>JAUEPR010000006.1:0-2468563 GCA_030435655.1 Armillaria novae-zelandiae
TGTGGCTGGGTTGTGGGTAGATACCAGAGGCAGTAAGCCTGTAGAGTGGTGATGTGGTCGGAAGGCTTGGAACCGGATTGGTGCTGTGAATGCTGAGTTCTGCATTGGTGGTAGGATTCGGATGTGGTTCTGGTGCAGTAGGTTGCTCATTCTCAACAGCTGGTGCTGGGTTCACTTCTTGCCGATGTTGTGCTGTTTGGGAATGGCTGAGAAGTCATGTCAATGGCACAGGGCAGGATTCGGACATGGTGAGGGAACAAAATGAATTTTCATTATTTGTCTTGTTCGTTTTTTTCAAGTGTGCGGTGGCGGAATTTATTGACAAATTTTGACAGACATTAAATAAAAATACATTATTGGCTACCCAAAAGCATGTCCCAGGCCCAGGAGCGATCCATGTGACTGTTGTGACAGAATGTGCATTGATGTGCTTCATTGGGAACGGAATTGTCGGAATCACTGTTCCAACGATCGGTGCCCTCGCATGGCCATGCCTGCCCTCACGCATGGCCGCGTGCGATCTCACATTTAAGTCCAGTAAAACCATAAATAATTATGTGTAAATGGAGTAGGTGTGAACTACGAGTGAACGTGTGTAGGAATTGTGCACTGGATACATGGTGGGTACCTGTATATACGGTGGGTCATCTGAGACTTGGGCTTCGCGCATGGGGAATTGAATGGCCAGAGGGAAAGTGGCGTGAGAAATGGGCTGACTTGTAGAGGTCCCAGAGTCGGGATAGCGCTGCGAAGCCTCAAGTCTGGAGTGCTTGGTAAACCAGAGAGTGGAAGCACCAAATCCAGAAACACCAAACACTGAAGGGAGTAGGTGGGTGGGTCAAACAAACGACAAGACAAAGATTTGAGAGTGAATGTTAGCAAGCGAGGAGGGAGGAGTTCAGTGACACCTCAAATCACTTGACAGACGTGTTCCGTTACTTGGGGATTGGGGTGTGGTATTTGTACAGTATAATACCTCATATGGAATACTGCCGGTTCCCATGAAAACAGTATTCCATAGTACATATATTCAAAAATTTAATGGATTTTTGTTATATTTTATATTCCCCATGTTTTGTACATATCTAAGCTGCTAAAATGTCAATTCTTCATGAAATATGCTAGTAGATTGGTCTGAACTTTTCCTCCCTCCTGCCCACAACAAATTTCACCCCAGAACTTGTGAGAAAGCTCAAATGATGAGTCTGAGTCACCATGGTTGGCACAAATCTCTTCAAGAAGAGCAGCAGCTAATGAAGCCTTTCCAAAATCAATGCTGTAAACAGGTGCAGCATGGTGCCAGGATTGTTTGAAGAGGATTTATGAAGGCCTGAGGTTTAAACTTTGTGCTGGCTTTAACAGTCTGGCATACAGTGCATGTTTTCTGAGTAGGGGGAGCAACCATGATGCAATAAGTGAGAATTATGGACTTCTGCTCCATCTCATCTAGCTTTGGTACAGTCTTATTGTTCATATGAACAATGAAAATACATTTTTCACTATGACTGCTGGGCCGAATTACTAAAAAAGGCAATTGCCATATGGAATATTCACCCTCTCACAGTATTCCATATTCCGGAGCGCGGTTGCATGGAATATCTCAGCCTACCGGCTCCGTGGACATCAAATCTTGATTCCATATCACGGTTATTCCATATGACATTATTCCATATGAAATATTCAACTGTACATGTATTGAGTGAGTGGCTAAATCCTCTTGTATGCTATAGCTTATCCTGTTTCTTTACCTTCACTCAGGATACTCTGTAGATAGGATGGATATAATGTGTTTTATAGTATACTCAAGTATGGAAACGAAAAACAAAGTATGTAGGCAGATAATTATGTAAAGAGTAAGTACCTGCCAAAGTTATCTGCCAATAGCCCCTATAGTTATCTGCCACGACATTTCTCGCTGTTGCTCCCCACCCATATTTTGTTTCTACATGCATGGTTCAATTTCCAAATTTCAATCTTTACTCATATCTTCCTTTGGCGTACAATCTTTGAACTCTACCATGCAAAATGCATTGACCAACCCATTATTCACTGAGACTACTTTCTACTAATGGCCTCTCTTAAGGGCATGGCACTTCAGAGGAAAGCAAGGAATTAATTACACACTTGTAAAAAATCTGTGAAAGCCTGGAATACTAGCTCCAAATGTGGGCATGGCATATAACTTACAGATAACTACCGTGGAAACCCAACGAAACCGGCGGTAAACCATTTTATCTTTGGCCACGCAACCAGAAGGTACATGCGGGTAAGAAACTGGCTGCCCGGGCTCAGCCAATCAAAGGAGGTGACCAGGTATTGTGACTTGTTATTGCTGAGGAGTCAGACCTATGTCAAGCAAAATCCATTATTCGACTTCAGCAGGCTGCAATATTCCAAGCTCAGTTGTTCTGACACTTAGAGTTATGCATCGCTCAGTGAAGAAGAGAGAGTGGCATGTTGGGTTGGTCATGTATAAAAGTCGCAAATGTTTGTGGTCGTCTGCAACTTTTTCCCCGAGTCTGGCCACTTTTTACAGAACGATTGAATTGTGTTGCACCGGTGAGAGTAAGTCACCAAAAGTGACGCAATCACAGAAGAGATGCGGGAAGGTCTCAAGGTCTAAGATAAAGATTGATATCATAACTATTAGTGATATCACTGTTGTTTTACTTCCTCTATTAAGATTGGTAGTGCTCGATAACTCCGATGCTTAAAGACGAGTTATTTTAAGCACAAAATCTTATGCACAGCCTTGTGAATTGGCATCAGATCGGGCATACGGTCCATTAATGCATCATCCCAATCTGGTGCTTTGAAAAACTGATGCATTATATAAACTATGCTGAGATGAAGCTCAATCGCTATCCCCACCCTCCCTCAACAACAGAATGTCTTCACCACCCATACCATCCTGAGGACGATGTATCCAGGCCACTGACAGCATCCATCAATGTCAGTGTCCGTCATTCGCATCGCTTCTGTTGGACCCAGTATGCACCCATCTATCTTTATCTTACCTCTGTGCTCACATTGTCAGAACATCTGCATTAACTGCAGACATGGTATTCACGCGCATGCCGACTATGTTTCGATGGTAGTCCATCACTATCCCCCAACTCAATGCATCGCGTATGTCCAAAAGGTATGCTTCTTGAAAGTCCCGCCATAGCTTGAGCTCATGCAGCCTATGCTATAGACACCTCTAACACAGCGTTGCACGTGTGAAATTTGGCTCTGCGACCACCTCCCTACCAATAATTCACATCATTCTGCAGAACCTTTGGCCGTTTTGGACCAATATTTGGATAATAACGGCCCTCTGACGATCCATACATGCCCAGCTCCATGTCCTTTTCTCCAAGTTGGGACGCGAACTTTATGCCAATCACTACCCTGCCTGTTTTCTCCCCCCAGTCCCCGAGCATTCATCCCTTTCAGTGAAGTTGATAACATTTCCCTTGCTCCTACGTCCCTCTCTTCTCCTTCTGCTAGTAGCGCATCGTCCGGTGTTCAATCAGACATCACTCAGGCCCAAGCCTACAGCCCGGAGGATTACTTCGTTCAATACCTAGACCATGCCATGAACACTTTGTACGATCGCCAGCCAGAAGGGGGCGCGACGGATGGGAACTTTGATTACCGCGGTCATTCAAATATGACCTATGGCCCGATGCCCGATGCCTGGCCGGGCCGATACACTTAGTCCACAGCCACCTGCGGCACCCCGCATTTATCATCCAAAGTGTCACTCCTATATACGACTTTACCATCTATCCTTCGACAATTGCACAAAAAATTATTGTTCCCTCATTTTCTTTGCTCGATTCTTTCTTCATCAATTGTTACTTCATTGCAGTTTGAATTCTTTTAGTCTCCTGTTGATGCATTCCTCGAACTTGCCTTCTTTACTGTATACCTGACCAGTTCTGTCAGTCGGATACCCTGTCAGTACGGTATCATTTCTTCTGTTCTGTAGTACATGCTCATTATACTCGTCGTTTCGCTGTTATCAATGCGTTTCTAACACATGTGTCTGTTTTGGAATGTAAGCACCAGTAGAGCGAACATCACGGACTAGCTCCAAACTAGCTCACGTCTTCCTTGGAGTGGACTCGATACAGTGTGTCTGGAAGATCTAGGAGGGCGACTTGTGTCTTCTCCATTTCTTGTAGTGCGAAAGCATATGGAGATCTCAATGCGAGGCAGACAATCATAGTAACATGGTCAGAAAGAGTGGTGCTGATACTGACAAGAGCAAGAAGTCAAGTGTTCCTTCTTGTTCGCAGTCAATTTGAAAATGCCAAACCATTGAATACCTCTTTAGGATTTGTACCAAATACAAGACTGACCTGCTCAACTTTTTGTGATTGGTGCCTTAGAACCCCTGGTACCCCTCTATGACTTTATATGTCAGTGTCTGATTAGCTAATATTTTCATTTGATTAATATGGTTATATATTAATATTTTCTCTTTTGAAATAAATTTATCAAACACTTTAAAACACATATTCATAAACTTAGGCATTGCAAAATATATATATTAAAGACTTAATTAGCCATATTTGCTGATGAACAGGTGAGTAGCAACCCTTATCATTCAACACTCATCACCATGCAGACATGGCAGTGGCTGTGGGTTCTGCTGCTCACTTGTTGTCCTCTACTGCTTTTACAGCTCATAGCCATCCCCAAAGAATCAACCAGCAGTCAAGGCCAGTGCGACACTTTCCAATTCCCAATCTGAGAGCATTCCCGCTAACATCTGTTAGGTGGGAGGTCATTAACAGCAAGGTCATACTTACTAATTCCTACCATCAGACACAAGAGTTTCCTCAATGAACTATCCTGGTCTTGACATCAACATCTTTGATGAATGGCAATGATGTCCATATATATCAATTTAAGGGAGTGTAAATTCAATATCTCATGTGCCAGTTGTAGTTGTCCTTTCAGGCCAAGATTAGTTGAATGATGTCGACTACTCTTTGGGCCTGCAAGGCTACCTACAACTTTTGTATGGGGTAAATCTATACTCCCCAAAGGAGCTATTTAGAGGTCATGGATTATATGAACTAGTGCAATCATGGAAGGTTTGAATTCCCTTGGAATTATTTATGACATGAAACACTGACTAATACTACCTCCAGATCACCAAGCAGGACCAACATGATATCATCATCCCAGGGGAAGCCCTGTTATGCAAGAGCAGGAGCAATGATGAAAAAGTTGTCATCGTGTGGAAGTGTGTTATACAAAAAGTGTTTATAGTATGTATATTAAGGCGATCAAGATGGGGAAGGGTGCAATGTGGGAAAAGGGAGTTTGGGGGGAAATGTAAATATAGTGGACTGAGATTTCATGAAGAAATTTTGGATGTCAAGCATAGAATGAATTGATACGTTCCCCATGAACATGTTACTTAATTTTAGCGTTTCTTTTGGGTTGAAATCATTGGGAGCCTGGGTTGTATTAATCTCGATGGTAATCGCTAACAAAACATCCTATCAAGCTCGATGGCAAAGTGCTGACAAATCATTCTATCGAGCTTGATGAGATTGCTCAGTAAAGATTTTCGAGGTTCTTGTTTCTAAGTTCACTGATAGGTGCACAACAGAACTGGGATTGGTTATATGATTGTCAAGGATATTTAACCACTAGGTACTGAACTATATGGGGTCTTGTATTGGTAATTTAAGATAAGGAATGGAATAACAGTAGTCCCATAGACAGTAATAAAGGTATGATAGTAAGGAAACGAATGTAGAAGGATTAACAACAGATAAGGAAGGTGGTCTAGATAAGTGACACATATGGTTCTGCGTTCTAGAAAGTACAAGAGATAGACGATATGGAACGGACCATTATATGTTGTCGAAGTTCAGGCAGCTCTTCTTCCACACACTCATGCATTATCGGTATTTACCGGCTCCTCATGGAACAAGATGTGTGGTTAGTCATGCTAACCTTCGACACTATGAGGGTACCATATGCAAAGGGGTAAGCAACTTTTGACACAGCATCCTTATTTGTGGTCACAAGGATTTATTTTTATTGCTTGAATATCACGATTGTTGAAAAAAAAATATTATCACATTTAGATCTATGTACATAAAAATACATAGTACAGTCATTCACCGGTCACTTAGACCCCCCCAGTCATCTTAGACCCTTGCTCAAAACTCATCTTCCACTCATTTTCCAAGCTTCAAAAAATTCTGAAAAATGATACATAATATATAATTACTTTCTTGACCCTTGGTCTTTGGTTTATATAGTGCTTCGCTATGTTCTGAGACATTCTCACTTCAATCAATAGAAATTTCCTTATTAGGGTATGTCACATGATAAAAATAAGTTAACAGTATTAATCCATAAAAAATATATTGCAGTCCCCAGTAAACCCTCCAGTGAGTCTCCAGAGCAGTTTTACAACTATAGCAGCCTAAATAATGATGATACCTATGAGGAGAGATGACGTGGCCTGATTTTGGACTGGGGTCTAAGATGACCGGGATTGCCTTTTTTGGACCATCACCAAAACCATCATCTGTAGCGACCATTTCTCTGCATATAGCTTTGTCAATTTTTTTCAAACTCAATAGATTGTAGTAGTATATATTGAGTACAAAAAGTTTTAGCCATTATGCAGAAAAAATATTCCAACCATCAATCAAATTTTAGGGTCTAAGTGACCGGTGAATGACTGTAAATTGGTTCCTTTTCAAATAAGCTAGAATGAATTTTTACTTGCCTTATATGTAGCACAGAATGTCTCTGGGGTCATACTAATTTATATAGTAAAAACAAATATGTGCAGATACCGGGTATCGATATAACCGGAGCAGGTCAGTCTTGTATTCGGTAGATTTGCTTCCGCGGAATGTTCCTAGGGGCAATTTAACAGCGGATCTACGAGTAATGTGAAATACAATATGGTTCAAGACGGCAAAGAGAAGCTAACGAGCATAGATCACCATTTTATCAAGAACGGATGGCGAAAATGCTATGGTTTGTCCAGATACTGGTGTCCGTGTACCGTGATTCCAAAGGCGCACTCGCTGTAACTCAATTCAGCACTCTCCTCCGCGTTCTTGCGCAACGCTAACATGAAGATTCAGCACCGTGTAAGAATACAATGAGAAAGTGTTGATTACTATTCCGACGCCCCATTTCATTTTCTCCTCTGTCATATTTTCACTTCTGTCAAGGTCCATCAGTTCGCTAACGATTTTTCCCTTTTGATCTATAATTCTTGTCCTTATTATTGTACTTTGCTTTGGTGTGTTTAGCGTATTCGATTTGCGTTTCGATTTGCGTTTCAAATACAGTTCACTGGCACTGTTCTATGGACAGGCCATCGAGTAGAGAGTAACAAATGTAAGTTGAAGAGCAAGCAGTTAAGATGCAGGCGTAATAGTGCAAATGGTCCAACCGACGACTCCTGATATGTATGCTACAGCACCAGACTTTGGACTGAATTAGGTGCTGTGGCCATCGTCAGTGCTGTTACCTGTCATATTTACAGAATAATAGACCGATATCACATACCACCGTTATCTCAAGTCTACAGATCATATTCTATGCATGTTCTGAAGCGACTCGACCCAGAATTTCTTCATTGCTACTTCGGTCTTTGCCGCCACGTCATGAAGTTGGATGGCCAACTGTGACGTCATCCAAATCTAACTCTGACCTCAACCACCAGCACAAGCCGCGTCACGCCATGAGATCATGCCATTCAGCGCATCAGTGGCTCTTCCTTGATGGTATCGAGGAGATGGATTCTTGAGGACTGGGACGGTATGCTTAGGACTGAGAATGGGGAAGTCTAGTGTTGTGGTCCTAACCTCATTGACAGAATCACGCTAAAGGCACTATAGTCCGACACAACTCGGATGGGGTGTTGTCAAGCTGAATGTGAGCACAAGGTGAGTGATAACATCCAGAAAACTTGGCGTCGACTTCATTTTGGAGCAGGCAACGCGTCTTCGTCAAAAGCAATGGAGCCTTCGGCGGCAGCAGCAGTTGAGTAAGAAAAAGCAGAGCGCATATCGTTCGTGGACCTCAATTCTGTGCTATCTGGCGTTTCGATTACTTGGATGAGAGCTGGACAAATGCTAAGAGTCGAACCTGAGGGTACATGTGAGCGGACGATTGGTGAGGAGATTCAGAGTCCGGTGTGTATCAGGTACTCTCCTTATATTTCGAGCTGTCTAACTCTTGCAAGTCGTCATCGGTCACTAATGTGTCGTTTCTGGTGAGTCAATACTGGGATCTGCAAAAATGTTAATCTCATAGCATGCTTATTACTATTAGCGCTCATCTTTGAAGACTGACGGTTCACCAGGCAATCGTGGACCCGGATTCTGCAGACACCATACAAACAGCGCTCCACAGACTGGAACCAATGCGACGGTCGTTTACAGAGAACTATGCACCGTACGCTGCGGTGCCCGTGCAGAAGACGGGCAGCATGTTCTCGGGGGTCCATATATTGAGGCGAAAAGGGTGAAAGGACAGCCACAGCATCGACGATGACCTCCAGCCGCCGACGCCACCCAAAGATAAGCCCGCACTTCCCAGCTACCGCTTCTACCCCCCGCCGCTGCATGGCTACTCCTGCTCCCGCACGGACATGCCCGAACGCCGTCGGAGCGTATCCGAGTTTGCCATCATCTCCCACCACGACTACGAGTACTCCTCCGGCTCAGACGAATCGTCCGTCCCCTCGTCGAGCGGCCCCCGAGTCCCATCGTCCCGGTGCCGCTTGTGGGGAAGTGGAACCCGGCGGAGACGACGGCAATCGCTGACCCTGCTAAGCGTGCGGAGGCAGCGGTTCCAGTAGCGCCTCTTCTGCTGTTCAAGCGGATATCCCTCGGATCCAAGCTCATGGCTCCTATCATTACTTTCCTCATCCGGACCATTTTGTCAACAACACCAACGCTCGTCAGCCAGACGATGATATGACGGCTGAGCATTAACGATGTTGACCTCATCTATCCATTATCGCTAGGATCCTACTCCTGTTCCCCCTACTGGACTTTTTTCTCACCGATTGTCACGGGACCTTAGGCTGGGATTTTCCTTGTTTTGCGTTTGCTGTGTTGACGTTTTGATTATGCTTCGTTTTGCTATCTCCCAGAGTTCTTAATTTTCTTGATTTTTGGTGCTTCGCTTTCGAATGTTTCGCTTTGACCTTTTGACGTTTGTGGATTTGTCAACGGTCGTTATCCGTTTGTCTTCAATGTGTTGTAATTGTTTTGCTAGTTAAACGTCGTCAGGATGACATTAATGTCATCCAAGTTCTCCTCCTGGGATCTCAAGAACCTCTTTTCTTACGTGACATATAAATCTCGGAAGAAAGGAAGGCAGCTATATTTTGGAAATCTTTGTTAATCATTGACATAGATACAATGGAAGGAGAGAGCAGAATTTCAAAGCAGTACTAGAATCATAGACGAAGGTGACCAAATTATCGAAGATGGGTTAAGCAAGCGATAACCAACCGAAAGAAATGAACGTAATAGTGGCAAACAAATATGGGGGTCCAATACAGCTCACTGGTACTGTTCAATGAACAAGCCATCGAGTAGAGAGTAACGATATGAGTTAAAGACTAAGCAGTCAAGACCTAGACGTAGCAGTACAAATAATCCAATCGACGACTCCTGATGAGTATACTCGATGCATTGGATGTACATTGATGATTAGATGTAAGGCGGAACATCAATATTCAGAGTCGCCCAAGTAGCAGCCTCATGGATGCAATGTCGTTGTCCTCACGCTGACGGGACATTCCCACCGAGGAGCGCTGCCCAGACCTTTCCTTTGTTGCGCCGGATTCAGCCATCTGCTTCTGGATGAAGATGGCGTCTTTCTCAAGCTGAGTAACAGCTTTGATTTGAGCGGTGTTCGATTGATCAGTTGGGGTAGCAACGGGGGTAGGAGCAAGCGTGTTGGCGTTGGTGGATGGAAGAGGTTTGGCCACATCGCCAGAAGGACGCTCACTGCTCCTAGGCTGGACTTTGGCAGCCGCGGGAAATTCTTGCTTTTCTAGATGCTCCATCAGAGCCTGAGCCTCAGGCAAGCGATAAGGATTCTGCATTGGTCTATGGCTGATCAGCATAGCAGCGCAGGTACACTCTTGGGTGCGAGGCGACTAGAGTATCCAAAGCATGAGCACCATTCGCAGTGTCTAATACGGAGACAGTACCTCTTGGACATAGGCAGCACAATGACTTGCGGAGCAGTGATGGACGATCTTGGACACATAGTCGACATGCGAATGAATAGCATGCCCGCACTTGCTGCAGGCAAACTATAAATCTGTGAGCAAACGAAAAATAGGACAATCCAGTGAAAGCTCACCTCATTGGCCGCAGACGAGGGAGGAGACATGAACCATAGACACTGACAGGGCTTGCTCTCGTCAGCCTCCAGGCATCGAGCCCGGTAAGGCATCTTCAACGGGCCCATCGTGGGCACACCCTTGATCATATACGTATCACGAAAGAGTGGGATGGAGGTGGGATTCATCTGTAAAGCGGCAATGAAGACGACGAGTAGTGGTGGCAGGTGCAGTGAGAGTGTTGATTATTACGTACAGCATCCAATGGCTGAGTTGTTCCCACGCCGCATCTTAGCGCTGATCAATTATCAAAGTTGCCTCAGTTTCTCGAATGTTCTGGAGCACAGGATCCGTCGAAAACGCATCATTGATGGCAGAGAGAACAAAACTTGTATGTGGTCAGAAGTGAAAAATATCGAGTACTACATGTTCAACTTCCAGCAAGACACTTACTATTTGTCGGCGGATCCAAGTTACCGTACCTGGAGGAGCTGGCCAAACTTGAACCTGAAAAGACTATTACTCTATTGTATTTATCTTTTGAAGAAATGGTCTTGTAGTATACATTTGTAGGAACTATCCGCCACTGCATCGACATCGTCGCACTACACTGCTTTACATGACCTTCTTGGCCTCTGATTCAAATAAATAAATATAACACACCACTACACTTCCCCCATCACTTCGTCCCATGATAGTAATCCTCTGGTAATAATGACAGAGGACGAGCTTGAACGCCTGGTGAGTACGTAGGCGAAGGATACTGTGGAGGTGAAGAGCGTGGTGGGCCCTTCTTCTCATCCAGATACTTCCAGAAAACACGCGATGGTGCGGAATTTCTGGCTCTTCGTCGCCTGCGTAGCATGAATAGTACGAGACCAGATATGATGGACAAAAACGCAAACGAGCCGAGGACACCGCCTACGATGGCCCCCGTGCGCGATGTGGTTTTGGTCTGTGCAGATGACGTTGCTTCCCTGTGAGGAGTAATCAGGTACGTTACATGTCGGCAAACTTGGCCATACGTACTCTGTTCCTGCTGGAGCGGGGGTCTGAGCCACCGGCGCACTAGAGCCTATTGGGGAAGGAATGGTCCCTCCCCCGATTCCCATATCTGGAGTACTCGGCCCATCCACTGCAAACCAATGACTATATGCGAGAGAACTTCTAAGAGAATTCGTCTGAGGATATAGTAATCAGTCGATAGCAAGACATACCCGCCACTCCAAGCCATCAGGATATGGTTCTTCACATTAGCGTGACCCGTAGCATTAAACGTGATAGTGACATTCTGGTTTTGTGTGAAATTCGTCACCACCTGATGTACGGGGATATGTGAATGGTCTGGCAGGACGTTGGTCGTTCCCCCGCTTGCCAGATATACACCAATGTTGAACTTTTGAGGGTCTCCCGACATCCAGCTTAGGAATATCTGTGTACTCTGATTCACTATCGGAGTGCTATTTGGCAGGAAGATGTCCAAGGACAAGGAGAACGAAAAAGTGGCTGCGAGAAAGCATCTGCGTCCTGGCATTAATAAGGTGCACAAGAAATGAGTAAATGATCTCGGCTTACAATTGAAAGAGTGAGAGAAACATGAGAGAAAGAGAGGATATGGAGGGTAGCAACAAAATGTTGGGGTGGAGCCTAAGAGTTTCGCCTTTTGACTTTGAATGGGCGTCGCGACAGATGTATGATATCATGATCGCAGCGTATGATATGATCATCGCTAGCGCTGACGGTAGTAATCAATTTCAGATCAATTTCTCGCTGCCAACGCAGCTCAATGCAAAGAATATCCACATAAATTCATAAGCGCGGGCGGGGAAAGCTGAAAGAATATCGAGTAAAGGGCGCTCAGAAAAGGAGAGTTCATCCGAGCGTGAAGAGAAGTCCACATAAGACCAGATCAACATAAGCTAATGCCGAGTTGAGGGAGACCATGATGTGGAGGCGACCCTAGTAACCGAAGACATAGAATTTGGATACAAGGCTGATCTGATTATCCAAGTTCGTGATCTCGCACAGACAGCTTGCGTCTCCTGCTTCCCTAGTGAAATGATGATGATGGATACGACAGCTGGTATAAAGGTCAGCAGTGCGGCCAACAATGCTGACCCCAAAGTAAGTAGGTACTGGGAATTAGGGATATAGAAATGCTGTCGTTGATTTCTTTTAGGAACCTTGAGACGCTATGAGCAACTACGGCACAGAATCAAGGTGGTTTTGTGTACCTACTTTTCTGATCGCAAATTTCTGGGTACAACGGGATATGTTAATATACCGGTATCTTCTTCGGTCAGACTTGTATTAAGCGCACTGGAAACATTGCGTGCTGTCGACGATCTTGTGAATATGCACCCAAATCGAATGAACAAACTTAACGGGCGGAAACGAGGGGGGAGAACTTACAGTTTATTAGCCGAATGATAAACAGCTGGGTACACACACTGCCAGAGTGATAGGAGAACGTCTTTAACTATTGAGTCTAAATCACGGTAGATCGCGATCGGCGCCTTAGTTCAAAATGGCACCGTGAAATTGGACAAATGTGCAACGAATTGCAATGATAGCATTTTGATACCGTGAATAGGGAACGTGATTTTACTTTATAACTATACGAAGATCCCGCATATCATCAAAGTCGCTCTTGGTCCCGTCTTGAGGAGTTTCGCTACCTCTTGATCATGAATTGCGAAAATGCCCGAGAGTAGGAGTGACGAAGACCGAAGAGCAGTCGTAAGACACGTATGATGAATTGTTTGAGCTAAAGTTTGCCCCACTACGCCAAGTCTGGACACTTATGCCGGGTCTCGTGCGTCAATGCTTTAACACGAAGAACAGTGCAGTAGTCCGGGGAAACATGTTAGGGAGGGATAAGCGCAGATGCATAAAGACAAATCTAATAAATGCACAGCAAATGTTGCGGAAGAAGCTTGTGATAGCGATCCGATGTCGCTTGTTCCTTCGTTGGCGACACAAAAATGTTGAACAGGAGGCGACGCCTGATTTGAAGACGCTGTTTATTGGGTAGCATACGTTATGAGCTTTTTTCTCTTTTTCAGTGAAGCTGGAGAAGACCGCACCGGGTATCAACTACAAAGGTGCGTAGACATGTCTTCCGGCCGGCACCTTGAAGTTCTTCTGGCATGTAAGTCATGTCCGTTCAAGGCCAGAAATTTGATGGGCTGCGGTTAAATAGACTTTGTATAACCAACAAAACCGCCACATTTCAGAGGAATTACATACCTGACGTTAATGGACATCTGATTCTGTGTGCCCGCCAGTGAGCTTGCAATGACAAACGCATGCCTCGATTAATCGACATCTTCTGGACATCTAGTTGCAGAGACGTTGACGGAGACAGAAATACAGGTCGCAGTCGCATGAAGAAGGCAAGACAGTCTAGATAATGGTGGAAGCACTTGAAGGTTCAGACCCAGGTCCGTGTCGGCGGCAGACCAAGCCAAGTGTAAATAACACGTACCGCCTCTGGATCGAATTTCGTTTATGTAATTCAAATTCCGCATCTCATCGTGTTCAGAACTACTCCTACTTTTCTAAAAATAAACCTAAGTGAACTCGTCGGCGTGTGGGGTAAGCCGCAATAGGAAGAGGGGGCAGGAGTAGCCGGCGAGGTGAGGAACGGCTTGTATTGTAGATGGCGTAGTCGGGAGAAAGCCGCCAGCGAACAAAAAAGATCCGTCTCGACATCCCTATGTGTCTTGCATGAGTCGATTTCTATTCCTGACATTAGGACCTCTTTCTCTGACCGGGTTACTCTAGACTTACTGGAAATGGAAGTGGTCGTGGAGCAAAGTCTCCATCGACCTGCCATTCTTTTCCTATTTTCTCAACTGCAGGTTAATATCTAGTATCGGTTCGCCCTCTAAACATCACTAGTTCAGTGTGCCAGTCCTTTGGAACACAGAGGCTGGGCAGACCATCGCGTTGAGTGGCTTCACGTTTTCGACTGCAGGTAGGCGGTAACGTCGATCAGACTGTACGGGAAGGATATAGTAGTACACCGTCGGGAGGAAACGGTCAAGATGCATCTCTCGTTGTTAAATCAAGTACAACCATCGAGTCCAATCGGTCAGTCTACACGGGAATCTACATTGGAAGAACGGTAACTCGGGGTAGACCTGTACGATGGTGGAGGCAAACTCCCGTACCTAGCTTCCACACCTCTGGTCTGGTTTTCCAACCGCAACACCAAGATCTCTTCCCGAAGCTTCACAATCTCGTCTTGCAAATGGTTTCTGTCAGCGGGTACCTCCGAAACCACTTGGGCGTTGGTCTCGCGCTCCTGATGAAAGCTCGTATGGCTAGATTCCAGTGGGAGCGGAGCTGAGGGACGCGCATCTTCATTCGGCAAAGACTTCCAAAAAACACGAAACGACGGTGAGCTTCTGGCTCTTCGTCGCCTGCGTAGCATGAAGAGTACGAGACCAGATATAATGGTCAAAAACGCAAGCGAGCCGATGACACCTCCTACGATTGCCCCCGTGCGCGATGCGGTTTTGGTCTGTGCAGATGACGTTGCTTCCCTGTGAGGAATAATTAGGCATGTTACATGTTGGCAAACTAGCCATACGTACGCTGTTCCTGCTGGAGCGGGGGTCTGAGCCACCGGCGCACTGGAGCCTATTGGGGAAGGAATGGTCCCTCCCCCGATTCCCATATCTGGAGTACTCGGCCCATCCACTGCAAACCAATGACTATATGCGAAAGAATTTCTAAGAGAATTCATCTAAGGATATAGTAATAAGTCAATAGCAAGACATACCCGACACTCCAAGCCATCAGTATATGGTTCTTCACATTAGCGTGACCCGTAACATTAAACGTGATAGTGACATTCTGGTTTTGTGTGAAATTCGTCACCCCCTGATTTACGGGGATATGTGAAGAATGGTCTGGCAGGACATTGGTCGTTCCCCCGCTTGCCAGATATACACCAATGGTGAACTCTTGAGGGTCTCCCGACATCCAGCTTAGGAATATCTGTGTGCTCTGATTCACTACCGGAGTGCCATTTGGCAGGAAGATGTCCAAGGACAAGGAGAACGGAAAAGTGGTTGCGAGAAAGCATCTGCGCCCTGGCGTTAATAAGTTGCACAAGAAACGAGTAAACGATCTCGACTTACAATTTAAAGGGTGAGAGAAACATGAGAGAAAGAGAGAACACGGAGGGCTTCAGTACAATATTGGGGTGGAGACCAGGCGTTTCGCCTTTTGACCCTGGATAGACGTAGCGATGGGTGGATGATATCATGATAGAAGCCTTTGGGATGTTTATCGCTAGTGCTGATCGTAGTAACAAGTTCATCTTGACCTCCCGCTGCCAACACAGCTCCATCCGAAGGAAGTCCCCATAAATACTTACTTTCAAATGCGCAGGGGGGAAGTTCAAGTTGAGAGAATATCAAGTCGAACCTCATTAAAGGCGAGTCCTTCCGAGCACGATAATAGAAAATTTCATGAGATGAGATCAGTCGTATGACACGACGAGTCGAGAGAGACTATCATGGTGGAGACGAACCACGCATCCGAAGGCATTGAATTTGAGTACGAATTTGGTAGATGGATCTCATGATTTATTTGTTCTCTTGGCATGACAGTGCAGCCGGCTTGCGTCTCCGATTTTCCCTATTACAACGATCATGTGTAGCTAATATAAAATCAGCACCGCGACCATACTGGGACGCTGTGCCCCAAAGCGCCGGTATGTGACAACGCCGTCACTAATTACTCTTAGGAACCACTGTGAGTAACCATGACAAGGAATCAAGGTGTTGATGCGACAACAATTTTGTTCTTTTGCGGGCATCACACACCTCTTCCATATCACTGGCTCAGATACATTCGAAGCATTGCCTGCTTCACAATGTCTGTGTACCAAGCAGCTGAGTTTATCTGAAAATATACTCGGGGAGTGCAACCGAATCGTGACAACTCACAGGTTCTGACGGATAGCAAACCGGCAGGGTAGACAAACTGGGGGAGAACTTCAAGCCATCTCGTCTTTTTTCATTATTGAGTGCACACTTTAGTTCAGTATAGCACGGTGCTCGACTCTAGGCAATGAATTGCGGTAGAACTAGGGCATCGTAGACAGGAAGACGGATTTCGCTTTGGAACTACACTACAAGGATTCTGTTCAGCACTAAAGTCGCATCATAAGGAGCGGCACCACCTCTAAGTGGCCTCCCTTGACTGTGGAAGGTCAAGTGGGAGAAGTGATCAGAAGCAACGATCGATCTCAAGACGGGTAGGAGGGATTGAATACCCATAACTGCCCAACCTTGAAGATCTCAGCCCCACCTTTGACAATATTTTTAATGGGGCCGTCGCCATGGCCCCAGTTTGGATTGGCGGACCCTTCATTTCAATGGAGATTTTGGTCATAACACAGGTACCTCGTCTACTGCTAATACGCGCGTGATGCGTGACCACTGCTACTGCACCCCGGATTTCCATCCTGCCTATCTCTCAGCAGCATTCCCATGACATCCAGGTCAATGAATGGAACACGGAGATTTGGGAGAAAAGTGAAACACGAGTGGTAGAGCTTGAAGAGAGGATGCTAAATGGGCATTCAACCATACTTATCTCTATCTAGACTCTCAGAGTCATGCCTATTACTGCTTTTCATGCTCGGCTACAGTGAATTCATATCCGCTAGATGATCATTTAATTGAGTTCTAATATGCAAGCAGTGTCCCATACATTGTCCCTGACTCATGAACGAGGACAGTACTAAGTTGTATTGGAATCTACAAACAACGACTGTCGGCCCGCTCTGTACAGATCGGATCTCATCGCCGATCGCTCAGCGATAAGTTACCGATGGCAGAATCACGATCGATCAAAGGTCTCTCGAACCAGGCACTAAACCACCGGTACACAGTAGACCACAAAAATCAGGAGCGATTCGGGAGGGGCGTGTTGTAATCATGAGGATCAATTTGCATCACCGTTAGACTACAAATTTAATTTTCAGTAAAATGGCATTTTCCCCTTTTATAAATAGGGCACTTGGTATGGATTTGCTGGTGCAAGGGAAATTTCAAGGTATTTCAGCACGAGTCCCACAGGATTAAGGGCCAAGTCGATACGGCGAGGAAATGTGTGTGGTATGTAGGTCTTCATTTACTAATTTATACTATGGAGTATGCACACATTATTTAACAAAATATCAACTACATTTGATTGTGTCCGACTCGAGCACTGAAAAGACTCTAAAACACTAGGCTCTGGAGACAGATGATGGCAACCAAAGCAATAAATATGCATTGCCAGTGAAAGTAAAATAACAGATAGTGTATCCTGAGTAAAGATCTGTGATACATATTACATATCCACCAGAAGTGGCAGAAATTAGAACGATGATGACAAGGCTATGAGCATTGAGATGTAGTGACCGAAATAATGAATTGAGTAGTACTGGCTAGAATATGAAGGGCACTTAGGCATGCAGAAGCCTAACATTACCGCAATGATTAACAAAAGCAGTAAAGCAAGGATGGAATGAAACAGAAATGGATACGATCAGGCCTGTGAACTTGAAAAATAACAAGTGTTATGACAGAGGGATGAGGAGATCAAGTCGGTATGCCAGAAATTGGGTGAAGACGTCATCCTATGGTGGTGTTCATCATATGGTACTGAGCGTACGAATACAACAAAGGCTCGTGGGTGGTGTCATATGTTCCATTCATATGACCCTGATATTCAGAACTCCCATTCATCAAGCGACCTAGCTGGTGAAGATAGGTGCCATTAGCAATATTATTTGGGTAGTGGATGAAATGATTGTCCCCGCTAAAAGCAGTGGTCTGCATGATATCTGGTTGAATACTGGATGGGGGATTACTCCCCGAGGGGGAGGAGATTGGTGTGGGAATGAAGTGAGGACCAGTGTTCCTTACATTACGAGCAGAGTCAAAAGCACTTGGAATATTGTAAGGGTAGGATGTATGTGTCATAGTGACTATGTCAGTGGTTTCACCGGTGGTGCTGGAAGAAAAGAATGTGGAGCTTGGCATTAATGGACTATCCATGCCATCATTGGAAGAGCTGATCAAGTTCCATACGCTAAGGCCGTTACTGCCCGTGAAACCTTCCAAAGTGTTCCACGGTTCCACAGAATGATATGAGTTATTCTCAGCGACGTGGTCACAAAGTTGGGCTTCACATGTGCAACATTGAGACAGAGGTGTCTATAGGTGAGGTCATATCAGTCCTAGCCGCTGCGGGGACTGTGGAAGAACGTGCCTTTTGCACATAGGCAGCACATTGAGCTGCAGGGAATGCATGAACCACAGTCGAGACATAGTCGGCATGCATATGAATGCCATGTCCACACCTGCCACAAATGTACTGGAATAATGTGAGTGTGGGACCAATAAAGAAGGCGAAGGATGGATCACCGGATATAAAAGAGGCGACACATATGATGGACACAGACATTGCTGGAAGCCACCAGTGACCTGTATGCATTGTGCTCAAGATGGAAAGGCGGATGAAGACATTGCTTCCGACAAGGCTTTGACTATTGTTGAACAGGGAGAGATGTGAGAAGGTGATGGATATTCAAGTTCATCCCAGCATATCTTAAGTAAAAACACAGGTAGTCTTAACATCTTTCTCTGCCTTTCCAGACATGAAGCTGTATTATAATCAAACTTTAAATTTTACTTTTTGATAGAGTATTTGTGAAGAGCTGTTGTGCTGTAATAGATTTAATGGGATTGGCTGTATCGGAGTGATAGTCTCAATGCCCCGGTAGTTTGTATTGTAATAATACTAAGTGGTGAGAATGTTTAAGTCGACAAAGTTGACCTGTTCGGTGACAAATAATGTAACATCCTGGGAATCTCCAGTTGAAGCGAAAACTTCACCTTGAAATAGGTTTACGACCACGAAGAACTTCTACGATCCTAAAAGCACAATGACCACGATAAAAGCAAATGACTTTCCCGCATGGAATAATTGAACACCGAAACCAGGAAAGGAACTCATATGGAATCTTATAAGCTCTTATATTTGGCTATTCGAAAGAACCGGCTTCTGCAATGCTTTGAATCCCCAAAAACCAGCTTCGAGGTACCGGATAAATACCAGATTTCTTTAGCAGACCATGTACTTATTAATTATTTTCGAATCCGCATAAGAGCATATTAAGCTGCAAGCAATATTGTCATGAGACTGCCTGTCATGACATCCCCAACGTGTTGCCTTCTTAGGTTCGGCGCTCGCTCTTGTTTGCCCAGTGCCCCTAGAACAGCTTCATCGGTAACATATCATTCATTTACTCCGTACTCGTGGCTGACCATCTGTTTCATCGGGACACTGCCTATCAACAGTCTATCTTGTAGTTGGCTGATCATCCTTTCATCTGAACACTATCAACAGTCTATCTTTATGGAATAACAGCATTCACGAGTCACAAATATATGCCTTACAGCATTCTCTACGGGTTCAACATGCCGCTCTTTCCAAAGGTACCTCATGCTTTGGCATCGCACGCGCAGCAGTCTGAGATTAGCATAGTTCTCATACAGCTTCCATTCATGGGGACACTGCAGCACGAATGAAGAGGGCTTGTTCCCACAAGCACAAACTCTTTGACGGGCGTGGCCTTGTGTTTCTATACCCCCCGCTGTACACCCATGTTAAGCTTACATTTCCAGTGTTCCCCGGAGGTACCCCCAAAATCTTCTATAAGCGCTCTGCCGACAATCAATTTTCAATCAGCTTTTGTACATAAGTCAGTGAGAAAACTCATACTGGGGTAATAGCTGTTAGCTGGACACTCACACGACAGCCTTTCCTCATACAACATCAACAAGCAGAACCGACAGATGGAACCATGGTCCGTTGAACGCGCTGAGCTGGATATATCAGTATTATGTGGATTGATTTATCAATGGCCGGCGGCTGCTCGATCCAATTCAGATAGTTACGACGAGTATGCAGCGTCAGTTTACATGATGGATGTATGGCCTAGAAGGAAAATTCCATGCATGGATTGATCTAAGTTTTCCATATCTCGACCAGCCAGTGTGAGTCATCACAGCCTGCGAACAAATCAGGCTCTCCATGACTCCGTAGATACTTTCATTGTCAGGACATCATCTCAAACAGGCGTATAGGCAGCGCTCAGTCAAAAATAGCATGACCAACAAAGAGAAATGGTCAGACTTCATCTCTAGGTACGCAGAATGAGGAAAACTGACCACCTATGAATAATATTCTCCCATTCAAGTGAGATCCAGATAAAATTCCAAGAACTTCTATTTAATGGGTATTGGTGGTAAACAGACGCCAGGATGACTTGAGGTGAGGTAGGCTGTGTAGCGATGTAGCCGAAAGACGGCGGGCGTTCCTTGGAAAATTGAACTAGGATGCGCAGGCCTTTCCCATACCGGCCAAAGATTCATAGCAAAGTAGCTTCAGCGCGCAATCCATTCACAGCGTTTTTTGCTCTCGGCTCTACAAGGCCCCTGCATGTGCCCCGAATTCCTATAGTAGGCTTCTTGATCACATGTTTCAAGCCACGGCTGTTGCGGCTCAGAGAAGACATTGATCTTGTTATCATAGATGATCGCCATTTGCTGGCTATGAGGGTGCACAGTCATTCTCCATAGCCAGCCATGTTCTTGAGAGCCGGAGGGTGTATGTCAAAACAATAGAAAGCAGAGAAGAGAGTAGAGATTTCAGAAAAGACCCAAGCAGAAACCGCATTTTCGAGGATTGCTAAACACCGTGCCGGGTTTAGGGTTTGGCTGAAATGCGCGGGGTTCCCATCGGGGGGAAGAATACCATGTTTTCTGCATTCTTCGTAGTCCGAAAGGTGGACACCTTTACAACAAATAAGACATATTCATGACACAGGAAGTTGTTGGAGACGCAGAACCTTCTCTTGCCCACGGGAGTTAGGGATTGTCCCATTCCACTGGCAGCACGGTGAAGAGGCCCAGGTAAAGTAACATCGTTCAGTTTGTTAATGGTAGCCCAGTGCTGGATACTACTCCATCGAACAGGCTATATGTGGCTTTTATAGCAACTCAGAATTTTAATGGTATGGCGAACGAGGATCTATGAATGAGTAGTATTGTAATCAGTTTGATTTTCGGCGTGTGTAGAGCACAGATGCCTGACCTCCTAGTTTCTCTGATTGGAAAGTCCCCTCCACGTCATCCCTGTCCCTCACGAGTCTGGCGAGGTTTTTGGCAGAAAATTAGAAGACTTCATGTAGGCCTTTTTATCGACAAACTAGATCAAAGAAAATCTTTTAACTACCTGCTCTCGCCAGCTCCACCGTTTTCCTGAACCTTCGACTCGATGTCCGATACCATCACATCATCACTGTTTGTTTTTTTGGTCTAGAGATCAGCTGTAAATGGTGGATTGTCCAGGCGACCTCACCTCTCAGTATAAAGTGACCAACTGGACACCTGTTATTTCCAGCTCACAATTGTCTCTAGTACCACCAAACTGACTCAGTACTTCATATTCACCTTCCTTGACACTGCTGCTCAGTCGTTCTGGTGAGTAATGCGTAGACCTGCTTTGTTACGATTTATTCACTTTTTTCCTGATTTTCCTCAGCTAAGCGCTCAAGCGCTTATCTTCGTTAATCTAATCACCATCTCGCCGCACCAATCCCACGACTATAACAGTCGACTACCGTTCTCTCACTACGGCTCACTTCAACCACAAGGTTACCACTCGACTTATCGTCATCCACTCGTTGTTCACTCGTTGCCGCTTACCGATGGACTTATTATTAGCACACAGACTTTAGTATATAAGTAGCACGACTCTCACTGTAATACCTCAGCTTCGAGCTATAGTTTATCTATACCGATCTTACTCTCTCAACGACTAGCACCTAGTGCCACGCCTTAACGAGTCCATCGTCACAGCTCTACTCTGGTCATCGGTGTTCACCGGTATATGACTCAGAGTTTACACTTGTTTGGATCACATGAGACCTGGGTCTAACAGTTAGCTCAAAGCTTCCCTACAGTTCCTCAGTGCTAGCCACAACGAACCAACCAATGACCCCCGACTTAAACGAAAAACTAACCATTGAACTAGGTGTAGCCATCCCGGCTGCGTTCCTCCTCTGCCTCTTCACCACCCTCATGGTCCATGCACACTGGGACCAAATCAGCGATTACCTACACGACAATGGAATCCTCGTCGGAGGCGAGCCAAGGCCCGCCAGGAGGGTTCCCCCCTTCCACTATCAGCCAGCAGCCCCCCCCGCCGCCACAAGGGCCCCACCGGGGGCCTACCCCGAGATCGAGCCCCGTAGCTCACAGACCCAGCACGCAAGGAGGCGAAGCACCCCCCACGCCCGTAGTAACACTTCCTCCGACGAGTTCCCCCTACGCGAGGGGACAGTACACGCACCCACTCGCGCACCCACTCCAGGGCCAGCCGATGCCCCCATGGCTGAGCCAGAGCCAAGGCGGTCCTCCACGGCTGAAGAATACGGGAGGGAGCTTCGGACTAGGTTCCGTAGCCCGACCCTGCCCCCAGCCTATACCCCAACCCACCCAGCGAGGATGGAACGACCTGCCCCTGGTAGAGGGGTATGAATTCCCCCAAGAACGATCAAGGGGCCCAGTAACTGGCCCGCCGATGACACCGACTCCGACTCCTCAGAGTCCGACATATTCTCCCCCTCGCAAAGACACCCTGAAAGGATCGAGATCCAAGCACCTGAGCCTGCTCGACTGGTCCCCATCCAGGATGACTACGAGCCCGAGTGGCTCCGATTCATCGACCACGAGCTCTTCAACTGCTGGAGCACGGATCGACTATGGCCAGAGCTTGGACCAGTCAACAGGGACCTACTCGGCCCCATCAGAGTTGAGGTCTGGACCCTCAGAAGGGAGGACGTGGAATCCCGAGCCCGCATTCCCCTCGATCATGGACCGATGGCCTTCTCCATCGCCCATGCGCACCTACCCCCAGGGACAAGCGGAGAGGAGCTTGGACTTTTCCTTCAAGCCAACGCGGCCCGACTCCTCCACCCGCCCGAGTTGGGCCCAATCATTAGCAGGAGGAGCACCAGGGACAGGAGCGAGAGGCGGGACGATGAACTCGCCCACAGACTTCATGAGTTGGAACACCGACCCGGAAGAAGGAATGATGAATACGTTCAGAGGATCTGGAGGGATGAGCAACACCACCGGGAACGTCGGGCCCGAGGCCCCAATTAATTTTAGCACGTATATACCTAACATGCAAACCAACCCCGAGCCACCTACTACCCCGAGCCAAAATGGCCCACCCAAATGCCGGACTCGCCACCAGCCCGAACCAGAACACAGGGGTACTACCCCTATCCCACTACGAGCCAACTCTTTGGCACGGCAGGAGATGCTGGAATGGACGACCCTGCGCCACCACCACAGAACTCACCCGCAGGCCCAGGCCAACCTATAAACGAAGAAGCACAAACAGCTCGATGCCTAGCAGCGATCGATGAAATGGCACGGAGGCGTCAGGCAACAGACAAAGCAAGGGAGGAATATGAAAGAGCCTTCTGGAACGCGAACAATTGGGCGGAGATACACAACCTCGCAGGGGTACTCGAACCAGAACCAAGAGGAAGACCGGGAGCACCCATCAATGCCCCCGCACCACCACCAGCCGCACCAGCCGCGGCACCAATCCCCAATGAGCTACGACCGATACACGATCGGGATGACCGATACTTGGTCCCAAGGCACCCAGACTGGCCATATGCGCCACACAACCCCCCAGTAGGATTCGGACTACCCAATGCCCCTTACTTCGGGGTAAAACCAACATTGATCGCCACCCCACGTCCCTTCCAAGGGGACCATCACGACATCCTCCGCTTTGTTGGCGACAACCTCGCCTACTTTGAAACCTTCCTGCTGTTCTTCCAGGAAGAATCCCAAAGAATCACCTTCGCAGCATCCTTCTTTGAAGGAACTGCCAAGGACTGGTGGACCCACAAGAGACCCGAACTCTGGGACCCAATCAGCCGCCACTTCCGATACCCCTCCTGGAGGGAGTTTGTCGACATGCTCACAGCCCGCTTCAAGGACCACACCATAGAGCAGGTCCATGAAAAGAAGATGTTCGAACTCCAGATGGCCGGAGGAACGGCAGAAGACTACTTCCAGAAGCTGGAACAGGAAGCGAAGCTCGCCGGACGACTTACAGACGAAAGCGACCGAGGACTCCTCTGCAAAGCAGTCCAAATTGGGATCCCAGAGTCCTACGCACGCGCAATCGCAGATGGAGAAAACACCCCCAGCAACTACCAACAATGGAAGGCCTGAGTCACCAAGATGTACGAGAACCGCACCAGAAAGCGGATCTTTGACCAAACCATCGGACTCCAATACGGACATAACCAACGAAGGGACAACTGACCCCAGAACCCCCCCGCCGGTGGACAAAAACCCACCGGCGCGACAAGTTCGCCATCCCAGACCAGCCCCAGCGGGGACAAAAAGACAAATACCGGGATAATGTACGGAGGTCGTGGACAGGCAATGGAAATAGACCGTCTCAAGAAAGAAGGTCGATGCTTCAACTGCGGGGAAAAGGGGCACCTATCCAGGGACTGCCCAAAGCCGAAGAAGCCACGAAGACAGGATGCTCGGGGAAGATTTACTAAAGCCGAGCTACGCACGATGTTGCAGGAGTTGGAAAAGGAACCCAAGGAGAAGATGACCTTGGGAACTGAGGAGGTAAAAGGCGAGGCCAGCGAGTGATCGATTCCACTCAGCTGGCCAAGGAACATTCTTCTGGTACGCACTCGCTCCCTGGTGGTCGGACTTATAATGCTTCTGTAGTTACGAATAAATACGTGCATTCGAATATACCATCATTAACACCTTCCACCGTGAAACCAGTAAGAAGAGAATCGAACCGATATGCTCTCCTCACCGACAACAAGGAGATGCCCTCTCAAGTGCCCCCAAGGATCAAAAGGGCCGAACAAGGGACAGAGAGTCCCTCAAGTCCGCTTGCTAAGGTGGCCACTGGACCAGTCCGAAAGGCGCCTGGCTCAAGCCACAAGCGCGCGAATTCAAGAACACGAGTAAGTGCCCAGGACCGATGAGCTGACGCCCAAGGCACTGCCACTACAGCCACCACGAGGGGAACTAGCCCTCGCCCTGCATCGCCCTTGGGACCAGCTGAGGGTACGGACCATGCGACAAGCACGCGACAATCACGACCCTCATCTCTGACAGCACCTGCATGTGCCGCGCCCTCGACTTGCGATGTAAACGGGAGCGCGACCTTCCCTGCTTGTATAGTCAGTGAAGCACGGCAGAAGGACGAGGGTGACGACCCTACACACTCAAATGCTCACAAGGATCAAGGGAGCCGAAGAGGGCGAGAGACGCCCCGACCGCTGTACACCACCATCGTCGAGATCCCAGACGAAGAGGACGACACCTTGTATCAACAATGGCTCGCCAAGGAGGCCAAGAGACACATTCTCCCCACCACTCTGACAAAACAAAAGGTGTTGCCTCGAGACTCACCTTCCCCGGACAATAGGTGGTATCAACCTTTCTCCACTGAATGGACCCTGAGAGCGATCCAAGAAGTGCGTACGCCTGATCAGGCAAACACCATCCTCGCACTCTGGATTCACAAAGGGAGGGAGGTCGAACACACAGAGGAACTGCTCAAAGAACTCCGAAGGGGAGGGGAAAGGGCAAGAGAACGCCTATACGAACTCCAGAAACCCATCTGCTACATCCGCGCCACTACTGCCAAGCGTAGCAAAGACCTGACAGTCACCGCCAAACTAGAACCCTGTTCGGGCACCCTCGCCCTATCAGTCAAAGCGCTGATCGACAGCGGATGCACCGGGAGCTCTATCGACCAAAAACTTGTCTGCCAACATAGCCTAGACACTAGGAAGGCAGCGGTACCCATCCCAGTCTATAATGCAGACGGAACCCGAAACAAGGCTGGGGATATCATGGAGTTCGTAGAACTCCGCATGAGCATCGGGGGACACATGGAAAGGATCGATCTCGCCGTTACCAACCTCGGAACCAAGGAAGTATACCTAGGCCATGACTGGCTAAAGCGACACAACCCGGTGGTCAACTGGAAAACCGGGACTCTAATCTTTGGCAGATGCCAATGCCGGAAGAACCCCCTACCACTCCCCGATTCTGACCCTGAGGACGCGTGGGATGAAGAGTTAGAAGAAGGAGAAAGTATTCTGGCAGTCAACATGCAGGAGGAAATCCTAATTCGCACTGTCCACCATGCTAACGACTTAGCCGTGAAGGCAAACGAAGGAAAGCCCAAGAAAACCTTCGAAGAACTAGTACCCGAGCATTACCGCTCCTTTTGGGACCTGTTCTCGAAAGAGAACTTCGACGAACTCCCAGAATGCAAAACCTGGGACCATGCCATAGAACTAGTCCCCAACGCTACCGCAACCCTCAACTGCAAGGTATACCCTCTAAATCGCAATGAGCAAGAACAGCTCGACAAGTTCCTTGACGAAAATCTTGAATCCGGACGAATCTGACCCTCCAAATCACCCTTTGCATCCCCCTTCTTCTTCGTCAAGAAGGACGGCACCCTTCGCCCAGTCCAAGACTATCGGAAACTCAACGAGATGACCATCAAGAACCGATATCCACTCCCGCTCATCACCAAGCTCATCAACCGCCTCCAGGGTGCCAAGTACTTCACCAAACTAGACGTACAGTGGGGTTACAACAATGTCCATATCAAGGAAGGAGACGAAGAAAAGGCAGCATTCCGCACAAATTGAGGACTCTTCGAACCCACGGTAATGTTCTTCAGACTAACGAACTCACCTGCCACGTTCCAATGGATGATGAATGACATCTTCAAGGACCTGATCAAAACCGGAAAGGTCACCATCTACCTTGACGACATCCTGATCTTTACCAAAGACCTATCGGAACATCGACGAATCATCAGAATGGTTCTGCAACGCCTCCGAGAACACAAGCTGTATCTCAAGGCGGAGAAGTGCGAGTTCGAGGTATTAGAAACCGAATACCTCGGCGTGATCATCAGCGAGGGAACCGTTCGGATGGACCCAGTAAAAGTCAAGGGAATTGCGGAATGGCCGACCCCAACCAAGAAAAAGGCACTACAGTCCTTCCTAGGATTCACCAACTTCTACCGCAAATTCATAATGGACTATTCAAAGATTGTCCGACCCCTAACGCAACTCTGCGGAAACGCCCCCTGGACATGGGGAACCGCACAGAATCAAGCCTTCCAACAGATAAAGAAGCAAATGGCAAAGGACGTACTCCTCACCATCCCAATTCAGGAAGGGAAGTTCAGGGTAGAAGCAGACGCCAGTGAAGGAGCGATCGGGGCAGTACTCAGCCAAGAACAAAGCAGAAAGTGGAGGCCGGTAGCCTTCATGTCAAAAGCCCTCACTGAAACAGAGCGCAACTACGAAATCTACGACAAAGAGCTCCTCGCAATAATGCTCGCCATCACCAAATGGAGACACTATCTCATGGGAGCCGCAGATAACGTAGAAATCTGGACGGACCACCAAAACCTCCAATACTTCCGTAAACCACAGAAACTCAACCGATGCCAAGCACAGTGGGTCACCGAACTGGCTGAATATCACTTCACCCTCCACCATAAACCCGGCACCCTCAACAAGAAAGCCGACCTTCTCTCCCGCTGGGAAGATCACGATCAAGGACAAAACGACAACAACAAAGTTGTCGTCCTGGGACCAGAGCACTTCCGAGTAATGATCATGCCAACGCACGAAGAACTCCGCCCTCGAATCCTCGACCTACTCAAGGAAAACAAAAACATAGATGCAAGCATCCACGATTCCTTCATTCACGGCAGAGGAGTCTATGAGGACGGTCCCAAAGGAGAAGACGCCAACATCCTGATGTACGACGGACGAATCTACATCCCAAAGGACGCAGAGCTCCAAGGCACTGTCATCGCGATAAGCCACAACCACATCACAGCCAGACACCCTGGAGTAGCAAAGACCATAGAGCTCATCCAGAGGACCTATTGGTGGCTGAAAATACGCAAAGACGTTGAAGCCTATGTCAAAGGATGCGAAACGTGTCAATGCACAAAGACCGACACCCAGCCAAAGGCCACCCCACTCAACCCGAACGCAATCCCCACGGAACCGTGGTCCCATATCTCAATCGACATGGTCACCGGATTACCCGAATCCAATGGGCACGACGCCCTCCTTGTAATCGTCGACCGGTTCTCAAAAGAGATTATACCAATCGCCTGCAACGTTGAACTCTCATCAGAAGGATGGGCGAGGATACTCAGAGACCAAGTCTATGCACGACATGGAATGCCCACTCATGTCATCTCTGACAGAGGCCCTAACTTTGTCTCAAGGTTCATGAAAGACCTATACAAAATGTTAGACATCACCCAGAATGCGTCCACGGCATTCCATCCACAGACTGACGGTCAAACGGAACGGGCCAACCAGGAAATTATCAAATACCTCCGAATCTTTATAGACTACCGACAAGAGGACTGGGCAGAATGGCTACCCCTAGTCGCATTCTCCCACAACAACCGAGTCCACTCAGCAACCGGCAAATCACCATTCTTCATCAACCATGGAATCCATCCCCGACTCCTACCAGAATCAGTTCGAGAAACGCCATTCAACAATCCCAGCGCTCAGGACTTTTCCGCTACCATGATGAAGATCCATCAAGAAACGCAAAAAGCCCTCACTGAAGCTGCCGCCTCGATGAAAAAGCAATACGACAAAAAGACCAAGCCAGCACGCGGGTATAAAACCGGAGAACGGGTCTGGCTGGACTCACGTAACCTCAATCTGCCACGACCAAAGAAAAAACTAGACGACAAACGAGTCGGTCCCTTCTTAATCCTCAACAAGGTCGGAATGGCAGCATACAAACTGAAACTTCCACCACACTGGAAGATTCACCCCACATTCAATGAAAAGCTACTGACACCATTCACGCCACCCACATTCCCTAACCAAGAAATACCGCCACCACCTCCTCCAGACCTAATCGAAGACAAAGAGGAGTACGAGATCGAGGAAGTACTGGACTCGTGAACATGCCGAATACGGGGAAAGAAGGGACAGAAGTCAAAAACAACGACAGACTACCTAATCAAATGGAAAGGCTGGACAAGAGAACACAACTCGTGGGTACGAGAAACGGAAATGGAACACGCACAAGAAGCGATAGAGGACTATGAACAACGTGTCCAGCATGCCAGACGCATGGAAATAGCAAAAATCATAACCTCATATGACAAGTACGCAGAATATTGGGAAATCTTACACCACAATAAAACCCCGGAAGACAAACCTTAATGGCAGTCGGGACGACTGCCTTAACGAGGGGGCAATGTTACGATTTATTCACTTTTTTCCTGATTTTCCTCAGCTAAGCACTCAAGCGCTTATCTTCGTTAATCTAATCACCATCTCGCCGCACCAATCCCACGACTATAACAGTCGACTACCGTTCTCTCACTACGGCTCACTTCAACCACAAGGTTACCACTCGACTTATTGTCATCCACTCGTTGTTCACTCGTTGCCGCTTACCAATGGACTTATTATTAGCACACAGACTTTAGTATATAAGTAGCATGACTCTCGCTGTAATACCTCAGCTTCAAGCTATAGTTTATCTATACCGATCTTACTCTCTCAACGACTAGCACCTAGTGCCACGCCTTAACGAGTCCATCATCACAGCTCTACTCTGGTCATTGGTGTTCACCGGTATATGACTCAGAGTTTACGCTTGTTTGGATCACGTGAGACCTGGGTCTAACATGCTTCGTATTAAGATTTGTAAGATACAGAGAGCCATCCATAGTGGTTAACAAGAGGGTTCCGGAGTTCGGACCGGTGAAACCGGACTTCATTCTACCTGCTCTTTCCATCTTTCCCATCGCCACGCAAAACCTGGAGGACGTCACTGCCAAGTTTAAGATATATTAACAGGGATCCGACATAATCGATTCTACCATATAGCGGATATACCAGGCGAGAGGACATGAAAAACTTGAACTTAGGTCACCCTTTACTAGATCTGTGATTGTGGTCCCGCACTCTAAGTAGGACTACAGCATCCTTCCACTCCAAACTGGCGCACAACTGATTGCTAAAGTGCTACTGCATCATAGACTTTTTGCAGGGTTCGTTTCAATTCAACCACATCAATCCTCCATGTTGATATGATCTGACAGGACACGCAGCTCTTGTCACCAATATCGTGACTGAAGCCGGGAGGGTTATGTCACTCATATCGATAAGTTTAGCATCGTCATTGTCTCTTATGACCTGAGGGCGGATTTGGTTGCGTGGGCTGTCTACTAGGAACAGTTATTGAAAACCAGTCCATGCAATCGTCTTTAATCTCACCATTGCTGTGAACTTACCCTGTCTTACGCTCCCTACTCACAGGCTATTTGTGTGGCATCGCTCTCCCTTTGTTTTCGACCCAGGCCGACAGTTATTTGTTATCCTTCACATTGATATATACTTGTGTGTAAAACTGGTAGCATCTCTTCTTTGAAGCCAGCCAATCGCCATTTCGATCTTTTAACGATTTCGTATTTACATATCCTACCTAGCATTCTCTTGAATTTCATCTTCCGAAAACCCTCACAGATCTGACCAAGCTATAGATATTAGTTTATGGACAAAAAAATGGAGGGTAAACGCCGGTACTGAGAGGGACGTGGGACCTCTGATCTGCTTGTCTAATGGTGATATCTCATATTCAAGCAAATGAAAACTCTTTCTATCAGTCCCTAGGCGAGAAAATATCTATACTGTGGGTCCTCTTCAAATGACATACTACCAGGTCACTTGAAGCGCTTTTCGACTCGTAGCAAAAGTACTCAAGGACATGTGAAGTATTCGACGGTTTCATTCATTGTATTGAATAATAAAGCACATATGATTTCAGAGCAGAGCAAAGCGAGCAATAAACATGACAGACAGGTACCCAAAGGATGAGAAAATAAAACGATATCCAAGAAATTGACAGGTTACTTCTTACACCAAACGAGGAAGGTGCTGGAGAGGAATGATGAAATTTTGTCACCAATATCTATTCGAGCTGACCCCTGGCTTCTGCCTCATACACCTCGTCGAAGGAATAATCTTGATGAATTATCACGCTCGAGTCCTGGACATCAACACTGAAGCTATCATCTTGGAATTGAACACCATAAGAATGTTCCCCTTCCTGAGCCCCGATCTGAGGGATGACCATTTGAGCAACGGGTTGTGGGGTGGGCGCAAAGATAACCGTGTCACCGTAAGGGTAGGACGAGTTGGAAGGAACGGGCATGTACGTGGGAGTGAATGCTAGTGGGACAGCTGACTGCGACATATCTCCAGAAAACACAGGGGTGCCATAATTGGAGGATAGAGTTGTGTTTGGGGAGAATGGACTACTAATGTCGTTGGGATAGCCATTCGGGGTGACACTGAGAGGACTTGAAGGACCATTGTTGCCTGGATTGAAATAGTGCAAAGCTATCCACGGTTCCGGGATATGATACGAATTATAAGCACCAATGTGCTCACAAAATTGAGCTCCACAGGTACAAAACTGCATCATATGTGTCTACCATCGTCAGAGTTTGAAATATAGGATGAAGCGGAGAGCAGCATACCATCTGGGCGTATGCCGCACATTGATTCATGGGATAATGATTGACCACCATGGAAACATAGTCCGCGTGGGCGTGAATACCGTGTTTACACAGACTGCAGGTGTTCTGAGAGAACGTGAGCATGAGAAGATGGATGAAGGAAAATGAGAGCCTACAGAGTCTAACAGGGATGACCCGGGAGGGAAGAACCACAGACACTGGCAACGTTGGATGCCATCAGTAGTCTGGATGCACTGTCCTCTAGATGGCAAGACGACTGAAGACATCGAGGGTGAGGCCTTGAGGCGCTGAGTGTAACAGGGCCAGTAGGAGAGAAGGCGATGGAGATTTCGGTTCGTCTTGTTGCATTTTAAAGGTCCAAGTTGATGTAGGGACAGTAGGCTTGAGCAAGCAGTCATGAATCTAGATAGATTGTCATGCACGGCACTAGGCACTTCTCTCGGACCGTCCCAGGAGCATGTTTTGATGCCATGCGCCAGGCCCTTCTCTCGGGACTGAATTCCGACACATCAGATTGCGCCTCTCAGGGCCAGCCCCTGCCCAAAAATAGACTTTGACACAGCCAATCGCAGTACCTGTTTCATTGATGCACTCTCCAAGTGTCCAGCTCTGTGGGAGAGGACACGCCAGTGTGATCCAGCCCTGGCCCACATTCATATTTAATCACGACCAGAAAAACACGATAATGCACAAAGCACACGCTTTCTCATAGTATTCGAACCGATAATTAACTGGTAGGACGTCCCGAGGTGACACCCGCCGCTGTCGAAGCCTTATGCATTGTGTTCTTTCCTTTGTATCCTTTACATGCTCAGACTCCGGACCTCCAGCTCTTTGGCTGTCCACTCTGTAAGTTCAGCTTAATTGTTAACAACGGTGGTCTCATTTCTTTTTATCAGGCCCTGCTACGATATCCTATTGTTGCACTTCATCAACGTGCTACACGAAACCTGCAAGATGGATCCTCACGGCTTCCAACAGAGCCCACCTCTTGTGCCATGTATGGCCTGCACAACCTCTCAGGCCATGTTCGACTATGCAGATACTGATAGCTTTGTTCTCATGCAAATCGACAAATTGCGCTTGAATCTCATGGAAAGGATTCGCAGAGTCGGATACGAGTCCTTTCCGTCTGGCCGACAAACATCTCTACCTGCGTATCACCTGCCTATCCCTCTAATTATCTGTCTCCTCACTTGTTCGAGGGAGGATGTCGCCATCCCTTTGTTAGTCTTGCTTGATCGCCGCCTATTTTCCCATTGTTTTCTGTCTTTTTTCACGCAATTTGCTTCTACAGTCTCCTGCGCTGTGGTTTGACTCTGTATATTTCCCACCCAGTGCCCACTGGTTCCCCCACACGCAGAGGATACATGCATCTGCACGATTCCAGCATTGCCCCTTCCTTCCCCCTACCATGCATTACCGTCGTTCACCATCCTCGGTACCGCCTCTTTCTGATAATTCTCTCCACAGCGACTACGTTCAGGTTGATCATTACCTCAGTATCCATCACATTTATCTATATCCCGCTAAAGCGCCGATGTATGGTATGGCGTTCATCCTGCTACTTGGTCCTTTTGCCTTGAGGATCAGTCGTGTACGGATTATCAACGATGACTGCATTCAATGTCGATGCCATTCTTATACCTGGTTGCCCTCACCAGCGCTATATGACAGCATATTTGTCGATGGCACCGGGATGATTTTTATCAAATTTCCATTACATCCTGCGTGAGTCTGTCATCAAATCACCGGGACCCCCTCGACAACAACCGGTACTGGGCATGGCACTAATGTTGATGAAATCGCCCGGAGCACCTATGGTTGTGCAGGATACCTTGTTTTGAATCACTCACAATCACTGGAAACACAGACACGAATGCGGACCCTGGGAGAGCTTGTCTGTGATCAATTTTGAAATTGGTTTCACTCGATCATGTGCCCGATTTGGCACCAAGGACCTTTGTTAACGCCACCCATGTGGACTCGCAATTTTTGTCCTCAACTTTCAAACTCGAACATCGATATCGATACAGGACGATTCTATACATTCCGGACCCGACTCCTCTCCTGCAAGTTGGCACATCAGATCTCAGACCGTCTGCTCAATCTTCTTGTTCTGCCTTCAGCAAGACATGACACCATCGTATCACTGGAATACCTTGCAAGCCACTGTCGTCTTCTCCAGTCATCGTCGCTGGCCCACTAATCAAGTTAAACCTTACCCGTGTCTCATTCTTTCAGTGCTGCGGCCAGTAATAGGACTGCCACATCTATTTTCTGGCTTCCGATTTACATTTTGGTGGTTACTGATGGTGTCTGTATTCCTGATGCCGGACAACACCACGACTATTTTACCCAGGTGGAGACCGTTTTCGTTCCTCCGGCACGTTTACCTTCTGTATGACCATTTATCTTCGCAAGTTTTTTACATTCCTTCCCAATGATTAATTGTTCCGCAGCCCGAATACTCAGACCCGGTAACATGTGAGATGACAGCTCTTAAATTGGCATGTCAAAGACGTGTCACACGTATCATAAGTCAAAGAGGTAGAAGAAAGGATGGACTAGGTGCGTTTCTTTCATAAAAGTGTGACTTTCCAGTTTTGACCTAGTTAGCACGTATTTCAGCAGGATGATTATTCTTGCATCGCGGAGTCTGGGTTTGTCCAGAGCGATCAATCAAACTACTCTTATTGGCTGAAGAAGAGCGCTTGCGCACAACAGCTGGTGCTGGAAACTTTCACCTTGATGATATCTCTCAAAAGGTTATTGAGTGATGATTTCAAGGAGAAGGAACGGAGATATAATGGCGGCAGGATTATCGTTTCCAAGTAAGGTTCAGACCGGTATTGGCATAATCTCGATCTCAAACTTTTGCCATTGTCATTGATAAACATTCAGGGATATTACCGCTAAGTGTCGCGACGATAGTTACGACTCCAAGCATCGAAGTGAATGTACTCTAATTTTCTGCCCAGAGAGAATCTGCTCGCATTACACCATGGTTTCGCTTCGAAGCACGGCCAGGACTCGCCGGTGCTTGGATGGACCTTTGGATGGGGAGGAACTTCTTTTCGTTCTATACACTCTGTGCCAAAGACCGGACTGCTTTACTGTTTTTTCCTTTCGTGTGGCAGATGGTCTTTGATTCACCCGGATGCTGTAATCCATGTGTAGATGTGCTCAATATCTGACCGTCCAGCACATCAAGGAGCAAAGCCGGGCGAGGCACATCAAGGGATCAGTTACCAACTCTTACCAACTCTTGCCAAATGTGAGACAATGCATTCAAAGCAGCCGGAACATGGTCCTCACGCTGGAAGAAATAGACAGTGTTTTGTGTATCCTTGGCAGATGTGTTCTTAGCAATGTATCCCAGCAATTTCCAAAGCGGCGACAATGATAATATTTTAATTACAGAGCAGCTACAAAGCAATGGAGACAGAGGGACAGTTACGAGCTAAACAAGCTAAAGCTATGATGGTAATCCAGACCAAAGCAGGAAAAAGATGACAGCGAATATGTATATACTAACAAAACTGATGGCGAAGACAACAAAGAAGAGGAGAAAATGAAATGTAGCGTGACAGAAAACAGTATCGAAATGAGGTGAACGTAGAATGTTAGAGATCCTGCCTGGCAGTACCGATTGGAGAGAGCGGAGAAGATAGTTAGAAAGCGGAATACAGAGTGTGCATGAATTGACGATAGCTAGGACAGTGACAATGAGGAATAGATGGAATGGTCAGGCGATGGGAAGGAGGATGGAAGCCAGAAGACATCAAATATGATGTCTTCGCTACGGAGCGAACACCCTATGGCCCCGACCAGCCCTCAGGAGGTGCAGGATATGTTGAATCCTCAAAATCCTGGTATTGGAAACTCCCATTCATCACACCACTCTCAGGCGTACGAGGCGAGTTTACGAAATGGTTTGAATAGCAAGGGAAATAACCGTCTGGGCTGTAGTGTAGGGTCCCAGCGGCATCGGCTTGAACGGTGGATGAGGCGCTAGCAACGGGAGTAGAGTAAACATGCGCGGGAGTGACAGAGATGTTGCTCACGTCGTCGGACGAAATGGCAGGAGTGTAGTCGGAGGATCGGGGCGCCAGGGAGAATGCAACATTGGCGTTGTTAGAATAGTTGATCATGGTGGTAGCGCTGGAAGAGCCAATGCTGGGATTGAAATATTCCAAGACAGTCCATGGCTCCCGAAGTCGATACAGGTTATAGGTAGCGATGTGGTCGTAAAATTGGGCTCCACAGGTACAATCCTGCGTCAGACGCGTCTACCATGCAAATCATCGTGAATTTGGGATATTGCGTGAGTGGAGAGCAGCATACCTTCTCGGCGTACGCGGCGCATCGATTCCCGGGATAATTGTTGACAGTGGTCGAAACATAGTCGACGTGCGTGTGGACACCATGTCCACACCAACCGCAGATGCCCTGGAAGAACATGAGCATGACAGGTGCAGATGGATGAGAGCCTACCTGGTCTAGCAGAGGCGACTCGGGAGGGAAGAACCACAGGCACTGGCAAGGCTGGCTGTCATCGGTGACCTGGATGCACTGTCCTCGAGATGGCAAGAGGATTGAAGACATAGAGGGCGAGGCACTGAGAGCAATGCCAGCAGGAGAGAAGGCGATGGAGATTTGGGTCTGTCATGGCACATTTTAAGGACCAAGCAACCGCAGTGGAAGAGTCAACGAAAGACCGTCTGTTCAGGGTAATCCTAAAACGGGATAGCTTTTCAAACTCAGTAGATATCGCAATCACACTTTCGTAAAGGGTTGGATCTCTTATCGCTGCAGAAACCATTCGGCCTCCCCTTGGTGAAAGAGAAGCAAACAAAACTCTGGACATAGTGGAACTGAACGCCTTTGCAATTCTGCATATCATAGCAAAAAAAAAAAAATTCTAATGGTTGGTTCTCTCATAATCGACACTACCGATCCACAGTACCCAGATCTATATCGTAGATGTAACTGGGTGGGAAGTTTTTTAACGCAAGAATTTTAAAAAAATCTGGGAAGATCTGGGTACTGTGGATCGGTAGTGTCGATTATGAGAGAACCAACCATTAGAATTTTTTTTTTTTTGCTATGATATGCAGAATTGCAAAGGCGTTCAGTTCCACTATGTCCAGAGTTTTGTTTGCTTCTCTTTCACCAAGGGGAGGCCGAATGGTTTCTGCAGCGATAAGAGATCCAACCCTTTACGAAAGTGTGATTGCGATATCTACTGAGTTTGAAAAGCTATCCCGTTTTAGGATTACCCTGAACAGACGGTCTTTCGTTGACTCTTCCACTGCGGTTGCTTGGTCCTTAAAATGTGCCATGACAGACCCAAATCTCCATCGCCTTCTCTCCTGCTGGCATTGCTCTCAGTGCCTCGCCCTCTATGTCTTCAATCCTCTTGCCATCTCGAGGACAGTGCATCCAGGTCACCGATGACAGCCAGCCTTGCCAGTGCCTGTGGTTCTTCCCTCCCGAGTCGCCTCTGCTAGACCAGGTAGGCTCTCATCCATCTGCACCTGTCATGCTCATGTTCTTCCAGGGCATCTGCGGTTGGTGTGGACATGGTGTCCACACGCACGTCGACTATGTTTCGACCACTGTCAACAATTATCCCGGGAATCGATGCGCCGCGTACGCCGAGAAGGTATGCTGCTCTCCACTCACGCAATATCCCAAATTCACGATGATTTGCATGGTAGACGCGTCTGACGCAGGATTGTACCTGTGGAGCCCAATTTTACGACCACATCGCTACCTATAACCTGTATCGACTTCGGGAGCCATGGACTGTCTTGGAATATTTCAATCCCAGCATTGGCTCTTCCAGCGCTACCACCATGATCAACTATTCTAACAACGCCAATGTTGCATTCTCCCTGGCGCCCCGATCCTCCGACTACACTCCTGCCATTTCGTCCGACGACGTGAGCAACATCTCTGTCACTCCCGCGCATGTTTACTCTACTCCCGTTGCTAGCGCCTCATCCACCGTTCAAGCCGATGCCGCTGGGACCCTACACTACAGCCCAGACGGTTATTTCCCTTGCTATTCAAACCATTTCGTAAACTCGCCTCGTACGCCTGAGAGTGGCGTGATGAATGGGAGTTTCCAATACCAGGATTTTGAGGATTCGACATATCCTGCACCTCCTGAGGGCTGGTCGGGGCCATAGGGTGTTCGCTCCGTAGCGAAGACATCGTATTTGATGTCTTCTGGCTTCCATCCTCCTTCCCATCGCCTGACCATTTCATCTATCCCTCATTGTCGCCATCCTAGCTATCTTCGATGACATTGATTCTCGACGTTCGATTCCTGATCCATATCTGACATGCACTCTCAGTATTCCGCTTTCTATGTATCTTCTCTGCTCTTCTCTCCCCAATTGTTACTACAATTTACAATCTCAGTCTCTAACGTTCTCAGTTTACCCTGTTTTCATACTGTTTTCGGCTCCGCTATGATTCATCTTCTCAGTTTTATCAGGACTTACATATTGTTGTATAAAATAGCTATTGGCTTCGTCGCTTTAGCACGTTGTCGTCTGTCCGTGCTATCACTTTGAAATCGCATTATTGTCATTGACCGGTGATTCAAATTTTGTACTTAGGACGCGCGTTAACAAGGATATAGAGGACACGTACATTTTCGTCCAATCTTGCGTGTCATCTGTCGTGACATTAAGCCGGCAAAGTCCGCCCACTCTCCTCCCTGTACCATCATGACCATCGCCCAATACAATCGTGCTCCCTGCTACCCTACCCTTTTACGCTGGATGCTCGCAACCCCAACCTTCCACATCCCCCCCGAAGATGACGGCACCGGGATCACCCTTCGACCACGCGGCCTCCAAACCCTGGCGCTGTTGCTATCCGGAAAGTCGGGCCATGCCACTAAGATGATAGTTATAGACCCAGCCCGAGGGAGCAGTAACCACACGGAATGAAAGGAAAATGTCGAACAGCCGGTAATGAGAATGAAGTACTATTTTCTACGCTGGGTACCATCGTACGGCTGGCTCGTTCATCTGGCGGAAGCAACATACTGTTCCCGTTATAATATCAAGGTAAGTAGTACATTCTTCTCTGCTTTTCATGTATTCATGGGCACTCAGAAGGTGTTGGCTCGATCGTACTTGTCCGTGTCATGAAGAATACATTGCGAGATCCTTCCGTTGCGCAGTTAGGCAAAGTGGGATGCATATGAAGAATATTTCGTGACTTTTCTATTCACGATGAATGCTAGGACATTCTGGAGCCAAAGGTCAGTGTCTTTCGCTCGCCTTGTTGACTCATCTGAGCTGCTATGCTGTTTCCTGGCCCTTCCCAAACGTTCTAATCGACATTCTTTCATGGTCCTGCCGCTCCCGATATCTCTCTTTTCTTCGCCAGATTTCTTATGCATTCATCCCGCACCCGACTACACATTATAGATGGCGTTGTTAGAATTCTGTGTCTCGAAGTCGGACAATCAGGGTTGCAACATTCCCGTACCGATGTCTACGGACTAGCTTCGCACGATTTGATATGCATTATGATTTGCGCACTACAAATATCAGCAGAAGCGTCAAGCAGTTTAAATGGCCGGGGAAGAAGGCGGATCGAGTGGACGACTGCAAGACTGAAGCAGGATACGGTGAGACTGCCTTCTTGCCTAATTACTACCATTTCGTTGACCTACCCACGTAACGGATATGATATTGCCGATTTGCTGTCCAACACCAATTACGGAAAAGGTGTCAAATACTTTAACTCAGGGCCGGTCTTGTTAAAGAAAAAAGCATGTATGATCTCAGAACAAAGGAAAGTAATAAAATTGTAAAAATGTACACAAGGCAAGAAAAAGCGAGACGATATCCAAGATGTATGCATATTGTTACACTGTCATTAGACGTTGTTGTGATGCGCTACTTTATACACCAGGCGACGAAGGATCTGCAGATGGATGATGATCGGCCCAGGCTTCTGGGCCAAGCACCGGGTAGGTGGTCGGATAGTCCTCGTGAAACCTCGTGTTCGAGGCCTGGATGTTATGCATAACACCGAAGTTATCATTCTGGTACTGAGCGATGTAAGAATTCTCCACTTCCAAGTGAGAATGAGCGTCAATCTGAGTGGTGGCCGTAACAATAGTGGGCGTGATCACTAGTCCGTCGCCATAAGACTGGGATGGGTTGTCGTTAGTGGATGTAGCGGACATGAGTACTGGCGTGAACGGTGTGTTGGCTGTGCCGCCGGTGGATGGGATGACACTGGAAGGATGGGTACCCGCCCCGTAGGGCAGAGGCGGCAAGCGATACGCATTCATGGCTGAAATATGCTCGATGAGAGACGCGGAGCATGTGTATGCTTGTACCCGGGCCGTCTATGATGAGATGTATGAACATTATTAGAGACACCGGGACCAGAGAGCATCTACCTTCGGAAAGTACGCCGTGCAGTTCATCATAGGACAGTGGTACACAAACATTGAAACATAGTCACAATGCGCATGAATACCGTGTCCACGCTGACCGCAGATGTGCTGGAAGAACGTGAGCACGGGCATATGCCATGCGGCGATGAATGATGGTCTACCTGATCTAGGGTCGACGCGAACGATAGACACTGACAGAGCTGGAGGTTGTCAGTGACCTCCGTGCACTGTCCTCGGGGCGGCAAGATGACTGAAGGCATTGGGTGAGCAATGAAGATGAGGACATTATGTACCGAGGTTCCGATGGCAATTGGCCCATCTTGGGGCATTTTAAAGGTCCAGGTGTACTGAAGTTGGCGCTAAAGCAACGGAATTGGTTTTATTTTTGGATTGTTCTCTTTCCTTTTGGAAATGAAAGCGGTGTTGGTCCTGTAGGAGAGGCTGTTTCTCCCCAAGACGTGTGCCGTGCCGGTACCCAATTCTTTCCAGCAACTGGCATTGTTCTCTTTAGGGTGTATATGCGATGAATTACATAAACGGATACTCACGCAACGGCCCTTCTTCCTACAGCATTGAAGAGCAGAACTGGCAAACGAAACCATGGCTCATCGAATACACCGAGTTAGATTTATCATTATTATGAGGATTGACTTATCAATGGCTGGCGACTGCTCGACCCAGTTCAGGTAAATACGACCAGTTAGCGCCGATTCATATGATGGGTTTATGGCCTAGAAGTAAGATTTCATGCGCGAGGCGACCTACGTAGGGTATGTTGCTGCTGTAACAAGTCCAAATTTCGATGGAATGGCGAAACCAGGATCTACAAATGAGTAGCATTGTAATCAGTTTGATTTTTGGACTGTATAGAGCACGGATACCTGACCTTCTAGTTTCTCTCATTAGCATATCCCCTCCGTGTCATCTCTATCCTCCAGAATTTGGCGATGCTTTCTGCGCAAAACCAGCAGTCATGCAGGCCTTTTTGCCGACATAAAACTAGATCTAGGAAAAGTTTTGGCTGCCTGCTCTCGCCAGCTCCAGCGTTTTCCTGTCTTCGACTCGATGTCCAAGATCATCGTATTATCACCATTCATTTTTTGGTCTAGAGGTCAGCTGTGAACGGTTGAACTTCAGGGCGACTTCGCCTCACCTCACAGAATAAAGTGTTCACCTTGACACCTTTTATTTCCAGTTCACAGTCGCCTCTAGTACCACTAAACCGACTCAGTCCTTCGGAGTAATCTTTGTTGAGGAAGCTGCTCGGTTGTTCTGGTGAGCAATGTGTAGAGACATTCCGTATTGAGATTGAAAGAGACAGAGCGCCGGTCATGGGTCACCGGTAACAAAGGGCTCCGGAATTCGGACCAATGAAACCGGGCTGCACTCATTTCTTTTTCCCCAGCATGCGAGATCTGGAGGATATGCCTCCATAAAACATACCTTGACGAAACCAGCAATCCTCCGAACTGCTGCAATGACGCCTGCTACCGCACCTCGGATTTTCCTCTATATCCTTGTTGGATGTGCTGCATCAATGCCCTATGCTATGCTGCCCTCGCAGGCTTTTCACGACGCCAGTGACATTCGTTCTCCTTCCTTCGTGCCTCCAGTCACCGTTTTCTGTATCCTGCATCTCCTACACCTTCGATATACATTGGACCGGAAACAACAAAAGTGATAGCCAAAGCGAGCCAATCGACGTCTTCACTGTAATCATTTTTCTTAAAGTTCTCAGTTTTGTATTCAAATTTCCCTGGCTAGCATCCTGTGGAACGTCATCCTCCAGCTGGTTCAGAGACAGAAAGTACAAGGGCAAGCTCTGGTTAGCTGAGAGGGTTATTAGGGAAAGGGATCAGCGACAAGAGTGAAACGGCGAAACAATGTGATCGTAGCGACTGGGTTAGCTGCTATGTGTCGGAATCATTGACCAGCTCGTCTGGTAGACATGGCCTTTTAGATTCATCGACAATGGAAGCTCTTTCCTATCATGGTCTCTCACGATGTGTCCATCAAGATCCAAATCGAATTTTCATATAAAAGAGACAGAAAAGAAAGCGAGGACAACTAACCCGAAGCTAGCACACATCTCCTCTGATATATACAGCCACCGAGGCCGCTTGAAGCTCTTTGCCGACCCGTAGCAGGAATGTTTAAGGACGTGTGTCTTATAAATAATAATGCATGCATGATTTCAGAGCAAAGCAAAGCGATAAACATGACAGACAGATATCCTAAGCATGAGAAAACAAGACGATATACATACATTTTTGTGTTTACAGACGTTTGCATGACGCATTGGAATGAAGCTGGAGATAATGATGGAATCTGTTCGCCGACATCTAATCAAGTTGACCAGCCCAGGCTTCCGTACCATGCGCAGGCCTGAAGGGATCATCCTGGTAAGATCTCGGGCGCGAGTCCTGGACGTTGACACGGAAACTATGGTCCTGGTATTGAACGCTGTAGGAATTCTCCACTTCCAAGCGGGGATGAGCTTCGATCTGAGGCATAGCAATTTGAGCAACGGGTTGCGGGATGGGTGTGAAGATCACTGCATCATCGTAGTAAGGGTAGTATGGGTCGATGTAAGGGGAGGTAGAGGGCATGTATGTGAGAGTGAATGGGGTGCTCGTCGCGTTGCCGTAAGACATGGAGGTGCTGTAACTGGACGACGACGTGGTGTTCGGGAAGAACGGATTATTGGCATCGTTGCTCATGGTGGCATTGGGAGATTGAAGGCCAGTGGGGTCTGGATTAAAATAGTCCAAGACAGTCGACGGCTCCGCAAGCTGATACCAATTATCGGTAGCGATGTGCTCGTAAAACTGGGCTTCACAGGTACAACGTTGTCCCAGATGTGTCTACCGTACCAGTCACCGTGAGTCCAGGACATGCGTGTGGTGCAGAGCAGCATACCGTCTGTGCATACGCCGCGCATTGATTGGAGGGGTAACAATTGACGACCGTCGAAAAATAGTCGGCATGGGCGTGAATACCGTGTTCACACAGGCCGCAGACGAGCTGGGAGACTGTGAGCACATGAATATGGATAAAGGAGAACAGGAACCTGCCTGGTCTAGCAAGGGAGACTCGGGAGGGAAGAACCATTGACATTGACAGCGCTGGCTGTCAGTGATCTGGATGCATTTTCCTCTCGACGGAAAGATGATTGAAGACATCGAGGGCGAGGCACTGAGCGCAACTCCAGGAGTAGATGAGGCGATAGATATTTGGGCCTATCATGGCGCATTTTAAGGACCAAGAAGTTGTAGTAAAAGTAAAAGAAGGAGACGGGCTTTCGGAGTTGATCGAGCACGAACCATAAATATGTCGCCACCCACAACCGCCAGATCATAGTTTTAGCGCCAAGGCTAGATATCAAGTACTCTCAGTGGGTACATACTTCCTAAATGAGCCTCATTGCGCAGAGTTGTTGTTGCAGCCAATCGCACTTGGGCACACTTCCACTTACATTGATGCCCTCCCCAAGTCCCCAGCTCTGTGGCACAGAACACGGCACCTATGCAATTTATTCCTGGCCCACATTCACATCCAGTCATGACCAGCAAAACATAATGCACGAAACACATGTTTCCTCATAGCATTCGAACCGATAATCAGCTGGTACGACGTCCCCAGGTGACACCCTCTACTGGAGGAGAAATGAGCTGTTCGAGTCTCGACTGCAAACATGGATCTCTGAACATCCGGAGTCTCAGAGCGTAATCTCAGCCCACTGTACGTCGTTGCCTATGCTTCCCATTTTATACCCTTTGCTTTTTCTAGGGACACTCCCTCTCAGTGTGCCCATTGGCCCTAGGGCGAAGTGCAATCATGATGTTGGCAGCATGGCAGAGGTGCTGAAGTCGGAGAGGAGGCTATACATCGCCATCGCTCCCCAATATTGCCATCGTTCACCATTCTCGACACCGTCGCTTCCTGATTGGTTTCTTGCACAACAACTGCACTCAGGTTGATAATTGCCTCAGTACTGTCTCCCGCGAAAGCGCCGACGTATGGAATGGCGTTCATCCCGCTACTCGGTCTTCGCTGGTTTTTTTAGCCTTGAGGATCAGTCGTGTACCGGGATTGTCGACGATAACTGCATTCAATCTCAGTACCTTCTTGTATCTGGTTACCCTCGCGGGCGCTATACGACGGCATATTCTTTGGCTGCACCGGGATGACTTTCATTACACTCGGCATCTGTCATCCAATCACCCTGACACCCTCGATAGCGTAGTACATCAGGAACGACCCATGCTGGGCATAGCACCAGCATTGATGAAATCGCCCAGAGTCCTTTTACCTATGGTCGTGCAAGATACCTTGTCTTGAATAACTCCCATTCGCCGGAGACGGACCCAAACGCAAACGCTGGGAGAGTGCGCGCAAGAGTTGAAGAGCAAGAATCTGCCTGCTTCTTCAGACTATTCTTTGATGGACGACAGCTCGCCATCCATATTCAACCCTTGGTTCGGCGCACACAGCTCTCGGACGATCAACGTCGTCGTGCCGCTTTCCTTTGCCGGTCATTCTGCGGTCTTCTGCCCCATAACTTCCATCTCCCTACGACGCAATATCGTGTTTCCTTCTGTTTGGGCAACAGTGCTGCCGCTTACTGGAGTATGTAACCGCGCTGGGGCGACGGGCCAGGGAAGAGTAACAACCCAAGGATGAAAAAGGTTGAGTAGTGATGGCTGAACATGTGGAGACACTACTTCCAGAGAGATCAAACGCTCACCTCTTTCAGGTCAACGGCAAACATTACGGCACGACGGAAGCAAAGGTACTATGTGCCCCTCGATCTTTTCCAATCACGCATTTTCTGATAGCTAAAAAATAGTATGACCATCGGTACTGTCTGTGTTAGTCTATCCAAGCGCAGCTTCATATTTTTCCTCCAATGTTTATGAATTACCTACTTGTATGGACAGAAGTTGCGTTTGAGTGAAAACTAACAAAAAAACTGGACTTTTCTTTTCAAAGAGACGAAGCGGTAAATTCAAAGAAGTCTGAGTTGTGCCAGTCGAGTCCGCTGAGGTATACTTGTACAGCATCCTGCTAATATTACATAAATATATTCCTGTTAATAAAAGAAAAGGCCTGTCTGTGAAGGCCGTTCGTGACAGTATGAACGTTATGACATCATAAAGGTTTCCGCCATTTTGCTAGCTACAGTTTCCTTCCAGGGGCGCCGTCTGTTCTCCAGCAGGTTGTGTCGAAACGACGGAGAGTCGAAGAATCCAAGCATCATTGAGAATTGGCAACGACGCCGTGATGCGTTCAAGGTTTACCCGCAACATTGAACTCACCGGTAGTAATGAGGTTCCTTTCTGGGAGGAGGTCACATCATTTATGTTCGTCAGCACCTAACAAGGTCGTTTCTCCAGCAAAGGACACTCTGGAAGAGTCGATGAAGACAACCTCATCCGTCCGCAATGCGGAGAGGAGAACCAAGCCTAAGTGAAGAAAGGTCGATTAATTTGTGAGCCTGAGTATCCTGGCGCGGCTATCCAGGGCCGACTACTACTTCGTTGATAGCCGGTGCATCAGTGTCGGATGGACGCGTATCTGTGATAGGGCATTCAAATTAGCTGGGATCTGGGAAAATGTGGCATTAGAATAAGATTGATTTGCTGTGTGCAGACCGAACCTCTCAGTTTCCCTGATTCTGTCAAATTCCCTCCGTGTCAGAAACGGCTCTATCTAACTATCAGGTGGTTGCAGCATAGAGATGAGCGTTGAGACAGAAAAACTGGTCAAAAGTGGCGCCATACCATCATCCGAATCTTCGCTGATTCTCCAACCATCTCGGGTGGAATGGGCAGACATGGGATAAGGATCCAGACAAATTTGACTACCTCTTTCACTGAGTCAAAACCGCCAATTTTTTTTATCTGGGCTCAGTGAGATAAAATGTGGATCTTTAGTTAGATGAGCCATCAATGTATGTCCTCACCTCTGAGCATAGGTCAAAAGGCGTTCAAGTTTGACTGTCTTCCTTTGAAGCTCGTATCGCAATCGTAGTAGTTAATCTTTTCGAAGTCGCGATGTTGCTTTTTTAGTTAACCTGGTGGGCTGTAATGCATAGAAATTGTCCCGTATTGATATCGACGTTTGAGCTTCAGATGTTGAGATCGAAAGACAGAAAGACGAAGGGATTCCACATTCGGCGACTCCCTGTGATCAAATCGAACTCCGCTTTTCCCCTGTACGCCAGAAATCACCATCCTCTTGCCCAAGCCAAGTACTCTCCTCCGTGGGAAGGTTCACTCCGGGGAACTCTGTTCATCAAGGCAGATTGACGCTGATCAACAAGGTGCTGGGTATGGTGTTCCTGTGTGTCTGCGTCCGACGGCGTCAGGGAAAACTAATGGGAGAGCAAAAACAACCAATGTATGTATCTCTTGGCCCTTAAAAATGTCCCAGAGAGACCGAAATCTCTGTCACCTTCTCTGTTGCTGGCGTTGCTCTCAACATCCTCCATGTCTTCAATCGTCTTGACGCTCCGAGAACAATGCATCGAGGTCACTGACAACCTCCGGTTCTGTCAGTGCCCATCGTTCGCGTCGACCCTCGATCAGGTAGGCTCTCATGGATCGTTGCCTGGCATACTCCCGTGTTCACGTTCTTCCAGCACATCTGCGGTAGGTGTGGACACGGTATTCATGCGCATTGTGACTATGTTTCAATGTTTGTGTACCACTGTCCTATCATGAACTGCACGGCGCACTTTCTGAAGGTAGATACCCTACGGTCCGGGTGTCTTTAATAACGTTTATGCATCTCATCATAAACGGCCCGGGTACGAGCGTGTACATGCTCGGCGTCTCTCATCGAGCATATGCCAGCCCTGAATGTGTATCGTCCGCTGCCTCTGCCCTACAGGGCGGGTACCATCCTTCCAGTGCCAACACATTCACCGGCGACATGGCGAACATCTCATTCACTCCGGTACCCTTGACCGATCCATCCGCTAACGACGCCCATCCTACTCTGTGAACGTATATTCGCCTGGTACTCTGCCCTACGAGGCGAACGACCCCCCCTCTGGCGTTGTCAACACACACACACCGACACGGCAAACACCCTGTTCACTCAGGTACATATGTCCTCTTCATCCTACTAGAGTCTTACAGCGACGAAATGATCACGTCCACCGTTATGGATATGGCTACAACTCAGATCGACGCTCATTCCCACTTGGAAGTGGAGAATTCTTCCATTGTTCAGTACCAGAACGATGATTCCAGCGTTATTCATAACTTCCAGCACCCGGGTACGAGGTTTCACGAGGATGATTAGACCACCTACATCCCGGTACATGGCGCGGAAGCCTGGGCAGGTCAACTGGGAATAGATGTCGGCGAAAGATTCTATCATTCATCTCTAGTTCCTTCGTCGTTTGGTGTATAAAGAAACACGTCATGGCAATGTCTAATAACAATGTAACAATACTATCTGTATATCTTGGATATCGTCTCGTTTTTGCCTGCTTTGTGTACTGTCGCGTTTACCGCTTTGCTTCGTTCTGAAATCATATATGTGTTTTATTATTCAATGAAACTGTTCCTCAATGGATGCGTTTGACATCCAGTACGTCTTCATTATATCGCCTTTCTACCTTGCTGTAATCCGGTAAACCGGTCCAGGTGGTCTGCGTGATGCGTCGGATGTGCCGGAATAGCCTTCGGTTCTTCATAGTCCTTCGATAAATTTGCTTTAAAAAAAAGTGCACTCACTTGACTGTATGGAAAGACATGAATCAGGTCCACACCGGCCACTAATACCTTTGTACCTGATGGCATTATACGTGATGATAAACGATTAAACATATCCTTACCTAGAGAGTGCAGTCGAAAGCTGTTGCGTCGTGTGATACCATATCCAGCAGACGAACAAGTCCAACCTGGTAGCGTGTAAGTTAGTAGTCATGTTCTCACTGGTATCCTCTCACCGATCTACCCTCTCCATCGGCCGCTCCAGCGACCTGGTGCTTCTGCAATGCTATCCGTAGCTCACATCAAGTGTGATACCTGCGCGGCGATCAGGATGCAATCCGGATGGCGAACGTTGCAGCGATGATTGACCAGCATCGAAGTGACAGTCCACGGCCCATACAAGAAGTAGCACACAAGGTACCAAAATTCCCGTCGATGACCAAGGCTGGAGACAGCATCATTTAGCCCAGACAAGCAGCCACATAAAGACATAGGTATGCCGTACCTAGCGTCCTCCTCATATTCCCTCCCAGTCTACCAGGAGTGCTTGCGCCATCTGCGAAACCTCTAAGCTCGTGTGCCGGACATGGGTTGTACGAGCCGAGCCTCCTCGGCGTAGACAGTACGAGTGGCGGGGGTGGTGGTTGGATCAAGGCGAATACAGTTGGGCCTTTCTTGTTGTTGTCTCTTGGATGCGAGGTCAATCGTGCGCCAACGTGCAGTCATGAACGAAATTCCCCGGACCGAGTATCCAGACTTGAAAAGTAGTTGCCAGGTGCGGTCCAGGCTGAAAGGCCCGTGCGTCGTTGTGGAAAAAGCAGTTGATCACCGACTTTGAAATTGGATTCCTGTGCCCGATTTGGCACCGAGCATCTTCTTTACCGCCACCTTGCAGTTTCATCCTCAAATTTCAAACTCGAACGTCGATACAGGACAATTCTATACCTTCCGGACCCGACTCCTCTCCTGCACGTGCACCTCCGATCTCAGACCGTCTTCTGAATCTTGTCGTTACCTTCTGCCTTCAGCAAGACCTGACATCGTCGTATTACTGGAATATCTTGCAGACCATTCTCGTCTTCTCCAGTCATCGTCGCCGACCCACTAATCAAGTTAAACCTTGCCCGTGCCTCATTCTTTCAGTGCTGCCGCCAACCATAGGACTGCCGCACCTATTTTCTGGCTTCCGGTTTACATTTTGGTGGATGATGTTGCAACGTCTATCGTTACTGATGGTGTCTGTATTCCTGATGACGGACAAGACCACGACTATTTTACTCTGGTGGAGATCGTTTTTCGTTCCTCCGTCGCGTTTACCTTCTGTATGACCATTTATCTTGGCAAAATTTTTGCATTCCTTCCCAATGACCGCCTTAATTGTTCATTTTGAAAAATTGCCGAGGTTGTCGCTGTCCGAATACTCGGACCCGGAAAGCCTCACGTGAAATGACACGCTCTTAAATTGGCGTGTCAAAGACGCGTCACGCATATCATCACTAGAAAAGACGGACTGAAGTGCGTTTTTGTCATACAAGTGTGATTTCCCTGTGTTGATCGATTTAGCATACGTTTCAACAGGATGATTAGTCTTGCATTGCGGAGTCTGGGTTTGTCCAGAGCGATCAATCAAACTATTCACACTGGCCGATGAAGAGCACTTGCGCACAACAGCTGATCCTGGAAGCTTACCTTGATGATTTCAAGAAGAAGGAACGGAGATATACTGATGACAGAATTATCGTTTACAAGTAAGGACGGGCCAGTGATTTTTAAAACTTCGGATGAGATTGACAGAGATTCCTAGTAGTGTACCGTCTCTTCAGGATCCAGACCGGTGTCAGCGTAATCTCGTTCTCAAACTTCGGCTATTGTCGTGGACAAAAATTCAGGGATATTACCGCCAAGTGTCGTGACGATAATTACGACTCCAAGCGTCGCAGTGAATGTACTCAAATTTTCTGCCCACCGAGAGTCTGCTAGCATTGCACCACGCTTTCGCTTCGAAGCACAGCCAGGACTCGCCGGCGTTCGGATGGACCTTTGAATGGGGAGGAACTCCTTTTCGTTCTATACACTCTGCCAAAAACCCGACTGCTTTACTTTTTCCCTTTCATGCAGGAGATAGTCTTTGATACACCCGGATGCTGTAATCTATACATAAGCGCGCTCAATGTCTGTCCATTCAGCACATCAAGGAGCAAAGCCGGGCGAGGCACATCAAGGGATCAGTTACCAACTCTTGCCAAACATGGGACAATGAATTCAAAACGGCCAAAACATGGCACTCACGCTGGAAGAAAGACAGCGTTTTGTGTATCCTTGGCAGATGTGTTGTTAGCGATGTATCCCAGCAATTTCCAAAGCGGCGACATCATGATATTTTAATTACAGAGCAGTTACAAAGCAATGGAGACAGACGGACAGTTACGAGTTAAACAAGCTAAAGCTACGATGGTAATCCAGACCAAAGCAGGAAAAAGACGACAGCGAATATGTATATATAAACAAAACTGATGGCGAAGACAACAAAAAGGAGAAAATGAAATGTAGCGCAACGGAAAACAGTATCAAAATGAGATGAACCCAGAATATTAGAGATCCTGCCTGGCAGTACCGATTGGAGAGAGCGGAGAAGATAGTTAGAAAGCGGAATATAGAGTGTGCATGAATTGACGATAGCTAGGACGGTGACAGTGAGGGATAGATGAAATGGTCAGGCGTTGGGAAGGAGGATGGAAGCCAGAAGACATGTATTGTGATGTCTTTACTACGGACCGAGCACCTTATGAGCCCGACCAGCCTTCAGGAGGTGCAGGATATGTCGAATTCTGAAAATCCTGGTATTGGAAACTCCCATTCGTCGCGCCACTCTCTGGCGTACGAGGCGAGTCAACGAAATGGTTTGAATAGTGAGCGAAATAACCATCTGGGCTGTAGTGTAGGGTCCCAGCGGCATCGGCTTGAACTGTGGATGGGGTACTAGCAACAGGAGTAGAGTAAACGGGCGCGGGAGTGACAGAGATGTTGCTCGCGTCGTCGGACGAAATAGCAGCAGTGTAATCGGCGGACGTAGTTCTTGGGGAGAATGGACTGTTGGCGTCATCGGCGTAGCTAATTGTGGTAGCGCTGGGAGAGATAATGCTGCCCGGATTGAAATAGTCCAAGACAGTCAATGGCTCCGAAAGTCGATACGCGTTATACGCAGCGGTGTGCTCCCAAAATTGGGCTCCACACGTACAATCCTGCGTCAGACGTGTCTACCATGCAAATGATTGTGAATTTGGGATATTGTGTGAGGGGAGAGCAGCATACCTTCTGAGCATATGCGGCGCATCGATTCCCGGGATAATTGTTGACGATGGTCGAAAGATAGTCGACGTGGGCGTGGACACCATGTCCACACCGACCGCAGATGTCCTGGGAGAACATGAGCATGACACTTGGATGTGGATGAGCGCCTACCTGGTCTAGCAGGGGGGACTCGGGAGGGAAGAACCACAGGCACTGGCAAGGCTGGCGGTCGTCAGTGACCTGGATGCACTGTCCTCGAAACGGCAAGAAGATTGAAGACATAGAGGGCGAGGCACTGAGAGCAATGCCAGCAGGAGAGAAGGCGATGGAGATTTGGGTCTGTCATGTCGCATTTTAAGTAGTGGATGTCATAGATCGAGGTCACAGCACGAAAGTTCGCCTTGCGCGTTGGTTCCATCCCAAAAGGGACGTCTTTCAAACTCCGCTCAAGTAGCACTTTCTATGATGGGCACAGTGGCTCTTTGCCAGGCGTAGCAGCAGGAGATCATTCGAGACGGTTATGATCTCCTGCTGCTACGCCTGGCAAAGAGCCACTGTGCCCATCATAGAAAGTGCTACTTGAGCGGAGTTTGAAAGACGTCCCTTTTGGGATGGAACCAACGCGCAAGGCGAACTTTCGTGCTGTGACCTCGATCTATGACATCCACTACTTAAAATGCGACATGACAGACCCAAATCTCCATCGCCTTCTCTCCTGCTGGCATTGCTCTCAGTGCCTCGCCCTCTATGTCTTCAATCTTCTTGCCGTTTCGAGGACAGTGCATCCAGGTCACTGACGACCGCCAGCCTTGCCAGTGCCTGTGGTTCTTCCCTCCCGAGTCCCCCCTGCTAGACCAGGTAGGCGCTCATCCACATCCAAGTGTCATGCTCATGTTCTCCCAGGACATCTGCGGTCGGTGTGGACATGGTGTCCACGCCCACGTCGACTATCTTTCGACCATCGTCAACAATTATCCCGGGAATCGATGCGCCGCATATGCTCAGAAGGTATGCTGCTCTCCCCTCACACAATATCCCAAATTCACAATCATTTGCATGGTAGACACGTCTGACGCAGGATTGTACGTGTGGAGCCCAATTTTGGGAGCACACCGCTGCGTATAACGCGTATCGACTTTCGGAGCCATTGACTGTCTTGGACTATTTCAATCCGGGCAGCATTGACTCTCCCAGCGCTACTACCGTGATCCACTATTCTAACGACACCGATGTTGCATTCTCCCCGGCCCCCCAATCCTCCAATCACACTGCTGCCATCTCGTCCGACAACGCGAGCAACATCTCTGTCACTCCCGCACCCGTTTACTCTACTCCTGCTGCTAGTACCCCATCCACAGTTCAATCCGATACTGCTGGGACCCTACACTACAGCCCAGACGGTTATTTCGCTCACTATTCAAACCATTTCGTAAACTCGCCTCGGACGCCAGAGGGTGGCCCAACGAATGGGAGTTTCCAATACCAGGATATTGGGAATTCGACGTATCCTGCATCTCCTGAAGGCTGGTCGGGCTCATAGGACGCTCGCTCCGTAGTAAAGACATCAAAATACATGTCTTCCAGCTTCCATCCTCCTTCCCATCGCCTGACCATTTCATCTATCCCCCGTTGTAACCATCCTAGCTATCTTCGATGACATTGATTCTCGACGTTCGATTCCAGATCCATGTCTAACATGCACTCTCTTCTCTCCACGGTTGTTACTCCAATTTACAATCTCAGTCTCTAACATTCTCAGTTTACCCTGTTTTCATACTGTTTTCGGCTCCGCTATGATTCATCTTCTTTTCTTTGTTGTACTTGCTATCAGTTTTATCAGGATTCACACTTGTTCTATAAAATAGCTATTGGCTTCGTCACTTTAGCACGTTATCCTCTGTCCGTCGTATCGCTTTGAAATTGCATTATTATCATTGACCGGTGATTTAAAAATTGTATTTAGGACGGGTGTTAACAAGGATAAAGAGGTCATGTACATTTTCTTCCAACCTTGTGTGTCATCTGTCGTGACATTAAGCCCGCAAAGTCCGCTCACTCTCCTCCCTGCACCATCATGACCATCGCCCAACACAATCGTGCTCCCTGCTACCCTACCCTTTATGCTGGATGCTCGCAACCCCAACCTTCAACATCCTCCCCGAAGATGACGGCACCGGGATCACCCTTCGACCACGCGGCCTCCAAACCCTGGCGCTGTTGCTGTCCGGAAAGTCAGAATATGCCATTAAGATGATAGCTGTAGACCCAGCCCGAGGGAGCAGTAACAACACGCAATGGAAGGAAAACGTCGAACAGTTGACAGCGATGAGAATGAAGTCCTATTTTCTAGGCTGGGTACCATCTTACGGCTGGCTCGTTCGTCTGACGGAAGAAACATACTGCTCCCCTTATAATCTGAAGGTAAGTAGTACATTCTTCTCTGCTTTTTATGTATTCATGAGCACTCAGAAGGTGTTGGCTCGATCGTACTTCTCCGTGTCATGAAGAATACATTGCGAGATCCTTCCGTTGCGCAGTTAGGCAAAGTGGGATGCATATGAAGAATATTTCGTGACTTCTCTATTCACGATGAATCCTAGGACATTCCGGAGCCAAAAGTCAGTGTCTTTCAATTTGCCTGGTGTGATGACGATTTTGCTGACAGCTAGGATAAGCTATCAGGGCTTCTGGAGCTCTGAAACGTTCTTATTTCTCGGAGAAGCAACTTTCCCTTGCGCAACAATGCGTACAGGAAGAGATGGAGGTGGGCGTGAAAAGATTGGTCAGGGCGAAGAAGGTAGCATGTAGTCAATGACACGTGCGTTTCCCCATCACCGGTTCTTCACAATGGCTCACGACATACAGGCAAGGTAGAAAAGAGTTTGTACTGGTCGGGAAGCTATACCACTGAACGTGGATCAGCAAAGAAGGACGAGTCAGGTTTGACCGTCTGTTATATACTGTCGAACAGTACTCATTGTTATTAGGAGTCACGGCTGCTAGGGAGCGACAGAGAGATGAACGCCAATCGAGGGCGCGCCCAATATGTGCCTCTGAGTATTCTGACAATATCGTCTCCAACGGTGCACATCTCTCAGGTGGACAAGCCGGCCTGCCCCCGGCGGCACTCAACAAGATCGTCTCTACCGTCGCCCATTGACCTCCCTTTGTGCACACGAATCTCATTTGTGTATCCTACATTCTACATTCTTTATGTCCACGCTCTCTAGATCTTGTCTCAAATTGTACCTGAAAGCGGAAGTACATCCCCGTCAGATCCCAATGAGGTATTCACCGCTTAGGTATTTCAATTTTACGACGAACCAAAAGAAACGCTCTCTTGCTCAACTTCTACTCGACCGTTTTTCTCTTGGATGATTGGATTTCTTGATATTAGCGCCGCTTGTTCTGATCTGGTTACTCTGGACTTACTGAGGAGGGGAAGATGGTCGCAGTGGAGATACGGTCGTCTGGCCCGCATCCAAGTCCTGATGTGCTTTGGCATGCCAGAAATGAAGACACAAGCCGCCCTCCGAATCCTTCCGGGCGCACTTCGGGACCGATGGGTCCGTCAACTAGGACGTCATCCCTGCCGGGGTGAACTCGCGCACTTCCACTGACCAAGATTATCACTGCGCGAGTTACTATATGGTGCATGCCCGATAACTAGCACACGGACGCCTCTACGGAAGTCTTTATGGGGACAGACGTTCCTGTAACCCTGTGATCTGCTGCATTCCCCGGCAAGGATGGGAGTATTCATGGGATTTGCACGATTATCACTATGAAGTTGTGACCCAATGTTCCGAATTTTTGATTTTGTGTATCTGAGACAGGACAGATAGCGATATGCAGAAGGGGATGCGGTGTGTTCAAGTCCCATTTCAATGATAAACATTAGCAAGGTCGGTCAGGGGATAGACAATGCTCTCGACAAGGGATGTGAGGCTACGCAAAAGGGTCGCTATCCACGCGATGCACTGTCTTTGGAAGTAGTGCTGAAGTGACTGATCAAGGAGAGAAACGCGGTGACAGACACCGAACATACCTATCATCATTTGTAATCGGATCGATGACCATCAAAACGATGTTGTTGATAATATCTAGCACTATGGGTCAGATAAATACGGAGGTACATTCAACGACAGATGGTGCTGAGCTGGGACTGTCGTCAGCGTGGACGTGTGGACTCGGAGCGCTAGCTCCTTCGAAAACTACGCTGGTAAGTATCAGTGAGCACGTTGTCATAAAACAGAAAGTCGAACTGCCTACGTGGATGGTGGACTTTGTAGAAGGAAGTATATATCAGAAAGAACAGAAACGGTGGGACAGTAGGCGGTGGCCGTGACCAAGCGAGACTAAGGATGGGATGGCGACAGCGAACGGTGGTTCGGGACGTTGTACAGGTCATACATGGCTCCGATGAGGGCAGAGATGATCCTCCTTTATGTATCGCGCAAGATTTGTCCCCCTTCTTGGAGCCCGTCGTAATCCTCGTCCATGAAGCCAGTCTTTCATGCACTTGATCTGAAGTTCTTAGTACTAGTTATCGCAGTTAGGTCCAACGCATAAAGACATCCTGTATTGGTATTGACGTTCGAGGAGGCCGAGAAACAGAGAGCCTCGAATGGTCGTTGTGGTTAATGAACGGATTCGGCGACCAAAGAATGGCACATGAGCAGGTCAACCCAATTTCAAACTCAAATCAAAATGCTCTTTTTACCTGACCCTTCAACGGACCAATAACTAAACCTGGACTACGGCAGATATCCTCTGTTCACCTACACTGAATGTTCTCTGATTCTGAGATGCGCAATTCGGGACAATATCGTTCCTCGACCTCGTGTATGCAAGAGGCAATGCCAGCAAGGCCCGGGCAGCCCAGTCACATTCATCTGTAATCAACCACCGCCACCACCAACTGTAGCGCGTACGTCTAGGACGCCCAGCCCTCGATGTCAGTGGCAAACGCACGCGCACGGATCGATGTAGATTGGAAGGATCTTGAGAAGGATACTGGCACGGCCTATCCGTACGACTATCTAGTCTGTGGCCGATTTTCTGGCTCAATAACATCTTGGCCTTGCTCGTGGATGGGAATTCCAGCAGCTCGCAGAGCCATCGATTTGACTCGTCTGAGCTACTATGCTGTTTCCTGGCCCTTCCCAAACGTTCTAATCGACATTCTTTGATGGTCCTGCCGCTCCCGATATCTCTTTTCTTCGCCAGATTTCCTATACATTCATCCCGCACCCGACTACACATTATAGATGGTGTTGTTAGAATTCTGTGTCTCGAAGTCGGACAATCAGGGTTGCAACATTCCCGTACCGATGTCTGCCGACTAGCTTCGCACGACGTACATTATGATCCGCGCGCACGTATTATGATCGAAGCGAGCCACAGATATCAGCACGGAAGCATCAAGCAGCTCAAATGGCCGGGGAAGAAGGCGGATTCAGTGGACGACCGCAAGACTGAAGCAGAACATGGTGAGACTGCCTTCTTGCCTAACTACTACCATTTCGTTGACCTACTCGTCGGGAGAATATGGTATTGCCGATTTACGAAACAACACCAAGTACGGAACAGGTGTCAAACGCCTCCACTCAGGACCGCCTTGTTAGAGAAAAAAGCATGTATGATTTCCGAATAAAGGGAAGTGACAGAATTGTAAAAATTTACACAAGGCAAGAGAAAGCTAGACGATATCCAATGTCCGTATATTGTTACATTGTCGTTAGACGGTGTTATGACGCGCTACTTGATACACCAAGTGATGAAGGAACTGGAGATGGATGATGATCGGCCCAGGCTTCCGGGCCAAGCACTAGGTAGGTGGTCGAATAGTCCTCGTGATACCTCGCGTTCAAGTCCCGGATGTTATGCATAATACCGAAGTTGTCATTCTGGTACTGAGCGATGTAAGAATTCTCCACTTCCAAGGGAGAATGAGCGTCGATCCGAGTGGTGGCCGTAACCACAGTGGGCGTGATCACTCGTCCGTCGCCATAAGACTGGGATGGGTTGTCTTTAGTGAATGGTGCGAGCACGGGTACTGGCGTAAACGGTGCGTTGGTTGTGCTGCCAATGGATGGGATGGATGAATACCCGCCCCGTAGGGCAGAAGCGGCAAGCGATACGCATTCATGGCTGGAATATGCTCGATGAGAGACGCTGAGCATGTGCATGCGTACCCAGGCTGTCTGATGAGATGTATGAACATTATTAAAGACACCGCGACCAGAGAGTATCTACCTTCGGAAAGTACGCCGTGCAGTTCATCATAGGACAGTGGTACACAAACATTGAAACATAGTCACAGTGCGCATGAATACCGTGTCCACGCTGAACGCAGATGTGCTGGAAGAACGTGAGCACGGGGATATGCCAAGCAGCGATGAACGATGGTCTACCTGATCTAGCGTCGATGCGAACGATGGGCACTGACAGAGCTGGAGGTTGTCAGTGACCTGCGTGCACTGTCCTTGGAGCGGCAAACCGACTGAAGAAAAGTTTAAGCATAACATTGAACCCGCTGGTAGGTAGGTGGTGGGCCGTATGATGGCGATCTTCCTTTCTGAGAGGTAGAGATCACGGCATTCGTGTTCGTCGGTGTACTGACCAAGGTCGCCTCTTCACTGTATCAATAAAAGATACTCTGGAAGTACCCAACAAGCCTCATCCGTTTGCAAAGCGGTGGAGAGAACCGAGTGAATTGACATCGATTAGTTTGTGAGTATCCTGGCATAGTTACCCAGGGCCTAGTACTACGCCGTTGACGGTCCATGCATCAGATCCGTGTTGGAGGGGCGCGTATCTTTGATAGGGCATTGTTAGCCGGGATCTAGGAAAAAGTAGCATTAGAATGAGATCGATTTGCCGTGTGCACAGAGTACGTAAACCCGACCTCTCTGTTTCCCTGATTCCACCAATTCCCTGTGTCAGAAACGTCCCTATCCAACTATCAGGTGGTCGCAATACAGAGATGAGCGTTGAGACAGAAAAACCCGTGGAATGTACAGCAATACCGTCGTCGGCGAGATGGGCAGACTTTGGGAGTGACTACTGGCAGAGACAGGACTAGGATCCGGGTGAATTTCGGGGCGGCAAGATGATTGAGGACATAGGGGATGGGGCACTGAGTGAAGCGCGCGCGCGCCAGCAGGAGAGAGAACGGCGAGATTTGGGTCTGTCCAGGTTGCAATGAGGGAAGAACCACAGGCACTGGCCAGTTTGGCTGTCGTCAGTGATGTGGATGCACTGTCTCGACGCCAGGACGATTGAAGACATTGAGGGCGAGGCACTGACTCTACAACGCCAGCAGGAGAGAAGACGACGGAGATTTGAGTCTATTATGATGCATTTTAAGGACCAAGCAACGGCAGTGGATGTCATGAATCGAACTCACCGTGAAAGGTCTTGTGCTCGCAGACTCGCGGTGCAATCAGTGGTGGGCCGATTTAGATCCGGCTCGGGGTTCAACCTAATTGGGATGGGACGTACAAACTTGAATCAACCCCATATGTAGCGTAATTTCATCGTTCTTTTCCCGGTTGCACCTACTCCCCAGAGAGACCGAAATCTCTGTCGCCTTCTCTCCTGCTGGCGCTGCTCTCAACACCTCATCCTCGATGTCTTCAATCGGCTTGCCACCCCGAGGACAGTGCATCGAGGTCACTGACAACCTCCGGTTCTGTCAGTGCCCATCGTTCGCGTTGACCCTCGGTCAGGTAGGCCTTCATGCATCGTTGCCTGACATACTCCCGTGCTCATGTCCTTCCAGCACATCTGCGGCCGGTGTGGACATGGCACTCATGCGCATCGCGACTAGGTTTCAATATTTGTGTACCACTGCCCTACGATGAACTGTGCGGCGTACTTTCCGAAGGTAGATGCTGTCCGGCCTTGGTGTCTTTAAATAATAAGGTTCATGTATATCTCATTCCAGACATCCTGGCTACAAGCATGCACATGCTCGGCGTCTCTCATAGAACATACACCAGCGGTGAATGGATATCGTTCGCCGCCTCTGCCATACGAGACGGGTATCCATCCTTCCAGTGCCAACACATTCACCGGTGACATGGCGAACATCCCATTCACTCCGGTAACCTTGACCGATCCATCCGCTAACGACGGCCTATCCTACTCTGTGAACGTATATTCGCCTGGTACTCTGCCCTACGAGGTGGACGACCTCCCTTCTAGCAGTGTCAACACATTCACCGACACGGCAACTCAGGTACACGTACCCTCTCCATCCTACTCTTATGGCAACATAATGATCACGCCCACCGTTCCGGATACGGCTACAACTCAGATCGACGCTCATTCCCACTTGGAAGTGGAGAATTCTTACATTGTTCAGTAGCAGAACGATAATTCCAGCGTTATTCATAACTTCCAGCACCCGGGCGCGAGGTTTCCCGAGGATGATTCGACCACCTACGTCCCGGTACAGGGCGCGGAAGCCTGGGCAGGTCAACTGGGAATAGATGTCGGCGAAAGATTCTATCATGCATCTCTAGTTCCTTCGTCGTTTGGTGTATAAAGAAACGCGTCATGGCAACGTCTAATAACAATGTAACAATACTATCTGTATATCTTAGATATCGTCTCGTTTTTGCCTGCTTTGTGTACTGTCGCGCTTACCACTTGGCTTCGTTCTGAAATCATATATTTGTTTTATTATTCAACGAAACTGTTCCTCAATGGATGCGTTTGACAGCCAGTACGTCTTCATTATATCGCCTTCCTACCTTGCTGTAATCCGGTAAACCGGTCCAGGTGGTCTGCGTGATGCGTCGGATGTGCCGGAATAGCTTTGGGTTCCTCATAATCCTGCGATAACATTGCTTTAAAACCTGATGGCGTTATACGTGTGATAATAAATGATTAAACTTTTCCTTACCTAGAGAGTGCAGTCGAAAGTCGTTGCGTTGTGTGATACCATATCCAGCAGACGAACAAGTCCAACCTGGTAGCGTGTAAGTTAGTAGTCATGTTCTGACTGGTATCCTCTCACCGTTCCACCATCTCCATCGGCCATTCCAGCGACCTGGGGTTCTGCAATGACATCCGTAGCTCACATCAAGTGTGATACCTGCGCGTGGATCAGGACGTAGGCAATCCGGATGGCGAACGTTGAAGCGATGATTGACCAGCATCGAAGGGACAGTCCACGGCCCATACAAGGAGTAGCACACGAGGTACCAAAATTGCTGTCGATGACAAAGGTTGGAGACAGCGTCATTGAGCCCAGACAAGCGGCCACATAAAGACATAGGTATGCCATACCTAGCATCCTCCTCAAATTCCCTCCCAGTCTACCATCCGTGCTTCCGCCATCTGCGAAACCTCTGAGTTCGTGTGCCTGACACGGGTTGTAAGAGCCGAGCCTCCTCGGCGTAGACAGTACGATTGGGGGGGTGGTTGAATCAAAGTCAATAGCCTTTCCTGTTGTCGTCTCTTGCATATGCGCCAACGTGCAGTCATGAACGAAATTCCCCGGACCGAGTATCCAGACTTGAAAAGTAGTTGCCGGGTGCGGTCCAGGTTGAAAGGCCCGTGCGCCATTGTGGAAAGGGCAGTTGATCACCGACTTTGAAATTGGATTCATGTGCCCGATTTGGCACCGAGCATCTTCTTTAACGCCACCTCGCAGTTTCATCCTCAAATTTCAAACTCGAACGTCGATATCGATACAGGACGATTCTATACATTCCGGACCCGACTCTTCTCCTGCAAACGCACCTCAGATCTCAAACTGTCTTCTGAATCTTGTCGTTACCTTCTGCCTTCAGCAAGACCTGACACCGTCGTGTTACTAGAATATCTTGCAGACCATTATTGTCTTCTCCAGTCATCGTCGCCGACCCACTAATCAAGTTAAACCTTGCCCGTGCCTCATTCTTTCAGTGCTGCCGCCAGCCATAGGACTGCCGCATCTATTTTCTGGCTTCCGATTTACATTTTGGTGGTTACTGATGGTGTCTGTATTCCTGATGCTGGACAACACCACGACTATTTTACCCAGATGGAGACCGTTTTCGTTCCTCCGTCACGTTTACCGTCTGTATGACCATTTATCTTCGCAAATTTTTTACATTCCTTCCCAATGATTAATTGTTCCGCGGCCCGAATACTCGGACCCGGTAACACGTGAGATGACAGCTCTTAAATTGGCGTGTCAAAGACGCGTCACGCGTATCATAAGTCAAAGAGGTAGAAGAAAGGACGGACCAGGTGCGTTTCTTTCATAAAAGTGTGACTTTCCAGTTTTGACGTAGTTAGCACGTATTTCAGCGGGATGATTATTCTTGCATCGCGGAGTCTGGGTTTGTCCAGAGCGATTAATCAAACTACTCTTATTGGACGAAGAAGAGCGCTTGCGCACAACAGCTGATGCTGGAAACTTTCACCTTAATGATATCTCTCAAAATGTTATTTAATGATCATTTCAAGGAGAAGGAACGGAAATATAATGACGGCAGGATTATCGTTTCCAAGTAAGGACGGTCCAGTCATACTCAAAACTTCTGATGAGGTGTACAGAGATTCCTAGTAGCGTATCGTCTCTCTAGGATTCAGACCGGTATTGGCATAATCTCGATCTCAAACTTTTGCCATTGTCATTGATAAACATTCAGGGATATTACCGCCAAGTGTCACAACGATAGTTACAACTCCAAGCGTCGCAGTGAATGTACTCAAAATTTCTGCCCACCGAGAGTCAGCTAGCATTGCAACACGCTTTCGCTTCGAAGCACACCCAGGACTCGCCGGCGCTCGGATGGACCTTTGAATGGGGAGGAAGTCCTTTTCGTTCTATACACTCTGTGCCAAAGACCCGACTGCTTTACTTTTTCCCTTTCATGTAGGAGATAGTCTTTGATACACCCGGATGCTGTAATCTATACATAAGCGCACTCAATTTCTGTCCATTCAGCACATCAAGGAGCAAAGCCGGGCGAGGCACATCAAGGAATCAGTTACCAACTCTTGCCAAACATGGGACAATGAATTCAAAGCGGCCAAAATATGGCGCTCACGCTGGAAGAAATAGACAGTGTTTTGTGTATCGTTGGCAGATGTGTTGTTAGCGATGTATCCCAGCAATTTCCAAAGCGGCAACAATGATGATATTTTAATTACAGAGCAGCTAAAAAGCAATGGGGACAGACGAACAGTTACGAGCTAAACAAGCCAAAGCTACAATGGTAATCCAGACCAAAGCAGGAAAAAGATGACAGCGAATATGCATATGCTAACAAAACTGATGGCGAAGACAACGAAGAAAAGGAGAAAATGAAATGTAGCGCAACGGAAAACAGTATCAAAATGAGATGAACCGAGAATGTTAGAGATCCTGCCTGGCAGTACCGATTGGAGAGAGCGAAGAAGATAGTTAGAAAGCGGAATAAAGAGTGTGCATGAATTGACGATAGCTAGGATGGTGACAATGAGGACTAGATGGAATGGTCAGGCGATGGGAAGGAGGATGGAGGCCAGAAGACATCAAATACGATGTCTTTGCTAGGGAGCGAACACCCTATGGCCCCGACCAGCCCTCAGGAGGTGCAGGATATGTCGAATTCTGGAAATCCTGGTATTGGAAACTCCCATTCGTCGCGCCACCCTCTGGCGTAGGAGGTGAGTTAACGGGATGGTTTGAATAGTGAGGGAAATAACCGTCTGGGCTGTAGCGTAAGGTCCCAGCAGTATCGGTTTGAACTGTGGATGAGGTGCTAGCAACAGGAGTAGAGTAAACGTGCGCGGGAGTGACAGAGATGTTGCTCGCGTCGTCGGACGAAATGGCAGGAGTGTAGTCGGAGGATCGGGGCGCCGGGGAGAATGCAACATTGGCGTCGTTAGAATAGTCGATCATGGTGGTAGCGCTGGAAGAGCCAATGCCGGGATTGAAATATTCCAAGATGACAGTCCATGGCTCCCGAAGTCGATACAGGTTATAGGTAGCGATGTGGTCGTAAAATTGGGCTCCACAGGTACAATCCTGCGTCAGACGCGTCTACCATGCAAATCATCGTGAATTTGGGATATTGCGGGAGTGGAGAGCAGCATACCTTCTCGGCGTATGCGGCGCATCGATTCCCGGGATAATTGTTGACGACGGTTGAAATATAGTTGACATGCGCGTGGACACCGTGTCTACACCGACCGCAGATGTCCTGGGAGAGCATGAGCATGACAAGTGCAGGCGGATGAGAGCCTACCTGGTCTAGCAGGGGCGACTCTGGAGGGAAGAACCACACGCACTGGCAAGGCTGGCGGTCGTCAGTGATCTGGATGCACTGTCCTCGAGATGGCAAGAGGATTGAAGACATAGAGGGCGAGGCACTGAGAGCAGCACCAGCAGGAGAGAAGGCGATGGAGATTTCGGTCTGTCATGGCACATTTTAAGGACCAAGCAACTGCAGTGGATGTCATAGGTCGACGTAAAACGGGATGGCTTTTCAAATTCAGGCATTTCAAAATCAGGGACCTTGTGACGTTCAAACAGGTTTCCATCACGAGGCGTAAACGCTTCCTTCTATTTTGGAATGTACAATGTTGTGCCTTAGAACCCAAAAAGGGGACTGGAGACGCACAAAGTTAGGATATGAGGGCATATCATGACTTTGTTTGTTCATGATATGGCCTTGGTAGTTGCCATCACATAATAGAAGGTGCTACCTGAGCGGATTTTGAAAGACGTCCCTTTTGGGATGGAACCAACGCGCAAGGCGAACTTTCGTGCTGTGACCTCGATCTATGACATCCACTACTTAAAATGTGCCATGACAGACCGAAATCTCCATCGCCTTCTCTCCTGCTGGTGCTGCTCTCAGTGCCTCGCCCTCTATGTCTTCAATCCTCTTGCCATCTCGAGGACAGTGCATCCAGATCACTGACGACCGCCAGCCTTGCCAGTGCGTGTGGTTCTTCCCTCCAGAGTCGCCCCTGCTAGACCAGGTAGGCTCTCATCCGCCTGCACTTGTCATGCTCATGCTCTCCCAGGACATCTGCGGTCGGTGTAGACACGGTGTCCACGCGCATGTCAACTATATTTCAACCGTCGTCAACAATTATCCCGGGAATCGATGCGCCGCATACGCCGAGAAGGTATGCTGCTCTCCACTCCCGCAATATCCCAAATTCACGATGATTTGCATGGTAGACGCGTCTGACGCAGGATTGTACCTGTGGAGCCCAATTTTACGACCACATCGCTACCTATAACCTGTATCGACTTCGGGAGCCATGGACTGTCATCTTGGAATATTTCAATCCCGGCATTGGCTCTTCCAGCGCTACCACCATGATCGACTATTCTAACGACGCCAATGTTGCATTCTCCCCGGCGCCCCGATCCTCCGACTACACTCCTGCCATTTCGTCCGACGACGCGAGCAACATCTCTGTCACTCCCGCGCACGTTTACTCTACTCCTGTTGCGAGTACCCCATCCACAGTTCAAGCCGATGCCGCTGGGACCCTACGCTACAGCCCAGACGGTTATTTCCCTCACTATTGAAACCATCCTGTTAACTCACCTCCTACGCCGGAGGGTGGCGCGACGAATGGGAGTTTCCAGTACCAGGATTTTCAGAATTCGACCTATCCTGCACCTCCTGAGGGCTGGTCGGGGCCATAGGATGTTCGCTCCGTAGCAAAGACATCGTATTTGATGTCTTCTGGCTTCCATCCTCCTTCCCATCGCCTGACCGTTCCATCTATCACTCATTGTAACCATCCTAGCTACCTCAATGGCATTGATTCTCGACGTTCGATTCCAGATCCATATCTGACATGCACTCTTTATACTCCGCTTTCTATGTATTTTCTCTGCTTTTCTCTCCCCAATTGTTACTACAATTTACAATCTCAGTCTCTAACGTTCTCAGTTTACCCTGTTTTCTTACTATTTTCGGCTCCGCTATGATATATCTTCTCTTCTTTGTTGTACTTGCTATCAGTTTTATCAGGATTTACACATCGTTCTATAAAATAGCTATTGGCTTCGTCGCTTTAGCACGTTGTCGTCTGTCCGTGCTATCACTTTGAAATAGCATTATTAACATTGACCGGTGATTCACATTTTGTACTTGGGACGTGCGTTAACAAGGATATAGATGACATGTACATTTTCGTCCAACCTTGCGTGTCATCTGTCGTGACATTAGGCCGGCAAAGTCCGCCCACTCTCAGCCTCCCTGCACCATCATGACCATCGCCCAACACAATCGTGCTCCCTGCTACCCTACCCTTTATGCTGGATGCTCGCAACCCCAACCTTCAACATCCCCCCCGAAGATGACGGCACCGGGATCACCCTTCGACCACGCGGCCTCCAAACCCTGGCGCTGTTGCTGTCCGGAAAGTCAGAATATGCCATTAAGATGATGGCTGTAGACCCAGCCCGAGGGAGCAGTAACAACACGCAATGGAAGGAACACGTCGAACAGTTGACAGCGATGAGAATGAAGTCCTATTTTCTAGGCTGGGTACCATCGTACGGCTCGCTCGTTCGTCTGACGGAAGAAACATACTGCTCCCCTTATAATCTGAAGGTAAGTAGTACATTGTTCTCTGCTTTTTATGTATTCATGAGCACTCAGAAGGTGTCGGCTCGATCGCACTTCTCCGTGTCATGAAGAATACATTGCGAGATCCTTCCGTTGCGCAGTCAGGCAAAATGGGATGCATATGAAGAATATTTCGTGACTTCTCTATTCACGATGAATCCTAGGACATTCCGGAGCCAAAAGTCAGTGTCTTTCAATTTGCCTGGTGTGATGACGATTTTTCTGATAGCTAGGATAAGCTATCAGGTGTTCTGGAGCTCTGAAACGTTCTTATTTCTCGGAGAGGCAACTTTCCCTTGCGCAACAATGCGTACAGGAAGAGATGGAGGTGGGCATGAAAAGATTGGTTAGGGCGAAGAAGGTAGCATGTAGTCAATGACACGTGCGTTTCCCCATCACCGGTTCTTCACAATGGCTCACGACATACAGGCAAGGTAGAAAAGAGTTTGTACTGGTCGGGAAGCTATACCACTGAACGTGGATCAGCAAAGAAGGACGAGTCAGGTTTGATCGTCTGTTATATACTGTCGAACAGTACTCATTGCTATTAGGAGTCACGGCTGCTAGGGAGCGACAGAGAGATGAACGCCAATCGAGGGCGCGCCCCGTATGTGCCTCTGAGTATTCTGACAATATCGTCTCCAACGGTGCACATCTCCCAGGTGGACAAGCCGGCCTGCCCCCGGCGGCACTCAACAAGACCGTCTCTACCGTCGCCCATTGACCTCCCTTTGCGCACACGAATCTCATTTGTGTATCCTACATTCTACATTCTTTATGTCCACGCTATCTAGATCTTGTCTCAAATTGTACCTGAAAGCGGAAGTAAATCCCCGTCAGATCCCAATGAGGTATTCACCGCTTAGGTATTTCAATTTTACGACGAACCAAAAGAAACGCTCTCTTGCTCAACTTCTACTCGGCCGTTTTTCTCTTGGATGATTGGATTCCTTGATATTAGCGCCGCTTGTTCTGATCTGGTTACTCTGGACTTACTGAGGAGGGGAAGATGGTCGCAGTGGAGATACGGTCGTCTGGCCCGCATCCAAGTCTTCATCTGCTTTGGCATGCCGGAAATGAAGACACAAGCCGCCCTCCGAATCCTTCCGGGCGCACTTCGGGACCGACGGGTCCGTCAACTAAGACGTCATCCCTGCCGGGGTGAACTCGCGCACTTCCACTGACCAAGATTATCACTGCGCGAGTTTCTATATGGTGCATGCCCGATAACTAGCACACGGACGCCTCTACAGAAGTCTTTATGGGGACAGACGTTCCTGTAACCCTGTGATCTGCTGCATTCCCCGGCAATGATGGGAGTATTCATGGGATTTGCGCGATTATCACTATGAAGTTGTGACGCAATGTTCAGAATTTTTGATCTTGTGTATCTGAGACAGGACAGATAGCGATATGCAGAAGGACATGCGGGGTGTTCAAGTCACATTTCAATGATAAACATTAGCAAGGTCGGTCAGGGGATAGACAATGCTCTCGACAAGGGACGTGAGGCTACGCAAAAGGGTCGTCATCCACGCGATGCATTGTCTTTGGGAGTAGCGCTGAAGTGACTGATCAAGGAGAGAAACGCGGCGACAGACACCGAACATACCTATCATCATTTGTAATCGGATCGATGACCAGCAAAACGATGTCGATGATAATATCTAGCACTATGGGTCAGATAAATACGGAGGTACATTCAAGGACGGATGGTGCTGAGCTGGGACTGTCGTCAGTGTGGACGTGTGGACTCGGAGCGCTAGCTCCTTCGAAAACTACGCTGGTAAGTATCAGTGAGCACGTTGTCATAAAACAGAAAGTCGAACCGCCTACGTCGATGGTGGACTTTGTAGAAGGAAGCATATATCAGAAAGAACAGAAACGGTGGGACAGTAGGCGGTGGCCGTGACCAAGCGAGACTAAGGATGGGATGGCGACAGCGAACGGTGGTTCGGGACGTTGTACAGGTCATACATGGCACCAATGAGGGCAGAGATGATCCTCCTTTATGTATCGCGCAATTCGGGACAATATCGTTCCTCGACCTCGTGTATGCAAGAGGCAAGGCCCGGGCAGCCCAGTCACATTCATCTGTAATCAACCACTGCCACCACCAACTGTAGCGTGTACGTCTAGGACGCCCACCCCTCGATGTCAGTGGCAAACGCACGCACACGGATCGATGTAAATTGGAAGGATCTTGAGGAGGATACCGGCACGGCATATCCGTACGACTATCTAGTCTGTGGCCGATTTTCTGGCTCAATAACATCTTGGCCTTGCTCGTGGATGGGAATTCTAGCAGCTCGCAGAGCCATCGATTTGACTCATCTGAGCTACTATGCTGTTTCCTGGCCCTTCCCAAACGTTCTAATCGACATTCTTTCATGGTCCTGCCACTCCCGATATCTCTCTTTTCTTCGCCAGATTTCCTATGCATTCATCCCGCACCCGACTACACATTATAGATGGCGTTGTTAGAGTTCTGTGTCTCGAAGTCGGACAATCAGGGTTGCAACATTCCCGTACCGATGTCTACGGACTAGCTGCGCACGACTTCATATACATTACGATCTGCGCACTACAGATATCAGTGCAGAGGCGTCAAGCAGTTTAAAGGGCCGGGGAAGAAGGCAGATCGAATGGACAACCGCTGAAGCAGGATATGGTGAGACCGCCTTCTTGCCTAATTACTACCGTTTCGTTGACCTACCCACGTAACGGATATGATATTGCCGATTTACTGACCGACACCAATTACGGAACAGGTGTCAAACGCGTTCACTCAGGACCGGTCTTGTTAAAGAAAAAGCACGTATGATTTCCGAACAAAGGGAAGTGACAGAATTGTAAAAATGTACACAAGGCAAGAGAAAGCTAGACAACATCCAATATGTACGTATGTTATTACATTGTCGTTAGACGGTGTTATGACGCGCTACTTGATACACCAAGCGACGAAGGAACTGGAGATGGATGATGATCAGCCCAGGCTTCCGGGCCAAGCACTGGGTAGGTGGCCGAATGATCCTCGTGAAACCTCACGTTCAAGTCCCGGATGTTATGCATAATACCGAAGTTATCATTCTGGTACTGAGCGATGTAAGAATTCTCCACTTCCAATTGAGAATGAGCATCGATCCGAGTGGTGACCGTAACCACAGTGGGCGTGATCACTCGTCCGTCGCCATAAGACTGGGATGGGTTGTCGTTAGTGAATGGTGCGAGCACGGGTACTGGCGTAAACGGTGCATTGATTGTGCTGCCAGTGGATGGGATGGATGAATACCCGCCCCATAGGGCAGAGGCGGCAAGCGATACTCATTCATGGCTGGAATATGCTCGATGAGAGACGCTGAGCATGTGCATGCGTACCCGGGCCGTCTGACGAGATGTATGAACATTATTAAAGACACCGGGACCAGAGAGCATCAACCTTCGGAAAGTACGCCGTGCAGTTCATCATAGGACAGTGGTACACAAACATTGAAACATAGTCACAGTGCGCATGAATACCGTGTCCACGCTGAACGCAGATGTGCTGGAAGAACGTGAGCACGGGGATATGCCAAGTAGCGATGAACGATGGTCTACCTGATCTAGCGTCGACGCGAACGATGGGCACTGACAGAGCTGGAGGTTGTCAGTGACCTGCGTGCACTGTCCTTGGAGCGGCAAACCGACTGAAGAAAAGTTTAAGCATAACATTGAACCCGCTGGTAGGTAGGTGGTGGGCCGTATGATGGCGATCTTCCTTTCTGAGAGGTAGAGATCACGGCATTCGTGTTCGTCGGTGTACTGACCAAGGTCGCCTCTTCACTGTATCAATAAAAGATACTCTGGAAGTACCCAACAAGCCTCATCCGTTTGCAAAGCGGTGGAGAGAACCGAGTGAATCGACATCGATTAGTTTGTGAGTATCCTGGCATAGTTACCCAGGGCCTAGTACTACGCCGTTGACGGTCCATGCATCAGATCCGTGTTGGAGGGGCGCGTATCTTTGATAGGGCATTGTTAGCCGGGATCTAGGAAAAAGTAGCATTAGAATGAGATCGATTTGCCGTGTGCACAGAGTACGTAAACCCGACCTCTCTGTTTCCCTGATTCCACCAATTCCCTGTGTCAGAAACGTCCCTATCCAACTATCAGGTGGTCGCAATACAGAGATGAGCGTTGAGACAGAAAAACCGGTGGAATGTACAGCAATACCGTCGTCGGCGAGATGGGCAGACTTTGGGAGGGACTACTGGCAGAGACAGGACTTGGATCCGGGTGAATTTCGGGGCGGCAAGATGATTGAGGACATAGGGGATGGGGCACTGAGTGAAGCGCGCGCGCGCCAGCAGGAGAGAGAACGGCGAGATTTGGGTCTGTCCAGGTTGCAATGAGGGAAGAACCACAGGCACTGGCCAGTTTGGCTGTCGTCAGTGATGTGGATGCACTGTCTCGACGCCAGGACGATTGAAGACATTGAGGGCGAGGCACTGACTCTACAACGCCAGCAGGAGAGAAGACGACGGAGATTTGAGTCTATTATGATGCATTTTAAGGACCAAGCAACGGCAGTGGATGTCATGAATCGAACTCACCGTGAAAGGTCTTGTGCTCGCAGACTCGCGGTGCAATCAGTGGTGGGCCGATTTAGATCCGGCTCGGGGTTCAACCTAATTGGGATGGGACGTACAAACTTGAATCAACCCCATATGTAGCGTAATTTCATCGTTCTTTTCCCGGTTGCACCTACTCCCCAGAGAGACCGAAATCTCTGTCGCCTTCTCTCCTGCTGGCGCTGCTCTCAACACCTCATCCTCGATGTCTTCAATCGGCTTGCCACCCCGAGGACAGTGCATCGAGGTCACTGACAACCTCCGGTTCTGTCAGTGCCCATCGTTCGCGTTGACCCTCGGTCAGGTAGGCCTTCATGCATCGTTGCCTGACATACTCCCGTGCTCATGTCCTTCCAGCACATCTGCGGCCGGTGTGGACATGGCACTCATGCGCATCGCGACTAGGTTTCAATATTTGTGTACCACTGCCCTACGATGAACTGTGCGGCGTACTTTCCGAAGGTAGATGCTGTCCGGCCTTGGTGTCTTTAAATAATAAGGTTCATGTATATCTCATTCCAGACATCCCGGCTACAAGCATGCACATGCTCGGCGTCTCTCATAGAACATACACCAGCGGTGAATGGATATCGTTCGCCGCCTCTGCCATACGAGACGGGTATCCATCCTTCCAGTGCCAACACATTCACCGGCGACATGGCGAACATCCCATTCACTCCGGTACCCTTGACCGATCCATCCGCTAACGACGGCCTATCCTACTCTGTGAACGTATATTCGCCTGGTACTCTGCCCTACGAGGTGGACGACCTCCCTTCTAGCAGTGTCAACACATTCACCGACACGGCAACTCAGGTACACATACCCTCTCCATCCTACTCTTATGACAACATAATGATCACGCCCACCGTTCCGGATACGGCTACAACTCAGATCGACGCTCATTCCCACTTGGAAGTGGAGAATTCTTACATTGTTCAGTAGCAGAACGATAATTCCAGCGTTATTCATAACTTCCAGCACCCGGGCGCGAGGTTTCCCGAGGATGATTCGACCACCTACGTCCCGGTACAGGGCGCGGAAGCCTGGGCAGGTCAACTGGGAATAGATGTCGGCGAAAGATTCTATCATGCATCTCTAGTTCCTTCGTCGTTTGGTGTATAAAGAAACGCGTCATGGCAACGTCTAATAACAATGTAACAATACTATCTGTATATCTTGGATATCGTCTCGTTTTTGCCTGCTTTGTGTACTGTCGCGCTTACCACTTGGCTTCGTTCTGAAATCATATATTTGTTTTATTATTCAACGAAACTGTTCCTCAATGGATGCGTTTGACAGCCAGTACGTCTTCATTATATCGCCTTCCTACCTTGCTGTAATCCGGTAAACCGGTCCAGGTGGTCTGCGTGATGCGTCGGATGTGCCGGAATAGCTTTGGGTTCCTCATAATCCTGCGATAACATTGCTTTAAAACCTGATGGCGTTATACGTGTGATAATAAATGATTAAACTTTTCCTTACCTAGAGAGTGCAGTCGAAAGTCGTTGCGTTGTGTGATACCATATCCAGAAGACGAACAAGTCCAACCTGGTAGCGTGTAAGTTAGTAGTCATGTTCTCACTGGTATCCTCTCACCGATCCACCCTCTACATCGGCCATTCCAGCGATCTGGGGTTCTGCAATGCTATCCGTAGCTCACATCAAGTGTGGTACCTGCGCGTGGATCAGGACGTACGCAATCCGGATGGCGAACGTTGAAGCGATGATTGACCAGCATCGAAGGGACAGTCCACGGCCCATACAAGGAGTAGCACACGAGGTACCAAAATTGCTGTCGATGACAAAGGTTGGAGACAGCGTCATTGAGCCCATACAAGCGGCCACATAAAGACATAGGTATGCCATACCTAGCATCCTCCTCAAATTCCCTCCCAGTCTACCATCCGTGCTTCCGCCATCTGCGAAACCTCTGAGCTCGTGTGCCTGACACGGGTTGTAAGAGCCGAGCCTCCTCGGTGTAGACAGTACGATTGGGGGGGTGGTTGAATCAAAGTCAATGGCCTTTCCTGTTGTCGTCTCTTGCATATGCGCCAACGTGCAGTCATGAACGAAATTCCCCGGAGCGAGCATCCAGACTCGAAAAGTAGTTGCCGGGTGCGGTCTAGGTTGAAAGGCCCGTGCGCCATTGTGGAAAGGGCAGTTGATCACCGACTTTGAAATTGGATTCATGTGCCCGATTTGTCACCGAGCATCTTCTTTAACGCCACCTCGCAGTTTCATCCTCAAATTTCAAACTCGAACGTCGATATCGATACAGGACGATTCTATACATTCCGGACCCGACTCTTCTCCTGCAAATGCACCTCAGATCTCAAACTGTCTTCTGAATCTTGTCGTTACCTTCTGCCTTCAGCAAGACCTGACACCGTCGTGTTACTAGAATATCTTGCAGACCATTATTGTCTTCTCCAGTCATCGTCGCCGACCCACTAATCAAGTTAAACCTTGCCCGTGCCTCATTCTTTCAGTGCTGCCGCCAGCCATAGGACTGCCGCATCTATTTTCTGGCTTCCGATTTACATTTTGGTGGTTACTGATGGTGTCTGTATTCCTGATGCTGGACAACACCACGACTATTTTACCCAGATGGAGACCGTTTTCGTTCCTCCGTCACGTTTACCGTCTGTATGACCATTTATCTTCGCAAATTTTTTACATTCCTTCCCAATGATTAATTGTTCCGCGGCCCGAATACTCGGACCCGGTAACACGTGAGATGACAGCTCTTAAATTGGCGTGTCAAAGACGCGTCACGCGTATCATAAGTCAAAGAGGTAGAAGAAAGGACGGACCAGGTGCGTTTCTTTCATAAAAGTGTGACTTTCCAGTTTTGACGTAGTTAGCACGTATTTCAGCGGGATGATTATTCTTGCATCGCGGAGTCTGGGTTTGTCCAGAGCGATTAATCAAACTACTCTTATTGGACGAAGAAGAGCGCTTGCGCACAACAGCTGATGCTGGAAACTTTCACCTTAATGATATCTCTCAAAATGTTATTTAATGATCATTTCAAGGAGAAGGAACGGAAATATAATGACGGCAGGATTATCGTTTCCAAGTAAGGACGGTCCAGTCATACTCAAAACTTCTGATGAGGTGTACAGAGATTCCTAGTAGCGTATCGTCTCTCTAGGATTCAGACCGGTATTGGCATAATCTCGATCTCAAACTTTTGCCATTGTCATTGATAAACATTCAGGGATATTACCGCCAAGTGTCACAACGATAGTTACAACTCCAAGCGTCGCAGTGAATGTACTCAAAATTTCTGCCCACCGAGAGTCAGCTAGCATTGCAACACGCTTTCGCTTCGAAGCACACCCAGGACTCGCCGGCGCTCGGATGGACCTTTGAATGGGGAGGAAGTCCTTTTCGTTCTATACACTCTGTGCCAAAGACCCGACTGCTTTACTTTTTCCCTTTCATGTAGGAGATAGTCTTTGATACACCCGGATGCTGTAATCTATACATAAGCGCACTCAATTTCTGTCCATTCAGCACATCAAGGAGCAATGCCGGGCGAGGCACATCAAGGAATCAGTTACCAACTCTTGCCAAACATGGGACAATGAATTCAAAGCGGCCAAAATATGGCGCTCACGCTGGAAGAAATAGACAGTGTTTTGTGTATCGTTGGCAGATGTGTTGTTAGCGATGTATCCCAGCAATTTCCAAAGCGGCAACAATGATGATATTTTAATTACAGAGCAGCTAAAAAGCAATGGGGACAGACGAACAGTTACGAGCTAAACAAGCCAAAGCTACAATGGTAATCCAGACCAAAGCAGGAAAAAGATGACAGCGAATATGCATATGCTAACAAAACTGATGGCGAAGACAACGAAGAAAAGGAGAAAATGAAATGTAGCGCAACGGAAAACAGTATCAAAATGAGATGAACCGAGAATGTTAGAGATCCTGCCTGGCAGTACCGATTGGAGAGAGCGAAAAAGATAGTTAGAAAGCGGAATAAAGAGTGTGCATGAATTGACGATAGCTAGGATGGTGACAATGAGGACTAGATGGAATGGTCAGGCGATGGGAAGGAGGATGGAGGCCAGAAGACATCAAATACGATGTCTTTGCTAGGGAGCGAACACCCTATGGCCCCGACCAGCCCTCAGGAGGTGCAGGATATGTCGAATTCTGGAAATCCTGGTATTGGAAACTCCCATTCGTCGCGCCACCCTCTGGCGTAGGAGGTGAGTTAACAGGATGGTTTGAATAGTGAGGGAAATAACCGTCTGGGCTGTAGCGTAAGGTCCCAGCAGTATCGGTTTGAACTGTGGATGAGGTGCTAGCAACAGGAGTAGAGTAAACGTGCGCGGGAGTGACAGAGATGTTGCTCGCGTCGTCGGACGAAATGGCAGGAGTGTAGTCGGAGGATCGGGGCGCCGGGGAGAATGCAACATTGGCGTCGTTAGAATAGTCGATCATGGTGGTAGCGCTAGAAGAGCCAATGCCGGGATTGAAATATTCCAAGATGACAGTCCATGGCTCCCGAAGTCGATACAGGTTATAGGTAGCGATGTGGTCGTAAAATTGGGCTCCACAGGTACAATCCTGCGTCAGACGCGTCTACCATGCAAATCATCGTGAATTTGGGATATGGCGGGAGTGGAGAGCAGCATACCTTCTCGGCGTACGCGGCGCATCGATTCCTGGGATAATTGTTGACGACGGTCGAAACATAGTTGGCATGCGTGTGGACACCATGTCCACACCGACCGCAGATGTCCTGGGAGAACATGAGCATGACAGGTGCAGGTGGATGATAGCCTACCTGGTCTAGCAGGGGCGACTCGGGAGGGAAGAACCACGGGCACTGACAAGGCTGGCGGTCGTCAGTAACCTGGATGCACTGTCCTCGAGATGGCAAGAGGATTGAAGACATAGAGGGCGAGGCACTGAGAGCAGCGCCAGCAGGAGAGAAGGCGATGGTGAGTTGGGTTCATGGCACCTTTTAAGGACCAAGCAACTGTAGTGGATGTCGTAGTCGTAGGATCCATGTGTATCCCCAGTTGATGGGCTTGCGTTGTGATTGGCCACATCCATTTGGGACCTGAAAACTAGCCCGTTTAGGATTACCCTGAATAGAAGGTTTTTCGTACCGTAACTTCGTTCGGCAACGCTTGGTCCTTAAAATGCGCCATGAACCCAACTCACCATCGCCTTCTCTCCTGCTGGCGCTGCTCTCAGTGCCTCGCCCTCTATGTCTTCAATCCTCTTGCCATCTCGAGGACAGTGCATCCAGGTTACTGACGACCGCCAGCCTTGTCAGTGCCCGTGGTTCTTCCCTCCCGAGTCGCCCCTGCTAGACCAGGTAGGCTATCATCCACCTGCACCTGTCATGCTCATGTTCTCCCAGGACATCTGCGGTCGGTGTGGACATGGTGTCCACGCGCATGCCAACTATGTTTCGACCGTCGTCAACAATTATCCCGGGAATCGATGCGCCGCGTACGCCGAGAAGGTATGCTGCTCTCCACTCACACAATATCCCAAATTCACGATGATTTGCATGGTAGACGCGTCTGATGCAGGATTGTACCTGTGGAGCCCAATTTTACGACCACATCGCTACCTATAACCTGTATCGACTTTCGGAGCCATGGACTGTCGTCTTGGAATATTTCAATCCCGGCATTGGCTCTTCCAGCGCTACCACCATGATCGACTATTCTAACGACGCCAATGTTGCATTCTCCCCGGCGCCCCGATCCTCCGACTACACTCTTGCCATTTCGTCCGACGACGCGAGCAACATCTTTGTCACTCCCGCGCCCGTTTACTCTACTCCTGTTGCGAGTACCCCATCCACAGTTCAAGCCGATGCCGCTGGGACCCTACACTACAGCCCAGATGGTTATTTCCCTTGCTATTCAAACCATTTCGTTAACTCGCCTCGTACGCCAGAGAGTGGCGCGACGAATGGGAGTTTCCAATACCAGGATTTTCAGAATTCGACATATCCTGCACCTCCTGAGGGCTGGTCGGGGCCATAGGGTGTTCGCTCCGTAGCAAAGACATCGTATTTGATGTCTTCTGGCCTCCATCCCCCTTCCCATCGCCTGACCATTCCATCTATGTCGGAGAAAGTGTAAATGCCTTTTTTGGCCATATAATGAGTTATAATGCCGACTCTTTTATTACAACGCACTTTTTTTACATTTTACATAATATCTTAAAATTGGTTTTAATACCTCATAAGGTCAAAAAATGGCACGTGACATTGTAATGTCGATTCACTAAATCCTGAACAACAAAGTATATCAAGAAACTCTTTGCGGGAGAAGAGAGATCATATTCAAAAGTTAATCCTGACCGAAATCTAGACCCCACAGACGACGGTAAACACTTTATAATCTATCATAAGGGCATTTAAGAAAAGAGTGACATAATAATGTCAACAAAGGCAAATGCAGAATTTCCGACATATCTCTCACAAGCTTCCGTCCCGTGTCTTCGTCACGATTGCCAGACCCTCGTACCTCGGGTCTTGGCAACCTGACTACGACATGGAACTTCAGCTTGTTGGGGCCCGCCCCAAACCTGGCTTATTACTAAGATGTTAGTTTGAGAGAAAATATGTATTATGTGTTGGAGATTCAGCCTGTCCTGAGTGTCCCACCTATTTGACGTACCGATGTTTTACCTTATTTGATTGAACATACTTACTATATTTAGATTACATCTCCTATCCATTCCTACTTATATCTGCCGTATCCCCTTTATCGCACCTCAGCCATTCACATCGACTACAGGACTGACTGAGGTGTGTATCTTATGTTCATTCTATCATATATATTTCTTATGCTACATTCATACAATAAAGCCATTCACATCAACTATGTGACTGACTGAGCTGTTCTCATACTAACATTATGATTGTAATTGAGCTTCAGAATATGCAATATTCAATGTATCAGTATTTTTTTCTGTTGGTGAAAAGCAAACTCAAATCTGTTGTCCAGAAGTGCAGCAGCTAAGTGCTGCATACAGTTGTCCATGTGAATGAACAGGAGTATGTAGATCCAATCTCACATAAGTGACTGACTGGCCTTGAGACTTGTTGATTGTCATTGCAAATGCCAGCCTGACTGGAGATTTACAACATGAAAATGCAATAGGTAGTTTGGCAGTATCTTCATTGACAGTGATATGGGGAATGGAGATAGTCTTGCTCATATGGGTGCCACTAAGAAGACAACATTCCAAAACATGAGGATGGAAGCCAGTAAGAATCATCCATGTTAGGGCTTCACACCATACCATGTACAGTATACGGCCATACAGAGGACAGCAGTCAACCATCAGAAACTTGGCCTTGATGGTATGGTGATGGTAACAGCTGTCACTACCATATATACATCAATGGTTACCTTCAAGGGTGGACATCAGCATCAAATATTGCAGAAACAGTCAGTTTTCATTGTTTTATCTATACCGGTCAAAAAAAACTCACTAATTAGTCTGTTTTCAGATACCCATATAGGACCTGTACAATACAAAATGGGCAAAACTCTCTGACAGTACATAGATGGTACCCATACAATGACACCCATACAACCATACCATACAGTGATGGTGCAAAGCCCTAATCCATGTCCTATTGCATAGGCTATTAGCTGGATCCAAATTGCATAGGAGCATAAGTGGGTATCCAGCTTTGCACATGGTAATCCAGAGGGATTAAAATTCTGAAGAAATTCAATTGAATAGAAGGCAGCAGCATCACTGTCATCTCATCCATGATCATCTTATCTATACTCCACTATACCATCACCTGTCCCTGGAAACTTCTTCAGAACCTGCTGATATTGAAGGATATCCATCCTGCCATATGCACAGCCTATCTTTTTTTTGATCGCCTTTTGTTCCTACTATCTATCTTTTATATTATATTATATTATAAATCTTGTTATTACTCAATCTCACTTATAAAGTTTCACCATAGTCACCTTCTACCTCAGTTGTTTCATTTATGCTTTGCTGACTGAGGTGTGTAAGCCTATACCACATTTACTATTTACTTACTCACACTTGGTCTTAGATCTAATGTATACTCTTCTACCAATAGGTACAGTACACTGTTAATGTACAGTTGTTTTGCCTATGCTGTGTAAACTGAGATCTAACATATATTTTTCTACCAATAGCTAATTGCATTCAGAGAGAATTAGTAGTAAGAACATATTGAATACCCAATTGGTCATGCCACAGTAATCTCCCTGCATTGTGACATTTGAATAAGGCATAGCACAGATGGCATCTACATCCCTCTGCATATCTTAGTTATGTAAAGATATCAGGAGCAAAATATGCAAAAAAGATGAAAAAATAGTGTATATCTCCTGAGATCTTGATATAACAAAAATACATCCTCATGATACTATCTCACTCAACCTCTGGTTACATATATAAGATGTACTTTAGTTTTCTACACCTCAGTACTTTCTGCTTTTACTGTGCTGACTGAGGTTTGAATATTTTGTTACCTTTCTATCCATGTACATACATAGTCTTTAAAGATCTTACTCTTATCCTCCCATTATCAGGTACAGTGTGCTAACTGAGATGTTACTATCCTTTAGTACAGAAGGTGGGCTTGTCACCAATATCATGAAATGGAACTAATGCTTACCTGGGTGTGGCAGTCTCACATAGGAGTGACCACAAAAACAGCAGGTGGCAGTGCAACCGGGTTAAGCCGGGCTCGTGGCAGTGCTATAGGACCGGTCCTTCAATAGCCGGTCGTGGCAGTGCTCACTGGGAAAGACCGAAAATTCAAAGTCCGGTAATTTACATAAGCATTCTGGTGGCTGTGCGCGTCCTAACTTATATATATGATTGTTGCCATTCTAGCTATCGTTAATTCATGCACACTCTGTATTCCGCTTTCTAACTATCTTCTCCGCTCTCTCCGATCGGTACTGCCAGGCAGGATCTCTAATATTCTCGGTTCATCTCATTTTGATACTGTTTTCCGTTGCGCTACATTTCATTTTCTCCTTTTCTTTGTTGTCTTCGCCATCAGTTTTGTTAGTATATACGTATTCGCTGTCGTCTTTTTCCTGCTTTGGTCTGGATTACCATCGTAGCTTTAGCTTGTTTAACTCGTAACTGTCCCTCTGTCTCCGTTGCTTTGTACCTGCTCTGTAATTAAAATATCATCATTGTCGCCGCTTTGGAAATTGCTGGGATACATCGCTAACACATCTGCCAAGGATACACAAAACGCTGTCTTTCTTCCAGCGTGAGCGCCATATTTTGGCCGCTTTGAATTCATTGTCCCATGTTTGGCAAGAGTTGGTAACTGATCCCTTGATGTGCCTCCGGCTTTGCTCCTTGATGTGCTGAATGGACAGACATTGAGCGCGCTTATGTATAGATTACAGCATCCGGGTGTATCAAAGACTATCTCCTGCATGAAAGGGAAAAAGTAAAGCAGTCGGGTTTTTGGCACAGAGTGTATAGAACGAAAAGGAGTTCCTCCCCATTCAAAGGTCCATCCGAGCGCCGGCGAGTCCTGACTGTGCTTCGAAGCGAAAGCGTGGTGCAACGCTAGCTGACTCTCGGTGGGCAGAAAAATTGAGTACATTCACTGCGACGCTTGGAGTCGTAATTATCGTCACGACACTTGGCGGTAATATCCCTGAATTTTTGTCCATGACAATAGCCGAAGTTTGAGAACGAGATTACGCCGACACCGGTCTGGATCCTGAAGAGACGGTACACTACTAGGAATCTCTGTCAATCTCATCCGAAGTTTTAAAAATCACTGACCCATCCTTACTTGTAAACGATAATTCTGTCATCAGTATATCTCCGTTCCTTCTTCTTGAAATCTTCATTCAACGACATTTCAAGAGATATCATCGAGGTGAAAGCTTCCAGGATCAGCTGTTGTGCGCAAGCGCTCTTCATCGGCCAGTGTGAATAGTTTGATTGATCGCTCTGGACAAACACAGACTCCGCAATGCAAGAATAATCATCCTGTTGAAATGTATGCTAAATCGATCAACACAGGGAAATCACACTTTTATGACAAAAACGCACTTCAGTCCGTCTTTTCTAGTGATGATATGCGTGACGCGTCTTTGACACGCCAATTTAAGAGCGTGTCATTTCACGTGAGGCTTTCCGGGTCCGAGTATTCGGACAGCGACAACCTCGGCAATTTTTCAAAATGAACAATTAAGGCGATCATTGGGAAGGAATGTAAAAATTTTGCCAAGATAAATGGTCATACAGAAGGTAAACGCGACGGAGGAACGAAAAACGATCTCCACCAGAGTAAAATAGTCGTGGTGTTGTCCGTCATCAGAAATACAGACACCATCAGTAACGATAGACGTTGCAACATCATCCACCAAAATGTAAACCGGAAGCCAGAAAATAGGTGCGGCAGTCCTATGGTTGGCGGCAGCACTGAAAGAATGAGGCACGGGCAAGGTTTAACTTGATTAGTGGGTCGGCGACGATGACTGGAGAAGACGAGAATGCTCTGCAAGATATTCCAGTAATACGACGATGTCAGGTCTTGCTGAAGGCAGAAGGTAACGACAAGATTCAGAAGACGGTCTGAGATCGGAGGTGCACTTGCAGGAGAGGAGTCGGGTCCGGAAGGTATAGAATTGTCCTGTATCGACGTTCGAGTTTGAAATTTGAGGATGAAACTGCAAGGTGGCGGTAAAGAAGATGCTCGGTGCCAAATCGGGCACAGGAATCCAATTTCAAAGTCGGTGATCAACTGCTTTTTCCACAACGACGCACGGGCCTTTCAGCCTGGACCGCACCCGGCAACTACTTTTCAAGTCTGGATACTCGGTCCGGGGAATTTCGTTCATGACTGCACGTTGGCGCACGATTGACCTCGCATGCAAGAGACAACAACAAGAAAGGCCCAACTGTATTCGCCTTGATCCAACCACCACCCCCGCCACTCGTACTGTCTACGCCGAGGAGGCCCGGCTCGTACAACCCGTGTCCGGCACACGAGCTTAGAGGTTTCGCAGATGGCGGAAGCACTCCTGGTAGACTGGGAGGGAATATGAGGAGGACGCTAGGTACGGCATACCTATGTCTTTATGTGGCTGCTTGTCTGGGCTAAATGATGCTGCCTCCAGCCTTGGTCATCGACGGGAATTTTGGTACCTTGTGTGCTACTTCTTGTATGGGCCGTGGACTGTCACTTCGATGCTGGTCAATCATCGCTGCAACGTTCGCCATCCGGATTGCATCCTGATCGCCGCGCAGGTATCACACTTGATGTGAGCTACGGATAGCATTGCAGAAGCACCAGGTCGCTGGAGTGGCCGATGGAGAGGCTAGATCGGTGAGAGGATACCAGTGAGAACATGACTACTAACTTACACGCTACCAGGTTGGACTTGTTCGTCTGCTGGATATGGTATCACACGACGCAACAGCTTTCGACTGCTCTCTAGGTAAGGATATGTTTAATCGTTTATCATCACGTATAATGCCATCAGGTACAAAGGTATTAGTGGCCGGTGTGGACCTGATTCATGTCTTTCCATACAGTCAAGTGAGTGCACTTTTTTTTAAAAGCAAATTTATCGAAGGACTATGAAGAACCGAAGGCTATTCCGGCACATCCGACGCATCACGCAGACCACCTGGACCGGTTTACCGGATTACAGCAAGGTAGAAAGGCGATATAATGAAGACGTACTGGGTGTCAAACGCATCCATTGAGGAACAGTTTCGTTGAACAATAACATATATATGATTCCATAACAAAACAAAGCAGGAAACAAAGCAGGAAAAGACGAGACGATCCAAGATGCACATACAATACTGTTACATTTTTGTTAGACGTTGTCATGACTTGTTTCTTTACCAAAAGAAGAAGGAACTGGAGATGAATGATAGAATCTTTCGCCGACATCTATTCAATTTGACTTGCGCAGGCTTCGCGCCATGCACCGGAACGTAGGTGGTCGAATATTCCTCGCGAAGCCTCGCGCCCGAGTGCTGGACGTTATGAATAACGCTGGAGTCATCGTTCTGGTGCTGAACGATGTAAGATTTCTCCACTTCCAAGTAGGAATGAACGTCGATCTGAGTTGTAGCCGTACCCATAACGGTGAACGTGATCATTACGTCGTCGTAAGACTCTAGTCAATTGAAGAGTAGAGTTCCGTGAACTGACAAGAATGAACGGTAGGAGAAGCTAGACCGGGCGAAGAGAAGGGCGCTCAACCCAATACTCTGCAGGCACCTTGGACTCTCCTCTGGGATATGACTATCCTCCAAAGACAATGCAAGCGAGACCTCTTGTGACAAAGAATACACTGAAGCACAGTACGTTTCCTGGCGGGGCATGTATGGATTAAAAGTATGCAGCAACCATCCAGGGAGAAATGGGCGCCTTTTGCAAGTTCTTCGAGTCTCGAGGACATGCAGATGTGGGTCAGCGATGCAGGTCAGCATGAAAAATATGGCGAGGTAGACTGATACAGTATTGAACAGTCAGAGGGTCGACGACCAGGTTGGTCTGGCGTCTGGTACGATTCTACACCAAAGATTCTCCGAGGCTCCCTCTCCTAGTCCTAGTTCCAAGTCTCTTCCGTTCGTTGTTTGTCGTCAGTGCTTGTGCCATCCTCAGTGCGTCAACTGTGTAAGTGATTCTGGAAAAATTTGGATCACGTAGACGTGGCCGACGTTTCTAGAAGAGACTTCAAAAAACACGATGTCGAACTCGCAGGAAGCGGGCTGTCCTTGCCAATGCAGGCCCGCCAGACTTCAAGATACATTTATGCCCTAACCGGGGCCGGAGAGACATGAAGGCGCCGTTAAATATGCGTCTTCAAGGCGACATACCTTGACAGAGTCGAATCACCCCTCGACGGTCTATGCTGCACGAAGATAAGTATCACAAAAGGACTCGAATTTGACCCCATTATTTTAAGCTCACCAAAATCACAGCACCATATTCGTCGCAAAAGCTAGTTCTACTCTCTTGCCAGAGTCATCGAAACTGAGAACTTCGAATAGGTCATAGTGGCTAAGGAAAGCGATCTGGAAACAACCTCGGCAAATACCGCGGTTCTTCTGTCTCGACCTCCCATCCCGCTCGATACTCAATCCTCATAGCGCCTCTAGTCAAGCCCAAGATAACGTTGCAATAGCAGTATTCATCATATATGGTATAGACGGTATGCCATTGCAGTCGTCCAATCGATCGAAAGATCGTTTCGTTCGTTCGTCTGATACCGACAGGAGGTGCACTGCACCATGCAAGCCATGATTTACCGCTCCTATCTGACCACAGGATATTGAAGTCTGGTGATAATTGTGGTGATTATGTGCTGAAGATCCGTCGGACCGCCTCCTTGGATGCTATCTCGAATCTGCTTGCTTTCTGTGCTCCAGCAGGCACGCATACGGTACGAACACGTCGCACTACACACCAGCGCCGACCCTTATTTCTCCCAATTGTCGCTGATTTCCCATGAGCGGTGCGACGACGAAACGCGACCTCTACCGCTTATTGATGAAGTTTGACGTCCTTGACGACGCTCGAGTTTTTTGAACGACTATCCTCTTCAAGTTGGTAGTGTGTAAAAGGATCTGAGGTGATGTCTCACCAATGTGGTCCGCAACGTGGTGTTAATTGACATACATCTTCCAGACTGAAACTATGACGATGGAAACAGGCCTAATCTTCGTCAACCGCTATCTATTCTCAAGATCAATGTTGGCACTAGTGTCTGCAGTCTTTGGAACGCCCGCCATATAAGATAAATAAGCCACTGGTGGCGACGGCATATTCATATATGACGCTTCCGCTCCAAACGTTTGTTGCCTATGGCCTATGGACGGTGGATTGCGGAGATTTCATTTGGATTGCCCACGAGTCAGCCAGGCTGCATCGTTCAAGCTTCTTTCTCCCGTACTTCGTTGTAGTTTTGTACAGACCTTGCTCAATTCCGACCAACGCACCACCTTACCATCCGAGGCCCCGTCACCGTCTCTTCCAACAACCTTCAGACTATGTTTAGGCTACTCCACCGCACTCTTTAAATCTCTCCAAATCGGTCTTAAATTTCTCAGATTGCAGTTGGGCGCTCATGTCTGTTGCTTCGATAACGTTGGTTTGGCATTCCTGGATACCTTCCAGGCTTTGAGTCCTACACGGTTGTCATTGGCGAGTTCTACACTTGATGCATGGTGTCTGATGATGACAATCCAAGGCTATACTCTTGCGTACCCAACATTTGGAATCACTCTTTGTGTTTTCGACTTCAAGCACTAGGCTCGGCTTTTGTAGTCTTCCTAACTTACTAGCACATGCTTATATATGGCATAGGTTCCAGCTACTGGACTATGATCGGTCCCTACTTACCTCAACTCAAGTTTTCTGTCCGTCAGAGATACAGTTTTCTCGTAAACTCGCGATAATTTTTGAAATCTAATACAATGTTACAAACAATATTTCAAAGCAGTGAACGTACATCTAAGAAAGGAGAAGGTGAAGGAATACGAATGCACGCAGTATAAAGACCCAGATTTGATAGTTAACAATACGACAGAAAGAGAAAATATTATAGGCAATGGTAGTATGCTTGGGGTAAGGGATGGGATTAGTCTCGACGGGTTATCGGTAGGGTGACAATGTGTACGGGCCTATATAGGTGCACCGTTTACCCCAGTTGAATGGCTTTGGTAACCATGATAACCCTCGGATGCGCGATGGACGGCGGGGGCGCCAGTCAAGTCGTGGACCACGGATGCGTCGTCTAATTGCTGGCGAGAGTGAGATACAAAAGCGTAAGCATCGCTCTGAGAGAAACGGGAGATGATGTTGGGGTGGGATGGAACAGTAGCGGAAGCAAAGAACATGGGATCGAGGTCGCTAGAAGCAGAGGATGGAATGAGTGTCGAATTGACTCCGAAGGCGAGTGTAGCGTCAGCGGAGGCTCTGTTGGCAGTGACAGAAGGGAGGCTGTTGAGACTGTTCAAAAAAGGAGCCAGGCCGTGAGGCAGTGTGATAGAACGATAGTACACGTTCACAATAGGCTCATGGTCAAAAAGCTGTATGGAGCAAGTACAAGCCTGTGATTTATGTGCCTGCAATGCGAATGGGGTGAGCTATAAAAATAGTATTGCAGACTGACGATGAGCACCTTTTGGGCATAGGCCGCGCAGTGAGTATCGGGGTTATGAAAGACAACCTTCGACTCGTAGTCCGCGTGAGCATGAATGCCATGTCCGCATTCAACACAGTTGAGCTGAGAGAATCTGGTTATTGAGTATATGGGTGGTATAGAAAGAGGGTTTACTTCTAGTAAGGGCAGTGTAGGGGCATTGAACCATGGACACCGACAGGGTACAATCCCGCCAGTGATATGAATACATCTCGCTCTGGGAGGTAAACTTGTTAGAGCCATGGGACAAGTATTCTTCCTGTGTGAGTTGTGAGAGGGTGCCAGGCGAGTTGGGGGGTTCTGTCGAGTTTCATATCGACGGTCCTTTTTTATATGTTGACGCTTCTAAGTGCAGTATAGCGGCGAGAGACATCTGGAGCGTGAGCTCGAGGGTCCAATGATGTTTTGCTGATGTAACCAAGCGTAGATTGGACAAGATCCATCATGCATCGCGTTTAAAGTATCCCCTAGGGGTTAGCCGGCGTTCTTGTGATTGGTTTAGAGAAAAGTAGTAGATCAGGACTGTCCGACACAGCACCTTCCCGTTGTCCAAACCTGTCACCGTACTCATCCTTGGCCCGAGGAAGACCTTCGTATTTGTATGTATGGCTCATTTTTCACTGGCAGGACGAACCGCGCCAACATGATGAGACACCGGCTCTGGATCTGAAGAGCGGACGGATGATGGTGAGTATCAAGTGGCTGTCGAGAAAGGCTGATCACTGTTGTCAGCCGGCGGCATGCTGTGAAGGGCACGTGAAACATTCCTTTTTTAATGGTCCGGACTGCGGCGGCCCGAAAAACCTTGAACTTCAACATTTTTCTATCAATCTCAACAGCTTCCACTGGCCTTTTCGTTAATTAATCCAGGCCCTCAATACTGTATGATCTGCCCCGTCTGTACACAACCCATAAGGCCTACCGGTTTGTGGTGACACAACACGCTCAGGCCTGCGAGTCAAGTTTACTTCGAACCCGTAGTGGCTGATATGATTCAATACTTTTCTTTCAATTCTATTTCTCATAAGTCCATGCTAAACAGCAATCAAATTTCTTAAACATCTTCGCGAGTTGAAAGACCTGTGTAGTGGCTATGACAGATCTCTTTCACAAATCTGTATACGCAATCCGAATATCATCTCACCGCCTTCCCGCAGGACGCCCATCCGCTATGTTGGAGCACGGTCCTTGACGATGACGTCCCCACGTACGCCAATCAGGCGGTAGAGATGAAGTGAAACGAAGTGAACAAATCAAAACAAGGAGGACAATAAGTGGAAAAGTGAAGCTCCTCGAAAATTTCGTTTTATACGCTCTCCCTAAACTGCAGGACCGTCTCCCCACCCCATAATTGTGACTCTGGACTCTTGCTCTCTATATATGGAATGCTATGCCCCATCGACATTCCACTGAATATTTTGCTGATCAGTTCTCTGAGGTCGACCTCATCAATGCAGGGGACGATTGTCCTCATTGCGACTGGGGCTTGCCGACAAATTTTCCTGTCGTCTCCTTTGAACTTCCATCGCACCTAAACATCGGCGAACCGTTTGCATTCAGGATACCCAGCTCTCCGAGTCATAAACAGTGCCGAAGGCGGAGGTTTTGATGATGGAGGGAGGTTGCTGAGTATGAGTCCCTTCAGTCTATGGCTGTCTTTCCTCGCTTTGCGCCACTGTTTACGGTCTGGCTCAGACTCACATGTGTCTTGCCATGCCAAGGTCACCCTTTTCATGTTGTCATTCTTTGTCAACCTAGCCAAACCCAGCCTCTCCTGCATTCATCACAGAATGTGCGCGTGGGTTGACTACGATACCTGATATAACCGGAATGTGTAACTACGGAATAGAGATAGCATAGCGCACTTCTAAAAGAGGGAGGACAGGTGAGAGCCCAACAGTTGGCTGTAGTCGGAAACTGTTGGCTACGCGTACGACCACGCCCCAAGCTCCACTTTCAGGCATCGCGTCCTGAACGGCATTCGAATGATAATGAAATGTCCTGTTCTGGTCTCCGTCGCCTAGCGAGTAACCCTCAACCTCGTGAGTTGTTGCTTGAGCAATGGGACCTAGTTGATCGGGATTGTTGAGCGAGGAAGAAGGGAGAGCGAATGGCATGGGGTCCGCGTCGATGGAGGAGGTGAACGCGTTCGTTATGTAAGAGGATGCACCGATACCGTGGTGGATTTTGGACTGACAGTTGGTGTACGGTGCGAAATCATGCAACCGAGCGTTCATTGAGTGCTTCCCGGCGATGTGTAACGGGAAGACCTTGCGCTGGGTGACGCCTATTTTATTTCCCATATCCATGTCAATGCCCAGACGATAGTGTTCATCACCTTTGTAGACTTTTCATTGTTGTAGGTGGTGATACTATTTTCGTGACGATCGCTCCCTTCCAGCCTTGACGCGTGACGCGCTATCATCAGAGTGCTTCAATAGCTTGCTTCGTTTATATTCCTTGATTGTTGATAGTGAGAGGACTTTCTTCTAGTTAAAGGACATATGAGTGCAATTAGGGCCCCCCCCCCACACAGCTCATTGTTTCAATGAACTAGTTATCGAGATGATAGCAGGCCCGATGCAAGAGAACGGGACGGAAGTAGAGGCTCATCTTGGCACAATTTATACGTCCAAGTGTCAGGCACGCCGAGATGGAACTCAAGCTTGGCTGTGATAAGTACAAAGTTAGTGCAGTGATGCGGAAAAAAATGCATGTATCCTGTTTGAATTCGAAGTTGAAATACCGACTCCCGATCTCGAAGAATGAGGTCGATGAAAGTCTCATTCGATATCGACAATGAAACAAGGTGGAAAGCGACGTGGCAGGATTATAGATACATGGATAGATAAGCAAATGAAAGGAAGAATGCCAAAGAGTACGTCGTCATCGATTTCATCGCTTTCCTTTCCCATTTGACTTCTTTCCATTCTCCTTCGACTTGCCGCTAGATTTGCCGCTCGACTTGCCATTCGACTTGGACTTCTTAGGACGATCGTCTTCCGAATCATCACCCCCGTTGACTTGTTTGGCCTCAGCTCGCTTCAGATCAGCTGTGAAACATCCAGATAAATTACGGCCGACGACGATAAAAGAAAAACAAACACGCACATTTCGCAGCCTTCCTCTCAAGCTCATCCCAATCGTCACCTTCATCGCTATCGGACCCCTCTCCAAAGTCTGACCCGCTCTCGCTTCCGCTAGCATCGGAGTAGGCACTCTCTTCGTCGCTACTGCTAGACTCCAATTCTTGGGCCTCAGCTGCGAAATCTGATTCCGAATCAGACATTTCCGACGCGTCACTCTAATTATCGGATAGTCAGTATTCATCCCTTTCTAGCAGATACAAACACAGACCTCCGCCCCGTTCGACGCTCCCAAGAAACTCCAGCCTCCATTGTGGAAGAACTCGTATGGGTTCTCGTTGATGTGCTTCATGATAGGTCCCCAATTCAAGTTCACTGGACCTTCCGCCATAGGGACATCAACGGAGCTAGTTGGATTATTAATGGACGTAAAAGAGTGACGAAGCACAACAACTCACTCGAGCCAGTTCTTGACATCATCCATTTGTGAACTTGGTATTGAATTGATATGCAAGGGCGCCTTGTTGAAGTCTTTGAAAATCAACACCAGATCGAATTGCTTTAAGCTGTACTGAACACGTTCCAGCGATGCGACCTCGATATCAGCCAAAGTCACGACGAGGAATGGTGAGTCAGTCAGATGCACGAGACATTCTGTTGTAGGCTGGAGTCGTACGCCAGTTCGGAATGGTACACCTTCAAAGGATAGCTCTCGGAAGGGAATGTCGAGCTCTAAGGTATCCCCAAGCTGTGCGGGTGTCACGTAAGACGTCAAATCCTGAGAAGATTTCTCCGGAGACTTACTGCTGTTGACCCAGCTTCGGCAATTTTCTCTGCAAATGCCTTGATCTCTTTGTTGAGTAACTGTCGCCGCCTCCTTTCTTGTTGCTCCATCTCAATTTCGTCCTCATCACCATATCTGTGCTTCCGCTTCCGGTTACCAGTCTCGTCGAACTGGACATCGGTAGCCTCACGGTAGAATTGAACGTCCTGGAAGCGAAAATTACATTGTGATTGTATTCAGCAACTCGCCTACATACCAGCGCCTTTTTCTTCCCTATCATGATTGGCGCCCTGAGGTGGACGTGTATGATGACCAGCAATTCATGGTCACATGGTTGGAAGAACAAATGTTTGATGTTACTGAAGAGGATATCTGCCATTCAGAGTTAATGGTGGCCACAAGCAAATATAACAAGTCTTCTACTCACCGACTTTCTGAGATCCGATTGGTGATTGATAGCGTATACCATTCTGGTGAATTTCAACTTCTCCCGGTAGCCGTTTCCCATCAAGTGGTGGACGGATGAACGACTCAGTCAGTTTTATAGGTCGCCGTCCCTTCAACTCAATTAGTTTGTCCTGTTCAATAACATCAGCCATCTCTTTCTTTTGCTGCTCCCGTTTGTTAGCCTCCTTCTTCAGATCGGTAATCTGTTTATAGATACTGTCAAAGCGGTGCCCGTCGGTGGAGCGATACGATATCGAGCGAACAAATGTTGCATCAGGGTCTTGAAAGGGCTGCATTACCGTCAGTATACATCATGCATGTCAGCGATAAGTTCAATACCGTGTCCTCCTTCTTGCCGGCGAGTTGGCCAGGCGTCTGGAAATTGATTCGGAGATGAGTGAATTCGCCCTCGTCGTTTTTGCTTGCATTTTTAATCGCATTGATATGAAACGGAACAGCGAAGCCATGTATAGGGAGAATGACTGTTTGCGCTTTGCGATCGACAAAAATCTGGTTTGATCGTGAGCGTCTCCCTTCCGGATACAAACAGTCACAGAGGCAACGTACGCGCAATTTGTCGACTTCAGCAGGAAGAGCAGCTTCGCCTTTATAACTCTGGAACTTCTTCCATCCCTTACCCTCTTTTCCACCCGTAGCACCGCCCTCCTCAGAATACTTAGCCAGTCCTTCCTGATGGATCTTCTCGTGAAGCTCACGTTGATGCTCTGCTAACTTTGCGGCGGCCGTTTGATGGACCTCATCCTGAGTGCGACGAGTCTGATTGCGCAAAACTTTCCCGCCGACTGTTTTGACTTTGGCAGGTGTTCCGTTCGCCCGTGGTTGGATAGGCGGCTTTCGATCCTTTTTCTGCGGCTTCTCGTCCGCACTATCACCATTCAAGAAAAAAAGTGTATCTTTGGGAGATTTGACGCCTTCAGTGAGAATGGTAGACTTGTCTTCCCCAACCTGGATGGTATCGGCGAGATGAAGGGCGTACCTAGCGAAACATAAGGACATGTTTTTCTCTAAAATGAGGCAGCGCTCACTTTACACCATTGGCATCTATTAGATCATTGAATCCCAGGCCGAGAATGATCACCATATTGGCATGTAGAGCACGAGTATTCTTCGCAGAGAGTAGATATGCAGCATCCCGGAATTCTACTCCGGTCTGAGATTGAAACCTGAATACTGGAAAAGTGGATGGAGGGAAGAAACTACGCACCCCAAAGCCAATGTTCTTGACAAAATGTTTTTCGAGTGCAGAGTCCTTCTCCGCAACAAATGATAACGCATGCTGATAGGCATCCCGTGCCGTAACTCCTTCTTTAATAAAGGACAGCATTTCGGTCTGCAATGATAGTAGGAGGTTGTATTGCGCCTCCTGGCTCTGATGAGAAGTCAGCGCTAAGTGTGTATATATAGGACATCAAGGCGCACGGATGTCGGATCCACGATAAATGTCCGAGCAACATTGGCGCCGTAGGTCTTGAACCGCATTCCGAATGCAACCAATAGCACCCCTTTGTGGGAGATGTTGTCCTCCGAAGACTCTTCGGTGTACCGAAGGTCATAACCGCTTTTGCTTGACCGAGATATGATGATGGGGGAGTAACAGAATTCAGTGACTTGCCAGTCCGCCTAGCAAAGACTCAATCAAAGACACGAGTAACATGGTTACGGAATACGCACTTCTGGAAGCTTCTTGCCCTTATAATGGCCCCATACATTCATATCCGGGCCTTTCGCCTTCTCACCCTCCCCTGATCCCAAGCGCGCTTCAATCTGAGCTGCGAATTGATCATGACTGATTTTCGTTTCCCGGTCCAGAATGGTCTCCAATCTAGGCGCGACATATTGCTTGAGGAGTGTAGATGTTAGACCGGCGGCAACCTTGGTAGCTTTCTGTATTTAGATGCAAGCGTTAGAAATTTGGAAAACGAGAACTGATTTCCTGAAACGCACGAGTTCTTCTTCATCTTTGATAGTCATAAAGGAGGATATGGAGTGGGACATGTCAACAAGTTCTGGCTTATCTGAAGCCTCAGCAATCTGTTTCCCCCATTCCGTCACTATCTTTCCAGTGTGCTTCTCCTTCACTAGGGTGCCGACTTTTTTGTGACTGAGGTATAGCTCGGCAAATTTAGGCAGTGCGTCATTAGCAGGCTCTTTTGCTTTTGCTTGAGGGAATATTTTCACGGGAATGGCAGCAGCCGGATCCTGAATTTGCGCCAAGAATTTTGCTTCAAAAATGTCGCGTAAGATGGCGTCAAGAATGTCCAGAGTTGATAACGCACCTTTTGACGCTGAACATAATATAGAGAGCTTGTCCTTCTCAAACAGAATAAACGTTGAGGGGAATTCGTAACCAAGTAGCCATTGCTGGTAAGGAAGGACACGTCAGCTCGGAGTGCGCCAGTAGGTAGATAGATTTGTGGAGCACGGTGCACGGACCTGGAAACAGGTGCCTTTCCTCATGGGTTCATCGTCGGCAGCAGGATCTCCTGCAATAAGCATTAGAGCATCGCACTCTGCCACGGTAGCGTAATCGTTAGTAGGGCTCGCGTTCTAAGGTGCCATGCTGTGAATCAGAGAAAAAGCGGGGTAGAATGAAGAACAAGGCTTACGTTCCACCCGTTGTATATCTTCTGTAGACGAGCTTGAAAAACGGCTTTGTTCAGCTCGACAAGCATTTTCGGAGCGCACGGAAGGGCAAGTGGGCGTCAAGGTAAGCAGTCAAGATGAAGGCGCGTTCTCGGAGGCGCGAGTATTGTCGGAGCTCAAATTTACCACTATCACGGGTCACTAAAACGTGATACAATGTCACATCACACTGCAAATCTAGACTGTGCAGTGACATCACCGAACACGCACTATTGAATAGTAAGCTGATAAGCATCTTGAGGCAAAAATACTCGCTACTGCTCTGGCAACAGGTATCTCAGAACGCACTCGTTCCACTGAGCTCCATCTATGTTAAAGATATAACGAAGAATTCGAATCTCATCCTTTGACTGTTCTGGTTCTAGTTTTGGCAATCAACGCCAGACATCGGTGGCCGCGGCAGGCATGCAGCACGAGAAGGACATACTTAGAAAGCAGGATGACCTTAGTAGTCACTGAACACTAAATTTGCGGGTGGGCCACTTGGAGTCGTTGGTCTCACCCGAATAGCGTGCAGAAGGTCACGGCTTAGAGCTCGAAGGTAAATAATATTGAAATCATACCATAGATAAGGTTTATTAGAACAAGAATTGGAGGGTAAATGTACAAAACGATGACGAGGAAAAGGGACGCCAATGAAGACATAAATATGTGTACGTGCACAATAGCAAACCGAAAACAGAGATGAAAAGTGAGAGAGATTCCGCTGTGATGGTAAATATAAGTGGAAGACAGAGATGGAACGACGATGATACAGTTTTTAATGATGATGGTAACGATACATTTTACTCCAGCAGTTCGTCCGGTGTGGGAAGGGGTAGGGGTATGGCTGCAGGACTCAATTGCAATGAATTCACCACAGTAGGCGACGGGGTAATGGTAAGCTGACGTTGTCGCTGAAAAGGGTTGCGTGTATTGGTGCGTGAAATCGGGGAAGCTGAAGGATGGTAACTTGGGTCAACGACGACGAAGGTTGGAGAGTGATGAAATCTCACAGAGAATGGCATTGGAAAACCACTGATATTGCCTGAAATTCAAGTCGTCCTCCATTTCTAACCCCACCGACACTGCCTCCGCCCCGGCATCCGCAGCAGACTCACTGTCGCTGGCCTGAGCGATAGCTTTGAGCGCAAATGCAGTGGTTGTCCGTAGGACGGGCGAGTGTGGGGGGAATAGGTTGAGAGAAGGCCTGAGGATAGAGAGGAACTCTTCCAAGGCCTCAGTTGATAGGGCAGATCTGCAGGGTAACTATTCGGGCCACTGATGGTGATGCTGGGATGACGAAAAGGCACGTACCGTGGTGAAGACCGTAAGCTGGGTGAGCTACTAAGCTCTCTGCTGTCAGACGATGCGGCCGATGAGAGCTTGTTGATCTCTTCCACGCGGGAGGCAGGTCGTACTATAAAATTACTGAATGATGCAGTGGCAAGCCGAACGGGGCGAGGAGCCACGAGGACGGGATTACATTCATTGGATGCGTTAAAGTTCATGGTAAATGAAAGATGATGAGATATGGACTAAGATATAGAATCGGGGAATCAGGATAGGCAACGAGTGTTGAGGCGATGATGAAGGCCAGGAAGAAAGAAAAGACCAGGGTGCACATGGCTATCCGACCCTGCTTGTACTTGTTGATGCTCATTGCCATTTCGAGAACAAATGTGAGCCGGTTGACGGATCAGCATGATAAATCTGACGTGAATAAGCATATCTGGCGAAAGAGGAAATCGCCTCTTTTTAGTTTCCACGTCGTCCTATGATCGTCTTCAGGGCCCAGGCAATCAAAAGGCGGACCCATTTATCTTGGAAACTCCCAGTATGGCTCTGTAGATCATCCTCGTCATATTGATGCAGTTGATGAGTCAAAAAGCTTTGACCGCGGCCTTCTTTCCCAAATCGACCAACCAATTTGTCGAACATCGTCATGTCCCCTGATCAGCTTGATCTGCAAACATACCCAAAATTTCAATCTGACCCACGCGCTGCACATCTGACGTGCCGTTTGTATGTCGGTAGAGCAAGTCCACTCTGATTCACAAAAATAGTGTACATCCTTCATATTATTGCAACATCCATGTCTTGGGTGTAACGTCTTTAACCTGCCTATGGGATTTTGTATCCAGGTAGTCAATAATATCTATCATCGATGTTCAAGCTTCGCTCCCCACCTGTGTCAACTATGTCCATGGCATACATGCGCTTGTCGACTACGTTTCAGAGTCCCACCGTTGCCTCGTAAATGCCTCTACTGCATATGTTATATGCATTTAATGCTTAACACTTCTTGTGGCTTATACAATTCTCATGCAGAATCTGCGCTGTAGGCATCCAGGAATCATTGAAAGTGACTGTGTGGTCAGAATGAGATGCTTCAAGTTCATTTGGTCGCCGCGGCTGGAAACCAAGTCAAGTACAAGTTTCATGCAAATCGGAAATGAAATCCAACACACTGGCAGTTCAACCGGCAACTTGGACAGTGTCTCATCAGCAATAAATGCTGTAGCATAATAGACTAAAATGAACAACCGCTGAGAAAAAAACCGGAAAACTTTGAAGCTGTTCCTCCACAGCCACAGAGTGCTCAAAGAGGAAATGCAGATTTAACTTCGGCAACTTAACAGTGTTCGCGGCCTCGGAAGGCCCTTCCCACTATTTACGAACAAAATTCAGTCATTGCAGAGAATGACAACAATCATCAAAACTTGCTTTTCCTTTTCATTCATAGATAGCAGAAGGCTTTAAAACAGATTGAACACAACTTTGTATTCTACTGTCTCTTACCATTGATAACAACTTGTATCATGCCTTTAATTTCCCTACCTTTGAGAGCGCAGTTCATTCCGGGCCATAGTGGTACTGCATGCAAGTATCCTTGGTTTGTCTCTCCAATCCTGCGTCAACCATGCTTAATCAGGTTGGCTCAATTCTCAGGCTGCTGGGTCAGTCTCCCATGTTCATGTACTTTCCAGTCTAGCTGTGCCTGTTGCGGCCATGGCATTCATGGTCATGTCATTTACATCTCAATGTTCATCCATTGCTGTGATGTGACTTAATGTGATGTGCATGTCTGGAAAGTGTGCTAGATTCCCCTCTGACAGTGCTTAGAGTAAAAACTGATTCACTTGTAGACACCACACATGCTCGGCTCAGTTTGCGGATCATGGTTGGGTCATGAATCAGTATCTTCCTGTGGATCCATTCAACATCATGGGTCTATGTTTCTTCACCTTCACTCAGGATCTGTACATAGGATGAATAGAATGTGGTTTATAGCATAGTCAAGTATGGAAACAAAAGACAAAGTATGCATGTTACGATTTATTCACTTTTTCCCGATTTTCCTCATCTAAGCGCCCAAAGCGCTTATCCTCGTCAATCTTATCACCATATCGCCGCACCAAACCCACGACTATAACGGTCGACTACCGCTCCCCTACTACGACTCACTCCCACCACAAGGTTACCGTTCGCCTTATTGTCATTTACTCGTTGTTTACTCGTTGTCGCTTACCGATGGACTTATTATTAGCACATAGACTTTAGTATATAAGTAGCACGACTCTCGCTGTAATACCTCAGCTTCGAGCTACAGTTTATCTATACCAATTCTTACTTCTCAACGACTAGCACTTAGTGCCACGCCTTAAACGAATCCATCGCCACAGCTCTACTCTAGTCATCGGTGTCTACCGGTATATGACTCAGAGTTTACGCTTGTTTGGATCACATGAGACTTGGGTCTAACAGTTAGCTCGAAGCTTCCCTACGGTTCCTCAGTGCTAGCCACGACGAACCAACCAATGACCCCCGACTTAACAAAGAAACAGACAATCGAACTAGGCGTAGCCCTTCCGGCTGCGTTCCTCATCGTCCTTTTCACCGCCCTCACGGTCTACAACCAGTACGACCAAATTCATGAATACCTCCACAGACATGGGATCCTCGTCGGAGGCGAGTCAAGGACCGCCAGGAGGATTCCCCCCTTCCACTATCGTCCAACAACTCCCCCCACCGCCACAAGGGCCCCGCCGGGGGCCTACCCCGAGACCGAGCCCCGTGGCTCGCAGACCCAGCACGCAAGGAGGCGGAGCACCCCCCACACCGGTGGTGACGCTTCCTCCGACGAGTTCCCCCTATGCGAGGGGACAATATGCGCACCCATTCGCGCACCCACTCCAGGGCCCCCAGATGCCCCCATGGCAGAGCCAGAGCCAAGGCGGTCCTCCGCGGCCGAAGAATACGGGAGGGAGCTTCGGACTAGGTTCCGTAGCCCGACCCCACCCCCAGCCTATGTACCGGCCCGCCCAGCAAGGGTGGAACGACCTGCCCCTGGTCGAAGGGTACAAATTTCCACAAGAACGGACGAGGGGCCCGGTGATAGACCCGCAGAGGACACCGACCCCGATTCCTCAGAGCCCGACATACTCGCCCCCTTCTGAAACCCCGAGGCAATCAGAATTCGAGCGCCTGAGCCCGCTCGACTGGTCCCCATCCAGGACGCCCACGAGCCCGAGTGGCTCGAACACATCGATCACGAGCTCTTCAACCGCTGGAGCCCAGATCGTCTATGGCCAGAGCTCGGACCAGTCGACCGTGACCTACTCGGCCCCGTTAGAATCGAAGCCTGGACCCTCCGAAGAGAGGACGTGGAACAACGAGCCCGTGTTCCCCTCGACCATGGACCGATGGCATTCTCCATTGCCCATGCACACCTACCCCCAGGAACGAGTGGGGAGGAACTCGGACTTTTCCTTCGGGCCAACGCAGGCCGGACCCTCCATCCACCAGAATTGGGCCCGCTCATCAACAGGAGGAGCACCAGGGGCAGGAGCAATGATAGGGATGACGAACTCTCCCACAGACTTTATGAGTTGGAGCACCGCACAGAGAGGAGGAACGACGGGTACCTTCGGTATGTTTGGGCAAACGAACAGGCCCGCCGAACGCGTCGGGCCTATCGAGACGCCAATTAAAAATAGCACGTACATACCAAACCAATCCGACCCATTCACCGCTTATTACCCAGAGCCACAATGGCCGACCCAAATGCCGGACTCACCGCCAGCCCGAACCAGACAACCGGGGTACTACCCCTACCCCACAACCAGCCGACTATTTGGAGCAGCCGGAGACGACCCGATGGCCAACCCTGCGCCACCCGCGGGCCCCGGCCAACCAATAAACGAAGAAGCACAAGCCGCCCGGCGCCTAGCGGCAATAGACGAAATGGCACTGAGGCGGCAGGCAGCAGATGAAGCCAGGGAAGAATACGAGAGGGCAATTCGGAACGCGAACAATTGGGCAGAAATACACGATCTAGCAGGAGTGCCCGATCCAGAGCAAAGAGGAAGACCAGGAGCACCCGCAAATGCCCCTGCACCACCACCAGCCGCGGCCCCAGTCCCAAACGAGTCACGCCCGATACACGACCGAGATGACCGCTACTCGATCCCAAGACATCCCGACTGGCCGTACGCACCACACGACCCCCCGGTAGGACTCAGACTCCCCAATGCCCCATACTTTGGAGTAAAACCCACCCTAATCGACACTCCACGCCGCTTCTCGGGAGACCATCACGACATTCTCCGCTTCATCGGAGACTGCCTAGCTTACTTCGAGACATTCCTACCCTTCTTCCAAGAAGAATCGCAAAGGATCACCTTCGCTGCATCCTACTTCGAAGGAATCGCGAAGGACTGGTGGACCCATAAAAGGCCCGAACTCTGGGACCCGATAAGCCGACACTTCAGATACCCCTCGTGGAAAGAGTTCACCGACATGATCACGGCACGGTTCAAGGACCATGCCATAGAACAAGTCCACGAGAAAAGGATGTTCGAGCTACAGATGGCGGGCGGGACAGCGGAAGACTACTTCCAACAACTGGAACAGGAAGCAAAACTCGCCGGACGACTCACAGACGAAAGCGACCGAGGACTCCTTTGTAAGGCAGTCGAAATCGGAATCCCGGACTCCTACTCCCGTGCAATCGCCGATGGGGAACACACCCCCCATAACTACCAACAGTGGAAGGCCCGAGTAACCCAGATGTACGAGAACCGCACCAGAAAGCGGATCTTCGACCAGACCATCGGACTCCAATACGGCTGCAATCCACGAAAGGACAACCGACCCCAAAGCCATCCCGCCGGTGGGCAAAACAAACCCACCGGCGCGACAAGTTCGCCACCTGCACCCCAGGGCGGCACGAACCAAGGCGGAGACAAGAAGACAAGTACCGGAGTAACGTACGGAGGCCGCGGACAAGCGATGGAGATAGACCGACGGAGATAGACCGACTCAGGAAAGAGGGAAGATGTTTCAACTGCGGGGAGAAAGGGCACATGTCCAAAGAATGCCCAAAGCCGAGGAAGCCACGACGGCAGGATGCTCGAGGGAGATTTACGAAAGCCGAGCTATGCATGATGTTGCAGGAGTTGGAGAAAGAACCCGAGGAGAAGACGACCTCGGGCCTTGAGGAGGTAAAAGACGGGGCCAGCGAGTGATCGATTCCACTTGGCTGGCCAAAGGACATTCTTCTGGTACGCACTCGCTCCCTGGTGGTCGGACTTATAATACTTTTGTAGTTACGGATAAATACGCGCATTCAAATATACCACTTTTAGCACCTTCCACCGCGAAACCAGTAAGAAAAGAATCGAACTGATATGCTCTCCTCACCGACGACGAGGAGATGCCCTCTCAAATGCCCGCCAGGACTAAGGGGGCCGAACAAGGGACAGAGGGTCCCTCAAGTCCGCTTGCTAGGGTGGCCACCGGACCAGTCCGAAAGGCGCCCGGCTCAAGCCACAAGCGCGCGAGTTCAAGAACACGAGTAAGCGCCGAGGACCGACGAGCTGACGCCTGAGGCACCGCCACTACCGCCACCCTGAGGGGAACTAGCCCTCGCCCTGCATCGCCCTTGGGACCAGCCGGGGGTACGGACCATGCGACAAGCACGCGACGATCACGACCCCCATCTCAGATGGCGCCTGCGTGTGCTACGCCCTCGACTTGCGATGTAAACGGGAGCGCGACATTCCCCGCCCGTATAGTCAGTGAAGAGCGGCAGAAGAACGGGAGTGACGACTCCATACACTCAAGCGCTCACAAGGATCAAGAGAGCCGAAAAGGGCGAGAGACGCCCCGACCGCCGTGCACCACCATGATTGAAATACCCGACGAAGAGGACGACACCGCCTACAAACAGTGGCTCGCCAAGGAAGCCAAGAAGCACGCCCCTCCATCCATTCCAACGGAAGGAGGAAAACGACTTCCAACTCCACAGCCTCCAGACAACTGGTGGTACTGACCTTTCTCCACAGAGTGGACCCTGAGAGCGATCCAAGAAGCGCGTACGCCTAGTCAGGCGAACGCCATCCTCGCACTCTGGATTCACAAAGGGAGGGAGGTCGAACACACCGAGGAACTACTCGAAGAACTCCAACAAGGAGGAGACCAGGCGAGGGAACGCCTATACGAGCTGCAAAAACCAATTCAGTATATCCGCGCCGCTACCACGAAGCGCAGCAAAGACCTGACGGTCGCTGCCAAACTAGAACCCTGTTCAGGCGCCCCCGCCCTATCGGTCAAAGCATTAATCGACAGCGGATGCACGGGCAGTTCAATCGATCAAAAACTCGTCCATCAACACAACCTAGACACCCGGAAAGCCACGGTACCGATCCCAGTCTACAACACGGACGGAACTCGGAATAAAGCCGGAGATATCATGGAATTCGTAGAACTTCGCATGAGCATTGGAGGGCACATGGAGAGGATCGACCTCGCCGTCACCGACCTCGGGACCAAAGAGGTATACCTCGGCCATGACTGGCTGAAACGGCATAACCCAGTGGTTAACTGGAAGACCGGAACCCTCATCTTTGGCCGATGCCAATGCCAAAAGAATCGCCTACCACTCCCCGACTCAGATCCCGATGACGCATGGGATGAGGAGCTAGAAGAAGGGGAAAGCATCCTTGCAGTAAACATGCAAGAAGAAATTCTGATACGCGCAGTCCATCACGCCAATGACCTAGCAGCCAAGGCCAACGAAGGAAAGCCGAAGAGAACCTTTGAAGAACTCGTCCCAGAACATTACCGTTCCTTCCGTGACCTATTCTCAAAGGAAAACTTTGACGAACTCCCAGAGCGAAAAGCCTGGGACCACGCAATAGAACTCACCCCCAACGCTACCTCCACCTTGGACTGCAAGGTGTACCCCCTAAATCGCAATGAACAAGAACAGCTGGACAAGTTCCTCGACAAAAACCTTGAATCAGGAAGGATTCGTCCCTCCAAGTTGCCATTCGCCTCCCCGTTCTTCTTCGTTAAAAAGAAAGATGGCACTCTCCGCCCAGTCCAAGACTATCGAAAGCTCAATGAGATGACAATCAAAAATCGATACCCACTTCCCCTAATCACCGAACTCATTGACCGTCTCCGGGGGGCAAAGTACTTCACCAAACTGGATGTACGATGGGGTTATAACAACATCCGCATCAAGGAGGGAGATGAAGAGAAGGCGGCATTCCGCACCAATCGCGGACTCTTTGAACCCACCATAATGTTCTTCGGACTCACAAATTCACCCGCCACATTCCAATGGATGATGAACGACATCTTCAAAGACCTGATCGAAACCGGAAAGGTCACGATCTACCTCGACGACATCTTAATCTTCACCAAAGACCTGTCCGAACATCGACGAATAGTCCGGATGGTTCTCCAACGCCTTAGAGAACACAAGTTATACCTCAAGGCAGAAAAATGCGAATTCGAGGTACTAGAAACCGAATACCTCGGGGTAATCGTCAGCGAAGGAACCGTCCGAATGGACCCAGTAAAAGTCAAGGGAATCACGGAATGGCCGACCCCAACCAAGAAGAAAGCACTACAATCATTCCTAGGGTTCACAAACTTTTACCGCAAATTCATCATGGACTATTCGAAGATAGTCCGACCCCTGACGCAACTTTGTGGGAATGCCCCCTGGACATGGGGAGCCGCCCAGAATCAAGCCTTTCAACAGATCAAGAAACAGATGGCAGAGGACATACTCCTCACCATCCCGAATCAGGAAGGAAGGTTCAGGGTAGAAGCAGACGCGAGCGAAGGAGCGGTCGGAGCAGTACTCAGTCAAGAACAAAACGGAAAATGGAGGCCAGTAGCGTTCATGTCGAAGGCGCTCACCGAAACGGAACGCAACTACGAGATCTACGACAAAGAGCTCCTCGCGATAATGCTTGCGATCGCCGAATGGAGACACTACCTTATGGGGGCCGCAGACGATGTGGAAATCTGGACGGATCATCAGAACCTCCAATACTTCCGAAAGCCACAAAAACTCAACCGACGACAAGCACGGTGGGTCACGGAACTAGCCGAATATCATTTCACCCTCTACCACAAGCCCGGCACCCTCAACAAGAAAGCCGATCTCCTTTCCCGCCGAGAAGACCATGACCAGGGACAAAACAACAACAACAAGATTGTCGTCCTGAGACCGGAACACTTCCGAGCAATGATAATGCCCACACACGAAGAGCTTCGCCCTCGAATCCTCGATCTACTCAAGGAGAACGAAAACATAGACGCAAACGTCCAAGACTCCCTTCTTCACGGGAGGGGAATCTATGAAGACGGCCCCAAAGGGGAAAACACCAACATCCTGATGTACGACGGACGAATCTACATCCCAAAAGACGCAGAACTCAGAGGAATAATCATTGCAATGAGTCATGACCACATCACGGCCGGACATCCTGGAGTGGCAAAAACCCTAGAACTCATCCAAAGGACCTACTGGTGGCCAAAACTACGCAAGGATGTCGAGGCCTACATCAAGGGATGTGAAACGTGTCAAAGAACAAAAACCGACACCCAACCCAAGACCGCCCCACTCAACCCAAACGCAATCCCGACGGAGCCATGGTCCCACATTTCGGTAGACATGGTCATGGGATTACCGGAATCAAATGGACACGACGCCCTCCTCGTAATCGTCGACCGCTTCTCCAAAGAGATCATACCAATCGCCTGCAACATAGAACTCTCGTCGGAAGGATGGGCAAGAATCCTTAGAGATCAAGTCTATGCACGCCATGGAATGCCCACCCATGTCATCTCCGACAGAGGGCCTAACTTCGTTTCAAGGTTCATGAAGGACTTATACAAAATGTTGGACATCACCCAGAATGCCTCCACAGTGTTTCACCCGCAAACAGACGGCCAAACAGAACGGGCCAACCAGGAAGTGATCAAATACCTCCAAATCTTCGTAGACTATCGACAGGAAGACTGGGCCGAATGGCTACCACTGGTCGCATTCTCCCACAACAACAGAGTTCACTCAGCAACTGGAAAATCACCGTTCTTCGTGAACCACGGAATGCACCCACGACTTCTACCAGAATCAATCCGAGAAACCCCCTTCAACAACCCCACCGCTCAGGACTTTTCCGCTACAATGATGAAAATCCACCAAGAAACGCAGAAGGCCCTGATCGAAGCCGCCACCGCAATGAAAAAACAATATGACAAGAAGACCAAACCGGCGAGGGGATACAACAACGGAGAACGGGTCTGGCTAGACACACGAAACCTGAACCTCCCACGCCCAAAGAAAAAGCTGGACGATAAACGAGTCGGTCCTTTCTTAATCCTCAACAAAGTCGGAATGGCGGCGTATAAACTGAAACTTCCACCACATTGGAAGATTCACCCCACCTTCAACGAAAAATTACTCTCACCATTCATACCACCTGCATTCCCTAACCAAGAAATACCGCCACCACCTCCTCCAGATCTGATCGAAGACGAAGAGGAATATGAGATTGAAGAAGTATTAGACTCAAGAACACGCCGAGTACGAGGAAAGAAGGGACAAAAATCGAAAACGACGACAGACTACCTAATCAAATGGAAAGGATGGACAAGAGAACACAACTCGTGGGTACGAGAAACAGAAATGGAACATGCACAAGAAGCGATAGAGGACTATGAACAACGCGTCCAGCATGCCGGACGCGTAGAAATAGCCAAAATCGTAACCTCGGACCACGATAAATATGCAGAATATTGGGAAATTCTACACCAACACATTACCCCTGGAGACAAACCTTAATGGCAGTCGGGACGACTGCCTTAATGAGGGGGCAATGTTACGATTTATTCACTTTTTCCCGATTTTCCTCATCTAAGCGCCCAAAGCGCTTATCCTCGTCAATCTTATCACCATATCGCCGCACCAAACCCACGACTATAACGGTCGACTACCGCTCCCCTACTACGACTCACTCCCACCACAAGGTTACCGTTCGCCTTATTGTCATTTACTCGTTGTTTACTCGTTGTCGCTTACCGATGGACTTATTATTAGCACATAGACTTTAGTATATAAGTAGCACGACTCTCGCTGTAATACCTCAGCTTCGAGCTACAGTTTATCTATACCAATTCTTACTTCTCAATGACTAGCACTTAGTGCCACGCCTTAAACGAATCCATCGCCACAGCTCTACTCTAGTCATCGGTGTCTACCGGTATATGACTCAGAGTTTACGCTTGTTTGGATCACGTGAGACTTGGGTCTAACAATGCAGGCAGATAATCATGTAAAAACTAAGTACCTGCAAAAGTTATCTGCCAATAGCCCCTATATTTATCTGCTACAACATTTCTCACTGTTGCTCCCTGCCCATATTTCATTTCTACATGCATGGTTCAATTCCCAAAATTTGGTCTTTACTCGGATCTTTCTTTGGTGGACAATCTTCAAACTCTGCCATGCAAAATGCATTGACCAACCCATTATTCACTAAGACCAGCTTGTCTTTCTATTATGCTTTCCTCTCTTAAGAGTGTGGCACTTTGAAGGAAAGCAAGGGATTTAGATTAAGCCTTACACATTGTACACATGAAAGCTGCAAGGCCCGAGCCCCAAAAGTGGAATTTTGGGACTCAAAATGACAAAATCTACAGTTAAAAAATCAATATTTCAGTCAAATATCCCCCCATTACTCCACCATATTGCCCCCAAGGACCCCGTGAGCTTTCATTTACCAATCAATGAATTGTGACTCCGTGTGCATGGTATGTGAGCTCTTCGGATCAAAATGTGTACTTCAAATGCATTTTTTCAGTGATGTCCATACAGAAGACTAAATAGATGACATATCCATGGCTGCTGCACTTGTAAAATTGCATATACCAAAATAGAGGTGCCCTAATGTTTGGTTGAGGCGGCAATGCTGTTTGAATGAAGCCAATTCAAGATCTAATATGAATAAATACAAGTCGGGGTCACCAATTTTGGGGCGGGGTTTTGGCCTGAAATCTTTCTTGTTTTATTCTTTTTCTCATTTTGGGGCATGCAACACGCAGTGAAATGGATACCAAGACCGTACTATGTTATGCCCATACCGGGCATGTTATTCCCACAGCAGTCGGTCGGTCGGACGAGGGCTTGAAAAAAAAATCGACTGGGTATACTTGAAAAAAAATCTCGAAACCCCTTGGAGTGGTGACATTTCTGTGGATTCTCCGATGGAGGTTGATTGGATCTATATATATTATACCCTATGATAAATGGTACTAAGTCTATGCATCATGTTTACTTGACTTGATCCCTGGAAAGTTGAAACGGGAGGTCAGATCAGTCAACTTCGTCTCGAAAAATTCCTGACCGCTGACCCAGGATCATGAGTGCAACACTGATCTTGATCCTTTTTTTTGTGGTGAGTATGTCCTGTTATACACACCTCCATTGGCCACCCATCCACCTTTCTGGAGGTAGTCTGGTATGACAATGTTATTGTCAACTTGTATAACAGACCATGAAAAGTCAGGGCACAATAACCCCATAGAGAAACTGTGGTGGCAGTAGGATTCTACGCACGAAAGACATGAGCGCCGAACGGTGTGGGACTCGACATTTATGTAATATCCACCCACTAAACATCCCTAAGGCATTTTCGCTGGGAACTCAACTCGCGTGCTATGCACTCCTGCTCCGGTTTACCTAAAGACCAGAACCAGACTAATAATCGCTCAACCATCAGGTTGCCATCAGGCTCTTCTGATATTGATACCTTCCGAGAGATGTTCCTTGATAGATACTGTTTTTCTGTTTGAAAATTCGATTGCAACCATAGATTCTCCTGTAGTGATTAGCGCCGTCAGCACCAAACACAAAATGGACAACTCATGAAGACGTAAGGTATTTTCGTTGTTCAAAAATAATGACTGCTTGCTAAGTCACAACATTATTTGACTAGAATCTGAGCTCAGTGCCTGTATTGCCTTTTTGTCGGTTTTCCACTCTCACGGCAACCTTGCAGCCTTTTTACTAGGCTTCCTATCAAATAGTTCAATTATACTCTGTTGAAACATTCGGAAATGGTAAATATAACTATATTTTATATCTGTACTCCATGTTAGAATATATCACAAACTAAGTCTGCACCTCCCATAGTTATTCTACCAAGTACTGATTCGGAGATTCCAGTGGACTCAAAAGATGCCGGCGGCTGGCCGAGTTGATCGAAAAGAACACATTCGTCGCGACTATAGGAGCCGTGGATTTTATTCGGACGACGAAGTGTAGTGCGCTCAAGTCAAATCATGCATTCACCGCAGAAGCCAATTCATTTTGGCTGGTAAAAAAAATGAAACCTTGATAGGTTTTGATTTAGCGAAGCCTTTGTCCGTCCTAATTGAAGGCCATCAGTAAAACGGTATGAAAAACTTTCCCCCCTATAGAACAATGCTTGAGGTACCTTTCGTTCTACAGCGGGGAAAACAAAGGCATCAAAACTTAAGCTGAAATCAAAACCATTTAAGGTCCCATTTTTAGGCCATTAAAATATAATAGGCTCTACAGTGATTGCTTTCTAGATACCGGCAAAGTCGAAGGTACTGCTGATACGTAAGTTCAGACAACGTTAGCGGTATTTATCATCAGATTCTGCCTCGACAGGTTAAAAGAGGAGTTGAATTGGAATTACGGGCATTGTCAATACATGTCTTCGAGTTTAACGACCATTCCTTACAGAGGTCAATGTATCCAGACCACTGACTATGTCCTACGATGTCAGTGTGTATGGTATACTGAACCATCGTCACCCTTGCTGAACCTGGTGAGCTCAAGTGGTACTCTGACTTACATTCTGTGTTCACAATCTCTCAGTTGAGCTGCGCCACATGCGGACATGGCATCCACTCCCATGTCGACTATGTTTCAACAACGGTCTGTCATAACGTAGCAACCCAATGTGCCGCCTACGTTCAAAGGGTATATCGACAACACTCTACTACTAGACCAAGGGTTCCTTATGACCGTACGGTACTATAGACACCATTGACACAACGATGCACATGTTCGGTACACCTCGCTGACCATCGACCTATCCTGAACTTGCATCGTATGCAGGATCCGTCCTACGTTTTGGACCTTGTTACGACTGTCGGAGTGCAAAGCGAGGGCCCACATCTTGGCACAGACAATGCACCTTACATCCCGTCTACTTCGACATCCGGCACACTCCCTCCTCCAGGCGACGCGACAAGCATCACATTCTCGCAGACACACATGCCGTCTCCGTCTGCTAGCCAGTCGATGAACACGACTCAGATAACTCAGGGCCCCGATACCCACGAGTTTATTTTCAGACACTATATTCCACGGGGTTGAGCCAAACTATCCATCGGACACGGACATATCCCGACTCTGATCTGCTGTTAATTATAGAATATAGCGTGCCTTTGATATTTACATAGAATATATCACTAGAAAAGAACTGTTGTTTCTTATTGTCTGCAGGCCATTCAAGTTGTAAGCGATGACACACCAAATGTTTACGGCGGGTGACATAGATGGATAAGAGGATATCTAGCGGACGACGTTTTCTGTGGTCGACAGTATGCTCCCTAGCAAAACGACACGGTAAATCTCTGCTTTCAGACAGAGGACGAACAACGAGCTCTACTTTGAGTCTCGACGCGTCAAACATCACACCTATCTACACCCCTTCCGTCGATGTCGACTCTGCCACGTTGAACGACGTTCAGCGCCAAGTTCATGCTCTCTCCCAAACGGAACACACCGGAGCCTACTTCATTCAAGTCATCTACGCGCTTCTTATCACCATTGCACCATGTACCTAGTACCTTCTGATCGCAACCAGTTCTTTTCAAACTTAGTTTACCTCTGATTGACTTTGCATAAGACGTTCTGATTTTATGAAATCAGCCAAAACTGTCATTGCAAACAAGCCATAAGTTTGATGTTGCACTTTCACCAAAGCTACGTACCAGGTTTCCCAAACACTGGCTGAAGGGGGCAACAAGGCAATTTATCTGTACCCGAACGGCCGAAGTGCAGCAACAAAACACCTTTCTATGCATTTCCATGTGCGGTAAGAGCTTTGCAGACGCGGAGATAACATCAGAGCCTTTGGTACAGGAGACGCGGAATGGAATGTCTTCCAAATTTTGTTGTTCAATGCCTGAACGTCCCCTGGGATAAGGAGAGACAACAAGCCGGAAAGACAGATGGGATGTGTATCTCTGCAGATACAGCCACATTCAGCGTACCCAGAATCGTCTTCCTGGGATCAAAGCGGGTCTTTTTGATTTGCCGCATCAAATACAGAAGAAATTTATTTTGCCCTGTGTGGAGGATGCGCGTTGATAGTCAGTCGAAAATATTAGCGATAAACTGTACTCATTCGATTGAATATTTTCTAGCACGGTGAGCGTATGCAATAGTGTAAGGGCTAGTCGAAGCGCAGGACTGAGTGGAGCGTTGCTGAGAGAGGGTGTCCAATTCCGAACATGGACAAAGGCATGCGGAGTCGGCGTAAGAATTGGAGGCGAGGACATCGTTTGACATCTATTGAACGACTCTCTGCATACGGATTGTTGAGCGGTTGACGAGACTAGGGCATTGTCTACATCTTCGTCCTTGATATCAACATTCTGCCAGTCTTGTTCCTTCATACCTTCTGGAGGCTCTATACTTGCGCCTCGTCATTTATAACCACCTCTGAATTAGGCATCTTCTACATTCCGCCTTAGCCGCACTTGCGACGGGCTTTGGGACATGCGCCGAGTGAACAGCCATTCCCATGACATTGTACGTTGTGGCTCGTCACTATCGCAGAAAGAAAAGTGTACGTGCTTGAAGATATTTGAAGAATAGAGCAGAAGTCATAAGAGTACCGTTGTCTTTGTCGGTGCACTGCGCGGGCGGCCAGTGAAACGCAGTGGTAGAGTACTACTAAACAGAGACCGGAGAAGCAGGACCGTTCCGAGTCGGACATCGGATAATGAAAATTCACACGCCAGCTTTGAAATTCGCTCTTACTCACTCCTTCATGATTATCTATCAACGCGACATTCAGGTGGTGGAAGAATCTATGCTTTCTTTTGCAGTGTCTCGACGGGGTCGTCAATTCATCACTGCTGGCCTGTTCTTTCTTGCTACGGTGTTACAAGAGCGTACTCGGAGCCTACACAAGAATCTCCGATATAGTGAACGCTAACACTCGCTCCTATGGTCTTCCACTATCTTCAATTTTGGTCTCTCCACTCATGCGATAAACGGAACCAGCCAGGCGCCGCAACAAGCTGGTACGTACATTAAACAGGGCCGGAAGGATACCCGTATTCAAGATCAACAACCCAGCGTGATGGCGTGCTGATCCCGACAATCAATTTCAAGTGTACGACCCTTGCGTTAAGATTTGGAAATGTCAGTAATCCTCCGGGAGGGCGATTCCCTTCTCCTGGCTCTTCTTTGGAGCGGAGACTGAGGAACCACGAACCAAGTTCGTCAGTATACCATCCTTAGGCGCAACGACGGTGATCTTCTCCATCAACTCGGTCGACAGGTCCACCGACAACTTCCGCCATCTGTAGAAGCTTTCAACTCGACATACATATCTACTGTCAGTGCCATAATGTCATCTTCGGTTCAACAGAGGCGCCGCGGTATAATGTTGGATGATCCGTCGGATTTCACCCTGACGTCGGGTGAGGTGTACCGCTCTTCCAAGTCGAACCTTGGTCCTACGGGCAAAGTTAATGGTGCGGTTCACAGCCTTCAATACAAGCGACTGCTAACACCGGTGCGACGCACTAGTGTAACATGTAAGGCTCTCGCAAGACATTGACTTTCCAGTGCCACTCCCGCTACCGATTTCATCAACAACTCCGCGGCACCCTCGTAAGAAGCCCAAACCTGAATGTGAGTGAGTGATACTGTCTCCATAATCGGATTTTTAATAGAATTGTACATGAAGTTGACACTATTCTACCACCTCCGCCGCCGATCTCATCGGTAGGTCGGTTCCGGTGCAACTTCAATGCATCCTTGCAGCAATCCGAGTTCGTTTTGCGACTCACAGATGGATTTTTCATCGTGGATAAAAACCATCAGCTTGCAGAAAGTATACCAAACATGCATCATGCATTCCGTGGACATCAAAGCCGGTAATGGGGAGCTCGGGTCAGTAATGATGTCATTATCAACCAATGAGAATGCAGTGCATTTGCCTGGCCGAATCGAGTCAATCAGTGCAAAGTTGGCAGTGTATATAAATCTGCTTCTGCTTCTATCTTTGACAGGTTAAAATGCGAGGTGACTTGGAATTAGAGGACTTGTCCCTTCGACAGGTTCGCAGCGATACATGACCTCAAGTTTAACGGCCATTCCTTACCGAGGTCAATGCATCCAGACCACTGACTATGTCCTACGATGTCAGTGTGTGTGGTATGCTGAACCAACGCCGCCCTTGCTAAACCAGGTGAGCTCAAGTAGTACTCTAACTTATACTCTGTTTTCACAATCTCTCAGTTCATCTGCGCTGCATGCGGACATAGCATCCACTCTCATGTTGACTACGTTTCAACAACGGTCTGTCATAATGTAGCGACACAATGTGCCGCCTACGTTCAAAAGGTGCGTTCATATTGCATTACACTCTACTACTAGACCAAGGGTTTCTTATGATCATACTATAGACACCATTAACGCAACGATGCACATGTTCGGTACACCTCGCTGACCATAGACCAATCCTGAACTTGCATCGTTTACAAGATCCGTTCTCTATTTTGGACGACATCGGAGCACTGTTAACCGACGGTTCACTTTCCGGCGCGAATAATGCGCCTTACATCCCGTCTTCCTCGGGATCTGGCGCACTCGGTCATCCAGAGGATGCAGCGAATATCACATACTCACAGACGGACATGTCGACCCCGTCTACTAGCCAGTCGACAAATACGACTCAGACAACTGAGAATCTTGACCACCGTGAATTTTTCTTCAGGCACTATGTTCCACGGCACTGAGCCTTGTCCACCGAGCACGGACATGTCCCCACACTGTTCTGCTGCTATTTATTGGATCTATAATTTATTTACCTTTCATGTGATACTTTAGGTTTGCATAGAATATATCATTAGAAAGCGCTGTTTCTTTCTTGTAATTTGTCTTGCTAGCTACAGGTTTACGTTCATTGATACCTACCCTAATGTTTACAACCGGTGACAGGCATAAACTAACATGCCGTTAACGCAGGTGAATCACGCGTAAGAGTAGGTCACGATTATAATCGTGAATGGAAAGAAATTTAATAGCCCGAGAATATCAGAGGGCAGGTGTAGCAAAATGAAACAGTTCCACTAATTGCTTCTGGAGGAGATCGATAATGTAGAGTGCAGAAGTATCTAGGCTGTGACTGTTCAGAAGAGGCACCCAACCTGGATGGAGTGGGATCGCAGTTGCCGGGGCTACCATCATTTAACTGACTCGTTGACGCACATCAGAGTACCCAGTACAGTCTTTCCGCCTCACGGTGACTCCTTCTTCGACGGTGCCAAAGCCAAAACAGTCTCACAACGACACTCAAGTAATTAATCGTCCATTCCTTGAGAAACAGTAGAGAGATCACGAAGAATGAACACACACTCCTCAACACGCATCTCCAATATAGTCAACTTCTCCTCCTTCTGCTCCCACTCCTTGATGATGTCCTTGTCGAGACTCGTCAAAAGACTCTCGTCCAAACGGACGTCGCTTCGTTCTCGTTTCTCCAACACGGCTTTCAACATAGGTTCCTCCTTCTCTGCTTCGCGCCGCATGCCGATATTATACAGTGTCTTGTACAGTTGGCCTAGTATCATAGAATATGCCTTGACGAGGTCGACGTGCCTAATGGAAGATGTTGAGCACAGAATGAAAGAAGGCAGAAGATCAGACACACCAGAGATAGAAAGTCCTCGAAGGAGCACGGTCGGCACTTCTAGGTACCTCCTGGGTGCTCACAAGGGAATCCGCCGCGAGTGCAGACAGCAGCGGCCGAACATCTTTGGGCGCCATCATTACGATCTTGGATATCTATACAGCCAGTGCGTGAGTGTGTAACAAGGAGAAACAAAGATGCAGACGCGCACCTGCTTCTCGTCCATCTTCCCAGTCTCAAGTAATAGGCGTACTATTCTCACGCCCTCTGTCCCGTGCCGCTCCCTCGTCACGGCCTCCAGGACATTTCTACGTAGTCGATTCGCGATCAAGTCGAATTCGACGTACACCTTCTGTGAATCGTACGATACAAATGATGATGCTTTCCCGACAGTGGTGGGATTATCGGCATTCGACATAATACCAAGGTACTCCTTGATGCACGTCGTGTTAGACGCCCCTTTCTTCGATGAGAACACGAGTCCAGAGGAGAGGTCGTCTTCGTCAGAAAGCTGCATAGCGATGTTGGCTACAGATATAGGTTCTGTAAGACAGCTTAGCGTGAAGAAACGGTACGCGATGAAAGAAGGCGTACCTGTTCTGTTTTCCAGGAGAGTCTTTTGCGAAGACTCAGTTACTTTTAGGGCAGCTCTGATAACCAGAGCGGCTCCATCATTATAGCGTTCTGCGACCGCCTTTTCAATGAGCTGTACGAGTTGAGAATTTGGTCTTGGAAGAAGAGTAAAGGCAACCTACCGAATTACGAATATGTATGTTAAATTTGTCGAAGTTTAGTCGAAAATAAACGGAGTCCTTTTGCCGTTATGAGCAATCTATCCACGGGACAAAATCACGACAGCGTACCTCTAAAACGCCCGTACTTTCGGTTGCTTTACGCTGGAAAATGATTGGAACACGAAAGGATGAATGCAATGACTTGGACACACTTTGGCGGACCGGTGGCCTGGCTGATCCTTGGCTTTCCGCTTCTACAGATCATTAGATGTTAAGTAAACTTGACCAAGGGTCTTGCTCACTATGCCAACACCCTCAGCGTCCTTCTCCTCCCGTTTTATCCTCGCCTGAGCGGTCTCCCGTGCTGCCTTGAGCTGTTTAGACGTAGGAAACCCGACAATTTTTGCCTTCTCCTCCGCCTCGTACTTGATGAGCTTGTCGCGAGGAGACTCGTGAGAGAGAACTGTCGAAGGCTTGAGATACGCTTCCTCCACAAGTTTGTACAGCGCCTGATAGTACACTACCGATCCTAAGCAGAACTGAATTTTCGTTTTGTGGTCAAAGGGTCTCGCATACCTTTAGGATCGAGAATTGACAGTTCCGAGATGATATCTGGTGGACGAAGCTTGCCATGGTCGAGGATGAGCTGAACGATCTGGGCGCCCTAGTAAAAAGACACGGTAAATCACTGCTTTCAGGCAGAGGACGAAGAATGAGCACACCGCTTTTCCAAACAGTACCTCTGCCTGCCATGTATATTTTCCAAACCTCAGCCTCATCATGCATTCTTCTATGTTGACCTCCAAGACCTCTCCCTCCTTGTCTAAGGTTGCATGCCAGAGGATGTTGTGCTGGACGAGAACGAGCACGGCAGCGCGAACGGTACGGGTCTTCAGTCCCAAGTAGCGAACAAGACTGGGCAGCGTCAGGCGTCCACGAGTGAGAAGGACCGAGGCAACCTTCTGCGATAGAAAAATGGCATGAATACAGGACCCAACATCTCAATAACTGACTCTGCTCACTGCTGTCAGGCTGCCAAAGTGTGAATGAATTATTTGAACGCACAGTCGAGAAGTATGGGCGTCCGCCATGGTGAGAGTCAGAAAAGGAACGTTGGAATGGTGGTGGTAGACGGTAGAGATGGCTTGTTGCGCCTCATCAAGTCGTTCGTGCAGGCATTCCAGCCACAGACAAGTAGAATTACAACGAAATGTCAAGACAAAAATGAATCACATTATTTTCACTACATCATCCGGCAATCGCCGTTCAGGATATACGGTTAAAAATATTCTGCTTTTCGCCTCCAAGTCCTCCCATCCGGACAGATATTGCATAGAGTAATAGCTTAGGAAGTTAGCAAAAACGGATGGAGAATAAAGAAACGAATACTATGCTGTTGGAACGGTCAGAGAAACGGAAGACTTAGCCTGATGTTGTGTATTGCTGGTGCCTCCACTCATACCCCAAGACGTCTTGGAAAGTCTTTTAGCCATTTCGCGCGCGCTTGCCTCCGAAGGCGAGGGCACGAGAAACAGCAAGTATCAATATGTCGGTGCTCAATCCACACGGACCCGTTTAGAACCTATTCGAATATCACTCAGCGACACACACTATACCACACAAGAAACAACTTACTCGGAGAGCTTTGTGGCGACGAGGGATCATTCAAGTCACCATCAGCAGCCTCCACTTCATCGATGGATCGCTTCGAAGTCCTGCTGGCAAGCGTGACGGAGCTCTCATTGGAAGCTGTTTCGGCTTCTGGGTCGAGTTCTTCCCAAGTAGTATCAGGGTCGCCTTCAGCATCAGCATCCCCCCATTCTTCATCATTGTTCAAGTAATCGTAAGTTTCTTGTACGCGATCACGCGAGTCATCTAATACACAGTATGTAAGTGACCTGAAAGTGAAATCGAACATGTGCTCTAACCTGTGCTTTTGTTATCGAGGCCTTCGGTCGCTGTTAGCAATTGATAATCTTCTTCAGAGTTAGCATATTCCTTTTCAAGCTCTGTTCATGGTATAAATACATGTTAGGATGAAGAGTACGAAAGAACTTACCAGAAGAGGGCACATCATTCTCAGAGATGACAGCAGCTGTTGCCAACGTGTCGGCTGATGGAGGCGAAACGCCATCTAGAAGGATAAGTTTTTTAAGATGATGAAAGACAATAACGCGCTTACTTTTACCTATATGTTCTTCGACCTTACTTTCAGGTGGCAATGCAACTTCGAGAGGACGAGGTGTGACCAGGCTCGATATTGGATCCTGGACTGCATCCGTAGTAACATCCTCCCCTTCCTCTGCAGCCTCACCGTAGTATTCGTAGTCTCCGTCAGCATCATTCTCATATTCGTCGTGGGTTGTGAAGGTTGGCTCCTCTGCTGCTGATTGGTCCTCATTGCGCTTTTGTTCGTCAGGTTGGTCTTGGGCATGATCCTCTGGTCGCTCCTCCGAATACTCGATGCTTTCTGATTGAATCAATGGCTCGGTCGGTGCTTCTTCTGAACGCTGTTCACTGTCCTCTACATATGGTTCATCTTCGACGCCTGGTATACCTTCTTGATCGTGTTCGGCTTCGTCATGCTGTTCTTCCTCCGTCTCCTCGTATTGTTGCTCCTGTACTGATTCTTCGTTGACATCACGAGTTTCTTCGGATTGATTTTGCTTATTCTCTGAATACCTTTAAGTATCACGTTGAGATCGAAAATGAGAAGAAATATTCACCTTCGTCAGCTGTGTAGAATGTTTCATCCGATCCTAACTGAAGACGTGCTACTTGATCTTGAAGTTGGCGATACCGCAGAATGAATCGTGGCGTGATGGTATGTAGCCGCAGACGCAGTGGTCCCGAAATTTCAGACACATCGTGAATTATGTTCAACTCATGGAGAGTCACCTCGCTGGCGTATTTATTATCCTGGAATTTCATGTAAGTAAATTAACCTGAAGTTCGTTGGCCTCAACTTACTTCAGATATTACAAGCTGCAAATCGTGCGCATCTAGTACAAGCTCTGCTGTGGATAGATCAATGACACCAGACAGGCACTCGTCTTCTCGAAGAGCAATGAAAACTGCCGACAGAGATTCATAGTAAAGGGTGGGGCGGTGCTCTAGCAGTAAAGAATACTCTTGCTGTTCTTGTTGCGAAGATGAAGATGCCACGCTTGGCTGATTGAACAAGCAAACGTCAGGATGATCAAAGTCTGGAAAAGAAAGCAGCACGGCTTGGGGCGGCTCGATATACACCCCATCCGAGATTTCATGAGGATCTTTGAGTATGTCGTTAGCTCCTGTGTCGGCTCCTGCTTCCGCACCTGCGGCAGCAGCAATAGGATCAGACACCGACACGGGTTCTTCGTGGACGATGGCAGTCTCATCGCTTATCACCGCAGCCTCTTCGGTATTCGTTTCACCCGCCACAGCCGTTCCATCTTCATGGGACTGGAAACCTTCATACAGTGACTCCTCCACCTCCTCCGAATGAACCTCGAGCGTAATTTCATAGTTCTCACGGGAGAACGAATCCTCAACCGGAAGCTCCGAGGGCGCATGAAGTAACGAATCGCCGAAAACTGCATCTAAGGTATCATCAATGGGCAACGGAGTTACCGGTGCATTTTCTAATAGAGATTCTGTGATCTGTTCAAAAGACGGGATAGCAACGTCCTGTGTCAGCTGCGGAGTTTCAGAATGACTCTGGAGGAGTAATTCGGATCCTTGGGAAAGGGTGGCATGAAAGGATGGATGGCTCTCCAAAGGGGGTGCTATAAGAGTAGGTTCTGCTGGAAGTTCCAGTGTGAGATCTGTAATAGGGACCGGGGATGGCTGGACGTCATGGTGCTCTGAATCTGCATTTGACTCTGGCAGAGACCCGTCCAAGACCTCTACATCGACCATGAATTCCTGCTCGGCAGCTGTACCATCGTCCACCATCTCATATTCAGGGTTTTGAAGGGGCGGATTGTACGAGTCCATATCCACTTCGACGTCGAAATCAGCGTCGGCAAGGGACTCATCTGGATCAAAACGGGCGTCTGTGTCCATGCTGGATTCATATGGCATCCACATTTCTGACTGCATTGGAACGTCGATGTCTGTAGGGTAGTCCAGCATCTGGGTATCGAAAGGTTCCAGCATGGTGGAAGTCATGGTGAAAGTTTGGGGGTGTCAAAAAGCGGCCTGGAATTTGTCATGGTTCCATTACTTAAGCGATGCACGGACCATTGTTTACTCTCCCACTGCCAACGTCTTACTCTGACTGAAACGCCATGGCTGTCTCCGCCGCTCATGCTGCGGATACCGAGTATCTTGTCCGCAACTCGATGACCACTGGATACCATGTTCTATCGCTGATTACCCCGCCCGCATATATTGTCTTTTCTTTGTCCCGGTATGGCTGGCGCGGCTTTTCGGCGAACCGTCTCCTTCGCGCGACATGGCTCGGTGGCGTCGGAGGTGCAGCCCATTGACTCGTCGTACGAATCTTCCCTCTGAGGATTATGTAGGTACCGTGGTTGGTGGCGGCCTTGGGTACGCTCGTTATCGCTTTTCAAACGAAGAAGTGGCCAGAAAACATAGACTGGAATCTACGTATAATGTACGGACTTAATTTCATTCTTAATGGAATTTTACTTATCTCTCTGTGTGCAGTCCAATCGTATCAGAGCAGAGGATCACAGCGTCATTGGCTCAATCTTACTCGCTGTACTCACTCCGGCCATTCTGTGGAAACGCGCCCATACCGTGAATCGTACGTGTCAGATCCATAATTTTCATTTTTACAAGTACTCATTGACGTTACTAGTTATCTTGGGTGGCGCAGGCATAGGTAGCAGCATAGGGCTAATAACTCACTATGCTCGCTCGCTTGCAGCAGACCCACCACCCAAAGTAGCTGTCCCGGCCAGCATGATCTCATAAACACGTCGGTTTTTTATCAATTGTACTGTATCCTCTACCATAGCTTGTATTTCTGTTTATTTCTCTGAAAAATGAATATTTCATGGCTGAGTCGTGTAATGAAACTCTACTCCCTTCCTACATCTTTTAATCTTCCATCTACAGCAGGGGCTATAACTAACAGATCATCATCGTCCTCTTTCATCTTCTCCTCGACGTCGTTCCCCTTCCTAGCATTCTTACCATCGAACAGATCTACCGAGCTCATATCCTCCGTCACACAAATTTTGAAGTGATCTCGATAATGAGCTTTGGAGCGTGCCCATCTCACCGCAAGATGCGCTGCATTTTTCCACTGTAAGACCGCTTTCGACTCGTGATGTTTATGCTTCCGACTGGCAATTTCGCGGGAAACCGCCTCCTTCGTTCCACGACGCAACTTGCCATGGTCGGATTGATCCACCAATCGGACCATTTTATTAACAAAATGAGAACCTTGGTCAACGTTCAGTCAGTTTCAGGCTTCAGAATTCAACTCTACATACCTAGAAGGTATTTGCGGACCAGGGTGCTCATCATTTGACCGACCTCATCGTCAACAAGGTATTTGTTCCGCATGAGCGGCAGGAAACCATCGTGTCCTTGCGCCATATACTCTCTTGTCACAACACTATATTTCCTACCGCCTTCAACGCGTTCGATGGGGAAAGCGTCCACAAGTCTTGGCGTAGAACGTCCACTGGAACCATTATGAACACTATCTTCTACTTCTTTCGAAAGCCAGACGCCTGAAACTCGTTGCCCAGGTTCACGGCGCGAATCCCAGGAGACACGCATGCCAGAAACTACAGGAAAGCGCCTGAATTGTTGTTTCAATCTTTCGCGCACGATAGATTCCAAATAACAGCCTACCCTTCTTGTGCTGGCCAGGTTTCCAGAGACGCTTCCAGAGCATCCCATATTGCCTTTCCATCAAGCTCGAGGACGACAACTGGATCTTCAAATGGCAGAATTTCGAGGATATCTCCCAAGCTGATAGTACCTACAGATATTATGAGACGGCACTTAATTCGGTAGTACAAAACGAAATTACCAGGACCATACATAGAGTCACCGCGTAGTGTACCAGCGCAAATGAAAACAATATCAGCACCACCGCATCCCTTCATGCACAGGGTGTCATCATACGCATGGCGAATAACATCTGCAAACCAGTTCCCGGCGGCAGACTGGTTATAAACCGGTGGTAAGAATCTAGATGAAAATCTCGAATTTAAGGGACTAACCTCAGCGGTACGAATAAATTGCGAACGAACATCTATGGGCACATTGCTGATGCAAACAGGAGCCTTCAGACTCGATGACACTGACGATAGTAATTTTTCAAGGAGCTTGCTAAGCTTCTCCGACGATTTCGAACCCGGTTGTGTCGAATGTCGTTTACCTGGTCCTTCAATCAGATTTCAACCTTCAAATCGATGGAAGATCTCACCAAAGATTCGTTTTATGACTTTTCTTCTGACGCTTCCATCGGGCGTAGATTCAAGCTCGAGATCAATCTCACTCAAGTCTCGAAAGTCAGTTCCGCTCTTAACGACGAGCACGTCGCCGTGGTCATCCTCGGCGCCCAGAACATCCTCATTCGTGTTGTATCCTTGCCATTCGCATCCTTTACTGGCATAATATAGGTGATCGTGTCCACCTAGTAATAAATCAACACCATGGCTGGAGTGAATAGGCCGGTTCTTCTGCGCAGATGGAGACAATGCTAGAAGATCTTTCGCTAGAGTGATATCCTAACACTGTGTTAATATGCCTGAGATATCGCGCAATATACAAGATACACACATTTGGGACCCTGGTGCATATATGTAAATGAGTTGTCCACGAAAGAGAACCATCACAACCTACCGAGAATGGGTAAGGGCGATAATAATATCGCACTTGTATTCGCCATCGGGGTCACGGAGACGCTGTGAAAGGGAAATACCAACTTTTTTCATGTCTCTGTACTCGAAGTGAGGAGGCCACATAGAAACAGTGCCAATCCATTCTCTGAGTGATTATAAGTAGGACGGGAATCCAATATTCAGAGTGACGCACTTTTCCACTAGTCCTATGACGCCGATGCGAGTTCCAGCCCGTTCGAATACTTGAAACTCGTGTAAGCGTCCAGGTACCTGAGACGTTGTAATGTCAATGATGTTGCTTAGTATCCATGGCTGTTGGACTGGAGATCAGTGAGATCGTGAGGAACTGACTGGTGGGATGTACAAATGTCGTATCCTTGATGAGGTTGGAAAGATGGGGATATCCTAGTAGCGCGAATACGTGAGGAATAAACGCATCTGAGTTGTCGTTGCTGCACACCGAAATCAAAATCGTGGTTTCCTTTGAGATGATGAGTATTGTCAGTTCAACTCGAAAGAAAGATGTAAGTACCGGTAAGAGATACGTCCGGAGCAAGTTCGTTCATGACTGGGACCTAAGAGCAAATAAATGACACACTTCAAAGGAAACAGAAGACAAACCATATGACTCCCTCGGGTTACAGAACTTTCAACTGAAGGAGAGAATACGTCGCCAGAGAATAGAGATAGCCCATCCTTGGTTCCGTCCCGCAGTGTAGGCCACTGATCTCTTATATTGTCCATCATTCCGGCGAACTGAGTAACGTCAATCGTGTCGTTTGACTTGGGAGCAACTTTTTGAGGTGCAACTCGATACACATCATTCCAGTGCACTATATGGAGGGTGGAAGCCGTCATTTGGATTCGAAATTTGGTATCAAGGAAGAAGATCGATGTCACTGTAAGAAATTGCTAGTAGTAGTTGCCTAACCCGGGCCCCGTCATGCTACGTTGCACGTGATCGTTTTCTAGTTAAACGCGAATCTTTAATCTTGGCACTTACGGCGTTCCTTTATCTTCCTTGTTTTCAGAAGTCATTTCAACTTTTGAAAAGGCAACACGTACTTACTACTCAGTACTTCAGGCGCCAGAGAAGTCATGCGCCAGTTAGTTTCTGTCTTTGAAACCTTCTCCAACTTGCTTAGCAACAGAATTTTTCTTTTCGAACGTCGTTTACCAAGAAGATGGTAATAATTTCATAGCGCGTGCAGCAGAGCGTTCCTTTTCTCCAGCCTTTGACCATACCTGGAATAACTCCATAAGCAAAACTGTATCCCTCTAGAGATTCAGTACCTGCTTCCTCCCTCAGACTTGACAGATTCCATCAGAGCTCCAGATCCTCTTCCAGAAGACTCTTGTCAAACCTATCAGTTTTCTTGGTTATGACCCAGATAAACCTGGTGCTGAACCACTTGGATATATGCTAATTCAAGAGTTGCTCGAAGTGTACGAAGACGCCGGCATCCTCATCCTAATATCTGCGAGTATCAAGGCTACGTGTTTGATGAGGGTGGCCGTGTATCTAGTTTATGCCTGAAAAAATACGAATGCAATCTTTTAGTAGCGGTTTGGAAGAAAATGGATATCAATTTCGATGTGTTGATGAAACTTGAAAGACTAAGAATGCTGTCGACCACCTGGGATAGATTCATGTAAGAGTCGGATCTATCCTATACGGCTCATTCACTAATCCCGTTTTATCATTTGTAGCACGACATAAGTGGTATCAACATGGTCGATGCTAACTTTTGGAGTATCCTTGTAGATTTTCGTGATTGCACGAGAGGGCACACCTCTCCACATAGGAATTGGGCAAAGGCCGACCTTTGGCATGTTGCAGAAAAGGAGAATGATTACTATGATCTACAATGTGCCGAGTTGTCTATAGCGATGGAGGACAAGATCCTAACTGGCAGCTGATTAACTCCTTTCTTATCTTATAAAACAAATGAAAATGCTCGTATCATACAGTTACCGTCAAGTCCTGCCTGTAAATATAAATATCCGAGTAACAAGGTCCGTTCGTGTTCTATGAAGGAGTCGGTGCAGGGTCTGGTACTACAGGTTCTAGTTCTGGTTCTAGCAGTGAGGGTATCACGTCAACTAGGAAACCAGGCAAAAAGCGTTCCATCCTCTCGGATGTAGCTGTCCAGAGTGTCCGTTGTTGCTGGGTGCGCTGATCGTTTGACGATGGTGGAACAAGGATCTGTGCAGCATTCATCACGAGGATGACATTTTTCAACGATTCCGGGACAGCTTCGTACTATGAACTGCCGTCAGAAGTCGCATCAAGTCACAGAATGCAACAGACATACCAGCTGGTCCTTTTTATCGATATTCATTAATCTATCAAGCAGATCCAGAATCTGTATCCACAAAACTCGAATATCGGATTGCGCCTGGCTTTCGCGAACTTCAAAGTGCATGAATGTTTTGCACAGAAGTGCTGACGCCCGTAGCCGCGTTTCTGGCATTGCACGCGGGTCGCGCAAGAAGATTTGCGGCTTCAATAGATCATCTAGAAGGGGGAATACGACCCGGTTGAAGATCTCCTCTGTCTGTGAATCTGATGCTTCATCGAACATAACATGAGAGCCTAATAGCGTGCGCTGCAGCTGACTCATGGCCATGTGCCGAACCTCACGGGATGCATTAGACGACTGTCGGCTTAGGGAGGTAAGTAGCGGTAGCCATAATTGATGCCAGGCTATGAACATCTCATCGGCATGGAAAGCAACAAGATGATGTCTTCAGCACTTACCTTTGTCTCGGGATAGACTGGAAGCATCCAAAGTCGATAGCCATTTCTTGAGGTTGACAAGCAATTCAATAGCTGTCTTCCCCCGTTCCACTGCCGGTGAACTGCATCATAGTCATGAACTGATGGAATCAAGATGAGCAAAAAACTTACCTCGCAGATGTTGCCGGCTCACGACGTCGTCCATGTTGCTGACTTTGAACGGAAGTGCCCGCAATGGTAGCGAACTCGTCCAAAAGTGTGATAAGCCCTGAAAAGTTATCAACCGTGATAAATTGTTGAGGTCCATCGGCCACCAGGCTAGTGACCAGCTCGAATGAGAGACGCGCGGCTTCAGGGTTAGATATGGTCGACCGAACAAGGGCGAAGACTAGATTCCACTCTGTCTGGGAACTATCGTGCACGTTTAGAGATAAAACTGACAGGACTGAACAAGAGCTGGCCTTATGACATCGCGATGTTTTTGAACAATGAGAATGACTCCAGATATAACTTGCTCTGCGACTGAATTAGCAATAGCTGGCGTCAGCCCCGACAGGAGATCGAAAGAAACATAGATTTGATCTCGAAGAGATTGCTGGGACATAAATTAGTACTCCGCTCATATTGTTCACTTGTTGTAGATACGCACGATTTGAGCAAGTATTAAACAAAGCCGCAAGAGGCCCACAACAGCACGCTCGATGAGAAGAACACTGTACTGCTCAGAAGACGACAGTAAATTTGATAAATGTTCGAAGACGATTGGCCTAGAACAATGTCAGAAAGGATGTATAGTTCAATCGAGGTCAGTAAAGACGTACCATAAATCTTCGATGTGCTGCGGCGTCTGACAAGCTACACTGACCATGGTCTCCAGCAGGAATATTGACGCAGGATCGTATGGAAGGGAGTACGTGTCATTATCTTGTGGCGCAACGTTTCCATCATCGGAACCTTGCTTGAGCTTCGCTACTGTACGGTCATGCGCCAATGCCTCCAGAGCACGAACTGCCGCAACAAGAGCCTGCAGGTCCAATTGCCTACAATATCGGCGTATGTTAGTGGAAAGGAATATAAGAAAAGGGAATCTCCGTACATGATCTGGCTATACAACTCATCCAGACGACACGACGTGATACAGTCTATCGTACAAAGCGTGTTCTCAACGTCAGCGTCGGTGGCCTCGGGTAGCGTTTCAGAACTAGCTGCATAGGGTGTCATCAAATATGAAGACAGCGCCGATAAAAGTCCCCCGTCGCTACGTGATGATTGACGCTGTGGCTGACTTCCACGCAAAGGTATCATGGAAACACCACCAAGAAAATCTTCCATCTGAAGCATCCTTGTTGGAAGCAAGGAGTGAAGGAACAGATTCTGGAACATCTCGAAGATCTGAGAGCATAACCGTCTGTCAGGATTCACTGTCAAGAAATAATATGATTGTCCAAACCTGAGTCCAGCCCTCTCGAAGAGCATTGCCATTCCCGTTGACGATATTGAAGAGGACCACGGCAGCTAGTTGACCCTTGAAGTTCGTGCCAAAGTTGATGGACAAATTGGACACTGTGACAGATTGCCCTTCTACGTCTACGACAGGATAATTGGGGACCTGGACAGGAACGGAATTTGAGAGAAGACTGGTCGCCTGCGACAGTGACACCACTACAAAATCAAAAACATCCGGAAGACGGAAATGCCCAGCGAGGGTAGCGCATTGTCGGAATCCGGCGACGGATCGTTGGATAATATAATCATCGTCGAAACTGATAAAGGCATAGGCGATGGCCGAGATGACAGGCTTCCAGACAGACTTGAAGATGTCGATATCGAAATGAGGCGTATTACAGATCATAAAGTCACCTAGAGGCATATTACAAGAGGCCTTTGTGGAGAGATCTTAGAACCATACCAGCTTGTCGTGAACGTGTCAAAAGTTCTTTCCATGCATACTCGAAACCGAGCTGTCCTGTATGCTCCTCAGGCATGACAATCTCTCTTTTGCGTATGGAGTCGTAGATGTTTTGCTAGTAGCGATTCAGAGGATGTCGACACAGATGCATTAAGACATACCAGGTACTCAGCAGGGAAGTCACCCTTATCATTAACACCCCGCAAGTTCTTTTGATACTCTTCAAAAGACATTCGTTTCTAGTATCACTTAGACGACAGTCTCCAAGGAAGTCCATAACACGTACCCTGACTTGCGGATTATGAAGATCTGTGTTGAGCATGATGATAGAGTATGCCAAGACATAAACGGCATCCTCGCTCCTTATTTCAGCTGCAAGAGACCGCTCAGGGCATATACAGCGTAAAGAAAAACTCCCAAGTTACCTGGCTCCGATGCAAAATATATGGATGCAAACGTCTCCGTTATTCTGGAGATTTGCTGCGACTCCCCAGGCAGCCGGAATGTTTCCAATAGCTCTCGCATGGCGTCAGCCGCAGGTTTCTAGAGAGACAAAACGTCATTCTATTGCACAAGACTTCGTAAAAATGACCGACGTTTTTGAAGTCGAAAAGACCAATAAATGCCTTAAGCACCTCGATATTATCCGGTTTTGATATGTAATCCCCCAAAAGGCGTTTATCCAATCGGGTACAGCTCTTCAGGAATTTTGCCAGGCTCTGAGCTTTACTGACCTCCGGCGACAAGTCGGCATATATTAGTCCATTCTCCTCCAAAAAGGCCATTCCGGCCTTTGGCTTTGCATTGAAACGAGAAGCACCAGCGAGAATCAACTTCTTTTGAGATTTCTTCTGCAGAAGGGACTCGGGCGATGGGAACGTTGAAGGCCACGGGGTTGAAGCCTGAGAACAAGGTCAAATTGATGTAAATTTGAAAAGAAATGTTACAGACACCATTAGCTCGACCGGCCATATCGTTGACAAAAGCTAGCAGAAGGTCTAGGCAGAGGAATTGGGCGTTTCGTTGCTGCACGTCCAATCCTCCACTATAATATGCCGGGTACACCGACTGGAGACATAAATACGCAGGTGAGTGAAAGCACGAGACCAGCCATACGGACTCACCTTGGTTAAAAAATCGATGAGACGTTCCATTAAGTTTTCGCAATTGATGTCACAGTCGTAGTTAGTATATAAATCAACCATAAAACTAGGGTGCCTGGAAATCTGACTCAGGATCTCCAGACTTAAATCACGCGTTTCTCCTCGAGCTGGGGGGACAAGTAACCGAGGAGGAGTAGACGCTTGTTTCTCCAGCTGTAACTCATCATCAACGGGCCCCAAGGACGGGGTACCAGGCGTTCCAGGTCTAGGAGAACCAACATAGACACCTTTCTTGCTTATAGCTTGCTGAGCCTTTGGGAGTGCAGGAGCAAGACGATCTATCGTAAACGCCAGGAAGAGCTCTTGCTGGAGTTTCAGATGCTGCCGCATAGTGTCAAACATGGTCGATATCGTGCGCAAGGAAGAATGAAGGACTGAGCTATTCTCTGATCGCGCCAGCTGGAAGAGGAACTTGCAACCGGGATCAAGGATGAGTGCTTCCAACGAGGGAAAATCTGTGATTCTAGGGCCAACTTCCTCCAATGCGGCGTTCAAGATTCCAAGAACGATCAAACGCGTAGAGTCGGTATGCTGCTGGTCGTTGGGGTCTAGGACATGGACAAGAACGCGGAGAAGCTCCAATATCGATGGTAGTCCATCTGACGTTTATCAGTCACATTCAACAGAATGCTATGATAGCTACGAAAGACTCACATTGAGGCCGAGGACCACTAGGTACCGGGGAAGGTGGAGGAATTAGTTCTTCCGGCGCTGGCGTCGGAAGCTCTTCTGGCAGAGGTTGTTCTGGGACCTGTTCTGTTGACACTGACATCTTTATCTCTCCATCTTGAGTGTCTTCATCATTGCAACGAAGTTTCTCTTCTTCTGAAGCAGCATCCAAACAGTGTAGTCGAGAGAAGACTGTTCTGACTAGAGCATGCATTGTAGTCTCCGCCGAGCGCCGCAAGGTTTCTACGAGTTCTCCAATGAACCCCCAGAAGTGACGCGATGGGAAGACAACTCACCGCTCAGGCGCATCTGACAGCACGTCGTAAGAACAGTCTCCAGCATTTCGCACACTTCTACGTCTCCCAACACAGTTCCATGCCCACAGAGACAGTCTTGTATGACTGACATGATCTTGAGGAGAACAACTTCATCTCCGGACGAGTCGCTAGGTTCGAATTTGCAGTGAGATACCGTGCTGCTGAGTTCCACGAGTGCCGCATCAAGTGAAACGGATTGTGATGAAATCAGGCCGCAAGTGAAGAACTTGTGGAGCGAAGAAAGCGCGGCAGACGTGATTGGTCCAGTGGATAGAGGAGAACGAATGATAGCAAAGAAAGGACCGAGAATCGTAGGCAAAGGAACGCTTGTAACGTCTGGATAACAATTGAGTACATTGAAGAGAACAGCAAACGTGTCACTTGCCTTCCACATCTCTCAATGTTCGCTTTAATTCCTGGAATCCGACCATAAGATCTATTTCCCTGCTTCCGCTCCCATAATGCTTGTCGTGGTGGGCAGCGGTGGATATTCGGAGCCCAAGGTTGCTTCCGAGGGCCGAGTCTCTCGTGTTCATGAAGTGCGTAGCCGACGCCCATCGGGAGTTTTTCCGCATAACAGACGTGACGGACAGAATTTCGGAATACAGGACATGTTTCTGCGACACCGTCCGGCGCGTCGTTGAAGGTTGTGGGTGGGCCATTAAGGCGTGCATATATTCAAGACGAGGCCGTCGTGTCACCGAGCCATGTAATTTGTTTGCTCCGAAAGTTTGAGACAAATACGTCCTCGTTTCTTTCTTACTCAGTTTCTTGGATCCGTCTATACATGTCTCTGCCTATTCTTCTGCCAAAGAACGCGCTACCTCAGCCATCTGCGAACTCTCACCTCGAATGGACGCCCCAAAAGCACCTTTTGCCTCCCCAGCCGCCTCCGGTCGATGACACCAAGATTCAAGAGCAGGAATTGGCAAATAGCCGACAGATGTTAGATGGCAAAATCATCAAGAAGACACGGCCAAGGAAGACAGTAGATTATTACGGAGGAATGGGCCGATGGGCATTGGTACGTCTTCATTTCTTTTCCAAATGCCTGGATTCTGAAGGGAGCACAGATGCGCAAGTTGCGCCCCAATTTCACCTACGTACCCCAGTTGCGGCCAACACCACCATATATCATTAACGTACGAGGCTTTCGTCAATTCTTACACGCGTCTTTGAAAACTCTTCCTACAGTTATTACCCCCCAAAGCATATCCGGACAATTCATCTACATCCTTGTGTACAAAATTCATCCATACTTCAACAAATAAAATTCGTTGCCCCGTGAACATCGTGACGGTTCGTGCTTCCCCTGTCGAGTGAGAGAACAAAGCACCGACAACTCAATTCAGTGGACGCCCGAGGGGAGACGCGTCCTAACAGGTTCAACCAGTGGAGAGTTCACTCTCTGGAATGGACTCACATTCAATTTCGAAACTATTCTTCAAGCCCATGACAGTGCTATCTGCACCTTCTGTTTTACGCACTCTGGCGCGTATCTAGTATCTGCAGACAAGAGCGGTGTCATCAAATACTTCGAGCCCAACATGAACAACTTGACAGCATGGCAAGGGTCCAGCTCACGAGAAGCCATACGCGGTATCAGCTTCAGTCCAGACGATCGTCGATTCGCGACAGCAAGCGATGACTCTAGTGTTCGCATATGGTCTTTCGCAGAGAGTCGAGTGGAGAGTGTTCTAACGGGTTAGTGGTTGATTTTCATACAGCTAGGAGAAATCTAATTTTCAATCCAAGGGCATGGTTGGGATGTAAAATGTGTTCAGTGGCATCCGTCTAAAGGCTTGCTTGTTTCTGGAAGTAAAGACAACCAGATAAAATTCTGGGATCCTCGGACGGGTACCGTCCTGTCTACCTTGTGCGTCGGTTCACTGTGCGATGTTCCTTTCCATACTCAATTCAACCTGCTCTAGACATCAGCATAAGAACACTATACAAGCGTTAGCTTGGTCACCCAACGGCAACATGGTTGCCAGTGCTTCTCGCGATCAAACCGTTCGTGTCTTCGACATCCGCGCTATGAAAGAATTCCGGATACTCAAAGGACACAAGAAAGAAGTTTGCTGTGCGTGTCTATCTCGTATTTCTGTGCATGTAAATCTGATACCAACACTCGTATAGCCGTCGCATGGCATCCCATACACCCCATCCTTGTCTCTGGTGGCTCTGAAGGCGCCGTTCTTCACTGGGATCTGGGCGCAGAAGACGAAACGCTGAATCAACCCGTATCCTCACCACGCGCTACCCTCTCTCAAGCACACGACTCAAACGTATGGTCCATGGCCTTTCATCCTCTCGGCCACCTCCTCGTCACCGCATCCAACGACCACACCACTCGATTCTGGTGCCGTGAACGCCCTGGAGATGCCTCATCCGTCTTTTCCGGGGGCGGAGAGAAGCCACCAGAAATTATCGATACAAGTGGACAGGACGAGGAAGACGATGCAATGGTGCCCGGCTTCAGTTATGGTGGAAATGGAGAGTGGTGGGGCAAGGAGGAGGAAGGAGATCAGAGTAGGGAATACAATGGAGACAGCGGGCAAGGCAGGGACAATGGGGGGGACGACGATTTCATCCCTGGAATCGGTGGTGGACCTCCGCCCCCACCGAGGCTACCCCCGCCACAAGAAGACTCGTACGGTCACGGAGGGGACGAATGGGGCAGGAATAGCCGTGGTGGAGGTGATTGGGACAGGGGAGAACACAGGCAATCTCGTTACAATGATAATTGGGGTTCGAGGAGAGGGGGAGGGAGATACTGAGACTGTGCTGATCTACGACTACATATTTTCCTTGCCAGGATATGAGTATGCATGTTGACCTCCTTGAGTTACTCTCGAAAACCCAGTATGTGATTCCGTTTCCAAAAAGTAAGTACGATTCCAAACTCGATAAATGTACAAAAAGTCCATTGATACTGATTTGACTATAACTGTGTGAATCACGATAATGATACAAGATTTGTGAAAAGATCTTTGCAGTCTAACCTGCGTAAGAATGAGGCTGCGGTGGTTTGTAAGAAATTCCATATGGCATCATACCTCAAATCATCATACTTTTGTTTCAAGGAACTTATACACAGACGAGAAATCTTTCCCTTCGAGTTCCGGTGAGACTCGAACCATCCTCGCGTATATATGTGCAGCGGCATCTCCCATGGGCAGAGGTGTTCCCGTTTGCACTCCAATATCCGCTGCTAAGCCCATATCCTACTCAGGTAAGAAACAATAGCCTTTGAAGGACACTGCTTCTCATACCTTCAGCATCAAGCTTGTAGCAAATCCTCCTTCATAGTCGCGGTCGCACGGAGGAGATAGATCTGGCAGAGCTTTGGGCACGGGGTTATTGACCGACATGGACCAGCAATTCCCAGTCGATGAACCGATGACGCTTGACAAGATGACGGGATCAAGACCGAGTCGTTTCCCCAGTAACATGGCTTCGGCAGTAGCAATTTGTTGAACACCTAGCATGAGCTAAAAGGGAAGGTCATTCAACTGAGTACAGAGTGGGAACCTCCCGAACGCTAACATTGTTGCAGATTTTTGCTCCAAGACCAGCACCAGATGGACCACAATGAATGATTCTTTGACCCATGAGAGAGAGAATAGAATATGAGCGATCGAAAGCCGATTCTGTTCCGCCAACAAGGAATGTGAGAGTTCCCGCCTTAGCCCCAGCGACGCCTTATACATACGGGTTGCTACCTTCAGTAGGCAATAAACGAAAGAAGGATATCTCCTTACCACCAGATACTGGTGCATCGACAGTCTGAATACCTAGATCGTTCAACTGGGAGGCAAGTTCTTGGGCAACTGAGACATCCAGCGTAGTCGAATCGATGGCAAATGAGTCCCGCATTACGTCGGGAGGAAGCGCGTGTAAACCGGGAATGATGCTTTCATTGTATACTTTCTTGACGTGTGGAGACGACGGAAGCATGGTAATCACTGTCTGGGACGACATGGCAGCGCTAGACATTGGTTGAATGGTAACTTTCGTCTCAATCAAGTTGAATACTCACACGTCTGGAGTCAGTGCGGTATGAATCTGGGCGCCAGGGAACTGCGAAAGAAAGTTCCTGCAAAACTCGTCTGCGCGTTCGGGTACTGCATCGCACACAACGAAATGAGCGTCGCCTTCTTGAGCATGTTGTTTTGAAAAGAGGTTGTAGGCCATCTCGAAGCCCATACGGCCCAGACCGACGAAGGCAGTGCTCTTGGGCCGCAAGGTAATACGAGCCAGAGGGTCCAGGAGACGAAGAGATTTCATGTTGAGTAGGGGCCAAGTTCAAGAATTGCGGGGAGCACCGTTGTGGTCTGTGCGGGGTTGTGGGGAAGGCATGACCGGCTATTGAAAGACCGAGTGCCGTTCCGAGTTCCGGCCCGATTTGCCAAACTCTCTCTTGTCCCTCCTCGTCGTGGGCGGTCCTTTGGAACTATGGAGCATCAAAAGACAGCAAAAGGCTTGGTGCGGAAGACCCGATGAAGCGACTGGGGAGTATCTGGAAACTTTCGGCCGTATTTAGCTTATGTATACAGAAGATCCGGGATAATCCGAGTCGGCGCGAACAATCTAGAGCGCAGCTATCGATCATTCACATTCTCTAAATACCAAAGGTCTGAACGTGCATCTCCCCTTCCCTCTGTCTAGACCTTGCCTGTCTCAAGGTTGCAGTAGCGTTTGTTTTCCCTTACCGGTAAATCTTGGCTCTCGCTTAGCGTTATCAATGGCTTCTTCCGACCCTATACCCATTCCACTCCCATCAATGGACGCCGACCTTACCCTCAACACTGAATATTTACCTGAATACGATACTGACCTGTCTCTGGCGTCCCCATCGTACTCTGCCCACCCTGGACTTACTGAGATAAGTCTCCATCCCGAACCATTCTCACCAGAGATATCCTCCTCTACGCATCATTGGTCATGCGAAACGAAACACATGAGGATAGATTTGGGCCCTCACATATGGGGGCTTACTTCTCCAAGCTATGGACTTGGTGGAACAGTGGTTGGCAGTGTCAAGTTTTTGGAGCAACGCCAACATGTCGAGCAAGTCACCGTTTCGGTATGTAACCCTTCTGTTCATCCTTGATGGTTCTTCATTCAATCTACCTAGTTCGAAGGTCGTCTAACGACTTTTCGGCCTTACCGGGGCAGCAATAGCGACTCGACTTCATCGATAGTTTCTCGCACTTTCCCATTATACACCTCCTGTATGGGCTGTGCATTCGATTGGGAAGCTGAACATTCATTCACGATACCTATCCCCACTGAAATAAATACCCCCGGTGGAGGCACCGCGCCTACACCTCCCTCATTTAACTGTTATTTTTATGGTTCCGCAGTGGAGGTCACCTATACCATAAAAATTGATATGGTCCATAAAGGAAACCTCAACAATTTACGCAAACATGAAACGTATGGCTTTCTTCCTGCTTATCTAGCAAGCTTACCAACCTTGCACAGAAAAGCCATACCCGTTTATTATCTACCAAAGACCCAGCCTGCGGACCCGCCCCTTTCCACCATTCCCAGACCCTCTCGACTGAGCGAAGAAACGGACATCTACTTACATTGGTTGGATCGTGTCCATACCGCCCCGGCGATACCATCCTGGACAAACACCAAATGTAAATCGGACCTGGACCGTTTTATGAAAGCTGTATATGTGTGTACTCCTTTGTTCCTCTCAGCTATTGTATTCACCTCAGTAACGTAGGTTTCGATACCTACCCCACAACGATTCGCTGCCGGGGACGACATACCCTTTGCTGTTAGTCTATTGTTTTCCAAAGAGCCTTACTTTGCCAAGCTCCTCACCCGCTGCATACGGGTTGTACTACTTAAACGCATCTCCTTCGGACCGAAGAAGAAGGCCTTCAATTTGAATTCGGAAGAGAACGACAATTCAAACCACAGCGAGTGGGTCCTCACCTCCGGCCAGCTGAAATATCAGAACGAATTTGCAGAGGGTGTACGGTTACTGCGAGGTTATGTGAAAGCTGGGGCGACGGGCAAGGAGAGCTCATGGCTAGTTGCCTCTGTCGGTGTTCAGGTGCTTGCATTTTTTGGATACCTACGATGATGGCTGACTACTTCTGGGACTGCAGTACGTGATACGCGTCACCGTCACACCACCAAAGAATCTGGCAGACCACATACCTACCTTTCACCATGAAGAGATAGTGGAATTGACCACGGATCACTGGGGACCTTCCCCTCAGCCTGTTATCGACGGTATGCCCACTCCCGCTATTGGGTTAGCGAGCGACCCGCAATCCAATTGGATTGGGAATACCGTCTACGCTGTTGTATGAATGTGATGACGTCAATGGATAAGGATGATTTACCATGCTACTAAATTTAGCCGCCTCCCTGAAAGCTTGATCTTGAAAGTGCTGAACCTTAAGTTGCCGTCCACTTGGACCCACCAGCACCACAACGATCGACGCGTGTCTCGAGGTTGGGCAGCGATCATCGTCAGGTGTCTATAACGAATAGGGACCAAATTAAGATCGGGCGAAGCAGAGGCTTATTATCGATCACAACGTCTGGGATGTAGCCTCTTTCACTAGAAGTTTTCTTTGTGGACGAACCGCTTGGATTACCTCATAATTTTAGGTTCTAGGATTCTTGAATACGTCGTTCTCGTCTGGTGTCATCTTTACCGTAAGCTCGGGTGGGTTCGAGGCCCGATGGCGGCTTCACTGCCTCTCGCTCAGTTACGATGAGCGACATCTGTCCGTTATCGTATCATACATGATGCGCGGATGTCCCGAGACTTAATGGGTGTATCAACTTCAATCATTGGCACAATAGCAAAGACCGGCATCTGATGCTCTTGGCATCCTGACTAGGAGTGGTTCGTCTCAGGGATCATATTGACTTCCGTAGATAATAACTGCTGTCCAATGGTTAAGATGCGGGTGGGACAAATATTTAACCTTTCCCTACGCCGTTAAGCGGGACGTAGACGTTTTCGATGCAAGTTTCTGTTTCTTCTCAAGGAAAAGCGTGTTTAATATCATATTTTTAATGTCACAGATCCTGGACGACAACTAACCATTCCCAGGTATCTCCTGTCGTTCCGGAGAAGGACTACCTGGGTCTTAATAGCGCGGTAGAACCGTGTTCAATTCAATGTTCAACTCTCTTGGAAGCACCCCAGAATTTCGGAAATTAATCGCAGTAGTGGGTCTGACCCACCCCTGTCACTGACTGAGGAGATTACCAGGCCGGTAGTAAGAAGGAATTGCGAATCCATCAATACTGTTCTGTACTAGACACCAGGTGAGTTCTACTTTCCATTTGACTATTGTTTGTATTCTTATGTTACAACAACCTAAGTTACAGGTCCTAATTCCTGAAGTGGTTTTTATTTAGCTGGTGTATGTTAACCCGCCTTGCCGATGTTTAACTCCAATGATATGCAACTCGGCATTGTGCAACACGATGTTGACACCATGGCCTCGAACCCCTCACGTACGTGACGATTCAGCGCTTCAGCATTGGTGGATCAATATTAATAGTCACGCATGAATGAAAACAGGTAGTGCGGGACTATCCTTCGTCTCTGGAAGTTAATTTCGTCCCGCAGTTGCTATGTCCTTTGTGCTGTCTCTTAACCTTCCCGAGATGATAACGCGGAATGAGGGACTTGGACTAGTGTATGCCGTCCCTGATCAAGCCACCAGAAAGTCTCGACGGGGATAATGAAACCTTAGTCGGACCTCCGCTCAGCTTTATCCACGCTCATCGTGGTGCGTGAGGTCGCGGTTATCGATGGAATGACATTCGTACGGCGCTATCAAATTGAGGTTCCGCTTCCTGATCATCGACGCGTGTATACACGCCGATTACTACAAGTTGAACTTTAACCCTTGCCTTACCATACCTGCTCAAAATACATTGCGGCGACATACACGTTTGATGCCATCCCTTTTCCGACCCCGGCGGAGTACTGCATTGACCATATCTGGTATTGGAAATGTTATGTATACTGTCAGCTGCTTGGCTGACCCTCAGTACTTACGCAGCCTCAGGTCTCAGGCGGGCATCCCCAAGCGCGTTTTTTGCACACTGATGTCCTCGAGGTAAATCAATCTGGTTGCGGGTGCTGATATGTCTTTTCGAGCAGTTTCCCGACATGTATGAAATCCTTCGTCCTTCGAATTCGGAAACACGACGGCCCACTGAGGGGATTGTGGCAGTAATGTTCGTAACTTCGCTGGATTGTTCGATGAGAATCAAACGGCCTCTCTCTCATGCTATCGAAGCATTATTGGTCATGAAACCTAGACACTTTTCTTTTGTCTGACTGGTATGCAAACTCTGGGGCAGTGTGCCTTCAAGAGGTACAGCAGGTAGGCTCCATCCGTGATTGATTTGATTCTTCTTGAGAAGATTCATGCATGTGAGTGTCGGCGGCGATGGTAGTCATCGATGTTGTGCTCCATGGTCTTGATACATGCCGCCCGAGTCATGGAACTTGATTTACATCGCACTCAACCGCACATTTCCCAATTCCTATCAGTCCCGATACAATACAGTTTTACACGCATTTACAGAATGGCAGTACTATCGGAGTCCAGACATACTCAATCACTCACCGAAGGACGATCTTGGTTTCTGATCAGATGTTCGGTAACAGTAGCCCGCGGATACTGCCCCTGCCGGCGCGCTGTGGGGAAGATATTGGTCATCAAGTAGTAAACGCGTGTTAAAGGTCTGATGTTGGCCATTGACCTCATGTATTTGGTTAGGTGGTAGGCACTACACACATCGTGTCAAACATAAATGTTTGACCTATAGGTCCAGAGGCCGTCGCGTCAGAAAAGTCTCTTGATGATGGAAAGGATGCCAACTACGGGTTGGCGTTCCGATGCAACAGGGCGAACTTTCAACTACTCGGCGCAGGCTATCAGTGCCAAATTGACAATGGTAGTTGTTGCAAGAGGAAAGGTGAACAAAGATTATGAGTGATGAAGCCATTCACTCCGGTTCGCATCAGGCCGTAAAGATCGATGGAAAAAGAGCGCTTTCTATAAAGTAGACGGAGACTATACAGGCACGTCCATGGTAGACGCCTGAAGATTGTAGATTACCCAGTGAGGACTACTGAAGTACAAGTAAGAGGCATGCTGTTAAATGGGGATGCGGGAAGAAAAAGCATAGGACTTGCCAAACAACACAGATGATTCTATGTACTGGAGCGCAGCACAGATGAGAACAGGCGTATCATCGGACCGCGTGCCGTTGAATCTTTGCCTCTTACTGATTGGTGCGCCAGTTTTTGTCCTAAGTGAGAATCCCCAGTTGGATCTTTCAACAGAGAAGTGTTAGTCGCCATTGCAAAGCAATTCCGTCCCGGATTCCGTAACGGTTGTGAATTTTTGCCGCAAGCCTGACTCGAACGCTCGAGATATGAGGAGAGCATGGTCACCTTACCTCTGCCTAGAGCCTTTGTGAACGAAAAACCCCCGAAGATACAGCAGGCTTGCCCGTATGGTGAAAACGAAAGTAGACTGAAACCGGAACTCGGAAAGATTTCCATGTACCGTGATGTCCGCACCTAGGCAAGACTAAGGTCATCTCTCTTGATTGGTACATGTAGCAGGGCAGCCAGGGGAAGAAGACTCTTCGGATGATGGATGGAGCGAGTGTCCACGGTACGGACGGCGACTAGAAAAGTTACCTCCGTTTGCCTTCGCTTTCCTGATGTCCATAGCAGACCTGAGTGGTCAGCGTTCCAGGCGAGACGTCCGGAATGATGCACAAGAGAAATAAAATCGCCAGGACGACAAAGGGCGAGCTTCGTCCTGAAGGAACAGAAGCAACTCGCGCCGAGCGGATGACATAAGCGCAACATAATCCTTCCTGGTCGCCTGCCTGTCTTGCCATTATACTTTATCCTTGACTTATCCCGTTCTCTCCTGCTTTTTAATTTTCTACCTTCGTCGCAGGGCAGTCGTTCAGCATAAGGCTCAATGACTGATTCTTCGCAGAAACCCAGTGTCCTCATCTTTGGTGAGCACAGCGCCAACAGCAATGCCCGACACACTCACATCTACCCTTATCGACGTTTCCAGGCGGTCTGAATACCTATTCGCGTGCGTTGGCTGCTTATTTGGTTCCACTGGAAGGAGATCCATTAGTCTCAGTCCGTATTCGTTGCGCGATGCTGGAATATTCAATCTGAGTTCATTGCAGCATGTACGGATGGTCGATAAATACCAAGTCGCGCCTGCGACTACGTGAGTGAACCACCTACTCGCCCTCTTGACCTTGATCGCCAATCATCCATCATCTCAGATATATTGGAGCAGAGTTCCCGAAGATTCTTGAGAAGGAGGAGGTTGACTATCAGCAGGCAAACCTGACGGTCCCGTGTACGTGGAGCTGCCTTTCAGCACATTTCCTATATGCTCACACAAAACAGCCAATATCCCACCGCTCTTTGACCCGCCCGAGGGCCAGCCCCCATACGATTACGTCTTTGATTTGACTGGTGAAGTGCGCCAAGATCGGACAGACATGGTGCGCTCGTTTCCCTTCTCTTCGCCATTTGGTCACACCCCACTTCAGATACAAGTGTCAACCACATGCAATGTTGCCAGAATACTGGGCGAAGAGGCCGCAAAACGCAAAGTCAAGGCATACGTTCGACTACAGCTTCCATTCTACGAAACATCAAATAAAGGCCCGTGGGACGAAAAGCAGAATCCTAAACCCTCAGGTACAGTTGGGACTTGGTGGCACGAAACCTTACGAATCTTGGCCAATATGGAAGAGTGCGTCTTTGCCCAGGCTCCCTGTCTCGGCTCACCTCAACTTCTCTTCAGCCTCAACTTGGTCATTTTACGGGTCGCGTTGGGTTATGGCCCTTATACAGATTATGGTACCAGTAAGTGATAGACGCTTTCCGTCCGATACCATTAATCCCGATGAATTACAGTGGCGTCGTTCATCACGGTCGCAGCCGTCTATGGTTATATGAATAAGCCCATGAAGTCATTGTAACAGCCTTTTCCGATGACACATGCCTCTTTATCTTACTTTTGTATAGATGGTCTCCGGGAAAACATCCATCGCATACTGTCCACGTGGAGGATATTGCTGGCGGCTTGTGGGCTTGCGCCCAGTGGATGGCACCTTTGGGTAGGAAGGCAGCTGACGAGGCTGCAGGGGAGGATATACCATTCCACAATGACAAAAGCAAGCTCAAGGATGTCCCTGAGGCACCCGCACACGACAAGAAAGTCGCCGCCCCTCTGTTCAACCTTGTGAGTGGACAGCTTATCCCATTGTGCCTTCTTCACAGCGTTCCTTAGGCCGATGATTCTCAAATGACGCTAGCCGAGACCGGTCAACTCTGTACATCATTTTTTGGCACAACTTTTGATTTCTTCAACTTCTTCGAGAACACCATATTCAAGGTTACGCAGTCCGCTTTTTACTAGTGCCCTACTAATATCCTTTAACAGTTGAAGGACGACATCGTCGAGGAAATTAATGAACTTCATGTCGGTCACTGGACAGAGATGATCCTTAAGTCTAATCCACCGATTCCTAACACGCCTCTATCCGCCTACATGGATAAATACTACCTAGAGAAGACCGTCGTCGGTTTCAGTAATTCCAAGATCAAGACCGTGACCGGGTACCAGCTGAGCAAGCCACGGTTCAATCATGACACGATCAAGGACATGATTGACAAATGGAAAGCTGAGGGCAGTTGGCCTATTTTATAGTCCTTTTGCCTTTCCTCTGGATTTCTGATTTTCGTGCATCATCTGTTTTCGTTCTCGTCAGTGTTTCAGTATAGGATTTTAGGCATTAAATTACTCGATAATACTCATTCTCTCCTATCTGCCTCTTTCGTGCTCAAGTTTAGTCTTTATACCTCTCATTTGCTGCTACCCATTAGTCTCGTCTCATACCTACATAATTTAAACTTTGTCCAATGTAATAATTGTTTTTCATTGCACTAGTACTCATTTTCATCTTTAGTGTTGGAATCGATGAAGCAGTCTTCATCTTGTGGTATGTGTTGGTACTGTTCTTACGTCAAGGTTGGGTTGTCGTCGGACTTAGGCATATGGAGCGACGATCTACGTCGTCCGTGCGCGTTTTAATGAAAGGTCAAACTTGTTTTCAAGGACGGTGCGACAATTGAACTAAATATTTTGGACAATCACAAGCTCAGCTTGTAGAATGATGACGGAGAATGACCTCCAATGAGTGTCTTTCACGCCATATCATTGACAAGCTTGGGAAGTTTTCGACTGTTGCATACTGGTGACAGCTTCAAACTGATAGGTGTCCCATGCCGAGCCATTGCTCATTGAGCCTTATTCTCGATGAAACGACACCCGACTATGCTGACTATGGCAGTGCTATCAGCGCAAGCATATGGGTATGTACAGTGGGACAATGTAGAACTGTTTCTGATAGAGATCTTCCTAGTCCAAACTTAGAAGGTGGAGCCTGGCTGGTATGTAGATTGAGCTCGATCATTAATGTCCTGCTCAAGAGCGTCTCCTCGGACATGCAACCGAAATATCATCACCATTTTTCAGGGAACGAATCAGCACGCAAAACAGCTTATGAAAATGGACATTCGGGTCGTGTGCACTTTATCCTTCTCAAATCCACTTCGACCGCTTGTAGATGTACTTTCCATGCGGAGTCCCGGGATACTATCGAAACGGTGGAGTCCTCTTTAATATTATTCTCGCTGAGCCGTATCCCGGAGGATCTCCTCTGGCTCGCGTGATCGAAAAGCAGCCTTAGGCAGGCATGCATTTTTTGCGCGAGAGGTATTGACTGCTTCCTAGTAGATTGGATGGAAAATTTCGACTAGAATTGGGAAATCTTTGCCGTGAGATGTGTGACAATGAACCACTGGAGAGGTCCATAGTCAGGTATCCCTGTCGGAGCTCGCCACTTGGTTGGTACAACTTCAACTCTTCTCTGAGATGCTTTTGCAAGATTCCCCGCGACAAATATATTCAGCGTAGCACATGCGGTCTCAAGCGCGGCCAACGCCGCTTCCTCCAGAAGATGATAAAAGAATGACCTCTGCGCGAGACCCAAAACCCAAATTCCGACGTGTTTCTCTGTGTTGATTGACAGAGATATACTTCTGACTATGCCGAAATTGCCTGCCACAGTGATTCATAATCGTCCAACGCTTTCATCACATCTCTGACCGCTGACATGTCGAGAAGGAGTCCGGCATTGTGTTCCCCGTGTTTGTTGAAGACCATGCAGGAAAACGGTCACCGTGGGAGTGTGAGAGAATTCATCATGTTGAGCATAAGGTGATGCCTGGAAGAATGTTCAGTGGACTAAGGAACAGGAAGTGACAGGATAAGTACCGACAGCCTGGGACGGGCGGACACCTGTTTCAGGATCATTTTACCCGACAATCTCACTGCAAGGAGAATCTCATGTTAGATCATGCCGAAATAGGGATAGATACCGTAGAATGATGCGTTGTGAATGTATATGTTGCGATCACGTGCCATTCTTACAGCTTCTGGGCTGTGAAAACCTTGACTGTTTTCAGGGCCTCCGGCTATTTGAGCCATAAAGCACTGAGAAATACTGGTACAAAATGACCAGCCTATAGTTTGATGAATCAAAGTCTTCCAACTGTCAATGATGCTACCACTAGCTGCCGCGAGCTGTTAGTTTCTCATCTTCTGTCCATTCCATTAGTATCACTAGTGAAGGGTGGACTAATATGATAACCGGTGATAATCATCGCAGCGGGAGAAGGGTGTTTCCTTACTATTTATTGGGGTTTAAGAACGGCGGTCCAGAATACGAAAGGCTATCGCCGGTCAGGATAACAAAAAAGACCGCTAGTGGCAAACACTATTTCCTAGGTGACCGAATCACCGTAGACTTGGCGGTTAGGTTACTGACGTTTTTGAGATTATCTACATATACGTTGAAACAGACCTAGAGCTAATCTTACAGCATCTCCAGACCAATTTCTAGGTTTGATAAAAGCCACCAACAAACCTAATCATCATCCATGAGCTCGGCTAGCTCTCGTTCCTCTTCTTCTGTTAAGATGGATTGCGGTTCCTGTGGCACTGGGCTTTTGGGTTTCGCCGTGGCCGATGTCGCCTGAGGCGGTGGAGCCAAAAGTTCTACCCGACTGTCATTCTAGGATTCCACAGGGAAAAAGATCGCACATACCAGATAACTTCCACTTCCGCAGCGTGCCATCAAGACTGGCGCTGAGAACCCACGGCTCAATACGAGTATACCCGTCTTCCCCTATGAACTTGCGCGTCCAAAGACGCAACGCCGTGACATCGTGCCAGTGGGCATCAATCTCATTTAGGATCTCCGGCTCCTCAATAGAGGACACATCATATGCACGTATGACGTCGGCTGAACCGGTAATCAAGTACGGTTCGGCTAGATCTGTCAATGCAATGGGGAGAAGGCACCGAACTGCAGTAGAATGCGTCATGAACCGAGGTACTTTGTCTGCCTCCGAGGTAGGGTTTACGGTAACGACTTGAACGGTGTCATCAGAAGACGCTTTTGTCCATTTCTGTATGAGCCACAGCAGCAAAACATGACAGTCGTTCGGGCTCACCAGTCCAGAGCTGGCCGTTCCCATAATGCATATCATTTATCCGTGTTCGATGATGGGTCAGTTCGTATTTAAGAGAACTCTTCCAGCGTGGCGAGGCGCCACCTTCTTTCTGCAGGTGCCAAACTTTGATAACCCCCATGGTGTCTCCTGTGCAGAGCTCTACTGACTTATCAGAATTGACAGTACCATCGATGCATTCTACAGGCCGAGTATGGGAGGATATTGACCCCAGAGAGCGTAGCGGACCTTCCAGAACCGAGGATAGGTCCCTGGTAGTAAGATAAGCTCCATGCGGTCAGGCAACAAAGAAGCCCGCTCTCACCAAAATCTCACAATCTTGTCAGAACTGCCAGAAACAAGAAGTCTGAGGTCTGGAAAAACCAAAAGAGATTTGACGAAATCGTCGTGAGCGTCGGTGGATGACAGCAGTTCTTTCGTCTATGAATTGGTTACCAAACGCCAGCGGAATCTGAACGCCACGACCTACGTCTCTGTCCCATAATTTGATGGTCTTGATCACAGGTCAGTACATGATTGGAGATAGAGGACAGATTCCACTTTATCCCAAGAACCGGATATCACAAGTTTTCGCACTCCGGAGCTGCCGCTTGTTTCAAAGAAAGCGATGGATGTCACAGGGCCTGTGTGGCCGCGATACACTTGCAGAGTTTTGCCTGTCTGGGCAGAAGATGTTGATATGTTCCCCGAGACGCGCAGTCATACATACCTCAAGCTGCAGTCTTCGGATAATAGTCGTGTTTTCCGCTATCCACACGTCGTTACCCAGTATTTCTACTGCAAGAGCCTTTCCAGGAAGTTGTAGAGGCGATCCGAGATCCTTTGTTCTCTCTGCCTTCTCCTTGCGGGACTGAGAGACCGAGGTGGGTATTCGAAGACATTCGTGAACAACTAGACGCATACATGGTCAAGTATAAGGTGGGCCTCGGAGACCATGAGATTAGAAGCGTCTACATTGGTCATTGTTAGAGAACTGGATGGCTAGACGATGGTGGTAGAAGAGACGCCGATAATTATTTGCCCCTTTGTTTGATTCCAAAGCTGACCCTGACTCATCATAAAGCTCTTCATCCAACCCTCATGGCATCCAGAAGCTGGCTCCAAGGAAAAACCGTCAAGAAGGGCGGTGCAGGAGGCTCCAATGGACACACTCGACCAACGACGCCCCAAGTACAAAGTACTTCAACGACGATATTTGGTGGAGGCGTCAAGGATCCGTCAGGAAGAACTGCTGAATATTTTGTTAGAGGATTCCTTTCTAAGTCTGCGCCAAAATCTCATTGATATTCTAGTCGATGGATGACCAATGCCCCGTCTGCAAGAGCGACAGATATTTGAATCCCAAACTTCGTTTACTCGTCAGTTCCTGTTATCATAAAATGTACGTTTTGTCACCTCTGTCGAGATTGACGAGATTGACACTATTATTGAAGGTGTGAATCTTGCATAGACCGGTTGTTCACGCTAGGTCCTGCGCCTTGTCCGATTTGCAACACTGTGCTCCGAAAACTTGCATTTACACCGCAAACATTTGAAGATCTGGGTGTCGAAAAGGAAGTTGCCATTCGCAGGCGGATCGCCAAAGAGTGTGTCAAGGTTTCATAACACGCCTTTCAAAAGTAATGAACGCTTTTACAGGTTCAATAAAAGAAGAGATGACTTTGACGATCTGAGGTCCTTCAATGACTACCTTGAGGAAGTGGAGGACATAGGTGAGTTCTCTCTGTACCCCTTGAAACTTCGGTGACATTCGATTAGCCTTCAATCTCATCAATAACATTGACGTCCCTGAGACCGAAAAACGCATCGCAGCATACAAAGCCGCCAACGCAGCTCTCATCACTCTCAACCTCCAGCGAGAAGAGGCATATGCCATTGCCTTGAAAGAACAAGAAGAATTCGAGAGACACGAGCGTGAACAGCGCGCAGCAGAACTTCTCAGGGAGGAAGAAACAGAACGTCTGGAGAAAGAGAAAGAACGGCAAGAGATTATTGACAAACTAGAGACCAGCGAGAAGGACGCAACCAAACTCATCGCCAAATCTCGGGCAAACGCACTCAAGCGTTCGTCAAATCGTGTTTCTTCTATGTCGAGGTTGGGCCTCGGAGCCGACTACGCGAAACTGTTGAAATCGCGCTCGAAAGCTGCTGGCACGATGCTGGACACGCCCCACGTTCCTTTTCAGGACGACTGGTATTCATTCGAAGATATGTATGTCCTAAAGCCAGGTGGGTACGACGATTTGTACAGCGAGACGGTGAGGAAAGATAGAGAAGGAATAATGCGTGGTGGAGGATATCGGGTCGAGGAGGCTTGGGAACGAGCACTGAGGTTCGCTGTTGCTGGTTTAGAGCTCCCACCTCTGGAGGGCTTGGATCCTGATCCCGAAGGAATTCAAGGTCACCCCCCACTTACAGATGGTGATGTAATTATGGCGTCGTGAACCAGTAATGCGATTGGAAAAGAGCTCGACATTGTAGCATATACCACCGGAGTCGTCATGTACACTATTCATAAGCACTGCCTCAAAACAGATTATAATAATACACATATAGAATAATCAAGAGGCGTGAGTCATGCGTGTCGGAAAGACGTGAGAAGTGTACAGTTGAGCGCCAAAGCATAATAAATCAATCTAAAAGCATCGAACACATAAATTTCCACTTGAATCGCACTCAGGCCCATGTGCTCGTCACGAACTTCCTCTTTTCCATCTGATACTCCGTCAGAGGTTCCGTCATAGGGAAATACAAAATTTGCCACTGCTTCCTATTCAAAGAGTCAGCAGATAGAAGAAGTTTTGATGACTGTACGAACCCAAATATATTCTTAAACAACTTATACCGGAAAAGCTTCAAGGCGTCATGCAATAACTCGTCTTCTACGCGCGCAGATGCGGCGTCGGTGATGTCAAGAGCAGCCTTACGTATCTTGGAGCGGGGCCGGCTGTTTGACAGATTAGCGCACGCTTTTTATAGTTGATAAAAAAAATGCACTTACCGAGAAGGATCGAAAACAAGAAGATTCACTGTAGAATCACTGATCTCTTCGTAGCCAACGACAGTACGAGAATGCCAACCATCTTGTAAGATGATGGGCATTTTTTCTGTACACGTTACAGAAGGGTTCATCAGCGCTTCCGTTAAGTTGGTTGGCCGACGTATTTCTGTAGGCGGCGAGAAGTAATCGACGATCCATTGTATAAGGGCATTATTTCCTGCATTTCCAGATATATCATCAAGATAAACGTAATGATAAAAGAGGACTTACCATGAAAGGATTGCTTGTAGTTGAAATCAACTAGTTCACACCTGACATGATCAGACCTTGAGCTAACAATGGCACGGGAAGAGATGTAACCTACGGTATTCCCCGAGATGAAAACGCAGTGTATAAGTCTATAAGAAATCTGTAAAAGTGACCAAATGATAGGAGGATTAAGTTTATACCTGAAACACCAATCCACTTCTTTGAGTCTACCAAGGGCGAAAGTTGTGCCGCCCCTTGAACATCAAAACCTGAGCGAAGAGGGCTCAGTACCCAATCATTTCACTAGAGATAAGCGTCTACCTGATGACCAAGCAACCTCCAGCCACCACTGAAGCTGTCTCACACTTGGAGAGATTGGGCTGTCGAGGAGTGGAAAATACATTGGTTGTAAGTGCTGATCCATCAAGACTGAACAGGACATAAGAAAATTCCGGTACCTTCATCAGATGGTCAGAATCTATGAATAAGAAGACGGGAAGACACAAACCCGCAACCCCAGCCGGCATCCCAGCTTTGGCCAGAGACATACACCGTACGATCAAAGCATAGAACAGCGCGTCTTGTCTTTCCCCGAGAGTGCGAATTCAAAAGCGCTTTCTTAAGGAGTAATATCATACCTAGAAAATGCTGAATTAGCACGTGTTGTACCGCATGTAAGTGCTTATGAGAATGTGACAAACCCGGTGTGAAGTTCGACGGCGGCGGTGTTTGCAAGGACTGGTACCAAAAACTATCGGTTTCAGTGACATGTCCCTCATGATTACTAGAATCATGCTTGTTTCTATGGTGTTTCCTGGTCGATGTGTGACTACGACTCGATGAAGGTCCGGAATCTGCGTCATGCTGCGTAGATAGAACTTGAGGTTAGTGTCAATGGAAGGAAATTAGAGTCGTAAGATGTATACATTACTATCCATCATTATATCTGACAAAGCGGCTCAAAATATTCTGGTCTAGCCAAGGGGAGCTCTGGATGCCACTGTGGGCGTTGAGGATAAGTAGCCAACTGTCGGATATCGGCCCACTTGCCGTTTCGGCTTATGATCGGCTGACATAATGTACCCAATTGGGAGCGCGACGCGTGTACGGGCGTACGAGTTCTTGTTCATTGACTTTCACTTGTTTCCATCGTGCTGAACTGAAATTATGTCCAGGTCATACGATCGCGGTACGCATGTGTCCTTCTACTGTTAACCTCGATATCTCATTGGTATTGACAGCTCTCACCGTCTTTTCACCGGATGGACATCTATTCCAGGTAGGTCCACACCGTGTCGAAATAAACAAATTCTTACTGTCTTGATGTGGTTCAGGTCGAATATGCTGCTGAAGCTGTGAGAAAAGGCACCTGTGCTGTGAGTGCTTTACCTTTAGCAAGAAATCATCGCCCGTCTCATGTTGCGTGTAGGTAGGCGTTCGAGGAAAGGATGTGGTAATTTTGGGTGTGGAGAAGAAGTCGGTACTACAGCTGCAAGATTCGAGAACAGTGAGAAAGGTTGTAATGCTGGATGACCACATTTGCTTGGCGTTTGCTGGTGCGTACGATCTGCATGTCACTATGCGGACCGATGTACTCATTTCGTAGGTCTCACGGCGGATGGCCGCGTCCTGATTGACAAGGCTCGAATAGAGTGTCAAAGTCACCGTCTCACGGTCGAGGATCCTGTCACCGTTGAATACATCACAAGACATATTGCTGGCATCCAGCAGGTAGGCGTCTACACGTCAATTCAATCGGTTTGGGAAGTAAACGTGCATTGTAGAAATACACCCAATCCGGAGGTGTCAGACCATTCGGCATTTCAACGTTGATCGTCGGATTCGATCCCCATGATAGCAGACCTCGTCTTTACCAAACTGAGCCCAGTGGAATCTACAGCGCTTGGAAGGTGAATGTCCTTAGCATGCATTCCGGAGATAACTGTACTAAGTCTCCTACGATAAATAGGCTAATGCCATTGGTCGGTCGTCGAAGACCGTCCGTGAATTCCTAGAAAAGAATCACAAGGACGACCTGTCTCGAGAGGAAGCCATCAAGCTAACCGTCAAGAGCTTGCTCGAAGTCGTACAAACGGGTGCGAAGAACATTGAAATCAGTGTGATGGAGAGCTACGGAAAAGTCACAGTGCGTCAAATGTTGACTTCCAACTTCCTATCCAATTTGACTGAATGTTCTTCCACAGAACCTAGATTTGTCACAAATTGAGGTGATCGTTTCTGAGATTGAAAGAGAGAAGGAGGCTGGTACGTTATCTTACAGGACCCTGTTTATCGTATTCTGATGAAATGTCGCCATCCTTAGAGGCGGAAAGAAAGCGATCCAGACTCGCTGCCACGGCTGCGGGTCAGGCAGCTATGGAATCACGAGCTACAGAATCATCAGGGTAAAGTATACAAAACGAATGCCATATTGTCTCTTCACTATCACACCAAGATTGACGTTCCGGACATGGTTTCCTCTGAGCATCAGTGAGGTTCACTGGTCCTGAGTAGTCAAATCGAAGTGACGTTCTGGCAGATGAGGGATCTTGAGAAGCTATCGCTTGCAAGAATTGTTCGTTCAGTCTTGTATTGAAAGTGAAGTAACCTTCGCCACGCTTATAGCGCTTGTGCCTTTCGTTCGACTGGGTATGATCCAGACCTGTCCGCCGTTTACAATCAGCTGCTATTCTCTGCCATCTTCGTGAGTGTGGATGGGGACGTCCTCGCCGGGGGGAATGCATTCTACTTGCAAGGGTAACTTTGGAGATTTCCAAAAATGCAATCGAAATCAATACGATATGTTGAATATCGGCGCGTCGGTGGCTTTTATCTGGCCCGCAGTGCCTGCCATATGCGGAGATGAGCATATGGCAACAGGCGCATCCGCGCGCTTCTATCTTATCTGACGGTCTCTGATTTCAGCCTTGCGGGAAAGAAGTTACACCTATATCCGTTCAACCTGCTCACGCGGACGATATGGAGCAATTGTATATCAGGCGATGCCGTTTGTGCATTTTAGAACGCCCCACTTTTTCTCCACGCCTATCTCTTCCTTGACCGAGAACCATGGTGTCCCCATCGTCTTCTGACGCGGACTGGAAACATGACGAGAAAAACGATCATGTAGTAGAGGTGTCGGTGAATGACGTTGATACCGCGGCTCAAGTCGTAGCAGGTGCCTCTGAAGTTTTAGATCCGAGGGAGGCAGAAAGGATTAAGTGAGCCCAGAGGATGCCATTCGCTAGTTACGTTGTCTAAAGGTTTTCAGGAAGAAGATCGACCGACATATTCTTCCTTTGATGTGCAGTAAGTGCGATGTCTGCTCAAGTAATGCTACATGTGCTCATCTATTGGTTTAGCTCTATACTGGTATTCTAATCATCAGTGACCGAGCTGCCCGTCATCTTATTCTCGTAATCTAGGATTCAATTCATGGATAAGACAACATTGGGAAGCTCTGCGATTTTGGGTATCAGGTGACAACATTCCAAGGTTATGATACCCGAATTTAACGTCCCAATCAGAGAATCGACGCATCTTTCCACCAATCAGTGAGTAGCTTCGGCGCACTATTATCATTACCGATATTGGATGCTCAATACTACGTACAGGTACAACTGGTAAGCCCGGATGTGTAGTACTGGCACTCAAGCTAGTTCATGAATAGATGCTATCATGCAGGCTTGGGACTATATTCTATCTCAGCTATCTCGTATTTGAGTTCCCCCAGAATCTTTGTCTCCAGCGCTTTCCTGTGGGAAGATGGATGAGGTGTGTTGCGTCGCTTTCTTCCGGTGTTCCCAAGGACTTAAGCCGTAATCAGTATCAACATCTTCGTTTGGGCCATTGCCTTATGCTGTCACGCAGCCTGCAAGAATTTCGCTGGGCTATTTGTTGTGCGGCTGATTTTGGGCATGTGTGAAGGATCAATCACCGCAGGATTCATGATTGTCAGCTCGATGTTCTACACGCGGAAAGAACAAACGTTGAGAGTCGGCTATTGGTGTAAGTGGAACAGTCACATTATCGTCGGGCTACGGGCTTATGTCTTTCTCATCATTTCCAGTTTTGATGAACGGAACCGGTAAGTCAAAAAGTCACCAGGCTATTATACGAGCGGAGGATGATCAATTACCCCGGATGACAGCTCAAATTATTTCGGGGTTCATCAGCTTCGGTACCTTGCACATCAAAACGGGAACATTTGAACCTTGGCAATGGTATGTGCGGCTTTTAGTAGTCAATGTATTGAGCTCATTCTTCGGCTTGGCTTTTAAGGCTCATGATAATCACGGGTTTAATCACTCTTATTACGGCGATTTCCTTCTGGTCAGTCTAACATACACATCCTTTACCGCCACTCGTCCCAATCACCCGGGTAGGTTCTTATTCCCAGACTCGCCAACCAACGCGTGGTTCCTTACGCCTGCCGAAAGGGCAACGGCCATCCAGAGAATTAAGGCACGTTCGCTTTCCGTTATTCGGTTCATCAATTTTAATGTGTCGTGCATTTAGGAAAACCAAACTGGTGTTGAGAATAAACACTTCAAAAAGGAACAGTAAGGACGACGTACTGGTTCTATATGTAACGTCAGCTCAACAGCAAATAACAGGATGATAGAGGCATTGACGGACCCGAAGACCTGGCTTTTTGCACTCTTTGCCGCTTTCGACAATATCCCCAACTCTCTGACGAATCAGCGCACAATAATAGTATCCTCTTTTGGGTTCAGCAATCTGCAGACTACTCTCCTCAGTTGCGTGGACGGCTTTGTTGAAATTGTAACAATTTGGACCGGAGTGACTATTGCCTCGCGCATTCCGAATAGTCGCGCATATGTTGGCGCAATATACATGCTTCCCAACCTGCTGGGTGTCTTTTTGGTCAATTTCCTACCTTGGAGTAACAAGGTAGGGCTCCTTTTCTCAGTGTGGATAACAGGTATGATTGCTTCTTAATCTGTGCTCACTGTCTTTGCGCGACTGAACAAGATTTAATAAACAGGCGTTGGAACCACCGGATTTGGTGCGTGGTTACTGTTCTTGAGGTGGCAATTCTCGTGGGCTCATAATTCCCACTAGTCTTGTCACTGTCTTGGGTCTCTGCCGTTGTTTCCGGACATACCAAAAAGATTACGGTAAACGCAATAATGCTCTCAGCGTACTGCATTGGAAATTCTGCTGGACCCTTCATGTGGCAAGCCAAGTATAAGCCTCGGTAAGCAATTCCTATTCGCCGTCATTCGTCTCACTAAGTTGGAACAGCAATCATATTCCCTGGATCATCATTGGGATCTGCTATGTATGCTGCATGAGTTTGTTGCTAACAATCCGATATCTCTTGTCCCGAGAAAATAAGCGGCGAAACAGTGAATCCACAGATGATGCTTATGGTGAGGTATACATTGAACGCCTCACGTCGGATGGTAAGAAGGAAATGGTTAAAGTGGATAAAGTTAGTGCGCTTCTTATCCTACAACGTTGCATCGAACCAATAACGTTCCTAGGAATTTTTGGATCTAACAGATATCCAAAACCGTGATTTCAGATACGTACTCTAAAGTCTTACGCACATGTACACGAATGTTGTGGGATAAATACAGTTGTTGTAAAACTAAAAAATTACATTTCCCGCGTGAAATACAGCTGTAGTATAGTAGTAATAAGGACGCCGTCAGCACTTATTCACATGATAGCCCGTTATAGCCTGGTCGTAACCTCTGAAGTTGGCTCTCCGAGGGCGTAAAGGCCATCAAGTTCTGCTTTGTACTTGCTGTAGGCATCTTTACGACGGATTTTGAGCGTTGGGGTCAGTGTACCATTATCCACAGTGAATGGATCCATGCTGAGGTGGATACGTTTAATGGTCTCGAAACTATTACCAAACTATTAGTTCTTGGAAAATCTTAGTTGAATAGCCACGAACCCCTTCAAACCGTTTTTCTTCGCCTCCTGAGTCAGTATGGAGAGCACCTTATGATTGATCTTGCTGTCCTTGGATGCCTGCAACAACAGAGGAGTATTGTCCGGGGTCACCTTATTACCCGTCACATCTGAAACGATTGCCGCGAGTTGTATGGGATCTGGGACGACAACAGCCAGCAAGTATGCTTGCATCGAGTCTCCGTGAATATAGATCTGGGCAACCACAGGGCATGAACCGTATGTGTTCTCAATCTTCTCGAGAGCGACATACTCGCCCTGGGACAGCTTCATGATGTTCTAATGATTATAAAAAGATTAGCGCTCTAGAGGAAGGCGGGAATCGCATGCAATACCTTGACACGATCTATAATCTTGACACGTCCACAATCGTCGATCGCTGCGACATCACCAGTGTGTAGCCAACCTTCCGCATCAAGTGTTTCTTGCGTGTTCTTCTCATCTGAATCATGATATGAGGAATGTAAGTTGATTTATTTGATAATCGAGCTCACCCTTGTAGTAGACGGCGAAACAGTTGTCACCTCTTATGCAGAGTTCGCCGCGAGGGAATGGTTTATCTTCTGACGTGTAATTCATGGCGGGAACATCAATCAGCTTGATCTCGTTAGCGGGCTGGGGGGGACCAACGGTTCCACCCGCGGTAGGATCATCTGGGATCGCTCTCGTTGTCGTCGCGCACGTTTCGGTCAGACCGTATCTAAGCACGCGTCAGTTGACTTGAGGACTTCATAGATCATTGCTCCCACCCTTCAAGAATGTTGCAGCACATGGCAATCTTCAAGAAGTCCAAAACATCCTTATTGATGGGCGCAGAACCACAGATCATAGTCTCCATCTGACCACCCAAAACAGCCTTGACCTGTGACGACGGTATGATCAGCGCAGATCCCAATTTTGACTAAATAGACGCTAACCTTGCGGAAGACAAGTCGATCCCATAATGCATGAGTAACGGTACCGGTCTCGCGTAGCCAGTATAGTTTGGTTTGAACGGCATATCTGAATAAGGCGCCTTTCAATCCGGGAACATCACCAGCCGCCATGGCACCCTGATATATCCGATTGAAAACACGAGGGACCGCAGGTATCATGGCTGGCTTGAGAATTTGTGCATCTTCCATCAGGCGCAAAGGATCACCGCTGAAGTACCCTATACTGGCTCCCATTGCAATGCAGACGAACTCCGTGACTCGCTGTATCAAGCATGAGCCAAGAGTAAGATAGAAGCTCACTAGTTTACCTCGTAGATATGCGCTAAAGGTAAGAAAGAGAGCAGACTTCCGTCCTCTGGAAGAAGGAGACCGTAAAGATTGGACTGTGTCGCTACCGCCATGTTTAGATGAGTCAACAGTACACCTGCAGAATTTGTTCAGTAATATTTGAGGCATGCTTCAAAGCCATAGCTAACCCTTAGGGTTACTAGTAGTGCCCTGTATCAACTTTTGTGAGAAAAAGTGATTAACGAGTAAGGAAATAAGACACACGGATGTATAACAGATGGAAGTCAATTGTTCAGGTGTTGCCGGAATAGGTTCAATCAGGTTAGCTCTTCCCAATTCTTCGACTATCAATACAGGTTACGAAGACATGACGGTGCCAGTAAAATGCACACAAACTTTCGCTGAGTTTCTTAAGTTGGACACCAACAGTTTGGCTCCATTGGAGCATGATATTCCACGCTTGGGTCGGTAATGGGTCAATAGACACAATCAATTTTACGATCGGTATTGAAGGCGCCAACTTCAGCAAGGCGGGAATATGGTCGGCCGTAGTAAATATGGTCGTGAGGTGAGCGTGATTGATGCTATTTTCATGGTTCAGAAAAAGGTCAGAATTGATCTTTGGTAGGATGAAAGCCCGGAAACTTACATGTATTCTGTAGGGCATTGTCAGCATGAGCGAATGCATGCCGAGAAAGTACACGTACCGACAGCGTCCTTTCCCAAGGTATCATACAGGGAAACACCAACTTTCTTGTAACTTTGGAGAGCGATATCGATGATTTGCCATTCTGATGGACGACACGGTGAGACACTAATGTGGCAACGAACGGCAATGAGACATACCAGGTCGGTTCTGCGACCAGATGCCAACCGTCTCAAACTCTCCGCCACCAAGTTGACCAGATGAAAAGAGCTTGACCAAAGCACTGCCTATCCAGCGCCGACGCAGGTCAACCTCACCGTACGTCTGCCATACGTAATAGTCAGCAAACTTAAGCGGCGCTGTTGAAATGAGCGGTCGATGGCCAAGCATTTTCCTGTCGCGTCCACCCTTGAGACCACCCTTGAAGATTTCATCGACTGTTTGGAAGGAGCCTGGAGTGTCCTTGTTGATGAAGCCAAAGATCGCTGTCAAAGCTGGGTTCACATCACAAAAACGCGTCATGAAGCAAGATTACCATTGTGGTAGATACCTGCCGGCAGCATGTAAGGATATATGCTGCGAAAATGTGCTGCTAGAAACACTCACCGGTCTGGCCTGGCTTCTTCGTCCCTGGAACCTCTGCAGCCTGTCGATGGTAGGGGACCTCAGCAGGCCAGGAATGAACGTGGTCGGTGACAAGCATGGTCGGTTTCTGCGTCAGGGTCATGCTGGGCTCAGGTTGTATTTATCTTTGGGGGGAGTGAGGAGAGACCGAGGTTGGGTGACGGCAAGCTATCGCCCGCTGCCCGCTGACGCTGCTTTGACGCGACAGGAAATTCACGTGCCATTAGCTATTTGCCAATCTCCGGCAAACACTGTTCCCGTAGTAGCCGTCGCATGATTTCTGGGCCATTTGCTGCTGGTTCTGCACAGTCGTCAATCAAATCTGCAGCGAGAGTCGTCAACCAAGACAATCCGTCTTCGGATTGTCGATCCCGCTTGGGAATATGCAATTTCGGAGGCCAGCCCAAGGTCTGCCCTGATCTCGTCATGATCGATCACGAAATGTTTTCCCCCCACCAATGAAGTGACCCCACAACGTTCATGAATGCTATTGGCTGTAGTTGGACTTCTCATTAAAGTTCGAAACAAACAGCAAGCGGGCTCAGCGGAGCTATTTTACTGAGCCTATCAAGTATGATAAAATCTGATAGGCTGTGTCTTCCGGAGGCTGCTGCCCTTGCGAAACCGCAGGCAAACGGACATCCGGAGTACTCTTTTTCATTTTCCCAGCGAATCCGGGTTTGATATCAGTCAAGCGCGGCGACAAGTAAAAATAAGCATCTCCTCTCGTCCTATAGGGCACTGATACAATGATGGTTTTTTTGGAACTATTCGAAGTCGTCGCTGTCGACTACTTAATAGCACCGCAACCAACACCGTCTGAAAGCACACAATCGAATTCGAGAATCCCATAACTGATAAATCTACCTTCCCGCGCACATCATGCGCCTCAAGGGGCCTTTAAGCTTGTAGCTGCATTTATCCATCTTGATTGCGCCCAATTATAAGTATTAGTATTGTTGGAATGGGCGACGCAAAGGTCCTGCGGGATCCGATAGCCGATATAGTTGGCGGGCTGCTGTCACACGGTAAAGCCTCTGATGCCAGAGCGCAAACCAATACACGATACAGAAAAGGAGACCATTCTCCTGGATTGCGGGATGCTGTGAACACGAACATCACTGGTGGAAGTAACGAGCTCAAGATTCCTTCGGGACGTCGTGCAGTCACACGATCATAATGAGATGATTCCTCGGGAGATTCACAGGCCAAATTGAATTCGTGTTGCAATTGAATGCAGCCGTACCCTAGTTTTCGTTTTTCGAAGACGAGATCACCGTGATCACCTAACAAGGTGACGAAATAGTGCGTACATTGGTGGACCTTCATCAGATACAAAAACGGCTGACATGCGTCCAATGAGGGTGTCATTTCCTAGATATACGGGGCGTCGTTAACAGATACAAGGTGGTGATAAAAGCGAAACTATTTTAAAGCTCAAGAAAAAATCATGACAGTTACAATGATAAAGGGGGTATCGGCCATTCATATATGACGCGCTAGTCGAAGGTCGAACAAGAATCCTTGGTTTTAATAATCACTTGTGATAGGCTGGATTGTAGCCGTCGGTGAAGCCAGGATTGTATCCCGGGTTGAAGGCGATGGCGGGTTCCACTTGGCTACGGTGTGACGTATCAGCGTTATGGAACGGCGCAAGGCAGGGGAGCATAACTCACCCTGGTCCATGTGGCGACCGCCACTGGCAAATGGTACAGAGCCAGATGTGCTTGGACGAAATAGGCACTACTGGAATGAAGAAGAATTCGAACCAAGTCTTCTGTCTTGCAGCGATGACAGAAGCTAAGCTCTATGTGAGAAAACACAAAAAAGATGAAAGTTTCCCAAAACCCACCATTGTTGCAACGAGGGCAGATATGAGCGACTTGCTCTGGACTGTCCGGCTTAACATTGGTCTGACAGCCCACTGGAGCCGCAGAGAAAATGAGTCAGAATGGACGTTCTATGCAGAGCGATATAATGAATTCATCTGACCTAATATTGGAATGCAAACTGCGGATAGACACATTCAGCAACTGAGTTCCATGGAGATAATGTGGGCTACTCACAGAACATGATGTGGGGGAAAAATCGTGCAAGAGAAGAAGCTAGGATGTCGTGGTAAGAGATAAAGAGGAGTGAATCAAGAGCGCAGTCGAGACGCTGCAGCAGCCATTTTGGAGGCGGAGCATGATCGTTCTTGGCCTACACCGCTTTCTGGGTCAGGCGATCATCCGGCATTCTCCGGTTATGTCTTGCCGGATCTCTTGTTGCTCTTTAAACGCCGTATTCGTAGTTGGGTGTTACTTGCAATTACAGCCACCCTTGGCTCCCCATACCAACCTTATGGCATGGAACTTTTACTCGTCCTACCCACATTGGCTCCTATAGCTTCATAGAGCTTCGGAACAAGAAGGCATCTGTCGGCGGCGAGAAGAGTCCAGTTAGTGCCCAGAACCGCACTTTGTTGCTAGGCCCGGTACCTCCCTGAACTCTCTGGCAGTGGTATGGGCGTCGACGTCGAAGCCCCTGTCTTTGGAAATCTGTCCATATCGATTCCTTAATAAAACTTTTCCGAGTCAAGCCTCGGACCTGGACAAGTCTCAAAAAACACTCTCCGATTCTAGATAACATGAACTTCCGAGAACATCCGTCCATGTGAGTCCATCTTACTCCGCGGCGGACCTTGACCTGGAAAATTTATCGTTGCAATGGAGTCAATAAGATGTACATCCGATGATTCTAAGTTACCGGGGAACGCAAATTGTGGTTGCAATTGGAAAGTCGGCGAAGTCGGGGGGCGCCAAATGATTTGACCGGCAGGCTGCTTCTTCTCTATGATAACCGTCTATCAGTCTAACCACTATCACACAGATACAGATCGCAAGCACTGTATTGTGACATTATGAACGGTATTTTTCGTTAGGCCTCGACTCTCGATCTCCATCTTGATCCCCGGCGGCATCGAGCGACCCTAGGCCTGTTCGACCAAACCCTTCGCTTTTCAAGAGCTAGCGGCCCAATTTCAAAGTAACAACTTCTGGAAAGTCTTCTTTTTCAAGGATTGACCCCCGTGTCGTCATGACAAGCAGTACGCGGTGGGTTTATGGCGGCCCGACGCCTATACTATTGAGATCACCATCGGCCTCCTTCATGGATTTAATCATCGATTTGCAAACTGTGCAACCGGAGCCATATCATTAACGCTTTGGCCAGGAAACCGGCTGGCCACTTACTAGTGCCTTGAACTTTCAGCGGTCAAATTTTGTGCCTGGATCCTTTTAATCAAAGGTGACTCGAAAGTCTAGTTTTCAATCGGTGCCTATGAAACCTGTTCACCCACGCACTATTATTGTCAGAGGCCGCAATTTGCGGCGCCCAACGCAAGGCAGCTGAAATGTCCAGATTGCAGGCGGCGCGTCTTACATGAGGACATGCGTCATATCCGCCCAGTGGTCGCTCGGCGATTTCAATTTATCTTGGTCAGACCCGTTTACGATAATCGATTTTATATCCGGGGTCGGAGGGCGTCGCCAACTCGTGTTTCTGACATCAACCCACGAGTCTGTTTGGAGTTCCCAAGTCTTTCATGTCTCCTAGTGATTATGTGCCACTGGCCTTTCCCCTGTTACTTCTATTCCGGGCTTGAATTATTCACATGTCGCGTCTCTGCCATCCTAAATTTTGCGCATTAACTGCACTTGGGGAAACCCCGTCGAAAGAAGTTGTTCTCACGACGCAGTAACTATCTACTTCAATCCTTCTGACAAGCCGGTCAATTCCATTGCTGGAACATCTGTTCATGCCTGCCTTCAACGAATATGATGCTTTCTTTGCCGATGGCTGCCTTGCGTACCAAGTGTCTTCCGCACTCGAGAAGTTTGGAATCCTCACTTACCCTAGAAATACACACGACTAGCCCAATCGCCATTCAGTGTCAGGGATCATAGTATGTAAAAACTTGGCAGACACGTATTCTTCAGGAAAAATAGCGCGGTACGATCAAGCCGTACTTGACGCCACTTGGTTAGTCTCCCCACAGTTTATCAGTTCCATGGCATCTATACTGATCTACGCACGATCATCGTCAGGTGCTACATTCCTCATCCGTCGTTCTTTCATCCCAACTATTGGCCAGAAATTTCCATTTGTATCAGAAACGGGGACATCATTCCGCCATGTCTGCAGAAGACAAATCACGTAGGGTATGCTATGATTGGCATGTCGCGGTTTCTGTATTACATTACCCATGCCATGGGAAGGGATGGTTTAATATCGCGGCAGAAACTGGTTGGGACCCACTTTCGATGGCCGCAAGCCTGTTGCCGACAAAAGTCCTGCAAATTCACGAGTTCTCGTTCACACGACGTGCTTCTGTTTAGGGGACCCTTACAAAACCATGGCCGCCGACGATGGCCGTTCTAACCACACGGTGTACCCTGTACATATTAAAAACACCCGATTTATAAGGGATAATAACACTTGTCAGCATTCTGGAAATCCCGAGCCATAGACGCGGGGGGCGGTTTCCCTAAAATAACTTAAACAAGTGTTTTCCCGATCCTCTCCAGAGAACGCAGACATTGTATTACGCCACTCTGTTGAAACATCAATGCAACGAAACCTGGCAGATGTGTGCGTGATGTGCCGTAATGCACACGTTGGGCTTGCGCGCCACTGCCCTAATTTCCACTACGCGACTTGACATAACGGAGTAAATAGCCAGGAGTCACGGTGCCTCCATATACTACATACCCCGCTGTCTATATTGCGGTCACTTCGTAAAGCCTTAGCAACCCGCCGCTTTCTTTGTCCACGAACGTCCTCCAGAACATTCATCCTCGACATGATTGCCTTTAGAAGAAGCTCCTTGCAAGCGCGCCTCCTCAAACTTTAAAAAGCTGATCTGGCAGTCCCTGAATCAACACGACTTTGGATTGGACAGACCGCGACATTACTTATTATGATAACTAGTATGTACTTACACCTAAGAATACACTGCAACAACAAAGATCGCGGAAAAAGCAAAGGCCTAAAAAGTATAATAGATGGCTCGAGGTATCAGATGCAAAAAAGCAGAATAAGATATTTTAGGCCGGATGTGCGAGGTATATGTCTAGGAATAGCTTGACAGCGACACAGAAAGAAAGCATCAACGATGAAACACAGCAGGAAACAAATTAAAGAACACCTATAACCAACAACCCAAACAGAGTAAAGATTTTGCGACCGGCCGGAAAGTCTATCCCTCACGAAAACGGAATGACAATCAATGATAATACCCGTTCCCGTCCTCGCCGAAATCAATCCCATCTGATACGGGATGCCCGAGAGGCGCATTCCCTGACTGCGCGAAGTCCATGAAGTTGCCCGCCCCGCCGCCCCGCGTCTGATGAGGGGAGTGATGGTACCCGACCATGACGCCACTCACATCCGTCCCGGTCGCAGGGGCGTTGAACCCAAAAGGTTCAAGATCTGTCGAAACGTTGTGGTATAGCATACCCTCGCTCTTGATCCCCGCATTCGGGACGGACACCAAGCTCGAGAAGACGGGAGAACGGACTGCGTTTCCCGTCGCGCTCGTCCCTGACGTCGAGGTACCCGTCCCGGGTGGCGTGTACGACGGCCACGAATTGGCGCCTGCGGAGCCATCGGTACTGTAACCAGTCGTCGGCGCTGAGTCCACCGAAACATGGTGTGATGCGGAAATATTGCTCAGGTTGAGCGGGGGTAGGTGGTGAATAGAGGCGGGAACTTTGCCGCCGCCGTACATGTCCACATACGATGAAGAAGTTGGCTGTGCTGCGGCTTCCTCGGCGTAGCGCAAATCGATTTCCCGCAGTGCGCTGCTCGGAGCTTCAGCTGCGTGCGGAGTATGAGGATGAGAGAAGGATTGAATCGTCCTCTTCCGCATCTTGCTATCCTCCCAAACCATTCGCAGCGTTTCTCGCCGTTCCTCGCTCTTAGAGAAAGCCCATCGCATCGTCGAGAGGGCGGTTAGACATATTCGCACACCATCCTCGGCATCATAGACCGGATGATAACTTGAACGTGCCAGAAGGGGCGGGAGAGATCCGTCGATTCGCGCGTCCGATTCCTGCTTCATGGATCCAAACTGGCGGTCGTCAGGATCAGCGAGGGCGTTGCTTTCTGAACTGGCAGACAAGAAACCAGCGAAGAAACAGCCGTCACGGACCAGGCCTGCATCCCACTTGAACATACCCGATGTGTCGACGACGTCGCATGATAGATGATGCTTAATGATGCCTAAGATATACGGAAGAATGCGAACACACTTTCGGGTCGCCATCGCATGAAGCTGATGAAGGGTATAATATGGTGGCGGACTTTGACCATGCGGAGAGCCTTTTGGAGAGGGGTGCGAAGTTGTAGCAAACATGGGCTGCGGTGAAGACGCGGACGTTGAAGAAGCTGACCGAGAAACGTATTGCTTAAGCGCTTCCCTAATGATGTTATCTGAAAGAAAAAAGTGATGCAGTTAGCTCCAAAATTTTTTCGAGGGAAGGGTCAAATAGGTACTAACAACATTCAAAAATAAATATCTGTGAAACAACAAATGATTAATACCTGAGAAATATCAAGGAAGAAGACATTAATCATACCTGCCATGCGCTCGCGAATCGTTCAACCTGTGCGTCCGTTTCGCTTTCCATCCCATTTGGTCTCTTGAGCTCCTCGAATTCTCCCCAGCATCGTTCCAGTCCCTCCCAAACCTCCCTCATACCCTCTCCATCAACACCAGCGCCTTCTTCTGCCTTTCTCGCCGCCTTCGCACCAGTTAACACTGCGTGAACCTTGCGGCAGACTGAGCTGAGATGAAGAGGTATAGAGAAGAGGTGTGTGACTTGAAGGTATGGGTGGGAGGAAGCCATAAAGGAAGAAGAAGATGGTGATGATAGGCCAGACGCGCTGTTGAGGCCAAAATTATAAGGCGGTAGAGTACTTTGAAATGTATCAAGATCGTCTTCCGTTCTATGTATTTGAAATATAAGATGCCAAGTCGAATTAGTGCGCGCCAGAAGACTCACAGTATTAATCGGCCGCCCCGCATGCCAGTGGTTATACCTTCTTGCAGATGAGCATACCAGAAAATCCGTGCTCGTACAATAGCGTCGTCAGACGTATGAGAAATAGTTGAAGTAGATGGCGATGGGGACAAGGCGCATAGCGAATGTGCCTGTAACAATGTCGCCTCATGCATAGTCAGCCGGTCCAGAGGGTTAGCATCTAAGAAGTCCGACGTCAGTCAAAATCAACAACATTTGACATTGGTCCGGACTCACCCTCCAAGAGGGGCAAAATAAGTAAAAGTACTCGTATTCCGTCCCAGGACGGCTTACGCATAATGCTGTGGTAGTCGACGAGTTCTAAAACCTCGCGTAACATTGCCTCGGTGGTTTCCTTCCTCCCGACCCGCGACTTTGAAGAATCCCCGTTTCGTCCTTTCGACGGCCGAGAGCTGACACTTGTGCTGCGCGTGTTCCGTTGCATGGAGTAGTCGCCATGACCCATTGAAACACCGCCAAGCTCGTACTCGTTGTCTTCGTTCTCGATAGGGACCCCCTGTTCGTCGACGCCAAAAGATGCAGCCCAGACGACCAAGAGAAGGGCAATAACGCTGCCCTCGTGTCCAAGCAGATGTGTACCCTTTGCATGTGCGAGGAATCGTCCGGAGAACTCGACGGGGTCGAGAACAGGCCCTGCAACGGATGTGTTAGTGGCGCAACATACCGGGTGAGTAGCGAACTTACGCTGTACACTGAACCACCGCCAGAAGGGAGAAGAGAAGAATTCGGGCTTGAGCTGGGGAATAATGCTCGGTAGATGGGTAGCGGGAGAGGCGAAGTGGGAGGAACCGTTTTGGGAGTCGGTAGCTTTCCCGTAGATAGCTCTAAAATATATGATGAGGTAATGCCTTGGCGCGAAGGTGCACGACTCACTCGACCTGCTGTAGACGACGACCGCGTCTGAGGAGCTTAACAGCCTTGACGTCGGCGAACTCGTCTCTGTGGAATGTCAACGGAGAAACCGGAACGAAATGTCGGCAGTACATACACGCATTTTAACCCCCGTTCCTTGCAGTTGGAACAGGCAGGATTGGGGCCTGCCGTGGCTATTGGAAGATCCTTAAGGTCACATCGTACTCTGTCGCCAGTTAGTACTGGTAGGGGGGACGGGGGAGGTCGGACACACCTCCGCATTCGACATGCCCCACAGGCCGAAAACTGTTGGCGCGACGACTTGGGCTGGCCGGAGGGCCTTCGAAGGTAGGGTGCAGAGGCACTGCGAGAGGAGGTGGGAGACGACGCCGATGGTGTCCTGGGAGACATGGGTAGCAGCGACGACGGGGGGAAAACAGAGGACAGGTAGAGGCCGGAAAAGAAGAATATAAGGGAAGAGGCGATACGAATGGAACGGATCTGGATGGATATATTGAGATCTCATGTCGATTACTGGAGGAAAATAATGATCGTATATAATCGGAAAAGTAATAAAAATAATTGCAAAAGTGGAGGAGGTGTTCTTGGCCAAGTTTGGTGTCGAGGGCTTGATTCCGAGAAGCGTGACGCGTTACAGATCCCTGCCGATCCTGGTTGCCTCGATGGATTGTTGCCAGCACAGATTGCAAGGCACTCGTGCGTCGAGGCTGCAGGCGGCCTGCCCTGGTATACATGCAAAATGCACTTTTGCATGCTAATTCTACTAGTTCGATTCAGTCATTTGCTACGGATGCAGTCCCAGCAATCAAATGCGCTGCAGGTGTTGACCGGATTTTGACGTCAAGCCAAGCTCCATTTTAGGACGAATGCATGGTTTTGCCCCCGTTTGCGGTCGCCCTTTTTCGTCGTTGCCAGTGGCACCAACCGGCGATATGGATCTATACCAGATGTCCACATTTGGCAGTCACCGTCCAGCACAGTGGGTATCAGGCGGAGTTTGGATCTTGAACCCAATCTGTCCTCCCACACAACTTTGCAGGTTCTCTATCACAAACAAACCACAATTCACGCTTCTCGGCATCAGAATGGACGACATGCACCAGAATAGCGACAATGAGAAATCATCAACTCCAAGTCCCCGTCTGCACCAGGTGCTTCTAGTTCCCACGTACTTAGTGCCCTTTGCTTGCCTACTGCACTAGATTCTTCCATCCACCGATCCTCGACAGTTCAAATGCGACTACGAACGGAGCGGACAAGGGCGGAAAACGCTCATAGATCAGCGTTACTCTATCGTACGTACTCCGCCAGTCCGACTGACGTTCCCTCGGTGCCATCCATATCCCAAGTCATTCCAAACGGTCTATACCGTGAGAGTTTCGTCCAGTCAATTCATATCCCTTTCACTTTGTGCTCTGTCTGTACTGCGGCGACGGCCTTGTAAAAATGCATTTCCCCGGACGTTTTACCGTACATCCATCATCCAATGTCATTCAATCAATCATACTTCTCCGACGCTTGACAGCGCGTTCCGTATATGTACCAGTACGACCTACTCAATACATCACTATATCATGTATCTGTGCATGCACCATACGCCTACAGTTCATTAATTATCGTGAAAACTCAAGTCAGCCCGGCCCTCTTCAGCGCCCGCCGCAGCTCCCCAGTGGTCCGTTGATCTGGGTTCAATTTTCGATCCTTTGCCATTTTCTCCGCGTCTTTGCCGTGTTTCCCAACGAGCTTCAGAAGATATTCCAGCTCGCCTTTGGCCGTATGGCGAGGACCCGAACCCGTAAGCGTAATCGACAACGTAGTCTGTGTCTTATTTGTCGGAACAGCGGATAAGCGTTCGAGCTCTGGAAGAAAGCCGGAATCGGTCAGTACTCGATACGCCGAAAGAAGTATGAGCAAGAGATCGGGAACAAGAAACTAGCTTCGTCAACGATCCTCCGCTCCGAGTCGGCAATTAAATCGCGACGGTCGAAGCAAAGCTAAGTAACAGAAGCAGAGAACGCCCGCCTCCGCCTGAACCGTGCGAATATTCCCCTTGTCTGAATATGGAGAAATGAGGGACGAAAGCGGCATCGAGACGCCCGTCCAAGCCTTTCAAAAAAGTTTAAAGACAGAACCGTAGCGCAATAGACAGGCGGAAGGCGGAAGGCGTCATCAAGAGAGAAAAAATGGAGAATAGAAAGAAAAGGTGCCCGTAGAGTGAACGGATGTGGAATCGAAAGAAGAACCACGCGAATCACAATAGCAAATCGACGCGTCTTGAGATACAGGAACCTAGTGCATCATGATGTGGGGTTGCGCCGCCTAGAATAATTCTAGGAGCATCAAGGACGTACGTGCACCTATTAACCTGAATTAAAGCGTAAAAGTCCATTGTACGCCAAAGCGGAGAGGCAATGAAGATCCGCACAACCCAATGGACCCCGATGCCGTTTAAAGAATAATGCACGAAAAAAAAAACCGTCCATACGGTGAATCAGACGTGTCCACACTACGAACGGATGGAAGGGTGCAGCACGCCGGGACGTCCACTTGGTACACAAGGTGGGACTCGACGGAAAAGACAAAAATTAGAAGAAAAGGTAACAAGGTGACACCTATCATCGTCACTGGTTTGACCTCCGGAATGATGCACGTAAGCCGAAACAAAGGAATTAATAACGGAACACCAAGTCCGTGCCGCCACGGACAACATTGTGGTCGAAGATAGATGTCAAAAAGGAAAGTCCGTGGCAGAGTGATATGGGGCACAAAGAAGACACAATTAAACAAAGGGAAGATGGAGGGTGAAGCGAGGACAGAATAAAAAGGGAAATGAAGGGCATCATCAAAGCAGCTCTCACCTTTAACAATGTCGCCATCTTTTCCTGCGGGTCTTCGTGTCTCTGAACCACCTAAATCCGCGACCCATTTTTGGAGGACTTTCTGATTCACATCGGGCTCTAATGTTTCCATATCAATGTCTCTCCCAGGGCTATTAGTATTGTCGCCCTCTTGATCTTGCTCTGGTAGTTCGACGCGCAGCACATTGCCTGCGTCGTCTCGAATGATTCTGCCATACCCTTGGGGTAGTTTCATTGATCCACTACCCGGTGCTACCTCTGAATCAGGTGCAGCTTGCGCCGGGGGAAGATCGTCAATGGTTTCCTCCAAAGGCTCGGCGCCACCTGATGCAGATGGGTTTAGGTCGTGGATAAGTCCGAGGGCAGCGTAACTGAAACAGAAAGAATCAGCACTCATACCATAAAGAGCGCGAAGCAGGATTGTCAAAAGGTAATGTCGTCAAAACGACAGCGTAGCCCTCCCACTGAGTTCAACGTTGCACCCAAGTGCAGATGCGGCCCCGTAGCAGCGTTCATATGAACTTCAAATTGAGAATCAAATCGGGAATACTAGTTTAGACAGCTGAAGGCGACCACGTTGACAGAATCTACGAGGCCGCAATACCAAAGGGACAGCAAGTATGCTGTAAGTGTCCACCTACGCACTTTTGTCTGACAGTTTTCCTGCTATCCCATGCATCTTGTAGAACTTTAGGTCCGCGGATTGCTGTTTTGGTATGAGCCGCAAGTTAACCCAAAAATCCTAGACAACTCAACGCGGCATTTTCTTCAAATTCCGTTTTGCATTTTTGGACTGAGAGACTGCTCTGTGCGACCCCGACCGGGACTTTCTGCGTTGCCGAGGATTTGCCATTCAGTCTTCACAGCAGCAAAGTGTCAGAGTTGTCCAAATTCCAAGCTGGCGTAGACGTATAGAAGCAGAGAACTAAGGCTCAGAAAGGTTCCTTCGTGGTTCAGTACAAGTCCAAAAATAGACCAATAAAATAAATGGTATCACATGATCCATTCGGCAACATCCGGAAGGTTCCCCGCTGTCGTCCGCATCGTCGAGCAACGTTCTTCTTCATATACCATGTCTAGAATTCAGTACTCCGCTAGATCTCCCTTCCAACTCGCCAACTCAGTACGATCGTTTTTTGCACAACGTTTTGTCCAACTCACGACCTTTCTTTTTCTTCCAGTTCACGAAGCCATGGGTCGGAACGCTAGGAATATGGGGAGCTGGAGCAGGGACAGCTGCACTACTGGTACGCAATATACCTATACCCGTTGACCGCTCATTTGACGCCGCCCATTCAGTTCCTTTCTGTGACGCCCCTTGTCCGACGTGAACTGCTCGTCAAAGTTCCTTTGGTATATCACGATTTCTCGAATCATATCAGAAGTTCTGACCGACTCTTTTCTTCAGCTAGGCAGCTTCTACGAAGACAAGGTGCCTGCTTCGGATAAACCCTTTTAAACCAAGCACTCCCATGTCCATCGCTCTGATTCGATCTTAAATTTGTTCCCGTATCGGTCAAGTTTTAACCAGATGGGCATGTAATACGGCATAGAATACCAACCATTTTTCGCGAGATCCTGCATATGTTCAAATTGATATCAGCTACCTATCATTAGGACCCGTGGTATTGCCATTTAGAAATTAGGCGTCCAGTAGGTTACCACTTGAGGCAAAGTTGAAGAGGGTCATCCTCATACGTCTCCATGCTACTGTGTGATCAATAGAACGCATGTTCATGATCATATTCAAAGAACATTCATGTCGTCCCTTGTCAGCCCAAGCCCCCGCTTGTGATAAGTGTTAACGTTGTGATACATTAAATTTGAAGACAAAGGTACAGATCCAAGCCCCGAAGTCGTCGCCACACGGGGCTATAGCTTACTCACTTTGTCCTCTTTGTGCAGTCTCTCCCCTTCACCTGTAAGGTCGATGCCTAACTTGACCTCTAGCTGTCGCACTGCGTCCAATGTACCTCCGATAGGAACGTCTGCAAAATTATTAGCATGATGAGCTAAGTTGCTATGACGCCAAGATGGGAGCCCGGGGAGGCCTCCACAAGTATGCTAGAGGCACTCACGAATGGTCTCCATTCCAAGTTTCTTAGCTGCCTTGAGGTTCCTGTGTCGTGAACAAATGGGAATGAGTGCACCGGAAATAACGGTCAGACAGGACGGTGGATATCATCATACATTCCGATATCGTCGAGGAATATAACCTCTCGGGGTTCCAGATCGCTTCGTTTGCACGCGAGAAGATAAAACTCAGGTTCGGGTTTCCTGCATGAGCGCGTAAATATGATCGTAAAGGAACAGGCTAAAAAAGAAAAGAGCTGACCTCATGCCCATGACGCTGCTATCGCAAAAATCATCAAACAAGGATCGGAGTTGCTGTGGTGTAGCGCCTCCTTCGTCCCAGCCGAGGAATTCGAGTTCCGAGGGGGGGATCTGGTTGTCCTCGCCGGACCTCGCGTAGTTATTGGTCAGAGCGATAATTTTGTGTCTTCCGGCAGCTGTCATAAGGGTCGGTATTCGATGATCGAACGTAAATCAAGCAATTTGAGAGCTCTCACCACGAATGCGGCGGATCGCCTCTAGAATGTGGGGATCATATTCCGCGGACAGTCTCATCATCGCGCCAAAAAGCTGAAGTCAACAATTGAGTACAGCGACTGGGTTTAAAAACGTAGACGGTCAACTGACTTCTCGTCCGTCAACGTTAAGAATTTTCGGCAACGACGGGCAGTCTTAGCAGCAGGTTAGTTTGGCAAATTGATATGATGGTAAGTCGGACCGATATTACGACGTCGGCAGTACTCCCTGTACCACTTGTTTCCATTCTCCGTGTCAGATAAGTCATGGCTAAACGCGTCATAGAATGGCAGCAAGGATAACTCTCCTCTCTCGAATTTCTGCCAAGCGCCTTGATGACCTCTTTCTACGCTGATCATCAGATAAATATATCAGAGTCCGGTGCGCGCGCATTAAACATAGCCGACGCTGAAGACGTACATGGAGCAGTTGAGGTAATTATCAGGGATTCCATGTTCACGTTCATAAGCGGCGATGGCGATAAAGGGACTGCGGACTACTACCCCACCGACCTGGACTAAAATATCAGAACGCGCCGCTAAAAAAACTGGAGCTTTCCAAAGCCAAGCCATTGTCGGAGACAAGTTTCGCAGCATAACGATGACACAGAAAGCAATTATCCGCCGCAGAGAGAGGACTGCAGTGACGTACGTCAAAAATAACGGCTTTGATACGAGGAGATGTCATGGTGCTGAACGTCTGTATGAGATACGTCAGACTCGAGACCAGTTACGTGTAGCCCAAGTTGTACAGACAGAAGCCAGTCACAGATGAGTAAGGCTCTACCGTTGAGGAAAACCGGAGTAAAGGCAAGTGCAGGACGAGGAACGACGTGGTGGAGTCCAAGCCAAACTCGTTCATGGTCCGGTTATTTGCAATCGCCGAAGGCCGGTCTGATGGCCGCCCCCCGCCAAAACCCGATTAGTCAGGTTCGCGTCGATGGGCTATTTAGAGCTGATCCGCAAAAGTGCGCCGTGCCTCACGCTGTCTTGGCTCCGCGCCTTACCGAAGGTGGCGCACCGCACGATCGGCGTTGTCCGACGCATCGCTGGAGACCTTCACAGCCATGACATGCCCTGTTCTATATTTTGATTCCTTCGGCCAAGCCCTTACTTCTGTATGTTTACATTTCAGACTCTCCAGATGTCACCCATCAGCAACCAAAGACGCCACATTTCCCATCAAATCGATTCACACCCAAAAAAGATCGACGACATACTGCTGTTCTCATAGCATCGTGAACCTGACAGAAGGCAGTTTTTTCGTACGCGTGTGATGGCCTCGTGTACGCCGCGTGTTCTAGTTTGAACTTACCACTAGCCTTCGTTTGTAGGGACGTCATGGAATGTTGCCCCAGAAACACAGGAACGAACATGAATGCTGGGAACTTCAGGTAGGTGGGGTTGGCCAAAATTATCCCAAATCCATTGGGAATTTGTGCCGAATTTGACAACAATTTTCTTCTCCAGCTCGATCATCTGAAAAGCAAATCTCGATGACTTACTCGAGCTGCTGCCATTTCGTGAAGTCGACGATGGACGTTATAGCACCCATGACGTTCATAACGGCATAACCGCCAGCTTCCGTGCGTTTTCCCCAAGTTCCTTGCTTCATGTCATAGATCATTGTCATTGGCCTCTAAAGTAGAGTTTACCATTTTTGGTTTCCGGTGCTAAAATCAAAGTTCACTCTAGTTCTCCGCCTGATCCTTCCAAACTTTATTACCAGGCGCCAAGAACCTTCTCATGTTGTGGCGGCTTCTTAGCTTCCTCATGTTGCTTTTCGCTGCTGCGCTCATGACGTGAATTAAGGAGTCAGGAAGCAGTCTCTTTTAGGAAACACCCTGGTCTCGCCGTCTCGGAAACAACAGGAACCCCAGTAAATGGTACGTGCGGTCAAGGAACCCGTTCGATTTAGGACTTCTCTCCGCGGCAGGTATATGGTATACAAATAACTGATGATTGTTCAATACAGCAATTGCCGATAAAATTACAATACTTATGTCACAGAAGACAGGTTTCTTAAGTTCATCGACGGATAGATAGGCAGCTACCTTGATTTCCTTTTCAAGGTGCGCTCAGGACAATCTAAGTTTGATGGAATCCGTGAGATCCTTCCGAGATGCTGAATAAGAGAGCCTACACTCATGAACTGTTCGTAACTCATCTGCACCCAGCCATCGCGATCAGTATCGACGCTACAGGAAAGGCAGACCCAAGTCAGCGGATCGGAAAAAATAGAAAGTACCCGACGGCGTACCGCTGGAACGCTTCAGTGAGTGTCTTCACCACAACGCACGCGCGAACAAATCTATCGAAGGAAATCCCGGGAGGAGGGCCATACCCCGTGACAGGCTCTGAAGCTGGGAATGTTCACTCATTACGGGAAGGAAGGGAAAGACAAAGATCGAAACCGCGGACCATATTTGCGCTCAACAAGCGATAGAAGATTGGGTGAAAGACTATACCCAAAGTTGCGCAAAGCCTCCGACAATTCATGGCCCTCTATCGATCCTGAGCGATCTGTGTCAAAATGCCGGAAAACATTCTGCCAATCAGAAATGTATTTCCACAGTCCGGCGAATTCTGATCCAAGGCATGTGAACGGTTGTATAAGGAAGTAACAGCATAGGACATACCGTTGAATGAGATCGTCCCATTTCGATCCACATCCTTGCACGTTTCAGACGGGGTAAAGGAACAAATGAAAGAGCTCACGAAAATTCCCATCAACATCTTTACCGTATCAAGATCAAATCCTTACATCCATCTAATTAAACATTTTGGTGAACCGAGATTCATGCGCGGCACTCACTCGTCCAATTTCCTGTGTGAATTCAAGTATGTAGCTGATCTATAATTGAGACAGGAGGAGGGGACTGAACACCACGCACCATTGACCAAGGCAGCTTGTAATTCTGTCACTGTGATGGAACCAGAGCGATCTGTATCTACCGCAGCGAAATATTGCCATAGTTGAGAGTCAGCGCCCGGCGGTGCGGCTGGTTGATATCCATAGCCTGCCTGAGCCTGCTGTGGGCGTCCGTGGCGAGATCCATGATTGTGATAACTACTACTTGTTGATGGGGTGCGCTGTGCATAGGCTGGCTGGCTGTAGTTGTTGTACATGATGAGGGGATGGTCAGAGACGCTGCGAGTCAGCGATGAGCCGCTGAAAAGGCACCGCCTGTTCCGGCAACCCACATGACGCTATACCCTCACTGTGGCTGTGTCTTTCAGCGCTCATTAAGGTCCGACGCGTGCCGGTCCCCACAAGTGTTCCGTACTGCTTTGCTGTCCATGCTGTTACAAGGCCGTGCTCTCTCTCATGTTCTTCGACAAGCAGCACAATTTCAAACAGTCGAAACGATAGAATTAATTCCCGTACACTTTCACGTTGGAGGTATCAGTATCAATACATTGTGCGGTCATTGAGCGGAAATAACGATCGGAGTCTAACAAAACATCCAGCAACGAACAACGGCAACCACCTTGACCTTCACGCGCAAATGTGCCAGTCGCGTACCTCAAAGTCGGATCTCTTGGGACATATTTGGTGAGCAAAGCACAGGATGAAAGTACTGCAGAAATGACCCACCAGGTGAGCTGCGCTGCGCCAAGCGCTGGGAGTAAGTAAACCATAGATAAGTAAATGGGGGTAAAAAGCCTTGACACGGTAGAATCACACCAGCGGATTCCCAACACCACTATCAAGTGACTCCCAGCCGAGTCACCAGACCCAAGTGGGCAATCCGGCATGCGGTATACTCTGATTTTTGTATCGCACGACACCATAGGATCCGGTAGATAATGTGGAGCAAGCCCAGGCGCTCAAAGTCGTCCACTAATCAAGATCGTCATCGAAATCAGAGGGCACCCCAGATAAGCGACCACCCTCAAGTTAATTGAACTTTGTTCAATGACCACGATCAAGCATTTCGTAGATGACTCCGATAAAGGCAACTCTCGACGCCTAAATAATTGACCGAACAACCTGTTAAAGGCTCCCGATAGACGAATCTGAAGATCCAAACGTGCCTCGTGAAAGTAAAACGCAAATGAGGGCATAATATTTTCACAAGTTAGTCCATGCAACCAGCCGCTGATTGATGGACGTGAAATCTTTTGGTGGAAATGAAAAGATCAGTGGAAAGACAAAACCGTTACTTTGGATCTACGGTTGTGCGATGAATACCCGCGCCACATGGTAAATGTTAAGAAACGCTCGTCCTCCGCCAACACGGAGCCGAACGAGCAGTGAGACCTAGAGGGACGGAAGAGAAGAGAAGGAAAATAAAGGGGTTGTAACTCCGCTACGGATCACCAGGGGCGGTTGTCCCGTGTCTGGCCTTGTGGGCGGTTGTAGGTCCCATCTTCCCTCCAGCCATCCTTTATACGGATTTTTGGTGAAATCGCCTCAATGCACTAAGTTCTGGGTGTAAATATCTTTGCATATCACAATACAGGTCCATTTGCCTTCAGTGCTGTACGTTTTCAGCACCTTTTCGCAGTTCACGGACGATAATCCACGGGCAATATTCAACATTTGCATCTTCTAACAACCAAGCGCTGCAGAAAAAAGGAGAATGAGTGAGCCCGCCCGAGATATAGGCTGCACAGTTTGCCCAGAACCAGATTTTGACTGAGCCTCAGGATCGTAGATCATCTTTGCAGCAGGAGTTCTAGACAGACTCGAGCATCGCCCATGCGCAGCTCCGATGGCAATCCCCAACAATGGATGCCAGTCTGCTGCGCATAAAGGCGGTGAAATCGACCGAGAGTTTAGCTTTTGGCATCATTGAGTAGTCAAAAGAATTCGCGCTAGCAAACAGTCACAAAACTATCCTGATGCACGTGTCGCTGATACTCAGACTTTGCTATGTGGTAAATACTGAGGATAAAAAGCTCGCCCTAGTTCATCGCGGTGGTCCCTGTTCAGAATACCTCTACGTGCGGATACTTGGCAAAGAGATGAGGTGGACCGGCATTGCTATGCAGATCTGGATGGCAGCACCGCCTGATGAGGGAGCCGAGGTAAAATAGTTGGATGGTGGAGGACTAGACTTGGACCAGCCTCGCCGCCAATTGATCATAATAGATCAAGTCGGGTCGGTGGAGTTGATCGACTGGCACTAATCGTGCAGATCGGCTCGAGCCTAGTAGAGGACTCACTAGGAGCCAGCGTTAGCGTTCGTTATACATGAGAGGTTCTAGTTTCGACGGTAGCAGAAACAGAAAAGAACAAGCCAGCAGTGATGAAATTGACGTCCGCCATGAATAGACACCCCATTTATCCCCCTGAATTTCTGCTCAAAAGCATTGATAGAGGCAAGGAAAAAGGTCGATTCTAGGGGATGCCGGGTGCATGTTTGTTCGTGCTTGAGTTCGGCCGGGCCTCGTAGTCATTGTACGCTCATTAACACTCGCTATAAGAATCCGGAATTTCCATGGCATTCAGTAGATATACAGAATATTTGACGGTAGAGCTGCCTTGGGTAGTTGTGGTAAAGAGGAGGAGGATAAGGGGTGATTGAGGTCCAGGGCTACCGGCGGTCTCCGAGGTCTCCCCGGGGGACACGCGTATCACAGCCTTGTTGCGCCTTGTTGCAGCCACCCTTTGAATACTCCTCTGCTCGTTGCCTGTCGCTTATCCAGTCACCTTATCTCTTACTTCCATCATGCATGCAAGCGAATACGACTACCTTTTCAAGCTCCTCCTCATTGGTGACTCTGGTGTTGGCAAGGTTCGTCGCTACCTGGCGCCATTTCTGACCAGAAGCCTGATTTCTTCTTTTCTTCGTCCACCAGTCTTGTCTCCTCTTGCGTTTTGCGGACGACACATATACGGAGAGCTACATCAGTACCATTGGAGTGGACTTTAAGATTCGAACAATTGAGCTCGAGGGGAAGACGGTAAAGCTGCAAATCGTCAGTCACTTTTCCTTTATGTCTTGATATATCTATACCGTTTGCCGGCATACATTTTATACCCTCAGAGGAGGGTATATGCGCCTCTGTGGAACTTGCTGCTGTCTAGAGGCCTTGCTGTGCTGTTTCCACGTTGTCTCCCAAGACCGATCTCTGGCTCGGCTATCATTGAACGTGCTGTACTGACTCAACGGGGACCTTACAGTGGGACACCGCCGGTATGTTTCTAGCGTACCCAAGCTACTCGTGCGTTCGTTCTGACGTCGTCTGCAGGTCAGGAACGTTTCAGGACCATTACATCCTCATACTACCGTGGCGCGCATGGCATCATCGTTGTCTATGATGTTACTGATAATGGTGCGCCTCTCTATATTCCAGCGTCATGATTTGCTGACCTCCTTTCCAAGATACATTCTCAAATGTCAAGCAATGGCTTCAAGAGATTGACCGTTACGCATCAGAGGGCGTTAACAAACTCTTGGTTGGCAACAAGTCGGACTTGACCAGCAAGAAGGTGGTGGAATATTCTGTTGCCAAGGTATGCGTATGGTCCGACTCGCTTGTACACTCTTATCTATGACACCTCATCAGGAATTTGCCGACACTATTTCTATCCCCTTCCTGGAGACATCAGCCAAGAATGCCACCAATGTCGAGCAAGCATTCTTGACCATGGCTAAGCAGATCAAGGACAGGTCGGCTTATCTTTACTTGTCACGTTTCAATCACTGATTGGCCCAATCATCTCAGGATGGGCTCAACTTCCACACCGGCGGGCGGATCCAAGTCGACGGGTGTTCCCATTGGACAGAATGTGCAACAGCAACAATCCGGAAGCTGCTGCTGAGCGGTGAATTCCCGAATAGAGTTGGGGAATGGTATACTGTCATTGCACTACTCGTCCTGCTTTAATCCTGTCCCCCTTTCATGTTACCCTCCTGTTTTTACAGTATCTGGAATGGTTTTGCGTTTTCCTGTCTTTTCCCCTCCGTACATATATTGTTTTCACCTATACACTTACTTCTTGATGGACTCGTCTTGACGTCAATTGGCAGTAGAGCTGCACACTGCAGAGTGAATGAGACAACTGATGACAACATTCGCACGAAGTCCGAAGCTGGAGGAGGTGGCCAAACAAACAGCTACAACGCATCTTCGCTTGAACTTCGAACGTGTTCATCGAACCACTGTTGTTGGAATCCCAGCCGTTGGGTCGGTGAATTCTTCCCAAGTTCATCGCGGCTTGTGCAACACTTGCTAGCTGGAAATTATCTTTTACTTCGCTTTGAGAACAATTGCGAACCCACAGGATGTCCCATCATTTTTCTGGCCGCAGCCAACCTCACGACGGCGGAGGTGGACCGTCACGAAGCCAGTATGGACGTGGTAGGCCCCCTATGTATGAACGTGGCGGGCCGTCGCGAGGACACCCAGAACGTCATAACGGTGGCAGACCACCAGGTGCATTGACGGAAACCTCCGGCACCGCGCAGGTTGTCCAAGTCTACGCGAACTTGTTCAAGATAACAAGGCTAGTGGAGCCTTTTCCATTCAGTATACTATCTAATACTTTCCAACCTGAAGATTGCCTGCTAGTAGCTACTATCATTATCAAGGTAGAGTACCATACAACTTACACTTACGCATCTTTTGAACCGAAAATTTGCGATAGTTTGTACGTCTCAAATGCTTCGGATTTTTGTCTATTATTGAACAGACTTCTCCCAGCCTTTTCTCCCGAGGTCAAGATATTTCGAAAGAGGCAAGAACTCATACACAAACTCCAGAATGTCGTCGCAGCGAACGTATTTCGCGACCGGGGGCTATACGACGGAAAATATTCAATATATCTTACATATGCCATAGATGCGAATGTCTCGGTGTGTTCACTATATTCCTCAAAGTAGTTTGACGCACTGACACAAGACGTGCCGTCCAGTTCCTTGTCGATTTGAGAGAAAGTCGGTCAAAGGCAGTCGAAGGTGAACGAGGCGTCCATCGAATCACACTGACCAGGACAAGCGGGGAACCTATCCAGCCCAGGTACGGCCTATCTCATCGTTTCGTTTACTATTACGCAACTAATAATTGTTAGCGATCTTGTTCAAGGGGACCGGATGCAGAACCACCTTGACCCCAGTCTCATAGCGACATCCACGAATATCCTACAGCTGCTCATCCGACAAGAGACTGACCAGTGAGCCTTCCTTCTTCATTTAATGGTTGAGTATCCATATCGCGTCTCTACAGAAAATACACCCACAACAACCATTCATTTTTCTCTCCGGCATCTTCAAGGGCAATCGGTGGTGGCCTTGAGCTTTGGAGAGGTTTTCACCAGTGTGTCCATCCGTCTAGTTATGTCCGCGCGCACTTATAAAACTCCATCCACAGATCTGTACGGCCAACACTGCGAGGAATGGTCATCAACGTCGATACGTCTATGACGGCCATGTAAGCGGAAGCCGATACATATCATCAGACCAATAAATATTTTCGTCTAGGTATGCCTCCGGGGAAATCATAGGCGTTGCCCTCAAGTTTCTAGGACAATCAGATGTTCGGGCCCTGGTTTTAAACCAAGGTGACACGAAGTTCCATGCTTTGGAAAGATTTCTGAAAGGAGTGCGGATCAATGTCACAAGCCCTGCGACAAGACGGCCCTATACTAAGACTATACGAGGGCTTCAGCCGAGAGCGGGCCAGTACGAGTTCAGGAAAGACGGCAGAATTACAACTGTTGAGGTAAGCCTTCTACAGGTGGCTTCGTACGAAGCAATCATAGAATATCACAGGCGTATTTTGCTGCTTTAAATCGGCGAATAAGATACCCCGATATTATAGGGTTGCGACTCTCGACTCAGGATGCGGAAAACGCTGTCATCGTACCTGCCGAGCTGTGTGACGTCGTTCCCGGACAGATGTTTAAAAAGCGGTTGCCCAGCGATCTGACAAGTGACGCGGTCTCTTTTGGGACTATCCCGCCAGATCGGAGGTTACAAAGTATCCGTGGCCTCGGCAGACCCAATGAGCTGCAGTCTCCGGTATGAGTTTTTGGTTGACGTATGCCGCTCGCCGATACCCAACGAATCCTTGACAGATTATTGGTTACAACCGCTCCGCCCATATAGTTGAGGCGGGAATGTCAGTGTCGACGGAACCTCTGACAATCACTGGCACTATACTTGTTCCTCCCAAACTGAAAACAGATGGGGGAAACACAGAACATGTAAGAATACCCCTCGAAGAAACAGATGATTGTATGATTTGCTTATATCAGCACCAATAGACCGTTCAGAACGGTGCGTGGAATTACAACAAGGTCGGTTTCGTGAAGCCTGCCAAGCTGGAATCATGGGTCTTTGTCAATTTGGACCCCATCCATATCAGTAATGATGTGCGAGATAGCAAGGCTAGGGACCTCACGGCGCGATGTGCGGGTCTCGGTGAGAAGTTTCTCCTTTGCAAACCTTATCCTTCTGATATCTTTTTAGGAATGAGTGAGTCGTCCGTGTTTGTTGCCAGATTCTTTTGACACCTGGCAGAGATTAGCCCTCCTCCTTGCCTGACGTTAAATCCCCGGAACGTTGTACATGTGGGTGGAGCGACAAGTAGAAGAACTTTTCTTAGACCAAATCTACAGGAACTGGATGATCAAATGTCCTCATATATCAAGTACCAGCAGGGACGGGGTGTTCAGAAACCTAAAGTCAACCTTGTTTTGGTCATATTGCCTCCAAAATCAGACGAGGTCCGGCATGCTGTGAAACATTGGGGCGACGTCAGTCGTGGTAAATCTTTTCCCTATCTTCTACGGAAAAAGTCTAAACCACTGTTGCAGGTATTCTTACTCAATGCGTGCGATCGGATAAGGTTCTTTCAGCCGGGGACCAGTATTGGGCTAACGTCGCACTGAAGTGAGCAAATCTCGGGCGCATGTATATTTTACCACTGATGATTCTGCAGGATAAATGCCCGCCTTGGAGGGTATAATTCAGGGATCGAATCAGATATACTCCAGAAAATGTCACAGAAACCATTCATGATCATGGGTATGTGTTTTATTTAACAAGAACGGGAAACCCGCCTTTGACGTTTTGGAAATAGGCGCGGATGTAAGTCACCCAGGTCCTGGCGTCCTCCGACCATCTGTGGCCAGTCTAGTCTGGTCCAAAGATGTGCATGCGTCATCGTACGTCGCGGATATCCGCTTACAGCCTCCCCGAACGGAAAGGATAGAAGACCTTCAAGACATGGTGAAAGCCGCCGTCGATAAATTTTCGAAGAACAATCATGCGGGGCCACCGAAGGCTATCATCTTCTTCAGAGATGGAGTATCTGAGGCGGAGTTCGCTAATATCGGTAACTTGGAAAAAGATATGATCGAGCGCGCACTTAAGGAGCTTTACCACGAACACCGAAACGACCCTCAATGGAAGGACAAGAAAACCCAGCTGACATTTCTTTTTGTCGTCAAACGGTGAGGTTATTCTTAAAGTGGTGTTTGTTTTTTTCAGTTCCATGCGGTAGGCACCACATCAAGTTTTTCCCCATGACTCCGAGGGGGCAGTATCCGTTAGTCTTCAAGACCTCTGAACCACACTCTTGGGGTTAATATTGTGTCTCCTATAGAGCCGACAGAACAGGTAATGTTAAAGCGGGGTTTGTAACCTCGGACGATGAGTTGCGACATCCATCATTGCCGGACTTCTTCCTACAGTCACATGGAGCGATACAAGGAAGTGCGTATCAAAAAATGACATCTGTTCTCCGCTCACCGTCTATTTCTAGCTTCTCGCAGCGGCCACTATGTCGTCCTGCACGACGAGTATTTCAGGAATGATATCCAAGCGTTAGTCTCGCAAGTTTTTACGTTGTGGCGCATTGAATTCCCTTCATTCTACAGCATTAAACAACTTTCTTTCGATCTATGTCATGTGTATGCACCGGCGTCAAGATCAGTATCAATACCTGCACCGGTATATTGTAAGTTAACGGTTGTCCATCTGCCGAATGCTTCTGATGTCTTGAATGTTCTACGTGTTTAGATGCGCACGTATGTCTTTTTCATGCCCTTTTCTGTACGGACATCTCATATTCCTTACGCAATAGGAAGCCTGCCTCAGAGCGCAATATCACTTCGACCCGCTGGATAATACAATTCGTTATGGAAGCGATAGTGCGACGGACGTGAGCGACGAAAGCATGCTTGATTTGGACAGGTGGAAACGGGCCTTCTCTCCAGTCCATCGCAGCCTGGAGTACTCAATGTACTTTTTGTGAAGTTCGAGCGAGCAGCTGATCTATTGATGGAATATTTAGGAGTACGTGTTTATACCCTTCTGTGCGCTTATGCACCTGTATTTGGTGGAAGGCACAGGATATGTATTTGATATAAATGTAGGCAAAAATGAACATTCATACTAACATGATCAGCGCGATGCTGATATCGATAAAAAGATCTCCGTGTTCTTATGTGTCATCAGACGAATCTAACAGCCGTATTAGACTTCTCTCTAGAAACTTCAAGGTCTTTGCGAGGATTCTGGACCCACTATGAATGGTTCCAACTTGCACGTTGGTAGATACTCGTGACCGTGTATAGTTGGAGTCTCTTCGTAAATCTTTCTTTCACCTACTTGCACGATGGCGCATCTCTCACCCCAAGAATTCACCGTTGTAACCAACTGCTTCACTATAGACAGGTTTACTCCGTCTCTCATGCCATGCTGGACGTGTTTCAACTAACCGTTTTCCATCAGACTGCCCCAAAATGAATACCTTCAATACGATGGTACGTGCCCCCATATTTTTGGTCGTCTCAACCAACTTTACCAACTTATCTAGTCCGTACGTGGAGGCTCTCGTGTAACAACTTCACTCAAACTAATGCACTCTAGGCATAAGCCCAGAAGTAGAAGGATTCAAGACGCGACAGATCCTTATGCGTAAGCTCCAGAATAATATTGCGCCGTCCGTGTTTTGCCCAAAGGCAATGTATGACGGAGACGCGATTTTGTACGCGTCACAAGATCTTGAGCTGCCTTCTGCTGGCAAAGGATCGGTAAGTCATCCCTTCGCAGACACTTTCACAAGCTCCTGACGGTGGCCACATTAGTTTCTAGTAGGCCTTTGGAACAAGAACCCAAGTGCCATCCAAGAAGGCGCCCCAGGCGTATATACTGTCACTGTGACCAAAACTATTGGACACACGGTCAAACCTAGGTAGTCGTGTTCACTGTATCACACGTCAGAATAGCTAACACGCGTTGTCCAGCGATCTGAGAGCGTTGATGATAGACAGAAAGATAACTCCGAAGACGGCTACAGCAACAAATCTTCTACAACTCTTGATCATACAGGAAACGAACCAGTAGGTGGCATTCATCTTGCCCTTGAAAGAAGAAATTTTGAGATTGCTTGAAGGAAGAACCCTCACAACAAGCGAGCATTCTTTAGCGATATCAATAAGCGTGTCGTTGGAGATGGTATAGAGTTTTGGCGGGGATTTTTTCAGTCAGTCTCGTCCTCTTTATATAGGACTACATCCCCTAACTTGCGCACTTTGCAGATCCGTACGCCCTTCCACTACCCAGATGCTTATCAACATCGATGTTGCAATGACCGCTATGTACCAAAGCGGACAAGTCATTGACGTCAGCTTATCGCACCTGAATTCTCGCCAAGTACGCGACCTGTGCTTCAACACTAAAGACGCCAAGTTCCGTTCCCTGTCAGCTTTCCTCAAGAACCTTGAAATCCGATGCCAAACCACGGGCAATCGCACGAAGATTGTAAGGGAACTCGTTATAAAGGGAGGTCGGTACGAGTTTGAGAAGGATGGACATACGACGACTGTCGGTGTAAGTTCTCCTTTTCTCGCGGTCTTTCTGCTTCATGACTAAACTGGCCACCAGGAATACTTCCGGTCCGCGCACTCCATCGACATTCACTTTCCCGATGCCTTTGGGATCTTGACTACGGGAAAAAATGCATCGCATCCTGTAGTCTATCCCGCTGAGTTATGCTCTATCCTCCCAGGCCAATTGTATAAGAAACGGCTCCCGAACTATCTCATGAGCGAGGCAGTGTCTTTTGCTACCATGACACCCGATGTAAGGCTTAAGGCGATCATGGGGGATGGTGACAACGGTCGAGGAATCGCCTCTCCGGTAAGCCCAAGTCCAGCGAGATGAGGTGATTGTGTAACCGATTGCACCTAACAGATCCAAGGGTACAAAGGCTCCAAATACATCCAGGAGAGCGGCATGCAAATATCGATGTCGCCCCTGCACATCATGGGTAGATTGCTCCCTACACCCAGGATCAGGATGGGGAGAGGAGAAATTGTGTGTATGATTTAATCTGCTATGGAGACAAAGTCATTTATACGTAATGCGTATAGCGAACCAACAACGGTGCCTGGAATCTTCGCGATCAAAAATTCAGCGTTGCGACGAGACTCGAGCTATGGGGCGTGCTCAATTTCATCCCAAGGCTGAACGAGCAGCTTTGTTGGACCTATGTAGATGCGTTGCGGCAACAGTGTTCATCGCTGGGTACGTTATTGTTTATCTTCGTGACATGATGCACTGAACAGTACATCTTTCAGGGATGACTATATCATCACCAGTCGCCATCAAAGCGGGAAACGACAGAAACGTATTCAGAGTAAGTCCCGATTGGTTAACATGGACGACCTCGCTTAGCGGCCCGCCACTTAGGAAATGAATGATTTGGTAGAAATCATATATCAAAAGACAGGCCGAAAGGAAAACATCCAGATGGTCCTTGTGATGTTGCCAGCCCAAGGCGACCTGGTCCATACCCAAGTCAAACAGTGGGGTGATGTCTTGAATGGTAAGTACACCGTTCGAGCTAGTCTTCCGCCACAGCTAAGCTCGACCCGTCTTAGGTGTTCCAACACAGTGCCTTCGAAGCGAGAAAATCCAAAAGGCGAATGCTCAGTATTGGGCAAACGTTGCCCTGAAGTGCGTCTTCGTTTCCCACACTAGGGCGCAGCAAGGGGGGCTGAATTCACGTGTATAGAATAAACGCGCGCCTTGGAGGATACAATCAACGAGTCGACTCAGCTGCATTTGATGAGATTTCACGAGAACCGTTCATAATTATGGGTAAAGCACCTTCACACATCCAATTTCTCCTGACTGAGCAGTTCAGGTGCCGACGTGTCCCATGCCGGCCCACAGACTTTCCGACCATCCATCGCCTCCCTCGTCTGGTCGCGCGACCCTCATGCCTCCCAATACGTTGCTTCTACCCGAGTCCAGCACCCCCGGACCGAAGGCATCGTGGAGCTCAAGGAGATGGTCAAGTCCGCCGTACTGCTGTTCGGCTCCCGCAATACCCCGCCCCAGCGTATATTCTTCTTCAGGGACGGGATTTCCGAAGGGGAAGTCGATAGCGTTGGGGCGAGGGAGATGAGTGATGTAGAGGAGGCGCTGAAAGAAATATGGCTCGAGAAGAACATGAAGCAGCCGCTGCCCAAGGTGACATTCTTAATTGTGGGGAAACGACACCATGTGGTGTTCTTCCCCAAGGACGGAGGGTAAGCTGTTTCTTCGTTGCTGTAGGTTCTGACTGATGGGTGTTCGTAAAAGGTTGAGGGACAGGACAGGTAACTGCAGGGCGGGCTTTGTCACGACGAGAGGGCTAGAGAGCCCTCTCTTCAAAGATTTTTATCTCCAAAGTCATGCCGCTATCAAAGGTAGTAAGTACCACATTTGTCTCGCGTTCAGATATGGGGATGACAGGTGATTCGATAGCTTCAAGGCCAGGCCACTACATCGTAATTAAAGATGAGAACTTCGACGGAAACCTTGAGAGGTGTGTATGTAGCTTGCCTTGCGCTGGGTCCACCTTCAATGCAGTTCCAGGCTTCACGACCTATCCTACATGCTCTGTCATGTCTACTCGAAGGCCACGAGGTCTGTCTCCATTCCGGCACCGGTATACTGTAAGTGTTTGGCTTTTGTTTACGTCGTTCTGGGACTGAAAACTGCTATGTGATGTAGATGCACACGTGAGCCTTATCATTTTGAATCGGTCTGTTGCATACTGATTTGTGTTCCTAGCTTGTATGCACACGCGCAGCGTACCATTTCCCAGAGGAGATGCGCTTCTTGAATGACGATACACTGTCCATGGCAAGTACAGATAACGGACGTACGAAGAGGAAGGAATTCGACCTTGACCCATGGAAGAAAGAATGGAAGCCGTTGAACCAGAACATAGCGTTTTCGATGTACTTTTTGTAGGGCTATAAGGGAAGGAATGTAGGTGTGGTTGAAGTAGATTATTGTTGACGATATACTGCATTGTTGTTGAATTGAATGAAAGCGGACTTGTTAATGCGCGAACTTTAGATGTCCGTGAAAGATATCGTTTAATTGACCCGGTCAATTGTGGTCGTGTCTTCTTGCTGATCTACATCCACAGCTCCTGGATTCTTTTCTAGCCAAGCTCTCACATCGCCTTTAGTCAACATTCCTTGCACTAGCTTCCCATCGACTTCAGGGTGATACAGCCGCATGATGTATCCACATACACTCCAGACGTCTTCCCATTCGGCGTCAAAGAGCTTCCACCAATCGTCTGGAAGCCGGATGGCGAGAAAACGGATGGCAAGAAGGATGGCGGCACTGACAATTGTAGGGATTTGGTATAAAGCATATACTGGAGACTGTAGGCTGAATGACGCGAAAAAAGTTTATAGAAAGCGAAACAAAAAAATGATAATAACGCACGCATCGTTCAAGTATCCCCAGGCCTTTGCAACAACATCCTGCTTGTCCTGACCCAGCAGGCGTAGATAGTTGATTAGAGATCCATACGGCAGTACGACATGCGTGTTGAATCCAAGCCGCTTCAGAATCTGCATCTCCGCCACCACCAACGCGTCCTTCAACTCGTAAAACGTATTTCCGAAATACGACATGATCCCAATTTCTTTCCCGACTTTCCCTTTGGCTCTCTGCAGCAGCACATGATACACATTCACAAGATCGCGTACGCGCAAAGAGCACTCCTCCAATTTGCTGCCCAAATAGAGAGCCCCGAATGCGATGTCGGTGACGCTGAAGCTCTTGAGGCTGGAGACGAACCAGAAGCGGTGGAAGAGGATCTGGGCGGTGGCGACCGCTACTTGTTTTTGGTGAAGAAGGATGCCTGCGGTATGGATGAGCTTGCAGGCATTGGCAAGGATGGCTGATTCGAGGGATGCAGGGATTCCATCTGCACGTGAGGGCGTCTGACGGATTTGGGACAGCGAGGCTAGTGGGTAGAGGGACCGTGACATGAAGAGCTACGGGTGGCTGTGCCCTTTGCTGCATCAACCGGCAGTCTCCGCTGCCGAACTTGGTCCCATCGCTTCATTAGCCTGCACTCAACCACGAATCCCCCCTCAATGCTCGGTCGCGAGCAGATGCCCAAGTATCAAAGCATTGAACTTCCGCTATTCACGTGTGAAAATTCCCGGCGTCCAGGGCATGTCGTTAAATAATCTGTTCCTGTAAGAGGCAGTCGCGATGGTGTACATGACAAATTGAAGGCAAATTCCAGGAAATACACGTGTGGAGAGCGCTTTACACACTTCAATTGCATGTTCCCAGAACAAGCTTGGGCAATTTCCGAGTAATAACGGACGCCGAGAATTAATTGAACCATACCCCATTCAAAAAATAATTTACCCGGGCTTCTTCATTGAAGAACTGGACAATCACGCTCAAAGACGCTAATGCGAGCCCGAAGTGTGAAAAAGCGTCAAGTAAAAAATGGCCGACTGCCATCAGACTGCCATGCGTTTTGGAGGGATGATAGCCGGCCGGGTGAAGCCGACCTGAATGATACGCAGCACGAGAAGCGACATGGAGAGAAATTTACATTTACCCGACAAAATTTTGTGAAGAAGATCAGGTAAAACGGTCTACGCACACAACTGTTCTTGACTATTTCTTGTTTTCTTTTTAGCTCTTCAAATGGTAAGAATCGCAGACAGAATTGTTTGACCGATGTCGAGGAGAGTCCTGTGCTCTAGTCGATACGCGCAGAAGAACAGACTGAGTAGTTCGTGCCCAAGTTCTTAATAACAAAGCGCAGAAGCTCTACAGTCGCAGCAGTGGCGCAGAACGAACCCTGCTTATCCCCAGATTTGAGCATAGCCACCGGTCCCTGATCGATCCTCCCAATCCCAGACGCGCCACACTCGATTAATCTACAGATTCAGTACGCGACTGGTAAGGGGTTCCAAACGCACCAGACTTGTCCATCATGGAAGAAAAAACTCGCGGGCATGCGGAGAAAACCTTGTTTAGAGGAATCATAACGTTTTTCAGGTGCGCCCATTGCCCGTGCTAGCAATTCACATTTAATTACTTACTGTTTCCGGGGTGGAGGACCTGACATATTGCATAATGAATAACCTCCGTTGGCATAGATTCAACCGTACCCGGACCGTGGAGAACACGCCACAGGAAGGGAGATCCCCGGATTTTTATTTCATTGATTATGATGGAAACAAGACATCGCTTATCCCTCGAACGACAATCCTCTGTACATACATGCGCATTACGACAAGGTCTGCCGGCACCCTGGAACTATCTTAACTTCTTTGGGCGATGATCGCAGGGTTGCGCAGGATCAGGATTTAATGAGGCCAGGAATTCGAGAACAACTCCGGCGTTCAGCGTCGTTTTGATTTGGAAATGTGACAGCCTCTTTGCCGGCGCCCTCGTACAATAGAGGGTGGCAATGAAAACTGTCAACCCATCACGCCACTTGTCATGAACGCTGGAGCAACACCACCTCCGATTTCAGTGTCGGGATAGCATAAAAAGGCTCATTATTACCATCTACATCCGCCCGATACACGCTAATCGTAGATTGATATCACGTTGTTTCCTCGAACCTGATCGTGAACGTTGTTAGTTATCGGAGGTTGCCGACGCTTGAAGAGGAAAACAGTGGGCATGACATTCTCATCTTCCGACGACCACGCGCCTAATGGTAACACCAAACTCTCTTTCCGTATCCCACTGGGGATCCCATGGAGTTAGCCGTGATTTTGAACCTAGATTCATTGCGGACTCATTGCAGGCGCACTTTTTACTTCAACAGCGTTAACCGACAAGGGGTTCGGGCCAGGGGTGATTACTGCCGACTAGACTCGGATCCAGAGGGACTACTCCTGGGATCGAATCGAATGTCATCGCGTTATCTTTGACTTGTAATCACATCAGCCTTACCATCCGTCCGCATCTTTACGCGGAATGTTGAGACCTCAGACTAGGCCGTAAGAGAAGACAGGAGAATTCACTCCGGAAAACCCAAGGTTTGATTCAAAATGCCTGAAACAGGACATTGCCAGTGTCCAAACGGCACCATTTCACACACTGACCTCAAGACTCACCGACGTCAAAGCGGTCCGCAGGAGAAGACCGCCGGTGAGACCGACTGAGAAAGGAAGGAACAGACTTTAAGTTGGGGGATTTGATATCTGAATTCGACAAAACCAGAAACTGTCCAGCCATTCGATCGAAGACGGAAGATGTCCAAGCAAGGCGTGACGTAGGCCGGGGTACAAACTGCCATGTGGACGGGAATAAGTATCATAGGTGTGCGCATAGCAGAAGTCTCGAGGAGAACAAAAATGGCGCACGGATAGAAGTATCAGTAACATTTAGTGATGATAACTTCTCCATTGATAGTACCGTTTTAACTCCCAGAACTGTCCATTTGACCTACGAAGTTATAAAAAGCGTTTGGTACATCGGTCCGCACATACGACCATATGGTTTAGCAAACTTGACTAGGCGGAGATATCTTCAGTCACGAATTCTTTCATGCGGCTAAAGTGGGTCTTGGCTTCATTCTTGGATAAAAAGGTATGAATAGATTGATGGTGATTTTAGTGGCAAAAAAATGCTATTGGGCAATGGATACCGACCCCAAACGTGCACTTACTCACAGAAGATATAGAATGAGTATCCTCGTGCTCTAACTCACGACGCATCAGTTGAAACAACTTCGTCCTCGATAAAATCGATACCCAAGCACCCTTCCTTCGCCTTCTTGAGTAGCTTCTCCGCAACTTTTCTTCTCGACTCCGCCGCCGCCAACTCCAACTTAGCCATTTCAAGCTCGTGTTCAGCTCTTCTCCGTCCACGCGCAAAGGTAACATTCTCAAGAACACGATTACCTCGTAGATTATGGAGGTATTTGATCTACAAACAAGGTCGGTTTGTCTTAGTTTGGGATAAGCAAGAGTAGAAAAAAATACCTTGTCGGCACTGACAGACTCCTTGTAAGGCTTGAAATAAAATGGGATGTAAGGAAGCGTCACGCTGGGAGGTGAAGGTGCTTGGTTCCCCACCGGAGTCGCCGGTGTACTCCCTCCGGCGAAACCGCCCCGAGTTGGCTGCGAATACCCGTGGCCACGACCGCGAGGAGCACCTCCTCGACCACGTCCCCGACCTCGTCCACGCGGTTGGTCGCGGTCAAAGTTACGCGGTCCTAAGGGAAGTTGTTCACGTTCGTAACCACGAGGCTGACGTGGAGGAGAGTCGGCGCGTGGTGTTTGTTGAGGAGGAGAGACTTCAGGAACAGGTGATGGATGGTGAGGCGGAGGGGAATTTGGATGTCGCACAGGAGATATTGGGCGAGGTGTAGCAGACGGTATGTGCTGAGAAGGTGAAGCTTCGCGTCGTGAAAGCGCCGGCGGGCGACGCGAAGGCGAAGGTGAACGCCTTCGAGGTGAAGTTGGGCGACGTTGAGGTGAAGCAACACGACGGTGAGGTGAAAGATCGCGCCGTTGAGGGGAAAGATCACGACGTTGAGGTGAAAAATCGCGGTGTTGAGGTGAAAAGTCACGACGTTGAGGTGAATGAGCACGTCGTGGCGGAGAGAGATTACGCCGAGGTGAAGGAGGTCCACGTCGAGGAGAAGGGGGACCACGTCGTGGAGAATGCGGCCAACGCTGGGGTGAATAGCGGCGCTGAGGCGAAGGAGGCCAGCGTTGAGGGGAACGGCGAAGTGGCGGCGGCGACCTCCGAATTGGAGAGTGAGGTCTCCATGAAGGCGAAGATCGGCGCGCAGGTGACGCTGGACGCCGTGGAGGCGGAGGTGATATAGGTCGACGATAGGGTGAGTAAGGTCTTCGGATTGGAGAAGGCGGTCTGCGTGGTAGACTTGGCGGCGGCGAACGTCGACGCGGTGGTGAATAACGATGTGGCGGCGGTGGTGATCTGGATCTTCGATAACGAGACGGGGGTCCAGAATACGGCGAACGTCGTGGCGGTAGCGGTGACCGTGAAGACCGTCGATACGGCGGTGGGGAGCGTGAAGATTTTCGTGGAGGCGTCATACGAGGTGGTGGCGGCGACCGTTCCTTCTGCCTTGGCGGCGACCTTTCTCTCTCCCCCTCTTCCATTTCCTGTACATCATTAGCCTGTACTTGATTTTCTTGCTTTATCTCAACAGCGCCATCGATGTCCATCTCAGCCCTTTCTCTTTTGACCACGACTTTTTCTGGCTGGAGTGTCGGTGAAACATCGACATCCATGTGAGCATCGTGCCTGCTATCCACCTGTGGTTCTCTCTCGTTCACTGGAGCCTGTAAGGGCGTAAGAGACCTCCGAGGTGGTGGAAGATCTCCCGGACGAGATTCAAAGCGACGTGTATTTTCAAATCGCGAGTACCGTCGTGGAGAACCACCATAACGACTGCGAGGTGGTGAGTCACGTTCATACCTTCCACGAGGAGGTCCTGGGGAGTAACGGGAAGGTCCTGGAGAATAACGACTCCTAGGAGGTGATGAAAAACGCGAACTACGCGGGGGAGACTCAAAGCGCCGCCTGGGTGGTGACCGCGACCGTCGTCCGTACCGAGAAGGTGGCGGTCGAGGCGGTGGTGAGTCCTGCCGATACCGAGGATAATCTCTTCTGTCCCTGTCGTGTGGCCTTTCTCTGTCGAAATCCCGCCTGTCATCCCGATCCTTCCACCCCCCTCTACCTCGCCCACGTCCTCGTCCATCACGAGATGGCCCACCATAGTGCCCCCGAGTGAATGATGGTGACCGACGCCTTGGTGGAGAACGAGAAGGCTGCTGTGGACGTGCTGGAAGACTCGACATTCACTTGTCGTGGAAGTGGCAAGGAAAAGTCGTGATATTTGTCTTTGTGTACTTGTCCCTTTGGCTCCAAGATTTTTATTCGCTACTCTTTACATATTTACACTGTAAGAACCCTCGGAATTTCGCTGGTGTTCACGTTGCAACAAGATCGTACCGTCTCAGAGAGTCTGCAATGTTTATAAGGCCTGTGCGCACTACGGCGTCAAGTCAGCACTCAGTGATCTGCCTTGTCGACCTTTTATTCAACTAAAATTTTCCACGACGATCACTGAAAACGCCCATTGTTGATTGTGATAGCTATGCCTATCCAGATATGAGGTATGCACTTGCCTTGAAGCTTGACAGGTTGACTCTATTTCTTCTCAACGCAGGCCGATAGATGACGTCTTTTTGATAGCGTGAGCCCTTTCGCCAATACGTATATCACACTTTGAAACATAATTAGAACCGTGCGGTTCAATTCATATGAAATTGCACCTGATGAATTATTCTATTAAATGGCAGTTCCTTTCATAGATGAAGAACGATGTCAACAAATCAGATGAAGTGCGACTGTATTGCAATGATTATCTGGCTTCAACAGGAACAAGAATGATGAAAGTTGGGATATAGTCGGGAATTTCTAACAAAGGCCGTTTCATGCATTGAAACACGCTCGACGAACTGGTGGTATGACTATCTGGGATCAGCATCTATCAATCGACACGGTGTTTTGTTCCTCGGTTTTCGTGAGTTTTGCCTTAAAATGTTCAAAGTTTTTCGGCGTAAATCACGGATGATGTTACGGGTCCTATATCACTCGTGTTGAATGACCACTTATCGAGCGTCCGATAGCCCACGACTGATGCTGTTTCCTACCGGACCCCTTGAACGTGGACACCGGAGAATCTGGAAATTGATTATCAGAACGCGATGGTGCGAATGTTCCGACACTGTAAGAAGTCTCTGATCAGCCTCAGTGTGCTCTAGTCCTGTCCAATGATCGCAGCGTATTCATATAACTGATGGGGACGTCATGGGGCCCAGCAAGAAGCAATAAAGTATCAACATCCATCCAGTTGCATTGGTCCTTTGGAATTTTTGAATTGAAGTGCTGCACATATCAGCATCACGGGGAATAATGATCATGCAATGCTTTGGATAAAATGCGACTTCGTAGTCTCAAGGAAATGATCAAACTCTCCGAAATGGATCTTAACCATCTCATTCATTCTGTTCGAGACGCTAGAGCTATCGGCGTACGTCCCTCTATGTCTATTCGCTATGCAGTACTGATAATTGCTTGCATTTAGTATGTTGTAGGTTAGTAGCTCTTAATACACAGGTTTCGTACCGTTGACGGTTTTGTCAGTCGCGAGTGCGACTATCATGGTGCGTTATCTTCATCAAATCCCCCGCTTCATGGACTGAGATTAGTCGTAGTTATACGAGTGGTCAATTCTATTGGAACAAGAGGTAGAATTTCCTTTGACCCAAAGTCAGGCTTTCGCTTGATCCTGAATTTGAATAGGTTTCACTGATTTGGTATTCCCCTTGGAGTTTGGTGAAAATCCTCTACTTCCTGAGTAGATACTCTCAAATCCTCGACATAGGCGTCCATTTCCAAGGTATAGTGCTCTGGTAACACACACGGGCTTTATTTTGACAGTGCATTGTCCTTCTAGAACATATTCAACCCTCGGCTGATCCCAAGGTACAGCCGTTCGCATCTTGTAGTGATTAGGCTCATCACAGTCGTTGCAGATTTGCTATATCAGCCACGATATAGCTACTGGTACCCATCCTGCATCAGCTATTGCGTAACAATCGATTTACTAGTCGTAGTTTCCTCCGGTCTGGGAATTGCCGTATCTGAATGTAAGTTTGAGTCTTATCCATACTACGGCCAACCCGACAGCCTTGCCTTCATGCAGTGATTTTGATCGTGCGGACATGCGCATTGTACGGTAACTCCAAGAGAATAATATACGGGTTTGGCTTGGTATGGACGGTATGCTCCATCTTCCATGACTAGCTCTAAAACATGTATCTTAGCTCTGATAGATTTGGGTATTTGGTAATATCTGGCCCATCGTCAAGTTTATGAATTCGTCCATCTGTGAGTGCACACTGTGTCCATTTCCCGCCGTAATCCATTCTAATGGCTTCTTGCTTTCTCCAAGTCGAGCGTCAAGTATCAGCCTTGATTCCGGGTTGCTACTTGACTAAAGCGAGCCCTCTCATCTTTATATGTTTCGCCTCCCTTCTATTGTTGGAAACTTGTGAGGACTCGCTTAAAACTTCCTCAGCCGACGGCCTCTAAACATGTTGCTTCTAAAGTAATGGTCGTATTGACTGTCTGGAAGGCTTTTAAATTATGTGGGTGCCCGACTTCTCGTATTTCATAACGTCCTTAGTATAATCTGCAACGTAGTTCGAGGCTCCACAAACCTCCTTATTTCTAGGTTCTTTCGAGATGGTCCGTCCCCTTGATTCAATACGGTTGCACTTCACGATTTCATATATGGTTTGCAGGAATAATATATTACTTCTGTCTATTCGGTCAGTATAAGGGGCCAGAGATGCGTATTTTGTCTCACTAACTTCCAAGCTTTGACACTGGCCAACGTACTTGTTATTCTATTAGCTCCGGCGAGTGTCTTTCCACAGAAACTGCAGTCTAGGTATTAATCTTTGTGCAGAATGACATGCTAGACTTGCTTGATACGTACGCTCCGTTCTGATGGAATCCTCTGTGAACCTGAATATATCCTTGGCTAGATTGCTCCGTGTCTCTCACAGCACTTTATGTTGCCGTCTTCTTCTCGGACTCCGTGAAACAGCTGCCATTGGAGATATTTCGGCGCAACGAGGAGGTGTGGTTACTACACTTCCTGTATCGGGTCAAATGGAGTTCAGAACTCCGATAATGAATGACGAGGGAGAAATGAGTATGCCAGAGCCGTAAATGCGAGCACGGAAAGGAGCCAAACCACAAATTCTACAGCAAACTTTAGGGTAGTAGGACTCTGTGTACATTACATATGTAGCTGTTATCTTTGCTGTGAAATCTCTAGCTCAAAGTCACAGACGCTAAGTAAGTACGTTGCTTAATTCTTGATTTGCCTTGTTCCAGTGACTGGTAGATGGAACTCCTTGGTTATTATCGCCTTTTTAGGTTGCCACGTGCTGACCAAAAAATTGCGATCATCTAAATTTAACCATCTCCTACCCACCATGGGTCGCCGAAGAAAGAACAAGACGCATTTGAAGGGCGTTACTACCGAGTCTGCATCCTCGCAGGCGGGCGTACCGAAGTCTTTTGTTATCAAGCATGGGCAAGTGGGAGCATCCATCGCTCAGCTCGTCAGGGATATACGAAAAGTTATGGAACCTAATACTGCCAGTCGTCTGAGGGTTCGTGGCTGTAGTCTGCGACAACGCCAAGCTGACTTCGTTTTTTTAGGAGAGAAATAGGAATAAACTCAAAGATTACCTGACTCTTGCACCCGCACTTCAAGTCACACATTTACTTGCATTCACCTTGACGCCGATCGCACCGTCATTGCGGATAGTCCGTCTTTCCTCTGGCCCGACCCTCAGCTTTCGAGTGGAGAGATATAGTCTTATGAAAGACATTCTGAATACGTCCAAGAAGACTCGAAGTATTGGCATGGAATACCTTAGTCCACCATTGGTATGTTTTTGTTTCGTACTTCTTGAATTGAAATTTTTATTCCAGTAGCTTGTTCTAGCCTCATTTCCTCCTCCATCTCCAACAACCCCCCCTCATCTACCCCTTGTCATGAAGGCGTTCCAATCCCTTTTTCCTCCCCTCTCACCAAAAACGATAGCACTCTCTTCTGCTCGGCGAGTCGTACTCGTATCTTACAACGCTGATCGTGGCACCGTCGACTTTAGACACTACGTAATAACCGTGAAAGCATACGGCGTATCCAAACGTGTCCGTCGTGTCCTCGAAGGTGCAAACAAAGGCGCAGTATCTCATGGATTCTTGGATCTCGGGAACGAGAAAGACGTCGCTGATTTCCTTCTCCGTAAACGAGGTGAACCAGGTCCTGACGGGTATGAAAGTGCTTCTTCCGCGGAGAGTGTCGCCGGTGATGAAGACGCCGTTGACCTTGCAGACGACTATGTCGGGAAGAACAATAAAAAAGGATCCAGGCGTGCTGTGAGGCTCGACGAGGTTGGTCCCCGGCTGGAGCTGAAGTTGGTGAAAATCACGGAGGGTGTTCCTGGAAAGGAGGGTGGAGTGATGTATCATGAATTCGGTGAGTTGCTCTCAGCGTATCATTCAACCAGGTCTAATGACATGCGCAGTGAAAAAATCGAAGAAGGAAGTGGCTAATTTAAAGGAGGCACATGCCGCGAAAGAAAAGCTACGAAAGGAGCGAAGGGAGGAGCAAGAGAGGAATGTAGCACGGAAGAAGGCCAAAACTGGAGGCGTTGAGAAAGATGATGAGGAGGAAGAGGACGATGATGAAGATGGGGGCAAAGATGAAGACGACGAAGGACACTGGGATGACGAGGAAGAGATTAGTGAGGGCGAAGAAAGCGAGCAGGAGGAGGCGGAGGAAAGTAGTGAAGATGAGGAACCAAAGCCTCCCAAGAAGAAAGTAAAGTTCCGTAGCAAACGATGATCGATCTTTCCTGTTCTTCTCTTACATGATGTATACATTACGTTCAAGCATTTCAGAGATAAAAGCAGGAAAGATACAATAAGAAAATACATAACATGTACTACAAATCTTCATCGTCCGAGATATGGATTTCATCGGTGTTGGCTACTGGTGCTGGAGCATCCCCCTCCTCTGCCTCTTCATCAACCCTAGGCAATGCTGTCTTTTTCGCAGCCACAAATGCCGGTCCTTTTGTTGCACCAGCCTGCTTATCAGCCATGGCCATCGCATCCTCTACCGCGTCCTCCAAATCATCGTCCTTCCTCGTCCCCTGCCTCGCCGCCATAGTCTGCGCCGCCAAATAACTTGCCTCAGTGTTGAATTGTGCCTGCACACTACGCTTAATGCGCAGCATCTCCCTGAAAGTGTCTTCAGATCCCGTCTCGATCTCAAAGCTGTTCCATTCGGTCCAGAACTGAGGGTTGACACGAGGATCACAGAATTGGGAGGCATGCGCGTAGATCGCGCGCGCCCGATCAATTTCACCAAGCTTACGTTCCAGAGCAGCAAAGCGTAGGCATATCTCAGCCGTTTGTCGATCCGGAAGGACTGGTGAGAAGTTTAGACGGAGTAAGAAAATATGGATTTTGAATGGCATACCTTCCAAAGCCCGCTCGTATATGGGACGCGTGGCAGGAAGCCCGTAATTGGCGGTGGCTTTGGCGATGTAAATAGTAAACATCTGTTGAGGAGCGAGAATATGAGTATAATGGTGTTGGATCGTGGGAACGATCCACATACCTCAAATTTGTCTTCGTCGGCAACGACTTGAGTGGCACGGTCAAAGATAGACATAGCCCGTTTAGCCAGGCCATGGTCTTCTTCCAACTGAGCGTACATCAAGAAGAGAGGTTTACATGACTTTGGAGGACATTTCTCTAATGCCTGCTCGAAAAGATCCCGAGCACGTTCAATTTTCGTGCTGCCCTAGAGAACCAATATCAACAGGAACCAAAGCACGTAACAGGAAAAAGCTTACATATCGTTTGATGAATTTGGACAAGTATATATTCCATATCTCGAAGGATATGGGGAAAGTGAAAAGCTCCACGCCCCGTTCGTAAACCTGTTACACGTGCATGTTGAGAATTGGATATGGACATGGGCACGAGGACTTGCCTTGAAGCTCTCCTCAAAGTATTTATTCTCTTCCAAGAACGCAGCATAATTGACGATAATTTGGGCGTTTGCTATTCTAAGCTCCAGGATCTTGTCGTAAACTGCTTTTGCCGTCTCTACTGAGCCTATAGACTCCTCGAGATCGACGTAGAATGACCATAGCTTGAGAGACTTGAATAAGCGCGTCTGTGCCGATAATGTCTGCACATCGCAACGTCAGTACAGCTCAGAGATCCGTATGAATCAAGCATACGTGATCATGGTAATTTATCCTGGTGTTTTTAGGAATTGCTGCGGCACGCTGCATCACACGAATAGCCTCGTCGTAATTTCTACGCCCAAGTCAGGTTTGCCTGGTCACTGAATGGAAGATAAAACGCACTCATGTCGAATCTCCAGCTCTGACCATTCGCACCAGACTTCGGCCAGGTCTTCCACGGCCTTGAAGTTCACTTTGGTCCCCTTCTCGAGAATCTTTCGTGCACTGTCGAGGTCAGGTTCGGCCGTTCCGCTAGCGCCGCCTTCCTCGTAGTACTTGGCAAAGCTAACATACAACCGATGCAAGTTGGCAGTAGCCTTTCGAGGCACAACAGTCTCTAATGCTTGAGTGTATGTTTCCGCAACCTGATATAGGACTTGAGATTAGGCGCGATCTGATGAAATAGGACGTACTTACCTTTTCGTCGTCCTCTCCCCATAGAGCCACTCTTTTCTCCCACTCTTGGACGTCATTGGGATTGCGTCGTATGAGTACCTCATTCACAAGGAACGGTCGCCGATCTATCAAATCCGCAAACTCCTTCATCTTAATGTCGAGTTCCTTCTCCAACTCCTCATCATCTTCGTCGTCTTCTTCATCTTCCAAATTCTGCATCATGGCAGAACTCAAAGACTCGCAGAATTCAGCATAAGCGTCAAATATCTGTGTGAAATCACGAATAGTCAACACCGATGAGATGCCTTGTTCAAAAGTATCCTTCGATCGGTCAAATTCTCCACGCTTGATCCAATATGTCGCTAGACCGGTCCATAAACGACCTGCTTGGTCCTTGTATAAGTCAAGACCGTCTCTCTGTATGATCCTCTCGATATTGAGTTTGCGTGGACTTGTAGGATCCTCGTCCTCGTCGTGCTGTGGAGCAGGTTTGGATTGACCGTCGGCCGGAGCAGATTCCGACGACTTTGCGGCATCAGCCCGTTCGTTGCTTGCATTGGAGATGTCAGTCTCATCCGCGTCCAAGCCTACGTCATCCGAAAACTTCTCAACGACGTCCAGCCAATCTCCCAAAAGTTGGTATGGACTCTTGCCTTCAGGGCTGACGTACTCTCCACGCGCGGCTCTCCGTGCTAACGAAAGAAGGAGCTTTGCTGCTTCGAGAGGGCGAGGGTCTGATGTCGAAGGTGAAAGTAGGAGGGAAGTAAATCGTTCTGTTACGCTCGGGTCAACAGCGACGTAGCGACGATACACTGCAACCATTGTTGATCCTCCTCGTATTTCTGACCAGAGGAGATACCGAACCCAGATACGGAAATGAAGGGAAGGCGGAAGAGTTCGCAGTGCTCGGTCGAAAGTATGGCGTGCATGGGTGTAGGAGATTATTGTAGGACATGAAGGGTGGAAAAATATGGATAGATAGAATAGCCATATCCGGGGAAGCTACGTTGGAATTATAAGATCTGGAAAAATGCATGTCAACGGGCACGTACCTTTGGCAACCACATAAGAGCGCGTTCAAAGGTCGCTACAAGCGACTTCCACTCTTCCCAGCCCACGACGCCATCCAACCCCGCCTCCCACTCCTCAAGATCTTCTCTTTCTTCCTCCAGCGCGTCCTTCATCTCGGGAAACTTCTTTTTACCACCAGCTCTCTTTTTCACGACCTGTTTACCCAGCACGTACGACATCCGCATCGTCAGATACGACTTCCACATCTTGAATGAGCCTGGAAACTGGACCAGAGCTGACTCGTAGAGGTACGTCAGGCGCTGCAGGGATATACGGCGAAGCGGCGTCGACAGAGGTCCAATAAGCGCTGCAACCTCTTCGGGGAGGTCTGAAGGCCGTTCGGTTTTAATTTGGGACGTATATGCATCTCGTGCGGTATGGATTGCCGACCACCAGGCGCGAAAAGACTGTGGATTACGGAGAAGGTCCTCCTCGCGGTGGAGATCTTTTACGGTGACGAGGTCAGGATGAGTGACTGGGCTTGGAATAGGCAATGTCAGTGGAAAGAGAGAGGAGAGGCTCTCCAATGAGTTTCCTTTCTCTGCAATTGAGGGCATCGTGGTCGACGACGAGCAAGAGGTAGTGATCTACAAAGTGAACGACGGAGGCAAGTCAAAGTTCCCACGCTTACTTTTCCTTTACCTTATCAGTCATGGTTTGTACACGTCAAGTTCATCGATACATCGACTCTCAATGACATCCTTTAGCATTCAGTCAAACGCGTTCGGCAAAGCAAGGAGGCTATTGAAGCCAGGAAAGCACGCGAGCAAGCCAAGATCAAGGAATTCCTGGCTCTGAACGAAGACATACTGTCCCGGGTAAGCCTTCAAGCATGGCCGGGTAACGGGTGCTAATTATCTTACAGAAAAAGAATAAGGACTGGTCCAAGGAAGCCCTAGATCTGACGACTCGAATGCTCCAAATCAACCCAGAGTTCTACACTATGTGGAACTATCGCCGGAATATACTACTAAATGGAATATTCGCAAACAGGTGCGATGCGTAGCGGTTCCTATCAATGTCGTGGGCTCACCGGCCGCAAGGACGCCTCAGGAAATCAACGAATTGCTTTCAGATGACCTGTCTTTGACGACAGTTGCCCTGAAGGTACATCCAAAGGTGTACTGGATCTGGAATCATCGTCGGTGGTGTCTCGAGCATGTACCTGATGGTCCTGGTACCGACACCGAAGGCGACCCTAGAGGCTGGAGAAAGTCCTACTGGGACAAGGAAATGTTCGTTGTAGAAAAGATGCTGGACGCCGATCCCCGCAATTGCAAGTTTCTGTTTCCGATGCATACCTTTCTCTTTCTGATACCCCCCCCTAGTTCAAGCATGGAATTACAGGAGATATGTACTAGCTAGTATGCCTGTCCCTCGATCCGAGACATCCGAGTTGGCGTACACCACTAAGAAGATCGAATCTAATTTTTCCAACTTCAGTGCATGGCATCAACGCTCCAAGACGTTGACTTCTTTATGGGACAGTGGCCGTCTTGATCCCGTCAAATCCAAAGAAGATGGTAGGTCATGGGTCCAAACAACCGTGTTCCTGGCCTTACTTGCGTAGAGTTTGAGCTCGTACGAAACGCTATGTTCACCGACCCGGATGACCAAAGCGTCTGGCTATACCACCGTTGGCTCATAGGCTCAGGTTCGATATAATATATTCTTTTGCCCGTTGAGCTAACTTATAATGTCTTATCGCCAGGTGACGATAAGATGCTATTAGAGAACGAGATTGCCGTTATCCAGGAACTGCTGGACGAGCAGCCTGACAGTAAATGTACGTCACGGCCCCTGTTTTGACCTAGCGTACTTTGCTCAACTCCTTTCGTAGGGTGTTTGGAGTCTATTGTGCACTATAAACGCCTCCTGGTCTCAAAGCATGGTGCAACAACAGACACTGCCCGATTGACTCGGGATTGTCATTCTCTTTTAGAGCAATTAATTAAATTAGATCCAGCTAGACGCAACAGATATAGAGAAATTGGTGCGTAGCCTTGGCACTTATATGGAAGCATTGTTTATTTGATTCTCCTAGCCGTGGGGTGCTGATGTCCACGGCGCCCACGCTTCTCACAAAGACTTGTGATGTCCTCTTTAGTGCATAAACAATCAAGTTCTTTCTTATTACAAGGAAAAGGAACGATTCTTCAGTCAACGTATTCGTACAGCCTTCCCTCCGACATGGCGATCAATAGACGAGGCGCTTAACACTTGCACTCGCCGGGCTTGCAAGCGCAGCTAGAACATGGCAATAATGATCAGAAAACACACTTCAGTCTAGACAACAAGGACTCACGATGCGCCGCAGTTGCAAGAGGTGCTGCCGCAGCCATTCTGAGAAACAGGGGTCTCAAAGGTCTGAAGATATAAGTCAAGAGCCATTGACTTGGACAAGGAGAAGGTGCGTACGGTGAACATTGTAAATCAAGGTTTGAAGGCTGATCGTGGCAGTTGTGGTTTGTGGGAGAGTTTGTTAGAGCCCACCTGCTAATTGGATCCCCGTTTTATACGCTCCCGGACTGTTTACTCCTGTTGTTTAATCGCTGACTCATCCATCCAGATATTCGCGCATTGCTCTCCTATTGGTTGTCCAGAAAATGGTGCATTTCAGTCTCCAGGCGGCGGATAATGTGACTGGATATCCTTCACTGCTTATCATTTTACCTGGCAGTCAGCACGACAGGGTAATATCTCGTTAACAGCAGGCGTAATCCCGGTCGGACCTATCTGAAACGCTGTAGTCCTTTATCGCCGGCCTCCACTTCAACATGCTGCCCACCGTGTAACTGCGGAAGTAAGTTCTCTTTACGTTGCCGAATTCGAACCTCTCGAACCAGGCTGGTGGCCCAGAGACGTGTTGCCGACGCGTGTTGATGAACGTGGTATCATATCCGCATTGACGATTGTCATATCTCCTGATGTTTCTGTATGTCTCTCGTTCTCAAGGGACAGATAGTAGCTACCGCTCGCCTGCGGTGAACGGACGCTTAACTGAGTGATCGAGCTTAAAAATTCTTTTTATCTTCTTCATCCTTTCCTGAGTATTTCGACGTTGATTAAATTTGTATTTATTCCTGCTCTTATGGTTTATCGTGTAGCAAATATAGCGCTAAACGACCTGGTTTTTGCCTGGTTTTTTTAACTTTAATTGTTACCTACTGCCATGCCTTCGGCAAATTCCGAAGAACATCAGGCCTCGTGTATCCGGCGTGTTGAGGTAGAAATTTCACCTTTTCTCTCGTCCTTCCATTGTTTATCGTCGACGCCCACGACCTCTGTCGGCCATCTTTCTGTCACCTTTGACGGTAATGGAGGCTCGTAACAACCTTTTTTCTCGCGGCTCGACACCACCTGTACAGCAGCCCCAGCCACAGTATCATCCGAGCCAGCATCTATCGCACAACATTTCTTCTTCCAACATCGACACTCTATTTCAACATATCAATTCATCGTCCTCTGACCTTTCCCAGTCCCAACAGGTATTCAGTCAGCAGGAGAGTTACGGAAGCAACGGATCCAATCCAACAACGCCCATGATGTCCGTGTCCGACGAACCATCTTCGCCACATGCGAGCAGTAACTCAAACACTACTCTTGCCGAAAGGCAAAACGCACTGTTATCTCTTCTTGCTGGCCCTCCAAGCAACCCAGCGCCCAGGAACTCGAATGCTGGGCCTGGTCCGACCATGCCACCACAGCAGATTCCTACACCTCCCGGAGGTTCACAGCCGAGGTCTGGATCGGGAGGTTCTGCAGTCAGTGCAGAAGCACAAGGAAAATTGCTGTTGGAACAGCTGATGGCTGGGTGAGTATACTATATCTTGGTACTGTCAGACGCGTTTGCTTGCCGACGATGATCTTATCCTCGTTTCTTTCGACGCATGCGCATTTCATTCGCCGGCGTGCAGCACGTCCCTGCATAATGGCTGCTGTGGCTGGCTTGGTGCCATGATCGGTTCACACGCGGCAGCTGCGTGGCGAACTCCCTTCTTGTATGCTTGCTCGTACTGACATGCCTTCTATCTCGCCTGTAGAACAGCCTCACACTCAAATTATTCAGAGTCTCCACACAACTCTGCCAACCCTGCCGCTCCCTCGCCACCATATCAGCAGTCGCAGGAAGAGTACCGTCCCTACGGCCCCCAGTATCAGGATACTATCGATCTTACCGCAGACATCTCTCGTGCTCCTGCTCCACCCCAATCCCAGCAGCTACCACCGCAGCCAGCAGCAGAGCCACAAAAGACCATGTTCGACTTTGTCTCGCCTTTCGACGCTCTCACTTCAACTTCAGGACCTCCCAAGAAGAAGCTGGCTTCAAATGTTTCCAGCGGCGGCGAAGAATCAGCGTGGACGACGGTGTCGGATCCGAAACGACGATCTGTCGAAAATCTCTTGGACCAGATGACTAATATCCAATCGTACCCTCAGCAGACTTCCCCATACGATCTCTATGATCCATCGAGCAGCGATTACACACCTAGGTCCACGGCGGACACACGGTTGTCTCAGGTAGATCCTCGAGTTCCACCACCACCTCTTCCTCCAAAACCGGCACCAGGCCGTGAGTCCTCTCCCCGCCTCTCGCCCCCAAAGACACAGGCACAGCGTGCGCGCATGGGTGAATCACCAGCTAGCCAGCAAGGCACCATTCAGAGCAATGGTGGTAGCAGGCGAGACAAGGAAAGCTCCCCCGGGCCGGGTCCTCGTGGTGGTAGCATCAGGCGTGGCCAAGGCAGAGGAAACAAGAATTACGCGAACGCAAAGTGCGTTCATGTTATTTACCGCACGACTGTCTTTTTGCTTACACCTCTCGGCTAGTTCTCAGCCGCAGACTATCATCTTCGATGTCGCTCAACCTTTGGATGAAATTCAGGCCCCGAGGGATTCTGTCAAATCAACAGCAATTGCGTTGGTCAAGCAGGAGACCGTCTTTCTTCCTGGAACAACTATTGGTGCTACGCACTGGGTTGCCTATGCTATGAGCAGGGGGCGTGTTCGTGTGATCTCGCGCTCCAACGGAGATCGAACTCTACTTCAGCTACCGTCTACCTTTGGAACCGCCAGTGTCTCCGACATGGCGGTCTTTGGCAACCGCTTAGCCGGTGTCACTTCTGATGGTGGCTTTGTTGTTTGGGAGCTCCCTGAAGTAATTACCGACGATGTCCCGTATGTGCTTGTTATCATTCGAACTGGTTGAGTACTGAACATCTACAGGGGAAGTCTGTTGCTCTGTGTAGCACCTTCACCGGATGCAGAGCCTCTTCAGTCTGTGAAATGGCATCCCAAAGATCCCGACACTCTTGCTGTTGCCTCTGATAGCCAAATTTATCTAATTGATTTAGCCAATGTTTCCGGATTGCATGGTCCCAGCTTGCCTCATAGTGATCTTCGTCACATCGGCCATCTCATGACTCTGTCTTCTGTGAGTTTCCCTCCAAATCTGCATTGACAATATCTGATCGCTAATTTACGCAGTCACTGATTGCCTTCGACTTTGATACCTTGCAATACGCGCTCCTTACCATTTCCACCGACTCCACTCTGACAACATGGAATATCCAGGACAGAGTTCCTTATGCCAGCCATAAGATCCGCGGCGAAGATATGCCCTCGTCGCTCACATACGCAGATGGTGTCATAGTCGTTGGTAGGAAGAACGGGACTGTGTTCCAGCTCCTTTCATCCAGTACGAAAGCAGTGCTTTCCACAATTAAATTCGTAAACAGTGCGGGTGGTCCAGACGAGCTCAACATGTTCGGCCATGTTAGCTACGATGCACGGATTCAGACTCTGTGGATCGCTAACTCGAGGCGTGACAGTATGATCGCATTCAAGCTAAACATGGACTCACCTGTGATCATGGGTGATGAGTCTGGCAGGGGTTACGTCGAGCAGGTCGTCGAGTTTTCCGGGCCGAAACCCACCATACATTTCGTCATCTTAACGGCAGACGCAGACCCTAATGGGGACGAGGCTTACGCTGCCTGCGTCGCTGCTAAGGTACCTCCTGGGGAGTTGGCCTTGGCGGCGTTCTCTGTACATTCGAGTGGTGTTGACCAGATTCTTATCCGTAGAGAGTGGTTTGATGTCGCACTTTCGTCGACGACAGCGAAATATCCTCCTATCACTCCGCCGCAGCCTCCCCCTGAAAAGACCAGGCAGGCGCCGACGGTTGCTGCTCCTCAGCCACCTCCCCGCTTGAGGACGCCACCGTCGGAAGAGGTTGAAGTTGATGTATCGAGAGATGAGGGACGGTCACATGAACCAAAGGGGAAAGGTCAGAAGGGGAAGAATGTGTCCTGGGGCGGTAAGGACGATAATGGGAAGGGCAAGGAGAAGGAGAACACTGAGGTGCCCGTCGGACAAGCTCTGACAAAGGAGATGAAGAAGTTGGAGGACAGTTTGCATACAAGAATCACGCGCTCACTCAACAAAGAGATGGACAAGCAACGTGAGTGGCTTGCTCTGACAGCGCTAATGAATGATCTGACATTGTTTACAGAACAACGATTTGAGGATGCTCGCGCACACGAACAGGCAGAAGATTTCGCTCGCCAAGAGAAGATCCTAAAGCTAATTTCCACGGAACTCACAAGGAACACTACCAGGGTCGTCGAGGTCGCCGTCAAGAACGAGGTCCAGAATTCAGTTCTTCCTTCTCTTGAGAGTATCACCAGGAACGAGGTGAAAACTGTTTTGAATGATCAGCTCGGAAGGGGATTAACGGACCTTGTCTCACGAGTAAGTTCACTTCTTCTAGTGTCCTTGATTAGTCCTAATGGTCCCATTGTAGCGTCTTCCCGCGGAGATGGAGAGTCTGTTACTTCGCCCGGAGTTTTCTACCAAGCTTGCGCAGATTCTGGCCTCCAATATCAATATCGCTATTGATAGACAAGTGAAAGAAGTGGTATCTCAAATTCTCATTCCTGAGATACACAATATCAAGAATGAGATCACGCGGTGGCAGAATGAAGTTAGCAGGACCCATGAGGTATGCATTGCCGTGTCGATCTGTGGCGACCAATTAAATAACTTCTTTATTATGTAGACGTCGATCGGCCAGTTGGAACGGTCGGTGCGACTGTTGTCCGAGCAGGTTAAGTTCCAGAGTTCTCACCCTCCAGCCGGCACCCCTCCAACGCAGCCTCCGGCGTCGCAATCGCTTCCCATGGGTATGCCCATGCAACAGCAGCAAGCTATGGGTCAGCCTCAAATGCAAATGCAGGCTCGCATGCCCATGGGCCACTCCGGTGCTCCCATACCTCAGCAGCAACCAGGGTGGTATCCGCATGACCCACAGCCGGCACAAGCATCTCTGCCGTCGTGGTACAGGCAGGGCATCGCGGCACCGCAACCCTCTCACCCTGCGCAGCCTCCGCCTCCGGTTGAGAAGCCCATAACTGCGGATGAGATGGCAAAATATGAGAATCATTTCGTAGAGCACTTGTCGCCTTCGGCCCCCACGCAGGATCTCCTCACTCTGTTGTCCCGTACTAACATTGACACGGTCCTCTCCATGCGGCCTGATGTTCCTACGCTGTCCCAGACTTGTATCATTGTTATCATTCATCGAGTGAGCCCGTAGACTTGTCGTTAGACGCTGTTGTTATAGCTGACTGATTTCGCAGACTGCCCCTGTCATTGATATGTCTGCACCTTCTGATCCTGCATTCAAACTTGCTATGCAATGGATGCATCGAGCCCTGCAACTTCTGCGTCTAGACGTAAGTCTTTTATATTGATGAGATGGTTGCGTTTACATGTACTGAATGCGTGCTTCCAGGACAACATGATGCTGGACTACGCTCCCAGAGTCATGCCCACAATTTATCGGAGTCTCGGTATAACGGAAAAACGCCTGAGTCTACTCCCGGAGATGTCTCCCTCAACAAATGAGGGTATACAGAATCTGAGAGAGATTCGGGGGATGATTGAACGGAAGGTTCCTGGTGTAATGAGGACGCAGGCGGCAGCTGCCTCTGCGGGAAATGCTGCGCCTAATACTAACCAAGCTTGATACATGTCGCTCCTTTTTTTACGTTTTCTTTTTGAATCTCACTTCTTACTTGCTTTACTTGGGCTTTGTCTGTATTCACGAATATCATTTACTACGCTTTGATATGACGTGAGCGGTATTGCTAGTTTTCCCGATATGGAAGTTCGGTAAACGGTGCGTATGCACTGCACTTGTTCTACTCGTCTCATCATTTCGCCAACATCGCGTGCAGCCTGTACCGGTACTGAAAGGACAGGGATATTCACTTATCCCTTGGCAGAGCCGTATCTGTTGAACAGTACACTCTTCTGGTCTGGTTTACTCCGTTCGCCATGCTCGACCACTGCTCTATCTCGCACAGAGGTTTGTTGGTTCGCTGTCACATATTTGCGATACTGACGTTGTAATAGGCGGGATTGTGTTATGGTCACGGTCATTCACACCGGAAGCGTCTCACCTAGCATCGTCCTCAGCGTCGCCCGTCAATTCCCTCATTCGTGAAGCTCTCATCGAAGGTCGCACCACGGATGAAAAGTACGAAAAAGATGGATATGCGGTCAAGTGGACCTTTGTCAATGACCTGGAGCTGATTTTCGTTGTCGCATACCAGCGCATCCTCCAACTGACATACGTCGACGAACTTTTGGTTGCCCTCAAGACGCTCTTCATGAAAATGTTCGAACCCTTTTTGGCGACCTTTGTAACATCCCTTCGCAAGGCTAATTCTAAGACGACATCGGCGAAGGAGAATCCGACGAGCTGGAATTTTTCGAAAGTGTTTGAGCGATGGGATCAGGTATTCGACAAGTTGTTGAGGGAACTCGAAGACAAGGTGCGTCATTTTGCTCTACAGATGAGTATTGACTCAAGTGTGATATTTAGGACCGAAAGTCAAGGGGTCGCGCCCCCATCCGACCTGTTGTCGCTATAGAACCCAGCCCACCCTCGGATGATCCGAGCACAGGTGAATACGGCTTATATTTTCGCCAAGCTGCTATCTAATATTCTCAATCAGTCCCCTCTCAGCCGACGGATAACCCACAAGACGAGCAGCAGATCGCCCGCAATGTTCAGGCCCTGAGGAACCGGTTACGGGGCCGTGGGGGCAGGCGAGGTGGGCGAGGCGGGGGCAGAGTTGCGGATTCATTTGACCGGGACAGTCTGCCGAGCTCCGAGTATGATTATACCTAAATTCTTATCCATGATTTATCTGACGTTCTTGACCTAGCTCCGAGGCTCCTAATAAGCGACAAACGAAAGCAAAGGCGGGTCGCAAGTGGGGAGACGAGGAGATCACCGAACAGGACATGAAGACCTTTGATTATAGTGTGGACAAGCCTGTCAACGGAGGCGTCAACAAGCCTGATCTGGATGCCCTCGTCGATAAAACCTCTCTAGGTCATGTCCGAGCGGATGGGATGTACGAAGTCAAGGACTGGGAATTTGACGTCGCCGATGATATACTCAGGCCCGCTGAAAACAAGAAAACGAATGCGACATCTGGATCATTGGGTACTTTGGGGTCATTGTTCGCACGGCTAACGGGTTCCAAGGTGCTGACGGAGGCCGATCTCAAGCCTGTCCTCGATGGAATGAAACAGCATTTGATGCAAAAGAATGTTGCTAAGGAAATTGCTGATAAGGTATGCGAAGGTGTTGGAGAGAGTTTAGTAGGCAAGAAGGTCGGCGGGTTCCAAAGTAAGTTCACGACAATCTTATCTTGTTGTGCTTACCCAGCATAATCACCAGCAACGAATGCGGCTGTTCGCCTTGCGCTTTCGACGTCTCTAACACGTATCCTAACACCTAAAACATCTACCGACCTTCTTCTTTCCATTCGTAACAAGCTAACTGCCCCCGTCCCATCTAATCACCAACGTGCGCCGTACTCAATTACGTTCGTCGGCGTCAATGGCGTTGGTAAAAGTACGAATCTATCCAAAGTCTGTTTTTGGCTAATCCAAAATGGACTGCGGGTCTTGATTGCCGCTTGTGATACCTTCAGGTATGTACATTTGCGATGTCCTGCAAAGCCGTGGTCTGATCTTGATCACAGGAGTGGCGCTGTGGAGCAGCTGAGGGTTCACGTCCGTAATCTGAGCATGCTGGGTGTAGACGGCGCCACGAATAGCAAGGCCAAAGTGGAGCTTTTTGAGCGTGGATATGGTAAGGACGCCGCAGGAATAGCACGGGAAGCTATTGCATACGGTATGGAGAATCTTTTCAACATGTTCATGCACAACTGAATGTGGCCTAGCTAAAGATAACGACTTTGATGTTGTTTTGATCGACACCGCAGGTAGAATGCAGGATAACGAGGTATGTTGTTTTTGATTCATACAGCACAACGGTAGCTGATCATTTTCATTCATCAGCCGCTTATGCGTGCTCTAGCCAAGGTAAACGCACAACTACAGCTGTGACGATGATGTCTAACGGACGTCTAGCTTGTTGCGGTCAACAATCCAGACAAGATCATCTTTGTTGGTGAAGCGCTTGTAGGCAACGAGGCCGTGGACCAGCTAACAAAGTTTGATCGAGCCCTGAAAGATTTCTCTTCTGCCTCTGGGGGAGCGGGGAAGGGTAGAGGCATTGATGGCATGCTTGTAACAAAATGGGATACAGTGGATGATAAGGTGATCTGGTCTTTCTTTTAGTTGTTGAAACGTTGTGTTGAAACGTGATTCCCAGGTCGGCGCAGCGCTGTCGATGACATACGTTACAGGGCAACCTATTATTTTTGTTGGATGTGGACAGGTGGGTTTTATCTGGTTCCTTATTGAACACTGCTCATTGTGATATTACAGACGTATACTGATCTAAGGCAGCTTAGAGTAGGCAACGTCGTACAGGCCATTCTTAGTGATTAACATAGTAATTGTAATATCTCGTAATCCTCTATCATGCAACTTTGATCAAAATCATGTACTAGATGAATGGATGAAACGCGGAACCAGGTCTAGCAAAAAATACACTGAATGCAAGTAGGCGGCTATGTGGATACAGGGTACGGGAAGACATAAGAGGGAATATAAATATTCACGGTTTCAAACAGCGTGAAGAGTTTTTGATCAGATCCAGCCTGCGAACAAATCAAAGGGCATGCACAACTGAACTAGTATCTACGGTGACTGTCTCGAAAATTGGGGGGTCGGCCCGCGACAAAGAGCGTAACAAACTTTTGCCACCTGTATTGCTCGGTAACTTATCGAACATGGAGCGAGTGCGCGGGGGAGAACCTGATCTGGCAGTTTTCATGCGCTGGAAAGGTGAATTGGGGTGCGTGAATTCGGCGGATGGGGCTGTGCGTTTGAGGCGCCTACGGCGACGGAGGAAGATGAAGAGTATGAGAGCTGCGATTAAGAGGATGACGACCCCGCTAACGACGCTGCCGATAATGGCGCTTTTGTGGGACTTTGCCTGAGTGCCCGATGCTGCAGAGGACGCACTGCTATCCGTGGCAGATGACGTAGGAGGCGACGATGAATTTATACTGGCTGAGGACGGTTGATGATCGATCGCGGTGCTACTAGTTGCACTCGTGCTTGTGGTGGTGAGAGATGTAGAGGTGGAAAGTGCCCAGACTGGGGAATATGAGGAGGTCTGGGTGGGCTGTCCATCACTGTCAGATTCCGATGAAGATGTGGGTTGTGTGCTTGTTCCTTGCAAAAAATGAGAATTTTTCTTTTAGTTGAAGTCGAACACCTTACCAGTCGCGCAACCCGGACTCCAGGGACTACAGTTTCTAGTACTACTACCTCCGCTACACCCATCTGGGCAGCCGTTCTGGCCGTCGGCTTGCCCTTCATTACGCGCCTATAATGGAACATGAGTAGCCGCAGTATAAACGGACTACACTGACCTACCCCAAATAAATCCTGTAGCACGGAAGACATCAAATATCCAGAAGGGCTGTTTTGCGCAACTTGAAGCGGTACTGGCGCCATGGATATTGCACGAGGGTGTGCTTAAAAAAACTCGTAAGAGAAAGGAAAACGACGGCGGCCTTGATGGGAGATGAAAGCCAAGAGGCAGGATGTGTACATGTTTTATCAGGCGCAGATACGAAGCAACCCAGGGCTATGCGATGGTTGTGTAACCCGGCCCATCAAAAGATTAAAGACGGATGGGTTGTGGTATGATGTCAATGATCGAGATCATCGGTATTGGGGATCACCGCACGTGACACATGCAAGCTTGGCGCCGACTCTCCATCATCGCCCAGACGCCCGTCATGAAGATCGTCCCTGTCCCTGTCCGCCAGGACAACTACAGCTACCTCCTCATCGATGAGCCCTCCAAAACAGCTGCCGCCATCGACTCGTACGACGTCGCCAAGGTCGTGTCTGCAGCAGACACTCTAGGTGCCAGAAACTACCCTTAGCCGCGCCCCGCTGACTGCTCACATCAACATCAGGCGTGAAAATCATTGCGGGAATCACGACGCATCATCATTTTGATCACAGTGGAGGCAATGAGGTACGCTGTGCTGAATCGTTGTCGAGATTGTGTCGCTTATTAATGCGCTCAGACCTTTGTATGTCGTACTGCTATTCAGTGCCTCTGATATGTATCGAGGCTATTCCAGGCCGCGACTTTTCCAGATGCACCTATATACGGCGGTAGTGAGAAGATTCCCGCTCTGACGAATCTCGTCAAGGACAACGATGAATTCACGCTGGGAGATATTCATGTCAAGTCTGTTTCAATCACTCCAGTATCCTTGCTTTGCCTAACAAAGGCCAGATGCCTTGCTACCCCGTGCCATACTCAAGACTCTATCTGCTACTTCGTTACCGATACGGTCAACAAATTACACCCTGGAGGTGTATTTACGGGCGACACGCTCTTCATTGGAGGCTGCGGTCGCTTCTTCGAAGGGACGGCATCAGAGATGATAGCAGCTCTGTCATACCTTAGCAAGCTTCCTGACGGCACCCTGGTTCTCAACGGCCACGAATACACCGGTGGAAATGCCGCCTTTGCCAAGTCTGTTGAGCCTGAGAATCCGGCAATTGACCGGCTCGCCGACCTCGTGAAGCAGAACAAGATAACGACTGGACTGACAACCATAGGAGATGAAAAACAATGGAATGTCTTCATGCGTCTAGGAAGTGCTGCTGTTCAGTAAGTCTTGCTTTGCTTTCCAGAACGATTTCTCAACGGGGCTTGCAGGCAGGCAACATCGGAAACTTCTGAAAGTGCCGTTATGGCCAAACTTAGGGAAATGAAGAACAACTTCCGGGGGTGAGTCGGATAGCGGAAGTGTATAGTTTACTGGGGTTACTGACAACGTAGCCCATCACGACTGTAAGATAACAATTCAACATTTTTGGAAATGAAGCAACCTGTATTATCCGAAATGATGAGACAAGCAATCGGGAGAATAAGTAGTTGGGGACACGAGACATTTGAGCAACGAAAAGTAGTACAGTCCCAAATGGTGGATTATAGGGCTTAACGTCAGTTAGGCGAGTCCCACAGCTTTCGTGACTGCGGCGCGAGCATAGGGGATGTATGATAGCGTATACCATGTATACGCCAAGTACTCGATGATAACGAATACTGTCCATGCACATCAGCTGGTGTAGAAGGAAACCCTGTAAAAGGAAACCAGACGTACTTAGGCAGAGAATCTGATACGACCATTGATCGTCAGCAACCAGTATCTGCCGAGGATAGCTTGGCGACGTACATCGTTATCAAGCACAAATGCAGCGATGAATACCAATACAATGGATCCCAGGAATATGAATGTCGCAACAACACGGACAGGCTTGAACATCTTACACAAGGGGTCAATGTCGTCAGGAAACCTGAGTTCGAGGACAGACTTACAAGCTTGAGTTGCTTGAGAAACTACGGAATCCAGTTAGGAACCCATGGTAAGAGAAGAAATCCGACGCCACGCACCCCAATCAAGAACCCCGTGCCGACGAGCGACACAATCGTTCCCATAACATAGAGCACTGTCCAGCACACCTTAGGGTCCAGAATAGACGGTACTGGTAGAGAGACGCACCCGCAAAAATACCCAGCTGCCCGATGAATAGCAATATCGACCCCAGCAGACTGAGCACAAAACCAACAACCAAGCTGCGAGGCTCAGAACGGGCGGCTGAGCACAGACACGGCACGGACTCACCATCCTATGAAACCGTACAACCTCGTAGTCCTCGAGAGCCCTAAAAACTTGAACGCCGAATCTCCTTCGAAGAACTGTGTCTCAGGTAGGGTGCTAGTGGCGGTTTCGAGGTTGAGCCATCCTTTTGCCATGGTTGGATTTGAGAATTGATGATTTCTCGAGACGTTAATGGGCGCTTGAAGGAAGAAATACCGCGTAGCTGTACCGTGCCAGCAGCGGATGTGTAGAGCAAGGTCGGAGAGCGCTTACCGTACGGTTGCTGATGCAGATTTCAGGCCCAGGCCCGGTGCGGCTTGGACACACAAGACAAAACAAAGTGGAACCAAAATTGATACAGTTTTAATTTTCCTAAATTACACACAACCAAGGAAGCTCGGGATATGAAAACATAAAAAATAGCTCAAACAAAATACATCTGATTCTTCATGTTGCCGTGGATGGGGGTGAAGTGCTCACGATAGTACTCAAAATCGTGTTCCACGCCAGATTGAGTAGACTCGGCATCAAACATGGGGATATCAAAATGGAACTTTCCACGACGGCATACGAGCTGTATGAAGTGGTTGGTCAGGAACAATCGTAGGGCGCAAACAAACTTACATCGGCATCTGACAAGATGTCAGAAATTTAGCACAAAGAAAGAAAGGACAACGTACAGTATACGGGCGCAGGGATCTTGACTGATCGTGTAGACCGAGAGTATACATGGCAGAGGGCATACCTAGAACACAGTCCATTAGAAATGAAATGACATGGCCACTGAGACCAAGTACGCACGTTAGTTGCGCGATTGCCATCACAGCTTGGTTCCTAACATCACAAAGGTCTCAGAATACTCTTTGTACAGTGAGAGTCAACGTACCCGTCCGTGAATAAATTCCTGTAGATGTCATCATGCAATATCGTATAATGTCCAGGGATGCTAGCTGTAAAGCGCCAATGAGCAACGGCAAAAGAAGTGCACAGGTGAGTTCAAAACTGACTTCCTTTCAGACCGGCCTGCGACTGAAGGTAAAAGTCGTTATAGACGGGATGCTTCAGCTCTTCTCGAATATTAGTTATCATAGTCTCTAAAGGGTAGAAATGGCCGCAGACACACCATTGTCAACGAAGAAACCCGCGTGGCAATTGGCGGACCTGTCGCCTTGACCGGGGCTGGGGAAAAAGCGGAAGTGATGTCTCTTTGTCACGACTAGGAACGTAAGTTGCGGGCGTCGATTTACACCCTTGCCTTTGTAAAATCTTTGAACGGCAGCTGAAGAAGGAATCAATCAATCTTCAAGCCCCACAAGTCTGCAACATAAAAAAATGCACCTTCAAGAGATTTTCCCATTTCTTCCCTTCGAACGATCTCAAATTCCCCCTCGGAGACACCATCCCGATAGAATATGAGACGTTGAGGTACCACATTATTCTTCGCATAGAATGCCTCGAGACAGGACTGCATGAAAAAAATGATGACTAATGAGTCCTTGAACATTTAACTTCAAAATTTCGCATACAAAGACCATGTCGTCCAATTTCTCTATGATTTCTTGCCTTGACCTTTGAATTTCCATTCTCGCAGTATATTGAGCTCCGTATAGGTCCATCGATGCTACCACAGATGCAACTGATGGAGCCATACTACCAGGTCCTGCATGACTGACATCCGCACCTGGATTCATGTCATTTGATGTGAATCCTAATATGATTATAATTACTTACCGATAATCATCGTAGGGGCATCGGCAAAGAACTTCATCGCAAGGTCTTGAGGGACAAACCCCCGACCCGACAGTTTCGTGTTGATTCTTATGTATCAATTGGCATGAACAATTCTCCAAGGTCAGACAAGAATCTCACTTCAGGATCAGGTTATTATGATACTGATTAAATTTCCTGGCATTGTATCCTTCGTGGAATCTACGTGTCCAGCGCTGGTCAATAATGCTTAGTTCATCGATCGGAGGATAAAATTTAAACAGCTGACTGACCACACACTGGGTCGGAACTCCATGAGTGACGTCGCCTGCACGCTTGACTGCAATGTACAGATCCGCAGCATTTTCTGGCAGAATACAGACAAGTAGCTCTGCCCTGATGGGAGATCCAATACGAAGCAGAAGCTGATAGAAATCAGTGTCCTCAAATTCAAGGTCAAGTTGTAATAGGCAGCTTACTGATTCAATTCTCTCTTGTGAATTGACATCATGATGGACATGTGGCGTTGAAACGGCTACAGCAAAGAGGTATTTGAGATGGAATGGGCATAAAGACAAGACACGGCTCACACATTGCTACGAAATCAGGTTAGTATGTATCACAAGTTTGTGCCACAACTGAAAGGCCTACCTATGACTCTCATAGCCAGGGCCAAGTCCATAGAGAATTGCTGTATGATTGACTGGTCGCCGCCTGTGAAATTGATAACAGCCCAACTTTTCAGTGGGGCCGGTGTGTGAAGCGGCTTATTCATTATGTCCCATGAACCGTCCTAGAGTCTCCAAGTTCATAAATTGGAGCAACACCGGACCGTTTATGACTCACATGGTTGGCATTGACCACCCTCACACCATTCTGTGCCTTCCCGTATGCTAGCTGTGGCCGGGGGAGAGCCTTTCCAGTAACTCGGAGGGGCTCCGGATTGATGTTTATACCTGCTCCTTTCAAAAACTCGGATTGCGTGTGGCCTAGATGTCCCCAGCCTTGCTGTATCATTCGGAGCCGGTCCGCAGGTTTCTCAGGCACCACCTTCAACACTTCTCTGATAGCCTCGGGAGAAAGCCGATTCTAAGAAAGTTATGAATGGCAGTACTTTAATGAGTAAGAGAATTGACTGACATCGTATAACTGTTGCGTGGTCTTGCAACAGACAATCGGTACAATGGTTTGTTGCCCGAATTGAACACCCAAGGTTCCTGGACGTATTGGGACATTATAGGCAGACCTGAAATGTTCCTAGGCAAATTGTCGGCAAAGGAGAGAAAATCAAATGAACGCCATACAGCAACCGTAATCCTTTGACCGTCTTTGTCGAAAGTGATGGCACCAGCGTCCTTGACCAAACCCTTGATTCTTTTTGGCCTGGCAGTCGGGCGGTGAGATACTATCACCTTTATACCACGAAGGAAATGCCGTAATCTTGACATTTTACTTTCGTCTAAGTTTACCAATTGGCGAGAGTCACGCAAACCAAGAAATTCAGCCGACAGATCTTCCAAGCGACGTTCAGGAACGCTTGCGCAGTCGTCAGAAGGTAAAATTTACAATAAGAGAGTACCAACTTACACGGCTGTCACCGCAATATCGACGTTGAGGACGATATGGTCCTTAACTAGTCTAACACTCCTACGATTATTGGCCAGTGAGCACTAGATGCAGGTCCACAGCGAACCTGCACGTACTGAAAATAGCCCCGCCAAAGTTCCAAAGGCGCTATAGAACGTGGTGTTGCTGTTGAGAAGGAGTTGAGTAAGCATGCACACAGTGGTAAGTAGTAAACACTGAAAACCTTTTCCCTCTCGGATGTAAAAGCTCGCAGCTTTACTGAGTGCCATTCCCGACCTGAAACACACCGGTTGAGCAGGGATCTTTCTATAGAAAATTTCACCTACCCTCTCGGATATGCCTGAACGGACATATTGAGCATATTCAAGGCAGGGGCAGCGGTGACCAAAGATTGTGTATTGCCCCGGATAAGTTGTTTCAAGACTCTACGGGAATTCTCATTATGATCTCGGATAGAGCAAATTGAACGTACCCGATATTTACCTTGCCGGCCAACGTTATAATGACCGAAACATAGCGAGGTTTCGGCGAATCGACATCCCATACGACATCCGCCTAGAAGACTTGCCGTTAATTAAACCTAGATAAGCTAAGAGGAGAACAGTACCTTCATGCCAGATCCCGGTATTTCATACTTCCTCCACGAAAATAAGTTCTTTTTGCCATCGAAAACTGATATTATGATTTAGTACATGAAGAATAAAATCAAAAATATTAAACTCACCGCCGATCTTCGTGAAGATTTGTGGCATGACTGACGTCTGCAGACGCCTGACGATTTCGTGGGCCTTCGCAGGACCGAGTTTGAACTCTCGCCCACTGGTCCGGCTTTCCCAATTTGGCGTGATTACTACAGTGAATTTGAACATGTCTTGAAAGAAGATCTATGAAAAGACGAACCGACTATAGCGACATCAGATATCCGCGATGATAAGAACTTGAAAGAGAAACCGGGAGGCTCACCATCGTACTGGTACACTGTGGACTTTTCAGGCCATTGAAGTTTGAATATATTTGCGGTTACAACAACGGGAGTGGCTTGGTTGGCGTGCTGGATCAGCGACATGGGGGCGAGTGACAGGAAATGGGAATAGGAACCGAGGTATCAAAAAGGCGCGACCTCATTTATGGGCAACTTGATCGCATGTGACAGGTATCAAAGGGCACGTGCCGCGTCGGTCCCGACTTCTTTTCAGCGGCGTTCTGACTCATGTTCTTCTTTTGACGTGCTAGCAGGTTCTAGTCTTCAGATTAGCTATAGTATGTATATGAAGGTGTCGCCGCCTTCATGTAATACTTTTGTAAGGTTCGTGTCTTCTTGTGTTCTTGGGTTAACGTTCACGTATATCCATCCCCGCAGGTGCAGAATGGGAGGAAAGCTTGCTTGAAACGTATATCCTGATGACGATCCAGTGCTTACTTCTTCCGTCTTTCATCAATTCTGGAATGTCAGCTGCAAAATCGCTTCTCACATCTTGTCACATAATGCATTCCTTCGTTCCTTCCTTTGGGAAGCGAGACCAGAATGTTTGGCCTGCAAACGCAAAAGTGATCAACAAGCGCGGCGACACAGGCGTTCGTGATGAGATACGTAAACGAGGATCATTGAACTTGCAAATACTTTTACCTCGGATTCGGCCTGCTTTCCCAAATCTACGTTGGTCCAGTCCATTCTTCGCAGTCGTTAGATGAGACCCGACACTAACTAAATTCCACGAGCACTGTTGCCCCACTCCCGCAGACGCGCAAAGAGGGACCTAGTAAGCCCCGGACCGCGTCCTCCTACGCGCAAACAATGGATAGCACTAGATCCAAGCGGGACTTTTACGGGAAGTTGGGCTTTACATCCTCCAGGCCGTCATATTCTCAAAAAACCCGTATTCTTCGCCTGGTGCAGCCTCGATACGATCCGTCTGTACCTGAGCCCGAAGTAAACAGTCGTATTCCGCAAGTCCTTCCATCCGGTGGTCTCAATGGGAAGAACGACCGAGCCGTCAAACACGGTCTCAATGTGCTTCGTGGTACCCCAACAATAGCAGGCGCTACCGCTTCAATGCGCCCAGCAGTGATTTAATCAGAGGACAGGATCGTCGTCGCGCCATCATTCGGACCTCTGGTCTCCCCGTGTTGGCAGGAAAAAGTCCGGTGCATCCAGGACTGGATACGCGATACGCATCAAACCATTAATAATTGTTCCGATGAGGCGAACCATCCCCCTCCCTCTCCTCTGCCTGTGAGTATCCGGCACAAGCCTCTTCGCTCATCTTCTCCTTTGGCGATATGCATCCCAGGCGCTCAACCCCCGGCGCACTCCGATGATTTACCTCATCTGAATGTGCCGGGATCACTGAAGCAATCAGACCCTCTCAGTTCTCCGTGAACATTGCTTCCTCGCTGCCTTGCACGGCAAAGCCCAAATCCGCACATGGTCTTCAAGCAGAAGAGTGGGTTCTAACGACATATACACAGAAGTCGTGACTAACCAATGTAGTTTGAACATATTAAGGCAATGCGTCGCCGCCTGGCATTGGAACATACCAAACAAACGGTCGAACGACGGCGGGCAGAGTTGGAACTTCAGGTAGCGAAGGTTCAATTATCCAGTGCCGAGGCGAGAAAGATAAGTGCCCGAAAGACTTTGAAACTGGTGGAGCGATTTGGAATCGATTACGAGGAGAAATGAAGAGAACAAGCACCTATGGCTATCACCTATCATCATCCTGTGATTTCTTTCTTGCAACACAACAATACAAGAATCACGGTCCGATTGATTTTACCTTCTGCATATTTCTCGATCGATCGACTGCACGAAATTAAACGCCAGTTGTTGCAGCACTACCACGCGGCTTTGACTACTCCAGGATGATGGCCATCTGTAACTACATGCACATCTTCTCAAGCCGAAGTACTTGTTACCACACAGCGTGCGGCCGCGACCGAGGCTCAACGCGACTGACAGCCTGGTGTTCTTCTGCTGTTTCCATCACACCCATTGCCCTTCGCGTCGGTTCTCTTGCTTTGATCTCCTTTCCGCCGCCTCCTGACCTTCATCAGACCTAACAACAATGTGAAAACTTGCGCAATGCTCCGTACCGCGTTCCCCTTCTCAAACCTCCCATCCTGTGTCATGAAACAGGCTAAATCTGCTTCTTCCTTTCAAGCCTATTATGCCATTTGAGGTCTTTCCTGAGCTCGGCCGCGGAGATAGCTACATTTCGGGGAGTGGATTCATTTCTCCCATCATTATCACTCTTGCGGTGAAGAAATTCGGAGCTAATTTCTATGTTTTTCTCCGGTTCCTGCTGACTCTCGTTGATCAAGGCGAATTCGGTCATTACATAGGCATGGAAGCAAGTCCCGACCTCGCTATAGTCTAGCCATTCGGTCATCTCCTACACGAGATACGTAACAATGGGATGTGGCTCGAAACGGCACACATGCCTGTTCTTTGTGTGCCTGCCACAGCGCCAAAATCAAATGCAAGGAAAACAACTGGAACAAGGATGACCTTTTTCACGCATTCTTTTGACCGCAGTTGCGAAATCCGTCGGCTTTACCATCAAAGGGAATCCCGACTGATTGTGCTGGTCGCACGCCTGTTGTTGAAATATTCAAGCACTGTTTTCGGCAGTTTTTGCCTAGTCCGAAATAGCCGCTGTGAGCGAGCTCTTCGACGAATATCAAGGACATTTGATCATCAAGTTTTATTTCTATTCAATAGTGTATCTTCTAGTCCCGCGAAAGCAACGATGCTGCCAACTAACGCGATCAGAATGGCGCCAGACTTGACAGAGAATTGAACGGTCGGTCCCTTTACCTGTCCGCCACGATGAAAGAGTGCGAGTGCATAAATGTTACGCATCAGAGCTAATAATTGTTCTGATGCGTCAATCATCAGCCTTCCCTGCCCACCTTTGTCGAGTTTCTGTGGCGACGTGCGCCCCATGACGCGCTTCAGGATTTTCTATTGCAGGGGCATCGGTATCCGCCTCGCATACAATTTTTCTCGCCAAGCCCTGGCACAGCGTCGGCGTAAGCGCTCCAAGATTAGAGATGAGTCGTCGGGGCTTCGGTCCGTAGACAAGAGCCTTGAGGAATCGGAGCGAAGCGAGTTTGGAATCGACTACTTACGAGAAGAGATGAGGAGAGAGAGCGTCTCCGGTATGGACGATACCACATGAATGATTCTCCGTCATTCTTCTATCCTTCTACACCACAGCGGTTTCTTTATTGATGATCGTAGCGCTGTTCTCCTGACTCCCGCGGCCGTCCCAAGGTAACGGATTACAAGTACCATTCTGTTCGATCTAGTTTGGTTCCAGGGTACCGGTGTGCTGTTGAGAATAGGGCGGCCGGGATAGGCCAGTCTCAGCTGGACGTCTTGCGGCAACCCTATCGTTCCAATTCATGCGACCTGCCATGCAACTTCCGCCTCATCTCCTCTTCGAAGACATTTTCCGTCTGTTGAACCGCAAGCTCATTAAAGAGGAAGGCGACCATCAGACTGCGACCATTCATTTCTGCATCCGTTGCCTCCGCTTTTCGGTGAACCTACTGTCTGAAAGTTTACATCAAAGTTCGATCCTAGACTTCCTTTCGGGCGTTTAGCCGATGTGCTGCCTTGGTGTTGCTTATCTCTTCAGGTACGTGCTCTTCTCCTAACAGTGCAGCAGCTCTAGAGTACTGATCATGAGGAGCCTACAATGATATACTTACTCTGTACCTTATGTCTAATTGAAAGGCCCCGCATACTGTCCCTTAGCGCGCGCCGCTGTCAGGATGTGAAATATACCACTATCCACCTGCCCCTTATGCCCAACAAAGTCTCGTCCGTATCCACGAAACTCGTCTGAGATGCCTAAATAGTTTCAATAGTTGAGGCAGGATGTACGTGTGTGATGATGCTAATGATGAAATCAACGGATATTGTCGCACAAAAGTTCGACCGGCCACAAGGCCAGAAAGGTCCAACGGGGATCGTACCGGTGCCATCTTTAGAGGCAACACCTTTTCGCGCATGTTGATTTGAATCAGCGGCATATGATAATACGTATCAGAACGCAACGCGTAGCAGTCGTGAAACCCGGCGCCAGAAATCCAGGGCGTACGCGTTTCAGTAATTAACAGCTCGACATTGTCAACATTCATGATCGTCATACGCCGGACTGTTGTTTCATTCCATCAGTAAATGAATTCGAACAGTACCGGAATGCGCAGTTGTATGTCTTCAGCGACTGTCGCACTGTATACATTCAAAAAAGAACCGGCATTGGGGCGATGCTGGTGAAGTTTACATCCATATGCCAACTACACATGCCTTCTCTGCTTCGCGGCCTAAAATCCCTTCTCGGCTAGCCACTGCGCTATTTGGTTTTTGGAAACGAGGCCGTGTGCCCTGATGACGAGATGGCGATTGCGGGCTATGGAAACTTTTGCGGAAGGATCATTGTTCAACAGGGATGTTGTTATGTCGTTTGCTAAGGCCTTGATTGCGTTACTTTTTTTGTTGTGTCATTGAGAAAGAAAAAGTCATACAGAAAGATTGCCGTCGACATTTCTAATTAAGACAAGATGACGAGTTCCGCCGTTTCTAATATCGGAGTACACGGGGAGGGAACCACGGGAGTTGCGGGCGATGTGGTAGAGCAGTGATGCTGTTGACTTGCACGACGGTAGCATCGCGAGAAAGAGGTGAAAGGCGTGTGACATGTGACGTAACGTGGAAGTGAATCAAATGACAGTGTCCGGAAATAGCTGCGCCCAAGATGCCATTGAAATTACATCCATGGCAGATCTCCGAAACCAAGCCATCCCAGGCGCTCCTCCCTATAAAGGCCGTGCGTCGCCACCCGTTTTCCATTCTTCCCTCCCAACATGAACGTCAACCTCAACATGAACATGATGTGCTGGTCGCAACAACGTACGTGTCTCCTTGCTGTCGACGACGACGGCCACGGCTCACCGTCTGCAGCTTCCACGGTATATGTCATCTGCACGGCGCCCCTCATCGCGCCCAAGCCTCTGCCGTACCATTCGCCGACCTTTCTGCAGTTCAAGTCGCTGCCAGACCTTGACCAGGACCTCTCGCACCCCCCGTACACATATCGTCCCAAAGATCCGGTCTCCGTCATGCGACGGCCCAAGGACAAGACTCGCCAGAACCCATATCCGCAGCCAGGCAGCAGGCCACGGCTTGCCCACGCGAAGCAGGCATAGGACCAGGCACTAGGGGCCGGCTCGGTGTTGCATATTTTTATTATTTCTGTAAGAACATGGCCCTGCAGCTGGATCGGATGTCTAACCCTTCCCCCTAGTTTCCTGGACTTTCGGTCTTCATGCATCAACATCAATCACATGTACCATAGCCATCCATCCATCGCTTGCTCGCATACTTACATCCATCTACCATAACCATCAATCAAGCCTCCTTACTCGTACCACTAATTTCCCAAGAACCGACGTGTCAGCCGGGTAACCAGTTCCCGTGTCACGCCTTTCGCCCACTAGTATTCGCCTATACGAAAATCCGCCGCTGTAGTCCTGGGTGATGCCATGCCAATAATAGGCTCCAAGCTTTCCGTCCACACGCAATCCCGAATGAAACCGCAGTTCGACATGCATACACCATTGTGTGATTGTCTGTACAGCACGCAGCTCTTTTTGCATACTTGATTGTTCAGCCGCACTGGCACAAAGGCCGAACGCGACCGAGCAACAGCAAGATCACCATTGATTTGATCTTGCAGATGCTAGGCACCCGCTATCCCTCAGACCCGACTTATATACACTGCACTCTCAATAGAGTAGTCACCAGATCATGGTCCGCATAGTAAACTTGATCAGAGTCGCTTGCGGATAACTGGATCACATTCCAATGTTCGCGCTCCACTATGTATAAGCTGATACGCTTAGTGAGATAACCGGGTCATGCTGTGGGAGGGATAAGGAGAGTGCGATGAACCTACACATTTCCCGGGCCGATTTCTAGGGGGAGGATAGCTCTGTCGTAGGTTAGATCCTAAATGTATGTACGATAACAGTGTCGGTATTTGTCATCAACGTCGGCCTGACTCCATGGCGCTTGAAACGTTGTAAAGCGGCGGCAACCTCACGGTGATGCTGCACCACTCAGTTCCCCTGTTTTCTCAGAGTGCCTGTGGCGATTCACATGGAGAATCATGCCTTAATAATTCTGACCGGGATCTTACTCCTGCGCAAAAAAATTGTAACTTCAGATGTTTTGACTCTTTACGTGTCTTCGATAGTAATAACCATTTACAGTTCACCATTGTCTACATTACTTACCCTAGGAATAAATAGCGAGCGTCCGATATGCCCGCCAAGCCCGCATCTTTTATGTCACTTCCGAATCGATTCCTTTCAACGGCCTCCTATGCCCAATTCTTACCAACCTCGGTCAGCAAGTCGGCCGCCTTTAAGGTTCGAGTCACTACACAGCAATTAGTGATTGGTCGGGGGCATAACATGGAACATGAAATGGAAAAAAAGCCACATCAAACATCAAAGACCAACAGGATATTAACTAGTATCACAGAAACGCCGAATCAATGAAAGACAACAGCTCCAGCGAAGAAACCGCATTGAACAGGATCAAACATCATGGCACCCCGCAGGAAGAAACAAGGCAGCGCATGTAATAAACGTGAATCGAATACAGATGGGAACAAGACAGACGAACGGCCAAGTCAAGAAAAGACTCACATCGTCAACCCAACCATGGCTTCGCCAAGATCTGCCGAAACATCGGCCAGGATCTTGGGGTTGTTGTAATGCGTCACCTACACATCCGTCGTAAGGACAACGTGTTATTAAAACAAGGCCGAACACTTACCGCCTGGACAATAGCACGAGCCCGCTTCGCAGCGTCTCCAGACTAGGAATGAGAATCAGCATCAGAACTCCATGATGCTGATGAATATGGAGTCGAGTTGACCGCGGACGACGATGATCAAAATCATGGGTAAGGCGGGGAAGCGTACCTTAAATATACCCGAACCTACGAACACTGTTGATGGGAATAACGCATCATGATCAAGATCTGCATGATGCAATGCAGGAGCTCACCTCCATCACATCCCAGTTGCATCATTAGGGCTGCATCGGCTGATAGGACAACAAATGATTCCTAAGTGTGGGCTGTACTCAGGAATTGAAAACTGTCATACCGGGCGTGGCAATACCTCCAGCGGCAAAGTTCACTACTGGAAGTCGTTTCAGGCGAGCCGTTTCCTTAAGGAGGTGAAACGGCGCCCGGATTTCTCTCGCGTACGCATATAACTCGTCCTCTGACATGGACGAAACCTTGCGGATTTCAGACATGATGGTTCGGGAGTGCCGGACGCTGTAGGTGGTTATTAAAGGTGGTACCGGTGCTTTGGAGAGGTTGCACGCACGCCTCGACAACATTTCCTGTTCCGGCCTCGCCCTTCGTCCGGATAAATGCAGCACCTTCTGCTATCCGTCTCAAGGCTTCCCCAAGGTTCCGAGACCCACATACAAAAGGCACCTTGAAGTTGTGCTTGTTGATGTGGTTCTCTTCATCGGCAGGCGTGAGTACTTCCGATTCATCGATATAATCGACGCCAATGCTTTGGAGGATCTGTGCCTCGACAAAGTGCCCGATCCGGACTTTTGCCATGACAGGTATCGTAACGGCTGCTTGGATAGATTTGATCATTGCCGGATCGCTCTAAGCTCTACTTAGAAGGCGCGAAGAAGATTCGGGAAGCACATACCATCCTGGCGACACCTCCGTTTGCACGAATATCGGCAGGGACACGCTCAAGCGCCATGACGGCACATGCGCCAGCTTCTTCTGCGATACGCGCCTGTTCTGCATTCACGACGTCCATGATAACGCCGCCCTTGAGCATCTGCGCCAAACCAGACTTGACCTAGACAAACTCGTCAGTCTGACGCCAAGATCCGACTCGTATATACGACTTACACCGAACGTCCCGAGACTGCTTGCTCCACCGGCCGTGGATCTCGCTGGGGCCATGGAGGGAACACTGGTGGTTCCAGCACCGTGGGGTTGCGAGGTGGGCGAGCCAGAACGGATGGGAGTAGCCATTGGTCGTGGTATGAGCGATAGCAAGGATGACTCGGAAAAAAAAATGCAATATAACGGAAATCCGATCCGCTTCTCCTTCCTGATCTCATCGGCCCGGCATCTCCGGCCGAAATGAACCGATGACGTAAATGAACGCCTAATTCTCGACGACGACGACGATGGGTCTGTTCAGCTTCTTTCAGGGCAGCGACGGGAATGCGGGCAAAAAAATCGAAGAGAAAGATCCGCTGCAGACTCTGAAATCTTTTATCGGGGTACGTTATGCGTGCCGCCAATAGCGTAGACTGAAATCACGCCCAGACGAGCCCGGCGTCGACGTACACGTTTGATTCAGAGCGAGATTCACCACGGTCTACTATTTGTCGTCCTTCTGACTCTACTGATGGCAAAGAGTGTATAACACTAGAGATGAATTCCAAGAAGCTATTCGCCACGATGCAGGTGAGTATGACTTTCAATGTGTTGTCTGACACGAATCCTGAGATCATTCAAGTCTTTAGGATTCTTCTGTACGCTGCCCGTAGACCCTACGCAGACATATATGGAATGTACGCCGCTACCTAAATCCTGATTTCCACCTTCGAAGCGAGAAATCTTCGAACTTGTGTTCTCCGTATGGAGGTTGGAGGAGAGCGAGGAATTCAATGGTTTCTACTCCGTTTCAGTTACGAAGAGAAGCATAAATGTATATCCTTTGGAACATGTCCCTGCTCACTTACACTCGTGACTTCAGCGTCCATGTGTTGAGAGCCACTAACCTACAACGTGCCAGGAGCGACTACCAGGACTACGTACGCGACAAGTATGCCGAAATTGCGCCACAATGAGATTCTTCAACACCGTTCTCGATAGGAATTTCATTCGAAGGGCCGTAATCTACTCCCTGTGAAGCACCTTCTGTGTCGCATGCCGACGATAGAAGATTGCTTGCTTCATGTACTGGGTCGTAACGAGGCTGCCATCTCATCACGTTTTATCCACTGAAGGCGATATATCAGATAGCCTTGCGGTTCTTCCTCGTGGTGTTGCTAAGCGTTCTGATAATCTATCCTTGGAATGCTAAGATGCCCCAGCAGGAAATAATTTGAAAAGGACAGCAGCCAGTGCGTATCAACCGTTCGCCCTATCTGACCAACAAAGTGACAAAGGAGTTATTTAACGCAACGCTCAAAATAATAACTCGATTTACGGTACATTCACCTTTCTTCACAATGAATGAGAGCCAACAGACGAGAGACGTCTGTTCCTTACCTTCATAGGGGAACGCGATAATCCTAAATGGCTCATAGCAGTGAACATGGAGCTCGCGATTGGCCGGAAGGTGCATGTCCTCTTTGGTATATGCAGTGTGTGGCAATGAACAACGGTCTGAGTACCTGAACATTGGCCACGTCGGATACAATAATCAAGTTCGGACGACGCAGCGGTCTTATAGAAGATCGGGAATGTGCCAATCGGATACCCGGTAGAGCTCGTGCTATAGGTGAGGAGGATTTGTATGGTGCATATTTCATGTAGAGATCAATAATCACTGATCCTCATAGAATCAATATGTAGCTTTGGCATTGAGAGCTATAGCAATCTGCTTCCAGTTGCACGTCTACGCCCTCTGCTAACAGCATTCAGCCTTCCCAAGCATGTAGTCTGGACCAAAGTGACTGATACCAGCGTAAAAAAAAAGAGCCACTAAGATACATTGTACCGACATTTTATTCAAATACTACTGTCAGTAGATTATTCTGTCTGCACTCATCGATCCCTCGCCGTCGACCGTTTGGGTCCCAAACACAATATGGCTTGAAACGGGAAGAGTAGTGGGCATGCTCCCTCTTTGCACAGACACCGCCGTCTGACGAAGTCCGAGCAGCAACCGGCAGCACATTGTACTGTGAAAGACACGCATCAATCTATTTGATCAACATAGTCAGGGCATGACAGGCTGTTGAATAGGTGAGTCAAGCATACGAGTCTAACAAGTCCAGCATGTCCACCTGGACAAAAATTAGGTTGGTAATGTGTGCTCTGGGGAACCGTACTTACTGGAGCTAGTAGAATGACGAGTACATTTCCCAGTGTCAGGGCTAAGGTGTCAATGAGATAAACCCAGCAAAGTCGAGACATCCACGAACGAGATAGACACATGTAGTATATAACTCCTGTAGTAGTAATTAATAGTCAGTTATGTGTAGTTTTGAGGATTAACTTCAACAAACCATCTCGGAAGAATGTAGATACGAGGTTATTCCTGGACTCTCGAACTATGTAAAAGGTTAGAAGACTTTACAGAACCCGCAAGGCTTTGCACACGTAATCTTAGGGCCTTCCAGATGTGTAATATTAGCAGTACTGCAGAGAATTCAGAACTATTTGGCCAGAAAAACATTCAATTGCACGTACAGACTTCCAGTAACAGCAGGGAAGCGAAGCACACAAAAAGGATAGGATTGTCGCTGGCCAAGTAACAGCCCTGGAGCACCGATGATGGCTGGTATTTGACTTGCAAGAGAAAGGAGCGATGAATTGTAGATCACAATGGGAAGCCGGAGGAGCGCACTCACAAACAGTTGACTTCATGAACGTAATAACAACCCAGACATTCACGGATAACCAAAGCTGATGCATGTTACTTTCAGCGCTTAGTAAATATAGATAGGACATACCGTCCACACTGTACCAAGCCCATAAACCACTTTCTTGCAGTTCCCATACAGGGCACAAGTGCGCACAATCAGGATCACTAGGATGGTGATTAAATAGCATCAGTACCATTAACAGCTATAAAACCTACGCTCAGATACTGCGATACCGACACCGGTGGACACTATGACTGGCTGAATTGATATTCGCGGTACCACGGGTGAGCACACATACCGGTGGATATATCGTTGTTGATGAGGCAAGTCTGTTATATGCTCTTGTAGGAATTAGATGGGCCAAGGCGATGAAGGGACGTACCTTCGGATCCGCGTAGGGCTGAACATGTTCTGATGGTCGAAGTTTCAGAATGCATATCAGATGGGTCGTCAAAAGTCACAAACCTTGGAGGGCAAGAGCGACGTCAAGGATTGGGGAATAACGGCTGATGAGATAGAGGACCTTCACCAAATTCCAAGGTGAATTCCACATCAGGGAAACCTACTGCTGTATCAAGGACAAGTATGACTTGCGAAGGAAGCGTCTTACTTCCTGATCGAAGAGTATTAACCATTCGTGTATCTAGATAAATATTCAGTTTGTTTTGGTCCAATTCGGACGAGAAGATTGATATACCATCATAGTCGCACTTGCAACTAACACGGCCATTAGTTTAGTGGATACATTGCTGTCAGTAAGCTGTATCACCAACCTAGAACGTACTGGAAAAAAGTCAACAACTGTCATACGTAGAGCACGAATGGGAGGACAGCGTACACTGACGGATCTAATATCATGAAGAGATTGACTGACATCGTGGGGGTCCATAGTACACTGAGAGTTGACCAGTGCCGAGCTGTATTTTATATTCACGCTTCAGATATCATGATGCACCGGAATGTTGATCGGCCAAAGAAGTGGCATACTTGAATGAATGGAAAGGATTTCTAAGTCCCTAGCCAGTCTACCAATATAGCCAGGCAGTCTTCTTCGACTGTCGGTTCTGTCATGTTCGAATTGCCGGGAGCAGGAAGTAAAACGAGCCGACAGTCATCCGTAAAACCGCCAGGTGGTCTATTACTTGAAGCGCTGTATAGTTCACATCAAATTCGAGAAGACAACGAGATGTTGCGTATATTCCGCCTCCTTAATCGCTACGTACACCCCCGGTGATAATTGATTCGACAAGAAAAGTTCTTGTGTCGCACTCGTTTGATCACAATTGTTCGTCATACTGCACATTGATTTGTTGGCAACTCGAAAACTCCACGAAACCTGATTTTCCTCCGGGCTTTTGATGCCCGGGTTGCGGCCAGAGATCAGAATAGAGTCGGCGTCTCTGTCTGTACCAAAGACGCATTTTTGAAGTTTGAATATCGTAGTGATGTCACCTGTGTAATGATGAGATGGAATGAACAGACTAACAGCATGGATCTCAAACAGCCTAGAGAGCATCTCCGTCAAGTTGGCTGAGAATTTAAGCTCCGATGGCTACTGCCTGCCACACCGTGCCGTTCCATGTCCCCCCCTGGGAGGAAAATGATATTAAATTTCCATGAGAGGGTGATGAGGTTCGATGTTGCAACTTATACCTTATGGACCTCATGGAGTTCAACGGAATCGCGGTAGCTATTATAATTAACGAAAAAGTATACCCCGGTATACAGCCAAGTAGCTTGCCGTGCCCTTTCCTTCCGAGTCGCCAATCCTTTGCACCGCCGTCGACCTTCCCCGAGTATCGCAATTCTTCCAAGGAAAAATGTGTATGGTTGGACCGAAGTTAATGAAATTAAATTACAACAAAATAATGCTAAAGCTGGAGCCGCAGAGCTAGTGAGATAGACTGTAGCGACAGTGTTACTCCAATACAGCTGTCAATGTATCCGTCGCCCCTAGGCTATTGCATGGAGGAATCTTCAGTGCTCATTGACGGCTCACTATAGGCCGTTGGGGTTCGGAACGCCATAAAGCCTGAAACATGATGAGCAGTGGGCATAGTCCCTATTTCCATCGACATTGCAGCCTGGCGAAGTCCGAGCAGCAACCGGCAGCACATTGTGCTGTGAAAGACACGCATCAATCTGTGTTGTCAACACGGTCAGGGTATGGAAGGCTTGTGAATAGGCGGGTCGAGCGTACGTGTCCAACAAGTCCAGCAAGCCACGCTGGACATGGGTCAGATTAGTGATTGCGGACTCTAGGGAGGAATTATACTTACCGGAGCCAATAAAATGACGAGCACGTTTGCCAGAGCCAAGGCTGGAGCATCAATGAGAAGAAAACAAGTGCATTGAAGAGTCATCCACGTACGAAATAGACACATGTAGTATAGAATTCCTGTGGTGGCATAAGGTCAGTTCTCTATGAGTTTGCGAGTCAACTGTAACAAACCATCTCGGAAGAACGTGGATATGAGGGGAGTTCTGGAGCCTCGAACTACGTAATTGAAATTGAGAAGAATTTACGAGATACAAAATGGTATGTGCACGTAATTTGATGGCCTTATAGAGTTGTAATACCAATTGCACTGTAGATGATTGAGGACTAGTTCGTCAAAATAGTGATTTCTACGCACGGGCATCCAGCAGCAGTAGGGAAGCGAAACCTATAAAGAAAATAGGATCAGCACGGGCTAAGTAACAGCCTGGCAGCACCGGTGACGGTTGGGGCTCGACTTTCAAGAGAGAAGGGTGATGAGCTGTGGTACGCGATGAGAAGTTCGGGGAGCGCCGCACTCACACACGCTTGATTTAAAATATTTGGTAAGAACCCAGAAGTTCACGCCTACCCAAGTCTGATACAAGCTGCTTGCATCACTCATCCTCAGCACCGAAATGCATGTAGAACATACCGTCCACACCGTACCAAGCCCATAAACCATTTTCTTGCAGTTCCCATACAGGGCACATGTTCGCAGGATCAGGACCACTAGGAAGTCGCACGATAGTCAACCCGGATGAATACCGGTAGTCATTACAAGCCTTACGCTCGGCTATCGCAACCCCAACCGAAGCGGACGCTACGGCGGACTAGGTCACGGTCGAAGTTTATGGGACCGCTTGAGCACACTTACTAATGGATATATCGTCGTAGATGCGGCAAGTCTGTTGCATGTAAGGTAAAATTTGCAGTGAAACAGAGCAAGAGAACAAGATACCTTCGGATTCACTTGGGGGCGAATATGTTCTAAGGATCGAACTTTCAAATTGCATTCAAGAATGATTATGAAAATCACAAACCTTCAAGCGCGATGATGACGTCGAGGATTGGGGAATAACGGCTGATGAGATAGAGGACCTTTACCAAATTCCAAGGTGATTGCCACACCAGCGAAACCTGCTGCCGTATTGAGGACAGGTATAACTCGAGAAGGAAAAGACTTACTTCCTGGTCGAACAGTATTGCCCATTCGTGTATCTAGAATTGATTTCTTTACAGTGGTCCAATTCGAACGGGAAGGTTGACAAACCATCAGAGCCGCACTCGCGACTAATGTGCCCATTAGTATAGTAGACATATTGCCGCCAGCAAGCTGAGGGTCACCGACCTAGAACGGACTGAACACAAAGTCGATAAATGATATACGAAGAGTACGAATGGAATGACAACGTACACCGACGGCCCTAATATCATGAAGCGATTGACTGACCTCGTGGGGGTCCATAGCAAACTGAGCGTTGTCCAGTGCCGATTTCCAAGGTGCTATTTATCTTGAGAAAGTCACGTTCCGATTACACTGATCATCATGATCATCATCCGGGTGCGGATCCGCGAAGAAAGTTGGATAACTAGAAAGGATTTCAAAGTACCCAGGCCTTCTACAAATCTAGTCAGGATGTCTTCCTCGACTCCCGGTTTTGCATTATTCTAAATGTTGGTAGCAGCAAATTAAAACGAGTCAATCGTCGCGTGAAAAGTCGTGGAAAAGTTGGGTATGATGAGAATCATCGTCTACTACTTGAAGGGTATCATCCACATCAGCTTCGAGAATACAGCGGGTTGATATTGCATGAACATGAGATTGGCCTTTAGTCAACCTTTAGTACTTGCACAGGCTTGATAACTGATCCGGGGGACAGGACCACATGTCTTCCCATCTCTCGACCGGATTATTTCTGTCTGCGCTGAACGAGAAAGTTATGAGGAACTGATAGCGTCCCGCGTGTGTTCCGTGTCGTTTCCAAACCTAGAATCAGATGGATGATTGAAACCATGCGATGGCTGTGTTGGAGGGAGTTTGCTGCCCAGGTGTTCGCCAAACAACGCCTCTTGCAATGAGTGGTCGACTCGCATCCTTCCGTGGCCCTTCAACACCTACGTCGTCTCCGGTTCAACGGCAGCCTACAACTCCAAAGTCACCAGTCAGGCCTACCGAGTCAACTTACCATCGAAAGCTACGGGCGTGCTTACTCGAATTACGGGGAATAACAGAAACGTGGGATGATCTCGTGCTCGTCGATGGACTGAAGGCTGCGAAGAGCCTCGTCGATACTAGGACAGAACTGGAGTATGATTTTACACGTTATTCCCTTGACGCGCTGCTTACTTTCCGTGTAGCAATGCACTTTCACTGATTCCGGATCGACGACCAAGGACGCGTATCGTCGGACCGAAGCTACTGATCATGGACAAGCGAATATCCGAGCTGGATGCAGTCATAACGAAGCTAGTGCGGTCTCGGTATTGCTTCTTCAACGTGTACTGACTAGTGTGGTTAGCAAAAGCAGTTTCGCAAAATGAATACCGTTATCGACAACATGGAGGGCCTTGTTACTGAAGCTCATAAGAATAAAGGTTGGCAGTGGGTGCAGCATGAACCGCTTTGGGTGACATGGTCACTGAATAAATTTGGTATGCGACTCAATCATAGAAGGTACCTTACATCTCAAGTGCTTCCTAGTGACCTCTATACCAGACATTCTGCCTGCCTATCATCGTGAACTCACCACACACAAGGAACTTGTCGATGCTCTCCGAAGCCATTCTGTCTCCTTCGATGACTCCCGTGACGCCATTACAAAATGGACGGAGCAACCATGGATAGAAGTGTCAGGCTGGGAAGCCAATTGGGAGGATGTATGCGCAGCAGAGATTGACCGATGGGAGGGATCATGACAGTATGTATATAAATTCAACCATGTTTATATTCTAAAGATTGACCAATGGCTCGATGGAAGTCGGAATTACGCCGGACTGCGTCGTAGATCATCGCGACACTGTTTGGAATTCGGGTATTCAAATTTTAATTCGCTCTTGTAGGAGCACAATGTAAGATAAATCTAAAGATCTCGTTCGCAATTCAATATCATTTATGATCCTCAGACACGCGCGATACACTCAAGAAGTGTGCTTTGGTGTTGAGTTCTGCCACAATGAGCCCCAGAAATGTGAAGCTCTCATTTTCACGCCTTCCCAGTTGTCCAACGCAGGTCGCACGTCAAGGTAGAACGACAGATTGCTCTGCGCTCCTTGACTACGCCCCGTGTAAAAGTCAATTATATACCTGGTGCGCGTCCCACAACGATCCACAATCCAGTCGTGCCTGTCAAAAGGTGCCGCATAGCTACGAGACGAGGCAACGGTCAAACTTGCTGCTGCGATTGCAACGGAAACGCGAAACGCACCCTAGAAAAGACTTCCATCTTGCCTTGGGACTCATATCCCCTGGTCGCCCTTTGAAATTGACGAGTTTGACTCCACCACAGGCATCACCCCCGCGCCCTGCCTCCCACTTCATGATCTCCGTCCACGCTCGCTCGTTGACGGCATTATGTATCGGCACGATAGTTTTCATATCCGCGGCCTGAGGATTGTGGTTCTTGCGATCCATTGCTGCGAAGAATTGGGTCTCTGATGGGTACACCCAGTTCCCATCTGCAGCTTTGGGAATGGAAGAGAGTTCGCGCTCCGTGGAGAGCTGGGGTGCGGAAGTGGATGGTTTGGGCTGAGAAGAGGAGAACAGACGGGTCCATATCGAGCTAGAAGATGCTTGTGACTGGCGAGATAATGCTCCATGGTCGACAGGACATGTCTCTGTTTTTTTCTGTGCCGCAAGAGCGCTGTGGTCGACAGGACACCCGGACATCGAGGCACGAGGAAAGATTTGGTGCGGAGAATCCCGGCTTGCGGTCCGAATTCGTCTTAACATGTGGTCGGCTCTCGGCATTTACAATGCCGGACCTTCCAAAATTTTCTCCAACTTGGTTCTGTCGTTTGCCAGCTGCAGATCACATTTACGGGCGCCAGGGGTGTAGTCCGGTCATCAGTGCTAGTCTCATGACACAAAGTCCGGCAGTTCGTTAATCTCTCCTCGCTTATAATGCTCTCACACTTGCTTGTGTTCTACATTCTCCCGCCATGCCTTCTTCATATCCCGTCTTCTCGACCCCGTTGACAAAGTTGTTCAAGATTAATCATCCTGTTATGCTTGCAGGTAAGCCTTCCCCGTTGCGCGTCCCTGCCAATAATTACATATCACGTAGGAATGAATGTTGCTGCTGGACCTAAGCTCGCTGCTGCAGTTACCAACGCTGGTAAAGCCGGTTCTACCAATCGTCATTTATTCTCAACGATCGCTTATTTCCAGGCGGCATCGGTGTAATTGGTGGAGTCCAACAAACTCCCAAGTTTCTCCAAGGATCCATCGAAGAGTTGAAAGAGTATCTGGAGGATAAGAACGCGCCTTTCGGTGTGGACCTCCTCATACCCCAATTAGGCGGAAATGCGAGAAAGACAAACATAGATTATACTGGTGGTCAACTTTCCGAGCTCCTTGATGTGATTATCAATGGCGGTGCCAAGCTTTTCGTCTGCGCAGTCGGCGTGCCTCCGAGATGGGCCGTGGACAAGCTACATGATGCTGGCATTGTTGTTATGAAGTATGCCCACCTTGCATGTTCATTCTATCCGTCTAACGCATTTATCTTCTAGTATGATTGGACATCCGAAGGTTTGCTGATTTCGTATAGTCCCCGGGTTGTGTTGATTGATTAAGGTCCAAACTCATAGCATGTAGCTAAAGCTCTAGCGCAAGGTACGATATCACTTGATCGTGTGCCGTATTCGAACTATGTTTTGAGGGTTCTTATTTGTCCAGGTGTCGACGTCATTTGCGCACAAGGCGGTGAAGGCGGTGGTCATACTGGGGATACACCCTTCTCCATCCTTATCCCTGCTGTTGTAGACTTGTGCAAAGACGTTAAAAGTCCATTAACGGGAGAACCCGTTATTGTCGTGGCAGCTGGGGGAATTGCCGACGGAAGAGGCTTGGCTGCCTCACTAGCGTCAGCATTCTTCTTAAGTTCTAGCGTCTACGTTAATCGTTAATCGTTTCATGCAGATATGGCGCCTCCGGCGTGTGGGTAGGCACGCGATTTGTTGCGAGTGTTGAGGCTGGCGCGCCTCCCATTCACAAGCAATCAATTGTAAAAGCCGGTTATGACGATATCGTGCGGACTGTCATATACACCGGAAGGCCTATGAGTGTTTTGAAGACGCCGTATACCTCCGATTGGTATGCATGCTTATCTCTTTGACTGCTCTGCTTCTCGGAAGCTAACTTGGTATCTAGGGAAACCAGACGTCGCGCAGAGATAGAAACCCTAACCTCGCAAGGTCTTGTACCGCACAATGTTGAGTTAGAGAAACGCCCAGAGATGTCGCTCGAGGGCCGCACTTGTACGCCGTCCCCTTGTTCCTAGGCTACGAGTCTTACTGTATTGTCTTAAGGGCTCATGGGGAAGGTGGCTGGATCTATCAAGGTTAGCCTCAGTGCCACTACTCACTTATCGCAACCCGCTGATACTGTGCTATTTATACTGTAGGAGATCAAATGGGCCAAAGAGATGTGAGTGGAACCGTAGTTCTTGTCCTTCTATCTCTCATATCTTCATAGTGTCGACGAGTTAGTGATGACCGCGGCGAAGAGTCTTCAGTCAGCGAATGGGCTTGCTGCCAAGCTATGACGTGCCTCTCTTATTCCAGTGTAAACTAGCTTCTTCGAATATTGGCGTCGATAACAGGGAAGCAATCTTTATCTCGACTTGTCTTGTCTCGTGAAGATATAGCCCTGCGAGGTGCCAGTATTTTTCGACGGCATTCCGCAGGGCCGAGTTATTTATCGTGTCCTCTGACCAGTTACGATATGCTAGTTCCCATGCTATCCTCTCCCTACGCGTTCAGTTTCGCTTGCATCTTTGCATTGCTATTTTACTACATCAGGAGCAAGCGCAAACAATGGGCGCAGCCTCCAGATTATTTCAAGCTCTCAGGCGTCCCTCCCCCAACGCCTCTGCCTCACTTTGACATCTCCAAAGCCAGACCCCGTCCTTATCGCCCATTTCGATGGCAGTACATCCAGCACATGTGTAAGCGTATCATGCACTGAGTCGTTTTCTGATTCTAATGCCGTTGGATAAAGCATTCAAGAAAATGGAACCGGACTGGTGGCTTGAGCTCGAGTCGACGTATTGCGAGAGGATCGCCCAGAGGAAGGCTCTGTACGCCCAATATGGGAAGAAGATCATCAATGCGCTCCCTGGCAGCGAAGGAGCGTGCAGGGAGCTCATGGAGATGGTTATCCAGTTCCTCACGCATCGGTATCCCAATCAATTCATCTACGACTCCAACGATGGAGCCTTTGAGAACCGGATCCTCAGGACCGTGACGCAAACGCGGCAGCTTAATCCGCTCATCGTCTTGCTCGAGAATGTACCGGAAGACTTTCTCATCACCCTAGGAGACGAAAAGACAGGACTGTACTCTCTACGTGCGGGTGTGTCTTGCTCAGCCGTCGGATGGAACTTGGGTACGAAAATCGGGAAGAATCTCAGTGAGATACACGTGCCAGTGCCGGATTACAAGGAGAGGATGGAGTTTTCGATGGATAGGTATGTTGTCGTTGGGGTTGACATGCTTATCTTCATGTGACCGATTCTGCCGTAGGTTCTTTAGGAAGATGCCCTGCGAGAAGCCTATTCAGCGGGGATCATGGGGCCTCGAGAAGGGTCAGCCGTTATTTTTGCAGCCTAATACGCCCGAGTGGGCCGAACGTGAGGATCTCGATGCACAGATACAAATGGATATCAGCGACGTAAATCTTCGAGTGGATTGGCAGACGCTCCGGCGACTCCCTGTGTCGAGGGCTATTGTTTTCAACTTTAAGGCTCTCTTCACGCCGGTGGTACAGCTGCAAGAGGAGCCGTACGTTCCGAAGCTGTTGCTCAAAGTTCTGAACGAGGGAAAGAAGGAGCTTCTGGAATATAAGGGGACGCAATTGGTTGAGCACGTCGTCAAGCCTAAATTGGAGGAGTGGGCTAAGGAGCAAGAAGATAAGGGATGGGTTCCAAAGTCGTGGGAGGAGAGAACGTTAGATGAGGATCCATTCTTCCCTGGTTGGCGCTCATGATATACTATTTCAAGATATGCCAAGATGAGGTCCGGGTTTGATGACCAATAATGAATGCACATTGACAAAGACTGAATTTGGCGCATTAGCGCAGCAAAATAGGATATGGAAGGTACCACCATCATCGGGTAACGTCTGTCGGATTAGCCATCGTCCGGATTGGAACAAGTCTCAACTTCAGACGACTTATGCAGGCATAAGGCGTGCCATGGGCATTGCTAATTAAAAATCCCGTCAGACTTCGGACAATCCAGTGGCGACCAGGCGTGGGCCTAAACCACAGAGCAGGCCACTTGATGCGGTACCACTATATTATGATCACTCTCGGTAAGAATTCAGTCACCCAAAGCGATCCAGGATAATCATCATCATCACGGGTATTCTACGGCGCCATGAAGACAAGTACAGCCAAAGAAAATACAGAGGCTCACGTTCTTCCGTTGGATGACAATCACCAATTTCGAAGATCTACAATGGTAGCACTTGGTTTTCTCTTCATTGCTGCATTTACAGAAACGCGTCCCGAGTCATTGATGGATGCGCCAGAGGCCTCGTGAATGTGTCCAAAGATGTGTAATCTGCACTTCTCAAGGACATTCATTCTCTCCGCTAGCTCCTCGCATCCGGCTGACTTCCCTCTCCTCGTCGTATCATGGATTTTTTGAGGCGGCGTGTGAGAAAGCAGTATCTCGGTATCAGATGGTATTCTCTGGCTGATTTCTACGACCCAGTTATGTCAGTCTATATATGGGCTCCGAAGAATAGTGTTACCTCGTCCTTGGCGACTGCCTCTGTACTGAAACGATCCCGCTGCCTTGTATACCGCAGAGCCCTTTACGACATCAGGTTCCATTGTCACCGACGTTGCATGAGGCGCACCGGCGATCCGAAGACTTTCCACTCCTTGCCTGCAGGTGTTTGAAATGTCAGAGACTCGTATTCCAGATAGTACAATCTGCTGTTTTGAAACTCGTCGCTTTTCATGTATTCTTTGAGTTTATTATATTCCTGCCAACGTCAGACACAGTCAAAGGGACATCTTGTATCATACTTTGACTGATATTGTGTCCAGGTACGGATCCAGTGCCATCTATGTCATTGATCATGAGTTTGATACACAGCACATAAGGATCCAAAACTCACATCGTGATTCCCAGCAATACATCTGACAGAGCATCAGCTAGACCTGTGAGCAACAGGCCAAGACTTACATTTTAGTGGAATGGGACTGCGAATTCAACCAATTCATTGCATCGCTCAGCTCTTTGACAGTTCCCCACATTGTCAAGTCGCCAGCATGAAGTAGGACATCACCATCCGGCAAAGGGTATTCGTTGGAATGAGTGTCCGAGATGCATACAAAGCGAGTCCAGTCTCCGCCAGGTTTTGGTGGAATATGTCCAGGCAGGATATAGACGCGAGCAGAATCACTGGACAGGGTGCTACCGGTCATGAAGGTACAAGCCAAGAAGCATGATGTCAATTTTGACTCCGTGCCACGATGTCGGTGGATGACTGGCCTTCAATTTTCGAACCTTCCTCTTGCGTCCGTCGTGGCCTCTGTCCTGTTACTCAAATCAGGAATACCACAGCATTCGAGAGCCATTCTCTGTATTTCGAACAACATGGAACTGGTCCAGAAAAGCTGGTCTTCGTAATGGGGTAAGCTAGCATTTCTCTCAAGTTCGAGTCTGGTGACTGAGAGCTGGTTCTCGTAGGCTCAATAGCAGTTCATTCGCGTGGGCGCTGCAAGTTGCGCATTTCAGCAAGCTTCCTCAGTACTCTGTCCTCGTCTTTGACAATCGCGGTGTTGGATACAGCGGCGTTCCAAGGGGGCCTTTCACGTAAGCCAATAGTGAGGCATACAGGACTGTAGGCTACTTGCCACGATGACTGGCATGGCGGTCCAACCTCAAATTTCCGTCTTTATAGTTCATCTTATTTACTATTGTATAGGACTAGCGCCATGGCCGAAGACCTCATCGCGCTTTTGGATTACATCGGTTGGAAGGAACCCAGAGAAATACATATCATCGGCTTGTCCCTTGGCGGCATGATAGCACAAGGTGCGACCGCATACGGGGCCATATCCGATACGCTTTATTGACTGAACTCGAAGAGGTGGCCTATCGGATTCCCGAACGGATTACATCCCTGACTTTGGGCGTCACTACGCCTGGAGGATATCCTTGGACCAACTTTCCGCCGGTATAACATTTGGCCGATGCTCATTCTGCTCTATCTAAGACTTCCTTTTGCAGTGGAAAGGAATTATAGGACTCTTGAAGTGTGTATCCAATACCTTCTTGAACCATTATTGACCGTCTCTCAAGAGCCACGTTCACGAAAGACCTCGCCGTCAAGGTCCCTATCATACACGACATGGTTTTTACCAAATCTTGGCTCGAAGACAAGGATGAAGAAGATCCTAGTCGAACCAACAGAGAACGCGAAACGGAGGTATGTTAGATGATCCAGTTTTTCCAAAGTTTCTGATGAGCTTACGTCTCGGTAGGTACTCACGAAACGCATAAATCTAACCAAGCCGCAAACTCTTCTAGGAACTATATACCAGATGTGCGCTGGCCTTACACACCATGTTACTCCGGATCGACTGCGCAAAATTTCCTCCTCTGTCCCTAAGGTTTGTTCCTTGTGAATTACATCAAGTCTGATTCTCATTGTTCCATCAGGTCCTTCTTGTAACGGGAGACGAAGACAACTTGGTGAAGGCAGATAACACTTTCTACCTTAAGCGACACATGCCCGAGGCAGAGTTAGTGCAATGGGTGAACACTGGGCATGCCATTCACTACCAACGCCGGCGAGAATTCAATGCTTTGATTGAGCGGGTAGTCAAGGAAGGCCGGGAGAAGGCCTTGTAGAGAGACTAGATAATTACATTAGATATCTACCCTACATCTAGTTTTTTCCCCCCGGAATATTATGCATTCACTTATTTCACATACCCCTAAGTACTTGTTGGAATGACGCGTAGGTCACGAGGTACGTCGCTTTTCCGTCAACATTCACAACAATACCGCGCTCATGTACATGTCCTGTCAGGTCCTATCATTCATCTCTCTCGCGTGTACGTATTGCGCTATCTAAACGCGTCGCGTGCGGATGTACGTAGGTTCGAACGTTGCTATCGGTCAAAAGCAGCCCAAGGCGCCCGCTGGCTTTTTTCCTGGTTCTTGCGAAAGAACTTATCCTAGAGATACAAGAGTAGTGTTTGACTATCTTTCTCGGCGTCCACATCAGTGGTCAGACTTGCCTCCAGACGTGTTACGCGGCTTCTCGCTGTTCCGGCGCCTGTTCACGTCTCCCTTCGTAAGCAACTTAACTTTCCCCCATGACCTCAGGTTCGACCCTTTTCTAGGAATCTGCAAATAGAATCAGTGTTGCGCTGACCCAGGGTCATGACCCTGGGTCAGGGGTCAGCGATTTTTCACGACGAAGTTGACTGACCTGACCCCTCGTTTTCCAGAGGTCAGGTCAAGTAGTCACGTGCAAACTTACTACCTTCGTTGTAGAGTGTGTATATCTAATTGACCTCCATTGGGGAACCTATAGAACCATTACCACTTCCATGGTTGACATCTGACCCTTCACTATCATAGAATTTTAACTCTTTCTCAATGAGATGCTCACTGACCACCTGAAACATCCACAACGAGCCACCCCATGGGCTCGCCATATCATCAGTGTGAAAGTTTAAGATTTCTGGGAGAGAAAAGCACCTACTTTTCTGTCATCTATTATTGCTTTCAGCTCCTCCAACTGATTCTCTATGCAACCTTTGGAGCACGCCTCCTTGTGTGTTCCATTACCTGTGAAGTACTTGCCACTTTTGTGATACCATTTCCAGACTTTGCACCCTTCGTAGTCATGTTCAATGGATCGGAAACATGTGCCATGGATCATAGAGGTAGAGTAGGCGGTAACATGCAGTAGAGGCTGCCGCGAGCGTGAAAGATCAAGCTACGACGCGCAAAAGAAGACTACAGGCCACTCCTTCCATTCTGGGACCTGACCCCTATGAAAACCCTCAAAAGGTCAGGCCCCCGCTGACCCTGACCTGACCCGACCCCCTGACCCTGACCTTTGGTCAGGAAGTTGACCTGACCTGCGCAACACTGAATAGAATAGGGAACACTTTCATTAGTAGGGTTGTCATCAAATTTGCGTCGTACATGTTTCCGTCAAGGCAGTGGACTACTCTGTCTGCTTCGAAACTCTTGGCGCGCTGCGCACCTCTAGCCGTGCTCTGCCTGATTTAGCTGAAGTCCACGGTCCATCGGAAATTCCGAATGTTCACCGCATGGCGTAAGAATAGGATCCAATAAGGAGACGGCGGCTCCCTGTGTAAAGCCACGATCCTGGTTGGTCAGTAGTTAGACATGTTTCCATGGATATTCTGACGCAGACCATGGTAGTTGGCACAAAGGACCCGCATTTTCTGATGAGCGGACAACAACTTGGAAGAAGTCTTGATTCGTATTCGTGCTTAGAGTCGAACTTACATCGTGTAACAGTGGATCGCTCGCACTTGTCAATTTCCCAGTCTCTACGGAAGTTCGTCCGCGCGGCTTTATACCACTGGTACTATCTTCACCTCCACTAATATGCCAGTAACCTCCGCATTGGCAACATCGTCCGACTACTCGCGCCCATGTGATTCGACCCCTCCACGCGATCTCATATTTGGTCCTTCGTGACTGCGTCATATCAACAAATTTTCGTTGTCCTGATACAGACCTCTATGTTGGTGGTATGTTCTAGAGGCACTCGTAATGACAGCGGGTGATGAAGACTCTGATGCTGTGATGGCACGCAGCTATACCTTGACTTCTTCGCCTGCTTCAAAAGTGAAATCAAAATAGTCGGAGAACTTCTGTTAAGGTCTGTACAGTCCTCTAGCGTTCTCTTGTGGCCGGATAACGCTGCATGGATGACATTCATGGACGGAATATGGATCGACACGACCAGTTCCGACAAACAAATAGATACTCATTCATTGGATGAGCCGACCCGTCGAAAACCGCAGCATCTGTGTGAAATAGGATTTACCTCAATACTCCTTGGCCATATGAGGCCATACGATAACTTACTGACCCCGGAAACCAAAACCAGTCTAGATTTGGCGCTTTTAGCAGATAGTTTTCGATGCAAGGTTGGCAGAAATTACTGCTTTTTACTAGCTGTAGCAGATAGAACCTAATCCTGCTTCTCAACGTCGTTGGGGACGTGTACTGCTCCGCAGAGTTCGGAATAATGGTACCCAACTACCGTATATGATCTATTTTGCCGAAAAATCTCGGAAGTATTTACACAACGTCACCCCAAGAAATCATCGCAAGGATCGCAATAACTTCGGTCAAGCTATCGGCTCAACCGGCAGCTTGAAGCACACATATCGACAGTTATGTATAAAAGACACTTGAATGGGCCCCCAGATATATCTGCATCTCTCCATGGTTTCCGCATTTTCTGTTCTACTTCTTGCAGCCTCGGTAGCGACTTCGGTCACTGCCCATGCAGGACCGGCTCCAGTCAACTGGAAACGCGACAATTTGGAAGCTCGTGTGTCTCTCGAGAAACGATGCGGCTCTGCTCTTACTGCGCGCCGCTTGAAGCGATCTCTTCAAGCCTCAGAGAGTGTTATGCGCCGGAGTAACATTATCCCCAGGTGAGTATCATGTCCTTTCTGAAATTTCAATGCTCAGCATTGTCGTCTCAGGCAAACGTCCAGCAATGATAGTACTTGCTTCGTTACTCCTGAGGTTACACAGGGTCCGTACCATATCTTGTGAGTTAACATTTTCCCAGAATGTCTCGTAACGTTTCGTTCATGTTCAACAATAGGGCCGAAATAGTACGCCAGGACATGACTGAGGGTCAATCAGGGATCCCTCTTGAAGTCTCTGTACATGTTTTCCTTACCTCGCAGTTTGAACCATTATTATTAACACGATAGAATGGCAGGTTGATTTCATCGACATTGACACTTGCGAGCCCGTCCAAGTCTGGGTTGATGCCTGGCATGCGAACGCAACAGGTTACTACGCTGGATATGTTGCGTCTACTGGTGTGAGTGACAAGCATTCAGACCCAACGAGTTGCACATGCTAACGCGTGGACACTAGTCTAGTATCAGCAGCGGCGGCGCCCCCTCTGGCGGAACTCCTAGCGGTAGCGCGCCTGGCGGGCCAACGATTGCAACAGCAACTGCGACGGCCAGCTTAGGTGCCTATGATGGCGCAGACTCTTATGACGCCATGGATTTCCTCAACACAGCTGTTGGCGATAACAGCACCTTCCTGCGCGGCGTGTGGCAGACAGAGCAAGAAACATTTCATATTTCCATTCAATGAAGCTGCTGACATGCGCTTCAGTGAAGACGGCCATTTATCAATGTATTCAATTTTCCCCGGCTGGTGTACGAGACGATTTGTTTTAGTCCTGGTCATTGTATACTTACACGCTTCATGAAGATTCGGGCCGCGCGCAACACTTCCACATCAAGGCATATCCTGAAGGAGAGATCGCAGAAAACGGCACCTTCATCGCTACTGGAAGTGCAGTCCAGTAAGTTTTCCTTTTGAAAATTGCTGCGCGTTCTTATTCTCTCATTAGTACAGGCCAATTTTTCTTCGACAACGCTACGTTAGAGGCTGTCGCCGTCGTCGAGGAGTATGCTGCGAATTCTATTTCATGGGCTGATGGCGTTACCAACGATGGTACTTACCCAATTTGAGTTCGCGGTGGCTTGGACTAACACACCCTTTTCAGCTGATATGTGGTATCCTTACCGTACGTTTTCAAATGTTTTCTTACGCTAGTGCATCTATAATCCCTTTCTAAAACCATCCTTTCCCAGAATCAGCTACGGGTTACAATGCAGAGGTTCGTTTTAACGCCTAGATTCTTGATTCCAGCTGTTGACAATACTAACGTGTTGACAGATGGACATCACCTGGGTCGGTGAAGATATCACAGATGGGCTTATTGGTAGTATCACTGTGGCGTTGAACATGTGTGTATGCCCTCTCTTCTCCTCAGATTGTCTCTGATGACTTGATTTTTAACTAAGGTCTTACTTGAGTCCTGAGCTCAGCACTCAATACGCTGACTTTGACCTCGATGAGTACCTTTCAGCTAGCCTGCTACCTTCTGCGTCGCCACTTGCGTAAAATACAGTGAAATAAGATATTCTGCCGTAGTTTTCTTCCTTTTATAAAATCTGTTTCCTTTGGACTATGCCCACTGGAACTTTTCCACTTTGACCTATTGGCCTTTTTACGAAGGCCGAACTGAAAAGAGCACTACTTGAACGATCGAAATTTCATCTCCGGCGGTATCCGGTATAAACTTTAAATACCGGAACTTGCTTTGAAACTACGACTTCCTTTCTTGACGACGCGCTACAATCAGTGAAAGATTCAAGATATATCGTGTAACATCCCTATAGATACAAGTGTGGAGAAATAAAATAAAGGGAGGATGTCCGACAAGAAGCGTACTCGACTTCAAGCTCATGGACATTCAACATCTGAATCTATCTCATCTTCCTCCTCTACTACTGTCGCCGATAGACCAGCAAAGAAGCCCAAGAAATCTACCAAGTCGCAAGGCATTCAAAGTCCTGATCTTTCTCAATGGCCCAATCATTTCCATACGGTGCGTCACTGTCATCTTCTACGCGAGTAGCTGCTAATGAGTTTACCGCCAAGTTAGCTATTCAAGGTACGCAGCGAGATTCAAAGACATTATCACTACCTATGTGTACGCACAGGTGTTTAAAGTAAGTCTAAAAAATGCTCAGAACTGGCTGTTGAAAGTGAACGTTGACTCGCCTGCTCCAGGCACTCAACACCGTCCTCGCATTTGTATCATCGCGAAGAGAACTTGCCACGTCTTTTCCTGTAATCCGTCAGTCTGTGGAGAATATTACCAAACAGTGAGGCTTTTTTCTAGGGACTTCGTCGGTCTCTTAACGCAGCTACATTTAGGCCGCTGGAGCTGGTCCAGGTAGCGGAACTGAAGTGCGCATTTTCCTCACTTATGTCGCAGCATCCTAACCCGAGGAATAGAGCCCTATTGCCCGAAATCATTACTTTTTCTTACGTGCCTACACTTTCTGAGGATACAGTTATGCTTCCAGGACCGTCCTCACAGAGTGTGGTGGAGTCAGAAGGAGATGTCCTGCGTCTGGAATTTGTGGACAATTGGAATGGAGGGTCAAAAAATAACCAAGGGTAATGACTTGCCCCTTCAACTCCCTCGCGGTATATTCATTCCATTATAGCCTTTTTATCCCGTCTGCGCGATCCCCCACGTTGACTAAAAAGTTGATAGACAAGCGCAATAGTAGATTCATTCAAGCTGTTGAAGAGTAAGTTGTCAATCTGTCACTTTGACTCTATCAGAGCAACATCCAACGGTTCACCCAGACTTCTACAGGCAGTTTCAGCTGAAGAAGATGCCGTCATTCTTCTTCAAACAGCGGCCAAGGCATGCATTCCGGTCAAGTCCCAGCAGACGGCAGCACTAGGGGGTGATCTTGAGCCATATTTTCCGGTGCCTGAACCGAAGGACCGTCCTACAATTCAAGAAGTGCTCACCGATATCATGGCGCAACATTGGTACAAGGACCAAATTGGAACACAGATGACTTTCCCAGCCAAGGATGGCCATACAGGTTTATCTCAGTTTGTTGCCTCTTGTCTGATTCGCTTATCAGACTAAAGATCTGGAACTGGATTTGCCCTTATCGCCCACGATTCAAGCCGCCTTGAGAGATTCCCGAAACATCACCAGTCTCTACTCTCATCAAGTCACCGCTATTAACGCCATTGGCCAAGGAAAAAATGTTATTGTGTCTACAAGCACTGCATCGGGTAAAAGTGTCATTTATCAAGTACCGCTATTACGATTTCTAGAGGAAGATCCTGAGGCCACGGCCATATTCGTCTACCCGACTAAGGTATGTACATAAGCGACGCAAAGCTCGGGTATGATATTCAGCAATCCATATGTAGGCATTGGCTCAGGATCAAAGAGGGGCCTTGGAACAGCTTCTATGCGCCTGTCCTAGCCTTCAGCACATCAAGGTACCTTAGCACTTATTCAATTGTGATCTCCTTTATATAATGTATCAGGTTTCAACATACGACGGAGACACCCCTCAGGACAAGCGTAAAGGTGAGTTGATGCAATTTGTTTCTCAATAGTCTTGGCTAAGCAACTTGTAGGCATCAGGGAGACTGCATCTGTGATATTAACTAACTTTGCAAGTTGCCTTCTATTGCAAGTCCGAAGAAGCGTCCTGATCTCGCTCTGTCTAGGACATGATTCATGCATCCATCTTGCCGCAGGAAGACTGTTGGCGAAGATTTTTCAAAAACATCAAGGTTCGCATGAGATAGAAATCTCAGGCCTCCCTTTGACGCAGGTGATTTATAGCTTTTCGTCGTGGATGAGCTACACTATTACTCTGGTCTATTCGGCACGTAAGCATCACCATACTCGCCTTCCCCGAATTTCCCTTACTTAAATTGAATCTGAACCTGCAGTCACGTCGCGTACATTATGAGAAGATTTCGCCGTATATGTTCGGCAGTAGGAAGTAAGTTCATTTTGGTCCGACTTGACCATATCTGATATGAGTCAAAGATCGAAGAATTCGCTTCGTCTCATGTAGTGCCACAATATCAAACCCAGGAAGTCACATGGAAAGTGTATTTGGCCTTGATAGTTGTGGAGTCGAAGTTATCACGGAGGATGGCGCTCCTACTGGCGAAAAGAGTTTTGTGGTTTGGCAACCGTCAACCATCGATCCTGTCGCTCCTGGTTTCGGAAGAGACAGCTCTCTATCAGAAGCCGTTAGATTAATGATTCATTTGATGAAGCATGGGGTTCGTGTAATCTTGTTCTGCAAGGTGAGCTTAGCTAGACTTCATTTTTCTCCTTCTGGTATTGATCTAGAACATCAGTTTAGGAGAGCGTGCGAAATGGTATAGAACAAATAGTCAAAGCTACAGGGTTTGTGCTTACGTATTCCCTAGGCCATGAAAGCTCTTCGTGTTATGCTAGGAATGAGCCGACGCTCTGATGTTTTGCAAAGAGTGAAATCTTACAGAGGCGGTGAGTGCCACTTTTGTTACATCGACTTCTTCCTGTTTATGCCGATAGTCTCTCAGGATACTCACCAGAAGTACTATTATCATGTTTCCGGTCCTGTCGAATGCTGATCGCCTTCTATTAGGATCGGCGTGATATAGAACGTGATGCATTCAGCGGGCAACTCCTTGGAATTGTTGCCACAAATGCATTAGAGCTTGGTGTTGATATCGGTGCCCTTGACGCCGTGATCATGCTAGGCTTTCCGCTGAACGTATCAAGCCTCGTCAGTATACTGCTATTTCTTTAGGTATTCTATTCATCTTGCACAGAGACAACAAGCTGGAAGAGCCGGTCGAAGGTCCCGCGACTCTCTAGCAATCCTTGTGGCCGAAGCCTTGCCAGTAGATCAGTACTATGTCAACCACCCAGAAGAAATATTCCATAAGAATCCCGATGACTTAGTCATCGATTTGGAGAGCAAGCTGACCTTAGAAGGTGCGTAGTCAGATTGGAGAACCGGCTTGAAATTCATAGCACGTTTGGTCACAGCTCACTTGCAATGTGCTGCAAACGAGATGCCGGTATCATTGAAAGACCAAGCTTACTTCGGTCCATTAATGGTTGAGGTTTGTAAAACACGACTCATAGCAGACGATGAAGGCTGGTGAAGCTCCAAACAATCTTTTAATGACGTTTCCCATTCTCATGATGCGTAGGTACCATACTCATCACAAATTCCGGCCTTATCCATCCAAGCACATCACGCTTCGTAAGTCATCATATTCATCAATCTGGGGCTTTCACACGCATATATCTGCATCGTTGTTAGGTGGGGTACAAGAAGACAAGTACTTAATCATCGATGTCACACAAGAAAGACATACTATCCTCGAAGAGATGGAAATGTCTCGTGTTCTATTCGAGATTTACGATGGTGCTGTTGTAGGTTCTATCCTCTATTTTTATATTCATCATTGACACTTTCTTTCAAGTTTATACACCAGGGAAGAACTTACATTGTAAGTGCAATATTTCTGCTGTATGATTCGCTAGTTAAAAAGAACATCAGGTTAAGGAACTTCGCCATAGTGCAAAAACTGCTACGCTTATTCGGAAAGATGTCGACTACATAACGTCGCCTAGGTGTGTACGCACGACTTTGATCATTTTCTTCTCTGATAAAAGCCCCTCAGAGACTATACGTGAGCCATCTGATTTTATCGTTGCAAGCTTTGGACCTAAGTTACGAAGTGATGTGAACGCGGTGCAAACTCTTCGCATTCGTGAGATCAAAGGCTCTCCAGAACTTGCATATTACGGAAACGTTGAGGTTAAGATCTTGGTATTTGGTGAGGATGCTATCTCATCCCTAGTTGTCCAACCCAGCTCATGTTTCTGACCCACCCAGGATATTTTGTGCTCGTGTTCACTTCAATCCATTTCTGTCGCACTGTGAGGCACTAAAAATAGTTTTTTAGGGACCGCAAGATAAAAGATGTCGTCGATCTCGACAACGATCCTTGGGAACAGGAGACTCTCGGAATGTGGCTCGACGTACCCAAGCAAATACCGGGCTGGTTGAACAGCAAAGGGATTAAACCAGCCGCAGCTATTCATGCAGCAGAGCACGCATTTCTCAACAAGTTCGCTTTAGCTCAAGATGTTAGGACGGAATGCAAAGCTGAGGAGAAGGAAGTCAAGGTAGAGAAGGAATCTAAGCGCAAGCGACCTGCTCGGTAAATAGCATGCTTTTATCCTATGACCCACAATCCATTTTTTCCCCTAGGCTGATCTTCTGTGATCATGTCGGACAAGGAATGGGCAGTGGTGTGACGGCGAAGGCATTCGACAACGGTACGGTTCAGCCCAAAATCGTGGTCTCAGACTGACGTGAGCCCCAGTTTACGACATCCTACATAAAGCGTATGAGGCAATCGTTAATTGCAACTGCGAAGACTTCAAGGGCTGTACTAAATGTAAGCTATCTAACTTCGGCGCTTGTGAAACCTAACCATCAGTTTCCAGGCGTACAGAGTCCCTCGTGCAAAGAAGGCAACAAAGTTTGTTCAAAGTCCGGTGCACTCGTCATTCTGAAAGCTTTGCTCGGGTACGAAGTCGACCCTGAGAGTATACCAGACGAACACGATATATTCGAAGGCGGAACAGACACCATAGTTTCTGCATCTCACGTTCGTAAATTGGGAGACATTGAAATAGAAAGAGACCTAAAATAATCCTGTATAAATAAATTAACGAGCATGATACCACCATCTAACTAGTACGACTACGCTAACGGATCAAAGTCACCCCAGTCAATGTTCGACTTGGAGTTTGAGGTGTTCCAGGATTGGGCGGGTTTGGAAGGGGCAAGTATGCTACCCATAGTCATTGTGGGGTTGAATGATGGGCTTTGTGTAGGGAACAGGGGTGGTGGCGGTGAAGACGCCGGAAGAATAGGATTCTGCAGTGTGTTCATAGTCGGAGCTGGAGTGGAAAAGGATAGGTTATAATTGGGTTTCTGTACCTGTGCTTGCGATAGAAAGTTACCAGTGTTGTTGGGCTGAATAGGAGCCATGGCAGTTGTAGAAAGCGAAATATTGTAATTTGGCTTTTGGGGTTGCGGCGGTCGCGGAAAACCGCCTGTGTTCGAGGGCTGCAGAGGACTCGAGAAGGATCGGTTAGATGGTGGTGAAGGGAACGAGACGGAGCTGAAAGAAGCCGCAGGAATTGGTTTTGCGCCCAGCCTATTTCCTTGTGTGGTTCTGATAGGTGATGAAGGTAATGTAGTTTGCGGGGCTGGTGAGTTTGGGGCAGAGCTACGTGCTCCTGACGCCTTGATAAAGTTCGACAAGTTAAAAACACGAAGGGGAAGAAAAAGAACCAGGTAACCCTTACCTCCTCATTGAAAATACTGCCCCACACATCATCGTCCCAAGAGGCATTCCCCTGTTTCTTTATGTCTGTACTTGGGTTAGCAGAAGCAGTTGAACCAGCTCCTCCTCCAACAAGGCTTTCAAAATCGACAGCGCCGGCGAAACTATGAGTGCTAGTACCATTTCCGTTGACGGCTACCCCTGATCTGTCCTCCAGTCTCTGTGAATCACGAAGAAATTGATTATGCTCCTTCTCCACACGATCACCTAATCTCCTGATGACATCCATGAACCGTTGGAACTGCTCTACGTTTAGAACTGTCATACGCATTTCAATATAATGTTGGGGTTCAGAGTATGCAATAAACTTACGGGGACCCATGGACATCGCCCAAAGTTGAGGAAGGACCAAAGTAGCAACGGCTTCTCTATCCACTTTGAAGCCCATTGCTTCTTGGACTGCCAAGGTTGCAGTCTATTGATAGCATTAATTTCAGTTCGTACGAGACTAAGATAACCCTTCACCATCACGGCCGGCTCTTTGGTCCGAATTTTTGATAACAAGGGAACGAGTTTCTGAGTTAGGCTTGTCTAGATGTACTGCGCTTAGTGTGATTGTCCAGGCCGACGAGGATATCACCAACCTGATCGAGTGTCTTCACCATCGCCAAGAAGGTCTCCAAAGTTGCGACTTTTACGGTCAGTATCCTTGTCTTAGTGAAGACATACTATAAAGATGGACATTAGTTGGAGAGGTCTTGTTAAAGCAATAAACGTGGTCCTACGGCAACGTTCGGAAACATTACACCTTGGACCTCGGCATAGTCAATGGTTTCGCATAAATTCGGGATTATTTTCAGAGCACGCTCTTGAACCTCATCACAGGGCCTAGTCAGCCACTTTGCAGCGTTTACGATATACACAGGAACTCACGATAGCATGCTCTGATTCTAGAGCGTTATACACCAACGGCAGAACCTCTAGGAGACGATCAACGCGACTCACAAATCTTGCCGGTATCATGGACGTACCTCCTCGAAAGACAGACTTGTCTGTTTTGCTTTGCAGCATGGAGAGATTGTCTAGTAATGTAAGCATGTTCTGTGGAGGCTCCTTGACGGCGAACAACGGCTTCAGACTGGGTAAGACCATGGAGGCGAACTGAGGAGCTGAGAGCGCGGTTGCTATAACAAAAACATTCGGAAGAATATACGGCAGTAGGTGCGTGTCTTTCATCTGTAGTAGAATTAGCAGGAGAAAAATGTTGACAGCCAAGGAATGCACCTCTTCAAGAAGAGAAGGCAGTATTTTTCTCGTCCTTAGGCCTTCTGAAAACTTGTCCAGAACGCCTGTCAAACCTTTCATAAACCCGATCTTCTCCTCCCTAGTCTTTGCTGTAAAATTAGATCGGTCCAGAAAATTTAGTGTTGATATTGGTAGAGAAGAGAAGAACGGATGAGAAGGAAGCGTTGTAGGCGTGGGCCTGCTATTTGAGTGACGCGTTATTAGGGAACGAAGAAGACCTTGGATGATCTATGTGAGATTGAGAAGATGGGAATCGCGAAAACAGCCGACCTTGCAAGTCAGCATCGAGTCTCTCCATACCAGGAGGGACCCGTCCGGCGTTCTCTCTTAGTCCTGCTAGACTACCATGCGTTTGAAATGGAGTCTGTCCCTTGCAATGTACCGCGTAGAGCACAACGCCAAGAGAGAACACGTCGGATGCAGTGACCAGGACTTCATCCAAAGCATACTCCGGGGCTGTATAGACCGTGATTAAATTGGTCAGCGAAGGGACAGGACGCGCAGCTCACCCATATAATCAAAGGACCGCTGTATGTATGACGGTACACGTCCATCGAACGTTGGGAACTCCCATCGTGTTGGAGAACCATTCGGTTGGAGGAGTGGAATGGTGAGGCCCAAACCGGACATCTTCCAATCACCCTTAAATTGGCAAGAATGTCAGCGTCTCGAGCACATACAGCATTTGACACGTACTGCGCTGTTAATGATAATGCTTTCTGGGCATATATTCGAGTGTATTAGTTGCGCCGACGTGTGCAGGAACGAGAGGCCTTTGCAGATCTGCAGGATGCCCTTTTGAATCTGGACGGACGAAGAGTGAGGAAACCCTCGCGAATCACTGGAACGAGCCGCACCTCGACCTCGTCAAGCTCCACCCACGGCCTGAATCGTGAGCTACCGGGAATCGACATATCCAGGGATGAGAGAATGGGTTCCGTCGCAAAAATGAGCTCGCTTCGGGTTTCTTCAAGCGGTTCGACCATTTCTTGACACGTTCGCAGTCAGCTCGATAGTCGCATAATATATATAACTGGACAGCTAACCGAGGATGGATGGATGGCGCAACCGACCCAGCGCTGAGGCCTGTAATTTCTGAATAATTGAAGTAAGTCGTGGCAGGGACATTCGCACCTCTGCTTTCAGCACCTCCAGTACCCTCTCCTTTGACAGTGGACCCAGTCTCTCCGTATCAGGCCCACGTTTATCGAAGCTCCATACTGCTACCCGCTTATTAGTAACTCGGTGGTAGGCACCCTGGACCTTCCATAGGCCGATATGCAGTGAGACAGATGCTGTTTGGGGCGAATTCGAGGTGGACGCTGGGCCAGGCGTGGACGATCTGCTTCCTGTCGTTGAAGGGTCTCCAAAGTTGTACGACTGAGAAATCGCAGTGCGAGCAAAGAACGAAGTAGCCGCTGCGAGCATGGTGTTCGTAAGGGAAAAACACCAAATTTGAACTTTGGTGATGGTGAAATTGCAGTAATAGTAATACTTTCAAACTTCACAAAATATCGTGTCGAGCGAGTATCTTTCATTAGAAAAATCATATAAGTGAAGAATATCGATGATACAAATGATACAGACATGTCAGTAATACAAGATAATAATGATGTCTACGAGCCCGAAAAATGCACCTATGCCATCTCATCCAACTCTGCATTATCCTGTCCAACCTCTTCCACGAAATCGCTAACTATATCTTGCAGTTCTCTGACGAGATTATCTCTATCCCACGCAGAACGATGGCGCCAGACACATCCCAGACACGTAGCGCGGAGCTGCTCGAGCTCTTCCACAGCAAGCGAAGCTGTGTTCCCGCGCAGGCTACCTTGCAGTTGTGATACAAGTCCTTCATCGACATGGAAATCAGGTAGCGGAGTAGGCGTTCTTTCAATAACGATTGGCGAAGGCTGCTTCTCAGGTACAGGCGAGACGCTTTTAGGTGCTGGCGAAGTAGCCTTCGCCGACGGAGCAACCGCAGGTGCAAAAGGGTTCTCGGGGTCGTGAATGGGAGCGGGAGGAATAGTTGAAGGCCTGGAAACGGGAGGGGTCAGTTCCCATTGCTCCATAGCGTTGGTACCAGTAGGAGCAGGGTTAAGAATAGAGTTAAAGTTTGACGGTCGAGTGGTGACAGGATCGACCACCATGGCTTCAGGTTGTGCATTCGTATATGCAGGGACGGGCTGGGGATGGGAATATGGAGGCATATCAGAGAAAGAGGGCATCGAATGTTGATTCCCATATGAAGGCATTGGCTGATTCATATATGGTGGCATTGGTTGTGCAGTCCCATACATAGACTGTCCATTAGGATACGAAGACATCGAAGGCCCTGGCTGGTATGAAGACATCGACTGCTCCGGCATATATAGAGGCACATCATGATGTGGTGCCGGTCCAGGAACCGGAAACATGGCAGGCGGAGGGTAAAGAGAAGCTGCACTCTGCTGATTAAAAGACAGTTGACCGTTCGGAACCTGAGGGTATAGAGGCTGCATTGTCTGTGGAATGGGTTGCATTGACTGATCGAATGAAGGAACTTCGAATCGCACTCGAGGTGAAGCAACAAGATTTAGAGGATCGGTATCATCTGGATCGCCATCCGCATCTGCGTCCCCGTCGGCATCACCATCAAGCAACCTTGTTCGTTTAGCATCATGCCCCTCCCCGTTCTCTTCTTCCCCATTCGAGTCGAGCGCTTGACCATCTGCCCTCTGCCGCTTTAAGCTACGTTCCAACCTCACAGGATCGGTAAGCGCAAGCTCTGGTTGCTGGCCGTTGTTTCGAGCGCTTCTACGAGCAGCGACGACAGCAGCCTCTGTCGCTTTACCCTTCTCTTTCTGTCTGTTCTTCTTCTGTTCCTCGCGGCGCTTTCTCTCCCTTGGAGCCATCCGTTCACACTCAGCACGAATGTGTGGATCAAATTCCTGAAATATAACCTCTGCTGCCGTGTACAACGCCTGAGCCTTCAATAGGCGCTCGTGATCGTCCTTGTTGAAACAACAGACTGAGGCATTATGGACGATTTTTGCAATGTCGTCCATGAAATCTTGAGGAGTGAGATAGCGATCATTGTAAACTTCGATGTGCATCTTGTCCAGATCGACGTCGTACAATTGAATTCGTGGGGCAGCTGGTTCAGGGACAGGCATTCCTAGGACAATGCCATTGGCATGTCCGTTCACAAGAGGCTGCGGTGCTTGTCCTTCCGTAGCAAGCTGAATAATACCATTTGGTTCTGCCTGGCCTTCAATTGCCGCTGGAATGTTTTCATTGACCGCAGGTTCTGGCAATGCATTATTGAACATTTCGATTGGATATTCATCCTTTACGAACACGGATAAGCATACTAACCCCGAAAGGAAAAGGAACAGACTTACAGTAGCGCGTTTGGTAAATCGCTTAAACTTTCGCTTCAAGTCGGTCAGGATAGGCCCGAGCCGGCCCTTCAGTGCAGTTATGACGCGATGATCACTGGCGATCTGCATTGCGATTTCAGCCTCTGTTGGTTGACGGGGTTCTGGCGGTGGTGCTAAGGGTAATTCCTCAAGGACACGCTTTTTCCTTTGAATACCATCCGCAAACATATTGGGAGGCCTACGGATGTCCTTAATGAGACCATCGAAAAATCGTTCTCTTTGCTCGGCGGTGGGGACAAACAATTCGACCCTGTTATCTTTCGTAGGACCGAACCACGACCTAACGTCACGAGGTAGGTCCATGAACCGACCGTCAATGATGGCCAAGAGAAGGACAGGATCTGTAGGTGCCAGGGTATCAAGCATGGCACGAACGGTGGATCGGGACGTTTCGGATACAGCTGCACACCAGCCCACAAGGGAAGGTATATAAATGACGGAGGGCTGATGTCGTTTCGCCTCCACGAATAATTGTACTATGGCGGCTTCGACGGTCTGCTCACGATCAGTTAATGATAAGCAAAAGCAATGTGACTACGTACTCTTGTGGAGTCCCCCATAAGCGTACCCAATTCTAGGCTTTGGACGTGATAACCTTCCAAATGGTGCAGAATGGCCGCGCCGATGTACCCTTGACCCATTCCGGACGGTCCATACAGTACCATTCTGGGCCGATGTATTCGTAAAGTGGCCATAGCTGAAACCGGGTTAATTTGAAGTGGGCGAAGGAGCAAGAGAGGAACATACATTGGGACAGTAATTCACGCTCCAAAGCGCCAGCTTCATCGTCATCATCATATTCCGCTTCCTCTAAAGCGGAAAGCTTCTTTTCAACAGGTAGCACACGTTCAATTACAGCTTTGGCTTTCTCAAATGTCTCAGAAAGTAACGGTTCAAATTGTGGCGGCAATGGTGTGGCAGAGGAAGATGATGATCGGGCGGACGATGGAATCATCTCTGAGAAATAGTTTGGATAATGCACCACGCAAAGCAGCCAGAAAAAGACGTACTCTTGATAGAAATCATGAAGTCCCTCAAGCCCACTCCGATAGTTTCAGGCTTGAGCAAAAGGCGATCGTTGGACTTATAGATCTGTGGATACTTGCGCTGTACAGCATTCAAAGCGGCTTCCGTACATAATGCCTGCAAATTTCAATTTTTCAATCAGTTCGAGTAAAAGATGGGAGCATGACCACCTACTCGCAGATCTGCACCCCCATAACCTTTGGTCATTTTGGCCAGACCTTTGAGCTTCTCCGAACCGACCTCTCCAGACCATCCTTCCCAGTCTTTTGTCATAATGCTTAAAATCTTTTCTCGTGCGTCGATCTTGGGTAACGGAAAATAAAATTCTCTGTCAAACCGTCCAGGCCGCCTGAGAGCGGGATCGATGGCGTCTGGTCGATTTGTTGCTCCGATAACAATAACCTGACCTCGTCCATCCATACCATCCATAAGAGCTAACAACGTGGAAACTATCGAGGCATGAATCTGGTCCTGTTTCGACGACCGAACAGGTGCCAAACCGTCTATCTCGTCGAAGAATATTATAGAAGGCTGACAAGCACGAGCTTCTTCAAATAAAAGTCGAAGTTGCCGCTCAGCTTCACCAACCCATTTGGAAAGGGCGTCAGCACCCTTGCGCATAAAAAAAGCTGAAGGAAAGTATCAGATACGGATCCAGATAGAAAGAAATCGAATCACATATTTGTTTCCCATTCGAACGACAACTTGCAGCAAGAGCCCGAGCAAGAAGAGTCTTTCCTGTACCCGGGGGTCCATGGAATAGAACTCCTCTAGGCGGAGTAACGTTAAATCGTTGGAAGACTTCAGGATATAATAGCGGCAAAAGAGTCATTTCCTTCAGGGAGTGAATGTCTAGAGGAAATAAGTAACAAGAACGGAACGGAATATTGCCACCCACGATCATCCAGCCCACCGACTTCGTCAAAGGTTACATTCACATTGACACCCAAAGGATCCGCATCCGCGAGAGCTGGGGAGATGCTGACATGAACACGAAAGTTCAGTTAACGATTCCAAGAAAGGACCCACCAGCATCGGTGATTTTCCCCAAATTTGATGGCGTGCCAGCCGCGGCGAAATCGGGCGCTATGAGACCGTTTCCACCTGTACCAAGACCCCCGTCTAAGGCGCCCATACCAAAGCGCTTGCGGGGAGTTCTCGTAGGTGCATCAGAGTCAGAGTCGTCACCCGGCATCCCCATCCACTTCGAAAGCTCTGCGCCACTTGCACTCCAGCCCAACCCCTTCGGTTTCCGCCCACCGCCATAACCATTTCGTCCTCCATGACTTTTGGCCGGCTTCAAAGGGGGTCTGGACATCTCCTCTAGCGGAGGTGGGATGGCGTAATTGATCTTTGTTCGCTGGCGTAGAGCATAGGGTTTCCCATCATCTCCGTCTTCCATATCCTGATCTCCATCTGCATCCTCGGCGTCATGAGTTTCTGGGGGTTCTAGGTCGGACGATGTGCCAGGTGCGTCTCCAATCGACCCGTCGGCAGAAGCGGACGCACCTGAAGATGTGTGCGCTTCGTAGTCGGCATCATGGTTACGATTGCGCGAAGCCCGTTTGGCCGCACGCACCGAACGCAATTCGGCCTGGGTGGGTCGGGGAGGTTCCTTGCGGGACCGTAACCTGGTCTTGGGACCGGTCTTCTCCTTGTCGTCATCGTCGTCGACGATGAAACCTGAAAGATTGCGTCCTTTCCGACCGAGCCGACGCGGGCCATGTTCATCCTCCTCATCGTCACCATCATCCCCTCCGAGGGCTACGTCGTTAAAAAGTTGATCTGCAGAAGCAGCCTCTCCGTTGACGCCAGGGTCATCGTCGCTTTCAGCATAGGAATGCTTCGCAACTGTTCGACCACTACGCGTCTTTGTCAACTCGCGCTCAGGCGGTTCTTCAGCGTCGGCTGGCGGTCCCGAGAGTTGGTCGTCAGAAGATTTGTCGCTGCCACCATCGTGATATTCAGATCCAGAAGGACCGCTTTCAGAACCGCGAGAATGTCTCGAAGACCTTCGAAGCTGTGCGACCATTGGGCGTATCTTTAACGTGACTTTTTGCGGCAATGGCGGGGTATGCTGTGAGGCGTGCTGATCCGCGGGCGAAGGTTGGGGCATATACACGTCACTGGCGTAGCTTGGAAGCTATGGCCGACGACGTATTAGAAGAAAGATATGGAAAGAAATAGGCAGCGCTGTGGGCGCGGTCGCGCACAACGATGAAGAAATTGAAGAGAGAGTAGGACAGACCTTTGTTGTTGTTTGGCAAAGACATTTGCCTTGTTTGTCAACTGATGGAGTAATCTGGCTGAACGTGTTCGGATGATCCTCCTCGAGGAAGGTCTCCCTGCCACCACACCTCAGGACGCCTCATCTCGCATTTATGCTGCATGAATCAGATCGTTCGAAAGTGCGTGGACGGCGATGACTGATTCCGGTCCCCCTTCCAGTCATTTTTCAGCAGAAAAAAGGGGTAAAAGCGACAAAATGCTGCTGGATTGTGGATCCAAAGTTCGAAGATGAGCGTTCGAGACAAGAGCCTTAGAAATCGTTTTCAAGCAGAGCTCAGTTTCGACGATTGCGTCCGGATACATCCGTGTGACGCACTTTGTCACTCGTCATGCGTGACAGGATACCAACATTCCCGACCTCCTCCCCTACTATCGCGTACATTCAACTACCCAACTATGTCATTCTATCCATCTGGCAATGATGGAGGTACAATTTCTAGTTCCCCTTCTGAGACGAGACTTCATGTCGCCGTTGAACGCCTACGTGCACTGGAGAATCGTGTCCAGACACTAAAAGACCAACAGACGATATTGAACAGAAGGCGAGGCGGAGCGGCAGGCGCGCAAAAAATGCTTCTTGCAGCAGTTCAGGCCCAAGAATCGAAGACGGAACAACTGCGCGGATTTCTGGTGTTGCTATCAGAACTGAAGTACTACGAGCGCATTCGAGTGGAGAATGTAGAGCCTTGGCAGCGTGGTCTCCCTGAGGACCCTTCAGAAGTTCTGGTCGACCTCGTCAAACACGCTAGCTCCAGGCGAGGTTCATATTGGAACGAAATCATTTCCCGAGTCATTGGGCCTGTTCCCTACCCCGAATATCCTGACACCATCCAAGAACTTGTTGCTTCTCGTAAACAGAGAAAAGAATCGCAAATGTTTGCCGATTTCTGGCAAAAGACTGCGCAGAAAGGTGACCGGAACGCGAATGTAACATGTCCTACGCCTTCGAAACGTCCTCAGAGTCTTGCATCCGGCTTCAGAGTGCGAGGCTCCCAGGTCGATGATTTTTTAAAAAGGATCAAGAGCGAAGATTCCTTTGCTACAGAAATGGATGTTAACAGATGTTCGCTATCTTCCTCTGAGGTCGTCTCTCTATCCTCGCTTTGCACTGTGCTGCCGTCTTCCTGTCATTCTTTTAGCTCGGATCTGTGCAAAATCCCAGACAGTTCTTCATCCTCTCACTCCATGAATCCAGAGCCGCCAGCTCAACCGCCTGCAAATGCCCTAAGAGGACCTCAGGATATACCTAACCGCGACATATCTACTGCTGAGATGCCCACTCTACCTGTCATCCCTTCATCATATCCACCCGCCCTCCCTCAGAGTAGTAGTGGCTACATATCTATCGATCGCGCGCTCCAATCTCTCGAAAGAATTTGCTCTTCAATGAATACCGAGTCCAGCTCAGAAAGCTTGGCGGTTGATTCACAGTGTTTCCATCGATCCCCTACAATCACGCCTCAGCTTTCTCAGGAATCAGTACAAGCAATTCCAGGATACGTTGTTGTCGATGTCTTCCCTGGAGTCTCCACTGCATCACTTCCTCAATCTCCTATGCCTACAGTCTTTCCTCCCGCGTCTTCTCCTGGTATGACTCTAATTGAAGCACTCCTTTCAACGCCTCCAAGTAAACCGCTTCCTCCGAAGAAATCAAGGTTACCAGTTCTGAAGAAGTTCGTTCCCATTGGCCAGATGAAACTTAATGTCAGCCCGAAGCCAAAGGCTTCTTCTATACCGGTTCCCATAACTAAACAACCCACGTCCAAGAAGGTAACAAGCGGCAAAGAGAATCAGTCCGTCGAGGTGAAACAGACGAACATCAGAAAGTCGAAGTCTTTTCGGAATTGGGGACGGTTGGGAGCTAAAACTCTGAATTAGTCTGTCGTTATTCTGTTGTTCTCCTTCGTGTGTACCTATACTATTTGTAAAATCAAAGATTTCGGTCAGGTCCAAGCGCAGCCAAGCTAAGATTTGCTTACCTTGATTTATACTGCCGCCGGTCTGCGCAGTGTTTCACTTATTTGATTGACGTCGCGTCACTCGTCCGCAGCAAGAGAGAACATATAACTTTGCTGCTGCTGCACAGGACTGCGTAGCAAACATACGTTTGCCTCTTCTCTGTCTTTGCTTACAGATGATACTGGACGAGAAATGCATTCTTGCACCCCCGCCTCCTTATCTCCAGGTCATCGCAGGAAGCAGCAATCCGCCTCGTCGGCGGTCAAACTTGACTTTTTCGTCCCTCCCTTCTCATCTTTTGCTCCAGATTGTTTACTGCACATTCCCTCTTGAGGATGGCGAGCATGACGGCGACTCCAGGGTTGTTAGACAGCGGGAGAATCTGCATTGGCTAGAAACGTCGCTGAGACTGGTGAATAGGGCGCTATACATTGGTATGCATCACTATCCAGGCCGTTCTGCAGCATCTAACGTCGACCTTCAGCTTGCATGCATATACTGAGGTCGACGTATCTCCCAGCATACGACCGTCTCGTTCGACCGCCATATTCCTCGGATCCATTCCCCACCTCTTCGCCAGACGAGATACAGTCATCCACTTCTCTCTTGTTCACTCACCACCGTGAACTAGTCACCCTCGACCGCTTCATTTCTCTGTTGGCCCATGAAGACCGCCTCCTAGACGTGTCGGACCTTCATTTGCCTCGTGAGGAGGCCTACAAGGATCTTTTCGACCTTGTGCAACCAAAAAGCCGTTTGGAGGACCTGATAGCAGAGCAAGGAACTAGAATTGGTGTTATTGTCCTAGACCGTCTGCGTCCGAAAGGCCACCGTTCGACTAGCAGTGGTTTGTCATTCTCGTCGGCAATGACATCGACATCGACGCTCAATTCTCCCCACGATTCGACTTATTCAATCAAAAAACACTATGACGCCGAGACCAGTCCCCCTTCTTCATCACCAGTGCCATCGGTCCGATCACTGTCCGTAGCAAAGCGGAAGAAATCATCATTCAACTTGTTCTCTTTCGGACACTCCAAGAAACCTATCAGCCCTCCTCCGTCGCCACCTGTTCCCGTCCAGAGACCCCCCATAGAGCCCATCCCATTTTCCACCCTAAGCATCTCTTTCTCGCCAAGGAGCATAGGTCTTGTGTACACCCCTCCTCCCGAAGCCCTGCGTTCCCCTTCAGCTACTTGTTCATCCTCTCCCTATGGAGGAAGTACGTACGGGTCCTTGAGCATGAGCATGAACGCCAGTGTTCTGCGAAAAAAGACGCTTGTTGTAATAAGCAGAACCAGGGACGAACCTCTTGAAGTTAGCGCTAAACGATTGGTACAGTCCCTGCAGACATGGCTTGAAGACGACTAGGGCTTCTCCCATTCTCTGACCGCGGAAAGCTGCACAATCCGCATATTCCAACCTGATCGGTATAGTAACTTGCATTCCATGGGGCCCAATATCGTACTCGTTTCTGGTCACAACTATCTATTCATTCATATCTCTAGATATCTTTGTTTCTCGTAATTTCACATGGGTAGGATAGTAGTACATAAGAAAGGATGTGTAAATATACATAACGACGGAGCATGACATTTCTACATGGAGGCATCTCCTCGGGAGCCGTTGAGGACCACTATGGTCGCGATGGTCTTACGATTCTTTCCCCAGATTGCCTTCGTTCCCTCGCGCCTCTGACAACTTGTTGACACCGACTACCCGGTGGTTTGCCATTTCTCTTGCGTATGGTGGAGTCCATATCTCGTCAGGAAATACGCCAGAGGGGCTTTGTCTCCCCAAGTAACCCCTTGTGACCGGCATGTGGGTATACTCTACGGGGTAGACGGGAACTGGGAATCTACCAAAGTATGGGGTACTGTGCCGAGAGAATCATCCTGAGAACTCACAGAGTAGAGGCTGCCCAGTAAACCGTCATGCTAATAGCCACGGAGATAATCCACCCGTTGTTGAACATCCTGATGGCACTTTTATTCACCTGTAGGCAAGCAACGTAAGAGAGGGCCATCAACTGCGAAAGACACATTGGTAGCACCAGGTTTTCGTCGTAGCTTCCAATTAGTCCCGGGAACGGAATAAAGGCTCCGCATATCCAAGCAAAAATCCCTCGCCAGTTAATACCAAAGAAACCATACCAATACGGCGCGGAACGGTCTGAGGTATACAAGGAGGGAACATGGAAGTTCTCCTTCCTCACTATAAAGTAGTCGCACCACATGACGCCCATTAAAGAACCCATGAAGATATTCTGTTTCCAGTCCAAATTAGAGGGTGTATCCGGGGGGATGAACGATGAAGCACTCGCATAACTCCCAAGGAACGTCAAGAACTGGGCCGCATTCGTCAGAAAGTTCCATGGGGTGATAGCCAATCCTAAAATCGCGCAAAGAACCTGCCCTCGTCGGATGTTGAACCAGCGGGGGAAGATAGCAGTAATGTCGGCACCGAAAGGAATGGAGTTGGCGCTAATCTGTAGATTGTTGCGGTGAGATATTAAAAATATTTCTCATGGGTGCCTCTTACGTTAGTGAGAGCTGTGCCTCCGACAAAAGTGATAGCTACAAGAAAGCATAGAGTGCGCGCACTAGCATTCCAGTTGTGATCAAGGATCAAGTCGAGCTGAACGATATTAGGCATGAGCAATAGTAAATATTAAATTACATACCTGGTCCCACATGTTCCATGTGGGTTCACCCTAAGGAATCTTTAGTGCAAGGGACATAAGAAGCAAAGAAGAAACCTTACACCGTACAGAACTTGGATCGCGGCCGTAGTACCAATGGATAACTGTCCGCGTGATCTTACTCGTCGAACATTAATAACCATATGCTTTGTTACTCACGAAGTATATTAAAACTTTGACAAGAAAGGCACCTATCGCCTGGGGATAGCTTGCATCGAAAGGGGCTCTCGCATATCGCGTGAGATCCGGTTGAGAAATGAGCATCTGCACGAAATGTCACATGCTGAACACGCCTGCAGTTTCATGGATGAGCATACCGGGGAAATCCCACTCATAACGACATTGATACCCTGCATCCAAGCCCACCCTACCCTGAGGAACAGAAACAATCGGTCTATGATCAAGACGAGGAGAGGAAATGTGTCGCACGAATCGTCGGAAACTTTAGTCTCTGCTGCCAAAGTGAATTTTGATAGTCCACCTGCGGTATAGCTAGGAGAGATTATCAGCAGACTAAAGAGCCGTTTGTAAATGAGCTCACATTGACCAGGCGCACAACCCAATAGCACAAGGAGGTAAGAGGACTGCTTTGATTTCAAACGCAAACCTGATCGCGCGCGGATGGACAAAGAGCAAAGGAATCGTGATCAGGTAGTAGACCATAAAGGCCGTAAATATTTGGACGGTGATATTAGCCGACTCCGAGAATGGAGTCATCTCTGTTGTCCACTTGTATCCGAAAATGCACCTGAAGCAGATGCTGAGTAGACAACCGGCGTAGTAAGACTGGATCCCGTAGTCTTCCAATACGCAACACGTCAAATGGCGAACAGAAGAGTGATTTATTACTCACAGATGGCAGCGATGAGGGAACGAAGAGCCACGAAGAAATATCCACCGTAGACACCCATTGAAGATCGGATGTAGACCGGGTATCCTAAGTGAAAGACTGAACCGGGATGAGAGGCAAAGACAATAGCCTACATATTTTATTTTGTCGGAAAGAAAGATATTGCATGATATGAGACTGCTTACGGTAGAACTAATGGCTGAGCCAATAGCAGCTACGCCTATTGCGTGCTCAAAACTCAGACCAAGTGAGATGAGGGAGGATCCAGATGCCCATCTGTGAAGTGACGTTGTAAGCGGGGAGAGATTGTTGAGGGTAATGTACTTGTTGTTACTCGCCCATTTGCGTTGAAGGAACTACCCCACCATAGGGAAACATAATCATACCAACGCCAGGTCCTCTATAATTTGAGAAACCATCCAACAATGAAGCCCGCCTGCTAAGTGAAAAGCTCACCTCTGTCTCAGATGTAGGATCTAGATCTATTCCAGATAATTAAATCAGTAAAGGACATAGAACGGGAGGCTCACCTTCGTTACTCCATTGGTGTCGTTCACGAAAGGCCTTAGAGCCAGGGGTTTCGACAAGGTGGATTAACTTCTCGGTGAGAGTCATAGTGGCTCAGGTAGCAGAACCCAGCAGAAACCACAACGCAAGAACATACTGCCGAGGGCAGCAAGATAAAGGCACGGACTCGGGAGCGATATCAGGGTCGTCCCGGTTCCCGTTTCGAAGTGAGAGCGGTTCAACGGCCTTCGGAAAAGATATCACGATGTCCGAGTAGCGATGATGACTGGGATTCTGCAGAGTGATCCGTATGTACCTTTTGGATGACCAACCGAGCCGTGGGCTCATGCCGTCTGAAATTAACTCTTCTTTGGTCAACTGGTGGGAAGATTGCAATTCTTGCTGAACCATGTCAGTGGCGCAACAGTGAAGCACGAGTAGTTATCTCACCTCCATAATCCAGATGGGCGTTCTCGCCCGGATGCGTGAGCTGGAACAGACATATTTGTCTTTTCCTTTATGAAAAGTGGGAAACAGTCCGCAGTCTGATAGTAATCAGTACCATCTTTCAATGCAGCTTCATACAGCACAAAGCAACGCCGGACACAGGACCACCGGTGATGTAGTGGCCTAAATCGACAAAGACAATATGGTTGATATGATACAGAATCGCTGGGTACTGGGTCGGCAATAAAGTGACCTTCATCGTGAATGCGCTCTCTGAGTGGTGAGAGACGCCACAAGCTATCTGATACCCTCAACACTGACTCAGTGACTGTAGAAGAAAATTAACGCGTGCACGTGCGTCGTGACCGTGTCGCAACTGGCGGCCATAGCGGGCCGGGCCTATTTAGTCATACCCGAGACTCCGAGTAGTTACCCACAACATATTCTTCTTTCACCGTCACCATCCATCCTCTAATCCATCATGAGCGGCAAGCTTGCTTCAGGTATATCACATCTCTTCTTGGTGACCTGAAGCGATCGTTCAGTATTTCATATTTCTAGAATATCCGTCCTGGAAGAAACTTCAGCAGATCTACGACAGCGAGCACGCTAATCTCGTTCTTAAGGACCTCTTCGCCCAGGATCCTGCCCGTTTCTCCAAATTCTCCAAGGAATACGCATCTACATCTGGACCAGATGTCACTTTCCTCCTCGATTACTCCAAGAATCTCGTTACGCAGCCCATCATCGATACTCTCCTGTCTTTGACTCGGGAGGCCGGGGTAGAGACTTACAGGGACAAGATGTTTGCTGGCGAGCATATCAACACGTCAGAGGATCGTGCCGTTCTTCATGTCGCTCTTCGAAACTTCGACGACTTCAAAATTCAGGAAAGCGGGGTTGATGAGGTGTCGGCAGTCTTAGAACACATCAAAGTCTTTTCCGAGGCCGTTCGCAGTGGAGAATGGAAAGGATATACTGGAAAGACGATTAACACCATTGTCAACATCGGTATCGGGGGATCCGACTTGGGCCCCGTCATGGTCACCGAAGCTTTGAAGGCGTACTCCAAACGTGATCTTACCGCTCACTTCGTATCCAATATTGATGGTACCCACATTGCGGAGACTTTGAAGGTTTGCGATCCTGAGCGCACCTTATTCATCATTGCTAGCAAGACTTTCACTACTCAAGAAACCATCACCAATGCCGAGAGCGCCAAGGCTTGGTTCCTCGAGACTGCGAAAGTTCAAGCTCATGTCGCTAAGCACTTTGTTGCTTTGAGCACTAACACCAAGGCTGTCACTGCTTTCGGTATATCTCCTGACAATATGTTCCAGTTCTGGGACTGGGTTGGTGGTCGTTACAGCTTGTGGAGTGCCATCGGACTGTCCATCGCCTTAGTTATCGGTTACGACAACTTCCAGGCTCTTCTCAAGGGTGCACATGGAATGGACAAGCACTTCAAAGAGACGCCACTGGAGAGCAACCTGCCAGTTCTGCTGGCCATAATAGGCATCTGGTACAACGATTTCTACGGTAAATAATATCTTTTACCCCCTCGCGTCAGTCGATACTATGCGCGCATAGGTTCCCAAACACACGCTTTACTTCCATATGATCAATACCTTCACAAATTCGCCGATTACTTCCAGCAGGTATGTCAGGTACTTGACGATCCATGAAAATTGCAACCTTAACATACATCTACAGGGAGACATGGAGTCCAATGGCAAATTCGTCACAAAAGGTGGCGAACGCGTCAACTACCAGACAGGAGTACGTCCTTTCAGAAAGCGCAGACACCAACTTACATGTAATATAGCCTATTATATGGGGCGCAGCGGGCACCAACGGACAGCATTCCTTCTACCAGCTTGTCCACCAAGGCACAAAACTGATTCCTGCTGACTTCATCGCCCCTGCTACTACCCAGAACCCGATTCACCAGTCTAAGCACCATCGCATCCTCTTGTCGAACTTCTTTGCTCAACCTGAAGCTCTCGCTTTTGGTAAGACCGAGGAGCAAGTGAGGAATGAATTAGGATCAGGGGCAAGCGAAGCTTTGATCAAGAGCAAGGTGTTCGAGGGAAATAGGCCCAGTAACAGCATTATGTTCCCGTTGTTGACGCCTGCCACCCTCGGTATGTCCCATCTTCGTTGATCAACTTTAATGCTTTCGGCTCATGGACGCCAATGAACAGGCGCTCTGATTGCTCTATACGAACACAAGATCTTTGTGCAGGGTGTCGTCTGGGGTATCAATTCCTTTGGTGCGATCAGTCAGTACTTGCCGAGCTTTTTTATAATTGACCGTCGTTTCCGTAGATCAAATGGGTGTTGAACTTGGCAAAGTCCTCGCAAAGAACATCCTTGCCCAACTCGGCAAACCTGAGGACGTTAAGGGCCACGATAGCTCGGTACGCATTGATTTGTATGCGTGTTCCTTATCACTAACACGGGTCCGGCAGACGACTGGCCTCATTCATTATTACCAGAAATACAGGAAGGAGTAAAGCCAACGGAATGAAGCAGAGGGAATCGAAAGCATTTTGAATTCATGAATTGTAGTATTACTAACAAAGAAGTGTAGACTTAGGTGTGTGCGCATAATAGACGTTTATCTTGTATCAAAGTGGTATCAGGACCGATATATCGTACTAACTCATTCTTCTTTTAACCATTCCCCAAGAGCAGCAACCAAGTTCGTAGCACACGTCTCGAGGGGCTCATCTCTGTTGTTCCTTACCACCTCAACAATGGTCTTTCGCCTTCCTCCAGGGCCTGTAGGTCCACTGACACTCATGCTAAGAGCACCAAATTCGCTCCCATTGAACGACGAGGCATTCGTGGAAGGCTGGGTGTATACCAGTGCCACCTTTCTGGGTGTAAATGAAATAGTTAAAAAGTCGGAGGGTATAGGGTGAACAGTACGCTGCTGCCGCGGTGGTGGAGTCGGCAGGTCTTTCTTTGCTTTAGAGGAGAAAGAGGACTTGAGAGCGGACTTTGAGAATAGGCTGAAACCTGACTTGGATGGGGATGGCGGCACGGTAGGAGATGATCCGGAGCCCGATGGTGTGGGTGAGAATGCCATCGTGGGACTGACCTGCTGCGGGTCTACATTGTTGGTAATCGAACGTGTGACGCGAGATTTCGCTTTGCACCCGATCTGTATCACGCCTGCCTTGACGCCTTGCTCTATGACTATGTCTTCGAGGCGAGTCTTGGGTTGTACCATGTCAAAGAGATCCTTGTATGCTTCTTCTCGGGGGAGATGAAGTGACGTAGAATCTAGCATGAGATCCTCATGTGCGAGCAGCGCGATGAAGAGATCCAGTGTAGAGAGCTCTCGGTGAGTTGAAAAGACAGAGGTCTTTTCGGCTGGGGGCATACTCGAGCTTGGGAAGGGATCCGAGGTGTATGGTGCTCGGATCAGTGAATCGTATGCGGGCAAATAGGTTGAGCGTAGAATATGCATACACGCTATAAGATGATAGCATCATGAGCTGTTATTGTTGAAGAAGGGGGGCATTCTTACCGATATACAGCGTCTTGTTGACCAGTCTCAGCGAAGTTACTAGCCAGTGGAGGTTCATGCGCTGCCGCTCAATCTTTCCCTCGCCTTCATATTTTCCATCGCGTTGTGGAAATGTGCAGTAGACGATTTGCAGTAACAGATGCGGAGGCAAACTTCCCAAGACAGGTTTGTACTTGGGTAGGCTCACGGAAGGGGTAAAAGGAGGAGGAGGGGAAAGATTTTTGTATGGAGGGGGGGCAGGATGCATGCACTTTTCTTCGATGATCATCCGGTAACAAGAGTTATATGAGGGAAGCTACTGCGTAACGTGGAGTCCAAATGTAAGGACGTAAGCCGTGAGACAAAGAAAGCCCGTTAGGGGCGGTGCTCCTCCTTGCAGATGACCTCATGATGTACCCTTGCGATACAGGCTGATCGAGATTGAGTCCATTTCGGATATTGCCGGAACTCAATCGCGCCGATCGAATTGCATAAAACCGAAAACCCACATGCTCTGGAAGTTGCTAAGTACTTGGAACGACTCGGAAAAGTCGACAAAGTAGAAAACTGACAGGGATTGGCTCTCTGCTGTGCTTTTTTCTGCACGGTTGACTTATCCGATGTCGAAGTCTTGGTAAAACTCGAGGAAGGGCTCGAAGAAACTGGTTTTCAGCTCGAGTCTGTTAACGCGCCTGACGATGCTACCGGGGTGGTCAAACTCGAAGATGGGAAGAAAATTCTGCTTGCTCCCCGTGAGAGTCAGCTGGGAGTAGAAGTAAGGGCCCTAAAACGTCGCAGACTTCTCGTTCCCTCTATCGTCGTACCAACTCTTGCCCTTGCATACGCAAAGCAGGAAGACTAAAAAGCTGAAAAAGTTGGAAAATGTACGCAATATTTCTTCTGTTATCCACATTTTCCCCTCCTTACCTGTAACATCCAGCCAAAAGTGAAGAAGAAAAAGGGAGTCGTGCAACTGAGCCAGGATTCCATTAGGGCACGTCTCAATCCCATTGGCCTTGATATCTTTCCTATCCCGCTGCCATAGACAACGGCCAATGTCGGCGTTTCCAGAGAATTCATATCGAAATACTACGGGGGTAATCCCCAGTCTACGTTTCCAAGTATTGGCCAAAGATTTATCGACCTCCACGGCGATATCGACTACATGTACCTTAACCTTGATTATAATCCACATGCACCGCAAGTGCCGGGTGCTCCTGGCTTGTTCTACGGATGGGAGGGGGACGGCACGGAGATGTTCCGACTCATCGTCTGTGTTGGCCGCCGTGAGTGGACTTACATGGGTGAATATAAGACGGGACCCTATGCTCCTCTTACAGTAGACGAGTGGAACTCACAAGATAGAGTGGTGCGTTCCATTTCGACTTGAAATTTTTGTAGTTGATAGTGTTCATAGGTCAAGACGACTTGGGCGCAAGGCACTGTCGAAAGTAACTGGGGCGTGCGCATGAGAGCCACGATACGTCTACGGGAGCGCTTAGCTTGAGAAGCCACTGAGGAAGAGATAGATGATGCCATAGATGCTAGAGAGAAGTTTCAAGATGTGACCATCGAAGAAGTTCTGGCAGAGTACAGTTCCGGCAGAGAGGCAAGTTGACAGGCCTTTTGTTAATGATGAGTAGAGATACTGATGCGTCGAGGGCAGACCCTCCATATATCCACACTAAAGTGCGTCGACTACAACGCGGGATTTCAGCAATTTCTTGTGGACAAATATCCAACTTTTGTTCCTAAACCTAGGGCAAAGAAGGGTTCCAAGAAAAACACGGGCACAGGATCGGACCAGCGACTCCATCATCGCATGCTAAAAAGAACAGTAGTGCAAAGAATAACAGAGCCGCGGGGACTGGAGGGAAGCACAAACGCGGGGATCGTAGAGAAGCTCAGGACGAGCAGAAGAGGAAGAAATTGAGGAATTGACTTACCGGCCGAGAGGGACACGGACACGACCCCAAGGAAGTCATTTGAATTAGGGATAAGATAATGTCAAAATGCTGATCTAATCTAATCACTTCTTCCCCTGAACCACGATGTTCACATTATACGGATGGTTCGTCTGTCTATGGATAACGATAATACCGTTCCAGTACGGGTATCACATCTCAGTATTGAACCAACTGCAATCTGTGATAACTTGCTCGCCTCCACACACGAAATCGCTGTTGCCGTCCTCACTGCCAGCATGCCTTCCAATGACAGAAATCACCTTCAGCGTGGTCACTGCCTCGTTCACGCTGGGCGGTCTCATGGGCAGTCTTTTTGCCAACATTCTCACCGACAAGTATGGCCGTAAGTTTGCTGCCAACACGAGTGGGGCAGTGATGGCGTTGGGGACGGCTATTATGGGGCTTGCTGCGGGAGTGCCTGCGCTTTTCATCGGGCGGCTGTTCGTAGGCGTCAGCGCAGGCCTTGGGATCTGTGTCGCGCCGGTTTACGTCGCAGAGATAGCGCCTGCAAAGATCAAGGGCACGCTGGGTATGCTCACCCAGCTTGGAATCGTGCTGGGCATATTCGTCACGCAGCTACTTGGGCTAAATTTGGCGACCCCGACGACGTGGAGGTACGTCTTTGGATTCTCGTTTGCAGTTGCCGTGGCGCAGGTCGTACTGAGCGGCCGGATTGTGGAGAGCCCTCGTTGGCTGGGTGCAAGGGGGATGCATGATTCTGAGACAGCTGCGGAGGCGAGGTTGTGGCGAGTAGAGTCGGTGGGAGAAGACAGAGAAGCGCTCCTCAATGAGACGCCAGACGATGCCGAGGAAAGACGAGCCAAGGCGCAGACGCCGCCTATCACGGTGCCGAACGTGTTGCTGCAAACGCCTGCCGACTTACGTCTGCCGTTACTGGTCGTCTCGTCAGCAATGCTTGCGCAGCAGGTGTCGGGTATCAACGCAGTGCTCTACTATTCAAACAATATCCTGTCAAGCACTCTCCCCGACCTTGGCCCGTATATCAGCCTGGGCATTACCATTGTCAATGTTCTCATGACATTCCCACCCATCGTCTTGATTGAGGTATTCCTTTCAAATTCTTTAATATTCGCGTCGCTAATAGCATCATAGCGATGGGGTCGTAAACGTCTCCTCATTCTGTCTACTTTTGGCGCTATTCTTTCCCTTGTTACTGTCGGCGTATCCTTAAATTATGCCTGGAAAACACCTGCTTCAATTGCCATCATCACATTCGTCACGTCTTTCGCTATTGGACTCGGGCCTATCCCTTTTATTATAATCCCAGAGGTGTCACCGTTCTATGCCGTTTCTGCGCTTTCATCCATAGCGCTTTCTCTCAACTGGATCGCAAACTTCTTGGTCGGTCTCGCTTTCTTACCTCTTCGCAGATTTTTGAGCGGGGGGGAAGAGAATAAGCAAGGCAGGGTTTTCTGGGTCTTTGCTGTCGTCCTTGCGGCCACTATGACCATTGTAGCTAAGGGTTATAAAGGAAGATAGTGTAAAACATAGGATTTGACTTCTGTCAACATGTATTTACTCATCATTGCCTTCCTTATACAGGCGAGTAGCATAGAAAAATGGAAGGTCCCTCGCTTGAGAATGTAATTTCAGCATACCATTCCAGTTAGAGGAAAGACAGAACCAACATACCCGGACGACCCGGTAATACTTTCCCAAGTGCATCAGACCTTTCCCAATACTGGACAGTTCGGAACCTCCAGATATATCCCGAGTGCTCATCCACCGTACAAACCAATTTGTAGGCCTGGTAGTCCACGCAGACGAGAAGATGACTGAGCCATGCAGGACCTGGTATCTCTGTAGAATCCACGGATGCTGTGAAACGTACTGTCGCAATACAATTACAGACTTCGGTGAAACTGGCGCCTGCTGGAATATCCATTGTAGAGAAGAATCGTAGAATATTGAGGTTTGGCCATTGACGTGATGAAAGGGAATTGAGCAAATATGTCTGTAGTTTTCTCCTCAGTATTACAAAAACCCAATATCTGATTTCATACCATGACACTATCCTCAGCCACAGTACTTACGCTCTGTAGACCAACTGGAATATGAAGCTCGGTTAGCCTACGACATCGATGCAGCCGGTTCAGCACGTGAGTGTCTAGACCCCAGACAGGTCCGGCGCGCCACTTTGGATGCACCCACAGCTCTTCGATAGTGTTCGCGTGCTTTGGGAGGACCTCAAGGTAGAATTGCTCCGCATGCGCGTCATCATCGTCCGTGTGAAATTTCAGCTTCTCCAAACCCTCATACGAGCCGAGGTAATCCAACAAAGCACCGCTCATGGCACACACGCATAGCTCCATTAGATGGACACCCTCTTCACGTAAGAAGTCCCACATATCCTCAGGGATCTTTTCATCAAAGTTGAAGTTCAACGCCTTGAGATGACGCAGGCGCGTAAGTGGCAATTGTGGACCCAGACGGAGGCCACCGACAGAAAGCTGCTCAAAACGAGTGACCGTTCCTGGGGGGATTTGAGATAATAGATCAGAGAGCGACGTAGAGCCTTGGATGTTGGTTGGGGCGATCGTTTGAGGAATGTACATGTGAATGCGGAGGGTTTGCAGCTTGGGGTTTCTTGCAATGATGTCAGGTAGTAAATTCATCCCCGCGGCGGTATAGTAATCAAGGAGAATGCCATGAATGCAGTTCATGTCTGCAAAAAGAGGAAGACACTTCCAGTGGCATTTCAGATCAACGGCTATTGGTTTATTGGGAGCCACGTGCATAACAGTGTCAATGAAACGTCGAGCAATAGGATGGGTGACATCCCAGCTTTAAGGGCTCGGAATCAATGTTTGATATCTTTAACAAAAAGTACTAGTACCCACGTAATCTTCTTCAAAACTATCATGGAAGGAAGCGTCGCGTACATTCGTTCCTCAAGGCGACGCTGGGATTTGATTATGCCATTCCAAACAACTTGATGCCTCGGCCTACCGTCGATGTCAGAATGTGAGTGTATCCAGAGGTGTTTGACGTGTTTCCCGATGGACAACTTCCGGCCTTCAGGAGATATGATAGCCTTAAGGACGGAGAGATTTCGCTGATAACGATCGATCCTGTTGAGATGTATGTGGACAGAGTTGAATACGAAAGGAGCCACCAGAACAGCAAGACCTCTGCACGTCAAGCGACAGACTTTGACGTCTTCGGTGGGCAGCTGTAGAGAAAAAGAGATGAATCATCGACATGAGCACAAAACCGCTCAACTGACATGCCCAAGTATTTCTGAAACAATTTCTGGAGGTAACTGAAGCATTATCAACGAAGTGGTGTTTCCAGGACTTTGCCTGGTCCAGATATCCCCGAGCAGGCGCCAGAGTACGTCGAGGAGAATTTTGAGAAACAAGGACTGTTGACAGGCGTTGACGGAGCAGACGATCCCGTGACGTCGGATAGTCGGGCCGCTGATTCCAAAGTCGAGCTTATATATTATGTAAGACAGCGGCAGCCCAATTTGGCAGTCCTGCCCTAATTTAAACGTCACGAGGGATGATCGAATCGATGATACGCGACACAGCTTGACGCGTGTCCACATAAGCTCTCTTTCTCTCCTCCCATCACCATCACCCTGAGAGACAGCGGCCGCGCAATTTCTCGATATCTAGTCGCCTGCATCTTCCTCACAACCGACTCTCATTCACTTACTTCATCTACCATGGCAATGGATGAACCACAATTCCTGCGTGTCGTGTCATCTTGTTTACCCGAAGAACTGTCCCAAAAACTGAAGAATCTATCTAAATCTTCTCCCGAGGCAGAGATTATCCTTGATGATGTGATACGGTTCGTCAGTGGCGCAGAAACCAGAGCAGGCGGGTCTGACGAGGGTTGGCATGAGAAACAAGCAGCAGTGAAGAAAGGTCTCGACGAACTGCTCCGTCCTGCTGATCTCAAGCGCCGACGAAATGCGGAGGGCGATGTCCCGCAGACTTCAAAACGACCCAAGCTGGATCATGACGACGCTTCTGATGGACCTCATCGGTTCACCCTTCATTCCGTATCTACGACATCACCCATACGCAAGAAAGTCGACATCGTCGTCCATGATTCCACCGTCAAATTTGTTGTCCCAGCTTCGCAGGTTATAGAAGCCGTGGTTCCACTGGTCCAGCTTAGTCGCGCCTTCATTCTCCCGACACGCGGCAAGACAAAACCTCACTGGACGGTGGTCATCATATCTACGAATACATCTGAAAAAGGATCGCCTTCCCCACAAATTATCTTTGGTCTCGATGCCTCCGCTCCAAGCCCATTGTCGACGACAGAGTCTATCTCGGAGAAGAAGCTAATGAAGAAGGGGGATCCGACACTGCCAGCTATTAAAGAGCTTCTCTCTCATTTACAAGTGCCCGTTTTACAGCCTAGCACTGATGTCTTTAAAAGTGCTTGTACAAATAAAGGCTCTGACGGCTGTCCGGGGATCGAAGCTTATTTGGGCGCCAAAGTCGGCAGTCTCTGGTTCATGAAGGAGGGCATCCTGTGGGGGGAGTCAAAGCCTTGCGAGTTCTGGCCTGTCGAGGACCTGATGGGGAAAACAGATGGCCTGAGGATGATTAGTGCAACGGGAAGAACGTGTACCTTGATTCTGACCCGCCGGAGTGCTGACGACGCGGGAGAAGAGGATGACGCTGGTGAAGAAACTGCTTTCAGCTTGATTGATGGCAAAGAGCAAGATGGGATCAATCAATGGGTAAAGCGGTTCCAGGGTGCGTTTGGGAAGAAGACAGACGAAGAGAATAGACCGGCACCGCCACCTGCCACCGGTAAGATGACAATAATGCAGATAGGAGACTATTCAGATGAGGAAGATGAGGATTTCAAAGAGGAGGAAGAGGAGGAAGAGGAAGAAGTGACTTCTGACTCCAGTGGTGAGGAAGACGGTACTGGCGGTAATTCAGGAAGCGAGGAAAATGCTGGAGGATCAGACGATGATGCTAGCGGCGACGAAGACGAAGAAATGCTAAAAGAAGAGAATCATCCGCTGCTCCGGCCTGGCGCTATGCCTCGCATGTCGCGCGCGGCCATTGATATGGTGGTTGATATGGTCGAAGAAGACATGCTCGGTAATGACGAAGATGAAGAAGACCAACTTGACGATTGAAAGGTGCTGCTTTGAACTGTGTACTTATTATTCATGTTCGGCGCTCTCATCGACCCTGCATTATAGAGCAGGCTTTGGATATTCCTAACACGGTCGTTTCTCCACGCACAATGAAATGGAAAGTAGCACATGGTACGGCAGTGCCCTCGTTACGCTTGTTTCGACGCCTACATCGCCTATACTTGGCAATTCATATTGTGATCGCACCGGTGACCCTCTTTTTTGGGAGGCGCTCTAGAATGATTTTGATTGCCTCTGTTCATCAAGACTAAATGACAGTATCTGCTACAGCTACTTCTGCTGCCAGCTTGACTTCGAGAACACGCCAGCGGAAGGCTGAAGACGTATTATATACTGCGGATTCAGACGCGGTGTCAGCGGAACAGGAGCAAATTAAATCCCGACCGAGTAACAAAAATAAACGCCACCCGTCTTGATCAATGACCACCACCATCGTGACGGCGCGTCAATTCGTTGCTCGCTGTCCTCGACGATGACCGCGACAATTTCCTTGGCGTCACGTAGTAGTGTCAACATGTCTGTGCTTAGTAAGCGAAAAGCCTCCACTCTCCTTCCGCGACAGGCGACACGATCTCGACAACTACGACGTTTAGGTCAGACGAGTTCTCATATTCTCTGCCACCGACGTCGAGGTTGTCGACAATCGGGATGTCAACTCCTACGAATTTCCCTCCAGAAGGCGCCAACCGTGGATCAATGCTTCTGTACGACTTCCTACCTCCACCACGGCTCCGACATAGTGCTCTCGACGTACCCTCCAATCGTTCTTCCACGATATCCCTAGATTTAGATTCCAAATACCCAATAACTGCGTATACACGCGACCACGGACTGATTCCATACGCTTACGAGCCCACTGATGACTTCGACGACGACGAAACGGAAGAGAAGGCTACCAAAACGTTTCCATGGCGTGGAATAGCTAATATCGCGGCGTTGTTCCTTCTCATCGTCGGTGTGCTGCTGTTGTTCATCTTCTATCCCGTCGAGCACTACTACTCGACTCGGTCCCATAATGAGGCAGTCATTTCAAACGTCCAGGTTAATGGGAGCGGTCAAGCTCCGGTGCTGTTCCAGATGCCCTCGCTCATTGATCCTGACACACCCAGCGATGTACGGAAGCGAACGGGATATGATGGAGAAGACTACACACTAGTCTTTTCGGATGAATTTAATAGGGATGGGAGGACGTTCCATCCTGGAGACGATCCTTACTGGGAGGCTGTCGATTTATGGTATGGGGCTACGGCGGATCAGGAATGGTACGATCCTCGGCAAGTGACCACTAGAGATGGATCACTGGTCATTACTATGGATAGCATATCGACACTGGTCGCTGCTCAGACACCTAGTGAGTATACCATAGACATGGGACCGGTATGCCGTACTAACCAGCATTAGATTCCTCTGCACCTTTCACTACGCTCGACAATCATGATCTCAGCTACCGCAGTGGTATGCTACAGTCATGGAACAAGTTCTGTTTCACGACAGGATACATCGAAGTGGCAGTAGTCCTTCCAGGACCCGATGAAAATACGCAGGGCTATTGGCCTGGTATATGGACGATGGGAAATCTCGCGAGACCAGGATATCCGGCCACTACGGATGGAATGTGGCCATACACATACGACTCGTGCGATATAGGCACCTTTCCAAACCAAACACTCAAAGATGGGTCAGGTCCAGCAGCGGCATTACACTCAGACGCCTCGAGGTCAAAGTACAATTACGAGCTAAGCTGGTTAAGTGGGCAGCGATTGAGTGCGTGTACGTGTCCCAGTAGCGACCATCCTGGTCCGCTTCTGTCCTCAGGAGCATATCGTGGACGGGGGGCGCCAGAAATTGATATTTTTGAGGCTGAGAAGGATAAATTGGCCACAACTGGTCAGGTCGTGAGTCAAAGCGCCCAATTTGCACCGTTCACTGCAGATTATGTCTATGGCAATGTGAGTCTTGTACAGCGATCGTCTAGTTCGCCTTCTGATATGCATGCGCGCATCTGTTTCATAGGCGACGGATGCTGAATGGAAGATATACGACGAGTCACTTACAAGGGCGAATTCTTACCGCGGTTCAGCGGTTCAGCAGGCGGTGTCGGCTTTAACGCACGTTCCTAGTGGGAATTTCCAAGGGGGTGGGAAAGAGTTCGTTGTGTATGGTGCGCCTTATATTGGCTTTCGTAATAGCGCCGCCCTTATCATAACCGCTTCGATAGGCTTCGAATATTACTCCAACCCGAATTCACGTAGTGATGGCTTTATCACTTGGATCACGGATGGCAAGCCGAGTGTTCGTATGGGCGCCAGTGCCATGGCAGCAGACCCTACTGGAAGCGGGGTTAGTGACAGATTGGTACCAGAGGAACCAATGAGTATAACACTCAACCTGGGCATAAGCTGTAGGTTTTTCTCACGGGTCGTGACGCTTCTTTTCACTCATCTTACGTCGTCTAACAGCTAACTGGCAAGATATCGATACTTCCACGATGATATTCCCTACTGAGATGTTGGTCGATTACGTCCGCGTCTATCAGCGATCACAAGGGATGAACGTTGGATGCAATCCTCCAGGATACCCGACAAAGGATTACATCAATAATCATATTGAGGCATATACGAGTAAGTTTACGTTCTTAGTTCTGCCATGTCCACTGAACTTTCGTCTTTGTACAGATCCCAATCTCACGACATGGCAATGGGATAAACCCAAGAACTCGGAGTGGGATGGCTGCTAGATTTTAAATTGTATTCCTTCCACTCATTTTATTTCTCGTTTGATGGATCATAACTGTTACGGACTGCATTATTTTGACTTTTCGCTTTCGCATCTCGCAATTGTTAATTCGTCGCATTATTTACTTACTGTACCACATACATACCCCGCTACCCTATCCTTTCGTTCCATTTCGGTATTGCTTAGGACTGATATTTAGCCTCGATGCCTTGTATTATACATGTAAAAGCTATCTGAGGGGGCTGTTGCATACAATTCGGAGAAGGCGATCAGAATCGTACTACTCTTCGATAGCTAAAGGGAAGTCGAAGACGTTCGAGGGGTCAAATTCCTTCTTGAGAGCCTGCAGGCGCAAATAATGAGAACCATAGTATAGGTCCTGCCCTGAATATCAAACGTCGAGTAATGGTGATACAGCAAACAACGACGACTTACAATTATTGAGGCGGTTATCAGGGTAGTTGATATAGGTCCTGAGTCATTTTCATAAAATCCTGGACGCAGCAAGGAGGGAAACATAATGCTTACCCATAACCCCAGTCATCTGGGCTGTTGGAAATTATGACATCCGTTATACCTACAGCGCGTCATTAAGCACTGGCTGTCAAATTACAATGTAGTACTTGCCATCCAGAAAGGCAAACCCGTCCCTAGGATAAGGTGGAACGATAGAAGAGGAATACAATTGCATGTTAAACAGCTTATTCCGATGCGCAAAGGCAGTTTCGTCGACCGGGACCAAATTAATGGCCGAATTGCTTCCACCGTAAAGTTCAATCTCTACAAACCAGAGCTATGTATTAAGGGTCCTCCTCTGTAAAAATTAATGTTGGGACTGCAGGTGGACACGTACCACATCAGTACGGAACCCAACGGTATCGAGATATGACATGAGTGCATCCACAGCTCCCCTGCTCAAAGGGGAATCTTCGGGAACCATCAAAGATTTAGCGTAGAACGTATCATGGAGAGGTGTCTGAGTACTGGTATTCAATGCACCAAATGTTAAGGCTGCCACGGTTTCTATCCAGTTGCCTTGCGTGATGGCAGTCAATCCGGGTGGGGGAAGAGTATCCAAGTACGGTTGGATAATCTCGGTGAACGATTCGTGCGAACCAAAGTACGCGCCGTCCAATTGCATGCTCAGGTTCCCGGCTATGTTTCCCCGAAGTAGGCGCAACTCGAGACCTAACGAGTTAGGAATGCCGCTCTGAACATAGCCTTGAAAGGATCTCAAGAATGTAGAAGCCTCAGCGACAGATACGTTCCAGTTATACACGAAGTAGGTGCCTTCTTCGGGAACGGCGACGGTGCTGAATTCATATGAAGTCACCACACCGAAAGAAGAAGCAGATCCTCTGATTCCCTGCTCAACGTTTGATCGTTCTGTAGTTTCGTGGACAATGTCGTTACTTACCCAGAACAACTCTGGATTGTTTTCTTCAGAGGCAGTCGTAATAGATCCGTTAGCTAATACCAATTGAGCGGAGACGATGCGGTCAAGTGTGAGCCCCCATTGCCTAGAGACGAAACCCCATGCTCCATGCGCTAAGAAGAATCATTAAAGGGATTAAGTTAAACGACAGGAAAGCATTTACCTGCATGTCCTCCAAGACCAATTGTACTGCAATGTCCATGAGGAATTGCCCTCTTATGGTCGTTCAGCGCGAGTGCTATGTCTCCTAGACGCGCACCAGGCTGGACAGTCGCCAGGTTGGTAGACAAGTCAAGCGTCACGTTTGAAAAGTTGCTCATATCCACGACAAGGGACCCATTTTTCCCACCAAGGCCGTTGGCGATGTAGCTGTGCTATGACTATAATCGCAACTTGACCCTGCTTCCTTTAAGTATGTAACAACTCACCCCTCCGCTACGAGAAACCACGCGGACGTTTTGCTCCGCCCCAGCTTTGATGGCAGTTGAAACTTGATCTGCATTTCGGGGGTATGTGATGGCGATTGGCTCAATAACAAAACGGCCATTGTCTGTGCAAACATAGATTCAATCCTGTACAACTTTCTAGACAAGAAATGCTTACATGGTTGTGCAGCCTGAGGGTAGCCATCATCTTCAGGAAATAGCGTGTACACGTCCCCTGCAGCCAATGCTTTGCGAAGTCTTCGGAGATCCTGAGCCGAAATGAGGCTGATAGCCTGGAGAAAGGTTAGTATAAGCATCGCACTCAACATAATTAAACATCACGATGCATAGGCCTTTCGCTGAGTATTATATAGGTGGTATACATATACCCGGGTGAGCGTAATGTCCATAGTAGCGTCATGTGCGAGGTTCGAATGATGGACGACATGCGGTTAACTTTTCGGTGAATTGCTCTGGCGTCCCTTCCCACGTGAACTTAAGAGCTAACAGCACAGAAATAGAACAATATCGCGTACTTGTGTTGGACTTGCATTGATTTCTTTATAATCTAGAATAGCGTCACCAAATTCTGTATCTTCACAGTCAAATTTGGAAGGCTGTATAGGTCGATCCAAGAGGCGTCATCAAAGCAATCATAATGACATTGGTCTATCATCAGTACGTTAAGCAAGTAGGCGTTACGGCCTTTTAGGAATGTCATCATTGTCCAGAACTGTTGACAGTATATTCAGAATCTGAGACTCTGAATCCGAATACTGGTCTGCATCAATGGTAGCAAACTGCACCCAAATCAAGGTTAGTAGGGATCGGCTCGTCAAAGAGAGTACAAACCTGAATGTCCCCAGTTGTCGAAAATCTCCTTAGATTTGCATGCATGAACGAGTCAGTTCCTTCAGTTACGCGGAAAGGCCCGCTGGCGAACATCGGAGTGGGCTCCCGCATGATGGCCCTCCGTGCGTTGAGCGTCCACATCATATTGACTGCATATACCTTGGGGAGGGCCTGTATGAAGGCGCTGGATATACCCTTATGGTAGGGACCTGGAAGGTAAGCGAAAACTAGGTTGAATGTCGTACTAATGAGACGACGTAAATCAGTGTCCAGACCATGGAAGAAACCGACAAATTTACCATATCACTGCCGGCGTAGCTGTCTGGAAGGTAAGTCGAATTAGGGCATCGATCACACCTGTAGTGCTGGAAAACCGAATAAGTGAAAATCGGTGCTGAGACAGCATGGGGCATACTGGGGCAAGACAAGCTTTCTTGTCTTGAGGAGAAAATACGCTGTAGTACCAGTAAGCATAACATCGCTAGCTAAAAGGAAAACAATAGTGATAATCTTGACAAAAGCGCTGAGGTGTAACTTCACATACCGAATATTGTGGCATAGTGTATTGCAACTAGATGAAGCGTAAGAAATTTCCAGTCGGATAGAGATGCAACACGACTTACGCCAACGTCCCAGGTTCGGATCTGAACGTGCAATATAGTAGGTCTAAGGACCATAACGTCTTGTCAGCAGGGAGGCCAGCGTCGGATTCACGACGGAACGTACCGCAACAGCGACAGATCCAACGGAGAACAGATACAAGACCACTACAGGCGCAACTATCCACCACTTCTTGGACACCACGTAGAGGCGGTAACAAAAGTAGGATTGCACATAAAGGGAGATAAGCGACACCATCAAAGGGTTTCCTGGACGCAAAAAGGTCGGTGAATAGGCGTTGAGGAAGCGGGTACACGTGCCTATTTGATACCAGACAGAAAAGCGCATGTTGAGAGCCCTTTGTAGATTGTAGAAGTGGGTTATTTGCTGTGTCCATACAATGGCACTATTACCTAAGTGTCAGCTGGTGCTTGAGTCTGGAATAGATATACTAACAAAGCCTAGCAGAGCTTCTTTAATGTGCCAAGACAATATATGGAAAAACAGCACACCTGAACAGACTTGAGGGTAGTGATAAGTGCAAGGATTGCCACAGATAGGGTGAGCTTGTACCCATCGGTGGAACCGTACCAAGCGAAATAATTTGCAAACTTGGTTACTTGTAAACCAGGGATTGTCAACAATCGTGAAGGACTGACTTGGGTAAAAAGAGCGCCCTGGAGGAGCATGTCTATACACATTCCAACAAGCTGCGTGCATCGGTGAATGACTACGTGTAAGGGAGGATACGACTTACCCAAGGACCAAGGGAATACACTGCTGCCTCATGACTGGGACGAGTCAGCATGGGAGAAAGTGACCTTCCCTCGGGTCCGAGAGGTTTATATGTGCAATAAAAACCCACGATCCGCAGAAGGATCCATGCGCAGGAATATTGTTGCCTAAGAATTGGAAGGCAATCAGATTCACATCATTGTTACCACAGGAGGGTGTAAGTGGGGTCATAGGTATCCCTGATGTCCCGTGCTGTGCTTTTCATGGCCATCTATGACAACGTTCCCGTTGGTCAGATATATTGCTCAATGGGTTCGAGCAAGTTTGTGCGAGGCCTCGGAGGGTGTCCGGCGCCTTTTGTATAAGGACGAACGAAAGGAAGAACTGAAAAAGTACCGCAATTCTTATCCCGGGAATCATTTCAGCTGTGCTGCGGAGGACGCGTGTGGGCATGGGCGACGCGTCCCATATATAGGACTCGGTCCGTAATAAGCTGATTCTTCAACAATGCCAAGCTCAGGATTTCTAACAATATATCGGGGACCATGAATATCAACTCAATTGGTAGGTGGTAATCCTGTGCCTCGGCGTCTATTGTTGAGGTCGCGTCTTGTAGAGAGGATCGCGCGCGAGTGACGAGCTGATGATTATTGGCAAGGCGAGATACAGGGTACGTATTTGAAACTGTACAAGTTGCGCAGCGAGGCAGCTCGCGACTGCGCCGCAACTTTTCTCTCCTTCCTTTGCACGTCCATGAGCATTCCAGTCGTCTGCGACAAGACGATACTCACTCACCATTCTCCCTCCTTCAACGTCCATTTTCCGACTATTATCGTCATGCGCCGTGAATCCTGGGCAACGATGACCGCGCCGGACGCAGTATTTCCACAACGACGGTATCGCCTTTCAGCAGCATATTCAACGGGCAGAATGAAACGGATTCGCTTCGCCGAACTGTCTCAGCACATCGAGTGTCACGGCGAAATGTCAAGCCACACAAGGCCCGGCTAACGCCGGCTCGGTCTCATGGCTAGGCACTCTTCTTTTCGCTTCTCTTCCACGGTCGTCAACGTTGTCCTTGTGCTGTCCAATCGTTGCCTTTCCTCCCTCAAAACTTGTCATGGCATCTCGTCTTTTCACCGTCCTTGCTACAGCTTCTGCTCTCTTTGGAGCTGTATTTGCCGACCTGAAGGTGACCTCGCCCAGTGCTGACATCTGGTGGGGTAAGTCGGCGGTTTTTCTGCTCTGTCGCCTTTTCTGATTCCCTTCCTCTGTCCAGTTGCACAGTCGACAAACGTCATTGCATGGACCTGCAATGACTCCCCGTATTCTGAGTTCACTATCTTGTGAGTCAAGTTGTTCAATATCGTTCGATATGGCGGGGTTTAACTGGCTATCTAGGATTACGAACCCGGACACCAGCGTTCTCACCTCTGCGCTGGCCATGTAGGTATTCCACATTCATTGGAGACCTTCCTGCCTCACCGCCATTCCTAGTGTCGCTATCGAGCCGAACTATGATTGCTCCAAGATCCTGACGCAACAGCAAGTCAGCATGCCTGCTTCTACTGGGTACATTCTCCAGCTTGCAAACCCCCTTAACAGCAGTCAAGTGAGTCTACTTGTTTATTCTTGTTGTTCGAACCTGGTCTGACTGATATCGATAGGTGTACGCTGCATCGGACCCATTCGAAATCAAGGCTTTGGGAGCTGCTTACCCATCGACTTCTGCCGCTGTCCAAAGCGCCACAGGTTCACTCGCCTCTGCATCCGCCTCCGCGGCTTCTGCCTCTGCCTCTGCCTCTGCTTCGGGTAATGCTGCATCCACTTTGAAGACCTCCGTTGGATTTGGCTTGGGTGCAATTGGCGCTATCCTTGGATTGGTGACCGTTTAGAGAACCTCGACGACTGACATTTTTCGGGTTGGACACATTCTATTGACCTTATACCAAATTTCAGCTACTGTTACAAAGTATTTTATGCCTGTCCCTTCATTTCCGCTCATTTCCCCCGTGCAGGTATTTACATGTGCCCCGTGACACTCGTAGTACCTGCTTCATATACACCCGCTCCAATTACCCCCAGTTGATGTATACGTATAACATGTTTGTATGTCGCTTGGACGCCAACCCCAGCTATACATCCCCACTGCTTCCCTATCGTTGTTGAGATACTTCACAGTAGTTCATAGTACGCGTAGGGAGGAGAAATACGCCTGAGGACTTCAAGAATTTGTCTGATCATTCGGTTTAGGTGGATGTTCAAATTCTTATCTTACGTTCTTCTAGTTACTGGAATGAAACGAGAGTACGAAACTAAAAATATAAGGGTAGATATACTATTATCGGGGATCCTTTTCCCCAATCTTACAGCACACCTGTCAAGTCCTCCGCTACAGGCTCCACAGATGTCGTCGCGTCCTTACAAGCCTCGACTAGCTCCGGGTAACAACATTCCAGGTCTCGACAGCCGACCCATTAAATTAGTGTGTACGTTGACTGGTGATCGTAAAAGCTCCGACAAACTTTCATGCCCCGTTGTGAGTAAATGAGTCGCTGGTGACCAAGCAGGAAAAGCAACACCAAGGAAAGGTCACTGTCCCACAATAGTGTTGTAGCTGCAGACCAATACGTGACGACCGTACTTAGTACCCTCGGCAACGAACAGACTACTGAATTGGTCGTTATCGCGTTTCATGATGCACTCGTGATGGGTCGCCCCATGCCTGTACGCTATCATCTGCCTGATGGTCAAGAGAGGCTCCATCGCAAAAACGGATATAAGGAAAAGTGATTGCGAAACAATCTTCGAGAGACTGTTGATAAGGTCTTGTGATATTAGCAACCCACAACACGCTTCGCTATGAGCGAAGACGCGAAAGCACAGGTCACTGAGATTAGGGCTGTACCACTCCTCGTTGCGCATGATATTCATATGTTATTCCACTTTGCAGCGATCGTCGAGGGGCAACATGAATAATATTAATAGAATAACACACAGTTTTCACCTCCGGCAACAACTTGTGAGAAACGTTGGAAGTTAATACCGGGACTTGACTAGCGTTTTGCCACCATAGTACGAGGACAGTAGACGTAGTTGATATGGCCTGATATAACAGCGCCGAATGTTAACCGCACGCCTTCCCCGACGAGGCATGTGAATCACAGCCCCAGAAATTTGACGATCTACATAGGATGTACAAGTTGCGACGGTTCAATTGATTAACAATTCCATCGATCACCTTAGGGCAGGCTGCTGTAACACAGCCACATCGTTTGGAGGCTCAATTCGGATTCGACACGCCTTCAATGCCAACCTTGTGCCAGCTCCCTCTAATATCTCATGATGTTTATCCACAGCGTCAGATGCATGATGGTAACGAGACCATGTCGCAGTTTACACAGTAGCCAAAGCTGTCTTTAGGTCCACTTTTACTAGGGAGTGAATCTTGCAAAAACCACCGTGCTCATCCTCTTCCGTCACACATACTCCGAAAGGCTGTTGCATATATAATGGCGCCTATGCCTTCAGCACGAATATAATGTATGGATGCAGGGGTACACGGGGCTATGCACAAGTGATAAGACATCCGAGTCCGAGTCCGAGTCCGAATGCGAGTGCGAGTGCGAGTGCGCGTCGCTATATGAATGGGGGTGTGTTCAATGCTCATACCGTACCTCTACAATACTTCCTCTCCCCTGCTTCTAATTCTAGATCTCTTCTACACTATGAGCGACTATGAGCTATATCGGTGCGTTACTTCTTTTCGTCATAATTGTACGCCCCTTACGAAGACCTCCCTCCACAGATACACACCCAGTATTGTCGCCGCTGCGATATTTGCCGTCATATTTTTTTTGTCTACCTTCTTTCAGGCTTGGAGGACATTCAAGACACGATCCTGGTATTTTTCTGCCATGATCGTTGGCGGACTTAGTGAGTTGACTTGTTCACTGAATGTCCTAGGTTTAAACGTTGCTAACTACTATCCCAGTGGAAGGTATTGGATATATCGGCCGAATTATGTCCCACAGCAATCCCAAAACCCTTGGTCCGTATATTATGCAGACGCTTCTCCTCTTGGTGGCTCCCGCTCTATTTGTGAGTCTCTCCAAACGTACCTCCGAACCTAAATCTGACATTGACTTCTACCTACAAGGCCGCAGCTATATACGTCGTATTAGGGAGAATAATACGGATGCTTCACGCCGAACGGTTCTCTCTGATACGTATCAATTGGCTCACCAAGTTCTTCGTCCTTGGCGACGTCATAAGCTTTCTTTTACAATCTGGAGGTCAGTCAACTTTACACTCTCTGCAGAACTCATGCTGACGCCGCACAGGTGGAGGCATCATGGCAAGCGGGAATGGTAACTCCGCGAAAATCGGTCAATATGTCATCGTTATTGGCCTGCTTGCTCAAATTCTGTGGTTCGGAGGCTTCATCTTTGTGGCTGGCATGTTCCATTATCGTATGCGAGTCGTCCCTACCGTGACAGAAAAGACGAATTGGAGAAGGCTCATGCATGTTCTCTATGCCGCGAGCGTCCTCATCCTGGTGCGATCGATTTTCCGAGTCATAGAGTTTGCACAAGGAAATGATGGATATTTCATGCGGAGCGAAGCGGTGAGTTCTTCTTTGATTATTCCTGTAAAAAATGGCTCTGACATGGTTGTGTAGTGGATATATATTTTCGACTCAGTCCTTATGGCTGGAGTTATCACTCTTTTCAATATCTTCCATCCGAGCTCATTTCTACGAGATGACGAGCAGTATACGATGGCGGAGCGCGAAGAAAAGGCCACGCGTGTGCATGACGAGGAACATGCGACCACAGTCACGCAGCATCCCTACTCTGACCCAAGAAGAGCTCTTTAATATACAGTTACAGACGGGAACTAAATTTATTAGACTTGGACATTGAACGGATACTCTTCATAGAAAACTTGTTGTATTTATGATGTATTACAGCCTCAGATATTCCTTCTAGCCAGGCATCATATAATGCTCTCAGACCCTACTACTTACCCGCGGATTAATAGACTGTGACTGGAGATGGATTACAAAGACAAGAAGTCACCTCGTAGGTCGTCAGGGGAACAGCTGTTTCGTTCAGGAGTTGACATTGTCTCCAACGCAGAACGATTTCTTAGCGAACAAAAGTCTGGCCTAGTACTTATGGAAGCTTAATGAGAGGTGTGAAACTAATATAATAAATACACATGCTGCATAAACAACAGTGCTGTCTTGTTCAGGAAAGAGCAAGCACATTAGATCTAATTATGCAAAAAACATAGTCGTAAAAAGAGCTTTACGACGGCAGAATATATCAACAGAGATCAGTTCGAAGCCGCTCGCCTTCAGCGTCCATACTCTGCGTCAATCCCGATTTTACCAGACGTTGCCTTTCATCTTCTTCGGTTATCTGAAATATCGAAAACTTCTCGAACTTGGTCCCTTGGCGGTGCCCAGGTACCCAGTACTTCAGGAGAGCTCTGGGTTCCCGGAACGAAGTAAAGGTCGAACCTTTGCCAGAGGTACCCCACAGCTCATGAAAGCCCTCACGTATGGGGTATTGGAGATTTGCAGAAATGCGGAATGCATGTGTTGTCCCTGAGCCGTTAGTGATTCGGAGCTCTCCACTTCTCACATGCATTGAAGGGTCCTCCTGGCCAAATCCACACACGTAGCCATGTCTGATGCAGTGGCCCCTGAAGGCGAAAGGGCCGCCGGGGCCCCCATCTTCATAGTAAAGGCGGCCGTACCACTTCTCGGTTGGATCACAATCCACAATCGGAAGTTCCTCAGACAAGACCTGCTCCCAGGTAGGATACCATTTCTGCCCACCGCGTCCAGGTCGAGGAAAAAAGAAGAATATCTGCGCACGACACTCCACGCTCGACGCTTTCCAAAGTTTCAACCAGGCTTCTTCCTCCGTCTGGGATTTATAGTATGTCGGGACTTGGGTACCCTGAAATATGCAGGCGAGTCCGGCAATACGATCAGTTGGATAACTCGACACACGCTTCTTCATATCAGAAAGCACTCGCATCACAAGTGAAGAGGAGATGGTGGTGAAAACCGAGAGTCCAGCGAGAGGTGGCACGGCATTCTGAATATAAGCCCGCAGAGACTCAAGCTGTTCTGTACTCTCTTCACCAGTCAGCCCTGCAATGATGCAGTTTGTACTTGTCTCCTGGAGCGTCCATGCCCGCCGAAATCAGCTTCTGTCACTTGTCATGTCGACATTGCTATTCAGCGACAGCCCCAAACCACTCAAATAACAAATGATGGGTCCAGCATTCCAGACTAGTCTCGCCGGTTCCTCGTACATAAACCCAATCGTGGGTACGTCCAGCTTTCATTCCTGGACGCGCAGGTCCTCTCTTAGACCTCTCTCTTGTCGTAAGCGGAACATGTCCACCCAGACGTATTGGCACCCTTCATTAAGCCACTCATTACGAAGTAAGCATGGGTCGATACCTAAGGAAAGAAAAACTGGCCACTGTTTTCCATTGATGTGTGTCCAGACTGATTCTCTATCCTTCTTGTCCATCGACACTGCACGAGGAAGTCTTATCAGCATAGCAGCCGCCCACCACGGCACGACACGGTAGCTGTACAGATCGAACACTCGACGAGGCGGGACCTCGTTGTCCTTGATGATGTCGCCCTCCAGCGCTTTCTCTCACATTATCCGATCTTCCTCTTCCCGGTTGCGCAACTCCCCTTCAATTGATGATAGATCGTCATACCATAATGGCCGCACGTATGTGAATACCGTCCCAAAGTCTGGGTGTTTGTCCATGAGTGATTTCAACAATGAGATCATCGTATCATCCAGAGGGTATGTCGTCCCGAGGATAACATTAAGCTGCCTTAGGACATCATTGATGGTGAGTTCAGAGCAGCTTTGATTTGCACAGTGCGCTGAGATGATGGGCTTCCAGCCAGTAAATCGGCGTTGCTTGATAACCTCGATGTCATCTTCCTTTCTGTTTGTCTCGTCAAATGCGGACAGCGTGACCTCAGGGAGATTTCCATAATGAGATTCAACATCCTTTCCCTGTAGAACTACCCTTTAGTGAATCCTTTTCCTTGCCTTTGAGTTTGCTTACTCTCTTCGGCAAGTTTTCGTCAAAGTCAAAACGACCCCCGTCTTCACTCAACGTTGGTGAGCTAGCCCCTTCGTCTTCGAAAAAGCTATCCGAGCTGGATTGCGACGAACTTACCACACCGTCGGTATGCATTGAAAATGATGGTTTGTTATGGTGTGCTGTACGTTGTTGCATCGCGAGACTTCACGGTGTGCTCGGTGCCGCGTTCCCCGTGCTCAACGGCGTGCCTGTAATAGAGGTATCAGTCCTTCCTATGCAGGTGAATTACCTAAAGGGCCGTCGGGAAAATTTCAATGGGATTGGAAGCGGAATGAAGGTCGGTTTGGATTGGAATAAAGTCGATGGTTGAGTGGTTATCCATCTGGTTCTGGCCTCTAGGTAAACCCGAGGTCCTGGGAGTGCATAGCGCACATGTTCAATTCCCAGTGAAAACACGTTTGGGAGGTTTAGTGGGTATTACGTAAATGTCGAGTCCCACACTGTTCGGCACTCATGCCGTTCGTGCGTAAATGCATTCCTACCCTGTCAGAGTTCTTCAACGGGGTTATCATCCCCCGTCTCATCCATGGCCTGCTATTCAACGGCGTTGCCGTGCCGAACTACCTCTGGTAAGGTAGATGGGCCCCACTGGAGGGTGTGTTCAACAGGAGATACTTGCCACAAAAAAAAATTAAAAAATTAAAAAAATAAAGTCCGCGCGGATTCAGACGCGTTGCAGAGAACACGTGATCTCGTTCCCCTTTCTCTTCGTACCACGAGCATACCTCTGAGAAATCTCCGTCTCCTCGTTTCTCTCTGCTCGCCTAGCTGAGAAAGGCGTTCTTTCAATAAAATCGCCCACCCACCCACACCAAAATCAAAAAATTCAATTGGAAAAACGCAATCAAATAAGCGCATAACAATCAACACAGACAGTACATCACAGAAGATAATGGTAGCTGAGACGAAATGGAACAGGGTCGTTCTGTTTCCATTCCGCCTCACCACAGGCATTCCGAAAACTTTATCGGAATCCCCCTTCACCCCACCTACAGCTACTAGTGTCTTTCATGATGTTTGAGTTTGTCAAATTACACATTGATATGCATTATAGGTCAATAATATACTCCTACTCTCTCTGCGGAGATCACAGTCTAGCATCGCTCAGAATCGGTCTGCACAATGCAAACTTTTACCGGTATGAAATAAGCGGCTGCAAAGTCGTAAATTAACGAGTCTCTTGAACATACCTGGAATTCAATCTGGCACCACGCCCGGGTCCATCCATTCGGCAAACAAGAGATCGATCTGACAATCAAGAAACTTCATCACAAGAACGGAGTCCACGATATGCAGAATTGTTGCGAAATGATCTTCAATACAGAAAATATTCTTCTTCGTCGGTACACTTTAAGTACCGGGGAGAAACCGGAGGTAGTACAAGATTTTTGCTAATGCTACGACTTAAGTCGCCTTTCGTGACGGCGAGAGCCTGAAGACGGCTCTGCGCGGTGGCCTGACGTACCGCCAGAGTAGGCGACTGGGAAGAAGGTGTAAGATGTCAAAACCAGATGAAGAACACCTGACACTAGGTACACACCATCACAGGATCGAAAAAATGATCGTCCAACTTGAAGCTGAAGATATGAGCGGCCGTGAATCAATCAACGCGAAATATCGATGACAGAACGGAAAACATTGTCCGAGAGTAAATATAGAACTTGGAGACAATTCCAAATTCCAAATTCCGCGGTCCTTCTTCCGCAGTGCGCGCACAATTTGAACAGGATTGAACCCGGACGAAATATAGGCAAGCTGGACGTGCCATGAGGCTGCCAGTGAAAAGCTTAGGGCAGGGTAGAGGATCACAACCACTTCAAGCGACATCTCGGATATCGATCATACTTTCACAGGCCGACAGCTTGACAATTCCTTCAATGGCAAGCTACATATCAAAGGCTTGCTTTCCATCTAGATGTTAATGAGACTACCCCACAACTGACTTCGCAAAAACTGGAACTCCTGGTCAGTTACATATCAAGCTAGTCCAAGATCACGGGCAACAAATACAAACGTTCTTGGCACTGGGCTATGTTCAAGTGAAGAAACCAAAGAAATACGAGTCCGAGTCCGAATCCGAGTGCGAGGCGTTATATCAATGGATAGATTCTGTGTGCTTCAACCATACTTTCTCGCCTCTCTTTCAAGTACTATTCCTCTTCATTCTCTCAAGCTGAGCTATGAGCGACTCGGACTCTGATACCACTTTCGTGCTTTATCAGTATATTGATTTTCTTGATCATAATTGTACACTACTCATGAAGAGTCCTTTTACAACAGCTACACACCCAGTGCTGTCGCCGCTGTAATATTTGCCGCCATATTCTTTCTGTCTTCTATCGTCCACGCTTGGAGGATTATCAGGTCTCGATCCTGGTATTTTTCTGCCATAGTCGTTGGTGGACTCAGTTGAGTTGTCCGGCTCGCCGAAACCTCTTAATGTTGCTAACCAATTTAATAGTGGAAGGCGCTGGATACATCGGCAGATATATGTCGCACAGCGACCCCAAGGCTCTCCATCCGTATATGATGCAAACGCTTCTCCTTTTGGTGGCTCCCGCTCTATTTGTGAGTCCCTCCGAGCATAGTTCTACACCTGGGTCTGATATCGTCGTCTACAAGGCCGCGGCTATATACGTCGTATTAGGGAGAATAATACGGATGCTTCACGCCGAACGGTTCTCTCTGATACGGCTTAATTGGCTCACCAAGTTCTTCGTTCTTGGCGACGTCATAAGCTTTCTTTTACAATCCGGAGGTCATCCAACTTTACTCTTACAGTGAATTAATGTTGACGCTACACAGGTGGAGGCCTCATGGCGAGCGGCAAGAATGACAACACGATAAAGATTGGTCAGATCGTTATTATTGTTGGACTGGTCGCCCAAATAATATGGTTCGGGGGCTTCGTCTTCGTAGCTGGAGTGTTCCATTATCGTATGCGGGTGGTCTCCACTGCGACGGAAAAGACGAACTGGAGAAGGTTCATGTTCGTGCTCTATGGTGCGAGCAACATGATCCTGGTCCGCTCGGTATTCCGAGTCATAGAGTTTGCACAAGGAAATGATGGGTATTTTGTACAAAGTGAAAAGGTGAGTTGTTCACTGATTGCTCCTCTGAAAAATGGCTGACACAGTAGCAGTGGATTTACATGTTTGATGGGCTTCTTATGGCTCAAGTTATTGTCCTTTTCACTATCTTCCACCCGAGTTCATACATAAGAGACTACGAGCCATACTCCATGGAGGAACGCGAAGAACGGGGAATACTTGGTGAAGACCACACGAACACAGTTTCAATGCATCCCTATTCTGACCTACGAGGTGGTCGTTAATCTACAGTTATGCAGGAGGGTTTAAAACAGCTATTAGACTTGGACATTTCCCGGCTGCTAGTCATAGAAAAGCTGTATTTATCAGTGATACATTACAGACTAAGATATATTCTAGCCGCCATCATATGATACCATCCTGCCCTAATGATCCCATTTCACTCAACCAAGTCATAAAATCCGTACCTGCAATGTCAAATGTCTGGTTCTCACATGACGCGTCCAATTGATTCAAAAGCCATCCTGTCCAGGGCATCCATCGATCATCAAGCGAAGCCAGAATCTTTGCTGCCTCGTTGCCCCACTGCTTTCTCGCCCACCACGGACCATCCACTGTAACCCGTTTCATCATAACGCAATAATGTGCCAAGATGAGCAGCGCTCGCGGTCTCCGCTCCAACAATAGACGAATGAAGGTATTCGATAATTTTGCCCACCACATACATGATGCACGCATACAATAGTCTTTCTCGAATGACACTTTCCATGCTCTCTCCAGGAAGTGGATCGAATCTTTATACGCCGTGTATACCGGTACGTCGTACAGCTCCTCAACCTCCGGAGATGAGTGCATTTTGCTCAAAAGAGTCGACAAGGATGATGGGAATTGTCCTTCCAGGGGTGTAGGTACAACTTTTGGCGTCAGGACGACAAGCAGCGGACCTAGAACACCATCGTGGAGCTGGGTCCAGTTTTGCGCAACCTTGGGAGGTATAGCGCGGAAGGTGATTTGCGGGCTGCTAGAATATGAGGAGGCCGTGGGTGACGTAGCAAATTCGTAAAGTGCAAGGAGAGCCAAGGTGATGAAAATGGCATTGTTATCCACCTGAGTCACATCTGCTTCTGCGTTATGCACGCCAGTTTTAGCCTGCAAGTGGTGGGCACTCGCAGCTACAGCGTACTGGCTTGCAGTGGGGTCGGCATGATGAACATGGAGTGCCGACAGCGCGAGGATGGCGTGGAGCAGATATTGGTTGTTAACGTCAAACGCAATTTTGGGAACGATGCTCCTCCATACACTTGCCGAGGCAGGATCAGAAGCAAGGGAGCAAGAAGTAGCGGTAGCGTAGTGGTGCATCAGTTGGACGTCCAGCGTGTCAAATAGAAATTTGCCAGTACACCTCGATATCGTGGAAGGATGTGAATTTGATGCAGACTGGGTACTAGATGCCCTCGGCGGCGTTGGATCACGTTCAGGTCGCTGGGTATCACTGATCCAGACACACTCTACTCCTCGTTTTGTACAGTTCTTGCACATGGGAAGTTCCTCATCGCACTGAGTCCAACGTTATCAACTGAACCAGAGCTAGGCCCAGCTGGCGGCGTACTCACCTTGACTTTGCGTTGCTTGCATGTTTTGCATCCTCTGCGTGTCTTACTGTGAAAACGGATTGGAGGCATGGGAAATGCTGTATCAATGTATGACAAGGGCGTTGTAAAGCAACCTTCAATTATTGGACCTGATTAGCACCGCCTTAATTCGGAAGTCCGGCCCGTAGCCAGCATTTCGGTTGGATACGTACTACTTTGTCCTTCAGTGAACAGGTAAGATAGGGCTCAGCGCTTCACGACCACATCACGTGGTATGTGACTTTCTGTGACAGCCTCGCTAAATTAATTAGAGTGCCACATCACTCATTCAATGCTCTCATTAACTTGCTTTTATCTCTACCTGTTTAGCATACATTTGCCTGTTCTAGCTCCTGAAGTATTGTATCTGGTATAGTGCAATGCCCCCGGTATTTTTTTAGCTGCCCAGGCTGCCTGTGCACCATTCAAGCCCCTTTGGTATGCATCCATGAATCTAAGTGAGCATGTTGCGAACCTAGACAAATCAACAGGGGCTGGACAAAGGAAAGTATAAAAAATATCTTCGCATTTTAATAATATCAACCTCCTCCAATGATTTGATGACATTTGCTACTCACATTTTCCTTGTCTGCTGTGTTTCTGTTATCATGGCATTTGTTCAGAGCATTTGCTTTCCCTGTTTTCCTCTTTTTGGGCTTTAAGATAGCAAATCCTGCCCAAACTAGGTTCCCTATTGCATTGTATTTCCGCTTCTAGCCCATCCCTGAGTCCCTGAGACAGAACTGAAATAATGGTAGCTTTGCGAAGGAGACGTGTTATAGCCCCATTAAGCATTGATTTGGTGGTAAATCCTTTCGGGCATGGTCAATTTTGCTTTTTTTGAAAATCGGTTCGCAACAAAAGTTTTTAAACAATAATATCTACATTTCCTAGGAAGCAGATTCCCTAAAAAGGTGCTGCAGCTGATGCCCCAAGGGAAATACTGTTTTTTCGACAAAATGTCACATATTACCACGTGAATATCACGTGATGTGGTCGTGAAGCGCTGAGCCCTATCTTATGTGGAATCTTTCTTGTAGAGCCTCTCTTGCGCCGATTTTGTGTATTCTGAGTTCCTGACACCCTTCTCCCATGCTACCAAATCTAATCACACCCATTGGTGTACATATGTATCATTTTCCTAGATGAATACTCAATCGGCAGGAAATTCCTACAGATGGTTCAAGACAGGGCTTCTATATGTGTGCATCTTATCGTAACTTGACTAGGACGCAAATGTTCCCATGACAGTAGCAGTGCTGTCCTCGACTTGCCTTTTTGCTTTCAACATAGGAATCAAAATCACAGCAAAACCGCAGAATATCTGAGACCGATTGCACTAAAACGGACGAAAAACCAGTAATTTCATCATATGCCGAATCCGAGTCCGAATCCGAACTCGAATCCGAATGCGCGTTGACTATATGTCTGAACGCGTTCTACACGCCATGGCCTTATCCTCTTTTTTTCTAGTCCTGGTGGCTTTTCTGTACCATGAGCGACTCCACCGACACCCCCTTCGCTGATTTCAAGCTTTATCGGTGACTGCACACCCTCAGCTTCGCCATAGCAATCAAGCTAACACTGAGATGCTTCTTCTAGGTACACACCCAGTGTCGCCGCCGCTGCTATATTCGCGGTGATATTCTTAGCTCTGACTGTTCTCCTGGCTTGGAAGAACTATCGGGGCCGATCTTGGTATTTCTCCGCAATGGTCATCGGTGGATTAAGTAAGTCGCATTTGGCTCGTTGTCACATCGTCTCGCGTCGCTGACGCTGTCTTAGTGGAGGGTATTGGGTATATCGGTCGAATCGTGTCGCACAACAATATCACAGCAGTGGGACCCTACGTCGTGCAGTCGCTTCTGCTTTTAGTAGCTCCGGCTCTGTTTGTGAGTTTTTCCCACGTTCAAATTATATTGGATAGATTTCTAAATCTCTCAAAGGCGGCATCGATATACGTCGTACTCGGACGGCTAATACGCAAACTCCACGCCGAACGGTTCTCTCTCATACGTATCAATTGGCTCACCAAATTTTTCGTCGCTGGTGATGTCTTGAGTTTCCTGATGCAATCCAGCGGTGAGTTTACTTGACCTTCATGGAGAGCTAGAACCGACGATTCACAGGTGGGGGCCTCCTGGCGAAGGCCAAGGAACAGAGTGATGTTAATCTTGGCCAGACCATCATTATCATTGGATTAGTCGTCCAGATAGTGTGGTTTGGAGGGTTCATCCTCGTATCTGTCGTCTTTCATCATCGCATGCGAGTGGTCCCCATCGTCGTCGAGAAATACAGTTGGAGAAAGTTCATGTATGCCCTCTATGCCGCGAGTACCATGATCATGATACGATCCGTCTTCCGAGTCGTAGAGTACGCCGGAGGAAACGACGGCTACCTCATGAGGAGTGAAGTAGTGAGTAACATCACTCTCGTTCCTAGTCTTAACATTCGTTCTGAACCGACGACAGTGGCTCTACATTTTCGATTCAGTTCTTATGGCTGGGGTCATCGCTATGTTCAACCTCTACCATCCTAGCGACTACTTGCGAGAGAATGAGGACTATAGAATGGGAAGCCGCAACCGTGAGGAAGCTGCGATTACTGTTCCACAGCACTACTCGGCCGTACGAGAACACTAGATTGCGTTTAGGGAATACACGTCGCCATTCACCATACAGGACTTTCATCTTTTTCATGCTATACAATTTGTTTATAGATACAAAAGTACTACAATCTCTCGGTACCAGAGCATAAACTAGAATGGGTTTATCTTATACCCGCGGTAAAATCTAAACCCTGTCTGTTGTGCACTTCCACCAACTGATCCACCCTAACCATGGTGTTCGTTTGGCGATGCGTATCCAACATAGAGACGATCCTCGCAGCCTCGTCATAACCAGCACATGCCCACTCATCCCTCGAAAGATGACCTCCACGAATTTCTCTTGAAGAGTCTCCATCGGCTGTCGTGCAACTGTGGTGCGGATACTTAGACGTGAGGGTCCAAAACAGGTATGAAAAAATGCAGAGCACTCTTCTGGTGCTGCATCCAGCTTTTCTCAATAGTACGGCGCCGGGCGCATTATCCAACTCATCTTTTAGTCAATTAGACGCGATGCAGCAGAAATATTTGATCAAGACTCGGGCTCTCCAATCTGACTCCAGAATTAAACACATCTTCTATATGCCGTATTCAATATATCTACACGGGAGGAACTGGTTATAATCGCAGTCTGTAACAGGTTGACATCAACAGAAGATGCACTTTCCATCGCTAAGAAGAACGGCGGCGTGACCGCCGGGTATACTAAAATGGATGGAATACTATCACATGATGAATCCGAATCCGAGACCGAATCCGAGTGCACTATATTCTGAGCGCGTTCTACACGCGATGGCTGCATTAACTCTCTTTCTTTTCTAGTCCTGGTAGTTTTTCTGTACTGACATGAGCGACTCAGACAATACCCTCTCCGACGTCAAGCTTTATCAGTGACTACCACCCCCCTTCAACCAAGCTAACACTTCCCAGCAAGATGCTTCTTCACAGGTACACGCCCAATGTTGCCGCGGCGGTGATATTCGCAGTGACGTTCCTTGCTTTATCTATGCTCCTGGCTTGGAAGAATTACCGGGGCCGGTCCTGGTATTTCTCCGCGATGGTCGTCGGTGGACTAAGTAAGTCGCCTTGATCTATCGTCGTGCGTCACTGAGTCATTTTTAGTGGAGGGCGTTGGCTACTTTGGCCGGGCCGTGTCGCACAACAACACCACAGCAGTGGGACCCTACGTCGTGCAGTCGCTTCTGCTTTTAGTAGCCCCAGCTCTGTTTGTGCGTCTCCCCACGTTCAGATTCCGCGAGTGAGATTTTCTTAATTATTCCCAAAGGCGGCGTTGATATACGTCCTACTCGGACGGCTGATGTGCAAGCTCCACACTGAGCGGTTCTCTCTCATACGCATCAATTGGCTCACCAGGGTTTTCGTCGTCGGTGACGTCCTGATTTTCCTGTTGCAAGCCGGCGGTGAGTTTGCTTAGTCTTCAAGGAGGATGCGAACTGAAAAATAGCAGGCGGGGGCCTCCAAGCGGTAGCCAAGTACCGGAGTGATGCCAGTCTTAACCAGAGCATCACTGATCTCGGACAGAACCTTATTATCGCCGGACTGATTGCCCAGATAGTGTGGTTTGGGGGGTTCATCTTCGTGTGTGTTGTGTTTCACTATCGTATGCGAGTGGTTCCCACCGTCATCGAGAAGAGAAGCTGGAGGACCTTTATGTACGTCCTTTATGCGGCGAGCACCTTGATCATGGTACGGTCCATTTTCCGAGTCGTAGAATATGCTGGAGGAAGTGATGGCTACCTTCTGAGGCGCGAAGTAGTGAGTACTATTTCATTCTCGATCAGAATATTCTTTATGAACCAACGACAGTGGCTCTACGTCTTCGATTCGGTTCTTATGGTTGGGGTTGTCGCTCTGTTCGACGTCTACCATCCCAGTGATTACTTGCGAGATGAGGAGTATAAATCGCAACTTTGAAGAAGTGGCGAGTACTGTTCCAATGCGCTGCTCGGCCGTACGAGCACTAGAATACGATTAGTGACTATACATGCGGGCATCTATCCTACAGACTTTCTTACGGGACTTTTCATCTCTTCCATGATATATACAAAGGAACTATCTTTCGGCGTCGTGTCTTATAAGCATCTCCTGCGGTAATGGCTCGTTGAACCAACCCAGAAGATCTGTACCTGTAAAATCCAAAGCCTGGCCATTGTGTGGCCCTTCATCCAACTGACTGGAGATCCACCCTAACCAAGGTATCCACTGCGCGTCAAGCATAGATACGATCCTCGCAGCCTCGTTACCCCATTGTTTCTTGACCCACCAGGGGCCGTCCTTAGTTACGCGCTTCATCATAGCACAGTAGTGTGCCAATATGATGAGAGCACGGGGTCTCTCCGCCTCCAGTAAACGATAGAACGTGGCTGGCATCATATACCACCACAGGCCCACGCATTGATTAAAAGGTGACCTCCACGATCGCTGCAGATAATGTATCGAATCTTCATAAGCGGCGCGCACCGACGCATCGCGCAACTCCTCGACATCCGGCGCTGAATGCGACGTGCTTAGGAGTGTCGACAGGTATGATGGGAACGGGTCATTGAGAGGCGTGGATAGACGTGTAGGTGCCAAGGCAGCGACGAAAGAGTGTAAAATGCTGGTCTCGAGCTGTGTCCGGTCCGTTTCGACGTTACGGCGGATGGCGCGCATAGTGACATACCACTCGCTGGAGGAAGGGAAGACCTCAACTGAAGCAGCAAACTCGTAGCGTGCGATAAGAGTGAGTGCGATGAAGACGGCGTTGATGTCTGCTGTCTCCTCGGTGTCTGCCAACTGTGCGCTGAGTTTGGCCTGGTAATAGTAAGCACTGGCAGCTTGGGCGTAGCGATCCACGAAAGACGACGTGGAGTCTAGGTGGTGGATATGGAGAGCAGAGAAGGCGAGAATGGCATGGAGGAGACAGTGGTTTTGGGGGTCAAAGGCCATTTTTGGAACGATACTTCGCCAGATTGCTGCCGCGTCAGGATCGGCAGAGATAGAGTAGGAGGCAGATGTGGAAAAGTGGTGTATTAGCTCCAGCGTCAGCAGGTCGGACGATGAAGTTGAGTCTGCGACTGGCTTCTTGGATTGCTCGACTAGCATAGCCTCTCCAGGCCGTTTTGCGGTATGGCTCCAGACGCACTCTATCCCTCTCCTGGCGCAGTTCTTGCATGTGGGAAATTCTTCGTCGCACTGCAAATCATTAGCGTCGGCTAAACAAGGGCTGGCGAGGCGGACACCTTGACTTTGCGTTGCTTGCACGTTTTGCATCCACTGCGCGTCTTATGATGTGGGCGAATTGGAGCCATGTTGTACAGTATGATGAGATGTGGGCAGTGCTGAAAACAATTTGAATCAACGATCGACCTCCTTTGTGCGCGAAGTCCGGCCCGTTTCGCACAGTTTATACTTCCTGCATTTTTCCGACCGCTCAATGAGGCTAGATTCCTGCTGACCTCAAGTCCTCGGATGCGGTGTATATTATACAAAAACGTTATCTTTCGTCAGTCAAGTGCAAACTAGAAATGCCAGGCTGTCCTAACATCGTCTCCTGCATTGATGCCCTGTTCAACCAATCCAGGAAATCTGCACCTGTGGAATCCATATGCTGGGTATCCTGCACATCATCCAACTGACTCGAGAGCCATCCTAACCACGGTGTCCACTGCGAATCAAGCATAGAGATGATTCTCGCTGCTTCGTTTCCCCACTGCTTCTTCGCCCACCAAGGGCCATCCTGAGTGACGTGCTTCATCATAACACAGTAGTGCGCCAGTATGATGAGAGCACGGGGTCTCCCCTCCGTCAATAGATGAAAGAACTGATTCGGCATTATGTACCACCATATGCCGATACATTCATTGAACGAGGCTATCCAAGCTCGCTCCAGGAACGATATTGAATCCTCATAGGCAGTGCGCACCGACGCATCAGAAAGCTCTTCAACATCTGGACCTGGGTTGACTGTACTAAGAATCGTCCGCAAGGATGATGGAAACTGTTCCTCCAAAGGGGTGAATAGAAGTGACGGCGCCATCGCAGCTATGAACGAACGCAAAACAGCGATCTGGAGCTGTGTCCGGTCTGTTTCATGAATGTTACGGCGGATCGAGCGAATGGTGATATACCAATCGCCTGCCAAGTGAGGGGGTGCTACTGTTGACGTAGCGAATTCATACCGCGACACGAGAGACAACGCAATGAGGACAGCATTTACATCTGCGGTCTCCTCCATGTCCGCCATGTGCAAACTTCTTTTCGCCCGGTAATAGTAGGCGCCTGCAGCAGAGGCATACCGATCCATAGAGGGAGACGTGGAATCGGCGTTGTAGATATGAAGGGCAGAAAAAGCGAGCATGGCGTGAAGGAGACACTGGTTGTGGGGGTCAAAGGCCATTTTCGGAATGATTCTTCTCCAGACTCTCGACGCGCCGGGATCTAGAGCGAGAGTATAGGAGGTGGACGTAGAGTAGTGGTGCATTAATTCGAGCGTCAAGAGGTCCGAGGTGCCCGTGCCGGTCCACCGAGGTGCTGCTGTGGAGAGGGAATCTGATTGGTCGACCAGCATGGACCGCGTTAGAGCTGTTGTTCCGTGTTTTGTGCTAGGACCACTCCAAGCACAGTCTACCCCTCTCCTGGTGCAGTTCTTGCATATGGGAAATTCTTCATCGCACTGCAAAGTACTTCGCCGTTAGCCTCAGCTAGATAAGGGGCTAACCAAGTCCTCACCTTGACCTTGCGTTGTTTGCATGTTCTGCATCCACTTCGTGTCTTATTGTGTGCGCGAATGGGTGCCATGTTGTACAGTGTGATGTTCGTGGTGAAAGCCAAGTGAAATGCAGTTTCCAGCGATCTGCCAGCCAATGCCCGAGTGCACAGCTTTTGACCATGTGGTAAGAAGTCCGGCCCGCGGCAAGCTGCCAATCATTCAACCGATTGCCCTTTTTTTGATCAGGGAAGAGGTACGCACCAATGACCGTGGCTTGATTTCCAGATTGATATGGCGCACATAGAACAATATTCAGAATAGCCTACACATTGGAAAATGTAAATAGATTTATATTCATTACCTCAGTACTTTCTAAAGGTTCCTAGTGATGCAACTTATCACTCCTGGCCCTCAACAATTTTGGCACAAAGGAACTTTGACGCAAATGTATTGCGGAGCTGAAAAATTTTCCTTAGACGCATATCCGTCTGTTGAAAATCAGATTTTGACGAGGAGAATCCGGTTTCTGACTAGATGGAAACTGTACAAGGAGATTTTTTCAGTGCCACTTTGCATTTCCTTCGGGCAGAAACTCAAGCATAATAGGTGGGAGGCTACATCATCACTCGTGTGTTGAAATCCAAGGTTTGAGACTGAGTGCGATGAAGGCTAAACGACTTTAGCCCGAAATTTTCGATGCCAAAACCGCGTAACATTTACAGATAATGATACATAAAGCATAAGTACGAAGAGATAATTAAAAGTGCTATATCAATCCAGCAAGTGAAACGTATATAAAATTCTCCGTATTCCGCTACTGAATAACGGCTATCGATTTAATAGGCATCCCTCCGCTTTTTGCGATAGCTTCCAAAGACGCCGCAGGCGCTCGCGCAGAACGCGAGAAGGAGCGCGACGAGGGCGCCGAGCGTTAGCCAGCACGCATTTCCGTACTGGGCATAGACGTTCTGGTCGCGGAAATGGTTGCGAGCGATGCCAAAGAGGACCATGTCTATGACCCACGCGACAAGGGTCACGAGGGTGGCTAGAGCCGCGAGGAGAGACATGAGGACGGTCCCTGCGCGATGATAGCTGGCGCCGCATATACCGAAGAGGAATGCGAGACCAGCGAGGCCGGCAGCTGGATGATGGTCAATGAAAGCCTGTATGAAACTGGGTGAATTTTTACCTATTGGATGGAGGATGAGAGTCTTTGTTAGATTGGAGATAACTGCTGTGTTTAGACTGTTAGAGCTGCACAGGGAATCAGCATATGCGTGTAGAACATGGGTCGGATCACGCACTTGAAGCCAGCAGTATTAAAGTCGTATCCGATGGTGATGGGCGAGCCAGTGAATCCAAATACGCCAAAACGCGTCGCTGAGCTCCCCACGCCCGCCTGGAGGAAATAAACAGAGTTCCACGTCGGTACAGACACGGAAACCTGATGAACCGCGTTGGGACGGGGCAAATTGCTGGAAATTTAACACAGCTACTCACGAAGACGAGTAAAACGGTGGCGGCGAAGCAGCAGAAGAGGCCAGGGAGGGCGGCAGAGGCGGGCATAATAGTTCGTGGGCCTGGTGGTCGTGGGAGGTCGTGAAAAGCAGGAGGATGGGTGGGAGTGATGGAGGGAGGTTATAAGGAAAAATACCGGAGCCAAGCATGACGTCACTATCACCGCCATGACGCTCGCAGCTGGCTTCCACTGCGCTTACCAGTGCTCCACGACTTGGTACCAGATAAGGATCAGAGATATTCCTTCGAGCTGTAGTTCCGTCCTGATACTGTCCTGGGCACCATTTTCGCCATTCGGCAATTTTCGTGGGTATTCTACCGTGCACACTGTCTTCATCTATGCGAACCCCATCGACATCAATCTTCTAAACTCCACCGAGTTTCCTGCTCCCGCACATAACTGGGAACGGCATACAGGCACCGCAAAAAATTGATAGTCGCGAAACAAACGGTTACTGGTGATATGGTACAGATTATTATTACCTCGGCGATGCGTCGAGGCGGGGAATTTCCGAGGTTGCGCTTAATGAACCATTCCATGCGACTCGTAACGTCGGATATTGGAAGGATACGCAAAAAAAGTAGGCGAGATATGTAGGGAGGCTGATCGACTGGATATGCGCTTCAAGGAACAGCTTTTCTCCCTTCTGTGCCCTCGCGATCCTTGCTAATCGATAGTACTTGCTTGGTCGTCAATGTGAATGACCATCTATGCCCCCTTCTGCTTCTATCATACGATAAAATGAACCTTCTTACTACTGATTCTCATCACTTCCTCGAGCACTGATTTTAATTCCCCCCCAACTACCATGGACGGACCTCGCATGTGCGGTTAACGCGTCGCTTCGAAGAACTAGGGACACGCCTAGAGATCCCTGAAAGGCCAGGTACGAAACTTAGTTTCTCTCTCTCAAGCCCCGTAAATCGCATCGGTAATTCTGCAGAGAATGATTTGGATCCGTTGCATGATACTACACCAATGCTTCGGTAGAGAAACTATATCGATAGACAGACTATCATTAAAATAGGTTATCTTGAAACGTAGTCCTTGTTAATGCTCAACGCCAAGGTCCAAGAACAGCTAGAGGAAAAAGGGTAAAATTTCAATGATCAAGAAGGATAAGAGAAAAAATATGAGTTTAAAGGAATCTCAGGTCGAGCTGAGGGCTGAAAAATTGGGATATGCGACTTGCGTTAGCAACGCCCACGGAATCCCCTAGTAAAAGGCGAGGGGATTGTCTGCTTGAGCGTTACTAAGTCGCTGATAATGGATAGTCAATTTAGGTAATCGTCTAAACAGTTTTGTATTTTGTTCAGCTCACTGGGAGGTGGACATATAAGGAAGGAAGCGCCAATTTTTTTTCTTCGCCTCAAACCACATCGACGGAATACTATATTATTTCCCCTTACTTGCTCACTGTTGACTGAGCGTACTGCGTGGTGCGGAGTCCTTGTGTTGCATTTCTCTGACCTTGCTCCGTGCAGATTTCTCAGTGTGATTTCGTACCCAGACGTCGCTCTTTTTTCACTTTGACGTCCTTCCTCTTTGTTTTTACGGAAGGGCGTCCATTCATCAGAGCAATAGCAATTCCATCGTTCTATCTTATGAAGTCTTGGTGGGTTTCGCACCATGAAGACACGTAGCGAACGAAGGACACATGTACGCACCTCGTGTAACCTAGGTGTAGGTTTTCTTTTTTGCCCTCGCCATTCGTTTTCACTTACAGATATCGACAGAGCTTCAATACAAAGCTTTTTTTTCTTATCTCGCTTGATGATCCGACCACTGCTCCTCAACACTCTGGACGGCGTTATATGACCCACACGCACGTTCTCATTTTATGGGAGCTAGATTGAAGCATGACCACGAGTCGCCCGCATTGTTTTCATATCCCGTACCGAGTAGGGATGGTGAAGATACGTAGGGGAACATCGCTTTGTGGTAGCTACCTTATAAATGTGCTTCTCCAATCTCGACGGATTCGATGTCTACGCCTTCCTTGAACCAGCGGTCCTCATGTGTGATGGGCACGTCGTTGCCGCTCATCATGCGTTTCCTCATCAAGCCCGACTCGTCGAATGTCCAATCCTGCAATTAAAATCTGTCAGCCAATGACTGCTGCGCAAGTAGGCGAAGAGGACGTGCCTCAAGGCCGTACGTCCTGAACCACTGGCCCGTCGCATCAGGTTTCTCGTTCCATTCATAGAAAAACTGGACCGAAAGATGAGTACTACGGAGTTTGAGTGGGAGAGAGGGGTACTTGGACAGCAATCTTGTTGTCCGTGAAAGCGAACAGCTCTTTCCTGAGCCTGCAACAGATGTAAATGATTAAATACTGTGCATGCCAAGCCCTCGCTCACACATAATGGTGCTCCTTTTCCCATTTGGCCTGCAGAAAGTCTTCTACTGCGGGCCTGCCTTGGAGAAACCTGTCACGGTTCCTCCAGATGGTATCAGGGGTGTACGCGAGAGCAACCTTGGCAGGTGATCTGGTATTCCAGAGGTCCTGCGCGACCTTGACCTTTTTCAAGGCGGTTTGCAAGGTGAATGGTGGTCGGAGAGACATTATTGAGTCATGCTTTGTGAGCAGAAAAATATATATGTTCCCATGCAAATATATACGGTACATAGTAAGAAACGCCCGGTCTTTCTCGGGCAAGTACTGCTGCACAGCCTCAAACAGCTTTGCGCAGCAACGAAACGGTATGGCAACCTCCGACGGCTGCGATTATCCCGTAACCGTATTTTTTATACCACCGTTGTCGTCTTTAATTTCCATTTCTATTTTCCCCTTCCACCTCTGAATCCAACCACCACCAGCCATGGAAAAAAATACCATCACCTCCCAACCTCGCCCAGAGGTAATGGACGTCTACAACCTCCCCCTCGCCGACGAAGAAGCCAACGCCCCGTGTCACCGTCACTGCCACATTGCCCGTCTTCGCCAGCTCCTTATCCCCGTCGTCCTCGCGTTTCTCGCCCTGGTTGGCGTGGTGCTGTTGTCGCCGTTCGACATTACGGGTGGTCACTCGCTTTTCTCGCGTGCGGTGGACGATGCAACAAGCAATAGTGGAACCTTTGTTGACAATAAGCGTGAGTAACTTTGGTTTCAATCTGGTGCCGCGGAACCAATCGTGCTGCGACAGTATACCTCATCGTTGTATTTGTCGGTCTCCTTGTCGTAGTCATACTAGGTGTAAGCTCGCCTTTCGTTCCCCTTCTTTGTCCTGCCTAATGTTGAGCTAGATATGCTTGAGTTTCTGGTGTTGCAAAGGTCATAATTCACGTCGCTTTCACCTGATTCCGATCGTCTGACAGACAGATCAGGGGCGTTTGAGAATCCATGCTGTTGTCCTTGTTATTTGTGCGCCTGCTGTGGTGGCCTTGGTGAGCTTCGTTTCTACACCTGGGGTTCGATTGAACTGACCTACTCGCAATAGCGTGTCTGGAATGCGTAGGTTGCGGTCTTTGCGCTGCGGGAGCAGAGGCTATATAACCTTATACCCCTTCATTTCTTTGTATTCGTCATGTATCATGTTTTTCTCTTTTCTTGGACAGTTTGTAATGGACATCAACGCCTTTGATCTTGTCTGGTTCCCCCGCTCAGGTGCATTAAGCCTACTAACGCACAGACTTAAGTAGTGACGAGTGACCATGCAAGTTAATGGTAACAACTGTGTCTGAGAAGAACATTTACTGTACTCCGATAATTATCGAATAAAGTTGCCTTCGGTATCATTTAAACATTCTCCGGATCTTTGGTTGTAGATATACATATATATAGGCAATCCCAGAAAACCTCAGTACTAAAGGTGCATCTCAACAGATAGAAGTGCTCATCCAAGCGGACATCGGTCTCTGCCGGGTGGTCCAAATCACTGTATCCTAGTTGGTCGTTGGTCTGATGTCCCAGTATATTGAGAACCATTCAGGATAGTGATGGAAATGAGGGCTCGATCTGATAGAAGAGGCTGCGTTCTGTCATTTTCTGTACACACGGCTACCACAGGCGGACATCGGGACAACGTCGCGAAGACCTCACGGGGGTAACAAAGCGTCTTCGAAAACAAGTCTAGGTAACAATGAATGGTCGTAAATACATCGATGGGGTAATTATATGCGGAAGGGTATACGACTAGATGCTTGAAAGAATGGGGTTCCACTATAGTAAGGAGGGTGTCACGGGGCCAACATGGGGTGATAATCAACGTTGTAGTACAGGGTTTCGCTAGGGCGGTCCTGTCAGCTATCATTCAAACGCGAGAAGTAAGAATTCGTACTTGGGCCCGCTGATTGCTAAGCCAGCTTGTTGACTCAGGTCGAGACTTCTGCGGCGCGGCAAGGTGGGAACGAGCTGTCTTCATACCCATGGCATGCAGTGAACTCAGCATGAGGTCCTGTTCTCGCCGGTATCGACGTGTCATATCCTGCATTAGGTGCTAGAGAAGGTCCGTTAGTCGACCTCGACGAGCCTAAAATGGCAAATATTCACTTTCTGACGAGCAAGGTCTTCCTCTAAGATCTTGATTTGGGACCGGAAGCTGGCCTCGGCTTCTTCGAAAGTTCCCTAATGCGGGCGTCAGTTTGTGTTCAACTGATAACAGCACACAATGTTACCGAGGATGATCCTGCCTTGGAAGCATGCTCTTCCTTGAACAGCTTGTCCTGCTCCTTGATAAATTGCCTGGCTTTCTGTAGCTTCTCTTGCGAGGTCTTGAATGACTCTTTTAATGTAACGTTCTCCTCATGCAGAGCCAGTAGACGAGACTTGATATCATCCGGGAGATCCTTGCCAGATAACGAAGCACGAAGGTCCCTGCGTTTCATCGCATCTCGTAAGTCACGTCAACGTCTCCCGTGGCGCTAAAAAAAGAACTCACCCAAAGTCACGTTCGCGCTGGAGCATCTTCTCCCTCTGGCCGATTCCCTCGCTCTGTAAAGTGACTTTCTCAAGCAAGAGCGCATTGACCTGCTCCAGCTGCATACGGTTCTTATCAGCCAGCTCTTTATTCTGTTTCTGTAGCCGCTGGACATCTGCTTCGAGGGCCACCTTGTCTTCGTTAACAGAATCTCGTAGGGTTGCGAGTATGTCGAGTTGGTCCTTGTTCACAAGGGTGACTGAATAAGACCAATTTCAGTCAGATATCAACGGTAGGTATGTAGGTAGATAGGTAGCAAGAGAAGAAGCGAAATGAGACTGACGATCAGACTTCGCAATAGTGAGCTCCCTACTCTGAGTCTCGAGTTTGACTTCGAGCTCAGTGAACTCCTTACGCAAAGCATCCAGCTGCTCCACAGTTTCATTTAGTGTTTGGCGAAGAGCGATAGCGGCCTCGGCACTATATCAAATATAATTAATAGTACCCCAGAAGGAAAGGAACAAGTAAAGAACATACCCGTCGCCCATGGACTTGCCGCTCCGGATGTCTTCTAGGTCTCGCTGTAATATAAGCTTCTCACGATGAGCAGCCAAGTAATCGCTCTCGTATCGCGCCTTCATCCTGTTGGCGTCCTCTAATAGGTTTTCGAGCACCAGAACTCGACTGGCATCAGCCTCGTTCTTCCTCGCTCCTTCGAGCTCCCGTTTCAGCTTCCGTATCTGCAACTTCAGGTCCGTCATTGTTGTCCCCGTAATCGCGTCGTCCAGCTCTCCTCCCAACCCCTGATCAACATCGTCTTCGCCAATGACAGTTCCCAATAGCTCAGCCTCTGTAAACGAGCTGTCAGAGGTTTCCTTCCGCTCGGGTTTAGCACCGGGTCGATGTGAAGACAGCTCCAGCTCCCGAACTCGTTCCTGATATAAGTCCAGTGTCTCCTGATCCTTTTCTCTCTCCCTCTCTTGCCTCTTGACCTTTTCCTTAGCCTGTTCCAGCTCAAACGCGAGTGTGTTGATCTCTTGGGCGCGCGCGGATACCTTCGCCTCTAATTCCGATACCTGCGTTTTGTAAGTGTCTAAGAGAGGCTTATATGTGGAGGCTTTTCGATTCTCTTCCTCCAGCGTCGCGTTCGTATTGATCAAATCGGCATTTTCATGTTCAAGATTCTACGCATTAAGAGTTATTCCTGGATATCAAATGACTAAGGATGAGAACTGACCTTGAGCTGTGAACGGAGGTCCGCTCCCTCCTGCAGCTTCTTCTTGTACTTTTCCATAACATTCTCGGTCTTCCTCAACTTGTCTGACGCATGTTTGTACCTTTGAATAATATTAGCGACCATCCTTCTCTCTCTCAAGGACCTAAACGCACTCATCCACCTGATCCTTTAGCCGGTCAGTTTCGTCTGCCCTTATCTGTAGTTCTTCCAGCTTCTTCGTGAGGTCGGTCACAAACGTAGTCAGCCTGTCCAGTTCTGTTTCTGCAATAGCCAGATTATCTTCGCTCTTCTGCCTTTACATACAATTAATGAGAGATCAACGTCATGGAAAATATCACGTACAAGTCAGCACGAAGCCTGTCTATTTCAGCCCTCATCATACCATCCGCCTTGTCGTTTCGCCGCGACTCCGCATCATGTCTTACTTCTCGTATTCGTGTTTGTAAGTCCTCCTTTTCTGAGACAACATCGTCATAGTTGGTTTGCAACACACGATGCTCGTCCAGCAGCGTTTGGTACACCTTCTCTAATGTCTCTTTCTCGGTCAGAACTTGACTTCGTTCAGACTGAATTCGATAATAGTGGTCGTCTCTAAGGGGATGGTAGTTGAGGAATGGATCGATTTGAATGCGGAAGCAACGCACTCGGTCATACTGGTTTCCGATTGCTCGAGGCCATCGGGACTGTTCGATATACGGGCCATCACCTATTTCATGTTAGCAATTCTCTGCAGATCGGCGGCTATCACACACCTGCTCGATGGCCTTCATCAGTGTATGCTGGTCTACTTCGCTCAGACCCTGTATCTTCTCAATAAACTCCTTGTTCCTCTCACACTGCACACCAATGGCGATGGTCAACCGACACATAATGAGGGTCGCGGTAATGTCATGATCCTTGGCCATTGCCGAAAGGTTAGGCACATCGAGACCGCTCGTTGGTTTCTGTAGGACATCCGAGAAATACTGTGTTATTAGTCGATACAGCCGTTTCAGGGCACCAAAGCGTAGAATCCAGTTCTCTGATAATGCCGGTTGTCGTGAGGATTGGCGGAAGTAGTCGGCGTCACTGTAGCATAGAGGGTAAATGGAAATTCTGTACGTCAGTAGAGCGATACGCACACCAGCGAGAGAATCTCGAACAAGGGCGCGCCATCGCTGAGGTCGGCAGCGGTCGCGACTGGTCGAGACAAGGAGAAGGTAGCGAAAAAGTTGAAAAAGGCGTCGAGCTCTCTGCCTGTCCTTGCCGGCTCGGACATGGCAGTAAGAGGTCAAGCTAGACAGGAAGCACGCCAGGCGTTGGCAACGTCGAAGGTGATGCCGATTGTGGTAATAATGCAATACAGGATTTCGAGCGAACTGGCCGAACTGGCCGTCCCGAAAAGGCAACATTCGATACCAGTCCACGCGTCGCCCCACACCGCCTAAAGGAATTCAAATCCAAGAGGGGAGGTATACCTAGTTATTATATTTGACAAACAGGTCGAGAGATAATATACAAGAGGCGTTCTGACGGGGAACTATTGACCGGAAAAATACAACGCAGACAAAGTCGAAGAGAGAATAGAATCCAGAGTTCCTCCATCCAGAATTGAAGTCAATAAATACTCAGTCCGTTATGTCCACAACCAGAATGTTGATAATATCAGCGCCGCCCACCACCGTGCCAGCTGTGGGATTTCTAGCTTGGCACCATTTGACGTAGATGCTGCACTGGTACCAGCCGCATGGACGATACCAACACCAACTTGATCCGTACAAATGTCCGACAACTCCAACACATCAGACCTCACCAACACAACCGGCTTGCCTCCTTTCGTATATTCGACATCCAAGGATCCTTCACTCCCTACAATCCATTGGTCGCAATCGAAAATATCGAAGAAGGCAGTCTCGCTGTCATAGGGCGTCACGACTGCGATATTTGTCCCATTCTGCGCTGGTGATCCGATGTTCGTGAGAATAGTGATTACAGGTCCTTTCATAATAGCGATGCCGTGGGGTGACTGAGTGAGGATCTCTGTCTCCGATGTGAGCCAACCAGTCTGTGAGGTATTCGAAACAAGAAAATTGCGCGCGGCATTAAGTTTCTGGATGATAGTATAAGCGTCTGTTTGTTGGTATCCAGAAGGCCAAAGGGGTTCTCGATTATATGGATCACCACTTCCAGAGAAATGTTGTTCTTGACCATAGTATACGATAGGAATGCCATCAGACATGAATGTGAACGTCATGGCATTGCTGGAGAATACCATCAGATTGACTCCGGTGGCAATAACAGTCACTTACTACATGGTCTGCGGATCCACGCTAAGATTCGCCCACCGTGAGACGTCTTGGTTCTCCAAAAAGTTGCCCAGTAGAGTCGTATCAGTGAACAATTTTTTGCTTTGGTCAAAAACGTCGGCAAGGGCAGTCACATTGAGGGCGCCAGGTATCTGGAATGCGGCCAGTAGTGCTGACTGCAGGGGGAAGTTGAGCACGGAATCGAGACCCTCCGGCCCCTGATATTGGGCAACGGGTTCTACATCAATGCCACCAAACACTTCGCCCATGCAAAATACGCCTGCCGCGAAAAAAAAAGTAAGATCTTTTGATCACATGTTAAATGAATGATGCATCTTTTACCTGCACTACCGCAAAATTGGGGCCAAAATTCCATATCAACGTGTTTCGCGGCGTCAATTCGAAGCCCATCAATCTCATATTCTTGGACGAACTTCTTGATCCAGTCGGTATATCCTGAAACCACTGTGGGGTTAGCGGTATCAAGATCAGGTAGTGTGACCTTCTCGTCACCGAGCCAGCAGTGTTGCTCGGACGTAGTGTTGCCCCAGTCAATTGCACAGTACGGATGGTAGTACGAGGCGTCTTTGAACATGTAACCGGAATAGTCGGGGGTGGTGGAGGTAGCCATCTGTTCACAACATGTAGGCGGGTCTCGAGAAACGAGTAGTATACACTTACGACGTTATTGACGACTACGTCGACCATCAGATACATGTCCCTGGCGTGCAAGTCAGCGATGAGTGCCCTTAGATCGTCTTCGGTTCCAAAGCGGTCATTCAGCTGGGTAATATCGGCGATCCAGTAGCCGTGGTAGGGGTATCCGTAGGCGGTTCTGTCGCCTTCATAGTTTTGATTCACTGGCGATATCCATACTTCAAGGTGGTCAGGCCATGCCATGTAGACTGCGAATCTAGACTCACTTGCAGTGAAACCGGCGTTCTGGATGTAGTCGAGTTTATTTCGGATGCTGGGGGGGGAGATTAGGGAAAGGCGGGACAACCGAATAGATGACAGCACGCACGTATTCCAAGTGCCTCCACAGTAGTCCTGGTCACCAGGATTGCAGGCATCGAGGTTAGCACCATCCTCAAGAGCGAAACGGTCGGTTATTAATCTAGAAATACTGAGAACGGTGCTGCCAGGAAAAGAGAGATGTCGCGCACTGGTATATGCTCCGACCTCGCCACTGGTCAGCGGTAGCAGCGAAGGCATGAGGAAGTACAAGGGGAAGGAGAGTGAGAGGCCAGTGCAGACGCATCGGTCAAAAGGTAAGGATCGTGTACAAAAGAGTGAAACCCAATAAATCGCAGAGCTATAGAGCAGAGAGCATGCCTCGCAACGAAAAAAGTTCGGACAAGATTGACCGGTTACAAACTTAGGCTCGAGATTTGCTCGAGATCATCATAGGGTCAGCTGTTCCTGATGGTCCGTATTTGGTAAGCCACTTGGCAGGTGTTCCATGCTGTAAATTAGGACGAAAAGACCTAGGCGCAGGAGCCGGACAGAACAAATCCCAGAATATAGCAGCCAGCCGCAGACGAGGATCAGGGAGTGCGTCAACAACGTTGTGGAGCAAAATTGCATAATCCGGGATTATTATCAACTGCGCTGATCTTATCACTATTCAATTTGCTTCCTTTCTCAATTAAATGTACGTGTAGGACGCCGGCCAGACTACATACGAAGCAAAAGGATTCAGAATTGACGGAGGAGTACAGGGAGTCTACATACAACTTGCGAGTATCCTGCAGTTAGTTTTAAGCGGAGGAAGGGCGTCCTGCCGGCGGCGCATATTAGTCCCTAGAAGACAGGCATTGACATTGGTGCGTCCCGAGGCCCTACGTCGGCGCCGTCAATATCCATCCGGTTATCATACGCTATCATATAATACGTCCGCCGGATATGTCCGTCCAAATTTTATGAACGCCTCGGAAGGGGCTCACGAGTCATAACTATCTACTGTAACTCGAGTACACCCAATAGTGTATAAGCAACCTCACATTGACGACAGCCCAAGTCAGCAAGGATTGAACAAAGCAGAAAGAGCTGTGACATAGCCAGTTAGTAACGCGGGATCCTCGGATAAATACTACACTTTCCAATTGCAGAAAATGAAAACACGCCATTACGACCTGCTTCGAACTCATGCGAGATTGGCGCTAGGGCGCTCTTAGGATTCATGACGCATACTTACGTGCATTCGCGCTGCGGCTGCAGGGCCAGAGTGGTAATGAAGCGGCGGATACGATCAATCGAGGACCAAGCGCAACCAGCGAGCAAACCAGAAAAGGAGCAACCCCTACTCAAGACCGGCTTATGGGCTTCGCTTTTGTTCGCCATTGTCCAGATTTTGACATTCCGACAGCGCTCGCATCCTTAATAACAGAGCGACGTCGGTGAAACCCACACAGAACAGGTTCAAAGAGTGGCCGACGATTTGCGACGCTTAGACATTCGGGTGTGTCTGGCTGTCCCCTGAGCATGTCAAAATTACTCGAAGGACGTCGAAATTGAGGCGGGTAACCAAGCACTATCGAAGACCGCTGTTTCGCCCGACGACGAATTCAAAGCTGTCTCGTGTCGGCGTAGCCGTAGTCGCAAAGAAACGAGTTCTTCTCGGCAGCAATGGCAACGAATGGAACAAGTATAGTGAGCCCGACATGAAGACAAAAATTTAGATCCTGCCCCAAGGTTATTTAGCCAGCAGCGACCCCAAGCGAATAGTCCGATAAACCCTGCCAGTGGTAGATGCATTCCTAGCAATAGTATCGGAGACACGCTGAAAGTAGAGTGATAACGATGGCGAGTAGTCTAACTAGGATGCACCACAAGCCTCGCTCTTATAGGTATTTTTGTCAGGAAAAAATACGGGCAGAATCGCCGTTCAACGTTTCATCCCCGTGGTCATCGATGCCATTGACCAGCAACATCGACTTCATTTCTCCATCGATCAGAGATTTTTAGAGCAATCGTCGCTGTCGGGACGGAAAAGAAACAACAGCCAATCCTGTCAGAGATACCGCATTGAGGTTGCTGGGGGAGTTCGCTGTGTACAAACTCGAACCGTCTTGTCAGAAGAAGACAGATGTCTGATTTTTAATTAAACATCTATAAACTTACCTTTCTGAAATGTCAAAAGATTCATCATCTCACAGTCGAAATTTGAAAGGCCGTGAACTCAGAATTGGGGATTGAGGCCTCAGATCTGGAGGCCATTCGATGAAAGCCACCTCGAATTCTTCGTTGAAGGATTTATCGAGTGCTTAACGCTCGCCCTAGTCGCTTCGCATATATGCGTATTCCGTGGACCATTAGTATGATTGATTGACCTAATGCAACGGGAAAAATTAGTACATAAACTATGGACAGACGGCTTCTTACGATGTCAGTGGGAAACTCACGGAGACAGCACACGCCACCATGACATGCCATGGGAAATATGGGAAAGCCCAATTGATTGTATTGTCGCGGCGCTAAAACGAACATGGCGTGGCGAGCCGAGGTAGCGGTCTTCGCCCAAGATATACTTAGAAATTTCATTTTGGAGTAAAAACTTGATGATTCATGTCTGTCTGGGAAAGTAAGCGATAGAAAAAATTCGTAAGTCTTGGGAACAATCGCTAGTTTCGTAAATGTAGAGACTCCAGGAACTTGGCACAGTGTTCCAAGTCTTCTATGCATTGGAACAGGTGACAGGTTTCGCAAACCGCGATTTTCGTAAGGCCGCGAATTTTTTCGAAGTTTATTGTGACCGACGGAAGATTTAGCGACAGACAATGAAGCCAGAGACATGTATACATGGAGATACGTATACACCTTTGCTTTCGAATGCAATCTTCGCGAGCTTTGGCCCTTCTCTATGAGAAGACGTGCCCAAAACGCAGAATGGTCTTAGAACACTGGTCTAGCGTACGAAACAAGCGTTATGGGCGAGTTAGCTTCCAGCCATGGACGGTCGCTCTGATTTCTTCTTCACCCGGGTCATCGGGAAACATGGGCTGAAATTTCCATATGAAATCTCTTCTAATGCTGGGCATGAGACATACCTCAAATTTCTGCGTCAGAACTTCTTCACAGTGCCATCCCCTGCTCCGCGCCTTCGTAAAGAATCCCATGTCCCGATTCGCAAGATGTGGACGATGGTGAGTATAGAAAACTAGAACTGACGGCGTGCTTTGAGGCCCGTGAGGTAGTAACACTTGTTCACAAGTATTCAACAGGGCATCATGCTGTATAGCGGTTGGCGCGATGACTCGGAATCATTCTGCTCTGAATGGACGTACCTGGGAATGGTTAAAGATTAGATCTGACAGGATTATGAGATTAAAGCCATTCGTATTCGAAGATAAGAGAGGCTGAACGGATGTGCCCCAGATGAAGCCCTGCGAGCCATAAGCATCATTGTATCAAATGGTTCAGTACACAATACGCACCTGAACAGAAACACGCTGCTTGCAGGATGGTAGTACATTCTTATCGACGTTGAACTCCATGTTTTTTATCAGGTCCGCATCCGGATAATCAGTCAAAATGACCTATTTTATCAAGATATATAGATACTATCGCACGACGGTTGGCAGAACGCACCTTATCCGCACCATTATTGGCAGTGAGAATGGCAGGTAGCCCACCACCTGCGCCTAATTCGAGCACAGACCCATCAACGTATAGATCTGAATGATTATCCAAGTATGTTGCTATTGAGCGTGCAGAATTCCATCTAGATGTAGATAAGATGAAACTGTCACCAGAAGTGCGTGAAAGTCATACGTACTTACAAATGATGCCCCCATAATGGATGCGTTCCAACTAATCTGATACTTAGTTCAGACCAATCATCCGCTGAGCCAGACGCCTTTTCACGTTTGTAGATGGAGAACGTGGGTTCTGGAGTCGGTGGCCGAGGGGGCTCCTATAGCATGCATCGGGAAGGACTTCGTGACTTCTCTTGGAAGATAACGTACAGGAAACATGGAATCCAGTCCTAACTCGTCGTCGGCCATTCTGTTCGAGTCGTGGTAAAGGACAGAGCCGAACGATACAATCGGTCCGGAATCCGGCGAATTCTGCTCCAATCCCAGCTGTCTATACGGTAAAAATCTAGTATATATGACAGCCGTATTTTCTATCTGTTATGTTTCATTTTAGCTCTACCATGTGCCCATCTAACTTACAAGTTACTCGATGTACCGTCAAACTCTACGGTAACTTCTGCGACCGACTCGGATCCAAGACGTGCACCGTTTTCTCTCCATCGTAATCTAGTATATTACCAGGAGATAAGGCATTCTGCCCCGTAACTTGTCGGAAATGTGACCATGCCTGCCGTTTGATGAATTGAAAGCTTCCTTCTGGCGGCATCAATAAGAAACGACGGAAGAAGGGGCGCGTTGATGGTTCTATAGGTATGGCAATCGGCATATCCTTCGACGAAGAACTTAGAAGACGATACGGTCAGTATCACCTGTACTCAAAACTGCTCAGATGCATTCTACAGTGATTGCAGAAAGTCTCACTTGTATGCGCAATACTTTGTCCAGGAGCATAACATTTCAGATGTGCGCCTATGCTAATAAGGACATCGATATCATGGTTGGGGGTTGTACCATTGTCGATGGACTCTGTGCTGTCATTGCTAACCCTACCATTTCGAAGCAAAGTCCTCAAGTCAAAGTCAAATAACTTGCAGAACTTGCGATATACATCAGCATGGGACATTGGTCCAATGTCTTCAGAGGATATTAGCTTAAGGTTGGCAAACAAGGAGCATCGCGAGGACCTACCTTTTTCTAGATCAGAGCACACGACCTCACTTTGGCGTTTGCACCAGGTCAACGCGTCTCTGCATGTCCTAAATGAGAGGATACCCTTTTCCGGCGCCATTCCTCCTTTCTCAGAGTCGAAAATCAAATCAACTCCAGCTCGGTCGAAGTCTGCGTGGACTCCGGGACCTTTCTGGATTCCACAGAGCACCAAAACTGTAGATCGGGGTGCTAAATTAGGCACCACGCGCCGAAAGCATTGCGCGGTAGCATTCTCAAGGCGATGAGGCGTCGACAAATCAACAATAACGAATGCCAGTCGCGTCTTCGTGTCGAGAAGTTGGATTTCTAAGGATGGGATGGTCGCAAAATCTCAGATTGCACCTTATGAGTGGTACTTTCCGGCGAACAGTGATGAATAGACTTACAAAAATATCCTGATAACCACAACGCGTGCGCGGATGTCCCGTATTAAGCACTCAGTACGATTCTTCCCTGAGGATCCGCCACTCTCGATGTCGGTAAGAGTAACGTTCGTAAGTGGGTAAGCTGTCGACGGAGTGCGATTGAGTGGGGAAATACGATGTGTAGGTGTGTGTTGTCCTTGATCTTGACTCTGGTGCACATGTGTTTCGTTCCATTCTTGCCTTTCACAACATGGCACACTAATCGAGGCAAATAAGCGCCAGTCCATAAAGACGGTTTTCAGTAGACTTATAGAGTCGTTAACCCGATGCACAAAGTAGACGACTACGGCAACCCCAATTCCAATACCAAACCCTTCCGCGAAGCCCGAAAATGAGCATGCCAACATAGTAAGATAGTGCATTCGAGCCAAACAAGAGTCTTGGCAGACTCCCATATAGCCTCAAGGAGTTCGATGCCGAGAAAAAGAGCCAGGGCCGAGGCTAACTCAGTCGGAACGTAAGGAAGGAATAGCCCCGAGATAAGAAACAAGACGAAGGTAAGCAATGTTACAGGAGCTGCCTCGAAAGAATCGAAACGACCACCGTTGGCGTGAGTGAAGAAAACCGAGTCGGAGTATTGCTAACTCAGTGAATCAGAGAAATGGCAAATCAGAATACAATTAACGACAGACCAAGATATTGGGGGCTGTTCTTTCCATTCCTGCCATAATGTTTGCGGCGCCTTGACTGAAAAATTCCTGATTCATATTGTAAGGCGCATTCAAATTGAATGTCAGTGCAGGGACATCTATGGGTAGATTCAAGGCGCCAATCACGACCAAAAGCACAATGGTTTCAATCGCATTTTTCATCGCCCACCATTCAATCTCGGAGAAATCAAACTCTCGCCAATAGATCCAGGCAGTCCCAATGCCGCTTCCTCGTGTTGCCGAGGCGTCAACTCTAAAAAACCAACCATTGGCAATAAGGGCGTCCCTAGGACAATACAGTGCCACAACTATGATCAAAAAGATTAATGGAATAGAAAATAGTGAATAGGGTGCTCAATACGTGTTTTGCACCATACCACGCGTGCAGCAATTGATGAGCTGAGATCGTGTAGACACCGACAAGATAAGGGCGGAAAAGAATGAAGCCACAAGGAGCGGAAGGTGTGATGAATTGAACAGAACAGAGCCAGCAGAGGAAAGTGTAAGCACCCGTGAGGATGGAGGAAGCATGAACCTGAGCCCAAGGACAAATAAAGAAAGCCCGATAGCACCGATAGCGCCCGTGAAGACAGTCTGAGGGAAATAAGTAACCTTAATGTTTCCTATAAGGACCACGGTAGAAACAGCAATCAAAAGAAACATATAAGGTTTCCCAATTTGAGTAGTCCTAAAGTGATAAAGGCAAAATCAATCAGAAAGCTGGACACTGCATATGCGGCAAAGACTGTCGGGACTAGAGAAGAATTTTCGGGACCAGGAACACCGCGGATATCGTTGCCACTGGCCCTCAGAAACGGTAGTATTTCAATGAGCATTGCTCCCGGGGCTCCCGGAAAGCGCGAACCGCCTAACGTTATGGTCACCTGCGAAAGGATTGTGCTTTATGTATAGGATGAGGGACAAAAAACATGCACGAGACGTAGCACATACCTCATAACATACATTGACAGACCTTGCATTTACAAGGCCTGAAAGACCCCACTTGAGCCCTCCTCAGACAGAAAAATGAGCAATGACTTCGTCTCCTTTGGCTCAGGGAGTTCTATCCTATACAGACATATTTACTCCAGTAGAGCAGGGAGATGAGTTTCACCAGCAAATTTTTGGATGGCCGAGTTGAGTCATACCAGTATCAAGGTCGTTGAATAAAGTACCTAGCACCACAGATGGAAGGGCACAGTATAATCGTCCAATTGGTGACGAAATCCAGCATGTTGAACGAGACCTGACGACCTCCATCTAGATTCTATTGTGGACAACGTAGAGAAAAGTCACAATTCGGTCAAACGATACCTGCGAGAAAAATGAACAGGTGCTGAGTATTAGTCAGAATCTCTTGGATTGAGTTGACGATTCGGATCAGCCTGCCGATAGCACCCGTGGCTTCTCCAGAATGCCAACACTCTCATGAAAGTATGTTCCACCTACTCGGACTCTCGTAGTACCAATAAGTAGCTCAGGACCACAGTAACTGGGCGCTCGTCAACGGTATTCTCATAACTTAGCCAAGAAAGATGCCCGCGACTTCCGAGGCTGTGGAACTTCGAAAACGTTTCAAAGAAATATTACTACTCAGTCGCAGCGCCGAAGAGCCTTGATACCCGTAAGTAAAAGACCGACGAGTACGTGGATATGTGATATTCGCGATCTTCGAAAGGTATCGCAATATAGGATTCGGGACTTCGGCCCAGTGCCCGGATTTTCAAGCAAGTTTCAATTGACTATGAGCCCAAGTTTCAACTTCGGTCCGTCAATTCGTCAATGTCGTAGGCCCGGCCTGAAGGATCCCAAAAGATGACCGTCTTCTTGGGTGCGAATTAAAACTCACGTGAGTACAAAGCAATCAGACTGATTTACAGCTGTTTGCATATAGCTTGACAGTAATAAGCGCTTTATGTGAGAGAAGAGAGCAATTGAAACTTCGTCATAAAATATGGTTTAGGGTTCGATGCCGTGTTTGTGGGTTTATGGCCCATGTTGTACGCTCGAAGTCCGTGGTATATGACGAAGTGTTCATCATCTACGAAAGGAAGCCCCCGTGGTTTACAGACCTCATCGAGGTCGGAAAATTCGAGCACAGATGGGTATGGATGGCGCCTATCTGATGTACCATTCGATCATAACGGAGCTGATGTTCCCAGCACACCCGAGCGCAGTCGTCTGGAGCTTCTGCCTGAAGTAAAAACAGCTCAGTCTGCCTGAGAAGTATACCATAAGCAATAGATACAGGTTGTACTGTTTCAGTAAAGCTTACGGTAACATTATAAGATCAAAAGTCACCAGTTATTATTTGGTTTTCCTCGCGGGGACAACGGAGGGACGCTTGGAAAGCCCATCAATATCCACTAACACGCGACGGCGTACGACGGCAATACAGAATATATAAGTGCGCTGAAAAATGCTTAAAATTCAGTATACCCCAATTCTCTACGGGTCACGACAATGGGACTCACTAGGCCAAACGGCTCAGAAATCAGAGATGCGCATGTCAGCCTGGCACCAGATGACGACACAAAAGCGTTCAGGGAGGCGCTCGCTATAACTACGCAATACAAAGCTCGCGACAATGTTAAGGGTGCTCTTGCCATCCTTAACAACTACGTCGTCTTTGCTGTCTGCGTTTGGACATGCGAAGACGTCGCGTCGCGTTATTCCGATACGCGTTTGTGGTGGGCAACTTACATTCTTGCGGTCATCATCATTTCCTCCCGTATGCGGGCGATGGAGCACCTCGTTCATGAGGCGGCGCACAACAACCTCTTCACTAATCCCCGGGCCCACGAATACACTGAATTCCTTTACGCCTTCCCTGTCTTCCGCTTGCTCAAAGTCTTTCGCACCCTACACTTGGAGCACCATAAGTACTTAGGTGACCCCGTCCGTGATGCAGACGTCGTGCGACTCCAGTACATTGGATTTATCAGAGAAGACCGTCTGAGTGCGGCTCGTTTCTCCTGGCTCATGTTCGGCCTCCCGTTCTCGGGATGGCTGCACTATGAGTACATAGTCACTCTTTTCGCAGAGTTCTGGACGAGCCCCGCTTCCTATCCGTGGAAGGTCATCTTTTGGGTCACCGTACTGATGATGGTGCACCTTTCCGACGCATGGTTGGGATTCACGTTGTACTACGTCGTCCCGTGGTTTGGGGCGCTCAATATAATACGTTATTGGTCGGAGGTGGGAGAACACCTGGGTATGGATATGACTAAAAATTTTGGCAACACACGCACCAACGATGGTTTCCTGCACCGGTGGTGGATCCATCCTCTCACCGACGGTCTCCATGCGACTCATCATTTAGACAGTCAAGTGCCGTTTCATAAATTGAGGCGCGCACACAAAGAGTTGATGAGGGAGGTTCCAGCTTATAGGGAGAAGAACAAGATGTCGAATGGTATGGCAGAGACATTCTGGCAGATATACAAATGCCCGACGGTCATCAAGGCAGTAGGAGAAGGACGGCCAGCGTGGGGGAGTGGTCAAGTATGGACGAAAAGGCAGCGTTATGGAAATGGCTAGACTTCACTGGTAGATTTTAGAACGTTTAAGAGACAGAATTATAGAATTTACCTTCTTATCATACCATGAATGAATTTATCTTTGAAACTGTGAACATGACATTATCGAAAAGAGCTTTGCAGCGCGCGTTACTGATTCGGCATACTGTCCGTCCGAGCGGCAATGGCGGATACCTGTGTCAATATCTTCCTACATTGTTCATCGAAGTCGACCAACAGAACATTCTCCGAAAGATAGAGCGTCGTCTTTCTAATTTGGACTGGGAAGGCTAACATTGGAGCTATCATTACTTTCCAATGAAAACTGGGGTCCTCTTTTCTTTGAATGCATCCAGGGCTTCCAAGCGATCTTGTGTCTCCAATAGAGGCTCGTAACACAAGCGTTCATGGTCGAGCGCGGACTCTAATGGCAGTTCACAGGATCGAGAAATTGCTGTCTTTGCAGCACGTAGAGCCAATGGTGCTATGCGTGTAGAAATTCAGTCCTTGACACCCAAACTGAAGGCAGAGAACGCTTACCACTGTGTGCCATCTCTTCAGCCAGCTTCAATGCCCTTTCATACGCGGTAGAAGATGAATCCGCAAGGTAATCGACGAGACCTGCCAAGCATTGTTATTTCAACACATAATTCTCTGCGTTTGGCTCGGCAGGGACTCACCCAACTCCAGCGCATCGGAAGCGGTGAGCGAACGACCAGTAAAGATGAGCTCCTTCGCTTTGGTCATCCCAATCAGGCGCGGAGCTCGCTGTGTACCTCCGGCTCCTGGTATAATTCCCAAGCGGACTTCCGGGAAGCTGATCTTGGTCACATCTCGGGCTGCGAAAACATCATCATTACGGCACTGAGAAATATGACGTTTGAGCCGCACCACATATACGGAAATCGCACGTCAATGCAAGCTCCAGACCTCCTCCAAGTGCAGGACCATCTATAGCGCAGATGGTGGGGAACTCGAGGCGGTCGATGCTACTGAAAACTAGCCGAAGCTGAGAGAGAAAGTCACGGACTTGATCTTCATTCATGGAACGCCGTTCGATGAGGTCTGCGCCCGCGCAAAAGGAACCCGGAGTAGAAGAGTAGAATATGAGCACGTTAAGACTAGCGGACACATTAGGCGTTAGGTTGTAAAAGAAAACCCAACATACGATGGTTCTTCAACTGCCTGTTGGATAGCGTTCTCGATGTCCTAGCAATACCCTGTCGGCATTGCATATAAAAAGGAAGCGTGATTGCACACCTGAAGCATCTGGACACTGATTGCATTCTTCGATTTCGGTCTATTCAGCGCAATGCAGTACACGCCCTTGATATTAGGGACTTTGTGGAAGTAAGCTTGCGTGGGTTCGCTGGGCATTTCGTCAAATATTCTCGGAGGATTCTCTTTGTGAATTGAGTAAATGGGGGGTAGACTCCAGTAAAGATCGACACGACAGAACGCGACAGGACATTTTGAACCGCGTGCTGACGGCCTTTGACTGCCTCTGTCGGACATGTCCTTATCTGATTAGATTCTAGAAGGAAAATTTAATCTCATCAGAACACATCTTATCTGATTACATCCGTAATCACGCACCTTGGCTTTTCTTAGTTCCTTGGCCCACTTGAACCAGCCAGTTGTATGTTAATCGGACTTATCGGTTAGGCGTAGCAGGCGTTTAGTACAGGTCCAACTATAGTCTCGGTTATGTGATGCCGGGGAAAGCCATCTGTTTTGCCAGTCTCCAGGTGGTGAAACGAAATATTCAAATCATCAGCAATTGGCACCACATGATGGCGTCATTCACCATCGCCATTGAGATCTTGAGACTTTGAAAGGCCGTCCGGCGTCCGCGTACTGTCCTCTGCTTTCTGTGGCCACTCTGAGTGTTATATTCAAAGACGAGTGTTGGGGATTTTCAATCGCAGAGATGACTTAGCGTGCTGCAACGCGCATAGTTATGTACTGAAATCCAGAGATTGAGAATTTCACGTACGTTTTCCAGTAATTTCGGGCCATAGCAAACGCGGCATCTTATCAGATTGTTCCGAAATCTTATCAGATTTTCGTATTCTCCCAACCCGTGGTCCATAAAGCGACGTCGAATATCTCCTGTATCGATCCTACCCTATGTCTTCCACCACAGCGCCTGTTGGATACCGCGCCGAGCGCTTCGTCGCACCAGTTGAGCAGACTTTCAAGCTCCCGGACGGGTCTTCGGTGAATAGTGTTGACACAGAAGGGGTAATTACTGTTACCAACGACAATTCTGTGATCACCTTTACACCGCAAGATCGTGTTGTGCGAGTCAGTCCGTATGGCATCGTCAGTGATGATCGGGCAGTTTCAGAAGCTGTCCTGCTGATCTCAAGCACAACTTCGGTGACGACGCGAGACCTTTGGGTCTCCGTTTACGCGCTGTGGCTACGGAGGAATGAGGAGGACGTTGTCCCTGCGGTGATCGATGAGAAGTTATCCAACGCAGGCGAGTTACAGAACTATCTCACTCACACCGGCCTGGGATATGTACCAGATACCTCCAATCCAACGACACTCCTTCTCTCTCGACCAGCGTTCTGGCAGAGTGCAGGTGCGCCCCACGGATTATCCTGGCTGCGCGATCCTGTCCCATCACCGACGCTGGCGACGCTGCCGTCACTCTTTCCTTACGTGCAATCATTCACCCGTGGCCCTCACGTCTTGACGACACATCCTCTTCGCCCGCCGAAACCAGCACCAGGAGCCGTGATATACTCTCGGTATATCAACTGTCTAGGTGAACTCCTCACATTCACCCATATCGATGCATCAAACCCTGCACATTTCGAGGCATACACACGTTGGCAGAATTCTGATCGCGTGAACGTTGGATGGAGAGAAAAAGGTGACGATGAGCATCATCGTGCATACCTCAAGGATAGATTGGCTGACCCGCATATAATGGGCTTCATCGTGTCTTGGAATGGGGAAGCGGCAGGTTACGGGGAAATGTCGTGGGTAAAAGAGGACCCTATGGGAACATATGTTGGTGGGCTGGGAGACTATGATCAAGGTACTCACCTTCTCGTCGGTGAAGAGAAGTTCAGAGGCAGGCAGCGATGTAAGCTGCTAGTTCTATAGATTCTTCATCATCTTCTGACCCTACGATTGCAGTCACCGCTATCATGACCTCTATGAAGCATATGTGCTTCCTCCGCGAACCCAGGACAGAGGTCGTCGTTGGCGAGCCTCGCGCTGATCTGCCTATTATCCCTCGTCTTATCGCGTACTTGCCTCAAGAGTTCAACAGAGTATGTCTTCGGTATCTTGTGCGGGGCACACGGCTGACAACAATGCACAGGAATTCGAGTTACCCCATAAAAGAGCAGTGTACTTTGTGCTCAGGCGAGAACGCTTCTTCCAAGCAGCAATGTTGTACTAGTGAGAGGGTAAAGAAGTAGACTGCAAGACCAAATTACGCATTCCTGATCAGGGTCGGAAGTTGAATTGATGCCGAAGATCGTGATCGTGCGGCCATCTACTGATCTTGGCTGGCTACGTATATATTAGCAATGAGCACGATTCTCTGAGCCTCTACAGGCCATCCAGTGAAATCTTCAGTGCACCTACAAGGACCCACCGGCACAGATTGATCCACCAATATATCTATAGTACTAGCTATTGAACCCTTTTTTATGGTCGAATTTTCGAAATTTGTATTGGATTTGTATATGCTTTCTGGACATCCTACGAGACCAAGTCTGTGGCTCTTCTGAATTACAGTTACTCCTCCTTCCTCCCTCCCCGTAATTGTACTTCTAGTAGCGGGTCGAGCTCTTTTTTCGGTTGCCGGTAAGACCCGCCCATCTTATCTGCCCAGGTAAAGTACTGACCGTAATTGACAGTAAAATACAGATGGTGTAACGTATGATGCGCTGGTCCATTGATAATGGTCTCGAGGGGGTGGCCGGTGATCATGTCGGAATCGTGGATGAGAATGGTCCATACGGTCACGGTCACAAAAAGGCTGAGATACGCGACTCGATGGAGAGGGAAAATAAAAATGAACAAATGGTAGGGAATTGATTGTAGGTAACCGTCGACAGGATGGAATGCATATGCAGACCACGGAGTTGGAACTGTTGAATATAATCAGAAATTCGAAATTAGTCGATGATACAAACAACGTACTGATCCATTTATGGTGAGGCTTGTGCAGCATCTTGTATAAAACTGGTATATGCAGCCATCTATGTATCCAATAGATGCAGTAATCAGTGAACAAAAGATACCTGTTGACCTGTCAGGACTACGCGAAAATTACAAGTAAAATAAGAACTGACATTGGGATGCTGATGAATAAGTACGTCCAGCCATAAGTATCGACGCCGTCATACAATTTGCTGTAACCCATTACCTCTGCCTGGAACAACGGCACGGTAAGAAGAGTCATAGCGGGGAAAGCCTTGAGACTGGTAATGATCTCAAGTCGAACTTGGTTGGGAAGGAACCTTGGGTGATGCATCATGTCGTGGTTGAAGATGAAGGTGTACGAAAGCCATGAGATCGTGAAATAGAGAACGTGGACACCAAGTAGGGTCAGCACAGTCAGAGAGATCATTTGGCGGGGAGGATAGTCGCGCGGCCATGATGAAATCGGTGTAGCCAGTGATATTGGGCTCCTATCACCATATATGTGAGATGTGCTGGATGCATTCGCATAGAGTGGGAAAATATGCGCCCAGGCTTTGTCCAGTACTAGACTATCTGCAGTGTTTAGGACCAAATCCATGGGGAACTGGATTCGTTGGTGAAGACTAGGTGTTGAGAGTTGAAAAGTTGAGAAGAAACACCATACACGGCCGTTGCACCATTTTAACGTGTCGCACCACTTTGTTGTTATTTTTTCCTGCTCGTTCCGGGTTCCCGGTCTCAAAGGAGTGACCTATCCAGGGCAAAAGTTAGATCCCTGCCAAGTGCAAGTAACAAGATTGTTCAAAACCGATTAATGTACTACAACCACCTTGTAAAAACCCCGTTCACAATATAGAATCCGTCAAATAGCTCCGCCCAAGTTCCCGAGAAATTCCCTCAAGGAAGTACATTCGTTTAATTACCCGACGTGGTTCCTGAATAAAAAAGCGCGACGATTATTGAGCCACAGCCCCTAATTATTCAGGAAAATTTGTGAAAATTTCTAGCAGCTATGTTGCCTCGATGCGGCAGAAAGTGAAGCGCGGATCCAGTTTCTGGCGGTGAAAGAGTCCGGCCCGATCGTCCGGCAGTCTCATCTTCCAGTCACAATGTTTGGACCGATACAACGCGCCTACACCCTGATTTGCAACCATATTCGACGTTTACTTTTTCCATTCCTCCTTAAACGCGCGCGTCGGTTATATCCTCGCATTCAGCACCACGTCCGGCGCCTCACGAAATCCACCGTCGCGAAGACAGCACCCGTATACGGTCTGTTCTTCGAGGCAGAGGCCATGCGCTTTGTCGCAGAACATACTTCCATCCCTGTGCCCAAGATATACGATGTTTGGGCTGCCAACGACAAGTTCGGCTACCTGGTCATGGAGTATATTGAGGGCGACCGTCTTGACAAGAAATGGCGCTCACTTACCCATGACCAGAAAGTAACAGTTATGCGTACACTGCGGGGTTATGTTGACCAGCTGCATGCGGTCCAACAACCCGGTAATGTGGGGTGGATTGGGTCCGTGTCGGGTCAGGCATGCCTGGACCTTGCATTAATTGATGCGCTTAGCGGCCCGTTCGCCAACGAGGAAGAGTACAATGATTGGAGAATTTCTCTTTTTTCCTGGTACGCCAACGAAAGTCCCAAAGTCAAGCATCAATTGGATGACATTCGACAGCAAATGCGACACGATCACCGCATTGTCCTGACACACGGTGATATTGCCCGCAACAATGTGCTCATCCGTGTGGATGGTGGCGGCCCCGGCGATGTCTCCGTCGTCGCGCTGGTCGATTGGGGCCAGACGGCATGGCGTCCGGAATATTGGGAGGCCAGAAAGTTCTACTGGGTTGCCCCCCGAAATGACTGGTTCTCATTGGGTCAAGAACTGCTACTGTCGGGGTATCAGAAAGAGATCGAAATAGAAGAACGACTTTTACTTATCTCAGGACCCCCTCGGTAGTAGATATGATACTATATAGTGTATGTGTTTTCCAACCTTTGTCACGACCTCTTATTTACTAGCTACTACTCTCCAGGACCGATCTTAATTCGACTCTCCGTACAGTCTCTCATACACCGCGTCCTCACCATTCTCCCACCTCTCCCTATCTTCCGCCAATTCTCGTCGAATCCTTGCCTCATTGATGTGCGCAAAAATTATCCCAAAGTCCCTCAACGAGCGCAACGCATGCACTACCCACGTCTGGCAGTCCCATGATTCATCGTGCCGGACGACAGGAACATCTTTCAACGCCTTCCGTACGGCATCCAATAGACTGCAGGGAATGCTGCCGACGTGACACCCTCCACACAACGTTACGGATCGTAGGAAACTAGTGCTCTTCCGGAAGGTTTCGTAGTGAAAGGTATCCAACATTCCTTGTACTTCGTGGATTTCGACTTCGTTCAGGGAGTACAAGATCGCGAGGCTCCAGTGCTCAGTCCTTCGTGGATGGATTCGAAGGGAATACTGGGCGACTATGATGGGTACCGTTGTCGTGTCGGAAGACATCTGGATGTTCACCATTAGTGGACATTGTCGGATGAGGAATCTTCGTTTACTTTGTGTCTGCAGGAGTTGTTTCGGGACTGAAGGAATAGATTGTGCTCTCGTGGCTAATCCAGGCCTTATAGCGAGTCGGCTCTTTCCGATTACATTACGATTTCAAGGCCAGCGACATTAGCTCTGACGAAGCCCACTGGCATCTGATTAGGGATTTACCACCCTATTTCTTGAGCAAAGAAAAGAAGGGCTTCGGAACTCTTAGAGCAGGCTTAAGTTTGTTCGTCACAAGTTGATAAAGTGTGGTTGTTGTATCAACGGAGCCTTAGGATGCAAACAACCAAAACACTTAAACAGATATAATTGTATACAGGTACATGTAGCTGTAACTGAGATGCTCATTGTACGAAAACATATACGGGCCCCGCTCGGAACATTGCCAATCTAAATCGACTCGTCCAGGCATCGAAGCTTCAAAAAGACATCGCTCCCTAGTGATGCGTCAATAAATAGTTCAAGAGCGGGCCAACATTGTGGCTCACCCCATCCTTCTAGTGATTTCAAGTCCAGCGTACCACCGAAATACCTATATAAAGGAATTCTTGAGTTTTAGATACGTCTTTCCACACGCACACTCACTTGGCGTAGAGCTTACTCATCGGTAAACCATAGCCCAGGCCTGCAATGGTTCCCATACCCGTTTGTAGACCTTTCTTAGTTATCTCACTGAAGAGATTACCTTCACCATTTGCATCCCCAATGGCAGCGCTACCTCCGATATACTGTGCAGCATATGGTCCGCCGCCACTATCGTCTTCATCGGCATTTCTTCCGGCGGTGGTAAACGCGTACGAGAATATGCGTAGCATGTTTGTAGGAGATATCCCGCCCCCTTGGTCGCGGATTCGCAAAGAAAAATACTTCGGTCCTGGGGCTGGCGCAGCTGGAGGAGGAGATAAAGTAATGACAACGGGAGGGAGAGCTTTGGAGGATTGAGATTGCCTGCTATAGTGTTCGACCGTCGCGCGGAAGGAGTTCTTTAGGATCTCTGTTAATATATACTCCAGATGTACGGGCACGTAACTGGAGTAACATTAATGAGGACGTAGACAATTGGAAGCGTAATATATCTTACGGGAAGGTGGCATCGACGACTCCGTTAATTGAAATAGATGGACTTGAGCCTAACGTTGCTTCACACAACTCTTTGACAAAAGAACCGCAGCTGCGAATCATGTCTGCAGGAGAACATGTTGCATCAATAACTCCTACTTGGCTGGTATGATTCTGGCTTTTGAGCGCGTCTGACAGAGCAATATGCTGCTCGGCCATCAGCCGCACTGAAATCCGGTTTCGAATGGCGCCGTCGAGAAAATGACCGACTTGAGTCGGTGACAGATATCGAGAAGATTCCTGAAACCTGTTTCACGGATAAGGAAAAGCAAGGCACTTTCGAGAGCAGACGCACCCCTTGGCCATTGTCGGAATATCATTCGCGTGGCTCTCCACCAATACTTTCAGCTCCTCTGCAAGGACTGCATTGTCTTCTATGGTCCTTGGAATAGGGTAATTTGCAAGGAATTGGAAGCTTTCGCGGTGGGCGTTCAGAGTATTCGCTATGAAGGGGTTAGTGCCAACAATGAATGGCAGCGTCTCCAACGAATGGATACGGAATGCGAGACCCCTAGGTATTTCGGATAACACGAACTGGCTTGACTGAAGAACGGATTCTGAAGTCAATGGCCGACCAAAGGATATCAGTTGAGACAGGTTGAGAGGTGGCGGCGGTGAAGCAGCGTCATAACGATCCAGCAATTGGCTAATCTCTGCCGACGATGGTGGTGGGGCCCGTCTGTAGTAGCGTCTACATTGGCGCAAAGGGGGGTACTTGAAGGCGCGACAAGTCATCGTAAAGGAGAAGGAAGTACACTACATGACAGTGTAACTTAAAGGAGAAGTGGTGGCGGCGGTTCAGACCCTCTTATGTCGGGCCGGATCATGATTCATACATAACTTAACAAACTAAACGTCGAAACATTATACGTATAAACTAATTGTACACTTGATATAAAGGCCTAGAAACCTAGTCAGTGGGAAACCAAGGGTGTAAAAAGACTTCAGCTTACGTGCTAGAAAACTTGGTGCCCTGCCGGACAACTTTCTCTACGGCATCTAAGAAATCGCGTTCTGAGGCTACCTTCCGCCGTGCACGGATGGCGAACATTCCGGCCTATTCCCAGATCAGCAAGCTTCAACAATAGCGAATGATACACAAACCTCTGTTGCAACGGATCTCAGCTCCGCACCAGTTGTGTTGGGACACAATCGAGCAATAAGATCAAAACGGATGTCTCTCTCAACACTCATACTGCGTGAGGCATATGCATGAGACAGAGTTGGAAAAAAAAAAACAGGGATAATCATACCTTCGGGCATGTATCTTGAGAATGTGGGCTCTCCCTTCGTTATCTGGTAAGGAGAACTCTATTCGACGATCTAATCGCCCAGGACGCATAAGTGCAGGGTCCAGGGTATCCGGTCTTTGGAACGACGCGTTAGCACAAAGTAAACGGAGGTGCAATGAAAGACTTACCGGTTCGTAGCCATGAGCACCTTGATGTTCCCCCTCGGATCAAAACCATCCAGTTGGTTGATAAGCTCAAGCATGGTCCGCTGCACCTCGTTGTCTCCACCTGCGCCATCATCAAAACGTGCACCACCGATAGCATCGACTTCATCAAAGAAAATGATACAAGCCTTCTTACTCCTGGCCATTTCGAACAGTTCCCGAACCATGCGTGCACCTTCACCCACATATTTCTGGACAAGCTCAGATCCAATGACACGAATGAAGGTCGCGTCTGTTCGGTTCGCGACTGCACGAGCGCATAAAGTTTTACCAGTTCCAGGAGGCCCAAAGAGGAGAACGCCTTTCGGAGGATCGATGCCAAGATTGACGAAGCGTTCAGGCTGAAAACATTCAAGTACATAGGCGAATACGCGGTTAGACCACATACCGATAGAAGAGGTGTCTCAACAACTTCTCGAAGTTTTTCAATCTGCTCTTTGCAACCTCCAACGTCTGAATACGTGACATCCGGCTTATCCTCGACTTGCATCATTGTCACAGAGGCATCGATTTTTGGCGGAAGGGGGATCTGTATTTGGTACTTCGTCCGGTCGACCCTATGTCCGCTTCAGTACAAAGTACCTAGTGCCCAATAAACAGATAACCCACCCAACGCGCATACCCTCTTCGATGTCTGTAGGAGCCACCCGGTCGCCTAGTCCAACGACAAACTTGGCTATCTGCCGGATGTTGATAACATACTTATCTTGCTCATCCGCGCCCTTTTGACCTTGCACAGCTCCCAGAGGGTTTACATTTTTGGCAGCTTCTGCCAGTTTGGGGTCGACAGGTATTATCTTTGTACAGCGTGCAACCTGTAAGGGGTGTTCCTCGGACATTCTCAACCTATCTGCGGCAAGATCCCACAAGTTAGGAGCGGCAAGACCGGTGTCGGATTCCTTGACGCCTGTTGAAAGGTTACAAATGGTCGGCAAGTCGAGGTGAAAAGACTGGCCTAATTTCTCATTAATGCGCTTCTGTATGTCCTTGATGTCTGACTCGACTTTCTTCAGAGTATGTGCATAAGGGCCTTGTCCCTACAAAAGGCGTTAAGAGTTCATGCCGCGACAGAGCAAGTGTTCAAGTTACATAGGTCTTGAGGATTTGAATATCACTGTCATCAAGAGCTGGCAAAGGCGTCAGGCAGCGCAGCAGTAGGCGTATAATAACTACTAACCGACAATCTTTTCCTCCTTCTCGTCGACCTTCTTCTCGTCTGTCGACGGTTTGCGTCAGATGCAATCGGCTCGAGAGCTACTGATGCTACGCACATTTTTCCCAGTCACTGAGCGAGAACAGTCAGAACGACAGACATAGAATAAAGAATGAATGCGTACGCTTTCGGAGACATGATGATGAGTGCAAGAAGTAAAGTTCACGGTCCAGAATTGCTGGTTCAGCTTGAAAGTGACGCGTCGCTCACGTGAGAATCGGCAAATGCCGGGCAGCTAGTGACGCTCTTGATTGTACCGCTTCTGTGGCCCAACTCCTGAATACTTACTCCCATCTTGCCCTCAATATTCCTCATCAATGGCCGGCGCGCTGCAGAATGCGAAGAGAGACCTCCCCAAGATTCAGTATGAGGATAGGGAGAGCAGATTCGGCCAGGTCTTTGGCGTTTCAGGGCCCGTCGTGATCGCCGAAAATATGGTCGGTGCAGCTATGTATGAGCTAGTGCGAGTAGGCCACGATGAGCTTGTTGGAGGTGTGACATATCGTTGTCATCGACAGAGAATGCATGTCAATAACCGTTCGTTCCAGAGGTTATTCGGATCGAAGCCGACAAGGCAACAATCCAGGTATACGAGGAGACTTCGGGTGTAACTGTCGGTGACCCTGTCTTGAGGACAGGAAAGCCGCTGAGTGTTGAGCTTGGACCTGGTATGTTTATCGTTTGAGTCATCAAGATAGACTGCTCACGCCCGCCAGGTCTCATGGGCAATATCGTGGATGGAATTCAGCGGCCCCTACGAGTGCGTTTCAATCCCATCGGTGTGCTCCTACGAAGTTAACGGGCTCCTAGGCTATTCAAGAACTCTCAAAGTCTATCTATATTCCTCGTGGTATCAATACAGATGCATTGGATCGGTCGCTGCTATGGGACTTCAAACCTACCACATTTAAAGTTTGTCAGTCATGACCTCAAATAGTATAGCTTATCATTTTTGCAGGTTGGTGACCATATATCTGGCGGTGATATTTTTGGTGGTGTTTATGAAAACTCTCTCGTCGACAATCACAAAATCATGTTACCTCCTCGCGCCCTTGGTACTATCACTCATATTGCTGAGAAGGGCAGTTATGCCGTTGATGTACGTGTGGACGTCACAAAGCACCAACGCAGGCCCCTTATCTTTATCTTAGGACATAGTTTTGGAAACCGAGTTTGACGGCAAGATTACGAAGCATACTATGTTGCAGATGTGGCCTGTCCGTGCGCCTCGACCCGTCACCGAAAAGCAGACCGCCGACCACCCACTATTTACGGGTCAACGTATCCTTGACGCGCTCTTCCCGTCGGTGTTCATATCTTCTATTTGAATTGATCTAATGCTCCCTTAGTTGCGTGCAAGGCGGTACCACTGCTATTCCTGGTGCTTTCGGTTGTGGAAAGACAGTTATCTCTCAAGCGCTCTCAAAATATTCAAACAGCGATATTATTGTGTATGTTGGATGTGGGGAACGTGGAAACGAGGTCAGTGCATATATCAACTGTCGACTCTGTTCTAACATTAGTTTGCAGATGGCTGAAGTCTTGATGGAGGTGCAATATACTCTTTTTGGCCTGGTCCTCGAATTCTGACTGGACCATTTTAGTTCCCTGAGCTCACAATGGAAATTGGTGACCGTCAAGAACCTATTATGAAGCGCACGACGCTCGTTGCAAACACATCGAATATGCCTGTAGCTGCCCGTGAAGCTTCCATCTATACTGGAATCACACTTTCAGAATATTTCCGTGACCAAGGAACCGACGTCGCTATGATGGCTGACTCTACGTCTCGTTGGGCAGAGGCTCTTCGTGAAATTTCTGGTCGTTTGGCTGAGATGCCTGCCGATTCAGGCTATCCGGCATATCTCGGGACGAAACTTGCTAGTTTCTACGAGCGCGCAGGAAAGGTGGTTTGTCTCGGCAATCCTCATCGACAAGGCACTGTTTCAATCGTTGGAGCGTTAGTAATTCACTTTTCTTGTGTCCTTGGCGCTGACTATATATCAATTCAATCAGTGTATCACCTCCTGGTGGTGATTTCTCTGATCCCGTTACGGCGTCTACGCTCAGTATCGTACAAGTGTTCTGGGGCCTCGACAAGAAACTTGCTCAAAGAAAACATTTCCCGTCTGTCAACTGGTCTCTTTCTTACTCCAAGTACACGAAGGTTTTGGAGCCCTACTACGAGACTACGGAGCCTGGTTTCGTCGAACTACGAACGAAGACAAAGGAGATCCTACAGAAAGAAGAAGATCTCGCGGAAATTGTTCAACTAGTTGGAAAGAGTGCTTTGGGAGAGAATGAGAAGATCACACTGGAAGTCGCGCGGATGTTGAAGGACGATTTCCTGCAGCAAAATGGTATGAGCGAGTACGACAGATATTGCCCCTTTTACAAGACCAGCGGAATGTTACGAAACTTCGTTGGATTCCACGATGCAGCCCTCAAAGCCATCTCCCAGACTGACATGACTTTCGCCCAAATCAAGGACTCGGCTAGCGATCTCATGTTCAAGCTGTCTCAAATGAAATTTGAGGTATGTTTTCGAGTCTGATCGCATCCGAGCCCCAATTGACACCACTTCAGTCGCCATCGCAAGGAAAAGAAGATGTGAAGTCCAAGCTAGACGCACTGTATGTAGAAATCCAGGACAAGTTCCGGCAGCTGGCGGAGTGATTTTAATTTTGTACGTTTGTCGATTTACGTATCATGGACGCCTATTACCTTGCTGGATGCCTTGTAGCCTAATGATAATATACCAATACGCCTCCGATCGAGATTTGTCGGTTATAAGCGTCATAGCCTCGTCATCCAGTGGCTGCCGCTTCCAAGATGTCACAATATGAGACTCTGGGGAGGGTATTTGTACAGGGATTTCTATTCCGCTCTCTCTCGCTTTTACCAGCATGGCGTTCCAAAAGCTTGCCTTCGTTGTTCTCAGCTGCGCCCTTTTTGCGTCCTCTCTTCCAGAGCCATTTGTCCGATTCGATGCAGAGTCAATTCAGCGACCTCTTCAATCAACAAAGGCACGTATCCAAAAGGTTGTATCCCACGAGGATGGACCACCAACGTTTGAAAACAAAACAATCTACGAGGCAATCAAAGGCGACCCAAGGTATATTTCAGCAGAGATTCACGTCGCAGTCGTACTAAAGCAATCGCCAGGTTCACTCGCCTCACTAGAGCAATCAAATTCAGCGACGACATCGTTGATCAGTTGAATGATTCCTCTTCTAGGTCGGTACTTATCTGAATCACTGTGTCGTATCTCACCAACCCTTGCGCAACCAGAGTTACCTTTTTTGCTACGCCCGATTGGGCGTTGCGCAAACCCGACGAAGATACACTCCAGGATTTGCTTCGCTACAGCGGTGACGTCATGCAAGCGCAACCAGAAATGTATGACCTGTCCACCGCCATCCATGCGTACGAGGAACTGGCTGCCATGGAGTCTTCTCATGATGACTCCGAAAAGAAACGGCGCCGAAAGTTCCTCAGGATGCTTATCCGCGTTATTCTGTCGTACCATATCATTCCCGGTGAGGTTAGCACGCAAAAGCTCTCCGAAGTGTCTACCTATCCGACCAATCTCGCTTTGCGCTTCGCCATGCACAACGAGCCGCAGCGTATACGGGTGGAGAGCTCTCTCATTCCCCCCAGCACGACTGTCAATTTCTACAGCAAGGTGGTTAGTGCGAACACACAGACGATGAACGGTACGATTGTTGCTTGTTCTGTTCGCAACGTCGAAGCTTAACATCTCACAGGTCTGATTCATGTGGTCAATCGCCCACTCATCCCTCCCATTACTGCCTTCCGGGAATTGTATATGGCTCCTACCATGTTCTCTATTTTCGTGAGTGGTCGGTTGACTCTCAGATGCTCGACATTTCTGATTTTCGTACCAGACATCTGCCTGGCAACGGTCGGGTCTTACCGATGCGTTGGACTTACGCTGGGTCCATGGCAAAGGAGACAAGAAAGGACATATAGAAGGCACCTCTGTGACCACTGCTTTCGTTCCCACAAACCACGCTTTCGAGTTGTTACCCAAGCAACTGCAGTACTACCTGTTCTCTCCCTTTGGCGCCCACACCCTCAAGAAGCTGTTGCAATTCCATGTCATCCCAGATCTTAGCCTGCATACAGGTATGTGTCGTGCGAAATCTGACTCCCATAACCTGACGTTTATGCTTTTAGATTACATTTATAACGCCACTTCTCGTCACGAGCATTCGATCCCAAGAGTACATCGCGCAGACGGCGAGTCATACGATGATCCATTAGCCCAATTTCTTGGAGAAATAGTCGACACAGAGGAGTATTCCGTCAGCGACGGATTTAGTGAATTGATTTCGTCGGTCAACATCACCGCTCCCACCCTCCTTCGCAAACATCCACTCACGGTGAATATCCTGAAGTTCAACGTGACATTGCCTTTCCCGGGGCCACGTCGGCCTCATCATGTCGTTACGAGGGTATATGCCAACGGTCAGCGTGTTGCGGTCCCTGACGTTGTGGCATTGAATGGTGCTATGCATGGTATGAGCACACTTTTGGATCCCAGGAAGATGGGGCATGATAATAGCGAAGGAGATGATTGGGAGGATTGGGAGGATTGGCTGCCTAAATGGGCCATGGAAGTTTGAGTGGTTCGTGTAGCCGAGTTTTGTTTAGAGTTTGTGTACGATAGTAAAGTTTGAGACCAATGTCAAGAAGATTGTAATTCAGTGTTATCGATGTCTTCAATCTTCTTCCCATATTTGTATCCTTGCGAAGTTTTGCCCTTTGAAAGTAGTTTTCTGTGTGTTCGCGTCTTTCTGTGCACGTCCCATTCTCGTCCTTCCTCGATCATGACAGGTTCGTTCTTGTTGGTGGTGCAGACTTCACAAATCATTTTACGACGCGCATCGAGAACAGACAATGGACTATAGGTTAGTGGATTAGTTGCTAATAAATTTGCGATCTGCATGACATACTCTGTTGCCTTCTCCCCAACAGTAAGCATGTCTCTAGCAACATCGGAGAGGGATAAAGGATCTCGGTCGATCTTTCCGTGAAGAAAACCTTGGCGATTGATATTTAACATACGACTATTATGCGCTTGGAGAAACGGTACCGTCAGTAATCTCCATTGCGGGTTCTTGCACGTTTGAAGACCAGTTGTTCTCGACATCTAAGCGTACATTATAAACATTGTTCATGCAATATAGATATAAACTCACCAGAAGCGTCCAGCAGGTAAGGGAAGATCGTTTCTTCAGTAGCATTGGCCACCTTGATTATAGGGAGTAGCTTGTTTCGAATCCAAGAAACCTGCCGTTTGGCGTATTGCCGAGTCGAAATCTTCATATTTTCTACGGCCAAGTTGAAGGCATCGTCACTTGGGTCAGGCGAAGATATGTAGCTGTGAAATTCCCTGTATCCTGAGAGGGGTATCACTTATGTTATGACGGCACAGCAAAGAGCATATGTACCTATCGATTGGTAAATGCCTAAGGTATAGTCGGCCGATGAATCGTTGGCCACAGCTTGCTGACCGGAGATTGCGATATGCTGTAATGCCCTCACTTCGTCGAGAAGACCACGCTGTTTACAAAATACAGATCAGTCAGAGATAGGATAGAGTGAGGGAATGTTCGACTTCTATCATTATATCGACGCGTGAATTCAGTCGCGGATGTAACATGGCTGGTTTTGCATACAGCCAAAGACACAGCGCGCGATACCTAGTTTTTGGTATTAGATTGTAGGCTTCTTAGAAAGAAAAAGATCCAGACCTAGCTACGATCGTGTTCTCAGATTGGCTACTGATCATTTCGCTAGCTTTGCGTCCGGTTTCCCTGATGATACAAAGACTTCGGTGGACTTTACGAGTGTCTTTCCAGTGCCATCTTGCGCCCACGCGTTCGTCAAGAGCGGACAGCAATCTATGAAGAGCCAAAGACCCCTCAGGATCAACGCTGGCTATGGGTGGTTGTTCTGGAAACAAATTGAACAGATCTTGTAATTCTGGCGGCAGGGATTCCACAGATCGAGCAAGCTCTTCTGACATGACTGCAGCCTCTGGCTCTTTCTTGTCGGTAACTTCTTCGTTAGATAGACGATTCGGGAAGAGAAGATGCTGGATCCAGTAGGATGTTCCGCCAACGATTATTGGTATTTTATTAGCACAATGAATGTCGCTGATCTATTAAAATGACCTTAGACTCCATGAATTATACCAAACGGAATTCCTTACTATTTTCATCGCATCTTGGACCCATTGGCCAACAACATATTGCTCTCCGGGTTGCCTGAAGCCCATAAGATGGTGTTTAATACCTTGCATTTCGGATTCGGTAACCTTGTTCGTGATCACGTCCATGCCAGCGTATACCTGCATGGCATCCGCGTTTATGATTTCGGCGCCCTCCCATGCTTCTTGCTTCGCGATGTGTTGCGCTATTTCGATAGCAAGCTTGGATTTACCGACACCGGTGGTACCGCAGATGGCAATGAGAGGTCGAAGAGCCATTTGCTCTTGATTTGCTCGAAATATTTGAATGCAAGTCATACAATAGGTCACCGGTTTGGTTACCGGGTATATTAAGTCTACAAGAAAATAATGCCTCGGAATAATGAATCGCCTCTCATTTCGTAGCTCCCAGTCCTAACTTGGTCGTTTTTATCACAGCGGTTACTGGATCCTTCAATCCTCCAGAGATACCAATATGGTCACCTTCAGACCAACCCATCGAAGCGAGCATCTTAAACCCGATGTTCGACTGTCCGATCCTTGGCGCTTCCTGGAAGGAAAAAAAAGAATAAGCACAGTTTATCATAATATAGGACTTTCGCAAACCTTGCCAACTTCGTCTCCTTCCTTATGCTTCGGCATCACATTATTGCCTTTGTCTTTGCCTTTGCCTTTGCCTTTGCCTTTGCCTTTGCCTTTCTTGTTGACAAACTCCCCGCCGCCGCCACCGAAATTACCTCCTCCTCTCCGCATTATTTTCGAAATTGCCCCTTCGTTGGTGCTGATACCCGTCATGGTCCTCTTTGTCAATGTCGTATACCTCACGCCCTCTATCCCTTTACTGACACTCTTCAAATTGAATGCCCCCGCTAGTTCATGGATATTTATCCTCGTCTGTTTATCTGTTGGAGGTAGGCTCATTGACCGGGGACCATCGATGTTTGCGATAAACCGTCTTATCTGCTCCACGAGAGTGGACACGTCAATTATGCGATTAGGAATGACAGTGATGGTAGGATCCAGTGCGGCAGCTGCTAGCATGGCCTTTCGACCCTTTTTGCCTCCTTTCTTGGCTGCTGAGGGGTCTGCAGCTTGACTGAGGCGGGCTAAATCGCGTTCGCGTTTACGCTCGGCTTTCTTCTGCCGATCCTTTTCCCATTGCTCCTGGAGCTCTGGTGCAAGGTCTTTGTATTTATCTTTTCTACGTCCTAGAAATTCATTAGCGACATGTAAAAGGAGATGTAGATATACATACTAGCTTGGGGCATCCGCTCGTCATCGTCGTCGTCGTCGAAGCTACCATTGCGGATAGCGCTGAAGACTGCTTTCTTCTTCTGACGTTCTTTCCCCGAAAGAATTGACTCATTCTCTTCTAGTATGTACTGCAAGAGAACTCAGAGGCCAAAAAATAATCGTAGCAGGTGTGAGACTCACGTTTATATGCGCGATGAAATCATTATCCTCTTCTGCCCATGTCTGATTCCGGGAGAAATCATCCTCGCTCGAATCGGCATCCTCGTCAACCTGGCGACTTTTTCCGGCCCTTTTACTGCGTGAACTTTCACGCATTCGTTGTAATCGTCTCTGGAAACTAGAATTAGGACTGAGATCTTCTTCGGCGTCACTATCCCCCAGCATCATGGTTTCTTCTTCCTCAATAGCTCTGCGGACGCTTTGTTCATCGTCTTCGTCGTCATTTTCGCTTTCGCTTTCGCTACTGCCATCTTCTTCATCTTCCTTCCTTATTCTCTCCTCATCATCGATATCATCCATTGTCTTGAAGTTTGCATCTAATCCATTGGCGAACCGCTTCAGAGCATCTACATCCAACTCGAGTTCTGGGTCAAGGTCCATTCCATCGACGCCATTCGCAACTTCATCCACTTCGTCGTCAGTGTCATCTCCCCAGTCAACATCAGAGTCTCCTCTTCGCCTTTCATCTTGCCTTGGATCCTTGCCTTCATATAATTGTGCCTCGGCGACATTAGCACCAAGAGCTGCAAAAGACCCGCTCCCCCTGCGTTTACGTGCCCACGCGGAATGCCGGCGTTCCTTTAGCTTGCTCTTCGTTTTACTGTGGGCAGGATGTGGGCGTCTCGCGAATTTTTGCGGCGAGGGCGAAAAGGACAGTGAAGGAAGAGAAGGGGCAGCCAGTTTGGAGACGGGCGTAGCTATTCCCGAACGAGGGTGAGGCCCTTCGTACACGATCACATCGTCTTCATCTTCAGGAGTAGCACCCAGAGGAACGACTAGAGAGGTGGAGGTCGATACCATAATTGGTGTTGGTGTTGGTGTAGTATCGACAAAAAATAACGGTGGCTCCTGATCTTGTGTGTCGACAGGTTCCCTATCATCCACTGCTTGTGAGGGAGGCGATACAGTCACGTTTTCCGTCAAAGTAGTGGAAAGAACAACGATGTCTTCCTCCATTAGAGTAGAACATGAGTGAACCTCAGTCAGGGTACTTGTCGATTCCGCCAGCATTGGCTGTACTTCTGGGGCAGGTTCCTCTGCTGGCAGGGGTGTTTCTTCTGTAACCGCATCCTCGCTTGTCTCGTAGACAGTAATTGAGCTGGCCATATTGTCAGTTGCGCCGTCATCTGCAGGCGTAGATTCTGCGGTGTTATCCTGCGTCACGTCGTCCTGGGATTCAGGGATGGCGACTTCCTTCAATGGTACCGTGTCAAAGAAAGCGCCAGTAAATTTCTCTTCGCCATCGACCTGTTCTGCGCGGTTAAGTTGGACTATCGATGCGGCTTCCATGTCAACCTTTTGCTGGAAGGCAGATAGATCGTCGAAATCTATCTCCTCCAGGCTTTCGTTATGATCATCCGAATTGTCTCGAAACGCGGGCGGCTTGGATACCCCACTAAAAACGCGAGCAACACGCTCCGCTGTGGGGACATGGCATTCCTCCTCGTCACCTGAGAGTCATCAGAGTGCGTTTAGGGCATGAAATATATTGAACGACATACCAACTTCTTCGACGACGGGTTTGAGTATTTCCTCTTCCTCCTGGAATAGAATGCGGTTATTTACAGCAGGGACAAATTTGATTGGCCTCAGGTATGGCCTGTCTTCATAGAGTAGTTTGGACAATGGTCCATCGCCCCTTCCACGACCTCTCGAGCCACGGCCTCGACCTCCTTTGCCTCTAGGAGAAGAATACCCTGGCGAAGGCGAGTAAGAATTGTAGTTTGCAGGAGGCGATCCTATTCCTCTTCGTGCTTGTCCTTGAGAGGTATACCCTCCTGGTGTCGTACTCTCGCCATCTGATCTCCTAGTTTAGATAATGACAGAGCAATTGCGTGGAAGATCGTACACATCTGTACGATGAAATCTGCTTCTGTTGCAGGGTAAAATCCGCCTCTTCCACGGCCACGGCCACGTCCGCGACCTCCTCCTCTGCCACGATTGTACGGCGATCCTTGCCCTCGGGCTCTTCCGGCGCCCTTGTTTCCTCGTGGCATTTTTTGAGGCAAGAGTTTTTCTTCACAAAACAGGATGGCGGATGGATACAACTCGACAGCGGCACCGAGGAGCTGATGGAGCTTGTCCGGCCCGTGTTACCGGCACACCTGGCACCCATGAACGTTCAACTGGAGGGTAAGAACATGTCAGAGAGATCAGTGTAATTGACTGTGTTGAGTTGGGTAAACTGGGCAAGGACACGAACGGTCTGGAGGCTCCAGTATCCTGATTATTAGGTATACCATACTATATTGTACCTTCCACCATGGCTTGACTCAACCGTTACCAGCACGATCATTGAATCGGGTACCTCAAATTATTGGTACTTGATGACACGTTCCCAGGGATATTTTCTACATGACAGAAAACCATATACCACCGAAGCCGACGCGTAGGGAAAACTCCATAGCAGATCCTCTGGAACGTTATTTCTCTAGATGGTTATACTGCACAGGGCTGAAATGATCTCGCAAGGTCTAGGCCGACACGAAGCTCGCATGTTGATACAAATTTCTCTATTTAGAGCTCATAAGCAGGTGCCACCCATCAATCACCAAATGACAATATAGATCATACCGCTAAATTGAAGCTCGTAAAATCCTTTCCCGCACGACAGAAGGGTATAAGATGGGCTTATGCCCAGATGGCGCATATGCGCACCAGATCAGTCTACTTCAAGCCAGTGATGCTCGAGAATCAACGACGGTGGCCACCTCTCCTCGGGTCTGATCCTTAGCATCGTCCGCAGAAAATCACAAAATACCGTCAGCTCTGCCAGATCCATGACGCCTAATTTCTTCTGCACGGTGGTCATGATCTCTTCCATTGTAGTACGGCAGAGCGGGACGTTGCACCTCAAATCGCCTGTCTCCAGGGTCAAGTGCCGGCCAACACAATTAAAGGGTCAAACTCACCCGCAAAATCAAAATATTTTTCCCCATAAATACCGCGTCTTAAAAGATCCTCGTCGAAGTCCCCAATCTGTTCTATAATCTGTACTAGATGCGCCTCCGCCGGTTCGATGCCTCGTTCCACGGTCCGATAATTAGGATTGAATAGGCGTCCACCTGTAAAGAATTCGTAGGCCTGTTTCATGGTCCGTTAGCATCAGATATCTGTAGGGACGATGATTCGAGAACGTACCAAACATCCCATATTCCATATGTCCACCTTCTCGTCCCATGAAGCTTCAATGATGACCTCGGGAGCCCGCAATTCTGCTGGTTGGATCAAACCGTGATGGACGGTTTCAGTAGGAACGGCTGTCAAGATCATGAATACAAAAAGAATTTCATTACGGTCGACAGAAAGACTACGCACCGTGCCCGAGGTCGGCTAGTTTGAACATAGGCTCTGTTACATGAGAAGCACGCTCGATGAGGACTCTTTCTAGCTCATCCTTGGGAGGGGTTGGTCGTGAAAGTGGTTGTGCAAGGAGAATATTGGAAGGGTGGATATCTGAGAAGACGATGAAATCTCTTAGGAGTCTGGAATTGACCTGATACCAAATACTCACCAGTGTGTATAACCCCAGAATTATGGAGATAGTCCAACGCAAGGAGCATATCCCTGCAAAGCTTCTTCACGACTGGGGCAGGCAGGCGCCTTGACCCTAAGATTCCCCTAACATCATCGACGCTCTCTCCCAGCAGTTCCAAGACCAAACAAGCATGCCCGCGATAGTGGAAGTAGCCCAAGAGTTTGACGACCCGTTCGTTTCCATCACCAGAATTCCCATGGGAACGAGCGGACAAGAAGCTTCCCAGCTCGTCCAGTGAATCTGGTCCCGTCGTGCATTCTGCGGTGAGGATTTTTATCGCGACGTGCTTCGTGGACTCTGTCTTAGCGGCATCGTCTCGGGCCAGCCATACTGTCGCGTAGCTCCCCTGTCCGAGCTTGCCCAGTATCGTGTATCGTCCCTCGAACAACTGCCCCACGGTAACCTTGAGATGGCTCGGCCTAGCATTATTACTACGGCTGGCTCTGGTGGATCTCTTCGGTTTGAAACTAATCGCTCTGGACAGTTTGCGAAAGAACATGTCGAGGGGGGAGGAAAGGAAGGTTAACCGCCACGCGCCTATACCATAGAGGTACAAAAGGGTACGAAACGGATGATCTTGTCAATGTCAAAGCCCAAGACCTTGAATTTGCAGATTCTCGGATGTCGGACCGTACACCTCGATCAACTTGGAAATTCATCTCACGCACATAAGCGTAGCAGCCCAGCGCTTCTCCGAGGAGACAGTTCGGCCGTTACTCAATTGAAAGTATAAGCGAGTTGATATAAGAGACGCCTGAATACAACCTTACACTCAAATCTGGTTGATTCTCTGCCTTCTCGATCTCTCCAGCCCCTTGGCTTTCTCCCACATTTCCTCATCGACCTCAGACTTGTCGTAAGAAAGTGCGAGGAGCCTAGCCAGGGATGATTAGACAAAAGGCGTATGTAGTTGTGATGTAAAAGATGTACCTTGCAACGGACATACGTTGAATCAGATCATCAGCAGTCACACTTCCTTCTTTTCGTTCATTCACGAAATCCTCTTGAATTCGCTGTAAACAGTCAACATCATAAATGTCGGCCGGCAACTAAGAGCTAACCTTGGCAGTCTCATCCCCAATTGAAACGCTGCCAATTCTAGCCTTGGCAACTAGATGCCGGAACATATCAATTTTGGACGGTAGCTGGATTTCGCCTGGACTCTTGTATAGCCCTTTTGTCTCTGTCACGGGCTTCAAAGGGAGCTGAACAAGGGTCTACCCATGTGGAAACCAGTCTGTCAGCTCTCAATCAGTCATTATAGGCTAAGGGTAACGTACGGAGAAAAAGGCACTCTTGTTTCCCTCACTTAAGACGATAAAGACAACGTCTGTTTCGAACGAATACGAGCTGAAAGGGAAAGCATATTGAAGGGTTTGCGATGTCATCATCTCCTGCATGGCACGTAAGTTCAGCAGACCTAAAATTCTCACATGAGCCTTGAGAAAGATAGGTGCACAAGCTAAAACGCACCGCGTTCAACGACATTACCCTCCTGGACGCCGGCTTCTGTGACCACGCAGACACCGCCTTTGGGAAGTTGGAGCCAGCCACTGTGCAAGTCCTCATCTTTCGACTCAGGGATAAAGGGCGTGGCATTGATTGTGGGCAAAGAAAGAGGTATAGTGGAGACTGATAAGAATAACAGAGAAAGAATATGCGAGATAGTTGGGGTCAGCAATGCGGGGGTAGTTGGCGAAGGAAATCTCAACAGTCCCAAAGAGGGTGGAAAGATTGGCGGTGTTCTGGACTGAACACGAGCTATGCAGCACAAAAGTGCCCACTCTGCGGCCTCGTGATCGCCGGCAAGTCCTTCGTGCGCGATCCAGCTTATTAGTTCGGATCGCAAGTCTGGGTCAAAACTAGATGATACGTTGTGCGGTAGTACGGTCGAAGAAACAGGCCGTGAAAACAAAACGTGGAGAGTGGGCACCAAAGTAGAGGTGCTGCCGTCCAAGTCGGTATGAAGCCTGTAAAGAATGTCAATCGGAGGGAAGAATGAATGCGACAGTATATGCGTACGATTCAAATGACAAGATGCCGACGAAGGTAACAATGTCTGTAGGCTTGAACGAATCTGCCTGATTATCATAAATCATAATTTTGACGCCGACATGCGGGACGCCATGCAAAGGAAATTTGTGTGGCTGCGTTGACTGGTGTTCGGGGTTGCCTGCAGCATAATTATAATTGACGCGTGCGTCACGCGACAAGGAACGCGACTCACCTTCAGGATTCCCAGCCGACCATTCTCCCGGAACGTTCACTGCCCAAAGAACAGAGCGTTCTCTCAAGTTCGAATAGTCGAAATTGGGACCGGCTTGAACTGTCTCGTCGACGAGGCCCCATCCACCAAGTCTTCGGCCCGGCAGTGTCGCCAAGTATACTTCTGGTGATATCGATGTATCCTGAATCATGGCCCTGAAACGTACGAGGGCTCTTGGCTGGTGCTGTTCTGGTGGCCTCCGAGTATTCAAAGAAGGAATCTGACATCTACTGTCAGCGCAACGGCAAGTTAACTCGCAAGACAAATTACTTTTTCGAACGCGTCGGGTGCTGCGAAAAGCGAAGTAAAATGGGTGGTTACGCGACTCGGAAAAGCATCGGGACCGACTTCCTTGAGGTCATTATAGAGGTCGTGGAGCGCGGCAGTAGGATTCTCTATCGCGTCGAAAGGCAATGAAGAGACCATGATGATGGAGGAGATCAACACGTTTGAAACTTGAGTACTAAACTGCCACTCGGTATGGTAATAAGGACTAATTCGGGGAGGAGAGTTTCGCGCGGATTTCTGACACCTGACGATGACATAATTTCCCACGAATGCCGATATACGGAGTCTGACTAAATCGTGCTGACTGAATTCCTTAACCTGTGCACCGGCCGCTAAACGTACCCCGGTCCTGTATCTGTGCAGTCTCACACATCCACCGGACACCCACGACAATGGGTCTTTTCAATCGTAAGCCTCGCCGAGAAGACTCTGGTGACGATGGCAGTGCCCCGGAGAATAAGAAGGAGAAAGGTGGTTGGAGGAGACCAGCCAGTACGTGTTATATTTTATTCTGCGCAGTTTGTTACTGACCGACGACGACAGACACCGCATTCAAGCAGCAGCGTCTCAAAGCATGGCAGCCCATTCTGACGCCCAAGACGGTCCTACCGACGTTTTTCATCATTGGTCTGCTCTTCGGACCCATCGGTGGGCTCCTAATTTGGGGGTCGTCGCTCGTCTCTGAGATGACATTCGACTATTCACAATGCGAGAATCTCGAGGCATCCACACAGAACGGGTCGTACAGCTTCACTGATGTCCCCAGCTATTCATATCGGCTCCGCTCATCAGACAGTGGGGTAGCAATACCAACACCTCAGATGGCGCTGCTTAACAATACCGGAAATTCGAGTGTGACAGACGTCTCCCAGGAGCTCCAGTGCATTCTCCAGTTTACCCTTCCCAGGAATTTGGAACCGTCTGTATTCATGTACTACAAACTCACAAATTTCTACCAAAATCACCGGCGCTATGTCAAGAGTCTGAACTCTGACCAGCTCAAGGGTGATTATGTGTCGCTGAGTGATCTAGATAGTAGCGACTGCAAGCCACTGGGAACGCGGGAAGGGAAGGCCATCTACCCGTGTGGATTGATTGCAAATTCTCTCTTCAATGGTACGTAGCGACGTTCAACAAAACATAGTCTGCCTCTAATGCATAAAATGCAGACACATTTTCCTCCCCCGTACTACTCAACCCGACAAATGATACACCGTCAACAGTTTACGAGTTTTCCTCCAATAATATTACTTGGTCAGGAGAAGCCAAGAAATATACCACGAGTCCCATCGGCTCTGGTGGCTACCAGTCACTAGATGACATCACCCCGCCACCCAACTGGATGAAACGGTTCCCCAACGGCTACAACGACACAAGCCAGCTTCCAAATCTCAAAGAGGACCTGCACTTTCAAAACTGGATGCGAACAGCTGGACTTCCGACGTTCACGAAACTTTACGGGCGAAATGACGCTGATACGATGGTTGCTGGACGCTACCAGATCGTTATCGGATTGAGTACGTCTGCGTTAATGGACTGTGATATGAAACTCACATCTCCGCAGACTTCCCGGTGCTTCCGTACAAGGGTACAAAATCTGTTGTCATCACCACCGTTTCTTGGATAGGTGGGAAGAATCCATTCTTGGGTTGGGCATATGTCGCAGCAGCAGCGCTATTTGTTTTGTTGGCCGTTGTAGGAACTGCACGACACCTCATCAAGCCTAGGTAAGCCGTTATTCCATCGTTTATACCGCTTCTTATTCTTCCTCATAGGCGTTTGGGGGATATGACATTACTTTCATGGAATCGCACATAGAACACGACAGAAAATCTCCTTACGTCCTTTTACATGTACCGTATACAGCGTTGGATCTATATCTAGCTTTTGCGAGGAAGTCGCTACATCAAGGTTAATTCATCTATTTATTTCCTTGCAAGGAGTGGCCGATGCCTCGACACCGAATTACTGTACATCCTGACGAATCTAACTCTACCTCGAATTTGGCGTCCGTGAGTTGTTGAGCAACCCAAATTGCAGTTCTAAGGGACCTAAGTGTATGAACTTTGCGACTTGGAGGGGTACTTACTTGGTGTGCAATTCAAGCTCTCCTTTGCCGCACTTGATCTCGGACGTTCCTTCTGCCAAGGCCATGAAAATGATGATCTGATCCTGAAGCCACTGGTAACGGATTCAAGTTAAGCAGGGGATAAAGTCTGAAACGGCGCCCACCTCATCAACGCAACCTCCGGCAGACAAACCACGTATCAGTGACTCGGCAGCCAGACGACCGACAGCCTGTGCGTCGAGCCCCTTCCTTCCCAATGCATCGCCTCCAAGGATACCGCCACCCTCAAGTTCTGCCCACAAGACAATCCCGCTTCCCGCCCCGACGGTATTATCATTCCTCTCCCGCTTGTTCTCAATCTCAACGGGAACGCCGTCGAGATCCGGGTTGCCGGCCAAGTAGCCCTTGACACCTTCAACCATGCCTTTGCCGATATGGCTGGGCAAACCGGCAAGATGTGCGATGCCTTTTATGGCTTTGACACCACCGCGTTCTACGAGTGTGAAGGCTCTGATCTTGTCCGCCACTGGAGATACTTTAACGTGCACTTCTCCTCCACCCTTGGGGTGGTATCCACGACGTTTGATTTCGAGTGTAGCGTCAATACCAAAGTGCTTTCGGACAAAGGGCAAGAAGACGTGCTGGGTGTAGTCGATTTGCGGTGCATGCGACGCGTTTGTGCCGCCTTTGAGTATGAGGGAGGATGGCGTTGATTGATGGGAGAACAACAGTATGGGGAAAGCAATCTGAAGCATAAGAGTTGTTGCACCAGCAGTAACAGAGTCTGCAGTAAAGTGTCCTGGTAGCCGCGGTGTCCCCGGAACAAAGTCGATTTCGGTAGAACCATTCGTCGCTCCTCTCAGCTCTGCAGACGCGATATTTGCCGCTAATTCCAGACCTGCAAATTTTCAGGAACTCTATTTTGCTTTCGACATAATAAAACGCACCGGTTCTGTGCTGATTTTTCAATCCAGGAGGTTTTCGTCCATTGCGTATCTTGTGTATTGACACTGACTTGGATAGCAATGACGATAACGAGATTGAGTTTCGTAGAATCTGGCCACCACCCTCCAAGACGCTACCGTCAATCAGGATGGGAGTCATCGTCAAAAGGAGAGATGCAACGACACTCAAAACTCGGAGGCGACTCGATGACGGTCATTGACTCGAGGTTGCATACGAATCCGGACGCAGTTTCTCTATGATCGAGGTCGCCCGATTCAGAAGTTGCGATAAATGCTCGACGTAAAAGCTGTATATACATTAGATTTCTCGTGTCGGTAGTTATGTATGTACAAAGTATTCCCAAGATAAACAAGATATCTTATGGCATGCCAGTGCTAGCAAAGAACCTGCGTTTCAAGTTGGTCATCGAGGAAACAGGGTTCTGTGAAGGCAGTGCATGCCACTCGTTCGTGACGATACTCATTCGCTTATGTCGAGGTGGCCCACGCTGGGACGAGGCACGCGAGTACGACGTCGAGGCGCCGTCGGAGTCTTCCTCTTCGGAACCTGATGTTGGTATTTGGTTGTACGCGTCCCGAGCGTGCTCTATGCACAATGAGGAGCAGAAAGCGCGATACAAGAGTCACCCACCATAAAGTTGTCTATCTAGATCGTCCTGGATATCCATGTCATCGTCATCAAATACCATTCCCAAATGTGTTCCAACATCCTCTCGAGGTACGTCATGCATCCCCACTGATGGCGCACACGGGAGTCTAGATATCTGTTCTAGAACGTTTGACCTGCAATATGATGAATGCACTGGAAAACTGTATAGTTCTAGACTTGCACACCTGACTTCAGCAAGATAGTTGTCCTTCAGGTTTTCGTCTTCCGCGTTGTGAGTAGCAACTTCTAAACGATAACGCGGGCCAAAACATTCAAAGTGATTGTGCCAGGGAAGAAAATCTCCAAGCGTATCCTCGATGCCTAATGCGCACGCTGTCTCATACGCCCATGTTCGCGCAACGTTTTTGATAGTATAACCTCCTCCCCCTAGTAGAATGAGTGGAATGTTTCTATCTCGGAAGAACTTGACGCAATTCGCGTGCCCCTCCATTGAAATGTTGAAGCAACCCAATCTATCTCCAGAGAGCGAATCGGCACCGCATTGCAGGACAACCACGGCAGGTTGAAATACCTCCAGAATTTTTGAAGCAACCTTCAGAGAACAGTTGGTAGGCGAAGTGGTAAGATAATATGCAACACACCGGTTCGAATATGCTCTTGAAAGAGTCGTCTGTGAGACCAGTGTGTAGAGGGACGTTGACTGCATAGCCCTTGCCTTTCCCTTTCCCTTGGTCTGAACGCAGCCCTGTCCCAGGAAAGAACGCGCCGGATTTGTGAAAACTGCACGTCATGACACGTTCGGTTGATAGAAAAGCCTCCTCGACGCCGTCTCCCTAATAGGTGTGAGGAAATGTATAAAACGCCAAGAAAGGACTCAACATCTATTTCGACGTAATCATGAGAACCGAGAGAAGTAAATAGAGAAAAACTTACGATGACAGTCAATATCAAAGTAGGTAACTCTTGAGTAGGTGCGCAAGAGTTCTAGAATGCCCAGGACGATATCATTAACGTAGCAGAAGCCGGAAGCTTCTGCCTTTTTGGCATGATGGAGGCCGCCTGCCCAGTTGATGCAAATCTAATCCACAAGCACATTCAAATTATGGGTAGAAGAAGGCAAGCATTAGACCTCACGTCAGACGCTCCAGAAGCGATATTACGTGCGGCAGCTACAGTCTGTCAGCTTTGCCCAACTGTAAATGAGGACACTGTCGAACCTATTGAACCACCGGCAGAAATGGAGCAGAATTCAAACACGCCATCGAATGGAGGGTTATCATCGGGGTATCCAAGAACTGAAATTTTTGAGAAGACACGTAGAACGAGCTGAGGACGGCGTACATTGCGTGATTTGCGGGTTCATCTCTTGGGTCATCTCTGGTGCAGCCCTACTGAGGAAGTGGATGTATTCGTCGGTGTGAAATGCCGTCATTTGTTCTGGCGAGCAGCGTGGGGGTTTCTGCGAACGGTGAGGCTTACGAACAGGGAGCAAGATGAACCGACATACCATGACATGCATCTTCTCCAGCATCCCGTAGCTCGTAACCAGCTCGTGCTATTGTATTACAGCGGTCGTCAGCCATGAGCAGAGAAGCAAGGGTGTCTCCACGAACCGTCATCTGTATTCTATGTGGCTTCATCGAGTGGCCATACCCATATGTGTACGCTCCTACGTCGCCTGGACACCGGAGGAATATATTAGGAACTCGGATAAGAAGAGAGAAGGAAAGGCGACGTACTGTCGAAGTAGTAGGAGACTCTGCGACGCGACATGGTGATGGCAGATAATAAAGCCTGTATTGTACCATTTGCACTTGTGCCGGACAATGATACGCAGGAAAATGCAAAGTTACTGCTTTGGGTCAGGGGCTAGGATAAGATAAGATGTCCGGCATTTGCCGTCCAAGATAACAAGTGTAGTAGCATGTGTGCGATCAACTCTTTGTCAACCCTCTTCCTTCACCCTTCAATGTTCGACCCTGGATCCCTAGGAGCTAGACCACTAGACGATGCGTTGGTCTATGTCATTTTTTCTGCATTGTCGAATCTTAACTCAATCTAGGAAGATTGACCTTCCAAGTCGTCGAGCTTCTCTGGCAGCGAATGTACAAGGTTAAGTTTTAGACTTGACAGTTCGGAAGATAATAATATTCTTCTCTTGCTCCTTCGAGTGTTTCTCCGGGGAGAGATATGTGTGCTGTGGCGGAAGATGTACGGCACAGCGAGTGTTCAGAACCCATGACGTTTGGACAGGCACTTGTACGTTCTACTTCGATGCAAGTAAACACCATCTGACAATGGACTTGAGAAGATGATCAATCCAAGAATTGATACAGTGTTGTTACTGAAACGTGCTCAGTGCCAACGTGCTTCCATTCATTCTACGTGCGACACTCAGCCACTGAGAGTAGCTCGTGATTCTCCGTGGAGCATCGATGAAGCAACCCGTTATGTCGGATATGAAAACCTGAGGCTCGGTTCTATCTCTTTCGCCGCCCTTAGGATATTCTGTCTTCATGTCATCTTTCGCTGGTTCCGACAGCAGCCTTCAACGCCTATCTAGAGCTTGATCGATGGTCATATGGTTCCCGGTGCCGGGACAGAATCAAACGAACACACACCTATGTGAATTGGTAGGGAAGCTATTTGCAGGCGGTAACTGATAGCATGTGCCCAAAGATGGGTCCCTACCACGCGGATCGAAGTTCCTATATAATACGCTGTCATTTGTGTAAAAATATCATCGTGCTTTTTTCCCAATGCTCACTCGCGCGATGCATCTCTCTCTCTTCGCCACAATCTTTTCCATAGGCCTGTCGGTGTTAGCGGCGCCTACGAAGAGGTGCGTCACGTCGCCTGGTTCACATCTTCACGGTCAAATATGTTTGATTCACAGAGCATCTGTATGCAATGGACACGCTGAGCTGTGCAACAGAGGCTACGGAAATGTGAGTGTTGAAGATCAGACGATGGACAGGATTTTTCACTTACCTTGAGGAAAGGTTACTTTCTTGAGCTCGCATGATTCATTCGCAATCAGCGATGACATTTTCGCTCGTAAGTTCCTTTGGAGTCTGTTACTGATACAGTATGCCTGATGCCCGATGTCAGTTGCTAGAACTCAAGAAGTCGATCTTCCCGGACAATTAAATCTTGGTGTTCGTATGTTGCAAGCCCAATCTCACATGTTTGTATCCATAATGGCCTTACCCCACGCTTGATCCCCTGACATTTGATACAGGGACGGCGATGATTTCAAGTTTTGCCATACGAGTGAGTCTTCGAGCATATGCCTCCATGGATACAACTCACACCATATATTGCTTACTAGGTTGCGTAAGTGTATGCCGACACATGATGGAATTTATCGTTGACTCTATCCTAAGAGTTTATTTGATGGTGGCCTTGTCGTGGACTACCTGAAGACTGTGAAGACTTGGTTGGACAGCAATCCTAATGAAGTTCTGACCTTCCTCTTCACCAATCCTGAGGGTCTATCGCTGACCAATATATGGAAACCCGCATTCGATGAAGCAGGTTAGCGATGGATGTGTATTGCACCCCCTCTCTCAGTCTACTAATATATCCTAGGCATAACCAATTTAGCTTACGTACCTCCCACGAAGCCTATGAAGCGTGGGGATTGGCCTACGCTAGGCCAGTTCATCGATAGTGGCAAACGCGTTATCGTTTTCTTGGATGCTGGTGTGGATAATAGCGTGGACTTCATCCTCTCGGAATTTACAATGGCAGGTTCCTTGGCGTGTATCCCGATATACTTCTAACGATGGTCCAAGTAGCTTTGGGAACCACCGTTCAGTGTGACCGATAGCACATTCCCATGCAGCGTCAACAGAATTGCCGGTCCTCTTTCGACGGTGGACCACTTGAACATGCTTAACCACAATCTGAACCTCGACATCATTCCCATAGGCGACGGTGTTCTCATTCCCGATCTTGTAGACGCACCAACGACCAATAGTGTTAATTCGTAAGTCTTCTTCATTAACGCTTAGCAGCCTTTTATATGTTCATTTCCCTTCAGCATCCTTGCCAATGCCTATGGCTGTTCAGGTTTGGCTGGTGGTGTTTCCCCCAACTTCGTCATGCTCGACTTCGTCAACATCGGTCATGGAATGGACGCCGTCAACCTGCTGAATGGCTTTTGATAATGATTATGACTGCACGATACGTAATGTATTGTTTATTTTTACGAAGTCTGGGTGCGACGATCTCCGATGTTCTCCTCGTTTTGCATTTCAATGCGTTGTAATAGGATGTAATGAATGCATAATGAAACCGGGATTTGTATACGAAAGGAAGCTAAGCAATCACCCGTTAAAAAGCGACATCATTATCATCTACATAGCGTCCTTTGTAGGTCCATGTTCCATAACGTCTGAGCGGTTTCAAGCGCATAAACTATATTTGTGATTGGAGAGTTCGATATTGAGTGAGACTCACGTTGCGAAGGCCTTTATGGTTTAAGTGTTTAGGCTATTTTACCAACTCGAGAAAGAACGTGACTTGACTGTTCTCGATGAGAATCGGAGCATTCTTACTGGAACTTGAAGATCAAGGTCTAGAACACAACTTTTTGCCGGCGGGTAGTGCGCGCATCACTGCATCCTCGATCGATTGTTGAGCACATCATGAACGGGCGCTTCACCTCACTTTACCTGTGCTTTACCCTGACAATGGTCCTATGTTTATATTCACGCAGAGTCTGGATGTCGAGGCTAGATGATTCGTCTCTACATTCCTCGGATCCTACCGAGTTATGGTCCCATCAAACAGTCAAAGCGCGGGTCCCGTTCCCCGCATTAAATAATGTTCCGTCTGATTGAGACTATTATTTAGTGCAAGGATCAATAACCGAGATATGACGCCGGCTGCATCGCACTCGACTTCGTCTAGACAATCGCACTCTGTGGAGATATCAATTCCAGAGTCTGTCTCGAGCGTTCAAACGTTCACCGACTGATGCACACTCTTACCCGGTCTTCTCCTCTTTCCCTGTCTTGGACGCCTACAAAAGAGGACTGAACTCGTGCGATGGCCCTTCAGTACAGAATCCTCAATTAAAGGACCTTAATGTCTAGTTCCACTCTCTTCTCTCGCGTCGGTACTACTACCGCACAGGTACTGCGCTCCTCTAGAGGCCCAATTCAGCGCCGGTTTATATGGAACCCTCAATATGTACATCCACATACACACGTCGACGTAGGCATCCTCTTACTAGCATCAATCAAACCAGTACTGATAAGATGTCGTTTTCCCCAACCAGCACTTGCCGTTCAATTATCTGAACAAGAAGTCGTTCACTATCAAGTATTGGTCGTATGTTGGTGCAGGCTTTGCTCTGCCCTGGATTGCTGTTGCCTGGCGATGGTGAGCACCATAAACATGCGGGTGATAGAGGCTAACCCAAACTGTACTTTCTCCTTCAAAGGTATAGACCAGGAGGCATCAAAAATCCTTAAGCCCACGATAACTTATTCCGGACCTCATACTTGCCACATGACGGTCATTTCATCTAAATGGAACCATAAATTATATTTCGAGGAATGTAGAATATATGTTTTTATTGTACGAACTAAACGCGAGTGACACCAAAGTCGTGTAAAAATGTCCGTAAGAATGGAGCATGAAGTCGATGGGATGGATGTAGAGTGAGATAGCCTTCACTCTTCATTGGTCTCTCGGCAATCTGTGAGAATGAGGGGAATACAAATAATATATTACTTCGTGGAAAGAATACAGAAGCTGCAACTTTTGGGGGCCAGGAAATCTGGAAACAAGGTCATTGGGTTCGTGGAATACTCGTAATCAAAGCTTAGCTCTCACACCCTCTTCAACACTTGAAAACGGCGACAAATAATGTTACAATACACTGTGCAGGAACAAAAGAAAACCCGGAATAAAACGGTTAAGACAGGAGATATATATATGCGTAGAGAGATAGCAAGAAGAATAGCGACAAGATTCTACGGTTGGGTGAAGATAGCCTTGGCAACCTGATTATACTGTTAGACGGATACAGGATTGTACAATGGACAAACACATACATTGTCGAGGAGGAGTCTGACCTCAGGAGCGATATTGATAAAGTCCCTCGACCAGAAATCGTACTTTGCCGTGTTACGAAGCAATTCGATAAATGTAGCCAGAGCTCCCCATGGGTGAGGCCGATGGACGATGAACCGTTCCAAAAGGACCTTGGTCAATACCTCTCTGAAGCGCTCATCCTGTACTTCTAGGAAGAGGTGCAATAGTAGGCAGCTGAACCAATGCGTATGCGCATTAGGATAACGCAGGTGTAGCACGATGGCACTTAGAAGGTGGTGCTGGCCTGTGAACAGCGTTAGATATAATAACGGCGACCATCAAGTAATCTTACCTTCAACATCTAGGTTGGCAGCTAAGTATTGCAAAGCAATCGCACCAGGATCAGTTGAGGAGAACACGCGAGATCCACTTCGAGACTTGATTTGGGCTACTGAGGAAACACCGATGTACATCACAAGGCTGTTGATAAGGGACAGGTTGTAGTATTCTCCAGACCCATCCGGAGTAGTCGCCGGCATGATGTACTCTTTCAGCGAAGGAAGCAGCGTTGGTGATGCACCCCGATTTAGCAGGTACTGGTCGAGGAGAGCTTTCAGATCACCGTTTTTCAGTCCGGAAGTGAATTCTGAGAGAATGGGAGGGATGATGCCCATCTCCGGTATGGACTCAAATGTTTGGCCACGGAGATGAGGATCAGGTAAAGTGACGGAAGCAGGGAATGAACTGAGGATGATGTTACGGAGTTGAATGCACCGAGGAGGAATGGCGTCGCAGAGGGAGAAGTAGTACTCGCTGAGGAACTCGGGGAAGTCATGGAGTAGGACCAATAGGATGCGAAGCGCGCCACGGTATAGGTCCCGAGAGGCATGCTGAAGATCTGCGTCTCTCAGGAATGGCGAAAGGAATTTAAAGAGCGAGAGCAATAATTTATGGAAGGCCGACCATCCCTGAAGACAATAAGATTTTGTATATGACTTGCAAGTGCGCATCAACACATACCTCGCGATTTTCAGACTTAAGCAGCTTCGGCATAAAGAGTCTGTGAGAGATCAGACACATCCACGAGAACGAGAAGCCAGGGAAGTAAGTAGGTTGTAAGGAGCTAAATGCGTCACTGAATAACGCCATGAGCATAATGCATCGTAAACATGACGAACGAAGATACGCTTACCTTATGGCCAAGAGCAACTGGAAGTATGCCGTGCCCAAGTGTGCTTCCATGGAATGAAAGTCATTAATCAGACTTGAGAAGAATCTGAAGAATGGTTTCTGCTGAAAGGCCACACCTTGATCCTCATGCATATTGGCCAGCACAAGGACAAAGATAGAGAGGATCTTGGTAAGATAATGGACCTTCGCTTGATCATTATTGACACCCGAAGCATCGCCATGGTACTTGATCATGTACGAGATAAGCCTCGACATAGCGTCCAGGGCTTGGAAAGCGTGATGGTAATCATTATTCTGAACGCATTTCAGGTAGTTGTTCACGCTGGATTCTGCGCAAACCCTGAAAAAAAGGGAAGACATCTCTTCGGCCTTGAGAATACCCTGTTTCGTAAGCTGCGTGATGAAGGGAACAAAGCTCTTTTCCGGTGTATGAGAGCGTTGATAGATGTTCACCCATTGTTGGAACCAGGCGAAGAGTTTTTCCCGTATCTGCTCTGTCTCGGGTTTCACTGAAGGCTGAGGAACAGCAGGGGTTCCGGGTCCAGGTCCAACAGGGCGGCGGGTTCCGACAACGTCGTCAAGTAACCGGTTTACTCTGTGCATAACATGAGTTTACGTCTACAGTCGATAATCGAGCATCTTACTCTTCGTTAACTCTGCCTGCCTGGGCCAACTGACTTAGAATCTCGATGGATAGGGTAAATTGGCTTTGAGTTAAGATCGGAGGGTCACTAAACAGACACTGCCGAATCAAGCTGGCAGCGAAAAGAAGTAAACTGGGTCGGGGATCCGAAAACAAGGACTTCGCTAGTTGTTGGTCTTGCAAGGTGATGGGAACCAAACCACTACCCAAGAGCGTGACGGTGACCGGGACATTGAATTTACGCTGCAGAACAGTAAATTTCTGAAAAGAGAAGCTAGCAGGTAGACGGACCTCATCTTCCGCATACAGAAGCCAGTTTATGGCTTCCTTGCCTACGTCCTCGTAGGTCCGGCATAGCTGATCAAGTAATGTCACATATACGTCTCTACCCAGCTGTGTGGGTGTCTTGTAGAGTAGTTGGACAATCTTCTGAGACAGCAACAGTGGCGTCTTTTGGCGATCAGCACATTCCATACCGATGAAGACGACCTGTCGAACGAGATGACGAATATCATGGTTCTGTGGCAGAGCAGAGAAGTTCTGAACAGGAATCTGGATCATAACAGCTTCCAAATCACGAGTCACAACCTATAAGATACAGTATAAGAGCATTGGAAAAAGAGAAGAGACACTACAGCACTTACGGAGAAGCGGTTCATAGCTTCTTCATGCGTCAAGTACTGAGGCTGACTCATGAGCGTATCAGGGGCGGGTGAAGGAGTATACGGGTTGTAAGAAATAGTAGAACTGGGCCGACTCGTTGCACGGCGTCTTGGATCAATACCTGGACGGAGGTGAGCATCGATAGAAAAAGAGGGCATGGAACACCAACCAAAGTCCTCATAGACAGAAACTTGAGCGGCCTGGATGCCAGTTGGTCTGACTCGAAGCGGGTCCGGTAACGAGTTTGAGAAATTTGTATGAGGAACGGCAGGATCCCAGAAACTTTGACCATTGCGTAACTATAAGGGTATGGGAGACACATAGAATCGCTGAACAAGTACACATACCTCACGATGACGATGACGTGCTTCATAAGCAGTGGCGAATGCGTCGTCGACGTCGGTCACTGCGCGTTCCATTGCTGCTTTCTCGATCGCCGAACAGGCCGTGTCCAAATTGTCCTGTACGAGGATCAAAATAACCGCGTCTTGCTGTGCGAACTGTGAGAGTGTCAGTTGTCAATACCCAATATCAACACCAATAACAAACCTCCTGGAAGCCGTGTTCTGCCAGGTATGCACGAAGATGTGCAGCAAGATTACTTTTGAGTGGCTCCTTGCATGTCACTAAAGCTAAACTTCCTGCTAACTTCTGCCCCATCAGATGGGCTGCCTTCCGAAGTTTGTCTTCATTTGATTCCGAAGCAAAATCCTTAACTACCAGCTCTCTTGTTGATATCCCAGCGATAGTGACGGATCTCTCCACAACTGGTAAAATTATCTGATGGTCATATGTTAGAGTATCACGAAGGCGAGAAAACCATACGTCTTACCTCTCGAACAGACCGATCAACGGAGAGCTGAACGGCCCTCTTGAACGCCGGGTTCAGATGTAGAGGGGCAAGCTGAGGGTTCACGTGCACGTGCATGGCAAGCGTTGAAAGAATTGATTCAATATGCGCACCCAGAACTCGCTGCGTATCGGCAGGACTGTTCGGACCACCAAGAGGAATGACTTGGGACTCTCCGGGTACCAAGTGTGCTGAAGGGTCATAACCTCCTCCAATGGGCAAGGATTCAATGTCAGGGACGTAATCCGGAAGTGGTGGGCCGGCGAGCGAGTCTGTCATTGGCCTGTTGCGGAGGACGGTGGTAGGTTCGATTGATTCAAGGTTGATCTCAAGTGCAGTGCATAACAACTCGATTTCAAACTTGAAGTTCAACCGCAATTCCGCGAAGAAATAGAACTCAGCCAAAAGACTGACTACAGCCATCAGCCACGGGTTTGGAGGTTTGAAGACTCTAGACTTCGAGCATCCTTCGAGTGTTTTGCACACAAAGGGTATCGCGACAACCAGTCGCCCACTTTCATAGCCCTCAAGAAGGAGGTCTTTGAACGACAGGTTTTTGTGCTTGATGGGAATATCGCGAGCCAAAGTGATCGAGCCCAGCCATGACCCTACGTTTTTGAGGGTATTTCGCTCGGTTCCCGATTGCATCGATCGCTCCGAATTAAGCATGCTCATTGACTTGACAAATGTTTCATGAAGGATGAACTTCGTTAGCGGCTTGGATTCCAATGCTTCCAGGAAACGCAGGTAGAGCCCGTGATTGTTTGGCTCCGAACTGATTCGTTGATCCACCAAGTAATTTGCAAACCACCTCGAATAACCGTCGTCAAACAACTCCTTCATCTCGGTCAACTTGGCGTCGAAATTAGTTGGAGCCAAGTTATTAACAATAAAGAGGATTTTGTCGGACAACTCTTCCGGTGGTTGTTCAATCTGACCTTCGATGTTATCGGGGTGAATGGCGGTAAAAACGGGTAATGGTTCAGCAGGAGGCCCAATCGGCAGAGAATGGATATCCCCATTGACACTACCATCCGCCGATGATGAGACGAGATGCCGTTGAATGCTTGCAATGAGTTCCGGCTTTGCTTCAGCCAAGGCAGGAATCTCTACTAATTTCTCGCACAGCGGCCTCCATTCAGCTAATCTGAACTCGAACCTATTCAAAGCTTGAACGCCGAACTTGAAAAGGTTTGTTTCAGGTGGACAAAGCAATGCATCCAGAACGTAGCGAATGGCGATGCCAAGTGGAATGTAGTCAATGAGCTGGTGCTGGATCAGTGAACCAAAAAGGTAGCCTGTCATTGACAGCTCGCGAGCAGGATAGTATGATTGGAAGAATTTGTATTCGTCGAATAGGAAATGGAGCATGCATGAAAAGACTTCATGGTCGCGGGTATTAGTGGACTCTTTGTGTCGTTGCAGCATGGCGATGACTTCGTCGATGGTGATGTTCTCGTCATACATCTGCTTGTAGATGCCATCAACCTCAGCTTCGATCTCGGCGGTGTAGCTGACGACGGTGGATCCAGGTTCGACGTCAGAGCCGGGGATCAGACTCATAAGGCGGGGGTGTATTTGAAGACAGGAATTGCGGACTTCCACGCTGCGGTGCAGGTCCTCTTCGTCCATTTGGCTGGTGCTACAATAAGGTATAAGCAAGGAAGCCTCTGATGAGAAATCAGAAGCACAAACCTGTTACGAAGAACGCGAAGGATGATCGTGATTGTGCCAGCACTGAGAGGCATTGTACGACTTTCTACTTGAGGGTCTGATATACGTAATGTCCTTTCACTGGCCATCTTGTCATCGAGGAAGTCAACGACAGCGTGCAGGAACTCTGCCCCATGATTAGTCACATTATCTGCAAGCCACTTGTCGAGGTTCAGATATTCTCTCCGAGAAGCGAGGGCTGCGACATCAAGAGCGAACGCAAACGGACGAACTTCTAGGAGAGCCTCCAAAATCTGTCACAGATGTGAGTCATGAGATTGCAGTAGTAACTGAGAAGTGTACCTTGAGATCTTGGGCCACATCGAGAATACGGGTAATATTGAGAGGAGCCTCTTGATAGAAATCGCGAAAGGCGCTTGTTAGGTATGTGGGCTCTATTTGCCATATCCTCATAAAGACCAATTGGTGATTCGGGTGTCCGCCAAGGAACATTGTGAGGAGTTTACGCGAATATTCTGTCCGTATTTCGTTCCAATTTTGGCCCTGTCAATACATGAGATGAGACGATAGAAGGTGGTTCAGATCACTCACTGGAACTTGTAGGAGACCCATATGCACAAGCTCTGCACTGATTTTGATGGCCTTGTCAAGCATTTCACGCACACAATTCCTAATCTCGGCAGAGTCGGAGTCTGCTAACCGCACAAGGACTTCAAAGAGCTCAAGAGAATTCCACGTGTGGCCTTGGACGTTTGCCGCCAGAGCCTTGATAGTCGGGCTTGCAACTGATACATCGTCCACAGTGACTATTCTGTGGCCAGGGAGCTGGACAAAGTTAAATGTGTCGGCGGGGAGGGATAGGAGGGCGTCCAAGAGGCGGAGTTGGTAGAGGGAGTTTGACCAGGTTGACCAGAATCCGGTGACGGCGTGAGGATCACCGTCTCGCGGACAGCTCAGCAAGATGGCTATTAAAAGCTTCAACGTAGCAGTGTCAACGCCGTGGCGGTCTGGCCAGTCAAAGGACTTGATGACGTTCGCCCAGTTGATATTGACAGGCTTGACCTCTATATCAGCACAGAAATATTAAAAAATAACATCACGACGTACAAAAGAAGAGAGTGCCCTGACAAGCGAAGAGACATCACACAACGTTGTACCTTCCGCCGCATGACGAGCCAGTGTCGACATCATTTCTACGACTTGAGCATCGGTCGGTGGACTCGTGTCCGATATTCCAAACCGAACCAAAACAGAGCGAACAACGTCAGGATCACCGGTTATTTCGGGCCCAAGCTGAAGAAGAAGCTGGACAGGTGTGGTTCCGGGAGGAAGACTGGCGACGGGGATTGAGCTCCTAGACGGAGAAACGACACCCAAAACTACATACCTTATGGACGGAAGGATGCGATGAAGCATCGGCGTTACTGTTTCTTGACCGTATTTGTTCTGTGCAGCAAAAATCAGCGCGTTCCGCTCGGGAAAATCCAAAATGGGCGATTCCAGTGGAAGATCCGACAGCAAGTTCGACAGCAGCTTAGCCACCTGGTTAGGCGACAAATCCGCGTGGTCAAACGACGGATTTGCGCGATATAGCGTAGCTGCTGCCTCCTTCAGCTCGGATTTTATGGCAGCGACAGCCTGGCTTGCGAGGTCCTTGCGAGTGGCAGACGCCACGGACGATGCAAGAACGAGACGCTCGAGAGGGCGAAGGCCGATACGGTCCACGAAACGAAGGAAATCAAAATTCCTGAAGATGTCGCCTTCGCCTTTGTCGATGCCGTCGCGGAAACGGTCAGCGAGAAAAGGGTCGCGTGCGAGACGTTGGGTTTCCTGGACGAGAAGTCGAAAGGTGAGCGAGGTGGAGGCGTCAAAGGTAGGAGGTGGACCGGCAGCAAGTCGTGATTGGGAAGCAACGATTAACCGACGGATGAAATGGAGGTAAGTGTCTATCCCATGCTGTTCCGAGAGCTGTAGGAATTTTCTTCCATTTAGAGGCAGGATTCCAACTAAAAAGCACAGCAAACGCACCGAACGTATTTCCACCTGATTCCGCTCGAAGTTTTCCTCAGTCAGTGTCGATAGAAGAAAAACAATCTGGGCTTTGACGATGGTGTGGATGTTGGTCGTATTGGTAGGCGGGTTGTCCATGTGGGACCTGGACGGGGTCACCGAGCGCCGTTGAGCAGCGTTTCCGTGACCGGTCGCCGTTTTTGAGGGAGGAATGGTAGCAGGATTGAGGAGATATATAAGGAGAAGGTTGAGGTAGCAGCGTGGACGTCGCTGTTCACGATGAGTAGTGTTTGCAAATTCGGGCGGAGTTTAGAAATGTTTAGGCTGACGCAGTCCCCCCACCACACAACGTCGACGGAAAAGGCGGGCATCACTCTTCCGAAACAGTGTAAGTGGACCGTACCTGTGTTTTTTCTTGGTGCTGATATTTTTCTTGACACTTATGTGTTGGATGGTATTCCAACTTAACATCTTCATTCTGCGTGTGGTAAAACAATCGAAACGCTATCATTGGTACAATTAACACACGAGCCCTAGCGTTAAATGATACTGTCGAATAGTAGAAATCAAATGCGGTGCGTCATTCGGTCTCGATAAGTGGTTTGTAGCGAGAATCGTAATTACACAGAAGTAGTATCATAGTTTACGTTACTTGCAAATGAACATTTCTCTTGTTTTTCAACTTGACCATGACATTGGTTCGTTCCAGCTCCAATCGGTACCCCACACTCTACATCGGGGTTGTTAGCATGAATACCACATCGAACTTTTTAATGAACTTACCCTGCACCCATCACACCTCCAGCACCCTGGGTATCTGCCAAAGGTCCAACGATCAGCCAGTCCGGTACAGGGATACCAGTACGGATTGGGAAAAGCCGCGCAACCCTTTCTAAACCAGCTGCGTCCGTAGATTGTAGCATCACCATATTGCCATCCGCATTCATAGGATGAGAATGCAGAAATAGTAACCCTAAACTGATTTAGTTTACGTTGTGATGATAAAATGTGCATTCCACCTATTTCAGGCCCATCTAAAGGTTGTTGCGGCGCATAGCATGGAAGAATTTGAGAACCTTTGGTTTCAAATGGTATTTTCTTGTACTGCATGAAAGACGCTGAAGCTTCATTCCCGATGGCGACGATATTTCCCTGGCTCAGAAAATCAGGGTCAAAAGCCTCCGAGCTCCGTATTATCTCTGTATCTAGCCGATGATACAGCACCAGATCATGGGCGATCCGCCGTGCGACTGAGAATTCTTGAGGGTATGTCTCAGTATCGTCAGGTATCACCAGTACGATGGGACCATTTGATGACAAGATAGCCTGCATGCGCCCTGATAGTTGTATCTCGCTGTGATTCGATGTCTATGTAGGTGGGGCCGGTAAGCCACGAACAAAGGAGGCATCATGTAACGTTACCTTCCACACTTTCTGCTCTACTGCTTCAAAATGTATGATCCCTGCTTTGTCTTTATTGATATGCACCTTCGAGTTGTCCACATAGACTGTCGAAATATTATATATGGTGGTGTCGACTGAAAATCTTTGCAAATTTGAAGTGTGAATTCTGACAGCTAGATCGCTTGCACGTTCTACACGGAGACGTCCTAACCTAAACCATTGTCAAAACGTTGATAAATGAAAGGAAAACGATGTATTTTACCTCCCTGGAATAGTTAAAGCAACGATACGCCACCCATGCAAAGCGCCGCTCTCCGCGGGGACCGACACAGACAGTGTGAACTTGCCCGACGGAGCTGTAGTGGAAGGATAAGATGCAATAAGGTCATCTATGAAGGCCGTAACTTGGGTATTGTTGAATACGGTGGAGTACCAATGGCCTTGGCCGGGGTCCTCGCGATATCTACAGAAAATATAAGGACCAGAAACAGAGGCACCCACAAAAGCACGAACGTTACGTTGGCAGTTGGGTTCCAGGTTTCCAAAATACCAACTGCTTCTCTACTATGCCAAACGGGAACGTTGTCGTCATTTCCTCTATCAGGTAGTGAGCACTTTACAACCAGCAAGGGTACTAGCAATCGTACCCATGAATAGCAAGAACTGGAGTGTCAACCAAGTTCGTCAAGAATAAATCATTGTTATCGGGTGTTAAGGATGTTTCCAATACGGAAAGCAGATTGGGATCGATAAAGCGGGCAGACCTAAGCGACTGTGAGTATAATAAGACGCGTTGGACGTAAAGCACCTACCTCGAGAGCATCAGAGGGACGTAGGACTGAGATTTGATGTATGCCGCAGCCGGGATAACTGCAAGTATGATTGAGCCCGAAATACTGTGGTTCAAAAGCAAGATGCTAACCCCCAAGAACCCTATCAGGGTACCTCGATGCAATGTACCAAGCGCCCTGGCCCCCATTAGAATGCCCTAATACGATAGCTGGGGTATGCAAGTCAAGCTTCCAAGGAAGCCATGCCGTATTAGCTGCCAGAATCGTGACTAGAGCATCAAGAGACGCCCAAGCGTCTTTTGTACTAGGTCCGTGCCAATCAAGTCCCTACATGGTAGCGTTGAACAAGAAAGAGACATAGGTATTGCTCCACGTACCCAAGGCGTCCTCCCCGTCGGAATGACAAACCAGGAATGCGAATTTCGAGGCAAGGCGTCAGCCCAGAACGACTGGTTCACAACGTCGACGCCAGCGCCATCTTCACAAATTCTTTTGAGTAATGGGATGGTGGTGAGGGTGATAACGTACGAAGAGCCAGTATGGGAGGCTTAGGGGGTCCAGCATACCTGGGCGGCAACGCAGTGAAAACAGTTGGCATCGACCTAGCATAGAAATAAGTCCCTTTGATGGAGGAATACACCGACTCCGTCCAACCAGAGAGTTGCCTCACTGGTAAGGACTCGATTGCTACAATGGTTTCAGAAGCACCTGATGTCAATATGATTTTCACGTCGATGAATTCCTGGCTGAAAGGACGCGTCTGGGTTATACGAATCGGGACAATACGAGTTTGTCCTTCTGCGATTCGAGTAGGTCGAACAAGAGTCAAAGACAAGCTCTGTCGAGATGTAAGGCAGCGAAAATCATCAGAATATGAGTCTTTTACCGAGGAGGCACTTGTTGACACGTCTGTAACGGTCCACCAGCCGTCAGCGCTTCGCAACCCGATGCCAATGGCATCTCCAAAGGCGAAGTTGTCTACGAAATCACACATGACGTCTTGCGTAGCCTCTCGAACTACACTGCCGAAGGCATCGTCAAATTTCACAGAAAGACTTATGCTTTGGACAGGAATTTCACGATCTTGAGTATGGGGGTCTCCGAACAATCTGATCTCGTAATCCCCACTTATGAACATATCGTAATTGGTCGCGGAATCGTTCGACGGGGGTGTAGGCAGGGGAACTTCCTGTGGTAGAGACCGTTCCATTGCATAGATGTTTCCAGAGTACCATCGAGGTTCTCTTCTTCCCTTCTTGGGAAGGATTGTAAAATAAGACCCTTGAAGGAGCTGTACGAGGAGATGCGGAACAGGAGTTGACTTTGAAGGATTTATGGGAGGATGGATCGTCAACGTAGAGCGAAGCACAGCGTGATGTTGCAACGCAGCCCATCCCTCTGTTCCACGGAGGAGTTCCCACCTTCCATGACACTGTCAATATGTGTTTTCCATGAACTAATGTGTCACCCCTACCTTATGTCTGGAAAGGATATTTCGAGGTGGCCGATATCTTCGAGAATTACAGAGCTCCACGCAACCCTACCGCCATCTGCATAAGAGGAAGGCCAAGTCTTGGCGAAATCAATTGGTTCTGACACTAGCCATAATTTAGCCCCAATGCTCATGTTGACGCTTCGAAAACGCCTACGATTCAAAGGAAAAGAGGGTGAGATAAACTGTTGTTCTCTGGCTTGTATTGGGAAAGGACCTAGAACCTTGGGATGGTAAGATGCATGGGCCAGCGACAGGATCCTACTAGATGCTCACATCCCAATGCTTTGAAACCTCAACAGTCCATGTTGATTCAGAACTGAAGGTACTTTGCATAGAAGCATACGCCGACATAACACTGGCGAAACAAAAGACGATCTGACTGGGTGGAAGCATAATACCATCTCCGTCAAAGAGAGGTTCGATGATTTGTCGCAACCGCGTTGTCACGCTCCGGGCCGGATTACCGAGAGGTAGATACGCATTTTGATCTTTCGTACTAAATAGTGTGCTAACATACGACTTCAACAGCATGGTACGTGAAGATTTCATGCATATTCTGAAATTTTTAACGGTCTTGAAGTCAGTATAAGAAATTTCATATTGATAGGCAGGTATATACACTAGATCGTCAGGCTGACTTCGAAGTCTCGTCCTACCCTTTCACGCCATTTCTTTGCATTAAATTATCGCTCTGGCTTTGGATTTGTGGGCCAGTTCTATGATCATCGCTCTCGATGCAATCGCGACGCGTCCATTACTTCAAACAGGCAGTACAGCCACCTGAGCACGTGCCGTTTTACGGCCATGCGGCTCAGGAATCGATATCCCGTTTGCAGAAGCTTTCATCGATTCACCGACCCTTGTACTTGGATAGCAAGCAATGTCAGGCAGACAAGGCGGAAAACTCAAGCCTCTCAAGGTGAATACAATGTTGTGAAAACGTAGTATCTATGTCGTTGACGCACGGTCCAGGCACCGAAGAAGGATAAGAAAGAGGAAACCGAGGATGAGGTCGCATACAAGGAAAAGAAGAAGGCAGAAGCAGAGGCTCTGAAAACTGCTCGTGACAAGGGTATGTCACTATCGATACTGATATCTGTTTATTCTGACATGAATTACAGCACTGAAAGGTTCGTGCGACTAGAATGCAGAAATTTTACCTCTAACATAATGTCCAGGTGGAGCCCCCGGCGGTGGCATCAAGAAGTGAGCATGCCTGGAGTAATCTGTCCGCCGTAAAAGATATACTGACCCTGTCCAAAGGTCTGGCAAGAAATAACGTTAACGAAGGCATCGTTGTATTCTAGAGACAGAAACGAAGGGCCAGCCTACATGTAGACTTGTAAATTCTCGGCATTGAGTCATGCTTGTTGTGTTATCGTTCCATGCTTGTGCATGGACGTAAGTAAGAGTTCGAACCGAATATTGTACAGACAGTACACATGCCGTTCCAAATGCAGACAATATTTCTGTATATTTTTGCTTGGTCCCTCGTCGACTTGTACGACGAGCATAGGTTATTTTTTTGTTACAAAACAAGGGCTAGCCGTTCCCTAATTGTGGTCCAACGACTCGGTCGAGGTGGTCGCCGGGTTTGGCAGTGTTTGACTGATGCATGGATTCGAAAATCACACCTCCACCTCAGAATATCTCGTCCACCTCCGTCCCTCATTATATTCAACTTCCCATGTTGGGTCCTTTGCAAGGTCTCCAGCCTAATAACCAGCAGCAGAGCCAGCAGCAGCAGTCTGTCCAACAGCAGCAGCAACAGCAAGGGCCTCAGAATTCCATTCCACCGCCGCCTCCCCAGAATGGCCAGGATTATACGCTTTCAAGTGTACTGCACTTTTTGCAGACGGAATGGAGGAGATATGAGCGTGACCGTAACGAGTGGGAGATTGAAAGAGCAGAAATGAGGGTGCGTTGGCGGTCGTGTCTTTTTTGGCGCGTTTCTCACTTCTCCCACAGGCAAGAATTGCCCTGCTAGAGGGCGAGCGGCGTTCCTTCGACAATGTCAAGCTCGACCTTATGCGTCGTATAAAAATGCTCGAATATGCCCTGCGACTGGAACGGTTAGTCTCGCTGCTCTCCTGCTCATTCGCGTAGCATTCAATTTTTCGGGTTCTCTTTCCAGCTCCAAACAGCTTTCCGGTTCCTCATCTCAATCTGTACCCTCATCGAAACTGGCCGCTCTTCAGAGCCAGACCGCCTCGTCTTCTCAGAAGGACGACGCCCAGAGCCATAAGGAAGAAAGCAGCGGCAGTTCACCAAGGAGTGACGGTGCGCACGTTGTGCATTTGTTCCGTCCCTTTCTGACCCTTTGGATCTATCCTAGACTCTCCGTTGCCAGATACTCGCCTTCCCAACGGTGCACCGTCCGTCGGGACCTCCGGAAGACCAACATCATGGGGTGGTTCAAATTGGGCCAACGGACCTTCAGCTGGAACCTCAGCGGCTGCCCTTGGAAAGCCGCCGCCTGGACGTGATCCTAAGAGCAGAGCGCGCAGTAGAGAATATTTGAAGCAGTGCGTGGCATTACTGAAACTGTTCAGAGCACCCGGGCTCATATGTTACCCTCAGATGTCTTCAAGAAATTTCGTACCTAACGTCACCTCAAGCAATGAACCCACTTCCTAATCGGCCTCTACTGAACAACCCGACCATGCCACTCTCATTACCAAACGTCCCCTCTTTTGAACAGATTCCATACAACGGGCGACCACGCAAAATACTCCCCTCAGAAGGCGGTAATCTTCTGAATGGCATTAATCTCATGTCTGGTCCTTCTTCCGCGCCAGCAACTTCAGGGCCACAGATACCCCCTCTCGAACGTAATAACCCTCCTGGGTCTGGAATCCTCACTCAACATATTTCGCCCCCATCTTCTATTCCCCAGTCTACACCACAGATAGCAGGTCCCTCCCAACCTCCAGCTCCGCTCCCCGCGGCGCAAAATGAAAGCGACCGGGAAGTAGAATCCGAGCCCCGACAGCTCACTGCCATATTCCGGCCAGATGACGCTGGCGAGTGGAAGGAGAAACTTCGGCTTTCACATGAAGCATCTGAACAAGCTAGACTTGCTAGAGAGGGCCAAAATGGAAATGGAAGTTTATGGGATCGAAGAAACCTGGAAGACGAAGAACTAAAGGATGAGGATGGCGACGTAGAGGATGATGAGTCAACGGAAGTTGGCGAAGGCGAAGGAAACAAGATATGGAAGCCGAAACGAACACTGAGAAAGTACGCGTGCAAAAGCCCGCCATTGTCTGAGAGACTGATTTTGTTGCAGTCACCTGGACGCCGTACGAGCTCTTGCTTTCCATCCAACGGAATTGTGTCTAGCCACAGGAGGCGACGACTGCACGGTAAAGATATGGCGAATGGATGTTGCTGGGCTGGCATCATCTGCGTGCGTCTATGTTCATCACCGTCTCGTCTCCTGACACTCATGTGGTCTTGACTTTTTGAACATAGTGCACGGCCAACTACGGAGGTGGAGCCTCAGCTTACCCTTCGTGGACATTCAGCAGCGATTACACGCCTAATACATTCACCATCAAAACGTCTACTGTACTCGGCGTCATTAGATTCATCAATACGGGTGTGGTCACTACCTCCCGCATCGCACACGACGTATGCTCCGTACGATGAGACCCGTGCCAGAGGCGAGCTAATTGGACATACGGACGCCGTATGGGATCTAGCACTAGTTCGCGATGAAACAACCCTCATTAGCTGTGGTGCCGAAGGTGCCGTAAAGGTGTGGGACGTTACCAGGCAGACTGGTGGTGGTCACCTGAAGCTAAGCTGGGGTTGGTCTGGCTTGGAGAGCACGAGTAGCGATGGCCTCCAAGAAGACGCCGAGTTCGGTGCCACAGCAGTCGAGGCATTGAAGTCTGACCTAAAAAAGGTCGCTGTTGCGTATCAAAATGCGGTTGTTAAGATCTTTGAGATCGAAACAGGGAAGGAAGTCTCCCGACTGCAGAGTGACAGTACATATGGTAGGAGATCTATGCTAATTCGTTTAGCCGAGCTGAGTTCACAATTCAACAGATGGAACTCCGGCGACTCAGGTCAATCGGATAGCCTCACATCCAACCATGTCATTACTGGTCACCGCACACGAAGACAAGTATTTCAGGATCTTCGACATCACCACAGGTACGCTTCCCTCGATGTATATACTATCGAACAGTTCCTAAAGATACATGTCTCAGGTCAATGCACACACTCGATGCTTGCCCACCTAGACGGTGTAACATCCCTAGCCATCGATCCGGCAGGCTTTTCTCTCGTTTCCGGGAGTCACGACTGTTCTATTCGATTCTGGGACTTACTGGGATCCCGCGCGTGCGTTCAAGAAATAACGACACACCGGGAAAAGGCTCGCGAGGGTGTCCTCGACGTTGAGTTCCATCCTTCTCTTCCTTTCATGGCGAGTGCTGGTGCAGACGGAGTAATAAAACTATACGCATCGTCGTAACGATCTTTTTGCTCTCATTGCTTTCAATGGTGGAAAATAATGCCCCATAGCACCTGCTAATAGATTTGGTTACGATTATAGCACTCTGAAGGACGGGAATCATTTGTCTTTCTGTTCATATTGTTCCTTTTCTTTTCTCTTTACTTTTTTTACTATTTGTCATTCTTGTATGTATCGCTTCTTTGATCATGACTTGTTATGACGGATCTGAGTAGTTTGTTGATCGGTGCACTCGGTGTTGATGATGATGAGTTGTTGTGACCTTGGTTACAGCAAATAGGAAGCCCACAAGTCAGTGCAGAGAAGCATGCTCCATCGCAACGAGTTTAATTTTGAACGTCGCCTGCTCAGCGTAGTAAGCCTAAGATGACAAGAACTTAACAAGCAAGATGGGCATCATACCGGAACACACTACTGAAGCCGACCGTTGCAGAATCTCAACGCCTGTCGTTCATAAAACAGAGTTCGTGTAATCCGGCATGTCAAGGTATCTAATTCGAGTTTCTATAGATTCTAGCATTGAACTGGCGGAGGGTGTAGGCGAATGATAATACTGTAGGTAATCTTGTTGGAAAAGTCGAAATGGCTAAGGATACATTAAGGCTAGATATACAAAGCTGGATCAATAAATACTGGCTGATCAGTTTCGGACGAGGATATATAGCAATTTAGAAAATGAGTAATCGGGTCCGTCGTGAATTTCATAAGGCTAGACGATCAATTACATTGAGCCATATAGCCCAACGGAAAAAGGAGATACTCACTGATATGCATACCCTGCTCTGCGGCAAAGATCTGGAGGCCTAGCCCCTTCAGTTCGATAAGTTTCCTGACTTCGTCGACAATCTTGGCTCTACGAATATGAGCGCCATCCATAACATCTTTGCAATGGATGATATATATACGAACGCCGTTCAAAACCCCCCTGGCGCCGGTGTCTAGTGAGTTCCTCTTTTGCTTCTTCCGCTGTGGCGAACTGTCTGGGCTTGAGGTAGAATCTTTCTGGGGGTTGACCGCCTCCACCTCCTTAGCCAGTGATTCCAGTTCGTCAACAAGATGTTCAGGACTGAGATGCCCAAATAGCAGGTTATCTGGACGCCCCTTTTCCCAAGAGCACTCGATGAAAATAGTAGATAGGACTTCCGGGATCTTTAGAGCCGCTTCTTTCCAGACTTGCTTGTTCCGGGCTTTTTTGGCGATACTATCTGGCTCGACATCACCGAAGAAAAGAAATTCTTTTTCAGACGTGTCGTGACGGATGAAGAATGCCGATGATTGATATACGCCCTTGGATTCATTGAGACCGTGGTTCAACAAGAAGGTGCGTACAGAAACGGAGGGAAATATGGTGTGGTATGTCCCAGATGGTAAATCCAAAGGCAGGCTGCAGTGATATGAACTAAATTTTCACAATCGGAAGATGCCCGAACACTCACTCCTTATACAGCAGTTTGTTCTCGTCATCATCTTCCTTCCATGAAGCGAGGTTAGGCCAGATGCTGCCGTTAAAAATACCCTCCAAGCCAAGCAATGTTTGGTGAGTAGCGTATACCTGTTTTCTAGGACCAGAGAGAGAGCCGGCGGATATCACAAGACTGTTTACGTGGTCTAGATGAGCATGGGTAATGAGAAAACAACTAAGGACAGTGAGTGGGAAGACGCGAAACAGGTGGACAGATACGGACCGGACATATGAGTAGATCTTGGCAACGGAATATGGACCCTGATCGCGTTCCGAGTTGAAAAGGGCCGGTGTCTCCTCGAGAATGTGGCTAAGGGCGCCCTGCCCTGAACCTGAAGCACATTTAGATTTCGGACTGATTTAGATAGGGCACAGATACGTACCAGCCTCCAAGGCAATAATGCCATCTTCCCAGCGCGAATCGTATGGTTTGAAGAGGTAACTGCAACAGCTGAGTGAGGGGGGTGCTGAAGGGAACCAGAACATACGCGGACAAATTCGTCTCGTCTGGACCGCCCCCACAGCCCACGACGACCATGTCGAAGGCAGGCATATGCGCAAGATGAGGATATGGTGAGCCACTGGGGCCTTTTATAGGGCAGACGGTATACGGGGTAAGAGGGCGGCTGGGAAAATGTTAGATAGAAGAGGCTATGCACGAGGAGGCGTCGAAGATGATGGTCAGAGAACAGCAGGAACCGTCAGTGCCTTGACAAACAGAGTTCTGACCACTGCCAACGAGGATCAATGCCCATTGTAAAGGAAAGAGGCAAGCCACGGAAAAAATACCGAGCCAGTTCTGAAACTGCCGGCCCTCGTGACGCGATATCTATCACGGACCGCCGTGGCGATGGACGGAACGCGGCGTCGTGCAGGCTGAAAAACCAACAAGGACGTAGCCGCAAGTTAATTACACTCATTCGGAAACGAACACTTTAATGCGAGATCGGGCGGCGGCGAACATACCGTAGTATACTTCGGGACCGGCACCACAAGAATTCAAGCAGGAGGCGACTCTTTTGAAGAGAAATGGTCGAGGAGCAATGGCGCCGCGCACGGATGCAGCAAAGACTCTTGTATTAACTGAAAGAGAGTGGGTCAGCTCGAGAGCCGTGCAAGTGGCTGCGCTTTGACCAGAGTGCAATGAAATGTAATTCTCCATGGGGCGCAACAGCGAAGGACTTACAACAAAAACCAAAGTGAGCAGCTATTCAGCGCTATTCCAGCGGCTAAATTGGACGCCACCTTGTATTCTGGGTCAGAGTTCCAGGTGCGCTTGTCATCGACCTTTTGTGAACAGCTGCGATGAACCTCTTCTTCCAAGGATAGCAGCAGCAGATTGATAAGAGCAAGAGGACCGGGGTTACAAGTCCAAAGAACGACGACCGCGCGGTACGAGAACCAGACGAGCTCGAGGATCCAGTGCGAACGTATAATGGAGACCATCCGAGATGAGCGGAGATTAGGGTGCGCTTGGTACCAAGCGTTCGAGCTCAGATACGTCGACGTTGTTACCACTAAGTACGAATACCTGTTGTGAAAGGTAGAGTTAGAGACCTCTACTAGGCTTTCAGCCTTCAGGTTCCCCTAAAGGTAGACTCTTCCAACACAGTAGCTAAAGGAAATTACCAAGGATCCTACAAGGTTGGCGGCAAAGACGGAATGGTTGTACAGCCACTATATAAGAGAAATTTACTGTACATAATCTCAATAGTTAGTAATACAAACTTTTACAATATCAGCGTCAAAAGGTACAGTACACAAAATGCAAAATCTGACATCTCCAAGAAATTCCCCAGAACCCAGAATTCAATCCCAGGGACCAGGGAGTAACTCGAGGGGTCTCGACAAATGATTCAATACAGACTTCCAGTCTTCTTCCTGCTTTCGTCTCTCAACCACCGGCTCCAACTGAGCCCGCGTGGGATCATGCGCAAAAACCATGAACACGTACTCGGTCATGGACCGTTCCTGTACGACAACGAACTCATTGCTTCCAACTTGCAAAAACAGGGTCAGATCTAGTAATCCAGCCGTAATCTTGATAAACCATGAGCATGTCAACATACATAAATCGTTTTTTGACATACCACAGTAGGCGGAGAGAGGGGAATCATTTTTTGCTGGCCGTCGATTGTCACCAGTAATCTTAATCCTCCGGCTTGAGGCCATGATATACACAAGCTGTTCATCAGCTCCAACCCTCTCGCACCCCGTTTCATCAGAGTTGCTACGTCTGTCGTCTTGTAACAGCACAAAGAAATGCATTTGCTCTTCTCTACCTCCCTAAATGAGAGTTTTAGCATGGATCATCTCCAACTGCACCCTACCATACCTAGCATTCTTATTCCTTTGATTCCAGTTCACAATGTGCACAAAGGCTGGTTCAGTGACATCGACATTGAACTTGTGTTCGCAAGGACTATCCTTCCCTTGCGCAAGCCAGATTCTGATCATATTATTATTGAATCCGTCTGGTAGAAATAGATTTAGTTCATATCAATGATACATATTTTGGACTTACCGTGACTAGGTAATACTAGATCCTCTTTGACCGGTGGAACTATCGGATCGGCAGGTGGCGGCGATGCCACGGCCACACTCTGAGGCTCATCAACATTCCGCAGATTTGTTGGTTCCACTGGAACGCCCGCATACGAGGCCGCATCTGTCGACAACGAGTTGCGCACGTCCTGTAACGACGCTTAAATTTAGCATGATCATATCAAGATGGAAAATGGAATTACGGCAGGCGTCGAGTGACGGGAAAGATAAGCGTTTTCATTTGGGCCATGTGGCGTTCTTGGAGGTTCTTGGATATCACCGCGACTGTGGGGATCTGCTTCACTTTTTTCTCCTGCATGTACTCCAACCACTTCCATTTGAGAGTCCTCAGTTTCATGAGGTATGGAACCCATTTGGCCTTGATCCGTATTCACGGCGATCGAAGTTGTGGAAGTCTGCAAAAATGTAATGAACAACCTTCTGAAAGTAAGGAGATGAGTTCGCGTACGTCAAGAAGGTTTGCTACTTCTTCTCTTTCATTAGAACCGTCATCAATGTCCATTCCCTGTAACAATTGAGACCATGTGCAAATTGACTATGTGCAGTATACCTGTGGGGAGGCCAAGGACACGTCATCCTGTAACTGGTCTGTTTCATCTTCTTCAGACACTCCTTCCATTCCGTCGTCAACCATTTCGCCATTTTCTGAAAGAGGCTCCGACTCCGAGGGAACCGCATCTCTGAAAACAGTCCATTCATCTAGAACGTCAGGCTTCGACTCGACTTCCGCAACAATTTCTGACACGGGGGAAGAATTATTTTGGGGAGCGCGCTTCGTCTCTGCTTGAATAATTGTTTGAAACGCGTTTTCCTGAGGGGTGACAGCCAATCCAGACGTCGATGTCGATTCACTTGGTCGGACAGGGGCCGTTCCTGCTGGAGCAGATGCAGGAACAAGTTTCGTCTCGGTGTCCGTTATTGATGGTGATCTGAATAGTGATGGCTCACTTGCAGATACCTCCTCGGTTTTCGGAGTAGAAGAGTTTTGCGCTGCATACCAGTCCAAGTCCTGTTGGATCAGCAATTCAAAATTCCTCTTCTTTTTCTTCGGAAGACTTGGTGGCGCCGGAGACTGTGAAGAGCCTGCCCTAGACGTCTATCCAAGAATTGAGACATGAGAGATCAGACACAACACAAACCCACCGATGCCTTGGGTGGCTCTCGCTCGCTTTGAACAGGCGCAGGAGGACGCAGGGCAACTGGAGAAAGCGGTACAGAAATATGGGGCCTGGTATCTGCGTTCAAATGCATACCAACAGTATGCAGAAGGAATTGAACTTGTGCTGTATGTTTCAACGTGTCAACCCACGAAAGAGATTGAACAGATACAGCACGCACGCCTGAGAACCGCGTCATCGAGGAAATGCTTGACGTATTTGGACAGAACTTCGATGAGATGTCTGTAGGCTAACATCAATGGATCGTTTTTGTAAGGATCCGTGTTGAGAAGCGTGGCATTATCGATATCGTGTTGAGGACAGAGCATCCTATGGACCGTCCTATATGCCGTCTACTGGAGTTAGAACAACGACACAGATGACCCGTGGACGCGTTGTACCATAAGTATCGATACGATCTGTAAAGAACTGGTCAGGTATCCAAAGAATGAATGGGAACACGACTTTACCGATGGTTTCCCTTGGGAATAAAAGGCTCTGTCCGAGTCCAACCACAGCGCAAGCTTTCCGGCAAATTCAAGGTAATTTGTCGTGGTTGAAAGAGACGCTTCATATGTGCTGAAAATACGTTGATTGTTCTGGACGGCTGCGTCTGTAATGGGGATGGGTAGAGCTGACATTGTCGTCAATGCTATGTTGAGCAGCTCCGTATGAAATAGACATACCGGACATACGAGGTTTCTAGTGAGGCTGTAAGACTGTTATATTGGTCAACTCCTCTATATACAAGCTCAGGTAAACAATAGCAAATTACTATCAAATAACCTCGTCGATAGGCAAGGAAGCGGGTAAATTAAAGTGAAACGAAAGGAAAGAAAGAAAGAATAATCTGATGAGCTGGAAGTTTCATAGGGGTAAGATATCAGTAAGAAAAGCGGGTACGACGAGTAAGGGAAAGGAAGGTGAGAACCGGAGATCAAGCCTTCGAAAATTTGCGCTGCTTATGGCAAATACTGAAGGTACAATATCTGGTGTATCTTTCTGCAGTGCATGGTTTTTATTTGGAATTAGAAATATTGAATATTGTTTAGTGTTCTACCGCGAGATGTAATTCGTTTGTATCTCAGGAGCGTAGCCCAACCAACTGGAAAAATGCGTAGAATTTGTACGTAAAGGCATGCATATAATGTCAAGCTGAAGCAAACCGATTAGAATGGGGAGTCGGGAAATTAAGTAAGTGAGCGTCGAACGTAAATAAAAATCCGTAGAGAACTGTTCATTTTAAGGAAAGTCGGGGTAAATAAGCTGAACATAAGTATTTGTACATTGGTAACGGAGTATGCGAAACCATTATTGACCAAGCAGACTATTCAGAGCTCTTGGAACGTTATAGGCGTATTTTTCAAGGGCTGTAACTGCTTGCGTTCGGCTGAAGCCCATGGCTGTGAGCTGCTTGACGGGCTCAACATCATCGTCGCTAGCAGGAGTCGTGCTCCTTGGCTCTTCAGCAGGCGGCGTCAGGAATTGAGATGGCGGAGGGGCCATGGTCTCTTGTTTCTTCTTCTTCCCAAACGGTAATCGTATCTAGAATAGATATGTCATTGTTACCACCAACCATTACGACGTTGTAACTTACACTAAGTTTCGAATGTCGCGTCGGAGGAGGCTTGAGTTCATGTCCTTCTTTACTGGAGGACGACGTCGAAGGTCGGGGCTTGGGCGAGCTAACGCGTGGCGGTGGAGACCTTTCTCTCAAAGGAGGCGAGATAGGGCGATTGCCCTGTGGAGAAGACAAAGACCTGGGTGGCGAAGTGCTTGTAGGGAGCGCCTTCGGTGACTCGGGGGCCTTGGCTGGTATCGCCGTCAAAGTTGTATCCAGATTCAACGACGGAGACGGATTGAAGCCTGAAAACACGTCATCAAAAGACGGTCCAGAGGGCTCAACTGTGCTTGCAGGCGAGGTTGCAACAGAGGTGGCTGTAGGAGTAGGCGTAGGTACGCGTTCTGGAGCCGGCGCAGAAGGGAGATTTCCGTTAGTTGTAACAATGGTAGGCGTCGTGAATAAGGAGTTAAAACCATCATCTTTGGTGGGCGCGGGTAGTGGCGACGTAGCACCACCATTGACAGCCTTGGGAGCCGGCGGGAAGGCGGGCTCGCTCGAGGAGGTTCCAAAGTCGAAGTTGTCATCAAACGCAGAATCAAAGCTAAATTCGGTAGGCGAAGGTCCCGTGCTTGGCAATTTGCCCATTGCCTCGTCGAATGCATTTACTCCCGATACGACACGCCCATTTTGTAGTTTCTCCGCAGACGACGAAGTGAACACGTCTGAGGTATCAAAAGGACTGGGTGAAATTTTGAAGGGTACCCCAAACGCATCCGTTTCTGCTGTTGAGGAAGCGGGAGCGGCCGGGGAAGGTGAAGAGCCGACACCGAATATATCATCAAATGACGATGCTGAGGGTGGTGTAGGTCCATTTGTTTCAGCCGGCGGAGGTGCGGAGATGGTGGTTGGACTTTCTGACATTCTCTTGGCTAGTATTGCAAGAGGAATCTCGTCTTCTTCGCTATCACTATCCGATTCTTCCACGTCGATTTCCTTCAGTGAGGTTCCCAGATCAGTATGGTCTTCAGACTTCCTTGAGGGCTCTGGACTTTCAGGAGCAGGCGAAACAGTGACAGGCTCCTCAATTAGGGGAATTTTAGCAGACGTGACTTCCAACGTTGACTGTTTGCCATTAGCAGAATCTGGGAGGCCTGCAGATGTTGTTGGCGGAGTAGTGAAAACCTCGGGCTCGCTAGCGGAACCAGGCGACGTAGGAGCTTCCGACGTTGATGGTGCAGTAGACACCCCAAGCTCAGCAGCTGGCACCTTTGGAGTGGATACTTCCACTTCCTCAATAGGAGCCTTGGGAGCCTCCAACATCACCGGCTCTGGCGACGCTTCCAGGCTCTCGAATGCTTGCGAGAACCCAAAGGGATCACCACTCTCAGCAACGTTCGAACCAGTGGCGCCGGTGGGCGGGCTTGGAAGGGAGGTGGTAGCAAACGGCATAAACGGAGACTCTGAGCGTGGAGTCGAATGGCCGGAAGATAGCGCTAGCCTGTCGAAGGGGTTGTTGCTTTTCGTGCTGACAGCTGGGCTTGTCGGATCAGGAGTAATGGGCAACGCGTGCGACGCAGCAAATGCCAGCGAGTCAGACGAAAGTGCACGTTCTGGAGCGGGTGCAACTATCGGTGTGGCATCCAATTCTGCGATCCGCATCTCAGTCTCGGCCTTCTCCTTGTTCACCGCAACCAACTCGGCATTAGCCTCTTGCAACTCCTTCTCGGCCTTGGCTCTGTCAGCCTCCTTAGTACTTAGCTGTTTCTTCGCAATCGCAAGCAGTCCCTTCTGCTGTTTGGCTTCTTTCTTGGATTTCTCCGTCTCCGCCTTCAACGCGTCAGCTTGTTGGCTAAACTCCAGCATCTTACGGTGCAATTCTCTGGCTTCTTCTTTGTCTCGTAAAAAGGCCCCTTCAATCTCTGCTTTCTCAACGCGGATAGCGCTTAAGTCACTCTCCGCGCTGATGAGGGTCTCTCGGGTCTTCTGGATTTCCGCCGTCTGTGTATTCAAGCGATCCCGAAGCGTTGACAACTGTTTCGTCTCTGACTCATAGGCAGCCTTTGACGAAGAAAGCTGAGTCTGCAGAGCACTTAATTGAGCGGTCTGATTAGCAAGAGTCTGTTCAACGGAAGCTCGCTCTGTCTTCGCGGTTTCCAGTGATCGGTTCGTGGAGTTAAGTTGGTTCTGAGTGTTACCGATCTCAGCAGATTGATCGTGCAATCGAGAAGGCGCAGCTTGCAAGTCTTCGTCATCACTAAGGAGGTCCTTGGCGGCGGCTGCAACGCGTTAAATCAGTCTAAAACCCTCATGACGCAAAAGCTTACCAGATCCCGGTCCGAAGGGCGAAGAACGGAATGGGTCTTGGGTCGCCGGCTGAGCTTGAAAAGGCGAGCTAAACGACGAGCCAGAAGCTGATTGGGAGCCTGTTGGCTGGAGAGGAATACTGAAAGCTCGGGAAGGGGCAGCTGCGGGCACCGATTGGGCGGGTGTGTCGTCCCAAAGCAAATCAATAGCGGGCTCTGGTGCAGGAGGAGGAGGAGAAGGCGCAGGTGAAAATGCAGAGCCATTGGGTTTGCGCATAGAAGGTGGGACTAATGTCGGGGGTAGAGTTACAGGTACATCAATACCGGCCAACTTCTTTTTGATGAGATACAGAGCAACGGCAAATCCATCGCGGGTGAGGCGACCATCGTTGTTAATATCGGCAAGGTCCCTGTATACGCATATGGGTAGGCAATACGAACGCGTCTTAGACGACTTACCAAACTCGGGCCAAGTCTTCCTCACCAAGTTGTGACTCGAGCATAAATGGAACTGCGACATCGCCTTCAATGTAGCCCCGTCTTTGGGAATCAAGGTTATCGAAGAACTTGTCGGAATCGGTCTTCTCCGCCGGTGTGATATCCCAATGGGTGTTTGCACTAGTCCGGCCAAACGCCCCGGATCCAACTTGTGAGGGACTGGGCCGTGCAGGGAGATGCGGAGGTACAGGAGGACCTCTACGTGCCGGGAAACCGCCTGTGACGTCTGCTTGTAAAGGCAACTGATTCTGCCCTGTGTATTGAGACTGGACAGCTCTCTGAGAGAAACTGCTGTTGATAGGGCTGAAAGAGCCACTGGTTCCTGTCGTTTGCGCTCGGATGGCGCTCTGTGCTGCGGGAGATCCCGAAGCCTGTTGGTACAACGCAGGAGGTAGAACCGAGGGCATAGCGGTGATTTGACCCGACATTGCTCCTTGTACGAGATACATCGCAATAGCGAAATCTGCTGCGTCAAGCGAGCCACGGTTATGCGTATCCGCGAGATTCCTGGAGTACAGAGGTGAAGTGTGGAATATTCATGTCACAGTGATGACGAACCAAATTTGACCAAGTTTCTCGTTTGGCAGTTTCGACTTTATAAGAATGTCGCGAGCTTTTTCACCTTGAATTGACAGGAATATTAGGACACAAACAAGGCGATGCAACTGAGAATACTCACCGCTGAGAAGTCCATTTGTAGGTCCGGACTTCAGGAACATGTTTTGAAACTTGGCCTTATCCTGAGCAGTGAGTGGCGGTAAACCAGACATAGGTGGAGGCGAGCGAGGTATTGACATTCCAGTATTGTGAGTAGAGACACCTGACACACCCTCGACAATTGGCAAAGGTCCAGCTGACGAGGTTCAGTGTTAGAATGTGGCTTGGTGGGCGCGGTATACGCACCTTGATTGACGAGAGCAGAAGTAACTTTCTCTCCCTTCTGTGCCCATCCTATGAGCCTAATTGCCACTGCCACGCCCTTGCTATTCAACGACCCTCGGTTCTCGTCATCTGCAATATTCCATATTTCTCCGAGAACCGTGGGCGGGAGCTTAGCTCCACCAAATACTCGTACAGCAACGTCTCCAGACAGGAAACCTGTTTTCTTTGGGTCGGCTTGAGCGAATATTCGTGTCACGAGCGAGAGCTCGCCCGCCGTAGCCTGGAAATTGGCGGTCATCGTCGACGACAGCGATTGGAGAAGGGTATAACAGTAAGGTTAGGGCTTGTGCCGAGAGCTCCCACGGCCGGCCTAGTCACCATCACGTGTCGTTCGAATTACACAGGCCCTTTGGAATTTCACTCTTCTCTTTCGCCACCACTTGCTTCTCCCTTGCACTCCACGACCATCATACTCGCTCTCGCCTTACCTGAACGACTTTCAATGGAGCAACTTTCTGCCACGATTCCTCCCCGCTCTCCTCAGAAAACCACCATGCCTAGCACTGCCCAGCAGGGAGTGGGCAGCGTTCAGAAACGGTACACAATACGATGCGAAATTACCTTATGGCACTCTAATGCGTCTTTTATAGCTTGGGTAACGAGCTGATGACGTTAATGGTGAGTTTTGTGTCTGGCGCGTATTATGTCTTCAGTAACACGCCTCGCGCCACTAGATGAGCGCCTCACCGGGTATAGTCAGTCCTCCGTGCACTTCTGAACCAGAAATATTGCGCTTACATCTAGTCACAGTCCGCGTTCCCAAAACATGACGGCAATCTTTTTGAATGGGCTGGCACGATAGAAGGACCCGCAGGAACGGTACGTTCGGGTCTTCACTCATCAGGGATCATAACCGAGCGCCCAACGATCAGATTTATGACGGACTAACCTTCAAAATATCAATAAACTTTCCCTCAAACTATCCATATGTGCCTCCAGCCATCAAATTCGATACACCATGTTACCATCCAAACGTTGATATCACGGGAGGCGCCATATGCCTGGATATATTGCAGGTTCGTCAACCTGGTGGGGCACTTATCTCCACGGGCTAACAGAAAAGCCATTCAGGACAAATGGTCGGCTGTATATAGCGTTCAAACAATTCTATTGTCCTTGCAGTCACTGCTCGGGGGTAAGTGGGCTCGGCCCCCGGAAAATTGAATGATGCTAAGTTTTTGATAGAACCGAACAACGCATCTCCTCTTAATCTGGAGGCCGCTAATGCCTGGAACAAACCTGATAGTGAGTTACTTTGTAATTCATTTTTCGGTGGCTTTTGAATTGAATGGGATTGTCTGTAGTTTTTAAGGCGCACTTGATGAGACACTACCGAGCTGCCGATGCTTAGTTCTCTTTGTCAATACCATTTTCGCCTTGTATATGAGTACGATGTTTTGTTGGTTATCTCCTTGTAACCATCTGCTGTTGTACATGTATAATCAATCATCACGGGAATAGATAGGCGACTAGAATCTCCAACTTAGAAGATATCCGTGGGTGCCGGGAAGGACCAGAAACTGCCGTGAGCTCCTTAGAAGACTAAGTACAAACAAGCTCCTTGTTCATGGACTTGAAATTTTACGTAACGGTGGCACCTTTTATTTCCTTACTCAGTCCTGCCACTGCGATTCATGTACATTTAAGTTGCACGTTGGGCGCTAGGAGTTTTCAAGCAAATCATTGCAGGCACGGGTTGCCATCTTTCTTTTTCTGTACGAACAAGTGAGTGGCCCACTTTGGTGGGAGAAAATATCTGATCCATCGTGCAGACAAACTACCATCTGCAAGCAGACATTCACACGTTGCACCATTCCTTTACTCATGCCTCGACGTCCTCCTCCCACTGCTCTTCGCCTGGTGCCTGGGCCAGCACCCCCACGAAAGTGAGTCTACCCTCAGCACCAGTCACATTTATATTGATCCGTTTACGTAGTGCACCCAAACATACACTCCCGGCAGTGCCGCGACCGACCTTTTACCCGCCTCATTCGGTCGGCAGGGGGCCCAGTCCACCAGCCAGAGGGCTGCATTGCTTGGGTATGGCGTCAAATTACTCAAATTCAAGCCGGTCGAGTGTAGCCCGGCGGTCAGAATCTGTCAGAATGCGACGGGGCCCCTGGGATCATTCGGGGAGCGTCCGTGTCCCAGTTGACGTAGATCATCTGTTACCCCTACCGAAACCAGTAGCAATAGGCGCCAGCAGGCAGTAGAATAATATATTATATATTTTGGATGTTTTTTTGAGATTCTTCGGTTCCCATATTTAGTAAAGCCTCGTGGCGAGACGATAAGCAAAGAACAACAGCGAGGACGAGCTTTTCCCAGCTTTCCTTCATCTTTAACTTTTCTCTGTCTGCAATTTTCCTTTTCGTCGTCTTCACGAGTCGTTGGCTGATACCAGGCTACATATAATGACCAGCTCTCCTCCAGACATATCCTCTCTGTCGCTTTCCTCCCAGCAACGTCTTCACGACACTTACGATTACGAAGGCAACAGTGGTAGCAGGCCCCATTATCATTATGCAACCTCGCCTGGAATTCCTGTCCAGTCCCAGTATAATCCATTGACGACAGGCCAATCGCCCCTCAAGAGCAAACCTCTCCGCAGCGGCCTCCCGACCGTATGTCTTCTTTCTTGCTCAATATCCGGCTCATTTTTTACTTTTTTCCAGCAATGGCTCGACAGTTCATCAGATGGTCGCTCTCTCTCTCCTCAAAACAACTCGGACTTTTCTTCCGCTGGCGGTTCCCCACCTATGAGCCATCTTAATCCTCCCCCTATTGCTTCAACTACGCCTATCCAAAATCTAGATGACGAGATCATCCCTACTGCCATCGTTATCAAAAATATACCATTCAATGTCAAGCGCGAAACTTTACTTGATATAATTGTGCGTTGACATCCATCTCCTGCCAATCTTTCGCTAATTTGACCCTTTCCAGGCTTCTTTGGCTATTCCTACACCTTACGCTTTCAATTATCATCTCGACCAGCAGGGTTCTTTCCGCGGTCTCGCTTTTGCAAACTTTCGCCAGGCCGCGGACGCTGATGCCGTCGTCGCCGCCTTAAATGGCTTCGACGTGCAGGGTCGCAAGCTACGCGTCGAGTACAAGAAGGTGCTTCAGGCTAGTGAGAAGGAGCGCATTGAGAGAGAAAAGGCTATCCGTCGTATGCGCTCCATGCAGCTCGAGAAGGAGCACAGCGTTGTTTCCCCTGCGTATGAAGATTACGGCGCCGTCCTTTCCCCCACCCCCTTCCCCTCCCAACGATCCTACTCTTCAGGTGCATACCAGCAACAGCAACAGTATTCCCCTCCACACCTCTCGAATATGTCTGGCTCAACGTATAGTCACGCTCTCGCCTCTGCTCCACCTGCGATGCCATCTCAGCAGCCTTTGACCCCCAGCAGTTCATCTGACAAATCGTCTTCTAATGAATTAGACCTCAACGATCCTTCCACGTTGGAGATATACTCTAGGATCCTGCTATTCAAGGATGATCGCATGCGCGATGAGCTTGCATTCTCCAGGACTTTGTCGCCCAAGCAGCGACGAGTTGTCCATCTCATCGCCCAGAAACTCGGTGTGTACCACTACTCCGTCGGGGAAGGCGACGAGAGATATGCCGTCGTTACTCGCATCGATCCACAACGAGTACGTCTCATGATCAGACCAAAAGACTAATTGAGCTAATCCCTTGAGCAGCAACAACAACCTCAGCGGCAGCCCGCACATACGTTGTCCCGGGCGCCATCGGCCTATCTTACCCCCTCTGGATCCACTGTGTCGTCGAACACTCTGCGCATGAAGAAATCGATGCCGGACATGAAGACCCTGCACTCGCAAGCCCCTCGTCTCACGTCTAGATCCTCAAACGGTAATATCCGCGAAGGTTATGCAACAATCGCCTCGCCTTCTCGCCGCACAAGCGGTTTCGGCTCGCTGTTTTCTAATGGTGGTGCCTTTGGCGGAGGTAGTTCTATTCCTCCGGTGCCTACTCTTCCGTCATCCATCCAGACTTCCTTGCTGAACGGTGGAGGTAGCGGCGGACATGAGAGTCCAGGAGGGGTTGTTCGCCAGCCCCGTGGGCCTGGCGTCGGCGGATTTGGTCGACGGGACAGTCGTGTCGGCGTTAGCGAAAGCGGTCCGTCAAGAGGTGGGCTTGATGCTCAAACTTACGAACCTTTGGAGATCTGATGCGGCCAACAGTACGATCGGATAGTTTGGAAGGTGCAGATGGCAGAGGAGATTAAAATTCTTTCCATCGCCGTCACCCACCCGAACATTTGTCGTCACCTGCTCAACACTGCTCTTCAACGAATCCTTGCTCTGGCTTGCTTTTCTCATGGCCGTTGTTCTTGTGATGTACTATACTCCCTCGTCATCCGTTCCCTTTACGTCTACCCTCTTTTATACAATCTGTTTTAACGAAGAAAAGTTGCTTCTCTCATTTTTGTGGAATTTTTTGGCAGTTTCCTGTTAACTACATATATATCATACTCATACTCCGCTTCTCTCCATAAAACAATATGTGCTACGGTTATATTTCCTTACCAATGAAGGCCTGTATTTATCAGCATTCTTGTCTTCAACAGAGAAATTACATCTATAGAGAAGACGACAAATTTCATTCAAAGTCAAAGTAGCGATGTGTTCTAACTTTTGCTCGTAACAAGAATTTCTCTGCTTCAGTCCTCAGTGCATCGGGCGGTATCGGCGCGACAAGCCAAACACGCTCTTTCTTTTACGTACATAATGTCGAGCTCGCTACTTCAGGTGGCCATTTTCACCGCCGGGGCTATCGTCGGTGGCGGTCTAACCGTCGCGGTAACAAGTAAAAGGCCCCGCCCAGCAGACGCCATCGTATCCCCCGCCGTCTCGCCGCCCGTTGTCAACATAGGACCGTCTGGGCGCACGTCGATATCTGCTGTCGCTTCAGTTGCATCCATAGCATCTCCAGTACTCAAATACGGCAACCCCAGTGCGTGTAATATCTACCTTGCAAATGCCCTCCTGACTTTTTTTCAACAAGGCCCCATCGCGGACCCAATAATTCGGAAAGCCTATGTCGCAGCATACGACCGCAGGCTCCGTCACCCAGCATGGGTAAGTCTCTAGCTTCCATCGACTCCATTTCTTCGTCCTCAAACGCGTGTATTGTAGACGGCAGAACATCTGACACTAGCCTCCCTCGGTAAATCGACTCTTGCCCCTTCTGAATCTTCTGAATCGGGTGACCGTTCCAAGTCCACGTTCATTGAAGACGAGTCAATACCCGTTCCTTTCCGTGCACGCTTGCAGGATTACTTCAGAAGTGGGTATGACCGTGGACATATGTGCGTGGGTCTCTGGTCATCCATCTCAATCTGGTGTTGACTAAGATGAAAGGGTTCCCGCGGCCGACGCGAAGTTCTCACAGGTATGTGTGTGTGAGCATCTAGTGGTGCTTTTCTGATGCCGTTTGCCAACAGGAAGCCATGAATGAGACGTTTTACCTATCAAATATTGCGCCTCAGGTTGGGGATGGATTCAATCGACACTGTAAGTAGCCAGCGTACGGAGGAATACTCCCTGACGGACTTTCCTTCATTCAGACTGGGCGTACCTCGAAGATTGGTGCCGTAGACTGACCGGAAGTTTTGCCGACGTCTACGTTTTCACCGTCCCGCTGTACTTGCCTCGGAAGGATACTGACGGTAAATGGCGCATTGTAAGTGAAATATTTTCCACCCCCCCCTACGAATATACTACCAACATGCATGGACAGACACACGAAGTCATTGGTTCGCCACCCAATATTGCTGTACCAACTCACTTTGCAAAAGTTGTCCTCACGTCGAAGCCCTCTTCTCCGAGCACTCCAGATATACTTGAACTGTCAACAGGCGCGTTTGTGCTACCAAATGCTATCATACCAGACGAAGCACCGCTAGAAAGCTTTGTGGTCCCTGGTTCGTGTCTTTAACTCAGTACTAGCTCTTTGCTAATTTTCAATCGACAGTCGAGGCTGTTGAACGTGCGGCTGGCTTGACTCTGTTTTCGGACGCTATCAAAGCTTCTTCCAAGCATATTTGTCAAACGACAAAATGCTCTGTGATCGTCAGGCGTTTCGACGATGCTAGAAAAAAGCCTGAGATGAGAAGGGCCATCTCCGCACCCCCGAAATAGAGATTTGAAGGATGTAGATAATTTCAGTAGTCAGACAAAATGTCCTTAACGCCATCCCAGTAGTTCTTTTCTACTTTTTCTTCAATTTCCTGCTTCGTCAACCAAGCAAAGTCAGAGATGCCTTCACCCGGGCGTACTTGGCCAGCCATGATGTGGGCCTTGAAGAAAAATGTAATTTCCTGGCAGCCGATCAAATTATTAGTGGAAAGTCAAAGATGGCAGACTCACTGGGCGTATGAATTGGCCGGGTATTGATGGTACGGAGGGCTTGTAGACACCGACGGGATTTCTGCTGACAATCCAGGAGTCCATATGCTGACCACACTCTGTGTAGAGGTCTCGCTGGGCAGCCTAGACAAGGTATCAGAAGAGACAATTGATTAAACAGCAGACATCTTACCTGGTGGAGAAGTTCGTTCTTCTCAATACCTCCTTGAGGAAAACGCCATACATCTTGCGGTGTTTTGAGCAAAAGATAGATATTGCGCTTTCCCTTCCGATCAAGACTCTTGATGTCCTGACTCACGTCCGACGGATGCAGTCGCGGTACCATCTCCTCAAACTCTCCTTCCTGCTCTGCGAGTTGCGCCGCCGCCGCCCGAGCCGCCTTTGCCTTCTCTTGGTCTACATCATCATCAATACCAAATAGAGGCCCAAATGCGCCTCGTTCCCGTTTTCGCTCCTCGACATTAAACCGGGTTTCGAGAATGGATCCTTCCTTGAAATAAAAGTCGTATGGGAACGGGTTGTGAAGGGCGCGTCGGAGCCGGGCTTGGTAGCTGTAATACGCGCGTTCGAAGGCACTTGGACTGCGGGTTATCAGCGGAGACCTGTTGAGAATGACAGCGGTTGAGATTGTAGGTCTCGGTGTCTTTTTGGGGGGAGGCAGGGGGTCTGTCGATGTTGAAGCAAGGGGTAATATTTCGACCTCGATGGCCAGCGTTCGAGCAAAGCCTGCAAAATGTCAGCAAAGATAATGAAAAGAAAGAAAAATTCTACATCGTGTATGCCGGCTACATGTCGCCACGACACTCCTGGACAACATAACTGCTACACTGACCGTCGAAGCCTAAGTCTGCCGAGAGGAGGAAATTTGTGGCACGTGCATCGTGAGAAGGACCTGCCAAGTACAGCGTATGCGCAATATCCCAGCTTACCTCCGTCCATAATGTCTGTATCCCTCGTCTCCAATGCCTACCTCGACGACGCATCGACAAAGATTCGTTCAAAGCCGGTTCCATGGGAGGTACGGCTCTTCGCCCTTGACTGAGCACAATGTCTAATTCGCAGACAGGGTTACCAGAGAGCCGACCTCATCACCTCTGAGGAACTCGCCCTCATCAAGAAAGTAGACAGGCAGCCAAAGGCGAAGATTGAATCTCTTTTGCTGTCGGACGCCCGCACGTATGCGTCGCTGTATCTTCGCCTTCTCAAGAAGCTGCAACGAGTAGACACTATGCAGTACATCCTTGTTCTTATAGCCGATGCACTCACCGGTGCGTTGTCTCTCCAAGTGCACACGCAGCGTTATTCTCACCTGGACTCAGATCACGATGAACGGATACCTCTCTTCACATCCACCGCCGAAACCGATCCAGAACTTCCTTATGGTCCCCTTCTACGGTACGCCAACTCGCACATACTGTACTCCTCTCGACTCAGTTTCTTACAGAACCCTTGATACCCAAGACGAATTTATGCAACTGAAGGCAGCGCAAATTTTGACTGTCCTCCTTTGGTACTTGACCTATTCATCTCGCTGAATCCAGCGTGCCAACAGCACTCCATTTATAGCTCTGAACCATACCCACTACAACACCAATATCTTCAGCCATTTCTTGTTACTCTTGCTGGATTCGTTCAAGGAAAGTCGCCTAATAGGCGCGACGTTGCAGTTCAATGTTTAGAGGCACTCCTGACACGACCAGAATGCCGCCAAGCCGTTTGGGACATAGCTGGCATAATCGTTGGGTTTGTCTCTCCGTTGAAGTAACACGGCAGTTTTTCTCATCCATTGCAGATTCGTTGACATTCTGAAACATAAACCAACAGCTCAGATGAGCTATCAGGTCGCCTTTTCAATATGGCTTCTGTCGTTCGAGCAAAATGTTGCTGAACAATTCGACAAGTCTGTACATCGTTCTCCTTTACTTCGCAATTAGTGTTCATATTTTTGTTCCAGAAAGTACGATATAATCCCCCTTCTCATTGACGTCGCTCAAGGCGCAGCGAAGGAGAAGGTCATCCGCGTCATCGCCGCCACCTTCCGGGTATTTACAATCTTCTCTGTGACTTTGAAAGACGCTCTGAAACCCTCTACAGAATCTTCTTACTAAAGCACCCGCCGCTAATCTCCCTGCCATGCTAGTGTCGCAGCTCCTTCCATTCGCGAAGAACCTCTGCACCCGGAAATTCACAGACGAGGATATTGTAGAAGATGTCCAATTCCTGCGTGACGAACTAAATGAGAACTTCTACAGCCTAACGTAGGTCATTACTCTTTTTCTATTTCCGACACAACTCAAGCATTTCCTAGAACGTATGATGAATATACGTCAGAGCTATCTTCAGGCCACCTATCTTGGACACCTGTGCATGAATCCGATGATTTCTGGAAGGAGAACGCAACCAAGCTTAATGAGCACGATTGCCAGCAGTTGAAGTAAGTGTTCTGCTCTCCTCGTATTACAGACATTAAAGAACATCCTATTCTCTAGGCTATTATTAAAGCTTTTGAAAGATTCTAGTGATCCTACTGTACTCGCCGTTGCCGCTCATGATGTTGGTCAATACGTCAAGCATTATGAGAGGGGCAAGAAGTACGTCATTTGAACCTTTGAGCTTTACCAGACGAATTCAACTTGTCTTTAGATTGGTTACAGACCTTGGCGGCAAGACACGCGTAATGGAACTCATGACCCACGAAGACTCCGATGTTCGATACCGTGCACTAATGTCTGTGCAACAGCTCATCAGCCAACCTTGGGTAACTGTCTAATGCACCTTTCGGACTTTGTAAGTAGTACATATAGTTGCTAGTGATATCTTCGGACAAAACAACGGTAAAACTAAGATGGAACCCATACCTCGCCGACAACATCCCACTCCTTCAAAGTCCGTGCCTTCTCAAGGGCCTCTGCAAAACCGTCCATCCCTATAATTGTACTGGTGAATTTATCCTCTACCAGCAATGCTCTTAGTCCTCCAAATGACATGAACCCAGGCTGAAGTGGGATGTACGTTAGCTCAAAGTTCTGTGAGGCGGAGACATTTGTACTGAGTTCAACAGAGTCCGCTGCAGACAGTTGAATAGGAGACAAGAAAATTGCTGATGGTCCACAGAAACCCACACCTGACTGCGGTATTTTGCATTGCTCGGGTGGTGCGGCAGAAAATGGGGGTGGGAGCAGCGCCTCGTTGGTATCTATCTCCAGCAAGGTTTGCCGTGGAGAGGCGACGAGAAGTTTCTGCTGTGCTAAGGGATAATTGAACAAGGTCGAAGTGGGGGATGGAGTAGAGAAACCTGAGGTTGAAACACGCGTGAATGATTCCGACTGAGTCGCCATACTAAGGTTATTCACGGAAGCGGGTACATGCACTTTCTTGGGAGGTTGAACATGCTGCATCGCCAAGGTCAGCACACGAGTGAAGTGCCGCTTGTCAAAAGGGATAGAGGTGCTTATTGTTAGAGTGCACGATACAGTGAAGGGCTTTTGCAGTTCAATAGAACTCCGTGGAAAGTCGCGGACGATAAGGTGAACATCGACATCTGGTATCGGGTTTGTAGCGGGCAGAGGTGGCGGTGATTGAGCGCGACCTGGTCCTACAGAGGCTGGGCGATTGCGGAACGGAGAGCCGGGACGTGATGTAGGCACTGGAGAGCTGGGTCGGGACTGTGAGAGCTGAGGTGATCGGGGACGAGGTGGCATCCCAGGCGCAGATGCTGCTGCGACAGTGCGCTTGAGATACGGCGGGAGGGCGGATGCGGGTGGTTGTTGTGGTTGTTGGACTAATGGTATGCGACGAGAGAGCATGGAAGTGAGGAGACGGCCGGGTTCACCGTAGGACGACCGCCATGAAATATCGAGCCTGCCGAGAGGAATGATGCTTCCTGGTGCATTGGACGGAGGCTCCAGTTGATGTGTTTTAGGGTCCAGGATGTAGATATACTGTCTCATGTCTTGAGGGCTCATGAGAGCTGTTGTACCAGTGAATATACTTTTCTCTCCATCTCCATCTGTGATCAAGTTGTTCGCATCTTTCACATCCCAGCCATCTGCACTTTCGAACCTCATCCGTTCGAACCAGATGGGCTCCTGGGTCAGGTTTTGAATGTGGACTTCGAGGAACACTTTGTCACGCTCGTCGAGATTGGTGAGAGCTGAAGGAGACCTTGGGACATGGACTTTTGTCTTAACGGACAGCGGGTTTGTGACCTAAACGGCTTTAGATAGTTTAGGTTTTCAGTTAGTTGAAGACGTACAGCGAATTTGTAGAACTTTCTAAACGTCTGTACAGATGGGTCTTGATTGCTATCTTCTGATTGAGAGGCAATGCGAACACCTGGAGGTAGTCGATATGCCACAGTACATGCAAGGACATGCTGCCCAAGCTCTTTAATCTCGTGATGGACGATACTTTCGAGCGTATCTCCGGTACCCAAACGATAGTCTGAGCCTCCAAATTCAGCCAGTAACACTTTCGTTGTAACAGTCTGCATCTCGACTTTCATGTGGACGCCGTCGACGTCGACATTGGTCTCATTGTTTATGCAAAGACAGCTGGAAAAAGTCTCTCCGAGCTGTATAGAACCGAATGATGAGGGTAGAATGAGCAATTCTGAGGCTTGAGTAAAATCCCTTAGTGTTTTCGGATAACCAGACAAGGGTGTATTCCCTTGAAGAGACATTATGGATGCAGTTGAATGTGCCTACACATGCTTTAGAGGTCGGATAAATTGCGTTCTGGAACGGATACGGACTGAGAAGGAGGGGGAACTGGAATAGAATGGTTGCCATGAGCCTGCCAGCGACGGACGCTGCAAGGGTGGATATTAGTAGATAGAACTCGTTCGTGCCACCGTTACGCACAGATACCCGCATGACCTTGAGCGACAGCAAATGAGCAGGCCCATCCATCGTGGTGGTGGTCGAAGTGAGAAAATGTTAAGTAAATAAATATATAATAAAATCCCTAAAGTAGCGGTAATGATCGATCAACTTGCGATCACGTTTTCTTTTAATTTATGACACCCATGTCGCGTCCATGATTCCCCCTAATCACACAAATCATCCGGTCCTCCGTGTGCAAATAAACCAGATTGACCACTCGCTGGAAGCACCAGGACCTTTCGACAACTCAAATCTTCCGAAAGTGCCCGTTCTCCGTATTTACGGGCCTTCGTCCACCGGGAAACGGACGTGTCTGCACATCCACCAAGTGTATCCCTATTTTTTCGTAGAGTACACAGGAAGTCTCAGTGCTCGACATGGTATGGTTTGATTGCTTATTGATCCCTCAATGCATGCACTTACGATCCGTTTAGTCAAACAATACGCCGCCAAATTAACGCATTCATTAAATCACGCAATTGCTATCTCCTTCAAACGTGCGCCCCAGTCTAGGTCGCAGTACATTCGCGCCATAATCGTGGTAAAGGGAATTCACTTCTATGGCTTTCACTCTTCCTATGCACCATTTCTCAAAGTCTACGTCGTGGATCCAGGTCTCGTCAGTCGCACCGTGACTCTATTGCAGTCCGGCAGCGTTATGAGCACATGCTTCAGCATCTACGAAAGTCACCTCAACTATCCCCTACAATTCCTTTCTGATTTTGGACTCTACGGATGTGGTTGGATCGACCTTGAAAAGGTGTTTCAGCGTGGCGTAGACGAAGATGAAGATGACATGGTCTTCGGACGCTCAGCCTCATTTCGCCAATCACGCTCGCCACTTGAAGTTGATACCCAGGCCTATCATATATTGAACAGACATGCTCTTGCGGCTCGTTACCTTCATCATGAACTGAAGATTCCTTCACCTCCAACTCCCAACGAACCACTCGTCCTCAGCGTTAGAGAACTTTGGGATGATGAAAGAAGGCGCCGGGCTGCACGTGGCCTGCCACCTTCACCTGAACTTCCTGTTGATCTTAGCAGTTCTTCTAGAGGCCCTGGCGGTGCATGGGTTGCTGAAGCTAGATGGTGGGAAGAGATCCAAAAACGAATCGAAAGCGAAAGATACCAGCAGCCTTTAGTGATCGATCGGAAGGAGGGCTGGGAAAAATGGGCGATGACAACGTTTCAGAGTGTCGAGGCCCTCTGGGAAGACTCCTACAAGACTTGGAAACCTGAAGGAGCAATCAGTACACATGATGAACGCCAATTGTCTAATGCAGAAGCCAACGAACTGCCTGATGATATCACCGAAGACGTAGATGTCGACATAGCAATGCTTTCAAGTCAAGAGATGTCCAAAAATGTACAGATGGAGGAAGATGCATGGGCTAAGATGCTGGACCAGGAACAGAACGACGCGGATGATGACGACGAATACAATTATGACGAATCCCTCGACGAAAATCCTTTAGTAAATCGAGACGAACATAAAGGTCAAGATAATGAGGAGTACATTTACTTCGTATTCCTCTGGTGTATCTACTAATCATCCTGTAGCCCATTTAAGGGACCCCCGATAGATGCTGAGCCAGTGTACCCCAGCTTTACACACATGTCAAGGTGCCCCTCTACCTTAGTAACCTCATAGCATCCCGCTAAATACCACCGACAGTCCTTCAAATTCGGGATCTTCCACTCCTCCCGAGAGACTGTCTCCGTCACCGAGGTTAGCTTGCGCTATATCATTAGATAAATCTTATCGTATCTTTTAGTCGCCCGAAAGAAAGATCTCAAACGTTCGTCGTCGTATACCCGCTGGGCACACTCGCTTATATTTGCTACAGGAAGAACGGCAGCATTCCTCGCTCGCAGTCTCATAATGGATCTGTCTCAAGCTCACCTGTAAAGAGAACCTTCACATATCATTCGCAGCATACTTTGAAACATGTGCCCAACGCAAACGGCTTTGAGTACGCTCGTCAACCGCCATCTATCTCGGACCTTCTAGGAAGTCTTCAAATGCACAACATTCCCAGCAAGATCTACCGTGCCCCTTATTACTCCACAGAAACTGATGCTCCCGAACGGCCTCGAGAATATGCGGGATTGGTATATCATCTGAAAGGCGAAGGAATAAAAAACCTTCCAGGCTGGGAGCCTATCGAATCTGAGAATAGTCTCATCGAAGCAGGTGACATGCAGGGTTGGGAATACGCAGGCCATCCTCCTAGTGTGGCCTCTGTTCGAGCCTGGCTGAGATCTAATGAAGGAAAAGTATTGATTGGCGGGCAGAATGATCGCCTACGATCTCAGGTGCGTAGCATAGGTAACAGGCTCCCTTTTTGGTGATCGATCATATATCACACAGATCGAAGGCCCTACTCAAGCAAACGTCTACAACTTCAAGACCACCCCAGTAGACACAGGCTCTGTTTCTCGCGAAAGACCCGACATGACAGTATTTTCATTAGAAGTGTTTGGTAGGTTTCATTTCCCCTCTAGTTAGAAAATACCAATGCCTTCTCAAGCACCGTCACAAGCTGGCAAACTACCTGACCCAGATGCAGATGGTGGGTTATCGTTCAAAACCTCTATGTATTGCATTGATTGTATCGTTTATGTGTTAGCGTTGGCAGCGGCCTTCTTCTCGTTTCAAGATACTGAAGAGAAGGCTTATCAGTCAGGTATCGTTGCCATAGAATCACAACAATTCAGCCCCCTACAGATACGCGACTTCGCCATTGAAAAGGTTGAAAGCGAGCTAGATCTCATAAACGCGGTCATCGACAAAGTTTTGGATTTAGATCCAGACATCGTTGTAGGCTGGGAGGTTCAGCTCTCTTCTTGGGGATATTTTTCTGCCAGGGCCGCGACATACGGTTTGCATCTTTGTCTCTTGGATGCCAGATCTTGTCTCATCAAAGCATTTTCAGGTTTGGAAGTCTCGGAATTGATTTCGCGTGCCACACTATCAAGTCGAAAAAGTGGTTCTCTCCAGTGGGAAACTCGGAAAGCTTCCACCTTCAAGGCTGCAGGTCGTCATGTTCTTAACGTCTGGAGAATCATGCGTTCAGAACAGAATTTGAATACATACACGTTCGAGAACGTGGTTTTCAATGTTCTTCGACAGAGGTCTGTATTATATATATACGCTTTCATGCTACTGACGACGTTCCAGAACTCCTCATTATTCGTCCTCTACTCTAACCAACTGGTACCGGAGCGAAAATCCTGCACAATTGGGCATGTTATTTCGCTATTTTTCTTCGAGGACATCAATGGTACTCGACATTTTGAAGTCCACCGACGTCATCACCAAAACTGCGTAAGAGCGTTGCCTTCCTTTTCTGCCTGCATAAAGTAATACTTCACAATCAGAGAATTTGCCCGTGTGTTCGGTGTGGACTTTTTCTCCGTCATCAGTCGCGGCTCGCAGTTCAAAGTGGAATCATTTATGTTTCGTATTGCCAAACCTGAAAGCTTCGTTTTAATCTCACCGAGCAAAGTCGACGTACGTTCATCCTATAAACCCTTCGCTCGCTATAACGAACATGTGATCAGGTGGGGAAACAAAATGCTGCTGAATGCATGCCTTTGATAATGGAACCTCAGTCGGCATTTTATACCAGTCCTGTTGTTGTCCTTGACTTTCAATCTTTATACCCTTCTATCATGATAGCTTATAATTATTGTTATTCTACATGCCTAGGAAGAATAATCGACTTCCAAGGGCGAAACAAATTCGGTGTCACGGACCTCGAACGCACGCCTGGATTGCTGGAAAAACTTCGGGATCACGTACAGGGTGAGTGTATGCGCCACTTCCTAAGTACACATCTGATTTCGGCGCCTTTTGTCAGTTGCAGCAAATGGTATCATGTACGTCAAGCCCGAGGTCCGTAAAGGCTTGCTCGGCCGTATGCTTGTCGAGTTATTAGAAACACGAGTAATGGTGAAGCAAGCCATGAAGGGTGTCAAAGAAGACAAGGTGAGATTCGTTGCGTGTCCAAAATCTCTACCAGAAGACATGTGTGATTTTAGGCCCTGAGACGCATTCTGGATGCTAGACAGCTAGGACTAAAGTACATCGCAAATGTTACGTATGGATACACTAGCGCAACATTCTCTGGTCGAATGCCTGCTGTCGAGATCGCAGACAGCATTGTTCAAAGCGGTCGTGAAACCCTTGAAAAGGTTCGCCAGTAACCTGAAGATTTGCTTTACGTCCCGCCTGAATGTTTTTAGGCCATCATGCTTATCGACTCAACTCCTAAATGGGGCGCCAAAGTAGGTTCTCTTGTTACTGATCTCGATAATGCGACTAAGTTGTAATTTTCTTCAGGTCGTTTATGGCGACACAGATAGCGTTTTTATGTTAGCATATTCATTTGACTCCTTGATGGAATTGATTTAAAAATTCATCAGTTATTTGCATGGAAAGACCAAAGAACAGGCATTTCGCATCGGACAAGACATCGCTGACGCCATCACAGCTCTGAACCCTGCCCCCATCAAGCTCAAGTTTGAGAAGGTAAGTCGACGCTTTTGTTCAGTATCCTGGTTTTACAAGGTCAAAGGTATACCTTCCATGCGTCTTAATGGCCAAGAAACGCTATGTGGGGTATAAGTACGAAAGTATAGACGAAATGGAGCCTGCCTTTGACGCGAAAGGTATCGAGACCGTCCGTCGGGATGGAGTTCTTGCACAGCAGAAGATGACCGAAACGTGTTTAAAGTGAATTGATTACTCTGTTCTTAATAGATATGTATATTGAGGGCTCTTTGCCTAGGATCCTCTTTCGCACTCAAGATCTCAGCAAGGTCAAAGATTATTGTTGCAGGTCATGGTCCAAGCTTCTGGAGAATAGGGCATCAGTTCAAGACTTCATATTTGCAAAGGAAGTCCGCATGGGAACGTACAGGTGAGCCTCAAGTGGCGTATTTTTTCGAAGCTCTCAGGCTGATTTCCATGCAGCGACAAAGTCCCACCTCCGCCAGGCGCAGCTGTAGCAGCTAGACGTACACTACTGGATCCACAGCATGAACCGCAATACGGGGAGCGCGTACCGTACGTGATTTCCAGAGGTCCACCTGATACACGGCTGGTGGATCGTGCAATGGAACCTCTTGACTTGCTGAACAATCCGTCAGTTTCATAGTGGCATTTTTACCGCGCGTCATTGACAGCAATATTATAGGCATTCCTCCCTCGATGCAGAATACTACATATCGCGAGTGCTTATTCCGCCATTGGAACGAATCTTCAATTTGGTAGGTGCAAACGTACGGCAGTGGTATGATGACATGCCCAAGTTGAAGCCTGTCGGAGAGCGTCCTGCTTCGCCTTCGAAAAAGAAGGCTAGACCAGAAGCTATCCAACGACTCAATATCGACGAGCATTTCGGCAGTTCGTCGTGTTTCACGTGCGGTTCATACGCACCGGAAGGTGGAGTAGAGTTTCATGGTTCCCTAGCATTGCAGCTAAGTTGTGTGACAGGAATCTGCGACGTATGCCGTATGGATACTCGAGCCACAATGTCTGGTGTCCTAAATCGTATCAATGTCATTGAAAAACGCTTCACGGAAACGCAGAAAGTTTGTGCTTCGTGTGCACAAATACCAGGAAGCGAAGAGATACGCTGCGAATCATTGGACTGCCCCTGGTTGTTTGCGAGGAAGAAAGCAGAAAGCAAGCTGAACACGCTGGATACATTCAAGGATTTAGTACACGACTTGCAGCTAGACGCTTTGGAAGACGAAGAGGCCGAAATGAACGAATTGCGTTGATCTATTGAAAGCCATGGCTTCCGAAGTTTAATTCATCAAGATACCAATTGACTTGTCCGCAAATTTATTTTAAACAAAGAGGAAGTCCAGGAGGTAAAACACAGTCATTCGTCACGCTGTTTGGTATGGACCAGGTGGAGGCGGTGGCGGCGATACAGGGTTGGATGAACGATGTGGTGCAGCCACTGGCACTCGTGGCGCGGGTGGAATAGCCGCTTCCTCGTCTAAGTTCTGATACCCGTCCCTTCCTGTCGAAGTGAAGCCTCCGGGCATAGACCAAACTTAATTAAAAAATAAGTCTCTCATAAAAGGGGGAGCATACAGAACGCACCAGTAGGCCCGCTCAAATCATTCCCACGCAGACCTAGTCCGCCAAATGTCGCTCCTCGCTGACGAACTGCAAGCCCACAGGCGGCGAGAGTCGGAATCTGTACACGTCAGCGCCAGTGCAGTGTTGAACAGAAACACCGCACCTTTAGAATGAGGAGAAGAATGGTCAAGAACTTGATGAACCCGTGTTGGCTGTTGTTAGCCATCCATATGATATCCCAGACCAATGAGCCAGCCAAAAAGCCTGTGAACTGGTTATGGGCGTAGTATGAGCGAAAAGGACATTCCGAAAGTCGAATACCGCACATTCTGTAGGGCAGAAACAGATTCCGTGTTCTCTTGTCCATATAGTCCATAGAGGAAGAGAGGGAAGTTATAGATTGGAGCTGAAAACGCAGAGACGGTAAAGGACAAGACCTGGAAATCATTGGTAAAGGAAACCGAGGGAATAGAAAAACTTACCGCCCCGCCCAGGAGAAGTTTTGAAGGATCAAGGCCTTGGACGAAATCCATAGTGGTAGTAGGACGGAAGCAACACTGGAACGGGTCTGTTTGGCTCACGTGGCATCTGTGTTCTTTTCTTATTCAGGTAATCACCGCCAAAGTCAAAACGCGATAATGCTGTTTAATATGATACATGCAAACAAGGATTATATGGATAGCAAGGTTCGTAAAAAGTAAAGATGTATCGATTCTAGCCTTGAGCCAGATATATGATGATGTATGTGCGGCCTTGAGCCTGCAAAAGAAAACCTAATGTGATACAGTTTAACGAACAATTCCCAAGGAAACCTGGAGAGAAAAGAGATAACGACAACGGAGGACGGATGATTGGTAACAAGACGGATGGTGTATGTATGTATTGCGATTGATAGATATGGCGGAATTTGCGTAATGGAAGAGCACAGAGAAGAAAAAATATTGAAATGTATACGCTTGGTTTTTTTGACGGCTAAACGTACAAGACACGTTTACCGCTTGGCGCCCCTTCGGTTGGGCAACTTCTTGATCTGCCTCATACCATTAGGGGGGGCAGAGGGTGCCGCACCGATGGTGAACAGAGTCCCACCACTCGATGGTGCTGCCGGGGTAGTGGATGCCGCCCCAAAAGGATTCGACGATCCCCCAAACCCGCCTCCGAAACCAGTGCTAGCCACTGAAGGGAGATTGGTGCTGCCGGTTGCAGGCGAAGCTGGCTGAGATCCGAAGCCAAATGGATTCGTAGTCGCAGGCGCTGCCGCAAACGAGAACGACGGAGAGGGATTGTTGAACGTCGATGGGCTATTCGGTGCCGAAAGTGGCCCCGAAGGGAAGGTGCTCGTAGTACCGCTAGATGCTGCGCCAAAGCCGAATCCTGATCCCGACCCCGATCCTGTAGCAGAATTCGGTGATTGGAAGGAAAATGCCCCGGCCGTTGAAGGTCGAGGAGGGTCTTCACTGGTTTTACGTGTGAATGGGAAGCTAGAGGAGGTACCCGAGGATTGACCAAAGCCACCAAACCCTTTGTTCTCCTCCGGCTTGTTCTCCTTTGCGAAAGGATTGGAGGCTGTAGGTGCTGCTCCAAAAGCGAAAGATTGAGTCATTGAACCCCCAGATTGGCCAAACGACGAACCACCACTAGTGTTGTTGAACGACGGGAACAGACCTAGGGTGGGACGAGGCTCAGCGATTTTGGGACCATTAGTGATTTGCATATCCCTTGTGGGACTCTCATCCATCTTGATCTCCTGGTCTTGATTTGGTGGCGTTACTGGTCGAGGATTCATTGCTGCCGAGCCAAATGAAAATGGTTTAGGCACGTCAGACGTAGAACCGCCCCCGAAAGAAAACGACGTCGCAGGTGCCGATGTTGACGTCGGGGTAAAACCAAACGACGGCTTCTTGTCGGCGTCTGAGATCGGAGGTGTGCTTGGAGTAGCACCAAAGCCAAACATAGATGAAGGACTGGATTCATTCTTCTTGTCACTTGGTCCCGACCCAAAAGCAAATGATACGGGGTTCGCAGCCCCACTGTCCTTCGCAGCTGTCGGGGCCGGTCCGAAGGAAAATGGCGGCTTCGGGGCTGACACCGTCTTGTCTGAGGGTGCACTAGGTGGACCGAACGCGAATGCTGGGTTGTTACCACCTGCGCCTGGGACAGGCGCAGGTGCAGAGCTCAAAGAAAATGGCGATTGAGCAGTCGTCGTTTCTTTGTTCGAGAGCGCACCACCGAACGATATAGCAGGTGTACTTGGTGCGGCCGGTGCCGGGTTACCAGCGAAAGTGAATGCAGTAGTAGTGCTTGGCTTGGGTGCAGAATCTACGGCCTCTATTTGTTTTGCAAAGAACCCATTTGTCTTCGGTTCGGCGGAGTTATTAGGGGTTTGACCAAAGCTGAACGCGCTCGAGCTGGTGCCCTCTTTTGCCGCATTACTGCCGAAGGCCAAAGTCAGCGGCTTCTGTGCTTGATCTGGCTCGGCCGTCTTCGCAGGCGCAATACTAAACAAGGGTGGCGGTGGGGTTGAGTCAGCAACACTGGAACTTCCCGGGGCAGGACTGCTGTCGAAAGAGAAAGATGAGGGCTTAGATGTGTTCTCGGCAGGAATGGAAGTCTGAGGTCCGTCCTGTTTGACAGACCCAAACAAAGGAAACGACGTCGTCATCCCTGAACCACCGAAAGCGAATATACCGCCACCACCGTTAACGGCGGCGGGGACGGGTGGCTCGTTGTGGGCATTCCCGGCATTGTCATCCTTCCTGATTCCGTTCCAGAGGGGATTGTCGGCATCATGAACCGGAGCCGACGGTGCCTGCGTGGCGGCTGGCGGCGGCGTTAGACTGAACGGTAAAGATGTGGCTGCGGGGGCCCCCGTCGCTGTCAATGTTATTGGTGGCACCACCAAAGGCGTCTGAGCGACAGTCTTGCTTGAAGCGAAGAAATCCGGGATGCCGCCTTTCGTCTTCGGCAGGGTTTCGGCCGTTGACGAAGCAGGTACAGCGTCTACTTTCGCATGCATGTCAGGTGCGGATGTCGATGGCGTAAAAGGGGAAGCCGTAGCAGAGGCTTGTCCTGAACCGTTAGATGGCGGGATCGAGGTAGTGCTCGATACCGAGGAAGTACCAGACTGGAAAGAGGAGATTGAAAAGGGTAGTGAGGGAATGGGTGGTTCCTTCGCTTTCGACAAGTCCGGTGTAACAACATTTTGAGGTTTGTCGGCCTGTTCGTTCGTCAGTTCTAGGACTGATGTTATTGAGGGATGACTTACATCTTTGGCAAAACTGAAGCCAGCTGGGATGTTGAATACGGGTACATGTTTTGCCGCCTCTTCCATTATCTTCATTTCTTTCCTGGTTTCCTCCTCCCGCTCCTCGTCTTCACCGTCATCGTAAACCGCAGAAAAACCATTTCTTCCAGGCCGAGAAGGGCGATCAATATGGTTGCGTGAGGTAAAGGTACGCCCGACTCGAAGGGAAGAGCTCGAAGGCATAGTCGACTGCTTCTCTACTGCCTTCGAAGTCTTAGGCTGATTGTCTGGCAACTTGAATTCCCCGTGATCCTTGTTGACCTCTGGAAGGATATCACTCAAAGGTCGGCCTTCGTTCATAGACACATCAACATCATTCAGCCCGCCCTTAGATGGTACGACTTCAACATTAGCCCTTCTGCTTCGCGCAAGATGCTTTTTAATGCCCGCGTCCCCTGCATACGGCTTAGTTTGATTAGCTACCTTCGCTTTAACAGTGCGTCCTCCGGGCATTCGTTGATAAGACTTCTTGCGAGAGAACATGTCCGTAGCATCCCCAGGAGATGATGCAAGGGCACTGTTTTCTCGAAGACGAGATGGCTTGAGGGGAGTTCTGTATACATCCAACTCATGTAGGGTACGCTCAGCGGTGGTTGGTGGACGAGAGCCTATCAAAAACTTATGTAAAAAGCTGAAAAAAAAATTAACCTGCTGAGACAAACCTTTCACAGACGTTGACTGCGAGCCAAAGAGAAGAGAACTAGAGCTATGCTGGCGCACAGGAGACTGAGTCTGTAAACAAGGAATCAGAGAGCCTGTCGGCAACGAATTGCAAGGACTTACTCTTCTCTGGGTATCTACAAGGGAGCCGAGAGTGGTCTGGGGCTTGCTCGCCTCGGGAACAGGACCACGGACGAAAACGGGTTTGGAGCCAAGAGAAGAGATCGTGGGAGGTTCGGAAGTATCACGCACAGGTTGGGGTGTGACAGAAGCGCGGACACGGAAACCAAGAGGAAGAGAGGTATCGCGAATTTGGGATCCGGACGAACGCAGAAACGAGCCTGGCGCTGGTTCCATAGACATATCTCGAGCAGCGACATTATGTAAGGGCGGCAAAACGACGCTTTGCATGGTAACGTCCCGAGAAAGGCGCCGAGTGATTGTTTTCCGAGGGGGATCGATGGACATGGTACGGCTAAACTGGTTTCGAAGGGGAGACAAAGTAGTGCGAGGTTCATTACGGGGAATATCAGGAACAGTAGTCGCGGGTAGCGTAAGTGAAGATGAACGATTGGAAGGATCATTTGATAAATAAGAAGAGTGAAAGAAAGGTTGGAAGGCAGAACTGGGTGGGTCGAGATAGCCGTTTGCCGTATGCGGCGGAGGCTGCGATGCCGCTCTATCCGGACTGCGGAGCCTCAGACGCTTTGGAGCAGGGCTGTCATCGTTGCCGTCGACTGGCTCGTTCTGCTGGCCGTCGAGGCGTCTCCGCTTGCCCATCTCATCCTTAGAGTCATCAAACTCTTCGGACCCGGAAAAAAGGCGTGCAAGCGGTTTTGGCACGTAATTCTTGACGGAACTGAGAAAAGATGAGTTTCTGCGGGTCAACTGCCTAGTGCCAGCCGCCCTCGGCAGACGTCGATGGTCGTCTTGGGAGGAGGAGCTTGACATGACCGCAGGAAACAAGGGCTGATGTCACGCCTCGTGACACTTCCAGTCACATCTCTCACATTTTTGATGTGCCTGAGCAGGTGCGCGTGACGTCAGACTCGGCTCGGATGCCCTGCCCCGGCTCGGATTCGCCGTTCTTTCCTATCGCCATGTTGCGAAGCGTGCCTCGGTCTGTTGTCCTACTGAGGCGAGGCGCCAGGCAGCTATCAGAAGGTCCCGTTATCGAGGTGTGTTGCCTTCCGTTGACATGGTTATTGCCTCAACAATGATATTAGATCAGAGAGGCTTGCGTTTTTGTTGACTCGGTTTTTCCAATACAATTGAGCAGATTCGAGTATGCATCGTATGTTGTATTCGAAATCTTCTGGTTCTCATTGTTCTACAGTATCCGGCGTTATATTGGTTTCCTTAGAGAGGAAGGCCTTGTCCAATCACTACGTGACCGACTGTCTTCAGTAAATGCCCACGGCTTTCGTATCACATCCTTAGAGCCGCATCCCAAGGACGGCGGTGTCTTTGTCCGCTTCGCCTACAAGGCTGATTCCGAGAATGCCCTTGAGAGTATAGAGCAAGAGCTTAAGCGCAAAGTCCAAGATCATGGTGGTCTTCCGTCCTGGCTGGGAATGAGCTCTGGCAATATCTGGATGGTAAAAGGCATACCGTGGAACGAAGTACGTAACATGCACGTCTTCAATTGCTGAGGCCTATAATGCCTATAGGACATGTACCACTTCGCCTCCCCGATAGTCAAAGTCGCGTTTGAAGGACCAGATGTTCATCAGGAAACCCTATACAAGCTCTTGCGAGTATGCACCTCCCTTTCGCCGATTGTATGTACCTAAATATCTGCTCTAGCCTTATGGTCGCATCAGAGACATCACAGATCCCATTCCTGTGCCTGCAGGCTCCTCCCGCTTTTCCACCGTCTCCTTTCAAAAGATTCGCTCTGCTGCAATTGCGCGAAATGTCCTGCACGGCTTTGAGATGTCTTCAGGTAATACTATCACCAGGCTGAGCACAAAATACGAAGATCCCATTCGTGTACATGCCATACGAGACTGGCTATCAGGACATCCCAGGATCGTATTGCCTGTTGTGGTTTTTCTGTTGGGCACATTAACGTATACCGTAAGTGTCATCTAACCCGACCTTTTCTGTATCTACTTATTTCACCTTTTAGATCTTTGATCCCTTGCGCTCCCTCATGGTACAAGGAAAAGTGGAAGACTGGTTTGACGTCCAAGGTTGGTTTATTATAAGTGATGCTTTACAAAAATCTCAGCGTCCTTTAGAGTTCAAATTTTATCAGTGGATAAGAAAGAACACGGTTGATCGATTATATTTGGCTTCGAAAGTCTCCCCACCCACCGCAACCGATGGGTGGAAGGAGAGGAAAGAAGCTGAAATAGCAGTTCGAGCTTATCTGGCAGATTTACCGAGTATGTCATGTCATCAGCTTCAGCCCTAGAGGTCTAAATTATCTTTTAGCAACTGTCACATTTGTTCATGGTCCCCAAGGTAGCGGTAAATCGACGATGCTCAGGACGGTTCTGGATGATACCGACCGGAAATCGTTGACGATTGACTGCGGACCTCTACTTCAATCCAGTTCTGATGCCCAACTGGTCAAAGGGTTGGCCAAACAAACAGGCTATTGGCCATTCTTCTCCTTCCTCAATTCCGTGAATCATCTATTAGACCTGGCAAGTATGGGTCTCATTGGTCAAAAAGGTGACTCAAACCGAAATAGTCGCGCATTTTACTCATTCATCTGGTTCGCAAGCCGGAATGAGCACGTCATTGGTGGAACAGCTACAGTCGATCCTGGATGTCACCGAGGATGCACTCAAAAATGTTGGTTCATCACATCGATTTATACTTAACAAGCAGGCACGCCTCACGGAAAAGGAAAGGTCGAAGGCTGCACTGCGGGAAAAGCGGAGCGATGGTAGCTTGGAACGTAGTGCTGGAGTTGAGGGTGATCTCCATACGAGAGAAAAGCTGTTGGCATTCGATGCACATTTGACGAACACTGATCCCGAGACGCCAGTGGAAGAAAGAGTCGACAAAAAGCGGAGGCCAGAAAGTGCTGAGGACGTCGAGGCCGTGAAATCGTTACCAATTGTGATTATCAAAAACTTTGAGAGAGGCCCGGGGTCTAGTGACGAGTTGCTGAGTGTCCTTGCTACATGGGCTGCTAGGCTTTCGGAACACCAGGTATGTGGTTTTCTTATTGCGCAGCTCCTTTAATCGATCGTTGGTCAGATTGCACATGTCATAGTCGTCAGCGACAACAGAGAGAATATGAAAAGTCTTACCAAAGGTAATGATCGCGTTCAGGATGAGCACTTGTGTACTGATTTTCCAACACTAGCCCTTCCTTCGAAGCCGCTTAATTTGATAGCCCTCGATGACGCAGATACAGCCAGCGCTTTAGCTTTTGTCAAAGAGAAATTACTAGACGCTAACATCGACTTGCAGTTTTCGCCCGTACAGACAACGTACCTAGAGAGACTAGGTGGACGATCGAGCGATTTGGAAACTGTACTTCTTGCCTTCTTGTACATACCATGCCTGTGTCTGATCGCTAACGTCACAATAGCTCATTCATAAAGTCCGCAATGGCCAGCAAATTGAAGAGGCCGTCGAGGACATTATCAATCGGGGTGTCGGCGAAATCCAGAAGAGCGCTTTTGGGGACGATGAGGACGATGCAAAGCTCCTGCCCTGGACGAGAGAGCAAGCGTGGATAGTTGTGAAAAGGCTCGCGAATCAGCCTGAAGTCAGTCTTTCATTGGGCAACCCCGCATTTCGCTGATAATTCCTCCAGATTTCGTATTCCGAGATTTTGTTGGATTTCCCTTTCAAAGGCGATGAAGCGCCTCTGCGGAATATGGAGCACGCTGAGCTCATTTCTATCGGAACGCATCTAGGTGACATCAACTCGACCTCTCCTTCCAGGAATAGAATAATTCACACATGTTACTAGGCCGCCCGTCAACCATCAAGCCGGGCAAACCAATCTTCAAATGGGTATTCCAGCGCTTAGAGAAGGGTAAAATTTCTTAAGCGACCCATCTTCGTATGGATTCTTACCTTCATTCATAGACGCCATCTTCCAGGCGACTCAGGATCTAGCGTTCAACGAGAAAATCATCGCCACTGCCGAAGCCAACATCAAGGCATACGAACAGGAGCTCTCCACACTCAAAAACATGGGAGCGGATACAAGTTTCTGGTCCAATTTCAGCATGTCGTCGGTTCTTTCGCAGCGGGCGAGATATCTCCTGAATAAAACCATGGTGGCACAGAACAAGGTAGAGACGCTGGAGAAGCAAAATTTGCTGCTAAAGAAGACGCTGGCGCAGCGGACATGACACTTTGTACGATAGAAACACATCTTTTACAACAACACGCAGAAATTATTCCGATTTCCCTGTCGCAAAACTGACTTTTTCGTGAAAGCGTTCTGCGTTGCTGGAGCGGGATGTTCCTTTGTGTACAACCAATAAGCCATCTTGCCTGTTTCCTTCCATCTCTGCTTGACTTGCACGAAACCGACGGCCTGCATGATATCTCGGAGGCGGTCAAAGTCCAAGTAGCGCGAATTGGTTACGCACGGGAGAGGAAGCTAAGACGTAAAATTGAGTATCTGGGTTGAAGGTAGAGGAGCATGTGTGTATACCGCTAGAAAGAGCTTCCCCCCAGGCGGAAGCATGCTATGAGCCAGACGTAGCATACGGCCTACATAAACAATCATGAGCACGCACTTCAAGCTGGTGAACGCAACACACACCCCGGTCTTCTGGCCTGGGAACAAAGTTGAGAACAAGACTCAAACTGATGATATCCCATTTCTCGCGATTCTCCTCTTCGTCCATGAGCAGGAAGTCCTGCTCGATGATAGCGGGATGGCGGGAATGCAGGTCCATGGGCGTCGCGTCTATCCACGAGGAACAAGACTTGTAGTTATCAGGAAGGAGTGCCCTGCGCTAGAATATCAGCATGGACTTTGGAGACGTATGGGCACTGGTCGTATTCACCCTACTTCAAGTAATCTTCAAGAAGAAGAAGAAGAAATAAGAAAACCGTTTTGCAATTAGAGACAACCTACTTGAGTTTTTTCGCGCCCTGTCCTGCGCACCCCATCTCCTTCAGCCACCCAATAAGCACCTTCTCGCTACCCCCTCCTCTGTCTTTGCCCTGCCCAATAGCCGACATGCTCTGGTAACACTCAATCCCTCCCAGCTCGTCGATTTGACGCTGAATTTCCGCCAGCTTCTGGGCGTCCTCCAGCTGGGCTTGCTGCTTCAACAGGACATGGAACTGTCGAATAACTGTCCGGCTCGCCTGGGGCTTGCTCGACGAGGCATTTCCTGACGGAGTGCTAGTAGCAGTAACAGGTACTTTTCTCTTGCGCGCTTTGGGCATAGATCCACATCAAGGCCGGAAGAAGAGTGCGAATTTCAATTGAAACGTCGATCAGCAAAAGCGATCCCAACAATAGTATTTGTATTCACTACTTGTGCACAAAAACAAAAACAACGGCGCCGAAGGATTTATACAAGAAGGAGAATGTTTACCTGTACAATCATACTTCGGTATAACATCTAACAATATCGAAAGGAAGAGAAGAAGAATAAAGGAAGAGAGTGGATAAGAAACCACATAGAATAGAAAAAAATGGGCGCTTTTCTAAGTTGTAACGGGTGGTTGGGTGGTTCATCTCAAACGAATCCACTTCCTCCACGCTTCGCATCGATCTTCTTGAAGCGTTCCTCTTCCTTCCTCTGCGGCAATATGAGCATCAAGAGAATGTACGATCAAAACGTGCTAACCTTGTTTATAACACATAAAGATGCGAGCAAAAGACAGAGCACGATCGCCATGAAGCCGTAAACCTAGAAAATAATCAGAAATAGGGCAGATATACACAATCACAGCCATTCCGTACAGTTCTGTTAAAGACGCCAGTCAGCGCCGCACAGAGTGGAACAAAAGGGACATACGTGAATATATTGTTAAGAGTCATATCCGCAAAGGCAGTAATGGGGGTAACACAGAAGAACTTGGCATTGTTGTCGGCAGCTGAATCAAGCGTGTTGAGGAAATCGACTTGAGATTGGGTACAGTGAGTGCCACCGATTTCTTGATTGTCAGTGGCGTTGAAGTAACCACAGCAATTGAACTACAGGGACGTCAGAGATGCACAATTAAAGAGATGTAACAGATTAACCTTGTCTTGGACACTGATCCGATTGGCAGCGCTCTGTTGAACCCAAACATCATGGAAATTGGCCCGTTCATGTAAGGTGTAGAACCAGACGAAAGAACCGATGACAATGATACCTAGCGCATCGAGCACCAAGGCATAGTTGAGGATGACAAAACCGATGGTGACGTGGTTTCGCTGGACAACGGCTGCGATGGAGATGGCAAAGGTGACCAGCAGTGCAACGGCGAGGACAGTGCCGGCTAAACAGTAGGGTTAGGGTTTCGGTAATGAATGTGGGGCAGCGACGTACCCGTCAGATTGGCATTCGAGAGCACCATGTTCATGAGAAGGTTGGGCGCCCGCCATACGAGGGAGAGCGCGAGCGAGACGACGCCTGCCGCAAGGAGACAGACGTCGATACAGGCCCACGCACCCATCAGCTTTCTGGACACCATTGTGATTGTTTGCTAAAGGCTACCACAGCCAATGAACGGGTGGCAATCGGGTATTGAAGAGAAGACGCACCAGAGAATGTGTCGAAAAGAATGGCTCTTCCAGAGAGGAACGGGAAAGGCAAAGATACAGAGGCGGCTGTAGCACCAGGCAAAGTGTTGAAGAGAAATAAAATGAAGGAAAGGACGGTCAACGTCTTGCAGAACTGCAAATGCACAAGGGTGAGCCTGCCTGGAACGAAGGAGAAGGAAGGAAAGGTGGTACTTGCCAACGTCTCCCACGACGGAAATGATCGTTTGATTACCTACGCAAAGCTGATGGTGTTTATAGTGGTTGCCATGGCCACGTGCGAGGGGTCGGGCTAGGACCTCCCACAGGAGCACAATGAGGGTCTAGCTCCCGATGAAGGTAATTATGGTAATTGAGCCCGAAATAAAGCATGAACATCAGCATGGCTCGCGACGACAATCACACAGGCGGCAGTTTCATTGCTCTAGACTTCTTTGCATCAACAGCGAGGCAGTATGTTGAGGACACTATAACAGGCAATAGGAATTCCATAAACGGCAGAGCACAGGATTTGTCACTTCGCCTCCGAAATTGCTCGAAGTTGCCGAATTTGACTCTTGAGTCAATGTGACCGTGACGAACCGCATTCATTCTCCCCTTCTACCACCATCTACACCATCCCCCACACTATCATGAGCGACGACTGGGACACCAAATTGGTTATCGGCTCCAAGAGACAGGTAGCCAAAGTCACCAAGAAGGATTCCGACCTCAACGGTATGTACGCGTGTACCCCAACTTTCCCCGCATTTTTTCTAATTTTCCGTCTAGCTGTGCGTCCAAGTAATACCTTCCTGCGAGCTGAACTCACACTCCAAAATAGGCCAGGAGAGCAGGCGCCGTCGTAGGCACCGACAAGAAGACGACAGCGGGTGGTAACAAAGCGCATCAGGGTACGTATGCCTTCACTGCCGCACTCATCGGCCTCATCGTCATCCACAGGCACGGACCACCAGCGCATCGCAAAGCTCGACCGTGACAACGAAGTCGCCCCTCCGTCAAAGATCCCTCCGTCTGTCGGTCGCGTGCGTCCCCCGGCTTTCCTCCGTCAAGTCTCCACACTGATATCATCAAACAGGCTATGCAGACCGCACGAATGGAACTCAAACTCTCGCAGAAGGACGTTGCTCAGAAGATCAACGAGAAGCCCTCCGTGCTGCAGGACTATGAATCGGGCAAGGCTATTCCCAATCCACAGATCCTTGGCAAACTTGAACGGACCCTTGGTGTAAAACTTCGGGGTATGTGCGCTCAGGATGACTCATACTCCGCATTGCTGACTTCATCTTCCTTTGCAGGCACCGGGATTGGGGAAAAACTGGGAGGGCCCAAGAAGTCATGATCTTGTTCTCTCCCACCCCTTTGTGTAGACTAGAGTTCGTTATGTTTTGTTGAATAGATGCTTTAAATCTTGTCTCCCTCCATTCATCTCTCAAGGCTTGGGGCAACGCTCCATTTGGCGTCTGCAGTCCCTCTGGGCCGGGGACAAATGCTTCGATAGTTCCATTGGGCCAAAAGGTTGCGTCTCCACTGCTTGCAAGAAACCTAGCGTAAATTCACACGTCAGATATTATATCCTCACTGTCTTTATTGCGCTGTATGCCGACTAGCACCTATGCTCCAGTGTATTCAATCTCCATAGGATCACAAAGGCGCATTGAGGAACCATGTATTGAAATCAAGCCCCCTCGGAGTGCTGTGGCCTTCTGTGCGCGATCCCGATGCGATCACACATGCTGTATGGCATCAAAAAATATATTTGTACTCTAAAATATATTCATCTTGGAAGGTCTAGAACCGTGGTTAACAGCAGGACGAGATGAAAAGGATGGGCATACCTGACTCGAACATATACAGCAATAAGAATTACAAGCGGAGCAACAAGGTACACAATTAGGCGTACGGGCAAGGATAGATATTTTGTTCCCCAATGGGAGTACAGACCGCCAAAATTGACCGTCAAGAGCAATAGAGGGAACAAGATGTAACCAGATATCCTAGTCAAAAGTCAGACGGATGTAATAGTAACCGGGTGTTTGGGTACAAACCTATGGTACCGCCACATGAGCTTTGCCTTCATGCCTCCCCCAAACGCAGCACCATCAAACCAGACACTACCCCCTCCAACAGCAATCTGCACGAGAATCCAGCACATGGACACCAAGCCTAATTTGCCGTGCCAAGTAGTAAAGTGATTGTGATCGCGGATATGCTTGTTCCACCAGACGGCAAATGTACCGACGGTGACTATCGGGAATGCACAGACAAATATGGCGAGCTGATGACGGCTAAGTCCTGCGGCCTTGGTCTTGGGCTGGGAGGTTGGTTGGAGGGTTAGGATGCCTGTTGAGTGTGAGCACCTGCGAGGGAGATGTTGGAGAATGGCGAACCGTAGACGAAGAAGGACACGGCCAGGGACTGGAGAGTCGGGTGTAAAGAGAACCATGCGACACTTGTAGGGTCATTGATGAGGACGGTGAACCAGGAGACGAATAGGAAGACCTGTAGACGATATTGAGTGCTGAGATTGAGGCAAAAACAAGGACATACCCCTGCTGCACCCTGGGGACTTGATGTCATCTCTGGAACGCGATTCTAGAAGGATAGACATACCATGGCAGCATACAAAGCAACCGCATCGCCGTGACGGGTCTCTGGCTTGAGAAGCTGCTCTTCCTGACCCATGTCTTGCTGGCCAGGTGGAAGGAGGAGTTCGTAGTCGTCGGATTCTGGCATGGCTTATCAAGACTTCATGGAGGATGCCACGTATCCTGAGACGAGAACTAACCCAGCTAATGAGCGCTTGAACGGAGGCACCTGATTGGATACCCGACTCGAGCGATGTCAAGCACCAGTCTTAGTCACACGCGTAATGGTGTTCACGTCAGACGCATCCCTGCTTTAAATCACGATGGAGACCCGCCCTGCAGTGCATGTCCACAAAACTCGTCCTCTTCGTGCTGCTGTCTGCCATATCCGCCATCTGCCTTCTCCCCCGTGCCTCCTTCTTCAGGCGTCCCCGGCCCGCCATGACGTCACCGCTTCCCATGAACCAGTCCGAGTGGACCGCTGCCCTGGACTCGCTCCCAGCCACACCGGACAACATACCCGCTTTCTTCTATGCCCACGGCAGTCCCTTTCTCGCCTACCCGGAGCACCTTAGCCGTGGCGGCGGGATGGCAGACTGGCAGGGGCCCAAGGGTCCTCTCGCAAAGTTCCTCAAGGACTTTGGCCCCGTCCTCTTGCAAAAGTACAAGCCTCGCGGCATCGTCGTGTTCAGTGCGCACTGGGAGACACTGGGCGAGAGACTCGGTGCGTATCCGGCCATCATCCACCAAACTTGGCCTCACGCCTACTTAGTAACCGATTATGGCTCCGAGAACCCGTTGTTGATGGACTACTTTGGCTTCCCGGCTCAACTATACCAGTTGAAGTTTAGGTCGAAAGGAGATTCAGGTATTTCCCAGCGCATCGTGCAGCTGTACAAAGAGGTATGGGCCACCGTCTGCCAAGTATCGCGTCTTGACATCATTCAGGCCAACTATCTCGTCCGCACTACCACAAAACTCGAGTCTCGCGGCGACGATGGCCGTGGCTTTGAGGGTCCTGGACTAGACCATGGTGTCTTTGTTCCGTTTAGACATATGTTTGGTGATGAATTCATGGATACGCCTATCGTCCAAGTCTCCATCGATTCCTCCATGTCCCCCGAAGGCAACTGGAAGCTAGGCAAGACCATAGCTGCATTGAGGTTAGATTTATCTCAAGTCTCTTCACGCCAATAACCCGTCTTTCCCCAGGGAAGAAGGCATACTCGTCCTCAGTGGAGGCTTACCTATCCATAATCTACGCGACTTTTCCTCCTTTGATCCTAATTCGGCAAAGCCAATTGTCAAGGACTTTGACAAGGCCATTCTGGATGCCGTAACAAAGCTAGAGGTATGTCCTCGTTCGTTAATGGTTCCAAGATCTAACCCTCGGTTTCAGCCTGAGGAGCGAAAGCAGGCCATGTTTAACCTGACCAAGCACCCTGGCTTCCGCGCTGCCAACCCCAGAGAAGAACACTTTGTCCCGCTGTACATTGCAGCTGGAGCTGCAGAAACGGGCAAAGTCAAGGTTCTGAATGCTTTGTATGGCATACCCACCATCGCATTCGGATTGTAGTCGTTTAATCATTCTAATTATCTGACCAAGAATATCTCATCTTACACGGCACTTTACCTGATCAGCATAAATATTTTCAGAGACGTACGCCCACTAAGCAACAAGTGCAGCCGCGTTAAAATATTGTTCTTCCACTGGGAAATTTGAACACTCCGGCTTAAAAAGCCCGTCCTGCCCGAGACATACAGCCAGTTATGCCGATCCACAAACAAGGTTATAAAGCATCGTCACCGCGCTTCTCTGTGAACTCTTTCCATGACTTCTCCAATCAAAGTCGGATTCGTTGGTCTCTCCAAGCAAGGCTGGGCGTCCATTCTACTTGCTCCTACACTGCTCAAGAATGAGAAATACAGCCTCACGGCAGTATCTACATCGTCTCCAGAGTCATCTAAGGCATCGGCGGAGAACCAAAGCAAAGCAGTAGGTCAACCTGTAACGCCGTACTATGACTCGACGTCCAAAATTGCTGCCGATCCCAATGTTGATTTCGTCGCAGTTTCCGTCAAGTCGCCTAATCATTACGACGCCCTCACCCCGGTTCTTGATGCCGGCAAAGATTTCTTCATCGAGTGGCCTGCTGGAAGGAACACCAAGGAAACTTTGGAGTTTGCAGAGAAAACTCACGCGAAGGGTTTGCGATCGATGGTCGGGCTCCAGGGGCGGTACTCTGCTGTGGTGAAGAAGGTTTGATCTGGGCGCTGATGTATCTCGCATAACGCTGATTCGAATCTCAGGTTAAAGAAATTATCGAGTCTGGAAAAATAGGAAAGATTCTTTCTACATCTCTGGTGTGTATGCTCCTTGAAGATGCCGTCCAGTGCTTGCTAATCATTGTCTAGGTCGGCTTAGTGCCGAGAGAGCTAGGGTACTGGGGCCCCCAAATTAACAAAGAAAACGCAGCAATTACATCTGACCCCAGTGCTGGGACGTTTGAAACTGCCTGCTTCATAGGAAACCTCATCTTTCTACAGGGTCGTCTATGCTGGACATCGCTATTGGCCATCATCTCGACGTCTTGACCTACATATTCGGTGACCTCGGCTCCCTCAGCGCAACCGCTGAAATCCTTTATCCTACAGCGGAGGTAGTAGACACCGAAGGTCATGTCCTCAAAACGATCGCAAACACCTCAGCCGACCACATCTCGTTCACTGGGGCATTCAAATCTGGTGTTCTCGTCAGCGAGAGCTGGCGTGGAGGCGTTCCCGCCACTCCAGGCCGACAACCGCTTCTGTGGGAGATCGACGGAGAGCAAGGCTCTATCCGGCTGACGGACGATCATATGAGTGCCGCTTTCGTGCACATTCGCGACCCGAGGCTCTATTTGAATGGAGAACTTGTAGAGGTGGCGAGCACTGGGTTGATGGGAAACTTGGCTGCTGGATGGGCAGAGTTCGCCAAAGGAAAGGAGGGCACACATGCGACGATTGACGACGCTGTGAAAGTCCATCAGGTAATAGACGCCATAACCCTTAGCGCGAAGGAGGGCAGGAGAGTGGTGCTCTGAGATATCGGGTGTTAGCCTTCATGTAGTGTTTGATCTTTCCCTTGAATACAATTCAGCATTCTTCCTCCACGCCCTGCGAGGCACCGCTCGCAGTATTCTGGAATGGCATGATCTGCATAATCTGAAGAAAGAGTCTGTCTGCGACTGACGGAAGAAGTGAGATATTGGTAAGGACGTACGACATCTATCAAATCCAATGCCTCCACATCCCTCGTGAGACGCTGTACGACTCTAGCTCAATCACAATAAGAGCAAGCTCCGAGATACAGCTCTCATGCCAACTTGTTCGTCAGGGTCCGCGGCTTATCGAGCACCAGGCGACGATCCAAGTCATCAAACAGTGTCTTGAATCGAGCAAAGGAGCCATGCGCAACATCGAACGTTCCGGACGGCAGTCAGCCAAGTTTTGACTGGGCGGCTGAAAGGTTCTCCATCAGACATTCGAGCGTCGCAAGCTCTTCAACACGTTCTTCGCATACTTGACATCCTTAAAAGAGGGTTGGCGAATTGCATGGCTTCTGTAGATCAAGGAATACAGTTTGACGAAAGTTGGAGCACTTACTGGAACGTTCAATAAGTGTTCAAATAAGCTCAGATGACAGATATCTTGACATGCCGGTAACAAGAAACCACGAGCGAGCATCCTGCTAACACTGCCTTCTACGTCAAGGAACTTTACGAATAACAGCATAGATTGCTGTTGCAGTACCAAGCATTGCAGAGTACTGAGCACTGACGTCTCGAGTACCGAACGAATGGCAGCGCAAAGCTGAGGTAGGATCAATCATGTTGTGACCAACGTCGTCGTGGTGGAAGGAAGGGAAGAAAGGCCCGGGCCGGTTTTGCTTGTTTGGCGATCGCAGTGAAGTTGCTCACCAGTGACCTAGTAAAATCCTCGACGCGTCGTATCGCTGCCAGTCTTATCTCTACTCTTGAAATTTTATTTATGTTCATTGATACCGAACTGAAAGCGCGTTATGAAGCTACTTCATATTCTACGACAACCTAGAATGCTTGCACGAAAGCTGTCGCGAACTCGAACAACGGCAGAGATACACTGTGCGAGCGAAGGATGTCCTGCATATTTCCCACAAGAACTCTGTAGTGCAAACACAGCAAAGGTCAGTTCGTTTTAGCTGGTAACAAACGAAAGCTTGAAAGGTTTCGATTTAGCGAAGCCTTTGTCGGTCCTAAAAAGGTCATCAATAAAACGGTATGAAAAACTTTTCCCCTATAGAACAAAGGACTTGAGGTACTTTTCGTTTTACAGCGGAAAAAACGAGGGCGTAAAACCTGAAGCTGAAATCGAAACCATTTAATGTCCCGTTTTTAGGCTATTAAAATGTACCAGCCTCTGCAGTGAAAGAGAAATGCGCCTATGTTTTCAAAGTCTGCCTTGAACATTTCCGAAGTCAACTCGCAAACAATATGTAAAGTTTACCCGGCCCTTGCTCGTAAGCATTTCATGCGTCGTCAATAAGACCAAAAGAAAGGTGTTTCTCTAGCCCAGAGTGAGAGCCTTCGATGGAATCGGATGAGAGCTTGAACTCAAAGGCAGACGGTGTCGAGGAAGTGGACGAGTAGGAAATGGGTTGATTGGGCATCATATGACGCCCATATGAGGATGCAAATTGTCCAGAAAATAAGGAGCGATTTGATTAATCTCAGCAAGTAACTTTCTGACATAGCCGAGATTTATCTTCTGTGACCTCATGCTCCCACTTTGCTGTGAGTCGAATTCTAGTACTAATAAATCGCTACATGTCTGACTGACAGTATGATTGAATGTCGGGAGCGCAAAAAGACAGCGGTCTAAGCAATGGAACACCTGGTGGGGCGACGAACGTTCATATATTTGATAAGTAACTCTCTACATGAGAAAGTGTAATTCTTATAGGTAGATTGGATCCTGTGGCAAGAAAAGACATCGTTGGTGATGAAAGGGTCTTTGAGCGCAAGTACATAGTCCGAATAAGGCACCAATGCCAACAAGACGCGATCGATACTAGCTTCTTCGAATACGCAAAATCAGCTACCAAATGTCCAGATAATTTAGGCAATTCCTGTGTACAGCACCAGGACCGGGCAGTGGGTAGAGGGGACAGACTAATCCAGAGGACAATGGGATGCAGAACGACGGTCCACAGAAAACCAGGTTCTGAAATGAAAGAAGAAAAGATAGAACATACTGATACGGGCATTTAATTGTCCAGCCCTTGATAGGGTGCAAAAGAAATGTCTTACTCCGCCTTGCTGAAAAATTGAAGGATCATGCAACCGTAGACAAGAGGAAAGAGATTGTAATCCAAGGGGTATCTGAATGCAGGGGAATAACACGATCCCTACGGACCCGAGCTCGTCGAGGAGAGCTAAATTTGACGGACGTCGAATCGGAGATTCCTGTGGAACTTTTTGAGGCTGAAGTAAAAAGTTCCCAAGCCGGAAAAAGGCCTTAGTGCTAAGAATCGAAAGAAGGGATGTAATGCATACGAACTTCGAAGCGCTGGATTTCAACGTGCGAATGAGTCAGAGGAATCGCAATCTAGTAAAAAATTAAATGTGAAGCCCTTGAGAGACTTTGAACGAGTTCCCCAGGAAAGTTCCTGCTCCGGTTCGGCACAATAATTGGATTTGGCACTGTGCAAGGACGCCGCTGCGTCTGGCATTGTCGGACAAACAACAAGGCATTCGGGTAGACTCAGATGAACCCAGATTTCAAACCGCGACGAACTGGTAATGAGCTTTTTGCACGGTGGCAGTTCGAAAAATCGACACGGGCAATTTTTACGATGTAAAGTACATTAGCAGGCTGAGAGATATGGCCATTAGCAAGGGAATATTTATCAGAACAAATAGACAAACGACGAAAGTAGAAATACGGCAAGAAATTGCGATCGATAGTTCCGGGGGTTCTGATTTGTAACCCTAATTTCTGCAATCGTAACCACCACCACCTACCATCACCGTCGTCGACAATGTCAGCACGTCGCCAACATCGTCTCCAACAGTGGAGGGATCTGGTTCAGTTTACAGCGATTACGATGGATTTTTCTTACTCACAAGGTTGATGTTGTACGTTTTCACAGTGACTTGGTCTTGCACGCTGCGCCTCTCGAAGGCGATAGACGCATACGAGCCTCCGATGTTGTTCTTGGGCCATCATGGTGGCATGCAAAACTTTAAGAAGCAAAAATGACGGGGCCAGGCAGCGGCGATAGCATTCAGATGCAACCTTATGGTTCAGCCATCGAGATACTCGACGAATAATTCCTCGCGACAAAGGGCATACTCTTCTTGAAGCTTTCAGAGAGTAACAAGGACTGCAAGCAAGACAATTGACCCCAGAGGGATAGAGGATGAGGAGGCGATGTTCTCAAAGCTGAATTTCCAGAAAATGCGGGTACGGCCGGAAGGTGCGTTGCTGTATTTTTGCTCTCCTTCTTGAAGGGTAATCTTGCGTCTTGTTATCCAGGTGATTGCCCTGGCGTTGAGTCCTTTGAGGTCCGTGCACGCCTACTTGGTACGCCTAGTCGATATTTTTGGCGAAATTGTGTAAAAGGCGAGTCTTTTCTTGACGTTTCACTCCAGTATGGGACACCTGAACGAGGTTGTGCATTTCAGTGGTGGTGATATATCACTGATACAGACAACGCGACATACACACGGTCCCGCAGCTTTTATTCGCGTGACATGAGATGACTCATCCCGTCACGTCACGTACGCGCCCGCCTTAATTCCCCAGACACGCGGCAGAGACGAGATACGGGCAGGATTTAAACGGAAGATGCGAACAATTTCCCAGCTGTCGAAGGCAATGGCTTCCTCCAAAGGCGACTCTCTTATCTGTGTGCTTGTCTCGCGTGAGGATATCACTGCGGACCGGGAGTAAGAGCGAAGAGCACATTTCTTCAGACAGCTTGGCGACGACGGCTCAGGCTTCGACGTATTGATGCGCTAGCAACGGTTTCTGTTTCATGATGGGGCGACCGAACATTTCCTGGACATCATGTCCCCGGCGTCTTGGTCGGCATGTCCATTCTGATTATTCGGCCTCGAGGCTGTTAAGCGCTCTGCGACGCGCCTCCTTACTAATTCGACCCAGTCTTCCGGATCAGGTCCCTTTCCTCGATTGGAACGGTGACTACTGCCTGTGACTGAAAATCTGTGTTGTGTCAATCAGGATCGGAAAGAAACTTCTTCAATTGGGCCCTTACGACTATCTGTGGTCCGGAACGGCGCATGGTGCAAAAAGAAATAAAAGATACGCCAATTTAGGCTGCTTTGCAATTTTTTTAAGAACCCAGATTCGGAAACCTAAAATTTCGACTATTTAAGCTGCGTGTATACCTCAGTTTTCTGCTCCGTCCCTTCATCTCCAAAATGCCTTGCCATCGTTCCCGCAAGGAATTCGCCCATGGCCCTCCTCCTACCTACGATGAAGCTCTTCATGCTTCTTCCTCTCTCTACCTCCCAACTGGTGTACACGTCGCGCGCTATCAGCCATACTCTCTTTCGTACAGGGTACAGTATTCTATGGCCTTTTCTTCAATGCCGTTCGCTGATCTGTTTCAGTCCGAAAGACAGTACACGGATATCCCTGTTCCACAATCACCTCCAATGATTCTACAGACCGGTCGAGTAAGTCGGTTGCAATTTCTGCGAGGAAAGTCTTGTTGATCAACCCAGTCTATCGTTCCCCCTCCCCATGATCTCGATGACTATGTCGAGTACAACGGTGAAGAAACGGATGAGGATGAGGATGAGGACGATGAGGACGACTGGGATGACGAAGATGAAGATGACCAGGAGTCTGATGCCGGGGTGCTGACATTGGTGAGATTGGTGAGCAAGATACCCTTCCTTTCGACACTATTTCTCATTGCTAACCCTCACATTAGTCTATTCTGATCTTTTATTGTCTTGGAATCTGGCTTTGTTGGAAAGTTTTCGTTTCATCTCTTCTTCCATGTATTCCCATGCCCTCTGTTTTGTAGTTGAGAGCAAAGGTCTGCTTGCCTTGGGGTCATTTATCTTATTATTTTGTGTCGGTCGTTGCTTGTTCAATGTATAATAATTCCAGTTATGATTCCAAACAGATTCTACATTTCTATAATTCATGTTCTAATACATCTTTGCTGTTCGCTCTACCCACTGCGAGTTAGACGTTGCCGGGCAAGGTATACGGCCAAGTCTTCTGCACTCGGGCTTGAAAGAGTTTCTTGTAAGAACCGGTATCAACAGTCTTGCACCACAAGCCTAAACGGAGCTGAGGAGTGCTGGCATAACTTGGTGTCATGCGAAGGAACAAAGAGTTGAGTCATGCGGCTTTACGGTCCAATGGTTGTCGCATACATCTCCTTTGGATCTCTCGCCCGCCTGACAAGCGCTGACTCGGACTCGGACTTCAAATCTTCGACGTATAATTTCCTATCCCCAAAGACGCACACTAGCAAGAGATGTTCACGGTTCAACCCGCGCTGGGTAGCTGCGAAGACTGCCGGAGAAGAGCTCTGAGAAAATGAAAACATCGTTGTTCGAAATCAACAAGTTACAACACAGGTAAATTGTCCTAACTATACAAGGGGTACAGTCTTAGTATCTTGGTTTACTGCAGCAGTTCGAAAGCAGGCGCCCTGTGATCAACAGACTCCTAAACAGGTTCTCGACTTGATATATGAAGCACAAAGCTACTCATAAACGCAGCTCGGACGGGGTGTTTTTGTTGGGAATAGACGTCGGCAGGGGAAACGAACGTTGGGGGATGGCTCGAATGCACGTATATTCGTGGACAGATACGTAGACGGTGGTGGTGGTACGAAGCCAAGTTACGGTAATGATCGGTACGAAAATCAAAATATTGTAAAACAAAGACGGAGAGCCGTCAGCCTAAGTGGCTGTGAAACCATATCCTCAACAGTTTTTGCAGCTTCTGGGCGGTCATTGCCTAAATAGGACTTGAGATAATTGACACTTGCTTGGCAATGGCTTCCATTGCGCGCCTCTCGCGTCCTCCATCCCGCCACGACCATGCCCCGCGAAATCGTGACAGTCCAGTTAGGCCAATGCGGCAATCAAAGTAAATATTCCATTTCTCGCATCCATCTCACTATCTAACATCAAATCAGTGGGTTCTGTGTACTGGCAACGCCTCTGCGCCGAGCATGGCATCAACAAAGAAGGCATCCTGGAGGAATGGGCCACTGAAGGGGGCGATAGGAAAGACGTGTTCTTCTACCAGGCCGACGACGAGCACTATATTCCACGCGCTATCCTCGTCGATCTCGAACCACGGGTGTGTGCAGCACTTCTTTCCCGACGACGACTACTAAGCCGCTCTTCAAGGTCATCAACAATATCCTGGCCTCACCTTACGCAAATCTGTACAACCCCGAAAACATATTCGTCTCCAAGGATGGCGGCGGTGCTGGGAACAACTGGGCGCAGGGCTACGCAGCCGGCGAGAGAATATACGAAGAGGTCATGGAGATGATCGACCGCGAGGCTGAAGGGAGCGACTCACTAGAGGTGCGCCTCCATTTTTCTCCCTTGCTATCATATTTTTAAACAAATCCTAGGGCTTCATGCTGATGCACTCAATAGCAGGCGGAACAGGCTCCGGGCTGGGATCCTTCCTCCTTGAGAGGCTAAACGACAAATTCCCAAAGAAACTCATACAGACATACAGCGTGTTTCCTAATGCCCAGGAGGGTGACGTCGTCGTGCAGCCGTACAACTCGATATTAACACTCAAGCGGCTCGTGAACCACGCTGATTCTGTGGTAGTTCTGGACAATGGTGCTCTGGCGCGTATATCAGCGGATAGACTGCATGTGCAGACTCCTACATTTGACCAAACAAATCAGCTTGTGCGCGTTCCTTTATTGTTTGAAGTGACTATGCTGAGTTATGTAGGTGTCGACCGTGATGGCAGCTAGCACGCAGACGCTTCGCTATCCTGGGTACATGAACAACGACCTGGTTGGGATAATCGCTTCCTTGATCCCCACGCCCCGGTGCCACTTCTTGATGACCTCCTACACGCCCTTTACCAGTGACCAGATCGACAAGGCGCGTCACCCGCTTTCTCCTCGTCCTCGTGCTAATCTCATCACTAGGCAAAACCCATCCGACGGACGACCGTCCTAGACGTGATGCGCCGACTGTTACAGCCTAAGAACCGTATGGTCTCCACGACTCCGAGCAAGACGGCGTGCTATATCTCTATATTGAACATCATCCAGGGAGATGTCGATCCGACTGATGTGCATCAGTCGCTCCTCCGAATCCGGGAACGACAGCTCGCCAATTTCATTCCGTGGGGTCCGGCTTCGATACAGGTAGCGCTAACGCGAAGATCGCCCTACATACAGACGAACCACCGTGTTAGCGGTCTGATGCTGGCTAACCATACGAGTATTGCCTCGGTGCGTATTTCATCTTGCCATTGAATTTCATGCTTAGCCTTTTCTTTTCCAGCTATTCAAGCGTATGCTCGACCAATTTGACAGGCTGAGAAAGCGGAATGCGTTCATGGAGCAGTACAAGAAGGAGAAGATGTTTGAAAATGGACTGGAAGAGTTCGATGATGCACGGTTTGTTTTTATTGGCCGCTGTGGTCGTGTCTGTGCTGATTTATGTGTGCAGAGCAACGTGCGAAGAGCTGTTGAAAGAGTACAAGGCCTGTGAGAGCCCAGACTATATCACATATGCAAGTGCGAATTGTTAGATGAATGATGCTGCGCTAATGACTTGCTTTCAGGGTAGTCCCGACGACGCGTCATGATTTCCATTCTCTTCGATATTTATCTCGCTTGTATCTCTTGTATCTTAATGTTAGTATCCGAATCAGTTCTCTTGTAGATGCCGCGACGGCTTGACTACCCGGTCCCACCTTGAATATATTTTTGAGATCTTGGGCAAATCTTGAGATGAAATTTCACGGAAATTTCGGCACGGTGCCCGACCTGAGCTTAACTTTTGACTGCCACCATGAAGCCATCCGTTCCACTTCTGTATTCCATCGCCCAAGGCTCTCCTCACAGCGGCCAGTATGCGCCAGAAAACATACTTGTCGACAGTCCGGCAGACCAGTCAAGCAGATGGAGCGGTGCAACACATGGCGCTACAAAACAATGGATACTCTTACGTCTGCACTCGCTTGCCATCGTCAGTTGAGTATCCGATCTCCTCAGAAGTATCGCTCTGCTGACATTTCCGGGAATCAAGAGAGCATAACATTTGGAAAGGTGCGTTGTCAGTTGGTCCATGCTACACCATGCTGAATCTGGGGCGGCCCAGCACATTAAATGTACGAGACCTTCTCAGCGATATGTATGGGAACTAAAGTAGGATCCAGCTCATCCGTGCAACGTGAAAGAATTCCAGATATCTGTCGGGATGACAGAAGACAACATGATTGAAATATATCGTGGCGTACTCAAGAACGACAGCACGTCCGAAACGTTCGCCATCCGACATACGAACAATTCGGGCGTGTGCTTCCCTACGCGATTCGTGAAGATAATACCAATATCGTGCGTCCCTGCTGGGTATTCGTGGCTGTATCTTTCCTTACACCCAAGGACAGCTCCCATTCGCCCGGTTTTCATCCTTCGATATGGTTCGTCTCGATGACAGGCATCTCGGACCCCGCATATATCCAGAATGTCCAGAAGGACTACGATGAATACCGAGAAACAACCGCTCTCCGGCTCATTCTCAAGCATCTCCGGCAACGCCGACTTCTCGCGCCGTATGCAAACATCCTCGAGCGCGCCGGGCTCCGGGTCGAGCATCCGCTTGTGTCGGATTTCTACGATGCTATTGTTCTGCGCGGGAACTGGGACGACGCCGAACGCCTCCTCGTACAAATCTCAGACACAGGACTCTTTACCGAATACCTTCAATCGTGCCAGCCCCATGCTGTATGGCAGCGGCTCCATGGAACTAATGCAGACGGGGACATTCCTTGCCCTCGCGGTGGGCACGCCATGTGCATCGACACTGCGCGGAGCATCATCTACCTCTTTGGTGGCTGGGATGGCCAGAAGAGTTTAGACGATTTCTGGGCATACGATATTAAGGATGACAAATGGCGCGTCCTCTGTCATGGCACCTCTTCAGAACAGAATGCCCCGGGTGCACGGTCTTGCCATAAAATGGTGTTCGATTCCAAGACAGGAAGCATATATGTATTTGGGAGACTGGGCGATGGCGATTCGCTGAGACCCCCGAGTGATGCGAGGACGGAAACACCCACAGCTCCTACTGTTCCCTGTTCGGAATTTTATAGGTATCACACTCGTGGCGCGGATTCTGGGAAATGGGACTACTTGGCTTTTGATACTGCGGTGCGCTTGGCTATGGATCTTTGGATGGAGATGAACTGATAAAAAGATCTGTTCAGACATCAGGCGGACCGCCTCTGATATTTGATCACCAGATGATCATGGACAGCGATGCTCAGATTCTGTATGTCTTTGGTGGGCGAGTTGTGGACAATGATGTAGCTGTCAAGTATTCGGGACTCTACAGTTACAACGTGCGTCTGAGCAAGTGGAAGCATCTTCAGTAATTTGTTCAGCCTATCTGTCTGTTCCTCCTTGCTAATTATAGCGCAGCCCTTCAGACACTTCGGGAAAGAGTATCCCTCCCCGCTTCGGTAAGTATTTGTGGCTGCGTTCATTGATATTGCTTAATGTTGTTCTAGGACATTCGATGGTACTAGAACCAACAACAAAGACGCTGTTCATCTTTGCTGGCCAGCGAGATGACAAGTTCTTATCTGATATGTATGCCTACGATATCGCCACCAACACCGTCACGAAACTATTCTCGAACTTCACTACTTCTGGAGGGCCGGATGCGTGTTTCACCCAGCGAGCCGTCATTGATTCTCGCCTAAAAGAACTATACATGTGAGTGTGATGAACACAATTTCCATACAATAATTTGATTCCCCTTCTTAGATTCTGTGGTCTTACACGAGCCCCTCATGCTGGTTCGCTGACCATCCTCCCATCAGAACCACCGAATTGGGTCTTCCGGTATCACTCACAACCAGGACGATGGGTGAGGGTGCTCCCCGAGCAGCAGGAGCGGAAGAGTCGCCATCCGTGTCAAGAACCTGTTCCTCGATACGCGCATCAGGTGGTATACGATCCAAACACGAAGACGGTGTTCATGCATGGCGGGAATGCGGGTATCACTGGGGCCATGGAGCGTGCTGTAGACGGCGAAGACAAACAGGAAGGCGGTAAAGAGACACGGCTGGATGATTTCTGGCGTATGAATCTTGTCCGGTATGTCTTCCCCAGATGCACATCCGTGTCCTCAGGCTGATTTGAGTAGACCAGCAACCAAGGAGATTATACGTAGAGCAAAATTCCGGCTTCGACAACAACAGTAAGCTGCTGAGCATCTCATCTTATATAACCACTGAACCGTGCTGGTCTGGTAGGTTCCGAGAAATGAGCGAAACAGTATCCCAAGTAAAAGCTCTAGCATTCCTGCAAACGGACGTGTCGAGCGTTGTAGATCACAACGATCCAACAGAAACGGAGCTCTTCCGGTCCTTGCTCACGCACCTACTGACACCCCAGCCGCCTACGGTGGTGGCTCAGAAATACCCATCGGAGCACGAGGACTCGCCGCCTCGAAAACGCTCGCGGCCGAATACCCCCGAGGATGATACGGAGGTGTGGACGAACGAGGTCTCGATTAAATCGCCGATGGAGCATCTATCGATTAATGGTGATCTGCTGAGGCGCGCCGCGGAACCAGAAGGGGAGGTGGACGCTGAGCGGTTCAAGCAGAGGACAGAGGTGTTTGAGGAGCTGCTGGGGTATGTGTCGAGTGATGCGAAGCAGCCTGATGGGTGCTTGTTGGATATGGTGGATGCTGATTATGTGTGATTTCTGTACTTTCGTTTTACGCCGCATTTTGTACTTTTGGAGTTTTAGCTCATTTCCTTGTATTCGTGAGTTGCATTGCTATCAGCTTGGATCTTTCTTCACTTGTGATCTAGGCTTCGAGAGTATGTATATCATATGAGAGTTTTGAAGTCCGACAAATGTGGCGTCAATTGTTCTCGCCAGTCTTTTGCCTCTCGTGTGACCCAGAATCAGAGTCAGGGACTTTATACTCATTCTGGATCAGATGGGCTCTCCACAACTCTCACTCGCCAAAGTCACAATTGGCAGGCCTAGCTTGGAGCGGATACAGATGGGAATTTGTCGCTGACCCTCGAAGTTTTGGCTGGATGTAAAGGGGGCTCAGGGATGACAAGGACAATCCAGAGCCGTCATGATCGACGTTCCCGCCATCCAGTTTTTGGCTTTAATTGGAAATACGCGCCTTTGAGGCCAAGTATACTTTCCTTCCCATCAACAGATTCAGAATCCAGAGATCCAGGACAGCAATATTTCCAAATTAGCTCACGCATAGCATTGCAATACTGGTCAAATTGATTTTGCAGTTTGCGGTTCGCGGGATTGGTGGTGGGCCTTTACCCATAACTCGGTGCCGGCTGAAACACTAAGGTTCCTGCATGGAGGTTGGTCCATAATTGTCTATATGATCTTCCTTGTTAATTAATTCATCATGCCCGCTACTGAAGAGAAGGTGAGCTTTCTGCTTCTTTCCTGGTTCAGTGCAAAGTCAGGGTTCGTGTTGGAACATTCAGTCTAGAGCCTAGTGTCAAAGGCCAGACCGTCCATCTGTGATGGAGCTACTTGAGAGGCTATACTGTATGCCGTAAACGAAACCCGGGTATCATCACACCGAAAAATCTTCTGTGACGCACAGGAGTCTATGTTTAACCTCATCATATTGATGAAGCATTCCTGATACCGAGCAGTTGCTTAGTTTCCTGTCTTTACTATGCTGTAGGAAAAGGAGAGGCGTTGGGGGTATTCATCCAATATACAAATCGACGCCGTTCCTGGGCCTTTTGTTCATTACGGCACTGTAGCAACGCTCACTGAAGCGCGATCATGATCAATACGGCGCGACGCGCAGGATCACGTGTATCCTGATTGACGTCATGATTTGAAATGTGGACTGATTTGGACAGCAGGATTGACTTTGATGGGCCGAATATTCGAATTGGTGGCAGCCAGGTGGTGACTTGTGTCTGGCCCCGAGCTTGGCGGTCGTTGCAGCTGCGGTGTTCGTTGTCGTGTCGCTTGGACAAATCAGTGGAGGTGAGTGAAGGCTTTACTGGCCCCGAGCTGCCACATGGTATCGGCGATTCTCATAGCTCAGCTTAGTTTGCTTCTTTTTTGCTTGGTTACCGACCAGGTAGCATATAGACACCCCTCCTTCTCTCTCAGTCTTGCCTAATCACCGCTTTGGGTGTCCTCTTCGTCAACAATGACGATTGAGTCTCTCAAAATGCCACGTTCTGCTTCCATGCCTTACCCTCCCGTCGACCTCGCTGCTCTCCCCGCCCGGTCCTCCATCGCTGCCTCGCTCAGGCGTGACTCCCAGGCCATCGTCGCAGATGCACCTATAACACCGCCGCTGTCGCCAGGACGCAGTGCACTCGCCATTGAGGACACCGACATGGACGATGGGGACGATTCTATCATTGTTGACGTCGAGCCGCGGTACAGCGGTCCCGACGTCGAATACCAGCCCCAGTCGCCTGAATCGACCGTGGCCCCGTCAATAGACAACCCACAGCGGCCCTTGCGCTTACTCGAGGATGAGCAGGTCCACCTCCAGAAAAATGGTCTCAAGCTAACGGATTTCGAAGTCAGAGGCGTACTAGGTGAGTCGACAGTCTGCTTGGCGCCTTCTATTCCCTCTCAACATGCTCTCAGGGACCGGAACCTTTGGTCGCGTCCTCCTCGTCCGACATCGAGGATCAACAGGCACTCAGAGTCACTTCGCGATGAAGGTGCTGCGTAAGACGGAAATTGTCCGTCTCCGACAAGTCGAGCACGTCAACGCCGAGCGGTACATCCTTTCAAGGGTACATCACCCGTTCGTTGTCGACCTCTTCGCCACATTCCAGGACAGTTTAAATGTCTATATGCTCATGTCATACGTCCCCGGCGGAGAGCTCTTCACCCACCTTCGCAGAGCCCACAGGTTCACTCCAGACGTCACTAGGTTTTATTTGGCCACCATCATTTTAGCGCTTAAATACCTCCATTCCTTCAATATCATCTACCGAGACCTCAAACCAGAGAATCTCCTTCTCGATTCTCGTGGCTACCTCCGTCTCACCGACTTTGGCTTTGCAAAGATTGTTGACGACCGTACTTGGACCCTCTGTGGGACACCCGAATATCTTGCTCCCGAAATCATTCAGTCCGATGGCCACGGTAAAGCCGCTGATTGGTGGGCATGTGGGGTTCTATGCTACGAAATGCTGGTCGGCTATCCGCCTTTTTTTGACGAATCACCGTACGGGATTTACGAGAAGATTCTCAATGGTCATATCCACTGGCCGAAAACCATGGACCCGCTTTCCAAAAGTCTTGTTAAAGCCTTTTTGAACCCAGATCGAACCCAGAGATTGGGCAACATGATTGGGGGGCCTCAGGATATTCTGGACCACTCCTGGTTTAGAGGTGTGGATTGGGATGCATTGGAGAGGCGTGAAATAAACGTGAGCATTTCCAAATTAGTATTTCTTTCTCCCAGCCTTACGTCCATTCGGTCAGGCCCCAATTGTCCCCATGACATCTTCCGGAGACGATACCCGACATTTCCTGGCCCAGCCCCTTCCACCGCCAGACGAGATGCCCGGCCTCCTTAGAGAAGAAGCACCCGCTACCATCTTTGAGCGCTTCGATCCCATAACTTACCAGTTTCTTGAGTTTTAAAGGCCCCCAACTGTGTGTATCGACCAAGCTATTTATTCCACGTTAAATCTTGCTACGTCTTCTCTCTCGGCCATATCTATTCATTCAGGATCTGATTGTATCAAATTACTACCCGCTCTTTTTTGTCTTCTCATCTCTCCGATTGTATGGGTCTCTCTTCTTGACGTATGCATCGCTTCTATTGTATATATCATTATTCGCGGTACATGATTTCGTACTCGTTCTTCGTTCTTTTCCGTTTTTCTTGTCAGCGCTCAAGTGGTAGTGTAGCTGTGATCTGCTCTTTGGGCACAAACCATAAGTATACCTTGCTTGTATTGTTACTTAGGTAGATATAAATGACCATCGCTTTTAATTACTTGATACTGGGCCAAGGGCGCTGAGACAGTTCATCTCCGGGTCAGTACACATGGACACCACAGCAAATTCCCTGCAAGAAGGGTCGAACAAGTCATGAAACTCCGGTTGGACCGTTGATCCTCTTTTCGGCCATTGCGCTTCGTGGTCTTCTCTTTGCTACATCAGAACTGCCGTGCGGGAAAGAACTTGGTTGGAATTGAAGACAAAAGAGGTTACAAGGGCGAAGGAGATGGCCGAGTACAGGGAAGCAGCGGGACATGTGTAGGTCCGATAGCAACTGCTGAGACTTGATAACTTCGGTGATATTCATGATAGTTGGTAGGAGGATCCTCGGGATCCCGGGCCGGAAATACAAGGACCACCAAAATGGCACAGCGAGCGTCGGCGTTTTACTCGTTTCTCACGCCACAACCGCGTCTTGCCTTTCACCCACCATGTCCACCAATCCTGACATCTCTCCTCGCGTCAATTCTGCGCACATGCAGCGCTTCATCGGCAAAACCGTCAGGTTGCCGTGCAAAATAAAATCGGTGAGCAGGCTTGTGTCGCGTCTGTCGTAGATTGTAATGATGGATTCTAGTATTCGAGCGATGGAGGGACCGCTACGGTGACGACAAGCGATGATGGCGAGGCCGTCGTTCATCTCATACCGGTACGTGTTTATGTGTCTCCGTGCGACATCATTCTTAACTGTCGATGTACAGAACATGGACATTGCCACAACTTTCGTCGAGTTCATTGGCACGGTGGTGGATGCTGGTACGCTTAAGATGATGGGCGTGGTGCCGATGGGCGAGGATCTTGGTGTGTCATCTCACCTGTTGTATTTGGTGATTCATGTTCTGATCGATGGTAGATCTGTCCCTTGTCAACAGGGTCGTCGAAGTCATCCACGACAAAAGATTTTTCGAGAGGATCTTCTCATAGTCTCAGCAACTCGATCGACATCTTGTAACAGTGTCGCTTTATCTGTAATGCTCATATCTTGTTCTCCGGTTTCCGTGGGGTATTCGGGGTTGCCTTCCCTAGTCAAAGTGACGAGATCGGGACTGGGTAAATCTAATAACGAATCTATCTAGTATCGATGCCCTGTAAACGTGATGGCGGTCTTCATATCTGTTCGACGTGGAATCATCAAGAATGATTCATTTTCTGACTCACTCGGGACACTTATTCATCCGCCCTTCCTTGTGCCATACTACCGGTGGGTGTAAGTCAACCATAGCCTTGAGGAAATATATTTTCCCCAAACTTTTTCAAGTGCTAGGGCTTGGGTTGAAAATGCTGATGGAAGATAACACAGCGGCTCTCACACCGAAGATTAACGCCGAGGATCATTCATGATTTATATTTGTGGGAAGGGACCATATCTCGTGCCGCTAAGTCGTCAATCTTTATCTGTTCGGTGATATGGAAACGCGTCCCTCCCTTAATACCAGCGGCGTTGATCGTTCTTGAGACTGGATGTCGCGATTTTTAGTTCAACTTGACGTCAAATTTGGTCTCTTGTGCCCGACGATAACAAGCTCACCTCTTATTGACTCAAGTTTGAGATTTAGGCACGCAGACTCGGCATGGTGCCCTACCCTTGATAGCCGGCAACGGCAGGAACGGGAACGCGTGCACAAATCCTACTCTTACATAAAGGATCGTTTCTACTCGCTAGCTTCAAGCAACGCCTTCAGATCATAGGATCTTTGTAAAGAGATCTGAGAAATGGAATTGTCGACTCTCCGAATCTTATTCCTACTCCTTCTCCTGCAAGGATCATTTTCGCTTGGCATCGAAGATCCATTTCAGTGGGCTCGCGTTAGCTCGCAATTCTTTCGCAGAGACTCTTATGCCTGACTTGTTAGTTCCATAGGTATCGCCAAGTGATAAACTGGAATGGGTCGATTGCTACACTGATTTGCAATGTGCACGTCTGAAGGTAAGCACCTGCCGTTCCTCTATTACCTACAGTGTCTTAATATTATTCGTGAAGGTCCCTCTCAACTATTCAGAGCCAGAAGCAGAAACTATTGCCATCGCAGTTGTCCAGTTCCCGTCCAGTTTCCCAAGGGAATCATCTGATTACTTGGGCCCCATACTCTTCAACCCCGGTGGACCTGGCGGAAGTGGTGTCGATTTTCTTCGTCGAATAGGTCCCCTCTTCTCGGAACTTTTTGATTCCAAGTTTGATATCGTCAGTTTCGATCCCCGCGGTGAGTACCTCTTTGCTGTTCGTCGTTTCTCACTCACTAACGTCTATTTTCCAGGCGTCGCTCGATCGGCGCATGTATCCTTTTATGACACTGATGTCGAACGGGAACTCTGGGCCTACAACACGCTGGAGGAACTCGGTGGGAAGCCAGAGGGAATCTCAACGGCTTGGGCCAAGGCTACCATCACTGGTCGTCTTGCTGGTGAACACGACACGGGCATCTTAGCTCACATTAATACGGACCACACCGCGCGAGATATGCTCAAGATCACGCAGGCATATGGATATGAAAAGATACAGTATTGGGGTTTCTCGTACGTTGTACTACTACTTAAGAAGCCCCCATGCATCATCGAAGTCGTATCAGATATGGCACTGTTCTTGGCGCAACCTTCGCGTCTATGTTTCCGGTGCGCTGACCTGATTAACGTCGGGTTTCGACTAGAAAGTAACTTGACTAGGATAAAGTAGGGCGGATCATTATCGATGGCGTTGTCGACGCGGATAATTATTATGCCAGTGAGTTCTTACCACTACTTCAACACGGAGCTCAACGAAGCCCAACTAGCTCTATGGTCCAACAACTTGGTTGACTCCGACAAGACGCTGCAAGCCTTCTTTGACGGTTGCTTCGAAGCCGGGCCTCAGAACTGTCCCTTCTATGCGGATAGTCCGAAAGCGATATCCAACCGGCTCAACGCCCTGTACGAGAACATTCGTACAAACCCAATCCCAGTGAAACTGGAATCGTCGTACGGGATACTGGATTATCCTCGTCTCCGTGCCGCTATCTTCCGATCGCTGTACGTCCCGCAAACTGCCTACCCTTACCTAGCACAGGCTCTTGTGGACTCAGAGTTGGGCAATGGAACTCTTCTGTTCAATATGGTAGCGAAATCCTCCGAAGGCTTTGAATGTTCTTGCGATCCTTCATTGACGGCTTTTGCACCTGTCGTAGATTCACAGACGGCCATTATGTGTAACGACGGTGCTCCTATTCCTCGAAACCTGAAGGCTGCACAAAGTTATTATGATAGAATGACGGAAGAGTTTGACTGGGGGAGTATGTGGGCTGGGTTGCGAATCAGTTGCTCGTGCGTAGTGTCAATGGCTCCAAATTTTCCGGTCCTGATCGTTTTCAGAGGATGGCCTGAGTTACCGAAGGACAATTTTCAAGGTGAGCCTGAAGTTTCTTCAGCTTCACTTACCTCATTTGCCCGTAGGACCTTTCATTGCTAACACCAGCCACCCATTACTGCTCATCGGAAATACGGCTGGTAAGTTGGATCCTTGTACACTCTATGTTGTGGCTCACGGATTTGCATAGATCCGGTCACTCCTTTGGTTGCGTATGTCAATCCTCCTCATGACTGCCTAGCCATCGTTAACGCGCAACTTCATAGGGCGAAGCACATGTCGAAAGGCTTCACAGGCTCCGTAGTTCTGACTCAAGATTCACCCGGGGTAACGTTTTCACTCTTCTTCTGGTATCCCTGGTCTCATGGTAACTTCGTAGCACTGCTCCCCGGCCGCAGCCTCACTTTGTACTCAGCAATACATCCGAGAGTACTTCTTTAATGGGACGCTACCTGATCCGGACACAGTATGTCCTGTGATGGGTGGCCCATTTCCCAAGGCTGCAAGTGTGGAGGATGATAAGCAGACTGTGTTTTCGGCAGAGGAACGACATCGTCTGTCTGTGGCTCGAGAACTGACTCACTCTTTTGGTTCCGGGAGATGGGGTCCTCTGTCAATTGCTATCTGATTGTTATGCCTCATGTTTTCAGAGTTATGTCAAGTGCACGCGCGGAATCGCCTCTGGTAGGGCCAATAACATAACTTAGGTGAATAACAGACACCAGAAATAATCCATCCATTATACTTGTGTGTGGTACCAGGCGTCATACTGATTTGGGCTACTAATGGTGTACCAGCCATGATCTATGGTTTGCACTCATGAACAACAGCATCTAGATGCAGCGAGTGTCCAAAATACGTACTCCTGCTTATCTACCAGATGAGTATCGATCTGATATTTCTATCAAGCAATCAGCCGCAGAAAATGAGCCACCTCTCGAAACTTCTAGTGGCGTAGTGCCTGCTCGCTACTGCAGCCACGTTTGTTAAGATTCTCATGGAAAACATTTCTGCTAGAGCCCACAACATTTCTGACTTACACGTCTGTCTTGCCCAAGAGCACAGTTACGCGGACAAATCACCACATTTGATGTTTTCACCGCTGCGACCTGAGGGTTTTGAGCATATCTGTATCTGGGAATTCAGGAAATACAAATACTGAATTCTGCTGCATATTTCCATTTAGAAATGCGTCTACACAGAATATGTTATCTTACATAGAAGAGAATAAGTATGGTCTGAGGAAAGCTGTATAGCTAGGGGCCATTTCCCGATGCAGACCTACCGTGGGAATTTACACTTGTCTCTTACCTCGAAATTCATGGCGTCGCGTTTGGTGGTTCCCAGAGCCCGAGTGACTCTGGGAAATATTGGACCGGCCTCTGGGTCATTGCACCACGTACGATTTTACTCCAGCGCTCTGTCCTGCGGCTGACTGTCTCCAGCAAAAACGTGTCGGAAGAGGCCAAGGTTCGAATCATGGAGGAACAGCCGGACGCGGTAACAACGGCCAGAAGAGTCGTTCCGGTGCAGGTATCAAGCCAGGATTTGAAGGTGGTCAGACTCCCATAACGAGGCGGTTCCCAAAGAGAGGCTTTTATAACCAGTCCGTCTTATTTATTTTCGGGTGCGTCCGAATGCTCACCTGGCTCGCAGGAATACCAAAACATGGGCGCCAGTGAACCTCGAACGACTTCAGTTCTGGGTTGATCAAGGACGAATAACGTCGAGCCCTGAGAAACCTATCACGGCGAGGGAATTGCTGCTGTCGGGTTGTATACACGATGCCCACGATGGGGTCAAGGTTCTGGGCGATGTATGTTTCTGTGCTATTGGAACTGGGACATTCCTTATTGATATTACCAGGGTGCCGAGCATTTCAAGTCCAAAATTTACATTACTCCTTCCCGAGCATCCAAGACTGCCGTTCAAGCTATCGAGAAACTTGGAGGCACTGTGGTGTGCAAGTACTACACCCCACAATCATTGAGGGACTGTCTGAAAGGCCGCACGGATCGCATCGAGGCTGCTCCGACACGTCGTGACGATATCAGTACGTGCCCAACTCGATATTCTCACTTGGAGCTACTAAGTTATCCCGAACAGTATGGTACGGGCGGTATCGAAACCGTGGATACATTGCACCGCAGACACTGGATGCTGCTGCCAATCTACCATTTGTCGAAGACAGATGGAGAGTCCTCGCAAAGGAGCTTGGTGCCTGGAAAGACCAGAGATTTGACAAACAGAAGAAAAGATAGTATAATACACCTGCTAATACATCAAGGATCTGTTTCCATACGATCTGGAGAAATGCTTCTACTACGAGACCGGAATGGGGACGGTGACCGTGAACCTGAACGAGAACGAGAACGGGAACGAGAACGAGAAGGGCTTTTGGAAATGAAGCGACCTGCTGATGACAAGCTCCTGCTCCGACTTCGCGAGCGCGAGCTGGTCCTGCTACTGCTCCTACTTCGACTTCTTCCCCGGTCGCTGCCATGATCACTTTTGCCTTCCATCGCGTCTAGTAGACGACTTTTTCTGGGACCTATGTCCCCGTTTTCTTCAAGAGTTTGTCTTTTTGCCAGTCGTGGCAGAATAATGTCGCAGACGCGTTCCTCCGTTAGCAGTGCATCCGCGAACTCGTCAATGAACGTAAGAGAATAGCCGGCTGAGAAAATTTAGATATTGAACAAAGGATACGGACTGAGCGAGACACACCCATGTTCCGTAGCCGTATTTTTCTGAAGTCTTTTAGCAGTGGTTCGAGGAGATCGTACACCTCAACCGCTCGAAATGTCATTCGGATGTACATTGCCGCCAGAGCTCGTAGATATCTAAGCAACGGTCATCGACAAGAAAGAAAGAGAAGAAAACCACGTACTTGAAATCCTCGGCCTGTAGATATTCAATAAGAATTTCTTTCTCAGGCTGAATCTGGAGCAACTTCAGCAAGAGACACATAAAATCTGTCGGCCGCTGGTTTCCATAGACGCCCCCGATATATTTCAGTTCGATGGCTTTGTCGATGAGGCTCTCAGCTACAAGATACGATGAGTACGACGTGCTATATCGAGGCGCGAGCTCACCAGTCAGCGCAAAACAATGTTCTTTCCAGTAATTGCACTCGTAAATCCGGTTGCGGATGACAGTTTCGACTAGATGCTGATATGATGAGCACGCTGTGTAGGACGATGAGAGCCACCTACTTGTGGATTCTGGCCGTGGATGGCGATGGAACCGCTGACGGTGGTGTTGGCCATGAAGGGTGATGATGAGTCGCGTGGTAGTCTCACTTGCAACCTTGCCTCTGACCGTGACCTTCTCCTTGCCTTTCACAGCGACGCTGCTCTCTCTCGCTGCTGCCGTCCTCCACGATGAACTCGACACCAGCACAAGGACCGTCGTCGATACCAACTCGCCTGACTGGCAACAACAAACGACCCCGCTCATCGTTTGGCTCGTCATTCTCCTTCGGTCCCCACAACATGGACTCCTACATTGAAGACGGCAATTCGAGCACCATGTCCTGGTCGAAATCCGTAGCGCTCGACCCCAACCGCTCCATGCTCCCTGTTTCACCACTTGGACTGAGCCCGCGTCGCCAACGAAAGCCCAAGGAGAGCTCAGTCCGGCCACCACATCCCCTCACGATTGACACTACGGACGTGTTCCAAGGCCCCGATGACGATGCCGACGATGAGCAGGAGCACGAATGGGGCATCATTGACCGCATGCGTCTCTGGCGACACGATGCCATGATGCAGCATCTCTACGAGACTGCGGCGTTTTGGGGAGACAAAATCCTAAGCTGGACAAGTAAGTCGCGTCTTTTTGTTTCTATTCTGCTGGGTCGGCTCATGTATTGCAGACGATCCAAACGACGCGTTTTGGCTCGCGCAGACGTACTTCCAGATCCATCAGTATGCCAGAGCAGAGAGGCTACTGACGCGCCCGTTCCCTGTTCCCGCCATGATGGTCACCCTATCATCATCGGGGCCACCCAATGGAAATACCTCCTTTCTTCCGCTTGATTCTGACAGGCCGTCGACTTCCTCGGTGCGTTTACCCATGGGGCCAGGGACCTTGTTGGGCAAAGCTGACGATACGCGTCCTGGTGTTGGAATGTCGAGGCTAGTGGATTTGAGTGTCGCCTGTCGGTACCTGGCTGCACAGTGTATGGTGCGGCAAGGTAATTGGAATGCTGCGACAGAAATTCTAGGCGAGGCGAACCCTTTCCGTGATTCAGGCAAGTAAAATCATCTCCAACCAGCGTCATGCATTTATTAGTTATGCAGTAAAAAGCGGCCCGTCAATACCGAATATCGATGGTGGCATCAAGGTGACTTATGTTTGTTCGCGATACATACATCCGCTCATCATAACAGATCGAAGCGTCAATGTGTCACCTCCGGGGAGTTGTCATGCAGAAAATCGGACGCGTCGACCAAGCAAAAGAATGTTTCATGGAAGCCCTCGGACTTGACGTAAAATGCTATGAATCGTTTGAGAAACTTGTCAGCACTGAAATGATGACTTCAGATGAAGGTTGGAAGCGGTCCTATCGTCTATGCTTATGTATTAACTACCCACCTCAGAGTGGGAGTTCGTGCAATCCCTCCCATATCAGGTGCAGACCCCAAAGGATGCAGAGTTTGTTCGACTCATGTATACGACCCGTCTACGCAAGTACAAGCATACAGAGGAACACGCGCTCGCACGTCAGAAGCTTGTGGAGCAGTATCACCTGGGTGACAACCCAGATGTTCTGTTCAGCTTCGCCGACTCCCTATATCTCTCATTTAGATGGCACGACTGTTTCACAATCACATCACGGTATTTTCATTCCCTGTCTTGTCATTGTATTTCGTTGATGATCTGTTCTGCAAGGATTCTGAGCTTAATTTCCATCCATGACCATACTTTACCATTACACATCGCGTGCATGTTTCACATCAACCACTTGCACTCAAAGCTCTTCCTTCTAGCGCACGATATGGTGGACAGAGAACCTGATAATCCGTTGAGTTGGTATGCGGTTGGAGTATGGTATCTTGGTAATAAGAAGTGGTCGACGGCTAGACAATATTTTGGGTAAGACGTTCCAGCTCCTCATTCGTTTAGTCCCTGAGCCGAGAATGTGCCCAGGAAAGCAAATTTACTCGATCCGAGATTCGCTCCCGCGTGGGTAGCCTTTGCGCACACCTTTGCGTATGAGGATGAACACGACCATGCAATTACGGCTTACTCTACGTGTGCCCGGATGTTCACCGGGTAAGTTATCTATCGTGTCTCCGAGAGCCCAAACTAAAGATGTTTGTTTTAAGCACCCATCTGCCTTTAATGTTCATCGGCATGGAGCATCTAACATTATCCAATACCAGCTTGGCGGAGGAGTCGCTGTTCGCTGCAAGGCATATGTGTGATACTGACCCTTTACTAATCAACGAGCTGGGTGTGCTGGCTTTCAGCCAGGGAAAGTGAGCGATTTGTTTCATAGACGATACGTTTCTTATACTGCGGTAGGTATGATGATGCTGCTGGTCTATTCCAGCAGGCCTTGAAGCTTGCCGAAGTGACGCAAGGCTCCCGTATCAATTGGATATCCACGTATCTGAATCTGGGGACTGCTTATCGTAAACTAAGGTCTGTAGTTGAATGGATGTTTTAGTGAATTCAACTGACGCTTCCTGAAGGCGGTTCAACGATGCCAAAGTGGCCTATCAACAGGTACTTGACTTGGATCCCCACAATTCAGTCGCTTTGGGATTCATGGGTATGGTGCATCACCTCCTTGGCTGTGTCGACAAAGCCATCGAGATCTACCACGAGGTAGGATGTTCTTCTTATGCTCCCTAACATGTCTTGACGAAAGTGTTCTCTCATGCAGTCACTCAGCATTGATCCTGTGAACCATCAAGTCCTTGAGCTTCTCGGCATGGCCCTAGAGGCCACAACAGCAGGAGGACCGAAGATGTCTGACGATGAATGGAAAAACATGCTCAAGTCAATGACGGAGAAATACTCTTCAAGTAGTAGCCATTCTCAGAAAGGCAAAGAACGAGAGCGGCCTGACGTGCCCTCGGACATTATTCCAGAGGATGATATGAACGTAGAGTAGGAGGCGCACTTACAGGCTGAAGCATCCCACAAGCGAACAGTATCATCGTGTACATACAGCATTGTCATATTTTGCATAGTCGAAGTCTACTTCTACGTTCTCAAGCATATACAGGTCCAAAGAGAATTGCCCCTCAAAAGGCACTGAGTAGGTCCCCTACTACCTAATTTATGTAGTAAAAATACACATTGGGAAGACACTTTCGACTGAGAAGGGGGTGTAATATAATCTTAACTTCAATAAGTAAACAGAAGGGCGAGATGGTTAGAAGGTAACGAAAGTCGAGACTAATAACTCTGAGTCGTGACAGGCAGGACAGGTGTGCGCGAACCATTTCGCATGTCTGCGGCAGCAGTATCACTATTCTGAGTCACGGAGGTGGTCAGGTTCGTCCATTGTGGTCTCATGGCAGGCGGAATGTACTTTGCCATCTCTGGACTGGTCGTCGCGAATGCCGACTTCAACTGCTGAAGTTGCTGCAAACTGAGACCATTGACAGTCCGCCCATCTTGAACATCACCCTTAGGGGTATCAATATGTGGCATGGTAATAGCAGCACGACCGCCACCGTTGATCGTTGGCGTGGGAGTGGCGGTATGAGATAGGACAGTGGAGGGTAGCCTGGTGTTTGTGACAGCAGTTTGAGGTGCCTGTTGTATTGCGATGGGAGTTGAAATCGGTGGAGGGCGTGGTGTCTGTATTGAATGACGAGGCCCTACGGTCGCGGGAATACCTAGCCTGAAGGGGACAACCACCTCCCTCGCACCGTCTCTATGGACTAAGATTGACGGGTCATTCATAATAGCAGGGTCAACATCAGCCATGATTCGCATGGAGTGGCGCAAGTATCTACGAAAGAGAATGTCCGTTAGGATCTACCTGAAGCAAGAGACACAGGTACTCACTTGACATCGTAGTCATCCACAAGAGTACGATCTTGTTCATCGCTTCCTCCTGCAGATACCACGGGTTCGTCGTCTGCATCGAAACGCCACCGTTCTTCCACTCTTCTATCTTCATCTACATCCATGGCATTGTCAGGATGGCTGGGCTGATGGTTTCTTCGGTTGATGCCACGGCGATCCACATGCATTCGTCCACCACGGCCAGTACGTAGACGGATAGGCATTGATTGCCTACTTGAAGATGGGTTTGCTTCCGAGTCTGAATCTGATGCTGTCGCCGCACCCAGTCTGGACGACGGCCCATTCGGAGGTGGCATAAATTTGAACAGCCGTGAAGCATATGATGGGAAGGGTGCGTAGTGTGCATTCTATAGGAAACATAGGGTTAGAACATTATGGCTAGGGCGACAGAACTACCGACCTCAATGACGTCTTCCATGTTTTGAGCGGCATTGTTTGTCCTCACCCTTTGCATAGCAGACTCTATCTCTTCGGATAGAATACATATCCGCTTACTTGGGCGTATAGCAGGTTCGGCACGTTCGACGCGTATGATGGGGATTGGCGCAATTGACTCCCGCTTCGCAGTAGAAATGCGAGGCGCACGTCTGTATGTATAACAAGTCAATCAGATGAAAAGAACACGGCATTAAAATACTGACGGTTCAGGCTTCTTGACAGGCTTCTCCTTATCGACTAGCAAATCCACATCGGCTTTATCACCCAGAGACGGATTCTTCCGCTTCAACTCGACAAGAGCAAGTCTTCGTTCCCAAACAGCCTTATTTAGTTGAATAGAGGCCAACTTGTGTTTTTCTCGCTCCAAAACACGATTCGCTATGTCCAAGGGATCGGCTAGCTGCCTGCTCAAGACAGCGAGTTTGTCGGAAGAATTAGCTTGTGAAGCGCGCGTCTTGCGGACAGCTTTCACCTCCCGCTGACGGAAGCATACATACGACTCGTTCAAAGTATCCTGTTCATCATACTATGAATTTATTAGTCAACATTGTAAACCCTGATGGGATGGTAAACGTACGTTAAGAATAGGCGTAATTCTGAGACCTCCGCGTTCAAGACGACGCTCTTTCCAATGAGGATAGATCAATCGTGCAATGCGCAGTAACTGAGAAGGCGGTGGCACCCAAGGAGGAACTTTGAATGTTGAAAAATGAGTCGGCGAAAGCTCATTCGCAAAAGTATCTTGGTAATTTGAGAAATCTGGGAAGGGCATGCCACCACTGAGACTCTGTCGGAGGAGTTGAGAATGCTGAAGTGTCCTGGATAAAGGTATACGAACGTGATGCAGATACTCTGTTTCTTCATGAGTGATCAACTCGAACAAACCCATCACAAGCTCGAACTGATCTTCAGATATCTCAATTGGGGAGTTGTTGTCAGATTCCTTTCCCTTCGCCTTGGTGCTACGCCCCGAAATTCGTGTACCTGAGTTGAGCGCTGCCTGGCTGCTAGTGCCCACCCCGCGGGCTTCCTCGTTGTTTTTGCTAAGCCACTCCTCATCTTTCTCGTCCATGTAGTATGTTGCTCCATGTGCGAGACCGCCGGAGACACACTCCTCCACTGTAAGTGATGAGAAGATATATGGTACGGGATCAGACCATCGGTTTGCTGGATATAAGCTTTCATAGTTGTCGACGATACCAGTGGAGTCGGGTGTCGGGATGAACACTGACGATAAGCCCTGAGACCTGCCAACCTCTGCGCTCCGTGATGTTTGAGAGCGAAAAGACGCCGCAGAGAGGACTTGCTGCAAATGGTGCTCCTAGAACGGGGATTAGTAAGCTGTACCGTGGACGACACTGCCACCGCCACTAGGTGACATGGCAGCATCTGATTGGTTGAAAGCGACGACTCACATTTGCATCGTCTTGGTCGACACCTGCGACGCTCTGTAGTAAACGGTTCTTCTCCTCATCTTCATCAAGTATAATTGGTTCGACTGCGACATCCCCTCGCACAATTTTGAGACGGCTTTTGTTGGTAATCCGGTTGCGGTTCCTGCTGGACGGCAACGGCGGTTGCGGGCGGCCCATAGCATTGAGGATGAGAGGAGAGAGAGGAATTAAAGGCGGCCTGGAATTGAGGACGGTGTCACTGGATTTTGAGGTGGGCGGCGCTGGCACTGGCCTTGTTCTGCGAGAGGCGCGTCGTCGGATTTGCCGAAAATGTTTTCGGCAACTTCGGCGGAAACTCGCTATTTGCACGTAAATACATTATGTCATATGACGGCATTTCTATTTTGGGGCATAAAGACGGGATTCTGCGACTTTTGTTCAGTCCCGTCGCACTGGGTCACTGTAAGAAGAATCGCACCTTTATACAGAAAACTACTTTGAATCGACCTTTCAGGTCTCTGGAAGCGATTCTCGGTCAGTTCGCCAACAAGCGGTCTAGTAGCGTACGTACGACTGCCTGGGCATCAACACGATGCATAGGAACAACACACTGCCGGGGTAATACATGGGAGAAGTGTCGGCAAGGTAAGACAAGAAATGAAAAAGGTACACTATGTTATCTGAAGGAAGAAATGTGAGAATTGAGAAGACAAGTTGTGGGTGCTACTCACTGTCATCTGACTTCGACATGCCGGCCCTTCCAGTCTTCCCTAAGACTATCCTCAACAAGTGTATCCAGCTCCCTGACCTTGGCCACGGCAGTATTAATGATCTTCAACACGTCCTCCGCAACCAAAGGCACGCCGCCCATTTTTTGAACAACGCACAACTCTCGCTGTGCGTTCAATGCGACAGACATCAAGCCTGCACTCAATCGCTGTTCTAAAAGTGTGGGATCCAAAACTGGCTGGGTTGTCTCATCGGGAAAGAAGGCAAAGGTGAGGCAGAAGGGCGTGTGATGGATGGCAAGTGGTACCGGAGCCCGCTCAGACGGCGAATGCTGTAAAGACAAAAATGAGGAGTTGAGATTTTGAAAAAAAAGAACAGGCATACCACGGTGACTTCGTCTCCGATAACTTCAACCTCAGGACGCCGGAAATGTTTGAGAGCAACGATGCCCGCTAGACATGCGCAATCAAGCAAGTTTCCCCCATCTGATAAAAAATGAAGCGTTAACCGAAGGTGCCATACCTATCGAGAAGAAGATGGAGGTAAGGATTAGGAATCTGAAGGCTGATCAAGTAACTTACTCTCTGTCCGGCAAGAATGCAAAGCGATTCCTTGTCGATGGCATCGCTGCGTCTGAGGACCTTGTCCAGCATTCGAGTTATAGTGACTTCTTCTTCTGAAGGTCTGAAAAAGTATCAGATACGGTTGGAGGTCGATTACAAAGATACGCACCTACCGGCCAAGTTCGTACTCGCTGGAGGCCATGGGCGAGATTTCCGAATGGATGGTCAGAAGCCCTTCAAAAGGCCGTTCAGGCAGAGGCTTGACCATTTTTGCATCTACATTCGCTATGACTCTATGGCGAGGACGGAAATATGAACAATGGAAGCAAGCGTAGTGGTAGTGGCTCACCGTGTCTTTCCCAGAGCACATTCAACGTAGCCAAGCTCAGAGCCGAAAATCAGCTTGGGAGCTCGAAGTTCAAGAGGCAGGCGGCCATCTAAGCGCAGAGATTGCTTGAGTGCCTCGTAGGCAAACTCTTTTTCTGGTATAGACGGGGACGGTGGACGCATGATGAAGAGTCCAAGTGTAACCGAAACGGGAGCTAAAACGGGCACGTGGAGTTATTTATTTATTTATCTATTTCTACCTATCTTGGCCAATTTCCTGTTCAGTTCCTTCGATCCATTTATTTCGACACTTTTGACTCACACTCTGACTGCTCTTGCTCCTTCCGTCCACCATCTTCCTTACCTGCAGCAACAATATACAATGCCAGGCGACGAAACACTCCAAAAACATCAAGAAGACTCTGACTCGGATGCCGAGGATGACGACGTCGCAGACGTGATTCCCAAAATCGAGGTCGACCCTTCAAAACTCACGCCTCTGTCACCGGAGGTGATTTCAAAACAGGTATGAGGAAAACATCTTTCTGGGTGGTGTGCATTTTGACTCATCTATGCGCAGGCTACAATCAATCTGGGTATGCAGGATTGTTTTGCTCCGAGCGTACTATCTGATTGATGGACTGCAGGTACCATTGGCCATGTCGCTCACGGAAAATCGACAGTCGTGAAAGCCATCTCTGGTGTTCAGACTGTCAGGTTCAAGAACGAACTAGTGCGGAATATTACCATCAAGCTTGGCTATGCCAATGCCAAAGTGCGCGACATGTCTGTTCTGTTGACTAAGAAGGTCGTTTATCGTGCATAGATATACAAATGTGAAAACGAAGCTTGCCCGCGACCTGGATGTTACCGTTCGTACAGGTCCGACAAAGAGGACAACCCACCTTGCGAACGACCAGGATGCGGTCACCGGATGAAACTCATCCGACATGTTTCCTTCGTTGATTGCCCCGGACACGACATTCTCATGGCTACTATGTTGAACGGTGCTGCAGTCATGGATGCCGCCCTGTTATTGGTCGCGGGTAACGAAACCTGTCCTCAACCGCAAACGTCCGAGCACCTTGCGGCGGTAGAAATCATGAAATTAGAGAACATCATCATCCTACAAAACAAGGTCGATTTAATTAAGGAGAGTCAAGCCCTAGAGCATCAAAAAAGCATCGCTGCCTTTGTCAAAGGTACGAGTTTTTATAAATTATGCACCATATCTTGCAAACGACGAAATACAGGCACTGTCGCTGAGTCGTCACCCATCGTGCCCATATCCGCCCAGCTGAAATACAACATTGACGCTGTCAATGAGTACATTGTGAAGCGTATCCCAATTCCCATTCGCGATTTTGCCTCAGACCCAAGACTCATTGTTATCCGATCCTTTGACGTGAACAAGCCAGGGTCAGAAGTAGACGATCTCAAAGGTGGTGTTGCCGGAGGGTCAATTCTCACCGGTGTACTTCGTCTTGGCCAAGAAGTAGAGATTCGACCTGGCATTGTAACGAAGGACAATGCAGGACGTAACAAGTGCCAGCCTATATTCAGTCGAATCATGTCGTTGCACGCTGAGAACAACTTGCTGCAATTCGCTGTACCAGGCGGGCTCATTGGTGTTGGTACGAGAATAGATCCCACGCTTTGCAGAGCGGATCGTCTTGTGGGGCAGGTCCTGGGTGCGGTCGGGAAATTGCCCAAGATTTATACAGGTAAGGTTAACAAGTGTTACATAATTCGAACTGTCTCTGACGGATTTTCGCAGAGCTTGAAATCAGTCTCTTCTTGCTTCGTCGTCTTTTGGGTGTCAAGACGGAGGATAAGAAACAAACGAAAGTTGCGAAGCTCGTCAAGAACGAATTGCTTTTGATTAACATTGGATCTACCTCTACGGGTGGCAGAGTTCTCAGTGCCAAAGCTGACTTGGCGAAGATCCAATTGACTTCTCCAGCCTGTACGGAAATAGGTGAGAAGGTTGCGCTGTCAAGGAGAATCGAGAAACATTGGAGACTGGTTGGTAAGTAGCTGCCTGCTTCCATGTTTCATTCTATTCCTAACGTAGATCTACAGGTTGGGGAAGTGTACAACGCGGCACAGTTCTGGAGGTAGACTAAGAGGCTGTGTTAGACGTGGTTAGACGTATATGTATGTATATGTAACGTTACACCTCCTATCGATTGTTCTTGAACTGTCAAACTGATGGGATTGTCTCTGTCCATTTCAATTCCACTGTACAGCACAATTCTTGCAACGCCGTTGGTCTTGTTTTCCTTTTCCTCTCGCCAAATGTGACTTCTAGCGACCTGTATAAACCTGCACATGGACAACCAGCATTAACGTTCAACAAACGGCTGGGCACAGACTGGACTCCGGAAAAGGGATGGTCCTTTTAAGTATGTGCGCACCTCGGCCTCGACCTTACTCGGTAGCGGTACTATGTACTATCATTAAGTGGCATGTTCTTGCAACTGGGAAACTGTTCGGTGCCATGCATGAGTAGATATGTTCTGAGGCAGTAACGACACTTTTGACAACCGAAATGATTTTCAACAAAATTGATTCGTTGTATATACCACTGAAGGTCCAGAACAATATTCAGTCACTATATAGGAGTGTTCATGCTGGGCTTCGAGCAGATACGCTTAATCCAATTTTGTTTTCCCAAAGAGTGATGCAAGGTGTTTCTGGATGGGATCTGCCACCGCGGAAGGGGCATCATAGTCTACTGAGTACACGCTCACCGCTGTCTTGCATTCTGCGCTTATAATCGTTTCACCTGAAGAAACCGTGTTCAGAGGTATTTTTAAACGAGACTAAGGAGAATCATACCGGGAAGTCGGGTATTCCCATTCAAGTTGGCGTTGAGGCCATCAGCTACCCTATAACAAAGGTCATTGATTATAGCGATGTACGCCATGTACCACGTACAAGTCGGTGGATACAGGAAATCCTGTTGTCGGATCAATCGAAATCTTATCGATGACAGCGCCGCCGGTCATACGCGTCGAAATAAACGGAGGCTGTGAAGATATGAGTTGTATGAATAGGTATGATGACGCTTGAAAAGGGCGCACAGCTACACAAGGATTTCCTGGTCCGAATACTGGCATGTTGATTCTAGAAGGCGAATCATTAACTGAACGCGAGCAGAAAGAACAGCAGACAAACCCGATGCCAACGCCGAGGGGGAGAAGGCGTGTCTTTGTGGTATCGATGCCGCGAGCAAGAGCAGCAACAAAGTTGGCTACCAACTGTATATGTTAATGAGGATGAAGTGGATAGCGCTGGCAAATGCAAAAGTTACCTGGGCAGCAATGTTAGCCGGATCATCCTTCGCACCAGTGTTGTTCGTGAATGAGCGGTGAGTACCGTTGCCCGCGGATATTGCTATTGCCGGTATCTACGTGAAAATCAGACAATAATAATCAGAATTTTGGGGATCGCGTACACCTCGCTCAACGGACGCGTAGGACGCGCCGATGGTGCCGCTAAGAGTATACAAGAAAGGGCCATTGTTGCCGCCCTCGTTCGGGCCGGAGACGACGAGGTCAATGGGCTTGCTGCCAAAGTGCACAGGTGCGATGATATCAATGCCGAAAACTGCTGAGGCCGCGGGTGTACCATTGAAATACCCTGTTTGTTTTTCAGAATATATGCGCTATAGGATATGAAGATAAGCGTACAAAGGTTCTGGTCATTCTCGTCGTGCCCAAAGAACGGCGCTCCGACAGGTATTGAGCCGAATTCACCCCCAGGAGCGGTTATGTTGGTGGTGGGAAGGACAAAGGTGCCGCCTCGTCCGGACTGTTGCACCGCTGGCCTTGATACCCGTGTGTCAGGTCTGTAGGCGATATAATTGAATGGGTGCTCACGCTACCATGAGGACGTTATGTCCGTCTGCCTTGAGAGCAGAGTATGTCGCCCTGTTGTCATCGGTCAGTGAGAGCGACGTGAAGAGGTCGGTGTGAACTAGCACCTGATGTTTGCCGACGCCCAGCTATCATCGTTGGTCAAGAGAATGTTCAACGACGAGCTCTTTGAGTACGCAGGAACCGAGAGGGTGCTGAGCAGGATGACAGGGAAAATGGCAAGCATGATGGGTACCACAAAGAAAAGGCATTATAATGGCCCTTTTTATAGTAGTGGTAGTGGTCGTCACATGAAGAGCGTAGCACAAGCAGAATTGACGGATTTCCGTTCAAGCTGCGAGAGCCAATAGTAACGCCGGGTTGTGCACGTTTGAAATAACCACCGGCAAACAAACCAAACGCCGCCAACTCGTTCCTTGCTTTCTACTCTCATCCTCGACCTGCTCGCAATACACTCAATGTCATGCTCGTCCTTCTCGACGAGCATTAGCTGGCGCTCGGAATATCAGTTGTTATCAATCTGTGATAACTCCTTACTGGACACTGCGCACAGATGCATGTACTTGTTGCAGTTAACCCTCTTCGTGTTGGATTTCGACAGCAATTCTTGCTGAATATCCGCTTGGCTGTTGCTGTTCTCGTCTCCAAATAATGAACGGGAAATGCAAGGATTCCCTACGAATCCTGGCGATGCTCTAATTCGCGATTGTTGCGTCGATGCTAGGAATCCGACAGGTCTACCGCAACTAAACACGACGTACCTCGTTATACCGAAACAGACGGCAATGCTGACTGCAGCATGTTGTTCTGGCAAGCAAAAATATACTCGGCCATCAACTGACTTTGCTATATCCTGCGCGGGCGGGAATATCTTCCTTGTACCACGGCCTTGGCATTCTATTTCCCATACTGGTCCCTCGAAATATCTCTTCGGTGACTTCCTTCGAATGCTTTCTGGTATTCTCCTTGGATGTATGCTCCATATATAGCACTATTCCGGGTATCATACTCTCTGAGCGGCCTCCGTGCTGACGTGGACGGTATTTATCCGTGGTCTCAGGCTTTCTTTGAGTGTGCTAGGGCAACGTTGGGCATCGTTTGTTTCCATCGTATGTGCGACCTCGAATTGCCGTCTTTATGTCGAGGTGAATATCATCCTCCTGTTTGTCTTACGATCTCACCGACGAAAATGTTCGTCGAGGTATTGATCGCTGCACGCAGGCGCACAACCCTGCCTCGAATGTACCTAGCTATGAACCAGCACGTTCAGCGAAGCAAAGCGATGTACAATGAAGCTATTTCCCTCGCACGTACGGCGCTTGAACGAAAACAGTGGCCTTTTGCCGCCGATAGCATTCGGATAAGCGCCCTTTTCATCCTCTACCGATGGCTGTGGATTCGTAGAGGTTGCCGTTCCGTAGTCTTTTACTGTATCGTGGTGTAGTAGAAAAATGTGGAATGATAAAATGTGGTAACAATTACCGGAGTGGAACATGACTGAGCCACCCTTGCATCTTGACTATTGACACTCTGGTACGTCTCCGGTCGCCTGCGGTCGTCCGACAAAAAAATTGGCTGTTCTGCTTTCTCTGTGCCGCCGTGGCCTGTAAAGGTCCTTTCTTGCATCCTTGGTAGAAAAGATGGCATCGACGGCGGGATACGTGCTGCCCCCAGGAGTGCCCGTCTGCCAGCCTCCTCACCTCGAGGGAGATGCTTCTCTTGCGACCGAAATTCTGCCAGGACCACCTCCTCTGGGGCATACCCAGCAACCGGCGACGACCAAGAAGTCATCTACAATGTACTCGTCCCTCTGGCCCGATGATCCTGGTACCACCTACTCTGGCATCGTCCACGGCACTTTGATAGGCCAGGAGTCCATGGACATCCTCAAGACTCGTGTCAGGGTGGATAAAAGGTCTGTCTGCTTTCATTTCGCTGTACGACCTATGCTGACACTTTTCATCGTGTTTTACCCCCCCTCCTTGTCTTTCCTTACCCACCACCTCGTCACTTTGTCAGCGCTATCACTGGCCGCGCCCAGCGTGCATCTGCTCGCAACAACAACAACAGTGCTCCCACAGCCGACCCTCTTGAGCCTGTACAAGCGCAATCGCCACCGCATTCGCCGCCATCGGCCCCGGGAGCGGATTCCATGACCGGAATCGACGACGACATGCCCGTGTTGTCCCGTTCTGCTTCATCCCAAAACTTACAGGAGCCTCCTTCGACAAGCACGAACGGAAGGCTGAAGAGGAAGGACAAAGGCAAGGGCAGAGAAATAGAGACGTCTGCTGTCAGAATCAAGGAGGAGGCCCCCATGATATCTCTGCTTTCGCCCGAACCGGGGCATCTTGTGAGCACTTCTTACACTTCTTTCCTTGCTACGCTGATGCTGTATGGTGCTTCAGATGACCAACCAAGACCACTGCTCTGCTTGTCGCCAGCTGGGGAAACTCGTGTACTGCGACGGCTGTCCCAGGGCCTTTCATCTCTGGTGTCTCGATCCGCCGATGGAAAGCGTCGATGAGGGCGATAGTAGATGGTTTTGTCCGGCATGTAACATTCGCAGGGTGGGCATTTTCAGTCTTTTTCTTTACTTTTCAATGTGACGCCAGACTCAGGATCCACCCAAAAAACCACCCGCTTCCCTCATATCTCCCCTCATCCATCTGGTCGATACCTCTATACCCTCCGAATTCCAACTCCCGGCCGACGTCAGGACGTTTTTCAAGGACGGTGAGTTGTATGTACGTGTCATGTATTGCAACAATGTGACTTTCTGCCCAGTCGCAACTGGTGACCGGGGGGCTTACGTTGATAGCTCAGAGTTAAAACCACCACGGCTCAAGTGCGTCCTGTTTTGTCGTTCTCACCTCACGGGTACTGACATTGTTTACAGTCGGCATGGTCAATTAGAAGATCGCGATTCTTATCGATTAAAGGACAGGAACGGGGCGCCTGTCCTCTGCCATCGTTGTGGCACCTCTGCTCTTCCTGACAACGTAGCTGCTGCTGCACCAACTGCAAAACGTGCCCGAAGATCCACTTCAAAAGGCGCTCATTACGAGATGTGGAAACACATTGTCTCCTGTGATTACTGCGACTTGCATTGGCACCTGGATTGCTTGGATCCGCCTCTATCAACAATGCCACCTTTTACTAAAAAGTGGATGTGTCCTAATCATGCAGACCGAATCCTTGTCAGTCTACTTATCGATCATACCATTGCTACAGCTAACACTCTTCTAGCCTCCTCGACATCGAATACCAAAGCATAACGCGCCCCCCATTGAAATAATGAAGCCCCGACAATTTAACAACGGCAATATAGAGGTCATTCCGTCCCAGCTTCCATCAACAGCGATATCACACCCCAAAGTTAATGTGGACGAAGTCCTGATAAACGGGCGACGATATCGGGTGCCCGAACGTATCATTTTATTGGATTTCTGGAGTAAGGTTAATAAAACTGCCGCCACGGGGTACGCCATATGTGCAATTGCATCCGAAAATCCGCACTGACGACGTTGCAGAGATGTGGAAGATAGTTCTCGAATGTCGTCGCCACTGACGTCTTTGAGCTCTTTGGACGATCTAGAGGATAGACCTGATTCATCCAAGATCGAAGATATAGCATTAGCACAGGTGAGAGAGAGAGAGAGAGAGAAAAGGCTTCTTCTGTTAGTGGATTCACACAGATCTCATGCTTCTTTCTAAGATGCTTTGCGACTTCCGGATGGGAACTTCAGGAAGCGATCCGCAACCCTCCGCCTCAACTAGTCTGAAACGCCCAGAAATCGTTGGGAAGAGCGAGCCTAGGAATGTTGGTAGACCTCGTATCATCAAGGTAAGGCAGCGACATGTCATTATCTCCTTCAGATGCTCAAAATCGGACAGAAAGTTCCGAGAAACGTGAACGGAGGTGCAAGTGCATCAGCACCTACTGCTAAGCGGAAAAAGTCGGCATCTGTCACTACGGACCCAAACACGAGAGAGTTAAGGTCTACGAGGATGAAAAATGGTGCTCCGTCAAAGGTAATGCGATCACTATTATCATAGGTCACGTATTTATGCGCATTTGCAGAGCTCTAGCCGACTTCCCGAAGATATCGTTGATCCAGTGGACCCACTGCCAGATCCTATTGCGGCGCCGCCGAAAACTGCAAAGATCGTTCGTGTGAAGGTACCTGCTCCCTCTTCTCTCCAAACATTCTACCTGTCATTTTCTGATATCCGACCAGGTGGAAGACACTGATGGTGGTTTGTCTGCATTGAGCAGAATGAATGGGTCCACCGTTAAGGTAATGCACATTGTTGGACTTCTTTCCCTTCTTGATTCTCAACGTGGGCGCGCAGAACCAGACCACCCGCACGAGATCCATACGGCGACCCCCCGCAAAGGACGAAGACGTTGTTATTACTGAGAAGCCTAGGCGAGGTAGGAAACGGCAGCGAGCGGACGAGGATGGTGACGATGATGGTGACCCTACTTATCATGGTCCTAAAGGGAAAGCGGTCAGGAAAGCATCGCCTTCGAAAAAGCGAAGAAAGTCAGCCCGTACACCTACGCATCCCGGGTCAATTTCCGCTCCTCCTCCCCAGTCTGCGATGACTAGCTCCGCCACCACTCCAGCGACGCCTTCACTAAAAATTCGGCTCCCTCGTCTGAACACGCTGAATCCTCCTTCTGCTGGAGCCCACAACGAAGACACGTCTACCCGTGTGTAGGACGTTAGCTGGTTGGGACTCACTTCCGTTGCATATTCTTCTCATCACTGATACTCATGATTATTTATTGCCTAATCATTGCAAGACTCATCGTCATTCATTCTTTTTCCTTGCCTTCTGCGAACGCCACACGTTCATGATCACTCTCGCAATTACATAGATGTAGTTCATACAACATATCTTGTCTGTGCCAGGGAATAATGTTCATTCCTTGTGTATAACCAAGAGGATACAGCGCGTAATGCAAACTGAACAGTGTTGCCCTGTGCAAAAATGGCCAGCGCTGTCCTGGTTCTTGAATCAGTACGCCAAGATTCTACACGACCATGTACCAACAGCGTACCAGAACGCTACCGCTCTTTCAAGAGTTTCTTCAATTGTGTCCTCACGCCGGACTGGACATCTTTCAACGCTGCCTTCGATATTGGTGTCTCTATGCGAATGTTACTTGGCCAGTTTTCGCCGGCCTTTTCTCTTCGCTCGAGGAGGATGTCGAGGACAGTAGGTGGCTTGACTTCGGGGGGTCGCTCGGCGGGTGAGGGAACAACCTTGTGCGTGAGCTGGATGGACGACCGAGGAACAAGTCGAATCAATCTTGCAGCTGACGGTCGCATATCCTGAGTACCTCGATAGAGTCGTGAGTACTTGGGTTGTGTACTCACAGTATGAAAGGAAATTTGCTCACCGAAATTCAGAAGCAAAGGATGCCGGGTGATGTGACAACACGTGACAACCAACTTTATCTTGTCTTTCCTCTTCTTTTCTTCTCTTGACATCATGTTTGTGACTGTACATGCATCAACCAGGCCGGAAATACAGGATGGGTACATCGAACTACCTACTCAAGATCTTTGGATGACATATGTACGTATAACTTATGTTGAGGCGGTATCTTCTGGCTGAACTTTGCTTAAAGATCAAGAACGTACATGTAGTTGATGGCAAACTCAATGAAGGGCGATTCTGCAGCGTCCTGTCCAATATTCTTGACATCTATCAAGTTTGCTGTGGCTCCATTGAAAAAACCCATCTTTTTCAGGGCAATTCTAGTTTCCGAATTCGTTTAGTGAATCGTCCAATATCAGTTGAAATCGTACACGATAATAGGCCGCTCGGTCTCTCGAACTGGGTCATTCAAGATGACCTTGACCGCTTTCTCTGCGGTGCTACTGCATCTTTGGAGGCCCCCCTTCTTCAGATAAAACTCAGCGTTTGCGAAACCTACACCGCGATAGGCGTAAGTTGGCATCATGCGTTAGGTATGCCCCCTGTCACTCTCGACGAATAACCTGCGGCTAAACTTCTTTCGAGGGGATGCCACAAGTCTTTTAAGATTTATGCATACACTGTCTCAGCTCTATCAAGGATTGCAACCGTCGTATCCCGCGCCTTCATTCCGAAAACATGTTTTTGCATCTCCGGACACAGATACCCTGCAGCGGTTCGAGGCCATGATGCCACATCTGACCGGAACATTTCCTGTTCCAGAAATATACCAAAGGTATGGTGAACGGAATCAGTCGATGAGAAGACTCGACTGGTATGTCACCCAAGGGCAAGCATCCTTAATTCGCGACCACACCAACAGCCTCTCTTCTATCCTTCTATCTGTACAAGATTGCCTTACATCATACATCGTGTCTACTTTAAATCGATGTGGTTATCACTCACTATCGACTGTGACGAATGCTGCCAGTGTATGTTCATAGGATTTACTTAACTTTGCATTGATTTTAACTAGTACCGAGATGTTGCGGCGCCCTTTATTGACGCAAATGTTGCTGGAAACTGTATATACGTGGTACGTGCTTCTATAACTAAACATGGTTGTAGCTTTCGACCGTAAATAGATCCCTACATCCCTCGTAATGCCTACGGATGGTATTGTTTCCGTCGCGCAAAAGGTGCGGCGATCCCTTCTCCAAGCCAGGTTCCCCAGCTTTATCGAGAGCTATATGTCCGTTGCTGGGCATCATATGCTCCGCGCTGCGACCGAAGACAAGAAGTTCTTCTTTGGTTCCGACTCAAATGTACTCTCCGTAAACTCTAATTTGTCGTAAGCCGTATTCCCTATTCTGATATGGGACTTTGATGGGAGGGCCTCTGCCAGACTCGATTGGCGTGCTGTTCACTTTGGATATCCTCGGGGATCCAGGCTCTATACTGTTGGCATATCGAAGTTTTATTTAAGGGTGTTCAAGTCAAACTCTGAAGAAGCAGGTATAGAACTGTCGCTGGGAGTTCCGGAGGATATTTATGATCTGGTCATGAAGACCTTACAATCCGATTTCTCACATGTAGACTTTCCGGATAATATTATCTCGTAGTATGTCGTCCTCACGGACCTCACTGGCACTGATCGAGATGTGATCGAGAGCGCGTAATTGTGGTTACGTCTAGGCCTTTACGTTAACACATCTTGTCCTGTAACCACAACATCACTCCTCATAATAATACTCGTCCCCTTGATTTCTACTAGAGATGGACGATCTTGTTAAGGAATGGCTGCGATTAGACAAGGTATCTTGTTTAGCTCGTGCACTGAAGAGATACAGCTGAATTTCTCTTCAGAACGATGTTACCAGAAACGAGATCCAGAAACTATGGGAGACAGGCAATAATGAAGAATTGGAAAGAAGAATGAGGCTGGTATTAAGCGCGCACTCATTGATCCAAGCTAACATACGGTTCCAGGAAGCGAATAGAGTTTGGAACAGCAGGCACGATTGAAATCTTTCAGGAATGGGTAGACATCCAAACTTACTATCCTTTGCAAAGGTTTACGGGGAAGAATGGAGGCAGGGTGGTCTCGGATGAACGGTAAGATGAACCCTCCTGCATACACTCATAATTCACAAAATCGGGATATATTTTAGACCTTATTATCATTCAAGCATCTCAGGTGGATTTCGTTCGTAAATATTAATGCTCCTCGTTCAGATTTGTTCCAGGGACTGTGTCAATACGTCCTCTCCCATGTCAGAGATGCTTCTTCTCGAGGTGTTGTTATAGGGCACGACCATCGTCACAATTCAGAACATTGGGCACAGTTGACGGCAGCTGCTTTCTTAACTAATGACGTTAAAGTTTACCTTCACCGAGGCTTGGTCCATACCCCGATGTAAGGCTATGATATTATCTATCCCGCAAGGTACTCACGGCAGTTTTGCTACAGGGTACCTTTCAGTGTTAAGAAGTTAAATGCTGCTTGTGGTGTCATGATCACTGGTATGTCCTTCTTGCTGGTCTTGTACCTTGACTCATAAAATTTCTAGCCAGTCATAATCCAAAGGTTCAGTGACATTATTCTGTCTACTCCAAAAATGACTCAACCTGTGGATTGAACAGCAAGACAATGGATACAAGGTCCCTGGTTAACCATTCTTGGATGGAACTGCTTTTGATTATCTTCATTACAGGTGTACTGGGAGAATGCGGTGCAGGTTCGTTCTGATGCGTTATATTCTGCGGTAATTGAAATAAAGGATAGATTATTGCTCCTCACGATGCCGGGATATCCGAATCCATCAAGGCCAACCTCGAAACTAAGACATGGGATGTTGCGAGCATCACTTCTTCTAACATCTGCTTTGACAAAACGGCAGAGATGAAAGATGCCTACTTTGAAAGTCTGGCTCCTCAGAAATTTTCACTGTCAGTACGCTCTGTATCTTCACAGCACAAGCCATTTGAAGGGCTCTTACTACTTCCAGCTCTGAGGGCACCGCTTTTTCCGTCCATTTCGTGAACACGTCGATGCATGGGGTTAGTGAACCATTTGTGTCGAGGGCATTCAAATTGTTTGGTCTCGTTCCACCTACCCATGTGCCAGAGCAACAGGTTCCAGACCCAGATTTTCCTACCGTAACATTCCCGAATCCTGAAGAGAAAGGTAGGCATCTTGTACGTTCTAGGGGTGATACTCATGTCTCGTATAGGAGCATTGGTGATTTAGTCCACTGTCGGATGTACTTTGTTCTGATGCCTTTCAGGACTTGGCGATGAAAACAGCTGTCAAGAACAATATCAATTATGTTCTTGCTCAAGATCCCGTAAGCTCATTGCCATTATCTTCAATTTGAAAAAACGTCTACTGAGAATTGGCTAGGATTCTGATCGTTTTGCAGCGGCTGAGCGACAGTAAGAGCCTTACCTCGCGTATTTCTGTTATGCTAATTACACACGGTATTTAGACCGACTGGAGAATGGATTGCCTTCACGGGAGATCAACTGGGAGTACTTTTCGCCGCTCGCATACTGGAAATGTACAAAGACGGCGGAAAACCTCTTGACAAGCTAGCGATGGTCGCGTCAACTGTGAGTTCTAAGATGGTCGAGGCTATGGGCAATGCCGAAGGGTTTAAATTTGTGGAATGCCTCACCGGTGAGTTGAGACCATGAAAGGTGTATAAACCTTTCATTCTTACGCGGATACAAGGTTTCAAATACATCGGAAATGTCGCGTTGAACCTCGTACAACAAGGCTACGAAGTACCTTTCGGTTATGAGGAAGCTATTGGATACATGTTTGGCCCTGACATTAGAGACAAGGATGGGGTTGCGGCAACACTTGTGTTCGCTCAGCTGGTAGAGTCCCTCGCCACACGTCATAAGACAGTAAACCAGTATCTCAATGATCTGTACAAGAAGTAAGTCTTCTACCTGCTCTTTGCCTGTTTCCATCGCATTGATCCTTTGTAGATACGGCCATTTTGTGGTACGAAATATATGTATCCTGACAGTCATGGTAAACCCAATTCTTTCCAGACCAGTAATAGCTATTTTATATGCAGCGACGGCCCCACAATCGTCTCCATATTTGCTCGCCTGCGTAATTTCAGCGTAAGTGTCCGATATCCTTGAGATAGACGATCCACTTTATGCCATGAACAGGATACTACCTCCGATTCACCCAATTATCCTACGGAAATAGCAGGCCTGTCTGTGACCAGGGTTGTAGATCTGACAACTGGATATGATAGTGCGAATCCTCCGAGTTTTAAGCCTTCTCTTCCTATTTCTTCTGGACATATGGTCCAATTCAGAGCAGAGGACAAAGAAAAGGGTGTCAAGATCGCATTGACCATTCGGTATTTCACTCGTTTTTCTTGGCTATTCCGTATTCGCTAACATTCGTAGGACGAGCGGAACTGAACCCAAGGTATGCTCATTTCATTGATATATATCATAAGCATTGACATGCTGTATTCCAAACAGATCAAGTACTATTTGGAAGGAAACGCGCATGATCGTGAAATAGTAGTATCCACCCTGAGAGAGGTAGTTGACGAGCTGGGTGACAAGTGGCTGGAAGCCAAGAGCCACAACCTAGGTCGTCCTTGAAGTTTGGAACAAGTCCTTTGTTCACACTTAATGTGTGAATCATACAATAAAGTGTCATGAAGAAATGATGCCCAGATTATAGATTGCAAGAACAGTGCGGCGATTATGCAGAACATGATAACAAACGGGGTAGATGAGAATACGGCAACACAAGGGTATGAAGGGAAAGCCAGCTTAGTGTTTAGTATGATTTTATCTAAGAAAGCGTAGTAATAATCTCCACATCGTGAAAAGAAAGAAAATAATAACAAGTTACTTGGCAGTAGCGGTCTTGAAATGCCGGTCAGGATAAATTGAGAAGGGGGCGGCCAGATCAACTTACAGCATATCCATTGAGAGTGCGACTTGAATGATAGGATGAAAGACTCTGTGGCTGAGAAGCTCGATATGACCTTGAAGTACCGAGAGTCGAGGCATGGGATGAGCTACTCGGGGTGGGCGGTGCGGCGTTGTTGGCGTTAGTTCGTGACGATCGTGCAGTAAGAGGTGTTGGCGCGCTGATGAGAGACTTCTTGGGTGTTTCTGCTGTATCCTTTCGGCGGCCACTAAGACTTGGTGTAGACAGTGTACTCTTTGAAGTTGATGTTAATACTTTAGGTCGTCGACCTCCAGTAACGAAAGGATGTCGTAAAGCTGAAGCTGGTTTGATACGCCGTTCCGGATCCCAAACAAGACATTTGGAGATAAAGTCGACAAAATCGTCATCACTGCATCGTAGCACTTGAGCCAGAGTTTTTGATCCCGGCCTACGACGGCGTCCCTTGGAATTAACGACCAGGCGAGGCGCACCACCCGGATCTACTTGTCATCAGCTTAACGAGTACCTATATTGAAAGGAGGATCAACTGACCAAAGAAAAGCTTTTTACGGGAGCTTTTATTGATGAAGTCTTTATCCGGGACACCGAGCACTTCCATAATACAAGAGAGTTGTTCTTGTTCATTCTCGCCGGGGAAAATAGGGAACCCGGTATACAATTCGGCGAGGATGCATCCCAGACTCCACATATCGATAGCCATGTGATAGTTCATACCAAGGATCACTTCCGGTGACCGATAGAACCGACTCTGAATGTACGTATAGACTGAGAAGCCAACTGAATAGTTTGCTATGTATACAGAAAGATTGCTCACTTTTCTCAGTTTCGAAGCAGCTGCTTCCAAAGTCGATTACTTTAATTCCACTCTTAGCAGGATGACGCAGTAGGACATTCTGCCATTCATACATCAGTCAATAGTTGATAAGGCGGATAGAGAAAGCACTCGCCTCCGGCTTCAGGTCACAGTGGACAATGCGATGATGTCGCATGAGTGACAAAGACATCAGCATTTGACTCGTAAAACGTCGAATCAATGCCGTAGTGAACCCCACGAAACCGTTTGCTTTGATCAGCTCGTAAAGATTTATACTCAAGAGTTCCATCGCAATACATAAGTGGTTGCGGAAATAGAAGTGCTCAGTCATTTTAATGACATGATGTTTCTCATCTTCATCCTATTTCAGAAGGATGAGTTTTTTGACATGAACGATCACGGAGAAGACAAACCCATTTACGAAGGTTGTCCAAGATCTTGATCTCGACCAGTGCCTGGTGGTGAAATCGTTTCTTGTTCCGAATGATCTTGATTGCGACCGACTCGCCAGAACAGTGATCGCGACAGTGAAGCACCTGTCCAAAGGAGCCTTTCCCCAACGTGTCTATGACTTCATACCGGTATGCCAAATGATCGTGATTGACGACTTGGTAGTCGCCCCGCTCGTCGTCGTAGCCGTGATTATTAGAAGAGTTGTCAGGAGTTGCCATTTTCTTTTTACTCCGTGCACCAATACAGTAAACGGAAGGGAAATCCAAGATCTCTTTGCGTTCATAGTCAGAGAGATATTGACCTTGAGACCCTTTAATAATTGCTATAATTCAAGGAATATTTGTTGGTCAAGACGCGAAATCAAAAACGCGAAGATACACACATGAAGGCGAAGACGGTTTCCCTGGAGGTAAAGGTTCCGGAAAGCGAAGCAGTTCGTCCAATTCTTCCTGCGTTGCGCCATTGGCTATCTTCTTCGCTTGCTGTCGCTTGATGTAATGCATCATTTCTTCGTCCCCAAGAAGCTCCTCCTCATCGACAGAACTAGGCACCGGTGAGGGTGTAGATAACGACTGCCGGCTCGATGACGCAGATGCTATGGCTTGATGTATGTTGTGCGTGCTTGTGCTATTTGAGGATCGGGAAGTGGGCAGTGAGATCTTCGGACTGAGAAGCTTGAGACCTTTAGAGGGCGAGAGTGCAGAGAATCGATGATGATGGTGAGATGCTGGTGCATCCGTTGCAGCTGCAGACGTTGAGAGGGATGCCACAGATGACGTCGACGTTTTCCGAAGGCCAGTAAATGATATCGAGTCGCGATTACTCTTGCGCGGGAGGATACCTGAAGTCGATGACGCATTTCCAGATACTTGACGAGGCACCCGAGACGCTGACAGTGTAGAGGGAGACGATCTGATACCTTTTGTTGAACCGGTTACTGTCTTAACTCCGGATGTGCCGTCCATTACACCAAATTCGTTCATCTCCGTTGGGGAGGGGTTAGCAGAGGAGGGCGTGGCATTAACCGTCATACTCGTCCGTCGGCTAGATAGCGTCAATGAGCCTTTCAAAGGTGGCGACGGAGCTGCTGACGTTCGGCTGGATATGCGGGGGATCTTCGTCGGTGTCTCCTTAGGATGTCCCAATATTGAGTTCGTCAATGCAGATGTAACAGACTCTTTCGAATCCTTGGACACATTCCCTACAGAAGGTGATCCTGCAATCGTAGGTAGTTGATTTCGACTGCGAAGCGAGGCATCAGACTGTTTCTGCATGGAGCTCATAGTTTGAGCAGTCACTCGAGACGAAGTTCCACGAGCTGGCGTCGAGATTGAAGACGAGGTGGAAGCCTTCAGTCGTGCAACGCGCTGGGCTGTCGCTGGCTCCAGGGCTGACATTTGCATTGGGGGCAGATTTACCGGCGACTTTGGTTTCCGAGGATCCGTAGAGGAAACCGTCTAGTAGCAGCCGTAAGGTCACCACAGAATCAAATTGAATGGGAAATTCCACGCACCTTGCCCCGCTTCCTACCCATGAGCACCGAAATCCTGCTTTCACTCCTTTCCTTGTCTTCCTTCTTCTTCTCTGCCCGTAGCTTCTCCGAGTCCTTCCGAGGCGAATCCTTTACGGACTCTCTCGAATCGCTGTGGAGACTCTTCCTTGAACTTGACCCTTTCAATAATGAAGGAAGACCTAAACTCAACATGGACGACTTCTTATGAGCAGAGGTCGAAGGAGGGTTGTAGTCGAAACTCGGAGAAGCGCTCTGTTTGCGGGTTGGCAATATAGTGGAATTACCTGGAAGTGTCGGAGACGATGTCGTCACCGTACTCGATGGGGGCAACTGCATTGACTGAGATGATGACCTGCGGAAGAAGGGAATAGAGGAAGGTGTAAGTCGCTTGGATTGACCTCGTCGAACAGAAGAGGAAGGGCTTAGCGGCGCTTGTGGTGCGGCTAATGCAAATGTATGGCTCGTGCTCGCACTAGAATCTGTGCCCGACCGGCTTGGAACAGTGATTCCTTCGGGAGTCTTGGAAGGGGGGACCGGTGCTGGCGTACGCACAGATCCTATGGACGACAACGAAGCGAGGGATGAAGCGGAGGCCATTGCGTCCGGCTGCGTAGGAGACCAAGGGGCGCTGGGAGGTACAGAGTGCGATAGGGCCTGATCCTTAGAAGTGGATCTGCGTATCTGCTGACCGAAGGTGACAGCTCGAGGACTGAGCGGGAAGCCGCTGGATCTATGACTCGAGGACGAAGGCGAGCCCGACATGAGATTCAATGCATTAGAAAAACTCCATTTCTTGGATGGCGTCTTGTGAACAACTGGGGTCGATTCAGGAGCCGAATTCACGGTGCTGCTGGTATACCCCGTTGAATTCAGCTGGCTCTGCCGTCGGGCCGGGGACGCTTCTGATGAAGGATTCACGTTAGGTATTTCGAGACGATCACTACCAGCGTGCTCATGGCTGATCCGTTTGTCTCTGTCGTCCGGAATAGCCGGAGACGGAAGGTTCGCACCTGCAGCTGTTGAAGGTGGTGACCTGTAAGTAGATAACAGATCTTTCGGCAAAGGTGGCACCGGAGGAACGTCGGCATCATCTTGAGTATCACCATTTACGGCCAGTGACGCTACACGATCCTTAAGTGAAGTGGCGTCACTCGAATGTACGCTGGAAATATCACTGCCTGCACTGTTTCTACGCGCCTTGCGCAAGGAAGCGGCTGAAACAGATGTTGCACTAGTGGCGACAGACATCTGAGCAGAATCGCGTGAGCTGGTCGTTGGAGTGCTCCCATACGTGGTCGACGAAGCAGAGCCACGCTTGGGTGTGAAACTAGATCGGGCACTCCCAGTACCATTCTTTTTAGGCGTCTTCTCCACAAGGTGGGGATAAAGGGGTTGCTGCTCGTCACTGCTGATGGCACTTCCAATGGGTTCGACATCAAGAAGGGAATCTTCCGGCGGGTGTAAACCCAAGAGCTGACGCTGAGCTAGGTCTCTTTCCTTCGCAGTGCTCGCAGTACGGTTAGGTTTGCCCTCTCCAACACCTTCCCATTGGATGCCAGTCTTGGCCGGAGTCCCAGGTCGACTTCCAGGCCGACTGAGACTGAGGGGACGACCAAGGCTACCGACACTCGCCCTTGTACGAGCACTGCGCCCAGATAGACCATCCAGCTTGCGCAATGCCTCGGCCGTAGCTTCATCATCCATACCCGACCATCCCTCCTGGGTCCCTCGAAGTAGTGAATGAGCGACGTTTGCGGAGTTATGGTGTGGCTCTCTTGTTGGATTCAGAGGTGGAGTATGCGGGCCGTTGCTGCTCGCCTGCCGGAGAAACTGCTGGATCGACGAAGAGGAGGGCGAAGGGGGGAGATGGGAGAAATCAGTAGTATGAACCCGTCGCGGATGCACATCAGTATGGCTAGAGGATGATGAACTAGCAGAAGCTTGTCGCGTATGCTTCTCTTTCGCAGGAGGAGCACTCTTCACGCTGCTGCTAGTGGAAAGGCCAATGCTTTCTCTTTTTCTAGTCTTTGATTCTCGTATCGAAATGCTCCCCGAATTAAGGCTGCGATGGCGACGAGTCGACGGTTTCTCCTCTTTGGTTTTTGACGAACCTGAAGCGCCGATATGCTTCGACACGAGGGAGCCGGTCTGATCCAACTCAAACTCGTCCGAACTACGCTTCTTTGCTCTACGAACTGGAGGAGAAAATGCACTAGGAGGGGAACTAGACTCAGAGAGGGATAACTCAGGCACTTGGGGTGAAAGCTCGTCAGCAAAACTGGCTCCAAACGCAGGTTTCGGAAGTTTTGGTGCTGGCGCCGCTATTTTCCGAGGGTATAGGATCTCCTCACCCCCACTCTCCTCAGTTATTGATGGTCGTGCCCGGAGAGGGCGAGAGAATGGTGCCGTACTGACGACCTGATTGAACATGAGAAGACGATGGAGAGGAGAAGAGAATGATAACGCACATCTTCTTTTTCGGAAGACTCGCCATCTACAGCCTCGATTGTCCATGGACTGTCTGGTACATCATCTTCTGTAGCATCCGCCGCCTCGACGACCTGGTAAGGCTCGTTCTCCAAGAGAGGTTCAGGAATGGAGATCCTTTCCTCGCTGCCACTGTTACTGCGCGTCCATCGAGGAGTAGCGAGCTCTCCTACGCCAACCAAGCCTCGCCTATCGATGTTCGCAGGGTCTCTTGCAGGTGTGACGGGCTCTGTGATAGGCCTACTCTCGGGAGTGGCTCTCAAAGACGGCGCAGTTGGCAAAGGAGGAGGATAGGGCGAGTCCGTGCCAGATTGGAGACCAAAATAGTAAGGATCAAGAGAAGAAGTCGTTGAAGTTGAACGAGACGCGGGGTAATCCGAATCCATCGGTGGCAGCTCCTGTGCTGGGGATACAAGCACGCTGGGCTAGGATAGACGTTAGGGTAGAAGCTAATGAAAGATGAGAAAAAAGGAAAGAAAGAGACGAACCTGGACCGTGCGAGATGAATCGGCAAGAAAGCCATCGTCGCGTTCATCGCGGTTGGCGACATTACTGGACAACGGAGTGGATCCAGTGTGTATCTCTAGTGCTGGAGGACGCTCCCTTCTCCTGAAGCTGGCGCTTGAAGCCACCGGAGATGGCGGTGTCGACATGGAGGAAAGAACGAAAGAGAGAGGAGACGAAAAAGAAAGGAGGAAAAGGCAAAGCTGAGCGGTGGTCACGAGAGAGCAGCCCCAGCTGCTCGGCACTGAGAACAACGGTGACGGGCAGAGGTTGCTGTTAGAGTCCGTGCGCTCGTCGTCGTTCACCGCATGTCCTGAGTTTGTCCTTGCTTGTCAACAGCGTGACTATCAGAGGGCAAAAATACAATGGATTTCTTTTCTTTCGTACATGTACTGCTGAATTTACGAGATTTTAGATAAGAGAGAATGCGAAGCGAAGAAGATATGTGCCACGTCAGTAAGTGTTTGGGCCGGGCTGGGCAGGCTGGAGCTGCTTGTATGCGGTCTTGGCTGAGTGAACCAGCTCGTGTGGTGACGGTCATTGGTGATTGATCATCCCCGGCGAGACCCTGGGATGCCAGGAATATTGTATCCGGCGCTGTTTGTGGGACATGCAGCACGAAGGGATTCACGGTATAGTTCTTATTTTGGGAGTACGTCCCTGTCATGTGGCTTACCCAACATTACCAGACCTTACCCACTACTTCCATTATACAGCCTTGCTTTGCTTCCTCTTCAGCGCGTCAACGCGCAGTCGGATAGGTTTCCATGTCCTCAAATGACCCCGACCCAGACGATCTCCTCGATTCTCCCTCGACCACAGATTCTCTTTCTCCGCCTATAACGATACACTCTCTGGCATACCCACCCATGTCTCTGCAAATGTATCCGTATCCTCAGGGCTTGGTTCCTACTCAGCCTCTCCGCTTGAAGCGTCGTCAGGTCAAGAATGCCTGCACTAATTGCCAGAAGGCATGCAAAAAGTGCGACGACGCCAGGCCCTGCCTTCGCTGTGTCAAGTACGGCGTCTCCGAGGAATGCGTTGATTCACAGCGCAAGGAGCGAAGGAAGGGGATTAAGCGAGGTCCCTACAAGAAGCGCGATGGAAAAGGTGTGTACAGCTCTCTTGCAGCCGCTCTCTCTTTCGCAAGTGATGACAATTAACCTGGAGATCGCGCAGGCAACGCCTCTGACCAGGTCGATGACCCTCAAGGCTTGCCTATCAATGGAGTTCCGGTCCAGCCAGCCGGTCCTCCCCCTACTGCCCCCTACATGGGTCCAGTAGGTTATCCCCCGGGATACTATGGTCAATACCCCCCGCCACATCTTGGGAAACCAGGCGAGGCGCCTAATTTCTACCCCCAGTTTTTCATTACTTCTGTCCCACCACCACCGCCCCCTTCCTTGCAGCACAACCAGGAGGGTGACGCCCAGCCTTATCCCCCTCAATCTCCCCACCAGTTCTATTCAACCACCTTCCTTGCTCCGTATGCCCAACCATATCCATCATACGTTGTCGCCAGGCCGGATGCTCAGGTTCAGATGCCCCCGGCGCCTTACACTTATCCGTCGCCCGTGTATGGGAAGCAACCGGTCGAAATGGGTATCGCCGGTGATCACAATGGAGTGGACAAGTAATTCTGTGGATAGTTCTTTTCTTGCTTTTTCTTGAATGTGTTTTGTATCTACCTCTACGTACACTCCTTGCTCGCTATCTTTGTTTAATATCTGATGCTTCCTTGCCTGTACATTTTAGCTATATCGTGTATACATGCTTCCAAAATCAATAAATCAGTAACCGTGTTCTTGTCCATTGAATAGCTCCATCCTGATGCCGATATGCTTTATGGAGTGTGCAAATTTCCGTGTCGGTCACGTATTCTTCACGAGAAATGTGTTCGCACGGACGCCTTCATCGTGTATTTTTGTTGATCGCGAAAAAAAATCGATCGTGACGATCGCGTCGCGTAGAAAAAGAACCGCCACCCAGTACACGCTAGGTTTGGAAAGTCGAAAGAGACTGGGTAATCGGGAAAGAACACAATGGAGCTCCGATTTCAATGTCCACAACCCATTGCCAAACTGGGGAGGGGTCCAGTGCAGCATGGTCGGGCCACGGTCGCTAATATGTCAGGATTATTCAAAAGGCTTGTACGGTTTTCGTTCAGCATGTGAAGGAATGGGGGTATGAACTTCCCTGCCCGTATAAACGGAACGAACCGGTGTCACGTACGTTTGCCTGTCATCGTCAAGCTAGGTCGACCTCCACCGAACAGATGGATAGATCCCAGCTCAAATGGACGAGCAATGTACGATCCTAGTGTGAGGACGGGCATCAAGGCAGGAAGACACTCGTGTTCAATGTTTGAAGGGGTGCAGCCGGATCAGGGAGCTCGATAGAATGTCGGAAACAATTGTACGTGTTGATTCACGATGTATTTCTCGCTGACAGCGTGAAACATTGGAATTCAGGAATCCTGCACGAGCCGTGGGGAAACGCGCACAACGAAGGACATAGTCTCTTGTCCTCACGTCATCTTGCGCGTAATGATGTTTCATGGAGGCGCTGAAGCGCTGAAGGATCGATGGTCTACGATGGCGTCCTAAATCCTCTAAAACTCCACACTTCAAGGTTATTGGAACCAGAGTCACGTATTCCTGGAGTTTAGAGGGTTCTGCTTCACCCTATCAGCACTTTTTCGCGTTCTAAGGCTTCTGGGGGGTGCTATCGGTTATGAATTGAATGCTATATCGAACAGTCAACACAGCGGGACCCTTATTGCCACGGGCACGCTGTAAGGTGGGGTAGCGACAACGAGGGGGCAAAAAAGGATACGTCTAATCGCAGGATGACCTCAGGCCAGTCGGGACCTCGCGACCTGGACGCTCTGTGAACGCAAAGAGGGTGGATCTTCTCCGTCGACATGTCACCCACAGGGTCGTCGGGATGAAACTAGTGCTAGTGGAGGCGTCTTAGGATTTCACTTTGTGTGCTTTTCTGACGATGCGCCCGAACTACAATGCAATTCGAGCAGGGCACATGTCTGCCGGATGGACGTCACTCGAGCATCCTCACGGGTCTAGCACCAAAAGGTACAATGTCGACGTCTGATGGGGGTGGACGGTGAACTCTGGAAATGGCCGTCGAACTGGGAACCCGGGTTGCTGTCCTTGATGGCCCCCCGTCCGTAGTGATTCGGAAAACTGGCCTGGGAGACTAGGTTTGCATGTGCAGATGTTCGGCGTCTCTTTAGCTGGAGTCTTTCCATATTCTATCGGAAAGTTGGACATCCTGGCGCCTGCGCGTTCTAGGAGTGAACAGGATGCTATCTAAGAATAATGACACTGACAGATTGCCGCCGCCGCGAGTTTCTACAGTCAAGATGACTCGTAGCCTTCAGCGCTATTGCTCCAGGTGTGTCAAGCATGTTGTTATTGCCACATAGACGCTCAACGCAGACGCAGATGCCGGCGATGTTGTCGTGACTGCCAACGGAAATTGGTGTCAACTTTGATCTTCTGTGCAGCCAAATGAAGCATACCAGCCTTGTTTTCTCATGACGGGCGCTCGTCCTGGTCCTGGCTACGGTGTGCAATGATGTGGACCGATAGGAGAGGGCACTGTGCGCGCTGACTGGGTTCTGCGCCCAAGCTGGTCCGTCAAAAGTAAGGATCGGACCATGTATTGCCTGGTGATTTGCTGGAGGTCTTGAAGAAGACGACGGAGAGAGAGGAAGCCCGGAGAACAGCGGAAGATTTTGTGAAGCCACTGTACCAGCTGGTTTCAAATTGAACCTCGTGCCTCTGCTCGCCAAATTCCTGGCTCACAACCTTAAGCCTCCCGTTGTCCACATCCAGCCGGCGCAGAGCTGTCTGTGCACTGTTTCCCCTCATATTGGCCTCGGCTGGTGGTACAGTCGTCTGCAACGAGCAGGACGCTCGCCGCAGAGTACCATGTTTGTCACAGAAGCAATCCCCCTTTAATACTTGCGACCAACGTATGTCACCCGGGAACAGCCAGCTACGAGGCTCGCTAGCAGGTTAGCTCCTAGCCAGCTTGGGATCCGGATGGTATGGTAGCTTGACGGGTGCTGACAAGGCAGGCAGGCTAATCGGGTCTGCTCACCGCTGTAGCTTCGTCGTTCCAGCTAAACGCCGAGTACACCTGCTACTGCTGCCCAGTAGAACGCGAAACAACGTCGTTCGTACTGTCTTGCCTGCTTAACTCTAACCGACGTGTCACCGTGCCAGCTCCACAAGCATGCTGACCGTATCGCCCCGCAGGTCGCCGTCGCAAAGCACCCCAAGCCAGCATCCTGTTCATGGATCATCCGACGGTGTTCACCGCCTCCTTCACAGGTCTCGCCGGTACCTTCTTGAAGACGCTGATGTCCTTTGTAATGAGGCTCGGGCTTTCTATCGGCCACTCCGTCACCCACTCAAAAGTTGAAGAGTACGTTTGATTGACGAAAACACCGTCTTATCATTGCCCGTTGGAGCGAGCCACGGCGCGTTTTTCTATACCGTTGGAACCATCGAGGCCTCGGTCACGACCTCGACCTCGACCTCTTCCGAAACCCCAAAGTTGCATACTGGTGCTTCCTCCTCCGTGATCCAATCTGGACAAAAATAAAGTCGTATTCAGGGTACACCTACGTACTTGGCCCCGTGTCACGGTGCTGGTTAATATATGACAAATGCAACACTCAAAACCCACGAGAACGAGCGTATTTTGCTAGGCTCTAAAATTATAAATAGCCCCGCATCGTACCATGGTATTGGATAGTGATTCAATATTGTTGGACGCCCGGCTACTCAGTTTATCCTAGGTTAGACACTATTTGAACGGCCGTTTGTTGGCATTGTTGGCATCCAGGGACCGATTCCGGTCTGACAACATTAAACAGCGTACTGAGCGCGAACACTTGCACTTTCTTGCCAAAGGAACATTACAATAAAATCGGGAGAAAAAAACAGACAGGAACCATACGGTTATCATGCCCAAGACCGGTGATTAGTTGTCCTTCACACTGATGTTTCATCGTTAAAGTTTCTTGTAGACCGACTGATTATTTACAACTGTTTCGTAGAGCTTGGCAGTTGCGAGATAGGGAAATTTCCTTTCGTCATAAACCATAGTTTATCGTGTTTCGGCGACCTCGGAGACCCTATTTGCGCTCGAAGTCCGATGCACGAAAATTGCCATGACTGACAAGTTGCATGCAAAGTAATAAAGTCAGAGTTCTTCAGGGCTTCCGTACACTAGAGCACTACCTAGGCATCCCCTTGTATTTATCATGTTACACGTATCGACCCTATTTATATATTCCGCCCTTTCTTCATAAAATCGCTGCACTAGCCAAATATCGCTATCAAGAAGCATCCGTCTGTTATCTACTATAAATTAACCTTCGGAACACTATCTATTCGATGTGGATGCCTCCCACTTTGGCTTGCCTAAGGCGGCAGGCCGCGTGAATGATCCTCATGATGAGCGGAGTTTCGGATTAAGTATCTAGTACTGAACTTCCCGTAAGTAGCAATGTGCCTAATGTATTGAGAATACGCGTTGTTTCATGATGGGCCACTTGGATGATCGGCTTTGCGACGTCGTGTTGGATGTGCCTCGCCGGCCTTGCAGAATTCACGGACAACTTTATACTTATCCTTGGGTCGAGAGCTTTATTTCCGCATTCTGTGTGCGCATTGTGTTTTATGTTCTGCCCGTCTTATAAACACCGATATTCCATGCTCCAAGATCTAAAGTGCGCATGAACATAGATATGATCAGAAGGTCGTCGTGACGGCCCAGATTCCATCATCCTCATGTTGAGCATCTACATAGGCAATGTGGGCTCCAGGAGCCCTGACCATTGGATGCTGCTTTTTGAATCCGACAAGTGGGCCAGTCCCTGGATATTTTGTGCCAAACCAGTATGCCGACATCGCGCCCTGCTGTAGAGATCACTGGCTCGTGAATTATAACTATGTCTTCCATTCACTTGTTCCATTTCAATGGAGACAATATGAGCAGGATCGTTCCCTCCGTTCACCCAGGCGGTGGTTCGTATTACTATTACTATTAGTAGACATGATCGGGATCAAGTCATGAGATCACAGCCACGTGCTCGGAGTCCTTCCATCTTCATATCCACCATGTCTAGTGCTCGTTCTAGGAAACGGCGGCGCTCAGAGGTCTTCGTGGACCCGGTAAACATCGAAATGCCATCAGATGGCCACCTCGAGGATTCACAAAATCAATCTGATGACGAGGAAAAGGTCCCAGACGACGAAACTGACGAGGCGCGACAAATACGCCTGGAGAAGGAGGAGGAGGTATGGAAAGCTGTAAGGGAGGAACATTTCGAAGGTACGCGCCTTTTAACGCTCTCTATGACTCAACTAAAAACTACTCGTAGTGGTTGACCAGCTCGCGCTGACGGCACAGAGGCAAATATCTCTGACTAAGGAACTCGATCAACAGTCTAACGGTTCGTACTTGTATGTTTTTCAGCGAACATGTTGAAATATTGCTCTAGACTATCAGAAGAAACTGCAGGATACAATCCGGCTTTATATCACCCATCGTCGCGCAGTGGCCCAAATCACAACCCCCAATGTTACCAAAGAGTTCACCGGGAAACATTCCCCTGGCACAGTTCCTGCCTCAGAAGGCCCTTCTGAAACTGCTGCCACGGAGGCTTCTCTACCTACTACCCCTCTGCCCAATCACCTGGCTGTTGGTACACCTCAGATCCCGGCTACCTTGTTTCTGCCACAAGAACGCGTCAGAGAGCCTAAAAATTCTCGAGAGATGCTAGGCCAAATTGCCTGGTTGATCGAGGAACTGATCAAGGCCGGAGAGGAAAAGGTTAACCTCGCTGAAACCACCTACAGTGCTGTATGTGGCATTCCACCGCGCTCTAACAATTACCATTGACCAACCCCTGCAGGTTAAACGGCATATCCGCCTCATTGATCATGCTATAGTTGAACAAAAGGCATCTATACAGAACGGAGCGCAAGCCTACCTGGAGAAAGTGACCATGCCCGAGAAGTGGTCTAACCGAATACAGAATGTCATGAGTGATGATTCTGAGGATGAACTCCCCCCTCCGCCATTTATTGAGCCTGAAATTATAGCACCACCAGAATCCGTCACGGCGCGACGCGGAAAGAGAAAGCGCAGCACAGCGCCTGTTGAAGAGCAATCAACCAGCTTGAAAATCACTCTCCCCGCCGCTCCTATTACGTACACGCCGGAATCCACAGATCCCGACGAGCCTAAATATTGTTACTGCGAGCGTATTTCCTTTGGAGAGGTACGCCTAGCCCCGTTCTTGGTCAGAAGGTTCTGACGACATGGTTAAATCTAGATGATTGCGTGCGACAATCCGCCCTGCAAAATCGAATGGGTACGTTGCTAACTAAATTGCATGCTGTGGAGTTTTACGATGATGCTTAATTACCAGTTCCACCTCAGTTGTACCGGTTTGACGGAGGTTCCCTCTCAGTCAAAGAAATGGTATTGCAATAACTGCAAAGCTAGCCGGAAAAGCGGGAAGCGCAAACGTTGAGGCATTGACCGTTATTCTAACGCCTTCCACTTTTCTTTTCTTTTTATTCCTCTTCGCTTCAGCTTTCTTTAGGCCTTTCGTCCCAAGACAAGATTGCACATTCAATTTGGAAAGATGAGATAGCGGATATGCTTGCTTCTACGTTGAAAGGTAGTTGAAATCGCAGTCTACGGAATGTAATAAACGACGACAATGCTGTGGTATCGTAAGAATAAAACTAATGGACTGAATAAATGAACTGATAATAATTATAGGCCGCTCGGTGCCAAGTATTTTCAGGTGAATTGGCGCCAACGTATGCATATGTTCAAGAATCGTTTGCCAAAAGTCTCCCATTTCGTGCTTACATATAAAGATTTGTTTTGCATGTCTTGAGTGGGAGAACCCGTTGCGAGGATTTTCCGGAAGGCGTGATAATCTAGCAGCCCGTCAACGGCAGTAACAGATAACGTCGCGCCACTTACCACTAGGGCAAACGCGGCTGAGCATCTGAATAGTCTCATCGTTCAAGACGTCCTTCTCTCTGCGTAAGCCAGCGTCCTGCATGGCCTATGATAGAATAAGAGTAAATGGGACGACACGATAGAACAATATTCAATTGCGTACCCGTTGACGTTCAGTACGCAGTTCTGAGTACAACGATTCGGGTGGGGCGTCTTCCCCTTGCCCATCGTTCTCGCTTTCTGTATCAGAGAGCTCGATGATGATTTCGGCAGGCGTTGGGTCTTCTATGAAACTGTTCTCCTCGTCTTGGGGAGGATCATTGACGTAGAGGTCATCCTCAGATTCAGGCTCGCTGACTTGATGCCTTTGTGATAATGGCTTCGGACGTTTGGCGGCCGCTTGTTTACTTGTTTTGAGTAGAGGCAGCTTCTGCTCTTGTCTGACTTTCATGTATATTCTCTGCTTGTCTTCACTTGAGAGTAAGAAACTTTGAGCGTCCGGACCGAGCTGGAAATTTGCGATAAGCACAGAACTCGCACTCGCCACGAAATCCCACTGCACCTTAATGTAAGTAGTATGCCACCGTCCAGGATTGTCGCAACTAAAATGAAGGTCTAAGATTCCTTTAGACAAGAGTAGCGAAAACAAGCGCTCTGTCATGGTCTGCGAAAGATGTCGACCAAGACCAAAGAGCCTACTCAGATGATGCAAACGTCCTCGAACAGTTGCAGTGGTCTTGCCTCTAAAAACATCACGACAGTACTCAACGGTCACATCCCCTTTTGCGAGCATCCCGACGACTTTGACGATGTTGATAGTATCTAATGTGACGTCTTGGTCAAGCACCGGAGCGTCGTTGATACAGTTGTCACAATGAGCATTACACCGTGAGGCTTCAATGTCTTCTCCAAAATGGAACAGGATTTGCTGTCGTCGGCAGTCAATGCTGTTGACGCAATATTGCATGACCAGGTAAGCTTCACGTTCTTGTTCTTCTCGGGTTTCCTTTGTAGTAGACTCTGGATCGGTAGGATTTCGTATCATATAAATGAGACGAGTAAAATCACCGTAACGATAATCTAAAACTTTCGTTAGGGTGGATCTAATGTTGGTGTATGACTCACATAAAATGCAATCCGCAGGATTACCGTCACGGCCTGCTCGTCCCGTCTCTTGATAAAGGCTGAAATAGAAGATGAGAAGGGCTTCGCTGCAGTTGACATAAAGTATCTACCCTACAAGGTTCCGCGGAAGGTCATAATGAATGACATAGCGAACTACACAATAAAGAGAAGTGGTCAGCCCTTGCACCTTCATAATACCGTTCACTTACCATCCGCTTTATCGATCCCCATACCAAAAGCAGTCTGCCAATAGGACATCATATAAACATGAGCAAGGGAATAAAATGAAGGGCATACAGTAGAAACGATGACTTTGCACTCCCCTGCTTTCCACTCGTTCTGTACCCTTGTCTTCTCCGCCGAAGTGAGTTCGGCATGATAGTGTTTTGCTCCGATACCAGATTCTCGCAGATACATAGCTACTTTCTCCGTGGTCTTCCTTGTCAAACAATATATCACACCAGAGTGATCCGCGTGTAACGAAGATATATATACTGCAATGCTATCGACAGTTTTTCGGTGTCCTTTCGGTTTCGGTAAGGCACTGTATGTCAAATTCGGTCTGTTGAAAGACTGCTTGCACTGAAAGTGGTTGAACAAACGAAGTCGTTGTACAATATCAAGTATTGCGGACGGTGTTGCTGAGGCAGTAAGAGCCATGAGCGGAACTCCCGGGAATCTGTCCTTGAGTGTACCCAACGCATCGTACTATCTCTGTCAGAGAGAAGCTTCACGAGGTTCAAGTAGTCGGCACTTACATCTTTTCGAAAATCTTTTCCCCACCCCGGAAGACAGTGAGCTTCGTCAATGACAAATCGGGCAAGCCTCAAGGAGTCATTCAAGGTTGAAAGGATGTCTAAAAGTGGCCTGTTCCTCTCCAGCATTTCGGGAGTCACATAGACAAGTGCGGGTAACTTCCTGCCTTGCAAACGCGTTCGATATTCTGGGAATTCCGGACATGCCAAAATTGCATCGACGCCTTTCTTCTGGAGGTCACCAACCTGGTCGTGCATTAATGAGCGTAATGGCGATATTACGACAGTAACACCCTTTGTACGTCCTTTGACACATACAGCAGGAAGTTGATAACAGAGAGACTTGCCGCCACCGGTAGGCATAAGCGCCACGATGTCACGACCATCCAAAGCAGCAGATATGACTTCGGCTTGGCCCTGTTTAAAGCTTTTCAGTTTGAAAATGGAGCGCAATTTCTCGTTCATTTCAGCAAGCCACAGCGGGTCACGACTCGAAGAAGCAGCTGACAAGGATACTGTTAAGAGGTGCAGAGACTCAGAGAAGACAGTGTTTTACCAGTCATCTGCCTTGAACACATCTCATCGGTGATTGCCTGTATTCGACCTTCTAATGTTTTCCTACATGAAGAGGCTAAGTCCCAAATTAATTATTGAATGGACGCAGAACCATACCGTAGCTGATGTAGGAGATACACGTCTCGCGTGTTATTCGTCATACAATCATATTCTTGTTTTAGTTTCAGGCTGTATTCCAGGAGCTGTGAAAGAGTTTTGAGGGGTACCTGTACGACAAATCTAAGACCGGGCGCGGGATACGCATAATTGAAATAGGTACCGAGTGGAGCTGAGCATAGGAACCATTCAAGTTTGATTCAATGACAGCGGAGGGAATTCCCTCGGTTGCACTTGCATTTCTTTTCGGAGGGTTGGTTCCTGAAGTGCTGGAAGCTGCGCCGTGTTCACCTGTTACAGTCCGTACACGAGATGGGGTGCGACTGCCGGCACTACTTGCCGTTGTTAGCTGGGCGGCATCTGGGTAGCTATTCGTTAGCATCCAGGATAGACGGCGAATGACATTGGATACTTGATGAAAATGCTGCCGATCCTGAGCGAATGTTGGCGGACTTGAAATTTGGGCCGCTCTGGTGATGCTGAGCTAAAGGACGTGCCGTCAAACAAAAAGAACACGTACTCTTACAGGCGCAGAGCAGCTGGATTGTCCTGTTACAGGATTCTTCGCCCTGCGACGCGCCTCGATACTGTGCTGCATCCGGAGGTAAAAATATGACGCGACGTGGTTGCGGTCGTAATAAAGATCGAGTGAAGCACAGCCCCACATCTGAACTAACTCACGTGATGGGAATATCCGATTTTGGAACGGAAGATTCCGAGGAATCAAGAAATCTCGTCGGCTTCCCGGTCGCTGTTGGCACGCCAGAATGGGACTGGACGGGACTATCTTCGCGCAGGCAAATACGCATCTTCCATTGCCAGCGAACGGCCGGAATCAGCTTTCGCGTGATGTCATTGTGACTGTTACTTTCTCGTGATGTGACTATCACACCCAACGCGTCCTTGAACCCCAACCACCATCTGCTCTCCAAGACTGCGCTCTTCCCGGTATGGCACCAAGAACAAAGAACCAGGGAATATTTCCTCTGATGGACGTGGCGGAAATAATTGAGTCTCTCAGTGCATGGGGCTTCACAATTAGTATAGAGCAAATCAACCATCCTTCGGTCGACCTGGTCGAGACCATTGCCTATGCATGTCTTGCAGAAGTGACGGGCATTTCTCGTGAAAGTCTGCAGCAGGCGGTACAGGAATCTTTGGCAGCTCACGAGGACAAGGTGTGTCTATATGTATTTGTCAGTCAAATATTCACAGAGCTAAGCTCCCTCTAGGATAGAGACAAGGTACATCCTCCATTCATCAGAGATATTTCTCAAAATCCATGCCGACTTTTACAAGGATAGGGCATGGCTAATCACTCTGATCCCCCAACTAGCACTGACATCATATTCAAGGACCTGTATACCGAAACTTTGACGAATAATATTTTGCTAACACATATGTAGGTGTTATTAACAGTCACGAAAATAATATACCGAAGATATTCAGGGCTCGTTTTGCTGCTGCAGCCAAGTTGGATGACTTTACTTCGTCTGATATCTACAGGCCCACGCGCGAGCGCACTATTCGCCTTCTCTCAGCGTTCATCAACTTTGTCAAATTCACTGAGCAGGATTCCAACCCCTTCGCAAAAGCAATTCGAGAACGCTCCGACGGTATACTTCTCGAGCGAGACAAAGTCGCAGAACAGCTTTCCCTCGTTCAACGGAAAACGGCTACGATACAGTGAGACTTTACCCGAACTCTCTCCTGTTCATTCTACTAATTGTGCTTCATAGGGCTAAGATGGCGGAGGACGAGCCACGTTGCGAGCAACTGCGGACTGAAAACTTCGAACTGAAGGGACGCTTACGAGCTTCGAAAGAAATCCAGACTATTGGTCTTCAAGAACTGGAGAAATTGAAAGCTGAAAAGGTGGCTCTTTTGAAACGAAGGGTCAGTTCCCTCTTCTATTTCCAACAAATTTCTTCATAATATTATCACACAGGAAGCTCTCAACGATGAATTAGAGAGCATGTCCGAGTCGGTCAATCGCACCCGGTCACGGGTTGTGCAATCCCCCGAACGTATCAAGCGTACAATTAGCACTATGAGCACAAGCGCCAACGAGGACAAGAAAATGGTTGCCATGCAGGAGAATAAAGCAAAAGAACTGCAGGCGAAGTTCAACGCCTTGCACAATATCGAAAGGGCAAGCTATTCTCTTGGTACAGAATTACGATACTTACGTGAAATTAAAGGATGTTCGAGGGTGTATTGAACAGCTACAAACAGTGGAGAAGGAAGAACGTTTACTGCAAGAGTCCCATAAAGAACTTGGTGGGCTCAGAGACGATCTTGAAGGCAAGAAAATCGAGCTAAGTGAACTAAGGCTGAAACGAGAGGTTCGGTCGTCTGCCCTTTCTGAGGATGTTCCCTAACAGAGGAATGTAGCGGGTTGAAAAGCAGCTTTCCAATGCCCATGAAAAACTCGAACGTGCCCAACGACATGCTGAGGAGAAGAAGCTCGCTAGTCAACGAACCATCGACCGTCTTCAAAAAGAAATCAATGATATGGCCGTCGAACGTCGAGATAACGACAAGCAGGTGGAACAACTTCGGTTAGAGGCTGAGGAGGTGGAGAGAAAGGTCAGTCAAGTAAAATCTCGGAAGCCATATCACCGATCCTCGCTTTAAGATGGCCGAGCATTTAAGGGCCAGCCAACTCGAGATAAACGAGCTTCTTGGAGAGTACTGGAAGTTAAGACATCATACAGGTACGGAGCATATCTGTCCAATGATTATCTTCCACTGACACCGTAAGAACAGATGTCTATAGAGAAACACTGGCCAACATCATAGGGGTTCGGTCCTAGTTTCATCTTATATTTCCCACCTTGATATAATTCATAATTTATGACTTTCTTTCACTTTATCAATTTAACTGTAAACGAGCTGAGGCTTTGAAGTAGTGGTGGTGGTCGCGAGATGATCACCAGTCAGCGCTGGTCGAGCTTCAAAAATGAATATTAATTGCCACAGACTAAGGGCTATGTGTTCAGAGTGGTCGGTTAAATCATATGACAACTTTTCCGACATATTATCGTTACACTTGCAAACGAGATCTCGTTTTGCAGCCAGTCGCTCCTGAGTGTCAGTCCACCGTTCAAGATATTTGCGGAAGACGCTGGTTCCCTGCTCTGCAAGTCGCGTATGAGCGCAGTCTAGTATATATCGGGGACAGAAATTGCTTATGGCCTTGCGAAGCTGCGCCTCCAGTTTGAGTCCGAAGTTCTACGTTCCGTTTCATCTCGTCTCCACCCATCTCATCCTCGAGCTTCTCCTCGCGCCCCAACGTCTGATATTTGCCCTGCCTGATATTGACCATCATGATATCGATAGCCTCCTTGATGTCAGCGGTATTTAATATGCGTTGAAGCTGGAGAGCCATAGCGCTATAATAGAGGGTACATCGATAGCGGCGGGTGAAGATGTCATCGTATTTTTCAGTTTGACTGTATGTGAGCGTAGCATACTGAGTATTATAAAACAACATTTTGCTAAGTATATTTAAATCGCTGTGTCTCAGTTGTGACTCTTATTCAAGTCAATCTCACCACGTGATCGTGGTTCCGAAGAGTCAATGAAACACTGTTTCACCTTCTGTCTCCCCTTTCCCAAACGGCCATGAGAAATAACATGGACTCTCCCACAATACTTCAACTTCCTGTCGAACTTCAGCAGCGTATTCTTTCTAAGCTACCTTCAAGGTCGCGATTACGCTTCGTAAGCGCCTGCAAGGTGCTATCCAGTAGCTTCGGGTTCAGCGCGGTTCACGACGCTCTTAATGAGGCCAAGGGTTGCACCCATCGCAATGATTTGAAAATTACGTATCCTCAATTGCTTTGTCTTGCACCCTCCCGTACGCTTGTTTGGAAGCGCGTCAAGCACGTTACCTATCCAGAAGATCCGGATGACTTGGGTAAAGGTGACAAAGGAGACTTTCATGACGACGATAGCGATTACGTCGTGGCCCCGTCGGGATCGCGGACGATGAAGCAGCGTGTCAGCAAGACTTGGGTCGTTGAGCCTGTGGACCTCAAGCACGCGCTGACTGAGCCTTTTTACATTTGTTCAGCCAAGTTCACGGAGACCCGGGATGATATTCTGCTATATGTGACATTCCCAGAGTACAATCTGGGGAGTTATGAGGAGAACGACATCCATGTTTCCTCCCACGGCGTTGAACCCTGTTCCGAGTATATGGACAAGTACATCGCTACCCTGCAGGAACACATCACGGACGGGGACGGATTCCACGTCAGTGGGCCACATAGCTACAACAAGATGCTTGAGACAGGTGCTGTGCTTGGAGCAGTCGACCACACCATGCTGCGCGAATTCTTTCTTGGCGATTGCACCCAGTGTCGCGGAGCCCGAACTATATGTCCAGGATGTGGAGTCCTCACAAGATGGCCTGAGGCATTTGCTTCATGCGGGTATGTCTCGCCCCGATCTTCGACATGTAGACTGACGAATACGAAAAAACAGGTTTGATACCCCTGTAAGTCAGCGCTACTTGGGATTTACTGATATTGGACTTATACTTGTGCAGTGTCCGCAATGTATAGGCTATGATGCTGCAATGACAGCTGTTGGCTATACCCGCCACAAGAGTCAGAGGTTGATGGACGAAGAATTGAACATTGCGACTGTCAAGCATACCTTTTTGTCGCATGAGCAATGGGAAGCTAGACGCAAGACGAAGAAAAAGCCGACGAAGAAAAAGGATTCAGACAACGAGGCTTATGTAAATGGCTAACATCTCCACTAACAACATAGGCTATCAGTAGTCCTAATGGTATTTATACTTAACATTAAAGTTGTAACCACATCTTCCAGTATCTCTCTTCTTCTTGTGTACCTTCAAAACGCCAGTTAACTGTCTTGATTTCGGTGAAGCCTTCTTCTTTTTTAGGAGCTTCGTAATTATCACGAAAGCCAGTGAGAGCAAGATACGGAAGAGCATCCCGGGGCTCCTGCGGTAAGATTAAAAAGAAACCCAAAATGATTTAAATGTCGTACTTCTCGAGCTTTCACTGACGGAGGGAGATTATAAGCACGATATAGATTATTGTGCCAGGCCAGTTCTATGGTGCCAGTGAACAAGAAGCACCTTTGGCGATATTAATTTAAATATTTGAGCCAGAAAAGAATCCTACCTGACTGGTATTCGAGCTTCTTTTGCGATGTCTATGTAAAAGCTTCTTGTCTTGACATCACGGTTAGTGTTGTCTACGGAAAAATACATAATTGACTTTCAAGTAACGTTGGTGGGGAAGGCATACCAACTACGCAGCTCTTCCCTTCCGCAAGGGCTGCTTTCACTGCGGCAACACATTTCGGACGAGATCCGAGAGTATCTTGGTTTGTGTGGGTGTAACCAGCGGGTTCAAAGTATTGACGGAAGAACGAAGTTTTGCCTAAACACGGGTAGCCCACAAACAGCACTAGTTCTTGCAGCGAAGGGTCAGGAAGTACTGGCGAGGATGTCGGCATTACCGTTGGTACTGCAAGAGATACTTAGTCGCAGCTCGGCAAGGAGAGATGCTACTCAACAGATTGGTAGAGATGACACTTCAAATCCATCTAGGGTGAAATTGGTATGTACTGGTTGTCCTAAGAAATACTCCTGTGGTTTGATCAGCCGTGGAAAGAAAATATGGGTGTTACTCTACCTCCGGAGTGTGGAATGGAAGACCAACATTGAGTGCCCACTTGCGATCAGTACAGGCAAAATCCTTTTGTGACCCTTTCCATTTTCTGCCGCCAGCATCTCCCACAAAGAAAGAGTTTTCCTTGTCTGACCGCGACGTGAGCGCAAGGGCATAGCGAAAGAAAGGAGGTGCTACCTATAGACACGCCCTCTGCCTCAAATATTGTATTCAACTCATTCCACATCCCAGGCATGGGCTTGCGGTACTCGTCCTTGGCAGTGGCAGCGAACATTCGAAATGGTACTTCAGATAGCTACAGTACGGTCAGGGACCGGCTTAACGGGAAATGGAGACACGTACGGCAGCAGCTATTGACGGTATTTTCAGTTTCCAGGTCGTGAGGGCAGCGCCTTTGAGAGCCTGGTTGGATATTATTATAATGGAAAAGCTTGTACTTCAATCAGCGCGGTCTGAATCTGCAGCTATGACACACATACCCATCCTGGTGCAACCTTTTCAAAGCCGTAGGAACCGTAGCATCCCACCATTCGAAATGCGTCGGGTTTCCCTTCTCCCGTTTACTACCCTTGCCGAAGCTGGACTTGATGAGCGTGCCGTCCAGGTCAAACGTCGCGACCTTGGCTCGGCATTTTGGTGCCAGGTTGATTGCATGAAGGCACGTCGCGCGAGACCCGAGAGGCTTAAGCCAATGAAACATAGAATCCGATTTCGAGCTCGTCGACGCGTCGGAGGACCTGTCCTTGGTGAAGAAGGGATGAACTGAACGTCCGTCAGGGTCTGATGGACAATGACAGCAAGACGAACGCGCCTTTGGCAACCTTTTTGGCGTTACTAGCGTCAGAGTCGGGTGCAGCACGTTTCTTGGACGACGGCAGTGGCGATGACGGCGACGACGGCATGAGAGTAATTAATTAAGAATATAGGTGGCTGTGTATGCGCCCTCTCTCCCTCTTGCTTCTCCGACGACAGATCAGATTATTCCCTGTATTGCCGGTGTCCTGCAGAACAATGTCACAGACACCCAGAATCATCTCCTCGACGGAATTACCGACCTCAGAGGCAAAGTCAGCTTCTCCGGTTGTCGGCCCTCCTTCATGAGCTGACTTTATTGTAGGTGGATCACTCTGAAGAAGCTAACCTACCAAGATGCCACTGGGAAGGATGTGAGAAGCTGATAACGCTTAATTATTCTCATCTGACGATTCATGCAGCGGCTTTGGGAGTGTGCTGAACGCAAGACGCGCAAATCAACGGGCATCGATGGTGAATACCCCTTCTCTCGGTGTCGAGGCTGTAAATGAAGAACTAGCATGCAGCCGTCGCCATCTTTGCCCTTATACGATCCAAGACGAATGCATTTCCGCTGTCAACAGTCGTTATTGAGCAATATAGACCGCCGGTGGACGCGCATATTATTGGTGTGTGAACAGTTTGTTCGTATTTGATGGCTTCTAACTTGCATTCAAGAGTTACCAGCAGGTGGAGTCCAGAAGACTCATTGGTACCGATTCTTGCTTTTCTGATGCCGTTTACAGGGCTCATAGACGAAGGAGAGACGCCAGAGTCAGCTGCTATCCGGGAGCTAGAGGAGGAGACGGTAATTTTATCTTTTGCGCCAGCTATCTCATTGCTGAAACCGTTTGCAGGGATACAAAGCCGACAAAGTCATTGAATCGTCCTCTGTGGTCGTCTGCGATCCTGGTACGCTGCTGTTTCTGGCATCACCTATCCGCTAAGCTACCGCCAGGAATGACCAATGCTAACATGAAGTTGGTCGTTCTGAATGTCACGTTAGAGGATGCCATGGAACATCCTGAAGCTAACCTTGAAGCTGGCGAGTTTATTGTCAAGCGAGTCGTTGAGTTGCACAAACTCAATCGGCAGCTTCAAGGCAAGTGCTGGCTACAACTACCCTTACACAGGACTAACTATACCATCATCCCTAGACTACAGCGAAAAGGTAAACAACACAATTCAGTACCGCACTTCATGCTGATCTCTTAGTAGGGTTTCATTATTGATGCTCGACTGTCACACTTTGCTGCAGGTTATACTATGGCAGAGCGTGTCAGGGCAGGGGAGTTCAACTAATGCACTATAGATAATTGTATATGTACCTCTATAAAATCCTTTACCGACGGGACTTCTTCGATTTTTCGATATGAGCCCTCAACTTCTGCTGTTTCTCTCTCAACGAGGCTTTCTTCTTTCCTCTCACCGCTCCGCTACTCAAAATCATCATGATTGGCTTATTCCTGGTCTTTTCACGGTTCGTCGAGCTGCTCGGCGTGTCCTTATTCTTCTTCCCTTTGTGCGAACCAAATTTGTCTCGCCCTTCGCGTCCTTTTGCTATTGACGCCATCCGCTCGGCGTAATCAGCTTTGGCCTTCTTGCGAGGGCCGAGAATGTCGTTTTCTGATATGAAAGTATCCTCTTGCGTGCCCTGCATGGCCTTTTTGTTTCCCTCAAGTGCGGCTAGTTTCCGTTTTGCCTTGGAACCACCGCCTGCTTCGACAGCTTGAGTAGCAGCTTGTATCCGAAGATCGTTTAAGAGGGAGAAGTCGGCGGGCGTCAGAATCTGCGTACTGGAATTAGATTCAACAGATTTTTGAAGGGGGCAATATCACCTTGGTAGTTGCTAGAGTGGAGACTCGCGTTGCCACATCCTCAGAGTTCTTTTCTTCAACTTTTGCGTTCTCTCCGTCCTTCTTCTCGCCTTCGTCTTCGCTATCGCTAATAACCAGCTGGTCATCGGCATCATCCACATCTATCCATCCTTCAGATTCAGAATCAGAATCTGACGAGTCGGACTCGACATCCCAGTTCTCCCAACCAGCATCGTCCGCCTCATCAATATCCACGTCTTCTTCTTCCCGGAGCTTGTTGAAATGATCTTCTAATAACTGTTTGACCAGATGATCAGTTTTCCATATCTTTATTCGGGATTTTACATACCGAAAGCCCCTCGATATCTACAGCAGCATCTGCACTGTGTCCGAAGGGTAAAGGCTGAGTACCGGAAGCCATTCCCATGCTAGCTTCTTTGCCCTATTCCCAAGTTGTCAACGGAGGTAATAGTAGTATAAGAATGCGTCTTACCCGTTCTCTACGCTTCAACATTCCCGGATTAACATCACGATAGAGCTGAAGAAGACCCCTAGCGGCAGCTATCACGGCTTTATCCTTACTCTTCCGGTACTCAACTAAATCTCCCAGCATGTCTTCCTCCATAGCCCACGGCTGCCGTCTACATACTTCGCGGATGGCATTCAACCCAGCGGCAATAACCTCACTAGCCACGCCCGGATGAACGAACTCGTGAGCAAGTTTTTGAATTATGGGCGTGAGTGCGTCGGGAGGCGTAAGCTCGTGTACAGACTGAGCTAAGCTGACGAGGATGGCCGGAACGCGCAGTTGGTGGTGAGCAAGATATTTGACAATGTATGTGTAGAACCCGAGTACGCAAAGTTTGTGCGAACCCATGACACGGGAGAGGAGCTGCATGATGAGGATCTTGTGGTCGAGGGAAAACCGCTTTTCGTAGTGGTTAAGGATATTGTAGAGCTTCTCAGCGAAAGTTTGGGGATCATTGAGGAGTTGGAGAGCAGGGAAGTTGGGATTCGTGTCGCCTTTTTCATTGTGTTGTTTCTGCATGGAGATTGAAGCATGGAATGAATAAATTATAGAGTACACACCTTTTTCGCGCTATTCAGTTTCTTCTGAAGCTTCTTGTCTCCACTCCTGGTCTTTTTATTGATTTCTCGGCGATGGTGAAGAGAACGGACATCTACGGTCTGAGATAGATGTAAATTTGCCGACATTAAGGAAGGATCAACTTACCTCTTCTTCTTCATCGTCACTATCTTCTTTGTCTTCATCACTGCCTAGAAAGAAGTGGATGGATGCACTCTGCACTTTAACGACAGGATGGAAGCAGCCAAGTGCAACGATGGAGACGGGTTTAGCATCGGTCCAAATACCTTTCCTCCATAGTTCTTTGGTGAGGATGATAGCCCACATTGCATCATGACCGTTGATTGGAGAAGGAGACTGTGAGGTGGAGGCTCTCAGTTTACCCTTGTCACCAAGAACTTGACCGTCCATTCCTCGTTCAACCATGCCAAATAACATGGCTTGAACAGCACGATTGAGCTTGTGGTTTGTTGAATGGATATTTGCGGTACGTATATCAGAAAGGATGGTTTTTCGGATCGAAGAGCGCAATGCAGAAGAAGTAGTGCGGGGCAAAAGAGGAAAGAGGGTCTTGAGGAGCCTAAAATGCTATTATGTGTAAGGAATAAAATGAAACACTTAGACGGACTCGATGGATGTTATGACATTTTTATTGCGGAGCATAACAAGATTTTGGACGAGAGCTTTCCTTGTATCTGGTGACAAGGTTGCATAGTTCTCCAACAGCAATGCGGAAAGATGAGACGGAAATTCCGCTGTTTCCTTGGGGTAACAGGGCGCGACCTGAGCAATGAATGTGACGAGCTCTCTGAACTGCTGAGCGTGTTCGCTCGGATTTGCTTGAAAAATCTGGCGAATACTGTTGTAATGGTTCCATTGCTGCAGAAATTCTTCTTTGTAGGCAGTCGGGTCCCGCTTGATGAGATTCTGCAGCTGAGGGAGATTTGAGGTCAAGAGGATACCGCGACCCATGGTGGTAAATGAAGAGGGCCGTGGGAAAGAACAGTGGTTAAAAAAAATCCAAGTCGTATTACAGGTCAATATCACAGCAAGCATACAATAGCAATAATTTCATAACAATTAAACCGCTGCCTCTGCCGTTGTCGTCGTCGCCGTCGCCGTCGCTGGTGGTGGTGGCGGTGCCTCAGTTTTTCCCTCGGATGCAGTTGGCGTTCCACCCCTTCCTCGTCCTCTGCCCCGACCTCTTCCTCGACCTCCTCCACGACCACCGTCTCCAGAAGGACTGCTAGCTGTTGGCGACACAGAGGTTTCGTTCGTGTCAGCGTCAGCTGGCGTAGATTTCTTCTTCCAATCGCCAGCCGTCTTGCCCGAGTCCCATTCGCGGCTCTGCATCTTGTCCATCTTTCTCTTTGCATTCTGTTCCCGTGTACGGTCAATGTTCTCCTGCACCTTGCGTACATGCGCCTGCTTGATGCGCTCCGATTCCTGCGTCTTTCTGAATGCGTCTTCGTCGGCCTGGACGTCCTGCACGACGGTAAGCACGTAGAAATACAGCAGAACAGTGTATCGTACCAGCCTGCGCTGTTTGATCTTTTCATTCTGTTCCTTCATACGCGCCATCCTCTCCGTGAGCGCCTGTTCGCTGAGCTTGTCCTATTGCCCTGGTAAGACAAGAGAAAAGAGAGACAAGGAGTACGACGCACCCGCTGGTTGCCGCCAGTCCTGACGCGGTCGGGATTCACATACGGTTTCTTCTTCTCTTTCACATCGCCCGCCTTGCTGTTAGCCGCCGCTCCGCCATCTTGCTCAGCCATTGCAGTCGGCTGGGTCTCGCTACTAGGTGCGGCGTCTGCTGCGTCATCCTTCTCGTCCCTAGGCGATGCTGGCGTGTCAGTTACCTTGAGCTGCTCAAAGTCGAGCCCAAGGGTATTCGACGAATTTTCCATCCAGGACGTAGACTGTGTGCAAGAGAGCCTGGATCTGCCAGAATAGTATAAGAGGCCGGGATCTCAGTCCGGCCGGCACTCCGTATCCCATACTTCGACCACCATGTCCCTCTCTAACAAGCTTGCCATTACTGACCTCTCCCTTGCTGGGAAACGCGTTCTCATCCGTGTCGACTTCAATGTTCCCATCCAGGAGGGCAAGATAACAAATCCTGCTGTAGGTCCCCATCGATAACAACCGGAATCCTCCTGATTTCCTTGGTAGCGAATCGTAGCAGCCCTACCCACCATCAAGTATGCCCTCGAGAACGGTATTTCTACTTCTATTTAATTAGGTGTATCTGCTCGTATCTAAATAGTTTCTCAGGTGCAAAGACCGTCGTTCTCATGTCCCATCTCGGACGTCCCGATGGCAAGGTCGCCCAGAAATACTCACTAAAACCCGTTTCCGCTGAGCTCGAGTCGCTCCTTGGCAAGCCAGTCGTCTTCTTGAACGACTGTGTTGGCCCTGAGGTCGAGAGTTCCGTCGCTTCTGCCCCTTCCGGTTCCGTTATTCTCCTTGAGAACCTCCGATTCCATATCGAGGAGGAGGGCTCAGTGAAGAACAAGGACGGCACCAAGACCAAGGCTGATCCCGCCAAGGTTGCTGAATTCCGTGCTAGCCTCACCAAACTTGGTGATATCTACGTCAACGACGCCTTCGGTACTGCTCACCGTGCCCATTCCAGTATGGTTGGTGTTCAGCTCCCTCAACGCGCATCCGGCTTCCTCGTCAAGAAGGAACTCGAGTACTTTGCCAAGGCCCTCGAGCATCCCGAGAGGCCTTTCCTTGCTATCCTCGGTGGCGCCAAGGTTTCAGACAAGATTCAATTGATTGACAACATGTTGGACAAGGTTAGCTCGACCGTGCGATGGGACGAACGTTACATCCTCATCATTATTTCAGGTCAACTCATTGATTATCTGTGGTGGTATGGCGTTTACTTTCAAGAAGACTCTTGAAAACATCTCGGTTTGTTGTATATAATGAAGGCGCGGTTCAACTAGCTCATAGTGGTCCTAGATCGGAAACTCTCTCTTTGACGCGGCTGGATCCGAGAAGGTTGCTGGTCTCGTCGAGAAGGCGAAGCAAAAGGGTGTCAAGATTGTGTTCCCTGTCGACTATGTCACCGCCGATAAATTCGACAAGGATGCAACGGTACTCTGGTTCTATACATTTCCAAGGGACGAGCTGATCTGTTCCAACAGGTTGGCACTGCGACCGAGGCAGAAGGCATACCTGATGGCTGGATGGGTCTTGATGCCGGCCCCAAGAGCCGCGAATTGTTCCGTGAGGCCGTGCTGGAGGCCAAGACCATTCTATGGAATGGGTGCGCAATCTTTGGGGTGATGATGCATCCAGACCACTAAATTTAATAACTTTAGACCCCCGGGCGTGTTCGAGTTCCCTGCCTTTGCGGCTGGATCTACTGCTCTCCTCGACGCCAACATCGAGGCCGCTAAGAATGGAGCTGTTGTCATTGTTGGTGGTGGAGACACCGCAACAGTTGTTGCTCTACACCATGCTGAAGACAAGCTGAGTCATGTCAGTACTGGTGGAGGTGCCAGTCTCGAATTGTTGGAGGGCAAGGTTTGTGCACTCTCATTTTAACCCCCAATTGGGCACTAATTCGGACCTTTTACTCAGGCCCTTCCCGGTGTCGTCGCGCTTAGCGAGAAATAGATGTAAAATGATGAGAAGAAATTAAATGTACAAGAACATAGACATTATTTTAAGGCCGTGTATAAGTATTCGGAAAAGCCGCGTCGTGCAATCATTGTCAAATTTGCAATTATAAGAACGCGAAATGCATGTGATGAGAAAGAGCTGCTTATTATGGCGTAAATTGAATATAGACTGCTCGTCCTTAAGCTTGTACTGAAGGGACCTGTCTCAACTAAGGCAAATAAGCAGTAATTTCACAGTGGCCTACAGGTCGACTTTCTCTCTCGGAAAGAATAACAGCGAATATAACAGCCATCGGTGATTGACCCACAGTTGAGATATGCTCCCATGAAATTAAAACACGAGAGGGATGAGTATAGCGCTGAGGTACCTTGACCCCACCCAGACTTACTGAGTCTAAGTGGAAGTAGAACTGTAAGAATAGTTAGTGGTAGTGAGATCAGGAGAATGAGTACCTCGCTGCTGCTGTCCGTCGCATATAGATTATTCCCAAGATGGGTAAACCAAACACGTTGCGAAAGTCTGCAGTACTGAAGAATAGCACGATATCATCCTATTCGTAGCATGAAGATTCCCTTAGCAATGTCCAGTCACTTTCGGATATAGGGATGGTCGTCCCCAAACACACCCGTAATAATCTGTCGGTGCTCGGTTAACCATTTCTCGATCTGGTTGTGTTCAGGTACTGTAGAAGCACGCCCAAGAGCGAGACGGTCCTGTCAATGTCAAATGCAGAGGGATGTTGTATACCCTATTATTTCCATCAGCAACACAGAACACGGCATTGCAGACAGACGAGAATGCAATGACGGAGTGGAATTCCCCGCCTTCATGGTGACAGACCGTTGTTTGGATACGAACGAGCAGTTTGTAAAGGTTTCGATGTGTTCATCGGATGAGCAAAATCAGTTCAGCAGTATGTAAGGGGAAAGCAAGCACTGAACACGACATACATGTGATGGGAAATAATTGCTAATTACGGACGCCCTGTCAGAGCCAACTTGCATCCCGCCGTCGTGCACCATGGCCCAAGCTCGACGTCGTTCAACTCGTGGAAAGAAATCAGAGGTCGTGGAGGAAACCGCAGCATCGCCCTCGAATTCTGTGCATGAACCGCAAGTAAAGGAGGAACAAAAGGGAAAATCCGAGACGGTGACCGAAGAGACCTGTCCTTCCTGTCCCAAGGACGTCGATGCCAACCTTGACAAAAACAACTGGATCCGGTGCGATGCTTGCAAAGTCTGGTATCACTGGGGCTGTGCAGGGAACGGCGAAGATTCCGCCTCCATAGACAAATGGTACGCTTGCCATCCCAGCTACGGACTGCATTAATATTCAACTAGGTATTGTACACCGTGTCTGCAAGCAGATCCTAAGCGCGCCATTACACAGAAGGCCCCAGCACGCAAGTCTGACCGGAAACGAGCCCCGAGAGATTACGCTGGGCTGAATTCCAGTGGGATGGAAATGGACCCAACGAGGTGGGTGAGGATGATGGACGGCAAGCATATCAAACCGGACCAATTCAAGAGAATGAAAGGCGCTGATGTTGGCCTGGAATGGCTCCAGGATGACGAGACTGCGATGTCTGAGCCCATTATCATCGAGATACCCGATGGACTGGGTATGAAAATGCCGCCTAGCGACTTTACTGTCGAGGACGTTGTGGAAGACGTCGGAGATGATGTTCCTGTGGAAGGTATGTTGCTCTCCCCTGTCGCCGTTTGCACCTCCATCTGACCTGTGTCTTGCAGTCATAGGTAAACATAGTGCACTCCTGTCTTCGCATTATGGTTTTAATGTTGCAATCACAGATGTCGCTTCGCAGTCTACCTCTCCCGGATGGAATCTCGGCAAGTGGGCGGATTACTGGGCACTAGAATCGGGCAAGAGGGATAAAGTCAGAAATGTGATTTCTCTGGAGGTTTCTGGGACACCATTGGCCGACAGGATCCTTCCTCCGCGGTTAGTGAGAGAGCTAGATTGGGTGGACAACTTTTGGCCAAGTACAAGGAAAGGCAAGGGCCATACATATCCCAAAGTCCAGCTATATTGTTTAATGGGCGTTGCTCAAGCGTGGACGGTGAACATACTTTTACGTTAAAGTGATACCCTTGTTGATATTCAATACAGGACTGGCATATTGATTTCGCTGGATCTTCCGTATACTATCATATATTGAGTGGATCCAAGGTACAGCTGCAGCTTGTCGGTCTTGAGTCAAGCTTATACCCACCTTTAGGTCTTCTACTTTATACGACCGACGCCTGCCAACCTCGCTGCATATGAGAAATGGTCTGGGACTGAGATTCAGAACCAGACGTGGCTTGGTGATATGGTGGATGAAGTCGTCAAAGTTTCATTAACAGCTGGAAATACTATGATAATACCTACCGGATGGATACATGCAGTTGTAAGTGTAATTTGACTATACGGAAAAATGGAGCTCACGAGTCGTTAGCACACACCTGAAGACACCTTGGTATTTGGCGGGAACTTTCTACACTCATACAACGTTGCTACTCGTGAGCGCAGCTTGATTAATTTGAACAGACTACTCATATCACGCAGAGCTCAAAGTACGAGACATCGAGATTGCTACGTCAGTTCCCCGAAAGTTTCGATTCCCAATGTTTTCAAAGTGAGTGAGTGTTTGTTTGTATCATCTAGGTTAACATTAGCGCCAGACTGTGCTGGTATGTCGCAGACAAATATCTACGAGATCTCAAAACGTCTCCAGGCAGCTCGCTTCCGCCTCGTGTTGCAACATCCGTGGCCCATCTGGCGGATTTTCTTGTTTCTCAAGTTCGCATATTAGAGGGGGGGGATGAGGCGGCCAAAAAGGAAGTAAAGGAACAAATACCACATGATCGCGTCAAAGACCCTGCAGTCGTTGCTCGGGAGCTACGGTGGAGAGTGCGTATAGCAAGTGGCCTTAGCAGTGATGATGAAGATGGTGGAAAAGTACCAAATATCCGCACTCGAAACGGAGCAGGTACAAAGCGAAAACGTACGATGTCGGAGGACCCGGCAGAAGGACATCCCGGTCCTGTACGTTTCAAAAATTTCAAACCCAGGAAGTGGGACAGCATCGACGAGAAGACGGAAGATGGGGAGAATAGAGAGGTCAAATGCCGACGACCATTGGAGGATGAGCCTGTTGAAAAATGGACAGAAGCAGAGGGGGAAGACATGGCTGCTGCGATGCGACGACGACAGGTGCTGATAAAAGTTCGACGGACACGAGATGGATTGGAGCGGGAGGTTATTGAACGAACGATTGAAGAGTGGAAATTTCAATAGAATATCTGTACTTTGAAATTATTGGTATCCTTTTTTATCATTAAGTGCACGTGCACTCTCCTAAACTGATATCATTTGGACCATCATGTCCTCGTCGTCGCCGTCGTCGTCACGCTCAAATTCTATCTACTACCAAGACGCGAGCGCCATGCCGCCCATCGCTGAATCCGACGTCGACGGTGCCAGACGTAAGACGATATTCCCAGCCCATGTCGTGCGACACTGATACCGACGTTTATCCCAGCCATCATGTACCACAACAACCATTCGGTGCCAACCGTACCGTCAGATGGTCCCCCACAGTACGATGCAGTGCCTCAACTGCCGATGTTCGACCCGTCGGTCGCGCTCGAGGGCTTCTCGACGATGAACATCAGCGACCAGCGTGCTCCTGCTCCTGCCCATTCCGCCCCTCCCAACGACCCCATTGCCCGCTCAAAATCGTCCATGTCGATGCGCTCGTACCAGTCAGCACCCCAACCGCGAACATACCAGCCGCCCAGACATGGCAACAGCCTACCACCAGCCCCAAATTACAATCTCCCACCTCGACAGTATTATCCTGTCGACCAAGCCGACAATGCGTCCATTTATACGACAACGACGGACAGCCCAGTATCTCTGAACAATGGTGGATTCGACCGTTACGACTATCAGGCTACTGGTGGGTATGGTTACGACGACCAGGGCAGCTATGATTCCATGCACATGCAACGGTACCCCCAGCAAACATACAATCCTTTGTATGCTGCAGCGTCCAATGTCCTGGGCATGGGTCCACCTCCTGGCCCTCACAATCCTTCTCCTTCCGCTCCCGGACCAGCCCCAGCGCAAAGCTATCCGTCAAGTTTCAGCTCGTATACTAACGACTCGCTGCCTGCTAGTATCTCGGCTCCCCATCTACCACCACCTAATGGTTACGATATCAGACCTCCCATGAATGGTTACGATCCTAGGCCTCCGAATGGATTGCCGCCCAATGGCTTACCTCCGAACGCAGTTCCTCTCAACGGTCTACCACCTCATGGCTTACCCCCCATCAGTCCCCATCCCGCTCCCTCATTATCGCTATCGCTAGACGATAACACCTCGGATTTTGAGCCTCGGCCGTCACTGCAACGTGGCGAGATGTCTGCTTCGGTATCCCTCAATTCAAAGAAGTCCAAAGCGATCGACCTCAGTGCTCCTCCTTACACAAAGGAATATATTGAGCAGTATCGGCAGCGCATAAAAGGGGATCCTGATCCAGAAGCTCACTTTTTGTACGCAAAATACCTCATCGATGCTGCTCGGAAGATCCGGGCCAGTGGCAAGGATCAGCGAGCTGCAAAAAAGTACAGCGAGCTGCTCATAACTGAAGCCCTCAAAGTTATGCGCCGTTTGGCTACACAGGGTGAGCCGTATAGCGAGGCTCAGTTCTATATGGCGAATTGTCATGGTACGGGTGCACTTGGTCTACCAGTAGATCACGAACGAGCGTACCATCTCTATCTTCAAGCTGCGAAACAGAATCACGCATCTGCCTGTTACCGGGTTGCTGTCTGTAACGAGATTGGTGCTGGTACCCGGAAGGAACCTGAGCGCGCAGCCAACTTTTATCGCAAAGCCGCATCGATGGGCGATACGGCAGCGATGTACAAGTTGGGAATGATCCTTCTTCACGGTTCTCTCGGGCAGCAGCGTAACCCCCGAGAAGCGGTTGGATGGTTACGACGGGCAGCCGAACAGGCGGATGAAGAGAATCCCCACGCCCTGCATGAATTGGGGCTACTGTATGAAATGAAAAGTGGACAGGTCGTCCCTCATGATCCGATTTATGCAAAGGGTTTGTTTACCCAAGCGGCGCATCTTGGTTACACACAGTCCCAGTATAAGCTGGGGCAGTGCTACGAGTATGGCTCGTTAACATGCCCTGTTGATCCTCGGCGGTCGATAGCGTGGTACACCAAAGCTGCAGAGAAGGGCGACGCAGAAGCTGAGCTGGCGCTGAGTGGCTGGTACCTGACAGGAAGCGAGGGTGTTCTGAAGCAGAGCGATTCTGAAGCTTATCTCTGGGCCCGACGGGCAGCGAACAAGGGTCTGAGCAAAGCCGAGTATGCTGTTGGATACTACGCCGAAGTGGGCATTGGCATCAAGCAGGATATTGAGTTTGCTAAGCGATGGTATATGCGAGCAGCAGGTCTGTCTACTTTTCAAGCTGTTCGTCGAATCTTTTCTGATTTTTTTTTAATAGCGCAAGGCAATAAAAGGGCGATGAATCGATTAACTGAGATGAAACGAATGGGAAGTAAACGATTAAATGTTGCACGTCCTACACGACAGCAGGCCAAGGATGAATGTGTTATTTGTTAGTATAATATTTATTGTCTTCATTTACATGGACTTGTATATTTCCGGCAATGGAGATAAGACAGGCACTGTATCTTTATCTACCATGTCGTTGATCAGCAAGGCTCCCATCTTCAAGCCCTTTACGCTTGCCTTGATCCAACTTGGAGGTACCACTGCTAACAAGGCCGATAATCTGAAGCATGCACGAGAATTGATACTGAAGGCCGCGACGAACCCTGCGAAGCCCCAGGTCGTCGTTCTGCCAGTACGAATTCTTGCCTTCCGTCGTCTGCCGACACTCATCGTAAGGACAGGAAATCTTCAATTCGCCTTATGGGCACCCGCATTTCCCAGAATACGCTGAGGACATCGAATACGTGCCCGGCAAGCCGTACGACGTCGCCCTGAGCAAGAGCGAGTCGGTGAAGATGCTCTCGTCGACTGCGAAGGAAGCCGGAGTGTGGCTCATTGGCGGTGGGCTTCTCACGACTCTGGCCTTGTATTATTGACTGAAGCTGGGGCAGGCTCGATACCCGAACGCGAGCCGGCGAGCGACAAGCTCTACAATACATGTACAGTGTACAACCCCCAAGGTCAGTCTCTCTTTCATAGCCTTGCAAGTGCTGACATTCTGCAGGCGACCTGATTGCCATGCATCGAAAGGTCCATCTGTTCGACATTGATATTCCTGGGAAGATTACGTTCAAAGTATGGTTCCTTGCTGGAGGCAATAGCAAACACTGAAGTGTGTTCTCTCCAGGAAAGCGAGACCTTGACGGGGGGCACGAATCTGAATTTCTTCGATACGGGTGCGTCGTGGGTAGCAGAGATTGGCCCTTGCTAACACGAGCTAGATTTTGCACGTATTGGCCTTGGTATCTGTTACGATGTGCGGTTTCCAGAGATGGCGATGATAGCTGCACGAAATGGTACACTGTCCCTCGGCTGATCCTGCAACGCTGATTTTAGTTTGTCAATAGGCTGCCATATGCTCATTTATCCCGGGGCGTTCAATTTGACGACTGGGCCCCTTCATTGGGAGCTGCTCCAACGAGGACGGTGAGCGTGGCTGCTATTTCGTCTGGCACGGAGGACTCATCCGTTCGACACAGCGCCCTGGACAATCAAATGTACATGTCGATGTGCAGCCCGGCGCGAGACTTGACGGCTAAATATCATGCGGTATGTTCCATTCCGGAATGCTCACTTGTATTGTCTGAGCTTTGACAGTGGGGACATTCGATGGTGGTTGACCCGATGTAAGTTTACGTGCTTGTTGTACGTACAAGGCTTACTCTTCTGCAGGGGCAAAGTGCTCTCTGAAGCTGGACACGACGAAGAAATTACCTACACAGATATCGGTATTTTTTCTTCTTTTTTCATTCATTTACTTTCTGAATGCTTCCCTCAGACCCCAAGGTCTTTGAAGAGACGCGCGCCTGGATACCTGTTACAAAGCAGCGTCGTTTTGATGTATATCCAGATGTCAGTGTACAATAGTGCAGTTACGATTACTCGAAATGGCAGAAAAGAGAGTTGTGTAGATTTTCCGAATTTGTAAAGTTATAGAAAGGCGTAGATGGTTGTGGAAGGACTGCCTTTGAATTTGTAACGGCGGCTATATGTAACGCGTGACTTGTCCTCCACCTTACTCCTTCTCCTCTAACGCTTTTTCTTCCTTTATCCTCCTTTCCTCCTCGCCGCCACCATGGTTAGAGAAACGTCGGTATCTTCACCCCCCTGCGACGCGATCCCTTTTCTCATTCTTTCTCTACAGCAAATTTTACGATCTACTCGAAGTATCTCCTACAGCCTCTGAGGGTGATCTCAAAAAAGCCTACCGCAAAAAGCAAGTACTCTCTATCGCCTCCCAGCACAGTTTTAACCTTTTTCTTTCCCTAGGGCTTTACGGTTTCACCCTGACAAGGGTGGAGATCCAGATAAATTCAAGGAAGTTACGCATGCGTAAGTAGCATGGCTTATTCATGGCTTCAGCCTCTCGAACAACGTCTGTTACAGCTACGAGATACTGTCCGACCCCGACAAGCGTGCTGTATACGATGCCAGAGGAGAGGCCGGGTTGTCAGAAGCGGGAGGAGGAATGGATCCCCAGGTGAGTGGCGGTCCTGTCGCTCTGCCCGTTAACGTCCTGACTCTGTGCCCTAGGATCTTTTCAGCCAACTCTTCGGCGGAGGAGGCGGTTTCGGTGGAGGAGGAGGCTTCTTTGGTGGAGGTGGTCCATCTCGAAACGGGCCTCGCAAAACGAAAGATCTCGTCCATCGCGTCCACGTCACTCTAGAAGATCTCTACAAGGGCAAAACTACCAAACTCGCACTGACACGGAACGTTATATGCTCAAAGTGTAAAGGCAAGGGCGGCAAGGACGGCGCTGTCCGGAGTTGTTACTCATGCAACGGGCGCGGTGTCAAGATTACCATGCGACAGATGGGTCCGATGATCCAGCAAATACAATCACCCTGTGATGAATGCTCAGGTACCGGGGAGATAATCAACGCGAAGGACCGGTGTGGGCAGTGCAAGGGTAAGAAGGTGATGCCGGAAAAAAAATTCCTCGAGGTGCACATCGACAAGGGCATGAAGGGCGGCCAGACAATCCAGTTTAGAGGCGAGAGCGACCAGTCCCCCACTGCTGAAGCTGGGGACGTCGTCATCGTTATAGAAGAGAAGCCTCACGAGCGCTTTAAGCGTCAGGATAACGATCTCATCACTGAAATCGAAGTAGACCTCTTGACGGCCCTTGCTGGCGGCCAGTTTGCGATTCGTCATTTAGACGAGCGCGCGCTAGTCGTCAAGATTGAACCCGGCGAGATTGTCAATCATGGTGAGTGTTTACTTTGTATGATATTGGGTATCGCTGACATCTTACAGGCGATCTGAGAGTCATTCATGGGCAAGGTATGCCTTCGCAACGGCATCACGAGCCTGGCGATTTGTATGTCAAGCTCAACGTCAAGTTCCCGGAATCCATCGATCCCTCTGTCATTCCTATGCTGGAGAAGGCACTACCACCGCGTAAACCTATCGAGACCTTTGACAAGCATGTTATTCTCGACGAGGTCCATCTGGAGGAACCTGATTCGCACAGTGGTGGCATGCACGATGAGCCGATGGACGAAGACGGAGATGAACCTCGTGTGCAATGCGCCCAGCAGTAATTTCTGGTACTTTTCTTCGTTGCTCTCGTCGTGTTATTATGTAAAGCATTTTAGAATCAGTCGTACACTGCTACACACTACCATAATAATTGACATTAGCTTTCAACAGTCCCAGCTTGTCTGCAAAAAAGGTCAGCATTCGTAAGGTAAGATACTGGTTGATGCGCACCTGAGGATTCTGCTTGAATTGCTCGTACAATTCCCGGCTGAAGAAACTGACTTCCGTTTCGTTTTCTGTAACAGTGGGATTAGAGTAGATCTTCAATTTGAGTCAGATACCCACCGAACCCGACGTTGGCTAATATCTTGGTATCATCATCGAATAGCCATTCGTCGTGGTCAAGATTTATTATCAAATTTGTGGTCTGAAATTGATCAGTTTGAGCTATCGCGCATGGCGACGACGCACCTTTGCACTATGAGCCTGTGTATACAGCTTGAGCGTATCCAACACAACATTTCGATACGGTTTCCATCCTGGTTGCATCTTGACAGCTAATCCGACGTCGGATACTGGGAAAGAGAGCGAACGGCAAGGATACCTTCACGCGCCGAGTCCTTGAGCTGGCCTACAGTTGTCGTCTCGAGATTGACATTGTGCAGAACGAGGCTCTTTTCTGTGCGATACTCGAAGGATTTGATTATCCGTAGGGTGATGGTCGCCGCTGTCTTTGGGCGGGCGACGTTTGTGAGGACGTCAGAAAAGTCGGAGTACATGGAAGTAGGAGGTGAGTTGGATTGCGGCCGGACCGGACCGTTTTTTCTCTTTCCTTGTGGAAGACCGTCTTTTCTCCAAAGTTATTTCCAAGCATCACGGCCAAAAAAACGCAACAGCTTCGTCGGTACCTTTTCTTGCCTGCGACGTGAAAATATCGGACAGTAAGAACCATCAGTTTAGCTTTTTACCCGCTGCATGTGGTTTGAATACTACCTCAAATTTTCCCAAGATAACTCCGAAAGGACTGGGACTACATAAGCCTGCGCGACATTCGCCTGCTCTGTTATCGTACCATGACACACCCTTTCCTTGACACAGATATCGCTGACCTCGTACGGAAACTCAGAATTGACGAAAAAATAGCTCTACTCAGTGCCCCCAATTGGTGGAATACCACTGCCATTGAGCGCTTGGAGATTCCTTCTGTTCGCATGAGCGACGGTCCCAACGTAGGCGATCTGGCGAGGTAAGTGCCTCGGGTACTGAGTACGTTCTCCAGGGTGTTCGAGGATCATCTCATTTCGTCGCCACGCCTGCGCAATGTCTTCCGGTAAGTATCAGCGATGTTGTAGTACAGGCAACGTTCTTACCAAGTGTAGTGCTCGACCTCTCTTGCAGCCACCTTCGATACCGAGTTAATATACAAAGCTGGGGTCTTTCTGGCACAAGAGGCTAAGATTAAGTCATCTGTTTTGTTACTAGCACCGACCTGCAATATTCAACGGTCACCACTTGGCGGGAGAGCCTTCGAATCCTTTTCAGAAGACCCTCATCTGTCTGGTAATCAAAGATTGATCTTGACTCAGCGTTGTCTGATTGCTGATTAAAAGGCATGATGGCTTCTGCCTACGTTAATGGACTGCAATCTGAAGGAGTCGCTGCAAGTACGTGTTTTATATACCACCGTGAAGGCCACACATATAATGGTTACTTAGCCATCAAGCATTTTGTTGCCAACGACCAGGAACACGAGAGAACCGCTGCAGACTCAATCATGTCAGACAGAGCCTTGCGAGAAATCTACTTGTATCCGTTAGTAGTCCAAATCTCGAGCGCCTTTCTTATTCATTGACTCCCATTTCAGATTTATGCTAGCACAGAAATATGCTCAACCATGGGCCTATATGACTTCGTTGAATATTCTGTTCTCTGTTCTCATGCTGCTTTTAGTTGACAGGCTTCCAGATATGGTCGTATCGGAGGGTTGCATTGTTCTGAAAATCGTCATCTTTTGCAGGGAATTCTCCGAAATGAATGGGGATTTGATGGAGTCGTTATCAGTGACTGGTAAGCTTTTTAATAGGATAACTTTGCATAACTGATTACCTCAACAGGTTTGGCACTTACGGCGTCGACGAAGCAATCAACGCTGGGCTGGATCTCGAAATGCCCGGTCCGCCCCGATGGAGAACTCAACTGTTGGTTTCACACTGCTTGACATCGCAGAAGTTACTGCCTCGGGTGATAGACGAGCGTGTTACGACCCTTCTCCGTTTCGTGCAGCACCAGGCACGTAGGAATCCTGACGTTGTCTATGGTGATGGGAAAGAAGGGAGTCGAGACTCACCTGAAGCGCGAGCATTCTGTCGGAAGCTTGCTGCTGATGGTATTGTTCTTCTTAAGAATGAGAACAATCACCTTCCCCTCGCCACCGAAAAGGTAAAGAGCTTGGCCATTATGGGCCCTAACGCCAAAGGAAGTGTCATTTCAGGAGGCGGGTCGGCTCAGCTGAAAGCCACTTACGTGGTGACTCCGTATGCTGGCATTAAAGCTGGTGCCCCCGAGGAGCTGCACATTGACTATGAAGTCGGTTGTTACGGTCGGTTTAGTTCATGTCTTTATGCCTCCCAGGTATTGAAATGAAAGCCTTCACGCAGCTCACAAATACCTGCCTACACTGGAAGCCAACTTGAGAACGCCGACCGGCGAATCAGGCTGGCTTTGCACGTTTTATAGTTACGACGATCAAGGCGAACTTACGGAGCCCATAGCTAAATTTATCCTATGTGATACCCGTGTGAAGCTAAACGATTTCTTACCTGAGGGGCTCTCGTCGACTTGGATGATCAAGTTGACTGGAAAGTTGACTATGGACAAGACGGGACCTTATGATCTTGGTCTGACTGTCGCAGGTATAGCATCTTGTACAATAAATTACATCAAGGCACTAATGTTCTGGGATAGGGCGTGCCAAACTCTGGGTAAATGGCGAGTTAGCGATCGATAACTGGACAAAACAAACACCCGGAGATTTCTTCTATGGGTGAGTTACGCAAATCGTATTTCATGTGTACATGGTACCCATGAGATTTTGATAGCCAGGGAACCATTGAAGAAAAAACAACGTTAGATTTCGAGGCCGGTGTTGGTGTTAACATTCTTGTGGAGTATATCAATACTTCTCCTCCGAGAAGCAGTGACGAAGAGGACGACATGAGAAGTTCTCAGCCAGCATTGATGCGTGGCGTTGTAAGTCCGAAGTTTGAAGTAACAGTTTGATCTTGAATTGTGTACTTCACAGCGTCTTGGCGGCTGTGAAAGGATTGATCCTGACAAAACCATCGACTCTGCAGTATTGCTTGCTTCCAAAGTCGATGCTGTCGTCTTCGTCGCTGGTCTAACACCCGAATGGGAAAGCGAAGGATTTGATCGACCTACACTGGAGCTTCCTGGAAGACAAGATGAAGTCATCACTCGTATTGCGGAGGTAAATCCCAACGTCGTCGTCTGTATCCAAGCGGTATGTGCTACTTGTATTTAAACGGGTCGTTTTCCTTGACATCATACAGGGCTCGGCGGTGTCTATGCCCTGGGCCGACAAGGTAGGAGGATTGCTTCAATCGTGGTACTCAGGAAATGAAGTAGGGAACGCTATTGCCGACATTATTTTCGGGAAAGTGAATCCGAGTGGCCGATTACCCCTCACGTTACCTGTTCGTATGGAAGATATCCCATCGTTCTTGAATCGCCATAGTGAATATGGGAAGATCTATTATCGGGAGGACCTGTATGTTGGATACAAGCACTATCAAGCTGTCGGTGTACAGGCGCAGTTTCCATTTGGGTATGTTTCCATTTTATATGTATATACCGCTCTTATCTTGCCTTAGCTTCGGGCTCTCATACACAGAATTTTCAATGTCAAATTTGTCGCTGACTGCAGCCACTGAAGTGGACGTTCAAGTTTCTGTTGACGTGAAAAACATAGGAAACAAGACGGGATCGCAGGTTGTACAGCTTTACGTGTCATATCCAGATATTGGTGTCACGCAGCCTTTGTTGCAATTACGAGGTTTTGCAAAGGCCCGGGATGTACTGCCAGGTTCAACAAGGACGGTCTTTATTCCTCTCGACAAGCACGCGTTTTCCTTCTGGGATCCTTCTGTTAATTCCTGGCGCACTGCTGCTGGAGAATATGGCTTGCACGTCGGGTCTAGCAGTGAACAATTGGACTTGAAGGCGGTGGTGACGGTGAAGAAGGGATTTGTATGGAATGGGTTGTGATGCGATAGTATGTACTTAGTGAGCAAATAAGGAAATGTAGTAATTATGTCCCTGGACACGAACTTCCACCACGATGGTACCGTCGACGCCCGTCCCGACCCCCGTCTGCTAACAAATCTCCCTGATATCCTCTCTGCCCTTTCTTCAATCCAGTCAGAAGAGGCAGAGCTCTCCAATTCGCTCACTGACCTGCTCTCCGACTGGGCACCCATTCTATCCTCGCTGTCGCGGCTGCGTTCCGTAGTACCTCAGCTCAACGACCTCAACGAAGATGCCCTGCTTTTGTCGAACAAGGTCGTCGCCACTGCCCAAACGGCGGAGCGCGTGGGGGGACGTGTCCGGTCGCTTGACGAGGAAATGCGCAGAATTCGTGAAGCCGGAGACCGTGTTGGTCAAGTTATTGAGCTCAAGGTACGCCTTTTTTCCTCATATGTTTCGACTCCAATTAAATGTACCGTAATGCAGTCTTCCTTGGCAGAGTTGCAAGCGTCTATTGAGAGTCATGACTGGGAGTCGGCGTCGAGGCACTGTGCTCGAGTAATGGCTCTGCCGCTGGATGTCATATCGGGTCCATTCGCTGAGCATGTAGTGGTGCGTTGCATGTCCACTGGTAAAATTACAGTTACTGAGAAAACAGGGATAGCCTACGTCGGACAACCATCTGCCGCCTGTCCAGACGCTGCAAGCCGCGCGCGAGCAACTTTTGTCGGTCTTTCAGGAGAACTTTGAACGAGCCTCGAGCTCAAGAGACTCGGCTGCAACCAGTCGCTTCTTTAAACTCTTCCCTGCTATTGGATGGGAACGGGAGGGCCTGCAGGCTTATGCGTTGTTCATTGTTGACCTCGTACGAGTACGAGCGCCTGCGTCTGCGAAAAGTAGGCCGAATACAGTCTCATGCTTTCATATGTGCTCATGTTGTTGCAGCATCTTCGCCTATGTATTACACGACCGCTTTGACCGCGCTCTTTGAGAGCATTGCGATGATTGTTGACCAGCATCAGCCTGTCGTAGAGAAATACTATGGAACTGGGAAAATGATCAGTGTCGTAGAGCGGCTATTAGAAGAGTGCGACCGGGTTGTTAAAGGATTGGTTGAAGGATGGGAAGAAGAAAGGTCTATGAAACGCAAGGCAAGTCTTCAAGCTCTTCTCTTGACCCTCAGCTGAAGTGCTTGTAGTTGTCGGATGCCCTAAATAACCCCCCAATACCCATGTTCAACACCGCAATACGTCGGCAAACTTCTCTGATGTCTCCTGATGAGGAAGGGATCGATCCGCGAGAAATTGACAAAGTGTTGGTTGAAGCTGCAAGCATGGCAGGTCGATGGAATTTGTTCCGAAAATTCCTTAGTGAAAGCATGACTGTACGTCATGCGATTATTCTGTCTGTTTCCCCTCCCCCTCATATGGTTCCAAGGAAGACTCTAGCTCTGAATCTGCAGAGGTGGCAATGGAGACCCCGAAGCTTTCGTTGGAGTCGACAAAATCACATCATCTATTCGAGGACCTGTTAACGACGTATTATATCCCGATGGAAATGTGGTATACACGCACCATTATGGACAAGGTAAGAATCTGTCTTGCCGTACAAGCTGCTCATGATGAACTTTATAAGTGTAGGCTCATAGACTATCTAGTCCAGATCTCACTCAGTCACCGGTAGTGACAACCACACCAGACGACGTTTTCTACATTCTCAAAATCGTGTTACTGCGTCTAATCTCGACGGGCTCGTATACAGCCGTAGAACGGACACTGCAGCAGCTGCGCGAAGTCATGGAGCGAGATTATTCTGGAGTAATCAAGAAAAAACTCGATGATGTCTATCGTGTTGCTGGGACCTCTGGTCAAAGCAGAGGCGAGAAGGTGGAGAAGGAGAACCGTTTATCATTTATTGTACGTTTTTTCTCGGCTTCGAAGACTCGGTTTTCACGGGTTTGTTAGACACTCTTGAACGACTTAGATATATCTGCCTCACATCTCGAGCGTCTTACGCGGGACTTGGTGGGGAGCTCGACGATTGGTCAACATTTTAATGAACAGCAGCAACCTCTAGTGAAGGATCAGATTACTTCATTCTCTTCCTCGTCTGCTAAGATTGGGGCGACTCTAAGAGTTTGTTTGTTCTTTATGTATTGGATTGCCCCTTACACTCAAAATTTAGGTGGGATTGGAGCAACTCTTCAATCAGCTCCTGAGACCAAAGCTGCGCAATCTTGTTCCAGAAATTTACAAGGATATCTCTTATGTCCTCGACGACGATTCGTACACCGCTGCAGAGTATCAAAACGTGGTGCGAAAGCGCTTCATCAAGACATGGGAGACATGTATGGACGGATACAAGGTAGATTCTGGGTTTGTGGTACCTGGGTCTTATTGACTCGTTGGACAGGATGTATTTACTGATCATAACTATCGCATGTTTTTCGGCCTGGCTCTGGACGTCCTGTTGAAGCCCTGGGAGAAATTCATGATGGGTTTCAAGTTTACCGAGGTTAGAGTCTCTTGTAGTGACAAGGGTTCTGTGACTGAACGATTACAGCTCGGTGCGATTCGCTTTGATCGTGACCTGCGGTCCATCACCACATACCTGTCATCGCAGACTGCGTTTGGCGACGCCAGAGAGAAGTTTGTTCGTTTACAGCAAATGTCCACTTTGTTGAATCTAGATAGTGTACGTGTCTTCCGTTTCTATGATGCTGATTTTCTGAACAATATTATAGGAAGAAGACGTGGACGAGTTCTACAACGGATCTGGTATATCTTGGAAACTGACTGCGCAGGAAGCTCGGGCCATTGTTTCTCTGAAGGTATAGTTTTCATAGTATTACAGTATACACCCGTATGGGTAGGCGGATAATATACAAAATGAGATCAGGAATCTACGTCTAGCCCCTTCGCAACGCATCCAGCCGTGCTTGTAATGCATCCTCATCAGACACGGCTCCACCGCCAGAAGTATCACCGCCAGTATTGCTGTTGTCGTTGCCTCTTGTTGGCGCTACACCAGATTCCCCCAAAGCCACAGGCTGTTTATTTGCAACGGGAGTTGATACAGCGATCCCAGTGGGAGCATCGGTGAGCTTGAGATACCGTGAGTCAAAGGGCGAAGGGAAATGTCAAGGCGACCGACCTGCTGCGACAGATTGACGCCGATCTCGTCCAACACCTCTTTCAGGATCTTGTCGCCTTCCTCTTCTTCGTCTTCAGCTTCGTCGTCCATCACGTCGTCAACCGCGTCGGACATCATCTCCTCTTTCATGTCCATCATCGAGCTCTCCTTCTCAAATTCATTCATGATTCGCTGGATAGCTGGTAGATTGAGGCCACGATTCATGGAAGCCATTGCCTAGTGGAACATAAATGGATAGCTGAAGCAAAGCAACGGATATTTGCATACACGAGTGGCACCCCTCATCGCGCTTGCCATCTGTTCGTTACTTCGTAGCGTCTGTATCCGTAGGCTCACGGCCTGGAGTTGAGTGCGCATTTGATAGAATTTGTGAGTGTACCGCCGGGTCCTGACAAGGTCCTTGGCCATTACTTTGCAAGCGTTCTGCAGGGTAGCATTATTGCCTGGCAAGGTGCAAAGGTGTGAAATCTACCATCTGGCCTGCCTTTGCGCTCTTCTTTATGTCCATTACCAGTTTCTTTTCGCTTTGCTCGAGCTTGGTGCGCTCCCGGTCGAGCTCGCGCTGCGCTTTGGCAAGGGCGCGTTGGTGCTGGCGCAGTCGTTCAGCAGGCGTGACAGTACGACCGAACAGTGTTTCCTGTGCGTCTCTATCGTCAGCCAGAACGACGATAAAGGAAGAAACGACGACGTGCGATGATGTTCATGGCGGTGAAGGCAGAAGACGGATGCGGCAGTCCGGGCCGCTGTGCCTCTTGATCATGGACGACCACCTGCTCGACATTGGCAGCCAATGCTCGTTGTCGTCCTGCAGCCAAGTCGATTTTCTTCCTATCAAATGTCGCTGCGATCTCGTTTTCTGCAAGGAGCACATTCTTCCTGATGCTCACGCCTGTCGCCTTGCCTCAACCGCGCCCGTCGTCAGTGACAGTACTCTGCCCAAATTCCAGCGGTGCGCAGCACCTAATTGCTCCAAGCCTAGTCTCGACGCTTTTTCTAAGCAAGGATCTGCTGTACAGTGCGCTCGGTGCTGCCAGTCATTCTGTGCTGAGTAAACTCCGGGTCCTTGTCTCTTTGCCTCTGTGCTGAACGTCTCTTCAGCCACCGTTATCCCGATGCTCACTCGTGTTCCCCTGCATCTTCCTTTGAGTCTACCTCCCGCAATACTGCTGCTGAGGCTCTGATAGCCAAGCATTTTTCTTCGACGTCCAAGACCTCGTCGCGTCGCACTCCCAAAATTCCTATCGACCCCATCAAGCTCGCTCAGTATAAGAAGGTAGAACTTATGAAAATGAAACATCGGGCTGTTCCTGCGGATCCCAACGATAGGCCGATGTCCGTCCCCGTTGGCGACCGCCTTCACATAAAGCTGCAAGTAAATGACAGTGACCGAGAAAAGATATTCTGGCTTCGGAAGGTAGGATCAAGTACGTGCGTTATTAACGTGCTCATTCGCTTGCCTTTTAGTCTATTGTGACAGGGAAAGCACTAGATTTGCTAGCTACTCAAATGAAAATATCTACTTTAGTCAGTCAGTCTATATTCCCCGACAGCGATATACTTATTCCATGATAAAGCCCCTCCAACTGTCAGATATCCAGGAGAGCCGTGTTCTTGTTAACAGTGAGCCTCTCGCCGCCCAGGTCGAGGATGGCAGTAGTGTTCTTATAGGACCAATATGAGAACATAGATAAATACTCAGTCTATGCTAATCCTTCTCTTCCAAACCAAAAATCTGCCACAACAAATGTACCTGTCCAAACGGTCTCTCGCTGCCTAGAAGCGTGGAAGCGGCCTCGTACTTATTCTCCGGCTTCCTCACTTCATCGCAAATAACTTTGTACCCTTGTGCCATTCTTTCTAGAGCTGCTTGATGAATCGTAGTATGCAAGCGTTGCACACTTAGGTGGGACAGTCGTTGCGACTGAACAACTTCGAGGCCCGACAGCCAGACGGAGAATTTTTGAAGAGCCGATTTCAGTTCTTGTGGGCGGACAGTTGGGATATATGACAGTGGTTCCTGCAACAGGTCATGATTACACAACGTGCGCAAGGGGTAAAAAAAAAAAGACGCACGCTGCGATCCCATTTGTCACAAACAGTTATTACGTCGTACAGTCCAGCGTCGACCATGATATCATGATACTGTTTCTTATCGGCATCCAAGGTAAAGATGAATGAATACGACGACGACTTACGTGCTCGTCTGTGAGGAGGACTACACGCTCGCTCATTGTCGCTTGAAGTGCTTTCTGTTTGTTTATGGTGAACGCAAACGGTTCGAGGACACTCTGACAGAAGTCTTGAGTGTGGTGATCAAAGGCACAAGTTTGAATGACTGACCAATAAATAGCTCAGACAATTCAAAATAAAGACCGACATATCCCATCTTGATACTGCTCTGGCTTTGGCTTCAGCAGCGTTTGTACACATCTCAATGGCCGGGTCCACCATAATATCCAACACATGCTCAAATCCTGAAATAAGTTTTTCTTCGTCCTCGTTTCCTATTAGAGATGACTGGTAGACATTCATGATTTCGCGAAGAACCTGTGCATGTTCAATTATCGATATCGGAGGGGTTAAAGAGAGATCATTGTTATCCTGAAGATAAAGTTAGCATCAAGCTTTACTCAGGAGATAAACAACTCACGAGAGGTACTCGGAGAAGGGATCTGCCTAACGCCTCTACAGCGTCAAAAAACACTTTGTATGCGACTTCAGTGATTCTAGAATGACGCAGGTATCGGTAAAGATATAATAGCAGAGAAATAGTCACATACTCCTGCAGTGTCTTCGACAAAATAGCGTCTGTTCCAATTGTGCGACGCATAGTGACCAAGTAGAATTGCAGCAGATTCGCAATCTTGTACGACACTATACTGCTTTCCTGTGATCTAACTGTCTGTTGTACGCGAACCTTAAGGGGAAAGGTCAAGTTAGGCTAGAGGAAAAAATACGGGATTTACCTTAAGGGGCATACAAAGCTTCCCGACGGCCTGATCCATCAGCTCACGTATCCAATCTTCCTCTTCGCTTTTGTCGTCAAACTGCCGCACGCTACCAACCATCCGGCCGTCAGCCTTTAACCCAAAGAGACTTTCAAAGAATTCCCTCTCAGCCGCTATGGCTTGATGTACCCAAGCAAGCATATCACCAATGTAACGCATGGGGTCATGCGCGTGTAGTTCGATAGGGCGAGGAAGACCTGAAGGACCGCCCCTTGTGAGGGCCGTTAAAAATGAGGAAAGGAGAGAGGCCTGTCGCGTTTGTGAAAGCTCAGAAAGAGCCTCACTAGTCTTTGCCGTCAATACGCAAGAACGCAAGGATTAATGCAGACGAGAAACGCACGTGAGTAATTCTTGTCGTTGACGAAGTCGTCGCACGGCTTCTCGCATGGTTGGAGTGACTTCCAGATGTGCATCGTGACCTATTTGTCGGAACTCATATGAACACCAACGAGCTATCTTCTCATCGCCTTGTTCAAGGTAAGATAAAGTCGAAGACATTATCTCCAAGCTATTTGATGCGTCAGAGAGAATCCAAGATCTAGGGTAGCGACCTTACCCAGCTTTGGTAGGCCCTTCCTCGCCTGCCATGAGCACGCGACAGTCATCTCGGATTCTCTCTGTTCTATCCATTGCGCCAAAGAATCGCTGGCCTAGGGGAACGTCGCGGGAAGTCATCGCTTCAATTTCCTCCTCGCTGAGAGCAAATTGTGCGAGGAACAATTCGACGATGGATTTCTTGACCTCTACTTCCTGCCTATCGTACATAAGTACAAGGCTCGTCGGTACCTGAGACAACGAATGCACCTCTCTTGCCGGAGATTTCCAGCCTTTTCAAGCAGAGACGAGCTAGCCTCGTTTGTCAATTGCAGCTGCTTTTCAGCGTCGTCGAGGCTGGCATGCATAGCGTCAACGTGTTTTTGGAGTTCACCAAGTTTCTGTGATACGCAATGAGTAAACCAAAGCTACCAAATAAATATTTATCGACCTGGTCGACCTCTCCAAAGGCTGCTAGAAAGTGGCGACTCCCTTCAGCCAGCTTCTGCTCCATGTCCTTCCTGAGGTTTCGTCGCGCGTGAACAGCCGACTCGGCGGAGGGTAGCTCTGTGGCATCCTTGGAGCGCACCCTGCTCTCTTCATCGTCACCGTCGAGTTCGTCGTCGCCTCTTTGGACTGCCTTTCCCTTTCCATGGGATGGAGTTGCATACAAGTCAGAGAGCGTGCGGAGCGCCTCCCTGGTAGCTTCATCGTCAAAGTTAGTGCCAAGGACCTTGTACAGACGCAAGGACACTGGGTTGCGTGACTGGGCAGCATTGGATGCCTTGTGCGGCGTCAAGGACGGCGTCGACGATGGAGATGGAGTGAAGGAATGCATACGGAGTACGGACCGGTGAGCCGGTTCATCAAAGACAGCTCGTGGGAAAACGAGCTTCAATTTTTTTCTATTCGACGGTCACCATGAGCCAGCCTGAATTTGACGCACGCCGGCTCGTCGGGGTCAAGGCAGAGCGGGTCACCAACATATCCAGCACCGACTACCCTGGTCACTACCCAAATGAGGACCACGCCTGGAGTCTCAGCAAATTCAAAGCAGTACGTCCTCTACTCGATCGTATTCCAGGGAGGATAGTGAGGGAGCCACGAAGGACAGAATCTAAAAGTACAAGTCAAACGGCTGTCTAATCGCTCGATTGACTTCGATATCGTCGGTGTCGATGCCTCCATTGCGAATGCATTTCGAAGGATAATGATCGCAGAGGTGCGTTTCGGTACTCTGGCCATGAATTCAGTGCTGATTGCAGCAGGTCCCGACAGTGGCCATTGAGCATGTATATGTGTTTAACAACACGTCCATCATCCAGGATGAAGTTCTTGCCCATCGTCTCGGTCTCGTTCCTCTCAATGTCGACCCCGCTCCCATAGAACCTCGTCTCTCTGCAGGCGATGCTACCGACCGTAATACCATCGTTTTCAAAGTCAACATAAAATGCGAGCGTAATCCCGATGCTCCCAAAGATAGTACAGAGCCTGAGGATTTGTATATCAACCACGAATTTCTTTCGCGGCATTTAATATGGGAACCTGCAGGGGAGCAAAGCCTGATGTTTGCTGACAACCCGCCTGCACCCACGAACCTTGACATCGTCCTGGCAAAACTACGACCAGGGCAGGAAATCGAGATGGATTTACACGCTGTTAAAGGTGTCGGTAAAGACCACGCCAAATTCAGCCCTGTCGGTTAGCGTCATTTGCGCATCTTATGTTATATTACGTTAACTCCCAATCCAGCGACCGCGTCATACCGAATACTACCCCATATCAAGATTCTGAAACCCATACCACCACCACTAGCTCAAAAATTCCAACGCTGCTTCGCGCCGGGTGTCATTTGCGTCGACCCTGTTTCAAAGAAAGTCTCTGTTGATCCCGAAGGTGTACGGAACGATACAGTCAGCAGGGAAGTCCTTCGGCATCCCGAATTCGAGGGTTGTGTTGAATTGAGCAGAGTGCGAGATTGGTTCCTATGTGAGTTTCTGTCTTTCAGTTCATGACTTGTCTTTGCTCATGACAATATTAGTCAATGTCGAGTCAGAAGGACCTTATGTTCCTGAAAGAATTCTGCCTGAGGCTGTGATGGTAATGAGGAGCAAGATTGCTCTGATCCGGGCGGGGGTTGAGGCACTCATCGCCGGACCTGTCGACGGTGATGTAGTGATGACAAATGCCTAGTCCTGCAAGGGTCCGTGTATTATTGTTCAAGTTGCTTGAAACTCGGAGCATATTTTTGTCTCCCCAGGTCGCCGACGTTTCAGGGCCGAAAAAACCATTCAGTCGACTGATTACAGGTGGATTGTGTGCTTTGAACCAACCTTATGGAGAGGAACGGCATCCGAACATTGGGTTCCTTCTCAAATCGAAGTAAACAGTCACAAAATAGAAAATATGAATAAATCATTGTCAAGAGACAGCCAATCTAGTACTTTCAGTCGATGATTGATCTCACTGAATCAAAAAAGTCTCTGTCGTTGGCAAGCTCTACTGCAGTGTGGGCTAGCGCCCTCGCTACCCTTTCAGTCTGCACATATGCATAATCCAAGTCGGCGATATCGTTGAACTCGGGTTCGTGGTTAAAGGGGCAGTTGGCGATAGTTGCCGTGTCACAAATGCCAAAATTAGGATGGAAAACGACACGGCTGGTGCTGAGCAGTTCATACGAAGTCTCGTTGATTGTGGGATTTTGAACGAAGGACGCATCAGTTGCAGCTGGTGCAATACTGGAGAACGCCCAGGAATTATCGTCAAATTCCGGCGCTGCCATCAAGTCTATAAAGTATTGGCCCAGTTCTTCGTGGACTTCCAACGCCGGATATGGGATATCATATGTGACCGAGTCGGGTAGGCCCTGGACTGCGTCGTCGAAGTACGATCTGACTTCCTCGAGTTCGATAGTGTATCGGGTACGGATGGAGACGGTTACTCCAAGCTGGGTGTGGGAAGTGTTGGAAGGGAGGTAGTATGAGTGGGTTGAGTCCGATGCTTCAAGTGCACGGTAAGTTTCAACGGACAGCGTCAGAGGACTTTCTGTTCCTTCTGAAGCGTGTCCTCTACAGAGACAATTAGTACGCTTGATGACAACGAAAAGGAGGGAACATATATACCCAGGACCTGTGAACGTGATCGCTACGCCGTTCTCATCCTCAGCGAGGGTGTACGTCTGGTTGACAAATGCGTCGTCGCCATTCTTAACGGTGGCCACGACATTGTCAATCTCCTCCAGAGTAGCATTAGTAACCCCAAGCTCTATCTCCGTCTGAACGACATTTATAGCATACATGCCGATTTCTTCGATGCTAGAGGCCGTTGAAGCATGACCAGGAAGGCTAGCTGCCAAGTCATGAATGATGACCAACTCCTGGTAAGTTTTTCCGACTACCCTGCCGGAAATGAGGCTCTCAATTTGGATCACAAAGCAGGGGCACTCACTCAAAGTGGTTACTGCCACTTAGTTCGACCTTGGCATCTATCCGGGCTTGCATAGGTTGGACGGCGCTGCTGGGCGCTGGGTGGGCCATCATGAAGACGGCATACTCGTCGTCGAAAGCCCCAGCGTTGAGCAGAAGGCGCTTGCCTGCCGTGTCTTCCTCGTCGAAGCAGCCGTAAACGACGATTCGTGCAGGAATATCATACTAGTCACCAGCGTGGGAATTGCTGAGTGACGCCAGTAGTTGAAACGGAATGTTAAAAAAACGCACATATAGCAAAGCCTCACGGGTCATGGTAGCTGCAGCAAGCCCGACCGTAGCAATGAGGTTATGTCCGCACGCGTGCTTTATTTCTGGAAGGGCGTCGTACTCCAGCAGAAAGGCGAATGTGGGGACCTTTCCTCCGTATTCAGCTGGGATGTTTTCAAACGTGAGCTTCAGAGATGTTTGAAAGCCATATGCTTGCTTAGTGACGTTGAAGAGTGCTAGAAAAATGTCGATGAGTACTCAGATAGGCAGTTAAATGGAGACATGCAAGGGTTGTCTTCAAAGTAGTCTGTGATGGTATTGGCCGCAAAATATTCTTCCAGAGCTGTCTCTGGGTGCGCGTATATAGCATGGCCGATATTCTCGATGTCAGGCCAGACGTTGGCAGAAATCATCTGCAGTGTTTCAGGAAGTGTCGAGAGGTTTGCCTGAGCGGCGACATGCACACTCATAGTAAAAGCAGCGAAGCAGACGGCGAATGATCGCGACATGGTCGCAGTAGATAGAGACACTGGCAACTTGAAGGGGGGTTTTATACATCTGCGAATATTCCGCAGAGGCAACCAACCAAAGTGACGCCCAAATCTGGAATTACAGGTCCACCGTTGTTGACGGAGATTATGCACTGAATATTGCGTTGCATGGGGTGTTTTCCTCCGGGCAGGGAGTCGGTAACCATATGGAGGGCTTGATACAGTCAGCTGGATATTTTTGGGAAGGAGAAATCGGGTTGCATAGTATCCAGGCGTACTATAAGAATGTAATGAATATTAGTATTACATCATTCGGTGGAGGAAACCTTTAACGTAGTTCATAGTACGCGTTGTCAGCAGGCGGATGTGCCTTGATTAGGCACGCGCCGATTGATGCGCACCCCGCCGGCACATACGTATTCAACTCATCCGACGCGTTCCGACGGAGCTTGCCGCAAGATATCCGTCTTCTTCCTTTATTACCTTCATGTACGATGCTCAACGATTTCGTAGTCATCGAAAACGCGCACGGTGCGTCTTATTTCGGTCTTTCATATTTACTGGATCTGAGCCCTGTGATAGCTAGAGGTCGGACCCGCCAACCTTCCTTCTCAGCCCCAGCACCCTGTACCTGGACTTGATGCTAGAAGTTGTGAAGTACCATATTTCGCGTCATTGTATCCCTGTCATTCACAGGATAAGGTCTACGCCAACCCTACACAAATATCCGCATTTATTTTCCATGTTTTTTCCTGAGAAAGGGACCGACCGCTATACTGCGAACATCGCCAGCGTGATTTGATCCGTCATTCTCCAGTTCCATCAACGCATATCTTATATCAGCCACCGACGCTACTTTGCTTCTTGCTTGAACCCACATGGAATGGAAATACTTTGCTGATAGATTGTTCTTGTTCGTCTGCAGTCGATGATGGCAGCTGTCCAAGTACATACAAACTGGCGGTCCAGTTCACTTGGAACCTCTCCGGACCCCGTCTAGCCTGCTCATCATCCCTCTTATCTCCCCTTCATTCTGAGATACAAAAGAGCATCTCTCCCTTCTCCTCAACCACTTCAGCCACGCACAAGTGGGATTTTTACACTCTGCACTGGTGAGCACTGGTCCTTCTCTTGTTTTGACGTAAATGAAACTGAGAGTTGGTAGGACGTATAGACGAGCAGCTTTATTACAAGCGACCGACGGACGTTTACGGTTGAGAAGTCTAAGTAACGTGCGTCTTGAAACTGTATCTTTCTGCATTCCTGGGACTGAATTGTACACCAGGTTTATTGAGGGCATCATTACGCCCCCATCTGTGTTCTTTTCATCGAGCTATTCATGGTATTTGAGAACCGCTGCACGCAGGGTGCATATTATGACAGGACTGCTTTTCGCCTCGGATCTGATGTGGAAGTTTCTTCCGGAGACGAACCATGTTTTGAACGCCAACACTAGATTTTGATGCTCCGACCTTCATGATCGTCCCCACAAAACTCAAACGTTCCAAAGATGTCGCTTTCAGCAGTCGAAATCAATCTTCTTGACCTCAAAAATATGCGACATCCGGGCCCGCCACGCAGCCTATCGTTGACATTGTCGTCAAAGATTCGCCACGATGGAGGCTTCTCATGCCGTACGTTTCGGTAAGCTGTCATCCGTTACTTATCATTCGGCAGGGCCGTGGACCTCTTCCGTCGCTTGAAGAAATTCAGACTAGCCTAACCTCAGGATACAGCGGTCAATTCCAAGGATTCCAGAAAATTGCCGGCTTCACAAAGCGCCAAATTACGTTTGTTTGTGTATTTGCACTTAAGCTTACCTGGAAGAAACTCGGTAACTTGGTGGATCGACTATATTCCCTGAGCCGTCTTGACATCATATATCTTCCTTCCGTCACCGATCTCGTTCAATCATCAGAGCTCCTGTGCTGGGTATCTCGAACTTGGTCAGTGCGGAGTTGTCCGTCACATAAATCCTTTGACGCTTCCTGACCTACCTCGATGCACATGGGAGTACCATGCATTTCCGCAGCCTAATCTTGGAGCGGCCTGGATTCGGGGATAAGGCATCTAAAAGCTTGTCATTGTACTGAACCCTGGCGTGACTTGCACACGACGTTTGAGATGCAAAAGGCACAATTGTCCCATGCGGCTGGAGCAAGGGGAAACCTTGCCAGTTCTGGTTTGTATTTTCTTGAAATGCTACTTGAGGATTGTATCGTGTATGTCTAAAAGGCGTTACGTACTGAATGGTGCTTACGACAAAGCTCAGTGCAGTTTCCGCTGGACCAAATTGAAACACAGAACTGACTGCTTCGTAGGAAATGATTGGCCACTGAAATTGGCAATGGTACCGAGTTCTCCCGATGGCACGGCGGTTGCGACATCCATATGGCTGGTAATACGATATTTGCCAGAGCATGAGGCGGCGATACGGTCAGCTGCCCTGCAGTAAAATTGGAAACGACGAGCGGGCTAGCAATGAAGCTGCAATGCAGCTTCATTGTGGAAAAAACATTTGTCAAATCGCAGGTACGCCGTTGGATGCCGAGGACGAGCCGGAAGGCACCGGATGGGACTCAAGCGATTAAGATAAGGGTGGCCAAACAGATGTCAATAGCGGAGATAAGATCCTTGCTTCGGTCTCTGGGGTCCGATCAAGCAGGACGCCAGCATCATCCCATTCCCCATCTCTCACTGAACCTGATCGAACCGTCATGTCCACCTTTACCTACTCCTCACAGCCGCAGACGACGCCCGACCTCTCGACGACGCTGCCAAACCACTCAGACGCTGCCGACGACGACCCTGACGCTGCTGGCAGCAAGAAGAAAAAAGTCGCCAAACGGCGAAAAGTGAACCATGCTTGTCTCTACTGTAGACGAAGCCATATGACCTGTGACGAGGGACGCCCGTGTCAGCGATGGTGAGCGGCTGCTTGGTGCCATGGCTTATATGACTAGAGTCCTTACAGTATAAAGCGCGAGATTGGCCACCTCTGTCACGATGAACGACGCTCGAAAACTGGCGACAAGACGGCGACAACACCACCGACGACGAACAACCTGGCGACGAGTGCGTATCTCTTCGCTCAGGGCTACCCAGCGCGCTCACCATGTACAGCAACAGTGTACCAAGCACCAGCACCAGCACCACCAAATCCTGCTTGGCCCATGTCAGTGGGTCAGTCGGCACCGTTCATGTATCGCCCAGAAACACTGGGTAACGAGTTTTCTGTCCTCACGTGCGTTGCCCTCTTTTCGCCCTTTCTCTCTCTCACCCAGTATCCAGGGACTTTCTGGAGACGCTCGACGAGAGCTCCTTTTTTACACCTCCACCTGCCGCACCCATTCTCCATTCACCATTTCCCCAATCACAGTCACAACCGGCTATGTCGACTGTATCGGATGGAACATCATCGACGACAACAGACGTCTTGCCAGCTGCGACAAAGACCGAGCGTTTCTTGCTCACCGCGGCAGACCAAGAATCGGGCTCACGCGACGAACGATTGAATAGGGTCATTAGGAGCAAATACGAGGCGGGACTACTCAAGCCGTACAACTACGTGAAGGGCTACGCGAGGCTGTCGAGATGGATGGACAGAAAGTATGTACACCAATACATATATTTTGGGACCGTTACTGAAGCTTCAGCGTCCAGCGTCTCACAAGAAAGCAAGCAGCAAATATTGCAACCTCTTTCAGTGTTACGGCCCAAGTTCCGCGTGGGTCTCGTCCTTCTCTATGCCGTCAGCGTTAATTTAGTCATTTCAAAAACCTACTTTCCCCACAGGCCGTAGCTCAGTCTCTCCGTGATATTGACCTCGTGTTTATTGAGGAAGCTTTCGAACGTCTACTACTCGACTATGACCGAGTTTTTTCCGCGATGGGTGTCCCTGCCTGTTTGTGGCGCCGAACTGGCGAGATATACAAAGGCAATCGCGAATTCAGCGAGCTCGTTGGAGTAGATGGGTACATGATGCGCGATGTGAGTCTGGTCTCCTCTCTTCCCCTCAGTTTTCTGCCCCATGACCGTCAACCCCCCCTGACTGATGTACCCATTGATATCCGTCCAATTTAAACGTGACTGATGCGGTTTAATTTGCTCGTAGGGCCGATTATGCATATACGAATTAATGGCAGAGGAGAGCGCTGTGAATTACTGGGAGGTGAGGCTCACACGATCCTTTTGTTTAATACTTCCGTTCTCATCGTTTCTCGGTAGAAATATGGTCATGTTGCCTTCGACTCATCACAAAAGGCTGTTCTGACGTCTTGCGTGCTTCGTTACAAGCCCAACCTTAACAGTACCGCTCCTAATCCCAATTCCAATTCCGCGGCCACAAATGGGTCGTCGAACGGAATCGGAAACGGAGTGAAGAAGGAAGAAGAGATCGGGCGGAGTGAGGAGGGGCTGGTTAATTGCTGTTTTTCATTCACAATTCGGAGAGACAAGTGGGGGATTCCTAGTATGATTGTGGGAAACTTTATTAAATGCTAACGCGGAGCGTAGAAGTCTTTAAAATGTCGATGTGTGTAGATGCTGATGGTATTTATTCTACCTCAATGTATATACTTATAGCTACACTATCATCTCAGGGACAGTCCTAATCGTATATCTCTTATTGGAAGGAATTACTGGACCGCTGAGGTGTTTGAATCTTGGAACGTTTCAAATTCCTACAAACACGGGGCCGAAACAAGCGGTCTTGGCGCGTAATGTCGGAACTCCCCCATCATGGTCGGTGCTCCAGCCTCGCCTGTGGAAGTCTGGCCTCGGTCTGGCGCTCTTTTGGCGCTCAATGATATCTCTTAACCTTTTCGCTAGCCGTTTTTGTTTTTGTCTATCAGCCTCTATCAGCTATACTGTTCTGGGGCTGCAGCTGACCTTATATCGTCGAGTCTGGATGGTACCCTGCGGGATGATTGAATGGTATCTTGCGCAACTGTTGGCGCATGATGATCAGTGCGATTCTCATTCTAGTCCGCTTGAAGAAAGGTGAGGTTGCTCGAGGGTCACTCACCTACTTCATCCATCATTGTATCCCCACTCCTTCTGCTCCCAAAGTTGCATCTGTGTGCTTGATTCCTGAAACAATTGTTGGAGCATGATCATGGCAGCGTCCGATGCTTTAACTTCCGGGCTATCAACCTTAACGTTCGAACGAAGATGCCGGGTCCCCATCTACTAATTGTTCGGAGCTGCACCGCCCTGTTGAGTAAGAGAACGCGATGTTCAATGCTGCTTCGAGGCTTTACACATATAATGTGTCGCATATGGTTCGTCTGCAACACCTGTAAAATGTTCGCTTTTTTCCAGAGATTCCTTTGGGTCCTACGACGCTATTTGAAGTCTTTTCGTCGTCGCTCGTTATCCTCCTATCATATCCATCGCACTGATGAGAGATATGTCACTCTTGCTGAACTAAACACCTATTTCGGGAGAGGCCCACTACCAGCAGAACTGGTGAAGCATATAGCAAGGGACGTGCTTGAGGCCCTGGCGGAATGTGAGGACCAAGGCATTGTATATGCCGGTGAGTTCTTTGTTAATATGTATCACAACAGTGTATATGACGAAGAGTAAGACTTGGACCAGGAGAAAATTCTTCTATCAACACAGGACTTGGACTGGCTAGCGTCCTGGTATTGCGGTGACAGGCAGGACTCTGATTCAACGTCGTATGCAACTGGGGGAACTGCTCAGCTCCCCTTTGATGCTGCAATGCCAACTGTGTTTCGTTTAGTCGAATATGAATCAAGGAGTAAGGTATCTCGTTCTACCATGCTGCTCATGACCGACTGAAGTCCACGATAGACGACCTTGGAGCATCATCTAAAACATCTGCATCCCTCTGCACGCGCTCGCCAGAAGTCATTCTGGGGCTTCCTCGGGAAGCAAGTACGGATGTATGGAGTCTAGGATGCATTATATACGAACTTTTAATGGGCGAGCCACTATTCGATCCATCGTTCCAAACGGTGGAGTGTGGCCTGTCAACGGACGAGTCGCACCTTATCCAAATGATTGAGATGCTGTCTGTCGACAGGGTTCTTGGGTTTCCGGAGGATCTCGTAAGAAGGGGAAAAGATTCGGAGCGGTGGTTCAAGGCTGATGGTAAGCATTGTCTTCTTCTCGTGGGCTATTTGTCGTATCTTCCTCAGGCACTCTTCGTTTGGAAACGACGTATTATCCTGTCTCGCTGAGAGATATTTTGTATCGGCGGCTTTCTGGGGTGAATATTGATGAGGTATACGACTTTCTGGACGGGGCGGTACGGTTGATGCCGGAGGAAAGGACGAGTGCACTGGATCTACTGCAGTCGGAGTGGATTACTGGTCGAGTTCTTACGTAGAGACAGATCGTTTCGGACCCGGACAATGTTTTACTTTACTAGCAGTACTTTAATGGACATATGTATGATGGCGAGGTTTGATCCGTTAGAGGGAGCGGTGGTGCATCAGACGGCGCATAGCTTGGCGAGTGGGGGTGACATACAATTCAGGAATTATTGAATAGAAAATCATCCAAGATGCAAAGAATAGCGGTGATTTCGCTGCACGCGAGGGTTTGTGTATGAGGAGCAGGATAAAAATTTCGCTTGATCGTGGGATATCCTATTGATGGACGGTTTCCGGATATGCAGTCAAATTTTCCGGAAAAGTCTGGCCTGTAAATTTTCATGGTTGCACATGCGGTGAATGGCATCAGGATGATCTGCAGTGTGGAATGATGTACGGACAGTTCTGTAATCGAAACCTGCTACAAGTAAAGGCCACCGAATAGAAATGGGTATCATCAAGATGTGAAAAGATGCTGAACAGGCGCAGGATTCATCATGCCAACGGAAAAATCAGATATTAGATGATGGTTGTATCAGGCAACAGCCACACACACGCATACAACTGATCATCCCAACAAATCCAATTCTTGCTTCCGTCCCCTTTTCTCCAATGGCGGAGAACATATACAGCAAGGGAACCAGGGTCTGGTTCGAGGACAAGGACCATGCTTGGATCTCTGCTGAGGTTCTTTCCATCACAAAGGCTGCCGACGATACCGTCAAGATCCTCTTCGTCGACGAACGCGGCAAGGTGCTCTCTATTCACCTTGCTCAACTACCTCCACGAACTCAATTTTTATCCAGGAAATTACCGTGAATACTACTGTCAAGGGTATCAAGGATGGCGCCAATACCCTACCTCCCTTGAGGAATCCTCCGCTGCTGGAAACAGCGGACGATCTAGCTACACTCTCTCATCTTAATGAACCTTCCGGTACTCCATTTTCTTCCTCGTCGTCTCTTTAAATTAACCATCGGAAACAGTACTTCATACAATACGGAATCGTTACGCTCAACATAGCATCTACACGTACAGCGGCATCGTCCTTATTGCCGTCAACCCATTTCAGCGTGTCACTCTTTATGGCCCCGAGATCATACAAGCATATAGTGGCAGGCGACGAGGAGACTTGGAACCACATTTGTTTGCAATTGCAGAAGACGCGTATACTGCCATGAGGAAGGAGGGCATGGGCCAGACTATCATCGTTTCAGGAGAGAGGTGTGTTACACTCTATCTTTTTTTTGCGATTAGCTGACCCTCTCTCAGTGGTGCTGGAAAAACAGAATCTGTATGTTGGTCCTCATTCAGTGCTCTGCCTTTCTCAACCTCGTCTAGGCAAAATTTATCATGCGCTATCTGGCTTCAGTTAACCCCCCTGACTCTACCGCGAAAGCGAAGACAAAGTTCTCTCTCGACGACTCCAGTGAAATAGAACGACAGATATTGGCAACAAACCCCATTCTTGAAGCATTTGGAAACGCGAAAACAACACGAAATGACAATTCCTCGCGCTTCGGCAAATACATCCAAGTCAGTCATAATTATCTCCCAATCGTGTCTTCTCTTATGCCCTTCAGATTCTGTTTGATGGTAAACAAGAAATCGTTGGCGCGCGTATTCGAACTTATCTTCTTGAACGCTCCCGAATCGTCTTTCAGCCCCTCACGGAGCGCAATTATCATATCTTTTATCAGCTATGTGCAGGTGCACCATTGAAGGAACGGAAGGATCTTGGCTTGGATACAGACGTTTCAAAGTTCCATTACCTCAAACAAGGCGGTCCCTTGTCAACTCCGATCGCAGGGGTGGATGATGCTGAGGAGTTCAGATCCACCCAGCAGGCTTTATCCACCGTCGGAATCAGCGTCGAAAAGCAATGGGCCGTATTCAGACTCCTCTCTGCCCTGCTTCACCTCGGCAATGTCAAGATCACGCAGCTACGAACGGATGCCATGATTGAAGAGAACGATTCCTCATTACTTCTCGCCACGCGATTTCTTGGTGTCAATCTTGCAGACTTCAGGAAATGGACCGTCAAGAAACAGATTACTACGCGTAACGAGAAAATTGTTTCCTCATTAAATGCAGCTCAGGCCACTGTTGTTCGGGATAGTGTCGCCAAATTCGTCTATGCGTGCATGTTCGAGTGGTTGGTAGCGATCGTTAACGAAAGTTTGGCAGGTGAAAATGGAGATGCGGCTGATAGGGCTGAGATGTTCATCGGTGTCCTGGATATCTACGGTTTCGAACATTTCCAAAAGGTAGAGGATCATTCATCGTACAATTTGTGACGTGCTGCTAATTTTTCTTGCAGAATTCCTTTGAACAATTTAGTATCAACTATGCCAACGAGAAGCTGCAGCAGGAGGTCAGGTTTTTTCTGCTAGTCTGTTGACCTTCAAAGTACTCAATTGGCAACAGTTCAATTCACACGTCTTCAAACTGGAACAAGAAGAGTACTTGAAGGAAGAAATAAACTGGACCTTCATCGATTTCTCGGACAACCAACCGTGTATTGATGTTATCGAGGGTAAATTGGGTGTGTTGGCACTTCTTGATGAAGAGTCTCGTCTACCATCTGGTAGCGACGCCTCTTTCCTGCAGAAGCTCCACAATCAACTGGGCAAGCCAGAACACAAGAAGGTCTTCAAGAAGCCGAGGTTTGGGAACACTGCGTTCACCATTGCGCATTATGCACTTGACGTCACATACGAAGCGGAGGGTTTCTTAGAAAAGAACAGAGATACTGTGCCGGATGAGCAAATGGCTCTCCTTGCAGCCACCAGGAATCCTTTCCTGAAGGAGGTCCTCGATGCAGCTTTGCTTTCAACGAAACCTTCCGATGGCCCGCATCCTGCATCACCAGCTCTTTCGGATTCAGCAAGTGGTGGCTCTCGTCGTTCATCGGTTATTCCAGATCCTGGTCGACAGTCTTGGATGGGCCCGGCGCCATCCGCTTCCGCGTCAATTACGGGTGGTCTGAAACGAGGTGCAGGCGCCGTCAAGAAACCAACCCAAGGTTCTATCTTCAAGGCCTCTTTGATCACTCTCATGGACACGCTTAGCGTCACAAATGTGCATTACATTCGATGTATAAAGCCGAACGAACAGAAGAAACCTTGGGAGTTCCAGCCACAGCAGGTGTTAGGTCAGCTTCGGGCTTGTGGTGTATTAGAAACGATTCGCATCAGTTGTGCTGGATATCCAACTCGATGGACTTACGAGGAGTTTGCGGAACGGTAGGGTCCTGCTTTTCTATGAACATATTGGTGCTAATTGATATGCGTTGTTCAGATACTATATGCTCGTCCCATCCTCTATATGGCAGCCTCTTATACAGTCCCTGGATCTTCGACAGTTATGTACGGCCATTCTTGGAAAAACACTTGAAGACCCAGATAAACATCAGAACGGTCTGACAAAGATTTTCTTCCGCGCCGGAATGCTCGCTGCCTTGGAATCTATGAGGACAGATAGGCTCAACGCGATGGTCACAGTGGTTCAGAAGAACATGAGGAGGCGTATGGCAGTTAAGAAGTACCAAGAGCTCCGCCACGCGACGATCAGGATACAAACGTGGTGGCGAGGTATTAGAGCAAGGAGACTTGTGGAACACATCCGGCGTGAAGTTGCTGCTAAGCGCCTGCAAACAGCGATTCGGAGGTTCATCCAGAGGATCCGTTTTCTGGATATCAAACGGGGAATCACGCTGTTCCAGAGCCGTAAGCTGTTTATGTTGTTTTTCAAGTCCAGCGTCTGACTTATTTCAAGGTGTACGAGGTGTCCAGGCCCGTCAACGATACAGAGAAGCAAGAAGCGGAAATGCTGCTGTACTCCTTCAAAGCCTCATTCGCGGCGTGTATGCTATTCAATCATTTTCCATTTTCATCGTTCTCACAGAAGATATAGATTTTCTCGGCGGTCCTTCCGGTATGACGTCAAGCATGTTATCTATCTGCAGTCTTGCATCCGACGGCGTCTTGCTCGCAAGGAGCTGAAGGCTCTGAAAGCTGAAGCACGCTCGGTTTCCAAGTTCAAGGAAATATCCTACAAGCTCGAAAACAAAGTTGTGGAACTTACACAGAATCTCCAGAAGCGTACAGAGGAAAAGAGGGACTTGCAACGAAAGCTGGAGGAATTGGAGCAACAATTGCAGCAGTGGATCAATCGTCACGAGGAAGCCGATGTGCGCACAAAGGCTCTACAGTCATCGCTGCAAAATACCGAAGCGCAGCTCTCTCAGCGAGACGACGTCCTTCAGGCCAAGGTCGCCGTGGAGCAACGGTTAGAAGAGGCTCTTGCAAAGGCCGCTGAGAAGGACGAATTGATTCAGAAGCTTACTACTCAAATCAGCCTCCAAGCCAGTCGACTGGAACAGCAACAGCGGGTGGTCGAGACCGCACCTGTGCGGAACCAAGAGGATAACTCTGTCATCATGACTCTGAAGAACGAAGTCGGCAATCTACGGGAACAACTCAACAGATCCAACGCTCTGAATTCTCTGACTCGGGGGTCACGCGCCGAACCTCAACCTCTATCCCCAACATTCGCCCCTACACTCCGACCTATAGAGGCTAATGGTGCTGTGAACGGTGTACAGCGACATCAGCGAAGACACAGTTCTGCTGGCGTCTATGCCCTGCCTCCATCCGACCACCGATCATCTACTGACGAGTTGATGTATGATGTACGGAAGGATCATGCACTGAACCCCCGTGCAGTGTCGGTGGCTTTCAACGGGGAGGATAACTACATGCGCTTCCGCCCGAACGGCTTGCCTGACATACGGGACTACGAGGACCCTGCTGAAGAAAAGATCAAGCTCATGCAAGATAACAAGCGCTTGGAAGAAGACGTCTTTGATGGCCTTGTTCGCGGCTTGAAGATACCAGCTCCAAGTCTGACGAACCCCTCCGCTGTTAAGGAAATTCTATTCCCGGCCAACTTAATCAGCCTTATCACTAACGAAATGTGGAAATATGGTCTGATACAAGAGAGCGAGAGGTTCCTCGCAAACGTCATGCAAACTATACAAACACACGTTATGGTAAGCTGTTTTGTTTTTGCGTACATATCTGCTGACAATGCTTTACAGTCGTTTGCTGGTGAGGATGCGATTGTTCCTGGTATTTTCTGGTTGTCGAACGTTCATGAGATGCTTTCGTTCATATGTGTGGCCGAGAGCGACATGCTTCAAGGTATTGGTCCTGGGGAGGAGAATTCTGTTCGAACTTTTGATTGGAACGATTATGAACGGCTGGTGTCGGTCGTCAAGCACGACCTCGACTCCTTGGAGTACAACATCTATCACACATGGATGCTGGAAACGAAGAAGAAGCTATCTAAAATGGTCATCCCTGCCCTCATTGAGAGCCAGTCATTGCCAGGTTTCACAACGAGCGATGGCGGAGGCCGTCTCTTCAACCGACTGCTCAATAGCAACACGCAACCGGCGTACAGCATGGACGATATTCTAAATTTGTTGAATAAGGTGTGGAAGAGTCTGAAGAGCTACTACATGGAGGAGTCTGTGGTGCAGCAGGTTGTCACTGAGCTTCTGAAGCTGATTGGTGTGACGAGTTTCAATGATCTCCTTATGAGAAGAAATTTCTCTTCGTGGAAGAGAGGTGCGTCCATTGTGTCATCCTGTCACTGTAAAAACTGACCTTTCTTCTCAGCGATGCAAATACAATACAATATCACCCGGATAGAAGAGTGGTGTAAATCCCACGACATGCCAGAAGGGACGTTGCAACTGGAGCATTTGATGCAGGCCACCAAACTGCTGCAGCTGAAAAAGGTACGGACACCGCAAAACCTTCTTGGCAATGCGTTCACATATACCACCGCTTTCTAGGCCACCGCGGCCGACATAGAAATTATCTATGACGTGTGTTGGATGCTGAGTCCCATGCAAATTCAACGGATGTGCACGAACTATTACGTTGCTGATTATGAGGTTAGTCGTTTTACTGCTTGCAGGAGACATTCTCATCGCCCAATAATACTTGTACAGAACCCGATCTCCCCCGAAATACTACGGGTGGTAGCATCACGAGTCCAAGCTAATGATCGAAATGACCACCTCCTTCTGTCACCGGAGACAGAAGAAGTAGGACCATACGAACTTCCACTTCCTCGCGAAGTGTCTGGTTTGGAAACCTATGTCCCAGCATACTTGAACGTTTCTCATCTGCGACGTCTAGCGGCACTAGTTTCATAGTACGGCTGTTATGGATGGTTATCTACTCGTATACGTATACCTTCGCTTTGCTGGACTTCGACCTTATTCGCACTGCTGTATTAATTGAAGGTTGTCATGTTTTTGGAATTATTATTGTAGATTGTTTTTTTGTTGCATGTACATGTTGGACGTCAACTGAGTTGATAGGCCAGCGCGGCAAGGAAATGTTCCTTGGTGAATATCAAAATACAATAGTAGAATGCTACAAATCCGAAGGCATACAAAGTCAAAGAAGGCGAGAAATTATTGTACTATCATCGAGTCTTAAAGGACTGGTTCGAGTCTAGAAACTACAAAATATTCCAACTACTTTCTTAGAAGAACCAACCGGAGAACATGAAAAGGAGAGTGATGCCGAATGTTTCCCACTCAGCTTTAATCGTCATCAGCGCCTTGTTCCCGTATCGTCGTTTTCTCGCGATATTCTTCTCTCCGTAATCACAAACCTGGTTAGCCTCCGTCGCCGGTATCAAGACCTGCGTAAAACCTTTCAGTTTGTGCGCAGATAAAGTCATGATGTATTTACTTTCGGCAATCCATCGCTGCTGGACACTGTCATATTCGAGTCGGAAGGCACCACGTACTGGTTGCATGTCAATACGTCGACAAGCGCTTGGTTTGCACTGAAAACTCCGGGAACATTCCATGATACTGAACCTGATTGCCCAACATTGGTTAACAGTGCCAATAGAGGAGGTTTGGATATGGCAATCGCCTGGTTGCTTTCTTGAGGAATGAATGTCATCTTGTAAAATTTCAGCTACCAATTTGCTCAAAATTAAAAAACACAGACGTACAGGAGTGGTCAGGAAGCTGCTGTTAAGGGAGATTGCGAATTTGCGAGCAGCATTCAAGGATTTGACAAGGGACACGAGGGTCTTATTCTCTGTTACATATCCCGACAGCCAAAGACTAATTAGAGCTGAATGGATTAACCACTGTATTGTGAAAACAAAAGTAGAGAATGCGCACGCTTCGCGATTATCAGGATCTTTGGCACCCTGGTAGCCTTGTTCTTGTCCTACAAAAGCATTGGATGAGAAAGGTGTAGTCTGAGAATGATGCGAAGCCAACCATAGTATAGAATTGGAATTGCATCTGTAACAAAGGGCCAGGTCATCGCGTTTTTAATTAGCTACGAATGAACGAGTGAGTCTCTCTACCGCCCAATTTTCAGTCAGAGGGCTAACCGCAAGGTCCGCAGTTTGTGATTGGAATCGTGGTAGGTCGTGGTTTTCGAGGAAGGAGCCCGTCCCGAAAACTCCACGCTTGTAAGACTGCTGAGACGCAGTTGATACGGTTAAGAGATTGGAAAAGCTGCCTTGTGTCGACGAAAACGCGGCACTGAGGGCGAAGAACGAGGGGTAATCGAGAACGCTATCCATGACCTCTGCTTTCGTTAGCTTTCAAGAGGAGATGGTCGCAATGAAAGGTTTACCAGTGTAATCTTTCAGGAAGCTCACGTTTTTATCATAAATCTAACATGCAGGAGGGATATATGTGCCTGTGACGATAAGAAAAGAGAACAACTAACCTCCCCGATCGAAAATACACCCGCCGCTTTGACGAAATCTGGCCAAAAGTCCTTTCGGATATGCTTAGCGGCATCAATGCGGATGCCATCGATGTTGTAGTCCTTAACTAAAGAAGAAATCCAGGTGTTCAATGTGGTAACCACATTGGGGTCTTCGGTGTTGATGTCCACTAGGGCAAGATTCTTGTCGCCTAACCAACATTGTTCTGCTCGAGTCTGATTGCTGTAATCCTCGATCCAGCAGAATGGATGAAATTCAGAAGATGAAGAAAGGGGCGAGAGGCGTGAGAGGTCGAAGTCATTGAGACTCGAAATGTTTGTGCCCGGATGAGATGGAACGGCTGCAAAACTACGAGGCTCATCAGCGGAAAGGTACTATTGAAAAGGAAAGGTCAGTTACTGGTTGACGACCACGTCCACCATAAGATACATGCCGCGATCATGCACAGCAGAAGAGAGGGTTTTCAAGTCGCCCGGCTTGCCAAAGTGAAGATTCAAACTGGAAATATTCTTGGTCCAATATCTTGAGGATACATCAAGTAGGAGAATCCATGCAAGGCGGATCACGTACCCATGGTACGGTTCCCCGTAAGGCGTTTTATCATCAATGTTCTCTACAACGGGCGATATCCAGATGGCGTCGAAGCCCATATTTTGAATGTAATCGAGATGCTCTGTAATTCCTATCCAGGAGCCGCCGCACAGTTTTTGGTCCGAGGTATTGCAAGGAGCCCCGGCATTGTTTCTGACGGCGAAACGGTCTGTCAAGAGCTTGGGGGTCGCCCGTCGTTTTGAGGACGGTCTAGAAGAGAAACTGCGAAGCCTACCTGGTAGATGGACCTGGATTGCCACTGGTCGGCTGAGGCAGCAAAGGAGAGCGAAATTGAAGAAAAAAGGGTCAGGGCGTGCAGGTATCGTAGCATGGAAGTAAGAGGAAGAGATTCAGTACTAGCTGGAATTCTCGTCACGTCATTGCCCAAAGCGCGTCAGTGTCGTGTCTTGGGCACGTGCTAGTGTTCAAACTATTTGCAGCCCGATAACAAAAAGTGTAAGCAAAATTCCAACATATCGCGCATATAGTCGAATCAAAGAATGGAAAATGCCAGTATAGGCGGAGCAGGAAGAAATTCAATGTCTGGAGGTCGCAACTCAGCCGTGGCAATTTGGTAATTCGAGCAGGTGATTTTCACGTGAGAAAAATGCTCTGCTCATCGTCAGACACGTTCTGCTGCTAGCTACCATTCGTGACGAAGGCCTCCAGCCATGGTACTGCTTCGTTTTGCTCCATCTCCAACAGGTCCCCTTCACCTTGGAGGCCTACGTATGGCTCTCTACAATTACTTGTTTGCAAAGAAACATGGAGGTAGATGGATGTTGAGAATTGAAGACACAGATTCTGTAAGCTCGTACATGTCTGCTGGGTGATTCAATACCTGACACCAATCCAGTCACGACTGGTTCCAGGGTCGGTAGAAGGGATACAAAAAGCGCTGGACTGGGCTGGATTGGAGTATGACTACGGTCCGGGCAGGGATTCCCAGTATGGGCCATATTTTCAGACGGAACGGCTTGAGCTGTACCGCTCTTACGCCAAAAAACTGCTCGAGGTAGGCATCTGCTGGCTTGTGTGTATCTGTCACTAATCCTATTCCAGTCCGGCCATGCTTATCGCTGCTTTTGTTCCGCGGACAAATTGGCGTCCATAAGGGAAAGGTTGGCTCGTGCAGGCTCGAATTCAACATATGACAAGTCCTGTGTCCACATTACAGATGAAGAATCGGCACGAAAGGCTCGTGCAGGCGAAAAATATGTTGTCAGGGTCAATGTTGGTCGTTCTTGTCGATCACAGTCAGCTTGCCGTGCAGACACCTCTTCGTACAGGACAGTCTTCCCCCATCCAGGCCGCCAGCAGTCGACCTAGTATTTGGTCACCTCAAGGATGCTCACGCTTCCCTATCGACTGATCCCGTTCTACTCAAGTCTGATTCTTTTCCCACATACCATCTGGCTTCCGTCGTCGACGACCACGAGATGCAGATTACTCATGTTCTTCGTGGGGAGGTTAAGCCATCTGCCTTTTGACATTATGCGGTTTCTCAAATTTTGGGTATAGGAATGGATAACCTCTTTCCCTTTGCATCTCGATCTCTATGCCCACCTTGGCATCACTCCACCTAAATTTGCCCACATCCCCATTCTCCTCAATTCCGACGGCACCAAAATGTCTAAAAGAAAGGGCGATGTTCAAGTCGTCGATTACATGGTGCGAATAATTTTTTCAAGTACGCGAAATGTACCCAATACCTTCATAGAGGCGCGGATGGGAACCTGCCGCGGTGCTCAATTGGCTTGCTCTCGCGGGCTGGGGTGTGGCTCACGAAGAAACTTTGCTTGAATCTACGTCGCGAACACACCTCAAGGACGCTCCTGATAGTACTGCGGTAATGTCATTGCCGGAGCTCATCAAATCGGTGCGATCTTTTTCTCGGCCCAAGTATTCCACTGACAAACGGTTTGCAGTTTGATATCTCTGCTTTGACTCAGCGCAACTCTGGATTAGATATATCGAAGTTGGAGTATATCAACAAACACCATCTCGCTTTAGCCTGGGCCACCGACGAAGGCATGGATGTCCTCGCCCAGCGCGCACACATTCATGTCAAGGAAGCATTCCCCCATAGGTGAGCCCTGCAACAATAGCTAGTGCAGATGTGTTTGTAGCTAATGACAATTTCAGTCAGTATACAACGATCGACAACATCAAAAGCGCTATAAGGGCATTGGAAGCAGGTCACCCATTCTTGTTCTTTTTCTCTTTCTGACATCCGTCATTAACAGGGTAGATTGACGAATATTCAAGATATTCCTCGCCTTGCGCCGTTCCTGTTTGTAGAACCTGATTTGACATCGGACGAGGCGCAGAAAATGCTTGCGGTAATGCCCAACGTTCAAGGTAAGCTGTCTGTCTAGAACGTGCTATTCCCTCTTTCAAGACTCGACGTAGATCAGTCCCGGATGCTTCAGGTCCTGAGGGATGTTGTCGATACTCAGGCGAATGATTGGAGATCCGACGTTGTCTTCAGTATATTTCGGGAGCAGCTGCAGGCCACTGGCTTACCTCGCAAGGCTTTCCTAAAAGTCCTCCGTGCTTATTTGACCGGGATGAAGGTAAAGTGACACTATTTCCAAAGAAGACACTTTCTTACGAGTCTGTAGGATGGGCCACCTCTCGCTGATATTCTCACCGTGTTGGGTCCCGAAAGGACAAGAACACGACTAAATCAAAGCACAGTGTAAAATTGATATAGTACAACCAGAATGCTACATATATAAATTCATCTAACTAGTACAGGTTTTTTGTTTACAAATGTCAAAGTGTCTCCCAACCTCCCGAGTCCAAGGTACTCTCCAGTTTTCGCGCAATAACAGTCGGAATACCGTGATTGAGCCACGTCTTCCGCACTTCTTCCCATCTTGCATGGTGCAGATACTGCCTGCGTCCACGTCTGAAAAGGGGGTTAGTAGGTCTACGATTTGGAAAAAGATAGGTTGCCTACCGCATTGATATGTCAATCTCACCGTGAACATCTAGGTACGGGGATTGTGAGAAAGTCCCGTTGTTCGCATACAGATACAATAGAGAGCATCGTTTGACAAGGAAATATATTCCAATCGCTCCACCACATCTAAGGGACATTATCAATGAATAAAGAAGTTCGTGTAGACAGACAGACTTACTCTCGAGTATGCATGTTACATTCCCCATGACCTTCACCAGACTCACTGTCCATGCAGCAGTGACTCTGCATGCAGCAAGTGGCACCACAGAGTAAGCATATCGCGGCATCGATAGGTACCGTCTTGCACTTTGCACATATTAATGTTTTTTCCCGATCCGCGAACAAGTTGTCGAGCACAAGTGGAAGTCGTGCAAGACGATATATAGTCGGGGTATCCAAAAGAACCCCAAAGTTCAAGGGTGACGCGGCATGCGAGTGGCCATAATGCGCGCACCAGCCCGACAATGCATTTTGCAGTGTGTCCTGGTTTGGAAGATCAGAGAGTGCAGGAATTCCAAGTATTGTGAGTAGCCTATTGTACTCGCTCTGGCTGGCATCGATACTATCGGGAGTAGGAAATGCGGAAGGTAGTACTGAGCGGCACAAGATGGCAGCCTTTCGGAGGAAGGGGAGTGTGAATGAATACATCAGCTTCTCTATGCGAGCTTCTCCAAAGGTTTCGAAGGCCAGCGTTGCTGTGTGTTCGAATACGGGAGAATGCCGCACAACAGACATAAAGAACATGCGGACATCTCCAAATATATCGTCGTGCGCTCGTTGGATGGGCGGCGTCGAGTTGTAGTTTCGTATCTTGTTGAGTACAAAGACCAAGCCTATAACTGTCCTGGCTAAACAAGCGTAGTACGTCAACACCAGAACATGTCGTAGCATATCCGGAGCAACCGCGGCAGTCTCGACGAGAAGAGTAAATGGATCCCGGAGGAGTAACGGATATGAGAACGAAGTGAGCGAACTACGGCTCCATTCGGGCAGTAGCCGTTTAATGATAGCTTGCCGCACAGAGTCTCGTCCTTCATCGGGTCGACCTTTATAGTGAAGCGCTGAAAGCCTGGTTAGACACGTCAGAAGCCCTCTGATCATCCGCATCTGAGCCTCGGACAAGTTGTCAACCATAAATCCGGTAGGCGACTCTATGCCTCGCTGAGAGATTTCCATGGCCGCAATGGTATAACCAACAAGCTCTTCAGGAAGGTACAGGCCTGCCCCTCGCTCAGAAGATTCTGGTTCAGGACGGTCACGCAGGTGTCTTGTCTGCTGTGAAACCGACTTGGACACTATCATGACTGTATCCACCATTTTGAATGAATCAGAGCCCTCCGCCTTCTCCATACCCCGCAGAGTCGTCGTGTATACAGGGTCCTGAGCACTCCAAAATACGAATTCACCTGTACCTGTCCGGAATTGAAGGGAATTTGTGATGGGGTCAGGACGTGACTTGAGAATATTGATTCCAGCTGCCCGGATCCAGTCGGGAAAGGGAGTCGTGTTTAGGGGAACTGTCGGAGGGGCTGATACGGGAATGATAACATTTCCCAGACTCTTGCATAGCGGACATATGAATTCCTTTCGAGGAATGCTCTCGGGATGGCTGCGGGTCGCCTGGGCCCTGTGTCGCTGCCGGATCGACACGCTGTAGACGTGGAAGCAATCCAAATGCATCATATGACTACACACAGACGCGTTCATGCCAAAGCGAGTATACTGAGCCGGGAACCCTTCAAATTTAGACGATAAGCTCGCCTTGGCATCATTCATCTCGGCGTCGCGAGGCGGGAAAGTGTTATTGCATTGGGAAATGGAACGATCCAATGAGATAGGCGTTTGTAAGGCTTCTTTGAGGAATGTGTTGTTGAAGCCGTCTGGCTGGCGTCGAATAAAACGGCTGGGCTGTAGCATTCCCAACATCCCGAATAGGCGAGAAGAATGTACGCTAAGATCCTCCTGGCAAACGATACAAGTCCCGTAGGAAACTTGCTGCTCCTCAGCGTCCTCCATGATCTCATCCTCATCCTCGTCAATGTCGTCAAAGTTAATTGCGAAACTGGCCTGCTGGGCTTTCATTTGTTTCATGATAGCATCTTGCCTCGCTTTCGCAGCGCGTTTCCTAGCATCCTCCACATCAGAAGCGGCGGGAAGTGTTATGTCGGGAATATGCCTGCGACTCTGCACTTCCTGAGGAACATGGAGCGCCATACGATTCAAGATCCATCCCACTCGAGCTTTGTACGTCTTAAATTTGTCGTGGAATTCGAGAGCGCAAAGAGTATCGATAAGAGTCCTACTTTCGAATGTCTTTACGACAGAAAGATTACTGAAGATGACGGGGCGCTCCACAAGTGCTAACATGATGAGGTGCAGAATCTGGTCAAGGATAGCTTCTGCAGAGGGTGGGGCGGATCCAGACTCATCTGTTGCGGCAAGGACGTTATAAATAGAATAGAATATCACTTGTAACAGCGCCTCCGACTCGAATGTCGACGAGATGATGGAGAACGGTCCCGCTGTCACCTGCATGGGCTTGGGAACCAGGACAGGTTCAGACTGACCTGCTTTCCGCAAGCGAGTGAGAAGAATGGATTCCGCTTCTTCCCGTTTGTTGCGCGTATAATGATAGAAGAACGGATTGACTTCATCGTACATGTCATCCTTCAGCTCATAGACACCACAGTCTGTCGTGGACTCGGGGGAACGGAAGACGGCGACCTCCGTCAGTACTTTTTCAAAATTGATATCTTCAACCAGGCGTTCCGCGACCCTCTTCACCAGGTCAGTGTACGAACATGGGCCGAGGGCTAAAGCATGGATGATTTCGCGGCGTATCTGGCTTGGAACAGGTAATCGACCAGCATTTGCGTCTTCGCTGAGGATAGTTATGAATATGTACAGCACCTCTTCGACCATGCTCGACAATTGAGCACCTTCGTACACGGAGTGCAGAGACGCTCCGGAGAAGTAACCCATGAGCCCGAACCGGTCCAAGATTGTGACGATGACGGTGTTAGGGTCTAGAATGGCAAGCGCGACTTGGAGAATGAAGATATCCTGATCATAGCAAAGCTCTCTCAACATAAAATCACGATAATGAAGGAGTTGTCCTCGAATGGCAAAGCCATTTCGAACCCAGAGACCAGTGCGAATCTGTGCGATCATGGCAAGAACTGGAACAAAGATTAAGGCTAAAGACTTGATCACCCAATCATTTTAACTTACCTCGCAGAGGGAAGTCGATCACAGTCAGGATCGCTTGTTCGCTTGCATGCCGCAAGAGGATATCACGAACTCCCGTCATCCCAACGTCTCGTAGACGGTCTTCTGTCAACAAGTCTACATGCTTGAATAGTTCTGCAAGTAACCAGTGCAGAGAATGGTGAAAACTCGTCCACCCCTCCAGCACATTGAACTGTATGACATTGTAAACAGCGTTCCCGAAGAATACCTCGTGGAACGCAATGGGAGAATACTTCGTCCTGTCGAGTCTATCCTCCGCAAGAGTACACACCATCAAAATATGATGAACAATAGTTGAAATGGCTGAAGCAAGTTCGGCAGTAGTAGCCTTGGCGAACGCTTCACCGTAGACCTTGATAACACGAGAAAGCGACAAAGTCACATTGAAAACGCTAATCCATGCATCTGTCTCGTACTCGACATGATTGGTAGCGGCTCGTTTATTTGGATTGATACACATGAAGAGCTGGCACGTCTTGGCGAATTGTACAATGAATTCGCGGTTGTGAGCGATCATCTTTTGCACTGGCTCATTGTGGCAAAGATAGCGAAGGTCGCTGAAGACAGGCATGAAGCGTTTGGATTTGAAAGGAAAAGTATCGACATCGATACTCGTTATGGACATGGGGGGATATATGATATGCTTCTCAGTTATCTGATTTGTGAAGAAGGCCGTGATGATGGCCAGGAGTCGGGAGACGAGTTTGTAGTTACGGACGATATGAGCGGCAACGGAGGGAGTCGTGAAAAGCTGTAAAGCAAAGTATTTGATTGACGTCTCTGCTTCATGATCAACAAGGAGGTATGCATCGATGACGCGATGGTACACGCTTGCAAAGTGCCCAGCTAAAATAATTTGTCAGTGCGTCGTCATCAACGGTAGAAACCAAGGCGACAATTACCGATTGCTAGTTTATGAGGGTGACTGAGGGTAAGAACAGATGTGTAGATCTCCTTCAAGCTCAGACGGGGCTTCTTCCAGAGCCTGGCGTGATAAAGGAACAGTATATCAAGTCTGGTAGGGACTGCAGAGACATCAGGGAGGGAATGGAGGGCATGAGGGTTTGATGCGTAAGATGTCCTTCGACGTGACAGTAGTTCTTCGGATATAATTTCACGCAATATGAGAGTATCACTTCCAAGGCGACTGTGAGTGAGGTCTAATAGCCATTCTATAATGACGGAGACGACCTGTTCTCGGAATGTATCATAGGCTCTCCGGACCGTGACACCCAAATCAATGATGGTGAGAGACTGAGCTGTCTCGATGAGCCTCTGCACGTTAGAGCCCATTTCGACGATCTCACGACCCTGTTCATCGATTCGTTGGGTGATTTCTGAGGCCTCTTCATGGGAGCAATTGGTCTTGTCGCAGAGAAGTTTGATGACCTCGTCAAAAGAGTGCTTTTCGTCGTTCCAGAGGACGATACAATAGTGATCCTTTGACATGGGATCAGCAGAAGGCTGTAGACGGAGATCGGCCTCGTTGGCGGGGACAGAAGGTTCATCGGGAGAGAAATCCAGGGTGTCAAGAATGAAGTCGAGGGCATAGCCTACTGTCTTGCTCATGGTCTCACGAAGATCTGGAGGTACGAAGACGCGGTCAGGAAAGTTTTTGACAGTAGGGATAGAATCCTGCATGGACTTTGATGTGACCTTGGGGGTAGAAAGGCCGGAGATTTCATCATCATTAGATATGGGTGGTGGATGGTAAGGGCAGCCTATGGGAGCTCTCCATGCCTCCTCGTCGCCACAGTCACAGCATCCACCGGATTGCTGGGCGATGAAGAAACTGACATTGTGTCCGGTGTGGTTTGTCGCATGGAAGCATCTGGGACAAAGGACACAGCTGTCATCGAGTGCACAATCCCTGCGATCATGGGAATGAATACAGCAAGAAAATGAATAGCAAGGGCTACACACTTGCATCTGAAACAGCTCTCTCCCTTCTTGAGAATGTGGCCGCAAGGCCTGCCTGGAAGTACAGGTGCTTCCTTGCCTGCGCCGGAGAAACCCAAGGATGACTGAACTTGACTGAGAGTAGCATGGAGGGGCAGACTTGAGTTTGAATTGGGGAGAAAGAGGTGGGCATACGAGCCCCAGAACGCGTCGTAGAGCTCTGAGAGAATCTCTGCCCGGGTCGCTGCTGTGAAGAGGTACTTCCTGGAGCCAGGCATTGTTTCGAGGACGAAGCGAAGGTGGGAGAGCGGGTCTGCAGGGCGATCGCGAGAGTTGATGGACGGCAGGAATTTAGACAGGGAGGATAACGCAGACATGGCGAGCCGTGGTGGTGATGGTGGATGACTGAGGAAGGCTCGTGGCCATGTTTGGCATGCACGATGATTCCAAACAAAGGGAGACGCGACGCGTGCAACCCGGGGTAAGCAAATACCCACGGGCAATTGGAATTGAACATGATCCGGCCTTCCCTTTATGTAGAGCGTATCACATGTGCGGCATTTGTACCGTATACTCTACGTTCCACCGACGCCTACTACCGGCGCCTGATAACCTCTCTGTACCCCGCCCGCCCCAGCGACAGCAGGCGACAAGTCGAATACGGGACGCAGGACGCGGTGATCGCCCTCCAGTGCAGTTTGCAATTGCTTATCTCGACGAAAAAAGTGTTATCTGTGGTTGTGATATCATGTCTCACGGCTCCTATTCGTCTGCAGCTTCCATCATGACCGAAGATGAAGAGGATTGGGAAGAGTATGTCAAGGGCGGCTACCATCCAGTCAAAATCGGAGATACCTTTTCGGATGGCAGGTACCTCGTCGTTCGCAAGCTCGGCTGGGGCCACTTCTCTACAGTATGGCTTGCCAAAGATCTCAAGTATGTCCTCTTTCTCTCCAGCCACTGACCGCGTCCTCAATTTCCCAGAATGAACCGCCATGTTGCCCTCAAGGTCGTCAAGTCTGCTCCTCGCTACACAGAGACCGCTCTTGATGAAATCAAACTTCTCCAGCGCCTCATCACTTCCTCGACGCCCCCCGTGCAGCCGACCGCCTCACATCCACATCCACCGCCGTCCCCATCGCAGACACATCCCGGTCGCTCCCATGTCATGTCCTTTCTCGACCATTTCCGCCACAAGGGTCCCAATGGTACCCATGTATGCATGGTATTTGAGGTATTGGGCGAAAATCTACTCGGCCTCATCAAGCGGCATCAGAACAAGGGTGTCCCTATGCATCTAGTCAAGCAGATCGCGAAGCAGGTCCTCCTCGGCTTGGATTACATGCATCGCTGTTGCGGCGTTATCCACACAGGTTTGTTTCCGTTTTCTCCCTTACATACCGTACCCTGAGTCCTGTTTAGACCTCAAACCGGAAAACGTCCTCATCTGCATTGATGATGTCGAATCTATCATACAGGCCGAGCTCGCTGCTTCATCCTCGAGTGCCTCCTCGCCTCCCACCAAGCTCGTCGGTGTACCTGCCTCCAAGGGCCGGGGTGGCAACCAGACGCCTAGATCCGAGAGCATCTATATTACCGGTTCCCAGCCCCTCCCCAGCCCCTCCTCGTCCTATGGCAGCAGTCCTATGCTTGATAAGTGGTCCTTTGGTATGAGTAAGATAGAAGGTGAAGAGCCAGACAAGAAACGCGCCGACTCTGCCGATCTCGCCGCAGAGGTTGGTAATGTTTCCTTGGAGAACGGCTTTGGCGAAAAGGTCACTCCTCATGCAGCAAAGACCGCTCCTTCGCTTCTATCTCAACAAGCGCCGCATGCTGTGACCTCCTCTTCCTCACGATCATTAGAACCATCGCCCACGATTCAAAATGCTAGAGACGATCCGGTGTACGATGGCCATGAGAAGATTACCGTTAAAATTGCTGATCTGGGTAACGGTTCGTATCTTGCATTCCTTCCCGTGTTCTCCTCTAACTCTTTCCAAATAGCCACTTGGACGGAACACCACTTTACCGACGATATACAGACACGTCAATACCGGTGTCCGGAAGTCATTTTAGGCGCCAAGTGGGGGGTCAGCGCCGACATATGGAGTGTCGCGTGTGTGGTGAGTAAGCATATCTATTTCTAGTCTCCTTCCTCTTATCGCATTCGCAGATATTTGAGTTGATAACAGGGGGCGACTATCTCTTCGACCCGGCCGCGGGATCCCGGTATAGCAAAGACGACGACCATATTGCACAGATTATGGAATTGATGGGCGAAATACCCAAGAGCATCGCGCTCACAGGAAAATATTCCTCAGAATTTTTTAATAGGAAAGGGGAGCTGCGCCATATTAACAAACTGCGGTATTGGCCGCTCGAAGCTGTGCTGCACGACAAATATCTATTTCCGAAACCAGAAGCAGACGCATTAGCGTCATTCCTTACGCCGATGTTGCGTCTCCACCCGGAGAAGCGAGCCAAGGCCGGAGATCTGATATACCACAACTGGCTGGAGGGTGTGGTTGTCCAGGGCGAGAGGGACGTGATACGGCGCGCGGAGGAGGAGGAACGGGAGAAGAAGAAGACAGACACTCGAGAGGTTGACGCGATGAAGCCTGTAGAAGAGGTCGAGTTGGCCACGTCCGTGGAGGAAACTAAACCGCCGCCTCATCCTTCTCAGCATCAAACACCTGTTCTCGCGCCTGCGCCGGTGCCGCACGCCCAGCGAAAGAGCTAACTGTATCTTTATCGATTTGTGGTGTACGCTAGATGTTATTTAATGCATTGACTAAAGAAAGACTCTAGGCAAGTGCTCGTCATCATCAGACGGTCCTCGGGGCCGCGTTGAAATAATCTTTGAGCTGATTTTCCTATGGATGGTCCTCCGGTACACATTGCGATCACCAAGAGGTAAGAGAGAGTTCAACCGTCGGGATGAAGAGGGCTATGGACAAGTGTACCTAGGACACGAGTTAAAACTAAGGTTATAGGTCAGTGTCTGGGGTGATAGGTGAGATACACTGCAGAGGCTAGTACATTTTAATGGCCTAAGAACGGGTCCTTAAATGGTTTCGATTTCAGCTTCAGTTTTTACGCCTTTGTTTTTCCCACTGTAAAACGAAAAGTACTTCAAGTCCATTGTTCTATAGGCACTCCTGTGGCTGAGCGGTAATTTCAGGTGGTTAAACACTTTAAAGTAATTTTATCTGTGTCTGATTTGGAAACACGCAGGTAAAAACTCCTTTGTAAACACAGCCTGTCATTTAGTTAGTGTTTTAATTTAGTAATTCAATTTATATTACAGACAAAAACACATCTGTAATTACTGAGGGTGTGTTTGTATGTCATATATGGATAGAAACACGGATAAAAACATGTCCGGTAATTATGACCTGTGTTTTGGATCTGTAATTCCCATTTTAAATGCAGATGAAAACACCACACGTGTTTTTGTCGGTAATTATAGTTCAATGACATAATGGAATTACCAATAGAAACACCAATGAAAACACAAAGGGTGTTTTTATCTGTGTCCAATCGTCTCGAGCTTAGTATGAGGGCATGAAATTGTTTAGCCAAACAGGGCCCCCTGCACGTTGGGGAGCTGTTAGGAGTGTGCCAATAGGATGAAGTGAAAGGAATGCACACTGTGGAATCCGCAGAGTGCATGGGTATGCTGGGTATTACTGGACTAAAATGTGAGATCATGTGCAGCTGAGAGAGGGTGGGTGCCTCCACCCCTGAAAGATAGGCTACCTGGGTGCCTCAAATGTGACCAGAGGGTAACACCTACTTTGGGCCACCACCTCTGCACCCCTCCTGTAATAAATAAATTCAATAACTTTATTATGCTAAAACAATTGCCTCATCACTCCATGCATTTTTGGCACTGCCGCAGATCTCAACCTCTTTGCTGCAACATGACCACCATACTAGTTGAGCAGGTCAACAACTCATGGGCTGAGCTCTGCCACTCTGTCAACCGCATGCTCCAGGCTGGGAATGGTGATCCGCACCATATTCAGCTCCAGATGAATGATCTCACCTTGTGGGAATGATATTGGACAGAGGTTCACCTTTATGTAAACCATGATGATCAGCTTTTTCACTCACATGTTGCAGAACCAGGTGTATTTCTCTGATGAATATGTCACAATTATCAATACCGGACTGGACAGTATGGGATCCTCTTTGACAGTGGCATTATTCATCTCTAATGATCCACCCACACACCCACCTTTGCTACAACCCAAGTCCAAGGTATTCTACACAGGTAGGAAAGGCTGACCACGTGCTGGTATTGACCTGACCATACTGGGGTTGCTCACTCAAACCCATCGCTCAGCTGCCTGGCTCACTGACCTCTTCGGCACACATCCTCAGATGGTAACCCGCCATCAGCAACACACTGGACTGAAGGGCGCCGGACAGGCACCTTTCCAAACAGTTGTAGATGCCAATGGTCAAGAACACCAGATACATAGACCAACCAGACCAGAAATGTCAGATATTTCCAACGAGGAGCTTGACAAGCTTCTCAATGGAATTGTGGGTCACTGTCCAGGCTATGGACGTGGCCAGATCAAGGATGCGCTTGATCACCTTGGTCATCATGTTTGTCCCCAATGCATACAGCTCCAGACAATCAAAGTCGACAAATTTGATCGACCATTTACCTGGCTTCTGTTGACTAATCTGGACATTAGAAAATGTATTAAATAGTGTATTTAGGCCTAGTAGGTTCATTTGGCACAAGCTGTTTCCCCAAAAAATCAAATTTTAACTTTGAGACCCTGAAATTTTGGCTGAACCCTCAAAAAAATCTTACAAATCCTGAAAAATTCACCAATTGACTCCTTTTCATGCAAGCTATCTGATGGTCAAGAAATCAGGAAATTTCAACAAGTCATTCAGCTGCCAGATCACCTTCCTTTTTTGGACATTGTCTCCTACCATCATCATGAGCCATCGTCATGGACACAAACCTAAGCAGCGACGTGATATTTCTGGCTTGCAAAATCAGAAATCCCATGCCCAGAGTCTAGCAAAGTCACCAGAACCACCATCGGAGCCACAGTACAGCCCGGATTGGCCAAGTGAGCTCGTTGATGATGAATCTGATGATCAGTGGGATGCACACTTAGATACCGATGATGGTATGAAGTCGCATCCTGTGTCTGACATTGATTCTGATGCTGATGTGGATGTGGAGGATGTGGAGTTCACACTGGCACCAGAGTTTCTGGATGATGAGGTTTTCTTGGAGCGGTTGTTAACACAGGCAGAGGAAGCTGGTGATAATTTGGATGATGAAGACTGGGTTCCACTTTGTGTGCGCAGCCAACGACAGCGACGGAAGCTGGAAGCACATACAGGTGTGTTACTCAACCCATTATCATTGTTTTGTCTACTTAATAAGCCATAGTTCGTGGTCCATACAAGACAGGCCCTGATGTCACTTCCAAGTCTTCATGTACTCAGCATCGATACAGAACATCCATTGCTGCACAGACCAGCCTCGATGACCATGCATTCGCCTTGAAAGCAAATCCCCAACTGTGCTGTTCTGCCATAGAGCAATCCAAGAACAAGGACAAACTTGCCGATGATGAGCATGATGACATATCTGTTGAGATTCACTCTGTGTCAGATGCTGCTGACGTGGAGATGGACCATTTGGGGACACAGTCAGATGGCAGCACAATGTCAGTTGATGGCTCTGACCCATCAGGGAGCTCATCGACTGATTCTGCACAAGATATTCCACTGGTGGCAGCTGTTGATGAAGAACGATTTCATGAGTGGGAGATGGAGATAGAATATCAGTCTCTAATGTTTTGAGGTGTGGAAGAAATTAAACCTTGGGATGTTCTCCGAGCGCAGATCAAGAAGGATCTTAAACAAAAGGCGAAGACCCTTACCTTGGCACAGTTTAACCAACTCACCATCATCCGTAACTTTGCAACACTTCAACTCAAGGGATATGGCCGAATTGCCACCAGTGAAGAGATTGCCTGGAAATGGCATGAAGGTGAAGGTGCTCATTTTTCATGCCAGGTCTGTGCATTAGCACATCATTATCAGCACTTTGAACAGCTTCCCATTGAGAAGCGTGGTGGACTTCGAGCCTCACGCAGCTTGCTCTGTGATGAGACAGTGAAGACTGCTGCACATGACTGGCTCATGGCTCAAAAGATTGGAACAGTCAAGCCAATGACCTTCCGTCGTGCTTTGAATGAAGTCATACTTCCTGCCACTGGTGTTCAGCCCAAGGTTCCCCTTTCAGAGCGAACAGCACATTGCTGGCTTGTTAAACTGGGCTTTCGTCGGACAGTTTTTCGTAAAGGGATTTATGTTGATGGACATGAGCGACCAGATGTGGTCCAGTATCGTGATGAAAGGTTTCTGCCGGACATGGAAGGCTTTGAAAGGCTAATGACCAAGTATGAGCTTTGCGATGGTGTCTTGGTTGCTGTTCCACCCACTCTTGCTCCAGGCGAGAAGGAGATCCTTGCAGAATTCCATGATGAATCTTCATTTCATGCAAATGATCATGTTTTATTAGCATGGTAAATTTCTAGTTTTTAACACAAACAATAATTCTAATTATGCATTCCAGGTTAGCGAAAGGCCAGCAGAAACTGCAGAAGAAAAGCCGTGGTCGCTTAATTCATGTATCTGACTTTGTGAATGAAGCAACTGGGCGCTTGGTTGTGCGGAATGAAGCTGGTGAGATTGTGGAAGATGCAAGAAAGGTAATATATCCTGGCAGCAAGGGAGATCCATGGTGGGAGGTTGAGCAGCTCTTAGTCCAGGTCAAGGCTGCAGTCAAGATCTTTGAGAAAGCTCACCCTAACTGTCAAGCTCTCTTTGTTTTTGACAATTCTTCCTCCCATGCTGCTCTTGGACCAGACACACTCCATGCATCTGACATGAACATGTCAAATGGGGGGAAACAGCGCTTCCAGAAGGACACCATCATCCCTGACTCAGATTCAGTGCCAGCAGTGCACATGCATGGGAAACCACAAAAGATGACAATGGATGATGGGTTGCAGAAGGGTTTAAAGCAGGTGCTTGAGGAGCGTGGTTTTAATGTTGGTGGACTCTGAGCAAAATGCAAGCCAGTTTGTCGATTCGAGAATGCAAACTGCTGCATGGCATGTCTGCTCAGTCACCAGGAGGATTTTGTAAATCAAGTCTCAATGCTTGAACAGATTATTACAGAAGCAGGCCACTTGTGCATCTTTCTCCCCAAGTTTCATTGCGAGCTTAATCCAATTGAGATGGTGAGCAATTCACTAATTATCATTCTTACTGACTAATAGTCTACAGTACTGGGGATGGTGCAAGCATTGTTATCGGGAAATTGAGAAGAACTCATTTGCCGATGCAAAGGCAGCAGTATTCAAGTGCCTTGATAGCTGCCTAATAGATGTTATTCAGAAGTTTGTTAACCGATCATGGAGGTTTATGGATGCTTATCGGAAAAGGTTGACAGGTGAGGCTGCTGCATGGGCTGTCAAGGACCAAAAGGGTCACCGCTGTGTGTCAGAGAGGGCAATGATGCATATTGAGTCGGTCCTGAATGTCTAGATATCTATATACAATTGATTTTGTTTGCTGAAAATTTTGGCCAAACCCTTTTTGTCATGGGAAAAACTTTGGAGGTTGCTTTTTAGACATTTCCGAGCTTTCTGATTCTGATTCTGGATTTAGGTTTCTGTAAAAAATACGCATTCGGCAAGAATCAAGTTTGTCGACTTTGATTGTCCAGAGCTGTAGATGCATCCAAAAAACAAGTCCACGGCCTGAACCTCACTTTTGGCCAGCGACTACTTGTCCGAAAGAACTATTCTGTGCCTGGTGCCAACTCCATGTGGCACCATGATGGTAATCACCATGGGTTACACCTTTTGTTTACTGCTAAGGCTGTTAACATGCCAGTAGGGCTCATCTGGTGGAAGATGCTGCTTCATATCTTCATTGATGGCAAGACTAGGGTCGTCACAAACATCCATGTGAGCAATTCAAACTGACCATACATCATCTTGATGGTTTTTTTGGATGCCATGCTGGCCTGGGGTGTTCCGACACACTTACATGGTGATCATGGCATCAAGAATTTATACTGCGCTCAGTGGATGGAGAATTACCAAGAGGTGTTAAGCAATCCTTACATCTGGGGGCGGTAAGCTTGTCTTATCTCCATTGAACACCATGCATGTCACTGAACCTTCCCCAGGTCTGTTCACAATACCCGTGCAGAACAGATGTGGGTAGAGACATCAAGGAGTTGATGTGACCACTGGTATACCCTTTTCATGGAGCTCAAGGCCAGCTATGGTCTGGATCATGGCAAGTCTGCACACAATTGGTTGCTGCAATGTGTAACGATCATGCTGCGGACTCCATGGACATCATCCAATCATCCACTCCACCGGTTCCAAGTTAATCATCAAAATCTGTCAGATTCCGAATCCCGGTTTCTACCTCATATTTCATATCTCTATTTCATTCACTTATTTCACATATTTCATTTATCACACCTAGAACCCATCATGGTAGCGAGTAGGTGTTATATCGGAGTCCACGGAATACTCAACTCCTCTGGATACAGAACATTCCAGATCACATCACTCTAGCCATACCTACACTATTCCAGACCCCGACCCATCAGACTCTGTCTTAGTATATAAGCTGTACATTTAGTAGTACATACCTCAGTTCAAATATCAACTTGGTTTAGCCCAATAACTCTTGTCCTCACTCTTTGGCCTTCAAACCATAATCCATCGCTCTACGTCCATGGACTCCAATAGCCGTTGGACTTAACCTTTGATCCTAGAGATCATAATCCCATGGACTCTGTCCGTAATCCTTCTTTGGGCTTCGACCCAAGGGTGATGTTGCTAATAGCTTTGCCAAGCCCCATGCACTCTGCAGATTCCATGGCATGCATTCCTTTCACTTCATCCTATTGGCACAATCCTAACAGTATATTCAAACTCAAACCCTTGAGTCAAAATTTTTAGGAATGTCTAACACAACCCTCGAACATTCACAAACGCAATCCTCCTCCACGGCTGCGCCCGTAACCCGTTTCTCCATGCATGACATTCCTGCCTCTGCATCGAAAGAGGATCATACTCTCTTCGACGAGGACTCAGCCTCCGCACAATGCTCACGTAGGGAAACCTACACTCACAGCGGTTTCACCGCCCGCCAATCCGATGTCAACACCACTCCCAATCTGTTCTCCGCAGACTCCGCTAGTACAAACAGATGGGGTGGTTATCGAAGCATCATCCCAGAAACCCTGCACACACAGCCTCTCTTCCCAGTCGAGGAAGAGGGTGACAATGGGGATCCCAGTGACAGCGACAGTGAACCTGACTCCCCTAGCAATTGCAATTGCAACCCACGCGATCCACGGCGCACCGGTCCACCAGCTGGCCCACCAAATCCAGGTGGCCCTGGGGGTCCCAGGGGTCCTGGCAGACCAGGCGGTAACCCTCCTAATCCTCCCAATCCTGATCCTAATGATGAGAACCGCCTCATGATTGAATTCATGAACCTCCTCCATGGCCTTACCCGCCAAGTCAACAACCCACCTCAGCAGATCATCCATACCAAAGTCAAGGTACCAGACACCTTCGACGGAGCAGACCCACAGAAACTCAACACATTCATCGTCTCCCCGCAGTTGAACTTCAATAACAGGCCCAACACATTCACCATGGACACCGCCAAGGTCAACTATGCCATTTCCTTCCTCTCCGGTGTCACCCTTGACTGGTTTGAACTGGATATCCTCCATCCCAATCCTGCCAATCCTGCCGTATTCCTACACCGCCTTCCTTTTGGAGCTCTGTACCAATTTTGGTCCATTCAATGCCATCGGAGACACTGAAGATGAACTCAAAAATTTTCGGATGTGCGACGGAGATAGAATCATGAAGTACATAGTGAGCTTCAATCAACATGCTGCCATTATCGGTTACGGTGACAACTCCCTCTGTCATGCCTTTTACTGCGGGCTTTGCTCACGGATCAAGGATGACATGGCTCACCATGGAAAACCCAACAACCTCCACGACATGCATACCCTCGCCCAGGAGCTTGATGCTCGCTACTGGACTAGGAAAGCTGAAGTCTCCAGGGAAAACCGTGACCAGCCCTCCACCTTCAAACCTAAGGGTTTGGGTTCTAACTTGAGCTCTTCCAACAACTCTGCGGCCCCAAAGGCCTATGGTTCCACCGCAAGTTCTTCATCCACCTCTTCTTCCTCCGGCTCCACGGGTGCCTCCAAGAAGCCCTATGCTGACAAGCTAGGCAAGGATGGTAAGCTCACACCCAAGGAAAAGGAACTTTGCCGCAAGAATGACCTCTGCATGTTCTGTGGCAACAAACACAAGACCGAGGACTGCAACAAGCAAAAATCTGCGGCTTCCATGCGTGGATGTGCAGCTGAGGTCTCTGACCCTACTCCTGCCTCTGTCAATTTGGCTCCTTCGGAGTCGGAAAAATAGAGAGCAACCCTGCTTCCTCCATGGAAGGACAGGGTTGCATTGACTGTCATTGCATTTTGGAGATCGTAACCCCCAACGCCGCCGCTCTTTCCAACCATTCCCTTACTATATCCCTATCCAGTGAAGTTGGCTCCGGATCAGAGCCTGATGGATCTCCTATCTCCACCATCCTATGTTTTCTTGCTCTAGTCGACTCTGGTTCCAGCCATTGCTTCATTGACTTGAAGTACGTTAACGATCACAATATTCCTACCAACTCCATTCCTCCTGTACAACTTCGGCTTCTTGACAGTTCCGCCGGATCTCACATCTCACAATCTGTGACTCTCTCTGTACGATTCCTGTTGGGAGATACCATTCTTATTGACTTCTATGTCACATGTCTTGATTCATCTTGTAACCTCATTCTGGGATACAACTGGCTCTCCCGCTACAATCTGTTGATTGACTGGGCAAAGCACAGTATCACTTTCCATTCAAAGTTATTTGGTGTGTCTGTTCCAGATGTTTCCACGGCCTCCGATGCAACAGCGCAAGCTCGCAAGGACCCTTCAGGTCCTATCCCATCCAAACCACCTCCAAGATCCTGGTGGACTCCGCCAGCATATGAGCCTATCTACTCATACCCATCCATCCCATCATTTTCTGCTTCAGTTGCCCCCAAAATATCTATCATTTCCACAGCTGCTTTTGTATGAGCTTGCACAGAGGAGGGTGCACAACAGTTCACACTCCAACCTTCTATGCCAAGTGTCAGTGGCCAGGCTGCTTCCACGGCTCCACCGGATTTATCTGATGTTCCACCGGAGTATCATGACTTTGCCGATGTGTTCAGTGACTCTCTCTCAGAGAAACACCCCGAGCATTGTCCTTACAATCTCAAGATCAACCTTGAGGAAGGCTCCTCACCTCCGCTTGGACCCATCTATTCCCTCTCCAAATCTGAACTCAAAGCCTTACATGATTTTATCGATGATAACGTCTATAATGGTTTCATCTCTCCCACACGTTCTCCCCATGGAGCTCCGGTGCTCTTTGTCAAAAAGAAAACTGGTGAACTCAGACTCTGTGTCGACTTCCGCTGACACACCCCCTAGGCATTTACACGTGTAATTTCGCGTTTTATAACATTAGACACCAGTTGAGAAGTCCCACGACTGAAATAAGAGAGATTAGAGAAGAGTGCAATGAAATAAGCATAATACCACAAATATTCGAAGTGACTATTGGTAGAGTGCATGCTCTAGCTTAGGGGGATACGAGACATGGTCATCCTAAATATGAGAGCCCAGTGTTCGATACTAGCTGCACTAAGATGAAGTGGCATGCATACTCTAAAAAGGTAACTGAATACATGTGCAATGTAAATGAACTACGAGAGACCTTGATCTATGATGCACAAGGCATGGATCGACTGGCAACTTGCGTGCGTCATATAATGAAAGCCCCAGGACAGATAAAACTGAGATACTACATTGCAGCCAAAGCATGTGGGGTCTAGGCATCACGCAAGTCACCTTGCTGACTGGAAGACAATGGAGGAATATGAGCGGAGCAAATCCTGATAGGTGGGAGCTCCAAGGAGATAACATGTGGCGGGTTACATGCTGTGCGCACTGCTAACCGATGTCGCAACCATGCGCGTGAGATAAGTCTGGGTCTTAATCGACCTTCTGACCAACGTGCAACAAGATGGCATGCTCAACGGGACACGTGGGATGCAGATGATTGAGATCCGAGCAGGAAATAGTACTAAAACTGGTTGTATTAATTTGTAGAGCGCATGATGTATAAATACAGTAGTATAGAAGTAGTGTACAAGTTTCCGACCCCCGGTGTAATGGTGCAAAGCAGATTAGCGACGCGCTCTAGCACTTGGAGCAGTTTGTAGCTTCTAGAGAGAGAATACAACCCATATCAGATGCATATTGTGTGAATTAAGTTGCGCGCTTGGATAAGACAGTGGTGCAGCACTTTGTGCAGTAGTTTTGGTTTTGGTTTGACTTGTGCTCTGTGAAAGGACAAGAGTACGGTGGCTTGAAGGTCACCCTTTCGAGTTCTTGAGGGCATTCGTGTGACGCGGGGCATTACAGATGGCAGAGGTTCGAACCCTTTGGTCTGATTAGTGTTTGCTCTTTTGTGTTATTTCTGCAGGTTGGCAAAGGTTCAAACCCTTTGGCTTGTCGGACGGGGTTTCTCTGGAGCACATAGGTTCAAACCCTGTGGTTCTTGTGGAAGTTCTGGGAGTTGGTGTCAGTGTAGACGCTTCTCCAAGTATTTGTGAAGGTTACGGCTTAGTGCGCAAGGTTTTAAAGTGTTGGGTTGATGATTAGTGGTTTCTTTTGGTGGCTATTTGAGTTGCGCACGATTACTAGAGAGTTGTGGTTATGTCTATCGGCATTTAGAGTGTTTGGAAAGCCCTTTGCCTTGAGGCCAAGTGACAAACATCGTGCCTCTTGTTTAGAGATAACCTTTGGACTTAGTAAAGTCTAGATACAAGATGAGCGCTATCGCTTTATGTGTATCTTAGAGATATCGAGAATATAGTTGTTTTAGTTCGCTACTTTCATTGCATTAGAATCCCCCCACAAACTAAAGAGTGTGTTTGTGTGTGTAGTGTTAGGTGTGGGTGTGATCAGTGTCTTTGACGCTGTTGCATTTCTAGCTTTGTGCATGCAGATGGCACTTCACCGTGGCCTTAACAAAATCACTAAAAAGGACTGCTATCCACTTCCCCTCATATCCGATCTTCTTAATTCCGCATGCTCCATGCACATATATACCAAACTCGACCTCCGCCATGCCTACCATCTCGTCTGTATTGCCGATGGAGATGAATGGAAAACCGCATTCCATACCCGCTATGGGTCTTTTGAATGGCATGTCATGCCATTTGGTCTTACCAATGCTCCTGCAGCTTTCCAACATTTCGTCAACAACATTTTTGCAGACATGCTCAATGTCTCTGTTGTCATGTACCTCGACGATATCCTCATCTACTCCGACGATCCCGCAGAACACCGAAAGAATGTACGTGAAGTCCTATGCAGACTTCGAGCCAATGGGCTCTACTGCAAAGGTTCTAAATGCGAGTTCAATCGGGATTCCATGGAATATCTAGGCTACATCCTCTCTCCTGAAGGCTTACGAATGGCTGAAGACAAAGTCAAAGCTATTGTTGACTGGCCGATCCCATGGAAGGTCAAAGATATCCAATCATTTCTTGGTTTCGCCAATTTCTACTGCCGTTTTATCTACAAATACAGTGAGATCGTACTCCCTCTAACATGTTTTACATGCAAAGGTATTCTGTGGAAATTCAATGACAAATGCTTAGCAGCATTCAACAAGTTGAAACAGGCTTTCACTCACGCTCTGATCCTTACCCATTGGATTCCCGACTGTCAACTTGTCATGGAAACCGACACCTCTGACTACACTATTGCCACTATCCTCTCCATCTACCTTGATGATGAGGAAATTCACCCTATATCCTTCTTGTCCCGCAGTCTCCATGGAGCCGAACTCAATTATGATACCCATGATAAAGAACTTCTCGCCATCTTTGAAGCCTTTAAATACTGGCATCATTACCTCGAAGGCTCTGCAGAATCCATCGACGTTGTTACTGACCACAAAAACCTTGAGTACTTCTCTACTACCAAGGTCCTTACATGCCGACAAGTCCACTGGTCCAAATTCCTTTCCCAATTCAACCTTGTTATCCAATTCCATCCAGGAAAACTAGGTGGGAAACCGGATGCACTCACTAGACGATGGGACGTCTACCCTAAAGAGGGGGATAGTCAATATGCTCAAGTCAATCCTCACAATTTTTACTCAAGAGCAACTCTCTGCTTCTCTCCACGCTACTTTTCTTGAAGGTCCCGTACTCCGTTGAAGAGCTGTCTAAGTGCACAGAGCTAGAAATGCAACAGTGTCGAAGACACTGATCACACCCACACCCAACACTACACACACAAACACGCTCAAGTTCGTGGGGGGATTCTAATGCGATGAAAGTAGCGAACCAATACAATTCAATTCTCAATATCTCTAAGATACATGTGCAGCAATAGCACTCGTATAATATCTAGACTTCTCTAAGTCCAAAGGCTTTTCTAAAGAACAAGAGGGTGCGACTTCCATTGCCGGGCCTCAAGGCAAGGGTGTATAACACAATACAACTTCGTCAAACATCTCCACAAATTTCTAGCAGTCGCTCGGGACTCTAATAACCACTGCACACAATCAATAACACCCTAAACACCACTTAAACGACTGCGCTCGAAGCAGAAACCAATTCCTATTAAATTCAAACACACTAATAAACCTCGCGCGTCGCGCACTAAACCAAAACCTTTGCAAACACGTGGAGAAGTGTCTACACTGACACAAAACTCCGAAACTTCCACAAGAGCCACAGGGTTTGAACCTACACGCTCGAGCTTCCAACCGATCGTAGATTCACAGGATTCGAACCTATGCAATCCAGAGAAACCCCGTCCGACAAGCCAAAGGGTTTGAACCTTTGCCAACCTGCGGAAATAACACAGAAAAGTGAACACTAATCAAGCCAAAGGGTTTGAACCTCTGCACCTGTAATGCCTCGCGTCACACAAATGCCCTCAAGAACTCGAAAGGGTGACCTTCAAGACACCGTACTCTTATTCTCTCACAGAGCGCAAGTCAAACCGAAACCAGACTCTCTGCACAGAGTGCCGCGCTATTTTCTTCTCTAAGCGCGCGACTTAAATCACACAATAGATATCTGATATGGGTTGTATTCTCTCTCGAAGTTCCTAGCTACTCTAAGTGCTAGAGCGCGTGGCTGAAAAGCTTTGCACTATTACACCGGGGGCTCAAAACTTGTACTCTACATCTACACTACAGTATTTATACAATTCTACATCATACCCGTCGATACAACTTAATACAGTACTGTTAGAACCTCGGAACATTATTCCTCACAACGCACGCGTGTTGTTATAGCATGCCCGGGGCTGGACACTTGGTTGGAGGCCTATCTCGAGACCAGATTCTGCCTCCTCATGGTTGATACTCCACTCGCACTGCATTCTATACATTGGCATGTCACTCGTCATTTCTTCGGAGGATACTTGGAGTGGCAACCAATCCTATGCACTGTATCTCATTCAAATGTTGAGTTTCTAGTTTTCTCTGGTTGGTGGGGGATACCCGTGGTAAGCCTAGGCACTGCGCTCTTTGGCCAAACTGGGTTCTCTCGGAGGTATCTATACTCAGGCATTATTTGGGACACGCACGCGCGTGCCGCGCAATCAGGGCCCTGTGCATCATCAATCAATGTGTCATGTAGTTCTCTTGGGATCAGGCATGTCTTTTATTACGTCTGTGGATCATGTATGCAATCTGTTGATAGTGCATTCAGTATCGAGTGCTGAGCTCTTGTACTTAGTGTGACCTCAATGAAGTATCATACTAAGTTAGAGCATGCACTCTACCAATAGTCACTTCAGACTTGCGTGCGCATGCACGTGTTGTTATACCATGCGCTATGGCTATTTTTATACATGCGCGCAACACGCGTGGCAGATCAATCCTTCTCATATCATGTCTGTCTCTCATCAATTCATTGGAGCGCGTATCTGATCTGCCTCTAGTGTATTCAATATCAAGTGCTGAGCTCTCAGACTTAGTGTGACCTCAACCAGTATCATTCTAAGTTAGAGTATGCACTCTACTAATTGTCACTCGAGGTCGTACTGCGTGCGACTCGGTATCATGCTCCATACGTATATTTCTGCACTCTGTGTGTTTGACACTGTGCTCTATGCATAGAGTATTGCGCTCTTTCTGTATTTTGTGTTACCTCAGTAACTAGCCCTTATACCATGTATGTATTCATACATATCGCAAAATTACATGGGTAGACACGTTGCGAGCGTGTCACCGTGCCAGTGCAATCATGGATGTAGACCAATTGCATTCTGATATCAAGCTCACACAACCCGCAGATTCCACAGCGACTGAAGGCTTCCACCTGGATTCTTCCCCTTCCAATCCTTCCCGGTGGTCTGTAGACCTAGACACCATCCATTTGGCTTACTCAAACCCTTGCCTGTACCAGAACAGCTGTGGGATTCCATCTCCATGGACTTCATTGAACAGCTCCTGGAATCCAATGGATTCACTGCCATTCTTGTCGTTATCGACCATGCAAGTAAACAAGCCATTTTCATTCCCACTCATGACACTGTCAATTCCTCGGAGCTAGCTCAGCTCTTCATCACCCATGTCTTCTCCAAGCATGGCATTCCAAATCACATCACTTCCGACCATGGCTCCGAATTTGTCTCCCAATTCACTCGTGCCCTAGCCAAATCTCTTGATATGGAGCTTCACTTCACTTCTGGTTACCATCCGGAAGCTGATGGACAAACTCAACATGCTACTCAAACCCTTGAACAATACATCCATATCTATTGTTCATACCAACAAGACAATTGGGATACCCTACTACCCATTGCCAAATTCGCATACAACAATGCTCCGAACACCTCCACCAGAATCTCTCCATTCTTCACTAATAAGGGTTACCATCCTAACATCACTGTGTACCCTGAATGCAACATCACCTCCGCCTGGGCCTGCAATTTCATAGTCAACCTCGACGATATTCACCAATTCCTTAGAGACAAAATCACTCACGCTCAGTCTCGCTACAAATTCCAAGTGGACAAATGACGGTCCCCAGCTCCAGATTTCACAGTAGGTGACAAGGTTTTCCCTAACTCCAAACACATCAGGACTACTCGCCCTACCGCGAAATTCTCTGAGAAATTCCTCAGACCGTTCGATATCATCGCTCAGCCTGGATCCCATTCCTTCACGCTCAAACTTCCCACGGACCTCCGTTCCATTCACCCTGTATTTCATGTCTCACAGTTGGAACCCGTGGAAATCAATACCATCCCTAATCGCACCCAACCACCTCCACCTCCCGTGGAAGTTGACAGAGAAGAGCAATTCGAGATTGCACAGATTCTTGATTCCAAGCTCGACCATCGGTTCCATTGTCCACTCCTCTACTGTGTCCAATGGTTGGGCTACGAAGGTACTGACAAAGAATTTGCCTGGATCCCCACTACAGAGTTCTCCATGGAAGACTACATTGAAGACTTCCATCATCGTTACCCAGACAAACCAGGACCGTTATCCAAGGTCACCATTCGCAAGGTCTCAGTCAAGACCTCACCCATTTCTTCTTAATCATCATTTCCATTGATTCCCGTCGGAATCTGTCTCTCCAATTTCAAATTTGATTCTGGAAAACTATTGCAAATTCATTGCCTAATTGGGAATGGACTCCGTTGGATGCATTCTTGACTTCATCCTTTCTTCACACCATTTTCAGATCATCAACAGAAATATACATTTTCTGCCCCTCCGGGCACACACTACTATCCATCTCTATCTACAAAAATCCAATATATATATATAAAAAGGAGCTAGGCACTAAGCATCCGTGGACCTGCCAGCCTCTCCACTATCCACTTCCTTCCCTTTTCCTCTCACCTTTCTCATCCACTCCACCATTCCAGGCACTCCCTCTGCCACAGACTCCGGTACCATCTCTGGCCTGGCCACCTCGTTCTTGTCCAACTCCCCCTCGGAATCCTCAACCAAGAAATCCTCACCACCTTTTAAATACTCCTTCCAAAGCAACCACTCAATCCTTAAACCTCTGAGGTGGTAAAACTCTGCTCGGGTCTCCTGAAACCTCTGACTGGCTGCAATCAACTTCTCCAGGGCACCTTCTCTGTGGCTTCCATGCCAGTATTCAATATTTGCGAGTTCAAATGGATCTTGTCCATTGAACTCTGAGGAAGCTAGGTGAGCATGGAACACCTGTGCAACATCTTGATCAAGTCGCAGTCGCATGGCCCAACGGAGAGCCTCTGGAGTCGCACCCTTCAAGTCCTGCAGCTCCTGCAACGAAGCCTCCCATTCATCTGTGGACGCCACTGAAACAAAATCCCTCGGATACTCTCCAACACTCCCTTCCTTGAAATTGTCCACCAGGTCATCAACGCGACCTCCAACGGACTCCAACTCTTTCTCCATCTTCTCCATCCATTCCTCCATATCATCGAACCTTGCATGCAAGCTATGCAGCAGGCTCACTACCTCCTCCATCACCGTTGGCTCCATTTCTCCCGTCCACAGACACTTTGCCTTTTGAATCCTGCATCACTTGCAGGACCACATTGTCGATGACATCATGCAATGGGCTCCATTGACCCGACACTGCCCGCATTTATCTTGGGTACAAGTCAGCAAACAAACAGGCACATCCCATGTCCACTCACCAGATCCGTGGAACTCTTCACACTCTGCGACTTTCCCCTTCTGCCTTTTAGTGGGCCTCTCCAATGGCCCCGTGGTCTGCTCCTCCTCGTCACTCTCAACCACCGACCTTGTCAACCATTTTCGCTTTTTAGAAGGGCTCGCAGCCACGACTGCCTTTCCCTTCCCCTTATCCTTATGCTTCCTCTTCAATTCCTCCCACGCTGCCTCCTTGTCAACCTGCGCATCCTCTGTGGATTCTGTGCCATCACCATCCACCCTCACTGCCACCTCCGCAGCCTGCTTCGCAGCCAACTCAGTCTGCTCTCACAGCAGATGCCTTGTTCGGGCAGCCTCAGACTCCACCGCAGCCAGCCTTTTCTTTTTGGCCTCCGCAGCCTCCTTCCTCTTCTCTTCTACTGCCTGCTTCTCTGTGGCAATCCTCAACTCCTCCGCTACCCTCCATGCCTTGGCCTCCCTTGTTAGCTTTTCTTCCTCCTCCCACCTCACTGTGGCCTCTGCTTCCTTCCTCGACTTCAATTCTTGAAGTTTTTTCGCCCTTTCTTGGGCCCTCTTCTGCGCAGCCTCCATGGCTGCTGCGGCCTTTTCAGCCTTCATTTTCTCTGCTACCCACACTTTGTGGGCCTCCATGGCACTCCAATACGCCTCCTCTTCAACATCCCTGCTGGTGTAGAACACTGACAGTTCCTCAACATCCAACTCCTTGGGGGTGGCAGGCGTGGAGTATGCTTCCGGCATCCTCGACCGTCGGTATTCATTTGTCATTGTTGAGGGCAACAGAGAAAGAAAAAAGCTAGTTGTTCCTACCACCGAGATGGTGGTGGTTACAAGTTAAGAGGTGAAAATCATGTGATACCTCACTCACAAATTCCATGCGGTACTCCCAGCCATCGGGATCTGCACTCTTGAGGGCAAGAATGCTAAAGGGGGGATACTGTAATGATCATGCCGCAGGCTCCACGGACCTCATCCAATCATCCACTCCACCGGTTCCAAGTCAATCATTGGAATCCGTCGGATTCTGAATCCCGGTTTCTATCTCATATTTCATATTCCTATTTCATTTACTTATTTCACATATTTCATTTATCACACCTAGAACCTGTCACAGTAGCGAGTAGGTGTTATATTGAAGTCCACGGAATACTTGACTCCTCTAGATACAGAACATTCCAGATCATGTCACTCTAGCCATACCTACACTATTCCAGACCCTGACCTGTTGGACTCCATCTTAGTATATAACCTGTACATTTAGTAGTACATACCTCAGTTCGAATATCAACTTGGTTTAGCCCAATACTCTCATCCTCACTCTCTTCAGCCTTCAAGCCATAATCCATCTCTCTATGTCCACAGACTCTGATAGCCACTGGACTTAACCTTTGATCCTAGAGATCATAATCCTGCGGACTCCATCCATAATCCTTCTTTGGGCTTCGACCCAAGGGTGACATTGCTAATAGCTTTGCCAAGCCCCATGCACTCTGCAGAATCCACAGCATGCATTCCTTTCACTCACTCCTATTGGCACGATCCTAACAGACTGGGAGGTTTCATTGGAGGAGTTGAAAGAATTGAAGGGTGCTACTCCTGAGGCACTCTGGCAGGCCATGCAACTGTGACTGGATTAAGACATGGCTCAAGTGTTCCATGCCCACCTCACATCCATGGAGTTCAATGGTCAGGATCCATTTGAACTGGCGAACATCAAGTTTTGGTGCAGAAGCCATGGGGAAGGGGCACTGGAGCATTTGATTTCGGTGAGTAAGCAGTTTAGGGAGACGTGGGTGGAGTTCTACCACCTCAGAGGCTGCCAGAGTGAGTGGAGGTTGTGGAAGGAGTATTTGAAGGGAGGAGAGGACTTCTTAGTGGAGGATTCTGAATGGGAGCTGGAGGATGGTGAGGAGTTCAGGCCAGAGATGCTACTGGAGTCCATGGCCACAGGTGTACCTGGAATGGTGGAGTGGATGAAAAGGGTGAAGGGAAAAGGAAAGGGGAAAGTAGTGGAAAGTGGAGAGGCCGGCGGGTCTGTGGATGCCTAGTACCTTAGCCTCGTATATAAAAGTTTTTATGGATTTTTGTAGATAGATAGAGAGATTGTAGAGTGCGCCCAGAGGGCATAATGTAGACTTTTTTCTTGATGCTTGAAATGTGTGTGAATAAGGGTGAAGTCAAGAAATATGTCTGATGGGGTCCGTTCCTGATTAGGATATGAATTTGCAATAGTTTTCCAGAATGGAATTTGAAATTGGGGGGAGGGATTCTGACAGAAACTGATGGAGTGAATGATCAAGAAGAACTAGGTGAGGTCTTGACTGAGACCTTGCAGATAGTGACTTTGGATAACGGTCCTGGTTTGTCTGGGTAGCGACAATGGAAATCTTCAATGTAGTCTTCCGTGGAGAACTCTGTAGCAGGGATCCAGCAAATTCTTCATCAGTACCTTTGTAGCCCAACCATTGGACATGGTAGAGGAGTGGACAGCGGAACCGACGGTCGAGCTTGGAATCAAGAATCTGTGCGATCTCAAATTGCTCTTCTCCGTTGACTTCCATGGGAGGTGGAGGTGGTTGGGTGTGATTAGGGATGGTAGTGATTTCTACAGGTTCCAACTGTGAGACATGAAATACAGGGTGAATGGAATGGAGGTTCACGGGAAGTTTGAGTGTGAAGGAATGGGATCCAGGCTGAGCAATGATGTTGAATGGTCCAAGGAATTTCTTGGAGAATTTTGCAGTAGGGCAAGTAGTCCTGATGTGTTTGGAGTTAGGGAAAACCTTGTCACCTACTTTGAAATCTGGAGCTGGGGACCATCGTTTGTCCACTTGGAATTTGTAGCGAGACTGAGCATGAGTGATTTTGTCTCTAAGGAATTGGTGAATATCGTCGAGGTTGACTATGAAATTGCGGGCCCAGGCAGAGGCGATGTTATGTTCAGGGTACACAGTGATGTTAGGATGGTAACCCTTGTTGGCAAAGAATAAATACAGATGTATTGTTCGAGAGTTTGGTTAGCATGTTCAGTTTGTCCATCGGCTTCTGGATGATAACTGGAAGTGAAGTGAAGCTCCATATCAAGTGATTTGGCTAGGGCACGAGTGAATTGGGAGACAAATTTGGAGCCGCAGTCAGAAGTGATGTGATTAGGGACACCATGCTTGGAGAAGACATGGGTGACAAAGAGCTGAGCTAGCTCCGAGGAATTGATGGTGTCATGAGTGGGAATGAAAATGGCTTGTTTACTTGCATGGTCGATAACGACAAGGATGGCAGTGAATCTGTTGGATTCCAGGAGCTGTTCAATGAAGTCTATGGAGATGGAATCCCATGGCCGTTCTGGTACCAGCAAGGGTTTGAGTAAGCTGAATGGACAGTGTCTAGGTGTTTTGTTATGACCACAGGTAGTACAGGATTTAATGTAGTGGTGAACAAATTCATGCATCTGTGGCCAGGTGTAATTCTGTTGGGCTAATTTGAGAGTCCTGTTTTGACCAAAATGACCTGCCAAGATGTGGTCATGATTGTTTTGGAGGACACAAAGATGGAGGTCCACAGAGTCTGGGACATAGATGTGATTGTCGAGTTGGAGTATTCCTGACTCGTCTACAGACCACTGGGAAGGATTGGAAGGGGAAGAAGCAAGGCGGAAGCCTTCGGTCACTGTGGAATCTGTGGGTTGTGTGAACTTGATATCAGAATGCAATTGGTCTACATCCATGATTGCACTAGCACGGAGTACAGGACCCTGAACTTCCATGGCAACAGCAAACCAAAACTCAAAGAGTAATGATTAATGATGGTGTAGACTGGAGATAAAGGTACTGTGTTGTGCAAGTTGTTTGGGGCACCTCCATGCAACCTAATCACTTCCTCTAGATGCAAGTTTATACTGCGACTTTTCAGTCAAGCAAGTAGCACTCAAGCAATCAAGTGCTAAAAGGTGTTGGCTGTTGGCTGGTGATAATCTCAATGACGAGATTGAATGGTTTTGGGTATGACATGAATACCACAAATCTGGTGTAACAAGGAGAAATGAATAGATGAGGTCTCTAGACATTGGTCCTATGAAAATAACAGTGAAAATGATGCTATGTGTGTGGCAGTTGGTTTATAACCGGTGGAGTGTTGATGTACTGGGGGGGGGGCGATCCTAATAATGCTGGTCAATGTGGGCAAAAGTGTGAAAATATGTTTATATCCAGTGGGGCATGGAGATAACAAGTGTTGATCCTATATGAGGTGAAATATACTGAAGTCGATGTCGAAAGCTGAGTCTACTCGGAGACATTCCTATCCTATGTCAATGTCAAACCTATGAGTCCTCTCAAAAGACTATCCTATCCTATCCAATCCTATCCTATAATGGTCCTAAACGGTGTTGAGTCCAAAATGATCCTATGTTGACAATGTTGATTCCTATAAGTCTGCCAGAAACTACCCAAGTGGGCTGCGATAAACGATGTTGAAAATAAAGCCAAATAAAACTCCTATGGTATGAAGATGAAGACGATCCAATCTTATAAAACAAAAGAGGTGGTGTACAATGCGAACACCGGTATTATGTGCTAGACGCGAGTATCAACCACTAATGATGGGGTGCAAGCTAAAGTGCAATGTGCGACACCAGAGATAATTCTAAAACCGGTTGATCACGGTTTAGAGTGTTTCTCATGGAGAGCACGAAGGAGTACGAAGCTCAGACGGTGTAAAACCGGTCTTTGGCTTATAGTGAGCATATGGGGTGCCAACAATTGCTATTGTTCATATACTGTGCTATGCATGTGGTATGGTTTGTTTAAAACCAGTGCTAATGATTGTAGCAAGTGTGTAGAGATGAGATTATATCCGGTGACAAGCATATAGTGAGGCTAATAGCAGAGTAATGGGTGGTAGTTGATTAACTACTGTACTATGATTTTCTATCCACTCTTATACTACCGGAGATAATTATTATTAGTGTTACTTAGTAAAGCTACAAGGCTGCAGCTTTGTAAAGAACCTAGCGTCCATATGTATCTCCGTAGTTGCTTGTAATAGCCAGTCCTCTGCATTACTGAAGAAAGGTAAATTCTTTAGGTCATGAGTCTTCGCCAGCATGGTTATGGAGGTGCTGTTTAGCTGCAGACTGTGAGGGTATGGTTGATAACCTGAGGTGTATGAAAAGAGTATTGAGCACTAGTGGCCTTGGCATGGTGTTATTGGTAAAACTGGGTATCTAGCTGACCAAAACCCGGTGATTATTGAAGTGGACTAATGGTCAACAAGTATGACCTCATATAATTAAAGGATCAATGCCAGGCTTTTACACTGTGATGTGCTAGTGATGTGTTCTGATGCACCATATGATTTATCTCTGCTGGTTGCTTAATTCATTGGTTTTGGTGCCTAGCCATGATGGTGTATGATTTGAGCCATGAAACGAGTTGGTGTAACGATCATGCCATGGACTCCACGGACCATGTCCATCATCCTCTCCACCGGCTCCAAGTCAAACATCGGAATCCGTCGGATTCCGAATCCCGGTTTCTATCTCATATTTCATATCTCTATTTTATTTACTTATTTCACATATTCATTTATCTCACCTAGAACCCATCACGGTAGCGAGTAGGTGTTATATCGGAGTCCACAGAATACTCAACTCCTCTAGATACAGAACATTCCAGATCATGTCACTCTAGCCATACCTACACTATTCCAGACCCCGACCCGTCGGACACCATCTTAGTATATAAGCTGTACATTTAGTAGTACATACCTCAGTTCAAATATGAACTTGGTTTAGCCCAATAACTCGTCCTCACTCTCTTCGGCCTTCAAGCCATAATCCATCTCTCTACGTCCACGGACTCCGATAGCCGTTGGACTTAACCTTTGATCCTAGAGATCATAATCCCGTGGACTCCGTCCGTAGTCCTTCTTTGGGCTTCGACCCAAGGGTGACGTTGCTAATAGCTTCGCCAAGCCCCACGCACTCTGTGGAATCCATGGCGTGCATTCCTTTCACTTCATCCTATTGGCATGATCCTAACAGTATATTCAAACTCAAACCCTTGAGTCGAAATTTTAGGAATGTCTAACACAACCCTCGAACATTCACAAACCCAATCCTCCTCCATGGCTCTGCCCATAACCCGTCTCTCCATTTGCGACATTCCTGCCTCTGCATCGAAAGAGGATCATACCCTCTTCAGCGAGGACTCAGCATCCGCACAACGTTCATGTAGGGAAACCTACACACACAGTGGTTTCACTGCCCACCAATCCAATGTCAACACTACCCCCAATCTGTTCTCCATGGACTCTGTGAGTACGAATGGATGGGGCGGTTATCGAAGCATCATCCCGGAAACCCCACGCAATCAGTCCATGCAGCCACTCTTCCCAGTCGAGGAAGAGGGTGACGATGGGGACCCCAGTGGCAGCGAGGGTGAAGCTGACTCTCCTAGCAATCGCAATCGCAATCCGCGCAATCCATGGCGCCCCGGTCCACCAGCTGGTCCACCAAATCCAGGTGGCCCTGGGGGTCCCGGCGGTCCTGGCAGACCAGGCGGTAACCCTCCTAATCCTCCCAATCCCGATCCCAATGACGAGAACCACCTCATGATGGAATTTATGAACCTCCTCCGCGGCCTTACCCGCCAAGCCAACAACCCCCCTCAGCAGATAGTCCATACCAAAGTCAAGGCACCGGACACCTTTGACGGGGCGGATCCGCGGAAACTCAAAGCATTCATCGTCTCCCTGCAGTTGAACTTCAATGACAGGCCCAACGCATTCACCGCGGACACCGCCAAAGTCAACTATGCCATCTCCTTCCTCTCCGGTGTCGGCCTCGACTGGTTCAAACCGGATATCCTCCACCCCAATCAAGCCAATCCTCCCGCTTGGGCGTATTCCTACGCCGCCTTCCTCTCGGAGCTCCATACCAATTTTGGTCCGTTCAATGCCATCGGAGGCGCTGAAGATGAACTCGAAAATCTTCGGATGTGTGACGGAGACAGGATCATGAAGTACATAGTGAGCTTCAATCAACACGCTGCCATTATTGGGTACGGCGACAACTCCCTCCGTCATGCCTTGTACCGTGGGCTTTGCTCACGGATCAAGGATGACATGGCTCACCACGGAAAACCCAACAACCTCCACGATATGCATACCCTTGCCCAGGAGCTTGATGCTCGCTACTGGACTAGGAAAGCTGAGATCTCCCGGGAAAACCGTGACCGGCCTTCCACCTCCTCCACCTTCAAACCTAAGGGTTCGGGTTCTAACTCGAGCTCTTCCAACAACTCCACGGCCCCGAAATCCTACTGTTCCACCGCAGGTTCATCATCCACCTCTTCTTCCTCCAGCTCCACGGGTGCCTCCAAGAAGCCCTATGCTGACGAGCTAGGCAAAGACGGTAAGCTCACACCCGAGGAAAAGGAACGCTGCCGCAAGAATGACCTCTGCATGTTCTGTGGCAACAAACACAAGACTGAGGACTGCAACAAGCGCAAATCCGCGGCTTCCGCGCATGGATGTGCAGCTGAGGTCTCTGACCCTACTCCCGCCTCTGTCGATTCGGCTCCTTTGGAGTCGGAAAAAAAGAGAGCAACCCTGCTTCCTCCGTGCAAGGACAGGGTTGCGTTGACTGTCATTGCATTTCGGAGAATGTAACCCTCAACGCCGCCGCTCTTTCGAACCATTCACTTACCATATCCTTATCCAGTGAAATCGGCTCCAGATCAGAGTCCAACGGATCTCCTATATCCACAATCCTACGTTTTCTTGCTCTAGTCGATTCTGGTTCCAGCCATTGCTTCATCGACTTGAAGTACGTTAACGATCACAATATCCCTACCAACTCCATTCCTCCTGTTCAACTTCGGCTTCTCGACGGTTCCGCCGGATCTCACATCTCACAATCTGTTACTCTCTCCATACAATTCCTGTCGGGAGATATCATTCCCATCGACTTCTACGTCACACGTCTTGATTCATCTTGTAACCTTGTTCTGGGATACAACTGGCTCTCCCGCTACAATCCGTTGATTGACTGGGCAAAGCACAGTATCACTTTCTGTTCAAAGCTATTTGGTGTGTCTGTTCCAGACGTTTCCGTGGCCTCCGATGCAACAGCACAAGCTCGCAAGGACCCTTCAGGTCCTATCCCATCCAAACCACCTCCGAGATCCCGACGGACCCCACCAGCGTATGAACCCATCTACTCATACCTGTCCATCCCATCATTTTCCACTTTGGTTGCCCCCAAAATATCTATCATTTCCACGGCTGCTTTCGTACGAGCTTGCGCAGAGGAGGGTGCACAACAGTTCACACTCCAACCTTCGATGCCAAGTGTTAGTGGCCAGGCTGCTTCCACAGCTCCGCCGGATTTATCTGATGTTCCACCAGAGAATCATGACTTCGCCGATGTGTTCAGTGACTCTCTCTCAGAGAAACTCCCCGAGCATCGTCCTTACGATCTCAAGATCAACCTTGAGGAAGGCTCTTCACCTCCACTCAGACCCATCCATCTATTCCCTCTCCGAATCCGAACTCAAAGCCTTACATGAGTTTATCGACGATAACGTCTGTAATGGTTTCATCTCTCCCACATGCTCTCCCCATGGAGCTCCGGTACTCTTCGTCAAGAAGAAAACTGGTGAACTCAGACTCTGTGTCGACTTCCATGGCATTAACAAAATCACTAAAAAGGACCGCTATCCACTTCCCCTCATATCCGATCTTCTTGATTCCGCGCGCATATATACCAAACTCAACCTCCGCCACACCTACCATCTGGTCCGTATTGGCGACGGAGATGAATGGAAAACTGCATTCCGTACCTGCTATGGGTCCTTCGAATGGCACATCATGCCATTTGGTCTTACCAATGCTCCAGCGGCTTTCCAATGTTTCGTCAACGACATTTTCGCAGACATGCTTGATGTCTCTGTTGTCATGTACCTCGACGATATCCTCATCTACTCCGACGATCCCGTGGAACACCGAAAGAATGTACATGAAGTCCTACGCAGACTTTGAGCCAATGGGCTCTACTGCAAAGGGTCTAAATGCGAGTTCAATCAGGATTCTGTGGAATATCTAGGCTACATCCTCTCTCCTGAAGGCTTACAAATGGCTGAAGACAAAGTCAAAGCTATTGTTGACTGGCCTATCCTGCGGAAGGTCAAAGATATCCAATCATTTCTTGGTTTTGCTCATTTCTACCGCCGTTTCATCTATGAATACAGTGAGATCGTTCTACCTCTAACATGTCTGACACGCAAAGGTGTTCCGTGGAAATTCGACGACAAATGCTTAGCTGCATTCAACGAGTTGAAACAGGCTTTCACTCACACTCCTATCCTTACCCATTGGATTCCCGACCGTCAACTTGTCATGGAAACCGATGCCTCCGACTACGCTATTGCCGCTATCCTCTCAATCTACCATGATGATGAGGAAATTCACCCTATATCCTTCTTGTCCCGCAGTCTCCACGGAGCCGAACTCAACTATGATACCCATGATAAAGAGCTTCTCGCCATCTTTGAAGCCTTTAAATACTGGCGTCATTACCTTGAAGGCTCTGCGGAATCCATCGACGTTGTTACTGATCACAAGAACCTTGAGTACTTCTCTACTACCAAGGTCCTTACATGCCAGCAAGTCTGCTGGTCCAAATTCCTTTCCCAATTCAACCTTGTTATCCGATTCCATCCAGGAAAATTAGGTGGGAAACTGGACGCACTCACTAGATGATGGGACGTCTACCCTAAAGAGGGGGATAGTCAATACGCTCAGGTCAATCCTCACAATTTCCACCCTGTATTTACTGAAGAGCAACTCTCCGCTTCTCTCCGCGCTACTTTTCTTGAAGGTCCTGTACTCCGTGCTAGTGCAATCATGGATGTAGACCAATTGCATTCTGATATCAAGCTCACACAACCCGTGGACTCCATGGTGACTGAAGGCTTCTGCCTTGCTTCTTCCCCTTCCAATCCTTCCCGGTGGTCTGTAGATGAGTCAGGAATACTCCACCTTGACAACTGTATCTACGTCCCAGACTCTGCGGACCTCTGTCTTTGTGTCCTCCAAAACAATCACGACCACATCTTGGCAGGTCATTTTGGTCAAAACAGGACTCTCGAATTAGTCCGATGGAATTACACCTGGCCACAGATGCGTGAATTCGTTCACCACTATGTCAAATCCTGTACTACCTGTGGTCGTAACAAAACACCTAGACACCATCCATCTGGCTTACTCAAACCCTTGCCTGTACCAGAATGACCGTGGGATTCCATCTCCATGGACTTCATTGAACAGCTCCCGGAATCCAACAGATTCACCGCCATCCTTGTTGTTATTGACCGTGCAAGTAAACAAGCCATTTTCATTCCCACTCATGACACTGTCAATTCCTCGGAGCTAGCTCAGCTCTTTGTCACCCACGTCTTCTCCAAGCATGGCATTCCCAACCACATCACTTCCGACCGTGGCTCCGAATTTGTCTCCCAATTCACTCGTGCCCTAGCCAAATCCCTTGATATGGAGCTTCACTTCACTTCCGGTTATCACCCGGAAGCCAATGGACAAACTGAACGCGCTAACCAAACCCTTGAACAATACATCTGTATCTATTGTTCATATCAACAAGACAATTGGGATACCTTACTACCCATTGCCGAATTCGCATACAACAATGCTCCGAATGCTTCTACCGGAATCTCTCCATTCTTCGCCAATAAGGGTTACCATCCTAATATCATGGTCTACCCTGAATGCGACATTGCCTCCACCCGGGCCCGCAATTTCATAGTCAACCTCAATGATCTTCACCAATTCCTTAGAGATGAAATCACTCATGCTCAGTCTCGTTACAAATTCCAAGCAGACAAACGACGGTCCCCAGCCCCAGATTTCAAAGTAGGTGACAAGGTTCTCCATAATTCCAAACACATCAGGACTACTCGCCCTACTGCAAAATTCTCTGAGAAATTCCTTAGACCGTTCGATATCATCGCTCAGCCTGGATCCCATTCCTTCACACTCAAACTTCCCGCGGACCTCTATTCCATTCACCCTGTATTTCATGTCTCACAGTTGGAACCCGTGGAAATCAATACCATTCCTAATTGCACCCAACCACCTCCACCTCCCATGGAAGTCGACAGAGAAGAGCAATTCGAGATCGCACAGATTCTTGATTCCAAGCTCGACTGTCAGTTCCGCTGTCCACTGCTCTACCGTGTCCAATGGTTGGGCTACAAAGGTACTGATGAAGAATTTGCCTGGCTCCCTGCTACAGAATTCTCCGCGGAAGACTACATTGAAGACTTCCATCGTCATTACCCAGACAAACCAGGACCATTATCCAAGGTCACCATCCGCAAGGTCTCAGTCAAGACCTCACCTATTTCTTCTTGATCATCCATTCCATCGGTTCCCATCGGAGTCCGTCTCCCTAATTTCAAATTCGATTCTGGAAAACTATTGCAAATTCATTTCCTAATCGGGAACAGACTCCGTCGGACGCACTTCTTGACTTCACATTTATTCACACCAATTTCAAACAAACATCAACAAAATTCATCTACATTTTATGCCCCTCCAGGCATGATCTACTATCCATCTACTATCTACACATATCCATATAAAATATATACAAAAAGCTAGGCGCTAAGTGTCCGCAGAACCGCCGGCTTCTCCAACTTCTACCTCCTTTCCCTTTCCTTTAACCTTCCTCATCCACTCCGCCATTCCAGGTATGCCTTCTGCCAAGGACTCCGGCGCCATCTCAGGCCTTGCCACCTCATTCGCATCCAACTCCCCGTCGGAGTCCTCCACCAAAAAGTCATTGCCCCCCTTCAGGTACTCCTTCCACAGTACCCACTCAATACGGTAGCGAGTAGGTGTTATATCGGAGTCCATGGAATACTTGACTCCTCTAGATACAGAACATTCCAGATCACGTCACTCTAGCCATACCTACACTATTCCAGACCCTGACCCGTCGGACTCCGTCTTAGTATATAACCTGTACATTTAGTAGTACATACCTCAGTTCGAATATGAACTTGGTTTAGCCCAATAACTCGTCCTCACTCTCTTCGGCCTTCAAGCCATAATCCAGCTCTCTACGTCTGCGGACTCTGATAGCCGTTGGACTTAACCTTTGATCCTAGAGATCATAATCCCACGGACTCCGTCCGTAATCCTTCTTTGGGCTTCGACCCAAGGGTGACATTGCTAATAGCTTCACCAAGCCCCACGCACTCCGTGGAATCCACGGCGTGCATTCCTTTCACTTCATCCTATTGGCACAATCCTAACAGTTGGGAGGGATATTCTTCATTATATCCGGTCATTGAAGTGTCAAAGAGGTCCTCTATCAGTGTGTGCACACCAGAGATAATGTTATATCTGGTGCTAAGTTGTTTGTCACTTGGAAATGACAAAGTTCACAAATTCTGAGCATACAGAGTCCTGAGGCTCATCAGCAGAGAGAAGCGGAGAGTTGCTCTTGAGTAAATACAGGGCAGAAATTGTGAGGATTGACTTGAGCATATTGACTATCCCCCTCTTTAGGGTAGATGTCCCATCGTCTAGTGAGTGCATCCGGTTTCCCACCTAATTTTCCTGGATGGAATCAGATAACAAGGTTGAACTGGGAAAGGAATTTGGACCAACAGACTTGTTGGCATGCAAGGAACTTGGTAGTAGAGAAGTATTCAAGGTTCTTGTGATCAGTAACAACATCAATGGATTCCATGGAGCCTTCGAGATAATGGTGCCAGTATTTAAAGGCTTCAAAGATGGCAAGAAGCTCTTTATCATGGGTATCATAATTGAGTTTGGCTCCGTGGAGACTGCAGGACAAGAAGGATATAGGGTGAATTTCCTCATCATCAAGGTAGATGGAGAGGATAGTGGCAATAGCATAGTCAGAGGTGTCGGTTTCCATGACAAGTTGACAGTTGGGAATCCAATGGGTAAGGATAGAAGCATGAGTGAAAGCCTGTTTCAACTCGTTGAATGCAGCTAACCATTTGTCATCAAATTTCCATGGAATACCTTTGCATGTAAGACGTGTTATGGGTAGAACAATCTCACTGTATTCATAGATGAAACGGCGGTAGAAGTTGGCAAAACCAAGAAATGATTGGATATCTTTGACCTTCTGCAGGATTGGCCAGTCAACAATAGCTTTGACTTTGTCTTCAGCCATTTGTAAGCCTTCAGGAGAGAGGATGTAGCCTAGATATTCCACAGAATCCTGATTGAACTCACATTTAGATCCTTTGCAGTAGAACCCATTGGCTCGCAGTCTGCATAGGACTTCACATATGTTCTTTCGGTGTTCCTTGGGATCGTCGGAGTAGATGAGGATATCGTTGAGGTACATGACAACAGAGACATTGAGCATGTCTGCAAAAATGTCATTGATGAAACATTGGAAAGCCACAGGAGCATTGGTAAGACCAAATGGCATGACGTGCCCTTCGAAGGACCCATAGCGGGTACAGAATGTGGTTTTCCATTCCTCTCCATCAGCAATACGGACTAGATGGTAGGCATGGTGGAGGTCGAGTTTGGTATATATGCACATGGAACGTGCAAAATCAAGAACATTGGATATGAGAGGAAGTGGATAGCGGTCCTTTTTCATGATTTTGTTAAGGCCACAGAAGTCGATACAGAGTCTGAGTTCAACAGTTTTCTTCTTGACGAAGAGTACCAGAGCTCCATGGGGAGAGCATGTGGGAGAAATGAAACTGTTGCAGACGTTATTGTCAATAAACTCACATAAGGCTTTGACTTCAGATTCGGAGAGAGAATAGATGGGCCCAAGAGGGGGTGAGGTGCCTTCCTCAAGGTTGATCTTGAGATCGTAAGGACGATGCTCGGAAAGTTTCTCTGAGAGAGAGTCACTGAACACATCAGCAAAGTCATGATACTCCAGTGGAACATCAGATAAATCCAGTGGAGCTATGGAGGCAGCCTGGCCACTGACACTTGGCATCAAAGGTTGGAGTGTGAACTGTTGTGCACCCTCCTCTGCACAAGCTCGTACGAAAGTAGCCACGGAAATGATAGATATTTTGGGGGCAACTGAAGTGGAAAATGATGGGATAGACAGGTATGAGTAGATAGGCTCATACATTGGTGGAGTCTGTGGGGATCTTGGAGGTTGTTTGGATGGGATAGGACCTGAAGGGTCCTTGCGAGCTTGCGCTGTGGCGTTGGGGGCTGCAGAAACATCTGGAATAGATGCACCAAATAGCTGTGAATGGAAAGTGATACTGCGCTTTGCCCAGTCAATCAATGGATTGTAGTGGGAGAGCCAGTTGTATCCCAGGACAAGGTTACAAGATGAATCAAGACGTGTGATGTAGAAGTCAATAGGAATGAATGATATCTCCCAATGGGAATCATATGGAGAGCATAACAGATTGTGAGATGTGAGATCCAGCAGAGCCATCGAGAAGCCAAAGTTGAACAGGAGGAATGGAATTGGTAGGAATATTGTGATTGTTCATGTACTTCGAGTTGATGAAGCAATGGCTAGAACCAGAGTCGACTAGAGTGAGAAAACATAGGATTGTGGATATAGGAGATCTGGAGCTGACTTCACTGGATAAGGACATGGTAAGGGAATGGTTGGAAAGAGCAGCAGCATTGAGGGTTATGATCTCTGAGGTGCAATGACAGTCAATGCAACCCTGTCCTTGCACAGAGGAATCAGGGTCGCTCTCTATTTTTCCGACTCCGACAGAGCCACATCAACAGAGGCGGGAGTAGGGTCAGAGACCTCAGCTGCATGTCCATGTGCAGAAGCCACGGAATTTTGCTTGTTGCAGTCCTCGGTCTTGTGTTTGTTGCCACAGAACATACAGAGGTCATTCTTGCAGCAGCATTCCTTTTCCTTGGGTGTGAGTTTACTATCCTTGCCTAGCTTGTCAGCATAGGGCTTCTTGGAGGCACCCATGGAGCTGGAGGAGGAATAGGTGGATGAAGAACATGCACTGGAACCATAGGATTTTGGGGCCATGGAGTTGTAGGAAGAGCTTGAGTTAGAACCTGAACCCTTAGGTTTGGAAGTGGAGGAGGTGGAGGGCTGGTCACAGTTTTCCCTGGAGACCTCAGCTTTCCTAGTCCAGTATCAAGCATCAAGCTCCTGGGCAAGGGTCTGCATATCATGGAGGTTGTTGGGTTTTCCATGGTGAGCCATGTCATTCTTGATCTGCAAGCAAAGCCTGCAGTAAAAGGCATGACAGAGGGAGTTGTCGCCGTAACCGATAATGGTGGCGTGTTGATTGAAGCTCACTATATATTTTATGATCCTGTCTCTACCATGCATCCAAAGATTTTCGAGTTCATCTTCACCATCTCCGACGGCATCAAATGGACCAAAATTGGTATGGAGCTCCAAAAGGAAGGCAGCATAGGAGTATGCCCAAGTGGGAGGATTGGCTTAATTGGGATGGAGGATATCTGGTTTGAACCAGTCAAGGGTGACACTGGAGAGGAAGCAAATGGTGTAGTGGACTTTGGCAGTGTCCATGGCGAATGTGTTGGGCCTGTCATAGAAGTTCAACTGCAGGGAGACGATGAACACCTTGAGTTTCCACGGGTCCACTCCGTTGAAGGTGTCTGGTTCCTTGACTTTGGTATGGATGGCCTGCTGAGGCTGGTTGTTGACTTGGCGGGTAAGACTGTGGAGGAGGTTTATGAATTCCATCATGAGGCAGTTCTCATCATTGGGATCAGGATTGGGAGGATTAGGAGGGTTACTGCTGGGACCCCCAGGGCCACCTGGATTTGGTGGGCCAGCTGGTGGACCGGGGCGCTGGGGATTGTGCAGATTGCGATTGTGATTGCTAGGGGAGTCAGGGTCACCATTACATTACTGTCACTGGGATCCCCATTGTCACCCTCTTCCTCAACTGGGAAGAGTGGCTGTGCAGGTTGATTGCACAGGGTTTCTGGGATGATGCTTTGATAACCACCCCATGTGTTCGTACTGGCGGAGTCCACAGAGAACAGATTGAGAGTGGTGTTGACATTGGATTGGCAGGCGGTGAAGCCACTGTGAGTGTAGATTTCCCTACATGGATGTTGTGTGGAGGCTGAGTCCTCGCCGAAGAGGGTGTGATCCTCTTTCAATGCAGAGGCAGGAATGTCGCACATGGAGAGACAGGGTATGGGTGGAGCCGTAGAGGATGATTGTGTTTGTGAGGGTTCAAGGGTTGTGTTAGACATTCCTAAGGGTTGAGTTCGAATATACTGTTAGGATTGTGCCAATAGGATGAAGTGAAAGGAATGCACGCCATGGAATCTGCGGAGTGCGTGGGGCTTGGCAAAGCTATTAGCAATGTCACCCTTGGGTCAAAGCCCAAAGAAGGATTATGGATGTAGTCCATGGGATTATGATCTCTAGGATCAAAGGTTAAGTCCAACGGCTATCGGAGTCTGTGGACATAGAGAGAGATGGATTATGGCTTGAAGGCCGAAGAGAGTGAGGACAAGAGTTATTGGGCTAAACCAAGTTGATATTCGAACTGAGGTATATACTACTAAATGTACAGGTTATATACTAAGATGGAGTCCAATGGGTCAGGGTCTGGAATAGTGTAGGTATGGCTAGAGTGGCGTGATCTGGAATGTTCTGTATCTAGAGAAGTTGAGTATTCCGTGGACTCCAATATAACACCTACTTGCTACTGTGATGGGTTCTAGGTGTGATAAATGAAATATGTAAAATAAGTAAATGAAATAGAGATATGAAATATGAGGTAGAAACCAGGATTCGGAATCTGTCGGATTCTGATGATTGACTTGGAGCCAGTGGAGTGGACGATGGATGAGGTCCATGGAGTCCGTGGCATGATTGTTACACACTCACCGGTTATACAGCGATTACTCAGCTGTAATTCCAAAGAATATTTGAATGCTACAACTCGAATATCCTTCCAGAATTCGGATTATTCTGCCATTATACTCCTACCACCTCCAGAGAAAACTCCGGATTTAAATCTCTAGCCCACTCAGTATTATCTCCGTGCAGCCACCGGTTATACAGTGGTTACACCTCGCTTATTCAGACGAGTTTTCAAAGGCTACAGCTCGAATATTCCTCCAGAAACCAAAGTGCACCGGTTATTACTCCTACTACACTTTATATCTGTTTTCGACCGGATTTGCACTATATCTCCGTGCCCCATCACACTCTGGCATGCCTGATCGACAATCAACCGGATATAGCATTGCTACATCACCAGGAATCGTCATTTGCTGCGCTTTCATTGATCCTTCAATTAAATTGATGTGATTGACTGATCTTCTTCCATCCGAGTTATTTAAAGAGCATGGGCACTTCAGACCATGTTTACTAAGGCTGTTACATTGCCAAGACCTTAAAGTAACAGCTAGTAGCTGCGCACACCTCAGCAGAAGAGCTGTGCATTGATAATCCACAGTTAAACAGTACCCCATGATCCTCACAGCAGTTACAACAACCATATGGTTTCTCCTCAAAAACCCGGTATTAAACACAATGCCGTGGTTTCAGATGACCAGTATCCACATGCTTGCACCGGTTATTACTCAGCTACGGAGATACAGCCTTACCAATGCTTAGATATGTTTTCTATTTATAATTTCGGACCTCTAGTATATAAGACTCTGTAGAAAATTAGTTAAAAGGGGACTGCTTTGAATTACCGGATATATCCTCTATTGACGAGTTTATACACTACCAGTCGATCCCAGTCGCCCACAGTTATGCCCCATCGCTTGCTTTACTCTTAATCATTATTGGATCGCATTATTACTGCCCCATAGACGCATTCTTGCTCCAACTACTTGCTTTTGTTCTCAAATCACATCCAAATCATCACCAGCTTTACTGCTTCGGTTTCAGTTGCGATTTCAGTTTTATATTGCTGAAACCGTCGTCTCCCAGCCCAGTTTAGGATTGTATTGCCTCTTTGAAGGCCCATCTCCATACCACTCTCCATAGGACTCCCCTCATCATCATTATTGTTTTTATAAAGCCCTACACACTTGTTTCCACATCTCCGGTTTTACAGATCAATAAACCGAGACTCCCACCGGTTTTACTTGGCTGTGGTACATTTATTTTCACCATTTCCGCTCACTTTATTAGGTATACAACTAGACATCTTGTCTATACTCTTGTCGCATTTTAGAGGCTTTTACATCGCTTTCTTGGACGTTGCACTGGTTTTGGACCTATTGCCGTCGTCTATATTTGTTACACACTCTCTAGACCGGTTTTAAGACCTCCACCATTTGTTATATCCCTTCTCCATCATCTACACCGGTTTTAGGACCTATTACCACATTTTACAGGTTTTACACTATTTTCTTGGACATTGCTCCGGTTTTAGGACCATATCCGGTGGCCTATATCCGGTGCACGATATCTCGACGTATTCCACGTCTTTTGGGACGGTTTCTTCATGTCCAGGTCACACCAGATCCTATTCTATCTTGTTTATCGAGATCCCCCTTGGCTTACAGCCTGAGCCTCTGAGTACTCAACTGCTGAAGGGTACTACTTCCAGACTGTATAGTCAAAGTGTATACCTGTGTCTAGAGGAATTGACCGCATGGAAGTGCCCCGAACCACTCGCACAAACACATAGCCTTGACTACTGTGACTGCAAGCATCTTTCCCTACCTCTTTTGGAGTTTTGGGTATTGCCATTGCCACAGAAGTCTAGGTTCAACAACGGCGGTAGAAGTTGGCAAAACCAAGAAATGATTGGATATCTTTGACCTTCCACAGGATTGGCCAGTCAACAATAGCTTTGACTTTGTCTTCAGCCATTTGTAAGCCTTCAGGAGAGAGGATGTAGCCTAGATATTCCACGGAATCCCAATTGAACTCACATTTAGAACCTTTGCAGCAGAGCCCATGGGCTCAAAGTCTGCATAGGACTTCACGTACATTCTTTTGGTGTTCTGCGGGATTGTCGGAGTAGATGAGGATATCATTGAGGTACACGACAACAGAGACATTGAGCATGTCTGCAAAAATGTTGTTGATGAAACATTGGAAAGCCATGGGAGCATTGGTAAGACCAAATGGCAAGACATGACATTCGAAAGACCCATAGTGGGTACAGAATGCGGTTTTCCATTCATCTCCATCAGCAATACGGACTAGATGGTAGGCATGGCGGAGGTCGAGTTTGGTATATATGCACGTGGAATGTGCAAAATCAAGAACATCGGATATGAGAGGAAGTGGATAGTGGTCCTTTTTTGTGATTTTGTTCAGGCCATGGAAGTCAATACAGAGTCTGAGTTCACCCATTTTCTTCTTGACAAAGAGTACCGGGGCTCCATGGGGAGAGCATGTGGGAGAAATGAAACTGTTACAGATGTTATCATTGATAAAGTCGCATAAGGCTTTGAGTTCAGATTTGGACAGGGAATAGATGGGTCAGAGCAGAGGTGAAGTGCCTTCCTCAAGGTTGATCTTGAGGTTGTAAGGACGATGCTCAGGAAGTTTCTCTGAGAGAGAGTCACTGAACATCGGCAAAGTCATGATACTCCAGTGGAAGATCAGATAAATCCAGCAGAGCCACTGAGGCAGCCTGGCCACTAACACTTGGCATTGAAGGTTGGAGTGTGAACTGTTGTGCACCCTCCTCTGCGCAAGCTCATATGAAAGCAGCCACAGAAATGATACATATTTTGGGGGTGACCGAAGCAGAAAATGATGGGATGGATGGGTATGAGTAGATAGGCTCATATGCTGGTGGAGTCTGTTGGGATCTCGGAGGTGGTTTGGATGGGATAGGATCTGAAGGGTCCTTGCAAGCATGCGCTGTTGCATTGGAGGCCATGGAAACGTCTGGAATAGATGCACCAAATAGCTTTGAACAGAAAGTGATACTGTGCTTTGCCCAGTCAATCAATGGATTGTAGTGGGAGAGCCAGTTGTATCCCAGGATGAGGTTACAAGGTGAATCAACACATGTGACATAGAAGTCAATAGGAATGATATCTCCTGATGGGAATCGTACGGAGACAGTAACACATTGTGAAATGTGAGATCTGGCAGAGCTGTCAAGAAGCCAAAGTTGTACAGGAGGAATGGAATTGGTAGGAATATTGTGATTGTTCACGTACTTTGAGTCGATGAAGCAATGGCTAGAACCAGAGTCGACTAGAGCAAGAAAACGTAGGATGGTGAGATAGGAGATCCGTCAGGCTCCGATCCAGAACCAACTTCACTGGATAGGGTTATACTAAGGGAATGGTTGGAAAGAGTGGCGGCGTTGAGGGTTATGATCTCAGAAATGCAATGACAGTCAATGCAACCCTGTCCTTGCATGGAGGAAGCTGGGTTGCTCTCTATTTTTCCGACTCCGAAGGAGCCGAATTGACAGAGGCGGGAGTAGGGTCAGAGACCTCAGCTGCATGTCCACATGCAGAAGCTGCGGATTTTTGCTTGTTGCAGTCCTTGGTCTTGTGTTTGTTGCCACAGAACATGCAGAGGTTGTTCTTGCGGCGAAGTTCCTTTTCCTTGGGTGTGAGCTTACCATCCTTGCCTAGCTTGTCAGTGTAGGGCTTCTTGGAGGCACCCGTGGAGCTGGAGGTAGAGGAGGTGGATGATGAACTTGTGGTGGAACCGTAGGATTTTGGGGCCATGGAGTTGTTGGAAGAGCTCGAGTTAGAACCCGAACCCTTAGGTTTGAAGGTGGAGGAGGTAGAGGGATGGTCACGGTTTTCCCTGGAGACTTCAGCTTTCCTAGTCCAGTAGTGAGCGTCAAGCTCCTGGGCAAGGGTCCGCATGTCATGTGGGTTGTTGGGTTTTCCATGGTGAGCCATGTCATCCTTGATTCGTGAGCAACGTCTGCAGTAAAAGGCATGATGGAGAGAGTTGTCACCGTAACCGATAATGGTGGCGTGTTGATTGAAGCTTACTATGTACTTCATGATCCTGTCTCCATCACGCATCTGAAGATTTTTGAGTTCATCTTCAGTGTCTCTGATGGCATTGAATGGACCAAAATTGGTACAGAGCTCTGAAAGGAAGGTGGCATAGGAGTATGCCTAAGCGGCAGGATTGGCATCATTGGGATGGAGGATATCCGGTTCAAACCAGTCAAGGGCAACACCGGAGAGGAAGGAAATGGTGTAGTTGACTTTGGTGGTGTCCATGGCAAATGTGTTGGGCCTGTCATTGAAGTTCAACTGCAGGGAGACGATGAATGCGTTGAGTTTCCGCAGGTCTGCTCCATCGAAGGTGTCCGGTACCTTGACTATGGTACAGACTATCTGCTGAGGTGGGTTGTTGACTTGGTGGGTAAGGCTATGGAGAAGGTTCATGAATTCTATCATGAGATGGTTCTTGTCATTAGGGTCAGGATTGGGAGGATTAGGAGGGTTACAGCCTGGTCGGCCGGGTCCCCAGGACCTCCAGGGCCACCTGGATTTGGTTGACAAGCTGGTGGACCGAGGCACCACGGATCGTGTGGGTTGCGATTGTGATTGCTAGGGGAGTCGGGTTCACCGTTGCTGCCACTGGGATCCCCATCATCACCCTCTTCCTCGACTGGGAAGAGTGGCTGCATACGCTGATTGCGCGGGGTTTCTGGGATGATGCTTCGATAACCACCCCATCTGTTCGTACCAGTGGAGTCTGCGGAGAACAGATTGGGAGTGGTGTTGACATCGGATTGGCAGGCAGTGAAGCCACTGTGAGTGTAGGTTTCCCTATGTGAGCGTTGTGCAGAGGCTGAGTCCTCGCCGAAGAGGGTATGATCCTCTTTCGATGCAGAGGCAGGAATGTTGCACATGGAGAGACGGGTTACAGGCAGAACTGTGGAGGAGGATTGGGTTTGTGAATGTTCAAGGGTTGTGTTAGACATTCCTAAAATTTCGACTCAAGGGTTTGAGTTCGAATGTACTGTTAGGATTGTGCCAATAGGATGAAGTGAAAGGAATGCACACCGTGGATTCTGCGGAGTGCGTGGGGCTTGGTGAAGCTATTAGCAATGTCACCCTTGGGTCAAAGCCCAAAGAAGGATTATGGATGGAGTCCGCAGGCTTATGATCTCTAGGATCAAAGGTTAAGTCCAACGGCTATCAGAGTCCGCAGACGTAGAGAGATGGATTACGGCTTGAAGGCCAAAGAGAGTGAGGACGAGAGTTATTGGGCTAAACCAAGTTGATATTCGAACTGAGGTTATGTACTACTAATTGTACAGCTTATATACTAAGACGGAGTCTGACAGGTCGGGGTCTGGAATAGTGTAGGTATGGCTAGAGTGACATGATCTGGAATGTTCTGTATCTAGAGGAGTCGAGTATTCCGTGGACTCCGATATAACACCTACTCGCTACTGTGATGGGTTCTAGGTGTGATAAATGAAATATGTGAAATAAGTAAATGAAATAGAGATATGAAATGTGAGGTAGAAACCAGGATTTGGAATCCGATGGATTCCAATGTTTGACTTGGAGCCGGTGGAGTGGATGATTGGATGAGGTCCGTGGAGTCCATGGCATGATCGTTACAGTATCCCCCCTTTAGCGTTCTTGCCCTCAAGAGCACAGATCCCGATGGCCAGGGGTACCGCGTGGAATTTGTGAGTGAGGTATCACCTGATTTTCACCTCTTGACTTCTAACTACCACCATCTCGGTGGTAGGAAACTCTTGCTTTTTTCTTTCTTCATCGCCTACAACAATGACAAATGAATACTGACGGTTGAGGATGCCGGAAGCGTACTCCGTGCCTGCCACTCCCGAGGAGTTGGATGTTGAGGAACTGTCAGTGTTCTATGCCGGCAGGGATGTTGAAGAGGAAGCGTATCGGAGTGCCATAGAGGCCCATGAAGTGTGGGTCACGGAAAAAATGAAGGCCGAAAAGGCCGCAGCAGCCATGGAGGCTGCACAGAAGAGGGCCCAAGAAAGGGTGAAAAAACTTCAACAATTGAAGTCAAGGAAGGAGGCGGAGGCTGCGGTGAGGCAGGAGGAGGAAGAAAGGCTAGCAAGGGAGGCTGAGGCATGGAGGGTAGCGGAGGAGTTGAGGATTGCTGCGGAGAAGCAGGCAGTGGAAGAGAGGAGGAAGGAGGCTGCGGAGGCTGAAAAGAAAAGGCTGGCGGTGGTGGAGTCTGATGCCATGCGGACGAGGTGTCTGCTGCAGGAACAAACTGAGTTGGCAAAGGAGGCTGTGGAGGCCGCTGCTGCTGCTGCACGAGCTGAGGAGGGGGACAATGAGGAGGCTGTGGAGACTGCGGATAATGAGAAGGAGAAGGCGAGGGAGGAGTTGAGGCAGAAGAGGAAGGACAAGGGAAAGGCGAAGGTGGCCAGAACCGCAGAGGGTTCTAAAAAGAGAAAGAGGTTGACGAGGTCGGTGATTGACAGTGAGGATGAGCAGACCGCAGGGCCGTCGGAGAGGCCCGCTAAGAAGGTGAAGGGGAGGTCTGCCGAACATGGAGAATTCCACGGATCAGGTAAGTGGACTTGGAGTTGATTTTTTGTGTGCTGAATGTTTTGTTAGATAAATGTGGATGGTGTCAGGCCTATGGAGCCTGATGTATTATGTCTTCAACAATGCGGTCTTGTGAGCGCTGCCGGATATGCAAGGCAAAGTGCCTTTGGGCAGAGGAGGTCAGTGCTCGAGCAGGTGATGGACCTGTTCCAAAGGTTACATACAAGGTTTGATGATATGGGAGGGTGGATGGAGAGGATTGAGGAGGAATTGGAGGCTGTTGGAAGGCGCGTTGATGACTTAGTCGACAATTTTGAGGAGGGGAGTGCCCTGGAGTATCCACAGGATTTTGTGTCGGCCGTGTCGGTGGAGGAATGGGAGGTTTCGTTGGGAGAGCTCCAAGAATTGAAAGGGGCGATGCCAGAGGCCCTCCGTCAGGCTATGCGACTGCGACTTGATCAAGACGTCACTCAGGTTTTCCACACCCACTTGTCTTCCATGGAGTTCAACGGACAAGATCCGTTTGAACTGGCAAATATCGAATATTGGCGTGAAAGCCACAGAGAGGGAGCGTTGGAGCAGTTGATTGCGGCAAGCAAGAGGTTTCGTGAGACCCGCGCGCAGTTTTACCGCCTCGGAGGGCTGCATATCGAGTGGGTACTCTGGAAGGAGTACCTGAAGGGGGGCGAGGATTTTTTGGGTGCAGGATTCCGACGGGGAGTTGGATGCGAATGAGGTGGCAAGGCCTGAAATGGCACCGGAGTCCTTGGCCAAAGGAGTACCTGGAATGGCGGAGTGGATGAGGAAGGTTAAAGGAAAGGGGAAGGAGGTAGAAGTTGGAGAAGCTGGCGGGTCTGCGGATGCTTAGCACCTAGCTCCTTGTATATATTTTATATGGATATGTGTAGATAGTAGATGGATAGTAGATTGTGCCCAGAGGGGCATAAAAATGTATATTTTTTGATGATGATCTGAGAATGGTGTGAAGAAAGGATGAAGTCAAGAAACAGGTCCGGCGGAGTCCATTCCCGATTAGGCAATGAATTTGCAATAGTTTTCCAGAATCAAATTTGAAATTGGGGAGACGGATTCTGACAGGAACCGATGGAATGGCTGATCAAGAAGAAACAGGTGAGGTCTTGACTGAGACCTGGTGAATGGTGACCTTGGATAATGGTCCTGGTTTGTCTGGGTAACGACAATGGAAGTCTTCAATGTAGTCTTCTGCGGAGAACTCTGTAGCAGGGATCCATGCAAATTCTTCGTCAGTACCTTCATAGCCCAACCATTGGACACAGTAGAGGAGTGGACAATGGAAGCGATGGTCGAGCTTGGAATCAAGAATCTGTGCGATCTCGAATTGCTCTTCTCTGTCGACTTCCATGGGAGGTGGAGGTGGTTGGGTGTTAGGAATGGTATTGATTTCCATGGGTTCCAACTGTGAGACGTGAAATACAGGGTGAATAGAACAGAGATCTGTGGGAAGTTTGAGCATGAAGGAATGGGATCCAGGCTGAGCAATGATATCGAACGGTCTGAGGAATTTCTCGGAGAATTTTGCAGTAGGGTGAGTAGTCCTGATGTGTTTGGAGTTAAGGAAAACCTTGTCACCTACATTGAAATCTGGAGCTGGGGACCGTCGTTTGTGCGCTTGTAATTTGAAAAGAGACTGAGCGTGAGTGATTTCATCTCTAAGGAATTGGTGAAGGTTGTCGAGGTTGACTATGAAATCGTGGGCCCGAGCGGAGGCGATGTCGCGTTCAGGGTACACTGTGATGTTAGGATGGTAACCCTTATTAGCAAAGAATGGAGAGATTCCAGTGGAAGCGTTCGGAGCATTATTGTACGTGAATTCGGCAATGGGTAGTAAGGTATCCCAATGGTCTTGTTGATATGAACAATAGATACGGATGTATTGTTCAAGGGTTTGGTTGGCACGTTCAGTTTGTCTGTCGGCTTCCGGATGATAACCAGAAGTGAAGTGAAGCTCCATATCGAGAGATTTGGCTAGGGTGCGAGTGAATTGGGAGACAAATTCGGAGCCACGGTCAGAAGTGATGTGATTGGGGATGCCATGCTTGGAGAAGACATGGGTGACAAAGAGCTGAGCTAGCTCCGAGGAATTGACGGTGTCATGAGTGGGAATGAAAATGGCTTGTTTACTTGCACGGTCAATAACGACAAGGATAGCGGTGAATCTGTTGGATTCCGGGAGCTGTTCAATGAAGTCCATGGAGATGGAATCCCACGGTCATTCTGGTACAGGCAGGGGTTTGAGTAAGCCGGATGGACGGTGTCTAGGTGTTTTGTTACGACCACAGGTAGTACAGGATTTGACATAGTGGTGAACGAATTCATGCATCTGTGGCCAGGTGTAGTTCCATCAGACTAATTTGAGAGTCCTGTTTTGACCGAAATGACCTGCCAAGATGTAGTCGTGATTGTTTTGGAGGACATGAAGATGGAGGTCTGCGGAGTTTGGGACGTAGATGCGATTGTCCAGGCAGAGTATTCCTGACTCGTCTACAGACCACCGGGAAGGATTGGAAGGGAAAGAAGCAAGGCAGAAGCCTTCAGTCGCCATGGAATCCACAGGTTGTGCGAGCTTGATATCAGAATGAAATTGGTCTACATCCATGATTGCACTGGCGTGGAGTACGGGACCTTCAAGAAAAGTAGCACGGAGAGAAGCGGAGAGTTGCTCTTGAGTAAATACAGGGCGGAAATTGTGAGGATTGACTTGAGCATATTGACTATCCCCCTCTTTAGGGTAGACATCCCATTGTCTAGTGAGTGCGTCCAGTTTCCCACCTAATTTTCCTGGACGGAATCGGATAACTAGGTTGACTTGGGAAAGGAATTCGGACCAGCAGACTTGTCGGCGTGTCAGGACCTTGGTCGTAGAGAAGTACTCAAGGTTTTTGTGATCACTAATGACGTTGATGGATTCCACGGAGCCTTTGAGGTCATGCCACCAGTATTTAAAGGCTTCAAAGATGGCGAGAAGCTCTTTATCATGGGTATCATAGTTGAGTTCAGCTCCATGGAGACTGCGGGACAAGGTAGATTGAGAGGATGGCAGCAATAGCGTAGTTGGATGCGTCGGTTTCCATGACAAGTTGACGGTCGGGGATCCAATGGGTAAGGATAGGAGCATGAGTGAAAGCCTGTTTCAACTCGTTGAATGCTGCTAAGCATTTGTCATTGAATTTCCACGGAATACCTTTGCGTGTAAGATGAGTTAGAGGAAGCACAATCTCACTGTATTCGTAGATGAAATGGTGGTAGAAATTAGCAAAACCAAGAAATGATTGGATATCTTTGACCTTCCACGGGATTGGCCAGTCAACAATAGCTTTGACTTTGTCTTCAGACATTCGTAAGCCTTCAGGAGAGAGGATATAGCCTAGATATTCCACGGAATCACAATTGAACTCGCATTTAGACCCTTTGCAGTAGAGCCCATTGGCTCGAAGTCTGCTTAGGACTTCGCATACATTCTTTCTGTGTTCCGCGGGATCGTCGGAGTAGATGAGGATATCGTCGAGGTACACGACAACTGAGACATCAAGCATGTCTGCGAAAATGTCGTTGACGAAACGTTGGAAAGCCATGGGAGCATTGGTAAGACCAAATGGCATGACGTGCCATTCGAAGGACCCATAGCGGGTACGGAATGCGGTTTTCCATTCATCTCCGTAGGCAATATGGACTAGATGGTAGGCATGGCAGAGGTTGAGTTTGGTATATATGCATGTGGAATGCACGGAGTCAAGAAGATCGGATATGAGAGGAAGTGGATAGCGGTCCTTTTTTGTGATTTTGTTAAGGGCGCGGAAGTCAACACAGAGTCTGAGTTCACCAGTTTTCTTCACGACGAAGAGTACCGGAGCTTCGTGGGGAGAGTGTGTGGGAGAAATGAAACCATTACAGACATTATCGTCGATCAACTCACGTAAGGCTTTAAGTTCGGATTCAGAGAGGGAATACATGGGTCCGAGCGGAGGTGAAGAGCCTTCCTCAAGGATGATCTTGCGATCGTAAGGACGATGCTTGGGGAGTTTCTCTGAGAGAGAGTCACTGAACACATCGGCAAAGTCTTGATACTCCGGTGGAACATCTGACAAATCCGGCAGAGCTGCGGAAGCAGCCTGGCCAACGACCCTTGGCATAGAAGGTTGGAGTGTGAACTGTTGTGCACCCTCCTCTGCGCAAGCTCGAACGAAAGCAGCCACGGAAATGATAGATATTTTGGGGGCAACTGAAGCGGAAAATGATGCGATGGACGGGTATGAGTAGATAGGCTCATATGTTGGTGGAGTCCGTTGGGATCTCAGTGGTTTGGATGGGATGGGACCTGAAGGGTCCTTGCGAGCTTGTGCTGTTGCGTCGGAGGCCGTGGAAATGTCTGGAACAGACGCACCAAATAGCTTTGAACGGAAAGTGATACTGTGCTTTGCCCAGTCAATCAATGGATTGTAGCGGGAGAGCCAGTTGTATCCCAGAATGAGGTTACAAGATGAATCAAGACGTGTGACGTAGAAGTCAATGGGAATGATATCTCCCGACAGGAATTGTATGGAGAGAGTAACAGATTGTGATATGTGAGATCCAGTGGAGCCGTTGAGAAACCGAAGTTGAACAGGAGGAAGGGAGTTGGTAGGGATGTTGTGATCATTAACGTACTTCGAGTCAATGAAGCAATGGCTGGAACCAGAATTGACTAGGGCAAGAAAACATAGGATTGTGGATATAGGAGACCCATCGGACTCCGATCCAGAGCCGATTTCACGGGATAGGGATATGGTAAGGGAATGGTTGGAAAGAGCGGCGGTGTTGAAGGTTACGATCTCCGCAATGCAATGACAGTCAACGCAACCCTGTCCTTGCACAGAGGAAGCAGGGTTGCTCTCTATTTTTCCGACTCTGAAGGAGCCAAATCGACAGAGGTGGGAGTAGGGTCAGAGACCTCAGCTGCACATCCACGCATGGAAGCCGTGGACTTTTGCTTGTTGCAGTCCTCGGTCCTGTGTTGGTTACCACAGAACATGCAGAGGTCATTCTTGCGGCGGCATTCCTTTTCCTCGGGTGTGAGCTTACCGTCCTTGCCTAGCTTGTCAGCGTAGGGCTTCTTGGAGGCACCTGTGGAGCCAGAGGTAGAAGAGGTAGAAGAACCCGCGGTGGAACTGTAGGACTTCGGGGCCGCGGAGTTGTTGGAAGAGCTCGAGTTAGAACCCAAACCCTTGGGTTTGAAGGTGGAGGAGGTGGAGGGCCAGTCACGGTTTTCCCTGGAGACCTCCGCTTTCCTAGTCCAGTAATGAGCGTCAAGCTCTTGGGCAAGGGTATGCATGTCGTGGAGGTTGTTGGGTTTTCCGTGGTGAGCCATGTCATCCTTGATTCGTGAGCAAAGCCCGCGGTAAAAGGCATGATGGAGGGAGTTGTCGCCATACCTGATAATGGCGGCATGTTGATTGAAGCTTACTATGGACTTCATGATCCTGTCTCCATCGCACATCCGAAGATTTTCGAGTTCATCTTCAGCGTCTCTGACGGCGTCGAACGGACCAAAATTGGTACGGAGCTCCGAGAGGAAGGCGGCGTAGGAGTATGCCCAAGCGGGAGGATTGGCTTGATTGGGATGGAGGATATCCGATTTGAACCAGTCAAGGGGGACACCGGAGAGGAAGGAGATGGCGTAGTTGACTTTGGTGGTGTCCGCGGCGAATGTGTTGGGCCTGTCATTGAAGTTCAACTGCAGGGAGACGATGAACACCTTGAGTTTCCGTGGATCCGCGCCGTCGAAGGTGTCTGGTGCCTTGACTTTGGTACGGACTATCTGCTGAGGCAGGTTGTTGGCTTAGTGGGTAAGGCCATGGAGGAGGTTCATGAATTCCATCATGAGGTTGTTCTCGTCGTTGGGATCGGGATTGGGGGGATTAGGAGGGTTACCGCCTGGTCCCCCGGGACCCCCAGGACCTCCAGGGCCACCTGGATTTGGTGGACCAGTTGGTGGACCGGGGCACCGCGGATCGCGTGGGTTGCGATTGCGATTGCTAGGAGAGTCAGGTTCACTGTTGCTGCGACTGGGGTCCCTATTGTCCCCCTCTTCCTCGACTGGGAAGAGTGGCTGCACAGACTGATTGCACGGGGTTTCCAGGACGATGCTTTGATAACCGCCCCATCCGTTCATGCTAGCGGAGTCTGCGGAGAACAGATTGGGGGTAGTGTTGACATCGGATTGGCGGGCGGTGAAACGACTGTGAGTGTAGGTGTCCCTATGTGAACATTGTGCAGAGGCTGAGTCCTCGCCGAAGAGGGTATGGTCCTCTTTCGATGCAGAGGCAGGAATGTTGCACATGGAGAGACGGGTTACAGGCAGAACTGTGGAGGAGGATTGGGTTTGTGAATGTTCAAGGGTTGTGTTAGACATTCCTAAAATTTCGACTCAAGGGTTTGAGTTCGAATGTACTGTTAGGATTGTGCCAATAGGATGAAGTGAAAGGAATGCACACCGTGGAATCTGCAGCGTGCGTGGGGCTTGGCAAAGCTATTAGCAACGTCACCCTTGGGTCGAAGCCCAAAGAAGGATTACGGACGGAGTCCACGGGATTATGATCTCTAGGATCAAAGGTTAAGTCCAACGGCTATCGGAGTCCGCAGACGTAGAGAGATGGGTTATGGCTTGAAGGCCAAAGAGAGTGAGGACGAGAGTTATTGGGCTAAACCAAGTTGATATTCAAACTGAGGTATGTACTACTAATTGTACAGCTTATATACTAAGATGGAGTCCGACGGGTCGGGGTCTGGAATAGTGTAGGTATGGCTAGAGTGACATGATCTGGAATGTTCTGTATCTAGAGGAGTTGAGTATTCTGTGGACTCCGATATAACACCTACTCGCTACCATGACGGGTTCTATGTGTGATAAATGAAATATGTGAAATAAGTAAATGAAATAGAGATATGAAATGTGAGGTAGAAACCGAGATTCGGAATCCGACGGATTCCGATGTTTGACTTGGAGCCGGTGGAGTGGATGATTGGATGAGGTCCGTGGAGTCCATGGCATGATCGTTACAACTACTAAACATACAGCTTATATACTAAGACGGAGTCCGACGGGTCGGGGTCTGGAATAGTGTAGATATGGCTAAAGTGACATGAGCTGGAATCTTCTGCATCTAGAGGGGTTAAGTATTCCATGGACTCTGATATAACACCTACTTGCTACCATCATGGGATCTAGGTGTGATAAATGGAACATGTGAAATAAGTAAATGAAATAGGTGTATGAAATGTGAGATGGAAACCGGGATTTGGAATCCGACAGAATCCGACGATTGACTTGGAGCCAGTGGATGGGATCCGTGGAGTCCGCAGCATGATCATTACAGGTTCTTCCATCAGCGAGGGTTTCAATGAGCCCTTTGGTCTCCAGGGTTTGTCGGTCTGCGAGGGTTTCAACAATGATTGGGCAGATTAGATCCCATGACGAAGCTCCCTTTGCTTGGTGGATATTGCAAATGGGTTCTCATAGCTCATAGAGCTGTTCCCTTGCAACCTCCCCTACTACCTTGAGTTCATCGATAAGGTCAGCTACAATTTTGCCAACTCTGTCCCAGTGAACCCCCAGCTCGAGGGCGGCTCATGCTTCTGCCTTGATATGCCCTTCTCAGATCGACTGGAGGGTCGAGTCGACCTCAAAGGGTCTGAACCAGGTGTGCCCCAGGGGAGGGATGCATACCTGGTCTTTAGTGGGGGTGATGGGGGGTTCTGTCTATCTATCTCCTCCTCTCTTCATTGCTTCTCTCTCTATATCCGATAAGCTGTGTCATCGTCCTCATCGGGTACTTCCACAAGGGTGGTGTGCAGTTGTTGGGGCATGTAGGCCCCCATTTGGACCTTCTCGTGGGCGCTTGTGAGTTCTGACTCTGGGTGACAATCCTAAGGGGCCCTGGAGGGTCTGGTCGCCATCTTCACCTATGGGGTCTAGGATGAACCGGGGGAGCTGGTTTGAGGTTCCAATAGTTAGTTAACTGCCAGGCCTTGTCCTATACTATCCTAATTTTTTCTTCAATTTCCTTTGCTGCCTCATGCAGCAGCTGTTTTTCTGGCTGCCATTTCTTCTGGAGTGAGGAGTTTCCCATCCTCCGTGTAGTCTGTTTCTGGTTCGGGGGGGGGGGGAGGAATCAGGTAGAGGCCTCGAAGGCCAGAACAGATTCTTAACAGTAGTACCTCCTAACAGGTCTGGATTCTAGCCCTAGGATCAATTGAAAGTGAGTAAATGCTGCGCCGTGTTGAGATAAAAAGGAGCTTTACGAGTTCAAAAGTGCTAATAGCTGCAGAGTAGATATAATCTCATCCCCCCACACACTTACGAGGGTGATTGTATTATTGAGTAGTTGTGTGAGTGTGTGTGTGGTTTGGTGTGTGTATCACGCCATTCTGCATGCTGTTCCACAAGTGCCCACAGCCAGCCTCTTCATTTGGAGCCCACCGCAAGGGGCGGTTTCACTTTGTGATTTATTACTTTAGATTTCTGTGAAGAACCTTTGCACCTCAGTGTAGAATAGTGAGAGCTCTCAAAGATTACCTTCACCAGAAGCAAATCCATCAGAACTTCTGACAACGAGGGTAATACATCACAGAGAAAAACAACGCCCCAAAATCAGGGAACATCAGAATGTGAGCAGTCACAAGAGCTACTAACTAGAGCTCAGAAATTAGTGAGCGGATTATTGGTAGAACCAATCTTTCCTTACCCACCCATGGTCAAATCTATGAGAGTACCAAGGGGAGGTCAGGGAGGTCCATTGCAACAGGTACCTTCAGTACCTGGTGAAGTAAAGTTAGTTAGTGACACCCATGACTATGAGGCAAAGAGCCAGTAGTTCTAGTATTCCAGGACCTTTGGGTACCGTTCGAGCCCCCTCATCAAGCTCACAACCATCTCACAACCCGAATTATAATATTCCCTCTTTCTGTGTTTCCATCACAATGGCACAACCAATGCCCGGTGTAAGGCTAGGTAACTCCCTGTGAAGGAAGAAATCCCTGTCTAAGCAAGATCTTTTCTTATCCAGTAAGGGATAAGGGAAGGTAGGTCCACTCCGCTTCAGCAGCTTGCAATGTCCGCTAAGACGGTTGCTGATGAGAGGAATGTAGGATCCGACTGGGATTGGACAGTTAAGACTGGCTGCTGATGATGACGTCGAATGTGTCTTATGAGCTTTGAGAAAGAGGAAATGTATTCCTTTGGTGAGAGGAATCCTGGAATAAGGATCTCTATGGGAGTAGAATTAACTAACTAACTATCTTCATCTACACAATCTTTTATACCATTGCCCATGGTCCGATTTGATTAACCATTAGCCCTTTTCAGGGCACTTCTGCACACTTGCACAGCAGACCCTCTGCACCCTTGCTACACTTTCCTTGAATGGCTCTGATATGAATAGCTTTAAAAGGTAACCAGGGTTGCATCCACACCTATCTGCTGACAGGGACAAATACGACCCCTGTTTGTGCCCAGACCTGTCTCTATCCATGCAGCAATGACAGATCCGCTCATGGCAGGCCTGTCATGGACGTCCGTCGGTATGCCGCATTGGTCTGGCATCCACGGGACAGGCGGCTGCCGGGCAGTTGGTCCATGCTCCAGTCGCTGACCAGCTGTCCCTTCCTCCCACCATGACAACTGTGAGTGGGCGATGCCTAGGCAAGGTGTGTTGCACCCATAGTGATGGCGGAATGTTGTGAAATCCAAAAATGTGCGCTCACATGGATGTATGGCTGCACACCGGAGCAAATGAAAAGTCCACACCAACTTTTGACAGCTCTACAGATCTGGAAGAGCTGGAGAGATTCTTCTCGTGCTTGGAGGAATTATTCACCAAGTGCACCATTATGGATGATGCAGAAAAGAAGTGATATGCTACCATGTATACGGATATAAGAACTGAGAAACAGTGGAGAGTCCTTGTCAAGTACAAGAATGGAACTTTTGCTGAATTCAAGGAAGAGGTCTCAGGCAGCTATGATGGGGCCATAGATGCAGACAGGGATGCTGTTCAAGAATTGAAACAGTTAGTCTGTAGATTTAACTTGTCCCCAATCCGAGACAAGGTGGACTTCATGGCCTTCAAAAAAGAATTTCAAGTGTTAGGTGGTGCACTCGCAAAAGTGCTGTCTAACAGAGAACTGGTAGATCAGTTTCTGATGCCCATGGCAGAAGAACTGTACCAATTAATAAAGCTTCAACTGGAACAGCTGCCCCCACTGACAGGTCTACAGAAACGGGACTTGGCAGACCCATATACCTTGGCTGAAGTGATGACCTGCAGGTTAGATGTACTGCAAGGTGTGTTCTCGTTGATGGACCGCAAGCAAAACAAAGCCCATGGGCTAGATATATCAGTATCAGTGACAAAAGAAGTGCATGGCGCATGACCAGTGACTAGAAATAGCACTGTACCGAGTGAGCCAGCGGTAAAGCAGGAGGAATTCAGCTGCTTTCTGGCATCAATGAAGGATATCTTTGAGCTCCAAGGTAATCAGCAAATGGCAGCCCTTGAGAAAGCCTTTAACAAACACCAGAAAAGCATGCTGAGCTTCCTGCAGAACCAGCAGTTGCAAAGTCAGATGCAGCACCTGCACCAACAAGCACAGTACAGTGTGTGCACTCCAAATCCTGGGTATGGGACCTTCCAAAGGCAGAATAACACCAACCTGGGAGTGAGCTTACAAAGCACCATGGATTGCTGGTTCTGTGGAGAGAAAGACAGACATCTATCAGATAAGTGTCCTATGAAAGCAGATTATGTGAATGCTGGCAAAATAGTGGTAGTAAATGGTAGAGCACATTTGCCCAGAGGAGGAATGATCTCCAAAGAGATAAGGGATCCCTATATCAAGACCCACATCGATGAGTACTATGCCCACCTAGATGGGTTGAAGAACATGAGTCAGAATGTATTGATCACAGGTTCAATGACTCTGGGGCTGCTCAATGTAACAGGTTCACTAGCAACCCTCCTGCAGCAGAAGCAAGAATTGGAGCACGAAGTCTTTATGCTCCGCTCACAAGCCGAAGAGAGTAGCGCAGGAGCCAGAAATAGGAGTAGAGGCTCAAACTCAGAAGATGTGGAGCAGGAAATACCTACCGATGAAGAGAGAGAGCAGGGTTTTTCTAAGTGTTCAATGACGGCAGGTGGGAACCAAAATAGGGCTAGTGGAGTTGACAAGTCCAGTTCACCATCACCCCCAGAGGATGTAAACAACAACCAAAAGCACAGTGGAGTCAAGGAGTACAGGAGGGAGCAGTCAGTGGAGCAAGTGGACTCAGAGGATGGCAAGCCTGTCTCAAGGAACAAGGAAGTGCAGATGGACCCTGCACCCAAGTATATACCTGCCCCTCAGGTAGTAGTACCTTGAGTACCTAAGGAATTTAGGAATGCGAGAGACAGTACTGGCGGAGGCAGAGAGGGAGGTCCGCAGAACAAGAAAAAGAAGGAGATGCTGGCTTCATACCCTGCAGACTCAAAAGAACTGGCCTACCAAATTAGGGCACCAATTCAAGAGCGAGGTGATAGAGCTGAGGTCATGGAAAGGGTTATGAACATGGAGGTACCAATCACAGTAGGCGAGCTACTATCCCTGTCAAAGCTACAAGAGGATGTAAAGAGTGAGCTCACTCTGAAATGGATCACGCTCAACAAGAAAGGGAGGAATGGCAAGCAACAGTTTGGCTATTTCCTGGGTGAGGAACCTGTAGACCATGAGGAAGTCAAAGGAGAAGAGGTCTTTCCATTTGCTGAAGTGGAAACTGAGGAAGAAGTGGCTCCATCAGGAGGTACGATCCACATATTGGACTTGCCATATGTGGGATGCTTCATGGTAATCATGGAACCAAAAGATGGAGTCCCGGCGGGCTCTCTAATCTGGCAAGACCCATTCCTGCAGTACATAAACAAAGCTGCAGAGTGAGGAGAAGAGCCAAAACAAGTATATGTGGCCAAGGATTCACAAGCCCTGCGATCAGTCTTCCCACTAGTTAATGGAGCAGAAAAATTGGATCTCAGATAGTGTCGATGTCAGGACGAGTTGCCGACTGCTTGGGACTGATATATGACCCAGATAAGGTCATCAACATGCAGTCTGCTAACAAGCAGGTAGAGAAATTGTTAGGAATGGCAAGAACATACCATCTTTATTTGGTAACATTATGGTATACTTACAAGTACAAATCATAAGGGACCCTGCGTATGATGTATTGTTGGGCTGGCCCTTTGATGTGCTAACCATGAGCACTGTATTCAACATGGCAGATGGAGGACAATTGATAAAAATCAAGGATTTGAACTCACTCAGGAGTGCCATGGTACCCATGTTCCTGCAAGGACAATGCAAGGTGGCCCAGCAAGAAATGGAGCAGGATTTTCAGTGATTGATGATTTGATCAAAGATCAAGGAGAGCTGGCACTAGTCATAAAAGCCGATCATAATGAGAACTTTGTGATTGGTGGCTATGCACAACTGACAGGATCCAAGAAGTTCAGAAAAAAAGAGTTGCAGGCTACATATCTTACAGCCAACAAACAGGTGTGTGGTGAAGACATGAGAGTGCATGGGACACTGTCTTCATATTTTGGGGTGCTCCAAAAAGTAAGAGATATATGAGAGGAGTGGGCCAATCTGGAGCAAGCAGACAAGGATAAAAACCCTGCCCCAGGTAAGGAAACGCAGACGTACTTCCAGGCGGAAGAGGGAATGAACCCCATGCCGCTAGTGGGCTCTGTCAAGGATGTGTTCACTACAAAGAAATATAAGCCAGTGGCATTAAAGGTCCGACCAATTACAGGTGGACTCCCAATGGAATTCAGGATAGAACGAGACATTAAGGGAGATCCCTTGAAAAGAATGCCTTGACTTAGCAAGTGGCCTCCAGATTTCGAGCCTACTGGTTGATATACTAGAGAATGGAAGGATCTCATAGACAGAGTACATGGAGAAGACTTTCTTTGGCCAGAGGAGCGAAAATTGATGCACCACTTCATGAGTGTGCAAAACAAGGGTTTTGCCTGGGATGATAATGAGCAGGGTCATTTTAAAGAAGAATACTTCCCTCCAGTTACAATTCCCATGGTAGCACACACTCCCTGGATTCAGAAGAATATTCCCATCCCACCTGGGATCTTTGACAAAGTCTGCAAAATTATTGAAACAAAGATACAGGCAGGCGTGTATGAGCCCTCGAACTCCTCGTACTGCTCACACTGGTTCTGTGTCATTAAGAAGGACGGTAAAAGCTTGCGGCTGGTATATAGCTTAGAACCCCTGAACACTGTCATGATTAGGCATTCAGGTGTGCCACCAGCCACAGATGAACTTGCAGAACATTTTGTGGGGAGATCATGTGGAGCCACTTTAGATTTATATGTGGGCTACAACGAGCAGACACTAGACGAAAAATCAAGAGATATGACCACCTTCCAAATGCCATTTGATGCGCTCAGACTAGTTACATTGCTGATGGGATGGACAAGTTCAGTACCTATCTTCCATGACAATGTAACATATATCTTACAAGAAGAAGTGCCACATGTAACAATACCATATGTCGACGATGTGCCAGTGTGCAGGCCAAAAACTCGGTATGAAAAGCCTGGAAAAACCTTCGAAACGATACCTGGTAATGAGGGCATAAGGAGATTTGTCTGGGAACACTTTCAAAATGTGAACTGAGTAGTGCAGAGGATGAAATATGCTGGTGGTACCTTTTCAGGGCATAAGGCAGTGCTGTGCACCTCGGATATTATGGTAGTGGGTCACAGATGCACTTATGAAGGAAGAAAACTGGCAACAGACAGAGTAGGAGTTATCTTAAGGTGGGGACCATGTGAAGACCTGGGAGACATACAAGCTTTCTTGGGTACAGTAGGAGTGCATCGTATTTTCATTAGAGACTATGGCTGCAGGAAGCTGGTTGTCGAGACAGACACAAAATACATCGCAGGGATGCTTAGGAATCCTGATGAGGTCTCTAACGTGGCCATTAACCGATGGATCGAGTCAATATTAATGTTTCATGTCACCTTGGTCCATATTCCAGGTGAGTGGCATGCACCAGATAGTCTGTCCTGCAGAACCTTCTAACCAGGTGATGAAGAATACTCTAATCCAGCAGCAGACGAACTAGAGATCGAGAATGAATCAGAAGAAACTCTCCTGGACATAGCAGAGTTTAAAAATGGGATAGACATGAGACATGGTTTTGTAACCATTGAGCAAGCGGTACATGACTTTTGGGAGGACAAGGTTATCAAACAAGCGCTCAACACGGCAGAGGTCTTTGCTATAAGGTACAACAAAGGGGTCTTCCTGCCAGACGTGGATGACTTTGTGGAAGTGGGGGATTATCCAGAAGAATGCTGCAGCAGGTATGCAAAGATGCTAGATAGAGAACTCACTCAAGTGGCAGCTTGGCACGCAAACCCTACACAGCATCTGGAAGGTTTCACACATAACCAGTACAGGAATTTCATCCGTTATGCTAAAAATTTCATAGTAGATAAAGGAAAGTTATACAAGAGAGATATTGAATCCAAGCATAAGCTAGTGATTTATCCGGAGCGCCATATGTATATTATGAAGGTAGTGCATGACCAATTAGGTCACCATGGCATATATGCTATGAAGATGCTCTTTAAGGAAAGATTCTGGTGGCCCAAGATGGAGTGGGATATAGCATGGTATGTAGGGTCCTATCAACTCTGTCAGGAAAGGCAGAAGACAGTGATCAAAGCACCACCCACTGTGACATTCATGCCATCAATATTCCAGGTGCTGCATCCAGACACCATGCATATGCCACAAGCGTCAAATGGGCATAAGTACATTGTACATGGATGCTGTGCACTCACTAGTTGGATGGAAGGGCATACCTTAGCCAGTGAGACTGCGCAAGCCATTGGAGAATGGATTTTTGAAGATATTATCTGTAGGTGGGGTTGTCTATCCTTAATTGTGATAGATAATGAAAAACCCTTCAAAGCAGCAATAAGATATTTAAAACAGAAATATGGTATTCGAGGGATTCAGATAGCACCATACAACTCCCAAGCAAATGGCAGGATAGAAAGACCACATTGGGATGTGAGACAAGCTTTATATAAAGCCTGTGGCGGTAATGAACACCACTGGCACCATTATTTCATCCTGATAATGTGGGCCAATCACATTACCATTAGGAAAAGAATAGGATGGTCACCGTTCTTTGCAGTAACAGGAGCACACCCTGTGTTACCATTAGATGTACTAGAAGTGATGTGGTTAGTCAAATATCCAGGAAGAATTGTGGAAGACTGGGAACTCCGCGGACTAAGAGTGATCACGCTAGAGAAACACATGGATAGAGTGACCCAGATGTGAAAAGAGATGGATGTGGCAAAGCAAGACATGACTCTGAAATATGCGAAGATGCATGCCAACAAAATCAAGGAATTCAAGTTTAAGCCTGGGAATCTGGTGTTGATGTGAAACAGCCAGATAGAGAGCTCACTAAACACTAAAATGAAACCTTGATATTTGGGCCCCTTAGTAGTAGTACATCACACTAAGGTTGGAAATTATATCCTAGCAGAGCTAGATGGGTCTATTCTACGCACCAAAGTCACAGCCTTTAGGGTAATACCTTACCTAGCTAGGAAATCAATTGATTTAGGAGGAGAAGTGTCAAGGCTCATGGATATGACACATGTGGAGCTGGAGGACTTAATAGAATCACCAGAACCTAAAGATAAGGTCCCAGACAACTTTGCAGGAGAGTATCATGAGACAGACCACTTCAAACAATCAAAAGAAATCAACTTAGACATACTCCATGGATGATCCTTGATGAACTGAATTAAGCACATCACAAAGGAGGGCAGTTCCTGTCTCTCCGGCCACTAGAAAAAGCGAAAATTACTGAGCAGAAGAGGAAAGATAAGAAAGAGGATGAACTGGTAGTAACAAGACCAAGAACTGAGGCCACACGACAACCTCCAGGTCCTCTAGAATGAGCAGGATAATACTCTCTTGCAGAAGGCATGGAAAAGCCAGACCAGGAACACTTATAGTTGCAGTCACCACCTTTGGAGCACCACTGTGCGATAGGACCCTATAAAACTTGAGATTAGTGAATAAAATTTAGAGAACTCACTAAAATAAAAATACTTACCGCACCAGGACAAGCACAGTCAGTGATGGAATGATCATTCCCACCACAGAAGAAGCAAGAAGCAGGCTCTTCCTAAAGAGACAGAAGCTTTTTGAGTGCAGGAGACATCAAAATTGTTACAATTTATTTACCTTTTACCCTTCAGACCATCACATTGGCACCATATGCATCATGTTCGCGATGGTCACATCAACTTCCATAAATCTTCACCATCACTGTCACCAAATAGCTATTATTAGGACTATCATTTTAGTATATAAGTAGCATGCTCTCAGTTGTAATACTCAGCTTCGAGCTAAAGTTTACTTATACAAATCTTCTCTTGATCCACTTGCAATGGACTACTCGTTGAGCTTGCCTTGGCCCTTACCAGACACTCTGAGACTCTGTCCAACTCAGGTGTAACCTGGTATAGTTGTGTCAGTTTACTCTAGTTTGGCTCACTGAAGGCTCATCCTAACAATTAGCTCAAAGCTTCCCTACCCTCTCTTCAAGTGCTAGCCACGGAAAGACCCATGAGTATCACCCCAGACATAACTATGCTTGACCAAAACATCCTAATTGTCCTTCTGGTATCCTCCGCCATCACTTTAGGAGCAGTCGTCATTGTTCTTGTCTACTTCGGCACTCGATTACAGGCCTGGTACATACACATCTGGCCAGCAAGGTAGCCAGTCCAATGAACCACCCCCTTCCACTACAATCCACCCTACAATGTTCCTGTCAGACCCCTCCCCCCACCCCCCCCAATGGGTCCAGCCAATGACACAGATTGCAGAACATCCTAAGATTGCCAACCTCCTAATGGAGAACAATCCCAGGAGGTCTAGCAGAAGAACCAGTGAGCCCAAGCCTGAGAGCCCCATCGCTGGACCTTCCAGGCCTTGGGACCCCTTTTACCGAAGGCCTGGAACTCCCCAAATCGAGGAGGACATCACCAACCAGAGTCCTCCTTCAGACAGAGCCTACCTGTTCCCCCAGATGAGCACCCACTCCAGAATCTATGGTGAAGAGGCTGGCTGTGGGCACTTGTGGAACAGCATGTAGAACGGCATGATACACACACCAAACCACACACACACTCACACAACTACTCAATAATACAATCACCCTCATAAGTGTGTGGGGGGATGAGATTATTACTACTCTGCAGTTATTAACACTTTAGAACTCGTAAAGCTCCTTTTTATCTCGGCACAGTACAGCGTTTACTCATTTTTAATTGATCCTAAAGCTGGAATCTTTTACAGGAAGGTATACTTTGAGGTGCAACCTTCTAGGCAAATGATAATATTCAATTTACACTGGGATGTACGTCCTACAACACAACAGAACACGGAACTCCTCACTGCAACACCGAGCTCACTCTTTTAAACCACTCAACTAAGTACTGACTTAGTGAGCTTGCTACTCTCCGAGGGGTAGGGTTGTCAAGACTAACTATGATGATGATAATGGACTCTGACTCTTCAACAGTTCTCAGATTCAGAACAGAAACAACTCAGAAACAGAACAGAAGCAGATTCAGAAACAGACTGACAGAACAGAACAGAACAGACAGATTTCAGAACTTCTACTTTAATTCATACTCCTTCTAAACAGACCTTGGCAGTACTCAGATGGAACAGAACAGCGACACTGATTCTTATTCACTCAGAACTTAAGCACACTTATCAGATCCTGAAGTTATCTCTATTCCTCGAGGTGAGCTCGTTCTGTATATACGATGCTCGAAGCTACTGTTACGATTTATTTACTTTTTACCCTTCAGAACCTTCACATTGGCACTATATGCATCACATGGGCAACGGTCGTATCAGCTTCTATAAATCTTCACCATCACCGTTGCCAATAGCTATTATTAGGACTATCATTTAGTATATAAGTAGCACGCTCTCAGCTGTAATACTCAGCTTTGAGCTAAAGTTTACAATCTTACTCTTCCCTCGATTCTCTCGCAACGTACTAGTCATTGAGCCGGTACTCAGTATCACAACCAGACACAACTGAGACTCCACTTGACTCGGGTGTAACCCAGCATAGTCAGGCGGTTTACTCTAGTTTGGTTTACCTGAGGCCAGCCCTAACAATTAGCTTGAAGCTTCCCTACATTTCCCTGAAGTGCTAGCCACCAGAGGAACCCATGAATATCACTCCTGACATCTCGACCCTTGAACTTAAAGTCTTAATCATCGCACTGGTAACAGCCGCCCTAGGTCTTGCAACAGTCATTGTTGCACTCGTATTCTTTGGTGCCCAAATCAGAGCGTGGTGTTCTAATGCCTGCTCATGAAGGAGGCAGCCAATTCGCTACCCCCGCCAACCACCTTACCACTACAACCCACCCTTCAATGTACCCCCAGGACCCCTCCCGCCGCCGTCAACCTACCCCGAGACAGAGATTGCAGGGGATGTTAGGATTAACGACCTCCTGCCCTACCTCGACCCCCGGCGACTTCCCAGATGACCTGACCAATCCACTGAGTCCAGAAGCCCCATCGCTGGACCTTCCGGAGCTTGGCACTCCATTCATACCCGAACTAGAACTCCCTCCCTCACCGGAGAGGAGGATATCACCAACTACTACGTCAACCCAATCGAACCAAATGAGGAGCCCACTCTCAGGGAGAGCAGGACTCTACCAGAGACCGAGGGAAGGAGTCTACGGGTTACGAACCCTAGTCCAAGAGGACGACTCTCCCCCAGCACCGCAACAATTTCCTCTGGCCCCACAGAGGCCAGCATTCCTACCCCCAGTAATGACCGCGAGGCCGGTCCTTCACTCCCACGTAGGGAGATGACAAGAACTCCAGACCAACAACCCCTTCCGATTACCACCCAGTGGAGAGTCGAGGTGGAGGGACGTAGCGGAATCCTCTGGACAGCAGATGATGGAGATCCGAGAAATATTGAGCGAGCTTGGGAGCTCCGAAACAGGAGATTATTGGTCGGCTGGATCGGAAGACCCCGTCCAGAGCAACAACCTGGAGAGAGCGATAACCGCTACAATCAGAGGCTACGAGACCTCAGCAGACATGAGAACCCACTCCACTACTGCGTGGAGGCCCAGCTTGGCATGCTCGAGCTTGGAGAGAACCCGTTCACCCTTATGGGGGAGGACAGAATCTGGCCGGACCTCTCCGAGGAACAGAGACTATTACTCGGCAGACGAAGCATTGCTTGGAACCTCAGAAGAAGAGACTACCTCCAACGAGGAGGAGTTGACTACGGAACCGTTGATCAATATAGAAGCCTCATCGCTCACCAACTATCCCTGGGAGAAATACGCTGGGAGAGGGTATATGGCCCCCGACCAGGGTGAATACTACCCCAAGGAACCCTACGAGAGAGAACGATCAATGAGCACAGTAGGCTTATTGACTTACTGGGACAGATTGAGGGGAGTTGGATCGACTCCCATGACAACCTCGACTATGATGAGTGGGCCCGAGAGGGGACCATTGACCGAAGTCTGGCAAGAGCAGGGGTCCACTTCGAACAACCCCTTCTACCCGACTCCACTACCTGACTCCCCCCCTCCATGAACCAGAATCCAGGGATATTACCCCTGGCCAACCCAAGGACGCCACTTCGCCGGGGCAGACCAAGGGACCAGTGAAAAGCAAAAATGGAATGAAGGGCTCGATCCGATGCAAGAGGAAGCGGCCCAGACAAGCAGAAATCTGGCCCAAGAACAACAAAGGCAAATGAAGGAAGAGTACGAAAAACTCAAAGAAAAAATGGAGGAATCTGCCAGATACTGGGACCTCGAACCAGTAGACAAAGGAAAGGGCCAAGCTGACCCACCAGCCGACCCACCAGTCAACCCTCCTCATATACCAGCACCACCACCAGTAAACCCCGAAAGGGGAAGGCCGGGTTATCCAACAGGGCCCCCCTCGATCGGACATCAGCGAGATCTCTACTCCGTACCCCGATGGCCTCCTAAATATCCACCACCGGAACTCCCTGACTGGCCCACCAGCTACACCAGCAACAGTGACCCATTCCCCTCCGTAAAACCAATCTTGCTACGCTCCCCCCTCCCCTTTGCCGGAGGCCATGACAACATAGTCCGATTCTTTGGGGACTGTGTTGTATATTTCAAAGTACACGACTCCTACTTCAACCCCACCCTAAAAGTCCCATTCGCCGCCTCCTACTTTGAAGGAGGGGCAGCCAAATGGTGGACAACTAAACGAATGGAGTACTATAGCGAGCGACATGAAAGGTTCCGCTACCCAACTTGGCCGCACTTCATGCGAATCGTTCAGGATCAGTTCATGGACGCCACAGCTAAAGAACAGCATGAAAGGAAGATGATGGATCTTCAAATGGGAAATGGGTCGGCGGTAGTATACTTCCAAAAGTTGGAAGCAGAAGCCCAACTAGCCGATAGGATCCACAACAGTGGAGATAGGGGAGCAATGGTCAGGGCACTCCGGCAAGGGGTACCCGAAGACTATATCCGGTTCATCACCGATATAGGAATGAACATCCCCCGCGACTATAGAGAATGGAAGGCCCGCGTCATCGTAATGCACGAACAACGGTCGAAGTCCCAAGCCTACAATTGGACTAACTATGGGGGACGACACCCTGATAATCGCCCAAACAGTAACACCAGCAGTGGGCAAAAACCTGCTGGCGCGACAAGTGGGTCAGGAGATAAAAAGACTGCCACCGGAACAACCTATGGAGGGGCTGGGAAGCCCATGGACATAGACTGGATGCGAGCAGAAGGAAGGTGCTTCAATTGCAACCAGAAGGGACACCTGTCCAGGGACTGCAAGGAACCAAGAAAGGAAAGGAGGAAGTGGAACTCGCAGGAGCTGCGAGCACTACTCGCCACTGCCGAGAAAGAGGAAAAACAAGTTGAGGAGAAGACGCCCCCGACCACGAAGATAGAGGAAGTAAAAGACGGGGCCGACAAGTGAGCGATTCCACTTGTTCGGCCGGACTTATTAAGAACCATGGTGCGTGCTCGCTTCCGACTGGTCGGACTTATTGTACTTCTGTAGTTACTCCATGTTTACGTACAATGCATTCGAATATACCCACTTTGACACCTTCCAGAACGACTGCACCAAAAGAATTGCACAACCGTTACGCTCCGCTTGCGGAGCCAGAAGAAAGTATAAAAATACCTCCTGAAACCCCCCAACCACCCAGTACTCCCCTGGATCGAAACCCCCCCTCTGACCATTCGAGAGCACCAGCGATCCCGGCATGTCCTCTCAAGGCGCGAGAACGCACCCAACTGTGTTGAGTCTGAACAACGTTCAATCGCCAGATGCAAAGGGAACAACCCTTAGGGAAGCCGTCTTGTCAAAGGGGGGACCCGACGAAAGGACAGACAACAATGAAGACCAGGAAGAAGAGCGGCGAAGACTCAAGGCAGCAAGACCCGATGACCCGGATCGTAGGGAAGGGCCCCCCAAAGATCGTCACCCGGCACCGGAAATCGCAAGCACCCGCAAGAAGGGCCGAACGGGGGCCTGCACGCCCCAAAAGTGTTGAGGTACCCGACGAGGACGATGACACGTCGTATCAAATATGGAAGGAGAAACAACAATGGGAGGAAGAGAGAGAGAGACGAGACTCCCCCATCCCCGCTAAAGACCAGGTGCACATCCCTCCCCGGGGGTATACCTGGTACAGACCCTTTGAGGTCAACTGGACCCTCCGGGCGATTAGGGAAGCGTACACCGAATCGGAAGCATGAGCCGCTCTTTCACTCTGGGTCCATCGGGACCGGGTCGGCGAGATCATAGCTGACCTGATCGATGAGCTCAAAGAAGGGGGAGAGGCTGCTAGAGAAAGACTTTACGAACTACGAGAACCCATTTGTTATATCCGCCGAACAGAGAGAGCCTCATCACGGGACCTGATCCTTCCAATCCAAATTGAAACCCTTACCAACAGACGAACCCTAGAAATGAAGGGACTCGTCGACAGCAGCTGTACCAGAAGCTCCATAAACCGAGCTTACGTGGAAAAGCATCAACTCCCAACCACGAAAGCCGTGGTACCCATCCCCGTCTACAATGCCGATGGCTCCCGAAATAAGGCCGGGGATGTCACCGAGTTCGTAGAATTAAGGATGACGATCGGTGGCCATAGCAAGAGAATTGACCTCGCAGTCACGGACCTAGGAAGGAAGGACATCTTCCTAGGCCACGACTGGCTAAAGCGACACAACCCAGTTATCAATTGGAAGACCGGAAAGATCACGTTCGCCCGCTGTCAATGCCACAAAAACCCTTTCCCCCTACCCGATGCTGACCCAGAAGACCGATGGGACGAAGAATTAGAGGAGGGAGAAACCATTTTGGCAGTCGACATACAACAAGCTCTAGAAATCAGAGCAACACACCACGCAAACGACCTAGCCGCCCAGGCAAATGCCGGAAAAGCGAAAAGAACCTTTGAGGAAATGATACCGCCGGCCTATCGAGAATTCCAAGACCTCTTCTCTAAAGAGAACTTTGATGAGCTCCCGGAACGAAAACCCTGGGACCACGCAATCGAGCTAACCCCCAATGCGCAGTCAACCCTAGACTGTAAGGTGTACCCCCTTAATCGCCACGAGCAGGAGGAGCTCGACAAATTCCTGGATGAAAACTTAGCCACAGGACGGATACGTACCTCCAAATCACCCTTTGCGTCACCATTCTTCTTCGTCAAAAAGAAGGATGGATCGTTATGCCCAGTACAGGATTACAGGAAACTCAATGAGATGACTATCAAGAACAGATACCCACTCCCGCTCATCTCGGAGTTGATGGACAAGCTCAAGGGAGCAAAGTACTTCACCAAACTGGACGTCAGATGGGGATACAATAATGTACGGATCAAACAGGGAGACGAGCAGAAGGCTGCGTTTCGGACCAACCGAGGCCTCTTCGAACCAACGGTAATGTTTTTTGGCCTCACGAACTCGCCGGCTACCTTCCAGTGGATGATGAACGACATCTCCAAGGACTTGATTGCGGAGGGGAAGGTCACCATCTATCTTGACGACATCCTTATCTTCACCAAGGATCTCCCAGAACACCGGGCGATCGTGAGACGGGTACTTCAAAGGCTAAGGGAGCACAAGCTGTTCCTGAAAGCCGAGAAGTGCGAGTTTGAAATGCTGGAAACCGAATACCTCGGAGTAATCATCAGCGAAGGGGCAATCAAGATGGATCCGGTAAAAGTCAAAGGGATCACTGAGTGGCCGACACCGACAAAAAAGAAGGAGCTACAATCGTTTCTGGGCTTCACCAACTTTTATCGACGATTCATAAAAAATTATTCGAAAATTGTCCGCCCTATGACTCAACTTACTGGAAATGCACCCTGGACATGGGGCGCCGCCCAGAATCAGGCATTTCAACAGCTGAAGAAACAAATGGCTGAAGACGTAATCCTGGCAATGCCAACAGAAACAGGGAAGTTCAGGGTAGAAGCCGACTCAAGTGAAGGAGCAATAGGCGCCATCCTCAGCCAACAGCAAGATGGAAAATGGAGGCCAGTTGCGTTCCTTTCCAAGGCCCTTACAATCACGGAAAGGAACTATGAAATCTATGATAAGGAACTACTGGCCATCATGCTCGCCCTTGCGAAATGGCGTCATTACCTCATGGGAGTGGCCGACACCTTCGAAATCTGGACCGATCACCAGAACTTACAATACTTCAGGAAGCCCCAAAAACTCAACCGCTGACAAGCCAGATGGGTGACAGAACTCACGGAGTACCATTTCACCCTCTCCCACAAAGCCGGCACCGCCAATAGGAAAGCCGACCTACTGAGTCGCCGGGATGACCACAGCCAAGGCAAGCAGGACAATGAAGATATAATTGTCCTGAAACCCGAACATTTCCAGGCAATGATCATGCCCACCTATGAAGAAACCCACACTAAGATCAAGGATATCACCAGAGATCATGGGAAATGGGATCAAGGCATCGCAGGATCCCTCAATCATGAAAGGGGGATAACCGAAGCAAACGGACTCCTCCACTACGACAGATGAATCTACATCCCAAGAGACCACATGCTTCACGGGGAAATCATATCCTGCTCCCACGACCACATCACCGCCGGTCACCCAGGAATTGCCAAAACAAAGGAGCTTGTCCAGCGAGAGTTCTGGTGGCCAAAGCTTCATAAAGACATTGAAGCCTACGTCAAGGCGTGCGAGACCTGCCAGCGAACCAAGACGAGCACACAAGCAAAGGTGGCTCCCCTCCACCCAAATGAAATCCCTTCCGAACCCTGGACTCATATTTCGGTAGACATGATAACCGGTCTCCCCGAGTCGAATGGATTTGACGCTATCCTGATGATCATCGACCGTTTCTCAAAAGAAATGGTCCCAGTAGCCTGCAACATGGAATTAACCTCAGAAGGATATGCCAAGATACTACGAGACCACGTTTATGCATGATATGGAATGCCCAATGTCGTAATCTCCGACCAAGGCCCCCAATTCGTCTCCAATTTCATGAAAGACCTCTACAAATTACTCGACATAACCCCGAGCGCATCCACAGCGTTCCACCCACAAACCGATGGACAAACAGAGAGGGCCAACCAGGAGATCGAAAAATACCTCCACATATTCGTCAATCACCTACAAAACGATTGGAGTGAATGGTTAGCAATCAGTGCCTTCGTCCATAATAACCATATCCATTCTGCCACAGGCAAAAGCCCGTTCATGGTCAACTATGGACAAAACCCTAGGATCGTCCCTAACTCCCACCGAGCCAATCCCTTTACCAACCCTACCGCCCAGTCCTTTTCAGACAGAATGAAGACTATCCATACCGAGGCAAAAGCCTCACTCAAAGAAGCGGCAGACAAGATGAAAACACAGTACGACAAAAGGAAACGACCGGCAATCAATTACCAGGTCGGAGACCGAGTATGGCTCGACAGTTCACATCTGAGCCTCCCATGCCCAAAGAAGAAGCTCGACGACAAACGAGTAGGACCCTTCCTTATTCTGAACAAATATGGTGCCTCCGCCTATAAATTGAAACTCCCACCTCATTGGAAAATTCATCCCACCTTCAACGAGAAACTCCTCTCCCCGTATACTCCACCCGCATTCCCCAACCAAGAACAACCACCTCCACCTCCACCTGACTTAATTGAAGACGAGGAGGAATATGAAGTGGAAGAAGTCTTAGACCATCATACCAGGAAAGTCAGAGGGAAAAGAGGAGAACTCCCAGTAATCGTCACCGACTACTACATCAAATGGAAAGGCTGGACCCGGGAACACAACAGCTGGGTATGAGAAAAAGACATGGAACATGCCAGAAAGTCAATCAAAGACTATGAAAAGAAAGCTAAACGCGCGGGCCGTCTCACAATAGCCTACGCATCTTCCATCCAAACCGCGACAGTCCAAATCAAAGTCAAAAAATTCCCAAGAATGATCCTGGATGGGAAATACGATGACAATGGAGTACTCAGCTACAAAACACAGGCAGGCGACAGAAGCCAGGAATGGATAAAAGACCCACCAGACTACCCACCAGACGTACACCAAGAAGAGCGCGAATGGGAACCCTAATGGCAGTCAGGATGACTGCCTTAACGAGAGGGTAATGTTATGATTTATTTACTTTTTACCCTTCAGAACCTTCACATTGGCACTATATGCATCACATGGGCAATGGTCGTATCAACTTCCATAAATCTTCACCATCACCATTGTCAACAGCTATTATTAGGACTATCATTTAGTATATAAGTAGCATGCTCTCAGCTGTAATACTCAGCTTCGAGCTAAAGTTTACAATCTTACTCTTCCCTCGATTCTCTCGCAACGTACTAGTCGTTGAGCCGGTACTCAGTATCACAACCAGACGCAACTGAGACTCCACTTGACTCGGGTGTAACCCGGCATAGTCAGGCGGTTTACTCTAGTTTGGTTTACCTGAGGCCAGCCCTAACAGCTACAAACTTATTCCTTTATTACAGTACTTGCTTTCTACATGCACACTGCAACTCGGGGGTTCAAAACTTGTATACTACACCGGACTCCTAGCTACTTATACTAAAACAACTATTAATTACAAATATCACTGCAGTCTCCAGGTAACTAGACTCCTATGCATACAGCCCACCGCTGCTGCAGTCCTGCTTGGTGTCTGACTCGGTGTTGCTGTATGTGGTTTAGTTTCCATGTCGAGCTCACTAAGGTTTCACAAGCGCTCGCTAATCTCAAGTCCGAGGACATATCTCCTGACCGATAGTGGTCATGCCGCATCTAGCCTCAGCTCTTATTCAATCATTCTTCCAGAAGTAGTTCTTACTGGCAATGGTTCCTCGATAGTGTGACCACTGCAAAGGCACTCATCATACAATGGCTTGCACATTGGTTTATTGTCTTATCTTATCTCTCGCATGGTTTCTGGACCGGGCTCCTCAGGTATGGTGCGTCACTTTAATTTAGTACGCACCGATCGTTTTCAATTGCAAACCTTTTCATCTTTGTTTAAAGGAGTGAGCTCTCCTGGTAATGGACAACTACCGATGGCCAAACAGGGTTTATGAACTTTCTGTCAAGCTAGCCTGTCAAGTACAAGCTGTAACTAAGTCCCAGTTTGGGTCTGTCACATCATGTCATTTAGACAGGTAGTATTATTGTTTAGAGGTACTTATTATGTACACTCACTTAGTCCTTAGGCCTGTTTCTCTCCTTGTACTGTAGTACCAGGTATATTCACTAGATCGCAAAATTACATGTATGGAATGTCTGCAGTCATAACAACAGGCTACAAACCCCAATCTGTGAAGAAGACTCCCCTCTGACTCCTCTTCTGAATCTTCCTCCCCAGACCTGGAGGCCATCCCTGTTCACCAGACCCTGGGAGCAGGCCCTCTCAATCCATTCAGGGCCCAGCTCCAGGAGACTATGTGGAGGTCAAGGGAAAGCCAATTATTTGGCCAAGAACTGACAATGACACCACAGACAACCACCAGCAGGTGCAGGAGCTCAGAAATGAGTGCCTACTGGTTGCTTGAGTCAGAAGACTCACACCAATCTGACAGCAGTGGGAGATAAGGCAACAATACAATGACAGGCTACGAGGCCTTAGTAGAAATGAACCCTCTCATCCCTGAAGAGTCAAAGAACAGCTCACAGAGCACAAACTCACTGAGAGTCCCTACTTACCCAGATGCACCAGACAGGGTCTGGCCAGAGCTCTCCAACCACCAGCGATGCCTTCTTGGAGCCCAGGCAGAGGCCTGGGACCTTAGAAGAGCAGACTACCTCAGACAAGGAGGACAAGATCCTAGAAGCATTAAGCTATACAGAGGGCTCCGCGGGTACAAGCTTACCCCATGGTAGCAACAATAGGAATGAGTATATGGACCTCGACCTGGAAGGAGGTTACAAAGTGGGACCCTATGAGAGAGAACAGAGGGAGAACAAGAGTACCTTTTTGAGGAACTGGGGGCTCTACAAGCAACCTGGGAGAGAAGCAATTGTGACCTCACCTATGATGAGTGGATCAGCAAAGATCAGATACAGGATACAGTGAAACAGACCCATTAGGAGGTATTACTGCCAGGAATCCATTTTGGCCTCTGAGGCCTCTACCTGATTCCCCCCCCTCAAACCAGGACCCAGGGATACTACCTCTGGCTGACCCACAGTCGACTCTTTGCAGGATCAGGAGAAGCCAGTGGATCTAAGAAGGAAGAGTACACAAAGGACAGAAAACTCCTCATCCCAAAAGAAATCATGACCACAAAAGTGGCCACCACACAAGAAAGAAAGGAGATAGAAGATGAGATTGAAAGGTATCAGGAAAAGGCCTGGCAGTTAACTGGCTACTGGAACCTCAATTCGGTTGAAGGGAAAGGTAAGGGCCTGGAAGAACCAGCTCCCCCAATTCCCCCCAGACCCCACAAAGGAAGACGACCACCGGACCCCTCCTCTGGACCCTCTTTGATTGGACATCGGTGAGACAGCTTCTCGGTCCCACAATGACCCCCAAAATACCCAAGGCCTCCCAACGATGACTGGCCAACTGGCCCTGCTGCCAATGAAGATGCAATCCTCTCCATCAAACTAGTTCTACTATGCACCCCCTCCTTTAAAGGGGAACATGACAATATAGTCGGGTTTTTTGGGGACTGCATCACCTACTTTGAAGTCCATGACTTCTACTTTAATGCCACCCTAAAGGTCCCATTTGTGGCCTCCTATTTTGAAGGAACCACAACCAGGTGGTGGACCAACAAACAAATGGGGTTCTATAGCAACCAACTGGGAAGGTTCCGATACCTGAACTGGCAGGACTTTATGCACCTCATCCAGGACCAATTCATGGACCCAGCTATTAAAGAATTCACAAGAAACAGATGATGGACCTTAGGATCGGGAATGGGTCAGCCATAAAGTATTTCCAGAAACTGGAAAAAGTGCAACTGGCTGACAGAGGTCATGATAGTGGAGATAGGGGAGCCATGGTCAGGGTAGTCTGACAGGGAGTACCTGAGGACTATGTCAAATTCATAACAGACATGGGAATCAATATCCCCATCAAATACAACAAATGGAAGGCTCACATCATTACCATGCACGATGAATAAGGAAAGTCCCAGGCCTATAATTGTACCAACTATGGAGCTCAACAGCCTGACAACCTGTTAGGATCGTGCCAATAGGATGAAGTGAAAGGAATGCACACCGTGGAATCTGCGGAGTGCGTGGGGCTTGGCAAAGCTATTAGCAACATCACCCTTGGGTCGAGGCCCAAAGAAGGATTATGGATGGAGTACGCAGGATTATGATCTCTAGGATCAAAGGTTAAGTCCAACGGCTATCGGAGTCCACGGACGTAGAGAGATGGATTATGGCTTGAGGGCCGAAGAGAGTGAGGATGAGAGTTATTGGGCTAAACCAAGTTGATATTTGAACTGAGGTTATGTACTACTAAATGTACAGCTTATATACTAAGACGGAGTCCGACGGGTTGGGGTCTGGAATAGTGTAGGTATGGCTAGAGTGACATGATCTGGAATGTTCTGTATCTAGAGGAGTCGAGTATTCCATGGATTCCGATATAACACCTACTCGCTACCGTGACAGGTTCTAGGTGTAATAAATGAATATGTGAAATAAGTAAATGAAATAGAGATATGAAATATGAGATAGAAACTGAGATTCAGAATCCGATGGATTCCGATGATTGACTTGGAGCTGGTGGAGTGGATGATGGACATTGTCCATGGAGTCTGCGGCATGATCGTTACAGTATCCCCCCTTTAGCGTTCTTGCCCTCAAGAACACAGATCCCGATGGCCAGGGGTACCGCGTGGAATTTGTGAGTGAGGTATCACATGATTTTCACCTCTTGACTTGTAACCACCACCATCTTGTTGGTAGGAATTCTTTTGCTTTTCTCTAAGTCTCTTTCTCTGTCACTCCTAACAATGATGAATGCCTACCGATGGTCAAAGACTCCCGAGGCATACGAGGCACCTGCCACTCCTGAGGACTTGGAGGTGGATGAACTGGCGGTGTTCTACGCTGGCAAGGATGGTGAGGAGGAACTTTATCGGAGTGCTGTGGAGGCCCACAAAATGTGGGTAGTGGAAAAGCTCAAGGTGGAGAAAGCCGCAGTGGCTGCTGAGGCAGCACAGCAAAGGGCCCAAGAAAGGGCAAAGAAATTACAAGAGTTGAAGTTAAAGAAGGAGAAGGAGGCCATGGAGAAGCGGGCAGAGGAGGAGAGGCTGGCAAGAGAGGCAGAGGAGTGGAGGGTTGCTGCAGAGAAGAGGGCAGCAGAAAAGAAGAGGAAGGAAGAGGCGGAGAAGAAGAGGCTGGCTGCGGTAGAGTCCGAGGCCATGCAGACGAGGTGTCTGCTGTGGGAACAAACTGAGTTGGTGAAGAAGGCCGTGGAGGCCACAGCTGCTGCTGCGCAGGCTGCCAAGGGGGACAATGAGGAGGCTGCAGAGACTGCAGATAATGAGAAGGAGAAGGCGCATGAGGAATTGCGCCGGAAGAAGAAGGAGAAGGGGAAAGCGAAGGCGACCAGGGCCATGGAGGGGTTGAGAAAGAGAAAGAGGTTGACAAGGTCGATGATAGAAAGTGAGGATGAGCAGACCGTGGGGCCATCGGAGGAGCGGCCAGCTAAGAAGGTCAAGGGGAAGGTTGTGGGATGTGAGGAGTTCCATGGGTCTGGTGTGTGGACTTGGAGTTGATTTCTTATTTGTTTGCTGATTTGTTGTTTTAGAGAAGTGTGGGCATTGTCGGGCCGATGGTGCCCGATGTGTTATGTCCACAACAATGAGGTCCTGCGAACGATGCAGGATCCACGAGGCAAAGTGTCTGTGGACCTGTAACGATCATGCTGTGGACTCCACGGACCTCACCCAATCATCCACTCCACCGGATCCAAGTCAATCATCGGATTCCATCAGATTCTGAATCCCGGTTTCTACCTCATTTCATATCTCTATTTCATTTTACTTATTTCACATATTTCATTTATCACACCTAGAACCCATCACGGTAGTGAGTAGGTATTATATCAGAGTCTACGGAATACTCGACTGCTCTAGATACAGAACATTCCAGATCATGTCACTCTAGCCATACCTACACTATTCCAGACTGCGACCCATCGGACTCTGTCTTAGTATATAAGCTGTACATTTAGTAGTACATACCTTAGTTCGAATATCAACTTGGTTTAGCCCAATAACTCTCGTCCTCACTCTCTTCGGCCTTCAAGCCATAATCCATCTCTCTACATCCGTGGACTCCAATAGCTGTTGGACTTCACCTTTGATCCTAGAGATCATAATCCCATGGACTCCGTCCATAATCCTTCTTTGGGCTTTGACCCAAGGGTGATGTTGCTAATAGCTTCGCCAAGCCCCACGCACTCCGCGGAATCCACGGCGTGCATTCCTTTCACTTCTTCCTATTGGCACGATCCTAACAGTATATTCGAACTCAAACCCTTGAGTCAAAATTTTTAGAAATGTCTAACACTACCCTCGATCACTCACAAACCCAATCCTCCTCCACGGCTCCACCCATAACCCGTCTCTCCATGCGCAACATTCCTGCCTCTGCATCGAAAGAGGATCATACCCTCTTCGGCAAGGACTCAGCCTCCACACAATGTTCATGTAGGGAAACCTACACTCACAGTGGTTTCACCGCCCGCCAATCCGATGTCAACACTACCCCCAATCTGTTCTCTGCGGACTCCGCTAGCATGAACGGATGGGGCGGTTATCGAAGCATCGTCCCAGAAACCCTGCGCAATCAATCTGCACAGCCACTCTTCCCAGTCGAGGAAGAGGGTGACGATGGGGACCCCAGCGGCAGCGATGGTGAACCTGACTCTCCTAGCAATCGCAATCGCAATCAACGCGATCTGCGGTGCCCCAGTCCACCAGCTGGCCCACCAAATCCAGGTGGCCCTGGAGGTCCCGGAGGTCCCGGTGGTCCCGGCAGACCAGGCGGTAACCCTCCTAATCCTCCCAATCCTGATCCTAACGACGAGAACCACCTCATGATGAAATTCATGAACCTCCTCCGCGGCCTTACCCACCAAGCCAACAACCCCCCTCAGCAGATAGTCCATACCAAAGTCAAGGCACCGGACACCTTCGACGGGGCGGATCCATGGAGACTCAAAGCGTTCGTCGTCTCCCTGCAGTTGAACTTCAATGACAGGCCCAACACATTCACCGCGGACACCGCCAAAGTCAACTACACCATCTCCTTCCTCTCTGGTGTCGCCCTCAACTGGTTCGAACTGGATATCCTCCACCCCAATCAAGCCAATCCTCCCACTTGGGCGTATTCCTATGCCGCCTTCCTTTCGGAGCTCCGTACCAATGTTGGTGCGTTCGATGCCGTTGGAGAAGCTGAAGATGAACTCGAAAATCTTCGGATGCGCGACAGAGATAGGATCATGAAGTACATAGTAAGCTTCAATCAACACGCCGCCATCATCGGTTACGGCGACAACTCCCTCCATCATGCCTTTTACTGTGGGCTTTGCTCATGGATCAAGGATGACATGGCTCACCACGGAAAACCCAACAACCTCCATGATATGCGTACCCTTGCCCAGGAGCTTGACGCTCGCTACTGGTCTAGGAAAGCTGAGATCTCCTGGGAAAACTGTGACCGGCCCTCCACCTCCTCCACCTTCAAACCTAAGGGTTCGGGTTCTAACCCGAGCTCTTCCAACAACTCCGCGGCTCCGAAATCCTACGGTTCCACCGCGGGTTCATCATCCACCTCTTCTTCCTCCGGCTCCACAGGTGCCCCCAAGAAGCCCTACGCTGACAAGCTAGGCAAGGACGGTAAGCTCACACCCGAGGAAAAGGAATGCCGCCGCAAGAATGACCTCTGCATGTTCTGTGGCAACCAACACAAGACCGAGGACTGCAACAAGCCCAAATCCGTGGCTTCCACGCATGGACGTGCAGCTGAGGTCTCTGACCCTACTCCTGCCTCTCTCGATTTGGCTCCTTCGGAGTCGGAAAAATAGAGAGCAACCCTGCTTCCTCCATGCAAGGACAGGGTTGCGTTGACTGTCATTGCATTTTGGAGATCGTAACCCTCAACGCCGCCGCTCTTTCCACCCATTCCCTTACCATATCCCTATCCAGTGAAATCGGCTCCGGATCGGAGTTCGATGGATCTCCTATATCCACAATCCTACGTTTTCTTGCTCTAGTCCATTCTGGTTCCAGCCATTGCTTCATTGACTCAAAGTACGTTAACGATCACAACATCCCTACCAACTCCATTCCTCCTGTACAACTTCAGTTTCTCGATGGCTCCGCCGGATCTCACATCTCACAATCTGTTACTCTCTCTGTATGATTCCCATCGGGAGATATCATTCCTATCGACTTCTATGTCACATGTCTTGATTCATCATGTAACCTCGTCCTGGGATACACCTGGCTCTCCTGCAACAATCCGTTGATTGACTGGGCAAAGCACAGTATCACTTTCCGTTCAAAGCTATTTGGTGCATCTGTTCCAGATGTTTCTGCAGCCTCCGATGCAACAGCGCCAGCTCGCAAGGACCCTTCAGGTCCTATCCCATCCAAACCACCTCCGAGATCCCAACAGACTCCACCAACATGTGAGCCTATCTACTCATACCTGTCCATCCCATCATTTTCCGCTTCGGTTGCCCCCAACATATCTATCATTTCCGAGGCTGCTTTCGTACGAGGTTGCGCAGAGGAGGGTGCACAACAGTTCACACTCCAACCTTCTATGCCAAGTGTCAGTGGCCAGGCTGCTTCCGCGGCTCTGCTGGATTTATCTGATGTTCCACCGGAGTATCATAACTTCGCCGATGTGTTCAGTGACTCTCTCTCAGAGAAACTCCCCGAGCATTGTCCTTACGATCTCAAGATCAACCTTGAGGAAGACTCTTCACCTCCACTCGGACCCATCTATTCCCTCTCCAAATCTGAACTCAAAGCCTTATGTGATTTTATCGACAATAATGTCCGTAATGGTGTCATCTCTCCCACACATTCTCCCCACAGAGCTCCGGTGCTCTTCATCAAGAAGCAAACTGGTGAATTCAGACTCTGTGTCGACTTCCGCGGCCTTAACAAAATCACAAAAAAGGACCGCTATCCACTTCCTCTCATATCCGATCTTCTTGACTCCACACATTCCACGCGCATATATACCAAACTCGACCTCTGCCACGCCTACCATCTAGTCCGTATTGCCTACGGAGATGAATGGAAAACCGCATTCCATACCCGCTATGGGTCCTTCGAATGGCATGTCATGCCATTTGGTCTTACCAATGCTCCCGTGGCTTTCCAATGGTTCGTCAACGACATTTTCGCAGACATGCTCGATGTCTCTGTTGTTGTGTACCTCGACGATATCCTCATCTACTCTGACAATCCCGCAGAACACTGAAAGAACGTACGTGAAGTCCTACACAGACTGCGAGCCAACAGGCTCTACTGCAAAGGGTCTAAATGCGAGTTCAATTGGGATTCCGTGGAATATGTAGGCTATATCCTCTCTCCTGAAGGCTTATGAATGGCTGAAGACAAAGTCAAAGCTATTGTTGACTGGCCGATCCCGCGGAAGGTCAAAGATATCCATTCATTTCTTGGTTTCAGTAATTTCTACTGCCGCTTCATCTACGAATACAGTGAGATCATGCTTCCTCTAACTCATCTTACACGCAAAGGTATTCCGTGGAAATTCGATGACAAATGCTTAGCAGCATTCAACTCGTTGAAACAGGCTTTCACTCACGCTCCTATCCTTACCCATTGGATCCCCGACCGTCAACTTGTCATGGAAACCGACGCATCCGACTACACTATTGCCGCTATCCTCTCAATCTACCTTGGTGATGGGGAAATTCACCCTATATCCTTCTTGTCCCGCAGTCTCCACGGAGCCGAACTCAACTATGATACCCATGATAAAGAGCTTCTCGCCATCTTTGAAGCCTTTAAATACTGGTGCCATGACCTCGAAGGCTCCGTGGAATCCATCAACGTCGTTACTGATCACAAAAACCTTGAGTACTTCTCTACGACCAAGGTCCTGACACGCTGACAAGTCTGCTGGTCCGAATTCCTTTCCCAATTCAACCTAGTTATCCGATTCCGTCCAGGAAAATTAGGTGGGAAACTGGACGCACTCACTAGATGATGGGACATCTACCCTAAAGAGGGGGATAGTCAATATGCTCAAGTCAATCCTCACAATTTCTGCCCTGTATTTACTCAAGAGCAACTCTCCACTTCTCTCTGCGCTACTTTTCTTGAAGGTCCTGTACTCTGCGCCAGTGCAATCATGGATGTAGACCAATTGCATTCTGATATCAAGCTCGCACAACCCGTGGATTCCATGGTGACTGAAGGCTTCTGCCTTGCTTCTTTCCCTTCCAATCCTTCCCAGTGGTCTGTAGACGAGTCAGGAATACTCTGCCTTGACAATCACATCTACGTCCCAGACTCCACAGACCTCTGTCTTCGTGTCCTCCAAAACAATCACGACCACATCTTGGCAGGTCATTTCGGTCAAAACAGGACTCTTGAATTAATCTGACGGAATTACACATGGCCACAAATGCATGAATTCGTTCGCCACTACGTCAAATCCTGTACTACCTGTGGTCATAACAAAACACCTAGACACCGTCCATTCGGCTTACTCAAACCCTTGCCTGTACCAGAACAGCCATGGGATTCCATCTCCATGGACTTCATTGAACAGCTCCCGGAATCCAATGGATTCACTGCCATTCTTGTTGTTATCGACCGTGCAAGTAAACAAGCCATCTTCATTCCCACTCATGACACCATCAATTCCTCGGAGCTAGCTCAGCTCTTCGTCACCCATGTCTTCTCCAAGCATGGTGTTCCCAACCACATCACTTCCAACCGTGGCTCTGAATTTGTCTCCCAATTCACTCGCACCCTAGCCAAATCTCTCGATATGGAGCTTCACTTCACTTCTGGTTATCATCCGGAAGCCGACGGACAAACTGAACACGCTAACGAAACCCTTGAACAATACATCCGTATCTATTGTTCATATCAACAAGACAATTGGGATACCTTACTACCCATTGCCGAATTCGCATACCATAATGCTCCGAACGCTTCCACCGGAATTTCTCCATTCTTTGCTAATAAGGGTTACCATCCTAACATCACGGTGTACCCTGAACGCGACATTGCCTCTGCCTGGGCCCGCGATTTCACAGTCAACCTCGACGATCTTCACCAATTCCTTAGAGACGAAATCACTCATGCTCAGTCTCGATACAAATTCGAAGTGGACAAACAACGGTCCCCAGCTCCGGATTTCAAAGTAGGTGACAAGGTCTTCCTTAACTCCAAACACATCAGGACTACTCGCCCTACTGCCAAATTCTCTGAGAAATTCCTCAGACCGTTCGATATCATTTCTCAGCCTGGATCCCATTCCTTCACGCTCAAACTTCCCGTGGACCTCCATTCTATTCACCCTGTATTTCACGTCTCACAGTTGGAACCCATGGAAATCAATACCATTCCTAATCACACCCAACCACCTCCACCTCCTGTGGAAGTCGACGGAGAAGAGCAATTCAAGATCGCACAGATTCTTGATTCCAAGCTCAACTGTCACTTCCATTGTCCACTCCTCTACCGTGTCCAATGGTTGGGCTATGAAGGTACTGATGAAGAATTTGCCTGGATCCCCACTACAGAGTTCTCCACGGAAGACTACATTGATGACTTCCATCGTCGTTACCCAGACAAACCAGGACTGTTATCCAAGGTCACCATTTGCAAGGTCTCAGTCAAGACCTCACCTATCTCTTCCTGATCAGCCATTCCATCGGTTCCCGTCAGATTCCGTCTCCCCAATTTCAAATTTGATTCTGGGAAACTATTGCAAATTCATTGCCTAATTGGGAATGGACTCCGCCAGACATATTCTTGACTTCATCCTTTCTTCACACCATTTTCAGATCATCATCAAAAATATACATTTCTATGCCCCTCCGGGTGCGCTATACTACCTATCTATCTACAAATATCCAAAATATATATAAAAAGAAGCTAGGCATCTGCGGACCCGCGGGCCTCTCCACTGTCCACTTCCTTCCCTTTCCCCTTCAACTTCTTCATCCACTCTGCCATCCCAGGCACTCCTTCTGCCATGGACTCCGGTAACATCTCCGGCCTGGCCACCTCGCTCTCGTCCAACTCCCCCTCGGAGTCCTCAACCAAAAAATCTTCACCCCCTTTCAAATACTCCTTCCATAATGCCCACTCAATCCGTAGGCCTCCAAGGCAGTAAAATCCTGCCCACGTCTCCCTAAACCTCTGACTCGCTGCGATCAACTTCTCTAATGCCCCTTCTCCGTGGCTTCCGCGCCAGTAACCAATGTTGGCCAGTTCAAATGGATCCTGTCCATTGAACTCTGCAGAAGCCAGGTGTGCATGGAACACCTGGGCGACATCTTGATCCAGTCGCAACCGCATAACCCGATGGAGGGCCTCTGGTGTCGCTCCTTTCAGGTCCCTAAGTTCCTCCAGGGAAACCTCCCACTCCTCTGTGGACGCCGCCTCAATAAAATCTTGAGGGTATTCAAGGGCATCGCCTTCCTCGAAGTCATCAACAAGGTCATCAACACGTCCTCCAATGGATGCCAACTCCTTCTCCACCCTTTCCAACCATTCCTCCACATCATCAAACCTTGCATGCAAACTATGCAGCAAGGCCACGACCTCCTCCATCGCCGTCGGTTCCGTCTCCTCCGTCCAGAGGCACTTAGCCTTGCATATCCTGCAACACTCACAAGACTGCATTGTTGAGGACATTATACATCGGGCTCCGTCGGCCCGGCACTGCCCACATTTATCTAACAAACAATCAGCACAAATAAAATCAATTCACTCCAAGTCCACTCACCGGATCCGTGGAACTCCTCATGTCCCACAACCTTTCCCTTTGGCTTCTTCGCTGGCCACTCCTCCGACGGCCCTGTGGTATGCTCATCCTCACTCTCCACTACCGATCTAGTCAACCTTTTCCTCTTTTTGGAACCCTCCGCGGCCCCGGTCGCCTTTGCCTTTGCCTTCTCCTTTCTCTTCCGGCGCAACTCCTCATGTGCCTTCTCCTTCTCATTATCCACAGTCTCCGCGGCCTCCTCACTGTCCCCCTCAGCAGCCTGCGCAGCAGCAGCTGTGGCTTCCGCAGCCTGCCTCGCGGCCAACTCTGTCTGCTCCTTCAATAGGCGCCTCGTTCATGCTGCCTCCTCCTTGGCCTCTGCCAGCCTTGTCCGTTCAGCCTCTGCGGCCGCCGCTTCCTCCCTCTTCTTCTCAGCCTCTCTTGCTACCCTCGCCTCCTCCACTCGCTTCTCCGCGGCCTCCGCCTCTTTTTTCAACTTCAGTTCCTGAAGTTTCTTTGCCCTTTCCTGGGCCTTCTTCTTAGCAGCCTCTGTGGCTGCCATGGCCTTTTCGGCCTTCATCTTCTCCGCGACCCACACTTCGTGGGCCTCCACAGCGCTCCGATACGCATCCTCCTCCTGATCCCTGCCAGCATAGAACACTGGCAGTTCCTCTACGTCCAAGTCGTCCGGAGTAGGCAGCACCTCGTATGCTTCTGGCGTCCTCAACCGTCGGTATTTGTTGGTCATCGTTGTAGGTGATGGAGAAAGAAAAAAGCAAGAGTTTCCTACCACTGAGATGGTGGTGGTTAGAAGTCAAGAGGTGAAAATCATGTGATACCTCACTCACAAATTCCACACGGTACCCCCGGCCATCAGGATCTGTGCTCTTGAGGGCAAGAATGCTAAAGGGGGGATACTGTAACAATCATGCCATGGACTCTATGGACCTCACCCAATCATCCACTTCACCGGCTCCAAGTCAATCATCGGAATCCATCGGATTCCGAATCCCGGTTTCTAACCCATTTCATATCTCTATTTCATTTTACTTATTTCACATATTTCATTTATCACACCTGGAACCCGTCACGGTAGCGAGTAGGTGTTATATCAGAGTCCATGGAATACTTGACTCCTCTAGATACAGAACATTCCTGTTAGGGCTGGCCTCAGGTAAACCAAACTAGAGTAAACTGCCTGACTATGCCGGGTTACACCTGAGTCAAGTAGAGTCTCAGATGTGACCGTTGCCCATGTGATGCATATAGTGCCAATGTGAAGATTCTAAAAGGTAAAAAGTAAATAAATTGTAACATTACCCTCTCATCAAGACAGTCATCCCGACTGTCATTAGGGTTCCCACTCGGGTTCTTCACTGTTTATGTTTTCCCAGTATGTTTTGACCAGTTTCTCCCATTTTCGGTGTTCATGGGGTGCTTCTGGGTAGTATGGCGGGTCCTTGATCCATTGTTGGCTTCCGTCAGCTGCTTGGGCTTTGTAGCTGACCGTTCTATTGTCATTGTATTTAGCATCCAAAATCATTCTTGGGAATTTTATGACTTCGAATTGATGTTTCCCTATTTCGATGGTGGATGTGTAGGCTATAGTGATTCGGCCTGCGTGTTTGGCCTTCTTTTCATAGTCTTTGATTGCCTTTCTGGCATGTTCCATGTCTTTTTCTCGTACCCAGCTGTTGTGTTCCCGGGTCCAGCCTTTCCATTTTACGTAGTAGTCGGTGACGACTACTGGGAGTTCCCCTCTTTTTCCTCTAACTTTCCTGGTTCGGTGGTCTAGAACCTCCTCAACTTCGTATTCCTCCTCGTCTTCAATTAAGTCAGGTGGAGGTGGTGGCGGTTGTTCCTGGTTGGGGAATGTGGGTGGGATGTATGGGGAAAGGAGTTTCTTGTTGAAGGTGGGATGAATTTTCCAATGGGGTGGCAGTTTCAATTTATAGGCGGAGGCGCCATATTTGTTAAGAATAAGGAAGGGGCCTACTCACTTGTGGTCGAGCTTCTTCTTTGGGCAGGGGAGGCTCAGGTGGGAACTGTCGAGCCATACTCGGTCTCCGATCTTATAATTGATCGCGGGTCGTTTCCTTTTGTCATACTGTGTTTTCATCTTGTTTGCCGCCTCTTCGAGTGAGGCTTTTGCCTCGGCATGGACGTTCTTCATTTTGTCGGAGAAGTCGGAGAAGGACTGGGCGGTGGGGTTGGTAAAGGGATTGACTCAGTGAGAGTCGGGGACGATCCTAGGGTTTCGGCCATAGTTGACCATGAATGGGCTTGTACCGGTGGTGGAATGGACACGGTTATTATGGACAAAGGCGCCAATTGCTAACCATTCACTCCAGTCGTTCTGTAGGTGATTGACGAATATACGGAGGTATTTTTCGATTTCTTGGTTGGCCCTCTCTGTTTGTCTGTCGGTTTGTGGGTGGAACACTGTGGAAGCGTTCAGGGTTATGTCGAGTAATTTGTAGAGGTCCTTCATGAAGTTTAAGACAAATTGGGGACCTTGGTCGGAGATTACTACACTGGGCATTCCGTATCGGGCATATATGTGGTCTCGTAGTATCTTTGCGTACCCTTCTGATGTTAGTTCCACATTGCAGGCTACTGGGACCATCTCTTTTGAGAAACAGTCGATGATCATTAGGATGGCATCGAATCCGTTTGACTCGGGGAGACCGGTTATCATATCTACTGAGATGTGAGTCCAGGGCTCGGAAGGGATTTCATTGGGGTGGAGGGGAGCTGCCTTTGCTTGCGTGCTTGTCTTGGTTCGTTGGCACGTTTCGCACGCTTTAATGTATGCTTCAATGTCTTTATGGAGTTTTGGCCACCAGAACTCTCGTTGGACAAGTTCTTTGGTTTTGGCAATTCCCGGATGGCCGGCAGTGATATGGTCATGGGAGTGGGATATGATTTCCCCGCGAAGCGTGTGGTCCCTTGGGACGTATATCCGTCCGTCGTAGTAGAGGAGTCCGTTTGCCTTGGTTACTCCTCTTTCATGATTGAGGGACCCTGCGATGCCCTGGTCCCACTTCCTGTGATCCCTGGTGGCATCTTTGACCTTGGTATGGGTCTCTTCGTCAGTGGGCATGATCATTGCCCGGAAATGTTCAGGTTTTAGGATGATTATGTCTTCGTTGTCCTGTTTGCCTTGGCTGTGGTCATCTCGTCGACTCAATAAGTCGGCTTTCCTATTGGCGGTGCTGGCTTTGTGGGAGAGGGTGAAATGGTACTCTGCAAGCTCCATTACCCATCGGGCTTGTCAGCGGTTGAGTTTCTGGGGCTTCCTGAAGTATTGTAGGTTTTGATGATCTGTCCAGATCTTGAACGTGTCGGTGGCTCCCATGAGATAATGACACCATTCCGCAAGGGCGAGCATGATGGCCAGTAGTTCCTTATCATAAATTTCGTAGTTCCTTTCCGTGACTGTAAGGGCCTTCAATAGGAACGCAACTGGCCTCCACTTCCCATCTTGTTGTTGGCTGAGGACAGCGCCTATGGCTCCTTCGCTTGAGTCAGCTTCCACCCTGAACTTCCCCGTCTCTGTCGGCATTGCCAGGATTACATCTTTGGCCATCTGTTTCTTCAACTGCTGAAACACCTGATTCTGGGCAGCTCCCCATGTCCAGGGTGCGTTTCCAGTAAGTTGATTCATAGGGCAGACAATTTTTGAATAATTTTTGATGAAACATCGGTAAAAGTTGGTAAAGCCCAGAAATGATTGTAGCTCCTTCTTTTTTGTCGGTGTCAGTCATTCAGCGATCCCTTTAACCTTTACCGGATCCATCTTGATTGCCCCTTCACTGATAATTACTCCGAGATACTCGGTTTCTAGCATTTCAAACTCGCATTTCTCGGCTTTCAGGAATAGCTTGTGCTCCCTCAGTTTTCGGAGTACCCGCCTTATGATCGTTCGGTGTTCCTGGAGATCCTTGGTGAAGATAAGGATGTCATCAAGATAGATGGTGACCTTTCCTTCCGCAATTAAGTCCTTGAAGATATTGTTCATCATCCACTGAAAGGTGGCTGGTGAGTTCGTGAGGCTGAAAAACATTACCGTTGGTTCGAAGAGGCCTCGGTTGGTCCGAAATGCAGCCTTCTGTTCATCTCCCTGTTTGATCCATATGTTATTGTACCCCCATCTGACATCCAGTTTGGTGAAGTACTTTGCTCCCTTGAGCTTGTCCATTAACTCCGAGATGAGCGGGAGTGGATATCTGTTCTTGATGGTCATCTCATTGAGTTTTCTGTAGTCCTGTACTGGACGTAACGATCCATCCTTCTTTTTGACGAAGAAGAACGGTGAAGCAAAGGGTGATTTGGAGGTACAGATTCGTCCCATGGCCAAGTTCTCGTCCAGGAACTTGTCGAGTTCTTCCTGCTCATGATGGTTGAGGGGGTAGACCTTACAGTCTAAGGTTGACTGCGCATTGGGGGTCAGTTCGATTGCATGGTCCCAGGGTTTTCGTTCCGGTAGCTCATCAAAGTTCTCTTTTGAGAAGAGGTCTTGGAATTCTCAATAGGCTGGCAGTATCATTTCCTCAAATGTCTTTTTTACTTTTCCGGTGTTTGTCTGAGCGGCTAGGTCATTTGCATGGTGTACTGCCCTGATTTCTAGGGCTTGTTGTATATCGACTGCCAGGATGGTTTCTCCCTCCTCTAACTCTTCGTCCCATCGGTCTTCTGGGTCAGCATCGGGTAGGGGGAAAGGGTTTTTGTGGCACTGACAGCGGGCAAACGTGATCTTCCCGGTTTTCCAATTGATAACTGGGTTGTGTCGCTTTAGCCAGTCATGACCCAGGAAGATGTCCTTTTTTCCTAGGTCCGTGACTGCGAGGTCAATTCGTTCGCTATGATCACCAATCATCATTCTTAATTCTACAAACTCAGTGACGTCCCCAGCTTTATTTCAGGAGCTGTCAGCGTTGTAGATGGGGATGGGTACTACGGCTTTTGTGGTTGGGAGTTGATGTTTTTCTATGTAAGCCCGATTTATGGAGCTTCCGGTGCAGCCGCTGTCGATGAGCCCCTTGGTTTCTAAGGTTCGTCTGTTGGTGAGGGTTTCAATGAGGATCGGGAGGATCAAGTCCCGTGATGAGGCTCTCTCTGTTCGGCGAATATAGCGAATGGGTTCTCGTAGTTCATAAAGTCGTTCTCTAGCAGTCTCTCCCCCTGCTTTGAGCTCATTGATCAGGTCGGCTATGATCTCGCCAACCCTGTCTCGATGAACCCAGAGCGAAAGAGCAGCTTGTGCTTCCGACTCGGTACGCGCTTCCCGGATTGCCTGGAGGGTCCAGTCGACCTCGAAGGGTCTGTACCAGGTGTACCCCCGGGGAGGGATGCGTACCTGGTCGTTAGCGGGGGTGGGGGGGTTTCGTCTCTCTCTCTCTTCCTCCTGTCATTGCTTCTCTTTCCATATTTGATATGACGTGTCATCGTCCTCGTCAGGTACCTCAACAAGGGTGGTGGGCGGCTTCTGGGGCATGCAGGCCCCTGTTTGGCCCTTCTTGCGGGCGCTTGCGGTTTCCAGTGCCGGGTGATGATCTTTGGGGGGCCCTTCCCTACGATCCCGGTCATTGGGTCTTGCTGCGTTGAGTCTTTGCCGCTCTTCTTCCTGGTTTTCATTGTTGTCTGTCCTTTCGTCGGATCCCTCCTCTGACAAGACAGCTTCCCTAAGGGTTGTTCCCTTTGCATCCGGCGCATCCGGCGATTGAACATTGTTCAGTCTCGACGCAGTTGGATGCGTTCCCGTGCCTTGGAGAGACACGCCGGGGATCATAGGTGCTCTTGAATGGTCAGAGGAGCCTAAGGGGGGGGAGTTCGGTCCAGGGGGGTGAGGGAGTAGGAAGTTCAAAGTCTGTTTTTATATCTTTTTCTGGCAAGCGGAGCATAACAGTTGTGCGATTCTTTTGGTGTGGTCAATTTCAAAGGGATTGAAGCAGGTATATTCGAATGCATGGGTGAACATTTGGTAACTACTACAGAAGTATGATAAGTCCGACCAGTCGGATGCAAGCACGCACCAGGGTTCTTAATAAGTCCGGCCGAGCAAGTGGAATCGCTCACTTGTCGGCCCCGTCTTTTACCTCCTCTATCTTCGTGGTCGAGGGCGTCTTCTCCTCGACTTGGCTTTCTTCTTTCTCAGCAGTGGCGAGTAATGCTCACAGCTCCTGCGAGTTCCACTTCTTCCATTCCTTTCTTGGCTCCTTGCAGTCCCTGGACAGGTGTCCCTTCTGGTTGCAATTGAAGCATCTTCCTTCTGCTCGCATCCGGTCTATGTCCATGGGTTTCCCTGCCCCTCCATAAGTGGTTCCGGTGGTGGTCTTCTTATCCCCTGACCCACTTGTCGTGCCAGCAGGTTTTTGCCCACTGCTGGCATTGTTGTTTGGGGCGTCGTCCTCCGTAATTGGTCCGGTTGTAGGCCTGGGACTTTGATCGTTGTTCGTGCATTGTGATGACACAGGCTTTCCATTCTATGTAGTCACGAGGGATGTTCATTCCTATATCGGTGATGAACCTGATATAGTCCTCGGGTACTCCCTGTCAGAGCGCCCTGACCATCGCTCCCCTATCTCCGCTGTCTTGGATCCTATTGGCTAACTGGGCTTCTGCTTCCAACTTCTGGAAGTATACCACTGCCGATCCATTCCCCATTCGAAGGTCCATCATCTTCCTTTCATGTTGTTCTTTGGCCATGGCATCCATGAACTGATCCTGGACGATGTGCATGAAGTTCCGCCAGTTTGGGTAGCAGAATCTCTCATGTCACTCGCTGTAGTACTCCATTCGTTTGGTTGTCCACCATTTGGCTGCTCCCCCTTCGAAATAGGAGGCTGCAAATGGGACTTTCAGGGTAGGATTGAAGTAGGAGTCATGTACTTCGAAGTATGCAACACAGTCCCCAAAGAATCGGACTATGTCATTGTGGCCCCCAGAAAAGGGGAGGGGGGTCCGTAGCAGGACTGGTTTCACAGAGGGGAATGGGTCGCTGTTGCTGGCATAACTGGTGGGCCAGTTGGGGGGTTCCGGTGGTGGATATTTAGGGGGGCATCAGGGTACCGAGTAGAGATCTCGTCGGTGCCCGACCGAGGGGGGTCCCGTTGGGTAACCCAGCCTTCCTCTTTCAGGGGGTGCTGCTGGAGGATTGGCTGGTGGATCGGCCAGGGCCTTTCCTTTTCCTTCGTCAATTGGTTCGAGGTCCCAATATCTGGTGGCTTTGATCATTTTATCTCTGAGCTGTTCGTATTCCTTCCTCATTCCTTCTTGTTGGTCCATTGCTGTGGCTCTGGACGTCTGGGCCGACTCTTCTTGCATTGGGTCGAGCCCTTTGTTCCACCTTCCCTTTTTGCTGGTTCCTTCCTCTGCCCCGGCGAAGAGGCGTCCTTGGGTTGGCCAGGGGTAATATCCCTGGGTTCTAGTTTGCGGAGAGGGGGAATCAGGTAGTGGAGTCGGGTAGAATGGGTTCCTCGAAGTGAACCTTTCTCCTTGCCATGCTTTGATCAATGGTCCCCTCTCAGGCCCATTCATCGTAGTTGAGGTTTTCATGGGAGTCGATCCAGCTCCCCTCAATTTGTCCCAGTAGGTCGATAAGCCTACTGTGCTCATTGACCGTTCTCTCTCGTAGAGTTCCTCTGGGTAGTATTTGCCCTGGTTGGGGGCCATATACATTCTCCCAGCATCTCTCCCCGGCAGATAGTGGGCGGGCGAAGAGGCCTCTATATTGATCGACGGTTCCATAGTCGACTCCTCCCCATCGGAGGTAGTCTCCTCTTCTGAGGTTCCAAGCGATGCTTCATCTGCCAAGTAATAGTCTTTGTTCATCGGAGAGGTTCAGCCAGATTCTGTCCTCCCCCTCAAGGGTGAACGGGTTCTCTCCAAGCTCGAGTGCACTGAGCTGGGCCTCCATGCGGTAGTGGAATGGGTTCTCGTGTCTGCTGAGGTCTTGTAGTCTCTGGTTGTAGTCAATGTCATCCTCTCCGGGTTGTTGCTCTGGACAGGGTCTCCCGATCCAGCCGACCAATAATCTCCTGTTTTGGAGCTCGCGAGCTCACTCAATATTTCTCGGATCTCCATCCTCTCTTGTCCAGAGGATTCCACTACATCCCTCCACCTTGACTCATTGCTGGGTGGAACTCGGAAGGGATTGTTGGTTTGGAGTTCTTGTCGTCTCCCCACATGGGTGTGAAGGACCGGCCTTGCGGTCACTGCCGGAGGAAAGAATGCTGGCCTCTGTGGGGCCAGAGGTTGTTGTTGTGGTGCTAGGGGAGAGTCGTCCTCTTGGACTAGGGTTTGCAACCTGTAGACTCCTTCTCTCGGTCGCCGGTAAAGTTCTGCTCTCTCAGAGAGCGGGTTCCTCCTCTGGCTCGGTTCCTGGGTCATAGTAGTTGGTGATGTCCTCCTCTCCGGTGAGGGAGGGAGTCCTAGTTTGGGTATGAATGGAGTGCCAAGTTCCAGAAGGTCCAGCGACAGGGCTTCCGGACTCAGTGGATTGGTTGGGTCATCTGGGAAGTCACCGGGGGTCGAAGTTTGGTGGGAGGTCATCAATCCTAGTATCCCCTGCAATCTCTGCCTCGGGGTAGGACGACGGCAGCGGGAGTGGTCCAGTGGGTACATTGAAGGGTGGGTTGTAGTGGTAAGGTGGTTGGTGGGGGTAGTGAATTGGCTGCCTTCTTCTTGAGCAGGCGTTAGAACACCACGCTCTGATTTGGGCACCAAAGAATACAAGCACAACGATGACTGTTGCAAGAATTAGGGCGGCTGTTACTAGCACGACAACTAGGACTTTAAGTTCAAGGGTCGAGATGTCGGGAGTGATGTTCATGGGTTCCGATGGTGGCTAGCACTCAAGGGAATGTAGGGAAGCTTCGAGCTAATTGTTAGGGCTGGCCTCAGGTAAACCAAACTAGAGTAAACTGCCTGACTATGCCGGGTTACACCTGAGTCAAGTAGAGTCTCAGTTATGTCTGGTTGTGATACTGAGTACCGGCTCAACGACTAGTACGTTGTGAGAGAATCAAGAGAAGAATGAGATTGTAAACTTTAGCTCGAAGCTGAGTATTACAGCTGAGAGCGTGCTACTTATATACTAAATGATAGTCCTAATAATAGCTATTGGCAATGGTGATGGTGAAGATTTATAGAAGTTGATGCGACTGTTGCCCATGTGATGCATATAGTGCCAATGTGAAGGTTCTAAAAGGTAAAAAGTAAATAAATCGTAACAATTCCAGATCACGTCACTCTAGCCATACCTACACTATTCCAGACCCCAACCCGTCAGACTCCATCTTAGTATATAAGCTGTACATTTAGTAGTACATACCTTAGTTCGAATATCAACTTGGTTTAGTCCAATAACTCTCGTCCTCACTCTCTTCGGCCTTCAAGCCATAATCCATCTCTCTACATCCGCAGACTCCAATAGCCGTTGGACTTAACCTTTGATCCTAGAGATCATAATCCCATGGACTCCGTCTGTAATCCTTCTTTGGGCTTCGACCCAAGGGTGATGTTGCTAATAACTTCGCCAAGCCCCACGCACTCCGTGGAATCCACGGCATGCATTCCTTTCACTTCTTCCTATTGGCATGATCCTAACATAAGTGCACAGAGCTAGAAATGCAACAGCATCGAAGACACTGATCACACCCACACCCAACACTACACACACAAACACGCTCAAGTTTGTGGGGGGATTCTAATGCAATGAAAGTAGTGAACCAATACAATTGAATTCTCAATATCTCTAAGATACATCCGCAGCAATAGCGCTTGTATAATACCTAGACTTCTCTAAGTCCAAAGGCTTTTCTCAAGAACAAGAGGGTGCAACTTCCATCGCCGGGCCTCAAGGCAAGGGTGTATAACACAATACAACTTCGTCAAATGTCTCCACAACTTTCTAGCAGTCGCTCTGGACTCTAATAACCACTGCACACAATCAATAAACCCTAAACACCACTTAAACAACTGCGCTCAAAGCAGAAACCAATTCCTATTTAAACTCAACACACTAATAACCCTCGCGTGTCACGCGCCAAACCAAAACCTTCGCAAACACGTGGAGAAGTGTCTACACTGACACAAAACTCCGAAACTTCCACAAGAGCCACAGGGTTTGAACCTACATGCTCGAGCTTCCAACCAATCGTAGATTCACAGGATTCAAACCTATGCAATCCAGAGAAACCCCGTCTGACAAGCCAAAGGGTTTGAACCTTTGCCAACCTGCAGAAAGAACACAGAAGAGCGAACACTAATCAAGCCAAAGGGTTTGAACCTCTGCTGCCTGTAATGCCTCACGTCACACAAATGCCCTCAAGAACTCGAAAGGGTGACCTTCAAGACACCATACTCTTATTCTCTCACAGAGCGCAAGTCAAACCGAAACCAGACTCTCTGCACGGAGTGCCGCACTATTTTCTTATCTAAGCATGCAACTTAATTCACACAATAGATATCTGATATGGGTTGTATTCTCTCTCAAAGTTACTAGCTACTCTAAGTGCTAGAGCACGTGGCTGAAAAGCTTTGCACTATTACACCGTGGGCTCAAAACTTGTACTCTACATCTACACTACAGTATTTATACAATTCTACATCATACACATTGATACAACTTAATACAGTACTGTTAGAACCTCGGAACATTATTCCTCGCAACGCACGTGCGTTGTTATAGCATGCCCAGGGCTGGACACTTGGTTGGAGGCCTATCTCGAGACCAGATTCTGTTTCCTCATGGTTGATACTCCACTCGCACTGCACTCTATACGTTGGCATGTCACTCATCATTTCTTCAGAGGATACTTGGAGTGGCAACCAATCCTATACACTGTATCTCATTCTAATGTTGAGTTTCTAGGTTTCTCTGGTTGGTGGGGGATACCCATGGTAAGCCTAGGCACTGTGCTCTTTGGCCAAACTTGGTTCTCTCGGAGTTATCTATACTCAGGTATTATTTGGGACATGCGCATGTGTGCCATGCGATCAGGGCCCTGTGCGTCATCGATCAATGTGTCACGTAGTTCTCTTGGGATCAGGTATGTCTTTTACTACGTCTGTGGAGCATGTATGCAATCTGTTGGTAGTCCATTCAGTATCGAGTGCTGAGCTCTTGTACTTAGTGTGACCTCAATGAAGTATCATACTAAGTTAGAGCATGCACTCTACCAATAGTCACTTCAGACTTGCACGTGCATGCACACATTGTTATACCGCACGCTATGTTGATATCACTGCGCTCTATGGCTATTTTCATATATGCGCACAATGCGTGTGGCAGATCAATCCTTCTCATATCATGTCTGCCTCTCATCAATTCATTGGAGCGCGTATCTGATCTGCCTCTAGTGTATTCAATATCAAGTGCTGAGCTCTCATACTTAGTGTGACCTCAACCAGTATCATTCTAAGTTAGAGCATGCACTCTACTAATTGTCACTTGAGGCTTGCATGCACACACGTTGTTACACTGCATGCTATCTTGGTTTGATCATTGCACTCTATTGGTTTGACACTGCACTCAACTCATATATCACTGCGCTCCATGTCTATTTCCATATACTCGTGCAGCGCACGTCATAGATTCATCAATTCCTTAGAGCGCATGGCTGATCTGCATCTTAGTGCATTCAGTATCAAGTGCTGAGCTCTCATACTTAGTGTGACCTCGACTAGTATCATTCTAAGTTAGAGCATGCACTCTACCAATTGTCACCCAAGGCCGTACTGCGCATGACTCTATATTGTGCTCCATACATATATCATTGCACTCTGTGTGTTTGACACTGCGCTCTATGCATATAGCACTGCACTCTATTTGTATCTTTCATTATCTCAGTACCTAGCCATTATGCAATGCATGTATTGATACATTTCGCAAAATTACACGCGTAGACACATTGCGAGCATGTCACCACACTGCAAGCCTTGAAGATAGTCTCCCGGAACTCCTTGTCCTTGATAAGGTCCTCCTTGTAATGTTCAAGGTACTCCTGGGACGAAAAACACCATTACATCGAAAATATTAGTGAGCTCACAAATAATGCACCATGTACTTGTGAAGTTGGCCCATCTTCTCAGTAGCAGTAGTACCAAGGTTCTGGCACAACTGAGTAATGACAGCCTTCATGGCGACAAAGGGCATAGCAGGTACTGTCAGTGAGACGACTGAGGTTGATTTTGGTAATTGTTTTGGAATCTGTGGTCAGCACTGCCACCTCGGTCCTGGTCAATCCGAATGATCTCGTAGCATTATGTGCTACATTCACAGCAACTCTTACTTGCCACTCACATCAACATGAATATATTGACCACAGGTGCTATTCTTGAAGGGTAGCAGCGATGTTATGGCTCCAAAGGAGCCAAAGCTAGTGAGGGTGCATACTCTCTATCTATAATTTGACTGTATCCTCAATCTTCTGCTTGACATAGATATTGCCACTACAATATTATAGGATAGATCTCCACATTTACAGTGTTAATTGCACATTGTCTTAGCATTGGACAATGTAATATGATATTGCTTTCTCGATTCAATGATTCATGCCACCGTCAATGAGGAATTAATATATAAGTGCTAGGCCTAGTATGACAGACAGACCAACCATTACCCCCCCATCTCTATATCATGTCCCAGCTTATGCAACCTACCAACATTGAAGATCCTACATGTTGCCTTGAGTGCAATGGTGGTTTTCCCAAGAAGGCAAAACCTGGCCCCTGTGGAAGATGCTTCATGATTGAACTTGTAGCGAAAAAGGATGGTGTCGATTCTGTAAGGTACCAGAATCTCATGGTAAGGGTCATTCGGCAATTGCTTTTAACCTGTCTGATTATCACAATAGTCCCATGAACAGTGCCGTGGATGTGGGGCAGTTGGCAAGAATTTTACAGGTGGATACTGTTACAACTGTTGTCTACCAGAGGATGGTACATCTATAAGTATTCTTTTGACCTGTCTGTACTAAAAATCTCACAGATGCTGCAGAACAGACTTGCATTTCCCGGTTTCAGGCGCAGATGCTACAGGGAAAACAGTGCCAAGAGCTGAATCATCATTCTGGACAGGCGACTAATCCTCCACCAGTTTCTCAAGCTCACTTTGTACCCCCCACCCCACCTCCATTGTTTCCTGCAGTGTCGCAGCAGGGAGCCAGAGCTCCTGTTCATCCCCCCCCCACCACCCTCACTCCCTCTCAATTCTGAGTCTCTGAATTGCCGCTGTAACATTGATTTATTCCAGCTCAAGGTTGAGGTGTGATTGACGACTAAAAAAGGGCCTATAGCTCTTCTTGGGCCATCTAATAGCTCCCAGTTTCCAGACAGATTTGTTCCTGGTGCATTTCAAGCTATCTGCTTGAGAGTCAGGCTAATATTTGATTAAGATATTATCAGCAAACAAATTCTACCCTTGTATAATGCAATTTTCATGAAGGAGCTCAGGGAAGGTCTAGAACCGTATGTTACATGTTCATGAATTCTTCTTGTGTTCACAAATTTTTCAATGGAGACATCAAGCTACGTTGGAAAAATAACTGACTCTTTCAAAATGGGACTGAGTATGGAAAACTGCATGAAGTGTACAATGAGCATGTGAATCAGCCAGATGCACATGAATTTTTCGGTCCAGAAGTTGTCAAGAAGAAGGCAGGTGCTGGTGTTACTATGCATTGGGAGCTTCTGATCAATGTTGCCAAAGTATGCCTATCTTCTTTTGGGTGATTCAATATTAATCTCATTCCATTGATACAGTACGAGCAGTGGACTGGCTACATAATTCCACCACAACTTGGCAGCAGTGGTTGGAATCGGGGCCATGTCAAAGAACAAGATGATGATGAACAGGCTCCTTTGGCAAAAAGAACAGCTTTATGTGTGTCGCTTGCTTGTCCAATGTTAACTTTTGTATTGAATGCATCATTATCAGGTCCAGTAACATCCTACCGAGTGACACCAATGTGCACCCAGTTCAGAAACTTGACCAGCCAAGGTCCATCGGCAACGAAAGTCCAATTGCAGTTCTGTCACATTCATTTGAATGATGAAGGCCAGCCAATACTCAATGATGATGGTTGTTACAGCTGGGATCTACCACAGGATGGCATGCTCAATGATGTATTTACCAGCAAAGGGCATCTCAAGAAAGTCTATCAGGTATCATTCCATTAAATTCTTGATGGGTTAACAATTTTTAGTCTTTTTCTGTTAGCTGACAATGAGCGATGGCACTAGATATGCGGCAAAGCGATTATATAATGCCGGTAACCAAGTTCTGACACCACAGTATAACAACTGCCAGCTGGAGGCAGAGGTCTTGACTCAGAAGCTTGGGGCATATATGTTAGAAGGACTCAATGAACTGAATAATCAGTTTGGGATCATGAGTGCATGTAAAACTGGTAAAACAATGTCGCAATCCATAGTGACCTCACTTGTTGTCGACAAACTGGAGGAAGATATCCATAACCAAAATGGACCAGATACCATTAAGGATTTTCTGGCACAGGATGGTCATATCATTCCCAGGTATGTCTTTAAATATTTATTTTCAATCTACACTACTTACTATGGTTACCAATAATAAGGGACATGATTCGCAAGGGTTTGAAGGCTCACAATGCTCATGGTGCTGCGCAACGTAACCCAAGCAGATATCGACATCAAATTTATTGTACTCCTCTATACTCAATTGGTGTTGGTGCTGAGTTCAACTGTGATGGGCATGAAAAGCTGTCCTAACAAGCTTTGCGTATGGGCCCTGTCGGCATCGCAATCTATGAATTCAGAGACAAGGCATCAGGGCGTATAATAAAACTTGTAGCAGTTCCAAATGCCCATGACTCAAATACCATTGGCCATCTGTATCTTGATGTCGCCGAAGAAAATGGAGGTGTGTTATTGCTTGTCTTTCTCTTTATCTATATTAACGTTTGAGCCCAGTTATTCCAATGCAGATTACTGTTGATAAAGGAAGTGAGACAGGGATCATGTTTGCACATCAAACTGCCTTAAGGCATGTCATATTAATCATGCAGTTCCCATTTGCAGTACTGATAGTGGATAGTGGCACATGTAGGACCAATCTTGCACCAGATGTTGATACCATAGCTTGGCCACCATTTGTTGCACTCACCAGTATCAACAATATTGTCGCAGAATCACTCTGGTGCTGGATGCGGAAAACCAATACTGGTGATATCGAAAGAATTATCAAACTAGGAAGAAGCAATGGAATATTCATTCCAGCGAGTGAACTTCATGTGTATATCAAATTATAATTATAATTGAAGAATATACACAACTCTCATATCTATAATTTGCAGTGTTCTCTTTCAATGGCTATGGTCAAAAATTGTTCAGCATCACCTCAATGAGTTTTCTCAATATTGGAATGCACACCAGATTCAAAAACAAGAAAAGAAGCTTCTGCCATCTGGAAGCACACCCAATGATGTGTATCATAATCCAGGTGCTTATGATCTAGAACGTGTTGGTATTCCTGTATCAGGAGATCTGATCTGAGAATTGAGGGCTGAAATACCTGTGTCACAGGAGGAATGCTTGTGCTGGGTTGATGCTCAATTTGATGAGATGGTGACACAAGCATATAAATCAATTGGCAGTCCATCCCTAGTTGCAAAGGAAGGTTGGAATATCTTTTCACAGATGGCCTATCTACTTGAGCCTAACTATCATATATAAATGAATTCACAATATAATTCCATGTCTCTGAGCTGCACGTCCATACATTCGAGTTACCCATGCTTGTGACCTATATTCTCTGGCATCAGCAAGAACTTGCCATAAGAATCTATCATCTTTGGGGGCAATGGAACCTTCCACAATATTATATTGGTCAGTTTATACATGTCCAATAATCTCATGAAAAGACTGACAAATATCTTCACAGTGCAAGCATATGCCGTCATGCATGGCCTCACCAATTGTGCTGCACTTTCTGCACTGAGGATAAGACTAACAGATTGATTATGAGTAAAGGATTATATTAAAGCAGTGCAGCCTACTGAAACAAGAGCATGCTCATCAGGCTTGTCTTCTGAGCCTTTCAATATTTCGCAGCGAATACACAGTCCATAGCTCTGTTTTAAAGGGAGAGTTCCTCGACAGGAGTCCTCTGGAAAAGACCCAACACATTCTAAGATAGGGCAACACTCAGATACTAACTGAGGATTCCGGATATTGAGCTTACTTTGAGATTCAGCCATGCAGCCAGGGCAGCAGCCGGTTGCTGTGATATCCTGATTGACAGTGCCACAATATTTACATTGAAAGTATGCCTGTAGATAAATTAGTCAATTTTCCGTGATAAATTGAGCTTTAAAACATACAGAGATACATTCATGCTCCTCTGGTACATCCCGAAACAGATCCAATAGGTGGCATTGCTCACAAAGACCTGGGGTTGCTTTCAGGGGAAATTTTCCTTGGCACCCGTCTTCAGGGTAGTTCCCAGAGCATGATTCAGGCTTTAAATCCTATGGAATCACCATAGACATTGAGGAAAATGGTGGTTAAGGGGTGACTATAGTTTGGGTGAGGGCAGGTATTGTGTGACCAGTGGCAATTGAGCCAAACAACAATCGAAATTCATCCTCGGTCATCCCGCCGACCTTAAGCAGGAGCAGAAGACATTGTAAGATATGAGGGTGTTTGAGAGAATATAAGACATTGAGAACATGAGTATTGGTTAGAGAAACTGGGTTTCTGGTGATAAGGAAAGGACTGTGGGCAGGTCTCGCTTTTATAACAAGCACTCGCAGCAGTCACAGTCTAAAAATAATGGGTATTCTCACTATAAAATCCAGAAACTCAGAAAGAAAATCTCACAACACAACATAGCCCATGGACTTAAAAATGTAATAAAACAGTGGCTATGTTGGGTTGGAAATAGTTGATAGGAGAAGTCAAAATTTTGGGGAAACTAAATGACTAAGGACAGTCAACGTCTTTTAGTGTGGGGGAGATAGTGGTGTACATGATACACCTTTATTACCATGAAATAGTAGAATTTCAGAGCAAAATTCACGATTCTACGAACACACATTAAAGGTCGGAAAAACAGAATATTAAAGAATTTGAATAACAAAAATGGAAATGAAAGCCCGTGGTAGTGACAAGTGGCACTAGGACTTGTGCTAGAATGCTAGGAATGAAAAGAAAATAGTACAGAGTCCATGGACTAATCAAGCTGTGAACATAGAAAAAGGAAATCATGAGGATGCTATGGGACACAGATGACAAGTCCAAAATGGACTTAGTGAGCTCACCTAGGAATGGACTCAATGTAGTCCCCATCAATGAAAATCAGGGACATAACAGTCTAATACAGGGTCTTACTAACCAGATCACACAGAAAGTGAAAGAATAAGGACTAATATTGGATACGAGAGACAAAAGAGTAGGTAATTTTGAGGGTCCTATAGACCATAAGACGAGACCAGACACAAGTAATATGTATACAGATATAAAAATGTCTAAAAATACAATGGGAAGAGACCCTAAACCTCAGCCTCCGAATTGAACTCCCCACCATCTGAACCATGCTCATGAGAGTTGGAGGGACCCTCCTGGCAGTCCTCCTCACCAGGCTGATTGGGATGATGAGAAGCTCTCCGGGAGCACTGGAGCCTTTTGTCATCACTAAGTTCCCAAGTGCTCGCATCGGCATCATCAAACGGGACAGAGGGACCAGAGGGAACATCAAAGGATTGCCCCAAGGACTGGCAAATCCTGTCATTTACAATGAAAGCGCTAACTTCCTCATAGTTAGCAGCAAGGCCTTTGATGATTTGGTTACCATCCTCATGGCTGGTGAGTTGATCCAAGGCCTTGGTGATTTTATGAATAATCAGGTCGTGGGACAAGTAACAACTACGAAGAAGGTAGTCGAGGTGCTCGAGCTCATGATTAGCATTGCAAAGTTGAGCGAGGTCCCACTCAATGTCTGAACAAGGAACATTAGAAAAGAAGCAGACCAGGAAAATAGAAAAAGGGACGTACTACCAATGTTATACTTAGCAAAAGGTGCAATGCAAGTCGAAACAACGTTCATCTCTTGCACAGTATAGCAAGCAGAACAGCAACCATGGTGGCTTGTGACGCACTGATCACAAGTGGTGCCAGGGAACTTGTTGGTCCAGGTGCATTTAATCAACCTGGAAGCGCAGGGGATGCAGGACACCGCATAGTGCTGAGAAAAATCAGTAAGAAATAGAGAAAACCCAGATGAAAGAGAAAGCTTACATCAGGAGCCCTCGCGAACCAAGGATTGGCAGAAGAGTGAGCACCGAAAGTACTGTTCTTACCAGCATAACGAACAGGCCTGAAGAATAATGAATAAGCCAGGTACAGAAAACAAAAGAAGAAACGTACAGAAGGAACTCATGGGGCACGGTCCGGATATCATCGAAAGTAAGAGCTTCGAGCTTTGCATGCATGGTATCCTGAGTAATAGAGACTCCACCAGTCTCGGAGTCAGAACCGCTACCAGGAGACCTGGCCATAAAATGCGCCTTCTTGCAAGGGGTGGCCTTGGATTTCTTCTTGGGCTTGGCATCAAAAGAAGAAAGTTTGGGCTTCTTGGTAGCCCACACCATTTTGACCTCTGCCTCAGACTCGATGTTGGGGGATGGAGGCAGCATAGCTGCCTTCAAAGAATGAGCATGCACTCTTGTACAAGGAACACTTGGGAGGGATATGGCAGGAGCTGTTTGAACAGCTTTGCCCTTTCCAGAGGAAGAGGGCTTCCTTTTGTTAGGAGACTTAGCAGAGCTCAGAGTGGGCTCGAAACAGACTGCAGAGAGAGGGGCTGGAGGAGGCATAAGCTGACAATGATAGGCCCTCCGACCATCCTTAAGCAGCATATGAGGCTTGGGCTTCCTGCTGGTAATCTTGGGAAGATGAGCAGGGGGCCCACATGATGAAGAAGGAGTGGAGCGCTTGACAGGGTTAAGGGGTTCCCTGCTCAACGCATGATAAATTTGGGGAGGTGAAGGAGACCTCAGCTCATCGACAGGAGGGGTCGCAGCCAGAGAATCCTCAAGAACAGCGATTGCAGGAAGCGATGGAGTAACAACAACCATGGGTATGGGCAGTGGATTAAAGTCCCCTTGCCCCTCGATGGGAGGCAAAGGAGATGCTGACCGAGGCGGAACTGGCAAACGAAGGAGAGAAGCAGGATTGAACCACATTGGTGTAAAAGCTGCAAAATCCTAGAAAAGAATCAAAAAGCAATGAGTTGATAGGTGGAGCTAGAGGCCCACAACTTACAAAGGAACAAGAAGAGCCCATGGCAGGAAGAACTATAGAAAAGGCATGAGTTGAGCCTGGGAAAAAGGAGACAAAACCTGATGCTTACCGGGGTGAGGACTACCTGGGTGAACAGTCTGGGACCTGGAAGAATAACGAGTAAATAGACAAGATTGCAGGAAGATCAAGGAGAGCTCACATCTGACGAGCAAGCTCCTGAAAACCTGTATCGGCAGGAGGAGAAGTGGGATGTCCCTCCATCAAGTTGCAGAGATTGGGATGAGTGGGCATCGCCTGTACTGGAGAAGCCAGAAAGAAGTCAGCAGCAGTCATAGGAGAAGCCCTCAAGGGAGAGCTCACTGAAGGAGCATCTGGGCGATGAGAACTCAGCAGCGAAGCCACTGAGGGGAGAACCACCAAAGTGGATGGCACTGAGGCCTGTGCAACAGTAAGAACTGTTGGTAGAGCCATAGGAGACGTGGGGGGTTGAGAGAGCATGGTCGGCATTGGCTGGTCAGGCAGCAGTGGCAGAGGAAACAGCAGCTCAGGAAAGAGTGGTGCTGTCTCAGGCTCCAAGAGAGCATCAGCCATGGTCATTGAGTGACTTTCAGCCTTGTTGTCTTCATTGTCGTTGTTGGGAGAAGGTGTTACAATTTATTTACTTTTTACCCATCTGAACCTTCACATTGGCACTATATGCATCACATGGGAAACGGTCGCATCAACTTCTATAAATCTTCACCATCACCGTTGTCAATAGCTATTATTAGGATCACCATTTAGTATATAAGTAGCACGCTCTCAGCTGTAATACTCAGCTTTGAGCTAAAGTTTACAATCTCATCCTTCTCTCGATTCTCTCGCAACGTACTAGTCGTTGAGCCGGTACTCAGTACCACAACCAGACACAACTGAGACTCTCTCTGACTCGGGTGTAACCCGGCATAGTCAGACGGCTTACTCTAGTTTGGTTTACCTGAGGCCAGCCCTAACAATTAGCTCGAAGCTTCCCTACATTCCCTTGAGTGCTGGCCACCATCGGAACTCATGAACATCACCCCCGACATCTCGACCCTTGAACTTAAAGTCCTAGTCATTGCACTAGTAACAGCCGCCCTAATTCTTGCAACAGTCATCGTCATACTCGTATTCTTTGGTGCCCAAATCAGAGCGTGGTGTTCCAATGCCTGCTCGTGAAGAAGGCAGCCAATTCGCTACCCCCGCCAACCACCTTACCATTACAACCCACCCTTCAATGTACCCATTGAATCCCCCCCGCTGTCGTCCTACCCCGAGGCAGAGATTGCAGGGGATACTAGGATTGACGACCTCCCGTCCGACTTCAACCCCCAGAGACTTCCCGAACAACCCAACCAATCCACTGAGCCCAGAAGCCCCATCGCTGGACCTTCCGGAACTTGGCACTCCATTCATACCCGAACTAGAACTCCCTCCCTCACCGGAGAGGAGGACATCACTGACTACCATGACCCAGGAACTGAGCCAGGGGAGGAGCCCGCTCTCCGGGAGAGCAGGACTCTACCAGCGGCCGAGAGAAGGAGTCTACGGGTTGCAAACCCTAGTCCAAGAGGACGACTCTCCCCCAGCACCACAACGACAACCTCTGGCCCCACAGAGGCCAGCATTCTTCCCTCCAGCAGTGACCGCGAGGCCGGTCCTTCACACCCACGTAGGGAGACGACAAGAGCTCCAAACCAACAACCCCTTCCGAACTCCACCCAGTGGAGAGTCGAGGTGGAGGGACATAGTGGAATCATCTGGATGGCAGAGGATGGAGATCCGAGAAATATTGAGCGAGCTCGAGAGCTCCGAAACAGGAGATTATTGGTCGGCTGGATCGGAAGACCCTGTCCAGAACAACGACCTGGAGAGAGTGATATCCACTACAATCAGAGGCTACGAGACCTCAGCAGACACAAGAACCCGCTCCACTACCGCATGGAGGCCCAGCTTGGCATGCTCGAGCTTGGAGAGAACCCGTTCACCCTTATGGGGGAGGACAGGGTCTGGCCGGACCTCTCTGACGAACAGAGACTATTACTCGGCAGATGAAGCATCGCTTGGAACCTCAGAAGGGGAGACTACCTCCGAAGAGGAGGGATCGACTACGGAACTGTTGATCAATATAGAAGCCTCTTCACTCGCCCATTATCCACTGGAGAGAGGCGCTGGGAGAGGGTATACGGCCCCCGACCAGGGCGAATACTATCCCGAGGAACCTTACGAGAGAGAACGGTCAATGAGCACAGTAGGCTTATTGACCTACTGGGACAAATTGAGGGGAGCTGGATCGACTCCCATGACAACCTCGACTATGATGAGTGGGCCCGAGAGGGGACCATTGACTGAAGCCTGGCAAGAACAAGGATCTGCTTCGAGGAACCCCTTCTACCCGACTCCACTACCTGACTCCCCCCCTCCACAAACTAGAACCCAGGGATATTACCCCTGGCCAACCCAAGGACGCCTCTTTGCTGGGGCGGAGCAAGGAGGGAGCAAAGATGATAAATGGAACCAAGGGCTCGACCCAATGCAAGAAGAAGCAGCTCAGACAAGCAGGAACCTGGCAAGGGAACAGCAAGAGCAAATGAAGAAGGAATGCGACCAGCTCAAAGACAAAATGATCGAAGCTGCCAGATATTGGGACCTCAAACCAATGGATGAAGGAAAAGGAAAGGCTCCAGCCAATCCCCCAACAGACCCTCTGGCAGCACCACCACCAGCACCCCCTAGAGGAAGACTGGGTTACCCAACAGGACCCCCCTCAATCGGACATCGACGAGACCTCTACTCAGTATCCCGATGCCCCCCTAAATACCCACCACCGGAACCCCCCGACTGGCCCACCGGTTATGCCAGCAACAGCGACCTATTCCCCTCCATAAAACCAGTCCTACTATGAACCCCCCTCCCCTTTGCCGGAGGACACGATGACATAGTCCGATTCTTTGGGGACTGTGTTGCATACTTCGAAGTACACGACTCCTACTTCAACCCCACCCTGAAGGCCCCATTCGCCACCTCCTATTTTGAGGGGGGAGCAGCCAAATGGTGGACAACTAAACAAATGGAGTACTACAGCGAACGGAACGAGAGATTCTGCTACCCAAATTGGCAGAACTTCATGTGCATCGTCCAGGATCAGTTCATGGATGCCACGGCTAAAGAGCAGCATGAAAGGAAGATGATGGATCTTTGAATGGGGAACGGATCGGCAGTAGTATACTTCCAGAAGTTGGAAGCGGAAGCCCAGCTAGCCAATAGAATCCAAGACAGTGGCGATAGGGGAGCAATGGTCAGGGCACTCCGACAAGGAGTACCCAAAGACTATATCCGGTTCATCACCGATATAGGGATGAACATCCCCCGCGACTACAGAGAGTGGAAGGCCCAAGTCATCACAATGCATGAACAATGGTCAAAGTCCCAGGCCTACAACCGGACTAACTACAGAGGACGACGGCCCGACAATCGCCCAAACAACAATGCCAGCAGTGGGCAAAAACCTGCTGGCGTGACAAGTGGGTCAGGGGACAAGAAGACCGCCACCGGAACAACCTATGGAGGCGCGGGGAAACCTATGGATATAGATCGGATGTGAGCAGAAGGAAGGTGTTTCAATTGCAATCAGAAGGGACACCTGTCCAGGGACTGCAAGGAACCGAGGAAGGAAAAAAGGAAGTGGAACTCGCAGGAGTTGTGAGCACTACTTGCCACTGCAGAGAAAGAAGAGAAACAAGTCGAGGAGAAAACACCCTCAACTACAAAGATAGAGGAAGTAAAAGACGGGGCCGACAAGTGAGCGATTCCACTTGCTCGGCCGGACTTATTAGGAACCATGGTGCGCGCTCGCTTCCGACTGGTTGGACTTATTGTACTTCTGTAGTTACTCCGTGTTTACATACAACGTATTCGAATATACTCGCTTTGACACCTTCCAGAACGACCGCACCAAAAGAATCGCACAACCGCTATGCCCCGCTTGCGGAGCTAGAAAAAGATACAAAAACACCCCCTGCAACCCCCCAACTCCCCAGTACTCCCCTGGACCGAAACCCCCCCTCTGACCATTCGAGAGCACCACTGATCCCTGGCATGTCCTCTCAAGGCGCAAGAATGCACCCAACTGCATCGGGACTGAACAACGTTCAATCGCCGGATGCAAAAGGAACAACCAGTAGGGAAGCCGTCTTGTCAGGGGAGGGACCCAACGAAAGGACAGACAACAATGAAGACCAGGAAGAAGAGCGGCGAAGACTCAAGACAGCAAGACCCGATGACCGGGGTCGTAGGGAAGGGCCCCCCAAAGATCGTCACCTGGCACCGGAAATCGCAAGCGCCCGCGAGAAGGGCCGAATGGGGGCCTGCATGCCCCAGAGGCTGCCCACCACCCTCGTTGAGATACCTGATGAGGACGACGATACGTCATATCAACTATGGAGGGAGAAACAACGACAGGAGGAAGAGAGGGAGAGGCAGAACCCCCCCATCACCCCCGCTAAAGACCAGGTACGCATCCCTCCCCGGGGGTATACCTGGTACAGACCCTTTGAGGTCGACTGGACCCTCCGGGCGATCCGGGAAGCACGTACCGAGTCGGAAGCATGAGCCGCTCTTTCCCTTTGGGTCCATCGGGACCGGGTCGGCGAGATTATAGCCGACCTGATCGATGAGCTCAAAGAAGGAGGAGAAGCTGCTAGGGAACAACTTTATGAACTACGAGAACCCATTCGCTATATCCGCCGAACAGAGAGAGCCTCATCACGGGACTTGATCCTCCCGATCCTCATTGAGACCCTCACCAACAGACAAACCCTAGAAACCAAGGGGCTCGTCGACAGCGGCTGCACCGGAAGCTCCATAAATCGGGCTTACATAGAGAAACATCAACTCCCAACCACGAAAGCCGTAGTACCCATCCCCGTCTACAACACTGACAGCTCCCAAAATAAAGCCGGGGACGTCACTGAGTTTGTAGAATTAAGAATGACAATTGGCGGCCATAGCGAATGGATTGACCTCGCGGTCACGGACCTGGGAAAGAAGGACATCTTCCTGGGCCATGACTGGCTAAAACGGCACAACCCGGTTATCAATTGGAAAACTGGAAAGATCACATTCGCCTGGTGTCAATGCCTCAAAAATCCCTTTCCCCTACCTGATGCTGACCCAGAGGACCGATGGGACGAAGAGCTGGAAGAAGGAGAAACCATCCTAGCCGTCGACATACAACAAGCCCTAGAAATCAGGGCAGTACACCACACAAATGACCTAGCCGCCCAGGCAAACGCCGGAAAGGCAAAAAGGACGTTTGAGGAGATGATACTGCCGACCTACCGAGAATTCCAAGATCTCTTCTCGAAAGAGAACTTTGATGAGCTTCCGGAACAAAAACCCTGGGACCACGCAATCGAGCCAACCCCTAATGCGTAATCGACCCTAGACTGTAAGGTCTACCCCCTCAACCGCCACGAGCAGGAGGAACTCAACAAGTTCTTGGACGAGAACTTGGCCACAGGGCGAATCCGTACCTCCAAGTCGCCCTTTGCCTCACCATTCTTCTTCGTCAAAAAGAAAGACGGGTCGCTACGCCCAGTGCAGGACTACAGAAAACTCAATGAGATGACCATCAAGAACAGATATCCACTCCCGCTCATCTCGGAGTTAATGGACAAGCTCAAGGGAGCAAAGTACTTCACCAAGCTGGATGTCAGATGGGGATACAATAACGTACGGATCAAACAGGGAGACGAGCAGAAGGCTGCGTTTCGGACCAACCGAGGCCTTTTCAAACCAACAGTAATGTTTTTCGGCCTCACAAACTCGCCAGCCACCTTCCAGTGGATGATGAACGATATCTTCAAAGACTTAATTGCAGAAGGAAAAGTCACCATCTATCTCGATGACATCCTCATCTTCACCAAGGATCTCCAGGAACACCGAGCAATCGTAAGGCGGGTACTCCAAAGACTGAGGGAGCACAAGCTATTCCTGAAAGCAGAGAAATGCGAGTTTGAAACGCTAGAAACCAAGTATCTCGGAGTGATCATCAGTGAAGGAGCAATCAAGATGGACCCAGTAAAGGTCAAAGGAATCACCAAATGGCCGACACCGACAAAAAAGAAGGAGCTACAATCATTTCTGGGCTTCACCAATTTTTACCGATGCTTCATCAAAAATTATTCCAAAATTGTTCACCCTATGACTCAACTCACTGGAAACGCACCCTGGACATGGGGCGCCGCCCAGAATCAGGTGTTTCAGCAGTTGAAGAAACAGATGGCTGAAGATGTAGTCCTGGCAATGCCGACAGAAACAGGGAAGTTCAGAGTGGAGGCTGACTCAAGCGAGGGAGCAATAGGCGCTGTCCTCAGCCAACAACAAGACGGGAAGTGGAGGCCAGTCGTGTTCCTATTGAAGGCCCTTACAGTCACGGAAAGGAACTATGAAATTTATGACAAGGAACTACTGGCCATCATGCTCACCCTTGCGGAATGGCATCACTATCTCATGGGAGCCACCGACACGTTCGAAATCTGGACAGATCACCAGAACCTACAATACTTCAGGAAGCCCCAGAAACTCAACCGCCAACAAGCCCGATGGGTAATGGAGCTCGCAGAATACCATTTCACCCTCTTCCACAAGGCCGGCACCGCCAATAGGAAAGCTGACTTACTGAGTCGACAAGATGACCACAGCCAAGGCAAGCAGGACAACGAAGACATAATCGTCCTAAAACCTGAACATTTCTGGGCAATGACCATGCCCACAGATGAAGAGACCCACGCTAAGATCAAAGATGCCACCAGGGATCATGGAAAGTGGGACCAGGGCATTGCAGGATCCCTCAATCATGAGAGGGGAATAACCGAGGCAAACGGACTCCTCTACTACGACGGACGGATCTACATCCCGAGGGACCACACGCTCCATGGGGAAATCATATCCCGCTCCCATGACCATATCACTGCTGGTCACCCAGGAATCGCCAAAACAAAGGAGCTTGTTCAGTGAGAGTTCTGGTGGCCAAAGCTTCATAAGGACATCGAAGCCTACGTCAAGGCATGCAAAACCTGCCAACGAACCAAAACGAGCACGCAAGCAAAGGCAGCCCCGCTCCATCCTAATGAGATCCCTTCCGAACCCTGGACTCATATTTTGGTAGACATGATAACTGGTCTCCCCGAATCAAATGGATTCAACACCATCCTGATGATCATCGACCATTTCTCGAAAGAAATGGTCCCAATAGCCTGCAATGTAGAACTAACTTCCGAAGGATACGCAAAGCTACTGCGAGACCACATTTACGCACGATACGGAATGCCCAAAGTAGTAATCTCAGACCGAGGTCCCCAGTTTGTCTCAAACTTTATGAAAGACCTCTATAAATTGCTCGACATAACCCCAAACACATCCACAGCATTCCACCCACAAACCGATGGACAAACAGAAAGGGCCAACCAAGAAATCGAAAAATACCTTTGTATATTCATCAATCACCTACAGAACGACTGGAGCGAATGGTTAGCAATCGGCGCTTTCGTCCATAATAACCGTGCCCATTCCGCCACAGGCAAAAGTCCGTTCATGGTCAACTATGGCTGAAACCCTAGGATCGTCCCCGACTCTCACCGAGCCAACCCCTTTACCAATCCCACTGCCCAGTCCTTCTCCAAAAAGATGAAAAACATCCATGCCGAGGCAAAGGCCTCACTCAAAGAGGCGGCAGACAAGATGAAAACACAGTATGACAGAAGAAAACGACCCGCGATCAATTACAAGGTCGGAGACCGAGTATGGCTCGACAGTTCCCATCTGAGCCTTCCCCGCCCAAAGAAGAAGCTCGATGACAAGCGAGTAGGACCCTTCCTTATTCTTAACAAATACGGTGCCTCCGCTTATAAACTGAAACTCCCACCTCATTGGAAAATTCATCCCACCTTCAACGAGAAACTCCTCTCCCCGTATACCCCACCCACATTCCCTAACCAAGAGCAACTGCCACCACCTCCACCTGACCTAATTGAAGACGAAGAGGAGTACAAAGTCGAAGAAGTCCTGGACCATCGTACCAGGAAAGTCAGAGGGAAAAGAGGAGAACTCCCAGTAATCGTCACCGACTACTACGTCAAATGGAAAGGCTGGACCTGGGAACACAACAGCTGGGTACGAGAAAAAGACATGGAACACACCCGAAAGTCAATCAAAGACTATGAAAAGAAAGCTAAACGTGCAGGCCGCCTCACAGTAGCCTACGCATCCTCCATCCAAACCGCGACAGTCCAGATTGAAGTCAAAAAATTCCCAAGAATGATCCTAGATGGGAAGTACGATGACAATGGAGTACTCAGCTACAAAATGCAGACAGGCAATGGAAGCCAGGAATGGATAAAAGACCCACCAGACTACCCACCAGAGGCAGCCCACGAACGCCAAAGATGGGAAAAACTGGTCAAAACATACTGGGAAAACATACACCAAGAAGAACCCGAATGGGAACCCTAATGGCAGTCAGGACGACTGCCTTAACGAGAGGGTAATGTTACGATTTATTTACTTTTCACCCATCCGAACCTTCACATTGGCACTATATGCATCACATGGGCAACGGTTGCATCAACTTCTATAAATCTTCACCATCACCGTTGTCAATAGCTATTATTAGGATTACCATTTAGTATATAAGTAGCATGCTCTCAGCTGTAATACTCAGCTTTGAGCTAAAGTTTACAATCTCATCCTTCTCTCGATTCTCTCGCAACGTACTAGTCGTTGAGCCGGTACTCAGTACCACAACCAGACACAACTGAGACTCTCTCTGACTCGGGTGTAACCCGGCATAGTCAGACGGCTTACTCTAGTTTGGTTTACCTGAGGCCAGCCCTAACAGAAGGAGTCAGAAAACGGGTAAAGACCACAGAAGGGAAGGTGGTGTTTTCCTCAGGTGCAAGGAAGGGTGGACTGTACACTACCAGTAGAGCCTGTTGTAAAAGGTAGTCCTCCATCGGATTAGGCATGTTGGAAGCTGAGAAACGTTGTCCTCCCAGTAGAGGAGAACCTAGACAAAAATGAGAAAGGCACTGGAAAAAGGGGCTCCGAGTGCAAGAAAGAAAGGCAGAACGTATGTGAGAGGGACGCATCTAGTCAGAGGTCCGGCAAATGAACCCATCCCAACCCACGACCCGAAGATTGGTGGGCAGCTCCAAGTGTAACCTGGTAAGGTGCCCTTGGATGAATGCCCCCACTCGTGAATTGATTAAGTGTTGCCGCTCAAGAGCAATTAAAGTCGGTCGCTAGAAATCCATCAGGAACAGGAATCTGTACAGCAGAAAATTGGCAATGGCAGATGTACCAAAAATTGAAAAGCAGTCCTCAGCATTGCTGCCAGCTCTTCCTTCATACCCTGAGGCATTTGAATCTTTCCTGGCATCAGGATATTGAAAACCTTGCAGTAGGCATTGTAGTGAGCGATGGGGTTGAACTTGGCGAAGTATTGATACTGAGTATGTGACTCAGGGAGTGAAAACGGAGAGGACATGGCAGCTAGACAAGGCAGTTAAAGGAGGACCCCCAATGAGAAATAGCACATGTTAGAACACGTACTAGTTCAGATTGAAGAGTGAGGAATGTGCACAAAGGGCAAGCAGCTAGCACAGAAGTAGCCATACAGTGAATGTAGGTGAAAGCAATGAAGGGTGGGAAGAATTGAAGTCCAGTGCTCACTCTATATCTGAAAAATTCACTGGACTTCTTAGCCTTTCCATGAAGAAAAGAAGCTCTTGCATGGGAACTTTGATGAACATTGATGTAACTGGCCCATGGGCATGTGAAGCAGATGCCACATGGAAACAAAGAGAACCACATGGACCCACAACACGATGACCGAGGACGGTCAGGACTTTAGTGAGGGGGATATGTTATGACTGCAGACATTCCATATGTGTAATTTTGCGATCTAGTGAATATACCTGGTACTACAGTACAAGGAGAGAAATGGGCCTAAGGACTAAGCAAGTGTACATAATAAGTACCTCTGAACAATAATACTACCTGTCTAAATGACACAACGTGACAGACCCAAACCGGAACTTAGTTACAGCTTGTACTTGACAGGCTAGCTTGACAGAAAGTTCATAAACCCTGTTCAGCCATCAGTAGTTGTCCATTACCAAGAGAGCTCGCTCCTTTAAACAAAGATGAAAAGGATTGCAATTTAAAACAATTGGCGTGTACTAAATTAAAGTGATGCACCATACCTGAGGAGGCCGGTCCGGAAACCATGCGAGAGATAAGATAAGATGATAAACCGATATGCAAGCCATTGTATGATGAGTGCCTTTGTGGTTGTCACACTGTCAAGGAACCATTGTTGAACCTAGACTTCCATGGCAACGGCAACACCCAAAACTCCGAAAGAGGTAGGGAAAGATGCTTGCAGTCACAGTAGTCAAGGCTATTTGTTTGTGCGAGTGGTTCGGGGCACTTCCGTGCAGTCAATTCCTCTAAACGCAGGTATACACTTCAACTATACAGTCTGGAAGTAGTACCCTTCAGCAGTTGAGTACTAAGAGGCTCAGGCTGTAAGCCAAGGGGGATCTCGATAAATGAGATAGAATGGGATCTGGTGTGACCTGGACACCAAGAAATTGTCCCAAAAGACATGGAATATGTTGAGATATTGTGCACCAGATATAGGCCACCGGATATGGTCCTAAAGCCGGAGCAATGTCCAAGAAAATAGTGTAAAACTGGTAAAATGTGGTAATAGGTCCTAAAACCGGTGTAGATGACAGAGAAGGGATATAATAAATGGTGGAGGTCCTAAAACCGGTCCAGAGAGTGTGTAACGGATATAGATGACAGCAATAGGTCTAAAACCGGTGCGATGTCCAAGAAAACAGTGTAAAAGCCTATAAAATATGACAAGAGTATAGACAAGATGTCTAGATGTATACCTAATAAAGTGAGCGGAAATGGTGGTAATAAATGTACCACAGTGAAGTAAAACTGGTGGGAGTCTCGGTTTATTGATCTGTAAAACCGGAGATATGGAAACAAGTGTGTAGGGCTTTATAAAAGCAATAATGATGATGAGGGGAGTCCTATGGAGAGGGGTATGGAGATGGGCCTTCAAAGAGGCAATACAATCCTAAACTGGGCTGGGAGACGATGGTTTCGGCAATATAAAACCGGAATCGCAACTGAAACCAAAGAAGTAAAGCCAGTGATGATGTGGAAGTGATTTGAGAAAAAAAGCCAGTAGTTGGAGCAAGAATGCATCTATTGGGCAGTAATAATGCGATCCAATAATGATTAAGAGTAAAGCAAGTGATGGGGCATAACTGTGAGCGACTGGGATCGACTGGTAGTGTATAAACTCGTCAATAGAGTGTATATCCGGTAATTCAAAGCAATCCCCTTTTAACTAATTTTCTACAGAGTCTTATATACTAGAGGTCCGAAATTATAAATAGAAAACATATCTAAGCATTGGTAAGGCTGTAACTCCGTAGCTGAGTAATAACCGGTGCAAGCATGCGGATACTGGTCATCTGAAGCCACGGCATTGTGTTTAATGCCAGGTTTTTGAGGAGAAACCATATGGTTGTGGTAGCTGCTGTGAGGATCATGGGAACTGTTTAACTGCGGATTATCAATGTGCAGCTCTTCTGCTGAGGTGTGCGCAGCTACTAGCTGTTACTTTAAGGTCTTGGCAAGGTAACAGCCTTAGTAAACATGGTCTGAAGTGCCCATGCACTTTAAATAACTCAGATGGAAGAAGATCAATCAATCACATCAATTTAATTGAAGGATCAATGAAAGTGCAGCAAATGATGATTCCTGGTGATGTAGCAATGCTATATCCAGTTGATTGTCAATCAGGCATGCCAGGGTGTGTCGGAAAAGTCTGAAATGCCTTATAAGGCCTTATAACGTAATATTCGGCTATAAGTGGACGCAGGGGATTATAAGATCTCATAAGTAACAAGTGTTTGCTTATGAGGGACCAAATAAGGAAGACAGTTTTCCTTATTTGACACATATAAGGCACCGACTGGCATCTCGGTCGGCAAGGTTATAAGGTATTTGTTTTCTAATATGATCCGAATAAGGTGGCTAATAAGGTACCTGATAAGATAGAATAAGGTGTCAAATTTGTGGGCCGAAAAATTTAATAAATATATCTCATATGAATTACACAATCTAATCTATTTGGTATCTAATCTAATGTTCATTTGAATTTGGAAGGTCAGATATTATTACATAAGCAAGATAAGGAAATTAGTGAAAATTGGTTACAGAGGGAGTCAAACCAGTGACCAGTAGTATTAATTATTATATAAGGATTAAGTATAGTGTTATTACAGTTCCACCATATGGCTTTTATTTATATAGCGCATCAACTTAATATATCATGATAGTGACCTCAGGCTTTTTGAAAAGAAAAACTATTATCACCTATTGGTCTGCTCACATTCTGATGGTTTCTGATGGAAATCACACGTTGTTTAGAAGTGATAGGTACATTACATGCTGTCTATGATCACCCATATATATCATCCTCCTCATAACATTCATCTGAATCAGTTCGACGTGCTGTACAATTGCTTCGATGAGTTGGCGCAGGGGGTGCTTGAGGCTGAGAGGCTAGCGCTGCACCTCGAGATTTACCTCGGCCCTGCCGTTTGCTTCCACAACCCCGGCCTCTCCCTCTCTGGTCCACTGCCGGAATCTGTTCATTAATGTTAGCGGTATTTATTGTCTGCAAAGGTGACATAGTGGTATTTACAGGGGGTTGAACTTCGTCCACAGCATTAGATTCAGCTAGAAAAGGAGAATTAAGATTAGATTGTTATAATATAATGATTCTCACCTAGGGTGACTGCTCCAACACTGTCAACAAGCTCTTCAATGGCGAGATTTGAAGGGCCGGGGGCAGGTCCAGGTGCGAATTCTGAATTGAAATGGTCATTGACTCCCTGCACTTCGAAAGGCTCTTCATCAGATCTGGAGGAACCGGAGAAGTCATTGCCTATCTCAATGGTCTCGCCTTCTTCAGCTGGTAGGCTGTTGCGATCTAAGCCGTGATCCTGAAACACAAATTGATTGAATGCAGTGACAGTGTCTTTCATGTGGCGTTTATCAAAATACTTGATAATTGTTGATTTGTATAGCTTGAAGTCCACTGCATATTGAATCTGAGAACACCCCCCACGTTTATCAAAGTGTTCATCACCAGAAAGAACAAAACAAGCCTAGCAAATGACTTGTGAGCAATAGCGTGTGCTAATATTGAAAGCATACTGACCATAATTGCTGCGAACATGATAGCACCTGGTGTGATCTCGTTCATGCCCCAGAGAATTCTGTTTGTTGGTTTCTTCTTGATGGCTGTGTCTTCCTTCAGACTTGCCAAACCGAAGAAAGTGGCAGTGAGTATCTAAAATCATGATACTCTTTAGGCTGGACATAAATACAAAGTAGACCTTACCTTCATCAAGGTCTCACTTCTAAATATATATCAATTATTGTCGTCCCTCATGGCGTCTGGCCAAAGGATAGGTGGTAGGGATGAGTACGTTCTCTTCTTGGTGTCATAGCCTAGAAGTCGCTGACAGGTGGGATCTTTGGCTGCATCAAACCCTTTCTCCAAAGATGATGGGATCATGGACCCAAAGACGTTGCGAAAACATTTGTTCTTGATGCGGCCAATGAATGTGGAACGACCATCAGACGCACATTTGATAAACTGAGATAGACTCATCAACACATGCAGTATCAGAAGAGTATGTAGAAATTTCATACCCATTTTCTCACTGGACTGTAGTTCCATCTGAATAAGACTTCGTGCTCTGGCTTCAGAATTGCATACACCTCTGCATAAAGGGCATCCTTTTCCGACTCTGCAGAGGTGTATCGCTCGGGACTGAGTATCAGACCATTGTCTGCAGACTCCCGGGCCTGGAAAATATCGCTGTCATCCACCCATGGATCAATTGTTGACATGCAGTGCTTGGCAAACTGCGTGATATACTTGTGTTGGACCTTCGTCAAAGAAGCTTTCTTGTCATTGGATTTAGAAGGCATCGCAAATGTGAGCAATTGATTCTTCTCAATCAGCTCATTGACCTGAAGCTGAGTCTGACAAAGTGTCTGCGCAGCTGTGAGCCTATCAAGAGACTGGCAATAAAGACTTAAATCTTACTTGGTCTTGGGCTTGGAAAGATTTAAGCAAGCGGGGGACATCAATGATGCTGCTAGTCCTGAAGTAATCATGCAGCTGCTCGAGGTCAAGGGGATGATCTTCTACAGGTGTGCTTGTATTTGTCATGCTGATGACTGACAGCTGTTCTTGGTGCTCCACTGAATCGGACATTGCAAGAAGTGAGAGGTGTAAGGTAGCTTTTCCAATGTTTTATCTCAGTTTTAAGGATGAGGAGCAATCCTGAATCAACGGTGAAGTGCGATGCATGCAGGACACATTTTGAAAGGCAGTGCAAAGTGGGACACAAAAGTACTAATGTCGGCCATCAGCAATGAGCCACACACATGGTTAGTGCGAAAAAAAACGGACACACCTCAGTTGTGGCAAAACAGACATGTAATTTCACCAGCCTTCAGTGTACTGAGCGCACCAAACTCATCCTTATTGGTTTCTTCGACTTCGCTGGAGGACCCTGTGGGTTTGAATGACACGTGAAAAGAAGGCTTGCAATAGTCATAAATGAATAGGCCAAAGCGATAAAGAACTTGATGTGAAGTGGAAATAGGTGGGCTGCAGGTCGTGTCGAGGTTTTGAAGGCGATGTGCAAGAACTCGAGGAAAGTAGTGGTAAATGGGGTCCAGGGAGTAGGCATATGGTGACAGTCAGCCAAGCGACAGATGAATGACAGGACAAGCGTAATGACATGCATGTAGAGAACGTCCAGTGCAAGAATCTGTGTACTAAAATTGTTCAGTTGTTTGTTATTCTATTCATAAAATTCCCGATGAAAGATGTCAAGGAATGAGGCCGACAATAGCTGTCAAGCCCATCCATCCGTCGATGAAAGACGTCAAACGGAAAGGCCGACCTTACAGGTCAAGCCCAGTGCTGATGCAAGGTGGGAGAGGAAAGCAGTTTCGAGATATTGGATGCACGTCATGATCAATATTAGTCAGCTTACAGATGTGACTCTGCAGCACGTGTCCATAATAATACAGGCACGGTCATTTATTGAATGAGCATGCCTTCACTTTCATAGCCACTGCAACTGTTATTTCATATAAGGTGAGTTTATTTCTTTTCTTTTTCTTTATGATCTTCGTTGTGGTTGACAATGACATCACCACGGTCGCTTGACGTCTTTGTCGGTGACCTTTTCCTCTTGTTTTGCCCCAACAGTTGACACGACTGTGTCGCCATTTCCACTTGACGTCTTTCGTCGGTGGCCTAGCAAGTGTGTGAGCATAAGGCAAGACTTTCGGTCTTGAAACTGTCACCGTAACTGCTCGACGTCTTTCGGCAGCGGCTGGACTGTACCGACCAGGCTCCATTTCCCTCACTTTGACGATCTCATGCTTCTCTAGACTCGAACTCAAGTTCACAAGCTCCCCAGTTGTCACAAATGCTTCCAGAAGACCTCACGTCCTCAAAAATTCGAGGCAATCCTAAGCTTCTGCTTCACAATGGTGCTGCCAGTACACATATGTCAGCTGGTTTAGCTGGTCTCCTTTGGAACTAATTCTCTCTGTGACAACCACCCAGCCAATAGCCCCTTTGACAGCAGATACGGTACCATTCTGGATGGCCAGGATTCCATTATTGTAACCCCCAACTCATCATTCATGCCTTGCCTGCCTATTGGTGCCCAATGCGAGGTGTACATGTGAGCAAACTATCGATACAGCACCGACAACCACCTTCAATAGCCTCAAGCATATATTGACCAGTATCCCCACTTTGCATGCATTCATCGGGTTGTGCTGGAGGGAAACAGAGCTCTATGCCCTTTGTTTCATGGGCTAACCCATTATGACTTTGTAGAATGCGATGATATGGCCATTGTCAAGGGTGTGGGACGTCTGTGCCCCTCGACATTTCTGAGGCTGCAGAGTGCATGCCAGGCTGTAATTGACTCTGTCGGAGGTGTCAATGGGAGCAACACCATGCTGAGTGGCTTGCAAAGCCATGTTAGCCTCATTGAGCTACTGTTGGGACGTCTTCATGCCCTTCCCATGTTGTTTGCTCGAGTCTGTCTGACCATCGCTGAGACCCAGCATGTTACGCATGAATTACATGCGTTCGTTGAGTATATGACGATATACAAACCTCTTATGGAAGCTCCGGAGAGCGATGCACCCAGTATGCACGTCGACGACACGCTTGTTGGTGCATTTTCCAATGATGCGACCATAGTGCAGTGGTTTTTCAAGGTCGGTATTCCAGTCTGGCATATGGTTGCCATGAAGGACCTGCCAGGCATCCGCATTGATAACTTGTCCAAATTTATGACACCACCCTTTGTGGAGGAACCTTGCCCATTACAATTGCCCACAGTATTTGTGGGATCGTCGAGGGATCCTCAGAAGTACCGCAGGATTCAAGACTTCACTACGCACTCAATGCACTGGGTTGATCCCTTTGCATTGTCGACTCCCATTACCAGGGGACGTGAGGATATCCCAGTGTCCGTGTCAATGACAGCGAGCACCCGTTATTCACCATGTGAGTATACTATTCCTAGATTGACATGTCAATCTGATAGTTGGGTTTCCTTCACAGATCAAAAGAAATCATCTGGATCCCATGGAAAGGGAATGCCACACCAATTTATCAATGCAAAGCACCCGTTCCTGCCTCCCTTGGTTGAGTCATGGCATCTCGGACTTCTTGCCATCATTACCGATTCATCGTGCTGCCACTCTTCAGTGTGACCTACATCTTCCAACCCTACAGCAATTCCACATGAAAACCAATATGCATTCCCTCATCCAGATATCATTGCAACATTGAATACAGAGGAAAAGGTGAAGTCATACCTAGTGTCATGGCTTCACTTGCGGACACCACTGTATGCTCGTCTGACTATAACTGAACATATTCCAACCAATCTGTACCACCAGGAGTGGCGAACAGTACTTACATTGGGTTTCCTCCATTCATCTGGTGAAATAGGTGGGCAGGCAGCAAAGCGGCAAGAAGAAGTACAAAAGATGATGAATGGATACCTCAAAGAATTTCCTCTATGAGCAGATAATGATGTGCACACAGCATTTTGGCAAGGAAAGGCTTATAAGTCCCCCATGTTGGAGGAACAGCAGGAAGTATGCTGGGAGCTTAGCGAGGTGAACTTTTGTTGTGAGTTCAGAGCATTGCATTGTCGAGCAACCACTCCTTCATGCGCTCACAATGTCAGTCAATGCTTTCCTGATGGCCTCCATTTGCCTGGTCAGATTGACATTGGATGTGCCAATTATGGTGTTGCACATCACCTGTGGTTGCAGCGTGCACCATATATCTTTGCCATGAAGAAAGTAATGCAAACATGGAATGATGTGCATCCAGTGCTGCTTGACAAGGTTCAGTCTATGGGCTGGACTGAAAATGAGTTTTTGGAGCTGGAGAAAGCTGTTGTTGCATACTACGTAGATTGCTTTTACTTGTATTTTGGCTGTGCTCCTGTGCTCCCATGTCAACTGTCACACCACACATCAGAAGACTATACCCCCAAAGCTTGTGCTCACATGTTAACTAGTTGGTCTGGTGTTTATATGGATGTCGAGGACCTTATTTGAATTACGATTTGTACGCATGCAATAAACAGATATTGATTTTTTTTGTGTATGGGTACCTATGTAATATATGTTATATATAGAAATTATCTTGTCCTACATATGATTGAAAGAAAGTGAGTGCTATGATGGATACTATATAAAAAAACAAACAGTGTATAAATAATTAATCCTTTTTCAATGAAGCAACATTGCGATATTTAAGAACACCTGTTAATCTTTTCATTCTGAAAAACATATCAGTATCAATAGTGTCCACAACAAAGTAATCCTGGCCATTGCTCAGATCTGAGCTGTTGTCTTTGACTAGTAAGACTCCACGGATAATAGAATAAATAGAAACAATTTGTGAAAAGACTTGAGGATGTGCACGAAGGCAATAAAATCCTAAGTCTTTATCTCGTTGGAATTTCCAGTGTTCTCCCCCATCAGTGACTGTTAGATCAAAAGGATGAACTAATGCCAATGGGTATCACTGTTCCAAATATTCACATTCAAATGGCTGAATGAGCTGTCCAATGTATGCCCCTTTATCAGTGTTGATAATTACTCCATCGTAACATGGATGATTGTAGAAACTTGGACTGCAGTGTAATAGATCGGCAGACTCTTTGAGATTGACTAGTGACTGATAAGTAACTGTCAAAGTCTGGTAAATTTGAATCTGTATTTGTTTGTTAATTATCACATGATTTAAATAGAAACAAAATAAGCACATACTATGTCATCAGGCATATATTTAATGAATCCTCCTTGAGCTACAGCATCTTCATCTACTCTTTTTATAAATGCAGTCATGAATCTCCCAAGCCAAATGCAAAAACGTCCATAAGCTAGATCTGAGCGGAAAGCATTCTCAAGCTCGCCAACTGTATGTGGATCCTTTGGAGTAGCCTGGAGACTGTGAAGCATGGCTTTACTGTCAAGAGTTCCAATTCTTTGATTTTGACAAATGTGATTCTTGTCTTCAGATAGATCATCATTTTCTTCCTCCTGATGTTTTTTCTGACGCTCAATCTGTTGATGTATCTGCATAATAATATTATATCGATGATCTGTCATGAGAATCTTGAAGATAATTTCAGAACATTATTTAATTAGTTTTATTATAAATTGTACCTGTTCAGCAACATCTTTAAAGTTTGTCTGAATCTGATATGCTTTTTTAAGTGGGCCATGCATGCTTTCATTGACTTTGGTGTTATAGTTTTTTGTAGCACCTTTGGCAATGATATCATTGAAAAAATGTTGCTGTGTATGCACTTTTGGGATCTTCCAACTTGTTGGGTTTTTAAATTGTTTATCATCTGTTGCTTGTGAATATGCCTGCATTGATATTAGTATAATATAGATATTTCAGATTTACAAAACTTACTTTCAATTTCACATCAAAAACATTCATGAGATGTCTTCCTTCTTCTATACTTTTTTCTGTATGGACATCCATTGATGCATACATGTCTAACTCAACATAACTTCAAATAACTTTGAGAAGCAAATATGCATCATGATGAACTTCTTTTCTCAGCACAGAGTGAACAGCAAAGAGAAGTTGCTGCCAAACTCATAAGTATCATCATGAAATTATGGGTGAAACTTACTTTGGACATATGCTCAAATTTTACACCATCTCCAAAATCAAAAGTAGTAACATTATCAAAATGCTTAAGATTTCTCTATCTTGGAAAGTTGGCAATACTATAATTCATTAGTCTTATTCTATAAAAAAAAACAAATGCGCACAATTCATCAATAGCAACTTTGGCTGCACATTTCTGGGGTCCTGATATTCTCCCCACATGCTCTAATAGACGTAAAAGAAGATGCTTAAAAACACCAAGATGATATGCATGCAACCGATCCCAAGAAACTGCTTTATATGGATCACTTCGAGCAATACTCCAGAACACATTCTAAAATAGATTAAATCACTGAAATACCTCAAATTAAAAACACTTACTTCAACAGGTCACAGACTAGATTCATCTAAAACCTCCTCTCCCTCTTCTTCTACAAGATTATAAAGATCCTGCATTTCTTTTGTTGTCCATAGAGGATGTTCATCTAATAGATCTTGTAATTCTCCATTTGGAACAAGGCAAACAGGACAAGGGGAGGCAGAGTTAGTACCACATATCAATGTCATCATGCAACTGCATAAAATAGTCAGCTATTAATAAAATTGAGCCATTTAATTACTTACTGTTCTTCATAATCAGCAGAAAGAATAAAAATGAATGGATAAATGACGATAACTTTACCAGAATGTGGCAACTTGAAGGCATATCCAGTATGTGAATATTCAGCGACAGACTGGATAATTTTACGAAAAGATTTGTGCCAAACAACTCGCTTGAAATTAATCCATGCCGGTTTTCCCTTATGTTTGGATCATCTTCAACCTGATTGTGGTTAGTTATATAATTGAAAACAGTCAGAAAGAATTTACAATTGGAAGCCATCCAACAACAGTTCCACCACCCCAGCCTTTTCCATTGTGTATTGCATCAGGAAGATTAGCAATACATGCCATAACTGGATATCCTTTTGCTGTCCCAAATGATGATAACCATGTTTTGTCTGCATATAAAATATATGCCAATGGCTTTCCACCAGGAGGTAGTGAGCTCTAAAAATGTGATTAATAATACATAATTTAGTATAAAAGAATAATGTACCTGAACTTCCCATAGTAAATCACCTGTCCAAGGTTCATTAAAAATCTGCATTCGTTCATTTGTTTTTTCATCCAACTGAAAAATCTTCACAGCGTCCCATACAAACAATGGGGATAGTGCTTCATCACTGAGAAGATTAAGTGTCCACTCCCATAATGGTCGGAAGTGAACATCATATTTCAGTGCCTCCCCTCGAAAATCCAGAGCCAATGTTTCTTTTGTGAACTAGATTTTATAATAAGTTAACATCTAACATATAACAATATAATATAAAATGTACCTTTGTAAGTAAATTCTCTGCTTTTGACCATGCCTCTTTAAAATCAGACTCATTGTTAATTGTGTATGCAGATTGATAATCCTCTGCCTGAGTCTTTAATACTTTGAAAAGACTGTCTCGCCCCTCCCTATTCAGGTGGGTGCGCAAAATATGTTCAGCTAATTCAAAGTCATTTTTAGATGCAAAAGGATGCCATGGACAATCATCAATGAAGGAGTGTGTCATTTCCACAGCAGTTAGCTGGAAATACTCCTCACATGTTAAAATGCATGGGTCCAAAAGTGCTCTTGGATGATATTCAATGACAAATTTTGGATTGTATGAATTCACCAAATCAAGAATCTGATTTGTGGCATCAGTCACAAGAGCAGAGGAAGGATTCTGGCTTTCAGCTAAATATTATCTTAATCAGTAGATAGAAAAGAAATCAGTAATTATACGTACAAGAGACTGGTTCATATGAAACAGAAGGTGGAAGGTCTCCCCAACTGCCAAGATGCAGATCTAATGGTAGAGTATTAGAGAGTACTACCCATTGATCCAGAATCAAATGTTACCATGGAATTGTGAATCGAGACCTGCACTTGATGACTGTGCTTGGTTACCAAATAGTAGCATTGGAGTATTAGTAGCTCCTTGATGCCAATAAATCATTGGTGTCAATTTATATTATATAAAGTGGAAAACATACCATGATCCATGCTAGCTGCTTGATTCTGACCCAAATCAAACTGCGAATCTACAGCATCTTGCTGGATTCACTGTTTACAGGTCTTTCTATGGTTTCCTATACCATTTGCATGGAAATACTTGTGACAATGGGGGCACTGTCGACGTTCATGTAATGAAGACATGAGAAGAAAATGGAATGGCCGAGAAACAATAAATCCACAAGAGGACACACCCAGAAACTTCAAAGGGGGAAGGCAGGAGGGGGGAAGGGAAAAGATCAAAGACTGTGACACTCCTGGATATAAGTATAACTTCAGATGGTGATGAAATGATCACATGGAACTATAAAGGTTTGATGAATGGATTTCATTGGAAGATAACATTTTCAGCCTTCATAAATCAAGCTTCTCCAAACCATCTGCCACTATCCGACAATTCCACAGCCAATCAAAGTCAGGGAGCAAGGTAGCTGTGAGGCTGACCAGTGTTTTGGATTCGGAGGTAATAATGGGCCGGTATTATCCGATCCAGACAGATTCATGATATTCGTGATCTTGTCTTCCACTACTGCCATCGCCTCCCACTGAGACAGAAGGGATGTCAACAACAACAACATCCTTTCTGTCTGCATATCGCCCCTTAGATGCATGTTCGACAACGAGGAGAAGACCTGTGATGACAACAGTGGCAGTGGCGACAACGACAACAGCGGCAGTGATTCAGACAACGACAACAACAATGACAATGATGACAATGGTGGTAGTGCCGATGGTGACAACAGTGGTGGCAACAATGACAACGACAACAATGGTGGCGACGACAACAATGGTGGCGACGACAACAATGGTGGTGGCAGCGGCAGTGACAATGACAATGAAATGATTACAGTATATCATGACAGCAGAATGATGACGGCGACAGCAATGCATTGGTGGGAACCGGTGGATTCAGAGGATTTCGTTGGGGTGGATAGGATGCAGGTACTCCCTCTCACCAAAACATGAAGACACTGATTCTAAGACCATGAGAACAGTCAACATATTAGGCTTCATGCCGCTGTCGATGCCTCCACAGCTGGCCCCCTTCCATCAGACTGCTTTGGGTTCGAGAACAGCTCCATACCCCATCCCCACTGTACCTCATACCATGCCCCCTTTTCAGTATCAGTGTTGATCCATGACTGGGCAGCTAGCATGTTTCAGATGTTCATTGTATTCCATAGCATCTATTCCTCAATCAATTTCCTTGTGCAATAAATTTTAAAAACATTTGTGAATCTTCTACTATCTACTACAAGCCTTTCCGGTGGCAAAATGTCTAAATTAGTTGATCTGTTTATTAGTCTCTTGTAAGCCACCTTATAAGCCACCATATAAGCCCACCTGAACCTAATTTGGTTCACCGGCTCAAATTTGCCAAAAATTTGGTCGGGGGTGACTTATTTGGGCAATATTAGTGCCTTATTGCATCATTATTGGTAATTGATCCTTATAAGGCATTTCACAACTTTCCAACATGTGATGGGGCATGGAGATATAGTGCAAATCTGGTCGAAAAAGGATATAAAGTGTAGTAGGAGTAATAACCAGTGCACTTTGGTTTCTGGAAGAATATTCAAGCAACAGCCTTCTAAAATTTGTCTGAATAACCGAAGAGTAACCACTGTATAACCGGTGGATGCACGGAGATAATACTGAGTGGGCTAGAGGTTTAAATCTGGAGTTTGTTCTGGTAGGAGGATGTAGAAAGATAATAGAGTAGTCCAATTTCTGGAAGGATATTCGAGCTGTATTGTTCAAATACTCGTCTGAGTAACCGAAAAGTAACCGCTGTAAAACCGGTGGGTGCATGGAGATATTGCTGAACAAACTGGAAATTAAATCTGGAGTTGGTGTAGGAGGTAGTAGGAGGATAATAGAATAATCCGATTTCTGGAAGGAGATTCGAGCTGTAGCCTTCAAAAACTCGTCTGAATAACCGAAGAGTAATCGCTGTATAACCAGTGGCTGCATGGAGATAATATTGAGTGGGCTAGAGATTTAAATCCGGAGTTTTCTCTGGAGGTGGTAAGAGTATAATGGCAGAATAATCCGAATTCTGGAAGGATATTCGAGTTGTAGCATTCAAATATTCATCGGAATTACAGCTGAGTAATTGCTGTATAACCGGTGAGTGTCCGGAGATATTTGCTGACTGAACTAGAGATTAAATCCGGAGTTTGTTTTGGTGGTAGCAGTTGAATAAAGGAGGAATTGGTATATTGTGAGGGCTGTAAAATCTGCAAATTCTGCGCATACAGAGCCTGGAGGCTCATCACTGTTGCCAGTAAGAACTACTTCTGGAAGAATGATTGAATAAGAGCCAGGGATAGACATGGCACAACCACCATTGGTCAGGAGATATGTCCTTGGACTTGAGATTAGCGAGTGCTTGTGAAACCTTAGCAAGCTTGACATGGAAACTAAACCACATACGGCAACACCGAGTCGGATGCCATGCAGGACTGCAGCAGCAGTGGGCTGTATGCATAGGAGTCTAGTTACCTGGGGACTGTGGTGATATTTGTAATTAATAGTTGTTTTAGTATAAGTAGCTAGGAGTCCGGTGTAGTATACAAGTTTTGAACCCCTGAGTTGCAGTGCGCACATAGAAAGTGAGTACTGTAATAAAGGAATAAGTTTGTAGCTTCGAGCGTCATATATACAGAACAAGCTCACCTCGAGGAATAGAGATAACTTCAGGATCTGATAAGTGTGCTTAAGTTCCGAGTGAATAAGAATCAGTGTCGCTGTTCTGTTCCATCTGAGTATTGCCGAGGTCTGTTTAGAAGGAGTATGAATTGAAGTAGAAGTTCTGAAATCTGTCTGTCTGTCAGTTCTGTTCTGTCAGTCTGTTTCTGAATCTGCTTCTGTTCTGTTTCTGAGTTGTTTCTGTTCTGAATCTGAGAACTGTTGAAGAGTCAGAGTCCATTATCGTCATCATAGTTAGTCTTGACAACCCTACCCCTCGGAGAGTAGCAAGCTCACTAAGTCAGTACTTAGTTGAGTGGTTTAAAAGAGTGAGCTTGGTGTTACAGTGAGGAGTTCCATGTTCTGTTGTGTTGTAGGACGTACATCCTAGTGTAAATTGAATATTATCATTTGCCTAGAAGGTTGCACCTCGAAGTATACCTTCTTGTAAAAGATTCTAGCTTTAGGATCAATTAAAAACGAGTAAATGCTGTACCGTGCCGAGATAAAAAGGAGCTTTACAAGTTCTAAAGTGTTAATAACCGCAGAGTAGAAATAATCTCATCCCCCCATGCACTTATGAGGGTGATTGTATTATTGAGTAGTTGTGTGAGTGTGTGTATCACACTGTTCTACGTGCTGTTCCACAAGTGCCCACAGCCAGCCTCTTCAGTGGAACTTCCCTGTTTCGGTTGGCATCACTAGTACAACATCTTTGGCCATTTGCTTCCTTAGTTGTTGGAATGCCTGGTTTTGGGCTCCGCCCCATGTCCAAGGTGCATTCCCTGTGAGTTGGGTCATTGGGCACACAATTTTTGAATAGTTTTTTATGAAGTGCCAATAGAAGTTAGTGAAGCCAAGGAAGGATTGTAGTTCCTTTTTCTTCATCGGTGTCGGCCACTCAGTTATCCCTTTGACCTTTACCAGGTCCATTTTGATCACTCCTTCGCTGATTATCACACCGAGGTACTCTGTTTCTAGTGTTTCAAATTCACACTTCTTGGCTTTTAAGAATAGTTTATGTTCCCTTAGCCTTCAAAGTACCCTCTTGATGATTGCTCTATGTTCTTGGAGATCCTTTGTAAAGATAAGGATATCGTCAAGGTAGATCATGACTTTTCCTTTGGCAATTAAATCTTTGAAGATGTCATTCATCATCTATTGGAAGGTGGCTGGTGAATTGGTAAGTCCGAAGAACATAACTGTTGGCTCAAAGAGCCCTCGGTTAGTTTGGAAGGCCACCTTCTGTCCATCTCCCTGTTTGATTTGTACATTATTATATCCCCACCAGACATCTAGTTTGGTGAATTATTTGGCACCCTTGAGCTTATCCATTAGCTCTGAGATGAGCGGGAGCGGGTATCTGTTCTTTATTGTCATCTCGTTGAGTTTTCAGTAGTCCTGGACAGGATGTAAGGAGCCATCCTTCTTTTTAACAAAAAAGAAGGGAGAGGCGAAGGGTGATTTTGATTGTCTGATGTGTCCCAAGGTGAGGTTTTCATCTAGGAACTTGTTGAGCTCCTCTTGCTCATGGCGATTGAGGGGGTAGACCTTACAGTCTAGGGTTGACTGTGCATTGGGGGTTAGCTCTATCGCATGGTCCCATGGCTTTCATTCGGGGAGTTTGTCAAAGTTTTCTTTAGAGAAGAGATCCTTGAACTCCTGATATGCTGGAGGTACCATTTCCTCAAATGACTTCTTTTCTTTTCCGGCATTTGCTTGCATGGCAAATTTGTTGGCGTGATGTAGAGCCTGGATTTCAAGGGCTTGTTCAATGTTGACTGCTAGGATAGTTTCTCCCTCTTCTAGCTCTTCATCCCACCTGTCTTTGGGGTCGGTGTCAGGCAAAGGGAAAGGGTTTTTGTGGCATTGACAGTGGGCAAACATAATCTTTCCCATCTTCCAGTTGATTACTGGGTTGTGCTGCTTGAGCCAGTCATGGCCGAGGAAAATGTCCTTCTTCCCTAGGTCCATGATGGTGAGGTTGATGCGTTCACTATGGCCGCCAATTGTCATTCTTAACTCCACGAATTCAGTGATGTCCCTGGCCTTATTCTGGGAGCCGTCTGCATTGTAGATGGGGATGGGTACTGCGGCCTTTGTGGTTGCGAGCTGGTGCTTTTCTATGTAAGCTCGGTTGATGGAGCTTCCAGTACAGCCACTATCGATGAGTCCTTTAGTTTCCAGGGTTTGTCTGTCGGCAAGGGTTTCAATGACAATTGGGAGAATTAAATCTCCCGATGAGGCTCCCTCAGTTCGGCGGATATAGCAGATGGGTTCTCGTAGTTCATAGAGTCATTCTCTTGCGACTTCTCCTCCTACCTTGAGTTCATCGATCAGGTCAGCTATGATCTCGCCAACTCTGTCCTGGTGAACCCAAAGTGAAAGGGTGGCTCAGGCTTCTGACTCAGTACGTGCTTCCCGGATCACCTGGAGGGTCCAGTCAACCTCAAAGGGTTTAAACCAGGTGTGCCCTGGGGGAGGGATGTGTACCTGGTCTTTAGCGGGGGAAATGGGGGGGGGGGTTTGTCTCTCTCTCTCCTCTTCCTGTCACTGCTTCTCCTTCCACATTTGATAGGCCATGTCATCATCCTTGTCGGGTACTTCGACAAGGGTGGTGTGTGGCTGCTGGGGCATGCAGGCCCCCATTCAGCCCTTCTCGTGGGTGCTTGCAATTTCTGATGCCAGGTGACAATCCTTGGGGGGCCCTTCCTTACGATCCCGGTCGTCAGGTCTTGCTGTCTTGAGCCTTCGCTGCTCTTCTTCCTGGTTTTCATTGTCATCCGTCCTTTTGTCGAGTCCCTCCTCTGACAAGACGGCTTCCCTGAGGGTTGTTCCCTTTGTGTCCAGCGATTGAACATTGTTCAGTCTTGATGCAGTTGGGTGCATTCTCATGCCTTGAGGGGACATGCCAGGGATTGTTGGTGCTCTTGAATGGTCAGAGGAGCCTAGGGTGAGGAGGTCGGTCCAGGGGGGTGGGGGAGTGGGGTGTTCAGAGGGTGTTTTTATATCTTTTCCTAGCTCTGCAAGCGGAGTGTTACGATTTATTCACATTTTCTCCGATTTTCCTCATATAAGTGCCCAAGCACTTATCTTTGCTATCTAATCACCACTATCTAACCCTTATCTTCACCTCACTGCACCATCTCCATGCCTATAACCGTCGACTACCATTCTCCCACTACGGCTCGCTTCCATTGTGACGTTACCACTTGACTTACTTGTCATACCCTTATTGTTCACTTGTTGTCGCTTACTGATGGACTTATTATTAGCATAAAGACTTTAGTATATAAGTAGCACAACTCTCACTGTAATACCTCAGCTTTGAGCTATAGTTTATCAATACCAATTTTACTCTCTCAACGACTAGCACCTAGTGCTGCGTCTCAACAAGTCCATCGCTACAGCTCTACTTAGATTGTCGGTGTCTACTGTTATATGACTCTGAGTTTATGCTTATTTGGATCACGTGAGATTTGGGTCTAACAGTTAGCTCAAAGCTTCCTTACAGTTCCTCAGTGCTAGCCATGATGAACCTACTAATGACCCAAGACTTGAACAACAAACAGACAATCAAACTAGGAGTGGCAATCCCCGCCACTTTCTTCATCATCCTTTTCACCACCCTCACGGTCCATGCAAACCATGACTGCATTGATGACTTCCTCCACAGACATGAGATCCTTGTCCCCCTCCAGCCAAGACCCACCAGGAGGGTTCTCTTCCACTATCAGCCAGCAGCCCCCCCCCGCCACCACAAGGGCCCCGCCAGGGGCCTACCCTGAAAATGAGCCCCATCGCCCACAGACCCAGCATGCAAGGAGGTGAAGCACCCTGCGCCCTAGTGGTGACACTTCCTCTGACAAGTTCCCCCTTCATGAGGGGACAGTACGCACACCCACTCCAGGCCCCTCCAACACCCATGTGGAAGATGAGGCCCCAAGGTGGTCCAGCATGGCCGAAGAATATGGCAGGGAGTTACGGACTAGGTTCTGTAGCCCAACCCCCCCCAGCCTACACCCCAGCCTGCCCAGCAAGGGTGGAACGACCCGCCGCCCCCCGTAGAGGGATATGTGTGGCCCCACAAACAAGCCAGGCCCTCATTCCCTGGCCTGCCAAGGACTCCGACTCTGACTCCTCCAAACTGGACGTCTTCGCAAGAAGACACGCCAAGACCATCAGGGTCAGGACACCTGAGCCCACTCGACTGGTCCCCCTCGAGGAGCCCGAGCCTATCTGGCTCCAGCTCATCGACCACGAGCTCTTCAACTGCTGGAGTCTGGACCGCCTCTGGCCCGAACTCGCTCCTGTTGACCGAGAACTACTCAGTCCCATCAGAATCGAGGCCTGGACCCTCAGAAGAGAGGATGTCAAGGCCCGAGCCCTCGTACACCTCGACCATGGACCAATGGCCTTCGCAATCGCCCATGCCCACCTATGGCCGGGGACCCAGGACAATGACTTCACCGACTTCATTTGGCACAATGCAACCCAGAACCTACACGGACCCGAGCTGGGCCCAAGACTTAGGAACCATACCAGGGAGAGGGGTGAGAGGGCAGATAACGAGCTCAGTAGGAGACTTTTTGAGCTGGAACACCGCCCCGGGCGCAGAGGCCCCGATTAATTTTAGCACATACATACCTGATATGCAATACAACGCATTCACAGTGTATCACCCCCCCGAACCAGAAATCAGGGATACTACCCCTATCCCACAACAAGCCGACTATTCAGTGCAGCAGGAGATGCCGCAATGAATGAACCTGCACCCCTGCCACTGGACCAACCCGCAGGCCCAGGCCAACCCATCAATGAACCAGACCAGCTAGACAGAATCCTGGCCATTAACCAGGAAATGGGACGCCAGCGCAAGGCGGCCCAACAAGCAAGGAACATGTACAACGCTGCGCTGGGGGAAGCCAATGACTATGCAGACCTCCATCGCCTACACAGGCTACCATATCAAAGGGGAAGACTGGGAGCACCTGACAACACACTGGCACCACCGGCTGCCCCACCCGCAGCACCACCAGTACCGAATGAACACCGACTGCTTCACGATTGAGACGTCCGTTACTCGGTCCCCAGACACCCCGACTGGCCCCATGTGCCACATGACCCACCAGTAGGGAACGGACCACAGAATGCCCCCTATTGGGGAGTAAAGCCAAAGCTAATTGACATGCCAAAGCCCTTCGAAGGAAGGCATGACAACATCCTCCGATTCCTAGGAGACAATATGGCCTATTTCAAGGTCTTCCAATTCTTCTTCCAGGAAGACTCCCAGATAGTAGTATTCGCTTCCTCCCATCTCGATGGGGTTGCCCGAGACTGGTGTACCCACAAATGACTGGAACTGTAACAATCATGCCACGGACTCCATGGACTCTGTCCATCCTCTCCATTGGCTCCAAGTCAATCATCGGAATCTGTCGGATTCCGAATCCTGGTTTCTATCTCACATTTCATATTCCTATTTCATTTACTTATTTCACATATTCATTTATCACACCTAGAACCTGTCATGGTAGCAAGTAGGTGTTATATCGGAGTCCACGGAATACTCGACTCCTCTAGATACAGAACATTCCAGATCACGTCACTCTAGCCATACCTACACTATTCCAGACCCCGACCTGTCGGACTCCGTCTTAGTATATAAGCTGTACATTTAGTAGTACATAACCTCAGTTCGAATATCAACTTGGTTTAGCCCAATAACTCTTGTCCTCACTCTCTTCGGCCTTCAAGCCATAATCCATCTCTCTATGTCCGCAGCCTCCGATAGCCGTTGGACTTAACCTTTGATCCTAGAGATCATAATCCCACAGACTCCGTCTGTAATCCTTCTTTGGGCTTCGACCCAAGGGTGACGTTGCTAATAGCTTTGCCAAGCCCCACACACTCCGTGGAATCCATGGCGTGCATTCCTTTCACTTCATCCTATTGGCATGATCCTAACAGTATATTCGAACTCAAACCCTTGAGTCAAAATTTTAGGAATGTCTAACACAACCCTCGAACATTCACAAACCCAATCCTCCTCCACGGCTCCGCCCGTAACCCGTCTCTCCATGCGCGACATTCCTGCCTCTGCATCGAAAGAGGATCATACCCTCTTTGGCGAGGACTCAGCCTCCGCACAATGTTCACGTAGGGAAACCTACACTCACAGTGGTTTCACCGCCTGCCAATCCGATGTCAACACTACCCCCAATCTGTTCTCCGCGGACTCCGCGAGTACGAACGGATGGGGCGGTTATCGAAGCATCGTCCCGGAAACCCCGCACAATCAGTCCATGCAGCCACTCTTTCCAGTCGAGGAAGAGGGTGACGATGGGGACCCCAGTGGCAGCGAGGGTGAAGCTGACTCTCCTAGCAATCGCAATCGCAATCCGCGTGATCCACGGCGCCCTGGTCCACCAGGCGGTAACCCTCCTAATCCTCCCAATCCCAATCCCAACGACGAGAACCACCTCATGATGGAATTCATGAACCTCCTCCGCAGCCTTACCCACCAAGCCAACAACCCCCCTCAGCAGATAGTCCGTACCAAAGTCAAGGCACTGGACACCTTCGACGGGGCGGATCCGCAGAAACTCAAAGTGTTCATCATCTCCCTGCAGTTGAACTTCAATGACAGGCCCAACACATTCGCCGCGGACACCACCAAAGTCAACTATGCCATCTCCTTCCTCTCCGGTGTTGCCCTTGACTGGTTCAAACCGGATATCCTCCATCCCAATCAAGCCAATCCTCTCGCTTGGGCGTATTCCTATGCCGCCTTCCTTTCGGAGCTCCATACCAATTTTGGTCCGTTCGATGCTGTCAGAGACACTGAAGATGAACTCGAAAATCTTCGGATGCGCGACAGAGACAGGATCATGAAGTACATAGTAGGCTTCAATCAACACGCCGCCATTATCGGGTACAGCAACAACTCCCTCCATCATGCCTTTTACCGCGGGCTTTGCTCACGGATCAAGGATGACATGGCTCACCACGGAAAACCCAACAACCTCCACGATATGCGTACCCTTGCCCAGGAGCTTGACGCTTGCTACTGGACTAGGAAAGCTGAGATCTCCAGGGAAAACCGTGACCGGCCTTCCACCTCCTCCACCTTCAAACCTAAGGGTTCGGGTTCTAACTCGAGCTCTTCCAACAACTCCGCGGCCCCGAAATCCTACGGTTCGACCGTGGGTTCATCATCCACCTCTTCTTCCTCTGGCTCCACGGGTGCCTCCAAGAAGCCCTATGCTGACAAGCTAGGCAAGGACGGTAAGCTCACACCCGAGGAAAAGGAATGCCGCCGCAAGAATGATCTCTGCATGTTCTGTGGCAACAAACACAAGACCGAGGACTGCAACAAGCGCAAATCTGCAGCTTCTGTGTGTGGACATGCAGCTGAGGTCTCTGACCCTACTCCCACCTCTGTCGATTCAGCTCCTTCTGAGTCGGAAAAATAGAGAGCAACCCTGCTTCCTCCATGCAAGGACAGGGTTGCGTTGACTGTCATTGCATTTCGGAGATTGTAACCCTCAATGCTGCTGCTCTTTCGAACCATTCACTTACCATATCCTTATCCAGTGAAATCGGCTCTGGATCTGAGTCCGACGGATCTCCTATATCCACAATCCTACGTTTTCTTGCTCTAGTCAATTCTGGTTCCAGCCATTGCTTCATCGACTCGAAGTACATTAACGATCACAATATTCCTACCAACTCCATTCCTCCTGTTCAACTTCAGCTTCTCGACAGCTCCGCCGGATCTCACATCTCTCAATCTGTTACTCTCTCCATACGATTCCCATTGGGAGATATCATTCCCATCGACTTCTACGTCACACGTCTTGATTCATCTTGTAACCTCATTCTGGGATACAACTGGCTCTCCCGCTACAATCCGTTGATTGACTGGGCAAAGCACAGTATCACTTTCTGTTCAAAGCTATTTGGTGCATCTGTTCCAGACATTTCCACGGCCTCCGATGCAACAGCGCAAGCTCGCAAGGACCGTTCAGGTCCCATCCCATCCAAACCACCTCTGAGATCCCAACGGACCCCGCCAGCATATGCACCCATCTACTCATACCCGTCCATCCCATCATTTTCCGCTTTGGTTGCCCCCAAAATATCTATCATTTCCGAGGCTGCTTTCGTACGAGCTTGCACAGAGGAGGGTGCACAACAGTTCACACTCCAACCTTCTATGCCAAGTGTTAGTGGCCAGGCTGCTTCCACGGCTCCGCCGGATTTATCTGATGTTCCACCGGAGTATCATGACTTTGCCGATGTGTTCAGTGACTCTCTCTCAGAGAAACTCCCTGAGCATCGTCCTTACGATCTCAAGATCAACCTTGAGGAAGGCTCTTCACCTCCGCTCGGACCCATCTATTCCCTCTCCGAATCTGAACTCAAAGCCTTACATGAGTTTATCAACAATAACATCCGTAATGGTTTCATTTCTCCCACATGCTCTCCCCACGGAGCTCCGGTACTCTTCGTCAAGAAGAAAACTGGTGAACTCAGACTCTGTGTCGACTTCCACGGCCTTAACAAAATCACTAAAAAGGACCGCTACCCACTTCCTCTCATATCCGACCTTCTTGACTCTGCGCGTTCCGCGCGCATATATACCAAACTCGACCTCCGCCATGCCTACCATCTACTCCGTATTGCCGACGGAGATGAATGGAAAACCGCATTCCATACCTGCTATGGGTCTTTCGAATGGCATGTCATGCCAGTTGGTCTGACCAATGCTCCCGCGGCTTTCCAACACTTCGTCAACAACATTTTTGCAGACATGCTCAATGTCTCTGTTGTCGTATACCTCGATGGTATCCTCATCTACTCCGATGATCCCGCGGAACACCGAAAGAATGTACGCGAAGTCCTACGCAGACTGCGAGCCAACGGGCTCTACTGCAAAGGTTCTAAATGCAAGTTCAATCGGGATTCCGTGGAATATCTAGGCTACATCCTCTCTCCTGAAGGCTTACGAATGGCTGAAGAAAAAGTCAAAGCTATTGTTGACTGGCCGATCCCGTGGAAGGTCAAAGATATCTAATCATTGCTTGGTTTTGCTAATTTCTACCGCCGTTTCATTTACGAATACAGTGAGATCGTTCTACCTCTAACACGTCTTACACGCAAAGGTATTCCGTGGAAATTCGACGACAAATGCTTAGCTGCATTCAACAAGTTGAAACAGGCTTTCACTCACGCTCCTATCCTTACCCATTGGATTCCTGACCATCAACTTGTCATGGAAACTGATGCCTCTGACTATGCTATTGCCCCTATCCTCTCAATCTACCTTGATGATGGGGAAATTCACCCTAGATCCTTCTTGTCCCGCAGTCTCCATGGAGCCGAGCTCAACTACGATACCCATGATAAAGAGCTTCTCGCCATCTTTGAAGCCGTTAAATACTGGTGTCATTACCTCGAAGGCTCTGCGGAATCCATCGACGTCGTTACTGATGACAAAAACCTTGAGTACTTCTCTACTACCAAGGTCCTGACATGCCGACAAGTCCGCTGGTCCGAATTCCTTTCCCAGTTCAACCTAGTTATCCGATTCCGTCCAGGAAAATTAGGTGGGAAACCAGATGCACTCACTAGATGATGGGACGTCTACCCTAAAGAGGGGGATAGTCAATATGCTCAAGTCAATCCTCACAATTTCTGCCCTGTATTTACTCAAGAGCAACTCTCTGCTTCCCTCCGTGCTACTTTTCTTGAAGGTCCCATACTCCGCGCTAGTGCAATCATGGATGTAGACCAATTGCATTCTGATATCAAGCTCGCACAACCCGTGGATTCCATGGCAACTGAAGGCTTCCACCTTGCTTCTTCCCCTTCCAATCCTTCCCAGTGGTCTGTAGACGAGTCAGGAATACTCCACCTCAACAATCACATCTACGTCCCAGACTCTGTGGACCTCCGTCTTTGTGTCCTCCAAAACAATCACGACCACATCTTGGCAGGTCATTTCGGTCAAAACAGGACTCTCGAATTAGTCCGACGGAATGACACCTGGCCACAGATGCGTGAATTCATTTGCCACTATGTCAAATCCTGTACTACCTGTGGTCATAACAAAACACCTAGACACCATCCATTCGGCTTACTCAAACCCTTGCCTGTACCAGAACGACCATGGGATTCCATCTCCATGGACTTCATTGAACAGCTCCCAGAATCCAACGGATTCACTGCCATCCTTGTCGTTATTGACCGTGCAAGTAAACAAGCCATTTTCATTCCCACTCATGACACCGTCAATTCCTCAGAGCTAGCTCAGCTCTTCGTCACCCATGTCTTCTCCAAGCATGGCGTTCCCAACCACATCACTTCCGACCGCAGCTCCGAATTTGTCTCCCAATTCACGTGCGCCCTAGCCAAATCTCTCGATATGGAACTTCACTTCACTTCTGGTTATCACGTGAAAGCTGACGGACAAACTGAAGGCACTAACCAAACCCTTGAACAATACATCCGTATCTATTGTTCATACCAACAAGACAACTGGGATACCTTACTACCCATTGCCGAATTCGCATACAACAATGCTCCGAACACTTCCATCGGAATCTCTCCATTCTTTGCTAATAAGGGTTACCATCCTAACATCACAGTGTACCCTGAACGCGACATTGCCTCCACTCGGGCCCACGACTTCATAGTCAACCTCGACAATCTTCACCAATTCCTTAGAGACGAAATCACTCACACTCAGTCTCGTTACAAATTCCAAGCAGACAAACGACGGTCCCCAGCTCCAGATTTCAAAGTAGGTGACAAGGTTTTCCTCAACTCCAAACACATCAGGACTACTTGCCCTACTGCAAAATTCTCCGAGAAATTCCTCGGACCGTTCGATATCATCGCTCAGCCTGGATCCCATTCCTTCACGCTTAAACTTCCCATGGATCTCCGTTCCATTCACCCTGTATTTCATGTCTCACAGTTGAAACCCGTGGAAATCAATACCATTCCTAATCACACCCAACCACCTCCACCTCCCATGGAAGTCGATGGAGAAGAGCAATTTGAGATCGCACAAATTCTTGATTCTAAGCTCGACCGTCGGTTCCATTGTCCACTCCTCTACCATGTCCAATGGTTGGGCTACGAAGGTACTGACAAAGAATTTGCATGGATCCCCGCTACAGAGTTCTCTGTGGAAGACTACATTGAAGATTTCCATTGTCGTTACCCAGACAAACCAGGACCATTATCCAAGGTCACCATTCGCAAGGTCTCAGTCAAGACCTCACCTATTTCTTCTTGATCAGCCATTCGGTTCCCGTCGGAGTCCGTCTCCCCAATTTCAAATTTGATTCTGGAAAACTATTGCAAATTCATTTCCTAATCAGGAACAGACTCCGTCGGACACACTTCTTGACTTCACACTTATTCACACCAATTTCAAAAAACATCAACAAAATTCATCTACAATTTATGCCCCTCCGGGCGCACTCTACTATCTATCTGCTATCTACAAATATCAAAAAATATATACAAGGAGGCTAGGGTTTAGGTGTCCATGGACCCGCCGGCCTCTCCACTCTCCACTACCTTCTCCTTTCCCTTACCAGTCCTCTTCACCTTCCTCACAAAATCGGCCAGTTTGCCAAACCCCTCAGCCACGGACTCTGGCCATATTTCCTCTCGCACTTCCTCAGTCTCATCCAACTCTCCTTCGGAGTCCTCCACCAAAAAGTCTTCACCACCCTTCAAGTACTCCTTCCAGAGCACACACTCAATGCGAAGGCCTCCGAGCCGGTAAAACTCCGCCCGCGTCTCCCTAAACCGCTTACTTGCTGCGATCAACCGCTCCAAGGCCCCTTCTCCGCAGCTTCTGCACCAATACTCCACATTTGCCAGCTCGAATGGATCTTGACCATTGAAGCCCGCAGAAGACAGGTGCGCATGAAAGACCTGCGCAACGTCTTGATCCAGTCATAACCGCATAGCCTGACAGAGTGCCTCCAGAGTCGCCCCCTTCAAATCTTGAAGCTCCTCTAGTGAAGCATTCCACTCGTCCACGGAATCTGCGGAAACAAAATCTTGAGGGTACTCCAAAGCACTCCCATCCTCAAAATCGTCAACCAAGTCATCGACGCGGTCTCCGACAGCCTCCAGTGCCCTTTCCATCTCCTCCATCCGCCCTTCCATTGTGTCAAACCTTGCATGCAACCGTTGCAGCAAATTGACCACTCCCTCCAGGGCTGACAGCTCCACTTCCTCCGTCCACAGACACTTTGCCTTGCGGATCCTGCATCGTTCGCAGGACCTCATTGTTACGGACATAATACATCGGGCGCCGTCAGCCCGACAACGCCCACATTTCTCTAAAAACAACAAATCAGCCAACAAATAAAAAACTCCAAGTCCACTTACCGGATCCGTGGAACTCCTCTCGCTCCACAACCTTCCCCTTCGTCTTCTTAGCTGGCCGCTCCTCCAACGGCCCTGTGGTCCACTCATCCGAGCTCTCCTCTACCACCGACCTCATCAATCATTTCCTCTTCTTGGAAGGACCCGCAGCCCCAACCGACGTCGCCTTTGATTTTCCCTTCTCCTTCCTTCATCGGCGCAACTCTTCTCATGCTTTCTCTTTTTCATCATCCACATTCTCCGTGGTCGCCTCATCCTCATCCCCTTCCGCTGCCTTCGCAGCTGCCTCTGCCGCTTCTGCGGCTTGCCTGGCGGCCAACTCGGTCTGTTCTTTCAAAAGGCGCCTCGTCCGCACCGCCTCCTCCTTGGCCTTCGTCAGCCTTTTCTTCTCGGCCTCCGCGGCCGCCGCCTCTTCTCTCATCTTTTCCGTTGCCCTCCTCTCTGCAGCAAGCCTCCATTCCTCTGCCTCCCTTGCCAACCTTTCCTCCTCCACCTCTTTCTTCAACTTCAACTCGTGAAGTTTCTTCTCCCTTCCAAGGGCCTTCATTTTTGCGGCCTCCATGGCAACCACAGCCTTTTCGGCCTTCAGTCGCTCAGCGACCCATGCTTCGTGTGCCTCCATGGCACTCCGATAAGCCTCCTCCTCCTGATCCCTGCCAGCGTAGAACACCGGCAGTTCCTCTACGTCCAAGTCATCCGGAGTAGGCGGCGCCTCATACGCTTCTGGTGTCCTTGACCGTCGGTATTCGTTTGTCATCATTATAGGCGATGGAGAAAGAAAAAAGCTAGTGTCCCTACCACCGAGATGGTGTTGGTTACAAGTTAAGAGGTGAAAATCACGTGATACCCCACTCACAAATTCCACGCGGTACCCCGGCCATCGGGATCTGCGCTCTTGAGGGCAAGAACGCTAAAGGGGGGATACTGTAACAATCATGCCGCGGACCCCACAGACAATGTCCATCATCCACTCCACTGGCTCCAAGTCAATCATCGGAATCCGTCGGATTCCGAATCCCGGTTTCTATCTCATATTTCATATCCATATTTCATTTACTTATTTCACATATTTCATTTATCACACCTAGAACCCATCACGGTAGCAAGTAGGTGTTATATCGGAGTCCATGGAATACTCAACTCCTCTAGATACAGAACATTCCAGATCACGTCACTCTAGCCATACCTACACTATTCCAGACCCCGACCCATCGGAGTCCATCCTAGTATATAAGCTGTACATTTAGTAGTACATACCTCAGTTGGAATATCAACTTGGTTTAGCCCAATAACTCGTCCTCACTCTCTTCGGCCTTCAAGCCATAATCCATCTCTCTACATCCACGGACTCCGATATCCATTGGACTTAACCTTTGATCCTAGAGATCATAATCCCGCGGACTCCGTCCGTAGTCCTTCTTTGGGCTTCGACCCAAGGGTGACGTTGCTAATAGCTTCGCCAAGCCCCACGCACTCCACGGAATCCACAGCGTGCATTCCTTTCACTTCATCCCATTGGCACAATCCTAACACAGTCGAGGAAGAGGGTGAAAATGGGGATCCCAGTGACAGCGACGGTAAACCAGAGTCCCCTGGCAATCAAAATCGCAACCCACACAATCCGCAGCGCCCTGGCCCACCAGCTAGTCCACCAAATCCAGGTGGCCCTGGGGGTCCCGGCAGACCAGGCGGTAACCCTCCTAATCCTCCCAATCCCGATCCCAACAACGAGAACCACCTCATGATGGAATTCATGAACCTCCTCCATGGCCTTACCCACCAAGCCAACAACCTGCCTCAGCAGATAGTCCGTACCAAAGTCAAGGCACTGGACACCTTCGACGGAGCAGATCTGCGAAAACTCAAGGTGTTCATTGTCTCCCTGCAGTTGAACTTCAATGACAGGCCCAACGCATTCGCCACAGACACCGCCAAAGCCAACTACGCCATCTCCTTCCTCTCCGGTGTTGCCCTTGACTGGTTCGAACTGGATATCCTCCATCCCAATCAAGCCAATCCTCCCACTTGGGCGTATTCCTATGCTGCCTTCCTTTCGGAGCTCCATACCAATTTTGGTCTGTTCAATGCCATCGGAGACGCTGAAGATGAACTCGAAAATCTTTGGATGCACGACAGAGATAGGATCATGAAGTACATAGTAAGCTTCAATCAACATGCCGCCATCATCGGTTACGGCGACAACTCCCTTCGTCATGCCTTTTACCGTGGACTTTGCTCACAGATCAAGGATGACATGGCTCACCATGGAAAACCCAACAACCTCCATGATATGCATACCCTTGCCCAGGAGCTTGACGCTCGCTACTGGACTAGGAAAGCTGAGATCTCCAGGGAAAACCATGACCGGCCCTCCACCTCCTCCACCTTCAAACCTAAGGGTTCAGGTTCTAACTCGAGCTCTTCCAACAATTCCGCGGCCCCGAAATCCTACGGTTCCACCGCAGGTTCTTCATCCACCTCTTCTGCCTCCGGCTCCACGGGTGCCTCCAAGAAGCCCTACGCTGACAAGCTAGGCAAGGACGGCAAGCTCACATCTGAGGAAAAGGAACGCCGATGCAAGAATGACCTCTGCATGTTCTGTGGTAACAAACACAAGACCGAGGACTGCAACAAGTGCAAATCCGCGGCTTCCGCGGGTGGACATGCAGCTGAGGTCTCTGACCCTACTCCTGCCTCTGTCGATTCGGCTCCTTCTGAGTCGGAAAAATAGAGAGCAACCCTGCTTCCTCCATGCAAGGACAGGGTTGCGTTGACTGTCATTGCATTTTGGAGATCGTAACCCTCAACGCTGCCGCTCTTTCCAACCATTTCCTTACTATATCCCTATCCAGTGAAATTGGCTCCGGATCTGAGTCCGACGGATCTCCTATATCCACAATCCTACGTTTTCTTGCTCTAGTCAATTCTGGTTCCAGCCATTGCTTCATCGACTCGAAGTACATTAACGATCACAATATTCCTACCAACTCCATTCCTCCTGTTCAACTTCAGCTTCTCGACAGCTCCGCCGGATCTCACATCTCTCAATCTGTTACTCTCTCCGTATGATTCCCATCGGGAGATATCATTCCCATCGACTTCTATGTCACATGTCTTGATTCATCTTGTAACCTTGTTCTGGGATACAACTGGCTCTCCCGCTACAATCCGTTGATTGACTGGGCAAAGCACAGTATCACTTTCCGTTCAAAGCTATTTGGTGCATCTGTTTCTGTGGCATCTGATGCAACAGCGCAAGCTCACAAGGACCCTTCAGGTCCTATCCCATCCAAACCACCTCCGAGATCCCAACGGACTCTGCCAGCATATGAGCCTATCTACTCATACCCATCCATCCCATCATTTTCCGCTTTGGTTGCCCCCAAAATATCTATCATTTCCGCGGCTGCTTTTGTTTGAGCTTGTGCAGAGGAGGGTGCACAACAGTTCACACTCCAACCTTGTATGCCAAGTGTTAGTGGCCAGGCTGCTTCCACGGCTCCGCCGGATTTATCTGATGTTCCACCGGAGTATCATGACTTTGCCGATGTGTTCAGTGACTCTCTCTCAGAGAAACTCCCCGAGCATCGTCTTTACGATCTCAAGATCAACCTTGAGGAAGGCTCCTCACCTCCGCTCGGACCCATCTATTCCCTCTCCAAATCCGAACTCAAAGCCTTACGCGAGTTTATCGATGATAACGTCCATAATGGGCTCATCTCTCCCACATGCTCTCTCCATGGAGCTCCGGTACTCTTCGTCAAGAAGAAAACTGGTGAACTCAGATGCTGTGTTGACTTCTGCGGCCTTAACAAAATCACTAAAAAGGACCGCTATCCACTTCCCCTCATATCCGATCTTCTTGATTCCACGCACTCCGCGTGCATATATACCAAACTCGACCTCCACCATGCCTACCATCTAGTCCGTATTGCCGATGGAGATGAATGGAAAACCACATTCTGTACCCGCTATGGGTCTTTTGAATGGCACGTCATGCCATTTGGTCTCACCAATGCTCCCGCAGCTTTCCAACGCTTCATCAATGACATTTTCACAGACATGCTCGATGTCTCTGTTGTCATGTACCTTGACGATATCCTCATCTACTCCAACGATCCCGCAGAACACCAAAAGAATGTATGTGAAGTCCTATGCAGACTTCAAGCTAATGGGCTCTACTGCAAAGGTTCTAAATGCGAGTTCAATCGGGATTCCATGGAATATCTAGGCTACATCCTCTCCTGAACGCTTACAAATGGCTGAAGACAAAGTCAAAGCTATTGTTGACTGGCCGATCCCGTGGAAGGTCAAAGATATCCAATCATTTCTTGGTTTCGCCAATTTCTACCGCCGTTTCATCCACAAATACAGTGAGATTGTACTCCCCCTAACACATCTTACACGCAAAGGTATTCCATGGAAATTCGACAACAAATGCTTAGCCGCATTCAACGAGTTGAAACAGGCTTTCACTCACACTCCTATCCTTACCCATTGGATTCCCAACCATCAACTTGTCGTGGAAACTGATGCCTCTGACTACACTATTGCCGCTATCCTCTCCATCTACCTTGATGATGGGGAAATTCACCCTATATCCTTCCTGTCCCGCAGTCTCCACGGAGCCGAACTCAACTATGATCCCCACGATAAAGAGCTTCTCGCCATCTTTGAAGCATTTAAATACTGGCGTCATTACCTCAAAGGCTCCGCAGAATCCATCGACATTGTTACTGATCACAAGAACCTTGAGTACTTCTCTACTACCAAGGTCCTTACACGCTGACAAGTCCGCTGGTCTGAATTCCTTTCCCAATTCAACCTTGTTATCTGTTTCCGTCCAGGAAAACTAGGTGGGAAACCAGACGCACTCACTAGATGATGGGACATCTACCCTAAAGAGGGGGATAGTCAATATGCTCAAGTCAATCCTCACAATTTCCACCCTGTATTTACTCAAGAGCAACTCTCCGCTTCTCTCTGCGCTACTTTTCTTGAAGGTCCCATACTCTGCGCTAGTGCAATCATGGATGTAGACCAATTGCATTCAGATATCAAGCTCGCACAACCTGCAGATTCCACGGCAACTGAAGGCTTCCACCTTGCTTCATCCCCTTCCAATCCTTCCTGGTGGTCTGTAGACAAGTCAGGAATACTCTGCCTTGACAATTGCATCTATGTCCCAGACTCCGTGGACCTCCACCTTCATGTCCTCCAAAACAATCACGACCATATCTTGGCAGGTCATTTTGGTCAAAACAGGACTCTCGAATTAGTCCGACGGAATTATACCTGGCCACAGATGCGTGAATTTGTTCGCCACTACGTCAAATCCTGTACTACCTGTGGTCGTAATAAAACACCTAGACACCATCCATTCGGCTTACTGAAACCCTTGCCTGTACCAGAATGGCTGTGGGATTCCATCTCCATGGACTTCATTGAACAGCTCCCGGAATCCAACAGATTCACCGCCATCCTTGTCGTTATTGACCGTGCAAGTAAACAAGCCATTTTCATTCCCACTCACGACACCATCAATTCCTCGGAGCTAGCTCAGCTCTTTGTCACCCATGTCTTCTCCAAGCATGGTGTTCCTAATCACATCACTTCTGACCGAGGCTCCAAATTTGTCTCCCAATTCACTCGCACCCTAGCCAAATCTCTTGATATGGAGCGTCACTCGACTTCTGGTTACCACCTGGAAGCTGACGGACAAACTGAATGCACTAACCAAACCCTTGAACAATACATCCATATCTATTGTTCATACCAACAAGACAATTGGGATACCTTATTACCCATTGCCGAATTCGTGTACAACAATGCTCTGAATGCTTCCACCAGAATCTCTCCATTCTTTGCTAATAAGGGTTACCATCCTAACATCACTGTGTACCCTGAACACAACATCGCCTCCACCCAGGCCCGCGATTTCATAGTCAACCTCGACAATCTTCACCAATTCCTTAGAGACGAAATCACTCATGCTCAGTCTCATTACAAATTCCAAGTGGACAAACGACGGTCCCCAGCTCCAGACTTCAAAGTAGGTGAAAAGGTTTTCTTCAACTCCAAACACATCAGGACTACTTGCCCTACTGCAAAATTCTCCGAGAAATTCCTTGGACTGTTCAATATCATTGCTCAACCTGGATCCCATTCCTTCATGCTCAAACTTCCTGCAGACCTCCATTCTATTCACCCTGTATTTCACGTCTCACAGTTGGAACCTGTAGAAATCAATACCATTCCTAATCGCACCCAACCACCTCCACCTCCCATGGAAGTCGACAGAGAAGAGCAATTCAAGATCGCACAAATTCTTGATTCTAAGCTCGACCATCGGTTCCATTGTCCACTCCTCTACCATGTCCAATGGTTGGGCTATGAAGGTACTGACGAAGAATTTGCATGGATCCCCGCTACAGAGTTCTCTGTGGAAGACTACATTGAAGACTTCCATCGTCATTACCCAGACAAACCAGGACCGTTATCCAAGGTCACCATTCGCAAGGTCTCAGTCAAGACCTCACCCAATTCTTCTTGATCATTCATCCCAAGCGCCAATGGCTCCAATTCCTCTGTCCACAGGCACTTGGCCTTGCAAACCCTGCACCGTTCACAGGACCTCATTGTCGCCGACATAACACACTGGGCTCTGTCGGCCCGGCACCACCCACATTTATCTAACAAACAATGAGCAAAACAAATAAGAAATCCGAAGTCCACTCACCGGACCCGTGGAGCTCACCATGGCCCGCAACCGTTCCCTTAGATTTCTTAGCTGGCCTCTCCAATGGCCTGGCAGTCTGCTCCTCCTCACTCTCATCAACCACGGATCTCATTAGCCACTTCCACTTCTTTGAAGAATCCGCGGCCCCAACAGATTTTCCTTTTCCCTTTTCAATCCTCTTCCACCTCAACTCCTCCCTCACCTTCTCCTTCACATCATCCGCATTCTCTGTGGTCGCCTCATCTTCATCCCCCTCCACTACCTGTGCAGCTGCCTCCACCACTTCCATGGCCTGCCTTGCGGCCAACTCCATCTGTTCTTTCAAAAGGCGCCTCATCTGCGCAGCCTCCTCCTTGGCCTCCGTGGCCACCGCCTCCCTTCTCTTCCACTCCTCAGCCACCCTCCTTGCCTCAGCCTCCTTCACCAATCGCTCTTCTTCTGCCCGCTTCTCCACCGCCTCCGCTTCCTTTTTCAACTTCAATTTGTGAAGTTTTTTTGCCTGTTCTTGGGCCTTCTTCTGCGCAGCCTCCACGGCTGCCGCAGCCTTTTCGGCCTTCAACTTCTCTGCCGCCTACAATTCGTGAGATTCCATGGTGCTCCAATACTCCTCCTCCTCGGCATCCCTACCCTCATAGAACTCCATGAGCTCCTCGACATTGACATCCTTGGGTGTTGCAGCCGCCTCGTATGGCTCCGGAGTTTTTGACCACCAGTATTGCGGGGACATCATCGTTGGCAGCGAAGAAAGAGAAAAGCAAGAGTTTCCTACCACTGAGATGGTGGTGGTTAGAAGTCAAGAGGTGAAAATCACGTGATACCTCACTCACAAATTCCATGCGGTACCCCCGGCCATCGGGATCTGCACTCTTGAGGGCAAGAACGCTAAAGGGGGGATACTGTAACAATCATGCTGCAGACTCCATGGACTCTGTCCATCCTCTCCATTGGCTCCAAGTCAATCATCAGAATCTGTCGGATTCCGAATCCTGGTTTCTATCTCACATTTCATATTCCTATTTCATTTACTTATTTCACATATTCATTTATCACACCTAGAACCTGTCACGGTAGCAAGTAGGTGTTATATCGGAGTCCATGGAATACTCGACTCCTCTAGATACAGAACATTCCAGATCACGTCACTCTAGCCATACCTACACTATTCCAGACCCCGACCTGTCGGACTCCGTCTTAGTATATAAGCTGTACAATTAGTAGTACATACCTCAGTTCGAATATCAACTTGGTTTAGCCCAATAACTCTCGTCCTCACTCTCTTCGGCCTTCAAGCCATAATCCATCTCTCTATGTCTGCAGCCTCTGATAGCCGTTGGACTTAACCTTTGATCCTAGAGATCATAATCCCACAGACTCCGTCTGTAATCCTTCTTTGGGCTTCGACCCAAGGGTGACGTTGCTAATAGCTTCGCCAAGCCCTACGCACTCCGTGGAATCCATGGCATGCATTCCTTTCACTTACTCCTATTGGCATGATCCTAACAGTATATTCAAACTCAAACCCTTGAGTTGAAATTTTTAGGAATGTCTAACACTACCCTCGATCACTCACAAACTCAATCCTCCTCCACGGCTCTGCCCGTAACCCGTCTCTCCATGCACGACATTCCTGCCTCCGCATTGAAAGAGGATCACACCCTCTTCAGCGAGGATTCAGCCTCTGCACAATGCTCATGTAGGGAAACCTACACTCACAGTGGTTTCACCGCCCGCCAATCCGATGTCAACACAACTCCCAATCTGTTCTCCGCGGACTCCACAAGTATGAACAGATGGGGTGGTTATCAAAGCATCATCCCAGAAACCCCACGCAATCAGTCCATGCAGCCACTCTTCCCAGTCGAGGAAGAGGGTGACGATGGGGATCCCAGTGGCAGCAACGGTGAACCCGACTCTCCTAGCAATCGCAATCGCAACCCGTGCGATCTGCAGCGCCCTGGTCCACCAGCTGGCCCACCAAATCCAGGTGGCCCTGGAGGTCCCGGCGGACCAGGCGGTAACCCTCCTAATCCTCCCAATCCTGATCCTAACAACAAGAACCACCTCATGATGGAATTCATGAACCTCCTCCACGGCCTTACCCGCCAAGCCAACAACCCCCCTCAGCAGATAGTCCGTACCAAAGTCAAGGCACTGGACACCTTCGACGGAGCAGATCCGTGAAAACTCAAAGTGTTCATCGTCTCTCTGCAGCTGAACTTCAATGACAGGCCCAACGCATTCGCCGCAGACACCGCCAAAGTCAACTACGCCATCTCCTTCCTCTCCGGTGTCACCCTTGACTGGTTCGAACTGGATATCCTCCATCCCAATCAAGCCAATCCTCCCACTTGGGCGTATTCCTACGCCACCTTCCTTTCGGAGCTCCATACCAATTTTGGTCCGTTCAATGCCGTCGGAGACGCTGAAGATGAACTCAAAAATCTTTGGATGCACGATGGAGATAGGATCATGAAGTACATAGTAAGCTTCAATCAACATGCCGCCATCATTGGTTATGGCGACAACTCCCTTCGTCATGCCTTTTACCGTGGACTTTGCTCACAGATCAAGGATGACATGGCTCACCACAGAAAACCCAACAACCTCCATGATATGCATACCCTTGCCCAGGAGCTTGACACTTGCTACTGGACTAGGAAAGCTGAGATCTCCAGGGAAAACCGTGACCAGCCCTCCACCTCCTCCACCTTCAAACCTAAGGGTTCGGGTTCTAACTCGAGCTCTTCCAACAATTCCGTGGCCCTGAAATCCTATGGTTCCACCACGGGTTCATCATCTACCTCTTCTTCCTCCAGCTCCATGGGTGCCTCCAAGAAGCCCTACGCTGACAAGCTAGGCAAAGATGTTAAGCTCACACCCGAAGAGAAGGAACATCGCTGCAAGAATGACCTCTGCATGTTCTGTGGTAACAAACACAAGACCGAGGACTGCAACAAGTGAAAGTCCACGGCTTCCGTGCGTGGACGTGCAGCTGAGGTCTCTGACCCTACTCCCGCCTCTGTCGAATCAGCTCCTTTGGAGTCGGAAAAATAGAGAGCAACCCTGCTTCCTCCATGCAAGGACAGGGTTGCGTTGACTGTCATTGCATTTTGGAGATCGTAACCCTCAACGCTGCCGCTCTTTCCAACCATTCCCTTACTATATCCTTATCCAGTGAAATCAGCTCCGGATCGGAGTCCAATGGATCTCCTATATCCACAATCCTACGTTTTCTTGCTCTAGTTGATTCTGGTTCCAGCCATTGCTTCATCGACTTGAAGTATGTTAACGATCACAACATCCCTACCAACTCCATCCCTCCTGTACAACTTCAGCTTCTCGACGGCTCTGCCAGATCTCAGATCTCACAATCTGTTACTCTCTCCATACAATTCCCGTCAGGAGATATCATTCCTATCGACTTCTATGTCACACATCTTGATTCACCTTGTAACCTTGTTCTGGGATACAACTGGCTCTCCCGCTACAATCTGTTGATTGACTGGGCAAAGCACAGTATCACTTTCCATTCAAAGCTATTTGGTGTGTCTGTTCCAGATGTTTCTGCGGCCTCCGACGCAACAGCGCAAGCTCGCAAGGACCCTTCAGGTCCTATCCCATCCAAACCACCTCCAAGATCCCGATGGAGTCTGCCAGCGTATGAGCCTATCTACTCATACCCGTCCATTCCATCATTTTCCGCTTTGGTTGCCCCCAAAATATCTATCATTTCCATGGCTGTTTTTGTTTGAGCTTGTGCAGAGGAGGGTGCACAACAGTTCACACTCCAACCTTTGATGCCAAGTGTTAGTGGCCAGGCTGCTTCCGCAGCTCCGCCGGATTTATCTGATGTTCCACCGGAGTATCATGACTTTGCCGATGTGTTCAGTGACTCTCTCTCAGAGAAACTCCCCGAGCATCGTCCTTACGATCTCAAGATCAACCTTGAGGAAGGCTCCTCACCTCCGCTCGGACCCATCTATTCCCTCTCCAAATCTGAACTCAAAGCCTTATGCGAGTTTATTGACGATAACGTCTGTAATGGTTTCATCTCTCCCACACATTCCCCCCATGGAGCTCCAGTGCTCTTTGTCAAGAAGAAAACTGGTGAACTCAGACTCTGTGTCGACTTCCGTGGCCTTAACAAAATCACTAAAAAGGACTGCTATCCACTTCCCCTCATATCCGATCTTCTTGATTCCACGCACTCCGCATGCATATATACCAAACTCGACCTCCACCATGCCTACCATCTAGTCCATATTGCCGATGGAGATGAATGGAAAACCGCATTCCGTACCCGCTATGGGTCTTTTGAATGGCACGTCATGCCATTTGGTCTCACCAATGCTCCCGCAGCTTTCCAACGCTTCATCAACGACATTTTCACAGACATGCTCAATGTCTCTGTTGTCATGTACCTCGACGATATCCTCATCTACTCCAACGATCCCGCGGAACACCGAAAGAATGTACGTGAAGTCCTACGCAGACTTCAAGCTAATGGGCTCTACTGCAAGGGTTCTAAATGCGAATTCAATTGGGATTCCATGGAATATCTAGGCTATATCCTCTCTCCCAAAGGCTTACAAATGGCTGAAGACAAAGTCAAAGCTATTGTTGACTGGCCGATCCCGTGGAAGGTCAAAGATATCCAATCATTTCTTGGTTTTGCTAATTTCTACCGCCGTTTCATCTACAAATACAGTGAGATTGTTCTACCCCTAACATGTCTTACACACAAAGGTATTCCATGGAAATTTGACAACAAATGCTTAGCCACATTCAATGAGTTGAAACAGGCTTTCACTCACACTCCTATCCTTACCCATTGGATTCCCAACCGTCAACTTGTCGTGGAAACCGATGCCTCCGACTATGCTATTGCCGCTATCCTCTCCATCTACCTTGATGATGGGGAAATTCACCCTATATCCTTCCTGTCCTGCAGTCTCCATGGAGCCGAGCTTAACTACAATACCCATGATAAAGAGCTTCTTGCCATCTTTGAAGCATTTAAATACTGGCGTCATTACCTCAAAGGCTCCGCAGAATCCATCGACATTGTTACTGATCACAAGAACCTTGAGTACTTCTCTACTACCAAGGTCCTTACATGCCAACAAGTCCGCTGGTCTGAATTCCTTTCCCAGTTCAACCTAGTTATCCGATTCCATCCAGGAAAACTAGGTGGGAAACTGGACGCACTCACTAGATGATGGGACGTCTACCCTAAAGAGGGGGATAGTCAATATGCTCAAGTCAATCCTCACAATTTCTGTCCTGTATTTACTCAAGAGCAACTCTCCACTTCTCTCCGTGCTACTTTTCTTGAAGGTCCCGTACTCCGCGCTAGTGCAATCATGGATGTAGACCAATTGCATTCTGATATCAAGCTCGCACAACCCACGGACTCCACGGCGACTGAAGGCTTCCACCTTGCTTCTTCCCCTTCCAATCCTTCCTGGTGGTCTGTAGACAAGTCAGGAATACTCTGCCTTGACAACCGCCTCTACGTCCCAGACTCCATGGACCTCCGTCTTCGTGTCCTCTAAAACAATCACAACCACATCTTGGCAGGTCATTTTGGTCAAAACAGGACTCTCGAATTAGTCCGACGGAATTATACCTGGCCACAGATGCGTGAATTCGTTTGACACTACATTAAATCCTGTACTACCTGTGGTCGTAACAAAACACCTAGACACCGTCCATTTGGCTTACTCAAACCCTTGCCTGTCCCAGAACGGCCATGGGATTCCATCTCCATGGACTTCATTGAACAACTCCCGGAATCGAATGGATTCACTGCCATCCTTGTCGTTATCGACTGCGCAAGTAAACAAGCCATTTTCATTCCCACTCATGACACCGTCAATTCCTCGGAGCTAGCCCAGCTCTTGGTCACCCATGTCTTCTCCAAGCATGGTGTTCCAAATCACATCACTTCCAACCACGGCTCCAAATTTGTCTCCCAATTCACTTGCACCCTAGCCAAATCCCTTGATATGGAGCTTCACTTCACTTCTGGTTATCACCCGGAAGCCGACAGACAAACTGAACGCCCTAACCAAACCCTTGAACAATACATCCGTATCTATTGTTCATATCAACAAGACAATTGGGATACCTTACTACCCATTGCCGAATTCACATACAACAATGCTCCGAACGCTTCCACCGTAATCTCTCCATTCTTCACCAATAAGGGTTACCATCCTAATATCACGGTCTACCCTGAACGCGACATTGCCTCTGCCCGGGCCCGCGATTTCAAAGTCAACCTCAACAATCTTCACCAATTCCTTAGAGACAAATCACTCATGCTCAGTCTCGTTACAAATTCCAAGCGGACAAACGACGGTCCCCAGCTCCAGATTTCAAAGTAGGTGACAAGGTTTTCCTTAACTCCAAACACATCAGGACTACTTGCCCTACTGCAAAATTCTCCAAGAAATTCCTTGGACCATTCAATATCATCGCTCAGCCTGGATCCCGTTCCTTCATGCTCAAACTTCCCGTGGACCTCCGTTCCATTCACCCTGTATTCCATGTCTCACAGTTGGAACCCGTGGAAATCAATACCATTCCTAATCGCACCCAACCACCTCCACCTCCTGTGGAAGTCGATGGAGAAGAGCAATTCGAGATCGCACAGATTCTTGATTCCAAGCTCGACCGTCGGTTCCGTTGTCCACTCCTCTACCGTGTCCAATGGTTGGGCTATGAAGGTACTGACGAAGAATTTGCATGGATCCCCACTACAGAGTTCTCCGTGGAAGACTACATTGAAGATTTCCATTGTCGTTACCCAGACAAACCAGGACCATTATCCAAGGTCACCATTCGCAAGGTTTCAGTCAAGACCTCACCTATTTCTTCTTGATCAGCCATTTGGTTCCCATCGGAATCCATCTCCCCAATTTCAAATTCGATTCTGGAAAACTATTGCAAATTCATTGCCTAATCGGGAACGGACTCTGTTAGGATCGTGCCAATAGGATGAAGTGAGAGGAATGCACGCTGGGGATTCTGCGGAGTGCGTGGGGCTTGGCGAAGCTATTAGCAATGTCACCCTTGGGTTGAAGCCCAAAGAAGGATTATGGACGGAGTCTGTGGGATTATGATCTCTAGGATCAAAGGTTAAGTCCAACGGCTATCGGAGTCCGCAGACGTAGAGAGGTGGATTATGGCTTGAAGGCCGAAGAGAGTGAGGACAAGAGTTATTGGGCTAAACCAAGTTGATATTCCAACTGAGGTATGTACTACTAAATGTACAGCTTATATACTAGGATGGAGTCCGACGGGTCGGGGTCTGGAATAGTGTAGGTATGGCTAGAGTGACGTGATCTGGAATGTTCTGTATCTAGAGGAGTTGAGTATTCCATGGACTCCGATATAACACCTACTTGCTACCGTGACGGGTTCTAGGTGTGATAAATGAAATATGTGAAATAAGTAAATGAAATATGGATATGAAATATGAGATAGAAACCGGGATTTGGAATCCGACGGATTCCGATGATTGACTTGGAGCCAGTGGAGTGGATGATGGACATTGTCCGTGGGGTCCGCGGCATGATTGTTACAGTATCCCCCCTTTAGCATTCTTGCCCTCAAGAGCGCAGATCCCGATGGCCGGGGTACCGCGTGGAATTTGTGAGTGAGGTATCATGTGATTTTCACCTCTTAACTTGTAACCACCACCATCTCGGTGGTAGGGACACTAGCTTTTTTTCTTTCTCCGTTGCCTATAACAATGACAAACGAATACCAACAGTCGAGGACGCCAGAAGCGTATGAGGCGCTGCCTACTCCGGACGACTTGGACGTAGAGGAACTGCCGGTGTTCTACGCTGGCAGGGATCAGGAGGAGGAGGCTTATCGGAGTGCCGTGGAGGCACACGAAGCATGGGTCACTGAGTGACTGAAGGCCGAAAAGGCTGTGGCTGCCGCGGAGGCCGCAAAAATGAAGGCCCTTGGAAGGGAGAAGAAACTCCAAGAGTTGAAGTTGAAGAAAGAGGCGGAGGCCATGGCGAGACGGGTGGAGGAGGAAAGGTTGGAAAGGGAGGCAGAGGAACGGAGGCTTGCTGCAGAGAGGAGGGCAGCGGAAAAGATGAGAGAAGAGGTGGCCGCCGTGGAGGCCGAGAGGAAGAGGCTGGCTGCGGTGGAGTCCAAGGCCGCGCGGACGAGACGTCTGCTGCGGGAACAAACCGAGTTGGCGAAGAGGGCTGCGGAGGCCACAGCTGCTGCTGTGCAAGCTGCTGAGGGGGACAATGAGGAGGCCATGGAGACTGCGGATAATGAAAAGGAGAAGGCACGTGAGGAATTGCGCCGGAGGAGGAAGGAAAAAGGCAAGGCAAAGGCGACCGGAGCTGCGGGTCCTTTGAACAAATGGAAACGGTTAACGAGGTCGGTAGTAGAGGTGAGTGAAGATGAGAGGACCGCGGGGCCATCAGAGGAGAGGCCTGCTAAGAAGATGAAGGGGAAGGCTTTGGAACGGGAGGAGTTCCACGGTTCTGGTGAGTGGACTTTGGATATTTCTTTTTGGTTTGCTGACTGTTTGGTTAGATAAATGCGGGCGGTGTCGGGCTGACGGAGCCCGTTGTATTATGTCGTCCACGATGAGGTCCTTCAAACAGTGCAGGATTCGTAAGGCCAAGTGCCTGTGGACCGAGGAGACGGAACCGACGGCGATGGAGGAGGTTGTGGTCTTGCTGCATAGTTTGCATGCAAGGTTTGATGATGTGGAAGAACGGTTGGAAAAGGTGGAGAAGGAGTTGGCGTCCATCGGAGGACGTGTTGATGATTTAGTGGACGACTTTGAGGAAGGGGACGCAATCGAATATCCATGGGATTTCGTACTGACAGCGTCCAAAGAGGAGTGGAAGGTGTCGAGGGAGGAGTTGGGAGAGCTGCAAGGTGCCAACCCCGAGGCCCTCCGGCGGGCAATGCGATTACACCTTGATCAGGATGTTGCGCAAGTGTGGTACGCCCATATGACGTCCGCGGAGTTCAACGGTAAAGATCCGTTCGAACTCGCCAACATCCAATTGTGGTGCAGAAACCACAGAAACGGTGACTTGGAGGGCGATTGCGTCCAGCAAGAGATTTAGGAACGCTCGCAAAAAGTTCTACCAAGTCGGCGGCCACCGGAAGGAATGGGTGCTGTGGAAAGAGTACCTGAGGGGTAGTGAGGAGTTTCTGGTAGAGGATTCCGAAGGAGAGCTGGAGGAGGAGGAAGTCAGGGCAGAGATGCTGCCAGAGGCCGGGGCCAATGGAGTGCCCGGAATCGCGGAGTTGTTGAAGATGATAAAAGGAAAGGGAAGAGAGGTAGAAGGTGGAGAGGCCGGCGGGTCCACGGACGCCTAATCCTAGCCTCGTAGATTATTTTATAGATATTTGTAGATAGATGGATGGACAGTAGATTGCGCCCAAAGGGCAAAAATGTATATGGTTTTCTTGATGCATTGAAAAATGTGTGAATAAAGTGTGAAGTTAAGAAATGCGTCCGACGGAGTCCATTCCTGATTAGGCAATGAATTTGCAATAGTTTCCCAGAATCGAATTTGAATTGGGTGAGACGGATTCTGACGGGAACCGATGGAACGGATGATCAAGAAGAAATTGGTGAGGTCTTGACTGAGACCTTGTGGATGGTGACCTTGGATAACGGTCCTGGTTTGTCTGGGTAGCGACAATGGAAGTCTTCAATGTAGTCTTCCACAGAGAACTCTGTAGCGGGGATCCAGGCAAATTCTTCGTCAGTACCTTCGTAGCCCAACCATTGGACACGGTAGAGGAGTGGACAGCGGAACCGACGGTTGAACTTGGAGTCAAGAATCTGTGCGATCTCGAATTGCTCTTCTCCATCGACTTCCACAGGAGGTGGAGGTGGTTGGGTACGATTAGGAATGGTATTGATTTCCACGGGTTCCAACTGTGAGACATGAAATACAGGGTGAATGGAACGGAGGTCCACGGGAAGTTTGAGCGTGAAGGAATGGGATCCAGGTTGAGCAATGATATCGAACGGTCCGAGGAATTTCTCGGAGAATTTCGCAGTAGGGCGAGTAGTCCTGATGTGCTTAGAGCTAAGGAAGACTTTGTCACCTACTTTGAAGTCTGGAGCTGGGGACCATCGTTTGTCCGCTTGGAATTTGTAACGAGACTGAGCAAGAGTGATTTCATCTCTAAGGAATTGGTGAAGGTCGTCGAGGTTGACTATGAAGTCGCGGGCCCGAGCAGAGGCGATGTCGCATTCAGGGTACACTGTGATGTTAGGATGGTAACCCTTATTAGCGAAGAATGGAGAGATTCCGGTGGAAGCATTCGGAGCATTATTGTACGTGAATTCGGCAATGGGTAACAATGTATCCCAATTGTCTTGTTGGTATGAACAATAGATATGGATGTATTGTTCAAGGGTTTGGTTAGCACGTTCAGTTTGTCCATCGGCTTCCGGATGGTAACCAGAAGTGAAGTGAAGCTCCATATCGAGAGATTTGGCTAGGGCGCGAGTGAATTGGGAGACAAATTCAGAGCCGCGGTCAGAAGTGATGTGATTTGGAACACCATGCTTGGAGAAGACATGGGTGACCAAGAGCTGGGCTAGCTCCGAGGAATTGACGGTGTCATGAGTGGGAATGAAAATGGCTTGTTTACTTGCACGGTCAATAACGACAAGGATGGCAGTGAATCCGTTGGATTCTGGGAGTTGTTCAATGAAGTCCATGGAGATGGAATCCCACGGCCGTTCTGGGACAGGCAAGGGTTTGAGTAAGCCAAATGGACGGTGTCTAGGTGTTTTGTTACGACCACAGGTAGTACAGGATTTGACGTAGTGGCGAACAAATTCACGCATCTGTGGCCAGGTGTAATTCCGTCGGACTAATTCGAGAGTCCTGTTTTGACCGAAATGACCTGCCAAGATGTGGTCGTGATTGTTTTGAAGGACACGAAGACGGAGGTCCACGGAGTCTGAGACGTAGATGTGGTTGTGAAGGCGGAGTATTCCTGACTCATCTACAGACCACCGGGAAGGATTGGAAGGGGAAGAAGCAAGGCGGAAGCCTTCAGTCGCCGTGGAATCCACGGGTTGTGCGAGCTTGATATCTGAATGCAATTGGTCTACATCCATGATTGCACTAGTGCGGAGTATGGGACCTTCAAGAAAAGTAGCGCGGAGAGAAGCGGAGAGTTGCTCTTGAGTAAATACAGGGTGGAAATTGTGAGGATTGACCTGGGCGTATTGACTATCCCCCTCTTTAGGGTAGACGTCCCATCATCTAGTGAGTGCGTCCGGTTTCCCGCCTAATTTTCCTGGATGGAATCGGATAACAAGGTTGAATTGGGAAAGGAATTCAGACCAGCGGACTTGTCGGTGTGTAAGGACCTTAGTAGTAGAGAAGTACTCAAGGTTCCTGTGATCAGTAACAACGTCGATGGATTCCGCGGAGCCTTCGAGGTAATGACGCCAGTATTTAAATGCTTCAAAGATGGCAAGAAGCTCTTTATCATGGGTATCATAGTTGAGTTTGGCTCCATGGAGACTGCGGGACAAGAAGGATATAGGGTGAATTTCCCCATCATCAAGGTAGATTGAGAGGATAGCGGCAATAGCGTAGTCGGAGGCATTGGTTTCCATGACAAGTTGTCGGTCAGGAATCCAATGGGTAAGGATAGGAGCATGAGTGAGAGCCTGTTTCAACTTGTTGAATGCTGCTAAGCATTTGTTGTCGAATTTCCACGGAATACCTTTGCGGGTAAGACGTGTGAGAGGAAGCACGATCTCACTGTATTCGTAGATGAAACGGCGGTAGAAATTAGCAAAACCAAGAAATGATTGGATATCTTTGACCTTCTGCGGGATCGGCCAGTCAACAATAGCTTTGACTTTGTCTTCAGCCATTTGTAAGCCTTCAGGAGAGAGGATGTAGCCTAGATATTCCACGGAATCCCAATTGAACTCGCATTTAGACCCTTTGCAGTAGAGCCCATTGGCTCGAAGTCTGTGTAGGACTTCACGTACATTCTTTCGGTGTTCCATGGGATCGTCGGAGTAGATGAGGATATCGTCGAGGTACACGACAACAGACATCGAGCATGTCTGCGAAAATGTCGTTGACGAAACATTGGAAAGCCGCTGGAGCATTGGTAAGACCAAATGGCATGACGTGCCATTTGAAGGACCCATAGCAGGTACGGAATGCGGTTTTCCATTCATCTCCATCGGCAATACGGACTAGATGGTAGGTGTGGCGGAGGTCGAGTTTGGTATATATGCGCGCAGAATCAAGAAGATCGTATATGAGGGGAAGTGCATAGCGGTCCTTTTTAGTGATTTTGTTGAGGCCACGGAAGTCGACACAGAGTCTGAGTTCACCAGTTTTCTTTTTGACGAAGAGTACCAGAGCTCCGTGGGGAGAGTGTGTGGGAGAGATGAAACCATTATGGACGTTATCGTCGATAAACTCACGTAAGGCTTTGAGTTCGGATACGGAGAGGGAATAGATGGGTCTGAGCGGAGGTGAAGAGCCTTCCTCAAGGTTGATCTTGAGGTCATAAAGACGATGCTCGGGGAGTTTCTCTGAGAGAGAGTCACTGAACACATCGGCAAAGTCATGATACTCCGGTGGAACATCAGATAAATCCGGCGGAGCCGCGGAAGCAGCCTGGCCACTAACACTTGGCATAGAAGGTTGGAGTGTGAACTGTTGTGCACCCTCCTCTGCGCAAGCTCGTATGAAAGCAGCCACGGAAATGATAGATATTTTGGGGGCAACCAAAGTGGAAAATGATGGAATGGACGGGTATGAGTGGATAGGTTCATATGCTGGCGGAGTCCGTCAGGATCTGGGAGGTGGTTTGGATGGGATAGGGCCTGAAGGGTCCTTGCGAGCTTGCGCTGTTGCGTCGGAGGCCACGGAAACGTCTGGAACAGATGCACCAAATAGCTTTGAACGGAAAGTGATACTGTGCTTTGCCCAGTCAATCAACGGATTGTATCGGGAGAGCCAGTTGTATCCCAGAACGAGGTTACAAGATGAATCAAGACATGTGACGTAGAAGTCAATAGGAATGATATCTCCCAACGGGAATCGTACGGAGAGAGTAACAGATTGTGAGATGTGAGATCCGGTGGAGCCATCGAGAAGCCGAAGTTGAACAGGGGGAATGGAGTTGGTAGGAATATTGTGATCGTTAATGTACTTCGAGTCGATGAAGCAGTGGCTGGAACCAGAATCTACTAGAGCAAGAAAACGTAGGATTGTGGAGATAGGAGATCCGTCAGGCTCCGATCCAGAGCCGATTTCACTGGATAAGGATATGGTAAGGGAATGGTTGGAAAGAACAGCGGCGTTGAGGGTTACGATCTCCAAAATGCAATGACAGTCAACGCAACCCTGTCCTTGCATGGAGGAAGCAGGGTTGCTCTCTATTTTTCCGACTCCGAAGGAGCCGAATCGACAGAGGCAGGAGTAGGGTCGGAGACCTCAGCTGCATGTCCACCCGCAGAAGCCGCGGATTTGCACTTGTTGCAGTCCTCGGTCTTGTGTTTGTTACCACAGAACATGCACAGGTTGTTCTTGCGGCGGCGTTCCTTTTCCTCGGGTGTGAGCTTACCATCCTTGCCTAGCTTGTCAGCGTAGGGCTTCTTGGAGGCATTCGTGGAGCTGGAGGCGGAAGAGGTGGGTGATGAACCCGTGGTGGAACCGTAGGATTTCAGGGCTGCGGAGTTGTTGGAAGAGCTCGAGTTAGAACCTGAACCCTTAGGTTTGAAGGTGGAGGAGGTGGAGGGCCGGTCACGGTGTTCCCGGGAGATCTAAGCTTTCCTAGTCCAGTAGTGAGCATCAAGCTCCTGGGAAAGGGTACGCATATCATGGAGGTTGTTGGGTTTTCCGTGGTGAGCCATGTCATCCTTGATCCGTGAGCAAAGCCCGCAGTAAAAGGCATGATGGAGGGAGTTGTCGCCGTAACCGATGATGGCGGCGTGTTGATTGAAGCTTACTATGTACTTCATGATCCTATCTCCATTGCGCATCCGAAGATTTTTGAGTTCATCTTCAGCGTCTCCGACGGCATCGAACGGACCAAAATTGGTACGGAGCTCCGAAAGGAAGGCGGCATAGGAATATGCCCAAGTGGGAGGATTGGCTTGATTGGGGTGGAGGATATCCGGTTCGAACCAGTCGAGGGCGACACCAGAGAGGAAGGAGATGGCATAGTTGACTTTGGCGGTGTCCATGGTGAATGCATTGGGCCTGTCATTGAAGTTCAACTGCAGGGAGATGATGAACACTTTGAGTTTCCGCGGATCCGCTCCGTCGAAGGTGTCCGGTGCCTTGACTTTGGTACGGACTATCTGCTGAGGCGGGTTGTTGGCTTGGCGGGTAAGGCCGCGGAGGAGGTTCATGAACTCCATCATGAGGTGGTTCTCGTCGTTAGGATCAGGATTGGGAGGATTGGGAGGGTTACCACCTGGTCCGCTGGGACTGCCAGGACCTCCAGGGCCACCTGGATTTGGTGGGCCAGCTGGTGGACCGGGGCGCCGCGGATTGCGCAGATTGTGATTGTGATTGCTAGGGGACTCTGCTTCACCGTTGCTGCTACTGGGATCCCCATTGTCACCTTCTTCCTTGACTGGGAAGAGAGGCTGTGTGTGCAGGGTTTCTGGGATGATGCTTCGATAACCACCCCATCCGTTCCTACTAGCGGAATCCGTGGAGAACAGATTTGGAGTGGGGTTGACATCGGATTGGCAGGCGGTGAAGCCACTGTGAGTGTAGGTTTCCCTACATGAGCGTTGTGCAGAGGCTGAATCCTCGCCGAAGAGGGTGTGATCCTCTTTCGATGTGGAGGCAGGAATGTCGCACATGGAGAGGCGGGTTACGGGCGGAGCCGTGGAGGAGGATTGGGTTTGTGATGGATCAAGGGTAGTGTTAGACATTTCTAAAAATTTCGACTCAAGGGTTTGAGTTCGAATATACTGTTAGGATTGTGCCAATAGGATGAAGTGAGAGGAATGCACGCCGGGGATTCCGCGGAGTGCATGGGGCTTGGCGAAGCTATTAGCAACGTCACCCTTGGGTCGAAGCCCAAAGAAGTATTACGGACGGAGTCCACGGGATTATGATCTCTAGGATCAAAGGTTAAGTCCAACGGCTATCGGAGTCCGCGGACGTAGAGAGGTGGATTATGGCTTGAAGGCCGAAGAGAGTGAGGACAAGAGTTATTGGGCTAAACCAAGTTGATATTCAAACTGAGGTATGTACTACTAAATGTACAGCTTATATACTAGGACGGAGTCTGATGGGTCAGGGTCTGGAATAGTGTAGGTATGGCTAGAGTGACGTGATCTGGAATGTTCTGTATCTAGAGGAGTTGAGTATTCCGTGGACTCCGATATAACACCTACTTGCTACCTTGACGGGTTCTAGGTGTGATAAATGAAATATGTGAAATAAGTAAATGAAATATGGATATGAAATATGAGATAGAAACCGGGATTCGGAATCCGACGGATTCCGATGATTGACTTGGAGCCGGTGGAGTGGATGATGGACGTTGTCCGTGGGGTCTGTGGCATGATCGTTACAGACTCCGCCAGACGTATTTCTTGACTTCATCCTTTCTTCACACCATTCTCAGATCATCATCAAAAAATATACATTTTTATGCCCCTCTGGGCACAATCTACTATCCATCTACTATCTACACATATCCATATAAAATATATACAAGGAGCTAGGTGCTAAGCATCCGTGGACCCGCCGGCTTCTCCAACTTCTACCTCCTTTCCCTTTCCTTTAACCTTCCTCATCCACTCCGCCATTCCAGGTACTCCTTTGGCCAAGGACTCCGGCGCCATTTCAGGCCTTGCCACCTCATTCGCATCCAACTCCCCATCGGAATCCTCCACCAAAAAATCCTCGCCCCCCTTTAGGTACTCCTTCCAGAGTACCCACTCGATACGCAGCCCTCTGAGGCAGTAAAACTGCACGTGGCTCTCACGAAACCTCTTGCTTGCCGCAATCAACCGCTCCAACGCTCCCTCTCCATGCCAATATTCGATATTTGCCAGTTCAAACGGATCTTGTCCGTTGAACTCCATGGAAGACAAGTGGGCGTGGAAAACCTGAGTGACATCTTGATCAAGTCACAGTTGCATAGCCCGACAGAGGGCCTCCGGCGTCGCCCCTTTCAATTCTTGGAGCTCTCCCAACGAAACCTCCCATTCCTCTGCGGACGCGGCCAACACAAAATCCCATGGATACTCCAGGGCACTCCCCTCCTCGAAATTGTCGACTAAGTCATCAACGCGCCTTCCAATGGCCTCCAATTCCTCCTCAATCCTCTCCATCCGCCCTTCCATATCATCAACCCTTGTATGTAACCTTTGGAGCAGGTCCATCACCTGCTCGAGCACCGACGGCTCCACCTCCTCCGCCCAAAGGCACTTTGCCTTGCATATCTGGCAGCGCTCACAAGACTGCATTGTTGAAGACATAATACATCAGGCTCTGTCTGCCTGACACCATCCACATTTGTCTAACAAAACATTCAGCACACAAAAAATCAACTCCAAGTCCACTTACCCAATCCGTGGAATTCTCCACATTCAGCAGACCTCCCCTTCACCTTCTTAGCAGGCCTCTCCGATGGCCCCATGGTCTGCTCATCCTCACTGTCAATCACCGACCTCGTCAACCTCTTTCTCTTTTTAGAACCCTCCGCAGTTCCAGCCGCCTTTGCCTTTCCCTTGTCCTTCCTCTTCCGCCTCAACTCCTCCCTTGCCTTCTCCTTCTCATTATCCACAGTCTCCATGGCCTCCTCATTGTCCCCCTCGGCAGCTTGCGCAGCAGCAGCTGTGGCCTCTGCAGCCTCCTTCGCCAACTCAGTTTGTTCCCACAGCAGATGCCTCGTCCACGCGGCCTCGGACTCTACTGCTGCCAGCCTTTTCTTTTCGGCCTCCATGGCCTCCTTCCTCCTCTCTTCCACTGCCTGCTTCTCTGCAGCAATCCTCAACTCCTCTGCTACCCTCCGTGCCTCGGCCTCCCTTGCTAGCCTTTCTTCCTCCTCCTGCCTCGCCATGGCCTCCACCTCCTTCCTCGACTTCAATTCTTGAAGTTTTTTCGCCCTTTCTTGGGCCCTCTTCTGCGCAGCCTCCACGGCTGCCATGGCCTTTTCGGCCTTCATTTTTTCCGTGACCCACACTTCATGGGCCTCCACAATGCTCCAATACACTTCCTCTTCAACATCCCTGCCGGCGTAGAACACCGACAGTTCCTCAACATCCAACTCCTCAGGAGTGGCAGGTGTGGAGTACGCTTCCGGTGTCCTCGACCGTCGGTATTCATTTGTCATTGTTTTAGGCGATGAAGAAAGAAAAAAGCAAGAGTTTCCTACCACCGAGATGGTGGTGGTTAGAAGTCAAGAGGTGAAAATCATATGATACCTCACTTACAAATTCCACGCGGTACCCCTGGCCATCGGGATCTGCACTCTTGAGGGCAAGAACGCTAAAGGGGGGATACTGTAACGATCATGCCACGGACTCCACGGACCTCATCCAATCATCCACTCCACCGGCTCCAAGTCAATCATCGGAATCCGTCGGATTCCGAATCCCGGTTTCTACCTCACATTTCATATCTGTATTTCATTTACTTATTTCACATATTCATTTATCACACCTAGATCCCGTCATGGTAGTGAGTAGGTGTTATATTGGAGTCCACGGAATACTCAACTCCTCTAGATACAGAACATTCCAGATCACATCACTCTAGCCATACCTACACTATTCCAGACCCTGACCCATCGGACTCCGTCTTAGTATATAAGCTGTACATTTAGTAGTACATAACCTCAGTTCGAATATCAACTTGGTTTAGCCCAATAACTCTCATCCTCACTCTCTTCGGCCTTCAAGCCATAATCCATCTCTCTACATCCGCAGCCTCCAATAGCTGTTGGACTTAACCTTTGATCCTAGAGATCATAATCCCACAGACTCCGTCCATAATCCTTCTTTGGGCTTCGACCCAAGGGTGATGTTGCTAATAGCTTCGCCAAGCCCTATGCACTCCGCAGAATCCATGGCATGCATTCCTTTCACTTACTCCTATTGGCACGATCCTAACACTCACCAACAAAAGTGACCAAGGACTACTCTGCAAAGCCGTTCAAATCAGCATACCCCAGTCCTATGGCCATGCCATAGCTGACAGAGAAAACACCCCAGACAGCTACCAACAATGGAAAGCCCAAGTCACCAAGATGTACAAAAACCACACCAGGAAGAGGATCTTCGACCAAACAATAGGGCTCCAATACGGAGGCAACAACCAGCGACAAGACGATCGCCGACAACAACACCCTGCTGGTGGACATAACAAATCCACCAGCATGACAAGTTCGTCGACACCCCTGCAGGCCACCTCCAGTGGAGACAAGAAGACCAGCACCGGGACCACATATGAAGGGAGGGGACAGGTGATGGAGATCAACCGCCTCAGAAAAGAGGGCTGATGCTTCAACTGCAGAGAGAAGGGACACCTATCCAGGGACTGCCCGAAGCCGAAGAAGCCATGGAAGCAAGACTCCTGCAGAAGATTCACAAAGGCCAAGCCCAGGGCCATGCTAGCAGAGATAGAGATGGGACCCAAGGAGAAGATGACCTCGGGTGTTGAGGAGGTAAAAGACGAGGCCAGCGAGTGATCAATTCCACTTGGCTGGCCAAAGGACATTCTTCTGGTATGCACTCACTCCCTGGTGGTCGGACTTTTGGTATTTCTGTAGTTACATCTAAATATGTGCATTTGAATATACCAACCTTAGCACCTTCCTCCACAAAACCAGTAAGAAAAGAATCGAACTGATATGCTCTCCTCACCGACAATGAGGAGATGCCCTCTCAAGCGCCCACAGGGATCAAGAGGGCCAAACAAGGGGCAGAGAGCCCCTCAAGTCCGCTTGCTAAGGTGGCCACCGGACCAGTCCGAAAGGCACCTAGCTCAAGCCACAAATGCACGAGTTCAAGGACATGAGTAAGCGCCCAGGACCAATGAGCTGATGACCAAGGCACCGCCACTACCACCACAGTGAGGAGAACTAGGAGTCGCCCTGCATCACCCTTGGGACCAGTAGAGGGTACAGATCATGCAGCAGGAACACGACATTCACGACTCTCTCCCCTGATGACACCTGCGAGCACCGCACCCTTGACTTGCAATGTAAATGGGACTCTGACACTTCCCACTTGTATAGTCAGTGAAGAGCGGCAGATGGATGAGGGTGACGACCCTATACACTCAAGCACTCACAAGGATCAAGAGAGCCAAAAAGGGTGAGAGACACCCTGACCGCTGCACACCACCATTGTTGAAGTTCCAGACAAAGAGGACGACACATCCTACTGACGGTGGCTCGCCAAAGAGACAGCCAAGCACGTAACCCCGCCCATTCTAACAGAGCAGGGTTCAACGCCTCAAACCTCACCCCCTCCTGATAACACGTGGTACTGACCCTTCTCCACCGCATGGACACTGAGGGCGATCCAAGAAGTGCGTACGCCTGATCAGGCAAATGCCATCCTTGCCCTCTGGATCCACAAAAGGAGAAAGGCCAAACATACCAAAGAACTACTCGAAGAGCTTAGGAAAGGAGGAGACCAGGCGAGAGACCGCCTATACAAACTCCAAAAACCCATTTGGTATATACACGCAGCCATGAACAAGTGTGACAAGGACTTGACAGTTACAGCCAAATTAGAACCCTGTTCAGGTGCCCCCACCCTATCCGTCAAAGCCCTCATTGACAGTGGATGTACAGGCAGCTCCATTGACAGGAAACTGGTCCAACGACATGGTCTTGACACCAGAAAAGCTGCTGTCCCAATCCCTGTCTACAATGCCGATGGAACACGAAACAAAGCAGGGGAAATCATGGAGTTCATAGAACTCCAAATGAGCATCGGAGGACATATGGAACGGATCGACCTTGTGGTCACCGACCTCGGAGCCAAGGAAGTTTGCCTAGGACACGACTGGCTAAAGCGACACAACCTGGTTGTCAACTGGAAAACTGGGACCCTCATCTTCGGGAGGTGTCAATGCCAAAAGAACCGCCTACTGCTCCCTGACTCAGACCCCAATGATGCATGGGACAAAGAACTAGAAGAAGGGGAAAGCATCCTCACAGTCAACATGCAGGAGGAGATCCTAATACGAGCAGTCCACCATGCAAATGACCTAGCCACAAAGGCCAACGAAGGAAAGCCCAAGAAAACCTTCAAAGAAATGGTGCCTGAGCACTACCGCTCATTCCACGACCTGTTCTCTAAAGAGAACTTTGACGAACTCCCAGAATGAAAAACCTGGGACCACGCAATAGAACTCATCCCTAACGCATCCTCCACCCTCGACTGCAAGGTATACCTGCTGAACCGTAATGAACAAGAACAGCTTGACAAATTCCTCGACGAAAACCTTGAATCCGGCCGGATCTGGCCCTCCAAGTCCCCATTCACCTCCCCATTCTTCTTTGTCAAGAAGAAGGATGGCACCCTTTGCCCCATACAGGATTACTGGAAGCTCAATGAAATGACTATCAAAAACTGATATCCTCTTCCTCTAATCATCGAACTGATCGACCATCTTCAAGGCACCAAATATTTCACCAAGCTCGACGTACAATGGGGATACAACAATGTCCACATCAAAGAAGGGGACAAAGAGAAAGCAGCATTCCACACAAATTGCGGACTCTTCGAGCCCACTGTCATGTTCTTCGGGCTCACCAATTCTCCCACTACATTCCAATGGATGATGAACAACATCTTCAAGGACCTGATCAAGACAGGAAAGGTCACGATCTACCTCGACGACATCCTGATCTTCACCAAAGATCTGGTGGAGCACCGACGCATTGTCAGGATGGTCCTTCAATGTCTCCGAGAACACAAGTTATACCTCAAAGCGGAGAAGTGCGAGTTCGAGGTACTAGAAACAGAATACCTCAGTGTAATTATCAGTGAAGGAACCATCCAAATGGACCCAGTCAAAGTCAAGGGAATCACGGAATGGCTGACCCCGATGAAGAAAAAGGCACTACAGTTGTTTCTAGGAGTCACCAACTTCTATCAAAAGTTCATAGAAGGATATTCCAAGATTGTCCGTCCCCTAATGCAACTTTGCAGGAATGCCCCCTGGACCTGGGGAGCCACACAAAATCAGGCCTTCCAGCAAATCAAGAGACAGATGGCAGAGGACATCCTCCTCACCATCCCAACTCAGGAAGGGAGGTTCAGGGTAGAAGCAGATGCTAGCAAAGGAGCAATTGGTGCTGTACTCAGCCAAGAATGAAATGGAAAGTGGAGGCCTGTGGCCTTCATGTCGAAGGCCCTTATGGAGACGGAGCAGAATTACAAGATCTATGACAAGGAGCTTCTCGCAATCATGCTCGCCCTCACCGAATGGAGACATTACCTTATGGGAGCGGCAGAAGACGTGGAAATCTGGATGGATCACCAGAACCTCCAATACTTCTGAAAACCACAAAAGCTCAACTGCTGACAAGTCTGATGGGTCACCGAACTGGCAGAGTACCACTTCACCCTCCATCACAAACTGGGCATGCTCAATAAAAAGGCCAACCTACTCTCCCACCAAGAAGATCACGACCAAGGACAGAATGACAATGATGAAGTTGTCGTCTTAGGCCCAGAACACTTCCGAGCAATGATCATGCCCATGCACGAAGAGCTCCGCCCCCGAATCCTTGAAGGACTCAAAAAGAACAAAAACATAGACCCCAGCATCTATGACTCCTACCTCCATGACTGAGGAGTCTACGAGGACGGCCCCAAATGAGAAGACACCAACATTCTGATATACGACGGGCACATCTACATCCCAAGAGATGCCGAACTCAGAGGCACTGTCATCGCCATGGGCCACAATCACATCACTGCCAGACACCCCGGAGTAGCGAAAACCCTAGAACTCATCCAAAGAACCTATTGGTGGCCCAAATGTGGAAGGACATTGCAGCATACATCAAAAGCTGTGAAACATGTCAGTGAACAAAGACCAACATGCAACCAAAGGCCACCCTGCTCAACCCAAACACCATCCCCACTGAACCATGGTCCCATATCTCAGTCGACATGGTCACTGGACTCCCAGAATCAAATGGGCATGATGCCCTCCTCGTTATTGTCAACCACTTCTCAAAAGAAATCGTACCGATCGCCTGTAATATAGAACTCTCATCAGAAGGATGGGCAAGAATACTCAGGGACCAAGTATATGCGTGACATGGAATGCCGACACACATCATTTCAGACAGGGGCCCCCAATTTGTCTCAAAATTCATGAAGGATTTATATAAAATGTGAGACATCACCCCGAACGCTTCCACAGTGTTCCATCCACAGACCAACGGTCAAATGGAGCAGGCCAACCAGGAGATTATCAAGTACCTCCGAATCTTTGTAGACTACTGACAAGAGGATTGGACAGAATGGCTAGCACTTGCCACCTTCTCGCACAACAATCGAATCCACTTGGCAACAGGTAAATCACCATTCTTTGTCAACCATGGAATGCACCCACAACTCTTATCGGAGTCAATCCGCGAGACCCCCACCGACAATCCCAGCGCTCAAGACTTCTCTGCCATGATGATGAAGATCCACCAAGACACGCAGAAGGCCTTAACAGAAGCCGCCACCGCAATGAAAAGGCAGTACGACAAGAAGACTAAACCGGCGCATGCATACCACATTGGAGAACGAGTCTGGCTAGACATGTGAAACCTCAACCTTCCACATCCCAAGAAGAAGCTAGATGATAAACAAGTCAGCCCATTCTTAATCCTCAATAAAGTCGGAATGGCAGCATACAAGCTGAAACTTCCACTGCACTGGAAGATTCACCCCACCTTCAACAAAAAACTGCTAACACCATTCACTCCGCCAGCATTCCCCTAATCAAGAAGTCCCGCCACCACCTCCCCCAGATCTGATCGAAGACAAAGAAGAGTACAAAATTGATGAAGTATTAGACTCACAAACACGGAGAATACAAGGGAAAAAGGGACAGAAGTCAAAAACGACAACTGACTACCTGGTCAAATGGAAGGGATGGACCCGGGAACACAACTCATGGGTACGAGAAACTGAGATGAAACACACCCAGGAAGCAATCGAGGAATATGAACAACACATCCAGCATGCCGGACACGTAGACATAGCCAAAATTGTAACCAACGCTAGCAAAGCCATCACCGTAATCCTCGATAATGAATACTCGGATAACGGCAATGTCAGATACAAAGCACAAGCAATAGATGGAACCCAATACTGGATCAAGTACAAACCAAAATGGAAAGGGCTGATAGATGAATATTGGAGAAACACAACATGGGATGACACCCATTACTTCCCAGAAGAACCCTAATGGCAGTTGGGACAACTGCCTTAATGAGGGGGTAATGTTACAATTTATTCACATTTTCTCTGATTTTCCTCATATAAGTGCCCAAGCACTTATCTTTGCTATCTAATCACCACTATCTAACCCTTATCTTCACCTCGCCGCACCATCTCCATGCCTATAACCATCGACTACCGTTCTCCCACTACAGCTCGCTTCCATCGCGATGTTACCACTTGACTTACTCATCATACCCTCATTGTTCACTCATTGTCACTTACCGATGGACTTATTATTAGCACAAAGACTTTAGTATATAAGTAGCACGACTCTCACTGTAATACCTCAGCTTCGAGCTATAGTTTATCAATACCAATCTTACTCTCTCAATGACTAGCACCTAGTGCCGTGTCTCAATGAGTCCATCGCTACAGCCTCTACTTAGGTCGTCAGTGTCTACCGGTACACAACTCTGAGTTTATGCTTATTTGGATCACATGAGATTTGGGTCTAACACGGAGCATAACGGTTGTGCGATTCTTTTGGTGTGGTCGTTCTGGAAGGTGTCAAGGCAGGTATATTCGAATGCATAGGTAAACATGAGGTAACTACAGAAGTACAATAAGTCTGACCAGTTGGAAGCGAGTGCGCACCATGGTTTTTAATAAGTCTGGCCGAACAAGTGGAATTGCTCACTTGTTGGCCCCATCTTTTACTTCCTCTACTTTCGAGGTCAAGGGCATCTTCTCCTTGACTTGACTCTCTTCTTTCTCAGCAGTGGCGAGTAGCGCTTGCAGCTCCTGTGAGTTCCACTTCTTCCTTTCCTTCCTTGGTTCTTTGCAGTCCCTTGACAGGTGTCCCTTCTGGTTACAATTGAAGCACCTCCCTTCTGCTCACATCCAGTCTATGTCCATGGGTTTCCCCATCCCTCTGTAGGTGGTTCCGGTGGCGGTCTTTTTATCCCCTGACCCACTTCTCGTGCCAGCAGCCTTCTGCCCACTACTGGTGTTGTTGTTTGGGCGATTGTCGGGGCATCAGCCTCCATAGTTAGTTCGGTTGTAGGCCTGGGACTTTGACTGTTCTTTGTGCATGGTAATAATGCAGGCCTTCCACTCCTCATATTCGATGGGGATATTCATTCCCACATCTGTTATGAACCTGACATAGTCCTCAGGTACCCCTTGTTGGAGTGTCCTGACCATTGCTCCCCTATCTCCACTGTTGTGGATTCTGTCAGCCAATTGGGCTTCTTCTTCCAACTTCTGGAAGTATTTTATGGCCAACCCATTCCCTATTCTGAGGTCCATCATCTTTTTCTCATGGATTTCCTTGGCTGTGGTGTCCATGAATTGATCCTGGACGATGCGCATGAAGTCCTGCCAGTTTGGGTAGTGGAACCTTTCTAGTTGGTTGCTGTAGTACTCCATTCATTTATTAGTCCACCATTTGGCCACAGCTCCTTTGAAGTAGGAAGCCATGAACAGGACCTTTAGGGTGGCATTTAAATAGGAGTCATGGACTTCGAAGTATGCGACGCAGTCCCCAAAGAATCGGACTATATTGTTGTGCTTCCCTTCAAAGGGAACAGGGATATGTAGTAGGGTTGGTTTGATGGAGGGAAATAGGTCATCGTTGCCGGCAGGGCCCATTGGCCAGTTATTGTTGGGAGGTCTCAGATATTTTGGGGGTCATCATGGGACCGAGAATTGGTCTCGGTCATGCCCAATGGATGGAGGTCCAGGGGAGGGGGGTCTGGGGGTTGTCTTCCCCTGTGGGGCCTAGGGGGAATTGGGGGGGCCGGTTCTGCTGGTCCCTTACCTTTTTCCTCTATTGGATCAAGGTTCCAGTAGCCGGTTAGCTGCCGGACTTTTTTCTGGTATCTCTCAATCTCATCTTCCATTTCCTTTCTTTCTCATGTGGCGGCCACCTTCCTTTCTATGACTTCCTCTGGAGAGAGGGGTTTCCCATCCTCCATGTAGTCCACTTTCTTGGGTCCGCTGGCTTCTCCTGACCCTGTGAAGAGTCGGCTTTCAGTTGGCCAGGGATAGTATCCTTGGTTTCTAGTTCGAGGCGGGGGGGGGAATCAGGCAGAGGCCTCAGAGGCCAGAATAGATTCCTAGTGGTAGTACCTTCGAAGGGGCTCGTTCCACTGTATATATTCCTTGCTGACCCACTCATCATAGGTGAGGTCGCGATTGAGCCTTTCCCAGGTTTCCTGGATGAAGCCCAGATCCTCGAAGAGGCACTGGGTCTCTCCTTCCATTCTTTCTTGTAGGGTTCCACTTTGTAACCTTCTCCTGGGTCGAGGTCCATATACTCGTTCCCATCGTCACTGCCATGGGGTGACCTCATAGCCTCGAGTTCCTCTGTACGTCTCCACTGTTTCCAGATCTTCTCCTCCTCGTCTGAGGTAATCTGCTCTTCTGAGGTCCCATGCCTCGGCTTGATGCTCTCCAAGGAGGTGTCGCTGCTGGCTGGAGAGGTCTGGCCAGACTCTGTCTGGTCCGTTTGGATTGAAGGGGCTTTTGTTGAGCTTGTGGGCAGCCAGGGTCTCCTCCACTCTTTGGATTGAAGGGGCTTTTGTTGAGCCTGTGGGCAGCCAGGGTCTCCTCCACTCTTTGGGGATGAGGGGGTTTGGTCTGGCTGAGAGCTCTCTGTCTGATGTTATACTGTTGCCTGGTCTCCCAGGTCTGTCTGGCGGGCTTTGGTCTTCCGACTCGAGCGACAAGTAGGCGCTTGTTCCTGAGCTCTCATGCCTGCTGTTGGTCATCTGTGGTGTCATTGGTCCTTGGCCAAATGATGAATCTTCCCTCGACCTCCATGTACTCTCCTGGAGTCAGGCCCTGAATGGGTTGGGAGGGGCCTGCTCCTGGGGTCTGGTAAACAGTGATGGCCTCTGGGTCTAGGGAGGAAGGTTCAGATGTGGGGTTGGAGGGGAATCTTCCTTGAGGATTGGGGTTCATAGTCCATAGACTCTGGAGCAGGTGTATGTTCTCGGGGAAGGGTGGGCTCTGTCTGAGGGAGGTCTCTGGGCTAGAACTGGGAAGGTTCTGACTGGTGATGTCCTCCTTGACTCTGGGAGTTCCAGGTCTTGGGCAAAAGGGGTCCCAAGGCCTGGAAGGTCCAGTGATGGGGCCCTCGGGCTCGGGCTCACTGGTTCTTCTGATAGGGCTCCTGGGACTGTCCTCTATTGGGAGGTCAGCAGTCTCAGAATGTTCTGTAATATGTGTCATCGGCTGGATCCATGGAGAGGGGGGGAGGGGTCCAAAGGGAACATTATAGGGTAGGTTGTAGTGGAAGGGGATGTGTTGTTGGACAGGTTGCGGTGCTAACCAGGTGTGGATGCACCAAGCCTGCAGTTGGGTGCCAAAATAGACTAGGACGATGATGACTGTTTCTAAAGTGGCAGTGGATGATACCAGGATGACAATTAGGATATTTTGGTTGAGCATGGTGATGTCTGGGGTAATGCTCATGGGTCCCTCCTGTGGCTAGCACTGGTAGGAAGTGTAGGGAAGCTTCAAGCTAATTGTTAGGACTAGCCTTGGGTAAACCAAACTAGAGTAAACCGTCAGACTATACAGGGTAATACCTGAGTCTTAAAGGAGTCTCAGTGCGTCTGGTAGGGGCCAAGTACTAGTTCAATGATCAGGTCGTTGATGAGCCTAAACTTCCATGGCAACGGCAATACCAAACTCAAAGAGTATCTGTAACTTGCGAAACCTCCAGCAATAAAGGCAATGTGTGTGTGTGTACGTTCAGGGCACCTCCGTGCACTCCAATCAATTCCTCTAGATGCAGGTGTATACTGCAACGTGAAAGTCTAGCAAGTAGTACCCTTTAGCAGTCGAGTACTTAGATGTAGGCTATCCACCAGTAATTATCTCGAATAAACGAGAGCTGACAGAAACTGGTATGACGTGAATACCAGTAATCTGTGGGAAAACGAATCTGATCTGGCGATATTAAGTCGCTAGGCAACGATCTTCTGGAAAGAGGATCTAAAGAAAAATAGTGAATAAACGAAGATAAAACTGCAGCCGGTTATTTGTTGTTGAGAATACGGGGTGAAAACAAGGTCCTATAAATCCACACGGGGATTTTCCTATCCTATCCTATGCCAAAACTAAAACTGAACTGGGCTAAGTGATCCTATGTTGACGATGCGAGTCCTACAAGTCTGGTTCAGAGACTTCCCAAATGGGCAGCAATACAATGTTGAAAACGAAACTGAAGTAAACTCCTATCTGTGAAAGTGAAGACGATGCGGCCTATAAAACGAAACAGGATACTATGTTTATGCGTGCAGCGTAGAGAGGTGCCAAAGCTTATGTCCAAGCTATGACCGGTTTATCGGCAAGTAGCCGGTGCAAAACCAACCGGCAATCAAGTATTCACAACCGGGGTGGTATGTAGTCGAGGGTAGAGACGATGGAGGGATGAATGAAGCGGTTAGATGGTGAAGACCCAGTCCTAGGCTTATAGTGACATGTTGTATGCCAAATGATTGATAGAATAGAGTGTATATGCTCATAAAGCATGGTAATACGGGGTATAACCGTTGGTGTGCCGGTTATTGGTCTCTAGAATGTGTGGGGTTGTCTAGTGTCCCTTTTTCTACAATACTGTACCGAATTTTATACTACAGCATACATGATATATTTAGATTTACTTAGTAAGGCTGTAAGACTGTGGCTCTGTAAGTATTTGATCGTCCATGTGTATTGCTGAAGGCTTCAGTAACAGCAACTCTTTTGCGTTCCCATAGGGAGATAATACTAGGCATCACAAGTGACCAATGTGCAGATATTTAAGGTGCTGTTTAGCTGCGGACTGAGAGGGTATGGGGTATGTTCAGAGGTCGCCGAATAGGATAAAGATTTCTGAAGGCCTTGGCAAGGATGCAGCATTAGTAACCACAGTCTATAGTGGCTGCAGTCCTCGATTATCGAGAGGACTTGAATGTTGATGATTATGACATCTGTAATGATCATGCCGTGGACTCCATGGACCTCACCATCATCCACTCCACCAGCTCCAAGTCAATCATCAGAATCTGTCGGATTCTGAATCCCGGTTTCTATCTCATATTTCATATCTCTATTTCATCTACTTATTTCACATATTCATTTATCACACCTAGATCCCATCACGGTAGCGAGTAGGTGTTATATCGGAGTCCACGGAATACTCAACTCCTCTAGATACAGAACATTCCAGATCATGTCACTCTAGCCATACCTACACTATTCCAGACCCCGACCCGTCGGACTCCGTCTTAGTATATAAGCTGTACAATTAGTAGTACATACCTCAGTTCAAATATCAACTTGGTTTAGCCCAATAACTCTCGTCCTCACTCTCTTCGGCCTTCAAGCCATAATCCATCTCTATGTCCGTGGACTCCAATAGCCGTTGGACTTAACCTTTGATCCTAGAGATCATAATCCTGCGGACTCCGTCCATAATCCTTCTTTGGGCTTCGACCCAAGGGTGACATTGCTAATAGCTTCGCCAAGCCCCATGCACTCTGCGGATTCCACAGCGTGCATTCCTTTACTTCATCCTATTGGCACAATCCTAACAACATCATATAATTAAATGATCATGCTGGCATTTCAAGCCGTGATGCGTAGTTGATGCGTCAATGTTTCGGTAATCTGCGCCTATTGCCAAAAGTAGGAGACCGGCCATCAACGGTACCTTATTGTGATGGTATAGGCAGATTGGGATGCATTGTCAGGAGAGAGGGATACCGGTGTCGGGAGGGTAGTGTTGCTTTTATATGAAAGTAGTAGGCCTCTGTAGGCAGCGTGGGGTTTACTGAAAGCCCACTCGGGAGCGCTGCCAGTTATTTTGATGGAAATCGTGAAATTTCCAGGCATACAGAGCCTGGAGGCTCATCATCGTTGCGAGTGAATCGAGAGAAGAATGGTATTTGTAAACTTTAGCTCGAAGCTGAGTATTACAGCTGAGAGCATGCTACTTATATACTAAAATGACTGTTCTAAGAATAGCTCTTGGTGATGGTGATGGTGAAGATTTATGGAAGTTGATGTAGCCATCATGAACACGATGGATATAGTGCCAATGTGAAGGTCTGAAGGGTAAAAAGTAAATAAATCATAACAAAAGGCCTCCCTCTCTGAAGTGGCAGAGAAGATGAAGGCTCAATACAACAAGAAGAAACGACCAGCCATAGACTATAAAGTCAGGGACCAAGTCTGGCTTGACAGCTCCCATCTCAGCTTACCCTGCCCAAAGAAAAAACTCAATGATAAACAGGTAGGACCCTTCCTGATTCTTAACAAACATGGCACATCTGCCTACAAGCTAAAACTCCCACCACACTGGAAGATCCACCCCACCTTCAATGAAAAACTTCTGTCCCCATACACACCACCTGCATTTCCCAATCAGGAACAGCCCCCCCCCTCCACCCCCAGACCTAATTGAAGACAAGGAGGAATTCAAGGTCAAGGAGGTCTTGGATCACTGCACCAGAAAGGTCAGAGGGAAAAGAGGGGAACCCCCAGTGGTCGTTACCAACTACTATGTCAAATGAAAAGGATGGACGCGAGAGCACAACAGCTGGGTATGGGAAAAGGACATGGAAAATGCCCAGAGAGCAATTAAGGACTACAAAAGGAAGGCTAGATGCACAGGCCAACTCACCATTGCCTATGCCATCGCCATCGAAGGGAAAAAGCACCAATTCCACATTGGCGGGTTCCCGATGGTAATCCTAGACCATGAATATGATGACAATGGAGTAGCCAGTTACAAGGCTCAAACAAAGGATGGAACCCAACTCTGGGTCAAGAAAAACCCAGACGATGACAATGAATGCCAAAAATGGGAGAGGTTAGTCAAAACATACTGAGAAAACGTACACAGTGCAGACATGCAAGAACCTGAGTGGGAACCCTGATGGCAGTTGGGATGACTGCCTTAATGAGAGGGTAATGTTACGATTTATTTACTTTTTACCCTTCAAACCTTCACATTGACACTATATGCATCACACTCGCGATGGTTGCATCAACTTCTATAAATCTTCACCATCACCATTGCCGATAACTATTATTAGAACTATCATTTTAGTATATAAGTAGCACACTCTCAGTTGTAATACTCAGCTTCAAGCTAAAGTTTACCAATACCATTCTTCTCTTGATCCACTTGCAATGGCCTGATTGTTGAACTAGCCCTCTATCTTCACCAAACAACTTGGAGACTCAGCCTGACTTGGGTGTAACCCAGTATAGTCCAAGCGGCTTACTCTGGTTTGGTTTACCTGAGGCTAGTCCTAACACTCTATTATTCTATGTAATTAACAAAAGTAACCTGAAGTGAAGGACTCTCACTAATTAGACTGGTGTAGATATTATTCTTTAAACCCAATATAAATGTGATTACTCATTAAAGTGAACAATCATAAGATGTATTTATATATATTGTATCAAAACTCATCATCTTCCTCCTCTTCTATCCACTCTACATCTTGTAGTGCCTTTTCACCCTCTTCAAATAGTTTATCTAGGCCTGTCAATTTCTCTAGATACTTTAAATCATTAAAAGCATTTAGAAGCATTGGAAATCCTTCTGTTTCATAGGCATTAACCACCTGTATAAAACAATGATCATGAAACTGAAACAATAATTGATCAAATAACAAACTCACAGTCTCACTACAACCAGTGCATTTATCATATGCAGCTCCTACAATATGCATATTGTGAAATTGAGCAAGGTAGCCACGGAGTTGATGTGGTACTAAGCCAAGAACACTTGTTCCTTCAACATCATCATTGATGTCTGTACGGTTTGAAGATGATGGAGGTGGAGCAGGAGCATGTATACTAACCAAATAATTAGTGCCAACACAATATACATATCAATTTCAGCAGCAACAAACCCCTTTGGATGTTGTAAAACACTCATCATTAATTCAACAGCAGTGGATGCAGCAATAGATGCAAGCCCTGGACGTGTTACGGTGCACATTTGATCTAATGTACGATCAGTCAGTGACTTGGAAAACAATATTAGATATATAAAAACGCACACAGACAAAAAAAAAAGCTCACATCTGCAGGTGCAACTATATCATTACAATAGTAGCAACCAAGCCTGGGGTTATCATCTGATGTCTGTCTTGTCCCATGTCTCATAACAAGGAAAGTATCGAATCCTAAGGCAGCATTCATAACCAGCTAGAAGACCGTGAGTCCCAGACATGAACCTGGTCATACAGAATAGCTACCTTGCCCTTTGATCGTGCAATGACTGTAGGTAACCATCGACTCTCTCTTGAATCCATGAGCAGGTAAACAACATCGTGCTCCTCAATCAAATTTTCCAACTTCTCCACATCCCGTTTGACTTGATCAGAGATGGATGGAGATGCTGGTATAGGATGCCCAGGCATTGGAATAGAAAGGGTATGGCCAGAAGCATTCTACAGCGCCTGGTCGCATAAGGTTGGTGAAGAAGAGACCATATTTGCTCACCAGCCCGGGCCAAACTTCCTTTAATCTTTCAGCGGCACATTCTGCCTTGGGTCTTCCTCCATTCAAGCAGTCGCTGAATTGAAACAATGGTTGTCTAACGGGATTTGAGAAGGACACGCGCGCGGAGTCAACGAGCGTGATTGTGCGAACTCCCCATCCCTAAGCTTGCATTAGGCAGCCAAAATGAAACAATGGACTCGACATACCATCAGACACCTTGCGACATAACATCCCAGCGTCCCAGCGCCAAGCAAGAGACATCTTGTCGCGGCGATCCTGTCCAAGTCCAAAGACGGGACAATGCGCCAGCGCATTAACTTGAGATTGAGGTCGACGGCCTGATTTGCTAGCCTGTCCGTTATAATATGAATATACGGAGGCGAGTAATCCAACATAGGCAGATATTTACCTTGTTGGATCCATCATGGGAGCAAGATCTGCCACACGGGGACCCAGCTTTCCCTGAACATTCTTTTCCCATCCGACTGCACTTGGCCTAGTATCACGAGCTGCTGCTGCCTTTGAAACCCGGTCGCCAACCATCAGACTCCCGATGCGACTTTTCCAACCTTCGCGAGGGATTTCGGCGTCTCTCCACGAAAGAATGTCCAAAGAGGATGTAGAATCCGGATACAAACGTCTGAGGTATGCCAACAAATTTCTTAAAGGCCATCCTGGATTCTGAGGCTGCGCAGACGGATCGATGAAACCGACAGTAGCACCCGGTACATACGCATCAATCGAAGAGACCACCACTTCTGTAGAGTTGGGGGAGTTGAGGACAACAAAGAATGCTAGCGAAGGCTGGTTTCTTGAGAGTTGTTCATGAATCGAGGACATCTGTGCGTCATTGAAGCCAGCCTCGATGGCGGGAACCCAGCCGCGTTCAGTGATGTGCCATGCCGGCGACGCGACGAAAGCTGGGAAAGCAAACCAGTAGTAATACTTGTACTTCTTGAGGTCGGCATACGTTATGATGAGAAACGAGTTGAGCACAGAGGTATCCTGGTTTGTCACTATAGAGTCCCAGATCTTTGACGAATCAGTAAGATTGAACAAGTCAAAAGGCGTTATATGGACCTTGTCTGCGCATTCATTGAAGAGCTTCGTCTTATCTGCGGCCTTGAACTCTTCGATGGTATTATAGTTCTTGAGAGTTCCTCTGGCAGCTACAGAACCTGTGGGTATCCTACGAGGACAATGTAGCAATGATACAGAAGAAGAGGACAGGTTACACACTTGGTATTCGCGAAACTTTCTTCCTCTACTGCGAGATTTGCATTGACACTGATCCACGCGCCTGCCTCTCTATCTTTGATAAGGCGACCTACGCCGTAGGAGCCAGTGATCTCGACATGGGCGTCGGACAGCTTGAGGACATCGAGTTTGAGCTGGGTGAGTTTGTGCCAGAAAGAAGGATGAGAAAGAGACGGAAACGGGGTGAACTGGACGAGCAGAGGAGGCATTGTTGGTGGTGGTAGCAGAGCAAGCTGCCTCGCTACGGCAACCTGGATTCGGATTTCGGAACGGATGCCGGAGGTTGGTCATCTTGTGCGACGACACTCTTCGCCGGCAATGCTGCCTTTTTTGAGACTGGCTCGCCCATGTCGCGCCAAATGGTGTTCTCTACGCGGTACTGGTCGCGCCACCCAACAAGCCACGCCAAACATTCCCCAAAAGCGGCTCCGCTTTTATTCGACAGAGCCTCCCGCACCTCCTCGCAGTGCCAGTGTAAGCACGGCAGCTTTCTCCATATCCAACGTTATTCAGCTCCCGTACAGGTGTTCACCCCGTCTTCAGCCGTCGTTTTCGTGACTGTACTCGTCGGCTTGGTCTTTTATTTCCGTCACGAAAAGGCCAAACACATTGAACAGCGAGGTACGTGATACCCTTCTCAGCATGCACCACACTTTTATCTTTCTGGTTAGAAAAAGAGCGTGTGGCCTCGCAGTATGGACGTCCCAAAGTCGGCGGTCCCTTCAAGCTAATGTCCCATACTGGCCAGCCATTCACTGATCAAAACCTCCTTGGAAAGTGGAGTTTAGTCTACTTTGGTTTCACAAACTGTCCCGACATTTGTCCTGCTGAACTTGACAAAATCACTGCTGTGCTAGAGGCTGCGGGTTCGTTCGTGTCTTTTTTCTGTGTTGCCCATCTAACACGCATCTAGAGAAGAAACACGGCAAAATCTTTCAACCTGTCTTCATATCAGTGGATCCCGCAAGAGATACCTTGTCGCAGATGGCCGTATATCTCAAAGACTTTCACCCTTCCATTGTCGGTCTCGTTGGCACGTATGCTGAGACTCGAGCGATATGCAAGGCTTACCGTGTCTACTTCTCCACACCCCCGGACGCCGACCCCAAAGGCGACTATCTTGTCGACCATTCAATATTCGTATATCTCATGGATCCCAATGGTCAGTTTGTTGAGGCATTTGGTCAGGTAACTACTTCATCCGATGTGGTCGAAAAAATCGACGAGTTCGTGGGCGAGTGGGAAAAGGATCATGGCAGCATGTAGACCTCATAAATATCAAGTTATTAACTAATTGCAAATGTTTCCACCCCCCTCGCAACGTCTCGTATAGACCAGTGTAAGAACGGAAATGGATTACTCGTCTTCATGGATACTACAATCATTTCTTGGTCTGCTCGTCTTTCTGTGGCGGCTGCTGCATACTCATAGCAATCGCTCTAGCTATAGCAGCCTCCTCGTCCTCGTCCTCATCCATCGGGACATCACCTTCATGATGAGCCGTTTCCATCTCGACGTCATGGTCTCCACGAGATAGTGCAATAGCTTGCTGTAACAAAGCTTCTTCCTCGCTATCAGTAGGTTCTGCTGGGACTGAGGTGGGCAGAGTCGTGGGAGCTTCCGTTGTTGAAGAATCAGTGTGAGCTTGCGTTGTAGAGGTAGAAGACGCCGCTGCCTCTGCTGCCTCCCGTGCTTGTGCTTCCTGCATCGACATGCGAAGCGCCTACACGAAGATAATTGTATGGATCCTTTGAACACGAAGGAGGGGAACATACCATTGCCAGCTCAGGATCCAGGCTAGGGTCAACACCAAACTCAAAGTCATTGGCGGCACCTGAGCCCGACGCTGCAGGCGCATCTGCGCCTTCCATTAGTTCGTCAGGGATGCTGCTCATACGATCAGCAGAAAGAATGGGCGATGAAATGAGAGCGTCGGAAATGAGCCGCGTCCCTGGAGCGACCGCAACGATATGCCTAAGTATATTTCTTTGTAAAAGAGGAGAAGCATTCAAAACAGGCGTTACTTACGAGTTGTCACCGCTACTGGTATTTTCGACGAAGGACCTAAGGACCGTCTTCCCTTCTTCGCTTGGCTCCTCGATACCATCACCAAAGGATACAACGTCAAGAGCAACATTGTTCTTCTTCAGCTTCTTGGCGAGTTTGATCATGGCCTTTTCATCTCCAGCTTGGCCCTCTAGCGGTGATCCTACAAAGACGATGATACGCTGTCGGAGATTCTTGTTCTCTCTGTGTTTCAATGCAAGCTGAGCAATCGCGATAGCAGTGGGAATGTCTATTGAGCCTCCAATTTTGGAAGAGGTGGTGTGAATTGCTTGAAGGATCTGACCGAGGTCCTTGCTGTGAGTTACTAGCACTTCAGGACTATTTTACTCCTTTCAATTAGACATACAATGGCAGATGGTGCAAGAACATACCCCTTCCCAGCCATAGTCATGACGCCGACCGTATTTTCCGGATTTGAGTCGATCTTTGTCTGGAAGACGGTGTTGACGGCGTCCGCCTGGGCATCGAACCGAGTAGGAGTATAGTCGCCATTCCGCATATACTCGGAATTGTCGATAATCATCATCGTTGCTTCTAGCGGCATTTTGGAAAAACGGTGGTGGTGGCGGTACTAAGAAAGCTGAGGTGACGCGTACAGAAACGATCACGTGCGTTCGATAAGATAAGATGGCGAAATTGCAAACAATCGATCAATGCCTCTCATCGCCATCTACAATCCTGTCTGCGGGGACGGAACTGCCAAGGCACTGGTCTTAATCTATGCCTTTGTTTAGTACTGACAGCCCTCACATTTCATATAGCAATTCTTCGATGATCGTGTTCTCCCCTTGCTCTCTAGCAAAGCTCAAGCTGTCGATAAGATCTTCAAAACAGAACGCCCGAGCCACGCTGGTGAAATTCTGTACAACTATCTAGAGAATTGTCAAGGAGATCTTACTGTCGTTTTGGGCTCTGGTGATGGGACTCTACACGAAATAATCGACTTTCTGTCTGCGACCAAAGCCAAGGCTGAGGAAGGCCCCTTGCCATTTCATCTTGACATCGTCCTCGTTCCTTGTGGAACCGCCAACGCCCTCTATTCGTCACTTTTCCCACCCACTACCGACGCCCTCGATGTATCATACAAGTTGAAGGGCGTCGAATCCTTTATCGCTGGTTCCAACACCATTCCGCTTGCCATCGCAATCACGACCATATCGTCTCCACCTACCAGCCGAAAGCAGCCAGAAGGTAAGTGCCAATCCTGCAACACCGATTTTCCTCATGTTCTGACAGTGACTTTATCCGCCGTTGTTGTATCCACCTCACTCCACGCGTCAATCTTGCACGATTCCGAGGCTTTGCGCAAAGAGCACCCTGGCATCGAGAGATTCAAGATTTCCGCTTCCAAAAACGCAAACAAGTGGTATTATAGTCATGTTAAGCTATTACCTTCCTCTACGGGGCTCGTGAAGCAGTACGACCCGTCTTCAAATACGTTCATCGACCATCCAGAGTCTGAAGTTCATGATCCAATCGTGGACTTGTACGGCCCATTCGCATATTTCCTCTCTACCGGTAGCAGCGGATCTTTTATTTATGTACCCGATGCTAATCTACCTTCAAGTCAATGTCGACCGCCTCGAACCTGCATTTCGGATTACGCCGTTGGCTCGGGAATTGCCAACCAAAGGTCCATCCTGCGACATTGTAATCATCCGTCCCTTCCGTAGCGAAACTTCTATGATGGATACTCCGGAGGCTAGAGAAGCATTCGTTCCCAATCTGTATAGTGTTCTGGGAGGGGCATATCAGAATGGTGCACATGTCAATCTCCGGTATCATAAAGATGGAAGTATTAGTGCGGAAGGAGACGGCCATCCGGTCGTAGAATATCTACGATGCGGTGGCTGGGAATGGATCCCGGTTAGTATTCATTCTCACTCCCAGTACAATGCTTACTAAAATGGAATTCAGGATGATATTGACGAAGCAGCTCACTTACTCTGTTCCGATGGCCAAATATCTACTATTCCCAAGGGAGGACGAGCAGTGTGCTCTGCGGCCATACCAATGGGTGGTGGTGGTTTTATGGTATATTCTTGACTTGGATAGAAATGAACTAAGTATGTATATAAGATTGTAGACTGTATTGATTAGAGTCCCAGCGATTCCTTTAGAAAACGACAACGAGGGGATTAAGATGCTGTAGCAACATGTTCTCCGGACAGAACCTTCTTGACAATCTCCACCGTATTCTTATGAACCTCGTCGATTGAGACTGAGCTGTCAACCTAACCAGATCTCAGTTCATGTACGGACACAAAAGGAAGAAAAAAAGTACATACCTCTGCAACCTTGCCAAACTTCTTATAATGCTCTATGACTGGCATCGTCGTTTCATGGTATGTACCTATATGGTTGTGAATATGGATAATGACGAGAGCGAAAAGCACATACGGAAGCGCTTCTTGATGCTTTCCTCGTTGTCGTCCTCTCGGCCGCTTGTCTTGCCTCGTTCTATGAGTCTCTCGAGCATGACAGCTTCGGTAGTAGAAAAGTACAGGACTAAGGAAGCAACGCAGACCTGAATTCAATTCAGCAACCGAATGAAAGGTAATTGACGGAATCCCACATCTTCTTCAAACTTGATTGCTTGGTCCATTTTGCGAGGGAAGCCGTCAATAAGGAAACGTCCCTTGCCCTCACCCCATCCGTCCCCGGACTTGCCACCTTTCAAGGCTTCAAGCATGGCATTTTCAAGCAGCTTGATGGTGACCTCCATTGGCACTATTGATCCTTCACGAATGCACGTTTGAATGAGCTCGCCATACTGGGAGCCCTCTCTCACTTGCTCCGCACGAAGGAGATCACCAGCTGCAATGACAATCAGAACCGAGAGTATATATCCAGCAAATCAAGTACCGGAGAGGTGGCAAAATCCAAAGTCTTGAACAAGACGAGCGCACTGTGTACCCTTGCCTGCACCGGGACCGCCAAGAACGAAAACGACGGTAACCTTGCTCGAATCGAAAGCGGGCGATGTGGCTGCTGCCTCCTTGGGCGCCTTGTGGAGATGCAGCGCGTCGGCAATCTTATCGATGATAGCAGGCATTGCTCAGTTGTCACTGTCCTTTCTATTGAAGGGCGGTACAAGAGGATGGTCTGCTTGTCGTGGCTGCTGAGAGAGAGGATATGACTTTTCTCTCTGCTTGAGGATGATGTAGAAGGTGAACAAGGACGACACAGAGACGGCAGCGAATAACCAGGGATTAGGAGGCTTGGTGGAAGGCATCAAACCCGTGTTGGCCACTGTTGCCAAACACTTTCGACGCCAACATGCACATACAACGCGTCGCGCTCGACGACGACGACGACAATGGACTACAACCATCAGACTGTTATTTACATCCTCTCTGCCTGCAAGAATGACGATGCTGGTGACCTTCTTGCTATCGGAGGCGAGCACTCTGTCCAAGTCCTCCTGGTGGTCAGTACTCTGATTGTCGACACCGGCATTGTGCTCAACCGTTACAGAAAGAAACTGGCTGCGAGTCACTGGCCACCTTTCACGTTGGCTCTCGAATTACTGCCATAGCGTGGTCGCCCAAGACTGTATCTCCGTCATCCAGCGACAGCTGGGTCATTGAGTAACTCGGCATACTCTCAAAATGACTGTCGCTTACTATATATTAGGCTTGCCGCTGCTGGAGTAGACTATGGTCTCCATCTCCTCACCAAACTATGCAATACCGAAGAAACTATATTCCACTTTGGTGGCGGACTGAGTGGCCACCACGGCAAAGTGAACGACATGTGCTTTGGTGGCGGTAGAGGAAGCGATGCGTCTCGTTACATCGCCACCGTCTCAGGTAACCACCTTGACTCGCCTGTGTACTTATCCCACTAACGTGCTGTCCAGATGACAAAATGCTCATGGTGTGGGACCTCTCCCCTTCCGTGGATACGGCCACAATGCTGGCTTCACCAACGGTGCAGGGCGGCACGGCATCGCCTCCCCCAAGGCCACAGCCGACGGCATACGTTACTGCATTTCCTTACCCGCTGACGTCTATCAATTCCCATCCCACGACGAGCAAAGAGTTTCTCGTTTCAGATTGCAGGGGATCTCTATTCCTTACGGATTGGCGTTCAGATCCAGATGAGCCAGATCAGGATTCGTGGCACAATTCAAGCCTAGTTGAGCTTGTCGAGCCGCATGCTCTATCGGAGGCTTCTTTAGGACGGTCCCTGCAATGGTCGGGCTCAGTAGCTTGGCAAAGAGATTCAGCAAACATGTACCGGATCTTCCCTCATCACTTATGTCGTGGTCTAATCACTACTCTAGTGTGGGAGCCGTCTACGGGTCCAGGTTTTCCATATGGGATCTCTCCAAGCTTCAAGGTGGCAAACCCCTCGCCGCCGGAAATAGCTTCCCGGAAGGCGGGGATAAGTTCCGGTACTTCGCATAATTCTTTGATCTCCAAAAGAGTCCTGATTCCATATTTGCTTAGCTGGTGCCATACCTATCCCGACTACTTTGCTATCTCAACGCAGTCTCCATCGAAAGGTGCCCTTATCCATGTACACAACCTGAGCTATGTGCATGCGCAACCGGAGATCTTCACTGTAGCATCCCGACCTCATCTCGTTCGCGATTTTGATTTCCTTGGTCTTCGTGGTATCCCACGGTTGGCAGTGGCTATTGCCCGAACAGTGGTGATTTTCCCAATTGGTGTCGAGCCCTGATCAACCGCCCTTTAATCTGGTCTTCCGGCAACTACGGAATCTGATCGCTCTATGTAGCGCCGAACAAGAGACCGAGTTGCCAAAAAAATCAATGTCATATATATGCGAGATGTTGGGTTAGACAGGCGATACGCAAAAAGTACTATACAACAATTAATGTAACAAGATCAAGACAGAAACAAAGCGCTAGAACGAAGCGACACAGCATCAAATCAATTCAGTAGCTTGGATGAGAGGATTGGGTAATATGGTACGCCTGGTGTTGGTGACGAACATCGTATGAGGGACGTAAGTCCCCATTACTGTGCCCTGTCGCTTGAGGCGGTCCGGCTTGCTCAACATTTCCGCCGAATCCTAAATCGAGAAACATATTCTTCCAGTACTGGGCGTCCAGCTCCGCAGTGTGCTGACCTCCAATGTACGATGGGTGATAGCTCCCATTGGAGGAGGCGCTAGCGTTGCTGCCAGGTCGCAAAACTTCGGAAGAGGCATAATGAGGTTCCTGCGTCACTGGATGAGCCGGAAGATGGGGAGATGCGGGGAAATGGAAATTTTGTTCATGTGATGAACTAGGGGGGTATCCCTGAGGGGGCGTCTGAATGGTAGTCGGCGAGTCTATTAAAGTTATAAGTATATCAAACCCCAAGGAGATGAAGTACATTACCTTGAAGCCGAGGATCAATCGGAGTCTCATATCTTCCCTTCTCAGCCCTCCGAGCATTAAATAGATCATTTGTCAAGAGACTTCGCAGGAACCGGGCATGGTAAGCTGCCAGAGTTGACGCGGGAGAAAGAGTAGACGCCTCGTGATATGAATCGGCTGTTTTTGATATAATGGCATGAATCTCCGAAGCAGCCCCGTCGTGCAATTGTGGATACGTGCTGGAGCTTCGTAAAAGCTATACGAAATCGTTACTACCACATACACGATTGGGCGGAGATTCTGATTCACCTTGAGAAGGAAGACCGCGGAATACGCAGACATGATCGTAATTGTGTCCTGACCGTAGCGCTAAAAAAGGTGCTTAGCCATTCACCGCATCAGACGGCAAACTACATTGAACGTACAAGCATGCTCATGTCGGCGAACTCTTGTGAAAGGATACGTAACGCATCCATGGCGCTAGAGTAACATGTAGATAGAGCCTGCACGCTCGGACTAGAACGACCACCCTGACACGCAACCTGTATCAGCTTCGGAACCTAGGTTGTTACTGGTCAAATCTTACGGAAGTAACAGAATCCTGGATTCCAAAACTGTTCAAAAACAGCCTGATGTACAGCCTGAAGAGGCTCAAGAACGAGAAATGGAACGATTCACCGCCAGCTAAACAGATACACGGTCAGCGCAAAACAGATTTCATGTACACGAGTATTACCTCGGTGCATTTCTCGCTGCCATGTGTCCATCCACTGCGAGAGTTTGTTGTTACAGTTACGGAGAACAACCTCGTACTTGATATCATTTTGGATGCCATGAGGATTGTCTGTCTTGGAAGTATGGAAAATGTCGGTTGTCTCAGCCTTAAGTAAAAGAAATAAATCAGTAGATCCTTCGCGGAAACAGTACTCTTACAGCGATATGACGCAGTTGAACAAACGCAGAGACAATTACGTCTTCGGGGCGTATAGTGCTACCGCCTTGTTCATGCCATGTTGAGGAGTGACGGACCAACGCGTCTTCTGGAAGCATCCAGCTCCTTCCCGTCTGAGTACTAAGACTGCGGTCGTGAACAAATAACACAAGATATGTACGCTCTCGGTTTCTACGTTCACGCATCTGGAATTCCGTTTCATGGGGAGGTGACACCGGAACGTAGCGATTGAGTCCCAGCTCTATAGCCATTCGGCAAGCCTGCCACGTAGAAAAATCAGTGACGGGTACAGACAGACAAGACAGGCCGATCACGAACATATCCGATATAAGTCCAAGTGCGCTGATTGTAACATATGAATTAGAATCAGAACGGGTGGAGAAGGAATGAAATGCACATTATCGTCTGGATCTCGCCAATAGGTGAGGCAACAGAAAGCCTGCACGACCTCCACGCTTTTCCAAGCCTGTGCAAATGCCTGAACGGCATAATCGTTTGCGATCTTTTGACATTGTTTGAACAATTCGGGTCTGAAGAATCGGCACGCGGCCATGATTAAGGTGCTGAAAAGGAATGGGCATCTCGACCGAACATAGGTCACCGAGTGCAGGGCTGGGTCAAACAAATTGATAAAAGGATTGAGCCTGATGAAGAGAGCATCAAAGAGGACTTTGGCTTCCTCCTCATCAATGATGCCAGCTGAGATTGGATCATTCAGTCCCGGAGAAACGGGAGTCATGCGTGATTGAGGTGGACTGAATGAAGCGCCACGGGTAGGAGTTTGGCCCGCTACGGTTTCATCCTCCGGATTGAGAATAGTGCGGAAAAAGGAATTCCTTTGATTTTCCTTCCGAATCATCTTGGCTGGAAAGAGTGCCTCGTTGTTGCGATCAGGGTCATCATCATCGTCGTCCATGTCCACGGTTCGGGTGCTGCTGCTTGACGTGGGATAATCCGGGCCGTTTGCGTAATGTGGGAGATTCAGTGGAGGGAGCTCGTTAGATGGGAAATGTGTGCCAGGAGATGTATACGGGTCTCCACGGAGGACACCATTGAAAGATGATTCGGTAGAACCGTTGTGACCAGGGTCGGAGAATGGGGGCAGCATGTTGGACTCTGAAGACTGGGACTTTCGCTTCGCGTTGATGAGACCCTTTTCGAGACGACGGAGCATTTTTGAGGCCTCTGAAAGCCTGGGGAAAGGATTGAGAAAACAAATAGTCGTAAGAGAGCCAGGACTGACTTGGATCCTGGCTTCCGACCCCGCCTATGCTTTTCAAAAATACATCTAACGGCATCGCGTTGGTAACGAGGACAAGAAGGAAGAGAAAGACGGAGAACTGACTCTACGTTGGCACGCTTGCAACGCTGGCACTGTTTTTGACCGTCTTCTGCGCCGACGCACTTCATCTTTGGGGCGGCGGGGGGTGAGTGGGCGAGAAAAAAGAGACCGAATAAGAGCCCACCTTTGCGGCACGACATGTCGTACAGGCCCTGGCACCACGCACCACAGGAGGCTTTGGGCTGAAGGGAGCTGTAGGCGACGAAGACGAGGATGGAATCAGGGACATACCCAGTCTTTGATTCGGACAAGTTGTCGGGCTGGAGATCCATTTTGTCACCGTGTTGGAGACCGTATTGTAGACCGGGGTTTCGATTGGCAACGACGGGGAAACGACTGTGCTCGACGTGAAGCACGATGAGGACAAGGGAAAGGGACGGGCTGTGCTGCGGACGGTTCACGGGATGAAGAGAAGATGGAAGTCAAGAGCAAGAGAGAAGGGTGGGGAGAAAAAGCAGGAAGAGCTAGCAGCTGGCTGCCCGGCAACTTGAATCGCCGCTTATCTCTTATTTGCCCGGACCTTGCTCCATTCCTTGCGGCATTCATCAGTGCGGTCTCCGTTCCTCCTCTCCTACAGCCATCGGATATTGAATGATGAATACGAGATTAATACAGACAGCAGCTGCACAATAAAGGCAGCGCACTCCCAGCCAACCTAATACTTTGTAAAAATAATCCCGGCAATATATTTCGAGCAAGTCGCCGGTGTGGCTATCTGCGCTCGAACTTTGTTTTTCTCCCAATTTGCAGGATACTTTCTTTGACCCGAAGGAAATGCAATGTATTCTGCTGAGCCTATTCTGGCACTGTTCCAGCCTCTGGTGCCAGAAGGGGGATAGATAGGCATTGTTCTTCGGCCTTTACCTCCGCGCAGGCTACCCAAACGGAGTGCCGGTAGTAACCAGCTGAACCTGTTCTGTGCTGTATAATTGAAGGATTCCAGGACATGTCGTCACAGGTACTTATTCGCCGAATGGCTCCGGCGACTTGAAACGAGAATTGAAAGGGGAATGTTGGATCAGTGGCCGGCAGATGGTGGGAGTCTCCGTTTCCGCTGAGGCCGGCTGATCTTCTTGGGAGAAAGAACGGAGTGTTTTATTCACTGCTCCCGACTGTCTTTGTCCAATCCCCAACGATAAGCTCATCAACAGGGGTCGTTCATCTGTCATTCAGCAAGGTACCAGTCCAGGCGCCAATGCCGTCGGCAGACAACCTCGCATTCCCCCTCGCTGCACAGAAGGAAAGCTAATCGTATGTCCCCCTCATGGTAGCGATCTCCAGATCCCCACGAGGCTGGTAAATACAGCTCTTAGTACAATCACTTCTTCGGGGTTCTCCCTTCCTAGTACACGCGCTCAAACACGAGGTACACCCGAGGGGCTTTTATAAAATTTAGGAGACAGATCCTTGCTTGACTCGACCATGGCCCCAGTGCAGGCGGAAGTCATCGTCACGACGACAGTGTTCAAGAATGAACCCACTTCGTCTGTCTCTGCGATCCATCACAATCCCAATGAAATCCCTGTCGGTGCGATCGCGGGTGGTACTGCCGGAGGCGCTTTCCTGGCGTGTGAGCTTGCCCGTTTTTACTCACCCAACAATGCCTCAACTGCCGCAAAAGTCTTTTTAGTGTTCGTGTGGATAATGTGGGGCAAAAAAATCAAACGTCATGAATTAAAGCAGCAGAAGGAGCTTGTAAGGCAATTACTCAACCATCCATGTTCACTCACATGAAAATGAACCAGAATACCCTGCGGATAACGAACAAGAACACCATGATGAATGCTTCCAAGCTCTCCCGCCCTCGAATACCTCATCTTGCACCCATTTTCTGGGTCCCGGATTCCTCCAAGGTACAGTTTGCAGACAACGTCAAAGGCGGCGCCAGAGCAACAGATGCGAAGAAGACGAAGCCTGCAGATCCGCCGGAACTCAAGCCACCCCTTCCAAAGTCTCTTCGACCCGTCGTCTCTTCCCCCGATGTAGAGCACTCCAGGTCCAGAGCTCCGCCTTTACGAGTGAAAAAGGCTTCCCTGCCAAATCTTCTGCAGCTAAATCGCAAACCATCTGCGACTAGCTCAGCAGATACAAATGAGAACGCGTCACCCGGGGGCGAGGTGGGAGATTGTGCGTCGAAGCTTGAGGATTCAGGTGCAGGCACGAGAAACCAAAGCGACACTCAGCGCCTGTCATGGCCACACTTCTTGAGGAGCAGTCGGGGGCGGACCATCGTGGGCGCTGCTGTGTTGTCCAGCGGGACTTCCCGCACGTCGCAGGCAACCAGCGGTTCAGCATACTCACAACCTGACGATCCGACATCAGTAGTTGGCGTTGCGCTGTGATCAGACAGATATGGACCAAATGCAAAGGACGATGTATTCATGACTTTGACCAGATTATTGTAATGACTTGACATATTTCTACACGACACAATGAAAATAATCACTTGATGGAGGAGCATTGAACGCACCTGTTCTAGCTGCGCCACGGCCTCCTTGAACAGCCCTACTTCTCGCCAACAATCGAGACTCTTCCCGGACTTTTCCCTGTGGCAGTTTCAGTCATACAAGTTCAACAGAATACTGCGGAAACGACAAGCCTGTAGCACGCCAACACAGCTTCCTGGTACGACTTGACTTGGGGGACGTCCTGGAGATCTTTCCGTGAGTGGAAGCGGTCGACTTTCTGGCGGATATCTTCCAGGTCGTTCAGGAGCGACACGCTGTCCTTGACGCTGCCTGTTTCATCGCCTGTCACCGTCTCGCCAGCCAGACTTCGTTCTCTATCCAAGTTTTCTTTCTCTAGGGCCTGCTCGATGCGCTCGCGCACTTCCTGCTCTTCTTTTCGAAGGTGTTCAATTTCGCTTTGTATTCGAGACCGAATATGTGCGTCTAGTGTAGACTGTCGCTCTGGGGTAACGTCCCGAGCAGAGAGGTCAGCAGACAGCTGGTCGACGACATCCTGCGAAAACTGGCACACATAAGGGTAAACGGGCTATACTGCAAGAGAAAGGCGGTATTCCGTACTTGTATGGGGGTTTCGTTGACAAAGACCTTGTCTTCTGGCCGAGACTGAGACGCACCCATCGCGGTACAGTGAACGGGACAAACCGTCACGTAGGTCACACCACCCCTAAACTGCAACCAATCTGATTGAATTTAAATAAACAACAGATAGAAATACTAGAGATACAGATGGTTTTCAATGAAATTCGACACATGTATCATCATCTCCGTTTGTCCTGATACTCTAGACCGTGCTCTGTCAACCTGCAATTTCATCGTTAGTCAATGCATATATCGAAATATATAGGACATCACCAGTCCGGTTCGATCTCGGTTATAATCCGAATTCTGTCGATTATTAGCATAGTAAACGCATTGATCACGGCGGGACGCACTGAGTTTTCTTGGTTTCTTCCATCTCATGGAAGACCACCCAACCAGTTCGAGGCTTCCTCGTAAATAGAACAGATGTTGGGTGAACGTGAAGAATTGTATTTCCCCGTACAGAACGGTAGGTGCCGTCAGCCATCCATCGGGCGCCGTTTCGCCAGTATCCGCTGACAAGACATCTCCGTAGACGCTTCGCGTCACCCTCACAACTATTCAATGGAAGATTGAAACGTTGCATGTATTTCTTCAGTTGTGCTCGGATGGAAACAGCCCGTGACATGACTCTGAACGACAAAGCGTGCGATTTGCACCACCCTGAAGATTTACCGTAACGTACAAATGCATTGTAAGCTGTAAATAAGGGTATTAGTGTTGAACGCAAAGAAAGAACCTAACTTACCGTTCAGTAGTGTCAGGTGGTCCTAGAACACGTAGATGAATCATTTCTTCCTGCCTACAGTAAAAAGAGACTCACCCCTTCTTCTGCGGTAAATTTACGACGCTCCAATTCGGCTAGAGCTCCAGGGGCGCCATCGGAAATGATGAACACATCCTAAAGACTTATTAATATCTATCCAATACGCACGAAGAGAAGTCCAACCTGGACAGCGGTCATCGCGGCAATGGTGAGCATCTCTTCGCCACAACTATATTCTTTCGAAGTGAAAAGCTACTCCAGCATCAGTAACATGTCAACGGATAACAAAAGGCTATTACCATGCGTGCAATACCAACTTCAACAGGACATTCTGCCACTTTCTCTCCCATAAGCGTCAGACGACCATCTTCACCTATCATGCCTGCCGCAACTAGACCCTCGAGTGCCCGCAATACGGACTCTGCTGGAGGAGCAGAAACCCACTCAAATTTCATTAGATCATCGATGCCCAAGGACTTCAGCTGCAAGATAGGCGTTGTCATATCCGTTCGGGTGATTTCAGGAGGCATAGATCGGGGAAGAGAGTCGAACGCAGACTTTGGATATAACCTGTAACAGATGCCCGAGGAAGTACGCCCAGCTCGCCCAGCCCTTTGTGTCGCTGAAGCGACTGAAGTCGGCACAGTTGCTAGCGAGGATAACGCTGTTGTTGGATTGTACGTTCGAATCTAAGAATACATCCGAACCGGTGAGTAGTTATATCCCAGAACAAGAGGAAAGATGGGTACTTTAACGTAACCACAGTCTATGACAAACTTGATGCCTTCGATAGTGACACTGGCCTACACATGAGCTAGCTTTCCTCCCGAACATGAGGAAAGCGAGTATTGCTTACTTCGGCTATATTGGTAGAGACGATGACCTTCCTGGTGCCTCGGTCAGCTGGTTCGAACACGCGTAGTTGCTCAGCAGTCGTCAGACCAGCATGCAAAGGAAGGGGAACAAGCCGTGAGGCGCTTCGAGGGAGGCTGTAATGTTTTATGAGCTCAGATAGCTGTCTCAGGAGCGCTGTACGAACGTTACGAGGAGCTCTGAGAGAAAGTTCAAGCAGTTGTCTATCTCTTCGCGACCGGTAAGGAAGATCAGAATATCACCCAATTGTGACTATGAAAGAGATGTTGATAACCAGAGGTCTTGATGAAGAAGCACTGACCTGTAAATTGATATTGAAGGCAGTTTCTGCAGCAAACTGCACGTAATCGGGTACGGGCTGCTCAGAGTACGCGACGTCAACAGGAAACATCCGTCCTTCTAGACTAACAATAGTAGCTTCATCGGGAGAAGTGTTGGCGGTAAAGTAGTCCAGAAAGTACGATGCATCTAGAGTAGCAGAAGATACGATTATCCGGAGACTAGGACGTTTGCGACGTATTCTAAATTTTCGTAAGTAACAGGTAAGGTTCGTTGAGCTGGTGGCCTACTTTTTGAGAATACCAAGCAAAAGGTCAGTATATGTGCTGCGTTCATGGGCTTCATCGATCTTAGGTACATGCGGTTAGTGACTGTGGGCATTTAAAATGAGACTATATACCATGATGACACTATAACGAGTGAGCAGGGGGTCGACTAGAGTCTCGCGGAACAACATCCCGTCGGTCATGTACAAAATTCGAGTCCGCTCCTTGTCGCTGACATCTTCGAACCGTATTGTATAGCCCACCTAGATGCACTTAGACTTTCCACAAGATGCCCAGACACGAGACCCACCTCGTCTCCAAGAATTGTCCCTACTTCAGTTGCGACACGGCCGGCGACTGAAGTGGCAGCAACCCGACGCGGCTGGGTGCATGCAATGATATTTCCTTGGGAAGCCCAACCTGCTTCTAAGAGATATTGCGGTAGCTCTACAACGCGTCAGAGAGAGATCCGAAGGCCATGGAGGAGGATCACCAACGAGTGGTCTTGCCACATCCCGTTTGGCCAACTACTATGGTGACCCCGTATTTTTCTATGCAGTAAAGCAGCTTTTCACCTGAAATAACATAAGAACACGACGATGGGACAATAGAACTAAACAGACGATGCTTGAAGATGGGCAGACGTTCTCGCTGGCTCTGGACCGAGAGAGAAGAATACTGCAATGACGACCCGACAACATTTCCCTCTGCCTCTGTCGCTCTGTCAAGGGAGCTCCCTGGCTCAGTAGTACCGGGCTTCCAGAATTTCAGTGACATAGCAGGAGAAGAAGAAATACGAAATTCGAGGCGTTGTTTGGCTGGGACGTCGATCATCCAATAAGCAACTGCCCTTGACCTCCAACCACCATGTCTGAACGCAAAGGTATTGGTTTTTCTGCAAAAATAAGACTGTGTTCTCATCCTTTCTAGTCCTCAACAAGTATTTCCCCCCGGACTTTGACCCGGATCTCATTCCGCGTAGAAAAGGGCCCAAGAATTCACAACAGGTAGTTCGATTAATGGCTCCCTTTTCCATGTGTGTGCTCTCACAGTCTCATGCTGACATATCTAATATCTATCTGCAGGCGCTGTAATACTTGCGGAGAATACATTTACAAGGGCAAAAAGTTCAACGCCCGGAAAGAAACAGTAGACGGCGAGGATTACTATGGAATCAAGATATTTCGGTTCTACATCAAATGGTTTGTGACTCATCTTAACATTTATAAGGCTTTATTCTCACCATCTTCTTAGCACGCTCTGTTCAGCGGAGATTACGTTTAAGACGGACCCCAAGAACACGGACTATGCTGCTGAACATGGTGCTTCTCGAAATTTTGAACCATGGAGAGACGAACAAGCAGTCCAGGAGGAGGACAGGTTAGCGAAGCTTGAGGAAGAAGAGAACAACCCTATGAAAGCACTAGAAAATCGGACGACGGATTCCAAACGCGAAATGGACATATTGGATGCTCTACAAGACATCCGCGCCCGGAATGCCAGAAACGAGCGAGTAGGAAACACTGTGGACTTACTGGACCGGATAGGGATGGAGGAAATTGAGTCGGCGGAGGACTTGGAGCGCAAGAAATTGGAGGAGGAAGATGAGAAATTGGTGAGAGCTGTTTTCTCCAAGGTTTCGATGCCGAGCTCTTCGACGGATTCGACACCTGAGAACGTGATAACGGTGAAACGGAAGGCGGATGACACTGAGCCCGACATACACAGCCTGTTGCCAGACTCTGCACGTGCGCTGATATCCACCAAGGCGTCGTCAGTGAAGAAGGCAAAGAAGAATACTCTGGGGATAAAGGTGGTGAAAAAGGTGAAGACATAGACACTTTGTATATTAGGGTTAGGGTTGTATAACACTTGCTTTCTTACCGTCATGGAATCTTCACGAGACGACATGCTTCGTATCAATGTCGATACTCAGGCTGACTTTCAGCGTATCAAAGCCGATTATTCAAGGCAGTTTCTCTCTTTCGTTGAGGAGCAGATACGTACACAGGGATTAGGGAGTCAAAGGGCGGCCATGCTAGCTCACGCCCAACAGGTCGGTCTCCTTCTCTTTGACTTGTCCTCGTGTGTTCAGTATGCGCCAGTACTTGGATAAAACATTCTCAATGGCGCAGTCAAATCTTCGCATCAACGGGCGCAACCAGTCCCTTGCTGAGGGTGAACCCGGTACTTCAGCTCCTTGCTATTGGTCGTCAGGAATTTACATCATAATCTAGACATGGAGCCCTTTGACGAGGCCCTCGATAGGCGTATATGGGCCCTCGCAGATACTCGCCTTGGGTGGCACAAGGTTGTTGCAGAGACGCGTCGCACAGTGCCTATGGAGATCGAAGCGACATTTGAGAAACTCATTCGCCATGACCGCGACGGCGATGCTGCAGACGATGACCTGGACATTTCGGTGGATGAGGATATTGATCCCTTGCCTGGGGATGAATGTGAGTAGCTGCTTGTTCTGTTTATCACGCTCAACATTGCCCCAGTCCTTGCCCGCCGTTATTCGACGATTCAGGACGAGCTTCACAAAGCGATTGCTGAAACGACTTCCTTGGACCAGGCCAGTTGTCTCCCGGTCTCTCCTTACCTGTCTAATCTGCATTGTAGGCTATACCCAACCAGACAGAACGGTCACATAAATACGAAAATGCGTCGGCAGAGATAAAGACGCTCAAGCCGTAAATTCAACCACACAGCTGGTAGGACACTATGACCCACGGTATCCACGTCCACCGCCGCCACTGCCACGGGCGCCCCATCCGCCGCCGCCGCCGCCCCGACTGGCTCCCCTTGAACCACCGCGACCGCCCCGATCCCCAAATCCACCTCTTGCGCCGCCCCGACCACGGCTACCTCCACGCGACTGGAAACCACCGCGACCACCTCCTGCTCCACGCCCACGAGGTGCACCTCCACCTCGTCCACCTCGACCGCGTTCTAGCAAAACATTTAGCCATTATTTCTACAGAGGATATCCACTCACTTGTAACACCTAGAACAGCACGTTGAGTACATAGTTAGAACAAATGAGACAAGACAATGCACCTCCTGCGACTTTTGGCTTGGGCAGAAAGCGCTCTATTGGCAAAAGTTTATCGCCGCCGATATACACCTTGTCTCCCTTTTGAAAACTGTTGGCAACCATGCCCTCGCCCATTTTGATGGAAAAGTAGACTTCGTTTATCGGGCCAAGAATTTCGTCGACTTTTCCGATGACTGACTTATTTTGTAGGTAGATGGGAGCATTGAAATATGGGACTTTGTCAGGCAAAAGAGATGAGCAGAGCATTTCGTCTTCAACGGCATGCACAAAGGTCCCCATTTCTGAAAAGAAAATTAAAGACAAGACGATCGAAGAAAAGTAGTAGATATTACCTAGGACGGTATCCGGAGGCCCCATGTCCCTCTGTTGAAACCCGCCCCTGCCGCCCCCACGACCTCCTCGGGCTGAAATTGGACTATAAGGGTACGACTAAGGCCAGAGAAAGTGAGCTCACCGCCGCCTCGTTGGAAACCACCTCTTGAATTACCGCGATACATGGACGTGGAGAGAAAAAAAGAAATTGAGATCGACTTTTGCCATGTGACCTAATGCCTCAGACTCGGGTATGGCAGCCCCGCCAGCGCTGCTCACCCTTGCCGTTCTTTTCTCTTCTCTACCACCATGAGCCTTTTCTTTGACTTGGATTTTTCAGTAGAGGCTGCCTTCGTCATCAGTGACGACCCGGAGCACGCAGACGACACTGTCCTTGTCGGACACAACCTCTGGGATGCATTATCCAGCCACGACGCGTCGTCAGCCTACAGAATCAGTGTATCAATATCGAGCCTCGTCAAGCGTACCTTAGGATCCCGCAATGCGCTTTCAGCTGTCTCTTGCTGGGCCGCTCTAGATGACAACATCGCGGTACGTTGTCCATGCAGTCCATCAGCCAAGTTACCCATTCACACCTAGGCAGGACAAATAGTTATCCCTCAAGGGTGGATCAGCGCCTATCCTCGCGTATTCCATCTCTCTGTGCGGAAGCCATCCAGTCCACCCTGCCTTTCCGTCTCCCCGGTCCATCTACTACCTCTCACGGAAGTCTTCGTTACTGCGTTATCTCAGGAAGCCTATGACATGGCCCAGACTCACCAGGCGCAGCTTGAGGCTTGGTTTTCCCAAGGACAAAGGGTCCTGCGGCAAGGTACGGTGTATACCTGTAGCACCAACAGCCTAGGACGCGTGAACGGCTACATCGATCACGAAACGAAGTCGCTCAAGTATCGTCTAGACATGCTGGAACCCATCTTGCAGGGGTACGCGGACAAAGAGCATACCTGCTTTGTCATATGTCCATTAACGGATGGGAACCTTGACTCGCCCGCCTCAGAATCCGAGGAAAGCTCAGAGTCTGAGAGAATAGAAATTGGCGAAGATTTCTTGGCAAGTTCAGCGGGTCTCTCTTTCGACTTCCCTTCCGATTCAGAAATTGAGTTTGACGATAACCTTAACAATGCGCAATGTAATGGCCAACATCAATCCTCACCTGCGTCCACGTTCCGTGTCCAACCATTATTGGAACTTATCCAAGAGCGACTGGATGACTACAGTCTTTATATTCGAACATCTGATCTTGGTCGTGTCGGTGTCCTCAACGGTGACTGGGTAAGCCAATGAGTCCTGCCGTTCTACTCTGGCTTAATACAAACAGGCCGTAGTACATTTGACAGGCTCTTCAAAGCATCGCCTTGTTCGAGTTGTTGCGGATGACAGCATGATATCTCCAACGTAAGGCTACAGAAGGTTGTTGTCCATGGCAATCTGCTCATTTCTGCCAGCGGTTGCGCTTTAGGCTCCCCTGTCCTTCTCCATAACATCTGCGGGGAATTCACTCCTTCACTGTCATCCACCATCCAGCTTCGGCCTAGCCCTTTCGGCTCAGGTAAACCCGTAATACCCATCGCGCGGTCTATAACTATTGCTCGAGTACCGTCGCCCATATCGGTAGATCGCACGTATCAGAATTTATTTGTGGCCGCTTTACAGCGTCACTTTGAGGGCACGCCTACCTTAATCAAAGCAGGAGATATAGTTTCTGTGGCTTTGAATACCGCCGACCATGCCGAGCATGAAAAATACTCGTCATCGTGAGATTTGAAGTTTTCTATGACATTAAAGTGTACTCATCTGCGTCTTCTAGAGATTCTACACTGGGTCATGCAAATGAAGCCGTCTTTTTTGTGCTGACCAACATTGACCACGACGTAATATCCAACGAGGCGGTTCCTCTATCACCGGATGCTTATTCCGGGGCAACACTCGGCGAGCTAGGATGCTGGTTTGAGTCTTCTGTGACTCGCATGGTACAGACCGGAGTGGAGCATTGTCGGGTACCGGACGTTTCCACATATCTTGGCCTAGGTATGCCTCGCATTAGTCAAGATTTTACCGGTTCTCATAAGGACAGATATTCAACCAAGATCGTTGTCGTACCCTACTGTCTCTGATCCAGATTCTTCCTTTGGAAAATTGTTCTCGATTGCCTCAGTGGTACTGGGGAGGCACAGCGTTTCTTATAATCTTCCCCTCTCTTTTCTGCTCAGTGGGGCGCGGGGAACTGGCAAATACACTTCTGCCTGCGGCGTGGCACGCCTACTTGGCATGCATGTTCTCGAAGTAAGTGGTTTATTTTCTTTTGTACTTTGACCGTCCGTGAACGTAAGACAGATAAATTGTTACGACGTTGTGGGTGATAACGATACACAAACCGAAGCTTTACTCCGGGCGCGGTTTGAGAAAGCCACGGACTGCTCTCCATGCCTTCTCATCCTACGACAACTTGATGGATTGGTCAGTAATCCTCAGGGCCCCGATTCGAAAACAGGTACGCCCGGTATTTCTCGGTTATGTACACGCTGACGGTGATCTGTAGGATCTCCGATGATTAACGTGCTCCGAGATTGCCTTGATCTTGTACATCAGAGCTGGAAGATTACCGGTTATCCCGTAATGACATGTGGTATTACGAATGAGCCTTCCAAGCTACCACCAGCATTCGTTGCTCTTTTTAAGCACGAGATTATCTTCGAGGTTAATCCACTCCGTTTCTATGATCAAAATTCTTTTAATTCCAGATGACTAGGCTCCGAATGAAGCTGAGCGATACGAAATATTACAATCTCAACTCGTAGGCAAAGTAGTGGCCTCCGATGTTTCTGTGTCCGCTTTAGCAACACAGACAGCTGCGTTGGTGGCTGGCGATCTGGTTGATCTTGTGCTACGCGCAGAAGCAGCTTCAATTGAGCGTGCGGGTTCGACTGGGTACGTCTTGAGAATTTGCCTCTTTGTTCACACTGATCCTTCATTACACATAGGGATTACGATCATGTGTCCGATATATTCCAAGCAGGGGTTGCGCTATCAAATTTTGACTTTGAAGGGGCGCTCGGGAAAGCTAGATCATCGTATTCCGAAGGCATAGGCGCACCCAAGATCCCCAACGTTTCTTGGGATGATGTTGGCGGTCTGGCTCATGTCAAATCGGACATTTTGGACACAATACAATTACCGCTGGATTACCCCGAACTCTTCTCCGACGGATTCAAGAAGCGATCAGGTAAACAACGTAGTCGATATTGTTGGAGTGCTGACCCTAACCGACTCGGCTAGGTATTCTTCTGTATGGCCCTCCCGGAACAGGAAAAACCCTAGTCGCCAAGGCGGTAGCCACGTCCTTTGCGCTCAACTTCTTCTCCATCAAAGGTCCTGAGCTGCTTAACATGTACATTGGAGAGTCGGAGGCCAATGTACGACGTATCTTCCAGCGCGCACGAGATGCAAAACCGTGCGTCATATTCTTCGACGAGCTTGATTCGATAGCTCCAAAGAGAGGCAATCACGGCGACTCGGGAGGCGTCATGGATCGTATCGTCAGCCAACTTTTGTCTGAACTAGATGGCATGGCGGGAAGTGGAGGTGCGGATGTCTTCGTCATTGGTGCTACCAATCGACCTGATCTATTGGATGCTGCATTACTGCGCCCTGGAAGGTTGATTCGCAAGTTCATGCTTTCCTGGATCTAGGCTGAATACCTTTTAAGATTCGATCGCATGCTGTATCTTGGCGTGAGTAAGACGCACGAAGAACAACTACACATTCTCGAAGCACTGACGAGAAAATTCCGCCTTCATCCTGATTTCCATTTGAATGCTCTGGCTGAGCGATGTCCCTTCAATCTCACTGGTGCCGACTTTTACGCACTATGTTCCGACGCTCTTTTAAATGCCATGACACGCAAGGCAGAAGAGTTAGAAGAAACAATCGGTGCGTTCCTTGTGTCCGCCAGCGTTGTGCAAGCTAACGATATGCCGTCTTTAGTCCGGCTCAACAGTCAACCCGGTGACAATCGGTATCCGTACCCTTTGACTCCACAATATTACTTGGCAGAAGTTGCGTCCCAAGAAGAGATCAATGTTGTTGTAACAGAAGACGATTTTATGCTCGCTCTTAATCATCTGGTTCCTAGTGTTAGTGAGGCCGAAATGAGGCATTATGCTACTATCCAGAAACAATTTTCGCTTGATAGATCGGCGCGACCGCAAGCAACGGACTCGGAGTAGAACTAATAGTGTACATCGTATTAGTAATTAAAACCATTTACTTGGATGTATTCCGAATTTATTAAACACTTCCTTTATACCTGTCGAGACAAATACGCCCAAAGCTGTGGACGAGTGTATTTTCACCGGTGTTCCATCTAACATATAACTATGTCGACATGTGAATTCTGTCTGTATTTGAGAAGGCGGACGCGCTCGCTCACCTATATGCGGTGTTGCCGTCGATAGTGACCTTAAGGTGTAGGATGGGCTTTTCCGAGTCCGTAGTATCAACTTCAATGGTGGACCTAGATGTAGGAATATAATGAGAAGTCTTTGCGATAGTAGAATATGAACGAACCATTTATAGTTTCCGGAGGGAATATATTTGAATACGTTCTCCGCTGGAATCTGTTCTTCCACTGCGATATATTCCGGTCCATCATCAGTCATGTTCAATTCGTGTTTAATTCTAGTGACGAGCTCCGCGCCTTGCATTTTCAGTGTTCTGTAAAGAGGAATGTAGAACATGCTAAGAGGGCTGTGCGAAAAGCGTCAGATATCGAATAGAAAGCAACACGCCGCAAGTAGAACTACCTTGTGGAGAATTCTCGCACGGTATGAAGACTTTCGTGATTATATTCAATGGCAGCAAATTCGTGGCGATCTCCAGAGAGAATTATCACATTTGGCACGGAGTGCATCGCTTGCAGTATAGAAGCCCTTTCAACAGGGAAACCTGCCCAAGAGTCCGTAGCAGCGTCATGACCCCAAAGCGTTGTAAATGGGACTGAAGTTACTACGAATTTGAAGGCGGCAGTTTCGTTGGCCTAAACATAGATATTTAGCCGGAAATGGGACCAGTGTATGGCATACCCTCGAAAGCCAGTCATAGAAAGCAGTCAGCTGAGCATCGCCGAGCATTCCGCGTGCGCTTAAATCCTCGATTGCCGAAGATCGATAGCGGCGTGTGTCCATGACGAAGAAAGCAGAATCACCATAACGAAAATCATAGTAATAGTGATTTTCGTGAATCGAATCGTAATTTGAATTAGCGTTGTAGACTTCAAAGGCATCTGACGCATTTGGAAAAGGAGGCTTGAGGTCGTCCCCATCGCCAGCGTAGTTATTGATAATCTTCACAGTGTTGTCGAGCGAGGTTCAAGTTGATTGTGCATGTACATACCTCATGATCATCGTATGCATGGAAAATTGCTGAGCGGTTGTCAACAAGCTGGTTCGTAATATGACCAGTTTTGAAACTCACGCAAACGCTCATAAATTTTTCTAAAGCTGTTGCTCTGATAGTTTCTGCGATATAGCCTGCGATAGTCCTCCAGGGTACTTCCGGTATAAACGGGAACATCGGCGTAGATGAAATCGCCAAGGAAAAGCAAGAACTCCGGCAGCATCGATCTTTTCTTCACTAGGGTCGTATTTCCAGTGACACCTATGCCAGAGGTGGAATTAAACGCAGACTCCTTCGGATACAGAAGGTCGCTGAGTATGTCATAGCCTTTGATTCGTCGTCCCTGGAACGGGAGATACGGAAAGTTCGTGGTCATGCATGACGAAACCAAGAAACTGAATTTGTTTCCGCTGGGGAGGCGAGGGTCGGGGAAAGTATGGAATTTAATGGGTGTAGAAGGATATGGTAGTAGTGTTCCATTAGTGGTCGCAAGCGAGTCTGGAACGGAAAGCAAGTCAGATTCGTTAAAGCGGTGAACAGGACAGAGTGGTGTACATTCATAATGGCTGTTAGGCCAGAGTCCTTTAATCCTGACAACATCTACCCAGTCGTGATTTTCATCAAAGTTAAATATAGGGCCGTCATTCCAAGATATTTCTTTGTCACTCCGAGTCCCGGACTTGGAGGCTTCTCTCCATACAATGCGTATGGGTTGTGTCATGTTGTCTATGAGCGGATAACGAGTAACAATCTTGACGTTGTCTGGATAGACAGCACCGACGCGAGTGAAGACGACATCTGAGGCGGAATCTAAGAAGGGGGTGCAAAGAAATTCGGCAGCGGCGAGAAGAAGAGCGACGTTGATTCCGTTAGTGATCCAGCGGACTCGGCGCGATGATGATGGGAGCGACAGAAAGATGTTTAACACAATGTCGTCGCTCTCAACATATACCTACAACAGTCCTCAATAAGACTTCCATTTGAATGATAACATGGAGAGGAGCTACATACTGCTGCTGTACGGCCTTTGTCGTCGCTTGCTTCCTTGCGCTCTGAAGGCGATGGCAGCATCCACACAGCGATGAGCCATACTGAGAAAGCAATGGGCAGAATTATTGCAAGTATGGGGGACGGAATCTGTCTTTGGTGAGTGAGGCGTCCTGCTTATGGAATTTCACTACTGACCACCTGCAGGAATAGATAGGCAGACACCCGGAATATAGACGACAAAGCGGCTGGAATCAGCGCCTGAAAGTGCCGCATTGCTTAGAGTAGTGGTGGTAGCGATGAAAGCCTCACCAGGTTATGTAATGGGGTGGAAACAGGCCCGGCCCGGACATCCTTTTTTTCTTTCTCGCCAACGATGTTGTCAGATTCGGAATCAGACAACGAGTACTCTCACCAGCTCATTATCAACGAACATTATGCAAAGGCATTTCAGTATAGAAAGGAAAGGGAAGAGCTCGAAAAATGTCAGTTCACTCATTGAGCCATTTGCCCACGAAATCTGACAGCCTACAGTGAAAGCCAAGTATGGTTCCGACGCAGAAGAAGACGAAGAAGACGAAGAAACGGACTCGGAGTCGGCAGAGTCTGAAGACGAAGATGGAGAGGAACTAACACCTGCTGTGGACGCCGCGATTCTGAGGACGCTAGCGCGAATCAAGAGGAAAGATCCAGACATCTACAAATCTGAGAAAAGTATTTTTGGAGGTGTGTTTTGTTTTTAAAGAGGGAAATTATGTGTGATATATCTCCGTTTAGAGGAGCAGACGCGTTCAGTCGCCTTGCAGCCGAAATCACGAACAAAAACTAAGGTAAATTGTTTGGCTTTCGACAGATCAATTTTAACAAATGACCTTCACAGCAAACAAAGCCTGTCACTCTTCGTCAAGTTGTGCTTGAATCCACACTCAATCCTACATCTCGTTCTCCATCTCCAGAGTTGACACATGTCGAGGCTCAACACGAACTCCGGAAAGAAACAATAGCTGCTTTCCACGAAGACGAAGCAGACCGCGACGACGACGATCTACTCGTTCCTCGAGAGAAGACTAAAGACGAACTGGAAGAAGAGGAGGAAGAATATCGTGATTTTCTGCAGCGTGAAGTCGGCGGTGATCTTAAAGAGTTGGTTACTTTCCATGACAATGAAGATGTGGTCAAGCAGGAACCTGAGCAAGGGGGTGCACCGAAGAAATCGAAAAAGAAGAGCAAGGGGGTTGCCAGCAACAAATCTAAGGAGGACGAAAATCAGGAGTTCCTCATGAAGTGCGGCAACTTAGTCTTCGTCTAACAATAGTGTATTGACTATTGATTCTCCAGCTATATTCTCAACCGAGGTTGGATTGACCGATCTTCAAAGCATGTCCCAACGTATCAGGAAGCAACATCTGGCCGGACGAAAGGAAAAAGTAAGGCAAAGACGGAAGACGACGAGGATGAGAGCGGTTCCACATCTGACGGTCACGACGTACCGACGGTTGATCCCGACACCGATGAAGATGATTTCGAAGAGATTGTAGACCAGTTCGAGAGCTCCTACAACTTCCGATTTGAGGAACCGTTCGTTTTCTTTCTCTCACTCTGTCCGCCTCTGATTCAAATCGTCCTGATAGTGATGCGGCAGAGATCAAAAGTTACCCCCGAAACATCGCATCTCTTGTACGACGAGAAGATACTACAAGAAAGGATGCACGAGAACGCAGAAAGGCGAGGAAGGAAGAGGAGCTGCAGAAGAAGAAAGAAGAAGTTAGAAGGCTCAAGTCACTAAAGATGAAGGACATACGAGTCAAGTTGGATAAGATTGGACGTGAAGGTGGAAAGAATTTTGAGGCTGATCCTGGCACGTTTCCTCTTTTAAAAGAGGATAATTAAAGACTAACATCACCTACTTCTATAGCACTAGAAACACTGGATTTGGATGCAGACTGGGATCCTGATGTTCACGACGCGAAAATGGACGAACTCTATGGTGCAGATGAAGAAGTAGAGGATGTCGAGAAGCCCATGTGGAACGACGATATTGACATTGGTGATATTATCGTTTCAGATGACGAACAAAAGTCGAAGAAGAAGAAGAAAAAGAAGAAAAAGAAAGGTGTTGAGGAGGAAGATACAGGCGGTGTAGATGCCGATGCTATGGATGCCGACGTGGAACATGAAGATGAAGAATGGGATGGGACAGAGGAGATGCGGAAGAAGAAATTGGATGAATACATGAACGAACTCTACGAGCTGGACTTCAATGATATGGTATGTGCTTCCTGTCCTTGTGGTACTCGTAAATGACTTTGCATTTCTAGGTTGGCGGCATGACTACGCGCTTCAAGTACACTCCCGTACAAGCACAAAACTTTGCCCTGACTCCGGCCGAAATTTTGATGGCTACAGATGCTGAGCTCAACGAATACATGGGTGTCAAGAAATATGCACCGTATCGCAAAGACAGCGTATGGGACCCGAAGCGGGGCGAGAAGCTGAAGGAGCTGAAACAAAAAATTGTTGCAAGGTCTGGTGACAGCGCCGCTACACTTGAGAGCGAAAAACCGGCAAAGAGACGAAAAGGGAAGAAGGAGCGGATGCGTTCGAAGATGGGAGTAGCTCAAGGCCAGGAGCTAGGTAAGGAAGTAAAGGAAGACGCTGGCGACGTCGATGTTCCTAAAGCTGGCCACAAGCGCAACCTGCCGGAAGAGGACGTCGGAAAAAAGAAAAAGCGGAGACACCGGAAGAATCTGATGGAGATAAGTAGCTAAGTAAAGTTTGTACTGCAGACTGTGACCTCGACTCGTTCTAATACAGTGCATTTCACTCTGTTAAGAATAGGAACATGATCATGCACAGATCAGCGGACCGCCATCATGTTTCCGGTCCGGACTCAAGTTGATCCTACATAAGTGAGTTTCCCCGAGTTCCCACATGCATCAGCCATGGAGACGTTCGGAAACACTACCCCATTCGCACCAAATCCCATACAGACCAGGGACGACCTGAAGAAATTCCTTGTGGATATTCTCGACGCCCTTGAGAAGCACACTTCGCCTGGTGGTGCCAGAGTCCACATTGGCCATACCGGAACACACTACGACGAAGCTGCTGCTCAGTTGGAAGGTTTCTCTCGACCCATCTGGGGCCTTGCATCGTTATTATCTGGTGGTTATGATTACCCCGGTTCCTCACGATGGGTTAACGGCTTGGAGAACGGGACCGATCCTGATAACAAGGAGTTCTGGGGGCACATGCAAGACAAAGATCAAAGGATGGTCGAGTGTTCTGCCCTAGGCTTCTCTATTGCAGTTGCGAAAGAACAATTATGGGATCCCCTTCCTCCGGAATCTAAGGTCAAGGTCGAAAATTGGTTAGGCGGCATGAATGACAAGGAGATGCCTAACACAAACTGGCTTTGGTTCCGCGTGCGTTTTGGATTTACTTCCCTAATCCGTTTTCGTGCCCACTCTCTATCAGGTCTTTGCCAACTTGGGGTTATCCAAAGCCGGCTCGCCCCGTTTCGACGCAGAACGAATGAAAGCTGACTTGGATCATCTCGATACTTTCTATATCGGTGACGGATGGTCTCGCGATGGCCCAGAGGGTATCGTCCAACTCGATTATTATTCGTCTTCGTTTGCGATTCAGTTCGCTCAGCTCGTTTACTCGAAGCTCCAGCAAAGCGAAGATCCTATTCGATGCGAAGAGTATAGGAACAGAGCGAGGCAATTTGCTTTGGACTTTGTGCGCTACTTTGACGGAGAAGGTAAAAATGGATGTTCTCCCATGCACCTTGATATCATACTCACGGAAGACAGGTCGTGCGATCCCCTTCGGCAGAAGTATGACCTATCGCTTTGCGATGTCATCATTTTGGGGGGCCCTCGCCTTCGCCGATGTCGAACCCCCATCTCCGTTGACTTGGGGAGTCATCAAGGGCTTGCAATTGAGGAACGTCAGATGGTGGGCGAAACAAGCCGGGGCGTTCAATGCCGACGGTACCCTTACCATCGGCTTCTGTTATCCCAACCATAACATGACGGAGAACTATAACTCTCCCGGGTCTCCGTACTGGTGTTGCAAGTCCTTTGTGACGCTGTCCCTACCCAACAGCCATCCATTTTGGGCGACAAAGGAAGAAACTTATCCCCAGATTTTACTTGGAACGACGAAAATTCTGCACAATCCACTGCATATCGCAACTAACGTTGGAGGACACACATATATTCTATCATCAGGCCAGCAGTGTTCATATCCCGTCAAGCAGGGACCGGCAAAGTATGGGAAACTTGCCTATTCCTCTGCCTTCGGATACAGCGTCCCTGTCGGGAATGGAACCCTGGAAGAATTGGGCGGCGACAACACTTTGGCTCTAAGCGACGATAATGGGGAGACATGGAAGTGTAGAAGAGATACGCGAGAGGCTAGGATCGAAAATGGGAAATGGCTAAGGTCGATGTGGTATCCCTGGAAGGATGTCGAGGTAGAAACATGGCTAGTGCCACCGCAGCAGGACTCACCGCTGTGGCACCTCCGTGTGCACAGGTTACGGACGGGGAGAGACTTATCGTCGGCTGAAGGAGGTTTTGCGATATACGGGCAAGGAAAGGACGGGAGAGCTTTAGACTTCGCAACAGGTGGAGAGGCTTTCGGAACATTTGAAAAGGAAGGCGAAGGACGCGCAGCGTCTCGTACCGGCGTTTCTGGAATTGCTGATCTGGGACTGTCCGGACGAATAGCAAAGGCACTGAGAACAGACGCGAACTCCAATTTGATGGTACCGCGCGCTGTTTTGCCAACGTTGCGGCAGGAGCACTCTGCAAGCGCGAAGAATATCTGGTTAGTCACTGGTGTTTTCGCCCTTCCAAGCGTCGGGGATGATGAAGGTGCAAGCACAGGATGGCTTGCAGAATGGGGGAAACGACCGACGGTTCCAGTAGAAATAGCGGCATTAATGCAACGCGACAAGTAGAGTAAGCTGTTGTATTATACGTATTTTCCAAAAAGTTATCTATCCTCATTAGTCTCTCTAACAGGCGGACTCGTCGAGATTTGAAATAGTTTCAACTGCCTCTTCCTTACCTTCATGTGCCCAAACTGTCGCGGTCCCCTTGCAGCTTTTGGCGCCCTTGACACTCGTCCTCTTTCCGAGCTTCGTCTCAGCGATACCCAGTTTACTCAGTTTCGCAAGGATGCCCCGCCTACAAGCATGTACAAGAGTCTCGTTGACCACAAGTCTCCCAGATTCAAGATCATTGGATTCAATGAAGACACAAAGAAAGTGGAGAAGCTGCCCAATCCCCAAGGCGAACACTATGTCGAGGTGCCATGGTCCTCACTAGATAGTGTCGTACGTTTCGGTTTTACCTCAGGGGATTCTGCTGAAGCCTTCGTCTAGCTTTGGATTGCCCAACGCTTGGAAGATATCATCCATGTTTCCCTACATCAATTTATACATTTCTTTCTTTCTCTTCTTTCATCTTCCCTGATAGCGTGCAGTTCCTATCGACTGACGACGGTGCCGTTTTCAAGAGCTTTGGAGAACTGGTATGCACAGTCAACGCGTTCAAATCTAGAGACCAGACAGGGTGGGCCGCCTATTCCTTCTATCTTGTATTTTTGAAGGTAGCATTAGTTCTTACACTTCTCGCTCACGCGGATCTGCGTTCGTACATATCGTCGAACCTCACTTGATGAAGATGAAGATGAGGAAGAGTATTCAGATGAAGAAGACGGCTTTGGCGGAAGAGATGAATGTTCTGATCAGTAGTATATGTCATGATCTGATAACTAATAGTATCCTGTTTCTTAATACTCAGTGTTGCGTGATCCTAAGTACCAGTTCTATGTTCAACTAATACACCGTGGCACACGCCAGGCCGTCGAGCCGATTTCTTGTGTATCAATCGACCTTTTGACTCTTCACCAATCACGGAGATAGGCTTAGGTACTTATCAACTTGAACGCGTCAAATTTTCGTTTTTATTCGCAATTTGATCTTCACCGGTTCTCCCGGCCCGAAGATCGTGACCTGTGACAACGTGAGTTAGGGTCCAGTCTTTACTCTCTTCATTCTCTACAAGTCCCATCAGATTCTCATAGTAACCTTCTTCGCGATGGATGGAACAAAGGTCACAAAGCAAGTGATTTTCATGGCCACAGTCTCTATCACTGACTTTTTTGTTCAGGCGACGAAAAATAACCGACAAAACGTTGCCCAATGTCGTTCTTCAGAACCCAGAGTTTGCTCAAGATTCGCGAATGTACCAGGATCTCCTAGAGATGGAACGCAAATTAGACTGGACAATGACTCGGAAGAAGGTCGAAATTCAAGACTCGCTTGCTCGGAATCCCACAGTATGTACCATACCCCACTCTCGATGGCGCGCTCACTTTCTGAGGCAGACTACGCGAACATTGCGGCTCTTTCTCAGCCATACCGTGTCGTCGCAAATATGGCAGACAGGCGGTGAGCAGATGGCTAACTTTGAAACTGGAGAAGGCATACCAGCATGGAGCTTCAAGATCGAGGGGCGTCTGTTGGAGGTGCGTGCGTCCTGTATTCGTCGCAAGGCGAATTCTTATCTTTCTTTGAGGTTGGGAACCAACGTAGCAAAGACAAGGCGCCGACGCGGAAGTTTTCGACCTTCATCAAGAAGATGATTGTAGAGTTGGACAGAGATCCCTCATTGTACCCAGAGGGCAATATTGTTGAAGTTGGTCCTTGATATTCACGCGGTAACCCTTACAAGCTAATTTTCATATAGTGGCCTCGTGCGACCGGACTTCAGAACCCTGTCTTGGACGGGTTCACCGTTCGACGGACGGGAGATGCAGCTGTTAAGTTGCGAATTATTTTATATCCAGATCATTACCCGGAGCAGTACAAAGTCAGTCCCGAACTGGGTATGTTGCTTGGAACATTCTACGTCAGCTCGTTTGATTAGTATTCCTTCCAGGTGACATATTGGGCATTAAGGAGGAGAGCCGTGTTGGTGTTATCCAGACGCTGTGGAACTATATTAAGCTTCACGGTCTACAAGACAAGGTGGATCGAAGGTTGGTACGGGCAGACGAAAAGTTGGCACTGGTGCGCAATGTTTTCATCTTCATCATCACATTATACTCACCTCTTCCATAGATATTCCGCGCCGAAAGTATTGCCTTTCAAAAATTACCGGACGTCGTCAACCAGTATCTGTCCACGCCAGAGCCTGTAGTCTTGCGTTACACCATTGACCCTTCAGTGCCGCCTCCAGATCGGCCCGCGGCCTGGGATATAGAGGTGAAGGCAGAGGACGTCTTCCTCAAAAACCGCATGAGCGTCATGTTACAGACGAACAGAGAAAGCGCTCAGAACCTCGTCAAGTTAGATGAAGAGGTTATTGATTTGTATCTTCTCCTGAATTTGACATTGACCTGGATTGCAGATAACCCTTCATGCACAGTCACTCCATAATTCCCACTTGAAGCGTACCTTTTTGGAGTCGTTCGCTAAGAACCCTGCCGAGTTCATACAGACCTGGCTGGAATCCCAATCGCGTGATCTCGAGACCATTCTGGGCAGTGGCCCGACAGAAGGCTTGACAGTCAGGCAAGAAGAACTCCGGCGGAGCGAGTTTTTCAAGTTGCCATGGGTAGAAGAGGTGAGGGCAATATTTTCCATCTGCTCCCTAGCTCACTCGACATCACCAGGCTGTTGCCGTTCAGGAAGGATTACGGTTAGCTGCGAAGGGTATGCAGTAAATGGTGTAGTCGGGAGGGGTGCCTTGCTATCTTTTCGCTTTTGTATTTGCCTTGTATGGACCCAGATTAGCCTTATAATAATGCAGCATGTGTGTTACTACACGTCGGCCAATCAGAAGACTTCGGCATTCTCCGCATCCGGTCCTAATATAATAATTCGTGGTATCACTTGTACTTGTGCACCAACGTCCATTCAGATGGCCAGCAAACAGGTAAGCTCATCTCGAATAATCGACCTCACTCTTTACTGAACTGCTCGCTTAGCTAGGTAAATTGCGCCAGGTATGTCCACGATGAGCCTCGACCGACAGCGACCTAATGCCACCATCTTGCGCACAGTGGGCAGGGGAGGTGATATCCTCCCGCGAGAAGACAACGGTCACAGAGGAATTCCATGAACTCGAGCTGGATATCGAGAAACGGAAACTCGCTGCTCAAAAGTGTGTTCGACGCCCTCTCCTCTTCGTTCAATGGTTAATGTGCCCCACACAGATTGTATCTTGCATCCGAAGACTACCACCATGCCCTTTCCAAGAAGAAAGAAAGCGAATCTCTTGAGAATCCTGAGAAATTATTGCCCATTGACACCCTGGGGGTTGTCATGATTGTCCACGGCGAAGAGTACGGGGAAGATTCCGCTCTTGGTTCGTTGTTTGCCAATTTACTCCTGCTAAATGCTTATTATCGGGCAGGCACATCGCTCGTAAAGCTTGGCCGTGCTCATTGCAAGATCGCCACATTACAAGAGGCTTATGCGTTAACTTTCCGTGATACGTACATCGCCTCACTTGAGAGCTTTGGCAACGAGGTCAAAGAATACGAACACCAGAGAAAGAAACTAGAGAGTAGAAGGTAATGTGTGCCCATATTTCTCGATAGGTCCCAATCATATATTGTGTCTCTAGACTTAGTCTTGATGCCGCCCTAACGAAACAGGAAAAGTTGAAGAACAGCAAGAAGGAGAAAGACAAAGTGGAGGCGGATGAAGAAGTCGAAAGGGCGCAAGCCCGATAGTGAGTTTGTTCTTCCCTCTTTCACCCTTTATTTAACATCGCGTAGCGACGAGGCTGCCGAAGATGTGCGAGCCTACATGCATGCCATCCAAGAAAATGAAATAGATCAGTTACGCGAATTGACTGGCTTCTTAGAAAGCGAGGTCAATTTCGTGAAACAGTACCTAGAGGTCCTACAGGAGACTCAAGCAGAATGGTAGGCACACATCTATCGGATATTCCAAATATTATGCTCACACGATTTCATAGGTCAAACACCTCAGACGTTATCCCTCGTCGAGCGGAAGGACCAATGCATACATTCTCCCGTTCTAATAGCACCAAGACTCCCAAGCGCCCTGTACAGAAGAGAACTTGGTCCAGCCGCTCTAATCCTCAATCTACACCTGCTGACTCCTCTGACGACGAGCAGACAAAGGCGTCGTCATCAAGTCGCCGCCCATCCTCCGCACATCGACGCACCGATTCCGCGGGTACAGCAAAAGGTTCTTCCCGTCCACCTTCCCGCCCCAGTTCACGAGCGTCGAGAAAGCGATCCGACAGCTTAGCGAATCCAGACTCTTCGATGAAAATGAGTGTTGCTGGTTGGGCCAACAGTGCAGTGAGTTCTGTGCGAGGGAAGAAAAAGGAAAAATTCGCATCGTTGCAGGACGACGACAACGATCATCCGCAAGGAAGTGAAGGGAACTCGCCCGTTTCCCTGTCGCCGAGCTTTACCAAGGCGCTAAGGCGGAAATCTCAAACCAATGAGGGACCGCCAAAGGAGTCTTCTCGTATTCTGAAGCCACCGTCGTTACAGGACAAGAAGGTCGTACGCGCTCTGTACGATTTCAACGGCTCCTCAGATGAATTGACATTCAAAGCGGGTGACGAAATTGTTGTGATTAATGAAGTCCTTGATGGGTGGTGGATGGGTCTATTAGCAGGGAAGCAAGGACTGTTTCCGACACCATACACGGAAGCCGTCTCTAAGAAGCCAGTATTATTGAAGCGTTCTCGCAGCGGCAAAGCTTACGAGGAGGACACTGCCTACATTGCTCCCTCGTTTCAATCCGACGACGATTCCCCTGACGAAGGATATAGAACGAGCGATCTAGAAGAAGAAGATGCCTATAAATCGAAACCGCTAAATCCATCCCATAGTCCTTTCTTTGGGGGACCTCCAGACCATGGCCTTTCAAATACTGTAGATGACGATGAAGACCACCTGATGCCCTCGATCTCGCGACATGGTTTATCTGATATTGGGCCAAGCCTGACAGCCGAGCCTACTCCTCCAGTGCTCCCGCTGCGCCGAGCATCCACGACCGACGTCCTTGCGACTCTGACTCCGGGAAAGAAAGCCCCTCCTCCACCCCCACCACGGCGTAGCGCTACTCCGAGTATGACACCCAAGATACCTCCTCGTAGACCCAGCGTTCCGGCGTCGTCTTCATCATCGAGTTTGTTAACTCCCCAAAACACGGAAACACCTTCGCCCAAGAGCAGCTTCGGTTACGATGCCTCGCCTTTTGATAGCGTATCGGATCTGTCGCTTCCGAGTACTACCACTTGCAAGGAATTCAAACAGAACCCCTTCAAGCCCAAGGGCATGTGCAGTAATTGCTTTGAACAGCATGCATGAGCACCAAGTGGCACAATAAATATACCCTAATTCTCTGACCTCGGCTACTGTAGAGTATCTACTAAGGGATTTACAATAGGATATGCACTAATTATATTTGTATTGACTTCGAGTCTGCGAGGGATCGGCAATCGGGCCGGTAAGAGACAAAGTCAACGTGACGGTAGCTTTCTTTGCCTTGTACTTGATGACTACACCCAATCCTCCCGCCGCGTCCAGCTCAACGCCTCCAGTCAACAGGCATGCCATGACTGCTGTCGAAAAACAGCGCATGCAGCTGGACAAGCTACTCAAAGATCCCACAAAGGCTGCATATGTGCCTCCGCCTCCCAAGGAAAAAACAATCCGTCCCGCACGAGAAATGATGAAGAACGTACAAGGCTCCAGCGCTGGAGCAGGAAGCGGCGAGTTCCACGTCTACAAGGCCAGCAGACGGCGGGAATACGAACGACTGAAGCTCCTCGAAGAGACTGTGCAGAAAGTAAGTGTCTTTTGCTCTGACGAGGGTCTACCTATCTTACCTGTGTGGCATAGGAAACAGACGAGGCCGAATTTGAGAGACGGAAACGAGAGGCTGCAGCTGTGACAGAGGCGAAGACTGCCAAAAACCGGGCGAAGAGGCAAAAGAAGAAGGAGCGGACAAAGGCGCATGGTACTCAGGCAGCGGAAAAGGGCGGCGACGAGACTGCACCAGATGTGCCCATAAAGAAGCGGCGGCTGGTCAATGGGAAGGAGTTGGTGTTCCGGAGGCCAGGCGAAGACAGTGACGCAGAGGACGAGGAATCCGAACCTGTCCCAGAGCAAGAGCCCCAGGAAATCCCACAGGATATCCCTTCCAATTTGGCACAGGTGCTAGATGAGCCCAAGATCACAATACACGAAGACGACTAATTTTGTATGTTCCGGCGACATGTTATATACCAACATTTTCTCGTGCCAAACTTTGTAAGCATATACCAGGATGCCATTGTCAAGATAAGATACATCAAGAGACAAACTATCTAAAGGGTGTGAAATGGAAGAGCATTGAACGCGGATAGGATGGAGGATAGGTGTCGCAGATATTCATAAAAAAGGTGTCGCAAATCGATATTTGAACATATACAAAAAAGATGACTTGGGAGACAATAGCGATGAGAAATGGAAAGTACGACAAGTCTGACAACTCACAAAGAGACGTGACAAAGCGATGCAGAGACCATTGGAAGGCAGAAAAAGACAGTGTGTGAGAGCTGAGGGAGAAAATTGAGAAGGGAATCGACAGCGCGAGCAATGCTGCAATTCGACACAAAAAGCATTTGATCTACCGCTTAGATCTTTCCGTGGCCTTCAACTCGTCTGCAAATAGCTTGGTGGGCTGGACCTCCACCGACACCTCGTTGTCGCTATCATCCGCAAACACGTCAGAAAGCAGAGCGGACGCCTTGCCTGTATCGACTTTGGTACCTTTCCTGTGTTTCTTTTTAGGGAACAGGACTTTGGGAGGGCACCTCAAGTCGGGCGAAAAATCAATGTGTTCTGGCGGAAGCAAAGAGCTGGGAGTCGGAGACACAGGGCCCTTCTTGACGGGATCATAGTAGGGGTTGGCAAAGGTTTTCCGAACGCCGCGACTGGTAGGACAAGGTTAATAATACGAACAGCGAAGAGTAGTACGGGTGGCTTACTAGACGAATGTGACAGTAGGCTTTTCTTCATAAGGCCGGTCACTCAACGACGCGCCATCGTCTTCATTGCCACTAGCATCGTCGACGCCACCAGGCGGATCCAGAAAAGGGTTGTTGGGAGAATCTCGGATTGGACGCTGCACTTTATTTTTTGGGGTCCGTGGGGGCGACGTGATGGTTGGACTCGCTGACCGAACAGGAGCCTTTACCGGTGCCGGCTTGGACTTTCTGAAGGAAGGCGGCGGAGAGACAAGGGAAGAGGTGGACTGTGCTCGCTCTCTTTTGTTACGGAAGAGCAAGGGTACAGGAGAACCAACAGGCGACTCCGACCGTCGCGCTGCCGGCGCGCCCTCGTCGTTGGACGAGCTTCCTGCTGCCTTGGTGTTCTTCCCACCAGCCCAAAAAATGTCTTCGTCGTCAAAGTCCTCCTCCTCTTCCTCTTGGATGTCGCTGATGCGCCGCTTCTTGTTCAACCACACGACTTGATCACCACTGTCAGCAGTGCTGTCTCCATCACTTTCATCGGAAGACGCCTTGGAGCGCGTAGGACGCCTTTTGCGCTGGGTACGCGGAGGGGTTGGGAGAGACGCTGTCGACGACGACCGCTTCAGTGGGCGAGGCACGGGAGGCAAAGCCACCGGGGAAGAGTCGAGCATGGCGAAGAATGAGGAAGTTTACACGGTGTAATTTGTAGAACGGACGATAGGGATAGCAAAGGTAATAGAGAAAGAGCAGCGGGCGATGTGGACAGTAAAGGGTGTACTTATTATTAGAGTTAGAGGTCTTAGCTGCATAACAGGTGCAATCAAATGCACAGCCACGTCTATTGTTCGCTTCGCAACTTGGTGGAGTCCACGATCGTACTCTACGTCATTTTCTGGCAATATATAAGTTTAACCACCACGCCTGTAAGTTTTCATCATGCATCATTCAAACGCCCAGCTCGGTATCTGGCTCAGACTACATGGCGAGGATATCATTACCATGGCCCTCATGGGGGCCCTTGGTCTTGGAATATATGAAGCCTGTAAGTCTTCTGTATTTCAGTTGTGCATTAATTCACCGAATATCGCAGCTCCTGCACCCAGTAGATCGTTCCCAGTTTACTTTCAAGACGGTCAAGTCGTTTACCCACAATTCGCCTATCCTCTCCGTAAAGAAATCATACCCATCTACGCAGCTGCTCTCATTGCATTCTTTGCCCCCTTCTTCTTCTTTTGTCTCTTTCAGGTTCGCCGACGGAGTCTACACGATCTCCTTACCACTACCATGGGAGTCCTCAAGAGCTTGATCACTGCTGCTGTCTTTCAGGTATTTATGTCTATCAACATCCGTTGCCTTTTTTCAACGTTCCTAGGTCTTCATAAAATGGCTTATTGGAGGACTTCGACCCCATTTCTACGCGGTCTGCCAGCCATCTATTGAACCAAATTCTGCACCATCAGGAACGGGATTCGCCTCCATCATGTTTGACAGGAGTGTCTGTACCGGAGACAAGAATGAAATCGACGATTCCCTCGAATCATTTCCATCCGGCCACTCGACTGCGGGATGGGCAGGGCTGTTTTACCTCGCTCTCTATCTGAATGCCCAACTCAAAGCTACAAGCGCGCATAATCCTGCCTATTGGAAAATGGTATTGCTGTTTGCCCCGCTTTTGGGGGCAACTCTGATCTCTGGCGCGCTAACAATTGATGAGTGTACATATGATTATTTCACTCTACGTTCGGCCACGGTGTTCACTTTTTGTATAGATCATAACTGGTACGACGTACTAGGCGGCGCGGTCATCGGTATCTGTACAGCTCTAGTTGCTTTCCGACAAACCTTTGCCTCGGTGTTTGATTTCCGATTCAACCATATGCTTCTTCCTCGCACAACCTCTCTATTTCTCCGCAAGCCTGTGTCTTCTGCAAAGCCGTATTTTTCGTACAGTATGCCTCAAGAATATAGAGGTGCAGACCTTCCCTTTGCGCGCGAAGGAGGCTGGGATGAGGCGGCATATGGTGGCGCACCAGGAGATGCTACGGCGCTAGGGACCAGCGGTGGAGTCCGAGGAGATGCAGGGCAGAGCGGTCTAGCGTAAATGCTGTATGAATGTTGCCATGTCTGCCCGTATTCTTGCATCATACGCATGACCTCATCAATATATCATCTCCACGTGTGTTCTATTTCTGTTGAATGGCCCCCATATAAGACCACGGTGCGACTGAAATGTATCTCATCTTTCTTTCTTTTTCCCCGTCATGCTCACCAAGGTCCGTACTTTGGCTTACACCTAACCTTTCTGCTCATCCCCTCATCAGCACGTCAACCCAGACCGTCTCGTCCAGGAATCTCACGTATGCCGATGCCCATCGATCTGTGTCTCGCAGCGTGCTCATCGATCTCCAGGATAAAAAGACACATACTCATTCTCTAACGCATACAGACACCAGCGTAGTCCAGCACGCGTATGGAGCACGTTATGGAACTAATCCCATCCCAAAATACCATCTTGCTTCCAAGGCACGTTTGAATCCTCGTGCTGCGCTATATATACTGACTTTGAAATGCTGTAGGGGCTGGATGCCGACTCGACTTACCAACTTGTTCATGATGAGCTCGCGTTAGGTAGCGTATACTTCGCAGCTACCCTGCTGTCGCCGGCGCTAACGAAGCACTCCGCAAGATGGAAATCCCGTGTTGAACTTGGCATCCTTTGTTTCGACTTGGATGCCTTCTGCTGCCGACAAGCTCATGACTGAGAACATGAACAAGAATCTTATAGGTATCTGTTTGCTCCGAGTCTCTGTACGTGCTACCATCTAATGTGGACAAAGACTGCGATGAGTATCCTGCAACCCGTACGTGCTTCCTTTTGCTTTTTAGATGGCACTGATCACCATTTTTAGAACTTTTGCACACCCGATGTCGGTCCTCTTCTCATACCTTCACATCTTTTTACTCAAGTTTTGACCACAGGCATTTCCATTCTTGCCAACCTATGGCACGCTCCTTCGGCTAAGCAAGCCATTGGGACCGCGACAACAGGTTCCTCTGAAGCTATCCAGCTTGGAGGTCTGGCTATGAAGCGTATCTGGCAAGCGAAACGCAAAGCCGCCGGAAAGAGCATCCATGAACCTGGGTAGGCCCGCCGTTTTCGCGGTGGAATTGCGCTCATCAACCTGGTAGTCCTAACATTGTCATGGGGGCTAACGCACAAGTTGCGCTTGAAAAGTTTGCTCGCTACTTTGAGGTCGAATGTCGCCTCGTTCCTGTCTCTGTCGAGAGCAAGTACAGACTTGACCCGCAGGCTGCAATGCAGTACGTCGACGAAAATACCATTGGGGTTTACGTTATTCTCGGAAGTAAGATCTAATTATAATGCTGTGACTGTGCTGCTGATCAGTTTATAGGTACATATACCGGGCACTACGAGCCCGTCAAAGAAATGGCAGATCTTCTAGATAAATACGAAGCTGAGACTGGGATTTCAGTTCCTATTCATGGTGTGTCATGACAGAAATAGCACAAACGAATTTATAAATAACCCAATCTACAGTTGATGGAGCGTCGGGTGGCTTTGTTGCACCATTTGCGACAGTATGTCAGCTTTATTTCGCCTCTTCCGCCTTACTCATACCGCCCCTAGCCGCAGTTGGTGTGGGACTTTAAAATTCCTCGGGTTGTGTCTATAAACACCTCGTATGCGTTTACGTTGCTACGTCAAGTGAATCTACTCACTATTTATAACAGAGGTCACAAGTTTGGTCGTGTCTACTGCGGAGTGGGGTTCGTTGTATGGCGAGACAAAGCCCATCTTCCTAAAGAGCTCATCTTCGAACTTCACTACCTGGGGTCGGTTGAATACTCCTTCTCCCTCAACTTTTCTCGCCCGGCTGCACATGTGATCGCGCAGTACTTTAATTTCATTCATCTCGGATTTGAGGGCTACAGGACCATTGCGTTGAACGACCTGGCGAATGCTCGACTTCTCAGTCGAGCGTTGGAGAATAGTGGTTACTATACCGTCCTTAGTGATATCCACAGGCCGGTTGCTAACGTTCAGAGCACCGTGAAGCACGCTATTGGGGCTGATAGCAACGTAGAGGCATGTTCATTTCCCAAATTCGGTGGTATACGCTTCTGACACATGAATAGAATTACATGCCGGGACTTCCTGTTGTGTCGTTCCGCTTCACGGATGAGTTCCAAGAACGGTACCCCGATATCCTGCAACGTTGGATTCAAACTCTTTTGCGTGCGAAAGGATGGTAGGTCGAACTGTGATAATGTTGACATATATTCACGTTATTCTAGGATTGTCCCAAACTACGAACTCGCTCCCAATCTGCAGAATGTTCAAATCCTCCGTGTGGTCGTTCGCGATAGCATGACTGCTACGGTGCGTAAACAGTCCGTTTAAGATATGCAGAGGTTTAAATTTTCTTGAAGCTTGTTGAGAATCTTGTGACTGACATTGTAAGTAAAGCCCGCCTCATTTTTTGGACTGCTGATATATGAGTCGACCAGATTGAAATCACTGAAAGTCTCATGGAGAAGGACAGTCCGGCGCATGCTCTAAGCGCTTTGGAGTATGCATTTGGAAAGGCGGAACAAAAACATGGAACTTTGGATGAGGGAGCTGGAAGCGAATCGAGTGGTACCTATGCGAAGCCTTGCTAAAGAGACAGAACGAGATAACTGAAATGTATGATATATAATTCAATGTGGCGTAAAAATATAAGTTCGGGCCGGAAAAGCGACGACAAACACCGCGTCGCGTCTTGATACGTGCCATCATCTCGCAACATGGGCAAAGTCAAAATCGACGAGCTGTGAGTCCAACCGCGATGAAGCTACGATTCCAGCTGACGACCTGAAGACCTATTCCTGCGACGCCGCAGCGGAGCACGACGTGCGTCCTCGAGGCCACCGACGCGACGCCGTCATTCCGAATCGGCGAGACGGACAAGTCGTACAAGCACCAATATTCGAACATTTATTTTACGCGACTGAGCGAACTGCGAAAGCCCATAGAGGAGAGGGCGTTGAAACGGTGGGCCAATGTGGACGGTGGGTAATAAGACTGTATTCGCAGGTCGGGCTAACGGCGTACAGGAAAGCCCCGGCTCGTCCGACGCGTGCTCGAGGTTGTGAAATCACAGCTGTGCTACGTCGTGGGCACGGTGTACATGGACATGCCGCTGAAGCCAAACGTGTTGGAGGACATTGCCCGGGATGTAAGCTCGTCCCTGGTGGCACAATCAGTACTAATCGCCGTTTTAGCACTCGATACCCCCGCCTCCGCCACCCCCAAAATACTGCTCGCCAGAAGACAGCATCCTGCTTGAGGACGAGTCTGGACGGATAAAGCTCGTCGGGGAGCGCGTCAAGGCAGCAGGGCTGGTGACTGGTGTTGTCGTCGGTGCGCTTGGGGTGGAGACGCCGAACGGGGAGTTTGAAGTGGTGGATCTATGCTATCCGGGTATGGCACCCCAGCCTGCCGAGGACGAGGATATGGAGCTGGACGGTGCCGACGAATGGATAGCGGTGGTGTCTGGACTCGGTATTGGCTCGCCTTCATCGCCAGACGTGTCGCTGCAGATGCTCGTAGAGTACCTCACGGGAGAGGAGGGCGGTATTCAAGACCAGGGCTCAGCAGCACGGATATCTCGACTCGTGATTGCGGGAAATTCTCTGGCGGCTGTGGTTATTCCCATCAAAGGGGACGAAGGGGATGAGAAGAAATCGGCAAGTGAATTGTGTAACAACAGTATCTGTTCTAAAAGAAAACACAGCGGGGCAAATACAACTACGATACTACGACATTTTCGCCTCATCCGACGGAAACGCTTGCTGGACATTTGTATGATATCGGACGGGTAATGCCTATCCATGTGTTACCCGGTGAAACAGATCCATCGGGAACGATTCTACCTCAACAGCCGTTTCCACGGGGTCTACTAGGACCGGTGGCGTCGCTACGATCATTCTCGTGTGAGACGAATCCAACGTACATACGTATTGGGGGCAGCAAGGGGGTGGCACGGACGATGCTGGTGAACTCGGGACAGCCGTTGAACGACATGTTCAAGTACGTGACAAGCAGCCGGCTGTCTATTCTGGCGTCGACGCTGAGTTGGAGACACATGGCGCCTACAGCGCCGGATACGCTGTGGTGCCATCCGTACTTTGGGGTGGATCCGTTTGTTATTCGAGAGACGCCGGATGTGTATATTGTAGGGGGACAGAAAAAGTTTGGGACAAAGCTGGTGAGAGAGGAAGGAAGACGGTGTCGGTTGGTGCTTGTTCCGGAGTTTGCGAGGACGGGGACGGTGGTGCTGGTGAATGTACAGAGTCTGGAAGTGAAGACGGTGAAATTTGGGATAGATGGCCTGTAATGTAGATTATTCGGCCCACTTGATTGCAGAGGGCACCCAGTAGGCCCTGCCGCACTGCTCGTCCTGTTCGTCGATCCAGCAGAGGCCGTCTCTGGTGAGCATGTTCTCGAGCGCAGCAGCGGCGCGGTCGTGTGACCAGGCGTAGCGGTGTACGAGGAGATCGGGAACGATCCTGCCTCCCTGCTCTGTGGCGATGGCGAGGATGGCGGTCTGGTCGTCGTCGAGCTCGTTGACGACGCTGCGGACCATCTTGCGGCCGGCAATGTGGACGAGGTGGTAGCCGGCGCCGAGGGGCTGGAGGGCCTTGATGCTGCGCACGACGTCGTCCTCGTCGATGGCGCCGCCTGCGAGGCCCCTGAGCCGTGTGACGAGCCGGATGAGCTCGTCGATGTCAATCAGGCCGCCGTTGCGGTCGCGGGTCGTGACGCAGACATCGACGATCTGGACGCCGAGCTCGTGCTGCCAGTCCGCCATGCCGAGCATCTCGGCCCACCAGCCGCCGTGGCGCGGGCCTGCGAGCGGGTCGACGCCGATGGACGAGCACATCTGCTGGAACGCATGCCGGAAGGCGGGATCGCGGCGGATGGTGTCCCGGTGCGTCGCGGCAAAGCGGGCGAGGGCGGCGCGGAAGTGCGTGAGCTGCGCGTGGAGGTGGTCGACCTGGGTCTGCGAGAGGGCGTGGGAAAGCGCGACAAACGAGCGCTGGTTCTGCTGTTGACGCTGCAGCGCCGCGATGCCGCCTCCTCGACGATGCATGTCTGTTTCGGAAATAAAGGTCCACGCTATTTTTAGACCAAGTTCGTTAAGGGCTAAAATGCACACACTGGCCCCCCCGGAACAACAGACACTAAAAAGTAGCTGCTCTTTCCACGGATTTCTCTCATGGATCCCTTAAAACCGGCACCAGCGTGGAATACGCCAAGTACCAATGTTCTACCTCATTTCTACCCTCTTGCTCAGCTCTCTCGCCTCTGCTCAGTACGGCGGTGGTGGAGCTGCTCCTCCTGCTACCACCTCCTCCTCGGCTGCTGCTGCTGCTGCTGTTCCCTCAGCTCCAGCAGACACCACCGGTCACGTCAACATCGACGTTGCCTTCAACAACGGCTTTGTCTTCCACCCGGCCAATGTCACCGCCTCCAATGGAACCCTTGTCACCTTTTACTTCCCAAAGTCAGCTCTCACTCTTTTTTTTCTTCTTCGCCGTCGTCTGACCGTGTCTACAGCAACGGCCTTACTCACTCGGTCACCCAGTCCTCGTTTGCTGACCCCTGCACCTTCCTGGCTGCCAACGGCTCATCTTCTGGCGGGTTCGACTCTGGTCTCACCGCAGGAACCCAGTTTACTGTAAACATCACTGATGATACACAACGTATGTCCCATTCGTATGCATCTTCCCTCTCTCTCACCCCCATTGCAGCTATCTGGTTCCATTGCAAGCAGGTTTGTCTTGCCCTTTTCTCACCCCCCCAGCAAGCTGACACCCGCACAGGTAGACCATTGCGGCATGGGAATGGTGGGCTCAGTCAACGCCCCAGCCTCCGGCAACACTTTTGACAGCTTCCAAGCCGCTGCCATGAAAATCGGTAGCAATGAAGCCACGGTACTTGCCCCCTCTTTTTGCCCCGCTCCCTCTAACCATTGCAACAGGAACAGGACAAGGGGGCAGTCACAGGTGGTGTCAACGGCATCGCTACTGCTGCACCTGCTACCATGTCTGCTTCCGCAACTTCGTCGGGCTCAGGCTCGTCTTCCTCAGCCGTGAGACTGATCGCGAGCCTTCCTCTCGCAGCGTTGGGTGCTGTCATGGTTCTCGTAATATTTTAGTAGTATGTAGTACGATACCATAGTTAGAACTACGGATTCTTTCCCTTGCACAATAATCATCTTTTTTTCACCATATCGAAACAAATTTTCTCACCAGTATTATGAATCATAACGTTGCTATTTCACACCGTCAGACCCAACGACATGTTCTTCTCAGGCATGAGGCTGTTTCGCCTCGGTTCCTAGCCCACAAATGAGGTTCTACTCACACGGCAAACGCTGTTACCGCGTTTCGTTCAATTGAATGATCAGCAAGTGGCTGTGCTAAATTCCAATTCCTCGACCTGCCTCCACGTTATCCCTGCGGTCGATATGTTTTCCAGTATACCCCAAAAGCTCACCTCCCAATTTGGCCTGCTTCCAGATGAGAAGAAGCTCGCCTTTCGCAGTCAGCCTGCCGGTCTCTCCAAATTGGCGACAGTCCGGGTGCGTGTCTTCAGCAGCTACCAGTACTCTGAGCTGAACCTTGCTTAGAATATACCGGAAAGCGACAGCTACTGGGACCAGGTGGGTGCCCCAGCCTTTGCAACTGAACTCTGCTCACCTATCGCAGTATGTCAGCCTCTTCGACTCGGCATCAGAGGTCTTCTCGCTTATCACACCAAATGACAGTACGACATAATCCATCCTGCCATGTGCCTAGCTCACCACCCATCTAGTCCGTCGCGCCCTCCTCGATGCCCCGGAGAACATCGCGACTCTCATTCGTGTCATCACCGCCCGCCTCTTCAACCTCGTCTCCGACCACACGTTCCCCTCCCCTTCCAATGCCTCCGTCACCGCCCTCGCATCGTCGTTCCTCAAGACCGCCGCCTCTGCAGACAGAAACACGACAAAGGAGGTGCTCAACTGTCTCCGCGTCCTGCAGCGCGTCCTACCCGTCGTCTTCGAGGTAGATGGCGAGGCCAGTGTCTTTGAGCTCGAGGTGCTCTGGAAGAGGCGGCAAGTGGACCTAGACGAGGGGACACCGCAGTTCGTGATTGAGGACGAGGACGACAGCGAGGACGAAGCGAGGGCCAGCCCGCCGAAGCAGACAAAAACAATGCCCTCGTTGGGCGAGAAGCTCTTCAGCTGCATCGTAGATCTCTTGTTCTGTTGCGGATTCACACTGCCCACCAAGATTCAAGTAGATCACCACAAGATAAACTATGTCATCTGGTCCGTGGTATTCTTTCCCTTGTCGTTTCTCCCACTGAAATACTCCAAGGGAAAAGGGTGTTGGATCGACGACGGACCCCGGCGTCAGCAGCCAGTATGACAGCAACAAGACAGAGGTCCTGCGCCTCCTCCTCGTGCTCCTCTCTAGACAGATATACGTCCCCTCATCGTCGCTCTTCTCAAAGCCCTCCCTGTATACCTTTCACCTCGTTCAGAAAACACCCCGACGCGACGTTCTCACCATTCTGTGTTCTCTCCTCAACACAGCCATGAACTCGGCTAGCATCAGCATGACTGGACGGCTACCATACAATCATCTCGTCTTCAAAGGCGAAGACCCCCGATCAACTCTTGTCGGGATGTGTCTCCAAGTTTTGATAGCTGTTCTTGACTTTCAGAGCGGCGGTGCGAGGGATATCATCACCGGAACCTCCGAAAACCAGACATTTGTTCCTACCGCGAAAACCAACTCTTTCCGGTATTTCCTTATGAAACTCGCAAGTATTCACTTCACGGTGGAGGCACGGTACTCATTTATGGGGTTAGCATCGCACCCAGGATTTCGCCTTTATTTTGGACGGCGTGCTCGGTATCATGAATCAGCAGTTGGCAAGCGTGAACAATATACTTCCCGGTGCGAGGAAATCTATACCCTACATCGCAGAAATCGGTGAGTTTCACCTTTTTGATATCGCCCTGGCTGTTGACGTTGCATCAGTACTATTTCTATGGAAGATGATTGAACTCAACAAAGTTGGTGTTTCTTAACAATCAATGTACAACACAGGCTGATCAACACATACAGAAATTCCGCGCGTTTGTCCTGGATACGGACAAGGCCACGGACCTGATTGCCCATCTTTTGTGTTACAATTTAGAGATCAAGGACAAGCCTCGTACGTATCATTCGCCGTTGTCGTTTGACTAAACTCATACAATGCGGTAGAGCAACATGGCCTCTGTAGAACACTTTCCTACATCATTCAAACACTTTCAGCAGAACCCGCGTTTGGAAACAGACTTGCCTCGCCCATCAGAATTCAGGTTCCCGCAAAATGGAACGTGCCCGGGACTGCTGCTGATTTCATGATCAATGTACGTTTGTTACCTCTTTCGTCGTATCGTTCTCATAATGAATCAAAGGCTATTTATTCTGTGGTGGCAACCACTTCCGGATCTCTTAATTCGCTGTATCCCGCCCTCATCATTACCCTGTCAAATTTGGCGCCCTATTTCAAGAACTTGAGCGTGACATCTAGTGCTAGATTGATCCAACTGTTCACGTCCTTCTCAAACCCCCTCTTTCTTTTGGCAGATGAAGGCCATCCCAGGCTTTTGTTCTTCATGTGAGTGATCCACCCAAAGTATACGCATCCTTGTCAACTGTTCCCCAGGTTGGAAGTATTCAATTATGTCATCCTTCACCATCTGGCGGAGAATCCTAATCTGATATATGGCATCATTTCATCCCATAAGATATTTGAGGACCTGGGAACATTTACGCTTTCCCGGGGATTACGAGAGATCAGGCGTGTCCAGCTAGCGAAGGAGGAACAGACCCGTAAGACTCCCACGAGAAATCCTGGAGATTCCGCGGAGGGGCCTGAATCGCGTACCGAAAAGGCGCGGTTTCTTTCGAGCGAGTCTCAGGACCAGCTGGAGGAAGTCACCGCTCCCCCCGATCACGATGCAGAGACGTCGGTGGTTGTTCCACCGATGTCGCCCACAGCTGAGTCTATACAAACGGCGGATCCAGCGCCGTCGGTGTCTGAGAAGGCGCGAGGTAAAATGAAGGAGAGGCGTTCCCTGTCATCCGATACGACGATCAGCCTTGAGCGGGTGGCGGCTTCCGGTATTGGGAGGAACGGCTTCATACCTACTCACGATTGGGTTTGTGTTTCTGGCACCAGCTGATAAATATCTCTGACCACCCGTGTTTTGTAGGTGTCGTCTTGGCAGGAAGGGTATATTGGCTTATTCATCACATGGGTATCGTTACTAACGCACCTTCCATCCAGCTTACCCTTAGACCCCGTAATGCTAGTAATATCTGAACTCTTACCAAAAGTGCAAGAACTTCAAGCATCACGGCAAAAAGCCAATTCGACATCTGCAGTATTAGACTTCCTAGGGTCGGTAACTCTAAAAGACGTACTACCTCCCATTCCGCCTTTAACACCTCGGAAATTCCTGGTGCGTTGTGTTTCCTTTCTGTGCCTTTTAGCTCCAGTCTCGCTTATTACACGAACAGTGGTCGGACGCTTCCATCGTATGGCTGACGTCTTTAATCTGGGGGGAAATTTACGTTCGGGGCATGACTCCTCTGGGAGTATGGAACTCGACGAGTGTTCGTCTGTTCTACGTGAAGCACTCGCAGGTTCAGCAGCGCCAGATCACGGAAACCGTTTCTAGCGTTGTGGGTGGTTTCCTAGGACGAACGAACTCGGACACTTCTATAGCTTCACGGCAACGATGAGGGGAGAGCGATATGTGTTTACGTATCTATATTTGTTAGCGAGGATTTCATAAATTATGCGTCATTGTTTTCTGATTGCCTTGTGTGCAAACAACGCGTTTCCTTCATGAGCACCACCAGCAATTCTCCCTTTGACAAGCTTCTTGACGTACAGCGGATTGCTCTTAGGAAAGGTATATAAATTAGAAAGTCACGAGGATGCTGCTAACCGTCTGAGCAGGGAAGTATCTGACTCCCGATGATGTACTTTTAGCTCCGCCTGAAGAATTGGCCCGCAGATGCCGGATTTCGCCCTCGGAAGTCAAGAGAATTGTCGAGATTCTGTTCCAGGACGACCTATGCGGGATACAAACACTGCAGGAACTTGTGCACGAACGCAATGAGAATATTACAACGGGAGACGAGCACCTCGACCGTGCCCTTGGCGGTGGTATACGGACAGGAATGCTGTGGGAGGTCGTTGGTGAAAGGTTTGTCTTTGCAATCGTTCAACACAGATTCTTACTTTACCTCAGTGCAGCAGGAAAAACGCAATTGGCTTTGCAGTTGTCGCTTCTGGTGCAGATACCGCCGAGGCTTGGAGGGCTCCTTGGCTCGACTTGCTACCTAACAACATCCTCGGTACTTCCAACGGTGCGCCTGCTCAACATACTGGACGCCCACCCGTTACTCTCGCCTTCGCTGTGTGGACTCCACGACGTGCACACCATGTCCTGCCCCACGATTCCCGTGCTAATCCACGTCCTATCCGGGACACTCCCCCAATTCGTCGACTCAAAGCTCGCTGACCCTGTAAGCAAACCCGTCAAGCTCCTGGTCATCGATGCCCTCGGTGAACTGTTCCATACCACGGACAAAACTACCACACAGACGCTGGTCCAGCGCTCGAGGGACATCACTGAGGTATCCTCCTTGCTGCATATTCTCTCGAGCAAATACAAGATCGCGGTTCTCGTTCTCAACGAGGTCGTGGACGCGTTCGACCGAGAGCCCGTGCAGGTCAATGACAATAACGTCTCGTACAGTGACGAATCCCGCTGGTTCGGCCGCGGTGACAGCATACCCGGAGAGGACAGGAAAGAAGCCTCTTTGGGTTTGGTTTGGGCAAACCAGATCAACGCCCGTATCCAGCTTTCTCGTACAAGTCGGCGCAGGTATCTACAGGATTCTTTCCCAGAAAAGCGTTTAAAACTCGACGACTCGAGTGTGGGTGGTGCCTCGAAGAGCTCTGAAAGCGATCAAGCAACCCTCATCCGACGACTGAGCATTATTTTCAGTTCCGTGTCTTCACCGGCGTCCTTGGATTATACAGTTGGCCCAGCCGGTATCTCGGTGTTGCCGGATGACTCCACGCCCAACATTGTTACTCAGGCCGTCTCCCAGCGTTCATGGCCTGCCGCTGATCCTTTAGTACCGCCATTGAGCACTCAAATTTCGCCCTTGGATGTAGGATGCATCAAAAACGAAAATGCATCTGTGATCTCTGAAAGTACTGGCGTTGATGTAGACGGAGAACCTGACCTTGAGTGGGAAATCAGCGCCAACCTGTTACCAGATACCACAGGCTCATCCGAGCTATAAATCTGTGCCTTCCAGATATATGTATTTATTCAACAAACAAACAGAAGCGCGATTATAAGAAAAGTAATCTAAATCTAGTCTAATGCCAAGGTGGTCCATTGCTCTGGCTCTGGAATCCGACAGTTTGGTTCTAGTTGAACCCTTGGTATGACTGTTCTATGGATTCTCGATGGATCCCACGTCGCGAAGCTTCCTATTTTATACTCTGTCGTGATATGGCCTAATTCCATCGAATGCGTCCTAGACAGGTTTTCCTCACTACTATATATCGCGCCCCACACTCGAGGAGGCTGAGGCTGTTTGTATTCTTTGTACGAGACAATAAAACCGATAACGGCTATTGATCATTAGCACCGGAATACAAGGAAAACGGGAGCAAGACGAACCTGCCGGTGGCGAAACCCACGAGAGAACAACTAGGGCAATGGCCAGTGACTTGGAATTCGGAAGAGCAGCAAAATTTTGGACCAAGTATCCTTGTGCATGGAGAATGGTGGTAAAAATTGCCGAAGCTATTAAACAGATTAGAATTCAGAAGAACAACTGTTTGAATGAAGAACTCACCCAGAGTAACAACGAAGAGTACGCCAAGTGTCGTCATATGGCGAACCATTGATACTATTTCGAACTTGTACCCACAGCACGCAGACACTTGGAGAACAAGAAACGGGAGACCATCGAGGACAAATAAAACGTCTTCCGGGACTAGAAGGTCGATCTGTTAGAGAACTAATTGACTGCCAATGTTGTGAGACGACGTACTCCCTACAGACCCCGCCACAATCGACACTATCAGCAACGCTATCATGGCGAGGCTGACAAGACAGGTAAAAACTGGAATGAACGAAGGGTGTCTATGTTATCATTCAGAAATTTTGAGAGAACATGCCACTGACCATACATCTCGAGTCGAATAACCCGAAAGGGGACAACGAATGTTCTCATCGTATTTACAAAGGAGAGTGAGTCAATGAGAGAGTTAGAACACGAAATCGCGTCCAAGGGGATAGCAGCTTGCCAGAGCTGCGACAAGTATTCGAGGTGAAAGGGATCGAAGATTGAATAGGCCCTTTATATCAATGGAAAACAGGGTCCGGGCAGTGGCTGGATCCCGACCATTGCCTTTGTTCATTCTTTCCATCATTACAAGACTGAGAATACTTCTACCCATTACTCCTTATGGAACTCCATATCGTGGCGTTGTTCGTGAACAAAGACAATCGCGATAAAGAAGTCAACAGAGACCACCACTATCAGGCTTCTGATTTTCCAGGGGACGTTCTGGATTCTCCACACTTCCCGTCCCCAATGGTGAATTTCCAAAGGATAGACGAGTAATAACTCAATGCAGAGCGAGATGTCGTTGCAAAGTTAGGCTAAAGTGGGAAGAGACTTGTAATTCAAGGATATCCAATCTCTGGTTTGCGCACCAGCAGGTTTTCCTTAGAACCACGCTGGATTGACCGTGGGATTTTATAGATCGGTACAAGATGTGAATTTTAAATTCGGCCTGACGTCCAGCCCTACCGAAATAAAGAAAAATAATCAACAAAAAGATCATTCATCCAAGCTATAATCCTCCGACATCAGCAGCGTATAGATCTTCTTACTCAAGGTGTCACCAATAGGCCTCCCACTCTCCCTATTGATATCGGCCAACAGCAGCTCTGCCCTAAGTACATCGCTTCTAGCCTTCCGCTTTCCTTTCGGTACCTGTGGACCACCATTGCTGTCTTCATGCTGCTGCATCACCAGCTGTATGTCTTCCGCCTCGCAAAATGCCACGTATAAGCTCATAGGCGTGGGGTATTTACTGAGAATAGCGCCCACTTTCTCTGGGCTCAAACCGTGCACGCTCAATAGCATCTTTGCCCAGACAGTGCTCACAGTCGTGAACCCGTTCTTGGAATTCAGGGACTGGAACTGAATAAATGCCGTCAGATAGACGCGATCAGGATGTCGGTCTCGGAGCATCTTTTGCATATCCAGGTAGCTGTGTCGTCGGATAGATGTTGATGGTATGATATGTAGGTCTTTCTCCTTACATCGGTAATCAAAAGATGAAGTACAGAACAGCAGGAGAAAGTCCCAACCTTGTAGGCGTCCATGAGACCCTTGTGTACACCGACATACCAGGTGATGGTATCTTGTATATTACGCGTTTCCTTTACCATGAAGCCGTCAACGACCTGCGTTGAAGACAGCGCCGTACTGATCTGAAGTTCATATTCCTTGAGAGCATGATCCACCCCTGAATGGTACATCATTGAGCAAGAAATGAGACGGAAAACGCTGCTTACTGTAATTTTCAACAAGGTAATATACGTGTGTAATTCCAGACTGCTGTAAACGGAACTGTGGACAGTGGTAAGAATGAGAAGCACGGATAAAGAAACGGATCACCTTCTGCTCATGGAACCGCTTGTCTTTGACGATACTAACGTGTAGGTCTCTCAATGTTTTCCGTTCCACGATGGCGTCGAGCACTACCTCATCCATCTCATTACCAGCTGGATTTATCTTCCGCGCAATCCAACAAGCGTCGGCCAGAACTAGCGCGCGCACCTCTACTTTGATGCCTCGATTCTCCAGCTGTACTTTAAAGTAGTCCCGATTCTGTTGATCCTTAATTTCACGATTATCAATGATCAAGACGATCTCATAAGTACGAGCTCGAAGAATAACTGGATCAAAGGGAATGAAGTTCCTTGGATCAACGGAGGCGTTGTCGGTGGTTTGGGTAGGTGGAAGATTTGGAATGGCATGGGACAGCCGGGGTCGGTTACGCGTCCAATTTCCTGTCCGATCCAACACCGGCATAGTTTGGGAGCGCGCCGTTGCTACAGGACGGCCACTAGTCCTGCTCGAACGAGCATCGGCTTGGGACCTGCTTACGGCCAAGATGTTCGATGCAACAGCCCCAATAGGGATAGGACGCATTGGGTTAGACATCGATGCGGCGCGGTTCATATTCGACGAAGAAGCCCCATTGCTTGCCATCAAAGGTGGGGCGTCTGCCATAGAGACACTGCTGGTCCGTGATAGGGTCCGGGATATCTGTGAGGTAGAAGGTATAGAATATGACCCAATCTTTTGGAGACTAGAACGGGAGACTGAAGTTATCTGGTGGGGGGCATTGAACCTCTCTGCGGGGGAGCCGGTTGTAGACGTGCTTGTCTGGGAATACGACGTGGAGGCCTGCCTGCTAAGATCGAGAGTATGTGTTATTCTGCCAGCCTCCACGGATAACAAATCGGGATGGGACGGCCGTGCAAGTGACAGTGTCGACATTGCAAAACTGTCAGTGTCCTCGATATCCATGAAGGCAGTAGCCGATTTCCCATCACCAGAAGGGTTGGAACCATAGAGCCGTCCTTGCATGGTATACTCATGCCCCACCAAATATCGAACTTTATAGCCCATGCGATGTGAAATTTCCACAAAATATACTTGAGCATGTGCTTCATTAACATTGCTTACAGGGCGGTCGGAGTTGTCTTGGTGGAAAGTCAATACATCAATTGACGCAGTGAGAGTTTTCTAATCAACACACCAAGATAACAAAACTGGAAGATATTGTGCGGAACAGCGTCATAATAATCGCCGTCGGGAACAAGACGTTTGACAAGACATGCATCTGACGACGGGCCAGCAATTGAACTGTCATCACCTTGCCGTTGGGCAGCCTTCTTGCTCGGTTGCCTGCCACGCTTTTTCGGACTAGGCGTTAACGGTGGGAGTTCAGTGCCACTGACTCGGACACTGTGTTCCAACATTTTTTTCTTAAGAAAGTCGGCGATGCTTGGGCCAATAAACCTGACTTTTTTGACTGAATGAACGTCAACAGGCTCTGGATGTTCTCGTATTCCTGTGAGCGCCTTTGCGTATGTGAAGCAAAGGTTGGAGGCTAGCAGGAGATTAGATAGTATTTTCGACCAAAGCTGGGGTACATACAGGGGGTTTTCTCTTTCAAATATTTCAGCTTTTCTGCGATCCATGCTGCAAATAATGGATTGGCGCACTCTTTTCGCGGAGGCATTGGGCGTCGCAGAGATAAAGATAAGGTGTCAGATTTTTAATTAGAGCGCGTCGTTGCACAGCCACCACGTGCACCGTGTTTCACTGATTTAACTTGTTCTTTTCCTTCCGAAATGGTGTCCTCAAGCTATCCTGACATCTGGGAATTTTCAGACGACGAATACGACGAGCCTCCTTCTCAATCTTCATTTCCTTCAAGCAGTCAGCTCACTGTCGACAACAATAACGAAAATGAAGTCATTAACCTCAGCGACACGGATTCTGATGATGGCCCACCACCGCCTTCCAGCCGAATTCCTTCCTCATCTCAGCCTCGCCCATCCTCGCCAGTCGCTATCGATTTGACGCTGAGTGACGACGATGAGCGTTATTACGGTGACGAGCTGCCCACATTTGGTGCCACTGTACGCGACGAAGACAGTGATCCAGATCTACCACCTCCAGAGCTTCTTTCCCAGTCGCCCAGTAAGAGAAGGTTCTCACTGAGCATAGGCAACGATGCCGACACTTCTCCCACTAAAAAGGTCAAATCTCAACCATCCTCACCCACCAAAGTTTGTCTTTATCGTATTTACGCGTCACCTTCTATTGACGAAGTGATTTAGACGCCTCTAGCATCCGCTTCATCGAGACCAGCCAAGGATCAAAATAAGCAAAGACGCAGGCGTAGAACATCCCAAGAACGGGTGAACTCATACTCTTTAATCTCAATGTAGACACTTAATGGACATATTCCTATAGCGGGACGAAGAGCAGGAGAAAGAAGCACGCAAGGCTCAAAAGGCGAGAGAACGCGAACTTAAGAAAGCAGCTGAGCTTGCCGCGAAGGAACGGAAGAAACAGGAAAAGATCGAAGCCGCCGTCATACTAGCCCAGCAGAACGCCGAAGCCACCGCCAAGAAAGATGCCAATAAGCTCCAGCACAACAAGAGGGACACAGTGAAGAACATGACTCTGATTCTCTCCGATTCCTTCCAGCACGCGCATGAGGACCTCCTGCCATCCCTCAAGGAGAAATTTCGCCAACTCCGCGGTACGATATTGTTTGGGCGCCAGCTGCTTCGAGACCAACACACGATACAATGGAAGATGCGGTCTAATAAGCGATACAATGCGGAAACGAGAAATTGGATACCTTGCGAAGAGCACGAGGTCTTGCAGTCCACGGCATTGCTCTACATTACCGGCGCGAACTTGGTCCATTTGGTGTGCACAAAGATGTTAGTGCAGACGGTCAAGGACTTTCGCAACGCATGCGGCGCCCAATCGAGCCATCATCAGACTTTTATCATGGTCGAATGCCTAGAGAGGGAGAGGCAGCGCAATGACGTCCACCGGGCTCTGGCAAGTTTGAATATCACTTGCCACACCCATCATGTCTTTGTTGAAAGCGTCGAAGAAGCCGTTGAGAGGTTGTATAATATCACCGCTGACATAGGTTAGTTGACTGATTCGCTTTCCGTAGAAGTAGACTCACACACTAATTGTAGGTATCAAGCCGTACAAGTACGTAGCGTCTACAACAGCCTTTCAATATCTGACCAAAAATTTCTGCAGACTTATCGAGCGGTCGCACCTCCCATTTTGCGCAGATTTTAAGCAAATCGAAAGTGGAAAGACGCTCAAGGAAACTTGGAACAGGGTGCTCCGCCAGATTCCTGGCGTGACATTTTCTGGCGCACAAGGCATTCTAGAACACTATCCCACAGTTTCGAGTCTATTTCGGAAGTACGCCGAAAATCCAGCTGCTGGCGAGCTTTTACTCCAGGATTGTATGGTAAGCAACTCGACTGTCCCTCCAGTTAATGACTGATCTTGTTGAGGAAGGTCCGCGAACGAGTAGACGGCATGCAGAACGCCCGAAGGTTAAACAAGGCTGTTTCGACCAGAGTTCACGCGGTAATGTGTGGTCAGGATGAATTGGAAGTAGTCGCTAGAGGCGCCTAGACAAGTTACGACCCCATCTACATACTATATTTTGATCACTGTTCAATGTTCAACGCCTGAGATCGACAGACTTTGAACGTAGGCCAGCTGCCTTCCGTAAATACTACTATTAATGCAGTATTTACAGGCGAGGGAAAAGGTTTCTCTGGAGAATTCCATAGAGATGGTACAGCTTCAGACGAGTGAGAGACCCTTCGTGTCCACATAACGTTGGATCCTGGCCGCCCAATCAGGGCGAAATGGACGCGGGAGCATTCGAAATGTACCCATTGTCAGGCCTCAAGCTGCGCAGTGGAATATGAAATTGTAACTAGGCTTGTTACGAGCGTGCATATCGTTTCCTGGGATTATAGTTCTGCGGTCTCCGGAAATAGATAGCATCCGCATGTTGCACATCGCTGTGATGATTCCAAGTTGGCCCTGAACCCGACCCATACGGTTGCTCTTCTTCCTCAGCTTCAGGAGCAGGAACGACAACACGCATATAATCCCAGGCTGCGCGCGCAGTACCCTTTCCCCAGGCTACGCTCGCCTGGCGCTCGATCTCTCTGATAACGTTCGCCCGGAAGCCTCCGCCACTGGCTGCAGGGAACCGACTCCCAATGTGATTAAGGACCAGTTTCTGAGCGTCGATAATGCGCGCAAATGCGCCGGCAAGGTCGGGTGTTGAGTGACCACGCGCCAGAGCGGTGCTCGAAACGGCTTCCTTGGATCGTTTCGCTTTGATGTCGATGGTGGAGTCAATGTGGGCGTCAGTAGATTCATGGACGAGGAGTGATGTCGGAGACGAAGAGAACTGGTTTATGAGTGGAACCAGGGCCGTTGGATCGTAAGTGTCGCCGAGAATGACTATCTTGCGGTACGGACTGACGGATTCTCGGAAGATGAAGCCAAGGCATGGATCTGTAGGATGGGTGAGCTGTGATTTCCTATTTGACCCGTGTTGCGCACCTCGATGAGCAATAGGCCCTGCATCAACACAGACATCGCCATAAAAGCCAGGACCTTTGGTGATCTCGGGCCAAAAGCCATCTTCGGATACTATGTCACGACCAGGAGCCTCACTGGAATGCAAGTCGTCTGTTGTACACGGAGTCACTGTATCTTCGGGGGTGAGCAATTCGTGGACGACATACTTGTCGTTGGACCGACTGAGAGTCATTTTCATGTTTAGGCGGACAAAATTTCGTATGCCTGCTGGGCCGTATATTTCAACACTAGGGTCAGGCTTTGGGTGATGCTGGGATAGTGCCGTGGGCAGAGGTACAGGATAGAGCACATTACGCAAGAAGGTGATGATTCCCATGACATGGTCAGCATGCATGTGGGTGATGAAGATCTTGTTAACACGGGCGACCTTGAGGTGCTGAGCATTGTCGTAGGTGACTGGCTGGTTGTGGAACTGGCGCAGCGTTCCTTCGGCGCAGTCAACCATCCAGAGGCTACCATTGCTGCAGACGCTGGCGACGAGAGACGAGCAGTTGCGAGTTGGAGAAGGACCGCCGCCACTGGAGGTGCCCAGGAAGGTGAGTGAGCTGAAAGAAAGGCTGTTAGGTGAGGAGCGATGAGGCGATGGACGGGGGCGTACAGAGCACGAGCCATCTGCTCGTCGGTGAGCACGATGACAGGACGATGAAGATGCTGTATGGAGTAGAATGAGCGGACGTGGGAAAGGCGCGCTGCTGGTCGAAAGAGAAGCATAGCGCGCACGTGACGAGCCCGTCCACTGCCAACTACCGTCATTGGCATCCAGGCCAGTAAGGCTTAGGATCCCAATCCCGCCATTCGCTATGCCCACCGCTCTTTTCCCGCCCGCCCCGCCGTCGTCCCCCGCCATGATCCGCCCCAACGTCATCGTCTTCCCCCCCGAGGAAGACAGGGAGGAGCCCTTTTGCTGCTACGACCCCGACGACCCCGTCGACCACGACTCTCACATCCTAGCCGATGCCATCCACCGTCTCGTCCCCGACCACGACCCTGCCGAGCTCCTTCTCGAAGACATGGACGTTGATGACGGCGACTCCGAGATATATGAAGTCGTCCGTGTCAGTCGTCACGAATCGCGCAGTCCACCGTTGCCCCAGCCGCCTCCACCCCCGCCGCCTCAGCATAAACGGTCCAAGACGTCTTTTTTCAAGGCAGCCAAGGCTTTGATACGGCCAAAGGCTCAGCCGGTGCTCCCTCCTCTGCGTACGCGGCAGAGCAATGCGTCATTGTACAATGAGTTCCCTCATCCAGACGATGAGGAAGACGAGGATGTCGACCGTCGGCCACCTTCACCTGCACCGACAACGCGTTCATATATGACCCGACGCCTCAGCATGCTCAACCTCTTTTCTACTTCCACACCCAGTCTACCTTCCATGTCTCGCGCTTCAGACTCATCCTCGTCTTCGTCGTCTGGACCAGATACCCCTGTTGATACAGAACCCATGAGCACCTCCATCCCCGGTTTGCGCAGGTTCCCGTCATTTCGGAGAGAGAAGGGTGGTGCAAAGAGCAGGGCGAAGAACAGCGTGTCGGTACCGCAAATCTATCAGCCACCACCACTACCTCCCCCAATTCTTGCCGCTGATACCAGCTTCCAGATGCGACTAGATTTACTACATTTTGACGACCTATCTTTTGATCCAGACCGATTTTGATATCGACTACCCTTCCACTCCTTTTCGCTTTTTTATGTATGATTCAAGTTCACGACTCTTTACATACATGTTATTATCCCTACTATTAGTACTTTTCAGACAGAACTAGGCTATCCGTCAGCTACATCGGTTTTGGAATCGAGTGGTAACTCACTTAATGTCACCAATGATGTCCAGCCAGTGAACGGATGACTTCGTCGTCCTTCGCCTGTCAAAGCATCATACTGCTCCCACACATATCCTGTGCGCTGGTACTCCTGAAAAGTCACAGCAATGTCAGCTCCTCTCTGTCAGGGTATGTAATAGCACACCTTGAAAATATTATCCACTACATTTCGCCTCAGCTCCTCATATATTTTTCGTGCTTGTGCCTGATACGGTCCATCCTGGGCTGCATATGTCTAGTATCTTTGCGGTCAGTGAAAGAAGCTGTGAGGATAGACATCTCTGCCCACCTGGTGCAGAGCTCTCAAGGCCAGGAAGTTCATTTGTACCCAAATTGGTCCCTTCCAGTAATTCTCTCCTTGCCCAAATTCTGGATGGCTAACGGACAAACTTCGGAGACCGTAAGGAGACCATAAATGCTCAGGATCCCGAACGAGGTCGAGAATCTTGCCAAGGTGAGGGGAATCCACAGGCACGAGTTCCAGCAGGAAGGGGAACAGTGACAGATACCCCCGATGGCAAACGTGCATTGATTCATCTTCATCGTCTACGGACGCGTCACAGTACATCCCTTCCTCCTCGTCCCAATGCAGATCATCGATGTTTCCCACAATGTTCTCATAGATTTCACCGAACGACAAGGCATCATCCGTCTCGCCAACAAATTCAGCAATTTCTTTCATTGTGCGCGTGAAAAAGCCCATCCATGAGATGAGATCCAAATGAAGCTCGCCGGCATGCGGTGCACTACGTGGATAGTCGTCCATCCCCGACGTCAGGACGTGATTAAGGTTGCGACCCCTCCATCGGTATGCTTCAGTTCGAGAACGGGCGACCCTAGCGTACGGTTTGATGAGCCCGCGCTGCGTGCGTCGGAACCAGTCATAGTGCCGTCTGAGAGGCTTGTAGATTGATTTCAGGTATGATGATGCGAAAGCAGGTGTGCGAGCCTCAGGGGTATGGTCTCCTTGGATATCAAGCGGTGTCTGCTGTGTGTCCATACCCAAATCAGCGAGAGACGGGCCAGAATCAGCGGCTTTGACACGGCGAATGTAGGCAGTGATAGCCATTGTAAGTGTGGGCGGGTTGGCATACTTTGGGTATTGCGTTTGGAACTCAGGTGGAACTTTGCTTCTGGCCTCCTCGCCGAGAATCTGTTCTCTTCCCACCCAACCATCTTCGTCGATCAAGTCTATCCAGCTCTTGAGTATTTCCAGCGCTAATCCATCATCCCACTGTCCGATATGTAATAAGTGGAAGCCCTCGTCCCAATAGAATCCGCGAGGGAAGAAACTCCGACTGGGCGTAGCGGTGAGAAGGGATTTGGGTTCAGTAAGTTGGGGACCACGCTGTTCCGGAGGTATATCGTCATCAGAAATTTCATCATCCTCATCCCATTCAAAAGAAAAGGATCTGTCGATGATGGAGGTACCATAAAAATATCCCACACCACCTATCAAGCTGGCGGTGACATCTTGTGAAAAGGCTTCAAGTTCAGGAGTGGGTGGATATGAGGAAGGAATGGGGAAGGTACGAGAGAAGCGTGAAGCATACGACTTGGTTAGTGAGGGAATACCCTGGTCCAGAACAGCAGCTACAAGCGCCTTAAAGCTTCACATATGTTACAAAGAAGGGAGAACTTACAAGTGAGCTTTTGGGTTGCAGATGCGCTGTCAAAAAATACGTCGAATTGGAAGGGCCCGGTAAACGTTTTCTGAACGGCGTAAAGAGTGGAGCCACTGTAAACTTCATCAGGGAGCTGAAGAACGAAGGAAGGGTCGGGAAGGCCAACAGCCGGGTCAGCATAAGGTGCAATAACATCTTGGGCTCGTTTAATCATGGTTTGTAGGATAGAATCGCGCGCCTGCCAGATATGTCCAGCGGGAATTGGTTGTCCTAGATAATGGGTCTTTCCGGCACGAGCAGAGAACGCGGATACGTGGGGACCCTCAGTGATGTACGAATTATCAGGACCTTGGAAGCTGTCAATGCACTGTGCGGATACGGAGAGAAGTTGAGATTTACCATCAACGATGCGGATTGTGAATTCGTCCAATTCGGGCGTCGATCCAGAGAATTTGACTTCACCATCGAGTCCCTATAAAGCTCTAAGTGTATGTGCATGGATAAAGTGAGGTGAAGACCGACATCTTCCTCTTCGTCAGTGTCCATATCCAAACCTCCCAGGCCTTCTAATCCGAGGTACCAAATGAGGGAAGGGCGTGAAATTGCAGCTGCCGAAATTCAGAACATGAAGAATGAAAGAGTGTACTTGTATTTACCAGGATCGATGGGTTCCCCTTTGACACGAGCAGCCCAGCTGCCGCCATTTCCGCCTCCCTTAACTTTGATGAACTCTGTTGTAAGTCGGACATTGTTGAGAGGGTCTTCAATGGTTTGTACGCCGCCTTCGCGAGGGTCATAGACATTCCACGTATAGGAACGCAATTGGTCGTCTTGGGAACATGCATGACGAGCCCCTGGAGCATTTGCAGATCAATGAGATGCAGAGGAAGTAGCCAACACCGGACGCACGAGAGAGGGACTGGTAATCGTGAGCACCGAACCAGATGAGACCAGTCATAAGGCTTTGTGGTATTTGTGGGCGCATTCCAAAGTAAAGGTTGGGTCTGTAGGCACCCCAAAGAGTGTCCTTGTCGTCTGAGGCGACGACAAGCACTGCCAAGACCGGCAGGAACCATGGTATAAGCATCTCGCAGCTGTGCATGTCATTGGTAAAGAAGATGGTTAACAGTAGTAAGTAACGTACTGTACGTTCGTTCCTTCAGGTCAGAATTCAGCGATCTGTATTTCCGGTATATTGTACGTGTCGTTGAGAACAAGCGCAGGCTGCGTGCTACGTAACTTCGTCGCGAACGTGGAGATCGAATCACGTGTGTGGAATCGGTGCCCGGGCCGCGCATTTGGATGGATCTCACATAGCTGTCCCACGGCCAGTGCAGATGATATCCATCTCCCCAAGGCAGTGTGCCCTTCTCACATATATAAACTTGGTCTCGTCCTTCCAAATCAATATACATTTCTTCAATTATGGCCAGCATGGATAACACTACCGTCGTTGGTGACCGCGATACCCTTCGCAAGGATCAAGACTTCTCGCTCCAGTCCAGAGATTTCAAGTCTGCCATCAGCCATGGAAAACTGAGACAACACCAAGAGAGCCACTTCTCCACCGCACTCGATTATATGGACGAGGACAGGCCATTCTTTGTTGCAATAGGCAAAGATGGTGTAATTTCTGCACTCCAGAAACTCGATAACCAGCTTGTAAACGTGAGTCCTATATCCATGCGTAACCTCTGCTTCTCAATACCGCATCAAGGCTGGCCGTACCAATATCCTGTCCAAGAAGGTTAGCCCTCTACTATCAGTTCGCATGCGAACTATGCACTAATGCAACGCAGGCACCAGTCAGCTGGATAGGCAGGGAACTTACGCCTGGACAAATTGGAATGATCAATCACGGTGGATCACCAAAAGTCGTAACTCGTTCTGGTCGGTATCCCGGTTTCCCTTTACGCAATTGGTGGGCACGGTCCTGGTGCGGAACCAGAGGACGTAAGTTCAAGTATTCAGTCTTGTCCCATAGTCTCACTTCCCCCTTCATAGTTTCAGATACTGTCATCGAATTCCAAGGTCTGACCGTCGTTCAAGTATCACAGAACCAGGCAGCGGTCATTTCTGATCCTCAAAACCATATATTTGTCATCCGGAATGCGGGTTTTGTTGCGTTTGCTATCGAGGGAACATACGACGTCTTGTCAATCGTTGACCAGACCCACTTGCCTAATTCTGTCAAGGACCGCGTCACTGGTAGCGTGTTGGGTTCGACACATGAAGTCAAAATGAAAAGCAAAATCAATGATCGCGACGAGAGAGACTTTGTGGTCGCTCTTTTGTAGGCATCGTAATCTTGGCCCATGTTCGAGAATCCTAACACATTTGTTCGTCTCCTAGCTTGAACATCCCTGCAAATAATTGTGCGGTCCTACAGCGAGGTGATGACCTCGAATTGTTGGGCGCAGGGCAATCTGTCATCACTAACCCCAGTGTGACTCTGCGCGGCTTGTATACCCTTGGAGAGAATCAGCTTGAGATGCCGACCAAAGATATGTACGTGACATTCATTTTCACGTCGTATTGATCTCATGGTTTCGAACAGCTTCACGCGGGATCAGGTGCCTGTCAGCTTAACAATATATCTCAAGTGGCAGTTAACGGAGCCGTTGAGGCTCACTAAACACGGATATAATACTCCTTACGATGCTCTTCGGGACAAGACGCAATCCATACTCACCCAGATTGTCGCTCACTTGGACTACTCCGCAATGGTAAGTAATGAAGTTATTACGAGCCGCGTGGTAACTTATAGTCGAATGAACATACAGGTTAAACAGCGCTCGTTTGGACCAGATAATATGGAGGACGGAAGTGATCCTTCTTCAGCTTTCCTTGATGCCCTAAGAACGCGTGCTATGGATGAAATGCATGAAGCTGCACTTGAATACGGTATCATCTTGAAAGATCTCGGTATGCTTGTCACTTTCTTTGGTCGTACAAGCACTCATATCCTTGGAATCAGCCGTCATTGACAGACAATTCAAGGGCGACATCGCATCGACTATGGATAAACTTACAACTCGTGCTTTGCAGGCACAGGTCGAAGCAGCTGTGAGTCATAAGCTCCATTCAAGGTAGTCTGTGACTAAAAATTCCTCCAGAATGTGGATAGGGAGAACAGTAACAAAGTCAAGCAGGAAGAGGGTGCCCTTTCCGTCGCACGGATCAAGGCGCAGTCCCTGAACACCCAGGCAGACGCAGATGCCTACAAGGTTATCGCGGCAGCCAAGGCCCAAGCGCAACGTGTACGGATCGAGGCGGAAGCTGCTGCTGAAGCCACCCGCATGGCTGCGGAGGCTGACGCTGCGGCTATTCGAACTAAAGCAAAGGCTGATGCTGAGGTCGTGGATGAATTTGCTCGTCAGATGGAATTCCGACGAATGGAGGTTTCTCGGGTTAAAGCCTTTGGCTCGAAGACTATTTTTGTTCCTTCAGAGGGACTTGGTTCCCAACTGGGAAACGCGATGGCTGTGGGTATGGCTGCTAATATGGGAGCGGCTAACCCGAAGTAGTTTCCCTGTTAAAGCACCTTTCGATTTCCGACTGACATTGTACAAATACTCCTTACCAATCCCGTCCTTTTTCATGATTATCAGATGCAGTACTGGCTCACATAATGATACCCATATTAATATCATTTAACCGTTGTGAATCACAAATGAGTCAACCGGCGGCAGGCGCTGAGCAACCAAAAGTAGACTACAGGAACGGGCTGTTTGCTCGTGTTGTTCCGGGTTACGATGAGGTCTCCTCGTGGCTTGGCCCTTCCTTGTCTACTTTGACCACCAACCACCACCACAGCTTTACCTTTCTGTATACTCAACCGTTACCCTCATCCCCTCGCATCGCCGTCACCATCGTGCATCAACATGGTCAGGTCCAAGTTCAAAGACGAGCATCCCTTTGGTGCGTAGCCAAGCCTCGCCTGTTTCATGCATTGACTCATGCTCTGTCGCAGAGAAGCGCAAGGCAGAGGCTGAGCGTATCCGGCAGAAATATCCCGACCGCATACCAGTCAGTCCTCTGCTTGTATCCTAGCTCGTTACATCGGTGGCGTTAATTCCGGTCGATCTTCACAGGTTATATGTGAGAAAGCGGATAGGACAGATATCCCTACCATCGACAAGAAGAAGTATCTGGTCCCTTCTGTATGTTTACCGATGTCTCCTTCTCTACCTTTGCCTAACTGCGGGATAGGATCTTACTGTTGGCCAATTTGTATACGTCATTCGCAAACGTATCAAGCTAGCACCGGAGAAGGCCATCTTTATCTTTGTCGACGAAGTGTTACCGCCGACGGCTGCCTTGATGAGTGCTATCTATGAAGAACACAAGTATGTCCCATTGGTCCATACTCCGTGTTAGGTACTAAGTCGATTATAGGGACGAAGACAATTTCCTGTATGTCAGTTACTCTGGCGAGAACACATTTGGCGGTGAAGGATGGCTAGAGCTACCGTCCGATGCATGATTTTAATTCTCTGTATGCACCCGAAGGATCTTAGAGCAAGGGAACATAGGCGGCATGACCTGGATCGATAGGCTGTTCCGACCTCGTTCTTTCGTAATGCTACCACCACACTGGTCTGAGGTCTCCGTGTATCAGTATTCCGTTGATTCTTCGTGTTTTGCTCCCCTTTCTGTACTTTAATATGTCCCTCGCCCTTTCATACATGAATTGGATTGTATTGATGAATAATGTGATATATCGCGCACACGTGTAAGATTGTAGCTCGCGCCGGGGACATTGACTCGTGAGACGCTAGTCGTGGAAATGTCGTTCAGCACGTACCACAAATCCTGGGTGCATTTTTTGACGGCTATCAACGTTTCGCCCTTCACATTTACGCTCAGAAGTATGTACAACAGCCGCCGCGCACTTCTCGGTACCCTGGAACATTCAGAACTGGCGGGCAACTCGCACAGAACCACAACGGTGATTCCTGTGGACCTCCACGAATTCGTTTCCATTGCCAATTATGTACACTTGACTTCTTTCGCCGTACTTGGCTACCATTCAAATACCACGCTGACAAAAAAACTGATGAGTTCGTGAACTGAAACCTTGCACCTTTGTTTATTCGGACAATGTGTCGCCACCATGTCGCCTAAGCATTGACGACTAATGTCGCAACAACTGACGCACGGCATCATGAAATAAAGCAAGATGATGAGAGCACATGAATGCACGTATGTATGCAATGTCCTTGATGCTAAGTATGTATGTTGATAATGCAGATCGTCCGAATCCCCGTTGCCCAAAATTCATAAAAAGCAGGCTAAAGTGCCTCCCGCGTCAAGTCATCAGTATGCCTCCAGCTGCGCAGCAGCGTCTGCTTGATACTCGCCATGCCATTTTCGTCATTCTCCGCGTGTCCGTACTCCGACTGACCCCTGACAAGCTCAGCGGCGGTGCGACGGTCACCAGGAGCAAACGGTTGATTCCACGGGGTGAAGATGAAGCTGGCAGGGTCCGGAACCGGGTGTGCCGTGATCTCCTGCAATTCTCGTTGGATAGCCAAGCAGAATGAGTCGAGATCCAGGTCATTCAGGTCGTAATTGAAAGGATTTTCACTACATCGACAATAAGCAAATCTTCTGGCAGATAAGAGCAAGAATATAAATACATCTCAGAACCAATCTCAAGGAATCCGAGAAGGAGGAAGGATGCAAAGGCTGTGGCCGGAATAGTCAGGTACTTGAAGGAGTCGAAGACTTGGAACTACGAAATGGGTTAATAAGGTGGAGGGGGATCAAAGACGAATTGATAACGAACCGGCAGTAGGAAGAGATAAATCCAAAGCGACATGCGCAAATGTGCTTGGTATGCGAAGGGAAGCGGAGTAGTAGCAATTCTTCCTAGGTTGTTCATCGTGTCCTGGAGCATGCCGATGTTGGCGGTGACAGAGGCCGCAATGGCAGGTTGAAGAAGACCGTTGCGCATCAGATCTACACTCCAGTCAATCAGTGCTAGAGACGGGCTCAAAGAAAAACATACAAGCTGAGTAGCTAGACAAGTAAATCGTGATCTCTAAAGGAACGTTGCTTTCTTGGAGCTGTGGCTTGATTTTTCTTCCTAAAGCGTTCCTCGTCGCACCTCTTACGCTGTCGATTCTGCGGGAGAATATCTTGCCGATCCACTTGAAGAAGAGGAGTATCGGAATATAATCATACAGCGTCACTTTTGGGGGATTCCGGGCTGGCTTGAGAGGCCGGTGACTGTGGACGGAGGCTAGAGCTTTCTCAGGGTCGAACGCCTTTGTCTTGGATTTTGTAGACCGCTTGCCGATGGACTGGAGCCATGATGATGACGGAGCTGGAGAGAGGCTAGGACGGTCTTTAGATTCTGGTGTATCGTCATCGGAAGGCTCAGGGATAGTGGAGTGGACATTGTGATCATAAGGATGTTCTCCATCTTCGGAAGCCTGCCAAAGAGGAAGCATCTCACTGGTTCCGGTGGCCGTATTGGATGCGAATCGTGGCAGGAAGCAGATGAGAGGGTAGAGGTCTTGATAGTAGACACCATTTTCACCTCGGAGGAAGTGCTGAATGATCGTTCGTCATGGGGAAGACCACAGGAAAGCAACAGACGTACCTTGATTGCGACGGAAAAGGCTTGCACCAAGTTAATCATAGTCTTTTTCTCGATGACACTCTCCAAAGTAGTCTGCACTTTGTTCCGTTCCTTGTCTAGTCGTTCATTTGGAACGTGGATCCAGATCTGAAGTAACAAGTCAGTACCGGCGTAAGTTGCAAGTTGAGTAGAATCACCATCTGAGCTAGGTTCCTTGACACGATGGAGATGTTTGCCCACATCTTTCTTCCATCTTGGTACCTTTCAAGCAAGTTTATATATGACTAGGAGTAAGGAGAATCATGACATACCTTTCATAGGCAGTGGACGTACGAAATGAAATGACCAGACCGAGGACTGTACCCAGCACAGTCAATAGTTGGGGAGAAATAGCCAACGAGTGAGGCGTTTTAATGGACACGAAGGTCACCACTAGAAGATCGAATGCTGAGTAGCACACCAGTATTTACGAAAATGTCCTACTCGTAGCAACGGCACTGAAAAACAACACCTCTGGCCATATATCGTTAATGACGGTGGCATTGAATTTCTTGATAGTCCATTTTCCGCGTAAGACAGGATTGTAGGCAACCATTAGATTATATCTTTACAGCTCAAGCCCTAGCGGCTGCGGCTGGATGGGATAATGAAAGCGGGGAAAAAAAGAAAAGAACGACGTAAAAATTAAGCTTGGCGAAACGGCCTTTTATACGAACGTCGCCTGTTCTGATGCTGGGCGCGATCAGGGTGAAAACATGTGTCGTGATTTGGCCAGACTCTGCCGGAAATCCGCCAACAGGCATTGTATTATGGCATCTGGTTGAAGGCCCCTGGCAGGACCGGTCCTGCGATCTTGTCCACCGCGATGTATTCAGAAAGGATGGAACAACGGTTTCGTGTCCTTGCCTGGCTCTTGCAGCAATGTCAATGTTACAGTGCACATGCCTTGCCCTGACCCTGCCGCATGATCGTTGTCAGTGGCAACCCGTGACTTGTTCGGAATGTTGGAATTTCGGAATGCCAGTGATACCCAGCACCTCAGCTGCATAGAACTCGCATCCCAGTTGACTTGTATCACATGCATCACTCGACTTTCATCAAGGTGAAGATTTCGAATGGCTACTTACCGCCGAGGCTGTGTCCATTTATCTGGTCTCTTGACAGTTCTCGGTCGAATCGTTGTTCTAGTGCGGACCTCAATGTTTGTTAAGTAACGCATACCGTTGGTGTTTTGTATCAAGTGACGTTACTATACTGTAAAGATGGTTCCTCATATTCCGTGATCGCTGTTCTTGAGTCAAAGACCCAAGGCTGGCTATGTGGGTATCTGTAGTAGCAGACACGGATGGCCACGACCTGAGGCGCATAGTTCACGAAGGCAATGCAGTAATCAAGCCAGTGCTGTCTGCATACAGCTTGACAGTCAGGGTCATTTTCATCGATGATGATACGAAGCCTCGGACATCGTCCGGTTTTTGGGGACTTACGCGCACAAAGGAGTCTCCGAAGAAACGGTTTATGACACAGTCGAAATCGCTCTCTTCTCCCGTACAAAACACATACAACTATCAAGATCTATGCAAAAAATTGTAAGTAAGCTTCAGGTACTTAACTGCGCGCAACTGGAAAAGGTTTCCCCTGTGACACGACCGACTGTTATCAGAAGTTAACTAGGTTTGACAGCTTCCGTCAGAGTGTGAACATTATTTTATGAATGGAGTCCCACCGTTCGCCTATACCATGTAAGTTACGCGAACTCTGTACGTTACAGGTCTCAGACGATGATGCACTCACGACTCAAGAGATACGAATTTTCTTCTTTACGATAGCTCGTGCCCGATAATATCAAGCTCCGAGCTGGGCCACTTTGACCAGTCCATTTTGAGGACTCGGCGCTTCCACTGCATTCAAGATCAGTACGTTGAATGCCGGGGTCAAGAATACAAGGGATATAGAACCTCCGCCGGACCGATGGACTTGCATGGGACCAGATATCAATGGTACTTTCAAGATTTCGCCCCGGCCGTAGCACGGTGGAACAAAGAAGAGTGATTACTTATCAAATTCTGAAGGAACATAGAAGAACCAGCTCCCACCTAGATAGTGTCAGTCTCCCTGCGATGTCCTCTCTCCTCGACCAGATACGTGCACTTCTCATCGTCGATGTCGATTCCATGGATCCAGCCGTGGCGATTCGGCATACCAGCGATAGCCTCAAATTCGTAGACATGACCTCGAATCAGGCGATTGTGGCCGGAACTGCGACCCCAGAGCTGCTTGCGGAGGCAGTGAAATTAAGCAGCGGGGGGAGCATCGAACGAGTATTGGATGTTTTGGTAGGCTCTTTGATACGATCACGGATCCCTTGCCACTGATCAGGACAATTAATGCATATAGACCGTCCTTCTAGCGAAACGAGTCCTTCCATATCTCTCCGGGAATGTGCATGCTCAAACAAGCCCCAATGCTGGCTATAGCGTGGAGGGAACCGTAAACGAAGCTCGAAGAATCGTTACAACATTCGAAGAGTTGGATGTTCCACGGGAGAGGGTTTGCATAAAAATACCAATCACACCTGAGGGAGCGCAGGCATGCAAGATTCTCCAAGATGAGGGAATCCAAACACTTGGAACATGCATATTTGGGGTGGAGCAAGCCATCGCGGCAGGTTTGGCAGGCTGTGTGTACCTCGCACCATACTTCAACGGTAGGGACAATTCATGTCTTCAATGGGCCCATTTCAACGGTTATTTCGTCAACAGAACTGCGTGTGCATTTCGAAGACGGGCTATGGAAAGCATACAAAGTGGGCATAAAGGGAGAGGAACATCCAATGATTGACGTGATACGAACGATCGTGACGGCTTATAAGACTAAAGGAACCAAGACAAAGGTCATGCCAGCGAGGTGCGTATCATTTGGATAGACGATGAAGGGGACCATGAGTTCATCGATTGCTACAGTATTGTCACTGCTCAAGAAGTGATCGCACTCGCAGCTCTGCAGCCTGACCACATGACGTTGTCGGGCACCGTGCTCGATGAACTGACTAGTCTTCCTCCGGTGTCCATCGATCGATTCGATGATATTCTGAAACGGGAATTAACAGCCGAGGAATTAAAGAGTGCGTATGTCGTTGTCTCTTGAGAGTACCCTAACCGGTGACCACACACATAGCTGTCGAACAAGATTACCTAGCAGATGGAGGTAAATTGTTAAGGGAGGCATTTGATAGGAATGCAGAAATGGCGAGAAAAATGGAAGACGCGTTGTCCATCTTTGCAGATTGCGAGCAAAAGACAAAAACCAGCATCAAGGGGCTTTTGGTGTGATCGTATCTTCGAGGGCAGGAATGATGTGCTTAGTAAACGAGTCTAGGATGTGAGTAAGATACTCTGGAGTGTTCTGGTCCTGCATAGTACCCTCTAGGACGTCAAGGGTAAATGAAGGGGCGTATAGTGGGAAAAAGGGATGGTCGTAGGGAATTTCAGTGTTAACGGGTAATGGATTAGATAACTATATGCATGTTAGTGCCATGGCCGAATTTAAGTTGATGAGACTCACAGCAATAGATGTCAGATACGCCCAGGCTCTAGCTGCATTGGGGGAGTTGTAGCCTCCTCCGCCGAGCAGGAGCTTTTTCCCGGGAAAGGTCGTGAGAATGCGATGAATGTAATAGCCCATCGATCCAGGGCGATCAAGTGAAAGGGACCAGTTGAACATCGCCTGGGGGTCCTCCGATAACGCGTCAACGCCGCATTGAACTATAATGTGTGTTGGTGCAAATACTTCCGCGACCTTTTGTACAAGGGGAAACACAGCCATGTATGTTGAGCATGAAGCGCCAGGCTGGAGGGGAATAGAAAGTGTGAAGGGGTCAAACGGTGGTTCGATTTGGCTGGGCAGCTGAAGTGGCGCAAGAGGCGAGACGGGGAAGAACCCAGGCGAAGCATGATGAATACTGAGCGTTAGAACTGAGTTTTGCAAATAAAACGCTTGGGAAACCGCGTCGGAGAAATGTAGGTCGAGGTCAATGTACATGATACGAGGACGAGGGTGGTTGATTTCTTTGACACGCCTCATGGCAAGGATGGCCAGGACGCAATCAGCAACGTAACAGAAACCGGAGGCAGCCGATTTCTGTGCATGGTGGCGCCCGCCGTCCCAGCATATGGCGACATCGGTGATTTGCAGGGCCTTCACTGCAGTTAGGGTGGCACCTGCGACAAGCTGAACGTAGGATGGGAGACCTGGGAAGACAGGACAGTCGTCCGTGAGCCCATGCAGCGTCGATGGCAAAGCATTGTCGTCAAGGACAACGTCGAGGTAGTCATCGGAGTGATATTCACGCAGCTCTCGGGCTGTTGCCGGAACGGGTCGGACGACTTGAGCTGTTTTGAGAAGGCCAAGAAAATTGACAAGAGAATGAACGATTTTAGAACGATTTTTGTTTGATGGGAGACGCGATGCAGCCTCGACAAGTTGCGAACTGACGATGTAGACGACCATCTTCGTGGTAGTCGACGTTCAGGAATTTCACGATCACATGACTACCCTAGCTTACAGCCCGACCCTTCTCGTAGTATGTCACCACCACCAACTTTTGAGCAACATCCCAGTAAAAGGAGCGTCTTCCACTACCATAAGATATCAGTAGGGGATCCCCGGTTTTCCTATCCACTGCCGTCTTGGCATGCACCTTCTGTCGGATGCCATTTTTAAGTACCTTAAGTAAAAACAAGTAAGCTTCCCCAGGATCTGTCACCGCCCAATTTACATACAATATGAACTGCTACTTTCTCTGGAACCCAATGATAGCCTTCCGACTGGGTCAGCGCAGACCTCTCCGAACAATCAGCGTGGATGACTACGAGATCACCGTCGTTACTCGGACTCTTTTCTTGGTAGCCATGAGCTCGTTTCACTCCTTCTACTTACTTCCTACTAGGCTTGCTTGCTTTGTAAAAGTGGAACTAAGAGAATCCTGCTTGCTGCCTATTTCGGCGAGCACTGTGTACAATCATACCAAATCACTCTAGTAGAGCAATGCGAGTACTTTGAAATCAGCAGTCTAAGAGCATTTTAGTATCAGAAGCCTATCAGAATCACAAATGCGCTTCCCTTCTCGCCCATGCTTAAGCTTCACTTAACAAGTCGAATTCTTGTACGCCACCGCAACTTCTCCGAAAAGATACGAAGGCTGACTCTCTACGTATTGAATTATCCGATAGAAAGCCCAAAAGTATCGTCAGGCGCAGCATGCTATCTCGAAGGGAACGCATATACAAACGTAACTTATGTAACTGAAGTTGGTATTAAGTAGATGCGTTATACTTAACATGCTGCCATCATCAATTCATAGAGCCGAGGATAAAGTCCCGTACGGTCAATCGATGCTTCCCTCACGGACCAGAGTACCTAGAGATTTCCCTGAGAATGCAAAGAAGCCCCCTCCGGTGTCCCGCTCTCTCGCATTCGAATTGCGAAACAGCGAGAAGGCGGAGTTCAATCTTCTTAAAAATGCCGCAGAGTACAGGTCCGATGTTATGCAACCGGCTCAAACCGATTCGGTCTCAACTTGAAAGGCAAGTGGAACCAACCTCAGTAGTAATGAGGGAGTACGTAGTCTCCGGGGACGCGCTCCCCCCGTTGGCATGAGAAACATATGTTATTAGAGACACAGGTTTTGTAGTTAGTGTGAAGAATAAGAAGTCAAGCCTTTTTATGCGACAAATGAGGTTAGTTGAGGGGCCTAGATGATTGTTTTCCCGGTGCGAAAAAGTGGTCGGCGGCAGTAGTCCCGTTGGGGTGCGGACGACGAGTATATTGAGCTTCAAAGTCTCTAGAATGGTTGCCGTTCAATAGGACGGAGGCTGATCAACTTTTGGAAGGGACGTAGGCATGATTTACTACGTACTGCAAGAATGTACTTATGTATACTTAGCGAGCAGTTCTGGGGCGCATTCCAGTATTTCTCGAGCAAAAAAGGTGATATTAAATTGCCAGAGGAGAATCAAAGTTCAAAAGGTGTCAATTGAGTGTTGTTATAGAAAACACGAGTTATTTTTTTTTGATCGCGTCGCGATCTGTACATACACGTGGCTTCAGATCAGTCCGACGGTGTGGATGTGAACAGATGTGGATGCCAAAGCAATGCCAAAGTCGACGTTAAAACGTCAAGAGGTCTATGTTGATAAATGTCGGACATCAGTCAAGGATAATTTTGGTCCGTTACAAGCCAAGAAAGAGTAGGAAGAATTTATGTGCAGAACGTCGAACAAGTAGTGTCATTCAATGTATAAAGCGCCACCAAACATGTATTAGGTGCAATGGAGCAACTGAGGGCAAGTCCTCGTCGGTGAATTCGATCGACGCGACAAACTCGGAGAGAAGACGAGAACGGTTGTAACGTAGGAGGATCCGCAAAACACGCGCCGTCCCTGGATGTTTACGTTCCTCGATAGAAGAGCGGCATAGCGAAGAGATAATCAAAACAGGTGTGACCCTGTAAGTGTTGATAGGCTACCTGGTATCCGACTGTGCGACTACAATGCGCCCCATTGGTCACCGGAATTTGAGGGTGCGTTTGAGAAGAACGAGCAGCCGAAGAATAGCTGATTGATGTCGATACAGTCGATAGGTAAGTAATATCGTGTTCTCCAAGTTGGATAGACGTCACGGCGACTCGGCTCAACACGTGTCGACGTCGGTAGTCGGCGAGACTCTACAAGATAGTTAGCTGTCTGTCAGCGCGACGGACGTCGCAAATACGCTCGAGTTGGCACGCTGTTATTGCGAGTATTTATGCGATGCCAGTGGGCGCGAACGGGAGCAGGTGATCGGCAGAAGCCCTCCGTGGGAGAAAAATATGATCCCGAGGTCAAGAAGCGCAGTGGAACCTCCCGGGACTTTCCATTTTCGGCAATGGACACGCCACTCTGGGGGCGGGCGGACGGCAAAGGCCGGACACCAAGGCCAGCCTGGTCCAGGCGCGTGCCCATATCAAGATGCAAAGCGAGTCGTTGAGGGATCCGCCCGCCCATCTGCACCGCGAGCAACATGCTGGAATACAGTCGAATAACAGCCGTGTCCCGAAAAGAAAGGATATGCAGGAATATAGGCAAAATAATAAAGAAATAAGAAATTGTATTGGAGGCGTGTTTGTGCATGTTGGGACGCAGGCTTGTGACCAGTCTTGACCCTTCATCCTCTCCTCCTCTTCCACTCCCGTCCCTTCTCCACCGCATACCCTGTTCATTGTCATCCAGTATCCCCTCTGCCTAGGCCCTTTTCCTGCTCATCCCCCCGTCCTGTTTCCGTCAATTCTTCTTATACGACCACTGGCCACTGTCCGTGTCTGTCGAGACAATCTCCTGCTGCCTCTTCTGCAATGTCAACCCATGGACCCATAAACGGCGTAAAGATGTCTCGTGCGTCGCCCCATTTTTCTGCATCCACTCCAGTACTCACCCCGTATTCTCATACTTTCCTTCCATTTCCGGTCTTGTTGTCGATATATCGATTTCCATCGGTTCTTGTTTCCTTGTTCTACAGCTATCGATGATCCCCACAAAGTCGTCAAGGTCATTGCTTCTGAGGGCAAGTCCGGTGACACACGTGAACTGTCCTATTCCAACTGCAAGGTCATTGGAAACGGCTCTTTCGGTGTCGTTTTCCAAGCGAAACTGCTCGGCGTTCCCAAAGAGAGTGAAGATATAGCCATCAAGAAGGTTCTGCAGGATAAGCGCTTCAAGGTATATACTCTTCTATTCCCGTTGCTTCCGCCTGCCGAATGTCTCGCTTCCCTAGAACCGGGAACTGCAGATCATGCGGCTTGTTTCGCATCCGAATGTAGTCGACCTGAGGGCCTTTTTCTACTCCAATGGTGAAAAGGTGCGTCCCTGTTTTCATAATGTCAGCTCGCCGCTCATTGTACCGCAGAAAGACGAGCTCTACCTCAATCTCATGCTGGAATATGTCCCCGAAACTGTCTACCGCGCTAGTCGTCACTACGCCAAACTCAAACAGCCCATGCCCATGCTCCAAATCAAATTGTACATGTATCAACTTCTCCGTTCACTTGCCTACATTCACTCCGTTGGTATCTGCCATCGAGACATCAAACCTCAGAATCTACTTCTCAACCCTGCCACCGGTGTCCTCAAGCTTTGCGATTTCGGTTCTGCAAAGATATTGATCGCCGGCGAGCCAAACGTCAGTTATATCTGCTCCAGATATTACAGAGCACCGGAGCTCATCTTCGGTGCTACGAATTACACCACCAACATTGGTACGGCACATTTATCAACTTTGACTCTTGTTCGATGCTCACTGACGGTTGTTCTGTTTACAGACATTTGGTCAACGGGATGTGTGATGGCAGAGTTAATGCTAGGCCAACCGCTGTTCCCTGGTGAGAGCGGCATCGATCAGTTGGTGGAGATCATCAAAGTGCTTGGAACGCCGTCGAGAGAGCAGATCAAGACGATGAATCCCAATTATATGGAGCACAAGTTCCCACAAATTAAGCCTCACCCCTTCTCAAAAGTTCGTAAAGCATGTGACTCAAATAGAGTTGCTTGATACTGACATGATTAATGACAGGTGTTTCGGCCTCGCACATCCCCCGAGGCAATTGATTTGGTGGCGAAGTTGTTAGAGTACACACCTGGCGCAAGGCTCAGTGCGATAGAGGCCATGGTCCATCCCTTCTTTGATGAACTGCGGATCGAAGGTGCGAGGATGCCCAATGGGAAAGAGTTCCCGTTGCTGTTCAACTTTAAACGTGAAGGTATGTTCCGCGGACACTGTCCTCCAGATGTTGCGCTAATGACAAACTTACCAGAACTCTCTGTACGGCCGGATTTGATCCGTCAGCTTGTTCCACCACACTGTGAACCAGAGCTGGCCTCCCGGGATATCGTGTTAAACGGCTTTGTGCCCATACCATTGGAAGACCTAAAGATAACGCTGGACTGACGACGTGTGGCGACCTATACTCGTACCTTGCGTTTGATTTTCTCTTCATCTTCTTTTCATCCAGTCCAACTTTATATATATATCTTGAATTCAATGCCGAGCAGGAGATGTACACGATGTTGCAATGATTGTAGTATTGAAGCGCAATTCGTGATTGCGGTGTATTTTGAGGAATATGAAAACAAATGCAAAAAAACACCAGTATTTGACGAGAATTGCGACATGTGGCGTTGTGGTTGCACGAGATCACTGTGATCGAACTTCTACCACTTGACCCTACTTGGCCTCTATAAGTAAACAGCACACCTTATTTCTTACTTTCCCACCATATCCCGCCCCTTCTTCCTTCCCGACCACCATGGCGGCGAGCACGTCGTACGTCTGCGACACAATTCCCGCCGCTCGCCTCGCCCTTGACGCCAAGGCCGGAGATACCGCAATGTCGTCGCCGCCACCGAATGACCACGACGATGTACCCTGCCAGCAGCCAGAGCAGGAACTCCATGCAGAAAGCGAGCCAGAGTCGCCGCCGCCATTTCTGCAGCAGCCTCCCGCGAGAAAGCTCTGCGTGAGGCATCAGAGGATGGCAGATGAAGGAACGAATCTGAAGCTACAGCAGGTGCGTGTCTTTGAATGAAGACAGGGAACGACTACTAACTAGCAGCGTAGTCGCTGGATGCCCTACCGCTCGAGGACAGGTCGGCAGTCTCTGCAATCTGGTCCAACTTTTCATCATCATCCCACCCACGAAGGGCTTTGATTCTCCAAGGCCTGCTCACCATGTGCTGCTTTTCCCAACTTTCCCTTCTTACCGAACAACTTGCCCACCTCATCAGAATCGATCCGTTCACTGTTCTTCCCCGTGAAGTCTCTCTAAAAGTTCTCACCTATCTCGATGCAACTTCCCTATGTCGCGCAGCACAAGTCACCAAGCACTGGCGCAGCCTCGCTGACGATGACGTCTTATGGAGGGGCATCTGCGAGCAGCACATCGGTCAAAAATGCAGGAAGTGTGGCTGGGCGCTGCCTATCCTCGAGAAGAAACGAACATTTGCCAAGGCCTTAACGCCGCCGCCAAGTGTTTCGTTGTCGTCGCCGGAACAGAGAGCAAAGAGACCGTTGGAGGATCCTGCTGATATGTCCGAACGACCACTGAAACGGTCCAGGTCGGATGACGGCAGTGACTCGTCGACATCGGGAAATGAGTCTGCATGCGCGCTCCTTGCTCCTCTTGCCCCAGTATTGATGACCCAGGTCACGCGCCCATGGAAAGACGTTTACAGCGAGCGCATGACGATAGAACAAAACTGGCGACGTGGACGGTGTACGGTCCGCACACTCAGAGGACACAAGGACGGCGTTATGTGTCTGCAGTTCATGGAAACACTATCACATCCTGCATTCCCTGTGCTCATCACTGGTTCTTACGATCGTACAGCCCGAGTGTGGAATCTTGAGACTGGACTCGAGTTGCACTGTCTGAAGGGGCATACAAGGGCTATCCGTGCTTTGCAATTCGATGAAGTCAAGCTGATTACAGGGAGCATGGATTCGACGCTCAAAGTGTGGGACTGGCGACGGGGCAGGCTCATCAGGACGCTCACGGGACACACGGAAGGCGTTGTCTGTCTTAACTTTGACTCTAACGTCCTCGCAAGCGGCAGTGTTGACTCGACAATCAAAGTGTGGAATCTGAGGACGGGAGGTGCATTCACGCTGAGAGGTCACTCAGATTGGGTCAACGCGGTGAGACTTTGGGATTCCAACCCTTCGTCGACACCCTCTACTACCATGAAGAGTCCAATGTTCGATACCCCCGGATGCGCTGCGCCACAGATCGATCCAGGGAAGATGCTCTTTTCGGGGTCGGACGATGGCACTATCAGACTCTGGGATTTAACACAACGGGCCTGTGTGAAGATTTTCACCGGACATGTGGGGCAGGTACAGAGTCTCAAGTTGTTATTCGCCGATGATTGTAGCGGAGAAGAGGTGGAGGGTGACCAAGTCAAGGATGAGGAGAGTGAAGAGGCGCCGCAATCCCGGACCAGGGCAAAGAAGCCCATTCTAATCTCTGGAAGTTTGGACAACACCATAAAGCAGTGGGATATCGATACAGGGAAGACTGTAAGGACATACTTCGGGCATATCGAAGGCGTCTGGGCAGTTGCGAGCGACAAGATGAGGCTGGTCAGCGGCAGCCATGATAGGACTATCAAGGTTCGTTCTGTGTTTATCTCCAAAAATTTCATACTAAATTATCTGCAGGTCTGGTCGCGAGAAGATGGTAGTTGTACAGCTACACTCGTAGGGCATATGGCCGCAGTGAGCTGTCTCGCTTTGGGTGAAGACAAAATTATCTCTGGTGGCGACGATAATGACGTCAAAGTATGGAGTTTCAGCGAGTGAATCATACCATCTTCATATCACTTCCACGATTCTATTCACCTGCATTTATTGTTATATTTCGCTTTAGTTATTGCTGTCTGTGGTCTTGGCTTTCGCTGTTTTTACTTTCAATATTACATTATCGTCTACCAATACACATTAGTTTACGGATACAGAGGAAGGATATAGATTAGATACATAGATAACGCAAGCACAACTAGATGTCCATCATCGCCTCAAGAAGCAACGAGCATCGATATCGGTAATGAAAAGAAGCACTTTGAGGTGATAATCAATATGTAGTTCGGAAACCAAGCCTCCCTAGCTCTGGGGTGCGATGCCTACGCATACTACCTTCTTCAAGTTCGCGGTCTTTCGCCTCTTTGAGCAATTTTTGCTCGAACTTTGGATCATCTAGACGAATATTTCGCAATCGATGTTCCAGGTAGCGTAAATAGCCCAGCGAGCGATACCCTTCTAGATCTGGTGACTTATAATACAGAACTTCCTTGACTTTATCGATGAACCGTATATGTCGCTCAAAATTAATTAGCGTGCGACCCTCGCGTTCAATAGTGAGCCGATTGCTCTGTAGGACAGAGCCCAGATCTTGGATGTGAACATCTAAACGGTGTCAATAGGGTATAGAAGGAACATTTCGGGACGCACCAATCCAAGGGACACACCGTTCCCTTTCAAATAGCTGTGCGGGTTGCCCTAGGCTCTTATGATAAGCCTGATACTTGTACGCAGGATTTATAATGTTGATAAGCCCATCCATGGATTGCCGCTGGCGAGACGTCAACTGCTCTAGAGTCGTCTTCAAATGATTTTGAATGGTCTCTGATTGCAAGGCGGTGGCTATGGCAGCCACCGAAGCAAAGTTCCTCATTTTCAAGCATTCCTTTACACAATGATGCTTAGTATAGACCACTTGAGTGCAATTATAGAGCGATACCTGGCCTGTGTTGACGAAAAATACCAACGACCTGGTTCTTTCAGCAAGGCGATCGGAACGAATGATGGTATATTGGACCCAAAATTGAATTTCTTTATTAACCTTCTTGGCGGCCTCTACTCGGTTCTCCGTTTCGCGTGTGAGATAAATAATGTAGTCGGCTGGAAGAATGGCTCTGTATTTGTCACCCTCCATCAACGTCAATGCGATGGCCAAATGCTTAGGCTGCATATCTGAAGATCTTGGGATATCGCAAACAGGCGACTCCGAAATTGTCGCAGAAGCCGACTAGGAAGCTGTTAAGAAGTATCCAGTGACAAGGATGACCGTGCTTACTCTGGCATCGATAGCATGCAACACCTCCTTGGCCTTGTCGTTCATCGTAGAAGATCTTTTCACAGACAGGGCCGAGATACAAAATTCCTTCATCCGCGAGAGTAATGGGGCATCCACATAAAAATTACTGTTTGACACCCAATACAAGGTCAGTGCATAGACGCTGGTGTGATGTGAGCACTGTGTCTTTAATTAAAAGCCAGAAGGCCATACTTGTATTGAATGTCAACTCGATTGCGAGGATGCAATTGCTGATCAAGTTCAGCGTTATAGAACCGGCGCGCCAGCATGGCAAAAAAATTCTCGGCCAGTGTAAAATCCACCAACGTGGCTAGTAAAACGTCCCGATATTCGAGGTCCTTTTGCAGATCTTATAGAGTAGATGTTAGAGCTGATTCATTTCAGCGAGGAAGAAAGATGGAGCCATACTGTTCGTGTCGATGAGCCGTTCAACAAGGCCTTCGAGTGTACCAGAGCTAACAGACATAGAAGAATTCAGATGATATATAGCTTCACCCTGCGGCAATAGTGTCGTTTGCTCCAGAGATCGTAGACTTGAATCTCCAGAAGATTGACTGACAGCAGAAGATGACGCTTGTTCAGAGGATGGACTGCAATAAATAATATCCCCGATTTCAGGCAAATAAGCCGGACCAGTTGGAATATCTAATCGGGGTTTAGTACGACCGGAACGAGGAGGATACGTTGTGGTGGATGATGGGCGCGCACTACGCGGTATAGGGGAGGCTATCGTTCCAGGTGGAAAGGAGGAAGAGGACGAGGACGAAGGAGTATGCTTGCGGCTGGAAATTTCGGATTTCTCCTGTATCTCAGGCGGAGAAGGGCCCGTTGATACAGGGAGCGCTCGATTCTTAGTACCACTATTCGCAGTGGACTGACGCCTGAATATACTACGTATGGGAAATCGTTCTGGAGAAGCTGCTACCCTATGAGTAATAATCAATATAAGATAAGTGAAACTTGCCTGCAGCTGGGGTCAACCCCCGAATGGACAAAAGCTTCTCCCTAATTTCTGTCATAGAGGGTCTCGCTTGAGGTGTCCCATTCCAGCAACGCTTCATCAACGCCCAAAGGTCGTCATTGAGGCCACGGGCAGTCACGTCGCGTCCAGGTCGTTGTGGAGACCTTCCTAGATAGACTTCATGTTGCACAACAGCGTCCCCTTGGATATGGCTAAATGGCAGATCGCCTGACAGAATTTCGAGAGCCACCATGGCGAATGACCAAACGTCTGAGAAGGTCGATATCGTGCCGCCGGCACGTAGAAGTTCGCAGGCGCCCCATCTCGGGTTGATCGTCGGGGAGGAAGTCATCCCCTTCCCACACTAAGGAAAGGAAGAACATATCAGGACAAGATGGTCCTCTGGTATGTTTCTCACTTACGTCTTCCAAAAACTTTGACATCCCGAAGTCAGACAGGCGGGGCATTCCGTCACGCGAAATAAGTACATTAGCCTGAATGTTCAAATATTAGTTGTGATCTCTGGTGTGGGAGAAGAGAACGAACACCGTGTAGGTCTCCATGTATAACTTTTTCTTGGTGAAGATACTCCATGCCTTAAGATATCAATGAGTCATGGCATGGAGAGGAGCTTACGAAAGGGTTACCTTCTGCAATTTCGCTCAGGATTCGTAGTCTGTCCACTTCTGGGTTCTTCTTAATAAAGTCATTGACGGTCCCATTATCCATCCATGGGCTGACCTGTCCGAGTTGTTCATGTCAAGTGTTGTTTAGGAGGGAAGCTGCCCTAACACGCACAGAGTAAAGGTCATCGTCAATACGTAGGAATCCATATCTAAACACATCAGTAGGTGGCCCGATGAGACAAAGAAAACTCGCTGACAGAGGAACTACATTTTTGTGGGTCAGACCCCTCCAAATGGTAACTTCTCTCTCAAACCGCTACGATTTTTGTTAGGACACCAAATCCTTTTAGAGTAAAATTCCGGTACCCACTCTTTGCACGTCTGGGTTTCCGCTTTCAGCAATCCTTGGGAGTCTGACCGACACCTTTTGAATAGTGAATATCAGTAAATTTTTGAGAGAGAATCGGTGGTTACAGATTCTTTGTCCAGCCATTCGCCTATTCGAGGAAAGTTAACGGTTAGCAGAGGACAAAAGTATGAATGGTCGCTTACCTTTATAAATATCGTTGTACGTTCCTCGAGCAGCGATACGCCGACTCGTAATAGTTACTTGTCCCGTCACTGTATGAAGTATGAAAACAAGAACAAAAGGCCTGTGAGACTAACTCACAATCTTCCATAGGTGGCAGTTTGGCGGTACGCTCGTGAATTTGCCATAGACCATATCTGAAGTCGCGCTGCTGATTAGGTTCCAGCTCGGAATCACGAAGTTCCTGACAACAAAGCAAATGTCGATAAGTGGGAGGTGAGAAATTGGCGTGTCATGCATACATTCTGGAGGGACACCATGACACCTTCGATTTCCGATGGATGTGCTTCTGTAAGCGCCCTCATATCTTCAATGCTGTTGACAATTCGTTCAAGCAGCTCGCGAATTTCAGCTCTATCACGTTCTTGGATAGCTCTGGTTTCCAACTGCCCGCGAGCCAAATGCAAACCTAGTTGTATCTGCAAGATGTTATTGTCAGTATTAAAGGTCTGTTTGGTAAACGAGTCATGCACGTTGATGTTTTGCATAGCCATATCAATGTCCCGATGAAGAGAATCAATTCCTTGCTTTATCTCGCCTTGTTGGACGAAACTTCGTAGTTGGTTTAAGCGTGCCCAGTCGTTGACTTTCCTGTGGACGCGCTGAACGATGCTGATAGAAGTGGTAAGACTATAGAAGCGAACAGAGCAAGCGACATACGCTGACACCTCATCTACCAACTCCAAGGGTCGTTGACCTTCTAAACCCACTGAGCTATCTCTCAGCGCCAACAGTAGGACGACACATCGGTTACTGATGTCTTCGCATTGTTGCTGGTGAAGAACTGTTGATGGGTGTCGGTGATGAAGATACTGGGAGCCTTACCCTATACAATTTCACATTTTCTAGGTTCTGATAAGTAGATTGCACTATACAAGATCCATAGGTTAGGTAAAACAGACTGAGCAAGAAAATAACCCACAGAGATTGACACCAACATGTAAGCCAGGAACCCCTACACCTGTCAATAGATCCAGTATGCTCATGGGAGGAGTGAGGGGAAACGAGGAAGGGTGATAGTCATCACAGCAGCGACGGGACAGCACTCCTGCTAGTGCCTGCCCGGGAACTTGAGTGCCTAACCGATCAATTGAAATTGAAGTTGAAGGCTGTGCTTTTACATAAATGATTCAATTTTGCTTAATTCACTGACAGGAAGCTGGGCTTTTCATGCAAAGAATGCAACATTGGCAGGCGGCATGCAAGTAGGGTATCTCGGCGACCACACACGGCATCATATCCGCGGGTGTATCGGTACAATACCCAAAATAGGCTTTTCCAGCCAGGGCATTGTTCTAAAATTGACATTGGATGCTGTCCAAACTTGCAGATAAGCAGTTGACGGTCCACATCCCAGGTTTCGCTTTAGTGATACATTGTCAGACCATTATGCTGGTAGCGTGGCCGAGTTGGTCTAAGGCGTTGGATTTAAGTTGTCTTGATTCCCAATGGACGTTAGTCCGCGCGAGTTCGAACCTCGCCGCTGCCAGAGGCTGTTCTTTTGTCATTTTCAATGGAAAGAAACTTCGTGACCGACGCACCGAGCGGCGAGCACTGAGTCAAGACGCAAGACTAAATATTGGACGTAACTGGACTATGCAGTCAGCAAGACTTGGACACTACTTTTACTGCTGAAAGCATCCGGCAACGAAAATGCTGTCGCAATCTCGGGCAATACGGCTGCGGATATTGAATGGGGTGACTAACGGCTTGCCCTAACTAGACTTTCTGGAAGCGCTTGCAATAGTTACAAAGCATTGAGATGATTATATGGTCAGATGCTATACGAATTCTGTATTACGATCGTTTACACAATCAAAAGAGCTAGCGTTGCGCCTGTCAGTTTGAGTGCTGTAATAGCTATGAATCGGGACCTACATCATTGATGTTATCCTGACCTCCAGGTCCTTGACGGACTCTATGATTCATAGCATTCGTGAAAAGGCCTTGCACAGGTTCAGAATCAGTATTACTAACCTCCGCGTTGGTTTAAATTCCTCAGGTGTGGGGTCCTCACCCCAGAAGCTGCCAAGCGAGCTCTTTCCACCAGGCTCAGTCCTTACCCGTCTAAGGTACGAGATAAGTAGTCATACAAAAGGATGGCTTGGGGAAAGACTACACACCTGCTGGGTTTGACGGTCGATGCGAATGGGATTCCATATTCTTGTTCTTCCTCCACAGGCGCTGCGGAGATGGGATGTTGGGGCGTTTCAACCTAGCAAGGGACGAAACGTATGGGTCAGATTCCGATGGATAACGAACCAAAGTGAAGGAATATTCACCTGCTGTGACTGTGACTCTTTTTGCGGTGCTGAGGCTAGAGCATCATCCTGTTCCTGGAAGTCATTGCCGAAGATGTCGGTATGTGGCCCACCAGGGACGGTTCGTACGCGACGCGTAGGTTTGAACGCGTCAATTTGCTCTAAGCATGATTAGATGAAAAGAGACGCGAGTTCTTGGGCTATGAAACGCTCACCAATGGCTGGGGATGCCGAGGGAGATGCTGCGGCTTCAGTGGCATCAAGCTGGTTGAGTGGCGGAGAGAAGGTGCCAAAGGTCGCGTAACCTAAGACGCGTCAATGAGGGCAAAAGGGATAGATAAATACCACTCACGAGGTAGCTTTTGAACATTGGCAAAGTTGGTATCCACAGTGGTACCGGTATACCTGCATATATACAATGAACATCCCATGGGAAAGAGAGTGGAGCTGTGTCTACTTGAGGAACTCAATAAGAGATCGTTTCGTAAAGATGATATTGGTATTATCCCAGTCGAGCATTCCTGACAAAATCATGATGAATGGAATCAGGACATAGGTATCGACAAAGGATCTAACCGAGGTTCGCAGGCCAGTCCTTTTCTTTTGTCGCATCGATGGCAACGGAAGGCGTGAAGCTAAATGGCAGTTAGAGAGCTTAAACGTCGGTGAGTTCTGTCCGTACGAGGTAGACATTCTGGCAGTAAGTGAGGCTAGTGTCGTTGAGTAGCTGAGGGTAGTTGACAAACGTAGGTTTGTTGATCCAGTGACCGTCGCGACTCGTGACGTGACCTCGATGTCTCTTAGACCGCTTCAGCTATGCTTGACTCGAAGAACCTTTGCTACCCATCGTATCCTTCCCTCGGCAGCGTATACAGATGCTCACAATCCAAATAATCCAGCTACGACGACGACGCCCCACACAATCTCTGTAGAACAACGATATGCTCTAGACAGCGCACTCAGAGTCGACCAAGCTGGGGAAATTGCAGCAGTTTCGATTTATCAGGGCCAGATGGCCGTGCTAGGGCGGGATGCAAAGTTGAAACCAATGCTCCAGGTTTGTAGGTCTCACTGACGTGCTTTATTGCTCGTCTTTACGCGTTGTGTAACCAGGAAATGCTGGATCAGGAGAAAAAGCATATTACTGTGATGGACAAGCTTCAAGTGCAGCATCGGGTCCGTCCTACTATTTTGACAGAGGTGGCAAGGGTTGCAGGATTTGGACTGGGTGCAGCGACGGCTCTCATGGGCAAAGAGGCCGCCATGGCCTGCACAGAAGCCGTCGAAACCGTCATTGGAGAACACTACGACGAGTAGGTGCCCTTCTACATGTCTCGTTGGATGCGCTCAACTCTACTTGTACGCAGTCAACTAAAAGAGATGGAATCGTTGCCCTCAGATCATCCCAGTGTGCCACTATTGAGAGATGTGATACGAGAGTTTCGTGATGATGAGCTTGAGCACCTTGACACCGCTGTCCAGAACGATGCTCAAAGGGCGCCTGCGCATGCTCTGCTGAGTGCGATTGTCGGCACCGGTTGCAAAGTGGCCATTGAGCTTTGCAAGAGAGTTTAATAACTTGTAATCATACGTCTATACAGCCAATATCATCTTCATTCCGGCTTGATGGACAATGCTTCTGTCTTCAATGCTCCCCCCCACTTCCAGCGCGACTAAGAAAGGCCAGTCAGCAACGATACAGCAAAGAAGAAAGGATTCCGCGAACATCCGTTGACGAGGCCAGCAAGTAGATGGCACCTGGGAACAAGATGAAACCCAGGACGCCCGCTCGGATGTTGGATGGTGTCCAGCGGAATCGTAGATAATTAGTTTCGCGCTGAACACTGAGCGTCAAGGTAAACCGGTCACTAATGTTCCAGTCGGACTCACATAACGGTCAAACCGCTCAACAGCAGGATCAATGAACTGGGAAAATATTCATTGGCACAAGACAAATATTCAAAACAGATATTACCTTGTAGGGACCTGTAGAATATTGAATACGGCTCAATATATGCGAAAGGACATCCTTACCGTGACCTGCCATGGTGAAGAGGATCAAGTGTGACTTTGTTTGTTCCTTGTTTGTTCTTCCTCTTCTTCTTCTCACTCTCATCTACTCAAACGACACATGGCATATAATCGTGAATGGGACAAAGGCAAGGACACTTGGGCAGATAGCGCCCAGTGGTCTGGAGCAAATGTGCACCCAAGAGAAGATGACCATTTTGGCGACGGCAAGCGACGAAAATTTAACGGCGGGGTATGTGTTTTGCTTATCTTCCTTTTTAATCTCCTCACTACTTTCTACAGGGATATCAAGGCTACGATGCCTACTCAAATTATGAGGAGGCGGCCTATGACAGCACTGCTGCTCCACGCCCATCCGCCCAAGATTTTGGACAGCCACGCAATGCGGCTGGAGGATTTCCCAAGAAACGCTTGCAGCCCTCTGATCCCAGCCCTCACGTTATCTTTCTTGGCCTCGATACGGACTTCACAGAAGCTGATGTATGCCAATTTTACCTGCTGTCTGACACTCGTCTTATCTTTTTATTCGCAGCTTCAGGCATATCTTTCTTCCAACGGATGTAGCGTCGAGACAGTTACCATCATCCGAGATAGATCAACAGGCACTTGCCCATTCGTATTTCCTTTTGCGCACACATTGACATAATTCGTCGTCGGGTTTTCAAGGTACTTCAAAAGGATTCGGTTTCGCCCAATTCTCTTCAACGGAGCATGCTCGGCTGTTTGTGGATCCTCTATTTCCTTACATCCAAGTGCCACCACCTGCATCTCATGGCGCAACGGCTGCCGCTGCATTCTACAAGGCCTTAGAGACAGGTGCCCCGCACAGTGGGCGAAGAGTCAAAATTGACTATTCCCAAAGCGCCACGCCTCACGAGAAAGGTCGTTTCAATCGTGGAAATGTCAATGATGGTACTCGTGATATCGGGAACTCTCAAGCAGCTGTTTTGTTGTTCCGCGGTCTTGATCCTCTCTCTGGCCCACAGGCCATTCATCAGGCGATGAGATCGTCTTCCGGGCCTGGTAAAGAGGGTGCTAAGGGCATGCGACGAATTATCTTGATCAAGGATCGAGTCACCATGGCCAGTTTTGGCTTTGCTTTCGTGGAGTTCACCGATGTACAGGCAAGTTGTGTTGTCATGTGCACTACTCGAAGGAGGTTACTCATCTTTGTCTTTAAGTCGGCTTCGATAGTTCTTGCCGCGACCATGTCACCTCAGATCCATCCGTCCGGTTTTCGCATATCGGATCGACCGGTGGCTGCTTCTTTTGCTCATCCCGACTCATTCCAACCTATTGATAATGTAATGCTGCGTGATGATGCCTGCATTCCATCTTCCCTAGTACTAGGAGGTGTCGAAGGCACTTGGGTCAGGTATTGGGATGACAGCTCCACTTTGGCTATGCTCGAGTTTCAGGTTGCCCAGCCTGTACCGACAGTACAGACCGTCAAGGAACGCAAAGAAAAGAAAAAAGCTAAAGGTCATATACAAATCTGTACACTGATGACCATCTTCATCTTATTGACAGTATCTTGTAGACTCGACGGTCCAACGTCTATCGGTTCAACCCGCTCCTTCGTCGTTACCTGTTTCCGATAAACCCGTTACTCTGAGTTTCAGCAAAGGTCCGGCTAAATCTGCAGGTAAACCGAATATATTCGCTATCAAAAGTCTCCTTTTTAACGCAATACACAGCATCTGCTGTCATGAAACCCGTTGCCTCAGCTTTCGCGTCTGATGACGCAGACGACGACCAACAGGACGAAGCTGAAGACCTACTGAACGCCAGCTGGAAAGGCAGGGATCTCCTCTTTCCATTCATCACTATGCTAACCCGTCGTAGCCGGATCATCTAAACAGCCCACGCTGATCGTAAGCAAGAAGGTAATGTGAACAGAATCTGTTGCGCACCACGTCGTTGTCCCTTTTATAACTGAGGTTGCGATGACCAGACTGCCAGCAATATCAACAAATGGAATCAAGTTCAGGAAGAACTCTCCCAAGATGTTAGTACTCGACCGACCCCTGCTCTGGTGACGATTATCTTTTGGCTCTCCTTTGCCACCTTTGGAATACCACGGTTCTCACATTCTGGATACTATACATGCAGGCCACGACATCCACTACTGATGCTATTGGGTCCACCGCGCAAGCATCGAGTGTACCCATCAAAGGCAATACGACACCGACCCCGTCCCCGGAATTCGAGTTCTCGGACGTCAGCGCGATGAGCTGTCTTCTCTGCGCTCGACAATTCAAATCCGTGGATCAGTTGAAACGCCACAACAAGGAATCAGATTTGCATAAGGCTCGCGTCCTTCAACCTGTGTACTGTCTGTTGTTCTGTGACTGGGCTGACCATCGTCTTTTTTGATCTTTCCCCCGGAATTCTTCTATCAATTGGAAATGAACAGAAAAATCTCAAGGATTCGAACTTGCAAGAAGTTGCCCGGCAGAAGGCCAAGGCTCGACAGGCAAACGCAGCCCCGAAATATCGCGACCGCGCTTCCGAACGGCGAATACTTTTTAACCAACCTGATACTCCCATGCCGGAGAAGGACAGTGGACGGGCGGCAGCACCCAAACGACAAGTTGAAGGACCACCGGCACCGCTGCCCCCACCGCCGCCGCCAACCAACCCAGGCGAAGATAGCAATAATGTTGGCAACAAATTGCTCAAGATGATGGGCTGGACGGAGGGAACTGGCTTGGGAACGAGTGGTGAAGGCCGAGTTGACCCAATGTCCGTGTCATTCATGTCATTGATTGATTCTCTATTGATATCTATCCTAGAAAAACTGCTATCTATGTGGAAGGTGCCGGTCTAGGCGCCAGCAAAGGCAAAGACATTGGCAAACTTACAGAAGGTTACTCAGGCTACGTCTCTATGGCGCAGGACTCTGTAGGTGGTTTAGAATACTTTCATCTCAGCTGACTCAATTTGATATAGGCACGAGAGCGGTATGGGAGCTAACCCAGATGTCTATAAGTGTCCATGCTCTATACATTTTTTCGCCGGGAGAATGTTTTTGTGTGTAATAATTATATATACCAAAGTCATTTACTACTACCAAATCGAAGGAATGAGCGTGTGATTTGTGAAACGTAATTCGTAATGGGTAACTTATGCAAAGGCTTGCAGCGCTAGAGCCAAACCGCCGAGACCGGCAACAGCCATCCCAACACCATTGCTCAAAGCTCCATTGCTGCCGCTCGTGCTGCTGGCAGAGGCAGAGGCGGATCCAGAGGCAGCGGATCTGGAAGCAGATGAGGCACCAGAGCTCAAAGCACCGGTTGAGGAAGCGACAGAAAGTGTCGAGGTAACGACGGAGGAAGTTGCAGAGACAGAGACGGTCGAGGTGCCCTGCTCGACGGTCATGTATGTTCCCTAAGAAAGGCGTCATGGGTTAACCAAGCAGCATGAAGGGTGGCTATAAAGATACATACAGCAACAAGGGAACCCATGCCGCTTTCCTGTAGTCATAACAAGAAGCATAAACGGATGAACTTAAACACTAGCGATTATATGAAACTTACAGACAAGTACGAAGACAAGTCGAAGGTGGAAACGCCTATGTTCTCGGTGAACCCATCAGGGGAGGTGAAAGTCGAGGGTTGTTGGAAGAATAGGATGACATAACTGCAAGATACGATTAGGCGCATAAAGGATGGGAGAGGAGCAACGAACCGATGAGCTCCACTCCCTTCTGCCGGAGCTGGGCCAGCATACGAAGTAATGGCGGTAGCAGAAGAATTGGAAACGGCGTCGTCTAATAACACATTTAAGCAAACGTTTGTCATACTCAAGATGAAACGTAACTGGAAATGGTGTCTCCGTTGACCAACCAGTGCCGAGTGACCTGGGCGTTCTTGGTCCCAACGACGTCAGCGTCGACCATGGCAAGCGTGAAAGTGCCGCTGAGCGCGACCGTCGAGTTCGCCGGGGTAATGGTGACAGTAGGAGCAGTGCCGACCTCTGCAACCTTTGTCAGAGAAATTGACTATATGCATATTGAAATTGTACGTACGGTCCTGGCTGAGAGCCTGACCGGGCGTTATGTCTCCAACACCTAGAGTTTTGTCAGTATATAAACGAGGCCGTGCTCGCCGTTGACCGAACCTTGAAAGTTGACAGTAAGAATGGCGCTGGGGTCGAAAGACGACAGTAAGTCGGGCACAATTTCAGATTGGGTGAAATGGGCCTTGATGGCGGCAATCTGAAGGGCGGTATCATTGGAAGACTGAGAAGCCACAAAGGGAAGAAGAGAGAGCGACAAAAGGACAGGGAGGGAAATCATGGCAGCAAAAGGTGGTGGTGGTATGAGAAAGAGAAAGGTTTTAATTTGCTTGGCGACCCGTGACAGACGCGTGGCGGGCATATTCCGCCGCCAACCCGAAACATTAGATAAAAAATACTATTCTATGTGTGGTCCGTGATGTGAAATGCAATGCGATACAGATACAATATAAATGACAATTCTGAAAGCACCCATGAAAGCTTTTAGTATAACACATAGATAGCGTCACCCGTCATCGTTCACTGGAATCCTCTGAGCCTATAGTCGTATCTTCTATCGAGCCAATTTCAGACATGGGCGGCAGAAGGGGAGAGCTCAAAAGGTCTGCATCTGATATCGACGATGGAGCCTTTCGTCTTCGTCTCCGTTGGGAAACAGTAAACGTCGGTGACGACGGTGTAGCAGGTGGTTCGAAACCACTCGATGCTAGGCGCGCCAGAAGATCTCGAGCCAAGTCATCGGGGTTGCCGTTCAGATCTAAGGACAGTGGGGCATTAGGGCGAGTTTCCGCCGCGCTTGGCCGTGCCCGACGATTCTTTCGTGTCCCCACAGTGTCACCGTTCCGCAACTTCTCTAGTAGACTGTCCAGAGCATCGGTGCCCTGGTTCGACATCTCCATAGCCTTCTCGCGATTCAACCTCATTGTTTCGGCAGCCTGTTTCCGCTTGGCTGTTGCAAGTCGTTCATCCGCCGCAGTTTGATTCTCAGTTTTGCATTTCTACACCAATGGCAGTCAGCAAAGCCTTTTCAGAAACCAGAAAATGGCATGCCTTGTATGACGTGACAAATGTTTTGAAGATACCATAAAATTCAGAAGAATTCATGTTTCGATTATCTTCTTCACCGTAGTAGCCAATGACCTCAGTGAATGTCGTGTCTGCAAGCCGTACTTCGTCTACTAGGTCGTCCACCTGTATCTTGGCTTTGTTGATAAAGTTCCACATCTGTTGGCCGTATCGTTCTGTTTGATCGATACGGGCAAAGTGTTCTTCTAGTTCTTCACGTATTACTTTAAGACCGTCCCGGAGATCGCCTAGGCCTTTACGAACTTCTTGAAGATTGACTGCCAGGAGTATTGAGAAAATACAACAGCGTTTGCAAAAAATGTTCGTAGCATACCTCTATACGCCTCTGCGGGCTTGGAGAGTTCCTCGAGGAACTGTTCCATGTCCGGGAAATGTTTAGAAACCGTGCGCTCCAAGAAGTGAAGTAGAGTGGTGTTGTTTACTGATTTGGTATCAACCAGCTAAAGGCTCCCATTAGGCGATTGTTGAGGGCATCACAAACGGATTTACCTTGTTGATACTGCTGACACGGAAACCAAAAGCGCCGCCCTTCACACCGGTCCCATTCATGTAGTTACCAATCAGAAGAATGAGCTATTGAGTATCAATCAGAGCAGTAATCAGTCAAACAGCGAGCAGCTTACACTAAGCAACTCCTTGAAAGCTTTAGCGCGGAGAAGAGCATCTCCCGCTTCTGAAAGTTTCCGCGCACCCTAAGTCATAGACTAAACAAACTGTATCCCGAATAATGCAAGACTGAAACAGACCTGATCCAGCAGCGACCAACGTTCTTCAAATGCACATTTGTACAACATGCCCTCAATACGAGGCCCCAAACGATCAATTTGTATCAGTTTGACCATGAGACGGTCCGAAGGATGAAGCTCAGCAAGTTCCTCCGGCCCCGAGTTTCGATACACGTTCAACTTTCCGACCTGTTCTGGGGATGGTAGTACCCGTTTCAATTCACTCAAGAACACCTGGGAACACAGATCGTGATCGAAATGCTGAATTTTGCGAGCAATCTCCTCGGGCTCAAGTTTTTTAACGCCCTGAATGAGGATTTCTGACTAAGAGGTAAGAGTTGTGCGTCAACAACTATACATCATAAGCTCACCAACTCTTTTCTTGGTTTCGACATCCAGAACACTCTTCAGCTCGGCACGTTTCTGCCGGGCTAGAGAATAAATGTCAGAACAACGACTGTAGTAGTGAGAAAAATGGCTTCATACCCATCAGATTGATAACCAGCTGCTTGGCCTTAAAGTCTTCCTCCATCTCCATCCATACACCATCAATCTGGAGTTTCTTCAGCATCTCGTTTTCCTTTTCAGGCTCCTCGTCATTCCACAGTGTCTTTGAAACTTGCTGATGAGGAAGTTTGTCCCATTGCAGTTGCTTCATCTTGGTACTTGGTGTGATAGGGAGATCTTTGCGAGCAGAGAGCAGGGCGTTAAGGTTTGAACCTAGCAACATTGAGGCCCGCGTAGAATTAGGAGGGGAACTCGGGTTAGAGGCTAGACCTCGTCCTGGAGGAGGCGGAGGCGGAGGCGGAGGTGGGGTCATTCCGGCAAAGCCAGGCGGAGGCGGTGGGGGAGGAGGAGGAGGAGGAGGAGGAGGAGGAGGAGGAGGGGCATTTTTGAATCCAGGGGGCGGCGGTGGCGGCGGAGGAGGAGGAGGAGGCGGAGGCGGAGGAGGCGGCGGGGGAGGAGGTGGGTGTGCGTCACTTTCTTCCTGTAGGGTTGGAAGAGGTGAAGATGTTGGGCCTCCGCCAGAGGAGGACACCTGGCGGCTTTTGGCCAGGAAATGCTTGCTGAGCTGTTCAGCCAACGAACCAGGCGCCGGCGTCCGTCCGTCAGCAGAAACGTGAGAACTGATAGAAGTTGAGGGTGTATCTTCAGATGAATTGTGTGATCCTCGCACTGACCGATCGCCCTCACTCTCTTCCCCATTCACGTTAGAGTGGTCGCTCGACTCGCCAGCATCTTCAAAGTGTGGCGGAAGAAGATTGCTACTCTTGTACGGCGCTCCTAAACCTAGCAGAGGTCTATCTGTACGCCTCGGTGAACCTCTTGCACTTCTTGAGCTCGACAATTGGCCTTCCATCGGGGAATACTGCGCACGTAGGATCAGGTATGAGCACAGTAACAAAGACATCGCTTACAATCACGACGCCAGCAGCCAGCTGGTGCTGTATTTGCTCATCTGCATCTTGATCGTCTGCGTCCATAAACTGCGAGACTCTTCCGTTGCCATCCTCCGATGATTTGGGCCCACCAGTCTTGGACATCCTACGAACAACATTTGAACGGCGCAATCCATTTTTACGTGGTGTTGCATCCATATCATCCTCCTCTTCATCCCCCTCTCCCCCACCGGGACCAGTTCGGCGATTCCTTCCCTCTCGACCCTCAAGAATACTGATAGTTTTGGTCCGTTGCCAATTTTTCTCGAGTGTTTCCACCAAAGTCTTGCGATCCATGCCACCATTGTCTACGATGGTTTCGACACCGCCTTGGCCAACCTCCTTCAACATCTTGAACAACTCCATGATCTGCCATTCTAGTTGGGCGACTGTCTGCTCGTATCCAGCCTTCTGAGTAACAAGTTGGCCTTGAAGTCGTGTTGTTGTTTCCCGAGAGACATTCAGCTTCTGCTCAGCATGTGCCAGCTTCTCTTTCAGCTGCCCAACTAGGCCATCGTGTCCTTGAGAAATTTCGTCCTCAAGCGCTTCTTTTTCCAGCTTCAAACGCAATGCCTCCGCACGAGCCTTGTTCGCTTCATCCTCAACAGTTTGGTAGCGGTCGGCCTCGTTGAATTGCGCTATGATGCGTTCCACTGAGTGTCCAAAACGCTGCTCGGCGCCGGCCAGCTTCTTGTCCATCACAACATCGGTCACTAGCGAGTCGAGAAGCTGGTAATAGTGCACCATCGGTGGACCTTCTTCTCGAATCAACAGCAAATGCTGCATCATGGACAAGAAATAGTCTCGGGCTTTACTTTCTTGAACCTTGGCATAAATTGCATTATAAACATCCAGAGGGTTAGTAAGGTCGCGTAGAATCTCTTGATCCAGCCGGTCTCGGAGTTTCTGTTCGTCTTCATCTAAAGAATTTTGCAAGAGCCGTAATTGAATGTCTATAGTTGGAACGTTGAAATTTCGACAGAACTCAAGAATACGCTGTAATCCAGCAGCCTCCATTTGCGAACGATGATGGAGTCTGAGATCCAGATCATCTACGAAGTCGAGGACACCTCTAAGGAGTATCAAAGTTGATAACTGTGAAGCTTTAGTAAAACCCAAAACAATTGCTTGGATACACGTACAGCATATTCATTGAGGTTGCTGTCAAGACCACCGGCCTTCTTGACGTCTTCGCTTGCACCAACCAAACTACCCATCTTGCCTCGTCCAGACAGAGATTGCTCCGTTGATTTGAACCAGTATTCGTATGGTCCTCCACTCTCATTATTTGAGGAACTGAGAGTTTCCAATGCAGCGACGACAAGCATGTGCATTTGGCCGTCATTCCAGTAAGTCACAAATGATAACAAGTCCAACAGAAGCCTTCGCGTGGGGATATGAGGAGTGTTGAGGGAGGACGCGACTTGCGTTACGATCAGGTTGTGCGTCAGAGCCTCTGCCGTCGCTGACTGTCTCTTGGATTAGCAAACTTTTTTAAAAACTAGATAAATACCACTTACGGCGTTGTTAAAGATTTGTTTGAGACATTTGACGATTTCATATTCAAGATTGATGTCGTTGTCTCCTCTGAGTCGCCATCAGATCACAAGCAGAATGAATAGGTTCAGTAAACCCACCTGGATGACCCTTTGCGACTAATATGCATAAGCGTCTGTGCCAGGACCGATGTTCCTTGTATAGAAATGAAGTGTTGAAACCAGCTGTTTTAACGTCAGTACACTGTTGATTGTAGATTGACAGAATTGAACGGACCTCAGTTCTAAGCTACGCAATGATACCTGAAGACTTCCGGCTTGCTTTGGCGTAATGGTTTTATTCAAAAACTTTTGAATGTACCACTCTGGAGTTTCGCTGATTACAGAGGCAGGCTGGCCTAACTCTGTCTGTCTTCGCGTCTGGTCGTCTCTCTGCTTCTCCTCTTTCCGTCGAATTTGCCAATCATTATATACCATATGCCATTTCTGATCAATCGAGAGGTCCGGCATGCCCGCAAGGTCTCGAGTACGTTTAACCTTATCGAACAGCGCTTCGATCTCCTCGTCGGTGCCCGGTCGAGATAACTGTGCATCGTCTGAATTGTTATGCCGATGAGGATGATAAAAATGATTGAGAGACGTCCCTTCAGAGGAAAGGGATGAGTATTTGGAATGTCTTGTTCCTTCGGATCGCGTTGTGGCGGAAGACATTGGGCGCATGGTCCCAGTAGACGCTGAGGCTGGCATGGGTGCAGAGCCATTCGCAGGAAACTGGCCAAAGTCGAGCATATGCCCCGAAGATGAGGAGGCTTCACTACGACGCATACGGGCAGTTTGAGGTGTATAAAGCTTGTTCCCGGAAGAGGTTCCAACAGAATCGTTATACAGGGTGGAAGAGTCAGAAACTGAGAAGGTGCTGGGTGATCCTAAACCATGATCTTCATTGCCTCTGTCGCCACCTGCCCTGCTCCGAGTCATGCCAAACTTGTTGAATTCGGTGCCATTGGTTGTTAATGTCGGGTTGGTGATGGGTGCTGAGATATATGGGCCCCCACGGAGCCCCTGCGAAACGGTGCCGACCGGAAGGGGTGAGCTAGGCGGGGGACCCAGCTTATCGTAGGGAATGGAGCTCTCGCTAAGTTCCTGAGTGGAGGATATCGAAGATTGACGAGGCTTTGTCTTCCTGCGGCCAAATATGCTGTCCATTTGGGATCAGTGGAGGATAGAGAAAGAATATGGACCTCGTCCGATGAGGTATAATAGGAAAACGCAGGAGATCAGGTAGGCCGTACCGACATTCGGTGAACCGTGAAGCAGTGAACAGTAATAATGAAATAGAAACGGTGATACCGTGACTAGATGTCGTGTTGTAATGCCTTGTTGACCATCACCCCCTTCTTGCCAAGCGCTTTCACAGCCGCCACCACCATGGCAGGTCCAAACCTCGAAATATTCAAGTTTTCTGTCTATCTCTTCGTACCAATATGGGCCCTCGTTCACTTTGGAGATCCTGCTTGGTATCGAAACAATGTTCTTCCAGTGAGCTCTCTTTAGGCTTTTTGCTTGTCTCACCCGACACTGAGTCTTCCCAGTATAAGGAAAAACTGTTTCCCCCGACTGTACAACAGGTGAGAACTTATCTCAACTTCATGAAAGGATGCCGAAACGTGCGACTAGGAAATCCCCACTGAGCAAAAGGTTTTACGGGAGCAATTAGCACAAATCAAGGCAGACAGGATTGCTGCTGCTCGAGCAAAAAGCACTGATCATTCTTAATTTGCACGGACCCATCTGTCGTGAGTCCGCTAGTATGACCATATAGGCACACTCAGACGGTTTCTAGTTGTATGTTATTATCACTGCAATCAAAGCACATGTTCCTCATGCATTCTTCTCAACTATCAACTTTTCTCCCTCGTTAATCGATACCTCCCAGCATCCAGTTGTGTCCCGCTCAACCAATTTCTTATAAAACTCTATGTCATCATTGGAAACCTTGAACCCGCCACAGACAACGAATACGACTGTCCTCTCCTGCGTTGAGCCGCTTACCGGCCCGGGAACGAGTTTGTGGAACAAGGTGGGACTGTACGCAGGGATAAGGGTCGTAGCACAGGCCAGCTCTACCAAGAGTTTATGGTCGCCTGTGATTAAACGTCAACGTCGCGGACGTTCGAAAGTACTCAGTGACTCACGGGTGAACAAACAGGAAGTTTGCATGCTTAATTCATCCGGTACAGTGACACAGGTTATTCCTCCCTCTCTTGTCAATGCCATCTTTGCTACCTTGGCCGCTGGCCGGGATGCGCCCAATGAACCAGATGCCATCGAGGAGAACTCACTAAAGTGGGCCAACACGATATCTTCCGCCTGGTCCTCGACAACAGTTACATGTGCCGGAAGAACTTTGGCAAAATCGCCGGAAGATTGACGGTTCAAAGCAATGGAGTAATGAAAACAGTTGGATCCTCTGGTTTCTAAAGCAATGATAGGCACTGTGGAGGGCTTTATCTCTTGAATCATCTCCGTCGCATTCATAAGTGCTCACCGTCATCCCAGCCGGCCTCTTTGCAGCCAACAATGATACCCCCCAGCAGTCCACCTCCACCAACACTACAGAAGATCGCGTCCGGTTTCGCCGCCAACTCTCTTGATATCTCGGAAATCATCGATCCATGTCCTTCCCACACCGTCGGATCATCATACGCTGGAATCATCACCCTGTAGTAGCATTAGTAACTCAACAACACGTTCCCGTCTAATCGAACGCACGCATTCTCCTCTACTTCTATTGCTTTCTGAGCGGCAGCCAGTGCTTCAGCATACATCTTTCCAATCACCACTGTTTCGGCGTTTTCTCCCTTGAAGAGATCTAAAGTTCGTTCTGCAACACCTTCAGGCACGTAGACTGTACAGCGAAGGCCAAGTGCATTGGCTGCACAGGCACCAGCTAGGCCCGCGTTTCCCCCCGATGCCACGATGAGATGTACAGATGAACCATGCTTCTCTTTTGTTCTTTGAACGAACAGGGACAAACCTCTATACTTGAAAGAGTGCGATGGATGGAGATTCTGTGGTATCGATTAAAATAGAGGTTTTGAAAGCAAGACGCGATAAACATACGAACCTCAAGTTTCAAATATGCATTGCATCCCAACTTTCTCGATATATAATTGGACCTTATGAGAGGTGTCTCGTTCCAAAGAGGAACAGACATTAAATCCAGTCGTGGTGCGTTTTTACGATTAATAATCGTTAGCGGTGCACGCACCGGGTCCCCGATTCTTTCTTTGACAATTTGTAATTTTTTACATTATTACTATAATTAATATAATTCAGTTCAATATCATCTATAAGCGGCTGGATTCTCGCAATCTCATGCAGATTGTGTCTCATTATCATAATACGGCTCGTACATTGTGATAGATACGCGACCAAAATGGATACAGCATCATTTTATTCAAGCTCGAGCTGCAAAAACAGCATTCTATTCCCCTACTATAATGCCTGAATTGTCATATAGCGTCTTCCTGGTCAGCTCCTCGTCGCAACCGTATGGTGCTTTCTGGGCCTATCCTGAGGCTGAGGCTTCCTCGTGCATACCCTCATGCGCCCTTCCGTTTAATTTCAGCAAATTTCCGTCAACTGATCGCATCCCACTCCTTATCGCTTGTCTCTGCAATCAACGTGGGGCACCATCAAGAAACCTACTGCGATGATACTCCGCGATACCCGGTAGAATCGAAATATATCTCCTCCGAGTTCTCACGATAGCACCGCCAAATCGATGTTGGTTCCTATTTGCATCCCTTAGTCTCACTCCGAGTCCTCGTCTCCCGCCGTAGTGCACAAGAAGTCGGAAAGCACCCGTTGGTGATCCTCTTAGCCGCAAGCCGAATCTCCGTCTCCTTTGTCGGAGCCTCTCTGAGCATGGTCCTCTTAGCAGGACTGCTCGAGCTCTTCAACATTTTTCTTCTGGCCCTATTCATTAGGCGCTGTCTGATTGATGATGGAAGCTTCCTTGACCGCCTGTGAATCCAAGGCCTTGAAGGGGCCTCAGAACCTCCGTCACGAGGCGCCTGCATACCTGCGAGGAATTCAGGGACGCGCGCCAAAGGCAGAGAAGAGCCTGAGAGAATATGGAATACGAGAGAGCGTACGATGGGACCGCTGTCCTCGGTTTGTCTTGAATAAAGGATTATTAGTCTCGTATTTCAAGTACGTTCTGTACAGACGAACTCGATTCATTTGAATGGGATGACATCTTCAATCGCGTCTATTTTTTTTTGCTGCAGATGGTGGGATGACACCAGCTGACTTGGAGTTCATCTTGAGGGAACAGCTAAGCGCTGAAAGCACCTGATTGATGCTGAATCGCAGACGCCGTGGCTGTTAAAAGGTGTGGAGCTGTGATAACAGCTTTTCGTGTGGTACTCCCTTCGCTTTCTGAGCCAGGACATATCAGGTATGGCATCCCTTTCATTCCGAGTACTCGTTGCAATAACATGGATAGCATATAAGGTCATATACGAAGATCACTCTACAGCGGGGCAATGAACGACTGGGACATACTAATAGAGCGCAAGGCCCAGGATGAAAAGAGCCGGGAAGAAGAGATCATGGATAAATGGAGATGGGAAGAAGAGATGAGATATAAAGAGAAGGAATGGGCGACTCGTAAACCTGTAGAGGTAAGTCAGTTAGCAGGCAAGCAGGAGGGTAATTAATAACATATTACCAGTATCCCGAGGTTACCATCTCTGCGTTCACTGAGACGGGCCGAGAGGAATCGTCGATCGTTGTTCCGTTACAACGCATATACACGGGTAGAGAGCCCGTGATTCCATCCAACCTTGCAAGCACTCCCTGTGCTACCCTCGGTGCTCAGGGCCTCTTGGATCACCTTATGGACGCTACAGGAGGTTGCACTTTGGAGGAAGATTGCCGGGGACACACCGGATGGACCACTGCATAGCGCAAGGACGGAAAGTATGCGACTGAGCTGCTCACCAGGTTTCATAAGAAGCTGCAGCATACACGTCACGGCTTCTTCAACTGTAAAGCACTGGCGGAGATGCGGACTCGGGTGTCGACGAACCCAGTGGACAAGATTGCGGGATTGGGATTTCTGATGCGGTCCCATTGGATACCGGCATACTCCGAGAGCGCGTCTCTCGAGCACGCATGGACAGCACTCGTGCATTCGATGCATGGGAATGCTCGGGCGAGGTGGTTTGTATCGTGTCCTGAGCCGGGAGGTGCAGGCCCAAAATGGCGGCCGTCGTGGCACCAGGTTATGACAAAGCCTATGCTTCCATATTGGACCAATGGATCTGAAGTTGATCGGGATGAGACACGGGATGAAGACTGGTGTGATGTGCAGTGCGTTGAAGGGTTCGTGTGGGGGTTGGCTGTTGTGGAAGCAGGTGTTCGACCTGGTGAGTGTATTGTTAAATGTGATGGTGGCACAAAGCAATTCAGGATCACCGCTCCCCACACATACCCAATACCCGAAGACATTTACACACTCATTCACTTTCTGCCCTATGAGTCTCCACATGTGTGCATTATTGGACGAAGCCTGCCAGAGAGAAGGTTTGAGAAAGTGTCAGTGGTGGAAACATTTGAGAAGGACCTCTTAGATATTACTGAAAGACGTCAATATATCCTTATTTAAAAGACTACACACAGCTTGTATTTTACGTACCATATTTGAATGTATTGCTGGATGTCTTCTTTGCTGCATGGCTTCGTGCCGACGATGAGACGAGAGGACTACAGAAAGTTGTTCCTCAAATGCAAGCTACGCCTGGCTTAGAAGCCATAATGACTAAAGGACCGAGATCTTTTTCAAAAGCACAATTCAAAATCAAGAAGCATTCAATGTTGAGCATATGAACGTCGATGAAAATGACCTGCATATTTATCTTGCTAGCATACAGCATTTTGGCGTAAGAGGTACATGTACGCCAGTAATGATCTCCGCCTTGCCCTCCTCATGCCATTCCAAGACCTGCATGTTGATCTGATTCTGTAGCTCTCGCTTGACCTCACCCATGTCGCCCACAAATAAAGCCAAGAAACCCTGCGTCCTACCATTGATCACGTCTAATTCATGCAAAGTATGCCTCCCTCCATTTTTGCTTTTACCTTCCAGACATTGAACAAATTTAGTCTACACATTTGTTTGTCAGTTCAACAACATTTCAAAAAGAATTAGAATATACCCATGGTATCATAATCTCTTGACCGTGCCATTGAGTGACCACATTTAGAGAGATTACTTACATCACCTCCCGAGCCTTGTTGCTCCCTCAATGCGATGCAGACCAAATATGCGCCTGCAAGTGTCTGCACAAGCAAACATCTCTATGTGGGTGCACTGTCCAATTTCTGGTGATCCGTTAGAGTTTTGACAGGATGTTCATCACGGCGCATCCAATGTAACGATCGAACTAATCCAAGATGTTTATTGAATGCCGGAAGCTCACCTTCCTTTTGCTAACCGTGCTTTTCACATTAACTCGTTTCCTTGTCGTTGAACAGGGAATTGTGGCGAGCGAGCTTTGGACTCAACCCACATGCTGCGCCTTGCCTGTTCACCTTTACCGAGTTGGAATCGCGCATTCGTGTCGAGTGCTGAAGGGAAATGAATTTTTATCTTGACAGCATACGGTCTACAGGTGTCTCTGACCATCCGCTCTGCCAACGTCCACGGCAGTCAATGAGGGTGCATACATGGTCGGCATCATGCACACTACAAAGTAATATTAAGGTGTATTTCTTGATATGCTATGGTCCGTATCTGTCTCAAAGTTCGGTATTTTAGGTGCAATCACAGTCTCTAGAGTGTCCCACCGATAGACACGTTTTTGAATAGAGACGATAAACAAAGGTAGAAAATACACAGACTCGTTTTGAAACAGTTCAAAGTGCAGATTTCTTGTGCAGACAAGCTGTCATGGAAAAAGAGGGTGAAAAGAAAAACAACTGCATGAGCAAATATATGGATATGACACCTCGGAAGGCGACGGAGTCAGCTGCAACATGCTGAATAACACTCCAAGACATAGGGGAACTTTTGTTATCTTATCTTTTACTATAAAAAGTAAGTATTTAACCATATAGAGCCTGCACATGACATTAAATAAGTACAAATTAGCCCCTAGTTGCACCAGTTGGCCGGAGGATGGTCGTTGTTTCCACAGAACCCTCTCGGAAAGAATCGGGGATTTCGATCTGGTACCGTGATTCATCTACCGGTTCCCGGGCCGCCAGGGCCGGTCTACCGTCTGGCATCCGCCGGGCAGAGGTGGCCAATTGATCCAGCTTCCAGTTTCCGATTGTATGAAGGTCGCAGTAAGTAACTCTTGAACGTATCATATACTCGGCGGTGCTGACCGCTAGCACAAGCTCGCGCGCAATTCTTCTTCAGAAATAAAATCCAAATTTTCTCATCCATCTTGTCACACCGTGTCGACGAAAGGTCGAGTACGGACTTTCCTCGGAGATCCCGTGAAACGGACTCATCGTATTTAACAAGGTCCTCAAGATGCAGATGCCATCCTTCCTTTCCTAAGCATGAAGTTTAACGACGGGTTTTGGCTACTCAAGGACGGTGTCAAACCGTCCTTTGGACTCCAGGTCGTTGATGTTCGATCAACTCCGGATAACCTAGGATATGAACTCCATGTTGCGACCAAGCCTGTCAATCATAGAGGAGATACGCTGGCAGGTCGATTTGAATGTCAATCCTCGGCCGAGAAAAAAACGACTAATTCTTTTCCAGGGCCAGTATTCACCATCAAAGTCCATTCACCGACAGAAGGTGTAGTTGGCGTCAAGATCGATCACTTTAGTATCATCGATGCTACAACCAAGATTCCTTTATTCCCCGATGATCCCCCAATCCCCAAGGCCACACTTGATCAGGCAGAACAGTCCTTCTCTATTTCAAGTGGGGGCCTCACCGCCGTAGTCACCAAACGCCCATATACTGTCACTTTCAAATCTCAGCGTCGCACACTGACTTCATCGGGTTACAAATACGTAGCGCTGTATGATATTCCTTCGAAGTGGACTCTCACCTCGGCGGCGAACAGCTCCTGCCTGATGACCGATCGTGGTTCCAATCCAAATCCCGAGCCCAAACCTGATATCGTCAGGTATCTTCACGCGGAGCTTAACATTTCACCTGGCGAATTTGTATATGGATTTGGTGAACAATTTGGCGCTTTCGTCAAGAATGGCAAGTACTATTTGGTTGCTACGCACCCATTATCTTGGCTGACACGCTGCGGCAGGCCAATCAATCAGAATTTGGAATCAAGGTCTCGGTCTAAATCAGGTCATTATATACAACACGGCTCATTGACATTGTGATAGATGGCGGAACCTCTAGTGATCAAGCCTATAAAAATGTTCCGTTCTATATAACGAACAGAAACTACGGCGTATTCATTAACAATCCCGGTGAGGTCGAAGTCGAAGTAGGAAGTGAAAAGGTATCCAGAGTCGGAATCTCCATCGCGAGCAGCAGCCTAGAATATTTCATCATATATGGGGAAACACCATTGGAGGTTGGCGTCTTTTATATCGTGTGAGCCTCTCAATGATGTGTGATGCAGATTTTGGAACGATACACTAGAATGACTGGGCGTCCTGCGTAGGTTTCGAAAATACCGCGTTAACATTTGTATACTAATTTGCGTCGGTTTCTAGCATTCTCCCCAGCTGGACTTTCGGCCTCTGGCTTTCCACGTCATTTTTGACATCATACTCCAGCGAGACTGTTTCTGGTTTCCTTCAAGGGATGCAGGACCGACATTGCCCCGTTAGAGTGTTCCATTTAGATTGTTTCTGGATGAAGCAATACGAGTGGTATGCTTTTTCGTCGATCCTTCTTATGTTGAACGTTATCCTAAGAATACTTAGGTGCTCGTTCACGTTTGACCCTGACCATTTTCCCGATCCTAAGGGTTATCTCTCTGAGATTAAGCAGAAATACGAAGTAAAGATATGTTTGTGGAGTACGTATATGAACACAACGTCGAAGTTGCCGACTGATTCTCATTCTCCTAGTCAATCCGTACATCTCTCAACTCTCTCCAATCTTTCAAGAGGGTGTTCAAGGCGGATTTTTCATCAAACGAAAGGATGGGACGCCTTGGCAGTAAGCATCATGGTCTATTCTGCCGATACAGTTGACAAAAACTATCTCGTTCAGATGGGATCTTTGGCAACCCGGTAAGTTCTACCACTCTTTAGTTCCGTATTTCTCAGCGCGTTGAGTTGTAAATGCCAGGGCTTGCTGTTGTAGACTTCACCAATCCGGCGGCAAGTGATTGGTACAAAAGCAAGCTTGAAGAGTTACTTGATCTTGGTGTCGACTGTTTCAAAGTGAGTTTTTTGCAGCTTTTTCAATTTGTACGATACTCATAAATCTGGGAGACCGATTTTGGTAAAATATAATTCTCAAGGCAGACGAACCTTTGACTTTTTAAACTCTCTTAGGCGAACGTATTCCTTATACCTCGGTCGTCTACCACGACAAATCTGATCCAATGCGAATGCACAACATGTATTCCGTTATCTATAATGAGCTTGTCTTCAATGTTTTGAAAGAACGGTTCGGAGAGGGAGACGCGGTGGTATTTGCCAGGGCGTCGTTCGCAGGAGGGCAGCGGTTAGTCCTCACAAATCAACGTGCTACTTTTCTTAGACATCTTTTAATAGTTTCCCTGTGCATTGGGGCGGCGACTGCGAGTCGTCTTATGAGGCCATGGCGGAAACAATCAGGGGATGTTTGTCTCTGACATTATCTGGCTTTGCTTTTACTTCTCACGACATTGGAGGCTTCGAGGTTGGTTGTGATTTACCGCTAGATTTAATATTGGCTCATCGTTCACAGGGACATCCCCCGCCTGAGATATATCAACGGTGGGTAGCATTTGGGCTGTTCTCTTCCCATTCCCGACTGCATGGGTCCTCGTCGTATCGCGTGCCGTGGAACTACGGTGAAGAAGCTGCGAAAAGTATGTCGCGGTTTTTGGATGCCAAGCATCAGTTAATGCCTTACCTTTATGAGCTGGTATGGGAATTATGTTGTCAATGGTTTCGCCTTCATAACACGGTTATTACCATAGGCTATTCAGGCACATGTGAAAGGCCATCCGATGCAACGGGCCATGTTCCTGGAATTTCCAGATGACCCTACAACACATTGGCTCGACCGCCAGTATATGCTCGGACCTTCGCTCTTGGTTGCTCCTGTTTTTGTCCCGATTGAGGAGGAATCAGTCTACTACATTCCTAAAGGTCGTTGGACATATTATTGGGATCAAAGCAGGACCATCATGGGGCCGCTTTGGGTGCGGGAAGTGGTCCCTCTCGACGAGATACCACTATGGATCCGTCCCGGTACTATTCTTCCCACCGGTCCCAAGGGAATTGGTCGGCCCGATTACGATTACGCACAAAGTATCAACGTCAATGTGTACGAGCTACTTGAAGGGCAGAGTTTGCAAGCCAGTCTGCCAGCCCAGAACGGCACAAAAGCGGCAGCCGTTATAAGCGCCGAGAGGACGAGTAGGGGACTTTGTCTGGAGGTTCAAGAGGGAGAATGCGACATTGCTTTCCTGGGGATACATGAAGAAGGAATAATCGTCAAGAGTGTGGTAGGGGGAGTAAAAATTGAGGAGCGAAGCAATTTCGTACGCTTGAAGTTGGACGGGCAGAAAGAAGTCATGTGCACTATGGGGCCTTAACATATGCTGTAGTGTTCCGGATTGTGCTGTCATAGCAGCCAGAGATCGTATACGAAGATGGAGTTCACGTGAACTAGAGACCTCAGATTTCATCGTTGTAGAACTCCTTCATGCTCTCTTCTCTCTTGGCTCGTCGAACTTTAGCCTGCTCTCTATTGTTAGCTGTACGTGTAAGCCGCTGGAAGGATAGTTATTGAATGCTGATGCGGGAACAGAACAAGGAAAGTCGCACACCTCTTTACGAAGACACGCATTCAATTCATCTGCCTCCCTATTGCAGTAACCAGACATCCTTGCGACAAAGCTGGAATGACATTGCTCGAGGGCCTGGATGAATTCTTTACAGACTGGTGCAAAGTAAATGAGTTCGTTCAAGGCGAAAAGGAAGACGCGAACTTATTTTCCTATCCGACAATTGAGGGTGCATTGGTATAGCCGGTGTTTTGAATGGTTCGGAGAAAGCTTTGCCGGCAGATGCCGATCGGACTGGAAGAAAGATCCGGAACAGCTGAGCACGATAAAATTATTCGTGTAAATCTCAAGCAAATCTGTTGGAAATGTATAAATAAGGGGTTAAGTGCGGGAATATATTTGGCAGTAAATGGGCTAGTATGGAAGAGTACGTAGTAAAACACGGAACCTCGGGTTAGGACCTAATAATATTATTTGTCACTACAATCCCCATTTTTCTCCTGTACCACCATGTCCTTCGTCCCCAGCCAGTTTGACGACGTGTCCATCGCCACCATCCGTACTCTCGCAGCGGATGTCGTTGGCAAGGCCAACTCTGGGCATCCTGGTATGCCTTGACTCTTGTTCCCTGTTGCCAGCTGTTCACTTGCCGTGCAGGTGCTCCTATGGGAATGGCTCCCGTGGCCCATGTCTTATTCTCTCGGTGCGTAGAGCACACGCAATCGATCCTCGCCTGTCTAATTTCAGTTTAGCTTCTTCAATGCGAATCCCAAGGACTCCAAGTGGTTCAATCGCGATCGATTCGTGTTGTCAAATGGGTTAGTATCCTTCGTTGCTGCTGGATACCTGACTGATCGTGTTTCCTTGTAGTCATGCGTGAGTAGATTCGTTTGTCTTTCAGAATCTGATGATTCTACGAGTGTATTAGCTGTGCTCTCCAATACATCCTTCTACATTTGATGGGCTACAAGCTATCGATGGATGATCTCAAAGCGTTCAGACAGCTTGACTCGTTGACTCCCGGTCATCCAGAGGCTGGCCACACCGACGGTATATCTTCATCCTGTTTCATACGCAGGCCATACTTATTGCTTTTCCTAGGCATTGAAGTGACCACCGGACCTCTTGGTCAGGGTTTCGGAAATGGTGTGGGTCTAGCGATTGCTCAGGCCCATCTTGCCGCCACGTACAATAAGGATGGGTTTGACTTGATCAACAACTACACCTATGGCACGTCATTCTACACCGAAATGTGAAGCCTAATCTCAGGGTTAAATAGTATTTTGCGGCGACGGCTGTTTGATGGAAGGCGTCGCTAGCGAAGCCGCCAGCATTGCTGGTCATCTCCAGCTCGGAAATCTGATTGTTGTAAGTGCTACTGTTTTTCCTCACCCCTTTGGTCTTATCACTGTTACTAGATTTATGATGACAACCGTACGCATGCCAATTTCCAAACGTCATGACGTATGTAACCCTGATCGTTAGATATCTCCATCGACGGTGACACGGCGGTCGCTTTCACCGAAAACGTGGAACAGCGATTCCTTTCTTATGGGTGGCAAGTACTGACTGTCGACAACGGTGACAGGCAAGTATTAATCGCCCTATTCACGTAAATCCGTCTTGATTGTAATGCAGCGACCTGGCTGGCATCTACAACTCAATCGCTGAAGCGCGCCAAGAAAGGAACAAGCCCACGATCATCAAATTGAAGACTACCATCGGTTTTGGCTCCAAGGTTCAGGGTACACACGGAGTCCATGGATCTCGTATGTTACTCCAGCCAATGTACCTTTTTTAACCTGAGACGTTCCTTAGCCCTGAAGGCCGATGATATTGTCTCTCTGAAGACAAAGTTCGGCTTTCCCTCTGACCAAACCTTCCATGTCCCTCAGGAGACATACTTCGCATACGAAGAAATTGCAAAGCGGGGTACGGCTCTGCAACAAAAGTGGAATTCCGCTCTTGCAAGCTACGGCCAGCAATACCCTAAGGAATATGCCGAGCTTACTAGACGTATCTCTGGCAAGCTCCCCGAAGGCTGGGAGAAGAACTTGCCTGTGTACAAACCCACTGACGCTGCACGAGCCTCTCGTAAACTCTCTGAAATCGTCCTTACTGCTATAACACCTTCTTTGCCTGACCTCCTAGGCGGATCTGCAGATCTTACCGGAAGTAACCTGACCAAGGTCAAGGGTACTGTTGATTTCCAGCCACCTAGCACTGGCCTGGGTTCCTATGCTGGCACCTATATCCGTTACGGCGTTCGGGAGCATGGTATGGGCGCCGTTGCTAACGGACTAGCGGCATATGGTGGCATTGTTCCTTTCGTCGCGACTTTCTTGGTGAGTCATCATGGATGCATCCTTGTATCATCCGACTAATTGACATTGTTCTTAGAACTTTGTTTCTTATGCTGCTGGTGCGGTTAGGTTGTCTGCATTAAGTGGACACCGTGTTATTTGGGTTGGTAAGTACTTCACGTGTCCCATATGTGTTCTCTATTCACACATGTGTAGCTACCCACGATTCTATTGGTCTCGGTGAAGATGGGCCTACCCATCAGCCGATTGAGACTGCCATTCACTTCAGGGCGACCCCCAACTTAGCATTCTGGAGACCTGCAGATGGAAACGAGACTTCGGCAGCATACTATGTTGCTGTTACTTCTGAGTCAACACCCTCCATCTTGTCTTTGTCTCGTCAGAACCTTCCCAACCTTGCGGGTTCGACCATTGAGAAGGCCGTCCGCGGAGGTTATGTCGTTCAGGAGGAGAGCAATGAAGCTCTGACTATTGTCAGCTCTGGTAGTGAAGTGCCCATTGCGTTGGATGCTGCCGCGAAGCTTAGCGCTGAGGGTATCAAGACCCGAGTTGTCAGCTTGCCGTGCTGGCTTGTCTTTGACCAACAGCCCGAGGAATACAGGCTGAGTGTCTTGAGGAGCGGTGCTCCTATTCTCTCTCTGGAAGCGCTCTCCGTAAGTTTTTGTCGCCTTCTATATTTGGGTCTTACTAACTAATCTCTAAAGACTGCTGGATGGCAGAAATATAGCCACGAGGTACGTCTCTTCGTTCTTTCTCAGGTAATTCAAAACCAAATGGTGTGTTCCTTAGCAATACGGCCTGCCAGGGTGGGGTGCATCTGGCCCCTACCAGAAAGTTTATGAGAAGTTTGGTATTACTGGATCCAGTAAGTTTATAGTAGTGTCAGTCATAAACGAAGTCTGACTCTTTGCTAGACATTGCTGCTGTCGGCAAGAAAGTAGTCGAGTTCTACAAGCAGAAAGGTGGCGAAGTTGTTTCGCCTCTGGTTAAAGCTTTCACATTGTAACGCGTAGAGTGATGAGAAGTTTGCTTATTTTAGATGTGACCTGTAGAATTAAAATATAGATGTACTTCCTGCTGTCTTAAAAATTGCACCGAGTCGATTATGGCGGACAAGTTCGATAGAATTATTTCCTCGTGACAGTAAGATTATCCCAGTAGGCTCTCTCCGTGTCCTCCTTGACAACCTCCTCGACGTGCGGGGCGAGGTATCGAACATCCTGGGATAGCGAGTGAATCGAGACGTAAGTGGAGAGGCTTATAAAACGCACCTCCTGAGCTTTCGTCCACTGTTCCTTGGGAAGCGGCCTGTGCAAAACGCTGGTGTGAGAAGCACGCTTGATACGGAAAGTACGGTCGTATTGTTCGCGAGGTGTCAGGCGACCAAGGGCCTAGGATGGTTCGAATAAAATTTCATTCAGATGTGATGCAGCACGTACACGTTGGACGTCCTCGCGCTCCTCAATCACTGGGCAGCATTAGAATAGAGCAGGGGTAAATAAAATTGAGACGCACAGAGATCGTCGTATTTGAAGCCGTACTTCTTGTACCCTGCAGTTTCATTGTACCAAGAAGCAAAGGGTGTAATCCATTTTGAGAGGATCTTGGACGACCTGACATACGGCGCGAGCGAAAAACTCAGCGGACCAAGCATGATGATGAGTGGAATAGGTGAAAGCGGAGGGATGTCCGGCCAAACTCGGGTAATATTTGTGTTTATTTACAATGTGGCAGAAGATCGATAACATAAAAGGGAATTCTGTTGCCGACATATCACTTTACTGCACCTTGAACTGATCTCTCCACGTCCCAGCATCCTTTCAATCTACCATGTCTTTCACAGAACGCACCTATATCATGATCAAGGTAAGGCCCTGTTGTCGTCGTGGTCGTTGTCGCAGCCCTCATCTTCTCGTCGATCTAGCCGGATGGCGTGCAGCGCAACCTCGTCGGCAAGATCATCGCGCGATTCGAGGAGCGCGGGTACAAGCTTGTCGCCCTCAAGCTCGTCCACGCTACGCCTGAGCATCTTGAGAACCGTATGGCGCGTCCATTCTCATTGCCCCTGTATATCTGAATTCTCCTTCGCAAGATTATGCCGACCTCAAGAGCAAGTCTTTCTTCCCTGGTCTCATCAAGTACATGGCTTCTGGACCCGTTGTTGCCATGGTCTGGCAGGGTCTTGATGCCGTCAAGACTGGACGTGTCATGCTTGGTGCTACCAACCCCCTGCAGTCGCCAGTCGGTGCGTCGCGCAGTTTTTCCACTGCTTTGTTTTCCAACTCAGCATCCATCCAGGTTCCATTCGTGGTGACTATTGTCTTGCCGTTGGCCGTAACATTTGCCACGGATCCGACTCTGTTGAGAGTGCCGAAAAAGAAATTGCTCTGTACGTCTGATGCTCAATTTTCAGTGCGATTCGTCCTGACGAAGCTCTCCAATCTTAGCTGGTTCCCTGAGGGTGTTGTTCAATACACTCATATCCAAGAGCCCTGGGTCCTCGAAGACAACTAGAATAACTTTGTATCAGATATACCGGACTCATAGCGAAGTAGTCGAAGATAAACAGGGAACGATCGGATTCAACCAAATTGAGGTGTTACTCCAAGCATTCTCCACGTCTACCAAGCATGGTGACCACCATCGACAAGAATGCTATGAGCATTTCGTTAAATTTTGTCGTATTGAGAAGTAAAAGTTCACGTACTCGCTGCCTGTACAGAATGTGGATGCATCACTGGCGAGCCAAGTGATGACACCTCGTAGCTCGTCAGGTCTTCCAATTCTTCCCATTGGATTCAAGTTCGACCATTTATCCAGTAACGTAGGATGTTTGTCCAAGTATTGCATCGTTAATCTGCATAAGTGTAAGTGGTGCCGCCACCGAATACTGCAGGTGTACTTGCGCCGTGAAGATATGCCCAGGGGAAAGCGAGTTAACCCTGATGCCTTCCTTGCCGAGCTCGCAAGCCATACTCCGAGCCATCTGCAAGCAGGCGGATTTACTGGTGTTGTACGAAACCCAGGAATGTCCCTGAAGAAGATCCGTGAACATAATTCACGGAAGCGAGCAGAGAAAAACAATTACGCGATTTGTCAAACTTCCACTCATCGAGGCGACCAAGATTATACTGCCCGGTATGCCGAAGCGCCTCATTTGGCGACCAGCAGCTTGGGCGGTGAAAAGTACCCCGTTCGTATTTACGTCCATGACCTGAAATCCCAGCCGTTAGTCTCGTCGAATCGAGAAGCATAACCGACTGACTTTTCGAAACTCATCCTCAGGATACTCGAGGCAATCAATATGATTCATGAGAATGCCCGCAGCAGCGACACAGACGTCGACTCGTTTTTCTTTGTCCCCGATTTCTTCAACGGCCGCCCAGACGCGTTTCTGGTCGGTGACATCGCAGGAAACATACTCGAGTCGGGGACTGTGATCCATCCTGGCGACGAAGTCACGCGCAGCTTGCCATTCCGCACAGCTCTCTTTTGGAAGGTCAAGGCAGTAGACAGCCCGAGCCCCAGCTTCGCAGAGCGCCATGGCCATTTCTAGGCCTAACCCACGGTTGCCGCCAGATACAATGGCGACCCTGTCTGATAGAGTAAACTCGTTGAATATTTTAGGACGGGCAGAGACAGAGGGATCTGTGGCTGCTTGTATCGCTGCATTTACACCAATAGGCGCCAATGAGGAGACCGATTGTACAGGATAGCTTTCGCGGAGCAAGCTGGATGTAGAAAACGAGGCAGAGCCCAGTTGAGATGCCGCCGCACGAGAGAAAGCAATACGTTGCAGTCTGAGGACTCTGGAGATGGACGCCATATGCACTTGTTGGGAGAGGAGCTGTCTGGTTAAAAGTGGGGACAAGGATTTATACCGAACACTTGTTTATTTGGCCCGACGAATGGTACACCTGACCGACTATTGATCGGTATAGAAAGCACAAGACTAAGATCAAACGTACGGAAATTGTCAAGCGTGCCAAGCGGCGTCGTAGGTACAGATTTCATGGTCCGTCGTTTGAAGGGGTGTGACTGAGATCCGAAATCCTTATGCTTTTATTGAATTCAACTATCAGCTGTGGTCCAAACCCTTAGAGTGTCTTCATTGGTCTCTAGCACCGTTATCAGTTGTTCCAGACCAGATGCAATCTCTTCTGGGGGATCGATCCTTTCCAAAGGACTGTATACTAGCTCGCTCGCTAAAAGCTCGCGGCATCTTCCGGGCGATGTAACTGCGCCCGTTAGTCGGGATAACGCGACAGGATCACAGGTGAACTAGATGGCAAAAGTCAGATGGTGATCAAGATTGAGAAAAGTGCGGGAAAGGCACCATTAATTCAATGCTATCATCTTCTCCAGGTGATTCTTCAAAGTCCAGCGCGCCTTCATCCAAGGCAAGCTCAACTAATTTTTCCACGGCGTCCTGTGAGGCCGGATTGCGATCTAGGGCCACCCTGACGATGCCTCTGCGTTGGAACATAAAGCCGACCGGAGCTATACGTGAGCTGTCGGGAAGGCAATGAACATAATATAAGGCCGGGAGAAGGCATAAGAGACCGACTTGTTCGCATGCAGAATTTCCCGTACCACTTGCACCGTCCTTGTCGTATTGTCACTGAGACATTCACTTGACCACCGTTCAGCAAGTCGCTGGTCGGGATATGCGATACTCACATAATGACGCCCACGGAGCCAAATGCCAAAGCTTCATAGGTGATGGCCTCGCCGCCTTTGTCCTTGCCTCTCGACGCCTCGGAGACGGATATAAGGACACGATAGGGAAGCCAAGAGAGAACATGCTCACCCTCGCCAAGGTCCTCTCGATATTATCTTTTGGGACATCTAATTCCTTTAGCCGTCGCAGAGTGACAGCAAGAGTTAAATTCTTCTCCGGATCAGCTGATCCACCAGCTGGAGACTGTCAGCCCACAGTGGGAGCGCCAAGGGTCGTTCACATACTTCTGACGGCAACCAAGATGTCCTAGTAGAAGTATTCTTAGTCCTAATGAACAGACAGGCAACCAATATGAAAAATACGTACGCGTTGAGCACGGCTGATCGTAGCGCTTTTCGATGCATCGTTTGCACCTTTCTTCTGCTTGATCTTTGACCACTAGAAAGGTCGTCAAACCTGACACGACCACAGAATAGCGGCAGTCATACTTTGTTATGGCCAGCAAGGCTCGTTTTTGAAGTTGAAAAGAGACGACATGAGAGAACTCGAGGAAAGCGAAGCATGTGCAAGCAAACAGACCTTCGAATTTAAAATCAGATCGGCGCTCCGCTTCGTACAAAATTTCTCAGCAGAGTTATACATCCTTGGAATTACAGGTACATTGCAGCATACACTACAGCTCTACGATGATTATAAGATGCATGACGAACAGTTACTCGAATATACAGATTACGACGCTGCATTTTCCGCTGCTCGGACGGCGGCTGCAAGGTCGAAGTGGAAGAAAGGCGTTTCTAAAGGTAACAGTGGAGCAAAGCCAGTTGGGACTTCCTGGAGGAAAGTACTGACGAAGCCTTTCCGATTTCCGCTTTCTATATCTTTAGGACCTTCGTCGCATGGATCCGTGACATTTCTATCCCGCAGGTCGTCTCGATAGGGAACAACGGCAGCGATCTCCTGGGGAATCTTAAACGACGGTGATCCCACACCAAAACCGCCGGCCACTAGAGCTCGACGAATCCAGGGAGAGAGGATCGTGGCAAAGTGGAACTGGTGTCATGTGAGCTTGCGTTTTAGTAAGAGGAGAACGACGTACTTCCACGGAGCGATCCGCCCATCGTTCTACTTCATTTCGGGTGTCAATTAAAGACTGCACAGCGGTGGTGTCTATTTGTGAACTGCGTTTGATGTTACTGTTAAAGTCGCAGCACAAGGCAAAGAAAGATACAACTCACATGCCAGAAAAGTCGAGAACGATGGCTCGGAGCAGAGGAAGGTTGGCGTTTGCTTCATATTCGGCCTGTGTACCGTTGCGAGGACTAGGATCGTTCCACGCTCGGTCCTTGAGCCTGACTACGCTCATGTCTTTGCCTCGTCTGGTATTCCCTTTGACATAATCCACAAGAGCGGAATCCAATTGCGCGCAGTTGGGATAGAGATAGCTTTCTTCAAGACGATAAACGATGATGCCTGGAGAGGGAGGAACAACTTTGATCTGGGGATTGGTCACGCTGTCCTTTGTGAGAGGAACAAAGACCTCGCGGAGATCATTATCTTCGGGGACTGCATTATGCACTGTTGCTTTGCCAAGGAAGTGCCCTCGTGGGTGAGCAACGCGGACGATAAGAAGCACAAGCGAGGCGCAGATGGACGCATAGATACCGTTTTCGATAGACGAAAAGATTATGATAATCACGGCTGCGAACCAGATTATGAACTCCACGGGTGACACGCGCCAGTAAGAATAAATCTGAATGCCCGCATGCACTCAAAACAGGGGCACCTGCAATACATTGAGAACTCACCTGCTTGGGAGTGGCAACCAAATCCGCTACGGCATGTATAATAACAGCAGAGAGGCCTGCGGTCGGAATCCAAAAGAAAGCCGGTGTTACGCCGTACAAAGCAACAATCACAACTGCAGCCGTGACGATGCCACCAGCAGGAGTTCTAACACCAGATTTGGATTGCAGGGCAGAACGAGAGAACGATCCCGTTGCGGGATAAGCGGCAAAGCATGACCCCACAGTATTCGTCACTCCAATGGCGATGAGCTCCTGGTTGGGGTTAATTTTATAACCATTCAATCGTCCAAAAGCTTCAAGTGAGGATGTTAATGCCAGCGGCCTGAAACATAGCCATTCAAACTCACACTTCGCGATCGCTATGTGTTCCAGTAATAGGATGATAACTGCGATGGGAAGCTGCCCCGCCAGAGCGGAGACGAGGTCGGGGTCAATGACTGGCCGACCGACGTGCCGAAGACCGCCAGGTACATCCTTTAATATTTTAATGGGATAGCTGCCGCTAGCGCTCTCTCGATGTCTCGTATAAAGCCACGCTGCAATCGTCAGAACCAGAATGATGAATACATTCCTGAACACAGAGACAAAGAATAAGAAGCGGGCTCTGCGAGGGAAGCGCTTCGCGAGACGATCGCATGCGAAGCGGATGATATACAATGCGACCAGCCCAGATAGTCCCCATGCGGCATCGAGTTTCGTTCTTGGAAGTCCCTTCAAAGTGTTGATGATCACTTCGTAAGTTGCGGCTCGAGTACTAGAAAAATTGAAATCAACGATGAGGACAGTCAGGAGAGGTGGAAGGGATGCATACTCAAAACCAGTAATACCCATCAGGCCGGGAACCTGGCCAGCGACGATGCTGATAGCAGATCCAGTCATGAACGCACTTACGGCAGGCGCCGGTATGAACTCAACGAGCCACCCCAGTCGCAAAAGACCGATGCCTAGAACAATGAAACCGGCAATAAAAGCAACAGTGGTGGCTATCTGGGGGCCCTCCCATCTACCAGGATGTGCGTCATCAACGTGCTTGATGATCTGGGATACAGTCAAAGACATGACAGCGACCGGACCAATAGATACATCTTTGGATGTCGCGAAAATCTAAACGGAGTCAGAAAAAGTGACCAGATAGTCGGAAGAAGAAAGTCTTACACAGTATAACAAAACGCCAATGAAAGAAGAATACAGTCCGTATTCCGGACTCAGGGTAGCAATCTACGGATCAAGGCGTCAGACGTCGAACAAGCACACTATATGGATAGTCACCTGAGCGTAGGACATGCTTTGTGGAACGAGTACTATACCCACCGTGAGACCAGCGATAACGTCGCCCGTCAACCATCCCAAGTCTATTCTCCCATTCAGCGATGTTATTTGAGGAAAATTATTACTGTAGCTTACTGTATCTGGTTATCCATCCTAATATTGGGAACAGGCTGGAGATATACTCCTGAATCTGTAACAGACAGTTTCAGAACGTCCAGTCCGCAGAATAACAGATACTAACGCGTCGAATGGGATCCTGTGTGGTCTGGAGTACGTAGTCACGCGTCGAGATGACGGGGATTATCTCTTCAGGATACCCGATGATTTGCTTGCCCAGTCTTTTTGCTGTACTGGCCATGGCGCGGCGATTGGTGCCAAGATGATAGCTGTCGATACATGTACTGGATCGCTTTTATATACAGACGACATATTGATAACGTTCCGGTTGCTGGTTCTTTACTGTTCCTGCCCCAGTAAGACGGCTTCTGTCTGAAGAGATAACATGCGGTGGAAGACATTCCCGTAAGATTCGGTACAGCTGAATAAAGAAATAAATGCGCACGAAGTCTCGAACATGCTGCAACAGAAAGATGCGATAAACTTGGGTGTCGTGCTGAGGATCACGAGCGCTGTTAGTAAAGCGTTTTTCGCAGTATGTGTCGTTCGGGAATCGCGACGCTGGTGTGATCACGGCGAAGAAGCACGCAATGTAAAGATCGAATTGCATAATTCGTCGCAATGTATCTGCCAAAATCCCGCATGGAGTCCGGAAAAAATGGGTCGGAACCTGCTGCGACTCGTGGCTAGGATACCATCTACCCTTAACAAGACCCTACGCGGACGAAGAGCCTTGACAGTGATGCATCTGTATTCACGGATAGTTGACATTCACCGCAATGGCCATCAATCATTGGTGGCGTTTGCTAGCGGTTCGTTCGAGGTTCCGTTCAAAAGTTCCAATGTTAAAGTATCGCCGATCAACGCTGCAAGTCATGACGTCACACGTAATCAAGGCTCTTGTCAAATAACAGTAAATCTTGTGTAAAATCAGTAACTATAGCGTACCAAATCTAAATTGGCTGAATTTTACAGCCAGTCCTTTGTTGTACAGATATAAAGCCAAGCAGAGAAAGAGAAGTAAGAATAACAGCCCCTGCCAGGAATCTCCACAACGGCCGTGCCCTGTTTTGGTCAAAAGGAGTGAGGAAATATACAATGTTGCAGGCTGGGTATCGAGGGAGAAAGACAGCGGGAAAGAACCAATTGGACACTGACCACACAGCGTAACATGAAAACTTCGGCAGTAGAAAACGAGCGTTATAGATAGCATGATAGGAGTGGGGAAAAGAGCGGCGTCATGAAAAGTCGTGACAGTTTTAAGCATGGAAAGCGCCCATGTTTTGTGGATTCTGTGGATAATTTTGATACATGTATGCTTGATACATCTGAGGAGGCATTGTCTGTGCTGGAGAGTTGTAAGCAGGCTGACCCATTCCCATCATGGGGGCACCCTGACCACCGAGGTTGGGGGACTGTGCACCGTAGCCTGAGGCCATACCGTTGCCCCCCCTCTGCAGTCCAGCTCGAGAGTTCATGTCGTTCATGTCTGGTGACCGCATCCCGAAAGGATTGAAAGGGTCGGCAGAAGGAGAAAAGGTGTTAGAGTTGCTGGGAACACGGCGCAATCCTGGGGAGTTGGAACTACTGTAAGCAGGATCGACATGGAGCTGCTGAGGCCCCGCCTGAGGATTTTGGCCACCCATCTGCAGCGCTGCCATCATGGATGCCAACCCTTGATCATTGGATGGATACCCCGATGGAAGGCCTGTCATTCCGAATTGACTCTGTGTAGCGCTTTTTGGTTTCCCTGACGGAGGCCCGCTGCTCGTGTATGTGGGCTGGAAATTCGGAATTGGCAGACCAACTTCTTCAATCAGCCTCCTATAAGCCTGCGTCGCGATGACTTTCAGCTCGATCAAGACACGCTTCGTAGCTTCGATGTACTCGTACTTCTCCATCTGGTCGATGAACGGACTGGTGATAATTTTGTGAACAACCGCAACCCCATTAACTTGATCTCCGAGTACATCCGTAAGGACATGGTCACCCGGGGAAGAAAAGAGAGCTTCGACGATCTGTCTAGACGCGTCGGGCTCAATCTTTTGGTTGACGATTCTCAATACCGTCAGAGACGCGAGTTTGTGTGTGCACAGGTGAGATAGATGAGGGGTGAATCGAGGAGCAAGAAGATTGTATCTGGACGGGAAACCAGAAGTATCCAACAGCCATGTCAGTAATAATGCACCATTGGGGTTCGTTGCCAGCGGAATCGAATTGAGGATGATAGCAGTGGCGATCCGGCGCTGCTGACTCAGAGTGATATGCGGGCTTTCCAAGCATGCTCGCATGCTGCGAGCTCCAAAGCGGCCTTGTGCAACTTCCCACATGCGGTCCACGATAGCGTCGAAAATAAAGTCGTTAGCGGGGGCGCCGAACCGCAGACAGCACCTGATTTTTTTCATCAATCATAAAGAAAGAGCCCCGAATGATAGAAACTCACTGAACGACATAGTTCCCAAACTGATCAAGAAGGAGCGGAGGAGCATAAGCCCTCAAGTTTTGGGCGATTAAGGCGATCTCTTCGGGTGTTTGAACGCATTCAATAATCTTCTGCGCCGCCCAAGTCCCATTCTTATGAATCCCAATCATAGCAAGATTCGGTGTGATACGTTCGAGCATAGAAAAGCGGGGTACGGGAGAACATCTCTCGAAAAGCTTCTGGACCACCTGCCTTGATCATGAGATTAACACTGCCATGAACGGCTCGAACACATACCGTATTACCCAGCCAGTCAGAAGCAAGGTCCACAATCTCGCCATCGAGGAAATCAGTAGCGACGGAATCTATCTCTTCCGTACCCATGGTGCCCGAGTCCAGACGTTTACGCAGCTCGCGTAGTTTGGAAGCGTCCCACCGCCTGTTGTTGGTTCGCTCCGACACCAAAGGGATTGTCGTGTAATACATTGTCGGCGGCCGGAATTCTATGTGACATGCTTAGTATCAAGAGGTACATAGTTCAAAGGCGAAACAAGTACCAGCGAGTGCTTGAATATCAGCCTCCGCGTCATTACTACCCGCACTGAGTTCCATCATGATCATCTGCTGTTCAGTTACTGCTGGCGTCCAGCCTGCAGGTTTTGGTAGACCATCGGACATATAGGCAGCCGTATGAGAGCCTGTACCGATCATGCTGAGCAAAAGGTTTGATCTGTAGTTCTCAACAGCACCACTCAAAACTTGCTGGTCGGCAGGAATTGTGGACGCCCCTTTCACCATGCGAAGGGCTTGAATAGTCGCATTGACACTTAGATCGCCCACACCTTGAACAGTGACGCAGCCAGTGTCATCCGGTCCACCACCTTCTTGTCCATTCTTGACAGGAACCTTGGCAAATCCAATGCGGATGGCGCCGACATCACTGCCCAACACATCACGACCATTCAAAGCTTTCCTAGCACGTACGGCATCATCCAGTCGCTCAAAATTAACTAGATATGAGTTAGTTTTGTCAGACTTCGACGTAGATCTTGAAACTCACTGAAACCACAGTTCTTGTGGGTCAACACCCTGGCGGATTCAATGGGTCCATAAGGACTGAAAACACTAAGAATCGTCGCCGGCGTGGTAGTTGATGGAATGGAACCAATCCACAAGGCTCTTGTCGGAGTGGACTGCAGCTGAGCATCCATACCACCCATACCAGCAGCCGCACTCGTAGATTTTGCGGCGCCTCCAGGAGATGTAGGTCCAGGGCTGGCGGGAGTACCTTTTGCCGGAGCAACAGGCGCACTCTCAGCCTTTCCGAATCCGATACGGACAGTCTGACCATTTTGCATGCCAATATTTCCACCAAGACGATTAAGAACATCTTCTTTAGCGCGAATGGCATCTGCTTGGTCCACAAAGTTAACAAATCCGCATTCCTAACGAAAGTGTCAGGTCAGTCGTTGAACGTAAGGAAAGCGCGTCAGACCGACCTTCTCCGGAAGTAGCCTGAGGCTCTCTATGGCACCGTAAGGAGCAAAGACATGGATGAGCTGCTCGCTTGTCACGGCACTGTCCAGATTGCCAATCCAAAGAGAACGCGTAGGCGTTTGGATTTGTGAGGACGGAGCTTCTGATTTGGGCGAAACCGATCTATTTTGCGCACCTGGGGCGAGTAGATAGGCTGAAGCACGACTGGGGGGCGCCTCACCACCGTTTGGAAAATGAACAGATGGTCCGACCCGAGAAGTCATGCTCTTGTCGGCTTTTAAGATACCAGTCGGATTTCCGATATTACTGGACACCACGGATAAACCGGAACTCTGATGGGTGAGTTCATTAATATAGGACTGGGCATCTACTACCCCCGCACGGCGCTGGAGAGAAAGGAGGGGGTCTTCAAGTGTGCCCACAGATATTGCCCGGGGTCTGGTGGGAGCTGCAAGATGATCCGTCTGCTTGAAACCTTTGGCGATATAAGATGCTGAATAAGAGCCGTCGGCACCTTGGGAATCGTAAGGTGTGAGGGGCGGACGATTGAATGCCTGTTCATCATAACTATCCAGGTATTCCTCTTCTTCCGCTGCCGAGGGAGCGGCCAAGAGAGAGCCTGCAAGCGATGGTCTAGAACGGTAAGGATTCGAAACAGTACTCGCTCGTAGTCGAGAGGGATGGCCTGCGAGGTTACCAGCGATAGCAACTTGAGCCTGATGACGCAACTCGGACATTGTAGCAGCTGGGGGATGACGGTGTCCATCATCCAAGCCCAGATAGTCCAGAGTGTGCACATCAAAGTCATCCGCACCCGAATCTGCAGAGGTGACAGACCGCATCTCATCTAACACTGGGAACCCATTGCCGTTGGCCGACGACAACCACGACGAAGAAAATAAGGATGGACCAAACGCATTCTGAAGACCGCCGGCAGGTAGTGTGAGCGACTCTGAACGAAGACGGCTGCTCGTCGGCACACCGGTTGCGACAGACGCGGAGTGTCGCAAACCTGGACGGGCAGGGGCGACATTAGTGGGAGTGACAGGAAGCTGACGCTGAGGCTGGTCGATAAGTGATTCACTGGAAGCAGGCAGACTGCTCAGAGAGTTGGAGGCTGCGGCAAAGCGCTGGGCGGCGAGTTGGACGTTGGAAGGTAGGGTTCCAGCCCTGGCCCTCCTAAAACCCTGGGGATATGTCGTAGGAGGAGGCAAAGTGCCGCCATCCACTGGAGTCGTGACAGAGGGAGAAACCTCATTAGGAGGGGATCCACCTGAAGCAAGGGCGCGAAGAGCGGGTGGCCTGTACCTGCCCCCGGACATCCTTTCCTCGGCCTCTCGTGCTCTACGCGACCAAATAAGATACAAAAACAAAGAAAGAGAAAAAACACGAACCGTTTGGCATAAGCAGCTGAAGGTGCTGGAGGTGGTGTCTTTCCAGAGGGAGGAGCCCTTGAATAGGAGCCGTTGCTGTCAGAGGCTGATAATGACATTATACGTTTTGAAAATTAGGGATTACGAATGTATTGGGCAGACGCTTGCCAGTCTGTATAGAGGACTGTCAAGGAATAGAGCCAATTAGATGGGAAAAGTCGTCCGAGTAAAGGTGAGGACGATTCCCCGTCGTGAAACCTCTCTGTGGTAAACGTTAAAAATGGCGACGAAAACCAGATTTTGGGGTCGAGAGAGAGACAGACAAGAGAAGCCCAGGACTACTATGATAGATGCCTCCGGAAAATAGTACTAAGTAATAGTAGTGAATGGTGGATGGGAGCAAAGAATCCACCCAAGCTCTTTGCTCACGGTTCGAACTCCGCCGCCTTTCCCAGCTGCCACCGGCATGGACGGCCCTGCATCCTTTGTGTTTCGAATTCGAGTTCTTAGTACTACCATTGTCTACAGTATTCGATACATTGCTGTTGTCGTTGCTATCGCTGTATATCAAGTTAGTACAGCACAATGTTGACCACCAAGTTGCGAACAGCCTTGCCGGTTCACACGGTCTTGTCCCCAACTTGTCCCCATCACACTCGCCAGCTCCCGGTAATTTCCACATCTTCACTGCACAAAACTGTGCCGTGTATCGTAGGGCCTGTTTGGGCTGACGGAATGCTGTTGCGAGTGCCCCAAGTGACGTTGCAAATTACTGTTCTTCTAACGAAACCGGAAAAATAGGATCTTACAATGCCTCCATATAGCAACAATACGCATCATCCATGTGTTCGGCATCTACAGCCAGGTCCCCGTACACCATGTGGTACTCATCATATACATTGTAAGGCAATACCGTGCGTTGAAAGTCGGGACCATGCAACGCTGATGTGCCTCCCGTGAAACCATGATCCTCAAGGACATCCATCTTTCCATCTTTCTTCATTTAATTTTCACCAAAAGAACAACAATATTACATACTAGAATGATCATTTTGATTAATATAAGCGTCCGATAGACGGCTCATATTCTGCAGATAACAGCGTAAAGTTCTCCAGAAGCCGCCAGCTTCCTATTGTACGGCCTGTATAAAAAGATATAGGCCGACGTTGTCAGTCTCGAAATTTTGATATTCCCTCTTGCTAACAGATTAGAGTGTCACCGAACTCAAATTCGATGAACATCCATACCTCCGCAGCGAGCGGTTTATCTCCCAAATTACTTGCCCGCCTCTAGCGATGAGTCCAGACTTTAGAGTCGTAACATTTCCCCGTGTATCGGTGGAACTTGGATGAGTTTACGGCTGGCTCAATTGCTCAGGCTCCTCGTAAAACCATTTCGCGATTCGATGGTCCAATATCATGCTAGATTCTATATAGAGTATGGATGATCAATGTCTGGTGTTAGACGCACCAGTACGCTCCCCATGCGACTCCACAGCCTTGTAGATGGACCGGCCAAGGCCATGGTCACCAAGTAGTAGAGTCTACTTGAACATGAAGAACCACCCAGACACGAAAGGGTGACAACACGCGCGGCCAGCTACCCTTTGGGTTACTGCATGCTTGAACCTTAAGCGGAGAGTCCTGAAATCCAGGAATGGACAAACAGAATGCGGTTTGCCGCTTCCTGCTTCATCAGTTGACAGCCCCAGAAGAAAAGATCGGAAAGCTGGATGGAGGTATCTAGCGGGGATCAGATTTCCATGTAATAAATTGTGCTCCTCCCGCCACAGAGCCAAAGCAGCTATTGGGGTAACAGGGAATGAATGGCACGCAACTGCCTGGTTCTCGAAGTGCTTCGACGTTAGGACCACGGGTCCGACAAGAGAAGGAAACCATGTCAGCCTGCCGGGAGGTTGAGGGGCTGCGATTCAAAAGACAGTCGCTCACGGAGGACAAAGTTTTGAAAAGGGTGTCAAGAACCAGTGGCTCCTAAGCTAGGTCTCGAACTAACTGAGCTAACTGGAGGCCCCCGTAGCTTTCCTTTGCTAGGTGTTTTCTTCTGTAGTCACTTCAAGTCGCCTCCCTGAAATCTCAGAGGTCCGGTGGTCGTGTCGGTTCCAAAGGATGTGAAGAACTCGACCAACAAAGCTAGAACAGCCGAACGGCGTTCCAGTAACGAGATCATACAATGCCTACACGACAGCCGGACCTAGCTTGGACCAGGAAGACCATATGATTATGCCCTTATTAGTCCGGGACCGACACCAGCATCTCTCGCGAAGCCTTGATTCAAACTCCGAGGAAAGTGTAATCCCGTTCAGAAGGATGTGATGTATAATAAGTAGTAGTAACCCCGGATTGCAATCATTGTGAGAACCTCCCGGAGAGTATTATCTCCCGACACCGCAAACAGCTGGACAAAGTTGGCGGACATTTATCCTGTCCTTGAAAGTCCCACGTAGACGAGGCCTGACAGCAGTCCCAGCGCTCCAAGTTCGACCACCAAACATAGCGCCCAGACTCAATGAGAGGCACTCAGTATCAAAGTCGGATGATGGAGAAGGCACAGAAGCAATTAGGGCGCCAGATTGCAGAGAGCACATGGCAGTTCGTACTCGGAGTTGCAACTTTCATGATCCACTAGGGCTACACTCAATTGAAGAAGACATGACAAAACGAAGGAACGGAACAAGTCAAAAACAATTCAATTTACAGGTAGACGTACAAGTCAGAGTAGCTGATATTACGATTTATTCCAATTGTCTATTAAAACCCCACGATCCTCCCTTCCAAGATAGAGCTAGAAAGACAAAGCCTCATAAGATACATGTAAGCAATATAGCGGCGCTGACAACAGCGAGAACTACGATCCTCCCTAAAAAACCGAAACAGAGTAAGGGCATAAGGGAACATAGGAATCATAGAGCATATGGGGTGAGGGGAGCGGACCTCACGTCATAGAGAACCGTACTATGCAAAAATAAGAAGGCTGTATGCGTACTTGTTGAGTATAAGAGGTGCTTGTCATCGTAAGGTAAGGGGGTTTGAGAGACAAGAGTCGGCGAAGTGAACAAGAGACGAAAAATATATCTGATACAAATCTAATGCAGTTGGTTTGGAATTCAGAAGTGACACAATGTGGCAATGCGAAATGTCAATTCAATAAACTTAGTACTCAAAAAAAAAAGAGTGGCGAGGTAATGGGAAGATAGAACGAATATCAGGATAGATTCCTGGATTCCCGTCTTCTCGAACGAGTCCTTGAAGCTATAGCTGCTACTCTCTTTGAGCGACGTAATGGGCGAGTGTCAATATCTTTCGGCGGTCCCGGTTCTGCAGGTGGTGGATTTGAAACCACCGGTAAATCACTGCTGGCCTCCTCTGTATCCTGCTCCCATTCCAGATTGATGCAAAGGGCATGGAACATTTCCTGTTCTGTTGCACTGAGCGGCTCATCATATTTGACTACGGCTTCGGTCTTATGCTCGTCGAGGACCATGTCTAGTGTGGGTAACGGCTTCTCCTCCAACGCAACGTTGAATTGAGTAGCGACCTCCCTTGCTTGCATCATGCTAACAAAGCCTTTGCCGAACCCTGGTGGACGAGTCTTCCTGCTGTGTTTCACAAAATCTCGTATAGCATCAGGGAACTGCTGATACAGGTCATCGCTGAGGAAAACATCAAGAAGGCCTGGCTGGGATATGGATGATGAAGACGTCCGTGTAGGCGTGGTAGGCGGAGACACATCGGTGACAGGATGATCACAGACGTACGCTTGGGCGACATCAAGAGAAACCCACGTGCCTTGTATCAGCGGAGAGCCTTTGGCAATGACCACGGCAGATGCTATAGTGCTAAGAACCGGTTGTGGACCATGGGAATACGCCGATATGGGGGTCAAATTAACAAAATCCGTGTCAATCCGTCGGAGGACAGTGTGTTCACCAATAGTCGTTCGATAAACGGAGATGCCTGGAAACTTAATTAGTTATGACATACATATGGAAAGGAGAGCAACATACCCTCAACGTCAGTAGCAAATATTTCGGGTATGCACGGCTGACACGTCGTCACGACGACGACATCTTTACCGCTCGCGGAGCCCTGAGAGGCACAACTGAGCCGTATGTCATTTGGAGACACACATATAGGCAGCGGGGGCAAAGAAGCATCTTCCATTTTGACTTCAGGCTTGACCTCCTCCGGTGATAGTAAGGGCAGCTGTGAAGTCATTTCCATCCCCGCAATGGACGACGTAAGCCACTTGGTTGTGGCATCGTCATCTTTCACATCCTCGAGTTTGAGAAAACCCCCAAGCGAGGCGACTGTTTTTGCGCGTGGTCGGAGCGTGGCGTACTCTCTAGGATCATCTTCCATCCACATTGCATCGCTGCCGCGACGGGGTAGTGGCGAGCTGAGCTCATAATCGAAAGGGGTATACGGATCACGAAAGTCAAACGGATTTGCAATAGCCGACGTAGCCGATGTTGGAGAGACCGGAAGGTCTGTGCCATTGCGCCAGGCCGTAAAGGACATCAAAGGCGCACCCAAATCAAGGATAAGATCCGGTGAATCGACCTCCCGCTTGATGATGGTGTGATCAAGCGGCGACGACGAGAAACGGTAGCGTTCACTGTCCCAATCACTACCTGGATCTTGAGGTTCAAACTTGACTGTTTGATCCTCGTGTATGCCGACATCCATCAATATACGGGTGGCGGCTTCTCCAATGACCTGAGTAGCTTTGACCTCTTCAATCGTGGATGGGGCAGGTATACCAGTGGCATCAATGTCATCCCAAGCATCAAGAATGCCCTGGACATCGCGGGGTTCGTGTTTGACTATGGAGGGCAGTAAAAGAGGAGGGGCGGAGAAGGGGGAACGAGGGCCTGGTGATTCAAAGGAGGTTTCGGCATCGTTATCGTTGTCTTCAAAGTCGGAGTCGAAGTCCGATGACGGGTAAGCATAATTATCCTCTTCCTCATCAAAAGACGAATTGACATAAGAGGATGAGGTGTTCCGGCTGCCACCGAAAATAGAAAAAGTATTATCATCATCCTCTTCTGAATCTGGAGGAGGCGATGCCACAGAGTATGGGACCGAGGTAGAGCGTCTGAATCGTGTGAAAGAAGAGGCGGGAGAAAATGATGGATGGTCGCTGGATGGGGTGTACGGGGGTATAGAGATTGATCGTCGCGGATATGAATGCATCGACCATTCTTCATCATCGGCATCCTGCGAAGGACGAGAATCCTCGTCTTCTGAATGAGACTCGTCATCGAAATTGTCGTCGTCGGAGTCTACGGGCATGTCGTTGTCGTGTTCGTCGTCTGAAGAGAGAGAGAGGTCAATGACGTCGGCTGGGGGTGCCGGAGGAGCTGGTGGCGGTAGCGACGGAGGAGCGACAAATGAAATACACTTTGCCAATGGCTTCAGCCTGAGAGTAAGCTTGACCTTTGGAGGAGGAGCGGTTTCAGTCTCGCTAGGATCCGAGGCTTCATCGTCTGACATTGCTGCGCGCACACAGCCTCTGGTTGAACGACGCTTTCTCTTCTGGCCACAATGTTCTGGAGCGGCAACGGCGGCAGAGCTGCGAGTCTCTCTGTTTCGCCTGGGAACATCCTTGTCCTTGGGCGTAGCAGAGACGTCGACATGGTCGCAGAGCCTAATTCCTGCTCTGGCGAAGGGACAGGGGGCACCAGTGACGCGACTGAGGTACCATATCATGGTCCCCTTCCTGAAATTAGTTGATCGTAAAGGAGTATTAGGGTCGGTATGTATGTTTTGATGGGCACCGCCCGACTTTGAATGGAGGGCTGGAAGGAGGAGATCATCGGAAGGAGTTCCGGATAGAACGTGCCGGAGAAGAAGGGGCTGGTCCTGTTGAACATCGCAGCGATGCAGATGAGAGCGTATGTAGGTTGTGATGGCCTGGGAGGCGGCGGATACACTGAGTAAAAAAAATAAAAAATAAATAGAAAGTGAGATCAGAGTCATGTTGTGACATACTTTTGGCAGGCCAGACCCTGCGCCACACACATCTCGGCAAGGTCTTTGATCGTCACGGCACGGTTGTCCTGTGGAGAAATGATTGGAAATGGAACATTTAGAGAGGGAAAAGACGTACAACGGAAAGGAGCGCCCGCGCGATTGAATGAAAGACACGGCTTGATGCATCGTCTGGATGGAGGACGACGTGAGGCGCTGGGAAGGGAGTCTCTAGAGCCGGTGGGCAGTCGTCCTGGAGGGCCGTGTCGGTGGGTGGTGGTGGTGCCGGTCTGAGCTTGCGATGGGGCTCAGGAGAATGGCGAAGACGTGTCGAGGGCTTGATGGTAATGTTCTGGCGAATTCTGGTTGCATATGTGTGAACTGGGGCTGTAGTAGTCGCAGATTGAGTCATTTAAAGGCGGGAAATGCAGAACATGGGGGGGCAAGGACAAGAAGCGGTGGAGGTAAGAGTTGGTCAAGGGAAAAGCTGCGATTTCGCTCAGGGCAATCCATGTCACCCGCTAGCGTGCCCTTCTATATTCGGCCATCCATCACTCCCTGTTGCCACCCTGTCGGGTCCTCGGCCACCCCCGGTTTCGGGGGTCCTTATCTCATTCTGGGCATTGCCATTTTTAGAACATCCGAAATAACATCAAGCATGACGACCATAACATACTAAAACTACAACAATAAAAATAAAGCCGTCTACTACTAAGCCGCCCCGAGCCTCATGCTGAAGCCTAAAATTCCGGCGTCAGCACAATTCCCTGCACAGAGTTCGCCTTACCTTTGCCCTGGAAGTCGGCTTTGATCGAACCTTGGAGGCGGCACCAGTCTGGTTCCCTCATATCAATCACACGCTATCATTTTAATCAGACCACCCCTTACCTTTTTGGTCGCACCTGTGGTCTTCCTCGCTGCCGTGGGCTTCTTCGCTGCAACCTTTGTTCCAGTTATTGTCTGCCAAAACGAAAGATCAAATCAGTACACAATCATTCTCCACGTCATCCCGACAAACCTTCTTCGCTGCACCCCTTTTGGATGCAGTGGCGGTCTTTTTAGACGCTGAAGCAAGCTTGGGCTTGCCGGCAAGTGCCTTCTTGGGTTCCGCTTTCTTGGTCGTGGCCTTAGCAGTGGCTTTGGTCGCAGTCTTAGTCGTAGCTTTAGCAGGGGCCTTAGTGGTGGCCTTCACAGCGGGCTTGGCAGCAGGCTTCTTGACGGTGGTCTTGGGCTTAGCGTTCTGCAAATTGCGTGTCAAGCGCTAATATTTCTCACAATCAAAAGACGACCTACCTCCTTCGTGGCAGTGGAGGCCCTCTTGGATGGGAGCTTTACCTTGCCAGACAGTCCCTTGGGCAGGACAAAGACGCCATTGTCGGCTCCACTGCTGATAGCCTTCTTGAGCTGGAACAAGTTGACGCCTACGACTTCGATGTTGTATCGGTCCTCGGCGTACTACACATACATCAACATGGCACCGAGACGAACAGAAACAGCACATACCTTCTTGATGGTGCTGCGAGAAACTCCCTGGCGAGCTTCTTCCTTGTGGTCAGTGATGCATGCCTGTTACATCCCTCAGTGAACAAACTATCAACGATTGCCACATTACTTACGGTAATGATATCTTTCCACGACGGCCGGGTGGAGGTAGGAGTACTCTTTGCTTTGGTAACAGTCTTCTTGGTGGTAATAGCTTTCTTGGTTACTGTGGGTTTCTTAGTAGTAACAGCCTTGGTGGCCCTGACTTTGGATGCGGGCTTGGAAGCAGGTTTGGAAGCAGGCTTAGAAGCAGGCTTGGAGGCAGAGACGGGAGTGTCGGCAGACATAACGATAGTCTTGATGAAGCTGGGGTGTTGAACTTGAAACGGGGTAAATCTCGAGAAACTGAATTCTGCAACGCCCCTTTTAAACCGGAACGCGTTGGACAAACAACGCGCAGTCACATGATGAGATAATCGACGCGCCCAATCAACAAACTTCGCGACAAGCACAGCCACATCTAATTTCCGTATGCAGCATGTTCTCCCATTGTTCCTCGTTGATCGGCCGCACTGTATCCCACCAGATTCACTCCTGATAGTGGCCTATAATGGACTCTATTAATATTGAAACTGTTCGCATACAGATCACAATACAAGGAAAGATCCATTGGTCTGCACCCTGGCTCGGACACCAGCACCAACCCAGCCATCTTCCTCCTCGGTACTGCTTCCGTTACTTCCCCCACTTCGCACGTCCACATAGTCCTCAACGCCGCCCAACAGCTTGCCCACTGGTGGCCCGCGGACCAGAAGTGCGCCCTCCGGATTACCGTCTTTGGCAATATCTTCATCGGACACGCCTAAAAGTCGAGCTTCGATGTTGATGCTGGGAGGTCCCACATGTGCCGCAGGTGATGTGGCAGGGAAATCTTGAAGATCTAGGGGATGAGAAGCAAAGACAGGCGCTGCGACGAGTGGATGTGTGAATGCATTGACAAACGCCGTCGAGAATGCGACTCGCGCCGGCGTAAGAAGGTCGGATAAGATAGGCCCTGAACGACATTTAGCGTACACCGACATGACTGATTCCGGACAATTTACCTCCGCTTACGACAACTGCCGCAAGAGTGCCGGCAGCATCACCGATAACTTTCGCTCGGGCGCCGTCAAATACGAGCCGATCCCATAAACTGTCTTTAGTCAAGAACCCTTCTGCAATACCCGATATTTTATGCCTCCATGCGAATGGGTAGATCAGGGATGCCTTTTTCGCGCTATCAAGAATGGAAGATACTAGGGTTTCCAGATGGCCAGGCTTGATGAACAGAACGGTGGGAGAAGGAATCGGGTACTTTTTAAGGGTTGCGACATCTGCAACGTCGGTCTTCACAGCAGCTGTAATGATTGAGCCTGGTGGTCGTTAAAATGATGGATGTAGGACTCACTGTCACTGAAGGTAAATAGTTTCGAACTATTCAGTGTCGCGAAACTGGTGCCTTCAAAAACAGCGGTATAAGCGATCGCACGCCCATATGCTGTACTCAGGGAATGTGCAGAGACGATAGTATCCAAATGGGAGAGCGGATGAGATGCAGGGAGCAACGCCCGGATAGCCGCAACGCCTGCCGTAATATTCTCATGAGTGAGTTGAGCCCCTTGCATCTGACCATTTCCGTTTGCAAAGAAAGACACGGTAAAAACGTCGCTGGGTTCTATCAAAGGACATCCTCAGAATATTCACACGAGCACCAAGAACAAATTGCCACATACTAGGAACCGGGCTAAGGATTTTTTCCGTCTTCACACCTTCTCGCTCCACGTCTTCCCATTTCAGAACCTTAACCTTACTCGCGACGCGAGCCATGGCTTGAGCGCTTGGTTCGCCAACAATGATAATAGTGTGGTGTTGGTCGCTCTCTCCTGCATCATAAATCAACTCAAGCAGTTGAAGAAGTAACTCGGCATGCGTGACAATGACTGTGGGTGGATGAGATTCGAGAATTCCAGCAAGAAGGTTTGTGGCGGCAATCGTGAACGACGGAATGGAATGCATAGCAAGCGCCATGTCACTGATAAGAAATTCTACCCCGTTGTGAGAAACATACAGACGATAAGATCTGATGATACACACCAAGTGAGTCATTGAGTAGCAGAAGGACGTTGGACTCCTGGGATTGTAGACCAGTCAATCGCAATAAACCCGTCCCAAAAGCAGCGACGCGGTCTTGCAAATGAGGGTTAGCAATCTACCTGGGAATTAGAACAATCGTGTCGCAGAGGTACAGAAGACAGTACCTTTGTGTTCCAGAGAGTACGGGGCGCATCATGGTCTGGCTTGACCAGGTCACTGAGGATGTGGACATCCTTTGTGGGCCGCAAAGGAAACTTTTCATATGACAACGTCAATTGCCACGTACAAGAGCGAACGACGGTCGGCATACCCTTCCCATCAGACCAGTCCCATAGTTCCTGTATACAGCACTTTCCCCTGGATTCCTGACGCGAGCAACATCACTCTGGCGACCGAGAAGGATGGGGTGCACTAGCGGCTGAGGTTTGTAGAAGTTGTGCAGCAGAAAGACAGTTGCTGCAATGAGACCAAGTAGAACAGTCAGGTCGTCGGTAACCAAGTAGTCGGAGATGTCGAAGCCCATCTTTCAACACAGGCTCTCCTGTACAATGTCCTGAAAGCTAGATGAGAGTGTTTGAATGGACCCGAGCGGGCCTTTGAGTGGTACGTGGTAGGCAACAACGGGCCGATGACCCAAACAGGGCCGACAAATACAAACTGGGTGATCGGCCCAGTACACTCTTTCCTTAACCATGGGATCCCTGTCGGACTCGTCCTTGCCGCTATTATCACTGTTGACTCAGGCGGCGAAGCAATCGCTGTATATTTCAGCCTCGCTACTGCTTACTCGGCTGGAGGCTATCCGATGACGACACTGGAGCTGGGTCCGTTCTCAGGATTCTCATTGGCCAAAGCATTTCCTGTGTTCTATGGATCCCAATGTTGCCTCTGCTCAAGTCACGGCACTTGATTGGGTGTTACAAGACAGCATCGTTAGGCCTCTGTCATGCTTTACAGCAGTACGGAGGGAACCACCCATTTTTGTCGCTTGTTCTTGGAACGGTCTGTGCACCATCGAATACACGTGACTAATCTAGGGGTCTTGCAATCAACAAACGGGCAACTTTCAACCCACTTCCCCCCCTCTTCATCATCTCTCAAGTACCCGCCTTCTCCGTTATCTCTCTCGCCACTATGCCTGCCGCCGTCAAGAAGACTTCAGCAAAGGCTCCCGCCAAGTCTGTCGCTGCAGCGACCAAGTCGAGCGCTGCAACGCACCCATCTTGGGTAGACATGATCAAGGTTCGCGTTGTCCTCACCGTTCTCCGACGCCTCCTTTGCTCGGATCTTGCTAACGCCCGCCCGCCACATCGTAGGAATGTATCACCGCACATCCTGAGGATGCTCGCACCGGCGTTTCTCGGCCAACAATCAAGAAGGTGAGGCCGCACGAGGGTTATCGTCACTCAGATGTTGACAGATTTTCATTCCAGTTTGTTGAATCCAAGTACCGCATTGACCTCAACAACACCGCCGCTTCGCAGCTGAACCGTGCAATCACTTCTGGTCACGAGAAAGGCGTGTTCATCTTGCCCAAAGGTATGCCGCTGTCGCATGACCCGATATGTGTCCGACAGATGTCCTTTGTCATAGGACCCTCGGGCAAGGTTAAGCTTGCCCCCAAAGTCCGGGCTGACGCTGCCAAGGAGGTACGAGTCTCCGTGACGGTCATCATCGGGAAAGGCCTGATCCACGTAACAGAACGCCAAACCGGCAGCCAAGAAACCGACCGCCACCGCTACCAAAGCCAAAGCTCCCGCCAAATCTACCGCCACCAAGAAGCCAGTGTCCAAGACAGCAACAAGGAGCAAGGTCGCTACTACTTCCAAGACAACGGCCAAGACTGCGGCGTCTAAGACACCCACTAAGACCGCTCGTACGACTGCCGCCGCTACCACCAAACCCGCCGCTACCAAGAAATATACGTCCAATGCTAAGAAGGCTACCCAGGCGAAGAAGGCCACCGCTGCGACAAAGAAGGTAGTCACCGCAAAGAAACCCAAGGCCGTTATTGCGAAGAAAGCCTCTACCGCGAAAAAGGCTTCTGCTAAAAAGGTTAGTCTTTACACGTCTTACTTCAGACCCAGTGATTGAATGGACTGTAGGCAGCGATCGCGGCCAAGAAGCCTACTTCCAAAGCAAAGCTTGCAAAGGCTAAGGCTGATGCTCCTGCTTCCAAGGCAAAGCCAGCATCCAAGGCAAAGCCCGCCTCGAAGACCGCTGCTAAGAAACCTGCATCTAAGAAGGCGGCTGAAAAGGCATGTGTCCATCTTTTCTTCTCCAGTGCCTCTGTTAACACCACATAGGCTTGAGGAACCCCAGGTCTTGAACCTTTTCATATTCTTGGATTTGTGTAAGTGGATGGATATAGGATTTATCTTTGTAGTGTATTTCTTTTCTTTTTGTCTATCTTATTTCATTCCAATAGCCTCTTGTGCCTATCTTGATTGTATTCTGTATATGTACGACGTCCGACCAAGTAGCTTTGTACTACCGGGTTTACCCTGGCTACCTTTTTTGTATTTATTTGTATGCGCGATATTGACGCGCTCCGATCATCTCTTTTGCTTTGACCACGACGCGTATGGATCATACCTTGAACGCAAGAGATGTTGTTCAACAACTGCGACTGTCTGTAGGCGACATCACCACGCTGCTTGCTCTACTTAGCGGCCCGCTCGATTGTTTGAGGTTACTGCCTCCATCGTTGAGAAAATACAACATTAATCCTCTACCTGACGACGCCACCCAGGTTCTTAGGCATATACCTACCATTCAGCAAGCAATACTACAGCACATATTCCCGACATGGGAAACAGCACTCGCCAAAGTCAATGCGACATCGATCCTCGAGCAGTACTTCTGTCCGGATAGCTTCTCGTATGCTCTGTCATCGTCGGGGGATGTTGCGCTTTCCGCCTATTCGACCATTCTATCTGTACCTCTATCAGCTTACTCTATCCGCCTTTTGGAACGCCTCACAAAAGAGTATCCGGTCGATCGGTTACACAGGGCTATCTTCTCCGGGGATAGCACCTCGAAGAAGGAGATGCTTTGGGAAGACTGCATCCGCAATCTGGCCGCTGTCCCAGCAAAAGCGGCGAACTTTGCTTGTACAGATCCCATCCCTTCCTCCCTGGAGCAAGGAAATTACTTCATTAGCCTCTCCATCCGCTGCGAAGCTCTCATTTTCTCACTAGCTGTCAGTGCTAAGTATGGAAACGGTAGGACACATCTGTCCCCTAAAGCAACTGTAACCTTAAAGCACATGTCAGGTGTTGTTTCATCCATAATTTACCTTCTCACCAAGTTGGTGAATCTCGGTGTATTTCCTTCAAGTCCTCCGACATTGCCATCACAAGCATCCTTTTTTCTAGCAACATTGCCGATCATCAGGAGTCGCCTTGATGGCGGTGCGAACGAGAACTACTCCAAAATTTGGGCTGAAGTGTTTCTCGGATTTCCGTCAATCGCGTTGCAGACGGTACTGACATCTCTTTTCGCATCGCTGAGAGGCATCGACGAACCACTGAATGGGAGTGCGTATCGAAGGGCTTGTGTCAAACGAGAGGCACTGTTACTTCACCGACTGGTTGGCCGCTTGTCTCCTGATAATGAGGAACTCTGTGAGACAGCTATTCCCGTCATCCTAGGACGCAATTGGGACGAATCCTGTGCGCGTATTTTTGTCTGTTGGGTATCAAGTCCACAGACGCGCGATAACGATGACAACGGTGATACTACTCATAGATTCTTTTGGCTTCGACTTATCGATTTTACCCAGCCCTGGGTCATTTTCTGCGGGAAATTGTATCGGTATGGTCTTCACCTGACCATGTCAAGCACTCCCTTCTCGCTCGGCACCAATGTAAGCTAAAAGCTCTTCTTTAGATGCTGACAGATCCGACTGAGGAGGATACTTACTCAGATTTTAGCGCACTTCTGGTCCTTACGGTATCATACTTGAAGCGCAACTCGTCAGAAGTTTCCAATTTAGCGCAGGGAGGAAACTTCATCTCCGGTGTTAGCTTGTACATTGGACACATGGATGCCTCAGTCCGTCGTTGTGGAATGCTGGCCGCAGAGGTTGTTGCCGACGCTGCCGGGAAGAAGCTCAATTTTGGAGACTGGGAAGGCAGCGGTGATGGAAAGCCATGGGCGAGAGCTCTTCGAGACTTGATTTGCGAACGTGACGTGGATTCTAATGTCGCCATTCTTGAGGGGGAGGAACCCCTTCTAACGGAAAAAACAGAGAAGTCTGTTGTCACCATCTCGGTACCCGAAGAAGCACCTAGCCAGTCTCCGGTGGTACAGAGCAATTTGGGATATGATTCTGACGACTCTTTAACCGGTTATGCGTCCCCGGCATCATCACGCTCTGCTTCTCCAACGCCGTCCGAATTAGATGACATTGAAAAGGATCCCACGCTAAACGTTACCAAAAAAAAAATATCCAGACCCGTCTATCTCGTTCAGCTAGGGGAACTGCTGCGGGGTAGTGGAGGGGTGCAACAGAGCGATGCGACTCTTGAAGCTGACAAGATTGATATGGCTCTCTCGTGTAGCGAAGATCTCATCCGGAGAAAACGATTTTTTGGAACAGAGCTAGGTCAGTGTCTCTGTCACCTCATACCTTGGAACAGCAGACTCATACCCAAGACAGAGGAGAATGCTGTCAATCTGACATATGGTCTTATTGCACTTCAAAATAGTTACAAGCTGGAGAATTTTGACACACGCCGACAAAATGCTCTTGTTGCTCTCGTCGCCTGCTACCCGCGGAAGACCGCACCGTGCGTTAGGTTGTCACCAAAATGTACTCCTCTGATACTTTGAGCGCAGGTGCCTAATCGATGAGTTTTTCAAGAATCAGTACAATGTCGGTCAGCGATATGTCATGCTTAATGCCTTAGCACTCGGTGCCCGGGAGATGGGCGGTTTGGCGCAACCACCTCTACCCCAATATCCAAGCAAGCTTTTACCGGCGTCGCTTCACAGAAAGTATATTACGGGCCGGGATTCTGAAACGGGCGTGCTACCGGTCATCATGGGAGACCTTACTCGACAAGCTATTCAAAGCGGCAAGGACAGTGCCACGGAGAGTCCGCCGCCTGCCTTGGTTCGCGAGCGGCGGTTGCGCATACAGAAACCACAAATGGTTTCCGAGGTCAGGAAAACAGAACACTTCAATGACACTGTGCAACACAGTGCCGTCAAATTCACAGAAGTTGCCGCAGAACTCTTTGTAGGACCGTTGATTAACCGATTCTGGCTTTTCCTCCGTGATGAGCAGACACGGGAAGAACGAACTGCACATCTGAAAGGCAGACAGGTGTATTATGGCGCAGGAACGGGCCTCATTCTCAACTCCCTCGTGCTCAGCTATTTTCTTAGTACATTGGGGGTCTTGCTTCATGCATCAAGGAATGCGCCAGAGTGGTCTGCAGTCTTAGGACCTGATGCTTTGGAACTGGCAGTAAACATCGGAACTCGGCCTGTTTCGCGCATAGAAGACGAAGAAGAGCTTAATCGTGGCGAGGAAGCAAAAAACCAAGAGGGCAGTGGATCAATGCAAAGGGAGGCGTCGGTTCTTCAGTCTGCGTTGGAATTAGCCCTTGTGATTCTTGAAGGGTATCAGGAGCTGGATGAGGGCAAATCGCTGTGTTTAGAGCACACTGCACTCCTGTTCGGTGTGGCGGAGTGGGCCAGTGCCGTGTTTTCTCGACTGGACAAGGGTGAAAGAGTAAAAGGTGGCGGTGGTGCTTCGGAAACTGGTCTGCAGCGAGCGGCGGCGGGAGTCCTGCTCAAAGCTGATTCTATTACCAGCAAATGGCGTCGGTCCATGATAAGTACAATATAAATTTAGTGCTAATAGTAAATGTGTCAATTCTCGTGATCTGATTGGCGGGAGGGACTCGCACCGACCAGCCACGTGGAAAGCCGAGTATCACCACAGTGCCAGTTGGAATTCACGACCACCAATGTTCTCCAGGTTAGCTCTGCGACTGCCTGCTCGTTCCTTCGCGCGACGGATATCAACAACATGTCCTCGCCAGTCGGATGCTTTGTTTGTGGTCCGTAGCCAAATTCTTCGTCTTTTCTCATCATTGACCGTCCTGACAGCACCGGGACACACCGTATAACAATCCCAAGGCATGCAGTCCCAGCAATCCATTTATAAAGCAATTCGACTAAGCGCATTAAAACAGATTGCGTTTGAATTCAACGCCGACAACCTGACACGAGCAAAAGAAATCATTGCCAGGTACCCACCTCAGTACAAGAAAGCGGCAGTAATTCCCCTCCTGGATCTCGGACAGCGACAGAACAAGGGATGGACAAGCATTAGTGTCATGAACTATGTGGCAAAACTCCTCGAAATGCCGCCTATGCGGGTGTACGAAGTGGCTACTTTCTACACCATGTTCAACCGGTGCGTTATTTGTTTCGCGTTCTAACCAGTTAAACCTCAAAATATCTGCAGTGAACCGATAGGCGAAAACTTTGTTCAAGTTTGCACGACAACTCCTTGTATGCTGCGTGGTTCGACAGACATCCTAAATACCGTATGCAACCATCTGGGCGGTATACATCCTGGCCAGACGACGAAGGACGGCAAGTTCACAGTTGTCGAAGTGGAATGTCAGGGTGCCTGCAGCAATGCACCGATGATAGTTGTCGGTGATGATTTCTATGTCAGTGACAGCCTCGGAGCTCGTTTTCACCTTACTAATTGCTATTGTAGGAGGACTTGACCCCCGAATCCACCAAACGCATTTTGGATGCTTTTGTCAAGGGTGAAAAGCCTAAACCTGGTCCTCAGAGTGGGCGACAAACAAGCGAGAACTCGGCGGGTCTGACCGCGCTTGCTACGAAGGTATATTCAAGGAAATTTAACAGTTCTAAGTCAGCTAACATTGTTCATTTCAGCCATATGGACCTGGAGAGTTCTGTTCCCCAGAGTTTCAATGAATGTCCAGGAATGATTAATATATGTGAAGCCCTAAACATGAGTGTCCTTTGCACCCTTTGCATGATTCCATGACAATATTTGAACGCCGTTGTCGAGGCATGGGTATCTCAATCATCTCCTTCACCATCATCATAGCCGTATACTCCCTCCCCTACTTCAGGAAGCCGAGTTATCATGAATCTACAGCCAACAATGAGAAGTCAGCCGATCCTATTGTAGAGATGCTTACCCAATTTCTTCCTTCAAGTCTTGGCAGTATGTGTCTACGAGAGATCAGCCAGAGAAAGAAAGGACAAAGACATACATACCGAGAGGAAGATCAGACTTGTCGGTTCCTGTTATAACTTGCGTTAAGACAGGGATGACTCCAGAACAATTACTACTCACCAAAGGGCATTTCAATCTCATCCGCAATACCCTCTATGCCCATCAAAGTGAATGCAACGACAGTCACGATGGGTATCATAGTCCAGCCAAGGTCATTGACCATGGTCAAAGGTAAGGCAAATAAATAGAGAGTGACACATTGTTTCAAATGAATTCCATCTAAGAGATAGCCGTTAGAAGACGATCGAAATTTAGAAGATATACGGACAAGAGGGTGGAATTGGGGTATTCGCAACACGCTCCATAGTCGTCATTTGATCGACCATGCCCTGAATTCTGCGATAGTCGCAGTGAGCCAAAAGCCATTCAAAGATAGCGAGAAATTTACAATTGGGTCATTGCATTCGTGCCTATACCGGCGTTAGTCAGAATTGTAATACTGACTGACAAATGTATCGTTCACCTGCTGGACCAACAGTCTCTAATAGTCCATCTCGACGAAATTGGAATATCATTCGACCCAGCTCATGTGAGATACTACAGATAGTTAGCCTAAGCATGGTCAAAATAATCGATCTGGTACTAACATCAATGGAAGAGGAAGAGAAGTTTCCTCGACAAATTGAATTGACAGCAATGGTGTTGTGTGACTGACAAGCTGAGGCTTGCTTCGCTTCACGCGCACTCGCTTCGTGGCATTGGGTCGGTCAATGGAGGCTGCGCCGCTGCTACTATCACTTGGTGATGGCGATGAGCTACGCGTCGCGGAATACGTATCAGAACGGTACCCCATATCCTCTGCTTGAAGGAATGAAGGCGGGAGCAATCCACGATAGTCTTCCCAGTTGGTGCCGTCTTCTCCACGAAGGTAGTGCTTGACTGCAAAAGCAAAAGCTAGACATAAATGCAATGCATCGGCCTTTCTGCGTTCCAATTGTTTGGGTGTTATGGTTTTTGTTTTGCCCTTGATGGAAATCTCTTGATCGGAAGGTGGAGGTGCAACATTTACCCAGATCAGACGGGAAAGATTTCGGATGTTGGATGTCATGGATGCAAATGACTTTCGCCCTTCCCAGTAACGATCATAAGAGGTGCTTTGATCTCGTCATCAGCCAATAAACGGAGCTATTTGAAGGGATGACATACCCATTTCTAAAAACGGCGATGAGAAGAAATCAGCTCTGAAATAATAAGTGTACTTACCTGAAAACCAATATAAGGCCAACCTTGAGCGAAGAGGTCAAAATATACACATCTGGAAGAACGTGCGCCAACTCACAACCACAGATAGCAAGGGAATGACAGAGTTCGTAAGTTGTACATGATGACCCTTGGTATGTGCGTAGGCAACGAACGTCGCAAAAATCGTGACTGTTAACACAGGCCCCCAGACGCGTGGTATAATCTGGGGTCTGTTCAGAATACCGGCCTCATTGTAAAGGATGGACGTACGCTGCCTTTAATTCTGAGAACGTCAGGAAGCCATGAGTACTGAAGAAGTGAATGAGCGGCAGTCAGTGTGTTGTCCCAGAAAAATTCACCTTTCTTAGATGCCTCCTCTTGATCTTGGGTGGCTTCATGATGAATAATTAGGCCTTGAGGAAGTAAATGAGAACTTGAGGAATTTACTTACATTTATGACTGGCAAGAAGGAGTCTTTCAACGACGTGGTGGTCATGGCTGCCAACGAGAACGAACGATGGTTGCCAACAATAAATGGAAGCCTCAGGTCCCGTGGTTACGTAACATCATTGGCAATATCACGGGTCCGTGTCACCACAAAGAATTCGAAGGACTAGATTCTGATACAAGAACACCCTACACAGCAAAGTATCCTTTCTTAATCTATCCTAAGTACAAAATGGAGGGCGAGACAGGGTGAAATGTGGCACCAAGAGTGTGTCTCTACGTACAATAGCGTCTTTAGTGATATCTACTCGCAGCAGCGCCGACGAACGGAAAGCATCTCGATGACTCAAGTGTGTTTGAAGGGTGTATCAGAACGGGCGATTGCAAATTTTGAGTACTGTGGGATGATAGCTTTCGAAGGGGCCGGAAGAGGGACAAAGTGGTGCGTGAATAGGATAGTCGTCTTGGAACCATGCTGAAATGGTCTTGCGTTGATAGTAGCGAAATGCATTCCGTCAGACTTTCTATTGGCGTGTCATCACAAATGCGGCGTCTGACGGAACGTGAGACGCTGGCAGGCCTCGACGCGGGGGAACAAGTCCATAGACTAGAAAACTTCCTTGGTTTCTCAGGCTGAGCTCGTGTTCGTAACGGTGAAAGGGGATAAAAAGGCATTGGCAAGACCTGCTGATCCGGCGTGACCGGCGTCGAACAATGGCTGCTATCGATGGATGAAAACGGAACCGCAGGAGAGGCCGCCGTATACAAGACTGGCTCACTAACAGCCATGAAGGACGGCCGACTTCGGAGAACAGGTCTGTTGGAAGCCAGGCGCATCCGAGACATGGAAGCAGCGGTGATACACGTGGGAGAAGAGGGTGGAGAAGACGTCGAGTTGGGTGCCTTTTTCATATAGGTGCGCTCGGGTGAGGCTCCCAAAGTAAGATATTTCCAGGGGACAGTGATAGGGCTGATAGGACTTTCGGAGGAAGTAACTGATAGGATACGGTTATGAGAAATCTGGCAGATAACGAGGTACCACAAACCGGGAAAACATGCATTGTCGTAGTAAGCGGCGATACTGACCAGGTCCCGGATCCGACGTGGCTGGAGGTTGTGTCTGACCATATAAGCGCGTAAAAGACGGTAACGGGCCAAAGATGACCGTCGAGAAGTATCGCCTTTCCCGAATCTCAGAATACGATATTTTGATATACCTGTTGGAGCTATAAGAACTCAGTCTAGATGGAAGTTGTCACTAGGAACCTTCCAATAGTGCGACGTCAGCTTGTTGGGGCTTGCGAAGTCCATTCGTGTTGGAGCGACGACGCGCCTTTCTAAAGGGCGATGACATGGACGCAAGATTTCGAGAGTAGGGCGAGAGAGAATTTGATGTCGCGCTGGAGGATGAAGAAAAGGTGAGTCACGGTTTGGGCATTTGTCACGGTATGGGTCGCGTAGAGCACGTGCATAGCACGGGACCTGTAGGTCGCGTCGCACCTCCGACATCCTTCTTGACAATCAACACTCTGGCTCCTCAGTTCTGACGTGAAGAACATGGACGTGCAAGCTGCAGCTTCTGCTCTATCCGAGTCTGCATCGTCTCATAAAAAAGAAACAGTCAATACGTCGTTGAGGCACGTCTTGGAGACAGTGAAACTGCTTGTAAGTCTATGACGGTACCGCCGAATTTGCCCTTAACTAGTCGTATCACAGGAACTCTCATCCCCATCTCCGAACAGCATTGAAATAATTGGAACTCGCCTTCGAAAACCTCTGCTACCGCTCTACCAACATTGCACCGAGCCTGCGCTTCGATTCTGCTCTGCTACTCTCAACTTCATTTTCGTCAAGAAGGTTCAACCTGCTCTGATAGCCCAAGCTAATGGCCTTGTTGTGGCCTGGCAATCAACACAGTCTGCCCTACTTTCTGGTGTACTAGTGCGCGAAACGTCGCTCTTTTGCCTTCGACATCAGCTGATCATCTTCCAGGATTTCATTGAGAGAAACCCCACAAGTTGTTCGCTTCTTACATTATTCGCCCTATACTAAACTGTCTATAGAGGAAAACAAGAAGCATATCGCCACTGGGCTGTACCCTGTGCTCTGCGACGGATACTTTTTGAAAACGCCATCTGAGCATCTAACGGCCGGCGTCGGTCTTGTCTGCTCGGCAGGTTCTTCTCTTTCAATTTGCGCGCATATATTCATATGTATCAAGCAGGCATTTATCTTACTAACGGAAACTGCATCTCTGAATGAAAACCGGCTTCTGCTACAGGACCCAAAGCTACTTGGAGCGTGAGTGAATGTCTACTACCAGTCCGCGATTGCTCGACATCTTGAATAGCAAGAGGATCGGTACTACGCTTGCCGGATGCAAAGGTAAGGACTTCTTGTCAGAGTCTCGGTCTTTCTATCTAAGACGGGACATAGATTATTTGGCTATAGAGGCTCTCTTGGAACTCTTCGCGAGCATCCTACCGCCCACCACAAAGGGTGCGAATAATGACAAGCGCAGGCGCTTCCTACACCTGGTGTTCGATCCAACGCTCTTCACCTGTAGCGCTCAATTAATAAAGATCCTATCCTCGCCGCCGACCACGGATTGGGAGACCTTATCGGTAGAGATTATCGCAATGCTATCCAAATCAGATATTTCCTTGTGAGGCGGCTCAAATCACGCTTTTACAAGTTTCTGATGTACAATCAAAGTCCGCAACCTTTCAAGATTATGTCCTTGCAGGTTGCAAACAGCTTTCCTAATGTGGATAATACCATTTACCTCGACAATAAAGGCTTCACGTCCAATATCGATGAGGTAAGGGTTCGTATCTGCCGTTCTGCCAACTAATTTCTTCTCTTTGTACAGAACGGAACCTACGAAACCTTTCATACTCCCTTCGCTAACGTTCAGACAATAAAATTCAATGCGACTGCTTCTTCTTTGTACACCGTTGTGACTGTACATTTAACAGCATTTCCTATCATTGATCGCACTGCCGAAACTCGAGATCCTACTCAAAATGCAACGATAGTCTTCGAAATTTCCAACACAGAAAAAGAGAGATTCATCAAGAGCCTGAAGGCTCGGAAATTGGTTCGTATATTTGTTTCTGACCCTCTACTAGCTTCTTCATTCTCATTAGGGTCCAAACATTGCATCAAATGAAAGAAAGGCATCGAAGCTCAACGTTGACCTTCCATTAGATTTTACATCTAATGGACAATCATTTCCAGTGAGTCCTATTTGGTTTGACGGAGCTACCGTGCTGAATTTTTCATGTTGTTACAGGAAAAGGCTGGGCGAGGTGAGTTGGGGTCCCTACTCGTTAGGCCGAGGAGTTCATGACGTCCTCTAGTATTAGGCGTCGATGCCTCTTCTGATTACCATTTGCTTCAAACACCCTCTGCGTTGGGACTTCATGGCATTTCTCCTCCTACATCAACTGACCTAAAATCCCTTGACGTTGGGGGCGATCAAGATGATGTCGCACCGAAGCCTCCGAAGACTAGGCGTGCTCAAAATCATAAAGCTGTCGAGTCTGATGACGAAGTCCAAGACATACCGCTGGTTTCCGTAGGTAAAACGACACCACACTCGAAACCTCAGCCTTTGGAACGGCAACCCGCAGAACGTCTTATACTCACCCGTCCGCAGTCCCGCGAACATTCCCCAAAGAAACCCTTCTCGAAAGCACAAGGACACCGGGTTCATTTTGGACGCGAAGAGCACAGCTCTTCATACAAAGCCGCCGATGGTTCTGAACCCAAAGAGGAAAAATCGAAGCGAGACACAGACGCAGGTATGGTTTTGTGGGCAACATTCTTGATCGTTGCTAAATTGTGTCAAGTGTCAACACGTTCGGTGGATGCGAAACGACAGCGGACAGCTAAGATAGAGGATGATGAAGACAAGGACCCTCGTGCATCAAAACGTCCAAGACTCCAAAGCCCACCCCGAACTGAAACTGCTAAAGATTCGAAATCGCCCGTTTTCAAGAAACCAGTCATTGCATCAAGACGCTACAAACGCAAGGGCCGAACCTCGTCACCCGCACCATCTGAAGCGGCTGATATGGAATATGACGAAATTCCTTCTGTTGCTGCTCATAAGCAAGTCACGTTAAATAGGCCTGAAGATCAACCCATCTCGGCACCACGCTCTACTCGCCTCTCAGCTATGAAAGGCAGAGGAGGGAAAGTGCACGGCAAAGGTGTCCCTGTTAAAACCGACCCACCTCCAACTCGCAACGTTAAGGACACCAAGACCCGGAACATGGCAAAAGACGACCAAAAGGAAACGAAGGTGAGCGGTGCATACCGAGGCATGTCCAATAAATTGACCGACTGCTAAATCAGTCTGCACGCCGTCCAGAGCGTGTCAGGAAAGTTGTTAATAAACACACCAAAGCAAACACTGTAGTAATGCTTGTATTTCCTCCGTCTAAATTACTCATTGAGACTCATGTTCAGGTCGAAAAAAAATCGCCTACCCCCGTCAAATCGGGACTGCGGGATAGAAAATCCTCCTCTGAAACAAACGTAAGTATTCATTCTGAGATCTCTATATGACTTCAGAGTAACACTGGACTCTAGGCCGACATGAACACCATCAAATCCACAGTGCAGGCTGCACTTGGATCTGATCTCTTAGACGCTTTCCCTACGAATCATGATTGGATGGAGACAGAGACGTATACTGACTTCACTGCCCCAGTCAAGGTGATTATCTTATTTCTGTACACTCTTACCTGTCTCATCCTACTTCCTTTCTGCAGATTGAGCAGCCAACTTCAGAAATCTCTCCAGATCCTAATATCATAAAAAAGAGTGTCACGACGATAGACCTGACATTGGACGATTCTCCCCCGCCCACGACTAATCGCAGTAGGGACAAGCAACGTCAGATTCCTATTCACGCCCTTATTTTCCATCCGGAACCAGCCGTATCCTCGAAATCTGATAATTCCATTGCAAAGAAGTCGGAAAAGTCTCTAGGTGTCTCCTCGAGGGTCCTTGTTACGACCCGCCGCACTGCAGAAAAAGCCGAGAACGGGTTGACTACGTCAAGTCCTACGAATCCGCGCAATGGGCCCATAGAAATTCATACTAGGACAGAAATACCCACAACATCTCAGCAAGTTTCGACTCGATATCAGCAGTCCGTTAGAACAAACGACGCTATCGTACATCTTGACCGCGATTCCGCGATGATGCATACTACTGTTTCGCGCATTCGTCGACCGGCTGTCGCAAGAGAGGATGGATCTCCTGGCTTCTCGGCTTCTACTTTGCCTTCCTCTGCTAAAGCTCCTGCTGGTATCAGTCGTCCGCACAGTACCAGTAACACTGATTCGATGAACGGCGCTCGTCGACAGGAGAACCTTATCTCACACTCAGACAGAAATCAGAGCCCTACCCCTGTGAAACTCGTAAAAGAGAACTCTTCGGCTAAAGCTAGAACACCTCACTCTAAGCAGAAGTTCGATGTACCCTCAATGACGAATCCTTCTCGAGGTCCGCCACTATTCGACAAAATTAACGCCCCCAAATTTCTTTCCCGCACCGAACAATATTCCCCCCCGAAAGTGTCATCAAAATATGGTATATTCCGTTGCTTATCTATGCCGGCAGTCTGGTCACCCTTTTGCAGCTCGGCCTATGGCTAACATCGGAGAAGTCGAAGAATATGGAGAACAGCGGCACAGACGATATGAGGAACACATTGATAAACACAGTGGCCATATGGATCACGACATTGTCCAAGTAAGTTCACTGAGCTACCCATTGCCAACCTAATAATCTACATCTTTACAGATCCTGGGCGATATACAGGATGTCAGTCATTTTTTGTGCTGAAGGCGTATTTACCTATCATCATACAGGTCATCGTTGACAAAATCTCGAGAAGATTTGATCACATCAAGACAGACGTACGTGCGGGGCGCAATTCCATCCTTCGAGAAGCCGTAGCTGAACTCGAAAAAATGCAAGTCGAAAGGTAGGTTACAAGTTCCTCTGGCCAATCATGGAACGCTCTTTTCATTTGTTCCATTCTAGCATACAACATTACAACAGTCTCATAGACTTCGAATCTGAGTATTCTTCCTACACCCGAAACTTCTCTGATGGCCTGGAAGATTTGCATAAAGTGAATCTTCAGATAACGCGTCGAATTGAAGAAGTACTGCAAATACATGATCGCCGTTCGTTGTCCAAAGTCTTTCCCGCCTTGTCTTCTCCTCCTTCCAGTGTATTGCGTCCATCGCTTTGATACACATGCTATGTTCTTTGCTCGTATAATATGCCGGATTCGTGTTAAGTAAATTACTTTTGCTGTTGCCTTGTAGAATTTGAATTAGGACCTTTTGACCGGCAAGGCGATCCCGTATCCCCGGCGGTTAGACTGCCCAAGTTGAAAATCGGCTGTCAAATTTTGCATGTTTTCTCTTGCAAGACGGGCCGTTGCTCCACAAATTCGAGCCGGTGGTTTGCAAAGAGAACGACATATTCATTCTTCAAGCAAAATCTGCTTGCATGTCCCTCTACTGTCGAGAAACCCAAATTTGACAATCTACCCTGCACAGCGATGCACTCAAAAACAAGTGACGTGTGGTGGACCAGGGCATCGATCACATCTTAGTTCTGCTCTATTGCGCCCTTCATTCAAGTCCTCCATAGCGCGACTCTCACCACTTCTATCACCGTGCAACATGTCCACTGTCGTCGCTGCCGACTCGAACCGTCTACCCACGAACGTGAAACCTACCCATTATGATGTGACTATTCGCACAGATCTGGAAAATCTTACCTTTGAAGGATTTGCGATAATCAGGCAAGCATAGTTTGTAACGAGAATCATAGCGTGGATCTAACAGTTCTCATACAGTTTGGATGTTAAAGAAGAGACCAGTACGATTGTACTGAACAGTGCAGATCTATCGTTCGAACAAGTGTACGTTACAGAAGTGAAAAGTTGATTAATCCAGACTGACGATGCTCATTCTCGAAGGACCCTTACCACCGATGCCAAGAAGGAAAAGTTGGTTCCCACCAGCCAGGCCGTGGATGGGGACCGCATTTCGTTCACACTTCCGACTTCTCTTCCAGCTGGGTCCAAAGCTGAGCTTAGCATCGGGCCGTACACTGGTCCTTTGGGAAACAGTATGACAGGCTACTACCGTTCAGAGTACAAAGAAGGTGGAAAAACGAAACACTATTCCCTGACCCAGTTTGAGGTGAGTTTCACCAAACAGAAGGCGAAACGGATCTGACTGAACCGACAGCCCATTGATGCCCGGCGCGCCTTTCCATGCTGGGACGAACCTCTCCTCAAAGCGACTTTTGCTATTACCATGATCTCTCGTGCCGACACAGTCAATCTTTCAAATATGCCTTCTAACTCTGAAAAGATCTACGTTCCCAGAAACGCAGAGTTTTCGGTATTGGAAGAAAGGTTCCCGTCTCTACGAACCTTGGATGGAGAATGGAAGGTCACCGCCTTTGATACGACCCCTCCCATGTCCTCGTACATAGTGGCTTTTGCAAACGGTCCCTTTGCATACCTCGAAAGTTCTGCCAAGATGCCAAGCGGGAAGACCGTTGCGCTTCGCATATATGGTACGTGACTTGGCCTGGAGTTTTGATCAAGGCTAGACACGTTATTTTCAGCAACATCCGATTTGATTCATCAAGCACAATTTGCTCTTGACGTCAAAGAGAAGGTGTTGCCACTGTATGAAGAAGTCTTCGGCGTAGAGTATCCGCTTCCCAAACTTGACACCTTGGTTGTAAGTCCATCCTCAACTTACGAGTATTCATGCTTAACGTGCGATTAGGCTAGCGATTTTGATATGGGTAAGTAACTCATCTATCTGCTCATTTACCATACAAGCATAGTAATCATTTCCAACGTTGTCAGGTGCCATGGAGAACTGGGGATTAATAACCGGCAGGACCACTGCATTCTTATTGGATCCCAACACTACAGACACGGGCGCAAAGAAACAGGTCTTCACGACTCAAAGTCACGAGGTGGCGCATATGTGGTAAGTATAGAGTGGATTCCTTAGGCTTTAGTGGCTTGCTTGAGCTTCTCACTCCAGGTTTGGGAATATTACGACTATGGAATGGTGGAATTATTTGTATCTGAATGAAGGTCCGTCACTTACGCTGTCTTTGACCTTTTCGAGATAAAGATCGGTGTCCAGGCTTTGCTACTCTGGTAACTATTTCTACACTGATCTGCACATATCTCACGATCAACTATTCTTAGATGGGTGAAGTTATCATAGCAGGTAGGTGGTTCAGCATAGTACCACGAGACTTGGCTTACGGACTTTTTTCGTAGACAAGTGACCATTCACTGCATCTGCTGACGCATTGAATTAATGCCTAATTTCTCAGAGTATTTCCCGAATTCAAACCCAAATCGGACTTCATCGGAGACCACCTCAACCAGGCTCTTGCTCTCGATGCGAAAAGATCTTCCCATCCCATCGAGGTCGAATGTCCTACAGCTGACCATATCAACCAGGTTTGCTTTGTTTCAGTCAACACTGTTTTTCCTCGCTAACCTGTCACATCCAGATCTTTGATTCACTTTCCTATGCTAAGGCTGCTTCAGGTTGGTGATTGTTTTATCTTGAGCATTAGGTATGCATTAATGCTGCCGTACCCAGTATTGCGGATGCTTTCGGACTATGTCGAGGAAGCTCGCTTCTTGAAGGGAGTCTCCATCTACCTCCAGAACAAGTTGTACGGCAACGGTACGTCAAAAGATCTATGGGAAGGCATCAGCAAGGCGACAGGACTGGACATCGTTAGTCTTATGGAGAACTGGGTTACCAAGGTATACGTGTCTTGGATAGCGCCAACAACCTATGAAACCAGCATTGTCTGTAGATTGGTTTTCCGGTTCTGACTATCACCGAGACGCCGACCGGCATTCAAGTTCGTCAAGACAGGTTTTTGGAGACGGGGATCGCTGAGCCATCAGAAAATGAAACCATCTGGTGCGTTCCTACTGCTATGGATCACTAAGTGTATTTTTATGCCATATAAACTTAGGAACGTCCCGCTCAACATCTTGTCTGTTGATTCAGCCAGTCAGGTCAGAGTTGACAGGACCGTTCTACTGCAAGAACGATCCCAGGGATTCGCCCTAGACACCAGTAAACCCTTCAAGCTGAATGCAGGAACCGCTGGCGTCTGTGAGTCCGCTCCGTCGCAAGTTGAAACAGAAACAAACGGTTTTAACAGATAGAGTTCTGTACACACCTGAACGGCTTTCAAAAATTGCCGACGAAGCCGCCCAAGTCGACTCTCCATTCTCCGTCGATGATCGTATGGGCCTGGTGTATGATGCCATGGCACTTTCAAAGGCCGGTCTTTCCAAGCTGAGCAGTGCTCTTACACTCATAGATAAACTCCGGAACGAGAAGGAATGTAAGCCGAATAACCATACAGACCTGTGACTGCACCGCTGACAAGGGGACCTCACTAGTCTTGATTGTGGACGTCATTGCATCGAATCTGTCTGGACTGGTTTCCACCTGGTGGGAATATCCCGAGATTGTGGGCAACTTGAATGCATTTCGCCGTGTGAGGAGTCCGTCGTTTACATTTTGCCCCCATCACTAACCCTACGCAGTCATTGTTCGTTCCGTTGGTGAAAGAATTGGGCTACGACTATTCTGATGGGGAAGCCACGGATATTATACGCCTGCGGACGACGGTGATCACGAACGCTGCGTTGGCTGGGGATGAAAGGTGTGTCCATTGATGCTACATATGCTCTTCTGCACTGCTGACGGCGCACGTAAAGCGTGATAAACGAGCTCAGAGCGCGCTTCGATCATTTTAGGAAAACTGGAGACGACTCTAGAATTCCACCCGGGTTGCAACGGGTGACCTACCAGATGGTGCGACGGCGCTGTTTGTTTTGTTTCCTCCATCGGGGATGCTCAATCACAATACTTTAGGCTGTCAAGTACGGTGGTCGAGAAGAATACGATGCTGTGAAGCAGATACAACTGTCGCCACGGACGCCGACGTCGAAAACCGCGGCCATGTGAGTGTGGCGGACCAAGACCGGGGTCTTGATGCTGATTTTGGATTTCCCCCTTCAGAATTGCCCTGGGACATGCGCAAGACCCCGTACTGATCAAAGAGACGTTCGAATACCTGCTGTCTTCTGCGCGCGACCAGGACTTCACCTACTGGCTGCGTGGGCTGTCGACGAACCCCAAGAGCAGACGCCAGGTAGCACAGTTCTTCAAGGATGAGTATCAAGTGGTAAGCGCGTTTCAGGATGCGGTGGGGGCCGAGCTGACATGGCACAGATCTACAAACGTTTCGAACTGAACGCCACGCTGAAATATCTCGTGGAGGTCCGTGGAGCGAGTGCATTGTCCGCGCCTATAACTAAAGAATCTTCAGGTATCATTTGGATCGCTTTCTACAAGCAAGGACTATGAGGAGATGGAGGCATTTTTCAAGGTAGTAAACGTAATAATATACGTAGAGCATGTGCTAACAAGTGGACAGGACAAGGAGGTTTCCAAGTACAGCCTGTCGCTGGCACAGACGCTCGACACGATTAGGGCGCGAGTAGGATACATCGGGAGAGCGACTGAGGATCTGGCGCTGTGGCTGAGTGCATGGCGGGGACAGACAGATTTGGGCAAAGAGTTACATAAGGCGATCTTGTAGCCATTCTCCGCTAACGGCGTAAAACTGGAAATTCTGTAAATTACCCGAGGCAACCAAAGGCAAACAGCTTGACTGGCGAGGGATGCCTAAATTTGACCCAGTACGCGATGCAGTCATGAATTCGCCCCTCACTCCAGGTCCCTCTCCCTCTCTCCCACGACGAGCAACAGATCTCGCCGTCCTCCTCAATGCCGACGCGCCCCAGCAGTCCCGCCGCCCGACGCTGACCCATCTCCTGCGTGTCCCTGCCGACGACGACGACAAGCTCCAGTCTTCTCAGCCTTTGCGCAGACACCAGCCCATCGTTGTCGACGACGACGACGACTACCCTCACCGACATCCCCACCGCCCAGGCTCATCCCCGTCCAGGCGCTCTCCCGCCCAGTCGCCCGTCTTTTCACGGCCCTCGTCGTCCTCGTCCTCGTCCTTCCAGCAGCCTCATTCGTCCTCGACGCCCCGTTCGACCGTATCACCCACCATGCACCCACCGCCCCTCCCCCAGCCACCCGCCACAATCCCGTATGATCCTCGCAAGCGGCTCACCCCAGCCCAGTCCATTCTCAAGCCCATGTCCCAGGCAGAAATGGCCATGTACAAGCAATACCGTGGCAAAGGCACGTCCCGCCTCACAAAGCGTAAACGAGAGCCAAGCAACGACGCAGACAACCGGGACAGACCGCCAGCTAAAAGGGCAGCCGGCGATGTAGGGATGGTCATTGATCACTGTGTGTCTCAGTGTCCTTCCGTGTCGTGCTAACTGCCGACGCTTATTGATTAGACAACTCGCGTCCAGAAGTCGGTGTCGTTCAACGCCTCGATTCACCTATCATTGGCCTCAAAAATTTCAACAACTGGGTCAAATCCGTCCTCATTTCCCGCTTCGCACATCCTGCCCTTCACCAAAAACCTCAGCAAAGCTCCGGTCCAGGCAGAGGACAGGCAGGAAAAGTACTCGACATGGGATGCGGCAAAGGTGGGGACCTGTCCAAGTGGGCGAAAGCAAAAGTCCGAGAATACATTGGTGCTGGTGGGTCTGGGGATCATGTCTATCTACGCAGCTAATAGATCTCTAGACATTGCCGCTATATCTGTTGAGCAAGCTCGACAACGATGGGAATCACAGCGCGGTGCCCGGTTCAGTGCAACATTCGCAGCGCTAGATTGCTATACCCAGCCACTCAGCCAGGCCTTTTCATTGGATGTGCTACGGCAGCCCTTCGACGTGGTGTCTATGCAATTTTGCATGCACTATGCTTTTGAAGCCGAACAAAAGGCTCGGTGCATGCTTGATAATGTGAGCCGGTGGTTACGACGAGGGGGTGTGTTCATTGGTACTATACCGAATGCTGAACAACTACTGTAAGCCTTTCGCGACGTCTTTATCATTTGACTCATTCCTCCCTTATAGCCAAAATCTGGATGATCTGCCTGCCTCCGCCGAAGACCTGACTTTTGGTAACTCTGTATACAAAATCCGTTTTGAGGATCGGAACCGTAGACCTGTTTTTGGCCATAAATATTGGTTCTTTCTCCAAGATGCAGTCGAAGATGTCCCAGAGTATATAGTCCATTGGGACCATTTTGTACAGTGGGTAGTTCAGATCTACACATGTGAGGTCGAACTGACGGTTCCTCACCAGACTAGCTTCAGAATACAACTTGTATCCGGTATATAAGGAGGAGTTTCATCATGTCTTTGAAGAACATCAGGAGCATCCAGAGTTTGGACCCTTGATGGTTCGGATGAAAGTGGTCGATGCGAACGGCGAGAGTTCTATGGATGAGGATCAGTGGGAAGCAGCTAGTATGTGATTTCGCCAGTATCACTCTGGAGGATGCTGATGTCCGCGTGCAGATATTTATATTGCTTTCGCTTTTGAGAAGCGATAGCTATGTTGTATATCCTAGGCATCATTAAACGTTGTCTGTATGCATTCTATTAATTGATATCTCAGAGAAAAACATAATATTCGACCATGACGAAAGCAACAGAGCCAGATAAATCATAAGGGGAGTTAGGCTGTTTAAATTGTAGTAGTATTACAGATGTCCATTACTCTTGGCCAAATCCGACAGTTTCCCTAGAGTAATGTCTGTCAGAAGTGTATCATGGGTTAAAACTGAAACACTCACTCTACCGCCAAAGTGAGCTTCTGCTCTAAACTAGCATAGTCTTTATATGGAGGAAGATCTATACGATTGAAACACGTATGGCTCTTAGGAAGCTGCGAAGGGTCGCCAGATTTTTCGATGGTGAACCGCCTAGGTCCATCAGATCCCTGGAGATCTTTGAAACCATTGACGGGTATACGCGATGTCCCAGTAGCAAACTGTAATAGGCGCGATTTGCGTTCAGGCGGCCAGCTACGAACACATTTCCAGAACCATTGGATAACTTCATCATTCATCTCATAGCCGCGGTAATCGGTGAACTTGGTCCAATCATCCCTAAGGAAGAGTTAGGACAATGCTAAGACAGTAGAGGCAAGTGAATCGTACACGTCAATTTCTGACATTCCACCAATGAGAAGCTCCAGCTCCCGTTCATCAAACACAGTGATGAGATCTTGGGGGATTAGTTCGCTGAATCCAGACATGAATGCTTCGAACTGCTCTTTGACTCGCTTGGAGATACGGTACTCGACGACATGCTCGACATACTCCTTCTTGTTGTCTTGCGTGACTGGAACATCTGCACCGCCAGGTTTCAGCTCGATAGTGACCATTTCACCGAAGCGTTCCTCAGTGGTAGTAAATGTTTCATCAATGACATCAGTAATGTCGTTTTCCCTGCGTCACGGTAGGTTCACTTTCGAGTTAAGAATATAATGAAGCCACTTACAGCATCCAGGTCATGCCTCGGTGTAGTTCCGCATCCACACTTTCCAAGTCGGACAAAGTTACCTTCTTTTTCAGAATCATCTTGTAGAAACTGACAATGAAGTAGGCATCCAAGAATCTCCGGTGGAAGATACCAAGACCTAAGCATCGTCCGATGAACTTGAAATAGTTCAAGTGTTCGGGGTTGACGCCTGAAGCGGGATTAATTTGGAGAGTATAATTATCGTGCGCGGAGTATTCAAATAGACAATAGAATGGGTTGAACATTTCGTGAGACAGCAAGAAGAAGAATTCTCTGTGCATTTACGCGTGAGGACCTTATTCCAGATTGAACATAAAGTTTACGAACCTTGACAAGCCACCATAATCCAAACCATCTTCGCCGTCGAATTTGATCATCAGTCGTTTCTTCAGGTCGTTGGGAGTCTGCCTCATGATCTCAGCATAACTGTCTTCGAAAATGTGGTTTCTCCTGATCTTGATCTGGCAATTGCCTGGCTGAGCACGCATGGCAGGCTGACTGCGGAAGTAGATAAGCTTCCTCCTAAAGTCACGCTTGTATTGTGGTACGTTGGCATCAAGGGTGGATGGCAAACGTGGATCATCCCATGTCGTGGTCTTCGTATTATGGTCGACGAAATACACACGGGCTGTGGAAGTGAGACGCATTTCCCACCCTGACGGAAGAGGTCCCAATTGAGATATCGCTTGGGGCTGTAGAGCGGGTCCCTGGCCATTGGGCCCCATCACCCGGATAATTGCCTGTCGGCGGGGATCAACCCAGGTTGTTGTCCGAGTGTTGTGATCGACATAATAAGGCCGACCCTCCAAGGTGAATCGTTCCTCCCAACCATTGGGAAGTTGACCTGATCCCGGCGTAGTGGTGTTGTTTGCAGCTGCCATCGCTGCGGGGGCATTCTGGGCAGCTGCAGGAGCAGCAGCCGTCGCACTAGTGTTGCGGAAAACACTTGTACTGCTGTTGTTGGCCTCAAGGAGGTCATCGGCAAGAATACGGCGAGAATGCTGATCACGGGCAGCGTTGGTTTCACCCTCCTGCGTATTAGTATTGACAGCTGCACTCGCAGAGGGTCTATTCCAGGTGGTAGTACGAGTGTTGTGGTCGACATAGTACGTGCGGCCTAACGGATCGATACGACGTTCCCAACCTGGCGGTAAAGGACCATATTGATCAACATTAGGATTGAAGTTCCGCATCTGATTGTTTGTTGCCGAAGCACCCCCAGACGCTGGCGCCTGGGTGGTGCTGGTATTGGAAGGAGCCGTGGCGGTGGCTGGAGAAGTGCCGGGACCAATAGAGCTTGTAGGGCGAGAAGAAGAGGTGGGGGATTGAGCCGATGGAAGTGGCTGCTCAGCGTCCGGAGACGGTGCTGGAGAAGGAGTGGGCATCGAAACGGGCGCAGGGTTGTTGGTATCTACCCCTGTGGCGTGGGAACTGGAAGCACGGGAAAGAGAACCCGAGGGCCCTGGTAGCGCCAAGTTCGATGTGCTCGCGGAGGGCGAATTATTCAAACCCATGTCGGCAAAGGCGCTGCTCAAGCCGGACACTTGCGATGGCCCAGGGTTGCTGATGGGCTGGTTGATATTCGTCGACAAGTAGATGATGAGTTTGCCGTGGACCACAAGATTGTCATTGGATTTTTTCAAGTCCAATGTTAGCATTTCTAGGAAACGAGTATGGGAAAATGAATGGGTCTTTCGGCAGGACGGACGCACCATGACCGCCCAGGTCAAGATCAAGAACGTCACTGACTCTCACGTTAACAACACCTAGAAAGCCCTGGTCCCTTCTCTTAAATTTGCGCTGGTCGAATATCTGGACTGCAACGACGGACGAGTCCTTTACTGTGCTATATGGCACAGTCAGCTAAATATACGAAAAAATCACAGACAGCACTAACATATCGAAACTCTCATTCCAATACGGATTCAAGGTCTTCTTCATTACACTCGTCGTGTGTGTCTGTTCAGCATCGACGGTGATAACAGCAAAGGGGTCTGGGAGGCGGAAGACATCTCGTTTGGAAAGCCCGTCTGCAGCAACAACTAGCAAAAGGTAAGGGCAACATCATGAGCGCAGAAGTAGTAGAAGGGCGCGAGTTCTCTTACCCGTTACCCTTATCTTCTTCCTACTGTAACAAAGTGAATACGGTGCTGTAAAGGCTGTGATTGCGAGAAAACACTCACAGCGGCCCTGGGGGAACAGACATGGTTAATTCAGGACGATGGAAGAGAATGAAACAAGGATGCTTGAAAAGGGAGAAATAGAGAAAGAGACCGGCGCTGTGGTCGACGTTGTGAGCGTCGACTGTTAGCCTCGCTTAGTCAAGGGCCGAGGTTGCCAACAAGACTTCCGGAAGCTCCATATCTGGCAAGATCCGGGTCAATTTTCTGGTCACAGCCTCATTAGATTTTCCAGAATCGAGCTATTATTAGGTTAGACTAAGGTAAGGAGTATCTAGTATGTACATTCAGGCTATATGTCCGTTTCCATGTCTTGCTGGCCAATAATTGTCCCAAGGTCGACAGGAATAAAATGTTTGGATGGATCCACAATTTCTACTTGACTCGGAGTGGCCATCTCTATTGGCGCCGAATACATCGGCTTCTGAACAGCATCCACGCTGCGCATACCTATTTCCAGGAAGGGATCCCTCTCCAATGGAACTCGTGGTGTGGTCCCCGATGGCTCTGCATCACCAAAAGGATTGAATAACCGGGTCTCCTCCGTCTGGATTACGAGTGCAGTTGGTTTTCTGGCCCAAGAGGAGCGCCTAGAATATATTCTGCGTCTCCCCGTACCTTCTGGATCCATCTGTGTTCTGCTATGCCGGCCAAATATGAGATGGAAACTCTTCTCTCGTTTGCCTGGCTTGTCCCCCCGAAAATCTCGCGGAGAAGCCCTTGCTGGTCTCGATATCTGTCAATGTCGATGATCAGTATCTGTCAGAATTTTCAGGGACATGACGCACGAAATCTACTATTCGCACTCTCCGCTTTGATGGTATGTCCGCCTTGCTGGCTGTCACCTAGTGGCTGTGTGAGAATGGCGCTAGCATCAAGGTAACGACTCGTACCTCACCGTCGTGAGCCATCTCGCTGCGCTCCACTATTGTTGGAATGTGGTTCATGGAGGGAATAATGGAGCATGGCCGGGGATCGTTATCCTAGTTTTATTATTTTCGGATAGGGGAGGAGGCGCCGTGTTTCGGAACTTGAGATATCTCGATCTTGACTCGTTAGCCGGTGCTTGGCGCCTACTGAGCCAAGGTGTTCACACTGAGAATGATGTTTGACTGTTGCCACTTGATTCCGGTGTAGCAACCCATATATGGTAACATCCAGGCTTGTGCTCACCGTCGAGTCGCATTACCTGCGTTCACCACTCCTCATGTACGATGCCTCAGATTGACATGCCAATGAATACCGTAAACCTCTTCACAATTCGTTTCCTTATTTAACTCTCATTGGCGTCCTGTATATTACTAGGCGCATCAGCATGCCGCCAATGCAGAGGACTTTCTCAACAACGGACTACTCATCCCTGCCGCAGAAGAGCATTCGAAGGCTGCAGAAGCATATCTTGCTGCCGTAGAAAGGAGTACCGATGATTCAGTTTGTACCATTCTGTATATTACAGCTCTCAATTGATCTGGTGTGTATTAGGCCAAACGCACCCTGCAAATGCTCTACAACGAACACCGGAAGGCTGCTGGCGAGCTCGAGAGGAGAATAGAGAAGCTCAGGGAGGACGGAAAGGACCCACTTGTTCCTCAAAAGCGCGACATACCAAAGCTCTCAACCACCCCCAATTTTGTCGCCGATTTTTCACGGAACTCTTCACCGCCTCCTCAAAGGCACACTCCTGACTTGCAGGCCACTGTCGATGAATCTTTCATGCTCCTAGGTGGTCAGCGTGTAAGCAACTACCATCATGCTTAACATTGTCTCATTGCTTTTTCAGTCGGATCCAGGCGACGCTTTCAATCACTGGTGGAACTTTGTACAGGCCAAATTTGACCAGCATTCGGAAGCAGTCGCATTTGCGAGTACACCTCTAGGCTTTACTGATACTGTTGCCACTCCCCCGAGAACTACCACGCCACCTATTCACCGAGGATACAACAGGGATTCTAGTCTTAGCAGCGATGAGGAACCCATGGTAGTAAGGCTGACGAGACGACTCGGGCTTCCCGGAATGTCCAAAGAAGTACATCATTCTCCCTCCAAGCCCAGCAATTTGACACTGGGTTCAATAAAAGCTTCCTCATCAGAAGAATTTGGAGAAGAGATATTTGATGAAGGTAAGCCTGAACGGTTTGTTTGGAACTTTGTTAAGCAATACAATCATAGGCGATGAACTTTCCGAATCCTTCTGCCTCATACCGTCTGATTCAGAGCCCTCACACGTTGCACTGAAGAAAGAGAATGCCGGACTGAAATCGGAAGTAGAAACTCTGCGGCGGCGTTTAGAGGCTGCGGAAAAAGCCATAGCCATAAGAAAGGAACAAGACATCCAACTCCGGGACAGCATATATCAAGCAACAAAAGAAGTTGTACGTTGAACCGGTTGAAATGCTCTGTCATATCTTTGACCTCCCCTGAAGGCTCAACGAACAATGGGTACATCTGTAAATCTGCAACGTACGGCAATGGATCTTAACCCGCATATACCGGCACCGCTTCCAATACCGGGTTATCATACTGCACGCGAGGCCCAATATGCCCGTCGGGTCAAGGAACTCGAAGATGACCTCCGGGCTATGCGGGTAGAGAACGAGAAGCATGTGAGTCTCCTACCGGTGATATGGTACTGGCCTTTTCCATGACACCGCCAATTTTACAGAAAGCAATGATCGTCAAATTCCGCGATCAGTGGGAAAAACTGAAGGCGTCAGCGAAACGAAAGAAGGAAGCCAAAGCCAAAGCCGCCGCTGCAGAGCGAATCGTAGAAGAGCCGGAAGCCGAAGAGAGATTGGATGACCATTGAATCGTGGATGTGCCAACTCTCTTTTTCAATCGTGCGGAGCTGTATTTTTAGCTGTACTATACCTATGCCTTTTATACTAATCTTTACCTTTCATTGAGTTGATGAGAATTTGCTGTGGCGGCTCCGTCTATGGGAAACCTTGCGTTTGAATAATGATGATCTACGTACTTGCCGAATTGAAGACCTAGGCAAAGAGCCCAAAGTCAACAATAGTCAAGGATCGGACAAGTGTATCGAACTGAGTTCGTGCTATATCACGACCGCCTTCTCCCACTTCGCCCCCATCATTGGATTGAAGGGGTACATTGAATGTGACAACCAAGTCAATTCCTTTTTCCTCTACACGATAGAGGGCCATCAGGACGAGAACTTGATCCGGCGTCGCTTGATTGAATTTGCGGACTACCTGATGTCCAGAGAGTACAATGACGGACGGTGTTCTGTCTCCTCTATCGTTCAAAATGACATTCACCGACTCTACGTTGCTCTGAAGGGCATTATTATCGTGGGCCAAAGAGTCAAAATGAAACCTGTGCCAATAATCAAGATGATGAAAGATACGTTCTGTTGCAAGGACTTCACTTGGCGGCATCGCGGAATTCTGGGGGATCGACCCTCTGGAGAATTTCTACAATGATGCTGATGCTGGAGTCGGGGTAAAGGAACACCTCTTGGGTGTCTGGAACTTGGCGAATGTCCCTAGTGGTTGAATGATTGTAAAGATGCAAAGTCAGAAAGGGAAGAGTGGGCAACTGACGACGCATCGATAAGATTTATGGGGGTTATTGCAGTAATGGCACCGCCAAATAGTTCACGGACACTCATGGTTGGTAGGTCAAACGCAATTCAATTCCTGTAGTCACGACCTTACAGCAGTTAATGCCGGATTGCGGCTCCGATACTTCACGTGATATGTGACAAACGCGATATTGTTACAGTCACATCTAGGGTTGCCCTCTGCTTCCACCAGACGCGTCGTTATCAGGACGTTTCTTCACCATGGATCCCCGCCGTCGGTCTGTTATGCAGTCTCTTGAGCCTACAGCTGGACGGTCTGGAATACCTCTTCCGTCGATAGCCAATAAGCCTACCCCAAACCTACGTGCATCTCTCGCCAGGCCAACTCAAACTCCATACACTTCTCATTACATATCCCGCCCAAACAATAGGCAATCTATCTTTTCGTCTCAGAACCCTCTCCTTCAAAGTGCTTCCAAGCCACCGGGTAGGACACCCTTGAACAAGTGCGTACTAATACCCTCTTTGTTTCCTTTCGCTTATATTTGCGTGCCTTACTGTAGCAGTGCTCGTCGTACGTCTGTATGGCCTCCCGGAACTATTGGTGGGGCTGCATCCAACAGTCAAACAACGAAAGATACTCGTCCCCTACGCGACAAAGCCTACCAAGCCAAAATGCGCCATGATATACTAGATTTCTTCCAGAATGCGGGTCACGAAACAATTACCATGAATACGCTGATCAACATTCAAGGGAAGGACTTTCGGGCCATCTTCGACTACCTAGTGCTTTCCTTAGACGCGTCGTATCCCTTGAACCCCAAGGCTTCGATACAAGAGCAATTCATACCAGCCCTCAAATATCTGAAATACCCTTATGTATCCCAAATTGATAACAAATGGCTGGCCGCACCTGCCAGTATGCACTCGTGGCCATCTCTTCTAGGTATTCTCCATTGGTTAGTGCAACTATGCCAAGTAAGCAAGGCTGGACTACGATGTCTTCCGTTGACTCATATACCCATCAGATGCGAAATCATTATCTAGCGAGTGGACATCCTACTCTTCAAATTAGCTCTGATATACCGGATGAATTTGACGACCCAATGGATCATACTGCACTTGCGTACGACTTTGCCGAGCAGGCCTATTCCCTTTGGCTAGACAGCAGTGACGAAGACAGTAGAGATCTGATGGTCGAGCCCAAGCAGACTTTGGAAGAGCGCTATGGTAATATCATATAACTAACTATCCGTCCTATCTCACGATGGATAATTCAGCTAAAAAGAATGAACGGGTACAACTTGATCTGGAGCAACTGAGAAAGCAGTTGGATGACGCAACAATTGAGTACGACAAACTGAAAACCTCTGCTGTGCGTGTATGTCTTCATTTATGCGTATAAACTCGAATGGTCTTCCAGGCCCCAATCGCGAAAGCCCAAGACGAGAATGGCTTGTTGAAGGGTGACAATGAGAAATTTCAGAAGATCCTTCAGCTTTATGAGGTCAAGAAGAAGAAATTGATCGACTTCATTGCTCAAGAGAAGACGGAACTCGCAAGAAAAGGTAAGCGATTCGCAAGATCTTGACATCATGCTCAGCACCGTCACCAGATGAAAGTCTGACTCAAATGAAAATGGAGCAGGAGAGGCTTTCGGATATCGTCAAGACGCAAAATCTGTCTCCCGAAGAAGTCAGCCGCATGACAACGGAACACGAAACGCTCTCGAGGAATCTAGAGGACCTCAGACAAAAGATTGCTGAGACTCATCGGGCTGTCTTGAGTTTGGAAGTCAACGTCACGAATCGGGCTGCAGCTACAGAGGAGGCTCTGGATGCATATGTCAATCTGCTTTCCTCTTTGGAGCTTCTCCCACCTCTACCGCCGCCTTTTGAAGGTGTCGACCTCATGCTGGAACTGAACACTGCCGCTTCTAATCCCAGCCAGCTCTTAAAGGGTTCCGAGGTCAGGAAGGTTATCAGGCCTACCCTCAACAGTGTCGCAGAATCCAAGCGGTCCGAGCGCGCATCTGTTGAGAGCGAGCGGATTAAGGTTGATAATGAGTTGGATCAACTCATGGCGGAATGCGAGAATCTTGACCTTGAGACGATAGAAGTAGAGAAGAAGGTTGTTAGCCTTCATGAACAAGCAGAGGATTTGAGAGATGTAAGTCATTCATTTGGCTAATTCATTGTCTAAGCGGGGCAACATAGGCCGCGCAACAAGAAGCACTCGTTGCCAGCAATGAAGCAACCCGAGTAGAACGAGAACTAGCCCACGCTAGAACTGCCGCGCTGGCCAATGGCATGGGTGTCAACACCCGACTGACCGGCTTACAATTCAAGTAAGTTGTCCTACACCCTTGTCAAGCGCTCCACTGATAGTAATCTTTGACATATATCAGATATCAAGAGCAGGTGGAGAAAGTCTCTCGACTGAAAGAGGCAACCGTTCGTGCTATCATCAAAAATAGTAATGATATTGCCATGTTCAAGAGTGAAGTTTCTCGGCATCTAGCTGATTTGCGGGAGTTCGTGGACACGTCACAGAGTTGATTTAGTAGACCTTATGGTTATAGGTTGTATCTAAGTTATTGGTCGTGTACATTTCCTTATTTCCCTGGGTGTCAAAAGCGGAGTTGACTGTTAACCGGTATCTGATGGAGATCCTGAGCATTGGTGTGGGTTCAACCCGGTCCCAACGAGTACTATAGCGAAGCTAGACGCTCAAAAGCTGTGGCGCCGGAACGAGACAGCGGACCCGGCAAACTGTCGGTAGTTATAGATGATCGGAACCTTCGTCGAGCAGGTTTCATTTTCGCCAAAATATTCCTTGCCCTCATGGCTTTCGGCAGCGCTGCCTATTGCATCATCATGAACGCGAGTAAATGTGAGTATCTTTGATTGGCGGCCCGCATTTTGGCATTGTCGGATAGGAGTTTTGCAACCGATGCAGGGAAAATGTACGTGTGTGCCTTTCACTATCGCGGTATGGTTTGCTAAATATATTTCTTACACGCTAGACATTCATTCTCGGATAATGACTCTCCCTTGAACTTGAAAATATGCTCTGAGTATTTCGCGTGAGGTGGAGCCGAATGGATGGTTCCCGATAAATAGCAATACTTACAGCAGATCCCTCCTTGTGACTTCGAGAATTCAGGGCACAAAAGATTACGGGGAGGTGGGATTGTGGATGTTCGGCTACCTTATCAAGCAACCGGCGTCGCGTACCCATCACTTCTTTTCGCTGACAGAAGGCTTCTCCCCGCTTGGCCATGAACTTCCAGGTGATTGTTTTCTTTGCGCCTCACAAGCTGCGTACAAAATTATGTTATACCCGTTGTCTATCACAATTAATCTGACAAGGCTCACGCCATAGGATGGCAGATGGATATTCAATGCAAGTTCGGTAAATCATGGCCGTCATCGGGTTCACCATTTCTGCGTTGCATGAATGGGTATCTTTCCGATTCAAGCACCAGGAAAATTTTCGATGACAAGTCAGTTTGTGTTATAAAGTCACTCCCGATAAACGCGAAGATAATAATTGTGATAAATCGTGACTGTACGTTACATGTAGATCAACACGGTTTAGTCCCGATACTATGGTAAGTATTTGCATAGCAACTTGCGCATTAAGATTAACCTTCTCACTTGGCGTCTCCAGGTACTCTCGGCACAGAGGTTGGGTTGTTCAAACTAAACGATTCCAGAGAGGACACAAGCTACGCGTCGACAGCCTTTTAGGAGGAATTTTCTTGAATCAACAACACCGAGTCACTCTGAGAAAGTTATTGAAACCGGAAATCGGTACATCACGCTTCCGAGATTCGCTGAATCCACTTTATAGGAATGCTCGGAAGTTTTAGGTCATCTATCTATGCCTCTGGTTGTTAAACCGTTCTAAACGGGACGACTTTGGCACCTAACGCGTGTAAGCCGCCATCAATTGCCCAGGACCATGGTTCATATAAGAAGGAACCGGTCTCTCTTTTCGCCATTCCTGCCCTTTGTTTTGGTCCCCCCAGCTGTCCTGCCGTTGCTTCTGGCAACTATGACTTCAAACGCGACACCCCCCGACGCCGAGCTAGGGCTGGAGTCCAATGTGACACTGGAAGCTGCCCCATCAGAGGATTCTCGTGTCGAGGAGAAGGCCACTGTGGTGAAGGTTGAGAAGGTTGAGAATATGACCCTGGAGAAGAAGGTCGACAATAAATTCATCACCACCGCTCTCCGTCCCATTTTCAAGTCCAGGGCCCCGACGAAGACGAAGACGAAGCCGAAGAAGAAGGTGTCGCCATGGATTAAGTGGACTTTGTGGTTTAACACGTACAGGTAAGATCACCGCTATCTTTTTTCTCCCTTAAACATTGACGATGTGTACAGAAAGTTTTTCACTTTCACATTCGGTTTGAACATGATAGGCTTGACCCTAGCTGCCTCCGGCCATTTTCCTTATGCCATCAGGTACTCTGGCGCCATGGTCGTGGGCAATCTCAACTTCGCGATTTTGATGCGGAATGAAATTTTCGGTCGAATCCTGTATTTCGTTGTGAACTTTTGTTTCGCAAAGGTCAGTATAATTCGTCTAGACATTCGCTCGAAATTAGTCTGAGCTTTGCACCATACAGTGGACACCAATCTGGTGGCGTTTGGGCTGCACTTCTGTCTTGCAGGTGGGTATTTTTTTGTCATTGTATTTGATTTTGTTCATCTGAAATAAACACAAGCATCTCGGTGGTATTCACAGCGGTTGCGCACTATCTGGCTGTATCTGGTTGCTGTTCAAAGTTGTGACCATGTTCAGAACTCTTAATGTTCAACACGACGCCGTGCTCATCATGGGAGTAGTCACCAATACTGCTGTCATAATCAGTGCGCTCAGTGCTTTTCCCTGGGTGAGAAACACACACCATAAGTACGTTTATTTCAACTAGATCTGCCACTGCTGTGACCCTGAACAAGCCTCGTAGCGTGTTTGAACGCCACCACCGATTTGCTGGTTGGATCGGTCTTCTTTCAACATGTAAGGACACTTTGACTTTTAGCGACAGCGATGTCATGACTGACGTGAATACCATAGGGACGTTCGTGATTCTTGGCGATACTTATGATCCCATCACTCGTCGATGGAACCTCGACGGAGTGGCTCTCATCCGACACCAAGACTTTTGGTTTACGGCAGGAATGACCATCTTGTATGTTTGTTCGATGGATTTTTTCGTCCTGCTATTAATCACCTATATTCTGATCACAGTGTCGCGCTTCCATGGATATGTGTACGTGAAGTCAAGGTTGACATCGAATTGGTACGGACCGCAGTCTCTAATTAGCGCACCTCATGATCCTTATTTTGCTGTGAAGCCCTCACCGAAGGTTGCCATCATTCGTTTCGAAAGGGGTATGCAACAGGGCTTACTAGGAAGAATTAGTCGGTCGTCAATAATGGAGTACCACGCCTTCGGGATCATTTCGTTAGTCGAACTTCTGACGAATAGGACCGGGCACTGAACAGCCTTTAGGGAAGGCACTAAGGCCAAGTACCATTATATGATAGCAGGAGTCCAAGGTATGTTTGTTGTAGTACTACCAGCGGGTATGAATTGACGTGATTCTGTTAAGGGGACTTCACGAGGAGTCTTGTCAATGACCCCCCGAGGACGCTATGGACACGACAGGTCAAGGTAAATACAATTTCCAATGCGATGGCAATTTTCCTGACTGGCTGTACAGTTTGCAGGTGTTTCCAATACATCCACGCTGTACAAGAGAGGCATCCGTATCTGCACAGGCACTGGGATTGGTGCCGCTCTTTCGACCTGTATCCAGTCTCCAAACTGGTAAGCGTACATGCGCTATGTTTGTGAGGGCGCCGCTTACGCCATCGACTCAGGTTCTTAATATGGATTGGCAAGTTTCTTCGTCTTCGTCTTCGCACAGAATATGTTGATGAATTTGTTTTGGTAATTTAGGATCTGACCAAGAGAAGACATTTGGGCCCACTATCAGCGGATTGATTCATAAGAATATTGAACCAGAGAGATTCATCCTCTGGGACACCAAAGAGCGAGGCGGACGACCGGATACCATGAAGATACTCAAAGAAGTGTACGTCTCATTCAGGGCCGAAGGTATGAAAATATTTGAAATGTATCAAATGCTTTCTAGCTCATTGTGCACTCACAGTTATTTTCATAACGTCAAATTACGTCGGCAATACTGAAATCATGGAGGGGTGTAAAGAGGCTGGCATAAATGCTTTCGGGACGTTGTGGGACTTCGTATGTCACTTCTTGAATTCTAGATTTCATGACGAGTTAACACCTTATGACAGTAATTTGTCGACCCGTCCCCAATACTTTGTGCATTTATGCTGAGATTTAAGAAGGTTCGGCAAGCTTAAATAATTAGCCCGCACTTTTGTAGATATACGGATCCGAAATGTACCACTGCTTTCAAGCAACAGATAGATTGCGCTGCTATCAGCCTGATAACGCCGCCGAACGGTGCTGTGGCGTAAAAATTCTACAGTTTAGAACAGGTTTAAATGTACTCCTCGATGACCTTGCCGTTCTTCCCCATCCAAGGCCAGCGGCGGTGAACGTTTATGCCTAGATTTGGTCTCAGAGTAACCCCTCTACGTGCAAGCTCAATGACTATTCTAGCAATGTTGCGAGTGTCCTACAGAATGCCCGTCAGCATTGGCGTTGTCACGATGATGGGTTCTGGTTCTCTCACGTCAATCCCGGAATGCATGCTGCCTTCAAAGTCTGACAGTCCAAGAGCGTTTAACTGCCGTACTATGCCCAAGGGGCGGGGTCGGTTTCTAGGATTCTGCACGACTTGAGGAAACAGCAGTATATGAGATAGTAATGACCTTACCTGGACATGCATCCAGGAAGTAACTTGCGCTCTGACGTCAAGAATATTGCCTTGCATCCAAGCCGGCATGGAGGTCTATCGATGAAGCATGAGAAGGGATGTATTGATATGTATTTCCTTACTTACCTTGGAAATGAAACACGTTTTAAGCAAGAGATCTTGAATATCCCATGGTCCATCCGTACACCAACAGAAACGAGTCAAAATGTTCTCCGTATCCTTGTCGATAAGGTTATGTTTTGCCATAAATACTTTGAGTAACGAAAACACTTCTGAAAGCGATGGAGCTTCATTGACCTGGACCTGTATTGAATTGAGAATGGGGCGCGTAGATGTACGGGGGGAGTACGAACTTGTGTTATTCCAGTCAAAGTTGTGCAATATTCTGAGAGAATGGGCTTCCATGTAGGTTTGACGAATGAACGGAATTCGTCTACAATGGATAGTTGGCTAGCTGTCCCGTCGGAAGTTTTGTCTTCCCACTTAAGTAATGCAACAGGAAACTCCTGACACTCATCAGCAAGGCGGACAGGCGAACGGGATGCATATCAAGCCTCACAATAATCTCATTTGCGTAGTTAAATCGTGAGGTTGCTATGCAAGTGGCCTCAAAGTCCATAACGAGAAACGCATCATATGGCTGTGATTTTCGGAATGGATACGTTTGGCCTGGGCGGGGAGCCGTCTGTTGGCTAGCTTTCAAGGACGCATTCCTGGATAGACTAGACGGTCCGCTTATGCTTCCAGCTCTCCCTTCAGCCGGGTTCAGACGCGGTGTAGCGAAAAAAGTGCGGGGTACGTGACGGTAGGCGAGGCCCGACATTACAAGGGTTGCGAAGATAAGGGTGAGGCAGTATATAGAATCAAACTGTACAATCAAGTCCCAGAGCCAGATAGGTATTGATAGGAAGCTGTAAGGTGATGGCATACCAGAATTAAGAGAGTGCGTCCATGGCAGAAAGGAAAATTATTGATGGGTGACGCAAAGCCAAATTTTGCCTCTAGTCACGTGCATCCATAGAGTCCAGGAAAGTCCCGTCCTTTGGAGGTGCCTCGCCTACTACTACTCCATCATGCATCAAGGAGGAGACAACCTCGAAGACGACTTCGTTCTAGACATACCCGAGGAAGAAAACGATGGATTCCACGTTGATGACGCGCAAGACTTTGTTAGCGAGGAGGAAGGGGACTCGGCGGGCCAGCCTGAGGATGGTCAACGGGACCAAGCTGGCCCTAGCAACGCCCAATCCGTAGAAAAAAAGCGGAAAAGAAGGGAAAAACTGAAAGAGCGAAAGGTGCATCCAGCTCATAACAAGCCCTTCAAAACTGTTTATTTATTCTACCTTAGAAACGGAAGCTAGCGGACAATCCTGGATCTCTCGTTGCTGTTGACTCCGTCGCAGGGCATTCCACCTCTGAACTTGCCATTTATCTTTCAGAAATGCAGAAGAAGACTTTTCCGGATATGTCCGCGATAGAACTGGAAGCCACAGCAATACCAGGTCAGTTTATCTTCGCCTTCGATACGCTTATTTTAAGAAAATTTCAGAGTCTGCAATAGCAGATACAAGGTCGTGGCAAGAACCAAGAACCCTTGATAAACTGGTGGAATTCATCATAAAGGGTATACGTCTTGTAATCTCTAATGGCGTCCATAGACTTAAAAGACATTTAGTTGTTCCATCCCTTCGAACTCGACTACTGCAGAAATCCAAGGCTACTGGATCACCAACGCTTCTCTTCGTTACGGGCGCTGCTCTACGTGTTGTCGATGTTACTCGTGTGCTGAAGGACAAAAGGCTGCGGGGTGATAAGGGTGGCGAGGTAGCAAAGCTCTTCGCCAAACATTTCAAGTTAACTGAGCACGTTACCTACCTTCGGCGGACAAAAGTTGGCGCTGCTGTCGGTGAGTCAAGTGTGAGATCGTTTCGTTTTTATCTCATACAACTTTAGGTACACCCGGGAGAATTGGAAAGCTGTTGTGCGAGACAGGTGAATAAGGCACTCTTCTTATAGTCGTTCTCTTACTGACAAAGGCGCTCTAGATGCATTGACAGTGTCCGCGCTCTCTCACATCATACTGGACGTCACTTTTCGTGACACCAAGAGACGAAGTTTGTTGGACATACCGGAGACGCGGGATGAGTGCATGAGGACGGTCCTAGGCTGTCCGCAGGTCGTCAAGCAAATGAAAGCGGGCAAGATACAGGTGGTACTGTTTTGATAAGCACCATATTAGTCGTCGTGATATGTATTTTTGGATAAAGTACAGCTGCGAATAATAGGCTAGAATCCCTTGGGGTTCGTTCGAAGGGTCAGCTGCGAGTGTTTATTAGTTTGCTTTTGGCAGACATAAGTTCCTTGACGCACCCTTGTCCATTTGGGCACTTTGTGTATGCCTTTTCTGTACCCTTTGGCATGAGGAGAGAAGACGGTGTATTTGTCGCGTGCATGCATTTCGTGTTCTTTCGGAAGCTCCAAAGCCTGGTCCTGTAAACAGGCAGCACTCAACGAAGTCCATAGCAGAAAAGTAGGTTACATACAAGTGCATTACACTGAACCCCACTGACCCTTACAGCTTCAATAACCGCATCGACTTTCTTTAGTCTTGCCCGGGCATTGGCTTTTCTAGTGTGTGATAATCTCCATGGAATTTTCCTAGCAAGTCTTCAGCGGCTAAGAGATACACCTGGGAAATGCTACAACGTACCAGAGGAGACCACCAAGGTTCACCTGGGTCGCTCGAAAGGCACCGAACATCACGGTTTGAAAAGAGAGGCCGTGAGAAATATTTCCCCCGTGCTCGACTTGGACTTGAGTCACGACCACAACTGAACTTCATTGACAAAAACGACAACAATGAGTGTCCTTGTCGATTCTGTCGCCAACGGGCACGTCAACGGCAACGGAGATATCTCGATGGAGCAGACTAGCACGAGATTTGCGAGTGGTCTTATTCTCCCTCCACCTGAAATCAAGTGTAAGCGGCTTTCTCTCTCCCTTTTCATTTCCCTTTCCGACCCTCTGTTTTCAGCCGTTATTGACAGAACAGCTGTATTCGTTGCACGCTCAGCCAACCCACCTCAATTTGAGGATAAAATTCGCGAAGGCCAGCGTTCTGATCCTAAATTCTCCTTTCTCAATCCAGCGGACCCATATCATGCTTACTATCGGGACAAAATGGACAAGGTCCTGCAAGGAGACATGTCTGGCGAAACAACCCAGGCCAATGAAGAGAAGGGGACACAGGGTGAAGCGACAGAACCTCAGATATTGGACATTGGACTGGAGCCTCCTGCCCCGGTATTTACACTGGACATGCCAAATGTCTCTGCAATTGACCTGTACGTCTCTTTCGTTGCCCTATTAACCAGCTCTAATGCCTCTGGTATAGTGACATCATAAAAATGACCGCCCTTTTCACGGCTCGTCGAGGACACAGTTTTCTCAATTCGTTGTCCATGCGGGAAGGACGCAACTACCAATTCGACTTCTTACGACCCCACCACTCTCTCTTTGGCTATTTCAATCGGTTGGTGGAGCAGTATACCAAAGTGTTATTCCCTGACAAGGAGATGCTGGAACAGTTGAAGAACCGCACTTCCGAGGGGGCACGGTGGAGGACACTCGAAATTTCCAAGCGACATGCCAAATGGGAGAGGACCAAACGTGAAAAGGATAAGAAGCGCCAAGATGACCAAGAGGCCGAACGAAGTGGGTATTCGTTGCTTAGATTTTGTTTAATATTCACTCTTCTGGACACAGTTGCATTCGCGGAGATTGACTGGCATGATTATGCTATTGTTCAAACAATCGAGTTCACGGCAGCGGACTCAAATACTGAATTACCACCACCTATGAGCGTTCAAGAGGTGGAGAGCATGACTCTTGCGCAAAAGAGAATGGCCGCTATGATCATGGAGAATACTGTAGACGATGTTGAGGCCCACAGGGCTCGACAGGCAGCAGCGGAGGCGGAGGCAGCAGCAGCAGTCGGAAATGCTGGCATTGGAGGAGGTGACGATGATGCTGCTATGGAGGAGAGTGATGACGAGGGCGAGGCAGAAGAGCGTAAGCGTCGTGAAGAGGAGCAGAGACTGCGAGAAATCGAGAGGGCAAAGGCAATGCAAGCATCGTCCAATACAGCTGGACCTATGAAGATTCGAACAGATTATGTCCCTAAACGTGGGTCAACCCTTATTTTCGTCTGTGGCTTCTACTGAGACAACACATCACAGTCGGCTCAAAGAATGCCAAGACCGCGATGACTACTTGTTCAATCTGCGGGCAGCAAATACCTGTCGACGAGCTACAGGAACATATGCGTATTGAACTACTTGATCCTCGTTGGAAGGAGCAGCGAGATGCATTGGAAGCACGCAAGGCACAGTCTTCAGAATTGCAGAGAGGCGCCAATGTTGTTTCTTCGTTGAAGAACCTTGCACGTACACGTGTGGATATCTTCGGTGCAGAAGCGGACGAAGAACGTCGCAAGAGAGAGGAAGAGGAAGAGCGTGAGCGACGGAAGGAGAGAGAAAAAGTCGTTTGGGACGGTCATACCAATTCCAAGGCCAACACCCTTGACAAATACTCCACGAACGTCAATTTCGATGAGCAGATTGCTGCTATCCATCGCGCGAAAGGACTCGGACCGTAAGTTGATATACTTGCAACGTTGAATTTCAGGCTGATCTGTATATATAGGCAAGAGGCAAACGCCATCGGTCCTGGCATAGGCCCTGCTGCTGTCCCTCCACCTCTAACATCATTACCGCCAGCGCCAGCTTCTCTACCAGCACCCCCTCAAGGTTCAAGTAGTGCATCTTACTCTGCGGCCACTGTGTCATCAGGCCCTCAACCAGCGTCGATGTACCAGCCACCACCGGTCATGCTGCCGCCACTCCATTATCAAGGCATGGATGCCGCACAACCATTCGGGTACCAGCCGCCCCCGGCTGGCGTGCATCCGACCAGAATGGCTGCACTAGCCGCGGCTAATAGTACGCTGCAGGCTCAAGCCGGGATGGTCAGGTCTGCGGATGAAATGGACGGCGTCGTTGATGAAATCCCGCCAGCCAAACGTCAAAAGGTTGCCAAGGCACCTGGGAGTCAAATGTATTCTGAAGACGATTGGATTACAATGCATCCGGTAAGAGTTTCAGCGTTGTTAGGGTAAGATCTTTCATACTAAATGCGTTTCATGCAGTATCCTATATCACTGCAGGTACAATTCCCTAACGATACTTCGAAACCAGAGTGGAAACTCGACGGTTCTACTGTCACTATTCCGGATCTTCCGTTGAATCTCTTGGTTTCGACACTACGTGACCGTATTGTCCAGCATACGGGCATTTTGGTACCCATATCTAGGATTAGGTTGTCGTACGCAGGGAAGATGCTTACCAACTCTAGCTCAATAGCGGTCTACAACATGGAAGACGAAGAGTTACTTATGCTTAGTGTCAGTCCGGCAAAGAAAAAGTAACTGTGCGTTCTGTTTAGTACCGGATCAAGTACCTTCTCTGCTCTCTCTTCCAGACTATGTAAACTATTCTCAAAATAAAGTATGACCCGTCAGTACATGCCCAAATGACCCGAAACCCAAATAAATGTAATGATACAGTCAATGTAAGTAATCTGTTATGTGACGATAGGGTATAATTACGGTTCTGAAGCGCAAAAAGATATTGGCTGATGTGGGTGTTGGATGACCGCCTGCGAAATTGGCGCGTTCTGTGTGATGTGCGAGCACGTATCCAGTGCGCGTCCAGAATATCCTTGCTTGGTCGGCTGCCTAAGCCTCACGGCGGACGTGTATAAGCGGGGGGGAAGGTGGTGTTGGAGACGAAGTGACACGCAACTCTGCTGCGCGGTGGAGTGCTTGTTGCTCTGATAATGAAGGCCCCCTCGAAAGAGAGGACGAGGACGAGTCGGCCGAATCCATGCTACTCTTCCTTCCTGTGGTGGGAGTTGCTGGAACAGTGTCCTGCAACCACTGCTCGTCCTCGGCAGTAGGTGTACGGGGCGAAATGGCTCTCTGGAAGATGCTATTAGGCGAAGTGAGAAGAGGGGACTGCAGAAGAGAAGGGGGGATAGGCATGTGCATCGATTTTTGGTGACGGTTGGACGGGGTCCGGCTCTGCCTCCGACCAAGATCATGCGTTGGCTTCCGGCTTTGTGAAGGGTGGGCGTACGCGCCAGTGTCAGAAGTATTCGAGGGAGTAGAGGAAGATGAATGGCAAGACATGATTAAGGAAGAAAAAGAGGCCCGGCTCGCGTATATAGTCGAATTCGCAGACTAGCTGATGTGAAGAATGAGGGTATATCTGAGACGAGACATGTCCTATGTAAGCCTATATATTGCACTGTGCAGCTCGATCAAGTTTCAATATTCCATTTTGCCGTTGCAATACACCCTGTCTCTCGCCGACCGAATTTCATCTCTGCCGAATTTAGGACTTGGCACAAATTCCATTCTAGACTTCGAATAGGTACACAAGCACGTTGGTTTCTATATCATCTTCCTACAAAGCAATGCAAAAACCAATACAAGGAGGAAACATATCGCAGTATCCAATAAAACGGGGGGTCGACGCGGTTGTGGGGATAGGCCATTCACGTTGTGCTCGGGAATAGTAGGGGAAGGAATCCTTGTCACTGATAGAGAGGTCTCTTGCGCAATTTCGTCTTCTGCTTCTTCTGATTGAGGACCCACAGAGTTCGCGGAAGAAGCATCATTGTGTTCTGTTTCGGTCGATTCTACGGGAGGAGGAATAGAGGAGCTGGGTCCATTCTCCTGACCGGTTGGTGGGTCAGGAAGTATGTCGAGATTTGACTGCTGACAGTGCGGGCAGACCCAGTCCCGAGATCTGCGGGACGGATGTAAGAATTGAGCGAGCCAAGAACCCATGCCAGTGATCTAACATACAGTGCGGCTAGCCTCCGTCTTTCTGAGGCAGGGTATTCAACAGATCCGACACCTGCAGCAGCCTGACCTTTCAGGGGGAAGAAACCTTGAAGACCCAAAATTGCTACCGATCAAGCTGAGTGCAACCACATCTCTGTGTTCCATTGCAAACTCTTACCGGTCCGTACACCCCACGCAGGTTGCCACAGCTCCTCGTGGTCTGTAATGATTGTAAGCATCATAATTCTCAACGCGAAATTGGTAGCTCACAGTTCGTGAAACTTATGCATATCTAGGACGCGTAAAATATCCGTTTTGCCGCAATATAAAGCCACAGCTCACCTTGGTATTCAATTCGAAGCGGCCGTTGGGCGTGAGAATCATTAGCGATGGGGGGCGGAAGGGATATTCTGCGGGCAATAGAATGCGAACATGATAGAGACCACCCTCAAACTCTGTTCCCGCAGGACCTCGTAATGTGCAGTGCCATTCCTGGACTGAATGGTAAGCCGCCACGGTAATAATTATGCATATATCAACTTGCAAAGATATCGTCCTGGACAACCGGTCAACACTCGCAGGCGCAAGAACAAGTGTGAATACGAACTTCCAAAGGTCCTGCAGCATAGTCTGTCGAGGGGTCATTGGATAGCTCTCGAGCCTCCTGCATGATGCGTTTGACAGCTTAAGCGAGATATGAGCGATCCAGTCTCTATACAGAGCTGAATACAGACCCGAGTTGTTCTTATTGAGTGCTGACATTGAAACAATGGATCCGTGAATTCAGGTAGCTGGACGATATGTAGGTAGGGTGCTGGTAGATGTATAAGTCAAGACAACAGATTGATGATACTTGTATGTACAACGTGGCAGAATCGGAACGTAGGCCGGTAATATTGATCCGCCCAGTTGATGTCTATCTCTGTCCGTAGTCACGACGGCGTACTCAAATGGTTGTCCTACTTTATTCTGTGCATGAAAATACATGGCGGTGGATATAGTTCTCTAGTCAACGAAGGAAGGCAGAAGAGTCAATACAGATACAGCAACCGGACCGCTCCGGACCGCAACCCTAACCTTTGTTTTCCACCATCATCGTGCGACGACATTGCGAAGGCATTGCAGTCCCTACTCGCCTTCCATCCACCTGAACTGCTCCATTACAGCTGAACATGGGTGTTCACATCAGGGAACTCAAAGTTCGTCCGCGAAAACGTGTGTACTGTCTTTGCTTGTCGCAACCTGCTCTCATGTTTCGTAGGCCAAATGGATGGCATGTGCGGCGTGCAGCTTGCGGCCATGCTGGGTTGCTGGGCAGCCTCCAAGGACATACAGTCCATGGGTACATGTCGGGCTGCTGCAGAAAACTTGTTACACTGCATGAGGGTGACGGTACGTCGCCTATACCTCATTTCAAAGTTGTAGGCTGACAACTACCGAAAGCCTCCGAAAAGGCAGACGCATAGGCCTGCTATTAATTTCCACCTTGCAAGACTAGGAAAACGCATGTAATTGATATAGACCTTGCGGCTGCAATACCAACTCATCTGCACCTTCTTCGCGTCAATGTTCCCCTTGAGTGCCATAAAATTCGAATCTCCGTGAAGCATCGCTGTGCACAGCTTCGTATGGCAGGACGAATAAGTCACCTTCTGCGCAGAAGGCACAACAGCAGTGCTATAGAAGGTGAGAAAATCCAACGCCCCCGTGATGTGTAGGTCGGCAATCCCCCTCCTCCATTAATTGTTCGAAGTAAGGGCGCCAACTCATTCTCTTACTCTCATCATGCAAGTGTCTGACCGTGTGGCCATCTTCTGGGATTTTGGTGTGTAATATCTGTGCGTAGTACGTGAGCGGTGACTAAATTTTGAATAGAGAATTGCTCAGCGCCTTCTGGTGCCTCGGGATACGACCTTGCTAGTCGCATACGGAATTGTGTACAACAATTCGGTCCTATCAAGCTTTTCAAAGCATATGTAGATGTTTCGGAGCAATCAGCAGGCCAACGAGGGTCATGTCTTCGCTCTGAGTTGCAGCTGTCTGGTGTCTCGATGACTGACACGCCACACATGGGGAGGAAGAACGTCGCCGACCAGATGATCATTGGTGAGCGCCTCTCAGCATGTAACGTGTATACATTCTTACTGTATCAGTGGACATGCTTGCATACGCATTTGATAACCCGCAGCCCTCCACGACAATCGTGTTAATAACTGGAGACCGAGACTTTGCGTACGCGGTAGCCATTCTTCGTCTGCGCCAGTTTCACGTCGTGGTGATCTCACCTTCAGTCCCGTCGCCGCACGCCAGTTTGACAGCTCATGCATCAGTGTGTATAGACTGGAATACAGCAATCATGCAGAACATCGGTTTGGAAGCCTCGACTTCTCAGGCTGTTCCACCAGATCGAACGAAAACAGAGTCACCCCGTTGTCCTCCAAATTCTGCTCCTGCTGCCTGTCCACCGACACAGCCAGCGAAAATTAGCACTACTGATTCGACACATTCTTCCCGACCAAAGTCACCTTCGCCCGTCCCCACCAGTCCACCAAAGCCTACTCCCCTTGAAACAAATAATCGCTCCCGCTCTGCTGATCCCATTCGCCGGACTCAAACTCCTGATTCTATGGACAGTTCTACTCCTGCACCGACTTATACTGCTCATCCGCCGCCAGTTAGTCAGGTTCCACTCCAACCGCCTAACCAGGCACCACAATCCGGCCAACTAGACAGTAGCCAAACCTACACTCCCCCTCCACAAACTCCTGGTGTCAATCACCTCCAAAGAGCACTGCCCGTCCGAAATTTATCGACACCAGTACAGTTTCCTTCAATTGCGCCTGGATATATCGCTACGTCGCCTACCATGGCACCTCCTGCTGTATCGGGACTAGCGCAAGTTCCGTCAACCCTACCCTCTATCTCCGGTCCCTTGTTTCCTCCAGTACATCTGCCTGCACTAGTCCCTGCCGCATCCCGTAAGGTCGTTCCTGCGCGATTTTATGGCCTTGTGAAACTTCTAGAGACTCATCGTCAGAATGGTGCGCCTCGCCCTTTGCGTTCAATAATCGCAGCCGAGCTGGTCAAATCAGACCAAGGTATATACAAGAAAGCTGGAGTGGAAAAATTCGGACAATACGTAGCCCTGGCCGAATCCGAGGGTATTGTGGAGCTTGGGGGAACGGGAGGTGGCGCCTGGATAGGCCTTCGTACAGATTGGTACGGGTGTGTCGTGGTCCAATAGACCACTCGGCATCCTGAAGGTAACCGTGTGATCCTTTTTCTCACGGTACTAGACCTTTTCTCGTGCGTGTCAAGATGACAATTTTATGTATTAGGTGCGGGAGCGTTTTACTTCTTGCCTTTCTGCATGAGTACACTTTCAACGGTTCAGTATCTATCAACAGCTAATCTTGGCTAATGTTTCACTAGATATCTCCCCATGTATTGTTAGACTTATGTATCTTGACATCAACCCCGTTGAGCGGTCTTATGTTCCTGTGGATTTCACAGGCCTATAGGGCGGTGGGAATGGCACGCCGGTGTGCGGGAATATTTCCAGTCTCCTGGGATTTCACCTCCGGCCTGCGCATGGTAAGATGATCGCATCCCTAAGCGCTATAAAGAACAGTGCCTCTCTTGATGAATGATTCCTTGCGTCGTGTCAACCCCCATACCCAGCATGAACCTTTCGACATCCTTGATTCTTTCATGGATTTATCTGTGGCTGACATTTTTCCATCGAGTTCACGCACTTCACGGTGATTCTGCATGTGGCAAATTCCTTTGTGTGAATGCCACTGTGTTCTCCGACACAGTCAGATGTGGGGCACCTATTACGCGAGAGTGCAAGCACCATCTGACTTACGATTAACAGATGAACTGACGGCATTAAAGCAGCCTCTAGGCTGGGTGGGATTGTACGTTGCTCCATCATTTCACGCAAACAAAATGATTGATTCGGGTTCCATACAGCGGTTTTGGCCGCCGAATGGCGGAGACTCATATGGTCATATTGTGGTCCAACAGCGATGGCACTGTAACACTTTCACAACGATATGCGGTCGGACATAGCGAGCCTCGTCTCGTATCAAATCCGCCACGACTCGCGACACTTCAGGTCCCTAGTGATTCCGCAGTGGGTTTGCTCAAGATTCTGATTTCTTCGTGCTATCACTGATGATGATTGTAGTGGCGTCCTGTGAATTCGACTACATTTGCCTTCGAAATTGAGAGAGGAACGGGCGCATATTCAGGAACATCCGATGCAATGGAGCGCTTCATCTGGGCATACTCGCAAACGAATCCTGAATCTTCAGACCCTGAAGCTGATATCACATTTCACTACGCCGCTGGCTTCTTGACGCTCGACCTAATGAAGGAGCTAGCGGAGATGGAATCTCCAAGCCCGCCTCCGGAGTTGGATAGCTCAAACAGTGGTTCTACAAGTATTTCACCCAGTCACGAAAGAGTTGTAATTGCTCACGGTGTACTGGTGTCCATTGGCTTCCTGTTTTTCCTACCCATTGGCTCTCTTGTTGCGCGCTGGAGTAGGACCTTCACGCCGAACTGGTTTAAGGTTCATTATGCCGTGAATTTTTGGATTGCTTTACCAGTCATACTTATTGGCTGGGGACTTGGTCCAATTGCCGTATTTGACATGCAGGCTACTCACTTTTTGGATTCGCATCAGGTGAAGATCGATGCATCTGCTGTCGTGTGCATGTGCCGTCCTTACCTGTCCTGTCGTTAGATCTGCGGTGCACTGTTACTCCTCCTCTACTTTTTGCAGGTAGCCTTGGGACGTTACATTCATAACCGCAAAGGACTATCCGCACTAAGGCACCCCCCCTCTAACGTTCTACATGCGATATTAGGGTTGACGTTATTGTGCCTGGCCTTTTTCCAGGCAAGTGCTTATGCATTGTATTCTAGGCCAATAGTAGATAATCATTCCCTTTCCAGGTGCGCAGTGGGTTTCACGAATGGAAGACTATCAGCGGTAGAACCGCCGTACCAACATGGGTCCATACTCTGTGGTCGTTCTGGGCATTGGTGAGGGCGACAGTGATCCTTTTACTTTGAATGATCTCACACGTGCTGTTAGGCTGTACTCATAACTTATTCACTGGGACTCACCTTACTCAGACGCCAATTTCAACAAGAAAAACTAGGAATCGTTACCAGCCAATACATGGCATTGGATAACGAAATTCGTCTATCACCGGATCCCTCAGCTCATCCTACCGACCGTCGTTTAGATGCATACGAGGGAGACTCCTTAAAGGATCTTGAAAGCACACCATTCTTATAAAGTAATATCACATTTTATGTACAAACACTTATACGGTGATACAAATAAATATATAAAGGACAAAAGAAACACTATAAATGAAGGTATATGTGATGAGGGTATGAAAGAGTGTACAGTTTTGTGTCAAATAACCATGAGAACCCAAATAACAGAATAATATCACGCAGAGTCCGTTCTACGTGAGGTACACCGTGCTGTATCGCAGATGCATTGCGCGAGTCTGCATAGACAACGCGGAAGCGCCATGCAAGATGCATGCGGTCTGCACAAGGGACACGGGGCCAGAAGGGCGGCAGGCAAATGGATGAAAGAATGGCTATTAATCAGCTCGCGATCCGTTCCTTATACACCTTTTGAAAGAATCGATGCGAGGTCCTTTTCGCTCGCAGCTGGCAGTTGGCGCGAACGTGCTTTAAGCCGCACTGCGTGAAATGTTAGTCAGGCACGATACGAATATGACAAAGAGGTACTTACAATTGCGGTCCAAGCTCAAGAGAACTACCTTGACGGGGTTGGTAACATTTCTGACTATAGCATCGCTCTTCAAAAGAGCCGATCGATCCACCCAGTGTTCATCGTGCCAAATGGCGGCCTTCAGAATAAGGTCGTCCATATTTCGATCAGAAGTGCCGTTCGTGAAGTCGACCTCTTCCGTGCGCACATTCAAAGTAGTCAGGTAATTGCCCTTCGAAGTTTGGACCTTCAACGATGTAGAGTGGGTTCGTATGTGGGAAGACATGTAGGCCATGGCGCTTTGCGCCGCTTCACCCAATTGTGATGGATTCGATGACAGGCCATCAAGTTCCATGATAACAGGCAGCGGAACAACCACTGTCCACCGCAAACTTTCGACAATCGATGCAAACATCGAAAGGGAAGAAAGTAGAATGTTGGTATCCACAACTAGAACCGTATACCCAGCTAATACCGGAAGGGGTGGGCGAGTATCGATGTTTTTGCGAGCCTTGCGACGAGACGACGAAACAGGGATGAGAGTTGCTTGACCGGAGTGGAGCAGGCTTTGAAGATATCTTCGCCTCGCCTTAACAGTCATTAGTAAATGAAGAGAAAATGTACGAAAAGAGTTGCCTTACCTTCAACGCCTTCACTGCATCAGTGTCGTTTTCATCATCGCTTTCGCTTTCTTCAGACGCATCCATAGGATCATCGTCGATATCCATAGAATCATCAACCCATCGATTGCCCATGCGCCTACGCTCTTCCGCTTCCCTCTCACATGCATCCTCCTCCCTCCATCGTACAACCTTCTCCGCAAGTTTGCCTTCAACACTCCACTTGCGAGTTCCTTGCGCCCAAGTGAACCCATCCACAGCACCAGTTATACCCACAGCACAGCGAACTATGCGTACCCATCGCTTGCCGATGTCGCTGCTTTTTCTCTCGCCTGCATCATCATTGTCATCATCTTCAATCTGGCCGTCCGTCATTTCTTGCGATTCCGATTCATTGAGTACTTCGAGTTCGGCCTTTCGGTCCTCACCGCTCTTCCAGAAGCCTCGCTCATACACCTTGCGTGCTACCCACTCCATACCGCGTAGACACCAGTCCTCCGCCAATGGAGGGGCGCAGCCGCTTGTAACCATGTTCCATCGTTCAGTATCACGAGGAACAGGCTCATCCAAGCCTTGCCCGGTCATGATGCTACGAGGTACGATGGCAAAGAATTTGGCAAGTTCTTCCCATGGGATACTGCGTTCCAATACTTCCCGCGAAGGTTCGTGCTTGAGAATAGTTGCCAGGAACGTCAACACAACTGTAAGGTATGGGTTTACTGTGGAACGTGCGAAGGGGGAGGTTTTCCGCGTAGGCCGACGCAAGACATGGGATAACATAGTAAATGTGATTTGCATAGCGAGCCTGAAAGCATAGGGGAGTTCCCCAGAGTCGGCCTCCATTTCTGAGAGTGCAGGAGAGACCTGGACTGTCGGGTCGTCAACATCCATCCTATCCTCGGCAAGCAGTTCGCGCTTTGCCATAACACGCATGGCAGCGGCGGTTCCTGAGTCACGAGGTCCAACACCACCAATCCTTTTCAAAACACCGCTGGGTTTGCCATACTCTAATATGGAACCGATGTTGATTGCGGCCATCATCGTCCACTCGCGGTCTTCGGCGCCTTCTATTTCTAGGCGTTCAACGAACCGTGCGAGGGTCGGCTGGAAATCATCGAGTTGAATATTGGTGAAAAGCATGCCATGCAGCAGGACGAATAAGTCAGGCACATGAGCATCTGGAAGAGAACGTCGAGCCTGAGCTGCGGCGGACCAGATAGGAAGGACGGATTCGCGCGATGTCATGAAAGGGTGAAGGGTAGTCATGCTATGGAAAAAGGCTAAGAAAACGTGGATTAAGATGATCCAAACCAACTCACCTCTTGACAAAATGATAAACGCCTCTCAGCTCTTCGCCTTCAACTTCCCTGCTCAACAGACCCAGGTGGTGGTGGAGTTTACCAGTCCCAGGTGTATCAGTCAATCCGGCGCCATACCAGTCCCGAGCAATCCCTCGCCATCGCTCTTTTTCAGGTTCGACGTCCAATAGCCGCGCCGCAGCCAACCCGACGCTGGGCGATGGAGAGTCATCGATCCTGGCTGCGGGCGCATCGCTGACAGATTTAGCTTCGGCTGCGACGGGAGGAGCCAAGCCGTCCGAAGTGGGCGTGCCTGCTATCCGAACAACTTCGGACACATTAGCCGCCGTGAGCGATCCTCCGCCGTTTGAAATTCCAGTGACCATTGCTGCGACGGCCATTCGATACCGTGCAAGATCACCTAGAGCTTCCAACCAGCCGCTCTTGAAGGTGCTGAGGGCAGGTTCTTCTAAGAGGCCTGTGTAGAACGTATACGCGTAATAAATGAAGTCTTGAAGATGCTCCATGGCCAGGGGAGAATTAAAAGAGGAGCGCCGAAGAGACTCTAGGAGCTTGTGAAACCCATACGTCCATAGCCGTACAATGATGTTGTACTTTGTAGGAATATTGCGGAGGGAGGCAGGAACACTGGGAGCCAGGGAAATTTCGAGGAGATTGTGAATGTTCTCGACCAGGCTACAAGGACGGCTGTTAACATCTCGGAATACATAATAGACGGCTAAAATACCTCTTGTGATCGTTGATCTTCTTCTTCCATTTATCCTTCTCGAGGTCCTCGTCCTCAACTTCTTTACCTTTCAGCAGAATTCTACCACTGTCCTCGTTCTCTTCGAGGTCCTCCTGATTCACCTTTGACTCGAGACTGGTAATTGTCCTGTATAGCTTTTTGAGCTGCACAGCAAATACATTAGTGCCTTGCTCCTCGGCCGACTTTCGTTGGCCTTCAAAGAGTGCAGAAGATGCAGATGACCCATCGGTCGTCGAAGACAATGTAAAACTGGATGAAGTCTGGGAAGCAGCATATGATGAAGTAGAAGAAGCAGAGATATAGTCTCCCGATGACTTTGGGGTAGGAGTTGGTCGGCCTGGCGTCCTATTAAGGACAGAGAAACGGACTGGATCATCTTTACGATGGTTGAAAAGTTGCCTGGCAGCTGGTTCTCTTGGACCGTTCCGAGAGGCATAAGAGCTGGCGGCATCTGACATGGTTTCAGGTTCCGCAGTACGCCGCATCGGTATCGGGTCTCTATCTGGGTCAAAGAGTTTATGGGGCTGCTTGGCTACTTGAGCTGGACGAGCAGACGGAGACGAAGGTGAGATTTTGAGGCGACGAGAAAAGTCATCGGGATCTGCTTCCTGTGATGGGCGCGAGACTGCGAGCTGAGGCGAGAGATGGTGCTTCCTTGGAGAGGGCGAAGGGCGGGTGGGAGGCGGGGGAGGAGGCCTTGGAGAACGCTCGAGACGAGCAGGCGGCGGCGGTGGGGGGGCGGGCCGCTCAGACTTGTCCCTGGGCCGACTGGCGCTAATATAGGACTCGGATAAGCAAGCACCGACCAAAAACGAGAAAACAAAGCGTACGCTGCTGTACGGCGACGAAAGGCAATGAGTTTTTCGTCGAGATCCGTGGGCTGAGGCTCCCTGGGTGAATCCCGATGCATGAGATCACGCTCCTTACCCTTCCTTGAGGGTCTTTGTATCTCTGGCTGGGATATTTCGAGCTGCATGATAGTGAAAGGGAGAGAAGGACAGCGGGGGTCGTCGACTGCGGCTGGGGTCGCTGGCAGGAGACACTGAAGGAACCAAGAGATGCGCAGCAGCCCGCCACAGTCCACAGTACTGCTGCGCTCGATCAATATGTTGAAATTCACGTGGCCGGCCAATACCAAATTGCGGCAACAAGCCGTAGAATTAGATGATTAGAAAAAATTACAAGTCATGTATCCTACAGCTACCAGTACACAGAGATAATGTCCCAGAAAAATATTCATGCATGCTTCGGCACATGCACAAGCCAGGGGGCCACCTTGGCATTCGCACGTCTTAAAGTATGCGACCCAAACCATGTCGGCACCTTTCCATCCCATTGGTCAACCAATCGCACAATCTTTTCTTCGCGATCAAGGTCAACCACGATAATTGAGTCGATGACCTGGCACGGGCTCAATAGTCAGTCCACTGACAGATCCGAGGTCCCCCCCTGCTTACCTTCTTACGACCAAACAATCGTGGTGTGTACTCTTGTTTCTGTGCGAATACCAATCGGTTCGGGGAGCTCGTCGATGACATAATTCTCGTAGACAACGTCTCCGACTTGGAAAACAGTTTCGGCTGGAAATATTGATCAGACAAGAAACAAGGTTGGTCACACAGATATCGTACCAGGGCAAACCACTGTGAAAGCGTCAGTCACAGATGCAGAAGATGATGTAGACAACGTGCCTGGGCAGCATACTCATGGTAACCTTTGCAATGCGAAAGCGGATCCTGTAAAAATGGTTCCAAAGATGCCGAACACACCAGGCGCCAACATACCTCAAACACTGCGTCTTTGTTCCACGACCTTTCGAATATCTCCACAGTGGGCCGGCAGCAATAAAGCTCCTTCAAGTCAGCCATGATACGTTGATGGTCTGCTTTCACCGGCTCATTAGCGCTGGACCTTCGGTCCATACTCGCTCGTCTGTGTTTGAGTGCTTCTGGGTCTACTTTGACTCCGGAGTAATGGGCAGCACCAGCGACTGACTCGAGCAACGCTGGGGTAGGAATAGAGTGCGGTAGGATCGAGGAGTGGAACGTCTGTGATGGGGGTGAGGGTGAACGAGGAGATGACGAATGAGCCGACTCAAGAGACAGCGAGCGATGATGGTGGTGATGATTGGGAGGCATGACGAACGAGATGCCTGTGGTGCTGGGCTTGGATCTAGGAGAACAAGTTCAATTGATGCCTGTCACAGCCTGGTCACGCCAAGCATATCATAAATGAGCACAGCCACGAGCAGTGTCATTCATTAAGTACATCGAAGATACAGTACATTCTCAGAAAAACACAAATGAATATACAGCAAGTCCACCTTAGCCTCCGTTTGTCTGTCCCTGCCAAAGACCATAAGTTTTTCCAGGCGTAGTTTGCCACAGTCGTATAGTTCCTGAATTAAAAAAAAAAGATCAGAACCGCAGTACAAATTTTCAGGGTCATACTCACCGTCCTCTACCATGGTTACAATCGCAAATCAGTTCAATTGCCGCTGTCAGAAATTAAAGCGTCCACGCACCACTGCCGCTAGCATACATCTCTCCGTCAGGGCTGAATTCAACACAATGAACGGAGCCGTGGTGTCCCTTCAAAACCTCTCTTTCTTCACCGTCCATCGCGTGCACTCGAACCCATTCGTCACCTGTGTTGCCAGTGACAAACCGGTCCTGTAGAATGGGATGTATTGTCGCAGACGAGGGTGAGTAGGGCAGGCTCAGACTGTGCGTCAGTCCATTGCTATTGGGAAGAGCAGGAATGAACGCGACGGTTGTACCCGAGGTCACAACTAATCGTCCCGTCTGTGGCGACAGTTCCATGGAAGTGATAGGTTTAGGAAAGGTCATAGTGTTCGTTAACGTCCTCGTTCGTAGATCCCACCACCTAGTCGCGTCTCAGAAACTTGAGCATCTTAAGCAAGACGTAAATACGTACTTGATAAAACCATCCTCTCCCGCAGTCACGCCGGTGTGGTCACCAACCCAGACGACGCTTTTGACCGTTCCCTCATGCGAAAGGGCACCAGGCTCTCCGAGGTAATCCGGGTCCGCATCAGGCCTACCAAGGTCAAACATTCGCACTTTCTTCTCTTGCCCACCGGTGAGCAGATGGGACGATGTCGGAGAGAGGGCTACGCTGCGGACAATGTGATTATGCGGAAAAGAATGTAGCAGATTTCCTGTATATGTGTCCCAGACTTTGCTGCAACGATAGTGTAAGTAAAATAGAAAGGCAGAGATATTATCTGACGTACGCGGTGAAATCAGCACTTCCGGAAGCTGCCCTCGACGCATCGGGAGATAGTTTGGTGCTCCAAACAGCACCCTTATGCCCAAGAAAAGTACCAATCCAGTCGCCAGTCCATTCCCTCAACATCGGATTTCCATCTTTACAGCTCGAAATGAGCAAGTACGTGCCGTCGTCTTGAATGGGTGAAAAAGAAAGGTGGGTAACGGGGCGAGTGTGACCAGACGCCACGAGAGGTGTGGCCTTGGCAGGAAGGGACATTAAATCGTACTAAAAGAGGTCTGTGGTCGTGATACAAGCGCACCGCGCTGCAGATTGAGAAGGATGCAAAAAAAGGAATGCGAGCCTCAAAGACGCTGCTTCGTCACGTGCTGGACTCATCACACAGCCGTCATCATGGGCGCCGCCTCCTCCAAGGTCGCAAGAAAATATCCAAAGATGACTGAGAATCCGTCCTGGGCTGGTGCTAGGTCCACTCGTACTGTAGACGCAGCTACTCGACCCAAGGCTAGCGAAGTAAAAAACCAGGGTGCGTCCACTATCGAGCTGACCTCGCTACTTCTAATGCATGCCTAGATATCGAACGCGATGCCCAAGACCCTCACTTTTTGTCTAATTTGAATAGACTGGGCCAAGTACGCGTGGATCATCACATGCAATCGTTCCAGCCGGTCTGTATTTAGGCCTTTTCAACGCTCCGTATGCGACTGATGTTCTTGGAAGACTGCATCCAAAAGTAGCGTGCTTCGCTCACGCGCCCTCTCTGAATCGGAAGAATCATCGAGCGCTGGGCGCAATGTCTATGCTGCGACACTCAGCTCCATACTCAATCACCGGAAATCATGCACTACACGTCTGGATGTGGACAATCTTGCTCGAAACTACAAAATCGATGTCCAAAAACTGGAAAGTATTTCAAAGTTTGTCAACAGTCCCAGCATCGACTCTGGTTCTATCGTGAAAACCGTGGATGAGGACGGGAATGAGAGCCGGAGCATGTTGGTATGTGGATCCAAGTGTTCTTCAGAGACCAACTCACTTTCTTCAGGCTGTTTGGATTAAACCGAACATTCGGGGGTGATAAAATTCCATAGAACATCTTGATCTCGTGAGCTCGGAAAACCTCGGGTCAGTGAGCACCCACACGTTCCGTCGTCTAAAACAGCACAGTAAGAACAGTCCTCCAGTACCGATGTAATGATGTGCAGTAATGCTAATAATGATCCGCCACCAACTCCTCTGTTACCAGTCTAAGAGCTAAAAGTGAGCAGGTTGCTGTGTTTCCGCCCTGTAAGCACGTGTGCAACAGCCTCATCGTTTTTTTAGTCCTGTGACAGAAACAGGTCAGAACGAGAGGAGAGATACAGCATCAGGCATACTTATTGCGATTTGTTCTTGCTATCACTTGGTCTTTCATCTGGGATGAGTGTTCGGCGGCGACGGACAAGAGTCTTTCTGGCAGTCCAGCAAGAGCGCCACATTCCACACCGAAGGATTCTACATATATTAGCGAAGAATTCAAACATGCCGAAAAGACCTACCTGGAGCGATTCCGCTAGTCAGACGATATAAGAATGTGATATCGCGAAATCCGGTTACGCGGGTTTCAGCTTCATAGCCCATATGTAAATTATGAATATGCCTTGGGAACTTCTTTTCCAATCCCAGGGCTATCGAGGGATAGTGTGTGATGAACAACGTCTTGCACCCGACAGACTGCACTAGATGCTGCAAGACAGCGTCCGCGATAGCCATCTGGCATATGCTGTAAGCCACATGCCATAGGGCATCTATCAAACAAAGGACTTACCCCATCAAAAGTCGAGGTTCCCCGTCCAAGTTCATCCAGAATTACCAAACTTCTCTCCGTCGCTGAACGCAGGATTTCACTGGTTTCAGCCATCGACACCATAAATGTAGATCGTCCTCTAGCGAGGTCGTCAGAGGCTAGACGAACGTGTCAGCGGGTGAATTCTCCGATACAAGAAGTCACCTACCTCCCATCCTTGTGAGGACAGAATCCAGTAGATTGATTCTGACAGATGTGGCAGGGACATAACTACCAACCTGGGCCATGACGGCAATAAGGGCCACCATGCGTACCGAAGAACTTTTCCTGGTCAAAGATTTATTGTGATACATCTCTTTTGAGTCGATGGAAAAAATCCTTACCCTCCCATATTTGGTCCTGTGATGATTTTATTCTTGGGTTCAGGGCCTCCCATGAGGACAGTGTTCGGAACGAAAGGACTATCCCGCAACGCCTCGACCATGGGATGGCGTCCGTCAACGATTTCGAGGACGTCTTCTTCAACAATACATGGTTTAACATACCCAGGTAGCAAAGCTACATGTGCTAAGCTGAGTAGACAGTCAGCAACGGCAAGTTTGGTGACGGTGTTTCGCAGCACGCCGTAGTATTTCTGGCTGATCTCGGCCAAGAACAAGAGATACGCTTTATGAGCTTCAGCCTGGTTTTATTTCAGTGCTTTGTGTTAATTGAGATTCAATGTTTCATGGCGCACTTTTAGGCTCTCTTGTCCCTGGTTGTGCTCCTCGACCTTGTGTTTTACGGATAAAGGCTGGTAACGCTCGAAATACTTCGTCCTTCAGTAGATGGACATCAATCTCATCTGGATATTCCATATATATAAGTGCATGTGACGAACCTTGAAATTCGGTTCCAATCATCCGGAATTGGCCTATTATCGCTTTTCTTTACTTCCACAACGAACTGAACAAGCTAAGCGGCAGGATAATGGAAAAGACATAATCACTCACTTCCTCCCCTGAAATTGTACTCCATTGAAGCGATGGAAACTTCAAGAGTCTCCGAACTGTTAAATATGAGTCAGGGCTGAATAGCGGTCTTCTAAAACTCACTGGCTTTCAATTCGTCATCCAGCTCGGCCTCTATCTGAAGAATTGCCTACATCAATACTCATCACATCAGTGTCTCATCCAAGACCTCAAAGCAAAGAAAACATACGAGGTCACGATCCAAGACATCTGGATATCGCTCAGGGTCGACCCACATAGTAGCCTTCTTGCCCTCTGCAGCCTCGTTGAGGTTTACAATGCTCAGCATATCCGTGACGGGTCCTTTTACATGCTGAAGTGAAAATACAATGTCGTTCAGAAGCGCAGAATCGAATCCGACGTCAGATGGTTTCTCCATAGCCTTTACGGAGTCAGCGATTTTTTTGAAAGCGCGGATAAGTATCGCCAGTTCTTGAGGAGAGCACTAATCACATCAGGGTGAGCAGATGACAATACGTGGCTGAAGCGCCAAACTAATACCTGGCCGTAGTGTATTCTACAGAGACCCTTGGCGAGATCAGGAAGTCCTTTGAGAACTTGACGGAGGTCGACGAGTTTTTCAGAAGAGCTGGCAAGAATTTCTTCTACTGCGTCTATTCGTTGCTGTAGAGCGCTACCAAATACTTGAGTGATTTAGACAAGAACGGCTTGATGTGGACATACACTTTATCGACCAAAGGTCTACCTACCCAATATCTCAGTAGTCGAGCGCCGAATCTCGTCTTCGTACGATCCAAAATCCACATCAGGGAACCACGAGTTGTGTAATCCGTCTCGTTCCTATATATCTCGAGGTTTTGAAGGGTATTGGTAGCCAGCAGCATATGAGCACGCGTCGAGAAATTGGTAAAGAAGTTAGTCTCCAAAAAGGCATCGGCGAGGCCAAATTTGGATAGGTACTTCATAGAGTGCGCAAGAGCGACCACCACTGACTTGGGAAGGTCCGAGATATCAGCAAGAATTTTTCCTGGTGAAAGAATAAGCGCGTAACATAGAAACCTTCACTGGCACGTACCAGATCTGACATTATCTGAAACTATCGGCCCCGCTTTCTTCTTGGCGTAGAAATCTGTAATATAAGAATACGCATCTGTATACGGCATCAAAGCCTGGAAGTGCTCAACGCGAATACCACCACTAATCGATGAGATGCTAGTACGGTGTATTAATTTGCATGTTCTCGATAACACGGCCTTGAAACGCACGTAGTGAAGTGAGACAATATTTTCTCCGTTGCTTTCGTTAGACCACCTTGATGTAACAGCAATTCGGCAGGTTTTGTATGCGACAACCTCGTCTAATAAACGATGAGAAAGATTCTCCAAAAAAAACTTAGCGGATATCACCTCTAGCTCTAGTCGCATGAGGGTGTCTGCAGTGGAGTTTTAATAAGGCATCTTAAAGGTTCCGACTGTTGGCTATCATAGGAAATGCACTGTACCTTCAAAGGCATCCCATATAACGTCTCCTGTACTTGGACATATACTGATCAAACCAATACGCACATCCCCATCGTGAGGGCCTTCTTTTTCCTCAACGATACACATGAAAGGTGGAGCAACATATTTGTCCACGTCGTCTACAGAATCAAGACCATCCACAAATCTATCCTGTTGTCAGGTTGTCCGATTATGAGTATGAAGTAGAAGACTCACGTAGTTGCTGTATATAGGCCAGTCAATTTCCGTTCAAAAGGTGCGTTTCGGTTGTCGCCGACTTTCTTCAACGCGGCTGTCTCGGTCTGTTGCACGATGCCAACTCGATAACCTTGTGATAGTAGTCTACACAGAGACAATTAAGAAGCCAGTCGTACAGATATTAAGCACCAACTTTTTCAAATGTATGTCTCGCCTATGGGATGGAATGGAGGCAACAAGAAAGTTTCGATCGTTGAAGGACACCATACCAAGTTCTTTACTTGCGACCTAGCCTAGCGCTCAGGTTCATGCTTGTCTTAGCAGAGTGTAAGTACCGCACCTTAGCATCATCTCCAAAGAACCTGTACTTGTACCCAACCTCAATCATTAACACAGTACCAGCGTTCTCCTTTTTGAGCTGTAGAACCTTGGGTTGAACAATGAGCATTTCATATGCTGTCCATGGAAATCATACTTACTTGCTTTTCCAAAGGTGTATACGGCTGCCCACATGGTCCCTTCTCTTCGGCGACCTTCCGTGCACTGTTTGTACGCACTGGTTTCTTGCTGACGACCTTCTTCGCATCCTGGCCCTTGACCGAAAACATCTTCGTCAATGCCTTGAACTCATCGTCTGACTCCCCTCCCGACAACTCCTCAACCTCATCTTGTTCAGGTTCACGGGTGCCAGACGCCCGTCGATTAAAACGATGATCATCTGCCAACAGTTTCTTCCTGAAAGCCTCTTGGCGTTTCTTTTTTGCATCGATTTCACGTTCAGTTGGTGGCTTTGCAGCTGTGGTCTGGGTATTAAGACCTGGCGTGTACTGCCACTCCGATGTCCGGGAGAAGACAGGAGAAGAAGGTGTGGTTATTTTTCGCTTCTTCGGGGGCGGTTCACTGTCTGAACTATCCGCCTCACCGGTCAGATCGATAAGACCAGACCAATTTTTGCTTCCTTTACTCGGGTTCGAACTTGAAGCCTGAGAAAAATACGATGAAATTCTAGTTTGAGGAGGACTCGAGCCTTTCTTCATGGTAAGTCTACGAGCAGGTGGAAGGTGGCGCAAACAGGAAGAGAATAATTTGTGGTCAAGAGAGACACTGAGGAGGGCGCGTCTGCAATTGCCACGTGACAGTGCGTCATTCAACGTCACGTCATGCTAAAGTTATTTTTTCGAGGCAGTTTTTCCATCGAGTCGGCGTCGAGCTCAGGACCATGAGTTTCTTCTCTCGGCCAGCACTCGTAAGATCAACGACCGAAACCCTCCTGCGTAGCTTCAGGAGGCTTCAATCAACAGCATCTATTATCGATGGCCCACCAGTTACGGAGACGAACCGTGAGCGGACTATTTACTTTCCCAACTGTATATTCGTTGAAAATGAAAATGCATCGTAGGCGCAGAGGCAACGATGAAGCGGTTTTGGAAGGATGTAGACATCGAGACACGCGGGGATTCTTTTACCGTCACTCTGGACAGGCGCTCGCTCAAAACCCCCTCCGGCAATACACTCTTACTGCCTGGGAATAAAAAACTGGTCGCTGCTCTCGTCGCTACTGAATGGGATAACCAGGACAAACTGCTAAAGCCTCATGCCTTGCCAATTGTGAGTCAGCTGTTTGATATCTTGTCAAGGATTTGAAGGAGTCGCAGACATCTTTGGTCTCTAGAGCGATCGATTCCCTTGGCGAAGATGCTGCGCGGGAAGAGGTCTGCCACGCTTTACTTGAATACTTTGATACAGATACGATATGGTAGGCAATCTGGGCGTCAGTTGCTACAATGGGCCAGAAGCTGATACATTTTTAGCTTCCACGAAGACTACCCTCCTCAACTCGTGACGCTCCAGTCGGACCATTGGGATCCCTTGCTAGAATGGGCACGTAACACCTTTAACGTCGAAATCCACAATTTCGAGTCGATACTGTCCAACAAGCAGCCAGAAGCAACGAAGCAAAGATTCATCGAAGAGCTGAAAACGTTTACTTCCTGGGAAATGGCCGGTAGGTATGTTTCGATCCTCAACGGTGTCGGGTCTCATGGGAAAAACAGCCATGGAACGAGCCACGTACATAACGAAATCGTTCTTGATTGCTTTGGCGTTGGTTAAGCGGTTTATCACGGTGGAGCAGGCATCAATAGCGGCTCGGGTCGAAGTGTCAAGCCAAATAGAACGTTGGGGCGAGGTCGAAGATAGTAGGTGACAGCACTCTGGGGTAGTTATTCTTACTAACCTTTGGGGGATGCTAGGCCATGATGTTGATTTTCACGACGTGCGACGTCAACTTGGGAGCGCAGCGTGCCTACTATCCTTAACGTGATTAGGTGCGGTAGAACATCATACCATTAGCTGGATTTTGCGAGAATCGGCGTAATAGGCTTTGTGGCAGAAATCCAGACTTGCAGTAAGACGAGCAAACGGCAACACGAGGAATTGCGGACTGCATCAACTCGTTCGAGAGTCGAGACGCATAAAATTACCCTTTGCCCCTTGTGAATAACCAATTGCACCCGGACAAACCACGGAATACACAAATTGAAAAAGAAAAAAGATTCGAAGCTTCAGTGTCGAAGACAAGTGATGAGAAGTGATGAGACGAGAATATGAAATGCAGATAGAAGGCCCCGATCCTAGCATCAAATGACTAATGTAATGGTTGGTAGGCGATGGTACGTACGCTAATTATTGACAACAAATGTAAGTGGTCCGTTGGTTTATCCGCCGCCAACATATTGATGGGTGGAATCGGAGGAATCGGAGACCTGAAAGAGGAAACGGGATGATCGGCGATCGAATGTGGGGAAATGCAAGCCACGTGGAAAGCGGAACGCCAGGGAACGCCGGGCCTCCCGGAATAATACCTTTCCAATCTGCATTCATAAAACAGAAAAAAATCAGTGAAAAATCACGCCCATCCTGCGTTGCGTATGGCAATGGCTCGTTCCTTGCTCGACTCTTTCGACCCTTTTGCGGTGCACCCTTTCACCAATTCATCAGTCACCCTCCCCCAAGCACCCATGCCATCTCAGTACTATTCCCAGCCAACATCGTCCGTCGCCACCGCCCCCATCCAAATCATGGCGCCTAGTCCCAAGCGGCCCGTTGTACAAACAAAGGCATCACCTTCATCGACTCGCCCGGTATTCACTCCATTCCGAATGGACACATCTTCTCCGGATCTAGTTCTGAAATCCAAAGCTAGCCCTTCGTCACCCCAAGGTTCGCGCAATAAGCAGGTTTCATGATCTCATGATATTAGTATCAAACCACTATACCCATATATCCGTGCGTATTGTAAGTTCTATTGTTAATCTGCTTCTCGCAGCCCGAAATTCATTCACAAGTTGCAGAGTCCTTTACGTTTTGGGATTCCTTCAAACATGGACTTTCGCCAGCCACCATCAATGATGTCTCTTTACCATTATAATCAATTGCATTATCACCTGTAAACAATTTTCAGACTGACCGCGTGCCCATCGTTCGAAATTATGGAGGCTATAGACATTGCCAAACTTGTCATCCGAGGGCGTCATGCAGACAAAGTCCTCCATCAAATTGGAGCGGATGCCTCTGCCAAGAATTTTGCTTCCGTATATCGGAGGATACAAAGGTGGCGGAGACAAAAACGAACCATCTCCGTGGACCTGTGAGCTGCATTATTGACCCTAGATTTTTCCAAGAGATGAGAGTGGACTTGCCATATGGGAACGGTCCGAAGCAAAATACTCGAGGTATACCTCGCCGGGTACAAGACGGAACAAACTGGACGAAATGATCGAGTTAAATGGACGAAGAATTGGATGCGCCACACTACTACTGACCTCAGAAATTTTTCGGGTAATTGGTCGCTGAAAGTTTGACGCAGGTATTCTAATTTGTATCGGTCAGTTACCGGTATTCTATGACTGCCATTGGATGATCTTCTGATACCTGCTAAAGGCACAGGTACCGGCAGGCGAGTGTCGAAATCGTATACCCAATTGCAGTTTTCCGTGTCGGATGGGGGATATATCGAGATGTTCCGCAATAACAGCACTACGTGGTAGTCCCAGCAGACCGGAAGATCTTCATGGGGCGCATCCTTTTGGTTCCGAAGGGCCACCTAGAATAGGTTCTAATGTCAACCTGGAAGAACCATGCCGGAGAAGATGGCTGGTACAACACGGTCTTGGAATCATTGGAAATGAAGACGACATAGACGTTCCAGTCGCCGTTCACGCCTGAATCGGATATGAATTTTTGCGCGAGAAGATATACGTTCTCTTCACAGTAGCAGTGAGTGTAAGGCGAATCGGGAGGTAAGTGGGGCGGCAGCATGGCAGGCGGAGTTTGAAAACAGCAAATGGCCTCTGCGGCCCTTTTCCTGTTGGCCAATTGGATTGACAGTGGAATAAAGAACAAGGACGGGAGAGTTGCAGGCGAGGCAAGGCCGTTTCGAGTTGACTTGTTGAATTTTTTTACTTTGACGAAGGGCAGCGTCGAGTGTCGGCGTTGTTGAATTTGAAACTCAGGCGTGGCCCAGGACAGCCAGCGGCGCCTTTCCTCGGTTTGCTCACCACGTCGCACTGGCACTCGAATTTTGTCCCCCATCTGACAGGCTGCCACTCGGTGACAGAGTCTCGCTGTATCTTTCTTTCATCTAACCGAAAAACGACATGAGCACCAGTTCATCATCGACCTCAATGAACGGGAATGGTCATCCGAATGGGATAACTTATGGCCAGCTTGCGCCGTCACCAGACTCGTTCGACGACTCGAACCGCTCAGACACGAGCTCTGCATATCCAGTGAATGGGTATTCCCAGTCGGTCTGCTCTCCTTCGCGTCCGGGACGTTGTTGATCTTTTTTATCTCTCTCGCAGCTCGTACCAAAATCACAATGAGGAGATCGTCAACCATCTCTACCATGCTGGTTTCCAGACGGGAGTGAGTTTTCTTTGATGCTGCGAGTCTGGACTCGTTCTCTGACCGTGATCTCGCCTGAAGAACTATGCCGACACCATCCTCGTACGTCCTTTGACTTGTCGTCTTCACGTATTCACTGATCCTTTCATTTCCGCATTTCCGATCTTTCTAGCAAGTACAACAAAATAGTTATCGTTTACATGCTATTATATTGTCGCGGTCGCCATTTTTGGCTCACTTGATGTCAACATCACCTCAAGGTGGGGGTCAAAGGGTAATATTTGTACCTCTCGAACAGGAACCAGAGGTTACCCAAGAGGTTCGTAATCATGTCTCCCATGTCAAAGAACGCGTTCTTAATTTTTTTCGCCTGCCAGGGCTTTGCCATAGGTATGACACCTATACAACATTTGCCGCTATCATCCCTGATCGCCCATTTCTTAGCTCTGGGCTATCTCTACTCTTCCGTTTCGCTAAGATTGATTAGGCCGGATAATGCACGGGCCGTCCTCGCTGCAGGTTGTCTCCTAGGCGGTATGGATGACCTTTGCCAGTTTGCATATGAGACATGCAGACAATCTATAAACGTCAATACCATTGGGTCGTGGCTCGAATTTGTTGATACACTTCCTCCGTCTTCACCCGACGGATCATCAACGCCTGATATTCCACCAGTCACTGTGTTTGGTCACTTTGCCCAACGAATCCGAGATGATGTCTTCCACTTCTTGGTTGTAACACTTCCCGAGGTTCTAGAGGTACACACGACTCCAGACTCCGTACCGTCTACCCCATCAGGCTCTGGACCCAGCGGACGTGAGGTGTTGTTACAGATATTTTCTCGCGTCCCCTTCGAGATGTTCAAGGCAGCCGTTGAATCACCAACTTTCAATATCGGTACGTTCCCCTGTTCTTTTCTTTCTTTTAGAAATCAAGGTTTAACCATAACTATACCCCTGCAGGGTCCGACCAAGCACGTTTCAAATTTGCAAAGGAGGCTATTGAAATGAGGAAACGGGGGATCTCGCGCGGTCCTGGCACTGAGGAAACCGTTGTTCTCGCTTTCGGCGGAGGCAACTTTGGAGGGAGCGCTGTTCATGTGACCAGGAAATTGAAGAAGCGGCAATTATGGAAAGTAAATTCCTAGATTTCTTGTTTTCCTCGATAATGTTTATAGTTGCCTGTTGTCGAGAATCTACTCTTGTGAGTAGCAGCTTGCCGGCTGCAGTTTTTCCTGATTTTCTCTCGCAGGCTTTAGAATTCTCATCAACGATCAGGACTGTCAATGACGTCTATAACTATGATTGGAACACTGAGTCTTTTAGAGGTCTGGACGATCCTAGGCAAAACTAGACGACGGGTCGGTGACGCATTGCCAACTTCTTTTCAACACGCGCCTCGGGGCTGGAACATAAGGCTCCAGTGGCTCTGACACCGAGGCTGAGAGACCTAGCTTGACTATGGTTACCATTTGAAAAAATAACCTTTTAGTGAGACTCATCTCTTTTTCAAATAAGGATTGACGCCGCGTTGGGAGCGTCGGCACCGCAGATACGCGGGATAGCGAGCAGCACATATCCGTTATACTGGGTTCAACTTGATATCATCATATCGACCTTTATCCCTGACCTCTAGACCTTGCCCTCGCTGCTTCTCTTCTTGCGCCACTATCGGTGATTTATTCCCATGGAACGCGCTTAATCACGGGTGCAACACAGTTCAATGGCTCTATAAAAAGCGGCCAGAGGCAAAGTTGCAGACCACAAACATTTGCGACTTTTATCCATGGCTGACCCAACGTACGACCTCTTCTTCACTGGCCGAGATGACCCACGCTCCTGTGTTATCATTGGCGAAGACACGAAACCCATCTATCTATGTTTCGACACACCTGAGCGAAGTATAGCTCCAAGTGTCAGAACAACTGTGAGCTTGGAATATTGCACCCTGCTGAAGTCGACTAACAGATTCTGCTCGTAGGTCCTCAGCAATAACAAAGACCTGGTCGCCTCCTTTGACTGGAGCCCGGGCAATCATTTGGGGAGAGTGACGATTGGCAAACGACAAATTCCAATGTCGCATCTCGTACGGCCTGGATCGAGACAAAAGTAAGTTCTTGGCATTTAATTTTCGTCACCCTGTTCATAGTTTTTCCGATAGTGCGCGATCGTTTGTGTCCTCCGATGGAAGACAACTAGAATGGCGCAAATGCCCTAACGACCCAACAGCTTACGATGTAGGTATCATAAGCATCATCAATTGTCAACTTCTTGCTGACTCATAGCTTCTAGCTGTACGTAGCTCCGAATTTCCAAATTGCCGCTTTCCGTCGGTATGTTTCTTCGACCGCAGTCGGACCAACACATGGACTGCTGCAATATAAGTTCAATCATGACACATTACTGGTGGAAGCTTTGTTGGCACTTGCGCTGAATCGATGGATTGACCTGCATGGAATGTAAAGATACCTTGTACATTATATATTATATTATAGCTTTCGTCGCTGTGGATCATATTAAACCGGAATAGATATGCAAACAAAAAGTCCAGATCTCAGTAAATACATATGTAAGACCGTAAAAAACCCTTTGAGCTAAGCTCCCTTCATGGAACCAATCATATGGTCTAGTCTTTCTTCTACAGTCCAGCCGTTGTCAAAAGTTGATAACGAGGATGAAGGGGAGTGTACCGGGGGATTTGCCGTGCGGAAGTTGAAGGATCCGGCCTCCATACCTTGTGAGATGTTCTCGATGAGGCGTCCAATTTGAGCTGATGAACTATAAAAAACCTATATAATGATGAATAATGATAAGCATTGAATGGAGAAGATGGTACCAGGCCTTACCTTGGTCTCAGGACGGGACGACTTTCCTTGAGGTTTTTGGGGGGAATAATTGGAGGCGACACTTTTCCTCAGATGCTCTCTAACGTAAACTTGCATGTCTTCATCATGGACATCGTATTCCGAGGCCAGGCTGGTTCGAGAGGCATAAAGAGACTCCGAATCATCGTCTCGGAGACCATTTACAATTGACCTGTGTCACGAAGGTAAGAAGACGGCAATCTCGGACGTTTTCCAGAAACTCACCATATAGTCTCTCCGTTGGCAAGTTCTATGACTTCGATGGACGGACCGGTCGTTTCGCTAGGACCTGCCCTTTCATTCGGGGCCGATGACTGCGCGTTTGGCTTGTTGTCGCCTGCATACATGTCATACCTTCAAGCAACCATAAAATTTAGACACCTGCCATAAAATATGCGACGGCGACAACTTACAATGAATCGTAAGTAGAGTTAGACTTTTCGATGCCGGGGACATTCAAATGACTTTCTCCCGGGGCTGAGACGGCTTGGGGCATGGCTTGGGGTAGCTGCGGGACCGGAGGGGAGGTATCTTTAGAATATCTCCGTCCTGCAGTACGTGGTGGAGGAGTAGGTACCCGATCATGAATCGACCGTCCTGAGACCGAGGCAGCACTGACTCTGCGCCGACGAGACGAATTCTTCCTGAGCAGAGCATTGATATCTACAGTCGAAGCTCTGGTATCCGATGGCACGATTATAGTACGGCGTATGACAGCACTGACAGCAGGATCACGCTCATTCTGTCCTTCTCGAGGGCGACGAAGATGATCGGTTGGTTTTCGAAGTGAAGGCGCCTGAGAAGGACCTCTATCATCTATAGTACTGCGACTGACATCAGCAGTTGCTGGACGTTCACTGTCTCCTGCTCGAGCGGGACGACTGTCTGGTCTGACAAACGCCGCAGCACTTGAATTGCTTCTCGTCAGCGTCGACGGCCAATTTGAAGTCCTGGAAGATGTTGATCCAGAGCGAACTAGAAGAAGGTCGCTCAATTTCTTTTCGTCGAGGCCCAGGTTATGAGCGGCATCAAAAAGTTGTCTTAGTGCGACGGTTTCGTCAGGATCCACGAGTTCTGGGTTACTCTGTGGCAGGGTGGGCGGTGATTGTTGATGGGCTCGCGGAGTCGTTGGACTAACATCGTGGAGGTTTCGCGGCGTACTTGAATCGGTTCGACGAATTGAAGAAGATACAGATAACTGAGGGGAATGTTGGCCGACATACTGAAGGCTAGGATCGATTGTCCGTGGCTTATTTCGAAGACGAGAAATGAAGCCCTTCAGTCCTGGTCCTGCAGTAGTCGGCGGACTGGAAACGGGTACTTTGAATCTTGGTTCAGTAGCACTCATGACTCCCATTCCGTCAATTGCGGGGTTTAGCCGATCCGGTCCATATCCGATAGTCTGGGAAGGCGGTGGAACGCGAACCACTAACGGATAAGGCGTCACCTCCTCCCCGGTGGGTATGTTATTTTTTCGAAGAGTTCCTCTCAGCCTCTTAAAGCGGCTGCCAATCCTAGAAGGACCTGGATGAGAAGCTGAAATTGATGGTGCTCGTAGAGGTATCGTGTCGACACTGGTAGAGGCAGAAACCAGAGTAGGTGTTGAAATTTGATGAGGCGAAACACGTTTGCGAGAAACGGATCCAGACGACGACAGCCCTTCAGAGGACTTTGGAGGACCCGGCTTCTTCAAGGCTAACATCGCTGCCTCGGCCCTGCGCTGCACCTCGCGGGTCAGTTCCTCCGGAGCCTGCGGCAACCTTGGCGAATGCGTAGTAACAGTATATTGAGACGTAGGCGGCGATAGGAGTTGGTCATTCTCTGGAGTCGGACCTGGAGAGGTGTTTATGTTTAACGGTAATGGGGAAGTCAGGACCGGGACATTATCCACGGGTTCTTTCTGCGCTACAGGAACCGTGGGTTTTGGTGTCGGAGAACTGTCGTATCCTTCGGTTTCATCGTCATATCCAAAGAGAACGTGGGCAAGATCACGGTTCTTCCGAGTGGTTGGGGATATGTCCCCGCCGGACGCGGTAGTACTAGTGTCTGCCGGTTCAGGTGATGATATCTTCCCAACATCAACCGCAGGTTTCGATGTCTTAACAAAGCCCTCATTGGGCGGGGATGCTGTAGGCTGTGATTGTGCGGGACTTCCGATCTAGATGACAGGCCATCAGCATGAAGGAAACTAAAATGAAATCACCACTCGCCCTGCCATTCACAGAATAGTTCGACTGTGCGGTAGACGGACGTCGTCTTCGTAACGACGGAGCACGGTTATAACTTTCTGACGATGACGAAGGCGTGAGCTTTGCGACTGCTACGCCTACAAGCTTTTCTTGGATGGCAAGGAAATCCGCCTTTTTCAATCCTGCGTATCTGCGAATGATTTCTTCAGCATCCCATTCGTCATTAGGGGAGCTGCCTGATGTAATGGGGCTGGATTGGTCGGAAACATATACATCATGCCAAGCAGGTTGCTGGGGGTCAGTATCGTTAAATAGTGACATGCTATTTTCTTTGTAGTCCCCTTCCCAGGAGTGATAGCTAGAACCTGCAGATTCCAATGATGATCGCGACGAGCTGGCAATGGGCGAGAACACGAGAGGATTGGTAAGTCCAAAATTGAAGGGGTTCGACGTGCCATTTTGTCTGGACGACCGTCTACTACCATTGCGGGGTGACAGTCCACCACCTGAGAATGTGGGAGAAACCGGAGAACGTGTGCTCTGTGTGGGAGTTGGCGATCGCACAACTTTACTACTGGTAGATGGATTGAGCTCCATAAGGGACATGGGTGAACCAGGGCGTTTATCGGAAAACGAAGAGTAGCTCGAGCTGATAGAATCCAACGTGTTGTGTCCGCGATCGATCAAGGGGGAATCAGGAAGCGCGGGGGATTTGAGAGATCGTGTGCCCCCTCTGTTCGACTGATCAAACGAACCGGAAACTTCTGCACTACTATTTGCATCACTGAACCAACTACCATTTCTATTATGCCCAAACGACGACTTCGGCCCAGGAGAAACGGGTGGTGACCATACACCATTAGACGGCGTACCAGGCCGAGAAGTGGTTGTCATTGGCTGGTACGTGGCCGTGGAAAGGGGAGAAGCAGCCCGTCTGCGCCCAAGATTTGACGAGTTAAGAGACTTTTCAGAATCAACAGAAACCTGCACCGACCTTGGCGCCTCATCGGGCGTCTGTCTCCCGTTGACGCTGCGTTGAAGGAACAAAGGCGCTGAAGTTAAAGGTGAAATGGGACGGGGAGACTGTCTTCGTGAAGACGACGGAGACGATGTTGAGCTTTGTCTGAAAAGACCCGTTACCAAGCTAGGAGGGAAAATGGGAGAAGGAGAGTCAACACGGGTTGGTAAGGAGGGAGGAGAGGCTGCGCGAGGGGTAGTAGAATAAGACCGCTGCTCATCAGAATCTGTATTTTCATGAGGAGTCATGGGTCTCGGCATGCCGGGTATATAACCGGGAAGTGCACGGGAAGGAATGGGTGATGCACGTTCTTCATCTGTTCGAATCTGTTTGTCCGACGATATCGCCATGCCTGCCTCAAAAGTGGGCGGGTCACTTGTTCTCATCTGGTAAAAGTGAGTAGGGCATCAGCCACTAGAGGAAAGCTACTCACAACTTCCGGTGAACGACGGTGTTCAACACCTAGACGCACAATTGGCGCCGACCTTGGCAACACGACCTCATCCTCTGGTTCTTCTTCCTCCATTTCGCTAATTGCTTGTTGCAATGCCATCGATGCACGTTTGTACGCAGATGCTCCCAATGACCAGGGCAACGCCATGTCTGACGACTCTGAGTTCTCCTCGTTGTAAGGAGTGGGTGCAAACAGAGGCGCAGAGCGAATATGGGGTTGGTCGGTGCCTGTATCCGGTGGCGTTGAAGATTGCATGCCTTCAGAAGATGGAATTGACTTATAGGATGTATCTGCAGACGACATAGAAGTCTGAGCACGCGAATGAGACTTGACAGTGCGCATGTAAGTATAATCGCGAAGTTTTCCAGACCCAAAAAGATTGTTGCTGTAGCGCTTCATAGAACCAGCTCTACTCGATGACGAGGGCGAATACGAGGAGCCTATGGTCGTAGAAGAATGAGAAGATTGGCGTGCGCCACCATCTGAAGCTTGTTCTTGGGACCTTGCAGGGGTCGAGGGTCGTGAGCGACCGAGACCCAATGATTCGAAGATCATGTCCTCCTCTTCCTCCGTAACCTGGTTCTCTAAGCCTCTCGCCCTCTGCTCTGCAAGTTTTGAACGAAGGGCGTCGGCTGAGAGAGGCGCGCCGGACGATGAGCGGAGAACACTGAATCTGCGAGAAAGACTGGGAAAGGAAAGGTGAACAAAATAACGTGGAAAGTGAGGTAAATATATCTTACTCTGGAAGAATAAGTGACGTGCGAAAGTCGCTGGCCGGCGGTAGCTCTGGTAAATGGCCAGGAAGATCCAAGGCAGGCTCTGTGTGAAGAGCTGGGACGTAGACTCTCTTCGCGTCGGACTTTTTGCTGTAAGGGATAGTCAGACGGTGATGCAGTGTCACAGCGGCCCACACACTCACCGAAATCGATGCATTGTCGGACCCTCGTTTTATACACGTTGGGCTGTAGCCATACAAGATTTCTGACCGGAAAGGAAAGTGCGAGGCAACGTGTTGAACACGAGTAGTTGGACGGAGATCAGAAGCCTGGGACGTAACAGCAATGATAACGGCTACAGAAAGGCCAAGATTAGGCAGCCAGCAAAGGGAAATCAAGAACGAAGCAAGGTGCTCGTCGTCGTATATCTTCAGCCTGTGACGGTCCACATCCGAGCCTCATGGCATCAATTCCCACAACAGCTACAAATACCACAACGCGTGAATAATGTCGGTTTGCATTCCGTGACTACTAAGTGTACATATATCCTATTCAATCCTGTCCACACAAACTATTCATGTTGCATACCTATAAATGTCATATCAGCATAACAATACCACTTTGTAAGGAAATTTACAGTTACTTCTTCGTCCAATCTTTCGCAGTTGCAAGGAACTTGTTCTTGTCATTCTTGAGAAGCTGTTTCCAATGGTCAACAAGGTTCAGACACGTATGTGATATCCCTACAGTAGCTATATCCGGCTCAAATGGATCATCAGTGCTCGGGTTGTTGACTTTTTCTTGAATGATAGAAAGAACTAGACGACGGTCGACGGTCAACTGGTGGACACCGTGTATGCGCACAACCCTTGGACTCACCCGATGATAGTGTAACTGATGGTTTCCACTAATGCAAAAGGCTCCGTTAAGCGTGTCTGGCACGGGGATAACGGGTAGACACACCTCATCGCGGAGCACGGGAATACAAATGCTGCCTTCTTCATTGATTCCGGGATGGTATATCTTGGTGGAAAACGTAACCTAGACACAGAATGATGGCTTGCTGTTACTGAATACAATCGAACAGCATACAGTCGGCGCTTTGAAAGGAAAGTTTTGAGGGAGAATCATGGCAAAACGGAAAGTTCCGCCTTTGTACGGCGAATCCGACTGAATTCAAAACGGTGAGCCGTTGAGATGGGTATACAGTGAGCACTCACAGCAGCCTTGATTGCACAATTCCAACGGAACATGTTATCATCCGCAGTTTCAACAGAGATGCCCTAAGAGGATTTACTGTTGTGAACGAGGCTAACGGTCTTTCTCAATGAATACCTCTATCGGATTCGAGGCGATATCTTTGAGCTCCTACAGCATCGATGAACATTGCAGAGTATGGCGATGACAGGAAAGCCGACCTTCTGGATTCGACTGAACATAGGCAACGAAGATCAGATGGAAGTGGTAGTAGATAGACAGAAAGCACATTACCGAAGAGCAGTCATGGTGGCAGATCGTCAAGACAGTGGCGTCCCAAAATGGACATCGTCCCAGCCATGACGGACGCCGTGTCATCGCCTCCTCGCGAGGCTTCCTCTCCTCAGCCTGCCAACCACACACCCTCGTCCAGCAAGAAACGAAAGCGTGCACCAGCAACTGCATCGCCGGCGCCAGAAGGTGCAGCACCACCCGTGCCAGAGTCAGCCTCTCCTGTTTTGTATCGGCCCGTAATAATGATGTCTACAGGATTATCTCTACTCGAGCAGATCTTTCATCTCGACCACGGCTCTCGATATCTCGGGGCCCGTATTTCACCCCGTTGAAAGAAGGCTCGGAATTCTTCAAAACAGACCCAACTGGAATCAATCGTGGCCGCTTTCGATACACTCCTGCCGGAATCAATCCTCCTGGATGTTATCAGCCATGCCACACCATCGAAACCAATCCTACGTCTTACCGGATTAGCTGGGAGGATCGCAGTCCGTTCCTTCATGTCACGAAAGATGCCCTGGGGCTCCTTGGTACAAAGGGCTTTAGGAGCGCGCGCTGCAACGCGCCAATTCGCGAGGGACGTTGGTTCATGGAAGTAAAGGTCGTTCATGGCGGGGGTGAACATAGCGCTGATTCTGGGAGAGAAGGAAGCCACGTTCGACTCGGCTGGGGAAGGCGAGAGGCGCCGTTGAACGGTCCTGTTGGCCTCGACGGGTACAGCTATGGAACACGCGACAAGACTGGCGAGAAGGTCACATTATCTCGTCCTCGTCCGTATGGACGTCCTTTCACCTCGGGGGATGTCATTGGCATGTATATCTGCCTTCCTCCACGCCGACAAGCTGACGAAAAAGACCCTCACGATCCTGCCCACATCAAACGCGAGCGTATAGCTATAGATCTCAAGGGTCAGGAAGTCTTCGAGATCCTCGAATACCCTCAGTCTAAAGAGATGATTGCTCTAATGGATTACTCTGGAAAGTCATCTAACACAACATCCGTTCCATCCAGTAGTACCAAAAAGTCAGCCACTACCAAACCAGAGCGACCCACCGTCACCGTCCGTAAGACCACTCCCGAATTACGCCCCCTTCCTACCCTATCAGACTCCCGCATTGTCTTCTTCATCAACGGTGAATGCCAAGGTGTCGCATTTCAAGATCTCTATGACTACCTTCAGCTTCGTGTCACTGACCCATCTCGGAAAGCCAAGGAGAAGAAAAGAGGACGAGAAGGTGTTAAAGAACATCGAGAAAACCCCTTCGATGATGGCTCACTGGGGTATTATCCCTTCATATCCTTATTCAACAGCGCATGCGTACGGATAAATCCAGGGCCTGATTTCGATTTCCCCCCACCACCAGATATAGATGCCTTTGTGAAAGACAACGCCGTGCAAGAAGGACAGGAAAGGACATGGCGCCCAATTTGCGAACGTTACAGTGAATACATGAAAGAGCAATGGGCTCTGGATGAAAAGGAGGAAGAGGAAGGCAGAGTCGAGCTCTTGAAACTCGCGGAGCAGGAGAAAGAGGATGCTGAGAAGAAAGCGCAGAAATTACGGAAACGTCAGCAAGCAGAAGCTCGCAAGCGTGCGAAGCAAGCCGCCGTGAGCTCCACTCCGGAACCAGCATCTTCTGTAACGCAGCCAAGCCCGCTGCGACACTACACGGCTTATGAACCTGATGAGTTCGCAGACCGGTCTCCTGCGCCACAAGAGGTACAAAGTGCCCACAGCGAACCAACTTCAGAGTACGGGGATATGGACGCCGAAAATACAATGACGCGCCATTCCAGTGAATCGCCATGGCCGCAAATGGAGATGGACGATGTTGCAGCAGGGGCCGACGCCATCGATTCCTTGATAGCGAGTAGTGTTTGAGTAACGGGTAGCAAGTAGATTTATGGTGAATAAACATAATTAGGGGATCTTCCAATGGGTATATGAAAGCGTAGAAGTGTGAGCCCAATTTTAGATATATATCGCATGTTGTCATCGATTCCAGCGAGGTGGAGGGGTCCGAACAGGATATCTGGGTATTCACGTCAGCTAATGATACATGTGAAGAGTACCAGTAAACCTTACCCGACAGTTGTTCCGAGACCTTTCTCCTTCTCAACACGTACGTCAAACACGAGGTCGCCAGAAGATGGTTCCCAATCGACACTACACCAATTTCGACGGCCCATGATATACCTCAATTTTCGTGAAGAACCGTCGGTGTCTCTCGAAAACAGCGGTAACTTGTAATAGTTATGGGCCTTCGTAGTTCATTACGACACAATTCTTACGCACCATAGTCTCGTCAGTTTCAGCTTGATGAAGGGTCCTGTGATTTTTTGATGCCAGCGAACAAACCATGGTTATGACACCCATTGGCCTGGAAGGAGAGTTAATAGGAATACCAAACGAAAAGTAACAACATACGGGGGCGTATTCACGATTGCACCTGACAAATAAGTGAGGTATAGTGTTCACAGCAAAAGGTGATGCGTACTTGTCACCACATTGACCATGTATCGATGATCCATGAGAGGCGGAATCTCGCTTCTACCCTTGGTTCTCAGCGTTTTGAAAACACCTACAGCAGCACAGTGAACATCTCCAGAAACAAATGTGATTCTCAGATGCTTCGCGAAAGCAATTTTCTGCAACTCTAATATAAGCCAATTTCGTTCTCGCTGTGCCATAGATCATTAGAACGACTACAACGGCCATCTGGCCGATAAGAAAGAAGTGCGAACCTTATGCGAACGAGCAGTCCAATGATCGTTCTGGAGGCAGAGTAAGCAAACATCTGGACAGTATTGGCGAAGCATACTAGATCATCTAAAAGTTCTGCGTCTGCATTGAACTTATTAACAAATCCTGACAAGCCCAGAGATCCCGTCTTGCTGATCGCAACGATGGGATTGAATTTGGACTCCAGTGCTGTCTCCAAAAAGACCATACGGGGATATGCGATCGGAATACCTGAAGAATCGCTTAGCTGCAGCCATCGCCAAGCATGCTGGTCATACCCAGTTGTACCACAAGGTGTTCTACATTCTTTGGTAGCTCCTGTAATCGTTTGAATACCTTATTATACTCGTAGGGGCTGCAAACTTGATCTTTCTTTCTCTCGGCGCTGGAAGTCATCAGTGGACACATTAAAACATAGGTACCCCAAAAAGCATACCGACAATCTAGCATCAGTATGGCCGCTTGTGGTCCAAGAGAACTGAAAATGTATGAGAATGCTTCCATGTAAGCCTTCAGGCGGACTTACGCCAGAAAAGAATGAGAATGAAACTTCACGTATGGTCCGGGGCTTCCAATGATCACGGATCTATTCACATGTTGGCCTTGTTGATCATTGATACCATCGATATCAACTGGACTATAAAGTAAAGACAGATGGGTATGTATTCGAGAAGCGAACGCACCATTCAAGAAGCATTGAAACAACAGGAAGAAAAAGTACCCCCTCGCGCCGATACTGCGTACAAAGAGTCAATAAGGCATTGTTACGAGAGCGAGAGTCTACTCGCGTTTGGAACACAGGCGCAACCTGGAGATCATCCGGGTCTAAGAAGACGCACAATAGAATGCACAATGTACATTGACGTTACTGGATTACTTACAGCTGCCGAACCCGTCAATCTGAGGAGAGCGTCAGAGATATCTCGTGCATAGGAATCGACTTACTATATCTGTTGTAAAAGGACGAGACACCGTGAGTACAAGGCAAACAGTGAAAAATCAATACTGTACCATGGTCGTCTGAAAGCCTATTCAACAAAGTCGATCTTCCATGAAGATAAAAACCCTACCACACATGTTCAACATAGGTCTTGACGATAATATGTCAGTGCACGGGCACCAAATATCACACTGAGAACTCACATAGAACTATTCGCTCGTGCGAACGCCCCACTTCGAAATGTCTGGCAATAGTGGTTGAAATAAAATCTATCAATTGCTTCGCTGATTTCGTCGCTGAGGGGATGTGCTTTCCTCTCCTCAGGTTTCATTTTGGCAACCCACTCTTGCAGTTCAGGCTCCCGAGTCAGCCTTGGTAAAGTCGTATGAGCGGAGCGAAAGCACAATATTATCTAGTTGCATACCCGTCACAGTAGATCTGATCGCCTCCACCCATTAACATGTGGAATGGCTTCTCAGCATGCTTTTCCAGTAAATCAACCCACACCGGATCATAACCGGTGTGGAAACCAGGTCCTCTGAAGTCGTCGGGATTGACCCCAGCGGAGAACCCATTGCACTAGAATATCAATTAGGTCAAATAATGTGCGCCTTGAGTGCACTTACCGAGTACGCTGCCCATCTCATGTTTTGATTCCGGCCCGGAACGACAAAATGTAGCTTCTGTCCTCTGTTGATCGAGTATGATACAGCCATTTCATGTTGTCCCAAAGGAATATGGATCATGAAGCGCCAGAAAGTGAAAGTCCTTCGTGAAAAAGTAACCATGGGAATGGGAGACGCGCCCAGACAATGCTTCACGTACCCGCCATTTCCACCGTATACCCATATTTCTTGGCCCGGTGATTCTTCGGTACAGTTGCTAGCGGTCTTGCCGTTCATAAGGCTTCCTGGTGGTGCAATAGGCATAACCGACGAGTGCGGATCGGCAGGATGGGGACCAAGGTCGAACGATCTACCACCATTGCTATGTCCCATGGAACCTTGATGTGTGAGGTATTCTGAACGGGTACGAAGTTCGGGATCCCACTCATAAGTCAGAGTGGGATGTGGTTCGTAGGTCGACCCAGCATCGACCGCTGCAATACCATGAAGAATATTCTCTGAGAGAAAAGATAAAGGCACTTACTAACTATGAGTGCTGCCCCGTGCCATACTCCGTGTTCATCAATGGTATCATATCTTTTTAGTTAATTGTATTGAGGCTAAAATTGATCCGCCACGACGCAACGTACCGTAGGAGAGGCCCAACCATGAACTAAATCAATGATCTTGTGAGCACAAAATGGGGATGACATTGACCGATATACCTGGAGATGAGGACTCATCCGAGCAACTCGGAGAAGCTTCGACCGCTCAATCGCGCTCAAGTGTGTCATTTCAGAAGAGGACATGGTGAGCTGGCTACCTTGACTGCTGTTGAATCCTGGCTGTATTCGGTCCTTGGGCGGTAATGGAGGCGCCGGAGATGGCGCACGACTGGGGATGTGAGGGTGGAAGCCGCCAATAAAACTTTCGTCCATTGGTGTAATTTGCTCGACGGGAAGATATCTCCCGTCAGGACCTCGCCGAGGCGATTCGAAATTTTCGCTCTCCTGCACAAAAGGCTCAGCGAATAAAGATAGAAGATGGAAGAAATGTACTCGGTGAGCGCGACGAAAGGCATGCCATCCCGCGTTGTCCATTGCGTGTATATGCCTGGACCAACGGACGATTTATCCAAGAAACGAGACAGTGAGGGAGGACGCGACACTACGTCTGGTGCCACTCGTGGTAGATCGAGGTTGAGTTACTTAGGCAGGCAACTGGCCAGTGACGTAAACGAATCCGTGAAACCAAAAATTCCGTTGCACTGAATAAGTCTACTCAAACGTGCAGAGGGTATAAGCTACTATGATTAACCAGCGTGTTCCACCACCGCAGTCACTAACTGTCCATCTTTGACCACCGTCTTCAACATTTCAGGGATAGGCTGCTCGGCGTAGTCAGGGTCCTCGTCACTTCCAATGGGAATGCTGACATTGATAGCACTGCACTTGGCCGTCATGATCTCGGCCCCCAGACTCGCCTTCGACAGATAAATCTGTCCAGAATCAGTCGAGTCCACCTGGATCATAGGCGCGATACCCGTTATTTGAATTTCAAAGGACGGCGACTTGGTCACTGAGATGGACGAGACCACCGATTCGATGACGACCGAAGTCTTTACGCAATTCACTAACAGACCAGTGAGATGCGACGAAGAAAAGATTTGGGGGCGGGAGCCTACCGAGTGCGACAGCGTTCACTTTGCCTTTGATTTGAACAACCGTGTTCTTGCAACCGAAGATGTTCACAGCTTGATTGAGCTGACATTCTTCAACAAGCAGGCTTCGTTCGTCTTCTTGATACTCCTGAAAACATCATGAAATTCGAGAGACGATCAACGCCAAAAAAAAGTGTACTTACAATGTTCCAGACTTTGCCCTCCAATGCGAACTTGGCTGGTTTCTTGCCCATCAGCGATTGAGGTTTAGAGGGACGGACGGGTTTCCTCGGCACTAGATGCAGTAGGGTGAGAACAAGTGCCGTCAAGCGACATTCATAACGTACCATTCGATCCAGGCGAACTTGGCACGGCACTGCCAGCACGCAAAGCCGGATTCTTATGGGTCATTTCGCTCTTGTCGACCTTGCGCAGGCCTTTCGTGACCTCTTCGCCCCGATTGATTTCAGCAAACACGGCGGCCGCGCCTCCAGTAGTGGAGGAACCAGAGGGAGGAGGCGACACTATCGCAGGTGGAGGCGGTGGGGGGGGAGGCGGAGGCGGACCACTTGCACCAGAAGCAGGAAGGGGTTTGTAGTCGGCCACGGCCATACCCTTCCCAAGTACATTAGAGAAGGCTTGTAGGAACACAAGACGCGGACACACCCTTGGGTTCCACGACAATCCAGTTGTGTGGAATTCTACCACATACTTGCGCGTCTCCTCTATAAGAGAAATGTACGAATCCACCCATTTTACTTGTTTTGGATCCCTGTGAGCTCATGAACATGATGTCAAGAGACAATGGTCATATATACGGACTTGGTTTTGAACTCCTTGATAATTCTGTTTCCCCAGAACGTCACGGCATCTTTAACCTCGTTGAGATATGGTCCTGGCTTGGGCTATTGAAATGATGTCAGAGTACTGGTTTCACAGTAAAGAAGGCGCCGTACGTTGATGACCCATCCTACAGATGGCGCTCCCTCTCCAATAACAACAAGATGGTTGTACCAATCTCTATCCGAGCGCTTCTTGTCTTTCAGGCTAATGATCGCTTCAATGGTTTGTTGCAGTGGCTTGATGAGCTCCTGGATCTTAGTATCGTCAGGCTTCTGGCAAGCAGCGCTTGTCAACAGAAGGCTGCGGACATCTGCGAACTGCTTCTCGACAAGGCCAACCTAGGTGTCTAGAATTGTACGCGAGCACAGACAAAGGTAGGGCACAACAACGTACAGTTTCAATGACATTAGGGCCAGCAAACTTGGTGAGCTCAATAAAGGGCTTCAATTTTCCTTCAACTACGACTTGGTCATATGCGATGACGCTTCTGGGCAATTCCTGAGCAACAGCAGGGGCCGGAGGGGGTGGTGGAGGGGGTGGAACAGCACCTCTAGATGGAACTGGGGCAGCTTTGGGTTCATCCTCTTTAGGAGGCCATACATTCCCGGAGGCTAAATCCTCAATACGCGAAGTCGCGGCTTCAAGGCTGATGTTGGATGGTGAGCTGGCCGAATATACATTCCCCATAGAGGACGCACCGTTTGATAATGGTTGCAAGAGAGTGAAGACCACCTCCTGACATTCTTGACGATGTTAATAGTGCTCCTGAGCAGAGACGTGACAACGAAAACAAGTCGACCAGTCTCTAATGGGCTGGCCGCAGATTGCCGATCTTCAAATTCCAGTATTGTAAATATTTCCTACTTTTGTATCTAACAGGATTCTCAAGGATCTGTCTCCGTATTGTTTAGGCCTTTTTTCTTAGCTTTCTTTCTGCGTCGACGCTCTCGTTCACGCTGCTTCGCTCGGCGCATCTCGTCTTTTGACAGTCCCGGATTGGCAATTTGGTCCAGCTTACTATGTTTGAGTCATTATTGACGAAAGAATGTTCAATGAATACCTTTTCAACCAAAAGACGCCGTGCCAGCTTTCTGTTCTGTTCCAAGGAACGTGTCATTTGACAAGACACGCGTATCATGGTCGGTTTATGGAGTAGCTGGACATTGTTTTCAGTTTTGTTGATTGATTGGCCACCCTGGCACGCTCGTTGTTATTGGGCTTAACATGGATATGGCACTACAACATACCGGCCCGCTTCCTGACGTATGATGTTCTACTTCACCCGCCCGGAGACGAAAACAACGAAGACATACCTCTCACAAACGTTTCTTCAAGGTCCTCTTCTCTGAGTGCAGGAATAACACGTTCTTTGTGTGCTTTTTTAAGTACAGAAAAATTCATTCGCGGTACACGAGTAACGTTGTCAAGAAGAGCAGCATCTGGATGACTAGATAGTCAATATTCAAGACAGGAACATTTATGACGAGTAAGCATACTTGTGTTCTTTCTCCCGTCTTCTAGCCTGACGATCAGTCTCCATTGGTGGACTCTTTATGGAGTCATTTGATCCAAGTTCCGTATCTTTCGTGATTTTCAACCCTGTTGGCTCGGGTGAGGTGAAACAGTGCGGTAAACTGGAGAACTTACTCCAAGTATTCTCTTCATCAGCAACCCGAGCAGCCTGGATGACGTTCTGTCGAAGGAAAGCAGCGACCTTCAACGCACCATCAGCCTGATCTTGATAAATGGCAGGATTTGTCTCTGCCTTCCCGGAAAATGCGTCCTGCCTTAGCTTTGAACGGAATGCTGGACAGAAAACGGTCAGCAGAACATTTGGAGACACCATTCTGCTGGCCTGACCTCTAAGGACGGGTGCGTCACCTAGAATGGTTGTTAGTCAGGGCATTACTTCTAAGAGACGGAATGGCACACCGGAGAAAGTGACAGTAGACGCCCGGTATAGCTGACGGTATGCAGACCGGGCTAATGCTCTGAGCTCTGGCGTGATGGACATGGATGTAGCCGGTATCGGTGAGACGTGGAATATGATTGGTTGGAATGAGAAAGCGCCGGGCCGAAACGCGGGTTCCGTCACTGTCATGTGACACTTAGACCAGCGCGTTTGGTTGACGGTTGAGTTTCAATCAACCAACTCTTTCTCCAACCCCCACCATCTATTTTCGCAATCGCAAGTTTGCACCGCCAGTTCTCCCGTCTTGCCTATCCCATTCGATTTTCTTCCTTCTCTATTTACAACGTTCATCCTTTTTATCATCTCTTCTCCCATTATCTCTTTGTCGGGAACAATGTCTGCCAGGAAGCCTGCCGCCAAATCGTCTGCCAAGAAGGCCACCAAGGCTACTCATCCGCCTTGGTCTGACATGATCAAAGTATGTTTTCTCGCTGCCTTTCATGGCTCCTATCGTCATCTCTTGCACTCATGTGCTTTTGCCGCCGTAATATCGGCGATCTGCTATCTCGTTACATTTGCTCGTGGGATTAACGTCTATACTAATACCCGCACCTTAGGAATGTATTGCTGCGCATACAGAGGACGCACGTATAGGCGTTTCTCGTCCTCAAATCAAAAAGTAAGGTGGATTCGGCCCCTCGAAATAAGCGGTACTCATTGGGTCGCTCAGATTTGTCGAGGACAAGTATAAGCTTGTGATTGGTGCTGCGCAGAATACTCAACTGGCCAGGGCGCTCACGTCTGGAAGCGAGAAAGGGGTGTTCGTTCTTCCTAAAGGTGGATACATTGACATTCTGTCGATATGGCTTGTCCTCATCTCATTCGTGCATAGGCCCTTCTGGTCGCGTCAAGCTTGCGCCGAAAGCCAAGGCAATCGATACTTCGGCTACTAAAGAAGTGAGCTTTTGCAAAGTATCCTACCAAGACTGTACTGAGGACTGGCTAGAACAAGCCTACAACGAAAGCAAAGTCTACCGCCAAGTCTGCTGCCAAACCTACTCCCAAGACTACGACCGCCAAATCTACAACCACTAAATCAGCTGTGACTAAGGCCAAAACTGCCGCTAAAGCCAAAGCCGCAAAGCCTGCCGCGACTAAGACGGCAAAGAAACCGGTTGTTGTTGCGAAAAAGTCAGTCACAAAGCCGAGGACGACAGCTACATCGACCGCCGCCTCCAAACCTACAGGGACTGCGCGTACAACCGCTGCCGCTAAGAAGGCGTCTTCCGCGAAAGCGACTTCCACAAAAACTAAAGCAGCCCCCAAGAAGACAGTTACAGCTAGTAAAGCTACTACCACTAAGAAAGTAACTGCCGCTGCAAGACGTGCACCTGCAAAGAAGGTATGTATCGCAGTCTATTTGCGTGTCAGTGTTATTTACTGTTAGTCTAGGCTGCCACCGGAACGAGTGCCACGACAAAGGCTAAGGCCGCCGCAAAGAAGGCTCCTGCGAAGAAGGCAGCTACTAAAGCTGCTACTACGACTGCCAAGACGGTACGGAAGAAGGTCAGTAGACAACTCACACAAAGTGTGGCTCATCTGGCTGATAGCAGTTTTTCTTTCCCCTTTAGCCCGTGAAACGATCTTAGGATGTGGCACCCAGCAAGTCCGTCCCATCTTTACTGGCATCTTTTGTATCTCCATTTCTTTGCCATATTTACGTCTTTCCGTGTCGTCTTGTTTCGCATAATTTATGTCCCCAGTATGTATTTGCCTTTGATCATCAAGTATGTACTTCATAGGAAGATGATATGATACATTATTGTCTATAGATTGTATATCCTATATCATCTATCATGGCAGGCCTCAGCTATTCTGATCTTGAGATATAGCGTGCGTGCAGTACGGTTGCCATGAGAATTCCCATGTGAGCTATAGCATATGTACTGTTATATATATATACCCGTTGTTCAAAATTAGTCTTGCTCGCTCGAAGCTCACTAGTCCAGTCCATTGTCAAGACCGACTACAAGTAACTACCAAGTTTTACTCAAAGAAATCCAATCGCGCAAGACGATAGTTCTCTCCGTTCCAATCTGTCGCGTCATTTCAACCTGTCTCGTTGTTGACAACGCTCCAAAATGTTCCAACAGATTCCCATCGATAACTCCTTTCGTGAGTGGCCGGGAAACGAAATCATTACGCACGATGCTAAAACAGTAATTAGCACGATTGTTATAGCGTAAATAGATGATCCTACCGGAAAACTTTTGGGTTCAAAGCAGCAGCGTGCTGAATGTTGCGCGTGAGTTGACCCTGCAATAATTGCAACCTCTTAGCAACATGTTCGTCCAGAGGCGTCAATGAGGCAATTGATCCATTCGTCCCACCTAACCATGAAAACGTAAATAAATAAAAAACCTGTCACTAAAGGCACGCGTATCTTACCGTATATCAACTTGGCTTCGGGAATCATGGCGCCGTTCCTCCTATAGGCAATCATTGCTGAGGCCCGATATTCAGCCTGACTTTGGTACTCAGTCCGAAGCAAAAGTGAACGACCGTCTCTGGAATCAGGATCTGATCAAGGAGTCAGTAGGTTTAACAGCAAGTAGTTAAATTAGGGCCACCTTGCGGATTGTATTCGTACATCCGTATAACGCCTTCCTCATCACAAGTGACAATCGACATGGCATCTTCTTGGAAGAAGAAATCGACATTTGTAACACAAACGTGGTTAAGATCTTTGGCGAGAACAACAAGTTTATAGGGGTCCTCCTTAAGAGCGACGATCAGTAAATTAAGGCCGCTGAAGGGTCTGAAGCGAACCTGAAACGCGACAAAAGAGACGCTCTTCACAGCATCACCAATGAGGAGAAGATTTTTTAGGCTCCTGAGCGAAGTCACATAGACCCCAACATCGAGGAAAGCCACGCCCACGAGGCGTTCGTCCGAATCAAAGGCCCGAACAAAGATCTGGGGTTCAATCAAACACCTTCAGCATTACGTCTGAAAAACCTGCACGATTCTCAAACCTTTTGACCCATGGATGACACCAAATATCCTTTGAAGCCGCAAATCGCTGTCACTGGGCCCTTTGCATCATCGCGACAACGCAACCTGAGTTTGTACCAGCGCTTCGGAGCAGACTTCTGATCGGGTACGACTTCAACAATCTCAAAGATGTAAGTCTGCAAAATATTTCAGTAATCCGAAAACAACAATGAACATCGTGACGTACACATCCTTTGGTGGCAAGGTCTTCTCCACGATTGATACTCGTTCCAACAGCGATAAAGTCCTTGCTGCCAGTGTCGGTGCTTGACGTCTCCAGAGACACTACAGAAGTAGCATTGACAATTTCATTTGAGGCAAACTCAAAGCTAAAGGAGAATTGATGAATTGAGCGCACTTATACACCCGCATAAATATGAACATACCCATCCATAGATATCCATAAATCCGGAGATATCAGCTCAAGAGTCGAGCAATCCGTCATAGGATACCCTACATTCGAAGCTACGTGTATGTGCCTATAGTTAGCGCCAATCCACGGTGAACCGATGATGTCGACTTGCCATCAGGCTCCCACACTCTGTTGCCGTCCTCGTCGAAAGAAGCGAAGCTCGCTTCCAAAGATGAAGCTGCAACGATCAAGGATGTCGAGGGGTCGAACAGTACACTGGAGTAGGGACGGCCCCTCGGAACAGACCGTGTCGGAATAGGGCTCTCATATAGAAAGTCTGGTATCCACTCAAGAAGACTGGGTCCCTGAGACGGAAGTCAGCACTTGGAAAATGCAAATCACCAAACATACCTCTTCGGAGTATATAAGGAAATCTCCTTTTGACTCCCATAGCGAACAAGGAGTAAAGGAGTGGACGACACCATGGCCCGACGGGTACAGTTGAACACCGCCTTTGTCCGAGGCAATAATCCAGCTCGGATTGTCACCAGTGAAAAAGACGCCAGAAAATGTTGCGCCTGATCCGCGCGTGGTAACGAAAGGGATAAATGCTCGTGAGATACGTTTTTGTTCAGCGATGGCACTCCTTTCGGTTTCCTCGGACCTCTGGATCTCGAACGCCTTCGAATACGTTTTGATAAATTTTATTTTCAGGGACGAAGCCCGAGGAGATGATGGCGTCTCAGCAGCTGAACCAGCGAGGAGAATCTGATATACAGCCATTTGTCCACTTCTCAGGAACACCTGGTGAAATGTCGCTTCTCAGACGACAATGATATATCGGATGAATTAAAAGCTTACGAAAAGATGAGGCTGGGGAGTCGACTCTCCTAGTGGCGCCACGAGTACTTGTTCAATGTCCCGATCCTGAGGCTTACGAGGAGGATCCTGGGGCAGAGACAATGAGGGAGGATCATGTGAGTCTGTAAGAACATTTTGAAGTGTAGCGATGGCATTGGTGGAGAACACAAGCGTTAGCTTTGGTAGAGCCCAAATCTATGATATGTATATTAGATGCGAGTATGTATCAGTGTTTAATCATGTCAAACCTCCAGAATGCCTTGGGGTCGAACGAGAAGGAGCCATTGCGTTCGATGACCCGAACTCACGACGTTTTGTAACGTCGATGTCTTTTCGCTCACAGCGCTATTAGGGACTGCTGCACTGCTTTCGAGGGCGTGTTCAAACACGCCACTAAAATCAGTGAAGAAACATCCGGTAAGGTACCTTGAGGTCTAATCCACCAGTCAGTCGAAATCATAGTGTTTTTTTAGCTGAGTGACATGCTTTATCACCCATAGGAGACATGTCCTTGCGCCTAATCTTCCCCCGATCAGTCTCAATGAAGAGACCAATAGAGTCGTCTTCTCGCAATATTAGAACAAAGGGTTCTGAAATGCTGCAAGCACGTATTTTGGGCCGTGGTGTGTTGCCGTCCATGTCTTTGATACTTTGTCTTTCAGTACCATCTAGTAAAATTTCGGTAAGCAATACCATTAGAAAAAATCTAATCTTTACCAGGCTCCAAGACTCGAATAGCGTTGGTCATAACATGGAGAATGGCAGTTCGCTGGAAGAAAGACCCTGCACCAACGGTTGTCCCAGGGATACGAGTGGTGACAGAGATGTCGCTTTTGACAGAGCGTGTAGCAATCTATGTGTGCATTAGAAGATTTCTTACAAGACGCCAAAGCACATACTCGTGAGAGGCCAGGAGCTGGGTTAGCATCAGTACTGATGATGAGGGTATCGTTCTCTGCTTGGAACGGGTTAATGGGTCGCTCGAAAGTGACTCCCCCCGACTTGACTGGCTGTCGAATGGGAAGCGACCACATTCCACGAGCGCCTCCGATAGCATGAAGCTTACGCTTCGTTCTAAAAGGAAGGTCCCGCTAACACAGGACAGCATTAGCGACGAGGAGTGAATGCAACTGCAGAATTTACCTGGAAGAGCGTGAATCCTCCAAGAGGACCAATGCCTGTAGCGGCAACTAGTTCGGGCACAGACCGATCCTTGAAGAAACATCAGGCTGGGCTTGTTGGAGAGTAAAAAAAATTCCATACACCGTTCTTAGCTACTGAGAATGTAACGCCAGAGATCGGTCCATATGCAAGCAAGGTATCAGAGAGAGAGAGATGTATCACAGTCCGCGTTTTCTTGACGGCTCCATTAATAGTTCCGTTGGCCTCAGGTTCAGGAACCATTGAGGAACCATAGATATCTAGGACAATAACGTGTTCACATATTCGTGTCCAACGGGAAGTGATACATACCATCGTCGTCATCATCAACATCCATAATGGTGGATGTGTCTACCACCGTCGTAGGCACGACGTCCATAACCTCATCATCATCCACCTCTTCTTCGACCTTCGTAGCCTTGACCAAAACTGACGGTCCAACCATGCTTGCGATGAAGATATGATGGTCATCCAACTTTTTCATGAGACTTGGAACGGCTGTCTGCGCTATAGCGGCAGACATGACCAGTTTCGACACACTCTTGCCATCCGCGACAATCTCGACAGGATAGACAGTTCCATCTTTCAGAGTGATGAAAAGGGTTTTGTCGTCTACAAACACGGAACGAGAGCCTTCTAGTGACAAATCACGGTCTCCCTCTCCGGGCGGAATTGCGAACGGAAGGTCACTCATTCTAGAGGCCCATCCACTGACGGGGAGGGTAATACGACGAGCAGCTTGGTCAACGTAGATCAGGGCGTTGCTAGTGACAATGACGATCCCTCCCAATGCTATGCTTGTAGGCAGGATATAAAGACAGTCATGAGGGAGCCCAACGACAGACGTGATTATAGGAAAGTTTTGCGACAAGATATCCAGCGTGAAGACAACCAATCGGAACGTATCTTTGAATTCTTTAAGACGGCTAAACAACTTAAGTGTCATGGAGGAGATTCAAGAATAAAGACATACCCGGCCCATGTCTGTTGTGTTTGGAAAAGTATCGCCATCGTGGGGTTATTGAAACCAGGCAAAAAAGCAAAATCGGCGACATGTTTAATGTTCTTGTCTACGGACGCGGGGAGATCTAGTATGAAACTCGGCGAATAAGGAATATCTCTGCAAATGGCTTCAGGCGATCACTGCAAGGAAGACTAAGGTTGCTGACCTCGAATGTCCGTGGTCCTGGTCCTGGTCCATCACTTCAAGTTCCGCCTGTGATTGATAGAACGGGAGAATTGCAAGCGAATCCTTCGGGAGCGAGAGAGCGGCACAGCGAGAGAGAGGGTCAACCCGAAGCTCTGCCCGAAAGAGGCCAGGTTCCGAGAACATCTTAAAAGACATCAGCGAGAACATCACAGAAGGGCACGATATCACTTACAACTTGGGGCGCGCGCTCATACGTATGAATAGAAACTGTAATGAGATCATGAACAGTGTCCGACCACTCCATTAAAGCAATCTTGAACTGGATGTTAGAGTATCTATTAATCGAAATGCGTTCCATGTACCTTAGCGTCTCTGAACGAGACCAGCAGGCGGTCGAGTTTGTCGTCAAAAGAGGCCATGAGCCTCACTCCCGACATTCCGGTGACAATTCCATGCAAGCGATGTTCTCGTAGAAAGTAAAACTTGGTAACGGTTTGAACGGAGGCTTTTTGGGAGCTTGACTGAGAATTGTGTATTAGCATGCGCAGCAAGGAAAAAAGATAAATTCAAGTAGATGTAGGATATATACATAGAACGTTCAAATCACCTTGGCTATGTTCACGAAGCCCTCCCCTTGCCTGTCCATAGACACTTCACTTTCAACTGCTTCCGTGTCCTTCCGAATCTTGCCATTTTTCTCTCGTTCCTCTTCGTCCTGAGCTGACACGGTTGCTAGTTCCTCGCGCACCTCGAATATCCGTAGAATATTAGATCGCGCAAGGACGACATTGCAGAGCACCCTGGCTGTCAATTCGTGGCGTGCTGACGCATTCGGTGGTACCGGAAGCTCCCATTCTTTGACCGTAGAAGGTGTCAGTTTGAGACTTGTAGCAAATTCCACCCCACTGGGAGGTAAAATTTCTTGATGAAGAGCATGCATGACCACTAAGACCAGTCTATGTAGGCCGCAGGGTATTTCTCTTGACTTGACTGTTCTAAGGCCTTTATAATGGGAACGGGACTGGTCCGGACGCAAGATGCTTGAAGGTTGAGCGAAGCGTTGAAAGAGACGCCAGTGACAAATAAATCCGACGATCAACCTGCAGTGCATAGGGTTAGGGTTAAGGAATGACCTCCCCTCCCTCATGCAATCATCTCAGTATTCACTTGGCTCTATTCCAACGCATTCGAGGCACTCATCTAGGTCAACTTATCCTTCATTTCTCTCGGTACACGATACTCTGCTTCTTCAATTCAATTGTGCATGGCGTGGTCTGGCTGATGGCTTTCGTTGGGATCGTGCAGTATCCGCGGTTGCATGGTAAGCAACGTTCCGGTATATTTGAAATCAGCAGGGCTCTTTTGTTCCTCACGTATATCGTGCAGTGATGCGGAACTACGAGCGAATGTGTTCAAATCAATGATGCTTAATTCTCTATCGTTGACCTCTATATACACGTTCGACTTCTTGCTCCGGCCACTAGTACGAGACCAGCAAAAGTGGCTGCATCGGAACGTTGGATGGTTCTATCAGCTCCTGTGGCTTTTCCCTGTCGTTAGTGTGTCGTTGTATCTCAATGTGGGTTGACCCTTGCAACCTATGGCTTCACTGACACCAATTACTAGAGCTCTTGGTGTACAACAATCGCCCGTCGGACTTATACTATCCAACATGGCAATCGTGCTCTTGCTCAGCAGACAGGCGGTACATATACTGGAATGCTCACAGCTATTGCTACCTCTGCATATAGAGCTGTGATGGTGTTCACGTCCGTTGTTGTGTCCTTTGCATTGGGATACGTTCCTTACGTAGGGCCGGCCGTCGGATTCTTGTTTCTCTGTTGGGTGGATGCGTGAGTCATAGCTGCATGGCTTGATGTATACTAATCATCTCGGACCAACGCCGCACAGCTATTACTGCTTCGAGTGTGTCAACATCTTTCATTCTGTGGGCAACATCTCTTCTTAATTCTCTTCACGTCAAGATTCCTCTGGATTGCGCGGGGTATGTCACTTTCTAGAAGAATACGATACCTTGAGGAACGCTGGGCTTATTTTCTGGCTTTCGGTCAGTTGAGAAATACTGCTTCACGCCTGTGAAACTTGACATGTAATGCATGGCAGGACTCCCCTCCGCCGGTCTCTGTACGTTCGGTAGCGGCCTTGCTAACGCTGCACTCTTCGCGTTGATATTTCCCGCTGTAGGTCGACTGTCTTTACACAGTACTGTTCATTTACGTTTCAACAGTTTATCATCATGGCAATGTATGCCAGTCCTATCCCAGTTGATCCATACAATCCGGTCACCAATATGACCCAGTCACGAAGTACTAGTGACCATACCGATACCATCAAGCATCCTTCACCCTTCGTACCCATACGAATACCCGTTTTCGCCATAGTCTTATTCATCAACGATGCTATCGTAAAGGTCTTAAGTGTAAGGGGCCATTCCACGGGACGTCATAGAGCATTCAGCGACGCAACGGAAAATGCTGAAGAGGGGACAATGGAAATGAACACGTTTAGCTCACTCTCACAGCCCACACGACGATTCAAAGTTAGTTCGCGAAAACAGGACTGATTTTGTAGATACCCCTCTTCTTTTGTCTTCACTGTCTGATACCATAATACGATGCAACTTGTACTTAGAAACCACTCTCAACCAAATCCGGCCCATTCAATAGACATCGTTGTCACTTCCCTTTTCTCATCATCCCAGCAGCAAATGAGATGCGCCTTTTTCGTCGCTGTACCTAAACGTCCATGGGCGACAATCTCCATTGGCTGGAGTGCAGAGAAGGGAGAGTCGATAACTGTAGCAGTAAAATGGGAGTGATACCTCATGGGGTCACCTTGACTGTCGGTAAGAATAGACTAAGAAGCGAAGAAAATATTACGGACCTGGATATACCAAATAATCTCCGCCAAACTTGATGCCTCCACCCATGAAATATCCCTGCTCCCACAAGCTCCTGAAAACCCCACATTTTGCCCGTTCATGGAGGTTTGAAGGGTAATCCCATATCCCGGCTGCCTTGGCAGAATCGATGGAAGCGTACGTACACGCATCAGGAGTGTACCATTTCATAGATGAGGACGATGCGGGGATAACAATGTTATAGGCTGGTTGGCCAGGAACAGATGTTTTCGGGCTGGGATCTACCTCCTCCTCCTCTGTAGGTTTTACTTTTTTCCGCTCCCGCTCGCGTCGTTTCCTGACAGCTTCCTCCGACATAGAACGTGTATTGGGAGTTGAAGTAGCTTTAAGTGATTCGGCTATACTGGCTTGCTTTTGAATGGACTCGAGACGTGCTAAATCCCATTCCTTGATTGTTTCAAGTGATGGCTCAGGATATGCACGTGGATCATCAACAAGGACAGCTGACCCTACGATGCCTGTATAAACCGCAGTACTAAGAAAAAGAACAGACAAACCATTTTCTACAAGCAGAGCTACCTCTTCTGGCATGAGCAGTAAAGGAACACCAAGGAAAACGTTTTGTTGCGAGACATGCGGTAGAGTGCCAGTCAGAATACCGCAAATGCGATGTTTAGCCCGGAGTACAGCAATATCTAAGCTCCTCTGTCAATATCAGAGAATGAATAGCCATAGTGAACAGACCGTCAACCTCCCAGATCAAGGCTCTTTTATTTGCGACGGAGATGGGTATGCGAGAATTTGAGTCAGTCATGACGGCGGAGGATAAAATACTTTGCTGATTAGATCGATCAATGATGTGGCTGTACTTCATCCTTTAGCTTTAACCCCTGTCACTCTTCTACCCATCCATGGCGGCATACATACAGGACTGTATTATGCTCTTCGGTGATTCCATTACCCAGGGCGCCTGGGAGGACGGAGGATTCAGTCAACGCTTATCTTGTGGGTCTAACTATACATTACTTGTTTGTTGTGTGCACTTATCGCGATACAGATGTGTACGCCCGAAAGCTAGATATCCTGAACAGGGGATTGTCGGGATACAATACAGAATGGGCCATTCCAGTGTTTGAACAAGTGGGTGCCAAAATTCTGCATACAGGACAACATGACGTTCAAGTTGATCTCGTCGACAGTGCTTCGCCAAACAACATGAGCAAGAACATGTTCCCAAAGTTCGCATCCTCACCATCTGGTTTGGTGCCAACGACTCTTGTATCAAGCCATCTCCTCAGCATGTCCCGCTCGGGCAATTCACCTCCAACATCAAGTATCTGATAGACCTGGTGCATTCTAGCAAATCACCCCATTATTCGCCTGATACCCGAATTATTCTTATCACACCTCCTCCGGTGAATACTTATCAGCGAAGTGCTAACCTACAGGCTAGAACACCAGCTGTAGCACTTGATCGTTTGTTTGAAACGACCCGGCAATATGCTCAGGCGGTGATGGATGTTGGAAGAGAAGCAAGTATACCTGTCGTGGATGTTTGGGCGGCGCTCTGGAACGCTGCGGGTCAAGATGAAAGGGCGTTGAGCAAGTTCTTGTCTGATGGTCTCCATTTGAACCGAGATGGATATTCGGTAAGAATACATGCTCTGTAACTATAATGGTCTAACGAACCATCAGATCATGTATGAAATCTTGATGGATACGATTGCGAAACGAATGCCGGAACTCCACTATGACAATCTTCAGCCTGTCTTTGCGCCGTACGTGTGCCTTTCCAACACATATCGCGTCCTCATTGTTCTTGTTTTGGATTAGGTGGGCTGAGATCGATTGGGCGGCGCCAGGGGCCACATTGCTGAAACGAAAGGCCGAGGTTTGAATTAGAATTTAGTTGGGATGTTGTAATTAAATACCAGGCGGCGCAATGATGTGGGGGTACATCTATAAACATGCATATTCACGTGGACATTGGTTAGTCCAACTCTGAGCGCACTGAACACGTTCGGCCGACAAACGTGAACAGGCACTGTTTAAATTCTCGACAAGTACATGAGGTCCAGGAACCTGGAAAAACGTGTTCGGGCGCCTCGGACTGTTAGCTTCACGGTCACGTGAAAACTTGAACATTGTCAAACTCGCGTAAACAGAGAAAGGCTTGGCGTTTCACACTATTGCTCGGGTTAGAGTTCTTCAAGCTCGCGCTATCGCGACACCACTACGTTGGAGCGCTTCAAATCGACGGCTCTAGCTTGTCTGTCTTTCGTTCATATCTCAGTGCGTTTTCTTTCATTTTTGTTTCGTATGAATGGAACAAAACTCACCCTTTATGGAAGGCGGGAAGTTTTAGGACCTACAAGAGTCCATATTAGCCTGGTTTGCTTTTTTTCCTGCCGTGAGAATACCGTCGCTGCTCTGCTTCTTCTGCCACCACGATCCAACTGTTCACGCTCCTGGGCGCGGTTTCTTCCCTCAACACATTCATTACGCCTCAAGGTGCGTCTCTTTGCTCGTATTCGTCTGAGAAAGGCATCAGCCAGGGAAGAGACACCCGGTGTCCAACTACGCTCCCGTGACACATGTCCCCTTTTGGCTCCAACAATAGAGCATGTTGGGAATTCGGGCCTGGGTATCGTCATGTTCATCCTTTGTTCAACACCAATCTGTTTCTCCGAACATTCCTCATTGTTGTTCTTCACCTAGGATTGTCAAATTTGAACCAACCACGATTTCTCCTTTCTAGGTGAGTCGCTGCTTGTCTTAGCATTCATCGCTCACCATCGTTCTTCGTGTTCTCTCACCTTTATAACTGCACACTCATCGTCGTTACTTTCACCCTATCATCGCTCTTTACCATCATGTCATTTCTCGATCGGCTAGTAGAACGACAACACACCAGCAAGAAGTACAGGATAGACGCAGACTACGAGTCCTCACCAAACATGACATCGCTATTTCTCAATGTGCCCACCACCTTTACGCGCAAGCAGAATAATGCCACAACCGAGAGGCACGACGATGACGACGACGATCTTTCCTCGGACTTGGAGCTCTCCTTCGCATCCACAGTGTCATTGAACTCTCCCCCCAAGAAACCCGTTGCGCTGACGCCCGAGAGCGAATACGGAGTTCCAATGGACATATCACCGGCGCCGCCCAAATTCCAACCAACTAAAGCCGCCACTCGTCCTCGAGCTTTCACTAGCGCCGCTTCAGGTCGTGTGTTCGGAAGTGATGTCAGCAACAACGGAAACCATACCTCTTCTCAGCAAGGACCCTCTGGCTCCATTCATTCGGGTTCGAAACGTGCCCAGCGATCTGCATTGCCCATGGAATGGCTCATGGCAAGCCCTCTCGAAGACTCGTCAACGAATCGGGATGGCACTGTAAGTGATGTATGGCTTGTGTCGGTTGCGCGGGCCACTCATTCAGGTTATAGTTCCTCTCAGCATTGGAACCTGCTTCACCTATGGACGTGGATTCATCGTTTGCCGAAGAGAACAACCCAGCCACCTCATCGCCTTTAGCGTCCTCCGCGACGATCACCAACTTCAACAACCTCTTCTATGATAATGCATCCCCAGGATCTACATGTTTTGAAAGTCCTACGATCCGTCTTCCCAAGAAGCGACGTTCTTTCTCTCCTTTGACCAGCGGTGTCTCCGCTAGAGAGGCTGCGTCCTCATCTCCGGGGCTACCATCCTCGCCTTCGGACCGCAAGTTGGGCAGAATAATGAGCGGACCAGTATTATTTGGCGGTAGTAAATCGCCCTTTTCCGGCTTCAGCCCTTCAGCTGTAAATGCGCTTAAGAGACCCCGCAGGCCCGCTCTTTCCGCGTTAGTCCACCCCTCTCAGGCGAATGCTATCATCAGCTCGGCATATCCTATTCTTTCCTCCGATGATCAGTCGAACGAAGACGAATCAGAGAGGCAGCTTCCACCTGCGCGGCGCGCATTTTCTGCCATGATTACTCCGTCCGCTTTGGTAGACTTCTCGGATGAATCTTTCGATGGGCTGGATGGTTCTTCTCCTGCCCAAGCGTATGCACAACGTCAACAAGTGAAGACAATCCGACGCTGTGACGGCACCGATGACTTCAGACCGCTGACTGGCGCCACTGCAATGGTCATGCAAGAAAGCCCTTCTGCAAAGTTCATGTGTTCAGGGATGCCTGGCTTTGGAGATAACGAGCTCATGGGTAAGATATTACCTTGTCATCGAGTTTCAGAAGACGGCCTGATGAGAATAACGGTCGACACGGTAAGCATTTAAGTACAAATCACATGTACGCAAGCCAATTTTCCTCTCAGCTCGATGATCTACTGGATGGCCTCTATGACTCCCAGATACAGGACTTTCGCGTTATCGATTGTCGTTTTGATTATGAATACCAGGGTGGCCACGTCCCGGGTGCTATCAATGTCAACACGACGAATGCCGTCGAGGAACAATTACTTGGACCGATTGTAACGAAACCTAAGCCCAGTGTTAGCGGCGATGCTATCACAAAAACCATTCTGGTTTTCCACTGCGAATTCAGTGCTAAGCGGGCTCCCACTTTGTAAGTCCTGTGCCCTCTGATAGACCTGGGCTCATTGCATATTCAGTGCCAAACATCTGCGTTCCAAGGACCGCTCTATGAACCATCACGTGTATCCAAAGGTCCACTTTCCTGAAGTCTACATTCTAGAAGGCGGATATTGCAAGTATTTCCAGACGTCCCGATACCGACCTTCTGGCTATACTCCGATGGACGATCCCACTCATGCCGCTTCACGTCGAGAAGATCTTGACCAGTTCCGAAAAGCAAAGTTCGGTCGTCACAAGTCTTACGCGTACGGAGATGGAAACAATAGGATGTCCTCTTCTGGTCTGACCTTGCCGGTTCCCAAGAGGAATACAGCGCCAAGTGGAGGAAATGCCCACGTATTTGCGGCTGCCTCCGCCGCTCGCAGTCGCCGTGGAGGATCTAGTACGACTCTGACTACCCTTGCTGAAGACAGCATGACAACTGCTGACGGCGACGACACCGATACCGACATTGGTGATAGTCCCTGTCCTCCTCCACCTACCAAAGGCAAGAAAGGCCGCGGCTCACTATCCAGAGCAGAGACGTACGGACCCTCCAGGATGCCATATTGACTCTCCTCACCTCCCTCCCAAGGTAATCAACAATCTGGTTATGATTCCAGAGACGCTTTGCATCGACTTTAAAATTACGAACCACGAATTCGAACTGACAATGCCATGTTTAACGCCCCTAGAGACGGGCACGCCGTTCTTTACATCACACGCTCATTTTATGCCCGTTCTCTTGCACCATTTCACCACACGCTGTCCCTTTGATAGACAGCCTGGAAACCTCCCGTCATCGCATTCGATTTTGAAGCATCCAATGCACATTCGACCACCTAGGCGATTATTCATCTCCTCCAATTTCTAATTCGAATCTCACAGACATTCCAATCTATCTATTTAACACAATTTTCACACTGCATCGCATATCGCATTTCTTTCTATATTTACTTATCTTTCCATGTTTTCGTTGTCCATCCATTCACGTTCTGCTGTTGCCCTGTTCTAGTTTTTCGCCTATCAGCTTGTTTGTAGTCTTGATTTCTTGCACGTTCCGGTGGTAGTATTCGCTCGAGGTTATTTCTCCGTTGCTTTGAAGCCCCGGCGACAAATTGTTTATTTACTCGCTACAAGTTACCAATGCTATACTGGCTGCTGGCTCTGTACCACTAGCGTGGTTCTTGCGTTTTCTATGTGTCCAACCTCCAAGAGGCCTAAAATTATACAGCTTACAAGTAACAAAGCACGCAAATCGACATTGCTAATTGCATCTCAGTATCAATGACCATGAGGATCTGGCTCTCCCTTGGGTTCTAGAAGCGGATTATACCATCAGTGTTTGTGGCAAGTAGCTTCAAAAAGAGCCTTACCCGGTATGCACTGGATTGCATCGTCGATCCGCAAGAGAGACACGGCGGCCTCGTACGCAGATTTTAAACTCTTCACCTTGCTCATCGTAGGCTCTAGCACACCAGCAGTCACATTGTCCCGAACTTCCCCGTTCATCAAGTCAAGGCCATATCGCAAAAGCGCCTTCTTTGGATCACCTACAGGCGCGTTTTGCGCAGCATTGTGGTACGAGCGCAGTTTAGCGACCAGTTCTGTCGAGTCCTTCGCAGCATTGACAGCCAGAGTCTTTGGTATCGATAGAAGTGCGCTGGCGAATTCAGCAATAGCCAATTGCTCACGAGAGCCCTAAGAACAGTTGACCTAATGCAAGTACCAAAGAAGAAAGGATAACGTACCAAAGTCGTGGCAAAGTTTTCCAGATAGATACTCAGTGCAGATTCGACAGCACCTCCACCTGGAACGACAGCACCACTCTCGAGAGTTCTCTTGATAACAGAAAGGGTATCGTGCAACGCCCTTTCCATTTCGTCCAACATATAATCGTTGGCTCCTCGCAAGACAATGGAAGAAGAATTGACGACCTTGGTTCCCTTGATGAGAATCAACTCATCGTCGGATATGCGTTCTTGGACAACTTCATCAGCTGTACCGAGGTAGCTGGCCTCAAAAGTCTCATCCCCCTCGAGATTGGCAAGACTGGATACGAGCTGACCGCCGGTGGCCTTAGCGATGCGCCGCAGATCCTCTTTTCTGCATCGGCGAACGGCCATGGCCCCAGCCTCAACAAACTCCTTCAGACAGAGATCATCGATTCCTTTCGTGGTGAGTATAACATTCGCCCCGGCATTCAAAATCTTGCGGATACGTTCGAGAGTGATCTCGGATTCACTGGATACGCGTTGAGAGCCTTCTCGTTATATATTGCCAAAGCAACGTACCGTTTGCGGATCTCCTCGAGCTGATCTGGGTCATCCAATAGTATTTGGACGCCAAGCTGCATTCGAGCCTTCTGTAAATTGATATCGAGGCATGCGATTTTTGCGTTGGTGATGCGTTTTTTCATGGCTGCAAATATCGTGTCATATTAGGACTTACCAACCGCTAATGAAAATCTCGTACCTTGACTGGCTACTGTGCAGTTGAGGGCATATCCTTGAACGTAGAGGGACTCTCGGGCACTGCGGCCGTGGGCTTTGAGGACGTTTACAGCCTTGACGGGGTACTTGATGTCGCCTCGCATATTGATTGTCTTGACTGCAAGCATGGCATCGACAGCCATCGGTGCAAATAGATCATCATCACTGAATGTAAGAGAAATGAGATCCCGTATGAAATGAATAGACGTCGTTGCTCACTTTCCAATGATTTTACTCGACATACTAGTCTTGGCAGCATTTATCAGCGCCTCCTTACCCAAAGCATCCACCTTTACGCTAAGCTGGTCCTGCATGAATTTGACAGCCTCCCTACAGGCCAGTCGATAACCAGTGATGATAGTCGTCGGATGTATTTTAGCCTTGACAAGCTCATTGGCGCGTCGAAGAAGCTCGGCAGCGATGATGACGACAGATGTAGTGCCGTCACCGACTTCTCTATCTTGTTTTTGAGAAAGATCTACAAAGATTCTCCCGGCTGGATTTTCGACTGAAAGGAGCGAGAGTATTGTGGCCCCATCGTTGGAAATAGTGACTTCCTGTGAAAGCTTAGCTTTGATAGAGCCGACGATTGGCTGTACAGAACCTTACCCCGATATTGTCGACAAGCATTTTATCCAATCCCAATGGCCCCAACGAACTTTTCACAATGTTGGCAATTGACTGGGCCGCAATAACTGGTAATATTCCAACGGTTTAGCACGAGTAAGGACGATAACAGCGAAGAATCTCACCATTTTGGTCCCGAATATCCTGTCCGGACACACGGTCGCCTCCCAGGAAGGCACCTGCTCTTGGATCACGCTGGAACATTGCAAAAAGAAAAGAGTGCTGAGAGTAAGCGAGAAAGGGAAGCGCGTTCAGGACTGTTTAGGTAAGCCAGATTTCTTCATCGAGCTTTTTCCGAATTATTTTTCATTCATTTAGGTTGTTCCTGTAGGTCGTCCAAGCTCGGTCCTGACTTCGCAATGAGTATTACTGGACTGAACCGAGTGGTTCAACGTTAAACAATAAATCGTTGCTCCAGTTGTGGAGACTGAGGTCACTTTACGATTCACCACGATCATGCTACCCTTGGAGCCAGCGCCCTGCTTCTCCTTCTCTTTCTCCTTTCCACTTCGAGTTATATTTCCCTTATAGGATGGCTGATTACATCCGACGCTTCGTTTCAGGAGACAAAGCGCGCTTCAAAGACAAGCATTTAGACCTAGAGTTAGGTAGGTCTCTTTGCTTGGTCGAACTCCCTGGACTAACATATAGTGCGAAATAGACTTGGTATATGTTACAGATCAGGTCATTATCATGGGCTACCCAGCTTCCGGCATGGAAGGGCTGTATAGGAACCGCAGAGAAGACGCGAAGAAGTTCTTGGATCATCGACACGGCAAGAATTACTGGGTCTTCAATTTCTGTCCTATGAAAGAGAATTCATATCCTGTGTCATATTTTGAGGGACGTGTCAGTCGGTATCCATTCCCGGACCATCAGTGCGCCATCTTCACCTTTTTATTCCTATCGTTTAATTAGCCTTACATCCTAGTGCTCCACCTCTCGCTTTACTGCCCCTTGTCGCGCGCGAGATGCGTGCCTGGCTGTCTGGATCCCCGCACAGAGTTGCTGTTCTTCATTGTAAAGGTAGTTGTCTTTTTGCACCCCCACTGCTTACCTTTGGTGATACTTGTTCTCGTCAGCTGGGAAAGGGCGTTCTGGGACTATGGCTTGCGCGTATCTCTTATCTATGGATGACCACTTGACAAATTCTATGAAGCGGAGCCACAGTGGTGAAGAAATGGCAAAACTGCGAGCCGAAGACGTGACAGATGCTATGCCGGATTCAAGCAGCTCTGCTACACTGAATAACCCGCTTTATGATGCCTACGTTGGCAGTCTCCAGAGCACAGGGACACCATTGTCAACACCAACGTCCAGCGGAAGCACTGCATCCCTGAAATCCGTATTGGATCTGCATACCTCCAGGCGCATGAGGGCTCCTTCTGATGATAAGAGACAAAAACAAGGAGTTAGCATTCCCAGTCAGAGACGATGGCTTTACTACTGGTCTCTGCTCCTTGCACATCAAGTACCCTCTCAAATATGGTGCGGACTTTCCCCGTCACGGCTTCTGAACACATCCCAGGCAAAGGTCCCAAAGGTTCGACTGACACAAGTAACACTACGAATGAAGGAGAGTTCTGGAGTGAAGACCAGTCTTCTCAAAGCAGCCAACGTTGTTATTGATCGTGCTGGTTTGGGAAAGCTGGGTGTGGGCGGGGCCAAAGAGGCCGGCCCTAATCATGTTTGGATTTCTCTTGCGAGATACGATGACGACCTTATCGAGTCACTGGAAAAATGGGAGGAGCACACAAGAAGTCCAGACGGACAGATGGGGAAACGAAAGCCTGGCTCAGAGCACATGGGAGAGGAATTGTTAGACACATTCTTCAATGATGGCCGTTGGGATTCGGGAAAGATGGTGCCAAGTTTTGCTAAAATGGGAGCTTTTGGCGATGGATCCGTGACCAAGACCGACGACAGAGTCAGTGGGTGACGGCAAATAACGTTCTTAACTAACGTTTTCATAGGACAACAAAGTCATAACATTTGTCCTGAAACCTCTCAGCACCGCCAAGTGGAAGAACCTTCAGGATGAGTTGAACCAGGACTCCGGAGTAGATGGTCCGTCACTCGACAAAGTAGGTATACCACAGAGTGAAACGACATCTATATGCGACATTACACAAGGCGTGAAAGGAAAGGGCGTCGTGCTTGATGCAGCTCGAGAGATACGACTCCGGTTGTACATGGGTCAAGTACGTACTTTCTACGCTGCAATATCTGATGTCGAGTGTTTACTGTGGGTGTTACACGTCGATGAACAGATTTTCATGGGTTGGATGTGGTTCATACCTATATTTCATTTGCCTCCACCACCCTCAGCGTCGGATTCTCGTGGTGCGCCGACAGTCTCGATATTTCGTTTGACGCGAAAAGATCTCGATTTTCCCCTTGGTATCGGTTCCTCGATATTGGATGTAGAGGTCTCTTTGGAGTGGTTAAGCGAGTCGGATGCTGAAGCCGTCCAACCGTTCACTCGTACCTCAGGCGAAGAAGAGCCCTTGGGACTTGCAAACGCCGTTCAGGCAATAGCAGCCGTAGACGTAGAAGCTAAGCAAGCTGCCGAGGACTGAATATTGCTAATCGTTCAATCATATACAAAAGTATCTATTGTAGGTCGGAGGCTTTACCCTTTCGATTCCAGATGAAATCGTTGATTGGAACAGGTGATTTCATGCAGTCGAGGCGGACTGTCCGGTTACGGTGTCATACCATAGAATCTGCCGCGCCTGTTGTACCTTAGCTTGATGAATACTTTACCAGCGTGATTAATCTGCACTTTTGTTGCCACCTCGATCAAAACAATTTACCTACACTCACAACGGTACTCTTCTGGCGCTAATCCCTCCGGCGGCCTACCACGCGTGTGTCGTGCAGGAAAATATACTTATGTTAGGCTCCGAATTGAAAAAGGCGAAGGCGTGGTAAAGGCGCGTTGACATCACGTGAGACTCAAACACGTCCAATTTGAATGAGCCGTCTGTTCTGGCCCTTTGCATCAACACTCCGTGGTGGCACTCCTTTTTTTAGCGCGCCAACACAATACGGCCGCTCCTCGCATCTTCGTCCCTACTGCCATCTGAATGCTGGCTCTCATCGATGGATTCCTCGGAATTTTCACCGGCGTTCCAGACACAGATTTCTCAACGTTTTCAAGCACTTATATGGGCGTGTCTTGACTCCGACCTCACAAGATCCGCTGTTTTTTACGCGGAGAGATATTTCGCGATTAATACGCCTACACACGACGCTCGCCATCTCTATGCTACAGCCTTGCTTCGCGAAGGGCAGACTTATTCTGCATTAGCTATCGTCAACATCGCCCGGCAGCAACAATGTAGTGGCTGTCTTGAAATCAAGGCCAAGTGCTGTACCGCCCTCGGACGCTATCGACAAGCACGGGAAGCGTTGGAAGAGACGATGCAAGATCATACGTACCGGCCGTCAAGTGATTCTCTTAAAATTGACATTCTAACAATCAGCTAAGCCTACCTTTGTCAAGGTTCAACAGCTCCCAGAACGGCGCGTCAGTTCCCCGATGATGCAGCCTTACATTGCAGAGCTGGTACGATGGCATTGAGAGGGAATCTTCAGGATAAGGCAGCGGCCAGTTTCCAGCAAGCACTATCATTGAATCCCTACATTTGGGAAGCGTTTGAGGGACTCTGTTCTTTAGGTGCGTTCCATGCTATCTTTCTCTAGTTCGGAGACTTGAATTTCTGCAGGTGTTGTTCCGGACATTGACCAACTCTTTCCTCCGCGACCCATTCCCACCCGACGAGCATTGCAAGAAGAACACCTACCTCCCAAGGCGTCCGTTCCTGTTGCTTCCGGCGCCGCATTTTTCACCCCAGAGGCAAGTAACACAGGGAATCTATTTCGTCCATGGAAACCAGAGTCAATCCTACAAACCCAGCTATTTCGAATGGGTCCGCCTGGGATACCTACGAACTCAATGTGAGTTCTCCGCTTGTTGGGACCGGTATGAGGGCTGCAACTTGCATACAGCACTCAACTCAGTCCCCCCCCTGATACTCTTCAACAACATCGACACACGCGAACGCAGTCTTCAACGCAGGCTTCCTCTAGCCAGACTCATTTCTCCCGCCCTCTTTCGTCCGCTGATGAAGCTGGTCCCGTGCCCAAGAAACTTCGCTCCACCCGACAACCCGAGCCATCAAAGCATTCTAAATCGTTGAAACAAAATGGGGACGACCCACAGAAAAAGGCACGCGCACGCCAGGGCTTTCCTTTTTCTAACCTCTTCTCATCATCGAGCCGTCGCTCTCAACAGTCATCCCGAATTACCGCAGTGCCAGGAAAGATTGGTAATGCCGCCTCAAATGCTACCCGCAGAAGCACTCGTCTGTTAAGCGGCACCGGCGCCAAGCAGCCCAAGGTGTGCAGTCTTCTAGGACATCCTTATCTCCTTTTGTAGTGATATTCTATGTCCATCAGCCTTCCACTCGACGGCGTCAACAAACACATGGACGATCTCATTCATTCGAATCTGATAGCGAAGATGATGCATACGCCGGGGAGGTTGGGTATTCTCCTTCGCCGCCTCCCAACGCACATTCGCCTCGTTCAGAAAGGTCTCCGTCTCCTGGCGCTTGGACATCTGCAACTCAAGATGCCTACGAAATGGAACTTGCAGATAATTATGTCTACGATCTCATGCGACGTTTTGCGATTGCAACAAGGGCTCTAACATTATTCGACTCTGCAAAATGTTTAGACGAGCTAATGCAATTATCCGAAGAGCACCAGAAAACACCTTGGGTGCTCTCGTTAATTGGCCGGGCTCATTATGAAAAGGCCGATTACGGTGCTGTAGTGCAATTATCTTCGTACATTATTTCATCACCCTAACTTCTAGCCTTAGGCGGAAAGAGCTTTCAAAGCACTTAGAACCTCCGATCCATATCGTTTATGGGATATGGAATTATACTCGACGCTTCTGTGGTACCTTCAAAGTCATGTCGAGTTATCTTTTTTGGCTCAAGAACTTCTAAATATCAACCCTCGATCCGCTCAAGCATGGATAGCGATAGGCAATTTGTTTTCTCTACAGAAGGACCGACCCCAGGCGCTGACATGCTTTAAACGGGCCTCTCAAATGGACCCGTCATGTGCTTACGCATTCACGCTCAGCGGACATGAGTCGATTGATGAAGATGTTGACAAGGCGATCAATTTTTTTCAGTCCGCTTTACGTGTCGATCCTCGCCACTACAACGCATGGTAGGCGCGTTTGTTTGATTGTAGAAGCTATAGGACTAACAGATAACAACAGGTATGGGTTGGGTTCTTGCTATTTGCGGATGAGCAAAATAAGACTCGCGGAGTACCACTACCGAAAGGCTAACGCTATTCATCCAAACAATGCAGTCTTATTAGGATGTGTTGGGATGGTATGCCTCTATCTCGTGTCATTTAGCGTAAACTCCGTCCTTATCCGTTATCAGGCAGTGGAACGACGGGGCGATCGAAAGACAGCCCTTCAAATATTTAATGAAGCCATTGACATTTCGCCTGAAAACGCGCTGGTTCGTTATCGGAGAGCCAAAATCCTTATCTCCATGAAGAAGTATGAGGTGAGTTGTGTACGCCTTTATCTGGACATGTGAGTCTTATGCGACTGGTCCCGCAGAGAGCGATTGAAGACCTAGAGTACCTTCGGAAGTCGACGCCGGAAGAGTCAAACGTCGTGTTTCAGTTGGCCAGGGCATATCGTCTGGTTGGTGACGAGGTCAAGTCCGCACAGCTACTTGCGGTCGTGCGTGATATTGCGCCAAAAAGCGTCAACAAGATCAAGAAGTTGCTGGAGACAGTCAGGGACGAGATGGGTGACGACAAGATGGATGAGGGATGACGGGATAGGCAATGACGGGATAATGTTGAGCGGCTGTAGATAACTTAATAGTTGAGCAATCTGACGAAAATGCAAAACGAACCGAGTCGACCGATCTGGTTGAGATGCCGGCGGTTCATTTGTTTGGCGCTTGAGTCACCACAGGGATTCCATATAAAGCGAGACGCGTACGTGAGTCCCCCTTTTCCTCTGCCCACCAACCATGTCTGCATAAGTCCGTGTCCGACTAAGTCTTGCCCTTCCTCCTCGTTGTCTTCGCCATTGACCGTCTGGCGACCCAATAAACAAGCATGGTTAACACAGTCGTCCGTATATCTAACAACGGATCCCTGCTCTTCGAACCCGAAATCGTCGACCGTATACACCCTTAATTCCATGTCTGCCTTTTCTTCACCTCTTGTAAGTATTCTCTGTCCTTCTCCAACCAGGTAGAGGTGTTGACCGCGTTCAGGTTTCTACGTCACACCCTCGTCTCTCGTCCATGTCATCAGAAATCTCGAAGCTATTTTCACTCGCCCGAACCAAGTTGCACGTGTCCGTTGGGAGCAAGGACAATGTCAGCTTGCATCGCTGGGTGCTCCTCAAAAATTCCATAATACAGTCTCCCCCGTCTGCTGCTGAAGGTCCTCTCGAAAACGACTCTGCCCGCCCCGACTTGGACCCTGATTGTGACAGTGACCAAGACGTAGAGATCGAACAGGGTTCCTTCGTGTTTCCCGACGTTGCAGAAGAATCGCGTTCCTCCGTGGACCATTCGGAAGCTCAGTGGTTAGACATCATGTTGGAACTTGTAAATGACGATGACGAGGACTCGGATGACTTCGGTTCTGGCGTGCAGGTATCTGTGCTACCTGCGGACGACGACGACGATGCTATCAGTCCCTTGCCGTCCCCCATGTCCTCGTCAGACGACCTCACTAACCCAGCGTATTTCGCCACACCCATGACATATTCGTATCCATATCCTGTACCATATCCTCCCTATCATCCTCCACTCATCTCCCCTTACCATTTTGATTCCACCGTCGACTCACCTATTTCGGCTCCGTATGATGATCCCCTACCTTATTACGATCTGGACGACGTAGAAGATCTTCCCGTTCCAGATGCTATAGAAGACACCTCTGATGACGAGTCAGATGCGCCGACGACACCGTCACTGGAACAGTCGACGGAGCTGACTCTCGACCCGGCTTCTATTCCATTGCCTACAGGACGCAGCAGGCTCAGGCATACAGACCCGCATGTATATAGTGACGCGGACGACTCTTTCTTCAAACCCTTCGAGTTTGACGCCCTTCCATTTTCCCATGTCCGCCCTAGTTACTCCCTCCAAGAATGTTGACTATCGCCATAATCCTTTCTCGCCGTCATATATAGGCATTATTTACTTGTACATGCTCTCATCTCGTTCCTTTACTCATCTACGATATGCACCCACGCCGTACACCTCCTGCTCCGGCTTTATCTTTTGGCTATACTTGTAAGTAGACATCTGAAGGGTTATTTGATTGTGACTAGATGTGTGAACAAAAATGCTACGGTGATTACGCCTCTCCTGCCCCAGTTTCGGCCGATGCATTGCCATCGGACGCGGATAAGGCAGCGCTATGTTCGCCGGAGCAGGGACTGTTCTCCGAGGACCAAGCATCAAATTTGCATATAGGAAGGTACTGGACCGACGTATTGTTAAAAGCAGCAGGCCAGACGTTGGACGGAGGCAATGACACTGATACTAGGAAAGGGACTGAGACAGATGCGGATAGATGCGGTCAGTAAGAACCCGTGCTTCGTGGCATGAAAGGCTCACCAATTCGGCATAGGCATGGAACCCTTGCTTCGAGCTTGTGGGAAGGATTGCTGTTGAGGCGTCAATTCTTTGTGCGACATATGGGGACCGCGAAGCCGCCCTCCTACTACGTACCTTTCAACGTAATCACCGAGGCGGTTGCAGATAAGGATAGCGTTTCGCACAGTGCTGTTGTCTTTGAGTATGTCTTCATGAAGCTCCATGTCGCAATGAGGCATATAAACAAGGGTGGGACTATCGATCGCATAGCCCTTCTTTTCCTGTACAAAATGAAAAGCATATGAATATGTGAGATGAAATGATGTGAAAATTGACGTGCATTGCTCACACACAATACCTTCAGTTTTTGTTCTTCAAAGAAACATAGATCTTCCTCCGTGAACACAGGATCATACAATGAGACTCGTGAGCAATCCTGCCAAAAAAACACTTGACATTGAATTGGATCTCTATGGTAGGTACACACACTATGTTGAGGGATTTACAGATTAGAAGCAGAAAGGCCAGCTGCGCACGGCTGTTTGGAGACGAAAAAGGACTTCCGAGGCCAAGACATAATACGTCAGGACACTTGTTGTCATGTATGGCACTGGATGACTCCTGCACGATTTCTAGCAAATATCGGTTGATAGAGAGATGAGGCAAACAAAGGAATCCGTACGAATAGCAGCAGCTGTCCACGGGTCGTTTTGAAGATCTTGTTTGGTACGCTCAACAAGATCGGAGACGGTCAGTTTGTTCCTGCGAGGTCTGTTTTTTCGCTTCCTTTGTGATGACACTACAACAAATTCCGAAGAGGAGCCGGGGGCTAGTGTCTGACTCGACATGGTCGTTGTACAAGGCGTGACCGTGGCAGCTGCGCGGCGAAACATGACCAAATATGAAACGACCTGGTTCGAAAGTTTCGGCTAAAAAATTGACTTTGAATATTGATCGTTGTAGTCCTCAAAATTATATAGGCCCCGATGACCTCCGATGACCCGCTGCATAGAATCTCTCTCAGTCGAAGGTCTGGATGGGTCGACTCGGAGAGATCGTATGTCTTCCATGAACGGAGGAATTATATAAAATACCCCACAATGGGAATCCGTCAGAAACAGACATCTATACCGCTATAGGCTCTTCTGCGCCCAGAGGTCGTCGCCAAGGTAGGTAACAGTCTCCACACCGACGCCTTTATTTACTTTGCGCATCTCTTCAGTATTCAGTTTCGTGATGCCGACCCCCACCGCGTGTTCTTTCCCTTCCGCATAGATCGCAACCGGGGTTCCCGCAGGCAAGGCCTCGTCTGCAGGGGGTAGATAACCACCTGCGGACGTGAGTCCGGGGCACATCATATGGGCTCCGGCCAGCAGAAAACGGATCGCCCCGCGATCGACCTTGACCTTGGGCAAGATATACGGGTCTGCGGGGTACATTTCTTAGTTTCCTGTAAAGTAACTGCCCCACCGCGTCACATACATTTGTGAAGGATCCTGAGTGTTGGGTACAGCGGGCCGTCAAAGTGCTGAAACAGCAGAGGTTCCCCATGTACGGTGTAGATCGAAATATGTTCTCTGCTAATATACTTCGTCTTAGCTAGTTCTTCTCTCATGAAGTTAGATAACATGTACCATTTGACGTGTACCAGTCCCTCCTTCTTTGGCCATATAGCTTCCAACGTTTCAGGTTCAATCTTCCACTGCGATAAAACTGTCCCGCGAATCGCCCTTTGGACTGATGATTTTACAGGCGTATGGCCAGCGACATCGGATGCTGGAACAAATCTTTTGGATTTTAGGTCAGCCTTGGATGTTAGTAACGACGTCGAACAACCTGCTTTTTGAACATGATCTTGAAATCGTGAAATCAGAGGATGAAAGTTTGTGACAGGGACGGAATTGATGGATGACGCAATGCCAGACGCAATGATCTGATCGTAATGAGCTTGTTCAACAGTTCAACATTCTGTAGAGCTCTGAAAACTTGCAGGATGCTTCGACTGTATCGATACACGCATTTTCATCACGGAGAAGCATGATCATCGTAGTCGATTGGAAGGAGATAACTATCTATAACCAAAAACACCGCCATCTTCGTGCGATGAACATGGTGATTGCCCCAGACGCACTGCAGACCTACTAATCAATACGGCATATGTATTGCCAACCTATCGATCCCGCGAATGAGTCTTAAGATGCGTGTATTTATTTATCAGCCAACCGATAGCCAGCACGTATTGGCCGGCTCCAATTCTTCGTTCCTCGCCGCAGAGGGTGGCTCACTTTCGGATCATCCAATAAGTACCTAATGTAAGATGGCAGGATACATGCATGATCACCGTGGACATTGAGCACTATTATGTGATAGCTGTGGCCGCACACGACAGTTCTTTTGGGTACTGACGATCATGAGATCCGAGTGACGAGACAACTCCCGGGTAAGTATAACTCTGAATTGCGAATTGCTTGCTCTGAAAAAGGATTCAAGGTACGTACTACTTAACCATTTCCTTTCGAGTAAATAGTCAGCAGCATCAGCCCACACGATGCCAAAAGGGACACAAGCATTCCGTCAGCATATATCGATCCAGTGCATGACGCTAAGCGCCGACTATGCGATGACAGTTCCCGGGCCTGGTCAGCAGATAAGGGGACACAGGAAAATGATATGATCATGGAGCAAATCAATAATTTGAACCGCCTCAAAGAACCACTGTGGCCAGACTCAGCCAAGCGCCTGGACATGATGAAGGGTAAGCTCCGATTTCAAGTCGCGCTGAAGATAAGGGACTACAGCACCTTACAGCACTGACTTACCAAGAACAAACTAGACGATACCCGTCTTTCTGTGATGGTATACCCCCAGATCTGAGCTTTTATGACAGTGCCTGTCGACAGCCACATGGCTCTCGACATATGCTCGCGTTCTTCGTGGAATTCCGAAGATTTAACTTCATGTGAGCTGTTGAACGTTGAACAGTAATCGGCTTCATTAGAGCCTTCGATATCACAACAAGTGACGCGCCTCTACCAAAGTTCCAACAACAATTATCGGCAATGTTATGTATGATACGAGCCCATGACCATATACTTTGGCTGTGGTCCGGCCAGATATCACCGTCGCCGTTTAGCCTTTTTTGTGTAGTTGCCAATACCTACTCATAAGATTGTAAAGGAACGAGGCCATGTAAAGAACGAAAAATGGAGGGAGAAATACCTTAAACGAGGAAACGGAGGAATTGATCGACATGACCGATCGCCCTGGCAGCCTGCCCACCCTAGCAAAGCTCGGCGGCGTAAAATCCAAGTCATCGCTTCAGCACGACGACATGGTTACTGTATCCGATGGCTGTGGATAATCTATCAACCTTTGGGTATAAAGACACTTCTGCTTACCAGGGGTGAGTCTCCAATAGCCGGTCTATTCACGAACAATCACGATCCCTTCACGACTTTTCACGACCCCAAATGCTGCCCTACGTCAGCTCCTACGCGTCCTCTTACTACCCCAGTAGCAGCAGAAGTGCCTACCCTTCGTATGGTCGTAGCTACGGAATACCTGTCAAGCATTATTATGGCACTCCTATGTTTTACAGCAATCCGTACGGATATTCGACATCTTACTATGGCTCATCGTATGGGTCTGTATTTATGGTTTGTCGTGCCCTCGAGACCCCACCATCGTAGTCATCGCCATCACTACTCCAGAAGCCTTTATTCATACTGACTCCCGAGGGTCATAGGTTGGGATGAAGTTCTGCATTAGTGTATAGCGTAGATGTTGATACTGAGAATTCATTTACAAGAAACACAATATGCCAATTTAAGTAATCACCGGCGAACGGTGAGGTGCACTGCTACCAGATGTTCGGAGTTTAAATGTTAAACAATGCGTCACATGATAGCTTTAGGGCCGGCCGAGTCGCGCAGGATACGACGCGCCTTGTTTTTTTTTCTTTACCATTAATTCTCACAATGTCGTCGAGTCCGACCCCATCTTCCTCGTCCATGTTTATGTCCGAGGCAGTGCCCAGTACGGCTCCTTCAACGCCACCTCCCGATGAGGCGGAGGATGTCGATGTGAGTGTATTCAGTTGTGGAGCCGGAGTCGTGGGTGTTCATATTTGAGTTAGACATCGGTGAAGCCAATACCTCTAGAGGATGCGGAGACAGCCAAGAAATATTCAGAGCTCAATCGCGTATTGCAAAAATCTGCGATGTATTCTAAAATCCTACATGAGCGGTTGCTTGAGACCAAGGCAAAACAGAGGAAGATTGCTGACCAAAACGCAGAACGGAGAGCCTCTGCTGCGAAGAAAGGAAGAAAGAGGTTATTTGACGATGGGGATGTCGACGCTGTGTCTGCGAAAAAGATGAAAATGGGTGATGGTAGCGCCGAGGCATCCGAAGTCGACGACGAGACTGCACTCTTCCCTCAGCCATTGCTCATCACTGGTGCCAAACTGAAGAGTTACCAGCTGGAAGGTCTTCACTGGATGGTGTCATTACATCAGAACGGGATATCTGGTATTCTCGGTATGTAGCGGTCTCCTCTCCTGCCACTAGCGCAAGCTAACGAATCTTCTTCCAGCCGATGAGATGGGCCTCGGAAAGGCAAGTTTCCCTAATTCATATAGGAATATTTCTAAATTCCTCTACAGACTCTTCAAACAATTGCGTTCAGTGCTTATCTTCGAGAAAGCGAGGTGTCTCAGGCGTTCCTTGTTGTCTGTCCACTCAGCGTATTACACAATTGGGTGGAGGAGTATGCTAAGTTCGCACCCGAGGTACGCAGGCCGCCTCTTTGAAAAAGACAGTGCTAAGTTATTGCTGTAGATTCCTGTATGCATGTACCATGGAACACCTGAAGAACGAGCTGAGTTGAGGCGCACTGTCCTGGCTACCATCCCTCGTTCCAAATCCAGTTCTACCCCAAATGTGCCTACCGTCAAACCCAAACCGAAAACCAAGGCGAAGAAAGGCCGAGGTCGTAAAACCAAGTCCGTCGCCGATGATGAGGAGAGAGCACAATCTTCACCCCCCTCATTCCCTATTGTCATCACCACTTATGAGATGATTATGAAGGACCGCATTCATCTTGCAGATTACAATTGGGGCTACATCGTTGTCGATGAGGGTCACCGACTGAAGAATCTCGACAGCAAGCTCATGCGCGAGATCAAGAAATACAACAATGCCAGTCGAATGATACTGACGGGGACGCCTTTGCATGTAAGTTGTCGTCGGCTTAAGTGATTTCATTCGCTCATAAGACCATTGAAGAATAACCTCTCAGAGCTTTGGGCCCTCTTAAATTTTGTTCTTCCCGAAATATTCACGAACGTAGATAACTTTGAGGAATGGTATGGAAACTTTTCTATCACCAACAGTTTGATGTGCTGAGACGCCCGCAGGTTCAATTTACCGACGATGCAAACGACGCTTGGTTCTGAACGGTCATCGGAAATCATTGATGCTCTGCATGCCATTTTGAAACCGTTCCTCCTTCGTCGGCTCAAGGTCGACGTAGAGACAAACCTCCCACCGAAGAAGGAATACGTTCTGTATGCGCCACTGAGTGTCATCCAACGTGAAACGTACAGCAAAGTTCTGGATGGTAGCCTTCGCGCGCACTTGATCGGGCAAGAGACCTCGAAAAACAAATCTGCACCAGTGGTAGACTGTGATGAACCGAGACAGCTACGAAAGAGGAAAGGTGGAAGAAAAAGCTATTCAGTTGACGGAGATGATGACAATTATTTCGCTATGCTTGAACAAGGAGAGGTCAACGAGAGAGGTGTCAAAGTCAAGGAACAGTCTCAAAATATTGAGACCTTGAACAAGGAGCATCAGCTGCAAGTTGCCAGTAAGTTTTCTATTTTTCACTCACTACCGTCAATATTCATATATCTCCAGCGAAACACGTCAACAATATGAGGCTTCAAAATACCGTTATGCAGTTGCGCAAAGTTTGCTCACATCCTTTCCTTTTCGAATGGCCTTTGGACCCTAAGACCCATCAGCCTGCACTAGATAATAGAGTTGTAGACACGAGCGGCAAGATGATGGTTCTCGATCGTCTTCTTGATGAGCTCTTTAGAAGAAAGCACAAGGTTCTGCTATTCAGCCAATTCACGACGATGCTAGATATAATAGATGTAAGTCGTGCGATTCTTAGCGGTACTCTTCTGATATGGCTATGTAGGATTGGGCCCGTGAGATGAAAAGGTGGAATATCTGTCGCATCGACGGGTCGACGGGTCCAATGGACCGCCGAGAGCAGATGAACCTGTTTCAGAATGGCGGTGATGAGCCCGGCGCACCTCATCTGTTCCTCCTTAGTACACGTGCAGGAGGATTGGGTATCAATCTCACGGCTGCGGACACGGTCATCTTCTATGATCAAGACTGGGTATGTTATGTTCAATCAGTCTGCGTCTGACATTGAAATCCTTATTTTTTAGAATCCACAAATGGATGCTCAGGCTCAAGATAGAGCGCATCGGATAGGCCAGACGAAGCCTGTTTTGATATTCCGGATTGTTACAGCCCATACTATTGAGACGAAGATCATGCAAAAGGCTACTGAGAAGAAAAAGCTTGAAGCTTTGGTCATCGCCAAAGGTACGATCCCCCACCTTCTGGTGTTCGTGTTTTCATTTCCTTCGACAGGCAAGTTCAAGGCGCCTACTGCTGCTGCATGTCGAGGCAAGCCTGAAACGATGGCTGAGATGGCCGCATCACTTCTCAGGCTTGAAGGCGAGAAAATTGATGTCGTCCCGGAGACAGGGGAGGGCAAGGCTAATGTTATCAGTGATTTTGACCTTGACGTTCTACTGGATCGCTCGCCAAAAGTCTTTGCTGATAGAGGACAAGGATGGACTCAGGAGAAGGAAGGCAAGAAGGCCGCATTTGCGGTTTATGAGGCTCCGCAGAACGAAGGGAACGATGCGCTGGCGAAGATGCTTAGCGAGGACACGGAATAGATTTGCTTTTTGGGGGTTTCAAGTAACATTTGTATCTATAGTTTTGTTTATATCATTTTGGTCATACCAAGGTCTCTGTTTTAATGTGTAATGAAGATATATCTGTACACATCTGGACTGATACGCACATTCAGCATTCCGTCTACTGAAATCGAATTCCAATCCACGTTCAGATCGTAGTGTACAGATAATTGAGGATCATTCTACAACTAAGTTTGTCGTTAGTTTTACATGCGTTACAATCGAAAGCAACCAGAGCCAGTAGGCACCGTAGACAGAGGAATTATAAAAGGAGTTTATGAAAAACGGAGTAAAGTAAGTAGATGAATAGAAGTGACACCAGTACAGCCCAAAGTTAAATATCTTCGTCCTTGTCCTCTAGTTGTGAAGGCTTAATCATGCCAGGAATACGCATATGCATTTGTCGTTCTTCTTCAGCTATCCGCTGGGTCTCTGCCTCCCGCTCTTCGAGGAAGAGCTCCGCATTATCGCTGTTGGAGAACTCCTTGAGTTGTATGAGGAAGTCTCGTAGGGCTCCCTTGAACCGGTTGATATCGCTGTGATATTCGCCGAGGTTCGTGATGAAAGTCGATACTTGGATTCTACAAACAAATTGGTTAATACAAGATTCATGACTACAGCACATACGAACGACTTACAGTGGAACATGAGGGAAAGCTGACCGCAGCAGATTTATACAATATTCGCGTAGACCCGCAGCGTTTGTGGCGCTGGGATTAGTCAACTGCGAAGGATCGAAGAGCGGTGCTTGGATGATGTTGAGCTCGACAAGTTGAAACAGTCGCGCAAGCAGAACTGTCTGGAGCTTGAAACCACTTTTATGATCAGTGTCCGTCAACACGAAGAAAATGTCTTGGACGACGCCCAGGTAGTATTGCTGGAAGAACGCTTGGCTGACTGCAGGATCTGCGGCACTGGCGAAGTTATTTATGACTTCAAGACATACTAAAAGACAGCATTAATCACTCAGAGCCTTACAAAGGAATTAACGACAACGTACAACTTAATCCAAGGTCGGAGATGTCGCGCATGGTGTGCTTGATAGCCCAATTAATGCTATCGATGAATAATTTAAATTGAGTTGGCGGTATACTGAGAAGAGCTGTTCAAGAATGAGGCGTCAGCCCACGATCAGGCTTACCAGCAGGTCACGTACCAGGGAAGCAGTTGAGATTGATTGTCCGCAAGAGTTTGAAGAAGCCAGAGCGATGTTCTGGATATTCTGAAAAGTCTTGATTGATCATATTCAGAGTGGGTTCGAACACGGCGTCCAATATGGCAGGCACTTGAGACGTTAGCAATGGCTAGTTCCGCATTAGCATACACGGACATGAAGTAAAGGTAGGGCACATACCCCAAGACGAGCAGTAATCGTGTTCATGACGTTCAAGACTTCAGCATCTCGTGCTGCAGGAACATTGCGGTTGTAGTCGCCAAGGATGGCGTCCAATAGTGGAGGAATGAAACTGCTGTTGACAGACTCAAGGTCTTCTGCCTTCCTGATGTACGTTTCCATAAGCTTCAGGATTTCCTTCTTTACGGTTCTCAATTGTCGTATTTTTGGTGTTTTGGTGGCAAGGGGCCCTACGAATTATGATCAGCACATACAAAGCACCCCGTGCTAGCCTGACAAGAAGCACCTTCTTTCGCGATGGTCTCGCTGATGATTCCGCTGACGGCCTTGTACAGTCCAAGCATGTCGAGGAAAATGCGGCCAACTTGGGGCAGGTAGAAGCTCCCAATAGACGTGCACGCCGAAACGTTCGTTTTCAACACGTTGGCTAGAATTTTGATATTGTCGGTACTCGCTAGCACATCCATGCTTTGCGACGCTTGTGCCATAAGCGAATCCCACTAAAAATGATAGTGTAAATTGGTCTTCAGAGTGAGTGAATGTGACTTACAGCATTATTGGGAAGTTCCATCAGTTTCGCGATCAATTTCTCTTGCTGGGGCTTGTTCGGCTGAGCAGAAATCATGTATCCGACGGCCTCGTAGAAGGTGTGAACTTGCTGAGGCGAAAGATCGACTGTATTCCGATGCAAAAGACGTAAAATCTCGTCCACGAAAGGTTCTGATTCTCCTGACTGTTGCATGACAAAATGGCGGCGACATTTCTGTGCGATTTTGATGAAAGTATCGCAGGCCATGTCTTGAACACCTACAGATAGTGCTGAGAATAACAGACTTGCGATGGAAATCTTGTTGCTTACCTTCGTGACTCTCGTGCATGAACTCGAAAAGCTTGTTTACTACTGTCTTCAAGAACTTCCAATGTGCCTTCAAAAATCTAGGATACTGTCCGACGATGTACATAATGTCAGACGCGACAACCGCCTTGTTGTCCTTCCCTCGCTTGATTTCACAGAGGCCAAGAAGGTCCTTGATGACGGTAACCAAAAAGCGCTTCTCCGTTTCCTCGTCTGAGAAGAAGATCAGAGAGAGGACTGGGATGTGAACAAGAACTCACTCATCGCTCCAGAGATAGAACCAATAGCCCAACACAACGTATTAAGATTTTGCCAAGACCACTCGGAACCGTCCACTTGTTTCGCGAGCTTTTCCGTCAAGATGGTCTCCGTGTCGAGGACATCAAGGTGTGTAAGGTAAACAAGGAGTTCCCGCATTGATTTGTATAAGACGATAGTGTCGCTCTCTTTCATGAATTCACGGACGATTTCGCCTTCTTCATTCTCAACGATGAGAACCTGTTTCAAAAGTTGAAAAATTTTCCAAGGATAGACTGAGAATTGCCTACCTCTTCAGGCTTGACCATGCGTTCAATAACTACAAGTCGTAGATTTGAAAGAACGTCGCCGTATATGTTCTTTCTCATAGGCATTCCTCCCAACATGCCCTGACCATTCGTTCCGCCCAGATTCAGCCCCATTAACAGCCCAGAGTCCCCAATTGGAAGATTTTGAAGCTCGTCATAAAGCTCCGCGACGAGCTTCAGCCAGTATTCGAGGCAAATTTTGAAAATTTCTCGTTCATCGACCTGAGAAACCTTGACCATGTACAAGTGTGCATTCAGTAAAACATCGCGGTTCTGCTCTCCTTCTATGGCGCGTACGTGATTAGAAAGGAAATTGGCGAGGAAAAGGGACAGGTTTAGGACGAGTTCCTGACTTGAATCTCCGGAGTTAGCGTATGCTTGAGCGATGTTTGTGCTTGGGGGTATCATCCGATTCACAGATGTCATGACCATGGCGAAAAGAATGACAAATTTGGGGTCGTATTCCGGTCCGACATTAAGCGCAGCTATTTCCGCGAGACATTTGAGGGTGACATTGCGAAATTCCGGCGTTTCTAGAAACTGTAACACGGCATCAGTCGTAGGCCATATGAAAGGTAAGGGTGGCACAGACGCGGGTCAAAAGCAGATCAATGACTTTCGTCTCAAAGATGTATCCGAGTGGTATCCAGTTGAGAAATCTGAGCAGGGTCTCCAGAGTTGCCTTTACGAGTGACGTCTTGTTGGCTTCCTCCAGTACTTCAGAGCAAAGTTTGAAGATCTCTGAGAATTCGCCACACATCTGGTTCTTCAGATTCTTTATTTTTGTCTGCGTCATTTGTTCCGCTGAGAAATCGAAAATTTCCTCCGAAAGTAACTTCAGAATGACCATATTGTTTTCACATAGCGAAAGGCTCGTCTTTGATGATTCTACGAGTTCCGAAATGAAAGTTGGCCAGTTATGTGGCCACTCTTGTTTGAGAATCTGATGGCATGTCAAGTATGAACGATGCACAGTCGACAACGACATACCTGGACCAACGCAAGGTTAAGCTTATTGACATATGTCTTCTCTTTCCTAGACAACGTTTCATCGGACGCCACACGAACATTAACTGTGACAATGAAGTTCCTGATACCTAACGATGAAATGAACGGAGGTGAGTTATGCGGCTAAGACAGAGTAGCGAGTAGTAGGACCTTGTCTTTGGTCTTCAGGCAATGTCTTCCACCTCGTAGTGATCAATTTCTCGAGAATTTGCAGACCGATATACTGGGAAACAATCAATAAAGACATATTTCGAAGCAGAAAGCACGAACTTTCGTTTGAGGATGGGATGATGACTCTAGTATGTTCGGAACTCGCACCCAAGCGTCTGGATGTTCTTGGAACTGAGTGAGGATTTGTTGAGCCATTTGTTGCTGTGTAAGTTCAAGTACTTCAGATTGTAGCCGATGCAAGATTGTGATGTACATACCTCTGCTCCGGAGCCAGTGTAAAAGGCCATAACGACCTGGTCCATTAGGGCTACATCGAACTCTTTATCGAAGTCGAGAATGCCCTACGAGCCCAACGATAAGATATCCAGAAGGATCAGAGGAAACTCACGTACCTCCATGGTGGAAATGAAAAGAAAACCAAGGGTACAGCCTGTTCTGGTCGATTATCGAAGGGCAAGTAGATCGGCTGAGTAATCAGCCAAATAAGAGCAACAGCCGCTCCACCAATCACAAAAATCCTTTAAAAATAATGATAATTGTAGTGTACGTGTGCTACGTGTGCTACGAGCGCTGAGGCGATATGTAGAGGTGTTATCGAGTGAAGAAAACGGCAAGAAGTAAATGTATCCTATCCGGCAAGTCTCCGGCTACCCTTGTCTCGTTTCCCTGCAGAACTACTCGCTCGAACACTGGAGCCGAACGTGGCAAAGCTATGAGTAGACTCATCGGCCCACTCAGTCCTGGACGTCGTGGAAAGAGACGACCCAGACATCATGTTCCGCAGAATCTCTTCGACGTCATTTGTCGAAGGCTGGTCAAGAGTGTCTTGTGGACCGAACGGCATGTTTTGCTCGAAGATTTCGCTGTCCCGTATTTGGTCGACTTCGCATCGAAGGTTGTCCAGGATTCGTTCATACAGAACTAAGACAGACGGTGTAATGAGAATCCCAATTATGTTATGACGACTAGATTCACTCACACTGTGTACTGTTCGGCGTCGTTGGTCGTGTGAAGAGTACATGGCATTCAGCCTTTTCTTCGTCAGCTCTCTGTTTTCCTAGTCCAATCTTTGCCTCCCATTTCCCTTCAAACACTGACTGAGATAACTCAGTGTCAGAATCTGACGTCCGGTCGTGACACGTAGAGCCTATAGAGCTGGTTGGTGAGACTGCCCGAACGCTCGTGTCGTACTCCATGGAAGAGAAAAGCCCAGTGTCCGGATTAACCTGATCCTGCATAATCACGTGATGTGTGACCGTTCGTGTCGCGGCTTGTTGCGGGCTCTGAATTGTCCCTTCTCTTCTTTCTACTCAACACGAAATGTCTATCGACGTTAATGAAGCCATGTTAGTCCTGCTTCTCTTCTTCTTTCATATCTAATTTCTCTTCTAGTAAACTCATAAGGGACATGGCGACCATGATAGATCCTGATGAGGACTATCTTTCAATTGCGGAGACAAAAGAGCAGATTGCTGCCGCCAAAGCTGATAGAAAGAAAACGATAGACGAGGCCCATGCAGATTTTAAAGGTGGGTGGGGCGACCTTTCCTGGAATTATCATTGTCACTGCCTGCGTAGCCCTTGCCAAAGCTCTTGACGCTGCACGAATATCATCTACGCGACCGTCTTCCGTTCTCTCCGCTGATGCCCACGCGTCTACTCTGAATGAGCTGGATGTATCGGGCCTAACATTAGGGAAAGCCATTAGCGCCATGGAAGGTCTCGTTGTTAGTAAAGAAGCAGAACTCTCTTCACTAAAAGAGAGAGCGAGGCAGCTTGAAGACTGTGACCCCGCCGCTGAGCATGAACAGGACCTGGATAGCACTGCGTGAGCCCACTGATTTAATCATTCTCCTCTCGCTGTTCCTCATATCATTCTGCAGTCTACGACTGAGGATCTTTAAGGGTCTTGGATTTGAGCCCATTTATGACAATAAGGGAAATCTGTCTAAGATGCTAGTCGGTTAGTGCTCCGAATTATGGCTACAACAGATTTCTGAATCCATTTTTCAGGCTCATTAACGGGTGATATCCAATGCATTCAGTTCGATGGGAGACACGCCGAGGTCGAATATACGGAACAGTTATGGATAGCGGCCACGTCCTGATCTGTATATTAGGCTAATTCATGCCTATTCAACTCATGCAGCATAATGTGTATAACAGTCCGTCTAGTTTATTAGAAACAAGACAAAAATGAAGCCATAAAAGAGCAAGTTAAGTTAGATAGAAGTACAGAAATATGTGGATATCCTTCATGCCTGCGTAGCGGTGTTCCCCTGCTCGAACTATATGACGCACTATCAGTGTCAAGATATTCGGTCTGTGCACGCGCCACTTACGCTTGGCTTAACCTTCCAGAACTTCGTGTCTTTATTTTTCTCTCCTACTTCTCGCACCTTGGCCTCGATTGCATTCTTTTTGACTTTGTGCGCCCGCAAATCTTGATAAATGGCTTCAACGAGGAACGTCAGGTTGGTCGTTTGAAGTGCGTTAATCTTGGAAAGCAACAACGGTAGATGGGCCTCGGGGAATACTGTCTTTGGAGGAGGTGCCGCTTTCTTTGGCACAGAATCTTTTGGAATGATGGCCAGTGGCTGTACGACCGCGATGGTGGACTCCTGGGCCCTACGGGGTCGACCAGGGACCAAAGGTACAGCGAATCCACGTTCATCATGCCTGGATGCAGCAGCAGCAGACGTCGATGGCGTCCGCTGTGGCGTTGAGCAAAACGTGAAAGGATTAATGGGAAATGGTGTGTCTGAGGAGATAAGGATCAACCCTAGTGATCAAATTTCATACCAGAAGCATACCGTTGAAAAGTCTGATGCGATACGGCTTGAACGCCTCATACGGACATTCGCCGATAACATCTTCCCAGTAAGGGCCTTTTGCGTAAGGCACTAGAGGGACAACCATCTTCCTCTTCTTCGGCGGTTTGCTTTCTGCAGTTTCGGGTTTTCGTTTGGACACACGAGGACCGCCAGGTAGAAAAGACACCTCCCTATCCTCCAAGGGTGTTCCCGGCTCTTCGTCGTCATCGTCCACTAGCCAATCATCCATATCGGAGTCAGGATCCTCTGCTTCTCCCTCGTCATCATCATCGTCGACAACGTCGTCCGCTTCGCCAGGCGGTTCTTCTTCCCATTCCTCGCCGCTGTCGTACGCGTAATCAAATTCTAAGGTATCTCTATGAAACGGCGTTCTTGGCCCTATTGTTTTTGAACTTCGTGTCCATGTTCCGAAATAACCGGGCCGTGCATCATCGGCAAATATGAACACTTTGGCAGGGAGAACCGTACGATCGCTGAGCTTAGTGAGCAGGTCGCGGACAAGTCCAGTGTCCCCGGTTACCTCAGCTTCTGAGAGCTGGGTAACCAAGTCTCGAACTGAAATAGAGCTATATGCTTTGAATGGTGTAGATGTCCTTCGGCGCGTTAAGGAGGGGGCAAGACCTGTGATACAAGACAGAGCATCTTGTAGACGTTCTGCTCACTGTCAGCGAATGTCCACACCTTCATATGATAAAGCATCAAACCTTGAGGTATTTTCCCGACTTGAACTTCAGAGGGTTTCTGACATGTAGTCGATGCTGGTATCTCTTCGTCGTCGTCAATAACTATAACATCGTCTAGTGAACCACGTGGACAGTGTTTTTGGAGGAACCGGTTCCATGGAGCTAGCTCTGCATCCTTCTTCAGCACAAAAGGCTTGAACACGCGATCGAAATCTGATATCATGGTCGATGAACTCGCGACTTGTGCTTCTGGCTTGCTACTACTGGGAGCGGGAACAGGAGCTTTAGGTTTGCTGAAGAAGGTGGCCATCAAAGAGCGAGACTTGTTCTGAGCCTCCTTTTCTTTTTTCTCTTTCTCTGCTTTCGCGGCCTTCTTTTCTGATTTCTCCTTTTCCTACAAGATAACTGAGTGGGAATAATTGGTTGACAGTCTAAAACGCGTACCTTTGCTGCTCTCGCGGGATCTACAGTCTTCTTGCGTTTGTTACTGTTGCCACCACTCTGGTTATCCAGCTGTGGAAAAAAGGTATGCGAATTGCGGATGCATATAGACAGAGGTCTTACCGGCTCCTTCGACAGTTCTCGGTCCTGCTCTGGCTGCGAATGTAAATGAACAGCATCTTCCTGGGAAGTGTTCGTGGGAAATGCTTGTAATGCGTCTCTTGCCGGGGAGGTCGCGGCAACACCCTTATAGCCAAGCATCGTATCCCGCTCCTGCTGTGGCAAAGCCTCAAAAAGCGTCTTCAAAGCCTTCTTTGCCTAGATCTACGCTCAGCAGCTGTCCAGAATTGCAATTGCAGTCAACTCACCTCGACTCTCTCCGCAATCCTGGCTTCCGTTTTCTCTCGCACAGCTTTGGGCAACCAATCTTTATGCTGCTCCTTCGTTTCCCATCGCCAAACACACGAAGATGAAGGGAGTTTGACTCCGGGCAACGCATCTAAGCCGTAGTTGTTACGATTCATCGTGGACTTGATGACAGCTTCAACAGCCGTCACAGGTAGAAGGGCAGAGACATCTCTATCATCATCATCTTGAATAGGTAGTAGCTCTTGCTTAATATGTTTGGCAAGGAATTGCAAGGACTTGTCACTGCAAAAGGTCAATTTGTTGTGGAGAGAACCAACGAGAGCTGCACACCTTTCGAATGCCAATTTGGCAACGACAGGCTTATAGTCATCGGGTATCGTGACAAGAGGACTGTCTCCACTAGATAATCGACTCTCTAGAAGTTCGCGAAACTTGACGATCTCTAAAATATAATGAGACCTAATACACCAGAAGACAAGGAGACCGACCCTGCAGAGTCTCTGACTGCTTCTCAAGAGAGACAACCTTCTGCTTGAAAATGACCTTGCTGTTTCTAATTTCGACGGCCAAAGGCTTTTCGGTCTTCTCTGAAGCATCAACACGTAGGTCAGTACCGGTGCAGCTGCGCGTGGCCTGTCGACGCACGCGGTTCGGGATTGACTAGAAAGCGCGATTCAGACCTGGAATGCAGGAAGGAACAAGAAAGAATGCTCACCTATGATTATGTTTGGTGCATCCATCGTGTCCTTCGGTCTACAGGGAACAGAAACCTTGGCAAGGACGCGACGGAAAAGATGGTGTGAGCGAGCAAGAAAAGAGCACGACAGTCACAGAGTGTCACGCGACTGTGACAACCATGTCTTTCTTCAAACCTCAAGCCCAGACGACCAAGGCGCCACTGAAGCATATCGTGGATCCCGAACTGCAGCCTTGGGTGGAAAAATAGTGTGTTTCTTCCGAGGCTCTATTCTATCGCGTCTGACGCCGACAGCCGGCCTAAAACGATCGACGATGTCTCTGCTCAAGAGCACACTGTCGCCGTTCTCAGAAAGACACTGACATCGACAAATGTAAGTTTGTCCTACTTTCTCTCTGCCTTTACCAACGTGTCCCAGCTGCCACATATGCTGTTCTACGGACCACCGGGGACAGGCAAGACCTCGACCATCCTTGCCCTTGCCCGGCAGCTCTTCGGGTACGCACCCTATCCCTACATATAGATTCTCTTCTCAAAATGCAGTCCTATCGCAGGCCGGAAAACTTTCGCAATCGTGTTCTTGAGTTAAACGCGTCCGATGAACGTGGTATTTCAATTGTTCGCGAAAAGATCAAGAACTTCGCACGCCAAACTCCCCGGGCCCAAACAATGTCCTCAGATGGCAAGGAATATCCATGTCCACCTTACAAAATCATCATTCTCGATGAGGCCGATTCCATGACTCAGGATGCCCAAGGCGCTCTTCGTCGTATCATGGAAACATATGCGCGCATTACGCGGTTCTGTCTCGTCTGCAACTATGTTACCAGGTGCGTCAACTTCCAAGTCAACTTTCGCGATGTCAATGAAACGCAACTAGGATTATCGAGCCCCTCGCATCACGTTGTTCCAAATTCCGCTTCACTTCCTTGGATAACCAATCATCATCTAGTCGGCTAATGCACATTGCGACTTCAGAGCACATCACAGTGGATCCCTCAGTGGTTGAAGCTCTGATTCGTGCTTCTTCTGGTGATCTTCGACGTGCCATCACCTACCTCCAGTCAGCTTCACGTCTCTCTTCGTCGACAAGCCCTCCGACTCCAATAACGCCCCGCGACGTCCAAGAAATTGCGGGCGTTGTCCCTGATGATATCATCAATAATTTCGCCAGTGTCTTGGGCATTGACATGGATCAAGCAATGACTGGTACCGCCCCCAAGCCTGGCTTCACTGGAATAAGATCGGCAGTGAAGGGAATCATTCGGGAAGGATACTCTGCATCTCAAGTATTGTCTCAGGTGCCTAGCTCTTTTCACCCTTGCACTCTCGTCCTAATATTGTCATGCGGTAGCTTCATGATCTCGTGGTGCTACATCACACACTGAACGCTAAGCAAAAATCACAATGTGGCCTTGTTTTCGCTGAAGCGGATAAGGCTCTTTGTGATGGAGCAGATGAGGAACTATGGATACTAGAAGTCGGCTTGCGCGTCAATAAAGCTGTCTCCTAGTCTTCCTACACCAGATTATTTTTGTCCACTGTTCCCCTAGATTGAGCTATTTCTTGTCGATATTTATACATATTACATTAATATCGATGGACCGACGAGCGTTCGACGCGAGAGGGAAAAAGCATCAAGTTCAGTGAAACGTTATGTAAATGCAAACATCGAGAACACAATACAACTGCCTATTTTTTTGGGTCGCTCACCGGATGCCGGCGGTAGCTTTTTGTAAGGCCCGTTTAATACCAAGCTGCGCCTTCTTCAACTCATCGGCAGTAGAATCCTCAATCTCCAGCTTCTCAAGTGCCCTAGCCAACTCAGCCTCTACCTGCGACTTAGCACCTCGCTTAAGCTTCATACCAATTTCAGGTGATGTGATGGTGCCTTCGACTTGGTGAATGTAAGCTTCAAGATCTGACTTGGCTTCGTGGCGAGCAGAGAACTCCTTGTCAGCCATCTTGAATTGCTCGGCGTCCTTAATCATTTGGTCAATCTCAGCGGAGGATAAACGGCCGACGGAGTTTGTGATGCCTAGAATAAACATCATTAATAAGAAACCGAAAGGGAAGTAATCTGAGATAATCATACTGATTGACGCTTTGCGGCCTGATGCACGATCCTGAGCAGAGACCTTCAATAGACCATTGGCATCGACCTCGAAGGTGGTGACCAGCTCGGCCTGACCCCGAAGCATAGGAGGAATGCCGGTAAGCTCGAACTCTCCAAGCAACCTGTTGTCGCGGCATTGGGTGCGCTCTCCTTCGTAGCTGAGAAAAGTGAATTAGTACGCAAAGGGCGAGGAAGAGGAGTTCACTTACACAGGGAAAGTGACAGTAGTTTGATTGTCCTCGACGGTGGTGAATGTCCGAGACTTATTGGTAGGAATAGGGGTGTTGCGAGGAACAACAACACCGAAGACATCACCCTGCATAGCAACACCAAGCGATAGAGGAGCGACATCGAGAAGGAGGAGATCCTTAGTTTGTTCGGATGTCTGGCCAGTCAAGACAGCAGCTTGCACAGCAGCACCGTAGGCGACAGCCTCGTCTGGGTTGATAGACTTGTTAAGCTGACGGCCGCCGAAGTACTCCGAAACGAGGGCCTGGATTTTGGGAATACGCGTGGAACCACCGACAAGAACGATGTCGTCAACCTTCTCACGGGGCATCTTGGCATCCTTCAAGACCTTCTCGACGGGGTCAAGGGTGGACTTGAACATCACCGCATTGATCTCCTCAAAACGGGCACGAGTGATGTTGGCAGAGAAGTCCTCACCCTAAGGCATGTCATGTCAGCAGGAAGAATTTTCTTGACAGGAAAAAGGCATTACCTGGAACAAGGAGTCGACTTCAACAGTAGTTTGCGCAACGCTGGAAAGAGTCCTTTTGGCACGCTCGCAGGCACTCCTCAGACGACGAAGAGCACGTGCATCTTCTGAGATATCAAGCTTTGATTTCCTCTTGAACTCGTTCTTGAAGTGCTCAAGCAGAGTGTTATCAAAATCTTCACCGCCCAAGTGAGTGTCACCGGCAGTAGCCTTAACGGCGAACACTCCCCCGCTGATATTGAGAAGAGACACATCGAAGGTTCCACCTCCAAGATCGAAGATCAGGACGTTCTTCTCGGTCTTGCTTTGACGGTCCAAACCGTAAGCAATAGCGGCAGCCGTGGGCTCATTGATGATACGGAGGACTTCCAAACCGGCGATGGCACCGGCATCCTTAGTGGCGAGACGTTGGGAGTCGTTAAAGTACGCAGGGACGCTGTTAAAAAAACATGAGCGACACAACTGGCACCTTCAAAAACCTAACGTACGTGACGACGGCCTTCTTCACAGTTTTGCCGAGCTTAGCTTCGGAGATTTCTTTCATCTTCGTGAGGACCATGGATGAGATTTCTTGGGGGCTGAAGGTTTTGTCCTCGCCAAGGTAGTTGACCTTGATCAGAGGAGATCCATCCTTCTCCACAACCTCAAAAGGCCAGTGGACGATGTCCTGGAGGGGCCAAAGATGGAGCTTGTCTGTCTTTGCGAAGTGGATAAAATTTTCATACCTTCTTCACATCGGGATCACTGAATACTAGGTAAGAAGGGCTGGCAGGAACGAAAACAAAAGGTGCTCAACTCGAAACGACGGCCAATGAGCCGCTTGGCATCGAAAACCGTGTTGCGGGGGTTCATGGCTGCTTGATTTTTTGCGGCATCACCGATCAATCGCTCTTCAGCAGAGAAGGCAACATAGGACGGTGTTGTCCGGTTACCCTCTAGGTATCAATGAGCACAAGATTAAACCAGGCCGAAAAAAAGCAGCTCACGGTCGTTGGCGATGATCTCTACTCGGTCGTTCTGCCAGACACCAACACATCTACGTCGACCCTATGAACAACGTCCAGAGGACATGAAAAGAGTGGAACATACGAGTATGTGGTACCGAGATCAATACCGACAGCGCCGTCGAAGAGGTCATCCATTTTGAAGAAGTGGGAAGGGAGGAGGGAATTGGGGCACCGGTTGCGTTGTGGGAGGAGAAGAAAAAAAATTTAGCCCAAAATCGATGGCTGAAGTAAGCAGCTGTAAGTTGGGCACAGCCACCGCCATTTTCTTATGCTTTCACATCACGCAGGCAAGTTGGCCAAGCGATGTATACCAGTCAAACAGTTTACTCGCAGCTTGTACAGACTGTCCGCCACCGAAGATGAGCCTGCAAATAAGCGTCTTGAGGCGACCCAGGACTGGACTGAGTTCCAGATGGATCGCATCCAGCGGACAACATTGAGTGCGTCCCGGTTCACCCCATTGTCATGTTTGCTAAGTTCTGTTTTGCCCAGTTAAGCTCATGGAGCAGTATGGTTCCACCCAAACCCGCGAAAATACCTGGACATTACGGGATTCCCTTCGAAGACCCCCAGCAGAAGCTACCTTGTCTGCCCTTCTCGCGACTGGCGCTCATTTTGGCCATGCTGCCTCCATTATGAACCCTAATTTCATGCCGTATGCGTATGGTGTGAGGGCAGGTATTACTATCATCGATATGGATCGTACACTACCTCTACTTCGTCGCGCAGTCAACCTCGTTCGTTCGGTCGCACACAACCGTGGACAAATCGTCTTTGTTGGCACGCGACCGGATATTCGCCCTGTAGTCGAAAAAGCCGCTAGACGCGTAGGACGCCAAGGATACCATGTTGGCGAGCGGTGGTTGCCAGGCACATTAACCAACAAATTCCAAGTGTTTGGCGAGGATACCGTGACAAAAAAGAAGGTCGTGCCAGACCTTGTCATTCTTCTTAACCCTCTCGCGAACATGAACGCAATTCGCGAATGCGCCGTCGAACACGTTCCTACTATTGGCATCATTGATTCTAATGCCGACCCCCGCCTCGTCATGTACCCTATACCTGCCAACGACGAAAGCACGCGTACAGCCGAGCTTATTGCTGGGATACTCAGTGTTGCTGCCAGAGAGGGTGTTTCCATCAGGCAACTAGCGTTGCAGACGCCAGACTTGTGGAAGATAGACGAGAGGATGAAGAAGACTATTCAGGCAGACCTGCCCGATATTGACTTAAATGCTGACGAGGAGTCTTCCCCTGATAGTAGAACTCAAAGAAGGCCACCACAAAAGCCTGACAGGCATGGTTGGGATTATTGAATATACATTCCATTCCTCTATCTATACTACTTCGTCTGTCTCTGCTGAATTTCGTGCCAGTATTCTGCAAGGTAAGAGCGTAAGCTTCGGACTTTCTTATATATAAACAGACAGCTCTTACGTTCTGCTTGCTCTAAGGCTCGAACGTTCCCTTTCAGTTTGTTGATGGTCTCGATGTATTCGTCCTCCTCTTCGCTATCAAAAACTATACCCCCTCCTGCCTGAAGGTATGCTGTGCCATCCTTAAACACCATCGTTCGGATAGCGATGCACGTATCCATTTCATCGGCTGAAAAATCGAAACGGCCAACGGCGCCTGCGTATACACCACGGCGTTCTTTTTCAAGCGACGATATAATTTCAATGGCTTTGATTTTGGGTGCACCGGACACTGTCCCGGCAGGGAAAATTGAGCGGAATGCGTCAAACCTGAATCAATCATCAGAAGACTTTCGGAAATCTGCATCAAGCAAACCTTGTCAAGCCTTCACGCAGCGTTCCAGAGACTTGAGAAGTTAAATGTATAACATGGCTGAATTTTTCGACCCTCATGAGATGGTCCACCTTGACTGACTTGGGTTCACAGACACGATTCACGTCGTTTCGGGCCAGGTCTACGAGCATTATATGTTCTGCGCGGTCTTTCTCGGAAGCTGACAAAATGGCCCCTAGCTTTGCGTCCTCTTAAAGCATGCGTCAGTGGGTAAGAATAAGACAGACGCAGTCCCTACCTTCTGGAGTCTTGCCGCGCTTTGTTGTTCCCGCTATGGCGTGGTTAAACACGACATTTTTCTCGACTTTGCAAAGGGTTTCGGGACTTGCGCCAACAATTTGCAAGTCTCCACAATCGAGGTAGAACATGTATGGACTCGGATTGACCTGTCGCAAGTGTCGGTATGCATTGAATGGGTGCAGAGATGTTGGACGTGCAAGCCGTTGAGATGGTACGGCCTGGATGATATCCCCTGCTACTATGTGGGTCTTCAATTGGGTGACAAATGACTCGTATCCCTCCTTCCCCACGTTGGACACGCCTTCAACACCCAGGGTGGTTATCGGGGGCTGAGGAACTTCGGGAGTCGTGTTTACGAGGAGGGTTTTAGCTAGTCTCCGAGCTTTGGCCACAGCCGTTTGATACACGAAAGACAAACTTCCAGTGTCAGCATTTTTGGGGCTGAACACATGGGACACAACTTTCAGTGTCTGGAATATGTGGTCATAGACAATGAGAGTGTCGACGAGCATAAAAACAGTTTCGGGTATCTGCAAAGTATCCTTGAGTTCACAAGCCGTCTTGGGCTCGAAATGCTGGATACAATCATAGGATATGTAACCGATAGCACCACCAGTGAATGTTGGGATCTCGGGAATCTTGACGTATTGGTACAGAGATAGTTCCTTCTGGAGAACGGACATGGGATCACCATTGTATTCCTCGTTAGGGCCTGTTTTGACTACTTTGAAGGGATCTAATGGACAATAAAGATGTCATCACGAGAAAACAAGGAAGTATTACTCACCAGCGCCGATGAAGCTATATCGCCCGATGCTTTCCCCACTGATACCAGATTCCAGAAGGAAGCTGTACTTGGAATCCTTGGCGATGCGCAGATAGGCCATACATGGTGTGATCAAATCCGCTGGCAGTTCGACATAGACGGGCACGCAATTTCCCTGTTTTTGCTCGACGATGAGCTGCTCAACTGCTTCCAGAGGAGGATATGCGGGAAGGCTCTGGATAGGGTGAATTAGCATATTTACTCGAGTCTGCAGCGACTCACTTGAACATCCATCACCACAGCGCAGAAGGGGACGGCGTCAATATAGGAGCAAAAGGCCAAAGGCTAAGTACAAATACCGGTCAAATGTTTGAACGTCGTGACTCAGTCGCGGTCCAGTTCCGTCCATGATCACCCCGCGTTTTTCGTGTCGTCAAACTGCCGAGTCTGTCATTATCTCTGTCTACTGTCCCTCTGTCAGGGTGGGTCGCAGGTCTGCTACTCCAGGCTACTGCTGAAAGGATTCCAGGCCTCAGACGTCGAATTGAATGTCGACGACACGCTGTTCACGCTCCATATAAATCCATATTTCTTGCGCCTCAATTTCTCTCACGCTTTGCTTGAGGACGACAGGTCATCAGCAACATACGATGGCGGAACGGGCTACCTGAATGTTGTGCTAACGAAGCAGACACGGGGGCAGGAGTTCTGTGATTTAGATCTTTTGGCAAAACTGCTGGCGCCTCGCCCGTCGAGCAATGAAGTCAAAATCGAAGTACTCGATCCGAGTCCTGGGGATGATGATGATCTCGTTGCGAAAACACAGGCCCTTAGCATAGAACCTGATGTACTGGAAGGTTTCCTCTTCCGCTTCAATTTCATGGGAATATGTTGACGATTTTTACCAGCGGCTCAAAATGATTGGCAGATACCTCAGACTGTTCCTGACCCTCTACCTTCCCTGCATCTATCAACCTCTTACGGGTTTTTGAATCGCTATTCTGGATACTTCGTCCACGTTACTCACACTGAAAATGAAGTTAACGAATTAGGTGCCGAAGCGGAACAATTGTCGCCTGAGGAAAGACGTCATAAACGTCTACAGCACGAGGACGATAAATGGGATGAAGAATACTACATGTAAAGTCTTCTCGACTAATCGTGTACTGCAACCAACATGCATTCTAGGACGGACTTCGCAGAATCCGATAATATCGAAGCGCTGTTGCTGTGGTCCCATCCTCATATCAAAGCCTCCGGAGATTTCCAGTTTAATGAGGCCGAGGAACTCGTCATGCTCAACCTGCCACGAGTGGAATGTAAGACGCAATTTTCCTCCTGGCGACCTTTATCTGATATACGGCAGTTCTTGCGACCGAAATGGAAACGCACAATATGTACTTAACTCTGATCAACCTCTTATTTTCGTATTCATACGAGACCCGGACCACGGACCACGATCCCACTCCCGAAAGTGCTTGGACCATCAGTTCTCTAACACCCTGTTTCTCAGCGCTAGATCCCCCACCGTATTGCGATCAAAGCGCCTTCCATGCGGACGTCTTTTCTCCATCTGAAATTACTTCTACCGTCGTTGCGTCGTATAGACGCAGCCTCGCCTTTCCACTTTACCGCTCGTTTATTCTGGCCGAGCGGTGTCGTTTAGATGTCGCCGAGCTGCTGATGAAAGGCAGAAGGACATTGGCACGATGCCTATTGGAAATAAAGGACATCTTGGACCATCATGAGGTCTATTACATTTACAGCAAAATATGGGTGAACGATTTTTGTGTCTGGATTCAAGCCTATGCGAAGTACGACATACTTCTGTTTCTACGATACCCGGGCTGACCATCATAGGGATGAAACTCTACAGCTTTTGGGGAAATCCGTGAAATCCGCAAAAATAGCCAAGTCTTCGATTGGTTGGGATCTTGAACAACTTGAGGCATTGGTCCTTGATGCCCAAGTAAGGAGCTCAGACAGTGACGAAGATTCGGACGATGATGACATCTGATGGCCCTGCGCCAACTCGAGGACGCTGCCCACTTCCCGTTCACAATCACCGAATTCGAGCGCGTCGACATGTTCATTGTTAACATCGGATATTAACTCTCCCGGCGAGATTTTTGACGACAAACGTTAGTTGATCGATTGGCATGACTCCTTATCTCAATCGAGTCGCTACTTTTAGAACGTCAAACGCCGGAGCCGTGTTCTGTATAGACATCAAGTAGACATAACGACTTGATCAATGTATATAGTTTGGATCTGGCAAGTTCTTCTCAAGGGTTTTTATCAAGTCTCCGACGAGTTTATAAAATGATTTACATATGTCTAAACTTGATTCTTATGGCTCTGGTGGCGCTTTCGGCCCATCAACAGCATGTCCACGTTCACGAGTTTAACGGTACTTCGCCGACAAATAACGCTCTATCGATGGCATGTCACCACTTAGGTTTCGCCGCATCCGTGCTCATAAGTCAAATCATCCCATGTTTGATGTCTGTTATGTGCCACTTGACTATTGAATTCCAAAGCATCCGATGGCCGCCAATAGCCTTCCGTTTCATCGTATACGTACGTATTACGCTACTCTTGCGTCTGCCCATGCCGCAGGTTGAACATAAATATAAATATCATCCATCTCCGGGCTACTTCCCCGTTCCGAACATTCGCCAAGTCCATATGCAGCGATCCACTTGACGGATGTCAGATGCAGTACGTCGAAAGCGAATATTAATGCGAATGAATAAGTGTCCGAAACACACAATTATTATCATAACGAGATATGGCGTATTCTAAGCCGTACGGACAGATGGCTTCCTGGCATGAGCTGTCTGCTCTTCGGGAACCACATCAAAACCACTCTGCCCGAGATCTGCCGGAAGTGCGGCTGTCTCATCCAGTGGAGATGATAGAAGTCCTTCTTCTTCTGGTAGACGATTCTGCTCGGTGGTTGCGGGTAGCAAAAATGGCGGGGTAGGAACAAGCCCATTGAACATAAACTGTGATGAAGATTAGTACGGAACAGCCTCATAAATCAGATGCAATGTTACCGTGCCGTAGCTGTCACGAAAATTTAATATACAAATGACTGGCGAGGATATGGAACTTACACCAATAGTGAAAAGCCGAGGACCTGCAATAATGAAACTGGCCACAAAAGCTTTTCCCAGCCCAGTCCCAAGCTAATTATCCAAATAGAGAGGGTCCTGCAGGTGTCCGTCAAAGAGCGAGCAGTCGCGCTGACATGCCGCGTAACGCTGAGCCCGAAATAATTGAACAAGGAAATGCTGCATGCAATGGCAATGCCAGAATACAATACAGAAGGCGTGTCGATCATCTGGTGCCATCCTCGGGGTATATCAAAGAACGTCGACTGTTTGGAGACGGACGGTATAGAGAGGATAGGGAGAATCAGCAAAATGGAAATAGCACCGAACAAGCCTTCGTAGCCCACGGCGACCAGAGGGGGAACTGAATATTGACCTACAGATGAGTCATCAGATCCGATGAATATACAGGAAAATCTCGGTTACGAACCCATGATCTTCTCTATAATGGGATGGAATTGAATAGGAGAAATGTTTGTTAAGGAATGATAACGGACCTTCAACAACAAACTGAGTTGCCGTGCTAAGATGGATGTCAGTCAAGTATATTAGGAATCAATGACGATGTTAGCTTTACAAAATTTGCGCAAAGAGAATGAAGAAGATGCCTAACGTGGGTCGTTAAGAAGGCTTGCCGGAAACGCGGGAGAAAAACCATACCGACGAGAACAGTAGTTGCCTCGGGCTTCTCGATAGGCTCTGGCGGCGGCAAGTCGGAGCTGGTTGACGCAATCCAGGTTGGCATTGACTGTCCAACAAATTCTTTGACGGCGTCTTTGATGAGGGATCCGCTGAAACCAACTAGTCCGACGCCAGACATAACCACAATGAGGGACACCCATCTGCAGTTAGATTTCGACTTAGAACGAAGAGGAACACAAGTGGAAACAGGAAACTAAACTGGTACAACCAAAGCCTGCGGCGAAGGAAGGCGACACTAAAGAAGCCAACAAACAAGACGAGGGCTCCACGAGTCATTTGATAGATTGATACAGGTGTATACAGCAAACCGACATTCATCAGCTGTGGAAGTTGAGATGAAACCTGAGTGAATATCACTAGCTGCGTACGTACAGTAGTTCCGGTGAGGTCACACGCCGCGGGAATCCATAGGAGTAGAACCTTAGCGCCGGTGAGAGCCTGAGGTGCGCTCTTGAGAGGAATAGAAGCCCCGAGTGAAGAGTCGGTATCAAGATGGATAGGTGGTGTTCGGCGCTTAGATTGTAACCACGTGTATAGCACAGGGAGGAAACCTTGGACCAACTGAGTCAATCATGCGACCAAGATACGAAGATAGCACCTACATAGCATTTCTCCGACTGATACGGTTTATCGTTAACTAGACAACAATAAGAACGAATATCAACACCAACCAAACATCTGCAGAGTCTGCCATACAGGCTGTTCATAGAGAACACGATGACTGACATCCGGGTCGTCACAGTTCTCGACACATTGCATATCCTATCGTTGGTTAACAGGGGCCTCGCCTGGAAGGATCAGCTACCTACCTGCCATTTGCTCCAAAGAGAATTACTGGAGCCCTAGATAAAAAATATTAGCAAGGAAGAGAACGGAAGCGCGGAGGATATACAGTAAGTATCATGCCTGCCAGCAGGAAGGGAATGTAGAGAGAATGCATCGAGGGCATGGTGGGGGACGGAGGCGACGTAGACAAATAGGCAACCGGTTTATTTAAATTAAGAACCACAGCTGAGACATCTGGGAAATAAATAAATAAATAAATAATTTTGCTTCTTGTACTATATGGCTCCAAATCTCCTGCTTCTTGACGAACTTCTTGGACCTCCCACCGCTTCCCCCTCCCGTTTCGAATGGTCCGCCTCATCCTAGGCTCTACGAAAGGTGCGTCCCCACGTCGTCGCTCGAAATCCGGTCTCATATCTGTCTCTAGGCAATGGCGTACGTTACTTTCCCTACACTGGTTACCTCGGCTTGACTCCAGTCAAGGTGGATGGAGGTCAGTCTTGTTCGTCTGCCCCGTTCCGTCACTGACGTTCCCCAGCCATCCTTACCAGACTCGACCAGGACCTCAAAATGCTTCCGGCGAGGTCTATTACGGTTTCTGTCCGGTGTTACGAGCTAGTTCTGGGCCGCGTCGGTGTCTTACAGTCAAATGTGCTGGTGGATTACACAAAAGTTCTTTGGGAAAAACCAGAGGGCCAAGAGTACGGCGAAATCGGCGACCTCGAGCTTCCATTCCGGTTCTCGATCCCTACCAAGGTCGGCGGCCTCAGCACGGCGTCTTTTGTTGAATACAGGTGTCTATGGCGTGTCGAAGCTAGTGAGTCTTCGTATGCCTCATTTTCCTGAATTCCAAGCTCAATTACGGGCAGTTCTCAATCATATTCCTATAACGGGCGTCGGTTCTCGCCAAGTGAAGCATTCAGAATTACCTCTAACTCGCTATGACACTCCTACCTACTTCCTTCCTTCCCATCGTCGCCAGCAGTCATCATCTATACCTCCTCTCAACAGCCAGACTTCGAAGCCCCGCGCTCCCCGGATTCGTTATGCCATAAAGTGTCCATCGTTTCCTGTTGGTCCTATGGACCTGGTGTCCGTCCATCTGTATCTCTTACCTAACGATACTTCAGTGTCGATTCGCAATGCGAGCGCCATCATTGAACGCCGTATACACGTCAAGGAAGCTTTGGCACGCTCAACGACGCCAGCATCTTACTCTAATACCTCAAGACCTCTTAGTCAAGCCAATTTCGAGCATCACTCACTAGCATTGTCCCCATTATCGCATTCTCCAATTTCATCATACCAGGACTCACACCATAATACCCATGCATCTACGTCATCTGCGTCTCTCTCTTCATCTCAACCCACCATCACCCCGAACTCTGTTTTCCCCTCGACATCTACTCTTTCTGCTACCGAAAACCGACCTCTGCTTCGCACCGGCAGTTCTTCGGGGAGTACTTCAACCCCACTTGCACCGTCAGAACTGCCTCACGGTCGCACATCTGTTCATCCTGTTGCCGGAATGGAATCCTCAGGTCCATTCACTCGCGATCAGAACGGTATCCTTACCAAAACTCTCACTGTACCATGGCCGGTTCCGAAGTCCAATAGCCGATGGGCTGTTGGAGAAACTGTGATAACCGATTTCGTATCCGTCAAATTCTTTGTTCGTGTCAAGGTTAGTTCATGTCGTTGTCATGCCCGCGGCTTCTTACATTAGTGCATATAGGTTGTCGTAACCAGCCCTTCTGGGACCGAGTCTTTGGAGCTAGAAGAACGGGAATTGTTTGTCGTGTCAACCAATGACACAGAACGCCAGCTTGCCCTAGCAAACTACGAATCTCTTCAGCAAGAGAACCTTCGCTCAAAATCCAAATCACCCCGACGCTCCCGCCGGACACACGACGACTTGCCGGGAACTCCGGTTCCTCGTCCACCGTCCGAAAGATCAGATGGGCACGCAGTCTCTTCCGGATCGTCACGGCAACCTAGTCACTCCACCAAGGGTAAAGCGCCTATCCGTAGGCCACATACTAGTGCCGGCCCACGAGACATGCTAGCCAAGTTTTCAGTGTCACGTCCACCCGAGCGCGAACCCGTGCCGTCACTGGATGTATTCAAGAGAATCAAGTATCATCGACCAGGGACAATGGACTCAGGGAGCAGAAATGGCAGTCAGTATCTGTATGCGCCAAGAATAAGTGTTGCTCCAAGCGGAAGCAGTACTAGTTCGGGGACTAGCAGCATGACAAGTATCACTTCCAGCACTTCGAGCTGCCGAAGCTTAGAGGAAGTGAGGGAGTGGGAGCAAGAACTAGCGAGGATCGAACTTCAGAGCCGGAGATCGAGCGACTTGATTGGTTTTGCATACAAAAGAAAGCGACCGAGCACTAGCACTACAAGACTACTTGTGGCAGGGAAATCTTAGACTTACAAGTAGCGTTGACGGGCCCTCCTCTGAGCGCTCTTAGGTTGAGTTGATTTACACAGCATTTATCGGTATCTTTTCGCATTTTCTGTATTTGTTGTTAAACGTATATATGCTGTTCAGTACCTTGCTATCTTAGTACTAGTAAACGTCGATTGTAACAATGTATTTCTGGATTTTTGTACGCTTACCGCGCGATGGCGCCAGCCGAGCCTCGCTATGCATCAAATCCCGAGTCGGAAGAATGAAGCAACAGCCGAAAAGCAAATTTAGACAAGCGCCGTACTAGTCTGACTGACGTAATAATCCTTACTCTGTCTCAATCATGTCTGCTCCAGGATTTCCTTGGTTCAAGGTTACAGGAGCAACCGCTGGCTGTAAGAATTCATTTTACTACAAACTACGCCTTGCATCTCTGATATTGTGCATTCTTCCATGTATACTTGTTATTTCACTTCTGCCATCTCGACATCTCGGACTCGGATTTTCTGGAATACGAAAATCATCTTTCGTTTCCATTTTGTGGGATCGCGATTCACGTCTGCATACGCGGTGACTGGTTAGTGTTGGGTCTAGGCTACCTTCTTATGAAGAGTATGGAGGAAAATATACTTGTATACTTGGTGTCTTGACGCTTCTCTCCAGCCACCGTTCCCACCGAAGAGCAACTGTATAACGTGAGTGGCTACAGTCGTATCTTACTACAGCTATAGGTACAAAATATGTTCACAGAGAATGTCGCTTGACATGCAACGTAAAGTCGACGCTGCCCGAGCGGCGCGACTTCAAAGAGAGGAGCAAACTAATCGGCAAATACAAGCGCAGGTCCGTGCAGCTTGTTCTGTTCCCCATTTTCCTTCCATTCATCATGCCTATTTCCAACACATGTAAAACCAAACCCGCTATCCGCGTTAATCCCTCTCCTTCGCCGCCTTTGCCTTAAACTATTTTTGGGATATCCTCTGCTACTACCTCAATTTGCGCTATTCCATGCATAGTCAGCACAGGATGATAGCGATCCCGATTTGCGAAAACCCATATGGGATTCTTCTCGCAGGAAATGAGGCCCGGGAGCGGCTGTTTTGATGTATCTGCTTACGCTTTGCCGGTCCCGTCGACGAAAAATTTTTGGACATGTGTTGTCATAGTGTAGCCGAGACTTCTAAGCTCTCGCTTAGCAAAATATTTATAGTTATCAGAAACAAGTTAATTACTAGTGAACGGAGATGACGAGAGAAAATCTGGGAGCGGTGTTGACTGCTAGTAGTTCTTAAATAAGCTGAGGTGCACTATTATGTGCGGAGGGTGTAGTATGATCTATCGTTACTTACAGTCGGATGCTAGTGATGAGTCTGAGATTGTCCAAACAGGCCATTATGAATTTGGTCGATCATAACGATCTATTTCTCTCTCTACGGTTGCAATGATTAAGTGAAGAAGGTGAAATATCAGTCAGACTCACCCTACATCTCTGCTCTCGTCTTCTCCCGGCATCCGCGGCTGCCAGTATTCAACCGCCCTACTCTCGCTTAATAAAGGCTCTTCTGTCATAGATTCCGGTGACGACGGTAAGTTGTCATATGATGTCCCTGCTGCCGGCTGGGAATCTGCAGAATGCACTGAGGACGGCAGTGAATCTGTGTGAATGAGTGGCGGATATTTAATATGTTGTCCTTCCAACAATGGGTTGGTATTTGTGGGTTCACGTGAAGCTTCCGGTGGAATACCGATCGTTATTGTAGGAATATCATGAGATGGGTTGAAAGATGTTTGTGGTTCGTTAATCGTAGCGTTCATACTAGGATGATCATGACTGGCATTGAGAACGGCACTTGCAGTGGAAGTAGCACTTAAAGCGGCATTCAATGTACTGAAAGGAGGGGGATTAGACGTTCGTTTCCGCCATAATGAATCAGTCGGTGGCGATGGAGTGCGACTTCTGGAGGGTATAAATGACCTGCGATTACTGGGAGAGGATTCTGTACCAGTCGGAGACAGCGACGGGACAGACGTTGAGGGCGTAGAAGACATGGTGAGTGAACTGGACGTTTGTTCTGACGGAAGCACCTCAAGTGCCGAAGGTCTTGGGCCAGAAGACTTTGTAGTAGTAGCTGCTGCTGCTTCTGCGTCGCTGGCATCCGCAGCCTTCTTCTTCTCCTCTGCTTCTTTCCGCTGCTGCTCTTCATGCTCCAGTAGTGATAAACGCATTGCCTCCATGACCATGAGCTGTTCGATGATACGTCAAGCTCAGATCTTCCAGACAGAGAAAGTGTTCCTACCTCCTCTAAGTCCTGGCCACCCAAACCTATGTACTGCTCAAAACCTTGATTCGAGGATGCTTGTTGTCGTCTACGAGATCGCCTGCTCCCGCCTGTATCTTGGTTCTCTGCTGCCGCTGCCGCTTCCTCTGGACTCAAAGCATGCACGCGACCGCTAGTTACACCAACAGGAATAAGGCGATCGCCTACTTGTCGCATAATTATCCGCCTGTTTGCGCGACGAGTAACAGCTGCTCTCACGGCGGCCAACTTAGCTTCCCAGTCAGGCCGAATTTGATCTTAGAAGGATTGACGAGGGTAAGGATTGTCACGAGAAAAACTAAGATATGAGACCAACCAATCGTCACAACCTCTGGGCTATCCGCACTGAAACTCTTCTGTCGACGTTTATGCGTTGGATAACCAGCTGTTGGTATTAACGGTTGAGAGCCTTTAGGTGAGTCGGATGACCACGGAGAGATCTAGTAAGCAAGCCGCATTAACTCAGAGTCCAGTGGAGAGATACTTCAAAGCTACACACCGTCCCGTCACTTCCGATACCTGTCCGCCATGGGGGTGGTGTATACACTACACCAAAGTGCTCCTGGACGCAGTAGGGACAAGCAGCAGGGTCAGAAACCAGATGAGTGGTGGTCGGTTCGCTCCGCTTTATCTGTACAAAGCATTCGGTACAAATTGGATGGTCGCAGCAGCGGGAATGGTTGATGTTTGGGGGATAGTACTGAGAGAGACATGACGTAATGACGAAGGGTTGTAGTCAGAGCAATAGCAGACTCACAAGAAAGCAAATAGGACACTCAACGGCGCCTCTGTAAACAGAAGCCTCAGGACGCGCAGATTCCTTGAGGCTGCCCGGTCGTTTGCTACCTGACTTGGAAACATTCGAGCTGGGCGCGGCTTCAATTCGTGTCGTCTGGTCCGCATTCTCGGGATCCGGTAGTTCCTTCCTAGCAGCAAGTATCTGGTCGTCATCCCAAGATTCGTCGTAATCCTCTAATGGCCGGTAAAATGGTGCCAGTCGTCGAGCACAGATGAGCTGTGAGACGACGGCTTGGTTCCAATCTCTGGGACCTGTGTAAACGCCCTGGGGCGAAAGATGGCCAAAGTCTACAGTATCATCGTGATGACCGCGGCCGGAAGATGATGAGCTGTTCCCCATGCTGATGTCTGCACAAGAGACAAGGCAATGAAAGAATCCCCCAAGCTCAATGACTTGGATCGTTGCTGTCGGTGCTAAGTAGTAAGTGGCTGTTATGTGATTGTTTGTTGCTGTTGAATTCGCCTTTCCAACCGAGGTCCCAGTCACTTGTCGACGCGCTCACTCATGACAATGATGGGAGCGTTGGGCAGGATGTCCGGATTCGTAGTCATTGCTGGAAAACAAGCCAGGGCCCGACGGGGGTAACGGTTGGTATCATTGTATACATATGTTCTTCGACAGCTGTAAACTGCTTACACACCCTCGAATTCAGATTTCTCCGTCCAATGTTTATCTATGTACCTTGAGAGTGTTCATCCACACCACACTCGAATCACATCGAAAATCCTCCAATGGTTCCACAGGGTGACGTTTCCCCCGCGATGTAGGGCTTCGGTAAATGTATCCTTGAGGATGGGTTATCTGCGCACCAATATCTTGTAGTTTTGACAGCTTCTTCGATGAAGCTACAGATCTGCCAAGTCAAAGAACAGAATTCGAATGGTAGATGGCAAGGGTGAGGCATTAGAGGGCTGTAAGAGGGTTGTCTTCGAATAGGATAGAAGGCCTTCAATGCGTTGTCGAAGAAAGACGTGAGGAGACTTTCCAACAGATACTTCTCATGGTCAGCCCGAACAGAGATCGCATTACAAGTACCTGCAGCAATGATATCTGTAACTGAGGACTGATCCGTCCTCTCCCGGACGATACAGTAGAATTTGAACTGATAGAGAGGCCAGGACTTGACCATGTGTAAATCATGGTATGTAGTCTGTCATAGATAATGATTTCCGGAAAGAAGCTAAAAACTCTAATTCCGATACGTATAACTCATCCCCGGTGGGAGGACCAGTGTTTGTATAGCTGAGGGCCAGCGCCACAACATTGAGGTTAGCCTGTCGAGTGGAATCGGAGTCCGCGTTCTCGTTCTCTTCAAGTTTTGTCACGATGACATTGTGAATATGTGAACAACATCCTAACCGCGAAATCATGGTTGTGTAGATACATTATCGGTGGGAGTACGGCGTTCCCCTCTGTCAAGCATAACATCTATTGCAATGTGTGCCTGTCGCTATGAGTTGCATTCGAAGTCCTTCAAAGAAGCCGTAAGGACAATATCATATAACTGGATTGTTTTGCCTTATTCTTGCCTTATTCTTGTGTAAAACTGCTATAAGCTGGTTCAAGATGCACATTGTTGTCAGTTCACTGTACAGTTCTTGTCGCCCGTCTCTTGCTATTTCGAGCTGTAGACACCGAATAGTTCTCTCGACCGGAACGGGTAAGAATATTGCTTTCGGATTATCGCCACAAAGTTGAACGTAGTCATTATAACGACGCAAGGGAACGGGTCGTCCGTGGGCTGCAGTATAGTGGTCTTGAAGTGTTCAGATATCTAGGTGATGGCTCAGAGTTGCAAAGTAGCAAACGCCCTGTGGCATTTCGAAAGTTCTAACGAGTGGATCCGCGAAAAGGTGATAAGAGCAAGGCCAAGATGGACTTTTGCCGTAGGCAAGTGCGTTCCTACCCGAGATTCTGGCCGCTTGAAGTTTGCCGTGTCAAGTTCACATAGTGATCACCAAGCAATGCGATAGAATGCGTCGATACCAGGCAGTACCAGTAACCAACAGTGGTACGGTAACAAGGAATAAACGGCAACAGGCTTAGCCGGATGGTTGAGGTCTGGTCGCCGGCAACTCGAATGTTCGGGAGGTGACGTGGCCCCGTATTTCCACGTGGATCAACGTTCCTTCAAATTCTCGCTGGTCGATCTCTTTGTCACGATACTCTTTTCTCTTTTATGACCTGTCGTCCGTAATATTGGCCAACTAGACGATATAACTGTCATACCAGGCCTGCCTTCGTTCTTCATACCCCGGAGTCATGGAAGCTCCTTGGACAAAGTCTCCGGAAGAAATACTTCAACATTTTGGTGTGGACCCCAGCCGCGGTTTAACTTCTGCGCAAGCCGCTAAGCATGCTGAACTGTATGGAAAGAATGGTACGAGCGCAATATCATGTTCCAATGGCGCAATTGCTCATTCGTACACCTCAGAGTTACCTGAAGATCCTCCTACTCCTCTCTGGAAGTTGATTCTAGAGCAATTTAAGGATCAGCTTGTCCTCATTCTACTTGGATCCGCCGTCGTTTCATTCGTCCTTGCCGTCTTTGAGGATACAGAAGGCGGTTTTTCCGGCACCGCGTTCGTAGAACCGCTCGTCATATTTCTTATTCTGGCTGCCAATGCGACTGTTGGCGTCATCCAGGAGACGAATGCTGAAAGAGCAATAGATGTACGCTTCGATTTAATAGTCTCTTCGGATGTTGTTAAATTCCACAACAGGCGTTGAAAGAATACTCGCCAGATGAAGCCAAGGTCATAAGGTCCAGTCAGCTTGCACGAATTCATGCCACAGAACTCGTTCCTGGTGATATCATATCTATCTCTGTGGGAGATAAGATACCCGCAGACTGCCGATTAATCTCCGTCTCTTCGAGTAGCTTCAGGGTCGACCAGGCTATCTTAACGGGAGAAAGCACAAGTGTCAACAAGTCCATTGAGGTTGTCGCCGATGCCAGAGCTGTCAAGCAGGACATGATTAATATATTGTTTTCCGTATGTCACGTCTACCTGCCACTTATTTCACGTACTAACATATTGCCAACTAGGGAACAACCGTGGTTAACGGGAACGCAAAAGCCATCGTTGTATTTACTGGAGAACATACCGCCATCGGTGACATCCATAAATCCATCACATCTCAGATTTCGGAGAAGACGCCATTGAAGCGCAAGCTCGACGATTTCGGAGACACTCTGGCCAAAGTCATCACCGTCATATGCATTCTTGTATGGATAGTCAACATACGCCATTTCTGGGACCCTTCACATCAAAGTGCTCTACGTGGTGCCATATACTACTTCAAAATTGCGGTAGCCTTGGCTGTTGCTGCTATTCCGGAGGGTCTCGCTGCTGTCATCACAGCATGCCTTGCCCTCGGCACCAAGAAAATGGCTCAGAATAACGCTATCGTCCGCAATTTGCCTAGTGTTGAAACCCTAGGATGTACAAATGTCATCTGCTCTGACAAGACCGGGACATTGACGACGAATCAAATGAGCGTTTCGAATGTATGTCCTACGTATTGACAGCCATGGAAACAAATGATTTACGTTCTTATTTATTAGTTCCTCACCGTTGATCAATCGGGCCGTCCTCGTGAATATACCGTCGAAGGCACCACCTTTTCGCCCTACGGATCGGTGACCTCTGTTGATGGCAAAGAGGATCCAACTCAATTGTCATCAGATGCTTTACAACGGTTGGCTCAAATCAGTTCTATCTGCAATGACTCTAAGATTGTCTATCATTCGGTGCGTTGGGATGTTAATACTTTTGCACAAGCTTTCTGACGTCCTTTTCCAGGATAAGGACGCATACGCCAATGTCGGTGAACCAACCGAAGCCGCGCTGAAAGTTCTTGTCGAAAAAATCGGGTGCACCGATGCCGAAGTCATGAAATCGTTGTCCTTGCTGTCACCCTCTGACCGAACCAGCGCCGTCAACGAGTACTTCGAAAGGACCATCCCTCGGCTCCTCACCTTCGAATTCTCTCGGGACCGCAAGATGATGTCGGTGTTGGTGAAACTAGAACAAGGAGGTGCCCTTTTCGCCAAAGGAGCCCCTGAATCTATCTTGGAACGATCCACCTCAGCCCAAATAAATGGAAAAACAATACCTATGACACCTGAGCTACGGGAGGCACTGTTGGAACGGACTCTCGCGTATGGATCCAAAGGACTTCGGACGCTAGCCATGGCATACACCAAAGTTGACGATGTCGACTCTGCTCACTACCTATCTGAAAGCTCCAAGGACTATTCCCGATTTGAGCAGAACCTAGTGTTCGTTTCCCTCGTAGGCATGCTTGATCCTCCGCGCCCTGAAGTAAAAGACGCAGTGGCCAATTGTAAGGCTGCTGGCATTCGTGTTGTCTGTATAACCGGCGACAATAAAGGAACAGCGGAGACTATTTGCAGGCAGATAGGAATCTTTGGCGAGGACGAGGACTTGACTGGCAAGAGTTATACGGGACGGGAGTTAGATCAGCTTACGCAGGAGGAGAAAGTTGTAGCAGTTCAAAGAGCTAGTCTCTTCTCGCGCACGGAGCCGGGACACAAGAGTCAGCTTGTAGATTTACTACAGGGGCTCGGATTAGTTGTGGCCATGGTACGTTAAAACTTTACTCCTGGGTTACGTGTCCTCAATCACTTTGCAGACTGGTGATGGTGTCAATGACGCACCTGCCTTGAAGAAAGCCGACATTGGCGTTGCGATGGGGAGTGGTACAGATGTCGCAAAACTAGCTGCTGACATGGTTCTGGCCGATTCGAATTTCGCAACGATAGAGAAGGCCGTTGAAGAGGGTCGGCTTATATACAATAATACTAAACAGTTTATACGTTACCTTAGTACGTGTTCCTTATCTCCCTGGATACCTCTATTAACCAAACTTTCTAGTATCCTCCAACATTGGCGAGGTTGTTAGGTTAGTCTGCGTCTGATTGATTCTGCTGACGGTCGTTATTCATGCAAGGCCTTTTCCAGCATATTCTTAACCGTTCTGCTTGGCATGCCTGAAGCTCTAATTCCCGTTCAACTGTTGTGGGTCAATCTCGTCACAGACAGCTTACCGGCGACCGCATTGGGATTCAACCCCGCAGATCACTCCATTATGAGGGTGCCCCCTCGAAACAGTCGAGAACCGCTTGTCGGGAGCTGGCTCTTCGTCCGATACATGGTCATTGGAATGTACGTCGGTTGTGCAACCGTCTTTGGATACGCGTGGTGGTTCATGTTCTACGTGAACGGGCCGCAAATATCCTTCTACGAATTGGTAGGTCCCCAGTGTTCTCGACTTGAGCCCTTTCTTAAAACCGGCCCGTAGACGCACTTCCATCAGTGCTCGGCACTTTTCCCAGAAATCGGATGTGAAATGTTCTCAAATGAGATGGCCAAGCGGGCAACTACCATCAGTCTGTCCATCTTGGTGGTCGTGGAGATGTTTAACGCAATGAATTCTTTGTCGGAGAACGAAAGTTTGCTAAGGCTTCCAGTGTGGAAAAACCCGTTCCTCGTGGCAGCAATCACTCTGAGCATGGGACTTCACTTCATGATTCTCTATGTGCCGTTCTTTACTGTGGGTCTTGCTTCTACTACGCCCGAGATGTGTTCTGATCGAGGTGCTTTAGACGTTGTTCGCCATCACACCGTTGAACTTGGATGAATGGAAGGCCGTCATCTACATCAGTGCTCCTGTGATACTGATCGACGAAGTGCTGAAATTGATTTCGGTATGCCCCGCCATCTCTTCAACTGACCAACCTAGCTGAACGATTTCAGACGATGTATGTTGAACCCCCTTCGAAGGCAAAAATAGAGTAGAATGTACGGTAGTGTAGCATGGCCCGGCATGAAGCTTGGAATTATGAAACGCCCAGTGAATGCCAGTGATGGATTGATGTGGCGATGTTGTGTGTATATATTTGGATGCGTCAACCCCTCTTGGCAGTCGACTGTCCGGGACCGTCGGTTTTAGCCTCTCGCCATTGACCCTCCCGGCTGTACAGCCCTCCAGTCACTCGCTTCACCCTCGTTCCTTTGACCACCGTCATTTTACGTTTCTCTATCGTTAAAATCTCATATCAAGGCACTTAAAGTCATGTTCTTCCATATCCCCCTTGTCACTCTCGCCCTGTCCCTCACTGCCTTTGCCGTTCCTCACGACAATATTCATGCCCAACGCCATAACGGCGTCGCTAAACGAGCTCGCGGAGACCTCAACAATTTTGTTAAGCGATACGATAACGCCAGATGGACATTTTATGATGTCGGGTTGTCAGTATATCCACCAATATCTATAGCCGTCTCCAGTAGTCTGACTGTCATCCTTAGAGGTGCCTGTGGCACTACGAGTGTTGCAAGCGATTTTGTGAGTCTTTCGAGGGTCTCCATATGAAATCCATTAATTTTTTCTAGATCGTCGCCCTCAACTCAGAGGTAAATCATTCCATTTGCAATTAATCCTCCGTAGCTCAATGACATCCGCAGCAATATGGGAGTGGATATCCTGGTCCTAACTGCTTTCAGACAATCACTATGACATACAACGGAAAGACAACGACCGCAACCATTCTGGACGAAGTGAGTGGCCCGCCCGCGACCCTAGTAACGAGTTCATATCTCTCCATTAGTGCCCCGGTTGTCCTTACGGCGGTTTGGATCTGTCTCGTGGTCTCTTCGACTTCTTCTCCGATGAATCGGCTGGTGTCATTTATGGGACGTGGAATTTCGGTAGTGGCGGAGGTGCGGCTTCGAGCTCATCATCGTCCACTTGGGTGGCACCCACAACGACCAGTACTACTCCTCAATGGACCCCCTCATCTACTTCCTCCAGTTCTCAGTGGACGCCCACGACCACTAGCACCACTTGGACTCCACCAACTACTTCATCGAGTTCCACTTGGAGTTCGTCCAGCTCAAGCTCCAGTTCCGTTTGGAGCGCATCATCATCCTCGTCCTCCTCTTCGGCTTGGTCCTCTTCGTCGTCGTCGTCAGGATCGTCCTCATCATCCTCTTCGTCCTCAGCTTCTGCTTCCAGCGCATCGGTGTGGTCCGGGTATTCCAGCAACCCCATCGCTGTTCCAACTGGTACTGTTGAGCAGTCTACTAGCGGTCCGCAGAACCTGTATTACATCGTTCAGGCTGTGGTCAACGCAGCGGGCGTGCTGGTTGAGGGAGCCCAGGTCATAACCTAGATTGAGGCGCCCCGCGTAACTTCTGACTCTAGCAGTTTGGAAGTTTGGAAGATGATTTGATTTCATCCTTATTATTATTATCAGCATTTCAAACATTGTTATACTTCCGTTGACCGTTCTGTGCTCTTGCTTGCGCCGCTGGATACCCTTGTTTGTCACATTCATTGAATTACCCTTTCTTCATCGATATTTCTTGACATTTCTTCACCTTGCACCTTGCAAGCACTTTATTTTTTTTCTCCATGCGAGTTTTATTCAAATGACGTTGCGGCATAAGACATATAAGTATATCTTAATGTATGTTCATAAGGCTGGCGCTTATAATAGCAGTTTTTATACTTGTTTGTAAAAGGGGATGACTGGCGACGGACTTGTTTGGCGATGAAGAGCAAGAAAGGCCCAGGTCAAAAAATGGGTAGCGGTTTCGAACACCAGTTGCACCGAAGAGTAAAGGGTTTCTAAAGCTTCGAGAATCCAAGTTTCAGTAGGATCAATGGCTAACTTTAACTCAAAAAGCGTAAACCCTATAACCGCTACGACCACCGGAAATTAAACTCGAGGGAACAGCGTTGAGGGACGTTCATATTTTTTTTGGATACTCTGACAGTCAATTTACGGGCATAGGACAGTGGCGACTAGGGTACACAGTAGTAGAGTATGCTGTCATTTAGAAACCGATCACTGCGCAATTTGAAAAACAGGATGCCTCATTGCGACCGGTTAGCTTCTTCACGGCTACCACCATGTCGACGTCGATGTCGAGCGGTCTGTCGTCACCAACCTTCACCTCCGTCTCGACGACCTCATCGTTCGACATGGTATCGCCGAGGTCCCGCTCATCGTCTACCATGTCTTCTCAGTCATTTATCTTGTCTGAGGACGACGACTCTGAAGATGAGATTGTCTGGAGCGTCGCATCCTCTGCTATTTTATCGCAATCCGACATATCGACCGAAAGCAGCCTTTTCCCTTTATCAGAGGACGACTTCGTCCTTCTTGATCCACCCGGCACCCTTGATACTCACAACGGTCTCTCGACACCGAGCACTGTCGTATCTCAAGCTTCTGATCATACTTCTTCCATCAGCCTACCTTCCGACTTTGCGAGACTTTCGCTCACCGCTACTACCCCAAAGCGAAAGGCGAAGGCCAGCAAGCGAAAGAAGAAGCGGTTACCCCCTGCTACAACGTCTGCCGCAGCTTCTTCGGCCCCTCCAGAGCGACCGTCGTCAGTAGCGACCCTGACTGCAGCTTCGACGCCGACGCCTAAACCGAAGCGTAGACGTTCTCGTAAGTCCAAGAGTTCTGCGTCTAATCCAGGTTTGGGTGCGCGCTCTGTGGTGGACGATATATCGGAGGGGGTGTCTGAAAGGGGCGATGAGGTCTCTGTACCTTCATTATACGACGATGCTGTCCGATACATAACCTCGTATGTCCCGTCTGAATCCTATCTCCCCTCTATCTCACTCATATCTACTCTAGGTTCCTTACTAATCCAGCAGCGAAGGAGACCGTATGTCACTTGCGCCTTCTCCAGTCTCTCATCATCGAACTGGGACTAGCAACGTCCTCTATTCCCACGTCCCTCACGTCCGCGAAAACTCTCATCAAGTCCCAAGCGTTTGTGAATATCCGAGATTATCTGGCTCTTCGCGGACAGGGTATTGCAGCTGTTCAGAGAGCCATGCATCCCAGCCGGTCTGCTTTGCGCAAGGATATCAAGAGAAAGGGGAACCAGGCGTCGCTTAAGTGGGTTAAGAAGAACGGATTGCAAGTCTTACTCGTGTCCTGCTACCCTTGATCAGAGAAATTTAAGGAGACGAGCATGGAGCTTTATAAAGATGAAGACCTAATTCCCATTGTATTGTATTTTTCTATGTTTTTTTTTTTTTTTGAATTCTGCGCTACCCTTGGATTCACAGTTATCTACCGGTTCTCACAGCCATTCTCTGTTTGCATACAGCAATGTGCTTTTTTGTTTCGTCATTGTTGCCATACTATCATACCATCACCAACCAAATGTTACCCTTTGCTCAATCTGTTTACTACATATCAACACGTTTACATATTCCCTTGCTTAACAATTGAACCAGGGATCTGCATCTAAAATACTTCGCTTGATGGCGATAGCAAACAGATTGAGCGTGGGTAGAGTATTTGGTCACAGGTTTCGTATCTTCCAATATACGACGCTATTATTGTATCCAGCCAAAGCGGTCTGCTCAACCTCAGCTTTTCGACTCCATAACCGACCTTGGAGATCCGTCACTTTTGCCTTCATTCGTTTTCGAAGAATAGTCCTCTCATCGCCCATATTGACTGTAGTCGGTACAGGAACACTCGACTTTTTCCCATTCCCAAGCTCGGAATCTTGATTCTTTCCCCAAGCCAAGAGATCGCATCCTGCCCTCCCGCCATCCGTTGTGTCGAGCGTCAATAAAACATGTCCCGTCTGTGATACACTTACTGATCGCGGGACAATCGGTACTATGCTCCGGGTAGCATCGCTATCTGCACTGTGGAGTAAGTATCCTGACCGACACGCGTAATTCAGTACCAACATTCAGACAGATTGCCAATATTCTTCGCTCGTACTGGTGTGCCTTGGGCGTTGCTGAACAAGTTATTGCCGAGGCCACCCCACTGACCATTTCCGCACATGAAGATATCCGCTTTGCCTTCGTCCGGATATTCAACTTTGAAACAAGTCAAGTCACCTCCTGATAAGACTTTGTAGCTTTCTGCAAGAATTGATGAATGTATATGAAATGCCCACCCGCAGATATATCAACGCATTTACTGTGCGCCTGGTGGGACATTCGCCACGGGATAACCTCAGTAGGAACCGTAATCGTAGGGACCGTAACACTGCCGCCCAACCCGATTTGACTGGACAAACGAATAAGACGAGTTGGTTCCGTTGAAACGGCCGCAGTTAAGGTTCTTACCCGTATTCATTCGCACCCCAGCCCAACACTCTACCGCTAGTCGTTCGAATGAAACTGTTCCGTCCACCTGCAGCCACCTGCCTGACTGGGACGCCTCGTAGCGAAGGGATCTCATAAATGGTTGGGCAGAAGTTAATCGTGTCGTTGTCCTTCCAAGCTTCTAAGGAATATTTAGATGCAAGAGGGATTTAAAAACACAAATACATACCGTGACCTTGTCCTGAGCTAATACCGCTCATTGACTTTGGTACAAGTTGTACTTGTAGGACCGAATGACCAAAGGTATGACTAGGGTCGGGAACTTCGATTTTTCGGAATCCAAGCTGACCGTATACGTTGGCGTTACTGTTCACGGGATGTGAAAACGCTCTCCCAGTGTTTGTCAATGCCAACAGATGATCATTTCCTGCGGACATTGAGACAAACCTTGAAAACCTTTCAAAATGAAATATATGAATATAAAAGAAGGGCATACGATTCGCGTCTTTTCAGAGCCTGTTGGGGCTTTATCTCCACAAAACCAACAGTCTCTTCTTGACTCCACAGCCAGCCCATACTCCACCAAGGGGACTGTGTGGGAGATCCGGCATGCAGCGACTGCCTCGAAGCAGATGCTTCCGTAGCATAAATTTTCCCCGATGCTGAAAGGGCATATACTTTTGTTTCCGTCAACTGAAGCTGTACGATATTCTGGATGTGAAGTATGAGCCATCTTTCTTCGGAGGAAGATGGGTGTGTTGCACCTTGTTTCGTAGAGTCAGGGCAGGACTGTCATTTTCCGCGGAGCCCCGGTGACCTGCTCCCCATTGATACACGTCTCCACGAGCGTCTACACACGCTGCATGATCCTTATGCAGGACAAGGTCTCTGAGTGCGACGTCTTCCAGCCACTCTGCAATGGCCGGTACGCGGATAGAATCTGGGTCTTCCTTGTCTAACAACAGTGTTTTGGACCTGATACCATCATATTTAGGTGGTAATAAACATTGAAGGGCGACACCACGCACCTGTTAGAACCCCAGACAACTGACTGTAGCGCATCTGAGTTTTTCACATAGCTGTCTCTAGTTCCTTTTGAAGGCGGTTGCGAAGGACTGGGCCATTCACCGTCATTATGTATGATTTCTCTGCTCGAGCGCCATATCAAAGCACCAGAAATAACGACTGCAGACACTATAATTGCGGGGGATGCATATGGAGGCTGTTGGCGGAGAGGTGAAGAAGTATGGATGTGGCGTAACCTTGACTTGAGTGTGGAGGCCGCTCGTCTGTACATGCGAACGAAAGTGAAGGAACCAGTCTCAGATGATGAATCGCACAAAATGCTTCGGCCCGGGGGCCCGCAGATCAAAAATCGTATTTAACAGTTGCGTAGTATCACCATTGTGCCCATGCAACTGCTTTGTCAGATTGAACCCTCCAACTGCACAACCTTGCTAGCCAGTACACAGGCTCCCGCTACTTGCCCTTAAAAGTGACGACGTTAACATCCCATTCATCAGCATTGTGCGCTTCTTGAACAAGCACCGCATCGATGTCTGATTAATACTGATATCCCAACCCATTCCTGAGGCTGGCATCCTAGAGGACGATTCAACAACAGGCGAAAATTGTTCATTTTAGAAACAAGGTCATCCCGTTCGATATCGACCAAAGGCACATCTGGGCCGCAAGGGTTATAGGATACATTAACCTTGTGAGATACGAAAAATTCGTCATGGTCACGACTCCGGGACAAGACATAGCAATGCCAACTTGAGAGCAGTGCTCAAGAGCACCGGTAAAGATGTCCCTGCAGTATTGGTCAGATTCCTCCACGACAGAATCCGATTGTTGGCCTGCCTGTGCTGCTACCAAGTCCCAAAGCCCGCTGGTCCAAGGTCCGCCGTGAGAGGTAGTAGTGATGACAGTTACTTTCCCTTTGCAGGCTCGAACTGCAGCTTGGAGCTCCTCTTTTGTGAGCTGGCGACAAGCTCCCTCGCCGCTGCCAATCAGGAACTTGCCCTCGATGTCACTGTAATCGCATAAGATTATAGTCAGAGTTTCCCCAGCTGCAGTACCAATTTGAATGAAGCCATTCGTCTTCAGATCGCTAAATGCGCTAGTGACGACGTGGATGTTCTCCGGACAGGATAGCTGAAGAGGCTCGCAAGAAGGATCACCTATAATCCCGATGTTTTGAGAGAAGGCACGAAGAGTAGACTCAGCGAGGCAAGTTAATAGGACAGGTTTAAGGTTGATGATGATCTAGTGAAGGAGTACAAGTGAATCGATAATCTTCCATTCGCTGAAACGCATTGCAGCGTGGCCATCCTCGACGCCGATCACAACGAAGGTTTGAGAAGGCATTTGGCGACTTCAGGCAGGCGAGATGGAAGGAAGAGCTCGAGTTATATTGCCGAAAGGGGTGGCCCGGACGTGGCTGCAAGCCCAATATTTGACGAACACAAGCTTAAACTTGGAGGCTGATTATAGTGAGGACGACGGAGTGCTCGGAACAGACCTCGTCATCCGCAGGTTCAATGGTCCCGATGTTAGTGGTAAGAAAGCCCGGCTCGCGCTCAGTGACGCAGTCGCAGCAAATCCTTGAGATTCGTGCTGAAAGTAAAGACAAGTAAAGTAAATCTAGCGCTGAGCCTTCTTTTTCTTCTTCTTGCGCTTGATACTTGCATCTGCACCATCCCTCTTCCTCTTGCCTCCCACCGACTCTTCCTTCTCTCCGGTAAGCTCGGTCTTCTTGATCTGCTTTACCACCTCATTGCACATGGCATGGATAGATGTCGAGGACTTAAATACTGCAGAGGCAGATAACTTGCCTGACAGCTCTGCCCATCTCGACGATGCCCAAATGGCTTCAACATCCGGCGATGAAGAGAGGCGAGATGTTTGTCTTATCGACAGCAACATGAGTTTGAATAGATCTTTCATCTGGGCTGTGTTGACGGATGCCTTGTCGTCGCATGCATCATTTATTAGCTCATGCAATGCTTCATGCAACGTTGTCATGAACGCTACTACGTCCGCGTCTGATTTCTCCTGAAAATGATGTGAGTTCAAACGTTAAACACGGCAGAAAAGATGGACCATCCGTACAATGGTCGGCAATTGAGAGACGAGGGCGTGTATCAGACGGAATGCCTGACACTGCCGGTACACATTGATTGCTTTTTTGGACGAGTCGAGAAGATCCTGGCGTAAACGCCATCCCAGCGCCGGGAACCGCTGGATGAAATCTTGGAAAAAGTTGGGATTCAAAGCAGAATTCTTGCGGGTCAAGAAATCGGCGAGGGATTCCCGGTACGCATCAAGTACCTGCTCTACGCCCTGTTGAGCAACCAAGATCTTGGCTAGATATAGACTGCAAAAGCTCAGAGTGGCTAACGGATCTGACGAACGTGCTTTGCGCGCGCGTGTGTGTAGCGATTGAACAGTGGATGCAACTTGAGCCACAGGGGCAGTAGGTACGTCTTTAGCTTTTGCTATGCGGGATCGGAGAATGCCCCGAGTTTTGTCAGAGAGCTGCCTCTCATCGGTGCCGGAGGCACCGATCAATTCGACCAGAGGCAGGATGAGATTGATCACAAGGGGATTTGAAGGCTGCTTCTTGAAAAACAGATCAACAAGGTCGAGCACCCTGTTTTTGAAATGGGTGGCTTCACGTTGTGCATCGACATCTTGTATTAAAGTTAGAGTTGTTCTGGGTATGAGATAGTTATGACTAACCTTTGGACGACTTCCCGACTTGCATTTGGGTCTTGAAGACCTCCGCAAGCTGCCCATCTAGTGCCAGCATCTGATCATCGTCCATCATTATCTCCTCATCATCTGTATCGCCAGTCACAGGTTCCACGCCGTTCATTTTTAGAGCTTCCAGAATTTTGCTCCGAAGCTCGTCGTCCACGTCCTCGTCAGCGTCATCATCGCTTGCTTCATCATCATTCTCTTGCTCGCTGGCGGATTCGCTCTGATCTTCATCGCCTTCATCTTCGGACATGTCTTCGTCTCCACTTGCATCTTCTGAATCCCCGGCACTGAGGTCTCGAGTTTCGAGTTGCTGTACAAGCGGATCATATCAGAAGGGGGTTTCCATTATTATCAAAGAGACTTACGGTAAGAATAAGGTCGATGGAGCTCTCTTTTACTGAAGGCGTCAAAAATGCAAAGGCCTGGGTCGCAATAGTTCGCATGTATACCGTAGGCTTTTCTAATAGACCGATGATTATGTCTATTAAGCCATCAATAGGATCCAGAACTTCTTCGTTATCGTCATCAACTTTGGCAGCCTTCTTCTTGCCTTTCTTGCCGGCCTTGTTGGGGGGAAACAAGCGTTGCACAAAGTCGATGCACGTCTAAGCCGGCACAGTAAGCCCCAGAAAAGCGCGCATGAGCCAGATCGCTTACCGCTAGAGTTTCCGCTGCCGTATCATCTTCTTCACTGGTGCAATATTCATGAACCACTAGCCCTGAAAGTAACAGCTGGCACCCTTGCGCGGCATCACTTCCGGAGGTGACCTAAGTCCTTAAGGTCAACATATAATTGCCTCGGTACAAGTAAGGTTTACCTTTCTTAGATGGGCATCTAACTCTTTGATTCTCGCTCGAAGAGTCTGGATCTCTTTGTCGGGTTCCAAAAGATACGTCACGTTCTTTTCTTTCTCTAGCGCTCCAATGGTTGTGACAGTTTTGTGTATCCAGTAGTCTCCATCGGCAGCTGTGGCTGAAGATTTTAGAGTTTTTGTTCCGTCCTCTAGAGCACGATAGGTAGTAGTGAGTGGGGGAAATCATAGATCGGTTTTCATAGTGCTTACCATTTGTTATTGTGACGGTCTGATTCGTGAGGTCGGAAAGACAGCTCAAGAGTCGCGTGCGACTGTGCAGCCTGAGAGCATCAGATAGCGGTGGCTTGAGGATACAGTCCGTCTACGGGAGATAAATATAGGGAATTTAAACGTGAGACGGAGAAACATACGCCACGATACGAAATCTGCGTAGCAGGTTTCTGTACAATGAAGAACCCGTTGACCACAAACCACTCCAAGATCTGTCGAATCCAGTCATCTCGCTTAGGTATGGAGCTATTTTTTATCAGTGCTACAAGTTGATCCATAGCCCAAGATCTACGTGCATTGAGACCTTCAACGTCATCCCTTTTGATTTATTTAGTAAGGAAGACTGAATGGATTGTAGAGGAAACACATACTTGTCTACACTTTCATTACCATTGAATTGGGAAATCAGATGGTCCACATAGTGAGTAATGCCATCTGCATTCATCGAAGAAAGGATCGATTCAACGGTTTTCGTCTTCGTCAACTGATCAAATTGTCGACTACCATTGACGCCAGTGAGTTGAACAATCAGTCCCATGCCCAGTTGTGGCCTCTCTTTCACGAAATTGGACACCTCGATAGCCTATCTAGATATCAGACATGCACTAGACGCGGGAAAGAATGACCGACAGTTTGTTTGGCGGCCTTGTGCAGATATCTATCTGATTTCGATGAGTGGTTGATCCAAGTTCGCATGAAATTTTTCGTAAAGATCATAGGAATATCATCGGCCGGTACTCGTGGCAAAGCCTTTTGAAAAATTTGAAAGCCCCAGTATTTCCGTTCGGGAGAGGACGTGGATGAAAACAGAGATTCTACAGAGCCCTTCAGCGATGACGAATCAGTACAGATAAATGAGGCATACCGTCAACAACTATTCTAAAAAATTCCGGAAAAGTCCCCTTCGTCTGCTGATTGGAGCCTGAACTGGGAAGCAGATAATCGAATATTATATCCCAAACAAAGTTTAACTCGGGTTTCCACGAGCTCCCGGAAGATTTGGAGTTACTTTCTTCATCGTCAATGTCCTTGTAAGATACCCTCAGAAGACTGTCGAAGTAGAAGAGGTGGAAACAAACCTTGAGAATCTGTCCGAGAATATGGTAATTTCCAGTGCTGAGCAAGTCAGTATTTTTGAACATCGGAGAGGTGTATTTTCGCCAGTCGTGATCGGGGCACAGATGTTGGAGTTTTAGCGTCAGTGCTACCTTTTCGGGTGTCCACTGCGAGTTATTGCCCAAAGTTGTCTCGATGGAATATCCAAGACCCTCCTGCTTCCAAGCAACACCCGACGAGTTGAGGGCTTCTAATGCCAGAAGGATCGTCCACCAGGCACTTTCTCGTAGCCAGCTTTTCTTCTCTCCAAGCGCTACCAATTCGGATACGATGTCCTTGAAGCTCTGTAGGGACGATGCAGAGGTAGAAGAAGATGCAGATTCCGGCAAGGGATCCGTCCGAATGAATAAGCCTGACTGAATGACTGCGGTGATTCCAAAAAGACGAGCGAAGAGGACGTCTCTCTCTTCCTGTCCAGTCATAGACTTTTGAGTTTTCGTAGCATCCATGATCAGATATAGTATTTGTGCACACGTGAACGTCAGAATTCTGGACAGAAGCTGTTACAGAACGTGCATTAAAAAAAGCAATCAAAACAAAACGACTCGTGTACTTACTTCCGTCAATGCAACAGAAAACCCTAATCTGCTGCTCTCTCTCGGACTTGCTAGTCCACGAATGAGACGTCGGACGGAATATGACACATCATGCGCATTGTACTTGTCCAAAGGGTCGATTTTGTCGTCCCCTTGGCTTTCGTCCTCGGAAGTATCTGAAGAATCCTTAGCAAACTGTGCTTGGAACTGTTCTAGTGACGAAATGAGCTTGACAGAGGCATCGATACGCTCTTTCTTGGATGAAGAAGAGAGATTCCAAAAGAGCGGGAGAGTCGTAGACATTTACGACGAGTCTAAAAATACCAGTCAAAAATTTGGAAGGACTGTTTGGATGTGTGGATGCGTCCGGTCCGAACCGGTCCGTGGATGACTTATGATTTTTCGACAATTGGCCAGGACTCGAAAAACTGATTTATGTAAACAATAACGTTCAGAAATCTTCAGGCGGACATCGGGAGCGTCGTCCCGATTGATCGCAGTTCAGAATACACGCGGGAAACCGAAAAATTCAGGACGATCCGAGTATAGTGCCGAAACTATAGTCACGTGATGCCGACGCCGTCGGGATTACTTTATATGGGTAGCGCGCCCTAGGCGGCGTCACGTGACTATAGTTTCGGCACTATACTCGGATCGTCCTGAATTTTTCGGTTCCCCGTGTGATACCAGCTCTCAAAGTTAACTCGAGAGACGTTGTTTATTTAAATGCTCATTACAGTTGACCTTACTGTCAAAATAAATCTACCAGCATACAGACAAATACATGGAACCACGATAGACAGAAAAGTGTGCAAAGATTAACGGTCTATAACCTCGTAACGGCTAATCAAGATGCATCCAATGACCCTTCATACCAAGTCGACACTTTTCGCAATCTGAGCGTGGACCCATAGTAACTCGTTGCTTTTTGGAGGGAGACAGAGTGCTTGATCTCGATCCTGTAGAGTCCATGGAGATATTCATAGGCGTAAGGCTGTCTGAGACTGGCGTGCGAGGCCTTGTCATATTAACAATACCGCCGTCGACTCTTATTTTCTCGGGGGTGGGTGGTGTGATGTCGATTGAGGGAAGACGAGGCGGAAAGGAGCCCTGAGCATGATTCGCTAGTTGTTGCGGTGCGTTGGCGTCGGTGATTGATGGTGATATATTCTGGGGCGACTGGCGATGCGTTGTGAAGGCGTCGTGCGTATGAGATGTGCTAGGAAACGTCGTTTGAAGAGGCAGTAGTACAGGTCTTCTTGGGCCCTGGAGAACAGCAGGAGGTTCTTCATCCAAGTCCTACGACCGCTGTTAGATTCCTGCAAGAAAAAGACCAAATTATCACACACCATGGTATCCTCGGAGTTACTCTCCGAATCTGGCACATATTCTCCTGGTGTTCCGATGCTCAAGCCGCCCGTCTGCTGTACCCAATCTTCAGAAGAGTACCGACTGCTGCTGCCACTGGCAGGGAGTGAATTCGAAAATAGGGACGGAAGTGCCTCTCCCAAAGCAGGAGTCAGGCGTTTCTGCGAGAAACGGATGTAAGGATGTTGCGAGCACAAGTTTCGTTGAAAGACCCACAATAGGACGACTGGAAGGACTGTCTTCATCAGTGGGACGGGGACGCTTGGAGGATGGATTGAACTTGGACATAGAGTGGAAGGCACAGGTCGGTGAAAGCATATCAACCTCCATTTGAACCATTTTGACACCAAGGCTAGTGTCGGAGCGAGAAAAACGCAGAGTTATGTCATACAGCTAGTTGAGAAACAAGCCTTGCCACTCAGTCACTGCAAGTTCGCGTCACAGGGATCACATGTCGATCCGTTCCACGCGACGCGACGCGTTGACAAGTGAAAGCAACATTCAAAGCATTTGATATCTCTAATCTAGATATTTTCTACATTTTCTAACTGTAGTAAATCAAATTCGTGTAATCACCTCATTCATCCTTGCAAGTTGAGCGGGGTCCGGGGTAGCCTGGGTTCACCCTCAGCGTAAGGCTCTCCTGTCTCGGCACGAGCAAGGTCATTCAACCAAGCGCCCTTGGGTTGGATCTTGACCCCACGAGAGTACATGACAGCAAGATACAGCCAGGCCAGGGCATTACCCACGGTGCCGACCTCGTCGGAGACATGTGTCTTCGCATACTTGCTCATAGTTCTGTGTAGATCGACATCGGTGAAGAGGTCAAAGAGATGCTGGGCAACAGCAGTATTATCACCAGGCTTGGTCAGATAGCCTGACTTGCCATGCTCCACTTGAAGAGGGATACCACCCGTAAGGGAGGCAACGATCGGAATTCCAGCGTGGATGGCCTCGGAGACCTTAACCTCAAAGCCTTCGCGGGTCGAGAGTTGCAGCGCAATCTTGGCGTTAGACATGAGGGCATTCAACACTATCCCAACTTTAGCATACCCCCGAATGTGATGAGGACATGAACTTACATTGGTCACTGGGGGGAAGCCTCATGACGACGAAGTCCTTCGCATACTCCCTGTACGCATCGGAATAGATCAACTGCATGACTTGATCGTATATGATACTCGCGTCGGGATCATCGACAGCGCCTGGAAACAAACGTGAACATTACGGCACGCACAAAGACGCAATCAGCATACCATGACCACAGATCAACATTTGCGGATGTTCGTCTTCCTCAAGGTCGGGGCACTTGGCCTTGAGGAGACGTCGGAGTTTGACATATGAATCGATCACGTTAGGAATACCCTTCGCGGGGTCGAACCGTGCAATTTGGATGATGTAGCTACGGTGGGGCCATTGGAGTTCGTGCATCTTGTCCTTGACACACAAGCTGCGGAATTCTCCCATGTAAAATGCGGAATCCCAAGCGCCAAGGTCCTTGTTCAGACCATCGAGCCTGGAAAACATCAATCAATATGCAATTTTAGTCTGGGGTCAAAAGTCGCATACCAGTCAGTCGCAGCACCAAGCAACGCCAACTTTTCGATGGGAACGTCCGAAGGAACGAATTTGTTCACCGGGTGACCTTGATTGATGTCGTCAGTACAACCTAGGAAATGCTTCCCATCTATTGTGACTTACTGATGAACAAGTCGGCAAGCTGAATGTTGTTCCACAAATATTTCCACACCTCCTCTTGCGGTGAACCGCCGACATGGACGAGATCGCTACGGATCTCAATGTGGGAACGATAGACAATGGGTAACTCGGGGCGGATTTTCTTGATTAGAGGAATAAGACCAGGCATCTGAGGATCATCTGTGGACCGGTAAGAAGGCTAAGTGCGATATGGAGAAACAATATTCTTGCCTATGAAAGCGACATCAACACCACCAGGAGCCAAGGGACCTCCTTCGGCCGTCCAACGGAGACCATTCTTCAAAATCCAAGCATCAAAGCCTTCTTTCGCGTCGTTAGTCAGGCGAAGATCTGACGCAGCGACACCTTGGAGGATGTTGTGGTTGTTCTTGGTAGTTCTGAATACTTGGGGGGACGGATTGGGAACGTACCTTGCACGCGGTTTAGTACGGTGAATACTCTTACCGGAAGTCAATAAAAGGGACGTACCACGCAACGTCAACATCAAGCGCGGTCAAGAACCTAATCAAGGCGTGTCTCATCTGCATAAAAAGTCAGGTGCAGTGACTAAATTACTAGAGCGATATTCTCACCAGGGCTACACCACCTAGAATAATTTGCCATGATAGGTTTAGATCACACATGTCACTTTTGTGGGGTAAGAACTAACCTCCTTGTGGGGTCGAAGAGAAGAATCCAATCTTGACTTGCTTTTCGCGTAATTCATCGGCAAGCTTGACGACGGCGTTCCATGTGCTTAAAGTCGTGATCAGTAAGTGACCATGCCACGACGTACGGCAAAACGACATACCCAGGTCCCACGGTCTTCTTATACTCATCGAGATCATCCAGCAAGTGAATCTTGCCAGCGGCATCGACGGTAACTTGGTTCCGAGCACCTATACTGAGGCGAGGGTTGTTTCCGGGACCAAAGTACATGATACATTTCCGTGCCGCGGAGTCGGCTTGCTCATCGAGGGTGCGTAGGATAGGGAGCCGACCCGTGACACCGACCTGGAGATGCGGATCCGCAGCAGCTACGTGAGCGGATTCTACGTACACCGTTGGAGTCTCTGCTCCAGAAGGAACATAGGAACCAGTGGTGGATGAGATTCGGTGTTTGACGTTGGGGCGTGTCGCGGAGTCTGTGTGGAAAGGCTTGATATTGAAGACAATAGGAACGATGTCCACGTCAAGCCAAAGGCGTGTACACAAATTTGGAGACTGAATAGTAGAAGCGCATGTCATGATCTGGTGACTTAAGCAGGGTAAAAGTACAGCATACCTCGCGAAGGAGAGACAGAGTGACACCGGCACCAAGGAACTTGCACAGATGTTCGCTACAGAAGTTGCGAAGAGTATCCAAGACATGTTGTTCGATGGATTTAGCGTTCTTCTCGAGCTCTGTAGCAGAGTACGGGATTATAGTGGACGCGAAGTCGGTGCTGTAGACCGAGTCGTGAACAGAAACCGCAATTTCGAACTGGGTGTTGTTATTGACCGGATTGCCAGCAATACCAGCCCACATTGGCTACAGAGGTCGTCAGGATGCGAGTACGAGAGAAGAGATGATGACTGACGGTCAGACTGGAGTACGACGCCGCGACATGGGGTTTCTTGTTGGACACAGAGGAGAGGCGGCGCCTGGCGACGTCGGAAGATTTGGATTCAAACTGATGGTGGTGATGAGCTTTGGTAGACATTAGCGAAAGCGAGGCCAAGATGGGGTAGCAGGAAGAAAAGAATAGACGGCGATGAGGATTATATACGGGAAACGGACGGTCTGGTTCCCCAGAAGAAGGGAAGTGACCGGCATGGTCCAGGTTTGGATGGATCCCATGAATTGAATGTCTTGATCGTCTGGAGATGGGAGCTAGGCCACGCGCCAGTCGCCGTGTCAGCATCGTGGCCGTCTTTCCCTTCTTAGCTCCCATCCATCACCGCGACTGGACCAGGTCAGTCTCCGTCGTTACCCCCACTTGGTCTGCATGTCTCCCTGCAGCCATTGCGGTGCCAGCACCGTTTGGGACGACGATGCCAGCTCAGCAATATGCACCGTCTGCGGTACCCTCGTCGACTCGTCTCAGTCCGTTCTTTCGTCAATATCCGATTACCAGGCTTCATGGAACCCTTCTTTTCTTCCAAATTCAACCCTCAAATCTCTCCGGAATCCCAACTGGCAGCTGGCCGGGCAAGGAAAGGAAGCCAGGGACAGGCAGAATTCCGTAAGTTCTACTGCATCCCTTTCACTTTTGTTCTATCACTTCTTAATCTAAACGATGGCGTATAGGCAGCGATGCACGAGTTCATCAATTCACTGGCAAATATACTTTCCGTCCCAGCATTGGCTTCCCGGGCCACTACTCTGTTCACTCAGGCTATGGCTGCGGGGAACTTTCGGTGGGGAAGGAAAGCAAAGCTTGTAGCAGGTGCATGCCTGTCTATCGCCCTTCGCGAATCTAAGAGGCCAGATTTTCTTCGAGACATCGCCTTTATTCTGGACCAGCAGTATGCCCAATTGACACGCGCCCTGTCGTCCGTCCTGTCCTTGCTTAACGTTTCTCTCACATCAAGTGACCCCTTCTTTCACATACCAAATCTACAGTCACATCTTTCTTCCGTCATTCGCGACGAGGTAGAAGCCATTAATTTGCCTCCCTCCCTCGTCACCGTGATTAAGCCTTTAGACCAAACATCTGTTACCAAAACCTGTCGCTCTCTATCCGATCTCTTGGCCCGAATGTCGCCTTCAGACACCGTCGCAGTCACCCAAATACATGGTACAGCTTGCGCTATCTTCCTGCTTGCCCTTGAAGCTGAAGTTCGTGCGACTTTGCCAAGCCTAGGCGAACTCGGTGCATGTCTGGCTGCCAGATACTCCGTAGGCAAAGGTCTTGTCATGAACAGATACAAAGCTATCCAGGGTGATATTGCTACCATGATGGAAGGCGTTCAATGGCTTGATCAGTACCAAAAGAAGAATAACGGTCGAGCAAAAGTTTCGAAACGGTTGCTAGTGGCGCGCGGCCTGCCCGATGTACTTTCCTGGCAGGACGAAATTTGGAGGCAAAAAATAGAGGATCAGGGACGTCCTATCCTTCATCTTGATTGCGATTGTGACGAGGATGTTGATCTAAACGATCATGAAATCGACCAAGCTAATTCCGCTTCTTCCCATCCGAATTCCGTCGTGCTTTCCGCTCGTGAGTTGGACATGCGACCGCGTAAGAAGCAAAAAACACGACACGCCCTCTCCGAAGCCAGTCAATTTTTACTCGACCCTCTTTCGGGTTCACTTCCATTATCTGCTCTGTCCGTTAAACCTTCCATTACTGAATATACACGCCGAAATCTCCAGAGAAAGAACGAGTCACAAGATCTTCACACATATCTTCCTCTCACGTCATACATTCTTGCCGCTCCGCTTACAGCTCTCCAGTCGTCGAGAAAACCCACCCGTCTCCAGCTCTTGTCAGTCGCCCGCGGAGGAGCTAGTCCGTCCGAGGTCGACGACAACGAACTATTTGAGGAAGGGGAGCTAGAAGGACTCATGCGCTCAGAAGAAGAAATTCAAGACTTGATAGACATATGGGAGCGGGAGAAGTTGATGGACGTCGATTCTGACCAAGAGCGGCAAGCCCAAAAAGCAAAGGACAAAGCGAAGATTAGGAACAAGGGCGGCAACGAGAATAAGGAGAACAACCATGAGTCATTAGTAGGTTCGAAGAGGGTCAATACCGATGCGCTGGCACGATTTATGGCAGATGACTATGATGATATGCAGGATGACAGTTCGCAAGATGTCGTCAACGTTCTTGGCCTTGGATATTCGGACGATGAAGACGAAGACGAAGACGAAGATAGTCGGGACAATAGCATCAACGGAATCATGATGCAAAATGCTTATTCTGCTTTGGGTTACAAGCGCAAGCCCTCGCCAGACACTGGCCAACAACCATCGGATGGTAGCGAAGTTATCATCTTACAAGGCTGGCGACCGCCATCTCCTGATGGCCCTTCCATTCATGAAAGCCGATATGACCAGGAGTATGACTGATATATTCACTATTTTTGAAAATACCAATCTGGAAAGTCATTATTGTATATTATATCACAGGCACTTGGATTTGTACACTAGGTCGTATAATTTATTCCTCATTTGATTGTCCGGTATATATTATATGGAAATCGCATTGTATATTCTTTCATTACTGCATGCTTGAAACACGTAGAATATTACCCAGCTCACTGGTTATCGGATTTGATCCGCTGTTGGCTTGTGATGGGCAACAGGAGCCTCTTGCACGACGGTCGCCGCTCCTTCCCTCCAAACCTCTTCGAGCGGGGGAGTATGCCTCTGCACGGTTCCGTCCAACTCGTACGCCTCTTCAACTGCGACGTCGTCGTTGTACCGTCGTGTCAATCCCGGGCTACTCGTCTGTACGCCACTCTGGTCCACAGAACTGTCATAACGATGGTGTAATGGAAGGCCTTCCTCTGGTTCGCGGGGTATACGAGGAGAGTATGGGCGATGTGACAACTCAGACGCCAAACTAGGGTAGTATTGACGGTAGGAGAAATACGCTAGAACCGTGCCAAGAAGAGAACCGACGAGAACATCATGCCAATGATCTTGGCATTTGGAGTCAGAACAAAGGAATACACCGATGAGTAAGAAATACGAACGACGATAGTCCATGGTTCGTGAGATCGCCACCAGCGCAGCAGCTGCGAAAGGCGAGAACGATAACCATGCTTTACCCTATACAATAGCTAAGAAGTTGAAAAATAAAACATGACTGGTGCTTACGGTGTGACCACGTTTATCAAAAAGATGCAATTTTCCGGCAAGATAAAACGCGAGAAACCCGAGTCCGGCGAAAGACACTGAACCGAGGTGTAAGTAACGAACATGAGGAAAATGGCGGCTACCTTACAGCTCGAATGTCCGGAAGGAAAACTCCGGAATCCGTCACGCATAATAGCGTTGTCCTGCTGTTGACATATTGTGTAATTTGATAATCCAAACATAGGGTCGACTGCGCCAGCCAACGGTTGACAACGGTCAACGACATCTATGGTAAGAATGTTATTGGGTAGAAACATAAGCCAGATAGAAATTGCATACCAGGGCGTGGACGTCCGACGGTTATCTTGGTAAATTGTGTGATAGAGCCCGTCAAGGCAAGGCCAAGGATCACTAGTGAGTGATTTATTAGTCGACATGAAGGTGCCTTCATTCATAGAAAGCGTACATCCAAGCGTGCCTAGGAAGAAAAACCAAGACGTTCAACTTCTCTTGTAATCCAAGACAAGACAATTGGACGCACCATTATGCAAATCCCACCATGAACGTATCGTAAGTAGATTGACGACAGGTTGAATAAGTAACGGGGCGACAAAGCAAATGAAGTATAGGGCTATGGGCTAAACGAAACTTTTCAGATGCTGTGTGGGCATTCGACGAAAAGGAACGCACAGGAACCCTTTCCTGAAGGGCATAGCTGTTTGCATCGAAACTGTCAATGACAAAGTCGTTAGAGTTATGAGGACACCCACGTATGACGAAGACTAGATTTCGCGTTAGTTAGCAATAGCTGAAAGGCATCCTCGCTGGAAAACGTACGACGTGTCTGCCAAGGAGAACTGCCTTCGGTAACCTTCCACTGCGTCCAAAGAAAAGAATAGAGCCCTTTGAGAGATAGTAAGTTTAAGCCGCGAAAGGAATAGTGAGGACCGACGCAAGGACGATGGTCAGGATCCTGCGAGCAATTTGTGAATGAGGGATGCTCGAAGGGTAGCACAAGGCTCACCAGTCCGGTGCATAAGAGAAAATGATTTTGCGACGCCTAGCTGGCGACATTTTCGGCCTTGATTGTGCAGCACCCGTTGCTCTCGTAAAAAAAGGAGGCATGGTCGAGGCTTGTCCGTGAAGTGGATCGGGAAGACGAGCGTATGACATAGGGGAGTACTGGGGTGACTATTTTTGAGTCTGCTTACTATAGTTTGTCACCGCCACTGTGCCGAATTTATTACTAAAAATTTCAACGTACAGGTATTTCAACCTACTTGCTGTAAACACTCCACTGCCTTTATCTGCCATACTCTCGTCACTAGGGCCGCAGAATACGCAAGCCGTACAAAATCGGGACTGCCTCGACATGTTTGTGGGTAGGCACTTACCTATTACCGTAAACTCCGGATGATAAGGTCCGCTTATATTTCGCATTCTTCGTAGCGGCCCAGGTTAGGACTGATGTTTTTCACAATTGAATTCCGGGCGGTGCTCAAACTGCGCTCCATTCAAATCTGACGAGAAAAGGCCTAGCTTCATACCCCGAGGACTGTGGTCTAAATCTGGATCATGCCATTGATGAGGCTGGGACCAACCTCAGCGCTTTGATATTGAGCCATGTCATGAAAGTGCGAACGCTTGAAAAGTAATTCCAGACAATAGCTTCCAGCTCGCAAAGAGAAAAGCACTTCTATCCCATGTTCGTTCTGAACAGGCCTCGCGCCTTGAGACCATCAAGGACTGATAAGTCAACATAGAAAATCCGAAGAAAAGTGGGAAAGCTATACTTATCTACATAGCCGTCTATGGTGCGAGTCTCTCTCTAACAAATGCTCTCCATTGGAAGATAAGAGAAGGAAGCAATCGGAAATATCGGCAAGGGGTCAACATCTTCGTTCAGCAGAAAATACGGCGATCTAAATGCGTGTTAAATGCATCTCTGTACCCAACTACTTTCCATCTACTTTTAATGCCCGGCTACATGAACAGGACTTGGATGAAACGCCGTTACATCTTTTGTGAGAGAATAGCAAACATCCGTCAACTCGTGGCTGGTGGAAACCACTGTTACGAGGTCTAGCTGAGAGTCACGCAGAGCAGAAGCGCACTGACTATCGTCCAAAGACGTTCACTTCTATGGCATCGTGCAGCCTTCTAGCTAACTGATGAATTCCAGGCATAGCCAGCAGAATCCTGGATGGATCTGTATGACATCACGGCTCCAGGTTCCAAAGGCTTGACAGCACTGGCCTCGGAATCCATACAAAGAATTGAATCTATGTGATATCAGGGCCGGGGGAGGGGGCAAATATCCAGATATTCCGAGTCGTCTCTGATCTTGAACGATTCGTTTTGAATGACTCGAGGCGACCAGCGAGGGATTGTTTGATCTTTTCCCATCGAGAAACCTTCAATGTTTCCTGCCTCCGTGCCCTTCAAGAACGGCGCCAATCATTCGAACGCAATGCTCTTTGAATCTGCCCCGTATGGAAGTTAGTCACCAACTTTAAAGGATAGGTAGCACGGAGTCTTCCATGGGAACCAGGATAGGGCTCAGATGTCCTAAATTTGTTGCATCCGAAACATTGTTAAAGCATACCTAAATAGAAGGAAGGAAGGGTGAATTTCTTAGTCGTCAGTGCTCCTGAACAGAAACGTAACGACGTAGAGTAACCGTTCTCCCCACAAAATCACTCGGTTCAGAAGATGAGACTTAGATCTAAATTTGAGATAACGGCAGGTCGAAGAAGCGGAATATGCTTGGAGATAAACCACCATCTTTCTAGCTGCCATAATGCTTCGTCGTGTCAATTTTGGGGAAGTCAAATATTCAAGAGATCTATAGTATAGATGTCGTGTTACCTGGAACTCCTCGGTGATCGTGTTTTGATGCTAGAAGAATGTGGGGGGAGGGGATGGAGAGATATTAGCAAGGCCGGGCGACAGCTACCCGAGGGTCATTTACGTGTTTATTGGCAGTATTCGCGTGCATGCCTATTACACAGTATCGTTAAGCTGCCATGATTTAAGAGGAACGAGACTTAAACACAAAAACTTGCAAATCATAAGGTGAAAGGATAGAAACATGATAATAGTTTGAGGGAGTATTTGGAATGTGGTATCTTACAGCAATATTTCACGCGTGACCATATCTTCCTGTGAATAGTCCTTCCTCTATCAACTTGATTTCTGTTGGTATGGTTAGGACCAAGGTGTACTTGGGAGTGCATCAATGACTGGCACTTACGCATAGCCAAATGCTTAGAATAGAATCGGCACAACGCAAGGTTACCTGAGCATCCTTCATCAGCGCTACCTTCAAGGTGCTCAAACAGGCTCTTACCTAACACTGGCCACAAACCACGAATACCAGGCTCCCTCCATATACCATTAATTTCCCCTTCTTCGTTCATACCCCAGATAGGGCCACATCGTTGTCCAACATCGTCTCCGCAGAGACTCGCGACAGCGTTTCGAGGGTCGCCTAGTCTAAACATCCCCAATGACATAATTTCCGTTGCGGATGAGAAAGCATGCATACCCTGTTGCAAAGAGGACAACATCTGCCGTTAATTCACTTCCGTCTTCAAAGAGCAATCCAGTCTCGGTGAAATGTTCCATTTGACTGTCATTTTTGAGCTTGATCTTGCCGTCAATTATCATCTGGCTGGCACCGACATCTATATAATGAAGCATTCAGCATGGTGGAGGCGTTGGGGATGCGAAAGAAATGGTTCGCCTAAATAATACCCTCCGGCCTTGGCCCAGGCTAAGAGAAGAACACCTGCATCTTTGTATCCTAGATTGGTTCTGAAACCTCGTGCTTTGAGCCCTTCAAGAATGCCCCTAGGGCATATGTGAGTAGAGAAAAATCGAAGGATTGAAAAGTCATACTTGTCCAGCTCTATTATTTTGAGCATTTGTCTGAAGCCGATCCCCTCCATGAGAAGGTTGGGAAAGGACGCGTTGACTATGTCGGCAACATCTGTAGGAGGTCCATTTTCTTCGTAAAGCCCTGTAAATCAATCAATCTTAGCCGACAATGTGTGATAGCTTTGTTTCTACTTACCCTCCATCATCGTTTTAATGCCGTGCTTTGTAGACATTACACAAGTGGAGCTTCTCTGGAACATCGTCACATCTAATGAGGATTGAACTGACGGCCGTTAGATTGAGGGAATGACAAACGCATACCGACGCCATGGTTGTAATAGTCGACGCAGATATCATGGGCTGTACCATGTGATCAATGACTATCAATGAAGGCTTCCGGTCGAACCTACCAGAGGTACACGAGCCAATAACAACAACTTTCTTGCCAATATGATCCTCTGCCTTTCCGTGCTCGAGAGAATGCAAGACTTGGCCTCTAAATTTATCCTAGAGAGGTGTAAACGAATGTAGTATGTGCATATATTGGACGAACCATGCCAGGGTAGTGGGGTACATTCACGGTACCACCTGCAAAACCAGTGGCCAAAACGACATGGTTGACTTTGAAGACACGCTCCTCTCCGCTATTGCGTTGAACTTTGACGGTCCATTTGTTATCAGTATCCGGAACCGCGCTGACTACTGATGAAGATGTCCAAATATTCACTTCCATAGCATCAGCGTAGCCTTCTAACCAGTTGGCGAGCTAACCATGACCATCAACATGGTTGAGACCGTACAAATTTGGAATGTATTACCTTTTTTGCAGGCGTGTATACAGGCCAAGTGCTTGGGAATCTAGCATACTTTTGTCGAAGACATGTATATCAACCATCTTCACGGGACTCACGGAATGAAAGGCAGGTGATCATACCCTATGGTGAGATGGGATAGTAAGCATAAATATAGTAGGTTAAAGGAACGAATACATACAAACCGGATCATGCAGGCATAATGCCTCGTAACGGGTCCTCCAGTTATCACCGATCCGGGGATGTTTCTCGACTACGAGACAGGAAATTCCCAGAGCTTTCAACCGAACGGCAGTCACCAAACCGCTCTGCCCACCGCCCACAATCAACACTGTCGGATCTGAGTCCTCGAACGCAGCCTCGCGTCTTCGCTCCTCTGCCCACAGACCATGGTTCGGTTCTGGATCGCGCAGAGGACCTGTATTTTCTGGGAATCCTTTCAAACTTTCAAGGTTTGTAAGGATGCAGTGGCTCTTCCAACTTCCATTGGCCTGAGGAACCAAACGCACAACACCCGATGCATTACCTGTATCGCCCTCGAAGTCAAATAAGAACTGGATCCACGCAACATCAGGGTAGGGATATTGAAGACCGAGATATTCGTCCCTTATTTTGAACGACTGAAGTTTAGACTGTTGTAGTCTATCGGCGAGAAATTGTTTGATGTTATGAACACCCGAGAATGTGCGGAAATCCCAGGTGAGAACAAGGAGGTCTCTCCAGTATGCATCGTCCGTGAGCAGGCTTAGCAACCCATCGATATTTCCTGCCTCCGCATGTTGTGAGAACGATGCAAACCAGCCATATGCAATGCTCTTTGCATCAAGATTAGAAGGTAAACTTTTGACGCCTAGTTTTGGGAGGGTGGGTAGGATGGAGCTCATGATGATGGGGACTGGGTGTTGTCTTTCTAGCCTGTCACTAATGGAGGTGGGAGTGGGTGGTGGGGGCAGCTCGGCTCTCAACCAATCCGTCCGTCAAGTGCGCCATGCATTGCTTCCTCGGTCGCTTTCGGCCGTAAGGATAGCGAATCCCTTTACTTACTTATCTCCGGAGGCATGACCTTCTAACGATGATTTCGCAGATTTACTGCCATTCGCAACAGCGTTGATCATAAGACTACAAGATAGGAAAAGCAATGTTAACGTACATGGAAAGTATTGGTTCGCCCTCTGAGTTCAACCAGAAGGCGGGCACAAACGCACCCGAGAGATCCAAGCAGACTAGGTCTGAGAGACGGATAAATAAGGTTCGACAAGAGACTTTGGTGAATGTAGTATTATTGCCGCGGAAAGCATATCCGATAGGAAAATCGGTACATATCCTGCTCCCTAACAAGGCTTGAATTGTCCACATTCCACTCAGAACGACGAATGTCGAAACACACTGATTGGCGCGAATGATGACGAGGATAGGGTCGCCGGCCCGGCCGCCTGACGCGTCGTTGCTCTCTCTTCCCAACATCATGGCTGATTTACCCCCAGACTTCCGGTGGCTTCCAGGTACCTTGCCTGCAAAATATTCTCGGACCCTTCTCTCACTTTTTTCTTTAGAGTACGATGATATTCTACAAGCAATTTCCTCCACTGACATTGTACAGTGCGTACCATTTCTCGTGGTTGTCTGACTGGGGCTCACATGTGACAGGACCGAGTGGTCGAAACTGCGAGATATTATCAAGTTCAAAATCAAAGAGGTGCTTCCAGATATTCCCCATGGCCCCTACATGCTAATGCCAGCCATTTAGAACACCGATCTCTTTCTTTCGCAAGCAAAACCGCCACCTCCTCCAGCGGCATCTCCACCTTTGACTTTGTCGAATGGTGGCCTGAAGTTACCACCATTTCCACCGCGCCAGCTGAACATTCTTATTCCTGTACAAGCACCTGTCAACTACATGAACAAGGAACAAGCTGAACAGATGCGGCAATACATCTACGCCGAACTAGACGAGATAGACGAGTGCGCTTTCTATTTTACCACTTAGTGTAGCATTCCAATATTTCACAGGAATTCGCCATTCACTATACAACGAGTCTGCGAACTCTGTCTTAATCCAATGCGGCATTACAAGTCAGTCGGCAAGTATCTACGCGCCATGGAGAAATCACTTCTCGTTACCTCGACATGGGACAGTTTTCCCAAATCTTCGGGCGATGAAATTGACACCAAGATACCGCTCAACGTTGTCGGAGTACCATCAGGGACATCCTCGGTTCCAGCGACGCCGCTGTTTTCGCCTATCCCATTCTTGCATAGTGATGCTCGACGATCAAAATCTCACAGTCCGCCCCCCTCACCACTGGCGCTTGGTGCAGCCGCTGCTGGACAGGCGGAAATGCTGGCACCCAAGGCCCTCGGGCTAGTTGACGAATTGGATGATCCAAGTCCCGGCCATATGAGCGACCACCCTACCGCCATATCGTCAGTGACATCTGTCGCAGAGAACGACAATCAGCCATTCATTCAAAGCCTGGACCAGAGATTTGTTAAAGCGGAGGCCACACCAGATGCACAGTCGGAGGACCATACGATGGTAGTAGACACGGAATCAGAGAGTAAGGAAAACGTTGGATAAGTGCAGTATACATATGAGCGGGTATAATCAGACCAAATCTCTCTTGATTTTCTCCAGCATCGCATTCATACGCAGCTTCATGTTTGGCTGGCCTTTGCCTGTGTCTCCATTCCTATCACGATCCCCTTTGAAAGTCTGTCCCCGTGCACTGCTGCTCTTTCTCTTGTTGAATGGATCGGCTTTATAGCTATGTAAGGACGACTTGGAGTATGCATTCCGCTTCATTTCACGGACGGATATTGGAGGCTGTGAGGATGTCGTTTGTTCGGGAACAGTGCTTTTTTGAGCGATAGGTTTTGTACGTGGAGGAGGTACGGGAGAGGGTTGTCGGTATTCCGTTGAATCCTCTTGAGTATGGCTAGGTGCATTACTGTCCGAATCAACATCCTGCATATCCTTATCGTCTCCTGCACTGGCTGTGGCCATCTTGCGTTTTTCCGCCTTCCATTTACTTTTTATTTTGGCCTTGACGACCCAATCTTGCTTGAGTTTCTTTGCTGTAAAGACTCTTAAATGACGACGAGATATAATATGATTGATTGTATTTACCTCTTGCTGCAGGGTGATGCGGGAATGTGGGCGGACGTTTTCTTTTTAGTGAGCCTTCGGCCATGACGGGAGTAAACAAGAATGCTGACTAATACATAGCCTTGAGGCTCTGCAAGGGTTGGTGACTCTTAATCTCTTACTTCTTAATCCCACCCTACTCAGTCTTCTCTTTGTATTTCTTCTGACCGTCGCATGAGCGTGCAGAACTTAAACACTTTCGGTCAGTATTTTCTCTTTCTTGGCCACCATTGACTCACTGCGGCTTCTAGATCCCTTCGCTGACGAGGGTGACCCCCTTGGAGACAACCAAGACGTCGGATCTCAGGCAGATTACATCCACATTCGTATTCAGCAGAGAAATGGACGGAAGACACTGACCACTTTGCAAGGCCTGCCTAAGCGTGAGTCGTTTATCGAATCCACCATCATCACCTCTAATCGGTTTTGATCACTACAGAATACGACTCGAAGAAGCTTCTCAAAGCCTTCAAGAAGGTGATTGACGATGTCCAACTCGACTCATACCTTTTCTCGACCAGTTGTTGACATTCATTCCAGGAGTTTGCTTGCAACGGTACCCTCGTCGAAGACGAAAAGATGGGCCAAGTCATTCAGCTGCAAGGTGATCAGCGTGCCAAGATTTCTAACTTCCTCATCGAGAATGGTATCGAGAAGTCTACCATCAAGGTGCACGGATTCTGAGCACCCTACACTAAACTTAACTTGTTAGAGTACTCATTGTTGTCTTTGCTTTGGCCTGGTTGAAAGCGTTTTTCTTATCGTTCTGCGTTATAATGTTTTCATGATCATCCACTTCAATATATGTACCATTGTGTATTTTGAATTGTATTCATCAGATTCCAGGTACTGCGACAGTAGCGGGCGGCGTAGCAATTCAGCTCGGTAGAAACAAAAGAAACACTCGCCAAAAGAAGAGCTGACAGCCATGGCTATTTGATCTTGTCCAACGGCCTGCATTTGAGTCATGTCAGCAGAAAACACGCGAAGATAGAGAAGCCAACCTGTTGAATCCGCCACGTCTAGAGAGAGAAAAATAAGTCAGGTCTTATCGTAGAGACACAACAGATCCTTCACCTGTTCATATATTGTCGCCATGTCCTAGTCTTTTTGACGTTTGCAGCACCTTCCTGGTTACCATCGACATGCTTTCCCTGTTGAGATATCAGAAGACGATGCCTCAACTCCTAGATGACAACAATTACCTTGGTCGAGCCAAATCCACCAAGGCCCATCATGGCCGTCATGGCATCCTCGTCTGGGTCGCCAATGGCTTCGTCTTGAACGTCATCAGGAGCATCGGGATCTAGATTCGGTCTGGTGGAACGAGGAATACGAGCTTCTACTTGGAATGGTAAACGGTAAGTACCTCGTAGCGCCATAGGAATGACTTGCCTGTATCATTTGAAACGACATCCTTCTGCACTGGTTCCTTTGGCTTATCTGAACGACGTGAATCATCGTGCTTGGAGGATTCACCACGACCTTTCGCATCATCCCGGTCGCGTGGCCCATCTCTCGGTCTGTGGTCTCTATCCCTGTCTCCTCGTTCTCTATCCCTTCGAGTGTCCTCCCTATCACGTCCATAGTCTCGATAATCTAGAGGAACTTGATCAGAAATGTTCTTATGAGAACCAAGAAGAAGGCATAGTCACCGTTTCTTGGCCGTCGGTCCCTATCTCGTCGAGGACTTCGTGATCTCTCCCGGTCGCGACGAGGGCTGGGGGAACGTCGTCGACCTCCACGGTCGCTACGTGAGTGGCGGTCTTTGTCCCTTGAATCACGCTCCCAGCTTCGATCCCGACGACGGTAATCACCTCTTGAGGACATTTTTAACAAGACGTGGATTGAGTCGAAAGAATCAGCCGTGTCACATATGTCACACTCCAGGCAGCAATATAGCCGGCGGCCACCAAGTTTTTCAACGTCTACTTTACAAGGGCATCCATGAGTCAAGTGGCTCGACAAGCTGCGGATGGCACGATAGCTCTTCATATTGCTACACATCAATCTAATTTATTGCATTTTCTAGCTTTACTCCATGCAAAACATATAGGTCTCTTCGGTGTACCTTCCACTGTAACAACTGGTGATATACGAAGGCTAATAACGAGAACCGGAGTCCAAGGGGTCTCAAATGGTGCCTATCCTTGCCTTCTCTCATATTGCAATTTCTCATTCTTAGTAGTTTCCATCCAATATACGCATAGGTACCGGCGTACAGGAAACGTCTACCTAACACTGTCGCTCCCAAATTTCCTGCGCGACAACCTACGAGTCCTGGAGGACGCGACAATATCTGGAATAACTATAAAAGCAGAAGCATCTCTGTCAATACCTGATAAAGATTACCGCTATGGTGATGGGATGGGCACAACAGTGGTTGTGCAGGGTCCACCCGGGAAGGCTGATGTGCATGCGTTTCGAGGAATGCTACGAGGTTACACCTTAGACCCTGGTCCCGAACCTATCACCCAAATACCACTGTAAGTCGAACTAGTCGTGAGATTGTATGTATTCTCATTACGACCTAGGCCCAAGGGAGGTTTCTCAAGAGTATCGCGTTTTCTTGTGCGTTTTGCCTCAGCTTCGGATGCGCATCGTTGTGTCCGGGACATTCAAGGGGTAATAACAGAGAACCCCACTGACCCGACGATCCAGAGAGCACCATACCGAGCCCATGTTGTATATTAATACTGGATACAATAAACTCCCATTACATTCGCTCTGCCTCGAGGTCTTCCAACCGAGAGCGCTGACCCTGCCAGTAGTCATAAGAAAGATGTAGCAGAAGTAGGCAGCGCGACACTCACTGTCCTTGCGTTGTCTTCTTCGTCGTCGGGGGACCTGCCTCGTTTGAGTCTCCCTTCAACTGGCTCCGTTTCCTTCCAATCACCACCTCCACCAGCAACCGCACCGGGACCATCCTGGGCATCAGCATATCTCTCCTCAACCTGCCTTCTCCGTTCAATCTCCAGTCGTTGAGCCTGTGCTCCCCATCCTCCTCGACCTGGATCATAGTCTTGCCTATGTTCATCTCTTACCTGCCCACCGCTTTTACCCCTTCCGAATTGTCGCCCTTCTTTATATCCCAGGTCCAGGTCACACCTAATGATGCGCTCATCTAGCTTGGTACCACTGACGTATCGCATACTAGCCAGAGCCTCCGCATGGGTATAATATTCGACGAAGCAGAATCCACATGGTGTCCTGCGAAACCATCAGTCAGTATTCTACTTGCTGCCGTGGGGGACATACCTCGTATTACGATCAAGACCCATAATGATCCTCTTTATCCCGCCGCCATCCTCTGGACTGGCGCACTTGGTAAATAGCTCGTATATTTGTTCTTCGGTCGTGTAGAAACTCAAGTTACCTATCTGTTGTAATTGGTAAAGCCAGAACAAGACAGGATGGATATTTTGCGTACGTAGAGTGTAGTTGACTTTGCAAGCAAGTCGTTTTGCTTTTGACGATCCACCCGTGTTTGTGAGTCCTTGTAATTTGAAGGTTGGTCTAATGGCTGTACTACATGGGCCATTGTGGACGAAAGTTGTGAGTAGGTTGCAGCTCAAGCATTATTTTCACATTTGATAGATAAATAAGTAAATAAATAAACAATTACGCGTCAGACGCGGCCGCGTCACCTGTACTTTTCCTTCATCCTCGTTCGCCATCATGGATGAAATCGGTATTGAGCTCCAGAAACATGTACATATCTTCTTCGCCTTTGTATCATAAAGCTGACGACGCTCTCCAGGAACCCACTTTCGATTCAGTCGTGACCGAGAAAACGGCTCTGTACCAAGAATTGCAAGAAGAGGACCTATACACAAAGTACAAAAAACTGTCTCGACATTTGGAACTTTTGGAGATACAGGAGAGTTACATCAAAGATGAACAGGCCAATCTGAAGCGGGAGCTTATCCGTGCCCAAGAAGAGGTCAAACGTATACAATCTGTTCCCCTCGTCATCGGCCAGTTCCTTGAACCCATCGACCAACACACAGGCATCGTAGGCTCAACAACGGGCTCAAATTATGTCGTTCGCATTCTCTCGACTCTCGACAGGGAACTGTTGAAGCCATCATCATCTGTCGCCCTCCACCGCCATTCCAACGCCCTTGTCGACATCCTTCCTCCAGAAGCCGACTCTTCAATATCAATGCTGGGCAAGGAGGAGAAACCAGATATTTCGTATCAAGACGTCGGTGGAATGGACGCACAGAAGCAGGAGATCAGAGAGGCAGTGGAATTACCATTGACACACTTCGACCTTTACAAGAAGATCGGTATCGACCCACCTCGAGGTGTTCTTCTCTACGGTCCTCCCGGTGCGCTGAATAGTTTCCCGAAGGTGACCGCTTCTTTTGATACCATTATTCCTAGGTACCGGGAAAACGATGCTAGTCAAAGCCGTCGCACACCATACTACAGCATCTTTCATCCGAGTGGTAGGGAGCGAGTTTGTGCAAAAATATCTGGGTGAAGGTCCTCGAATGGTTCGCGACGTCTTCCGTCTCGCTCGCGAGAACTCTCCAGCTATCATCTTCATCGACGAAATTGACGCCATCGCTACAAAGCGGTTTGATGCGCAGACTGGTGCAGATCGTGAAGTGCAGCGTATCCTATTGGAGCTTCTGAACCAGATGGATGGCTTCGACCAGGGGAGCAACGTTAAGGTATTTATGCATTGAGATGCACCATTGCGACCGCTTGACATTTTGTTCGTCAGGTTATTATGGCCACCAACCGTGCAGATACTTTGGATCCTGCCCTATTGCGACCAGGCCGGCTGGACCGTAAGATAGAGTTCCCCCTACCGTCGAGGCGGGAAAAGCGTCTCATCTTCCAGACTGTCACCAGCAAGATGAACCTCGGTCCAGATGTTGACTTGGAAGACTGTCCGTATTGGCACCATTCTCTCCTCGGGATCGTTGCTCATACGCTTTAATAGACGTTTCTCGCCCAGACCGGATTTCCTCCGCTGAGATATCATCAATCGTGCAAGCTGCAGGTTTACAAGGTATAGCGCTTTCTCTTCCTTTAAGAATCCCGCTGACGACCTGCTTTTAGCTGTACGGAAGAATCGTTATGTCATTCTGCCCATTGATTTCGAGGAAGCATGGAAGGTGTGTTCGCCTTTCACAATGCATTACGACCTAATAATCATTCTCCATTTAATAGCAAACTGTCAAGAGATCCGACGAAACGCATGAATTCTGTAAGTTACCTATCCCAATTGACTTTCTCATACTGACCAACAAATAGACCGGTGATGCGTGTTACTTCGATCCATTAGCCAGTGTTGTTTTTTATGAACAAAGCTTCACGCATTTTTCTATCCGCGCTTACGCCTCGTGAATATCTTCAACATCCTATGAAATGCTGAGTTTCACATCTCACTGCCGCTCTACTCAACTCGTCTCTTCGTTTACGTGCCAATTGCTGCGCAGTTTACTGCCTTTGGCAGACGCACACAAGTGCAAACCATGATTGGCCTTTCAAGGAGCATAATAGCTTTGGCCATAAGTTCATGCGCCCTATGTGACTGTCGACCCCATTTTGCCACTTCACGTTAGTATACCTTAAGGCTGGCCGTACGTCGAAACTCCGCAAACAAGAAGAATTATAGCGTAACCGTTCGCTCGTCGGACTGAGAAGATTCTTCCTGTATATTGTATCTGCTTCGTTTTCGATGTGTTATTGACGTTCTTCATCTATCAGGTTAATTTTACAACCTGGACTGCTAGTCTGTGCTGACACCTTCCCCTCTGATTGGCATCCGTACACGCATATATTGTTAAGTCATCGCCGCCACCGCGTCCAGCTCACCACCGTTACCTTCTGATGAACCTTATCTATGTGACGCTTCTGCTAACGCAAAGACGGATTCTTTCGAAGACAGGAATGAGCCAGAATTATAGAAATGTCCAAAGCTTTTCGCAAAAGCCGTAATATTCCAATCATAGTTTTGAATAACTCCAATATTGTCAAACTACATTCCGATGAACGTGTGTGCAGCTTGCAACCAAAATACATCGGTATCATCTCGGTAATAAATTTCTGCTCCTCCGCGCCTTTGAGTCGCGGACATCAGCGAGGTCCTCATCTACTACTTCTTGGCCGGTTGACCGAGTTCACTAGCTCGTTCGGTTGCTATTTGGATCCCTCTTGCTATCGTTGAACGGACTCTCCCATCTTCCAATGCCAGCAGACCGGCAATGGTGCATCCACCTGGAGCTGTTGGTTGAAGATTCAGAACTGGTCGCATGGAAGCTGACAAGACGTATTGCTCACTCGTAACTGAATCTTTGATCTGTGCAGGATGGGCTCCAGCCTGTAGCACCATGCGGGCCGCGCCTTGCAGTGCTAATACCGCGTCAGTTTCAGATGACAGGAATCCCGACCGCTAAAACCTACTTTGTGCGGCCAGTTCTAATGCCTCCGCCCTAGGAAGTCCCATCATAACCCCTCCGTCCGCCATAGCCTCAAGAAAAATGCATGCAAATGCAGGTCCGGAACCGGACAGTGCTGTACACGCATCAAAGTGTTTTTCTTCCAAGAAACGACACCGACCAATGGACGAGAAGATTTTAAGGATTATGGCATGATCCACTTCCATGTTATCAGAGGCAGAGATCGATGACACAACCGTCATGCCCTCGCGGATCTAATTATAATAAGGATTTTGTTGAACGAATAGAAGGGTTCAGCCATGCACACCTTGCAAGGTGTATTGGGCATAGCGCGGATGACCCTTGTTTGAGGATGAACCCAACTAGTGAGTTGCGATATAGTCACCCCGGCGAGAATACTGATCAAGAGTTTCCCTTCGAGTGCTTCACTGAGTCCAGGCTCTGAGAGAATTGAATGCGCAAGCTGTGGCTTGCAGCTATTTCTGTCAGCAAAGGGACTCAAATACAAAATGGATGAGCTAACCAAAGAAGAACAACGTCGGACTGCTTGACGGCATCTAGATTCTGCGAGGCAAAAACTTCGATACTTTTGCCCATGACTCCAAGACCGTCGAATACCGTCCTGAGTTTAGCAGCGCTTTTTGCTTGGCTCACACAGGCGATAAATCGGGTTGGGGAAGATGCGTCGGGTGATCCAACAGGAGTCATGGTCCCTGGAGTATGTGACTCCCATTTATGCAGCGCAGCTGGGACGCGGGAGTGTATGTCGAGACTGTCGACGACGCCCGACAAAATGGCGATGCCCATGGTGCCGCATCCTGGAAATAGTTGTTCAGCTCTCAGCTATATAAAAGAAGATTCATACGCACCTAAAACACAAAGAGTATAGCCCATCGAGGAAGCAAGATATTCGTTTTGAATAGAGAGAAACAGAAATTTTGAACTTCTAAATTTGGGCTGATCGACAACGAGTCATGCTTGTCTTCGTCACTGTGGGCTCGACTCGCTTTGACGCGTTGGTCCAGGCGGCGCTGTCGGACCGCGTCCTTGCTGCCCTCAGTCAAGCTGGATACACTACCATCGCTCTTCAATGTGGAAACTCGGACTTTACCCATACCCATTCGATACAGAACGGAGATACCCTGAATATTCAGCAACAAAATGTCACCATTGAAATGTACAAATTTAAGCCGTCGTTGGATTCAGACTATGAACGAGCAGATATGGTCATTAGCCATGCAGGTGGGTGTGCTTCATCATGGCCTGTGGAAGTTTGCAGTGACAGCAGACAGGCTCGGGAACGATTCTCGATGTCCTTCGGCTCGGCAAGCCTCTCATCGTCGTTCCCAATCCGACCCTGCTCGACAATCACCAAGAGGAGCTGGCGGAAGCCTTGGAAGAGCTGGGCCATCTGAGGTCTTCAACCGTGTCGTGAGCCATGTTCACTCGTCGTTCCGTGCTCACACCCTGACACTTTCTAGGAATCTTGCCCACACCATCGAGACATTCGATAGATCAGCCATCGTCAAGTTCCCACCTCAGGACCCAAGCAGATTTCGCCGCCTGGTGGATGAAGAGATGGGGTTCTGAGCAGCATTGTACTCGATACAAACAATGACCATTCTTGTCTTTGCACCACCATGGCCCCCACCGTTACACCCACTGTTATCGACGACAAGCCTGAAATCTACGAAGACAGCCACGTACACGATGTCTACGACCAGATTGCCTCTCATTTTTCATCGACAAGGTACAAGGTCTGTACATTGTACGGTTACCGGATATTCTTTGACCGTTCGTAGCCATGGCCAATAATCGCCAATTTCTTGGCGACAATTCCGACCGGATGGATAGGTTTAGATTCTGGAACTGGCAACGGAAAATACCTACCGCTCCCACTGGAACGGCCAGGAAGCATAAGAACCATTGGCCTAGATAGAAGTCTTCCTCTACTTGAAATTGCAAAAACCGCAGGAGGAGTTATTCGAGATGTCGTGTGGGGGGACGTTCTTGGACATGGATGGAGAACTGGAGCATTTGTAGGTGAATCCCATGCTGCTAATCATCTCTGATTCCTTTTCCAGGATTATGCTATATCCATTGCGACCATTCACCATCTCGCTACACTGGAGCGTAGACAATTGGCGGTACAGGTCAGCAGCTAATCATTTTCTTCTCAAGACGCGGTATTCACTCTAGTCCCAAGCGTTTACTCGAATCAGTTTCGGCATCTCACGGTCGCATTTTGATATATGTGTGGGCCATCGAGCAAGATGAACTTTCAAAACGCACCGTGCCCACCAATGCTCAGTCGAGCCAAAATGGACAAGATGTTCTTGTTCCATGGGTCCTAAACCAGCCGTCCAAGCAGCTCCTTCAACCTGGTCGTGTTCTACAACGCTATTACCACATGTTTGCACAGAATGAACTGCTTGGACTTGTCATCAAGTATGCAGAGCGGATGGGATTGTGTGTCGGATCCAGTGCAAATTTTAGCACAGGCTGTTCTGGCATTGAAATTATTCAAGACGGCTGGGAACGATCCAATTATTATGTAGAATTGCGGCGATGGCGATCTTAATTCCATCCCTGATCTTACGCAACGAACTCCGAAACGGTTTGTTTTTGTATTGAAGTCGCAGAACCACAAGGAATAGATAGAAGGACAAGATCACTCGCTGGCAGCCATGACTTGAGAAAAATAAGCAATTGCACGACAAGTCGAGCTTGAAAGACTTACTAGCATTGATGAGATCTCCCCCGCTTTCTTTGAGTACACGGACAGCTTTTGCGCGAGAGCAGTTGACCTGAGGAACACATAAGCTGATGTTCCGACGAGATTATGAGTAACTGACTTGTGTCATGACAAGATCAATATCCTTGGGATCAACACCAGTCTCATCGACGGGACCATCGTCTTCGGGGGCTTCAAGCTCTGGGATACTGTCATCATCATCATCTGCACCAACCCCCAAGCTCTCAGGTCCTGTTGCAGTCGCACCAGCTGCCAACTGTTGAGCAGTGGACGTCTGTGCCTGAGAGTTCATGTCTTCGATCTACAGAGAAGTGCAATCAGGCAAACGACAGGCCCGCGCACAGAGGGAACGCACCTTGGCTTCGCCAAAGACGATGTAGCAGTCGCTGTTTGGGGACTTGTAGACGTCTGGTGAAGCGAGGACGAAGAGAACCTGGAGAACCTTCAATGATGGTCGAACGAGCCGGGAAGCGACGCACATTCTTGGGCCGCCTGAGGGTAACCCGTGTGATGCTTGGGATGCGTTTCAAACCCAAGCAGAGCAGAGCTTTCCTGGCCTTCCTCTCCGAGCGGGACTGAACCTTCTCAAGGGCGGCAGTAGATGTAGGATCTTCTTCATGATCGTGGTCGTGGTCGTGATCATGGTCATGGTGGTCATGACCTTCATGGTCAGAGTGGACTTCCTCAATTTTGGACATCTGCAGAGGGGGTACACATTCAGTCTTCATCCAGGACAACGAATGCTAATCCAACGAAATGACGGCCTCATAGGGTCAAATTGCCATGGATTCAATGCATGTAGGCACTAACGAACGATCCCGTACCTTCAAATTATCGACCGCGCCGGAGAGTACTGGCTTCTTCGCTGTTACCGACGACGAGGGCGCGAAAATCTGTGTTTGGTCGGTATTTGGCAGCAGCCTTTGATGAGAGTCTGCTTCCGAGACCGGCCCGCCCTCGCTCAAGTTTCCTTCCCATGGCGATGCCTCTTCCTGTGCTATTTAGTCAAATCCGTTTGGTATTGGAAGGCTCGCAGGGTGCTCCTTCACAGCTCGAACTTATTGGTACAATAGACGAATTTGTTCATGCAGTGGATCCGGACTCTGTACCGTCAGCCGACATTGAAGAAGAACTACAGACTATCCATCGGGATGTCGCGGACCACTCTTCGCCACGCCAAGCCGAGGGATTTCTAGCTGTTCTGTATCATCTTCGACCACTTCTCTCCTCTGCTTCTGTCATTTTACTGTGGTTTGACCTCATCTTGCGCCCAGCACTCCGCGAACCAAAGTTGTCCACTAATGCCATTGATAATGCTACGGACCTCATCGTATCTGCCCTCAGAAACGAAGACAAGACGCATCAGCAAAAGTCTGATGATTTCAGGCAGCGTATTGTTGATTACTACCTTCTTGACGCGTTCAATGAAGGTTCAGGGGATGATATGATATTATGGGCGGAGTTGGATGAATCAGAAAAGGAGCGGCTGAAGTGTTGGAAGACCAACTTGGAGAATATTCTGCTCAAATACGGAACTCAATGTCCTGAGGTGCGCCTGAGATAGCGAGAAGTTTGTGATTTACTAAATCCTCCTCCAGGAATTAATGACGGAGCTGCATGGGCAGTTCGTTAACCCATCGTCTCGTTTGCAGATCCTCATCTTGCTCAATTTATTCACTTCTGCCCCTGGATTTCGCGACTCTGCATCCACTCTTGCCATACATCCTTTAACAGCTAGCGTAATGACATCCTTATTGATCGATAATTCGACAACCGCCTGCAGCGTAGGACTGACGCTTCTGGTCAAGCTACTACCCCTTCTTGCCGTTCATGCCTGCGAGAAGCTAAAGGAGATGGTACCGCAATTACTCCTTGTGCTCTCCAGACTTGTATGTTGGAAGGAGCGGGTTTCCATTGTCGATGAATCTAACGGTTCACAAGTGGACATCCCAAGGGATTTCTTCAACGCCTCTCCCTCTCACGAAATACGTCCGGAACTCCATTGGGAGCGGCTTGAATCGACATTCGACGCAGCTGCGGCCCCGGGCCCCTCGCCCCGCCGATTTTTCACTTTTCTTTATTATCTTTTCCCTTGTAATGTCCTCAGGTTCCTGCGTGCTCCATTAGCTTATCTCAACGATTGCCAACCGGAGTCGCCCTACACCGTAGGGTGGGACGCCGTGATCGATGAGACTGAGTTAAAAGGAAAGGCGGAGGTACCCGTCTGTATTCTGTCACTCGTCGTCGTCTGATTCCGTGTGTATAGAAACTCCTTAGGGAACATCAATGCCATCCGCTTATAATTTGGCGAGATGCCCAAGACGAACTAGATCTTCCGGACTTTTGGGCGGAATATGATGTGTCTCAGATCACGAGCGAGGCTGCCATGTTGGATGTTAATAACATGGCGCTCTCTCTTCGTGCGAAGCTCGACGAGACTAATGCTACCGCAACATATACTCCCTCAGAAGCGAGTGTGGAAGACACTCCAGCGGCTACCTTGCATCCTATTGACCTATCATCCGGAGTCGCAAAAATATCGCTACAAGACATGATCGCGACTTCTGTAGCGCTGAAATCCAACCTGGATATAAACATCGCGGGGCCGACGTCTCAGTGGCCTGGTCCTCTGTTCACCGCCTCGAGCGCATCTTCTACCAAAAATGGCAACTCTTCCAGGCCTGAAAGTGTGGGATCAAAAAGCAGTGACGAGATTCCGTCCCATATCGTTCAGGCCATATCTGCTCTTCAGCGCGAGCTTGTTCTGTTGAAGAATGAGCTCAACTTTGAGCTCTGGCTTTCGAGGGAAAATGTACAGCACGTGGGCCGGTTGTATCAAGAGCGGATTCTATCTAAAAACGCTGAAGTCGAGAGACAAGGATTGGTACGTTCGTTCTGTTCATCTCGGATTTTTTATTCATGTGTTTGGTTTTAGTACAACAAGCTGCGTAACTATCGCACCCAGGTAATTGGCCTAGAAAGCGAACTGCGAGAACACAAGGAGCAAGCGTATTCTGCTAAAAATAAGTATGCAGAATGGAATACGGAGCTGCAAGGGAAACTGCGAGAGTTGCGAGACGAAAAGAAAAAGTGGACTATGGAGGCGGCTGCGCTGCGTACAGAGGCAAAGGAAGCAAAGGTGGGTAGTCGGCCTCAAGACTTTCCTATACGGCGACTGATACGTCCTTCTAGGCTCTCTTTGATGCCCAGGGCGGCCTACTGGACAATGCGACAAAAGAGCTGTTTATGCTACAAACCCAAAAGAAGGAAAACCAACATAAAGTTGACCGGCTAAGGGACTATGAAAAGCAGATAGAACAGCATTTGAAGATGCAACAACTCTGGTCCGAACTTGTTCTGTGTTGTTGAATGCTGTGCTGAAACTGTGCTAGGGACGCGGACTTTTATATGTTCAACCAAAAAGAACAGGAAATTATGAACATGAGGAGCGAGTACAAGCAGATGGATCTTCGTCTCCATACTTATGAGAGGAGCATGGCAGAGCTTGAGGTGCAAAACAGGCAAGTACTAATTTACTCTGCGAAATGGATATCTTATACGTTGACATGCAGAAAGTACCGACAGCAAGTGCAAGCACTCGAGGCACGCATAGCAGAAGCCAAGCGCACCCGTAACGGAGAACAGGAATCTGCGATGCTGTCTGCGATGGCGTCTGATAAAAAGCTGTTGACTGTTGTGAACCGGGACTTGCGTGAGAAGAACACGGAGCTGATGGAGGAAAAGGAGGAGCTCAAGGCTATGGTTGAGGTGCTGAAGAATGAAGTCGGTGGGAGGCGGGGGTTGGTGCACGACCCGCGCGCGAGCCCGCTTGGCTCGTCTTCATTTCTGTACGGACAAGGAGTGATATAGTGTAGTAGTAGAAAGTAGTAATTTTCTCTTCTCGAAGATTCGAAAAGGTGATTGCCCTAAAATGGCAAGTGTCAGATTGTTCTCGAATCGAATTTTTTCGCCACATATAAACAAGGCGCGCGCGCTTTCCTTCTCATTCCACCGTCCTGATCTCTGCTTTCCTACTTGCTCTCTTAAAAGTGTGCGTCTATAATCTGCCGTTGCTGTGTTGCTTATCCTAACGTATCGTCTCCCCAGTCAACAAAATGGCCACTGAAAGCTTTGGATTCCAAGCTGAAATCAGCCAGCTCCTGGATCTGATTATCAGTGAGTGTGCTTGACTCTTCGTCTTATCTAACCTTGCTCACCTCTGTGTGCCAGACACCTTTTACTCGAACAAGGAGATTTTCCTGCGGGAGATCATCTCCAACGCCTCTGATGCGCTCGACAAAATCCGTTATGAGTCTCTCACCGAGCCCTCAGTCCTCGACACCGAGAAGGATCTCGTCATCCGCATTGTCCCCAACAAGGAGCAGAAAACCCTCTCCATCATCGATACCGGTATCGGCATGACCAAGGCCGACATGGTCAACAACCTCGGTACCATCGCCAAGTCTGGCACAAAGGTAAGCGCCCAACCGTCCCGCGAAAATCAAACACTCAGCCTTGTGCCCTGGTGTAGGGATTCATGGAGGCGCTGAGCTCCGGCGCGGACATATCCATGATCGGGCAGTTTGGTGTGGGTTTCTACTCTGCGTACCTCGTCGCGGAGCGTGTGCAGGTTATCTCGAAGCACAACGACGATGAGCAATACATCTGGGAGTCGGCTGCGGGTGGGACGTTCACCATCACGCAGGACACGACCAACCCTCCTCTCGGACGGGGCTCAGAGATTAAGCTGTTCCTCAAGGAGGACCAGCTCGAGTACCTCGAGGAGAAGAAGATTAAGGATATCGTAAAGAAGCACTCGGAGTTTATCTCGTACCCCATTCAGTTGGCCGTCACCAAGGAGGTTGAGAAGGTTTGTGGTGTTTCTTTTTTGTGTTTGGGGGAATGTTGCTGATGGTCGGTTGATTGCAGGAAGTCGAGGATGATGAGGAGGACGTGACTGAGGAGAGCGAGGAGAAGCCCAAGATTGAGGAGGTCGAGGACGACGAGGACAAGCCCAAGGAGAAGAAGACGAAGAAGATCAAGGAGACGGAGACGACGAACGAGGAGCTGAACAAGACGAAGCCGATCTGGACTCGTAACCCACAGGACATCACGCAGGAGGAGTATGCGGCGTTTTACAAGAGCTTGACGAACGACTGGGAGGACCATCTCGCCGTCAAGCACTTTTCGGTCGAGGGTCAGCTCGAATTCAAAGCAATCTTATTCATTCCCAAGCGGTATGTGAATTGTTACATGTACATTTCTACGACTGACGGAGTTGCAGTGCACCATTTGATCTGTTCGAGTCGAAGAAGAAGCGCAACAACATCAAGCTGTACGTGCGCCGGGTGTTCATCATGGACGACTGCGAGGACCTGATCCCCGAATACCTGAACTTTGTGAAGGGTATCGTGGACTCTGAGGACCTTCCTCTGAACATTTCCCGGGAGACGTTGCAGCAGAACAAGATCCTGAAGGTTATCCGCAAGAACATTGTGAAAAAGTGCCTCGATCTGTTGTCGGAGATTGCGGAGGACAAGGACAGCTTTGCGAAATTCTACGAGTCGTTTGGTAAGAACCTGAAGCTTGGTATCCACGAGGATGCGCAGAACCGGAGCAAGCTTGCGGAGTTTTTGCGGTTCTACTCGACCAAGTCGACGGAGGAGCAGGTTTCGCTCAAAGGTGCGTGTTTTGTGTGCGGTGGGTGATGGACATGTGGTGACCGCGTTTTTAGATTACATCACGCGGATGCCGGAGGTACAGAAGACGATCTACTATCTGACGGGTGAATCTCTGGCGGCCGTGAAGGAGTCTCCTTTCCTGGAGGTGTTGAAGAAGAAGGGCTTTGAGACGCTGCTGCTTGTTGACCCGATCGACGAGTACGCGATCACGCAGCTGAAAGAGTTTGACGGCAAGAAGCTGGTGTGTGTGTCGAAGGAGGGCCTTGAGCTGGAGGAGACTGAGGAGGAGAAGAAGCAGCGGGAGTCGGAAGCAACTGCGTTTGAGGAGCTGTGCCAAGTGGTAAAGGAGGCGCTTGGTGACAAGGTTGAAAAGGTGATCGTGTCGAACCGGATCACGGATTCTCCTTGCGTGCTTGTGACTGGACAGTTTGGGTGGTCGTCGAACATGGTGGGTGTTGCTGTGCACGGATACGAGGGGACATACTGACGGATTGTGTTTAGGAGCGGATCATGAAGGCACAGGCTCTCCGGGACTCGTCAATGTCGTCGTACATGGCGTCGAAAAAGACGCTGGAGCTGAACCCGACGAATGCGATTATCAAAGAGCTGAAGCGCAAGGTTGGAGAAGACAAGGCCGACAAGTCGGTGCGGGATCTGACGTATCTGCTGTTTGAGACTGCACTGCTGACGTCTGGGTTCACGCTTGATGAGCCGACGTCGTTTGCGAAGCGGATCCACCGAATGATTAGCCTGGGACTTGATGTGGATGAGGAAGAGGAGGAGACGGCGATCGAGGCAGATGCCCCTCCGCCGCTGGAGGCCACGTCGACGTCTGCCATGGAAGAGATTGATTAAGAATTAGGAGTTTCTGTTGCTGTATCTACCATTAAATGCACGAATCTGTTACGGTGATTACGGCGTGGAACTGGGGTCCGAGAGTAGCACGCGTTGGCGATCGCGACTGTACGTACGCGTGGGAGCTTTATAAGGAAGATCTGGTCGTCATTGTTCCCTTCATTGTCCCTTCCTTCCATTGTCCACGACCATATATTATACCCCCTGCATGAACATACCATAATGCCCACAAAGGTGTGTGTCCTGCCCTGCTGTCTGTGCTTGGCTGACCGTGCTGCAGTCGCCTCCGATGCCCCTGCTAGAATCACCCATTTCGCTCGTCTCTACACGCCCAGTATGTCCCGTGTGCTTGTCGTCACAGCGGTGCTGACCACATTTAGGTGCCGCGGAGTCGACTGTTCGCTCGACGTCGAGGGAGCCATCCATTTGACAGCCTACCCTGGATCGACATTCTGGACTCGCCGCCAGACGAGTCGGTTGCAGATCTGGGTGACCTGTCGCAGCTGGGCCCTGTTCGGCGCCATCGCAAAGCGCGAGCCAGCCCACTGTCGCGACCCCGTCGCCTGCCGTCGTCGCCGTCACCACCACCGGCATCGTTGCCGGCAGCACTGCTAGAGCGTTGCTCGACGCCACCGCCGCGACTCGCCTACGTCACGTTCCACGACCTCATGCCCCAGCTGTAACGCCCATACTGTATCCACCGATCTGCATATCATTATACATACGAATATTTTCATCATTTACTTATTCCAATCTTCGCTTCGCATAGTACATACCGCACCTGACACATGTAATCATCAAATGACTCCTTGCTCAAATACCACGATGACTCGACCCACGAATTTCGGCGCGGGCCCCTCTGCGCTGCCAGAGTCGGTGCTCCAGGACGCCTCGGCGGCGCTGTTCGACTTTGCGGGCACGGGGATTGGCATCGCAGAGATCTCGCACCGCTCCAAGGAGTTCACCGCGTTTGTGAAAAAGACAGAGACACTGATCCGCACGCAGCTGGGCGTCCCGGCGACGCACCACATCCTCTTCACGCAGGGCGGCGGCACGGGCCAGTTCTCTGCTGTCGTCTACAACTTTCTCGCCCGGTACCGTCTGCTGCACCCAGACGTGGCGGAGCCGGTTCTCGACTATGTCCTCACGGGCTCCTGGAGCAAAAAGGCGAGCGAGGAGGCCCAGCGGCTGGGTGCGTCGCGCGTGCACATCGCGGCAGATGCGCGCACGGCAGGCTCGAAGAGATTCACGCGGATCCCGACGCACGCAGAGTACACGTTCTCGCCCGACGCGGCGCTGATCTACTACTGCGAGAACGAGACCGTCGATGGCGTGCAGTTCTCCCACGACCCCGCCTCGCCCGCCGCCTTCCCCTTTGAGCGGCTCCCCGCCAAGCCGCTCCTCCCGCTCGTCGCGGACTACTCGTCGTCGTTCATGTCCCGGGCGATCCCGCGCCTCGCAGACCACGCGCTCATCTTTGCCGGCGCACAAAAGAACATCGGCCCCGCCGGCCTCACGATCCTCATCGTCCGCAACGACTGTCTCGTCGACGTCGACGCCGCTGCAGCACTCGGGGCACCCCCTGTCCCTGTCTCCATGGCGTACAAGACCATCGCAGACGCCGCCAGTCTCTACAACACGCCCTCCGTCCTTGCTCTCTACGTCTCTGGCCTCGTCCTCGACCGATCCCAGAGGCTCGGCGGCGTAGAGTACTACGAACAGGTCAACAGGCGCAAAGCAGACAAAGTCTACGACGCCCTGCACGATGGCGAGGCAAAGGGTATATATCGCGCAAAGGTCGAGCAGGGATCCGGTAGCTGGATGAACATCGTCTTTGATGTCCTTGGCGAGGGCGCAGAAGCAAAGTTCATCGCTGGGGCCGAGCAGCAGGGCATGAAGGCTCTCAAGGGCCACCGTTCAGTTGGAGGCATTCGCGCATCGCTCTACAATGCGATTACAGAAGCACAAACAGACCAGCTCGTCGCGTACATGCGTCAATTTAGTATATAATGTATCAACACATGTCACTAATAAACGTCGTCCGCCCACCCCGTGGCTCCACCAACACCCTTTCCGCCCCATTCATCTGATGTGTCTCCGTGCTCACCTCTGCCCAGATCGACACCTTAGGCAACATGAGCTCCCCATGGTGCAGCGCAATCATCGTGATTCCCACACAGTATGTCCCGTTGTGCTGCAGCCAAGGTAAGATGGGACCCAGATTACCAGATACTTAGACTCACAGTAGCACTGAAATCCCCCCGTTTCCGACCGCTTACCAGCCAGTCCCGGACCATCTCTTCCACATCGTACCGCATCTTTCGCTCCTTGCCCCCACTTGCGTCCCAGTGGAACGACGTCTGGATCGACAGCACCGCAGGAATAGGCTGCCCGGCGTACCAGCTCGACTGTGGAGCAAGCTTGATGCTCACCGCAGCGACAATCTAAGCCAGCTCGTCAGCGCGCTTTCCACACCGTGAGAGCACTTACATTCATCGACGGCACATCAACCGGTATGTGCATCTCCCGCCACGAGCCCGAATCCGGCCCAAGCGCTCTGGGAGTGCTCAACTGCTCCCGCAGCTTGCTCCCGATTTCCTCTCCTTCCGGCACATGCAGCTCGCCCGTCAAACTGTACCGCTCGACCCAGCCGCCCTCTCTCTCCAGCGCGCGCACGACCTGGTCAATAACCGCAGCATCTCCCGTCGCCGCTTCAATCACGCTTTCCACCTCTGCGGGGTCCTCGTCAGATCCGATTTAGCGCCACGCAACGCGGTCACGTACCCTCCCGCAACATCCGAAACTTGACGCGCAGCCTCATCGACTCCCGAACTAGATCACTTTATCAGCCCTTCTTTTCCAGCCAAACCGTGCAACGCACCAGGGCCATCACTCCCATCAATGCAGAACAAAAAATGCGCAGCCTGAGCAGGCGTCACCGTCTATGTATACCCATTAGCCCAATCCGAGAACAATGACCCCAACTCACAATCACTCGCGAGCCCCCACACGACATCGCCTTTACGCCCCCATCAGACGGATCCAATTCAACACGCGCGATACGAACGTGTTGATGGCTCGCCGTCGAGATGGTGAATTTCGTGAACAGTCTACCGCATGGTTAACACGATGACAACAACAAAACGCGAAAATGCCATGATACCGTGTCCCCCGAAAGAAATCCTCAACGTTAACAGCGATGGGGTGCGTTACCTGGACGCTCTTTACCACGGAGATCACCCGGCTGATCGTCGGTTCCGCTTTCGTAACGTACTCGACCTCGATATGCACTTTCTGTTTTCATCAGACCAACGGACCGATCAAAACAGCACTCTTCTCACCATCCCATACGCCCCCGATACCTCGGAATGAGGCACACAAACAGACACACTCTCATCCCTCCCTACCCCTGAAAGCATAATAGCTCCGTCGTCCCCACCCGTCATTTCTCCGACAGCACCTGATTCCAGAGAAACGTCCTTGCTTTGGAAAGTCGCAGATGGCGACGATAATCGAATTGTCACCGAGACGACTTCGTTTCGCCCCGTGAGCACGTTGACTACGATGGAAGGGCTCCCGAGAAGGACTGCGCGGGGGTAATTAGCTAGCTCATCGCAACTGGCGCCGCGACGTACTCAGTCTTGGTAGGCTGACCCGCACACTCGTCGCTAGCGGGTCTCGGGGGAGCCGTACGAGCGTGGCCTTGTCCTTGACGGTTTTCGAAACTTTGATAGGTTTTCGATATGTCTGTTGCAAGACGAGTCGGGATACCCTCACTTCGCTCGTGTCCAGGAGGTATGTCCCAGAGAGCGGTGTCTAGTGGGCATTCAAGTTGGATTCGTACCCATGTACCTGTTGGCTTACCGGACAGAACAGAGTCATGGTCGTTTTCCCTGGTCGTAATGACTCGCACGGGACAGTAAACTTGAGTCGGCAAGCATCCGCCCCAGATAAAACAACGCAGACTTGTTCAATCGGCACATCCTGCCAGAATGTTAACGCCTTATACACAACACAAAGTCGCAACTCACGCAGGGCAGGTGGTTTTGCAATACCGCATCCAAAACATACCCATCCCTGTCCTCGGCCGACTTGGCATCTGAAGGTGTATGAACAGTAATCGCTGCAAAGCCTGTATGTACGAGATCTAAAAATACTCAATACCATAAAGAGGTAGAAAAAATCCGTAAATACCTTGGTCAAGTTCAGAAGCAGCACTCTTCAGCTCCCCAACAAGTCGACTGACGTACGCATGCGCATCCTGTTCACACAGCAGCAGCTCGGCCCCACTCTCGATGTAAATGGAAAGGAAGGAAAGAAGGATGTGTATCCATTCTCTGTCCTTGGGCTTCTCGAGAGATTCGTGGATGTCGAGAGCACGGGAGAGCATCAGAGATTGCAGCGACGTCCATTTATGTGGCGCGTAATGCGCGGGTAGGGAGGTATACGTTGTTAATGCCGTAGACAGTCGACCCCGATGGCTAGACCGCACTTGAGCATCCATTACTCCTTCAAAGAGAACGTGCTTGCTTACACGTCAAGGGCAGCTAGACTACCGTGCAGTTTGAGCGCAAACTTTCGGCGACCTGCTTTGGCGTACATGTCGATGGCGCGATTGGTGATATTAATGTAGAGGTCGTAAAAGGCTTCCTTGTCTTCTAGGGCTTTCAATAAATGCTCGTTGCTGATCGTCTGTGATGATGATGTCTCGCTCGACTCGACTGACGCGTCAGACACGCCGGAAAAGGGCGGGCGACAAGGGAGATGCTCGCTCTTCATGCCAAGTGTGTCCAACTGATAAACACGTAAGAAAACACCACGAGAAAAGAAAAAAAGTCCAGACGCACCTGACTTCGTGCAAGTTCAAGGAGTTCGCCCTTACCAGCGTAAAACGGGGCGAGCTTCTTTTCGTCGACCTTCAAGCCGGATTGCCAGGAATCACACCTCTCCACAACGTTCAGGGCCGACGAGTAGGTCCAAGACTCTACAAAATGTAACGGGAGAGTTCCCTAGCCAAGTGTCAGCTGCAAACCACAGAAACGCCAAGGGCATTCACCTCCATCTCCCTCAATCGCCTGCCAAAAGCGCCGAGAAATGCTCCCACTCTCCGACAGACCTCTGGAAGACGGCCGTACTGCGCGAGCAATTCACATTGGCGAGTAAGAAGGTACGTTCGGAAGTCAAAGACAGATATCGTGTTGGCGAGGATGAGATCGCGATATGGCTTCTTGGAGATAGACAAAAGAGGGCTTGAATCGTCTTGAGGTCCTGGCGTGATCACAGTTCCGAACCACGATAGGTTCTTCTCCCTCAGGACCTGGTAGAACGAGGCTTCGAGCTCGTCGTACTGCAACAGTGCCTCGGAGACGAGATTCATCCCCTCGAAAGAACTAGCGAGACTTTCCTGAGGACTCGTGAGCTACTTTGAGGGTAGGACAAGATGCGGGCGCACCTTGAGGATGAAGAAGGTGCAGAAATTCCACCCGGGCATCAGGCGCTGCCCCTCGGACCGTTTGATATCGTCTTCTTTCTGTATCACAGCAGTATCAAATGCAGAGGAGATGCCATCTTTGAGTTTATTGAGAAACTCTCCCCATGCGACAGGGCTGTCTTGTGTGCTTGACCAAGATACTTGTACGCATCTAGTATAGCATGAGCACCACGCACGCTACGCTTAACAAATGCGCACCTATCTCGTTTATCCGCGTTGAAATCCGCCCTCAGTTTATCGAGAACAGAGCCCTTCAATTTCAGAAACGAGCCTGTCGGGACCTTCGCGTCGGGTTTGACGATCTGGAGGATCAGCCACTCCTGGTTCCTCCGCGAGGTGACGGAGGCGTGCCAGTCCTTGACCTGCTTCTTTACAGTGTTGCGGTATGATTCAAGGTCGGCGTCCTGAAGCAAGTGAGCACGGTATCCGGTGCGCGAGGCGAGCGTCAAGTATCACCTCACAGTTTACGACGTATATATTCAGGAGCGGCTTCTCGAGCAAGTTGATAGGCACTTGGGAGGTATGTTCGTCGCGAATCGAATCCAGATTTACGAGGGTTACGTTGAGTTCCTGTATAGTCCGAAGCGACGTCCTCGAGGGGGACTTCCAATGGATATTCCGCAGAGGAAGCTGGGAGTTGAATGCATGCTGTATCTGAGTCCAGCTCGGAGAAGCAAGAAAGAACGGCGAGCCAGAGTACGAAACCAGCACACAAGTCATGATCGTTTCCGCCAAAAAGGGCAGCCTCCCCTGGGAAAAGCACGGTCCGGCCGGCAACTTCGCTTTTTTCCTCCAGTCGTCGACATGCCCTCCCCAGAGGAAGCCGAGACGTCCAATGCCTCCTTCAAATCCCTTGGTCTCATCGACCCTCTGCTGCAAGCAGTGGAGCAGATGAAATATACAGCGCCAACGGCCATCCAGGTCCAAGCATTACCACCAGCGCTCGAGGGGCGGGATATCATTGGTGTGGCCGCGACTGGCTCCGGAAAGACGGCAGCTTTTGCCCTGCCTATCCTGCAAAAGCTCTGGGATGACCCCAAAGGCCTGTTCGCTTGTGTAATAGCGCCCACGCGCGAGCTCGCCTTCCAGATATCCGAGCAATTCGAAGCTCTGGGTTCAGCTATGGGTGCTCGTTGCGCGGTTTTGATTGGTGGGGTCGACACGATATCACAGTCGGTGGCTCTGGCAAAACGGCCCCACATCATTGTTGCGACTCCCGGACGGTTGAGTTATCATCTGGAGAACACGAAGGGGTTTAACCTGAGAAGCCTTAAATACCTGGCAAGTATTCTCGTGTGCTCCCTTTTATGTTAGCTGATCGAAAAAAAACAGGTTTTGGACGAGGCGGATCGTCTCTTGGATATGGATTTTGGACCTGCAATCGACAAAATATTGAGGGTAATACCGAAAGAGAGGACGACATATCTTTTTTCCGCCACAATGACGACTAAAGTCGAGAAGTTGCAAAGAGCAAGTTTGCAGAATCCTGTACGGGTTGAGGCCTCATCAAAGTATGTTTTCATTCTATCAACCTACTTCAATCAATGACAAATTCTGGACAAGATATCAGACGGTCTCAACACTGTTGCAATACTACTGTCTGATGCCTCTAAAAGATAAAGATACATATCTCATTTCCCTGGCGAACTCGCAATCACAAAATTCAATGATTGTTTTTACACGAACAGTGCATGACGCAGCTAGGTAGGTTACGCAGCGTCTTCGCTAGAAACCGAGCTCATTTAACACGTAGGGTCTCTATCATCCTTCGGACACTTGGGTTCCCTGCGGTTCCATTACACGGAAAGCTTACCCAAAGTCAACGGCTTGGAGCTCTGGGGAAATTCAAAAGCGGAGGACGCAGCATCCTGGTAGCGACCGACGTTGCTAGTCGGTATGTCCCTGAACTCTGCCTGCATAAGCTATTATCCTAACGCGACTTTCAGAGGGCTGGACATCCCATCCGTCGACATTGTCATCAATTTTGACATTCCCACCCATTCGAAGGATTACATCCATCGCGTTGGACGTACTGCGCGGGCTGGCCGTGCCGGTAAAGCGATTACGTTGGTGACACAATACGACGTGGAGCTGCTGCAGCGCATTGAGCAGGTGATCGAGACCAAGATGGATCTCTGGCCCACGGATGCGGAGGAAATCGCACTGCTCAAGGAGCGGGTCAACGAAGCTGGGAGAGTTGCGGTCAGCGAACTCAAGGAACAGAGTTCGAGGGATGGTGATCGCAAGCGGCGGCGAGGTGGGGAAGGATTCGCACGTGGTGGAGAGAGGTACTCGCGTGACGATGGAGACAGGGACGACGATGTTGTGGAGGCTGGTATGCCTCAGAGGCACAAGAAAAGTAAGCGCAAGTGACGTCTCTTACACTGGTCAATTAGATTATTTACCCGCATTGGCCATTTCATGTGGTCTGTCCCTGTCGGTATGTATGTGTCGCTGTACCATAATTCAGTACCGAAACACTAGAATGCACTAGCATAAATTTTCTGGCGCTGTCGGAAGTCGGGGCCGATCTATTTTCGGGGTGCTTGGGGTCCCTGATTCCGAAGTTCCGAATGTAGGATTGAGCAATTTCCACTTTCTTCTTGCTCTTTCAGCGAGCACAACGCTTTCGAGTGCGACCACGACCACGACACGACGATGGACGCCCACATTGACGACCAGCAGCAGAAGGACTACCTCTCGCCTTTCTTCGACCTCGAATCGTTGCAGAATGGTGGTGACCTAGGCATGATGTCGCCTTCAATGAATTCCCAACAGCCTCAATTGATCATGACGAGCGCCACTATGCCTTCACAGATGGACATGGAGATGCTGGGGAACCTGATGTCGCTGCAGGGAATCAACAGCCCCAACGATATATCCCCGACGTCCCCCTCTCAGCCCCAGTTCAACACCAATACCGGTGCGACGAGCCCCCAGCTACTCATGGAGCAGCAGTTCAAGCTAGCCCAGCTTCAGCAGCTGCAACAACTACAAAACCAGATCTTCCAGCAACAGGTCAGTCTCTCGCTTCGCGCGGTGATGAGGAGGATCTTTTCTTATTGGAGACTCGCCATGCATTTTTCATTCCAACACGCCCTTTAATCTAAGAGTTCTCTGATGCTGATTTTTTTTCTGGACAGATTGCGATTATCAGTGGACAGACGAATGGTATACGCACAGACACCCCTGTTCAAGAACCAATACGGGAACAGCAGCAATCCAATCAGTATCATCATGGATTGCCCACGCCAGGTTCGATTCGGTCTTCAATATCATGACTGCTGTGCTGAAAACGGTTGTAGGTTCTTCCGCCGAGCTTCGTGCTCAAGCACAGCCCATAGAATATGTGTCGCCTATGATTCTAAATTATTTAGAGCCTTCCTCTCAAGATAATTATGGCGATGCAGTCATGACTCCCGTACCCAGCCACTCTATCTCCTCCCAGTTCAACGCACCACGCGGATCCACTTCTGCCCCTGCCCACATTGCCTTTCGATCCAGCCCATCTCATCCCCCACATCACGGAGACATTGACGTCGATATATCTCCCTTGACTAGCCCTTGGCTTGGTGCTGAGCAGCATCATTCTAGTTTCTCTCGACGTCAATCTTCCAACAAACGCACGGCGTCCTCGAGTGGTGACGAGTCGTCTTCGAAACCGTCGCGGAAGAAGCAATCTCCCGCCATCCGGCCTTTCAGTAATGCGAGTTCTACCATTATGACCAAGAGAACGACAAATCCTCGAGGCTCACGATCCACCAATTCTACACCCCTTCTCCGGTCCACACGATCCAGAAATGGGAGCATTGTCAGCAACGAAATCGTCGGAGATTCTCCTTCTCCTGTGGATTTGGCAATGCCGCCTCCAGCTGCCCCCACGATGAACCAAACGCCAATACCCAATATGTCTGCGGAGAACCCTACACCAACCATCACACCTGTGACACCTGCGAGTATCATGAACCTTGGCAGGCTTGGTGTCAATTCTAGCAATAATACCCTTGCATCAAAAGATGGTGCTGTCGACACGAAGGGCAAAGCGCCCTCAAAAGCGTCGACCTCTGCAGCAGTAATACATCAAAGAAATAAGTCTATGAAACGAGGATCGGTAGGCTCGTCGCCTGCTTTGAAGCCTATTCTTCCCGGTAAGTTCTGTCTATTGCCTGATCTCCCACTTCTCATCTTTCATCAGCTGGTTCTACCACAGGGCCTGCTCTATCTTCCGCGAAAGCTGCTGCTCCTGTTGTTCAGGTCCGTAAAACGTCACATAAAGCCGCTGAGCAGAAGCGTCGAGATTCCCTGAAGACCACCTTCGATGACTTGCGTGGCTTGCTACCGCCGATACCCCTTCCGTCAGACGAGAAATACCCACTAGACGAGCCTTTGCTTCCAGGCGCCCTACCGCCTCGGGGACCTCCCAAAGCCGGCGGAGAAGGTCCAAATAAGGGCGTGAGCAAGTTGCAATTGCTAATATGCGGTAACGACTATATCAGGCTCCTCAAAGGACGGGTTGAGCGGAGGGATGAGGAAATTAGAAGTCTTAGGAGGGAAGTCGGAAGGCTGAGGGATATAGTTACGAACTCTATGGGTGGTGTGGGCTTTGCGGAGGAGGGGTGCGAGCCGGTGGATTTGGAGCGGGACCTGGATGAGATCGAAGTGATCAGCGCAGGGTTGGCCAGAGGTGCATCTATCGGTGCAGATGATGAGGCGGACGAAGACGAAGATTAACTTTATTGTTAATGCATACGGTGTACGAGTGTGGTCGAGTGACGCTAAGGAGATTGTACATTCTTGTTGGTTATTTTATTGTTATCAATTATGTGATTATGGTAAGCATTTTATCAAGGCAACATTCTACAGAGAGGGTGGACAAGAGGCTTCTACGGCTTGAACATCAAGTCTGATCGCAAGACGTATTTCGTTCCCTTGGCTACTTCTGAACCTTCATGCAGCAAACAGTCTTGACCGTGACTGCAAGCGAACTTCACGGTTAAGCAATATTTAGGACAGAGCTTAAACGGCAACGCACCGATGCAAGAGAGCTGTCCCTCGGTTGAGAGGAGCAATCGTAGTTTCATCGGGCCTGCATTTCTCATCCTTGTAAAATATTGTCTAGAGCATGAGCATCAGTACTGTTGAATGAAATAAAAGCTACCAATCAAGGGTATACCTCTCCGCCTTGTACACCGTCCTCGACCCCAGATAGATAGATCAAGAGGGTCCATTCGGATTTGGCACCCGTTATTGGATCTCGTACGGAATCGTCGTAATGAGGGCTGAATACCACGGTGATAAGTACTCCGTGGAGCTAGATCAATGGTAGACACTGACCCAAAGTGCTGAGACGGGGTATACTTATAGAAACGTATGTTAGAGTTGAAGGAGTGTGGTTCCCGAGGAGGGAGAACAGAGCCAGATCTCTTGTCCGGTGCCGGAGGCAGAAACAGTGGGAGATGAGGAACAAGTAGGTCGTGTAGACGTTGCGCAAAATCAGGAGAGGTTACACTAAAACGGTCTTAGAGGACGCTGTCAATTCTCTGGACACAATAGGAAAACAGATATCCTTACAATTTACCCTTACCGCCTCTCCGCGCCGTTTTGGGGGCGTGAGTTCCAGAGGTAGGTCATCTATGAACTGTGCTATTGCCTTACATTCCGGGGTTGAAAGAAAGTTCTGTAGTACACGTCGTGAGTATTGTACGAGCTATGAAACTGAAAAGACAGTTGCGTACATCAATGAGCAGAATTTGATTCTCTAAGAGCACTCGGCATTCAAGATGACGTTTGGGGGAGACCGTGACATTTAAAAGGACTATTCCTTCAGAAGACGACGACGAGGCGGTTGATTGCTTCGTCTGTTTCGTAGATTTCTCTTGAGTCTTCGATTTTTTGGCCATGTTGCGTATGACGGCAGTAACAAACTTCAAGTAAACGGCGATGATGTCATCACACTGGTTTTTCATCCACATCTTTTCGTAACATCTACTCAGCTACATATAACCCGGTAAGAAGGAGAGCATTTGATACAAGTAAGGTGATAGACGATGCATTGGTTGAAGGGAAAACATTCCATGCATACTCTACGCCTACGAGAAGGGCAAGCCTGTACGCATGGTCAGCCTCTGTACCAACGGATTCGAAAGAATATGCACTTGACCACTACAGGATAGCGTGTCTTCCAAGCTAAAAAGGGGAGCTGTTGCGCATACCAACAATAGAACTGATAGTGAAGGGATCTTGCAAAAAGGATACCAATGAGATTGGAAGTGAACAGAATGGTAGCGATAGCTAGGTCAATTTTAGCTTCGATAGAATAAAGACAACCACCGAGTGAGCTCACATTCCGCTGTCACTGGGATCAGACTTGCAGGAAGGGTAGGCCGTCGTAGACCTCGTAAAATAACTTGAGGTACTCCACCATCCTGTTTACACCACCGATTCCATCCAAAGGCGATGAGCGCACAGACGTGTCCTAGTAACAGTGCTGTTCTCCACTGAGGACTCAGAAATGTTTCTTCAGAGACCATTCGCCAGTTTACCGTCCATTTGTAGAGAAACACACGCGACAAATCAAAGGCCCCTTGAACATACTCTCTCCGATTGTTTCGAATGAAAGGAAACGCAAAAAGGACCTGCGTGGCAAGAATGAAGGCAAGCTTTCGGATGGTGTAGACAAATCCTCTTCTTTTGAAGAAGATGACGAGAAGCCCCGGAAGGTACAGTATTATCGACATCTTGACGGACAGTGCAGCACTAGACAAAAACGATTAGAATGAACAACGAAACGATGCCAACATACCTGAAGAACATGGTACCAATATCATCGTTGCCCAATTGATACGCCAATACCGCAGCTTGCATGGCCACGACCGACCAGCAGTCATTGAAAAGACGTAGGACATAGATAGAATGGAGACGCTTGCTCAGAGGCAGTAGGAGAACGACCCAATTCGACGCCCCGGCCTGTCTGTAGATGGCGCATGACAACACAAGGGAAAGCAAGTATAAGCCTGAATAGATGTATTGGACTAGCTTGATATCCTTTCCAGAGTCGGAGACGGAACGGAGAAGCTGGTGAATGTAAACGTGTCCAGCTGGATAGCTAAGGTTTCGGTTACGTTGGAACAATTCATGGTTCATGGATAGTAAACTCACACAAGAGGCCCCGTTGGGCCAGAGATTTGGGAGTAGTTGCGTTGTCCCTTCAAATACGTCTCAACTTGTATCATGTAGGTTTCCCAGTCAATCTCTGTATCTGAAGGAGTGGGTTCGTTTATCAATATCGTTACACAAGAAAATGGTAAGAACTCACAGGGAACAAAACGAACGATGAGACCGGTAAGAAATGCATCTGAGGCAATGACAAGGACAGCGAAAATCCAAAAGTATCTGTTGTCTATGACTAGGAAACGTATTCGGTCAACTTGCAAGCGGAGGGTGGTCATCTCTGATCAGGAACGTGGCACATCAAACAACTTCAAATGAATCGAAAATCCCAATCTTAGACCTTTCACGAAGCACCTAATATTCCATCAAGCCATATACAATCAACGCCATTCTAGACCTCTAATATGTCATAATGCGATAATCTAACAGTATGATATTGCCTCGCTACGAAACCCCCATTATATCCCGTATCGAAAAAAGCCTCTTTCTTCAAAGTGGACATAGGTTTGACACTATCTGTTCCCCAGCCCGAAGCCCTTCCACGAAGGACGTGCGATAGGTATCGCTCCTGTTCTCTCCGCAGATATCCGTGATGTATTGCTGAACGAAGCCCAGTTTGGAGTCATACAAAGCAAATTTCTGTGCTGTCGCTAAACCGTCGCAGTATCCGGTTTTTTCATCGTCTTCCTGGCCGCTGCTTGATGTAGAACAGTCGTATTGCGTATCTTGAGTGGTCTCCGTTTGGTTTTGTGTAAGATCACGTCCAAGGAGGTGCATTCCAGCTGCTGATAGCATACCCTCGACCGACTGGATATGTTGATCCGACAAGGGTTTGTTGCAGTAGAAAAAGAAATTTGGTGGTAGGCAGGTCGCAATGGCAGCTCGAAAACACCATCCTCGATCATCCATACAACTCTCTTTCTTGTAAGCTACAAGCCGTTAAGTTTAAAGGAATACAGGATCATGACAAAAGAAACTCACACCAAAATGCCCATCCTGAGGCATCATTATTGAAAACCTGCATTTGGGCGGTGCAGAAATTTATCCGAGACCAGTTTGGATCGCTTTCTTGCCCAAGGCTTTCCGGAGTCAGCGCACAGGACCATTCCCCGATATAAAGGTTTCCGTGTTGATGGGATGAGGCATTTGAGAGCATGTCGTTTACTTGTGATCCGATGTCAGCTGTGTGTGATGAAGCAGGTTCGGAGGCATCCGAGGGAGTGTAAACGTAGTACTGATGACTGTCTTGTACAACGAAATCGTTTCTTTGAGAGATGAAATCACTGTAATGGCTAAGATTGAACCCGTCGTGGATGTAGATGGGAAAGCTTGCAGTACATGAGGACAGGTTTCTAATCATATCTATCGTTTCCGTATCTAGAAGAAATCTTGAGTATCTTATGTGCATTGTCAAATCTGCTTAACTCACAAAAGTGAGCCAGAGCGTCACTATCTTGGGGTTCGTTCAGAAGCTCTATGCCAGCGACATTGGTTACTAGAGCTTCATCAGAATCGACTTGGAGGCAGTGATGTTTGAACGTACCATTGCAGAGTTGCTCTGCGAGAAATATCAAGACGTCCTGTGCCTTCTTCCAATTATCCGGGTCGGAAAATAGGTTTGCCTGCCCGTCAGAGATGCCAGAATGAGGTTGCCCATTTTGACTTCCAGGTGCCCCATGTAAATCAACCAGAACTCCAATGCCGTACAGTAAACCCCATCCAATCGCCCGTACCACTCTCGGCCACGCATTCTCATAGACCGCGGCGACTGCGGCGAAGGGTGTACCTGTACAAAAGCTCGGTCCGAGGCTCCAATATCCTATCGGCAAGCGCACTGTGTTGATTCCCAGACTCGCAAGATACTCGAAGTCAGCCTCAGTGATAAAGGTGTCCCAGTGTTCCTCCAGAAGTGACTGAGCATCAGCAATTGAATCGCAGCCAGACGCAATGTCGTATTCAGACATTTGCTTTCCGGACGCTTGTTTGAACATAGATGGTGTCATCCATTGCTCGTTAACGAACCTAGAATTTGTCACGTATCTCGTCAGGAAGAAGGAAAAGGAACCGCTACCATGAACCCAAGTTGACGGAAGGTTGGTGTCTATAGCGGTATATAACCGCCTTTTGATAATCGAACGCAGGAAATTCTGGCCGTAAACATTGAGAATCGATGCAAGATGGCAAGGTCGAAAGTCCAGGATCTACTAGCTTCGATTTGAATCCAATGGGTACCGAAAAAACCACGGATGACTCTGTTTGATTGCCGTTGTCCAGTTGCGTATCTTGATAAGAGGCATTTGAGGCATCGAAAGCGTACGAGTTGTATGTTCCGCTTAGAGCTCCTTCATGGGAAGAAAAGATAGAATCCGAAGAACAAACGGAGCTCTGAAGGGTGGACCAGAGAAGACAAACGAAGAAATAAGCTCGAGTAACCATCAAAGCAGAGCGAGATTAGAAAGGCGAACAACTCGAGAAGCGATAAGGCAAGTCGGATGAGAATGAAAGAAACCAACCAAGTCTCGTTGCGGCTGTTCGGCCCGGTCAAGGGTAATCCTGAACGGAACACTCATGATGCAGCGTCGCCATCCGCTTCCTGACACTCACCCCGAACTGTCGATATACAGGTCCGAGGGATTTCATGAATATCGGATAGAAAATACACGAAAGTGCAGACGCGTCAAGAATGGCGGCTATAGATGGCCTTGGCGGGAGACAGTAGAAATAGGTCTATTGTCAATACTCTGGCAAGTCGTACGTCTTTACGGCCTGCCTGCTTCATGTCGAATCTAACTATATTTCAAGGCACTGAACTCGAATTGGAATTACCTTACGTTTGCTATCCCTACCGTTCTTTTTCTATGGCACAAGTGCTCACAAGTGGTCTCCGGTATACCCTCTGATGGCTTTGAGGCTTCCAAGTGATAATTTCAGGCCCTTTAGAATCCATCATCGTCATTCCTCCCCACGGTGTCCAACTCGAAACGCGGTTTGGATTTCAGACCTTCACTATAAATGTTACTCGGCGATTTATTCCTCTGTCTACTCTTCGTGACGTGGTCATCAACGAGGGTCTCTATGGCTGGAATGTACGCTACTACCTTGTCGCGATTGTTCAAGACAGGTCCGGAGCGACATCTCTGGCAGTCGTTTTTGAGGTGAACCACGATTGTCTATATACTCTGCTTCTGTGCTGATCTTACGCTAGAACATTTTGCCACGATTTCCTGTCCTCCTGGAGATTTACAAAGGTGTTCATGATGTATTATCAAATGTGTGCATAAATTAGACTGACGTATTTATACCTGGGTATAAAAATGCTTTTAAAAAGTGGGAAGATGTCCGAAGATGTCCCAGACATCAATGATTAAGCGAGTCGAGCACTCTCTTCACTTTCGTACGCACTAAGAAGGTCATCGTAGCCCTCATCGTCTCCCTCCTCGGCAGCACTATCTCTTGTTCGTCTCGCTGCCTTAGCTGTATCAGTTGACGCCTTTCTAGTGCGAGATTCAGTGGAGATCTTTCTTGTCCTTGCCTCATTGCTGTCCCCATTTCCATCTGAAGAAATCTTTCGTGGTCTCCGAACCTTTGTTGATGGGATATCATCCCCTTCGAAGCTCGAAGCCCTCGGAGTGTAGACAGTATCCTCTGCAGGCCACTCTACACTCAACGAGCCCCCGACCTGGTCGGGCTGGTTTTGACTACGGGTAGCGTCTCGAATACGAAGAGGTGGAGGGCGAGAAGGCTGGCGTCGCCGGGAGCGTACTCTTGAGCTTCGCGAAGGTGAATTTGCGATTGACGAATCAGACGTATCGTCTACGTAATCAGTCGGAGGCGGCGTCTTCTTCCGGACGAGTTTTTTCGGTTGAGGTGGAGGTTCTAGTGGAACGATGTCGAAGGAATCATTGGAGGCAGAAGGGTCGGTGACGATTGGCCGATTGTCATGAAGAGAAACGCTAACAGGTGTCTTTGGAGGCGGAGGAGAGGACAAAGGTGGAGAATCAGCCGAATCGACTCGACCCCAGCCATTGGTATCACTGGATTTGAGCACGATGTCTCCTTGAGAGCTGAAGGATAGCCCTTGAATGTTTCGGTCCGGCGAAGCAGTTGCTGATGAAACTGCAGTGTGCCGTGAAGGCGGGATTCTGAAGGTCGGGGCCATAGGGGACACAGATCTCCGATTCAGAGGAATTCGTCTACTGGAGCCTCCTGTGTCAGATTCATTGTCTGAACGATTGGCTCTCAGGAAGATTTCTGATGCTGAGAGGGAAGACACCGAAGACTGCGATTCTCTGTGGATCGCACGCTGTCCTTTTGCTCTCCGAACATCACCCCATTCATCAACTCCAGGCTGAGAAGGGGCTGAAGGCGGACGATTAATGCTTCGACTGGTGATTAGAGAAGACGAATTGAGAAGTAAAGGGCGCGGTCCAGTTTTTGGCGTCGGTCGAGTTAAGGAAGCCAATGATGCTTGAAGATTCTTCGTTCTGTCTATCAAAGAAGGAGTGTTCTCAGGTGTTGATTCACGAGCCGGACTGTTAGGAGCAGAACCGACAGAGTTGTGTCCCTCCGGGAAAATGATACTGTCGCGCGGTGGACGGAAATAAGCTGGCCGCGCAGGTGGTGAGTATATACCGGAACGGTCTGGGGTAGGCAAAGAACGTCGTGGTCCTTCAACTTTATTTGGAGACACGCTGCTTTGAGAGCGAGGAGACGTGTTTTCAGCAGCAGTGATGGGGGCTTCCTTCTGAGTGCCCCAGGACCCTGCTAAAGCCTTGGCTCGCCAATTAGTACTAACTTTAGCAAGTGTAGCAGCAGTGTCCGAAGCTTTCAGTTTTTCAGCATAACCCCACAGCCGTGTAGACGCAGGAATATAGGGTGTTGGGGGTGCTTTCTCCTCTGCTCTGGCTGGTGAAAGTGAAGCTGAGGTCGGTAATGGAGATGGAGGGGCAGTCGCAGGAGAAATTGGCGACGGTGGCGGCTCCATGGACGATTGGTTTGTAATACCTCTCCACACTGTGGAAGCTAAACGAGACGTAATACCAGGATTGAGATCTTCCGTGGGCCTCTCTGTTTCATTGCCATCATCAGGCGAAGGCTCATCCTCGCTATCCGATGCATTAGGCGACCTTTCCGGAGAGGGTATTTGATTCGTGAAGCCTTTCCACATCGTCACCCTGATACGAGCGCCTAGACTCAGTTGGTCATCCTTCGTGGTTTTCGACTCCTCTTCTCGTCTGTGCAACAAGTCGAAGGCCGTCTGCATTATTGTGTCAATACCCCCTGCAGAAGTAATTGGGTAATGTTGCAGCAATGTCATTCCCTCAACGAAGGCATCACCCAGTTCCCAGGGGCGTAGTGGGGAAGGAGGCGGTACAATTTCCACTTCTTGCGCCCACAGACCTGGCGATCGGTGACCACTCTTTCCCAATCTTGGTCATTATATCAGTCAGAGATACAAAAGAAAGGATATAAATACACGCACCGGAACAACGCGACTCGTGCGCGAGTGAGCATCGCGGTGCATATATCAATAAGGAACTCGAGTCTAGGGTTAACATCCCGTTGTCGGGCCTCGCGAGAAAATATACCATCCCAGGCAACAAGAACCGAGTTGTAGGAAAACGTCTGGGTCAAGAGGGGAGCAAGCCATCGACTAGTAAAATAATTAGCCCTAAGATCACCTCAATGCCTTGAGTTCACCTACTACGAGAAATGGGGCAAGGCAGGGCTCAATCCTTTGCTTTCCTGCAAGCAATCGTACTTCAATGATTTGGAGCACTAATACGGGTAGAAATGACTCACCATGCTGTAGTGTAGATCTGAATCTGCCCATGCCAGTCTGTCACCAAATTTCTTCATCCATACCGTGCTCCCTTCTTCGTCTTCCAGTTCAGAGAACTCCCCGACAACAGCTTCAAAAAGCCAAAACGTGTCAGCCTCAGCGTGAGCGATGTCTTCCAGTTCGATCTCTTGCATGAGGACGGAGTACAAAGGGACAAGTAAGTTAGGAATGTGGGGAGACAAATTTCCGGGATTAATGGCGGAATGTATGTAAAGAAGGCGATATAGAGCTGACATGTGCTTCGGATGGGCCTTTCCTTCACTCAACGACTTCGATACGATCAAAGTTGGAGGTATATTTGTCCGCCGTATTGAAAATGTTCCTTGCTGGTAATCCTCATCTGTAGTAGTCTCCGCTTCGGATTCAAGACGAATTTCTGGAATGCCTATGGAGGCTGAAGGAGAATGAACAGCTTTGATTGCTTCCAATCGGCGGTCCAGATTGCTCGCACAGAATATTCTCTTTGCTTCGGGACATAGATCATCCAATGGACATAACGGAGAAGATTCCGGCTCGTCCTCAAGGCAAGCAAATAGGTCTGGAGGTACGCGAGACAGTTGCTTGGAAACATTCTCCAAGGCTGTATCTAGGACAGAAAGTGGAGTTGTAGGTGGCTCAGGCACGTTCAATGGTTCCAGTAGTCGACGGACTAGATCCTGTGGGAAGAAATGAGCAAGGGCGCTCTTACACGTCTTTAAATCACTTGCATAATAACTCTTGCGTTGATTGCATAATTCCTTGCTCCACGATGATTTCAAAACAGGAAGGATACCGAAGAAGAGCCTGTAAACCGGTCAGAATCGAATAAGTCGTTCGATGTCGAAAACCTACTTCCATATCCGTGGGCGCAGCCATGGCGGCTGGTCGGGTATACCTGAGGGTATGGCAGTGAGCATGTAGAATACAACTTCTGGTGTGCACGCACCTCGCGAACACAATTTCCTCAACCGGGGCAGATCCACAAGAGGAGAAGAATCAGAAGCCAAAATCTCGGACAGGTCATTTAGTCTGGGGCGAATTAATGTCAGTCGTGCACAGTGCAGAACAGTAAAAGACCGCGGACATATCCTGTCTGGGAGGTTCTGGCTTCCATGTGACACCAAACATTTTGGCAATGGACGTTAGATACATATCAAGGTTTGCAGAGGTGGGTGGTGGAGAGGAAAGGGACTTCAAAACCTTTGACTGGTATCAGCATGGACGCAGCACGGACACAGAGTCATACATACACGAGGCGACACGTAATTATCGCGATTGGTCGTAGCAGAACGTTCAAAATCGTGACCTAGACGTTGAACAAGGAAATCCCGGACGATGTGAACATCTGATCATGGTTCTTTATCAGTGTTCTGGCATAGAAGGGACGACGTGCCTTTGGAGTCTACGTATGGCGCAGAGAAGATGATGGTCGAGGCAGCTTCGACTATGACTGGACTTGGTGAATTGCTACGGTGCACATTGTTAATTGAGACGTCGAAGCTACAGCGGTCAGACGCACTTAAGTTCCAATTCCTGAAAATGCTCCAACAAGAGACTTGAGTACATTGCTAGCATCTCTAGCACATCACCCGCCGCATCCTCTTCGATGAGCTTCTGTGCCTTTGCCCGGGCGAGAACAATGTTGCCTTGCTGTAATAAAGTGGCAATGTCTCGTCGTGTAATGCTGGATTTAGAGTCATTTCTTTCCTGAAGTTGCCCAAGTCGCTGTCCGGTGAGGCGCAGTTGGTACTGAGGCGTGTGTATGAGATTAGATGCCAAGAGGCCACGATCAGGCAGAACAGACCTTGACAGCATTCGGGTCCCATTTGTCGTTAGACATGGCTTGTCGTGAAAACGTGCGAAGAGACTGCGGTCACTCCGGGTGGCGTTCGACAGGTCGTACCAGCGTTGGACTTCCGAAGACCTTGCGGATTTCGTAGACGGTCAAGTCCTCCAGCCGGCATAAAAACACCTCGGGTGCTAGATTTTTGCATAGCTTTCGTCACGTGTGGGTATAAATTAGGAGTCTACCCCAGTGCTTAGCTCTTACCGCTCAGAGTGGTAGCAGAGTGGCTTGCAAGTTACATGGCATTCTACTGAGCAAATTATATATATTACACGTCTATTATACTGCTTACGGCTAATGACCATCCTGTACCGCTATCACCGGTCACGACAGGCGGACCGAACGAACCCGACTGGCACTTTGAGATGTGGCAATTGTAGGAGAAAGAGATGAACGAACGCCGCTTGGGCCTGGTGACTTTGCACCGTACGTGCTAGGTCGCGGCATCCTTGGGGGCCGTGAGGATAAGGGGGAAGGACCTGAAATGTAGAGAGATTGCCTAGGCGTTGAGGATTGGATAGACTTCGGGCGGCGCACATCCTGTACAGACATGCTTTGTGGACGCAAAGACGACGATTGTTCCGGAATGGGGAGCGACCTTCTGGGAGCCGTAACGTGGATGCTCGAAGTCCTTGGTCGGTACACTTCCCGCGATGTTCCCGCGATGATTTGGGTTGACATCCGAGCACCACTAGGATACATCGTGCTCGAGGACCACGGACGGTGTACCTCCTGTTGCGACATTCTAGCCAGAGTGGGACTTGGAATGGAAACACGGGGTCCCGAAGTGGTTACGGAAGACTGGGGGCGGGATTCTGACATTGAAGGCGTCAAATCCCGACCGCTGTCCATCGCTTCCTCATCAATCAAATTGACCTTAGAAGGGTTGGCCGCCGACGTTTGAGTACGATATACGAACACGCTAAGACCGATGACATAGATGATCACTGTCGAGTGGGTCTGGAATTAAATCAGACCATGCCGTGAGAATAGTGGGCTCACCGTGCGCCGTGACGATCCAGCTCAATACAAGAATGTATATATTGAACAGTCTACATTGCTCCCTCTGCGTAGCATCTAATAGAGAATGTCAAGAGGGCCCGGGATAGCAAATCATCATTAACTCACTCTCAGGACAGGCGTACCGAGGAAACCAGTAAGTGAACGTTGTATCAGTGCCTGTAGGATCGTCAATGGTTGTGAGGCCATGAGATATGTATCAAACGTACTGATATGAACGACCAGAAGAAACAAAAATCGGATGGCATCAAGCCACGGCCTAAACGACACCAATATTCTTCATACGATTAGATTCAGCATGATACCAACAGTATTATTCATGAGTTGGACGCACAGGATCGGAAGCATAATTACAGTGACAGTATGTGTCAAGAGCATTAGAATGATCATATAGCCTGGAGCACTTGAGCGACAAGTTAAGGGAGACGATAAAGAACGCTCGTACGTTCCGAAGAGGCCGTCGTGTCCCATTGAACAAAAATTTGGATGCAGAAAAGAATGATGGCCAGCAGGCTAAGGAATGAGATTAGGCCTGTTGTAGGTGGTAAGTTACGTGTGAGAGCAAGTAGCATGTTAACATACCAAGACCGATAGCCCTAATTTTCAGAAAAGCAGGAGAATAATCCATATTCGTCGTGACTACTGGACCAGCCAGGTTTCAAAGAATGTGGGCGTGAATGGGGCGTGAACGTTAGACAAGGGCACTAGTAGCTTAGACACCAGATGGGGTCATCATGGCGGTCGTAGAAGCGCAGAGTGCCGCCTAGATTTTACTTTTGTTCTTAATGCCACAAAAGGGCCTCATTGTTCGATGTCAGAAAATAACTACAACACGAGTCAATAGAACCACCGGTCGGCCGGGAGATTGCCAGAATCCTGTCGCAAGCCAAGAATACCGTCAAGAATACCGATGCGCATGGATATCCTTATGCTAGGAAATTTCTAGGAAGTTTGTATAAAGCGACTAGTGGGTCAACTTAAGGCCAGACGGAGATAGTAAGAAATTTGAAATGCCGAGGTCACGATTTTTGGCTTTTTCGTGATCGAGTCAATCTCAGTCAACCTGAACCATCTTGATACCGACGACCACTGTATTGAAAGGATGACCGACGAGCCAACAAAACAGAAGCTTTGGGGGGGTAGATTTACCGGAAAGACGGATCCCCTGTACGTGCATTTACTCTGACTGCATTCGCGTCTCAGTCTGTTCAGGATGAATGAATTCAATGAGTCGTTGTCGTACGACCGGCGAATGCACAATGCAGATATCACCGGGTCAATTGCCTACACTAAAGGTCTGCGACGCATCGGGATTCTGACCCCAGATGAGGAAACTAAGATGATTGATGGTCTAACTGAGGTTGGCAAAGAATGGAAGGAGGGACGAGTCAGTATTACATGAACGTTTTTGCGAACCACAATACTAAAGCATTTATTCAGTTCATAGTGCAGTCTGATGACGAAGATATACATACTGCGAATGAGCGTCGACTGAGTGAGCTCATCGGCCCACTAGGAGGAAAACTTCACACTGGACGTTCACGAAATGACCAAGTTGCGACTGATATGCGGCTATGGCTTCTTGGAGAAGTGAAAGTAATTGAAGAGAGTCTGAAGGCACTCATTCGTGTCATAGTCGAACGCGCAGATAAGGAGAAGGAGATCCTTATGCCCGGATATACCCATCTTCAAGTGAGGTTTTCCTTTTACCTGTCCTATGTGTTCTTACGAATCCTAGCGAGGACAACCCATTCGTTGGTCTCATCTGCTTCTGTCGCACGCGTTTTCCTTCAACTCCGATCTCGACAGACTTAAACAGCTTATCCCTCGCATTTCCGTTCTGCCTCTTGGTTCTGGAGCCTTGGCAGGGAATCCTTTTTGCATCGATCGCGATTTCTTAGCTAAAGAATTGGGATTCGCTTCCGTTGCCGAAAACAGTTTGTGGGGTGTCGGAGACCGCGATTTCATTGTTGAAGTCTTGATGTGGTCTAGCTTAGCAGCGACACATCTCAGTCGTATGTCAGAGGACCTTATTATCTACTCCACTGCAGAATTCGGGTTTGTCACGTTAAGCGACGCGTACAGGCGAGTCTTTCGCTAAGTTATGCAGGTTTATACAGCTGACAGGCATCGAAGCACTGGCTCCAGTATGATGCCTCAGAAGAAGAACCCAGATTCCTTGGAGCTTTTGAGAGGGAAATCTGGACGCGTTTTCGGAAACGTAAGGAAGTTGATAAAAGTCCTACCCTTTTCTAACTTCTCTTGCTTCAGATGGCAGGTTTTTTGATGACCTTGAAAGGCTTACCGTCTACGTATAACAAGGATCTTCAAGAAGATAAGGAAGCCCTATTTGATGTCGTTGACACTATGCAAGCCTCATTCAAAATTGCTGAAGGCGTCGTGGCTACGCTGGAGGTGAGTGCATCCCTTCGAGCGAATAGATTTTATGCCAAATATATGGTGTCTTAAGGTCCACGCCGACAAAATGCGTCAAGCTTTGACGATGGACGTGCTTGCAACCGATTTAGCCGATTATCTCGTTCGTAAAGGCGTGAGTATTCGTTTCAGCCAGACTCCTGCAGATACTGACGTTCGAAATAGATGCCCTTCAGGGAGACGCATCATATCTCCGGCAGGGCTGTTGCTCTGGCAGAAGCCCGACAATGTCAAATTAATGAACTGTCCCTACAGGATTACAAGAGTCTGAGCAACTTGTTTACCGAGGATGTTGTTGACGTTTTCAATTTCGAAGCAAGCGTTGAGAGACGCCAAGCCATAGGTGGGCCGAGTCGTGTCATGGTGGATAGACAGGTGGCTGTCCTTCGGTCAGCATTAGCGCAGTAACAGTAGCGTACGGTATCTGAACTCCGAATTATAAAAGAAACGCCTGTAATAGCTTAGAACCGACAGTCTAAGTACTGCATTGGTAGTGATCACAGATCACTAAGGTAGGGCTAAAAAATGGGGAATTATTAACATCGGTTTATTAACCTTGTTATTAACCTGTTAATAACAAATTATTAACAGAGCACCCAAAACCCCTAGTTAATAAATGTTAATAAATGTGAATAAATATCAAACACTTTGCCGGGCTTATGCTGCCTGCTGACACTCCGCAAGACACGAAAATTTGGCTCTCCTCATTTTTCTCAGGCTTGGACTCTTTGTGCGCTGATAGACTGCAAGAATCCAAACCCATGGCATCTGATCCTGTGCAATCTCCCACACGAAAGCTTGCTTGGCTTCGTGTATTACTGTCAAACTTGCCAACAGATTTGCATGCCCCCCCAAGAAGGGAGAATTCACTCGCTATCCATTTGCTACATTTTGCATTGATCAAGCTATTCTTGAATGCACTGAGGATGAAGTTGGAGCTATCAACGAGTCCTTCAAGGCAATATTTAGCTGGAGAACACGTACAACAGGCGATGGCATCCTTGACATCGAAGAACGTGGGAAGCTGGCATTGGTGCTGTTGCTGACCTTCTTGAGGGTTATCTCAAAAAATATAGGGATAAGAAGGGGAGTCCCAATGCTGTTCTGGTCATATGGGTAGAGGATATATCTGCTGGTTGTGTGAAAAACTATCATACTCACAATAAACCAGTAAATATCCTTTCTTTCAGTGATTGATGTTAGTATACTGAATAACAATCCAGCTCCCAGATTTACCTGTTGAAAGTAGGGGATACCTCGGACGTACTTGAAACTCGATCCCGACATCAATCTCAATGCTCCATGTCTAAGGAATGTCCTTCCCACATCAGCCTCAGAAGCCAGTGCTGCGGTAGTCTTTGCGGCACTTGTTGAGTCACCGACAGCACCGAGGCCTGCTAGCAATGTTGATGGAGCCGAAAAGGATGTGAACGAGATTGATTGGGACACGATTTAATCAGTTCTTAATTTTTTAACCGCTCTTTTGTTAATAACCTGTTAAAAAGGTCAATTATCACGTATTATTAATATTATTTCACACAGGATTTATTAACAGTTAATAACCTAGTGAATAAATACCCTCCGCGAACCAATGTTAAATAATATGTTATTAACACCACCGGGAATTATTAGCCCTACCTTACAGATCACAGCCTCATTTCTGCCATATTTGCGGTTGTTATCGGCCAACTTGGAGCCGCGTTCGTGCCTTGACCTTCAAACACCGTTCTTCCTCTTCTCGCAAGGCAAACGAGTCCCAAGTATCCAGTGTAACCATTTCTAGTCACTTTCGCCTTTGAGCCGTCACTAGCTTCCTGCTCTTCTCTGTTTTTCTAACACCCTCCACGTCACAACCACAATGGCCAGGGATCGTCTCGCAGCCATGAGGGTCCGTTTTTCTTGGTTTTCACAGCCCAGAGCAAGATAACTGAGCCCCTCACTTTGTATACAGGCTCAGCAGCAAGGGGGGCCCAACAACTTAAGCACGTACGTTCGAACGATTTATGTTTTACAAAACTAGCAACGGACTTTCGTGTCTTAGCAACTCCTATCCCACTCAGACTCCGTACCAAGGCGGGTACCAGCGCCAAAACCCCTACGCTCAGCAGGATGACCGTTCATATGAGATGAATGAAGTGAAGGACGGCAGCACCGCTCAACTAACATCTGGAATGAATGGCGACAGCATGTCTGCATTTTACACTGAGGTCAGCCCACTTGGAAACCAACGTCCATCCCTGACCGTTCTTCGCAGATTTCTTCTATCCAAGACAGCCTACGGACGTTTAACGATAATGTGGCTCGCATTGGTGATCTACACTCGCGGTCACTGAATAACATGGACGACGCCGCTGCTCAAAGAAACGCTGCACACCTGGACGAGCTTGTGGAAGACACCAGTGCTCTCAGCGCTACCATAAAGAGGCGTATCAAAGCATTGGAGAAGCAAGGCGGTACTGGGCGTGACGGACAAATCCGCAAACAGCAGGTGCGAAGCCCGGTAACCCCGTTCATGGGTGTTGATCTCACGCTCTGTGTAGACCGCGTTAGTAAAATCCAAGTTCGTGGAAGCTATTCAAAGCTATCAGACTGTGGAGCAACAGTACCGCACAAAATACAAGCAGCGAATGGAGAGGCAGTTCAAAATTGGTGCGGCTTCTTTAGCGGAAAGTTGCTTCGGCTCAATGGTGACCTTCGTTATTAGTAAAACCTGACGCATCACCGGAGGAAGTCAGAGCAGTTGTCAACGACGAAAATGGTGGGCAAATATTTAGCCAAGCGGTGAGTAGAACGGAGAATGCTGCGCTTCTGGGTACTAACACTGCCTGCTAGCTTTTGAGCTCCAACCGATACGGAGAGTCGCGAGCGGCGTACAGGGAAGTCCAGGAACGACACGAAGACATCAAACGTATAGAGAAGACCTTGGGAGAGCTTGCTCAACTGTTCAATGACGTGCGTCCTGTTAAGTTCACTGCAAGTTCATTACTCACCTATGTCTTGGTCCAGATGAGTGTCTTGGTAGAACAACAAGATGAGACCATCAACAATATTGAAACGCAAGCTGCAACCGTTGAAAGGGATACCGAGGCTGGGTACTCTAAATCATCCAGTTTGCAAGTGTACTACTAATGAGTCATCTCTAGCCTTGGGTACACTGAAAAGGCGGTTGTCTCCGCTCGCGCTGCTCGTAAAAAGCGCTGGATCTGCTTCTTCATCACTCTCATCATTCTCATCATCATCGGTGTTGTCGTGGGCGTTGTAGTCTCGCAACAGGTCAACAATAACAAGAAATAACCGCGTATGACCTACGTTTTCCAGACTCAGGTTGAAGCTTCTGCAGCGTATCTGCCTATGCAATCTCTATCTATGACAAGGTATTAGTTACTTCCGTACCCGCGACCCTCCTTCGATCTTGATTCCCTCCACAATTACATGTGTATACGTTTCATTGTCCCTCCTTTATGTCCTGCTTTTCTATCTTAATGCCTTTTTATTCTGGTAATGCAATCGGACAGTGGATGATATATACCCTACCATATACGTTTAACCTCTTAAGAATAGAGCAAGTATATAGGCTCGGGATGAATAGGTAGCATCATGAAGCTGCATTTCTCTTTACTTGACTACCGTGGGGTAATATCAGGTGTTACGGAAAGTCTATCTAAGACCCGCTTAGAAACAGGTGCTTTAACATGTCAGATGAAGGATTTACTCGGTCATTAGGTCCGCTGGAATAAAATATTATCACCAGTTGATATACGAAGGTGTTATGTACTCTTAATAATCGTTTAAAGGATAAATATTCAACGCCTTCTCTCACAAGTCACGTGTGCGTAGGTATTCCCGAAACAGCCATGATTGGGAAAAGATCGTTAATGCTGTCGCAGAAGGCAGATGATAGAGACTCGGGACTGTTAGTGAGTTCCTAATGATTCGAAAGAAATGCATTAGTAGCACTTCAGTATGATCCACATTGCTGAGGAAAGTCCGATCATCTCTTCTTGGCAAGGCAGATGGCCCTTGGGTTGCATACCATACAAGAAAACCCATCCGTCATAACAACTTCCATCAGGCTTCCTACCACAGGCAGATGTCCGAAAGTAATGCGGGATGAAAAGATTGCTTGCAAATAAGAAGCGCGATACCGTCCTCCACATTCTGGTAGAAGTTCCCTGAATGGCCGGGTGATATTTTTTGGATTATAAGCTCCCTGCCCGGCTCCGGAAGCTCAAATCTGAGCCACTTATCCCCCCTTCCTTTGTGAATATCAAGCCAGGTTTGGAGTCGCTGATACAAGCAGCCGGTTCTAATTCTGTGACTTGAAGTGAGCTGGCGTCAAGCCGCAAGAACTGCCTACACAAGTCTCAAAGGACGCCACAGGACGCTTCAGCTCAACGCTTCTATCTTGCCATCTAGAGGTCCCTATCGCTTGCATCAGTGGAGTGTGAATGCGCGCGCATCGCCGTGACCTAGACTTCGTCTGGAGGGTTTTCGTATTGAATACCCCAAAGTTAATGTCCAACTTGTCGCCGCCTCCACACCAAAGCATTGCATATGCATACACCGCCTAAACAGCCCGAAACGCATTGCCACAGGGAAGATGTTCCAGTCTCGCTTTCTGTACCTATACTTATTGGCTAGTCAAGGGGATGATAGTTAGTTCATTGTCGAAGTGCCACTAGTCGTGAGGCCCGTATTGAAAGGACGTTCAAGTAAATAGCCAGTACAAGCTTCTGACAGTAGGATGTAGCGTTGTCTAGTCGTGCGGCCGTCAGGTTAGAAGAGAATAAGAAGACAGGGATAGATTGTCTGGATCTTGAGATACGATCTTTTTACTTCCCCATCGCTGCATATGTCGTGCATTGTGATGCTCAAAGATGTCGCTTAATGATAGCTCGTTGATGCATTGATGGTCTCGAGTCCATTAAGGGATGATCAATAGAGGACGAATGGGTCAAGTGTAAATCCGTTGGAATCCGGATCGGAAAAGATCGCACGGAAAAGCCGCTGAACATGGATCAAAGTGGCTGCGCTCGTGACCTGACTGCATTGATAACGCACGATGTCCTTGTGACAAGCCCTATGGACGGCATCCGCACTGCAATGCAATTGGTTCGGAAAGAAAAGCATGCAGACAATTTATGCGCATTGCAATGGCTCGGAATCTCGGATGCGTTGTCCGAATTGGAAGACCACCGAAAATAGAAGCAGCATTGCCTTAGTGGGACTGCTGCTGAACAGCCACCCCTTCCACGTGGCGCTTACGCGTCCCGCCCATATAATATATAAGCCTTTTCCTCAACTTCCGACTCACACCATCCCACATCGACGACTCCCTCTGTTCCTCTTTTCTCCCGCCCACAGTGAGTCCTTTTGCAAATTTCTCTGCGGTTTCATGCTTATTCGATTGTTTCAAGGTTCCTAGCCTGTTACCCCGCTTATCTGTCCACCTAATTTACCGAGCCTCCATGCCAGCCAAGAAACGTTGCCAATTTCAGATCAATACCGCGAGCCAGTGCAATTCTGCGGCGCTACGACTCGTAGGAGAGTGCCCCCATTGTCTGGCGCAATTCTGTGGAGCAGTGCGTTTGCTTCCTCATGCCTCATGCCTCGCGCCTGTCTGATTCGACTCTGTATCTAGCACCGTCTTCCAGAACACCACAGCTGCAATAACCTGGAGGATTGCCGACAGCAGGCTTTCTTGAAGAACAAGGAGAAGCTGGAGTCTGAACGGACAGTGGCGTCCAAGATGGCTACAGCTTGACGATTCATCCCACTATTTCCCGAACATTATCCGCGACACCAGCTGGCTGTGGTTTATATCACTACCGCCGACGACACACGTCTGTTGTTTCTACCTCCGTACATATCTATCTACGCATAACGGACCCCATTGTCATTAGTAGCCCCCCGTTGTCATGTTTTTTTCCGATTATCTATTGTAATAGAGAAGACGCTTATAATATTTTTACTGCCTCTAAACGTGGCAGATGCGAGCCCTGGATACTCCTGTAAATTCGTCCACATGATGAAAATGTGCGGCGTTGTAAGACACGGAACGGCATTGGTGTGGGGATGCGGAAATAAGCTGATTCCCCTCCTTCCTAACTGAGGCCTATATAAAGTCCCTTAGCTGGGCCATGGCTGGAGTCCAAACAGCCTCTCATCTGATTACCACCACCATCGACTCCCTCTAGAGTTTTGCAGGAGGTCTGTGCTTATCGATCTGCTCCCTTTTCTTTGCTGACTCCGGGTTTTATCACATGTAGTCTCACTTGATAAACACCGCGTCCTAGGTAGGTCCTTGTCCAGCATCCACCACGTCGTCCAGAGCTCTCTGTCACCTATCTCTTGCCAATACTGATACCATGGCGACCAGAATACAGCAACTTATACACCATATATCTCAACCACCACCAATAAATATGTCGGCAGGTATGTCTCCCTCTCTCTCTCGCTGCTACGTGTGGGCGCTCATTTCTTGCCAGAATCCTGGCAAACCGTTCCCCTTGCACCCCCTGACAGGTTGGTGCACATGCACGCGATCATGAGTCACGTCGCCTGACCCGATATACAGCATTTTCAAGCTGACTGCGGCATACAAAGTCGACAAGTTTGATAAAAAGATCAATCTAGGCGTCGGCGCGTACAGGGATAACGACAACAAGCCGTGGGTTCTTCCTGTCGTCAAGAAGGTACGTGATTCTGGGTCCTTTCTAGAGTTGTTTAACCGGACTTCCAGGCCAACGAACTGTTGCTTTCCAACCCCAACATAGACCACGAGTACTTACCCATCACTGGGTTACCCGAATTTACGTCCGCCGCCGCAAAATTAATTCTTGGAAGCGACTCCTCTGCCATTAAAGAGGGCCGCGTCTCAAGCGTCCAGACCATCTCCGGCACCGGCGCAAACCATCTTGGCGCTTTGTTTGTGTCTAGATTCTATTCCTGGGGCGATGACAAAGAGGTTTTCCTCAGTGATCCTACTTGGGGTGAGTTAGCCAGTCCGGTGCTCCTGTTCATATCTTAAATCTTATCCAGTCAATCACCATGCCATTTTTAAGAATGTGGGTGTAGCACCGAAGACCTACCCCTACTATGATCCTGCTACCATCGGACTGGATTACGACGGGCTCATCGCGTCCCTGAATGCCGCTCCTCCTCGTTCTATCTACTTGCTTCATGCCTGTGCACATAATCCCACTGGTGTTGACCCGACAAAAGAACAATGGATGAAGATCGCCGATGTCATGCTCGAGAAGGGCCATTACGCGTTTTTCGACTGCGCCTACCAAGGCTTCGCAAGCGGAGACTTGGAAGGAGACGCCTGGGCTGTCAGGGAGTTTGTCCGAAGGGGGGTGTCCCTCCTGGTCTGTCAAGTATGTAGCTCCGTTCGGCGTCGTACCTTTATTTACATGTTTATCACAGAGTTTCGCCAAGAACGCAGGTCTGTACGGAGAACGTGTCGGTGCGCTCCATGTCGTATCGTCTACGCAAGAAACGGCAGCCCGAGTTACCAGCCAGCTTTCGGTGCTTCAGCGCAGCGAGATCAGTAATCCGCCTACATACGGTGCCCGCATTGTACGTGGCCGTTTCATGTGTGATGTCATGTGGCGTAACAGCCCTCCAGGTATCACTGATCCTCAACGATCCGACATTGTTTGCAGAGTGGAAGCGTGATATCGTGACCATGGCAGGCCGCATCATCGAGATGCGCAAGCAACTGCACCAATTGCTGACCGTTGAATTGAAGACCCCCGGCAACTGGGATCACATTATCAATCAAATTGGAATGTTCAGGTAGGTCTGAATGATTCTCAGCGAATGAACATGGGCTGACGCAGCAATAGCTTTACCGGCATCAACCCGGAGCAGAGCAAGGCGCTAACGGAGAAGGCCCACGTATACCTGACGGTGAATGGGAGGATTTCAATGGCCGGCCTAAATACCCACAATATCCGGTACTTTGCGGAGAGTCTGGACAAGACGGTGAGGGGGTCGCTTTGAAGAGTCGTGGATACGCTTAGAGTACAGTAGATAGTTATCGTCGTATATTATAATGTTCAGTTGTCTTTTCTCGATTTGTCAATATAAACGCAACTCACACCCGGATACGTCACAGGCACATGGCTCCAACAATACGTCATTTTGACCGAACGGAAATTGATGTCCGTTTTGAGAACAAGTATACCTTGAACTTTTTCATCACTGTAGCAAACAAGGATATCGGGACCTGGCGCCGTAGCCGTTATCGTAGCCGTGTCAGTCGTTTATTTTCTTTCCATGCTCACTGTCTCTGACGTTCTGCTCCCTTCGTTTCGTCTACTGCTACAGGGCTCCACCTCGCTCCAGTCTGGAACGAGGCTGCACTCGAGGTATTCGAGTCCGTGCAGTTCGCCAAGTTGTATGCCGTTCAGAGCCGCTTTGCGTCATTGTCCTCGTGCGCGCTGGCCTCACCGCGTTGAGTCAAGCAGCCTAAAGTTGTACGACTGGCGCTTCCCCCCAGTTCAATTCTTCTTCCCCCAAGTCCGTTTTCTCCAACCGTCATGTATTTTTTTCTTCCGCACCTCTAATCATGGGTCTTATAGTGTCCCTTTTTGAATCTCGTTTTTCCGACTCTTCAGAGCCATCGTCTGGCCAGGTGCCTTTTTCTGACTCTTCCGCTACTCCCATGCCTTCGCTTTCAGGTCCTACACACCACCATCCCACTCACATCACCCTTCCACCTCCGTATTTCTCTTCTGTGTCCTTAACACCGTCACCCTCGCGCAGACAAGAGGATCCGTTCGCTAGTCCGCTTGCTTCTCCCGCTCTCATCTTCTATACCGCCCCATCGTCTCCAATTGTTTCACCGCTCGTCGATGGACCCCCGGAAACTCTTCAATCAATGCTATGCGACCCTCCGCCTCAGAACGCGGCCATAGTGGTTCCTTCGGCTCAGCAATATCAAGCCATCGGGAGTCATGCTTCTCCACATTTCTCCCCTGCCACTCGATCACTGGGCTTTTCCAGTGCGATTGGTCCTTCGCAACAACCATTGCCGCCCGTGTCTCAGACCGATGACACCTTTCCTGAGGTTGCTGACCTTGATGACTTTGATGAAGGCCTCGAAGGACTGAATCCCCTCGAGAAGATATATCTGTATTCCATCAGCAAGAGGACATACCATCGGGTCTTTATTTCTCGTGATCTGCCTAATCTTCTCGATGAAATCACCCCCCAGGAGGCGGTGGAATATGTTCTTCCCTTGCTGCAAGTTTTGTCGAAAGACCAGGGTGCGTACCAGTGGTTGTGTGCCGGATTCTCAAGGCTGGCAATGACACATCTACATCTCCAGATGAATCCGTTAGAGAGGCCTTAACGTCGGGACTAACCTCGGTCATCTGGTGGTTTTTGACAGTAAGGCTCTCTACACATTCTCGGTCAATGTCAATAACATGTCGTTTCATAGCACTGTCAAGTCATCAGCACATTAGACCATCAGATGAACAACTCATATCCGAACCAGTCGACGCCCATATCAGTTCATGCATTCACACCCATTCTTGGCAGACTTTTACTAAGTCCGAATGTCTTAGTAGGCAGCTCTGCCAAATGTGTAGTTGTAAACCTTCTCCAACGCATCCGAGAGGCTGATGGCCTTGAGGATATGATGCAGGAAACTGATAACCTCCAAGCGGAACTTGGTATACCCATACCTGGCGTCGGAGTTTCGCCACAAATAGACAACTGGGCCGCAGGCTCGTCCTTCGTTCCAAAAGCCTCACTCAATGAAGATCTAACCATAGGTCTCTTTGGAAGGAGCGAACGGGTCCTATTTGAACAGGAAATTCTATGGGGCTTGGTTGCTGGGCTAGATCGGCTCTTCTTGGACGGCGATTTGGACTTGTTGGAGGACCGTGGCCCTAGTCCCTGTGGCGAGGACCTCGTTAACCTTTCTGACTCCTTTGCAGACTCTGAGGAGCATCAATCGGAGGAGCGAGTGATTTCTCCGGCCTCTTCGCCCACTGAAGATGCAAGGCGGAGAGAGAACATAAATCCGTACTTTCCCGCCGTTCCGGCGGCGTGGAATAGCTCTCCTGGCACCGTAAACAACAACACGGACTCTCCCTCCAGTATATCGAGTAGTGACTCCTCTATTTCATCCAATCCAAGCTCGACAAGTGGAACACCGGATTTTTCAACTTCTTCCTCCTCCTCGCCGTCATCCTCTGGCGAAACCCCAGCATCGGACAGAACATTCTCAAAAGGGTCACCCATCTCATCTACTTCATTGATACCCCAACAACATAGCATACCCTCTCGGCTGTCACCCATCCTTTCTCCACCCTCTCCCGATATAATCATACATAGCGCGCCGCCTACTTACTCTCCTCGACCTCAACATGCTCATCATCGCAGGTCCAATTCTGATTCAAGGCTATCAGTCCCGTCTGATGCCACGTTAGCCAATCATCGGATGCAGACGGACTCATACAACTCGTCATCAGGTTTTGTTCCGTTCGGTCCTGTGACAAGTAACTCTCTGGCTCTTGACAGTTTGCATCCATTTCAAGACCGCGGCCATTCGCCTATACGGTCACCCGACCTGCCACTTCCAACAAACTATCAGAATTCTACCCTCTTGCCGTCATCTAATGGCTCACCAAGTTCTGATTTTGTCTTGCCACATTCAACAAATTGCATGTACAATGACAGCAACAATGACGAAAGCTCGCAGGCAGGAAGTATCAGCGATTACATGAGTGAAGACTGCAACAGAGAGAGCCAAGAGGAACAAAATGCTGTGAAACGTCTGACCAGCATGAGCTTAATGGCCACCGTTACTTCCACCGGTCAGTACAATAATTAACTTCCCAGCGGCGTTAAATGTATTCTAACATGATCACAGGTTATGTTGACGAACAAGGGCAAAACGCGTTTGTCAAAGAAGTCGAACGTGTCGTAATGGATCCAGTTTATTGGGTTCGCCGAGAATCGAGCTTTGTGCTTGGGGCGTTGGCAAAAGTCGTGCCAGACGAAATAGTACACTCATCGCTGGTAAGTCATGAGAACGTCTTTTCAGACATCGCACTGACCGTTTTGTCCAGCTTCCTCTTCTGGAACATTTACTCGTGGACCCTGCTCCCCTTGTTCGCCACTCCTCGCTTTTCGCTCTTCCCGTCATATTGAGGCGGCTGCCGGTAAAGCACAGAAGAGCATTAGCCGTGCACACTATGCAGTCCATGAGTGCAGACGAAGCTCCCGATGTCCGATCAGGGGTCCTGGAAGCTCTCGGTGAAGTTATTCACACCTTTCATGATGAATACAGGAAACCAGGTGACGACACCGAAGGACCTCCGGCTGAGCTAGTCAGAATGTTCATAGGATGGAGAGACGATAAGAAAGTCTGGGACGGTCAACAGCCTGTTCTTACCCAACCATTTGACCGGGATAAATTGAGGTGGTTAGACTCGTTTTATAACGACCCCAGTCGGCCTTTAATATGTGCCTTCAACCTACCTGCTGTGGCCATGACTTTGGGTCTTTCTCGCTGGGAGACTCTTCGGGAAACTTACCTGAAGTTGTCGAATAATCCTGCATTTGGCATTCGGCGGACACTGGCGGCATCTGTGGGTGACTTGGCCAAGGTCTTAGGTCCAGAGATCGCACAACGGGACTTGATGCCCGTCTGGTGGGACGGACTGCGGAGCCAGGAGGCAGAGATACGGCTGAAGATTGTACAATCCCTTGAGACGTTCGTCGGATCGTTAAATGTGGGGGGGAAGACAGAAGTTTTGGAAGGAGTGTTGGAAGCATGGAAGGAAAACAGGTGGAGCAGCTGGCGAGAAAGGGAGCATATAGCAGGATGCTTATCGGCCGTCATTCAATCCGTGGCAAGTCTGGAAAACCATGAAGTGGCTCATTTGTTGCAGCTTGTGTGTGGGCTGTTAAGGTTTGCTCTGATCGACAATGTCAATGCCATTCGAGAGGCAGGCATTCACACCGTGCGTTTTTTGTTTCGATATGAAAGGTAAAAGCACTAATTTTAGGTTCCTTGCAGCTACCGTTCATATGGCCCATGCTGCAGCGGTACCCTAAGGTCCTCGGAGACCTGCATTTAGATCTTCAGGGTCTTTCGAGCTCAGGCGCGTTCAGGCAGCGAATGACGTTAGTGTCTAAATCTGGTGGCAGTGGTTCAGAGCTGATATTTTTATTATCCATCAGTTACATTGCGTGCCAGCAGATGCTCCTACTTCCGGACGGTGATACAGAGGCGGTTCAAGTGCCCGATGAAGAGATCTGGACTACGCTCCGCCAATTGTCAAGAGACCCTATAGTCGGTGTCCGTATAGGCGTTTCCAGGCTAATAGCCGGTCTTCACAGTAAGGCACCCTTCCTTTACGCGAAGAAATCCGTCCTGAATTCAATCTGCAGCATACTGTCGGACGAGGTCGCGTTCCGTGATTGATCTTGCGAAGACGCTCTCACAAGACTCCTCCCATGAAGTCAGATCCTATGTTTCGGATCTTTTATTGCATGACCATGGACGCCACGTCAAAAGTTTCTCGCAAGTTTTAGGGCATGCGTCAACGTTCTCGAGGCCCCCTTCCGCACTACATGGATCCGAGCTGGAAGAGGCTGTGTAAATCCACCGAGAGGTTTCGGAGCAGCGCTTAGAGCGAGCTGGCACCTCTTTGACGGTAGATTGGACACCGGCGATAGCCATGACCTTCTGATGAACTTGAAGCAATGTACCTGGTCCTCCCGGCATGTCAGGATAGCCGCTGGGATGTTGGAGCACAGTAGTGTAGTTTTTATAGTACGATATATATTATGATAATTCTAATCTTAGGATCTGTTTGGCTGTTGTGAGAATTGACGCTACAAGGACCAGAACAGCACAAATGTGGCTGGTGGTCGAATCGGGCCGGGCGTCTTGGAGGCGGGAAAATCTTGTGATGTTCTGACTTGTCAACCTGGAGTTGATCTCTTCTTTACCGTCTGCACCACCGTCGACCGGTGCCGCGAGCACCCTCATTGCTGTATATATGCATCACAATGCAACACTTCTATGCGTATACTCGATATGCTTTCGTCGGTGCGTTGCCAGTCCCCCTGGTCGTCTCTCCCTTGGCTTGACAGTGGCTCAAGGTCTTTTCCTCGTTTTCAATGCTATCAATGCTAGCGTCGCTGTCTGGAACCTCAGTCTTATCCAAGTAATAGGCTTAAAATGTCAGTGTGCTCATTGCCTGAGATCAATGTACTCATTTACTCCTGCTGTTAGATCCTCTTGATATCTATCTCACGGTCGTTGGTGCATGCGGGCTTGCCATGTCCTTCGTGATGTCCGTCCACTTCCCCATGACCTGGAACATACATTGACGTCTTATAGTGTCTTCGTCGAAGCTGCCCACGACAATCCCCTAACGGGAAGAGTGTGGTTCGAATGTACATGGGTCGGGCTATTCCTTGTCATGAATTTTTGTACGTATCTATCATTATCGCCGTTAATTTCATGGCTGACACCCCGTCAAGGTGGTGCCGTCGCATTGTCGGCATCAAAACCTGCACTCTGCACGTTTGATGGCAAGTAAAAGTTTTGCCTTGGACGAATGGTTGTTTGACATGTGTCCTCAAGCGCGCCGCCAAATCGGTGATATTGGATGTGTATCGAATCGAGTCATCCTGGCTTTCTCATGGATCACTATCATGATTCGTGTGTTGATCTCGTAGCCTTGTTGACTCATTCTGACTTTGCCTTGTTCAGTGGTCGCATACTTGGTAGTGTTGAGCGTAACCTGCCTCCTTCGACAGAAGAAGGATACACGAATATGGCTTTATCACATTCGTGATCTCGATACTCCCAGCAGTCGCCTGCCGAGCCCGCCTACGTCTCCGACAATACCTTATTTCCGTAAAGACAACGCTGCTATCGTTGCGCCCCTTCCCCGGCGACCAGGACCTTCCGTAAATATGATGGGAGGCCTCAACTCACTGTATGATATCGAAGCGTATGAACCGCCACCTGCGAGAGCCCCCAAGACCAATTTTGTCTCACAGACCAAATTCTCAGCGGCGAGTAATCAAGCTACCGTCACCTCCTTATATCCGCAATATGTTCAGTCATCTATGGTGATAACACCTTCTCGTATGCAGATGCAGGAACCACCACGTCCACAGCCGAACAATCCTCCTTCCCCTCCACCGCTTGGAGATTGGCCCAGAGCCGATATCCTTTCAAGACCTGTACGTGCTGCGCACAAACAGTTGAGGCGGGAGTCACTCCCAGACCCAGATGATAGATATGGGTCGACTCAAACACCACATCGAGTACGACCGACGGGACCTAGGATCGCATCGACCCGTACACGCCCGCCACAGCTGGATCTGCACGTCACGTCGCCTACTAAAGGCAAAGAACGGCGGAGACCGGACTCGGATTCATTATGATCTGACTATGTACTCGTTCACTGGTTCTGGATGGGCTATGTTGTTGTAGGTTATTAATAAAGATGATATTTGATACATGTGGTAGTTACACGAGGATTACTCTAGACTGTCCGTGTCGCAGTTCGCGTCGCAGCCGAGTCGCAGATCTTGAACGGCTGTTGAGGTATTGTTCCTCAAAAGGCAACTTTTTTCCAGAGCTAAATGTGCTGGCACGCCTACCCTAGGCCTCTCTGATCTCTCACACTAACCATGTCAAATCGACAGCTGGGCCCTCTCCAGTTCTTACTGTATCTCGCGCCAGTTTTCATTTTGGGTCCCATTATTGGGTATAGGCACCACATCAGTCTGTCCTTCATTCAATTTCGCACCTTACACGTTATTGCAACTTCGGTATAGCACTGCCGGAACCTGTAACAGAGCTGTGCGTCCATTATTTGTTAATGCGGCGTTATTCTCACACGTTCAAACGAAGGATAAACAACCAGACTAATTTACCGCAAATCTGCGAAGCCAATATCCTAGAGTACTCTAGGATACTATCAGAGGATATTGGTTATCGAACCGTTGGAACTGCAGAACACGCACAGGCCGACCTATGGATGCACCAGACGATCAAGGATATTAAGACTGAGTGTGACCGCATCGTAAAGGAAAGCGGCAGAAAGCTGGAATGTGAAATATGGAGACAAGAAGGGAGCGGCAGCCACCGGTATCAATCATTTCTGCCATGTTTTCGCATCTTGGGTGTTGATGGCAGTGCTCAGATTCGACATAATGAATACGCGGCTTTACAAAACCTATGTATCCCTCAGCAACTTCATTATTCGCGTTTCTGATGGTACCGACGAGAGCAAGAAACATGCGGTGCTTGTCAATTCCCATCTCGACAGTCAACTACCTGGTCCTGGAGCCGCCGATGATGCCATATCTGTGGGAATCATGCTCGATGCCATTAGAGTGCTTTTAGGGACTCCCGATTGGAGTCCAAAGCATTCAATAATCTTTTGTATGAGAAAAATTCCCAGAAATCATCTGTCCGGGGTTAACCATTCACTCTCAGTGTTCAACCACGCCGAGGAATCACTTCAAGATGGTTCACACATGTTTTCAACTCAGCATCCGATTGCTTCGTCGTGAGTCTACTGGACATCATATCATTATAAGATGATAATTTTCCCTCCTAAATCTATCAGTGTACGCGCCGTAATCAATCTTGAAGGTTTTTTCTCCCATGGAGACTGCTGTGCTATGTACTGACGCGTCGTAGCCGCCGGAACGACAGGCCGCGAAATTCTTTTCCAAGCTACTTCGAAAGAAATGATTGAAGCATATTCCCATGTCCCAAGGTCAATGTCATGCAAAGCTGCATAAACTCCGCTCTGACAACCTTCACAGACCATTTGGCACCGTCTTTGCGAGCGATATCTTCGGAAGTGGGATAATCATGTCAGAGTAAGTCCACTTGTTATTCCTACTGTTCCCCTTCTAACCCCACATTCTAGCACTGACTTTCGACAATTCCAAGACTACCTTAACGTTACTGGCCTCGACGTACGATCTACTCTTATCTATTTTACCTTCATACTAATGCGAGAACAGATGGCGATCATAGGTAACTCATATCTGTACCACATGCGCAAAGACCTAGTGGAAAACATCGAGCCGGGTGTCGGTCAACACATGGGCGAAAATGCTCTTGCCCTACTGCTACATCTGTCGGGTCATGCAAGTCCTCTTCCTCAATTAACAGATGGCTATAGCAAGCCTGAGATGGTGTACTTCAGTCATGTGATCCCGTACTTCTTCATATACACGTTTAGTACAGCCAAGATCATCTACGCTGTATTCCTGATCGCGACGGTGGCGTTGATACGCTTCCGAGGTCCTTTTCCTGCGAAGACTTTGGTGTTGAGCGTTCTGGCAACAGTTTTTGCCTTTGTGGGTGCGCTGGCGGGTGCAAATGCTATGGCACTTATCATGACCCATGTATTGGACAAAAGCATGAGCTGGTTTAAAGACGAGCTATCGACGATTGTGCTTTATGGGCCAGCTGCTATTCTCGGTACGGTGCTACCTTTATATGGTATTTTGCATCTGTTGATCGACTGGTATAGGTACTCTCATCTCGCAGCTGCTGTTTCCTCCGTTGCCAGAGGCTGCTGTGTATTCTTCCGTCTTGTTCGTCCAAGCGGTAGCTGCATTTGGTCTGCAACTTTTGGGCCTGGGTTCCGCGTCCCTGTTCTTCATCACGGCCCTTCCCTTGGTTGTTGCCTATGCCCTTAATCCAATCTTCACCAGTATCACCCGGGAAAAAGGAATTTCCACATTAACATATGTCTTTGGCTCGTTCATACCCCTCATCACAGGCACCCTTGTCATAGTGCCGACTATAGAGGTCTTTGTGCCGCTGGTGAGTCTCTTGAATATGCCCATCATCTGGAATTTCATCTATATACCGTTTCAAGACAGGTCGCATGTCTGCGTCGGCTCCAGCAGATCATCTCATCGCAACCATCGTCACCGTTGTTGGCTCAGTCTCACTGCCTCTACTTGCACCGTTTTCTCACCGATTCGGCCAAGGTTATCTGAAGCAGTTTGTAGTAACCCTACTAGTCGTGAACGTGGCGTTGATCGCTATATTTGCTCAAAGAGATGTGTATGATGATATGCATCAAAGGAGAGTATTTGTTCTACGCATAGAAAACGTTACTACCCATGAACATCATCTGCATTTGGCAGCGTCAGATGGCGCGCCGGGTTTCCCAGACCTTGTCCACGCTGTTGCTGGTGACTTCGGTGCGCCGGGTGCGGTAGCACAAAGCGTTGTGATGGACTATTACAACGGGGACTGGGACCCACTGTATCCTTTCTCCGCTGCAAGTCCTTTCAATGCCGTCTTTGATTTTATCATTGCTAAACACATTTCTGATAGTTTCTCACGCCTTTCAAAATAGTTCTTCCCGCTACCACCCAAGGTTTCCTGGAGAGTGGCGGCGAGTTCGAAGTCAAGGCTGTAAACGACGCAAGAGATCTTGTCACTGGAACCAGGAAGGTTACATTAAGTATCTATCATCCGGGGCTCATATGGACTGGTTCGTTCGTTCCCTTGGTCCTCGCCGCCTTTTTGACTCCTTTCATACCCTAGTCATTGCTTTTGATGCACATGTCCTCCAATGGAATCTGGACGACAACCCTCCTGACAAGCTCACGAGGCATCACATCAAGGAAGCCTCATTCTATGGACAAGATACGTGGGAAGTGGACATGGTCATCAAGGATGCTCCAATACAGGTGAATTATATAGGCCTGCTGGAGAAAGCGATGTGGCCAGGCAAGCGAGCAGCGAAGGAAGAAGGCGGGGCATCGATGGAGCTTTTTGAGCAACTAGACGCGTGGCTAGAAGAAAAGACCAGCGGTAAGGTTGATGCGACGTTAATAGGTGGCGTAGCAGGAGTGGTGACACTTTGAACTATGGTTGGATAGGTTTTTGGAACCGATTTAGAACATGTTCATCCTTTGTATAATCGAAATTTAATAATCATGCTCAAGAGTAAAGAACTTGGATAGTATACGTATTGCTGTCTTTATGTTTCCTTCTTCAACGCCCTGCCTGCGCTCCCGATCGCCGTCGTGACAACATTGTGTTTGTTTATTCCCACATTGCCGCCGTTACTGCGATCAAAGCGCTTGCTGTTTGAGCCAACCAAGAACAAGAGTACCAGCCAGGTTGAAATTCGACAGAATCATCTCATTTCCTTTTGGGGATACCGAGGCGACTGCAATTCGCCGCCCATTGTTCTGGTTACCTTGTTAGCCTTATTGTTCTCTTGTCCAGTATAAATACGTCCCCTCACAAAAATGCATCCGTTTTCAATCCCCGGTGGCACTAGACTTAGACGGCTGACTCACGTCACCAGCACATTCTTTTCTCCCTTACGATTTCAAAGTTCCACTGAGTGGTTTTATTTGCGACGAATATGCACAATCCTTTTCTAATTGTCAGATTTGTACTTTTCTGTAAGAGATCCTTGTACACTCGTCGTGTCTTTTGTCTTCTAATCGTGGTGAATTTCTTCCAGCAATGCTGATTTATTTCAGCCTACTCATTCTCGTGTTTGCGGCTTGGAATGTACATGCTACAAGTACACTGGGTGCAACAGGTACGTTTTGCTATGGTCTTTAATTTGTTTCGTCACTGACATTCCACGGTGGCTAGTCTCTGGCTCCGCTGCATTGATGCTGTTCAACAGCTGTGCTACGCTCATTCTCATTGCTCTGTGCGTGATATCGCCATTTTATTTCTATCGTCCGTCGTCTCATATGTTGCTAGTGCTATGGCAGAGATAGCCTTTCCACAAATGAAATTTGCGCACGTCAAAGCTGAGCTTCTTTGGACAACGGTGATGAGCATGTTCGATATCAGTAGGTCCTGGATAACAGTGCATTCGCAATCGCTCATATCCTTTCAAGGTGCATCCATTAGTCTCATTGCCAATGGACCTGTGATGACATGTCAACTTACCGGTACGTTGTTCTACACTTCACTTACCGAATCTCAAAGGTAACCTATATTTTGTAGCCAACTGGTCAGTTTGCGCATCTTCAACGCTTCTCGTTCCAACGACGTGGCTGAAAAGCTTTCTTGGTACGTTGTTTTCGACTGGCACCAGCACGAGGCTGATCTGTAATGCAGTTCTTGCATACGTCTTCAGTCTTTTCGTGGCAGCGGTCACCCACTCGTATGAACATTCGAGCATCTGGAGCAAGTCCGTTTACACCGTCCCTTGGTTCCGTTCCACTACTCCGGAGGTATCGTCCGATGGAGGTTCCGCCCACACCGTCGCCGCAAAGTTGGGATATGGGAACGATTCATGGAGCCAATATCTTGGTGACATTGCTTCTACGGGCGATCGCAAACGCAAGGTGGCCGAAAAGACCCACTGGGCTGATAAGACCCAGATTCGGCGGGGAGTCGACGATCCGTTTGTAAAGCGCGGTGATGGTTCCACCTCTGCGGATTCGTCGCGAAGATCCAGCGAGGAGATCAGTTCACCTACCTTTCAATCTCCCAGAACGCCTCCGACCCCCCCTAGAGCCGAGTCTAAACCACAATCTATCGGCTCCCGATTCATTGAACGATTCCGCGAATCTCGTGTTCTGGCCCGACCAGGTCAGTCGCATTTCAGTATGGAATCGTTCATGACATCTGGGCCTGCATTTCCCCGCGACGTTGAAGATCACGACAAGCCCATACCACTCCCTCGGCTGTCGGAGTGGATGAGAGCGGATGCTAAGAAAGGCATCACTGTTCATACAATCCCCATGTCTCCTTGACGGAGTTCTTGGTATATCTTGATGACTTTAGACGACGAACAGTTACTTGTTGGACTCGGCCATTTCAGACACCGAACTTTACTCACGCACCAAACTTTGTAGCCCTACTATCATGTATATCCACGTTATAGATTATGCAGGAAAATCATAATTCGGCTGTCTCTGGCCCTTGAATATTCCATCCCAATCGTGCTCGGAGTTCTTTATTCTCACGACTGATAATTTCAAGTTCGGATTTTAAGCTCTCGAGCTGTCGGCGGGTATCCAGAAGAGCATGGTCATTTTCTTCTGATATTTCACCGGCACCCACGGTTATTCCTATGACAGCGGCGTTGAGATGATGGAACTGGAAGTGGAAGGAATAATAACACACCACCGACAAGCTTCACCAAGCGCCACAGACGGAGAACAATAAGCAATGCGCCGAGTTCCCTTTCTTTACCTTTCAAGGTAATCTCCAGAACAAAAGTTGTTATAATAATGGCAGCATCAAACAGGTGCAGTGAAGCATGTGTGACCTGCCCAAGGGGATTGTAATATTGGAGGCCGAAGGCCCATAGGGCAAGAGGAATTTCAACGAGGAAGAATGTAGTGATGACGAGAGAGACATGGGCAAGAACTTCGAGCCACTGGGGACTTTCTGAGCCTGTTGGAGTACAGTTTGAAGTTGACAGGAGGGTGTATCCGAGATCTGCAAGCACACAGGCCGCGTCGATGGTGATCTATAGAAACAGAAATTAAATATTTATTCGTCTGTCCCCCAAGATTGCAATTGACAATTCTTACCAAAGCGATTACGACCTTGTGGAAGAGCTGGGCCTCGAGGATTTCACCCAATTTGCTGTGCCAGGAATCGGGGGTGCCTGCGTCTTGTTCTGTGTGTAGCAAGGGTTGCTGCTCTGGATCAGTCATGGTGGTTGTTACCAAACGCGGCGTCTCCCTTTGACGTCACTCTTCTTACTACTATGTCTTCCATGCTATTTCGCCCTCGCCTTCGGTTTGCTGCGCCGCCATTCTACCGCCAGAATTGCTTCAGGACCGGATATCCATACCGCTTTCGCTTCAGCTCCACGGCAGCAACGAAATCAAGCTTCTCTTTTGCGCCGCGCTTTTTCAAAACAGCTGGTGTTGCAGGGGTAGGACTCGGAACCTTCCTGGCCACTAGGTCTTCCATTCACTGCGATGGTACGATACTGTTTCACCCTGCTCGGTGGCTGACCTTTATCTTTGGGATTTAGCTCCGACAGCAATGGAACCGTCAGCTCAACCCGAGGTCTTTCCACCGCCACCCTCATCCTCGGTATCGATATATGAGCTTTCCTTTGGTACTGTCGCAGGTATATGTTCCGGGGTATTCATCAAAAAGGGCGCGAAAGCAATGGCATTTTTCTTAGGCGGAATCTTTGTGCTTCTCCAGGCAAGTTTGTTATGTTCTGTCGATTCCATCCCTTACGAAGTGATAACAGTATCTCGTGTCATTCTCTGTTATACGCGTCGATTGGGTCAAAATGGGGGGACGTTTTGAGAATCTGTTCTACACAACGGACGCGACAGGCAGGAAGAAATCGCCAACACTATATTCCTTGTTCAAATGGATTGTAGATTTCCTGACAGCAGACTTCCAACCGCGGGCATCGTTCGTTGCTGGGCTTGCGTTGGGTTTGAGGCTGGGGTAAAGGCGGGCCGGAGTTGTACACAACGCCAAACAATGATCGAATTTTTTTGTACTCTGTATTTTTAATTTTTCGTCCTCCATCCACTATCATGGGTCGTCGTGCCAAGAACAAGCAGGGTGCACCAGAACCACTCGAGCCAAAACGTGTAGATCCGTCTCGAAAACGAAAGGCTGGAAGTGATCTCCACGACAAGGAGACTGCTCCCAGACCCCCGAAGAAACTAAAGGAAACGGGTCATGTCAAACCAAAATCGAAGAGCTTTATCAAGGTCAAAGCAAAGGAATCTGTTAAGGCAAAGGCAACACCTGCGAAGGGGAAACAAAAGGCTCGGGCGGATTCAGAGTCTCTAGACGGGTGGGAAGATGTCGAAGAACAAGCAGATTTGGATGCGTGCGTACTCTAAGGATATTTGAGGTTGATGTTTTGAAATTTCTCACAGGTCACTTATGGACGATGATGATTTTGATGATTTAGACGTGGAAGAGTGCGTCTATTCGTCGTCTTTACATACTTTAATATTTACCTCCATGATATTAGCGACGAACCTCTGCGAGGGCCTGTGCAAGAGTTTCAATTCAGCGATGATGATGAAGAGGATGAACCTGTCCTCCCTTCAAAAGCCAAAAAGTCGAAGCAAAGCGAAAGACCTACAAAAATCATACCTACGGGTTCCGACAGATCCTCAGATTCTGACGAGGAAGAGTCTGATGAAGATGGTCCTACAACTATGGCCAACATGGAGGCTCGGTCTCGCGCATTAGATGCAAAAGCTGCTGCTGAGGCGGAATTGGACGCCGAAGAGTTACAGCAGGCAGCATTTGACGAAGGGGATGATGATCTCGACATGGACGACGATGTTGACGAGGTGGATGAGGAGGATAAATTCCATTTACCTACGGCTGCCGAGAGGGAAGAGGAGAAGAAATCAGGTGGTCCAGATGTGCATCTCGTACAACGACGCATGAGAGAATGCGTACGGGTGTTGGGTAGGTTCAAGAAGCTAGCTGAACCAGGACGGTAAGCATGGCTCCTTCCGCGATACTCATATACACTGATGATTTCCCTTGTGTAGCTCTCGATCAGAATATACTGATCAACTTCTTGCTGATATTGCAAGCTACTATGGGTATAACGACTTTTTGGCCGAGAAGTTGTTTCATCTCTTTCCCGTCGCCGAGGTATGCCGCGTTTTGACTCATTATTTTGCCATTTCATAGACGTATTATAGGCCATTGAGTTCTTTGAAGCCAATGAAGTATCCCGTCCTGTCACGATTAGGACGAACACTCTACGGACTCGGCGGCGCGACCTTGCGCAGACACTAGTCAACCGCGGAGTTAATTTGGAACCTATAGGCAAATGGACAAATGTTGGGTTGCAGGTCTTTGAGAGCAGTGTCCCCATCGGTGCGGATTCTTATTTTTGGAGTCTTTGTTTCAAAAATCCATATTTTAACAGGCGCTACTCCTGAATATCTAGCCGGACATTACATGCTTCAAGCAGCGTCTTCTTTTCTCCCCGTAATAGCCCTAGCACCAGAGCCAAACGAGCGCATCCTGGATATGGCTTCTGCCCCTGGAGGGAAGACCACGCACATTGCTGCTCTTCTGCAAAATACTGGAGTAGTTTTTGCTAACGATGCGAACAAGGCCCGAACGAAGAGCCTTACAGCGAATGTGCATCGTCTGGGTTGCAAGAATGTCATTGTCTGCTCTCATGATGGTCGAGAGTTTCCTAAGGTTATGGGAGGATTCGACCGAGTCTTACTGGATGCTCCATGCAGTGGCACGGGCGTCATCAGCAAGGATTCAAGCGTGAAAGTTAACAAGGTATCTTGCTTCTTTCCAATCAGCACACGGTCCTTCTCATAAATTCCGTCGTTAGTCCGAACGCGATTTCACATTATTGTCCCACCTTCAAAAACAGCTTATTCTCTGCGCCATTGATAGTGTCAGCCCCGAATCGAAGACCGGCGGATACCTAGTGTATTCGACTTGTTCCGTTATCGTGGACGAGAACGAGGCGGTAGTGGATTACGCTCTGAAGAAAAGGCCGAATGTCAAGCTAGTTGACACTCGTCTCGAGTTCGGGCGAGAGGGCTATACGAAGTATCGCGGGAAGACTTTCCATCCGAGCATCAAGCTGACTCGGAGGTTCTATCCCCATGTGCACAATATGGATGGTTTCTTTGTTGCGAAGTTCAAAGTCGAGAAGAAGGGCAAGGAACGTCCGGTCGCTACGCAGAAGGATGAAGCTGTCCCACAAGGGTTGGAGGCTGCTGAAGATACGGAAGCCGCAGCGTTCGATTCAGACGAAGATCGGCCGTATCTCGAAGGTTCGCTCCTTCCATCTCGTTACGATTCGTTCTATTAACTGTGGGATATTCGTTCGTAGATGCCAAACGCCGACGTATGAAAGCGAAGGGCTTACGGCCACCGCCTCGGACAAAGCCCCCTCCAGTCTCTTCCGCTGTAACAGCTACAGCATAACAAGTAGTCTACAGTGAGGGAGGGGCCTAGGCTGATCATATCATTATGCAATCCTATGTTCCACATGGATTTCGTTACTTGAACATATTCTATTGTTTCACGATCCTTCCATCAGGCGGGTGCCTCTCTAATCTATGATGGCCAAGAGAAACAATAAATGTGTTGCGACATTGGACATGAGACGTTGGTCGCTCCCAGAGCAATACTTCTAAAACGAACAGTACAAATACAATTTATTTGGACTACAACAGACATCCAGAAGACGTGAAGGATCTTTTATACAGGGGTGCTTGGATAGAATACAAGACTAGTCCAAAGATGGTTCAGGTGTATCTTATCAAAAGAAACATTTGCAATCGGTAAGATGCGATCGAGTACTCAGTACCTTCCGCCCTTATGTCTGTTACGCCATGAACGGGATGATGAAGCGAGCAGTCAATAATGAGCGACAGACCGGTGTCGTCCACAGGCACATATGCCACAGCACGAACCAACGATTCCTAGCCAGAGCGCGACCGTCGCGCCCAAGACCATCCACACCTGATATATCAAATGAAATTGAACAAACCTATGTGATATACCGAAGGATAAGATCCACGCACCGCATTGCCCCATGTTAATTGAAGTTGCCCATCAGTTTCATCGTTTACACGGTGCCTAATGATTGCGACCACGATGACGTCAATCAAGAAAGCGATGGTGGTAAGGATAGCAGCGACGAGCCCGATGCCGAGAGTGCATAGTGAAGGCATGCGTCCGGTTCCGCGACAGAGGATAAACAGGGAAGATAGGAAGGTCAAGAAGGCCAGTCCACAGGCTAGATACGAAAGAAGGCGATAGTAGCGAACGGAATAGCGCAAGAATATCGTAACGCTTACCGATAGGATGCAGTACCAGGGCAGCCGCAGAGCCTTTATTGATGAGATCAGCATATTGCTCTACATTCCTGACTACGGTCAGAAAAAGTCAGCTGGGGATAATCAGTAGCCTTACAAGGCCTCTGCGATTGTGCTATCGAAAGTGTAACCCAGTTTGGGGTCTGTACACTCAGCTGACGTACTGGTTTGACTTATCGCTGCAATACTACGGAGATTATGGTCACATTGATTGAGAAGAACGAATCAAAGTGACTGACGAGATATCAATTGCGGAGACACAATATCCCCATACACCGAAAGTGGCGGATCCATTGGCGTCGGCGACACCATATAGGTTTGTTGCGTCGGCAGTTAGCCGGAAGAGGAAAAGAGACTTGATAATGGGCACAGAGAGGGAGACCAGGAGAAGAAGGACAAAGGCACTCAAAGAGACAAACGGCGTGATCGAGGCTAGCATGTGGATATTCGATCAAGGACAGGGCAATTATCGCGTTCTAATAACTAGCAAAGGAGGGGCAGCGGAGCCAAGAGGAGCACGCAGTGCCTTCAGGCTATTTAACGGAGCATGAGAGAGAAAGGCCCCACTCCATCGTTGGATTTTGGAGTACGTGATGACCGGGACCCTGAGGCAGCGATTACCGGAACCGTAACGTATTTTTGTAAGTCGAAGGTGTAAAGTGACAGAATTCGGACGACGCCGCCACATCGAGCCATAAGAGAGCTCTGGAACGATAAGTAGGCGGAACCGTCGGGAGAGAAGGATCGAGGGTATTCAATTTGCCACGCGCGTTGCCAGGAGACTTTTGACAGATAACAATCGAGAAAGAGGAAATTGAAAAGAGGAAGAAATGCAGAGAACAAACAGAATAAAGAGAGATGCAGAGATAAGGCATTGGAGGGAGCAGAGAAGGGCAGCAGGGGGACAAAGAGAACATAAAGGCAGTTATAACGGCCCGCTATCAGAGGGTCGAGCTTTGACGTGATTTGCGGCTGCTGAAAAATTATTGATGTCGCTAAGAGAATATTGATGCTTCGATTTTTTACGACAAATTTGAACAGCTGATACGGAAAGGTATCAACGACTGCGAACAATCAATCCAGACCTGGACAGCACCGAGATATTTGCGTACATCCTGTGTCTTCATTCCAATATGCTCAGCAAGGAAATAAAAGGCTTTCAAGTCGCCAATCTTTGTCCCTCTCAGATCGTATGATTCAATTCAGTCTAGCCTGTTTTTCCCACAATCGCCCTCCCGTTTGGCTGGGAAATAGGGTTTGGTTCAGGAGACAAACACAGGCAAACATGACCCTTTTGCATTTATTTGGACTCGTCCCTTTCCTGATTCCGCATCCTGCCCTTTCTTTTCACTCATCCCTCATCCCAGTGGGTTTCAAGGCTGCGTTGCACGCATAATCTGTCTCTCTCTTGTCAGTTAATACCCTTTTTATGTTCGTATCTATTCACCGCCTTTTTCTCTTTTTTGCCCACCTGCTCACTGTGCGACATTTGGACAGCTTTCTCCCATAATGTCTGCGCCTGAGACCACCCCCGTTCCCGCCGCTCCCGTCGAGGAGGCCAAGCCTGTTGAGACACCTGCCCCCGTTGTTGAGGCTACTCCCGCCCCAGAGGCGCCCAAGGTCGAAGAACCTACTCCTGTTGGTTTTCTTTGTTTCCTTTTTCCTCTTACTTTTTTCCTCATCGCCTTCCTTGTCTTACTAGGAAGCCACCAAGGAGGACGTGAAGTCTGCAGTGCGTGTTATTATCGCTGCTTTTTTGTTGAGTTCGGCTCATAACCTTATCTGCAGGAGGCTCCCGCTGCTGCTGCTGAAGAAACACCTGCACCTGCCGCTGAGGCTGAGGCTGCCCCCGCCGCCGAAGAGGCTAAGGAGGAGGCCAAGGAGGACGCTGCACCTGTGAGTACCGCGGTTCTAGTTCCCTCTTATCACGAGACTCAAGTGTGACTCGATCTAGGCTGCAGAGGCCGAGGCCCCTAAGAAGGAAGAGCGACCCAAGAGCCCTGGTCTCCTCGCTAAACTCCTTGCGCCTTTCAAGGATCAGAAGGCCAAGGTTGAGAAGAAGGTCAAGACCGCTAAGAGCCCAAAGAAGGAGAAAAAGAAGGAAGGGTCCGAGGTAAGTAGGCCTGACCGTACTTCTGTCTCTCTATACTTAAAACTCCCGCAAGACCACTCCAGCTGCTGCTGAGGAGTCTGCCAAGGAGGAGTCCGCCACTGAAGCTCCCGCGGAGGCTGCTGAGCCCGCGAAAGCTGAGGAGGCCCCTGCTGCTGAGCCCGTGAAGGAGACGTGAGTACTGACTCGCTTTATCTTATCTCCGGCTAACATCATTTTCAGTGAGACTGCTGCGGAGGCTGCCCCTGCTGAGGCTGCCGCCGAAGCTGCCCCCGAGGAGGCTAAAGAAGAGAAGGTGCGTGGATCTATACATCTCTCGCTCTATCGCTGATTGGCCTTCAGAAGGAGGAGAAGAAAGAGGAGAAGGTGAAGGCTAGCAAAGTCGGCCGTCGTCTGTCAGCCCGTGTCGGCGATTTCTTCAAGACGAAACCCAAGGCAGAGGTCGCTCACCCCCCCAAGGTTGATGAAAACCCACCGAAGATCGAAGAACCAACCCCGGTTGCTCCTTTGGAGAACCCTGCATCGGAACCTGCTGCTGAGGCTACTGCCGAGCCCAAGTCCGAGCCTATCGCGACCGAGGAGACGAAGCCTGAGGTCGCTGCTGCTCCTGTGGCAACGCCTGTGGTTGCCGCTGCGGCATAAGGGTGTTTTGATTTCTTTTTGTCGGACCATCATCATCTCTATCTTCTATTGAACGACCTTTCATGAGCATTTTTTATAACCTTGTGTTGTCTTGGCTTTCACAGTGATCCCTTTCATCTCCTCTCCCCATTCTAGCCATTATCGCAGTCATGGATATGTCCAGTCCATCAGCCATGTTTTGGTTATCCATTCTTACTATGATACATCTGGATCTGGTTCTCACAATTTTTTTTTCACGACGCTATTATCACGACGAGCCTTATCCGTTTCTTATTAATTCGATTCTGATTGAATACCCATCCTTCTTTTTATCGGATCGTGCTCCCATGTCATTAGGCTTCCTGTAATCGCTTCCGCTTCCATATTGATTTTTTTGGCGCGAAAACGTCTGTCTTAAGCTTCATGATGTGAAATGGTAATGAGTCATGAGTCACATTAGTCGCCAACGTGAGTTGGTCTTTTACATTCATCGCTGTCGACGGCCATGGCGCCGAAATCTTCCAGTCATGGGAAAGACAAGCTGATTGGAACTGAAGATGATGTTCTTCAGGCCGTGGTTCTTGCGGACAGTTTTAATAAACGTTTCAAGCCGTTGACAACGCGAAAGCCTCGAGTATTTTTCCCTTTTTCTGGTCTCAGCGATGGTCTGATTTTCTTATCCAGTGCTTGCTCCCTATCTGCAATGCACCTTTACTCGACTGGACGTTTGAAAGTCTTGCCCTAGCAGGGGTACAAGAAATTTTCGTGATGTGTCGATCACACGCCGAACAAGTCAAGGCTGCCATCGCGTACTTCTCAATTATCATAGCGATTGCACTTTGATTCACGGTCTACCAGGGAATCGCGATGGAGCAGACCCGGATCCGGCCTCAAAATCATACCCATAATGACTGCAAAGGAAACTTATTCGCCTGGAGATGCCATGCGCGACGTTTATACGCGTGGATTAGTAACAAGTGACTTTGTCCTCGTCATGGGCGACCTAGTCAGCAACATCCGTATAGACGAGGTCGTTCGGGTGCACAAAGAGCGCAGAAAGACGAATAAGGATGCAATCATGACTATGGTTGTCAAAGAAAGTGGTGTCAAGCATCGGACAAGGTGAGTTGTACCTGTCTGCTGTCCTGCATTGGGTAAAATAAGCTTTGTAGATCAAAGGGCGACTCTTCGGTGTTCGTTCTGGATGCAAAGACGTCGGAATGTTTGCATTACGAACCTGTTACGGGTTATCCACTGACCAAGAAAGCACACATACCTCGAGAAATCTTTGCTGAGCATCCAGAGGTCGAAATACGGAATGACCTTATTGATTGCTCTATCGACGTATGCTCTGTGGAGGTGAGCCTCGCGATATTGAACATTAGTATCCAATTCTAATAGTAGTAGGTCCCTTCTCTCTTCCAAGACAATTTCGACTATCTTGACCTTCGAAGAGACTTCGTGCATGGTGTCCTCACTTCGGATCTACTTATGAAAAATATTTATTGTTACATTGCCAAAGAGGGATATGCAGCACGAGTTAAGGATACAAGGAGCTATGATTCAGTCAGGTACTATTTCCGCTACATTCACCTGGCGTAGTCTAATGATATGCATTTCACAGCAAGGATATCCTTTCTCGGTGGGCGTTCCCTCTGGTACCAGATGACAATCATCCCGGTGGTCACGCTTACGAGCATATACGTGGCAACAAATATATTGCGAAAGGTTCTACGGTAACTCTTGCTCGGTGTGTGATATCTATCTCCGCCCTATGTTTACATTTTGACTCTGATTGAATTATCAGGACAAGTATAGTCGGGAATAACACGCTGATCGGATCTGGCACCCAAATTCTGGAGGACGTCCAGATAAAGTCTTCAGTGATTGGACGCGGCTGCATCATTGGCACTGGGAGCATTATCACCGACTCATACATATTTGACGGCGCAAGCATTGGCCCAGAGTGTATGGTTGAGAAGAGCATCATTGGGGAAGGAGTGATCATCAAAGATAGATCGAGGATAGTGCGAGGATGTTTACTTGGCGATAAGGTGGTTGTAGGCCCCGGAGCAGTTCTTCCACCTTTTGAGCGGCTGTCGAAGAAACGAAACCCAGAAGATGAGGAAGAGGACGAGGACGAGGACGAAGAGGATTCGGATTTGGAAGAAATCGAAGCCAGTGCGTTATCTTTGTAATAGCGCTCGGTGCCCGTGATACTGACTTGAAGACCCATGACACAGGTCAGTCGTCAATATTTGTGCAATTGGGAAAAGATTCGAATGCCATTGTGTGGCCCAGGGACGCACCTGACGACGAAGACGAAGACAATGTTGAGAATCATACGAACCAACGGTTCATGCGGCTAGGTCCGTTTACATGTTCCTTAATTTCCTTAACCCTCATCATACTGACACACATACCCAGGTGATGATCCTTCCGATCTGGAGGATGACAGTTCCGCGTCGTCTGATGACGAGGGTGGATCTTCATCAGACGAGGACGACGACTTCAAAACGAGCCTCGAACCTGGTCTCATATTGGATAAATCTGCTATCAACCTACCGTCTTCGGATGTTATCGCAGAAAATGAATTTCGGGCCGAAGTTACTCAGTCTCTTGAGCGGGCTTTTGCGGAAGGGCATTCCATCGACAACGCTGCGGTTGAACTGAAGACTCTCCGAATGGCCAGTAATGTCCCTCTTTCACGCGTCAGGGAGGCTGTAGTTGCAGCTATCGTCGATCGCATCAGGATTGTCGAAAATGGAAGTGCTGCTCAGCGCGCGGAGATAACTAACGTCATACAAAGGTGGGGCGGACTTATTGACAGAATCGGAGGGGTGGACGCGGTCGAAACCATTTCCATTCTCCAGGTAAATTTGTTTCACGATTAGCACCTGACCGGCCTGTTGACGAAATGGTTTAGACCCACTGTTCGACATCCGAACGGGTGCCTCTGTTCGGTCAGGTGCTTGCAGCCCTATACCAGGAAGATATAGTGGAAGAAGAAGATCTGAGGGCGTGGCATTCGTCACCATCTGCTAGAGGCGTGGGTTTGACGCCCGGAGCACAGATGGACAATATTCGAAAATGTTGGAGTATCGGAACTCTTCTGATTCAACAAATTGGACAACAAGACAGTGGAGAAGAAGAAAGTGAAGAAGAGGTAGACGAAGATGAAGACGAAGAGAGCGAGTAAGCGTTGGTACACTACATAGTATACAATGGTGGTATGTAATCATTACGAGAGTCGAAGGGGCATGGTATGGCTAGTACTTGAGAATGATGTACAGAGCTGATTGTAGAGATAGTTAGTTTTAGACGAGACGTACAGAGCGGGAAGCATACCGTGTATGATACCAGGGCTGCATAGATATGGTTAGCGTAAGCTCGAAACGAGGATAGACGGCATGCTTACATCCATCCCAAAATTGTCAGAAGAATGTTGATGAGCTATATAGAGGTGAGAAATACGTCGGTTGCAGATACAGCTGAATACGAACCAAGTCAGCTCCACAGCCTCTCTCAAAAAAGACACCCAAGGGCGGTAGGATGATAGCGACAAGGATCTTAGAAAATTGATAAATGTGAGCGATGCAACAGTGTGGTGAATGAGTTCATTACCTTGCAAATATCTGATGCAGTGAAGGCCATGGTGAGGTGAGTTGGGTAAGCTGTCAAGTCGTGCCTTTTGTAGTCCCCCAACGTGACGTCATTGCTGCGTCAACGTGCCGCCGAAAGTGGCTATGCAATAACCGCCTTCGCTTGGTACTACGTCATTCAGCGCAGTGCAGAGCCACCATGATCATCGAACGCAGTGCAGATATTCCATATGCTCTGACGGGCGAAGACCCATTCCGTCAGTTCGACCTCTATTTCTCCCGCAGCAATGGCGGTCCTTTCCCCTTGATTTGCTTCGTTCACGGAGGGGCTTGGCGCTCGTATGTTTCACAGCAGTCACAAGAACGTAATTTTCCTGACATCATGAATTCAAGCGAAGACAAATCCGACCATTCAGTTCTTGCCGAACGCCTGGTTGCAGTCACTGGGTTTCCGGTCATTCTCCCGAACTACCGCTTGACCCCCAAGGAGTCCACGGAAAGCTCGCAGTCCCGGCATCCAGGCCATGCTGAAGACATCTTGCAGCTGCTCGATTTCCTCATGTCGTGGGAAGGACCAACGACAGTCGGACGTGTATATGACCCTCAGAATATTTACATCATGGGCCATAGTTGCGGTGCACACATGCTGGCTTCTATATTTTTGGATTCGTCGTTCATCTCTCCGTCCATAACCCCATCGCCTCAAATACTCAACTCTATCCGCTGTATAATTATGTCTGAGGGCATCTACGACATCGACACCCTTATCGCTCGTTTCCCATCTTACCGTACTTGGTTTATCGAAGCCGCGTTCGGAGGTAAACCGTCTTATTCCGATTACTCCGTTACACGACTTGCCCTCAGAACCCAATCAATCCGTTGGTTTGTCATTCATTCAAAGGGTGATACCCTCGTTGATACCGCGCAGAGCGAAGCCATGTATCAACACTTGCACGAGTTGTATGGCACCTCCGCCGACCGTTTCGTGTCCTTGGATATGGTTCACCTGCATGCGGATCATAATGCGATCCTAGAGGGAAATGCATTTACTGAGTTAGTGGGGGAGTATATACTCAAGGATCGCTCGTCTACCACTTGAACAGGTCCATTTAATAATTGGATGTTGGAGCCGATATTCTACAGGTTCATTTCCCAAAAGAACGCCATCAGTTACAGGAGTTCTTCGAATACCTTCTCCAAACACGAGGCTGCAACTTCACAATCCTGTAGTGTATTGTAAAGCGGCGCAGGTGCTAAACGTATCACGTCGGGCCTCCGTTCATCAGCAATTATTCCATAACTCGTTAGTGCGTCGTTGATCTTCTCCATTACACCCGAGCCCTCTGGTAGGAATAACAAGGAAAGTTGCGCGCCTCGAGATTCAGGATCTTCAGGTGTAATGATGGTAAAACCGAGGGAGCCCGCGCCATTTTGCTTCCTGTGGACCTCAGTAGCAGCAATGAAGTACTTGGATTGCTTGAGAAGCTGTTCCAGTGTACCAGTCAATTGAAGGGATCGTTCCCGTATCGGTGTCATCATGCCCGCTTCTTTAAATGTTTGAAGGGACCCCAATAGTGATGCTACTGAGAGTACAGACGGATTTGACTGCTGGAACCCTTGAGCACCCACAATTGGAGAGAACGTAGGCCGCATCTCAAATCGGGTTGCAGGTTCGTTTCCCCACCAGCCTGCGTGTCTGATATATAACATGATCAGCTGTTCACGGGGCGGCAGTAAGAAATTCCTGAGCACCTTGGTGGTTCACGTTCGTTCCATTTCTCATGCATGAAAAGACCGGCTATACCCCCAGGGCCGGAGTTCAGATATTTATACGTACACCAGACGGCAAAATCGACACCCCAGTCGTGCAAAGATAGTGGTACATTGCCAACTGCGTGCGCCAAATCCCATCCACAGATGCAGCCCTGATAGAAAATATTAACATCAAACCGACTCAAGTAAGTCTGAGAGGAGTCCTACCAGCGCCTGCGCTCTTTGCGTGATAATTTCCATGGGGAACCATTGACCAGTATAATACTGGACTCCGGAAAAGAGAACAATAGCGATGGAAGGTCCTTCTCTTTTAAGAGTGTCTAGGATGTCTTCCTGACGAAGAATAAATTCACCCTCCCGAGGAACCATTTCCAGAATAGCGTTCCTGGGATCTAGTCCATGTGCACGAACTTGGGAAGCAAAGGCATACTGACAGTGGGACAACAAATGAATGGCGGAAGATTTGACTAGTGCAACAAAACGAACCTGATCCGAGGGGAAAGCGCGGGCCTCACATAATATTTTGTAACGGCTGGGTGTGGGTTTATAGAAGGAGTCCATCATGAGGTGCAAGTTGGCCGTTAGGGTGCCCATACAAGCCACTTCTTTTTCCTTGGCTCCTATATTATAGGCTTTTAATTTACCGACGCGGAAATGAATGATAAGGTCTTGAACTCGCCTACGACCTCGGCGAGCAGGGGAGTTACATGATCGCAAATGTCTACCCATTCCCTTTGATGTGGATGGGAGAAATGACCGACAACAGCTCTACATAATTGCGAGGTTAAGTGAAGGTGCGCGACACTTTGCTGGAACATTTATGCCTTTTCGACCAGACTTCGAGTTCTTCTTCGACCAGGGCCCTGGATTTCTTCGATAACGCTCCCAGAGAGTTTCCGCACAAATAGGTGCATGGCCCGTTCTCTGTACAAGTCTGAGTTAATGTGACCGTCAATCGAAGTGATTTGCCTTGCCATCTCCCGTCTTCTTGATCGCACGTACGTCCTTGTTGGTCGGTAAAACGAATTGGTCGCTCAAAGGGGCTGCCATGACAATGCTGACGAGCAAGCAAGCTGGCAGTCACAAAATTGGAGGTGGAGAGGTGAATGGTTTTCTAAACCAACCGATCGAGTAAGATCAGATTAGATCAATCACTGAGACCGCTCGTTTCGGAACGGACGGACTCAGTTCCGCTTCTGTACTATCAAGGACGTTATTGCGACCATTCCCTAGGTAGGCTAAGCCGCCCCTAGTTCAACTTCTATCTATTCATAAAGACTAATTCGCTGTTGCATGGGCCATCTCAAGGTCATATCAAGCTTCGCTTAAGTACTGAAACAGAGAGTCAGCATGAGCACCTCTCGTAAAGCCGCCATTGTTGGTGCCGGTCCTGTAGGCTCTTTGTCTGCCATTGTACTCGCCAAACGAGGTTGGAGCGTATCTCTGTACGAAGGACGTCCTGGTGAGATGCCTTCCGCTTCATACTAGCACCGTGCATGATGCCAAATGTGGTTTCCCAGATCCTCGACTTCCATCGTCGAAAGAAGCCGCCCGTCTGCGTTCGATAAACCTGGCCATTTCCCACAGGGGGATTTGTGCCATTAATGCAATCGACCCGGAAGTGGCCAAACGATTTTTAGAGGCCGTCGTTCCCATGCGAGGGCGCATGATTCATCATTTGGACGGCAAACTTGATAGCCAATTGTACGATAGAGATGGACAGGTCAGTGGTTTTTTTGTCCACCAGAACTTTCTTTCCTCCCCTTGATTTAAATTGATACTGGAGGAATCAGCTATTATTGTTAGCGATGGCTAACGCTTGTATTCCGGCAGTGCATAAATTCAGTTGATCGTTCCCTCCTCAACGAGGCCTTACTTGAGGAAGTCATTGATTTGCCTAATGTCAAGGTGTTCTTCCAGCACAAATTGGAACATGTCGACTTCGAAAAAAAGGTTATGACTTTGAAGGATCTAAGTACGGGCCAAGACGTCTCAGCCGATTTTGATTTTTGTATCGGAGCCGATGGTGCCTTTTCGACTGTTCGACGACAGATGATGCGGGTTGTCAGGTCAGTCATCGGTCTCGGCAGCACTTTCGAACTGGCATCACTGACATTTCTCCCGGGCCTGATGGTGACCATTTGTTTAGAATGAATTATCAACAAGAGTACATCAGGGACCAATACATTGAACTCAAGCTGTCAGCCGGCAGGGACACTGATGGGTATCCAACTTTCCAACTTGATCCGAACCACCTGCACATATGGCCTCGTCACTCATTCATGCTCATCGCTCTCCCCAATCAGGTAGGCGTGTTCTTTTGTGTGATTTTGTCTTCCTGCCATCAACCGTTTAATTCCACGCACAGGACAAAACATTTACATGCACGTTATTTGCACCTAGCTCCGAGCTTGATCGTCTGAGGACTCCAGAAGAGATTCTAACGTGGTTCAAATTGCATTTCCCGGATGCTGTCAGCCTTATTGGCGAGAAGGAGCTCCTGAGGGACTTTACGTCCAACCCTCGAAGTCCCTTAATCTGCACTAAGGTATACAATGTCTACAGGTACTCGCAGGGTGCTGACCGTCATTTTGAAACCAGTCTAATCCGTACCATTACCTGGATCGAGGTCTTCTATTAGGCGATGCTGCACATGCTATGGTTCCGTTTTACGGCCAAGGCTTGAACTGTGGCCTGGAGGACGTGAGAATTCTGGACATTCTGTTAAAGGAAGAAGGTGTCACCTCCACCACTGTGATTTCTCCCGGCAGCATAGACGACCGTCTCGCACGTGCCCTCTGTCGCTATTCTGAGACGAGACACGAAGATCTCGTCGCCATCTGTGATCTTGCGATGAACAACTAGTAAGTCCGTTCTTTCGTGACAAGCGTGGAATCCCCTTTTGATTTTTCTGATTGTGCCCTATCGTAAATACAAAAGCATCGAAATGCGCCACTTGGTGACTTCCCCGTTATTTTTGTTCAAGAAAGCGCTTGATAATACCCTTTATTATCTGTCGTCGAGACGGGACATGTCGTTTGACGCTTTCAACGCGGTACTCTCCCATCTGCCGTACGGGTTGGGGGAACCCCGCGGGTGGGTACCACTGTATACAATGGTCACATTCCGTCCCGACATTAATTACGCTACGGCTAAGAAGAGGGCGGCTAGGCAGTCTGGAATACTTACCGGTATAGGGTGGGCTAGCATCGCTGTTGTCGCTTCGCTTGGGGTTTGGACAGTAGGAGCCGCACGGCTAACCCTCCTGCATCGGTCGCAAGCCTGAGCATTGAGTGGAGAATAGAACATCAAATTCCCTGGTGCACCGGAACAGTGGTTCTTTCGAAGTGCGCCGTCACAGAATGCTGTAATGTTGGATTGTCGTGTGGCACCGTGCAGTAGAGCGGCGAAATGTAGAAATATTTTCACAATGGGAAAACATAATAGTAGAGCAAGAAAACATATGCCAGTGAACGTGCACTCGGATAGTCGATTGAAATTTCTATCCGTCCCTGAGGCTTGCACATTAGATGGTTGAGGTTCAAAAATAGTATCCTTGATTGTACAGCTGGCGTCCCTTTTATCCTAAGGAAACGATAGGATCGTACGCACAGAGAGGTTCCATAAATAAAGCAACGATAACAGCAACAACTATGACTTTGGCGGCTAGCGACAGAAGTAACCCAAAAGAAGGAAGGGATAATGTTCGGTACTGCAAGAGAGAGGGGGAGGGTGAGGGAGATAAATATGTCGTAGCGGTCATACAAACAGCAGAAACGGATGGTTGGGCATATATACGTGCAGATTCAAAGAAATTGGGATCGGAGTAAATTGAATCAAGTTGTTGTGGTCTTCTTGGGTCTTCCCCGCTTCCTTTTTGCAGGGGGCTCAACAGCATCATTTGCAGTGCCCTCACCACCCGACTCAGCAGGCCTGGGATGCTTTGGTGGACGGCCCCGTCCGCGTTTTGGGGCGGAAGACTCGGCACCTGGTTCGTCCTCCTTCTTTTCCTACAGAAAAGGCATGAAAAATAGGACTTGAAGCAACGCGACCACGCACCTTGGGAGGCCGACCACGGGGTCGTCGGGGGGCGGCAGGGGAAGCCGAAGAAGAGGTAGGCTTGTTCTTACTGCCTTTTGGACGGCCGCGACCGCGTTTTACAGGCGGTGCAGGGGCCTCAGCAGGGGCAGACGCTACGATCAGACTCCATCGATGAGACGCGGCTGGACGATAAGGACAAGTCACGGAAACTCACCGCCCTCGGCGTCAGCAGGCTGCTGCTGTTCATCGAGTTCGTCCTCGAGCTTATCCTGAGCTTCCTCCGGGGTATCGTGGGGGGACGCAGACATGAGGACGGGGCGCTATGCTCAGTGCTCGGGAGGGCGGGACGCAGAGGGTCAAGAAGAGAGAAAGTGGGGGAAAAGGACCAAGGATGGTGGAACGGCTTTAATGAACAAATTGAGTACCGAATATGGGAGAATTCGAAAATGAATTGTTCGTCGCGTGCATTTTGTTGGGCAAGCAGGGCATGGGATTATTATGGGATTATGGGATATATCAAGGATATATCCATTATATTATTATTCTCGTTGTCCAAGAACCCCTGAATTTGGGGGGTGTTCGTCACGTAATACCAGTCGACTCCTTTTCTGTCTATACAATCGCAGTGAATCTGTTAATTCTCATAATTCTCATAATTCTTGATACAAACTTGATATAATCACCCAATTATCACCATACCCTCACTCCACGAATCCACCTGCTTTTCACTTGCCTATCCATTCAATCAGTTTGCCTTTTAATCCTGGCAAACCCCGTATACACATAAGGGACCTCATAGCTCGAATCCCCCATATGATATGTCTGCGCTGGAGAATGTAATGGGTTGCTTCCCTGGCGTGCGACGGAAGAACCATCGGGGGGGAAGAATCGAACAGGTGGTCCGAATGGTTGTGTTGCGATCTAAGCAGTGTAAGCGATCTTTCCAGATGGTCGGTCGCAGATTCACTCGATTCCCGAGCCCGAAACTGGAAGGTGAGCCGCTATATTTGGAAGTTGGTACCCGGTTCCCAGAGCCGCGGAGTTCGGAGTTTGAAATGGAGGACAGTACACGACACGGTCTCCTCGTCGTCATCGTCCAAGTCGGTATCTTTTTTGTCGTCCACGTCGTCGCCGCCAACGTGATGCGCGCCATTTTGATTGCAACTATATTCTGCCGTATATCCCTTGGCCGGCTTCTTCATTCACTTCCAGAAGACACTTATGCTTTTCCTAAATACCAAGTCTCCTTCCTGAACAATCTTCCTATCCTGAACCAAACTGCCGAACGATGGCTCGAGCATGGCCTCGACGGTGGCGAAGCACAGTTTCTCGACCAGCCGTATAACGTGCAGTCCCAGTCGATCGAGTCGGGGGATACAGAGGTGCGTGAATTCAATTTGTGAATGATAGACGGAACAGTGATTTCGTTCTCGTGTTACACAGGAAACGACCCCAAAAATTCAAGAAAGATATTCCTTAGAACACATGAAATTAGGGCCACGCGATTCTTACCTATGTCTGATACCGCCGCCACTTCTCCCGCCTTCCGAGTCTCCCTTGCCCTCTTCCCAAGAAGAGGATGTCACACCCGCACGCAGCTGGTCTCTCCTTCAGCCGCTTTCTGGGAGCTGTCTCTACGTGCGTGAACGAGCTTACACCCATTAAACTCCGTATATCAATATCGTGGAATTTTAGCACCGTCAGGGCTGGTTCACCTACTCCTACTGCCACAACAACGAAATTCGCCAATTCAAGGAACTAATGCACGGCCACGCGCATGCTACGACTCCAGGTAAAAAAAAAAGTCCAGATTCATGCCCTCTTCTATTGGATTTAAATAAAAACGGAGAAATTCCGCTTTTTCTTGAGTTTATTTCTGATATTTTCCCGTCATCACATTGAGCTTCGTTCGGCGTTAGTGGCCCTATCCAAACTCTCGTATTCCTTTGTTTCTAGGGTTCTGATCCGTTTCTTTCCCCTTCCTAGGTGGTTACAAGCCAGAAGAGGACCCCAAGGCACGTACCATCCTCCCTTCACATTATTACATCAAGTGACACACGGCAACAGTGGGAATCCTACACTCTAGGCAAAGCACCACCCGCAAGCACCGACGTTGCTCTTCGGGAAGGCACCGTTGAGCTGGCGCGCGGAGCAGGGTCGCGTTACCTTGTCCAAAGATGGGGTGATGGCACAGCTTGTGACAAAACAGGCAAGAGTCGGGAAGTGGAGGTACAATTTCACTGTTCGATGGTCATGTCGGACACCATTCTGTTCGTCAAAGAGAGCAAGACTTGCTCATACGTGCTAGTTATTAACACTCCCAGACTCTGCGGGGAGCCTGGCTTCAAGTCGCGGAGAGATGTAACTGAGCAAGGCATTATTAGATGTCGGGAGATCGTGCGTGAGATTCCCAAACCGCTTCCAGCTGTAGATGCTGCGCTGGACTTCCCTCATAAGCTTATGAGGGTGAAAGCCGAGTTACCCCCTGTCCCGGTAAAAAAAGCGAAAGGCGGTGGTGAATCATACGATGAACTCTTGCGGAAGGCGGTGGATGTGTTACTTGGTTCGGGCGGGAAGCTGGGCGAACTTGAGCCAGGAAAGGTAGTTGTGTCCGATGACGGAGAAGTCATCGTGGAAATTATTGAAGACTTGGACGATCTCGATGGCGGGCAAGGCGATGGCGCCCTTGCGGACCGGTTGATAGACGCTCTTCGTGCGGCAGGGATAGAGGTTGCCACTCAGGGAGAGGAGGAGGAGGAAGGGAGGGTTCGTGATGAGCTCTAGCTTTGATGTACGTCTTACCGGATGGATTTGCTGTACTTTATATTACTGATCAATTGAACTTAAAACGGAAAAGTATCCCTAAAAGCCAGGCAGGTATTCTACATTCAGAGTGAACTTTGAAGATCGATCTCACTCGCCTTGTGCTTGATGCCTAGAGATCTGGTTTCATGCACGTAAAGGCCTCCCGTGAGTAAGATGCCGTTTTTTATGCGTCATTATTAATGCTGAGGCTAAGGTCTTAAAACGTAGGTTTTTCACGGCTAGTCTACCCTGAGGGCCTAAGAGCATGAGCGTTCCAGGGCGACGAGTCTATACTGTCCATCGGCGCTAGAAACAATATCCTCAATTTTTATGACACCTCTCGCCGCCGCCGCGAACTGAACGCGGCAAAGTCTTCTTCAAGAAAGTTGAAACAAACCTCTTGTTGCTCTTAATATCACTCTCTGGAGGTGGTTTCTGGCCCTGTCCATTGGGAGTAACAGTAAAGGGGATAATGAATCGCGATTCAGATAATGGTCAGTTTTGGTTTCCTAACTACGCCACGGTCCCCGGTTGTCGGTGCCTATGAATTCCGTCATCCCATTCCGTTCAGTCACAAGTGATAACAGTGCAAGTAGTAGGATGCCGCATGCGCAATTTAAACGTCCAGAACTTCATTGTTTTTTTCTCCCTGTATCAGGGAAATGTTCACCTCCACTGATCTGCCCCGAAACTCGGATCACAATCCCTACGCACGAATTCGAACAAAGATGTCAGCGGTACTGTGCGAGCTCGCAATTGCCCGAGGCTCGTAAGGTAAGGCTGAGGTCGTCTACTATTATGTTGCGCCACTGATATCTTGCCCAGGCTTCTTTAGATTATTCTCGAAGGAGGTAGAAACTCGCACGAAACAAGATCTTTGTGATATTCTTAAACGTCGGTCTGTGTGTGCGTTCCTCTGAATCGGACCGATCATCGGCTTAAAGTCGTCGAATCCATTATCTATTCAAAGTCCGCTCTTCGCGTAGTGCTCGTTGAGTTATGCGCCACGGAAATGAATTCAACTTCAGGTGAATCTCCGAGACGATTGGGGAAATGCAGCATAGAGCAATATCTAGAGAATTCCCACTGCACACATATATTTTTGGGGGGCTATTTCCCTCCGGCGGCTCCACCCAATCGTGGCTGTGGCAGTCTTGCGCATCCTCGAAGTATATTTACTAATTGGACGGGGTGCCCGCCAGGGCTTTGAGTAAAAGCTTCCCTGACGGCGACAGTACCTTTCCGTTAATCCTCGTGCTCAACTATTTTGTCGACCATTCATGGGTCTTCCATCCTTTCATCCGATACGTAGCTTTATTGCGGCTATACAAATTTCCCCAGTCGTAACACTCTGTTCGCGTGGCTTCGCTGCTGTCATATGGTGGTGTGAATGCGCATTCTCGTGTGTGAGTGTTCATCATTTGTTCTGATTTATATGGTTGCTCAGATTCTTCTTTATTGGTTCGAATTTATCATTGCAGACCCAAATACTGCCATAGACAGGTAACGACCACTCCGCTTCACTCGCGTAGTCGTGGATACATCAACGGCCTGAACTTCAGCACTCTCTCTCTTTCGCTTTTTACGCACATGATCGATTAATGTATTGTTCGTCGCATGATTAGACGGTAGCTTTACCATCCGCAAATGGTGCTGAACCTATATACTCCCAGCCTCACTCGCTCCGTTTGACTGAGAGCGGTTTCGGTGACATTACAAGATACGCCTTGGGAACGTCAAGAATCAGCTTATCTACCAAGTTAAACAAGAGATATGAAGCAGTTCTGACTGCGCTTGTCTTGATCATCTTACCAAAGATATTTCATACTCTGCCTCCGGCATGGGCAGCCCTTTGGATCATTTAGGAACCTTAACAAAGAAGATGTTAACGTAGTCATTGCAACGACCAAGAAGCATTGCGGCAGCTCGAACCAACAGGAGCAAAATCTCAATCTCATTGCATGTCTTCGGGGTGGTATGGCATCACTTGATTATCGTCGTACATCCGGCGTGCTTGTTATAGATTAGTTGTACGGTAGAATTACATCACAAGCAAGCAATGGTCTATCGAGAAAGCATAAGAAACAGAATCTGATAATGTGGCGGTGGTTTTGAGTCCCGTAGGTATCTAAGCTAGATGGCATATATATACCACTGAATTCCTGCTAGAAAAATCTCCTCTTTCCTTGCTTCTCGTTCACAGTCACCTTGACATGAACATGCGCTGCCCTCTCACCCCTCTTCAAGTCACTGCACGACTGAATGCTCTTCAACCACTCATCGCCTTCGTCTTCTTCGCCGTCATGATCCACACAGTCGACTTCACCACATAACGAAGGCTCGCAACCACACAAAAGGCGACTCCCCTTTCCACGCCCCTTCAATAGGTCGGTCAACGTGCATCGTGCGCTAGGCTCAACGAAAAGCATCCGCCGAAGGGCCGGTCTCGTTTCGCGGGGTAGCAGTCGGAATATGCTTTCTGCGCCTCCACCGTGGAACGTCGTGACACTATCGGTACGAGTACGTTTTTTAGTGGCGGTATTGGGGCCGTTGTCGGCGGCGGATGGCTGTTTTTCCTTCTTTTCTGAAGGTTCAGTCTCCTCCTCCTTGACACCGCCCATCACCTCGACCTGCACGGCAGGAGTTCGTTTCACTGTCCCATCAAACGTGGTTGCTCGCGCCCTCTCGATAGGACGGGGCCGCGGCGTGGCAAGCACCTCTTCACTAGTACTCACTCCACCTGTCGTCGGAAACACCTGCGTATACGACCGCGGACTGAGAGGCAGCGATTCTGTCGACGACCCTGGCCGATCAAACACCCGCACTGAAGGATCCATATCTTCGCCGATACCCGATGTAGGTAGCCGCGTATGCGGAAGGTGTGGGGATTGAAGCGTGCGGTGAGGACTCATTAGGGGTAGTGTAGCTGTACTCTGGCTGACTGGTCCATCAAATGTAGTGAACATGAGCTTGTCTTCCGATGCGACAACGACCGAGTTAGTAGAGGAGGATGAGTGAGAATTCGACCGCGATTCTCTCGGAATGTTTGATTCCGACTCGGAACCATCATCAGACGCAGCTATTGATATCGTCTCTGGGCTGCATATCGATGGTGCAATTATCGACGCTACTTCCGAATCGCCCTTCGCTGGTGAGCCATTAAGGTTAAGCTGCGGAGGAGGTAGAAGAGGTTGTAGGTTGCCACTGCCGTTCAATGGTGAGTGTAATGTCACTGCCCGCCCCTGTGAGTTATGCTCCCCATTGACAGTTGGAGTGACGGGCACCGTCAAGCCTCGTTTGGGCGTTGGTGTAGGCACGACACTGAGATCTGGGTGGGCATTCACAAAGGCTCTGAAGGAAGGGTCTTGTTTCGGATCCGGGATTTTCCAGGGAAACCTCCTGAGGACCATACACAAAAAGATAATGGCCACGCTCCATACATCGCTCTTTCTGGGATCATATGAGTCGCTAGACAAGACCTCTGGAGCGAGGTAGGGGTCGCTCCCGACCACACCCGTAGCCGGTGTATGTGAGGGCTTGCCGGGATAATGGAACACAGTGGCAGTGCCAAAATCGATGAGCTTTACAACGTTGTCGGTGGTCATGACGCAGTTATCTAGCTTGAGATCACGGTGGGCGAGCCCGAGTTCATGAAGGTACTCGACGCCGTCACAAATTTGCCGGAAGACGCAGTATATCTCGGGTCTGCACATTTTGCCGGACATGACGACAGAGAAGAGGTCGTACGGGGCGTACTCCATTACCTGAGTGCATTGAGAAGGGCTGAACTGATGATAGAAAGTCGCGCTCACCTCGTAGTAATGACCATGATCTGAGACAATATCTACAGTCTCGATGATGTTCCGATGCTTCAAGGTAGAACCAACGCAGAATTCCGCGGTAACCTTTTTCTGATACTCCTTCTCACTCTCGCCAGTTCGTTTAGGACGAAATTCCTTGACAGCGAAGATAGTGCCTCCGTTCTTCGTGCTCGCCTTGATGAGCCGTACGGTGCCGCCAGCGCCGCTGCCAAGAACTCGACCCCACTTGCCGTACTTTTTTGAGAGGTGGGCTTGAGTGGCTTCTTGTAGGGAATAAATGGGGTGGTGGTGTTGCTGATGGTGATTATGGTGGTGAGGTGTATTGCTGCCCGACGCAGGCGGCGGTTCGTCTGGCTGTAAATAGCTTTCCTGGACTGGCGAGCTACGAGACGATGGTGACGGCTGCGAAGACGAAGGTGACCGTTTGCGAGAAGAGGCCTTGTCTGTGCCACCCGAGTGTTGAGAATGGTGCTGGTCAATATGGTTATGGAGTAGGCGTTTGAGGTCGTGAAGAGGCCCGTGCTTTGGGGGCGTAGATGCTGGTGATTCAGCAGGACTGGTGAAGGTCGACGAGGCCTTGCGAGCAAAACGAAAGCGAGATTCGTTACGGGGCGACGGAGGCGGCATGAACGAGCTCGAAGGCATGGTGGTGGTGACTGGAGGAGGTGGAGTTGGGAGACTTGAAGAGGTACGGTCCGATGCGCATCCGTTTTCATTACTAAGTTTGATGACATTTATATTTTACGTGACTATCGGTGGACCGAGTCTGTTCCGGTTTAATCCCGGCCGGCCATCATTCGGCCTCCTCCTCCCGCTTCCGCTTCATCTCCCGGCTCACTTTGTGCTGTGCCGCCTCGTGCTTCGCCAGCTCCATCGGCACCTTGCTTACAGGGCTCTTGGCTATCTCTTGCCTTAATTCGTACATCACCTCGTCGTCGTCGTTCGTTAGGAACGTGATGGCAGTTCCTAATTTTCCCGCTCGACCAGTGCGACCTGTGTTTCATTAGCACTAACGTAGAAATTCCAAAAAGGATCTTCGTACCAATTCGGTGCACGTATGCTTCTATGGTGTTGGCCATTTGGTAGTTGATCACAAGACTCACGTCTTGGACATCAATACCTCGTCCAGCTAAATCTGTCGCCACTAGGACATCGCTTTCTCCATTTCGCAACGACTGCAGCGCCGCCTCACGCTGTTCTTGATTCTTACCGCTATGCAGTGTCGCCGCACACCAGTTTGCTCTTTGCAGATCTCTTGCCACCATGTCTGCTGTTTTCTTCTGGTTCACAAAAACGATGATCGGGGATGCGTACTCGCCGCTATTCAATATTTCGAGTAGTTTCAATCTAAAGATCATTGCCGTCAGTGAAAATGCCTCTGATCAGAGTTTGACCAACCTCTTTTTCTCGTCTCCGTTGACAAATTCAACTCGTTGCTCAACCGTGTCAACTGCTCTGCCGGCCTCACCAATTGTGATCACTGCCGCCCTTTTTAAGTATCTTCTTGCGAGCCGCTCGACCGCTGCAGGCATCGTAGCCGAAAATAGCGTCGTCACCCTTGTCCGACCTATCCTGACCATGCCACCTTCGTCGTCGACCTCCATTTTGTCAACCTCGCCATCCATCGCGCCCTCTGGCAGCGCATCCAGAATATATGTCAAATCCGTCTCGAAACCCAGATGCACCATACGGTCCGCCTCATCCATAACCACGTACCGGCATTGTCCCAGGACCAATACGTGCCGTTCAATGACGTCCTTCAGCCGTCCTGGTGTTGCAATAATTATCTCAGCTCCCTCCCGTAGATTGAATTGCTGCTCTTCTACTGCACGCCCTCCCACGATAGAAACGCATCGATAATCGAGAGGACTAGCGAATTTGCGCGTCTCGCTCTCAATCTGCTGCGCCAATTCACGTGTAGGGGCAAGAATAAGGGCATACGGTCCCAGATGCCGATTCTCATCCGTGAACGGGGGGAGTGTGCTAATAAACGCTAACATGGGGATAACGAAAGCTGCCGTTTTTCCAGACCCTAGGTGATGGGTTAGCAGGCATCAGTAGAACATATAGATGGAGAGTACCTGTCTCTGCGATGCCAATAATATCCCTGTTCATTAATCCAATAGGAATAGCCTGCCTCTGAATTGGACTAGGTTCTTTGTATCCAATCCTCTCGATACAATCCAAGATCTGACCAGGGATAGCGCTCTCTGACCAGCTTCTCAAGGGGTGAGGAATTCCGCCTCCTCTGGCGCTGATGCTGAAATCTTCTCGGAATATTCTCCAATCTCTTTCTTTCATCTCTGCAAGACTTTTTTCCGACCAATGTCGTTCATCTACAACGGCTCGTCGCTCTCTAACGTCACGGACGTCAACGTCCATTCCAGCTATGTGCCCTCGGCCAAACATGACTTGCGCACTCTGTTGTGTGGGAAGGGGGGAGGCAGAGGTAGCGGTGTCGTCCTGCGCATCCCAGTCAAAAACGAATTTACGGTCATTCATCTTGCGTATTTTGCGTTTTTTCTTGTCGACGCCCAGATACCGTGTACGTAGAGCCTCAAGTTCAGCAGTAGACATAGAAGGGGTGGAAGGAGTAGACGACGATGGTGTCAACGTTGGGTTACTAACAGGTGCCGACTTGCTACGGTCGGCGCGAGGACCAGTGGGAACATTCTGATAAGAGGAGGACGGAGGAGGCGGACGTCTGTCTCTGTCTCCATCTCGTCTTCTGTCATCGTCTCTCCTTCTATCATCGCCTCGCCTTCTATCATCGTCTGATATTTTATCAGCACATAATGAAAATGGAAAACAGGCCACTCACGTCGACGTCCACCAGCGTTACCATGTGTGCTCGATTCTCTGCTAGCAGTTTCCTCGAGTCTTTCTCTCTCCAACTTTTTCCGTTCTGCTTGTTCCTTCTCTTCCTTGATCTCTGCTGCACGTTTGGCGATAGCAACCTTTGCGCGTTCTTCTTTGCTCAGAAATCTAGGCTAGAAGGTTGGTTAGATGAGATAGCAAAACAAAACACAGTAGCAGACCCTCGATGCAGCTTCCTTTTCTGCCTTTTGCTTCTGTAACAGAGACTCGATGGAAATGGGCTCTGAGCGGGTCGTCATCGTCAGTCAAGAGGAGAGCCACGTGCGGTTTCGATCAATGAGTTGTATTTTCTACGGTACCGATCTCTTGGATCACGTATCATGCCTACCAAACTACTCGACGAGGAAGGCGACATCACTTCAGAGTTTGAAGCGGCTCTTAGAGATATATTCAACAAGTATGCTTCCCCATCATACAATACTCTTTCCCGCGCGCAAATTCAACAATACTTCCTCGACACCAATGGCGTCGCTTCCCCCGATTCGCAGATAGACGAAATTATGGAATTCATGGACGTCGATGAGAACACTGGGGATCTTTCTTTTGGTGGATTTATGCAGATCTATCAGTTGCAGACGGAAAATGATGAAGCGGAAACGTGGAAAGACTTGGTTCGTATTGATTGAACTGATAGGACGTCGATGACCTGTGAGCTAAATTTTACAGGAAAAACACGGGTATGACAGAGATCTCAAGAAAAATTAAAGGCCTTGGGCATGTGTCGCGCACCGGCAAGTAGTGCGCTATCACAAAGATACATCCTGCTTACTCACCTCCACTCGCATTCTCAAACAGATGTTTAAATGGAATAGGGCTGTTGTTATTTTCGCTGCTATTTTTGGAAGTTTCTTTCAAGGGGAAGGGTTTCATTTCCCAGTCATTTCAAACCTTACCTCAAGAGTGAAGACGGAAGCAGAAGCATGTATCTGCACTCCCCATCCGAGACTCTAGGGTTTGCTTAATATGGCTATCCAAGTCTTTGAAATAGGTCGAAAAGAGGCTCACCTGTTCTCATGCTAGTGCAAACTTCAAATGTGAGTAGTGATCTCAAATAACAGACTTGAGGAGACACACAGCTGTACAATTTCACTTCTAGAAATTCTAGGAAATTCAGGGCTTTTTCAAATATTCGTTATCTCGTCTGATCCCGAATTTGCGCGGCCGTAAACCAGATCTAACTCTGTGTTGCATTTGCCCCGGCTAATACGAATCGAAAACATTAACGCCACACCGCAAAGCGTCAAGTCGTGCGTCGTTCACGAGAACGTTTTCTTATCGCGGTGGGAATGAAATCATTATTATTAGCACTGCTCGATATCTTATCACGAAACAACTCGAATCCAGACCACTGTTGCACCCTGTTGTACCTTGCCCTAACCTTCAACATTGACAACCGCGGCTAAGCACTTTTGTAAAAATAGGCTGATGGCCTCTGATGACGAGCCCATTTTTAGTCTTCCGGCTATTCGGAGGCTCCCGTTTTTCGGCCGGTGACTCCCGGAGACGTCGGCCCGTCCGTCCAGTGCCCGTTTCCCCGGACCGGCAAAATATCTCCCCGTTCCCCACAATTTTGCCATTACGACATCCTCATCGTACCTGACGCTCTGCTCCCCTGTCGGACATGCCCCGCTTGATTCCACCGCCTTCACGGTGCCACCTTATTATAAGGGACCTACAGGCATCTACACAATACCAGGTGCTCAGTTAAGCCGGGACATTTTCAAAGAGCTGGAGTTGTGCCGAGTGCTACTTTTACCCCGCCGCCACTAATCCAGCGGGGACGTTGGTGGGTCGGAGAAGCTTAAAAGACTAGTGACGCCAAGGGTGACGTTAGAGCGCTTCGAAGTCCTTCGCTACTCGGACTTAGCTTGAATTGCGCGCCAAGCCGCATGTCGTCATAAATTCCCTTCATTCATTCTTCTCCCGTCCCGAGGTGCCAAGACCACTTAATATCGACATGTGGATACAGGTGGGTGGCGAATTCACGCGTGTTTCCCGACTAAATTCACTTGGCGCTTCAGCTTGAAGTCTTGCATACCAAGCTCTCTGACGCTTCAAGCGGAAACAGCATCAGCAAGATACATGTGAAGCAGCTTGATCCGAATTCAATTCAGCGAGTCCTACCCAGTACGTGGACTTCTACCGCTGCTAGCGCTAACATACCGATGCGGGCATGCGTTCCTAGCATTCTCTGGAGCATATTTGTTTCGTGACATTACGTTGGGCCGAGTGCTATGATCCGCCGGTTTCTATGTCGTCGTGGCGTCGCATGTGCGTTAAGAATGCAGTCCATGCTACTCCAGGAAATGGACAGCCATGGTCTTGAAGCATGCTCCGAGTCACGTTGACGGAGTCAAGAGTACGACTCGCACATGTCATTTGGGTTGCCGACAAAGAAGTTGTCGCTGCATGCGTTGCATTCAGTCCTGGAGATTCATCTGTCTACGCAGACAAGAGAATTCAAAGCAAGTATTTTGAGCCCTACCTCAGGCCGCTCGAGTTGTTCAATGTCAGGTTATACCCATGCGGTCAAGAGTTCCGACTCAAACATGTGTATGGAGAATGAATAGCTTGCGGCCCAGCTCAAAGACAAGAGATGCGGTATAATCAATGCGCGTTGTGAAAACGGCTGAACCTTTACACTTCGATGCGAAACGGAGCTGAAAACGCTACGCTGCACACTGGATTCGAATGCTTCGTGATCGACGCGTGGACCCTGGAAGTACTACTTATCGTATTGACTTGTACGAATCCGATCCGCGTAGCGTTTATGTCTCCGCGGTACATCCAAGCTTTCGCAAGTTCTCATGAACTGCTAAGGGTCAGTTCATATTCTCGTTTGATGTGGTTGCGAATCCTAGCCAATTCAGCATAGAAATGCAGCCGTACAGATAATTAGACAAAGCTGAATGCTTCATGAACCGCAACAATCTGATCGGAGGCGAAGTGAAGCAAAAGAAGGTGGTATACCGATTCGGACGCCTAGGAGACACGGGAAATCTATGCCCGGATACTAGTTCATTGAACCGAAACGGACATTACGACGCGGTAGTGGGAAAACGCTGCGGCAATACCAGTGGCCATAAGATATGCTTTCCGATATTCCTTTCGCAGCAGCAGGACCGGAGTTACGATGTACTGGCTGGCAGGCCAAGTACAATTACAAGCTGGAGGTAAAAACCCGAGCCGCGCTGCGTATAGATGAGTAAAGGATGCGGGTATAGAGCGTACACATCCTCGCTTGTTGGGCTTGGTGTCGATGCTTAGACGCAGAGGTGATATAAAAGCAAGTATGCGCATTGACAATTTTGGAAGGTGAGTAGCCATACATCAAGCAAACGACGTATGTCAAGACCTCCAGCTTTGGGGTGATAAATCAAAGTATCCGCAGAGGAGTAGTTGTCCAGATTGTCAAACCATTCAATTACGAAAGATATAGTAGAAACACTGCTTGGCTTTAAGGACCCATTTGAAAATAACAGAACCGAGACGAGAACAGATTCAACGAGAAAATATTGCCTCAACTAGTTGCAGATGAAGCAAAGGGTCTGTAGAGAGAACAGGACAAAATAGCAAGTTCACTGTCAGATGCCAGTCTTTATGGTTGAAACCAGACGTTCTCTCGAATGCAGATCCAAGTCCTTGGAAGCAACGCTAAGAAGTTCTAGTACGAAGCAGTGTTACGCAGTCATGTCCCAGTACGTTGAATGATAGAGATCCCGTAGTGATTGATTGATCGTTACTTCCCGGTGGACTCGTCGCCGAGCATTACATCCATCGTCTTGGAGGTGCACAGGTAACGATAACAATGCCAATGCCTAGAGGAAGTAAGAGCGCTTGGCAATTTCACGCACCGCATTCTCATGAACCTTGAGCTGCGGAGAGATCACAGGGAGGTATTTCATGCCAGATACCAGAAGTTTTTCGCCTCGAGGAATGGCTTCGAAAGATGAACTTCGCATCATGTAGCCAGTCAACTCATTATTTACCCTTGCCAAGGACATCTATTTCGAGCACAGGCTGTGTTTGACGCTTGAAGTACAACTTCAGTGTTTCTTGGCACAAGCCCGAGAGCTGCCCGGGTGTTAATAGGTCCCCCGGTGTCGCCGTATTAATATCCGGACGTATGCAAAGTTCAAGGAGTTCTAAATTTGAATGGTCTTGGCACCGAAAATACTAAAGGTTGAAGGTGATATGCATACCTTATCTCCTGGAGCGGAGTTCTTGATATGGATCGCGAATCATGGTGCCAAGAACTAGCCCAAGCATCCGCAAGATCAAGACTGACAAATTATGGTGCCAAGGGAACAATTATAGAGCGGTTCAAGCAACGTTAACAATCCGCTCGGCTGCCAGTTGTCGAGGTTCCGTTTCATCTGGCGCACACAATTTTACGACAATGAAACTTGACTAGGAAATGCTGAGACGACTCACTGGAAGCTGGAGGATATTTGATCCGTACAGATGGTGTGTCAGTCCTGCTAATCAGCTAATCACATTGTGAGTGGGTGCATGTTCTTGGTGAAAAGAATTCCGAAGAACTTGGCACTTGTCAACGGGATCTACTCAACAGCCACAAGCCTAAAGTGATCCATAACTCGCTCGCAAAACCCGTAAACATTCGTGACTGTAATGCCACGCTTATCGAGTTAAAGGGGCTGGTCGAGTTGTCGCGCAGTGACCAGAGACCCCGGAGGAGCTGTGGGGAAGCGGGAAATTAGTTAATGGAATTTTTTATGGATTACTGAAGACTCCGTAAGATAACGACTCTTGGCGGGCAAAGGACCAAGCAATTCAAGGTCATATTCAGACCATAACCAATGCAAAGCTGACAGATCACGTTATTAGTATAGCTGGCATAGTTCGTGTTAGTCTCGATAACGGATGACTGACTCAACTCTTGCTCAATTACATCACATCGTCGCGATAATGCCTTGACCCCGCCAGGATCCCAGGGACGTAGAGGCCAGAGAGACGTTTCCTGACCCTTGTTTGACTGACAAAAAAGACTGACTCGCAATACTGGTATACCCTACGTCGGGAACAGAAAACACAGCATATAAGCATAAGCGGTCGCGAGTAATCTTCAGTAAAATCGTTTCGTCCGTCGAGTAGACATTTATGAGCCTGGGCCGACGCATACATGGCGTCTGAAAGCAAAATGTAGACTGTCAGATACGAGCCACTGCATCCTATTACTTGGTAGCGCTCTGCTGTACTATCCACACCGCAAGAGGTTGTTCAAAGCATCAGTGATCGGAGGCTTAGCAGCTCGTCCTTCAAGGACCGTCATCACTTCCGAGTCAGGGACAGAAGTTGAAAAGCAAAGCGCTGGCAGCATAGCCACATCCAAATATGGTTTTCATGCGCCACAATCCCGCCACTCGTCGTGGTTGTATATTCAAATGTCAGTAGTACTTACCGGTAAGCACAGGTTTACCTGTATCTTCAATATATCCCCATCGGATATATGAATTAACGCAAGAAACAAGAAGTCTGGCTATTGAAATATTGAAGGACGATAAATTGATATATTTTGGATTTACTCAAGCTTCAACCTGCGTCCCCGGTCCACTTGTTGCTAGCCACGGGGAATGAGATATCGCACCCGCGACAGGTATGGCAGCGAATACTGTCGCGTTCTGGGCTTCTGCCATTCAAACATTTTGTTCTCTCTCAGGTACACGTCGTAACGTTGGATGGACACGGGGCACGGGCTAGATTCTAAATCATACCGCTTGAAACCTTGAGCGACGGCGTGACCACAGAGACGACATATCTCGTTGTGGTTGGCGGCTCCATGTGTACCCTATCAATAGTCCAATTCCTCGACTCGGAAGGCCGACAGGAAGGCATTCCGAAAGCGTGGACATTTTGTCAACTGCTAGGCACAGGTGACCTGCTACGAAACGAGTCAGTCTTACCGAGATGCCTCGCGTCACGAGTGAGAGGAGCACTGAAAGATACTGTCACTAGTTTACACGGTCCCGTTTGATAAGTACCGGAATATGAATGGAAAAATTCAGGGCAGAATAATTGAAGTTGCTCGGTACTTTACGATTATTATTATGCCAATTAGTAGTACCTTTGATGTTCTACGAAAATTCATAGAGATTTATTGACTCTGATTTCGAACCGCATGGCTCGTATGCCCAGAAATGATTGTCTGCGGAGGCGCGATGTAATAAGTACGAACAAGGAATTACAGGTGCGCCAGCCATGAGAGTGACAGGAACGACAGATAAAACGCGTCTAGCAAGTGGATAAGTATGCAAAATCATCACCAACTAACGCGTCGGACAGTATTTTGATAAAAACCTACGATCTGAGTTGAGAGGAATAGAATACGATCGAAAGCATGTGGGCATGACATACCTATGGCTGATTGAATGCAAAAGGCACCGTTGGATGCGAAGAAGACATGTCATCTTGGTGCCATCTCGGGCTTCAAATGAGAAATTAGGGAGTTCCCATCATGATTCAACTGCGGGATTGATGTTGTTGAGAGATAATTTCCATATTTCAAGACCTTCCCAGTCCTCTTTAGCCCATTTGAGGCCACTCTTGTTGAGTGCTTTAGAGATCTTTCTATACGGAATTTGCTCAGTTTTGAAGCACCAATGGGAGCGGGCTTCTGTTAAGACGTCGTCAACGAGAGTTGGATCACGGCGTTCAAGGCAAAGAAAGATGGGGGGAGGGCGGGAGGAGCCGGACGCGAGCGCGTGGAGAGTTCGTAGCAGAGGTTGAACGAGATGTGGTGCATAGATGGTATCAGCGGTGATGATGAGGTCAAAGGATGCAGTAATGAGAGGGTCATGCCATTGATTCGGGTGGACGGTCCAATCAAGCTGGCGAATAGAAATTTCTCCTGAAGATGAAGACAAAAGTGGGACGTTAGTGGAGATATTTCGGGGAAGAATGGTGGTTGTTATGGTGGGAAGATCAGTGGCAACGACGGCCCATCCGAGAGAGCTGAGGACGAGACTAGATAGACGTGAGAGAACATTCAGACGAGAAAAAGGAGACAGACGCAGAGAGCCCAATACCGCTGCCTAGCTCGATGACCCGCATACCGGGCTGGAAGAGACGTGGATGGACGATTTGGGCGAGATAGACAGAGAGCACCTGCGCCCCGAGCCATAGGGCGGTTCCATTTGACGTTCCATCGTCAGACTGTGCCAGTTGAAAGGTAAGAGAAGGCGAGAATGAATAGGATAGCAAGGGCAGGTGCTTGGTAGCATGAGCAGGGAAGGCAGACATGAGGCGTTGTTTGGATTGCAGGCGTTAACCATCGCGACCGTTATAGCTTTGGTTAGCTTAGGTTAGCTTTGCTTCCTTTGACTGTATTCTGCCTTGCATTTCACGACCACGATACCACGGCCTGTCCTGCTTCACCGCCCACGTTTTATTCCTCTTCCATCTGCTGCGCCATCGTCGTCTTTGCATTGCTTTCTATTGCATCATTCAAGCTCAATTCACATTCACTTAAATTGTCCATAGATACTGATCTCAAATACTCATGAAGGCTTTCTTGTCGCGCCTGCATATCGGCGGCAGCAAGGACAAGGAACGAGATTCATTATCCATTCCGAAGGAAAAGCTCCCTCCATTGCGTCCTTGGCCACCAGAGGAGTCCCAGAGGACAGCCTCTAATACCCCGACTTCCTACGCTAATTTCAAGCCGCTTCCCGAGCTTGTTCCAGATCAATTTTCGTCCCAGCTCACTCCCAGAAATCTCAGCGACGACCCTTCACCGACGACGTTAACGACGCCGACGCCTTCTGTGACTTCTCCCACCCCCTCGCGTGCTGAGGACCCTCTTCCCGACTTACCCGTTCGCGCTGTTTCTCCTCGTCAGGATACCGATATTTTAGGTCGCAGCCAGAGGAAACAGAACGGACCGGGATATCTCAACGGCGGCGTGTATACAGCTACTGCTTCCGAGGTGCAGAAAAAGGTCGCTTTCATCTCGCCTCCTCCAACGCCTGCCAACTTTGATCGCCCTCTCCCTGAGTCACCTCCAGCAGCTCCCCTTTCCGCTCCCATTAAGACCAACGTATCGAGATTCCAGGCTACACACAAAGAGCCACGAGGCCCCACTCCCTCAGGTGCCTCATCGTCCAAAACAGATCTAGGCTCCTTGGGCAAGGGCAAAGCCGCTTCCACTCGCGCCGTTTCTCCATATCTTCATAGACCTGACGCCTCAGCTCCATCGCTCAGGTCCTCTTCGCCATATTCCCAGATGACGGAGAACACCAGTGGGAGCAGAATCCTTGCAGCAGCTTCTTGGAGTGAGGTCACAGAAGAAGACCTTGTATCCAACCTTGGTTCGAGAGAACGTACGCGTCAAGAAGTATTGTTTGAAATAATTTCTAGTGAGGAACGGTGCGTCTCAGAATGTTTCTTACACTTCTGTTTATCAAATGTGTTACAGATATGTCCAAGAACTGGTAAAAATGAAAGATACATTTATTGACCCCCTTCTGCATCCTTTTTCTGCACCATCAACAAATACCCCGCTGTCTGCAGCGTCGACGCCTAACCTCGATTACGACTACTTCCGTACCGATTCACCAACAGAATCTGTCGACCATCTACCTCCCATCGCGGCGCGCTTCATGTCCCCCACACCTTCGGCTGAAGCACATTCACGGACTCCCAACATCGAAACTGAATCCTTAGACAGTGACGAGGAGGATGAGGGGGACGATCACATGGGAAGGGCGTTCAATACTCCGCGGAAGAATGGCACAGCAAGCCAGGCTTCAAAACACAACCATCCACGCTCACCCTATCGCGGTACGGTCACACGGACTGCTGCGAAACCCGGCACGTCGGTTCCGTTCCCAACACGATCCCATCAATCCCTTCCTCCCCCCGCACGGGCCAACCAGTCTACCCAGTCATTAGGCAGACAATCCATAGTGGTCGAGCGGGAACGGGAACGACACGTCAGTCATTCCAAAGCGTCAAGCCCCACCGTAAAGTCAGGGATGTTACGCAAGTTCAAGAAGAGTGAGACGGGTACTAACCCTTTCGGTGATGCGATTGCGCCACATCAGTTGCCCGAAGATCTTCGGATTTGTCTGGAGGTTGTCGATAGCGGCGTTCTAGATGGACACAAGCGACTATCGGAGAGTTTGAAGAAGCGATATGACGACCAATACCCACTCGTAAGGACGTTAGCCGACGTGTTTGTATCGAATGTGGGTCGTCACATTTGTTCCATGCAAATTTACTGATCGGCATCTTTGGAAGGCGGATATTTTTCACGGGTACGCGACTTATGTCCTACACCTCGAACGGGCTTTGGGACAGGTTGATAACGCTCTATCCAACGTGTCGAATAAAAAACCAAAGAACCAGGACGTAGCGGATTGGAACAAGGTGTGCAAGTTTCTCCAAAAGCTTGAGGAGAACTCCAGTGAGAAGGGCGAAACGGGTCTGGCGATAACACTTTCAAAACCTTTCCAGAGGCTCCTAAAGTATCCCCTCCTCTTTCAAAACCTGCTGTTCCATACGGATCCGAGTACGTTTGAGTACGAGAGCACCCTGCAGATGGTGGCCGAGGTTGAGGCGATTGTGAGGAGTATAGAAGATGAGAAAATACAGAAGGAGGAGAGGGATAAGACAAGAGATGTCTTCGCAAGGATCGAGGGGCTCGATAAGGTACGACAGTTGGCTCTACCAAAGCCATCGAGAGTGTTGGTGGAGGAGAAGCAATGTCCACCGTCACTGCAGGGTCCACCACTTAAGGCGTCGTCACCGCCACCGGGTGGTGTAAGAGGGAAGAGCTCATTTAAGCGACTGAGCGACGTGTTGGGAAGCCCAGGGAAGAAGGATTTGTGGTTGGTAGTGTTTAATGATGTCGTGCTGCAGTGTCAGCGGACGGGAACAACGAGTCTACCATTGGCAGCACCGACTAACTCCCGAACGACGAGTATGCCGGAGATGCAAGGGAAGGCTAAGTACGCCACGACAGGGAGGCGAAACTCTCATACTAAGCCCCGGAATTTGTACAAGTTTATAAAGGTTTGTCCGTCTCCTCCAATACAGTCCGATAAATGAAGAAAATTGTTGACGTACTTACAGATAGAGAATTGGGCAATCGGGGATGTCGCGAAGCCTAGAGAAGGTGTTGTATCAATGGAGGAGTAAGTGTCTCTTACCCGTGGTTTAACGCTTCCCTAAACTGGCACGTAATGAATTTAGTGTCGCTCGCACTCGGGCGCAGGTGCATCAGCCTCGGATCGTCCCTCTACCAGCCGACGATGAAGACGGTGGTATGGACTCGGACGACTCAGATCGAAAAAGCAAGATGAGCTTTTCTTATTGGGGAGCGGACAAAGTAACGGTCCAGAAGCCCGTCATCAAAGGCCGCCTAGCAGTGGTGAACCCACGACGAGGGGGCGCACCTTCCTACGGGCGCGAATCATCCGCCAACGCGAAATTTGGTTCCCGATTGGTATCAGATGGGTCTCCGACAGCGCGCGCACCTAGTCGACGAACAGGGGCAACGACGCCTGCATCACGAAGACATGAAGATATGAAATCTACGGTGACTCGCCCAGAGTGGAATGCAAGCACGAGAAATGTGCAGCACAAAACCAGAGTGCGGAATACGTCACAGACAAGTGCAGCCGTCAGCTCTAAAAGCGCTGCGCAGCCCAAGACTGTAGCTTCTCCCGCGCCATCCGAGGACTCTGGGGTAGGCCTATATCGTCAGATGCTTGCGAAAGATCCCTCTCTGAACAATACTTGAAGGCTCCATAACCATCTTGCTTCCTACTCTTATGTTGTGCGCACCCGCTCTGGCATTCTCTCATCTTCCCGGCGATCCCACCCTTCACCCTCGTTGCATCCTCATCATTTACTATTAAACACTCATACATTATATATACCGGTGCGGTGGGTACAAGTATTTGCCTTGACTCTCCTTTGAATGCTTTTCGCTTACATATCTGCTATATCGATGTTTACGCTTACGATACATTCCCTCACTCCTTTTCTCTCTTTTGGTAATTTCGTCAACGGCCAAATACCCCACAGGTTCAATATACGAACTATCATATATATTTCTCTCTTTCTTACACTCTACTTAGATTTGGGCTGTATCACTATGCTGCTTTGGGCCACTTTCAATCACTACCTTCACTGCTTTGATATGCCGCGTTGTGGATACTGACGCTTCGACCAGATGGGTCCGATGCGCATCCCCAGTCGCCACGGGGTATCCAGCTGCAAGGGTGGTTGAGTCTAGATGTAACTAAGAGGAGCAGCATTGACTTACCGCACAGCAGTTTTGGCAGCAGCCTCGCTCGGGAATAGACCTGGTGATGATAAGGATAGCACGGGAACGAAATGTGGTTTGTAACGCACCATCAAAAACGTCCCGAATGTAATAAGCCTCCTTCGTATCAGGCGTGCCTTCCAGCCAGCGTTCAGCCCGCTTGGCAAAGACCTGATCGGAAACTACAGATGCTGCATGGTCTTTTATACTATAGAGAAGGGTGCATAAGCATTTTGGAGGGTAGAAACCCAGGATCATTCGGGCATACCCATCAATCCACGAGTATCCCACACCATCGGAAAATTGCTCCTTCTGCCGCCAGAGGATGGATTTAGGCAAGTAAGGCTGGGTTGAAATAGATGCGTTGAGGAACATTCAGCAGCACGTGTCAACTACACGTACCTTGCCATCTGGTGCGCAATCAAATGCTTTTCGAAGGATATACTGAAAACCCACGACAGTCTTAGCAACTGTCAGTCTTTGCCAGACCGAGAAAGACGCACTTTTTCCATCTTAGGACATCCATCCTCATCGACTTCTTGGCTGGTACCCTTGTTGAACATCTTTTCTTTTGGATCGACATTCATAGCGATTTCCAGGAAGGCCTTGTCGAGGAAAGGGACACGGGCTTCAAGTCCCCAGGCCATCGTCGATCTTGTAGATCATTAGCTATTAATGCATCAATAGGCAGGGACGGTGAACCGACTTGTTCGCTCGAAGGCAATCAGAAGTATGCAGATTCTTCACACGTCTCACGCACTCCTGGTGGAATGCGGCCCTGTCAGGGGCAGCGTGGAAGTAGAGATAACCTAGCGAGTGCATCAGTCACTCTCTGTCGCAGACGGACACAACATACCTCCCAAAATTTCGTCGCTTCCCTCTCCGCTAAGGACCATTTTGACACCCATCGCCTTGATTTTTCGGCTCAAGAGGTACATTGGAGTGCTTGCGCGGACGGTAGTAACGTCGTAAGTCTCCAGGTGATAGATCACTTCCGGGATGGCGTCCAAACCTTCCTGGACGGTGAAGACGTACTCATGGTGCACGGTTCCAAGGAAATGGGCGGCCTTCCTTGCTGCGAGAAGGTCAGGAGAATTTTCGAGACCAATGGAAAACGAGTGCAGCTGCGGCCATGATGTTAGCGTCGCTGAGGAGACAAGTCAGTGCCCGATATGTCATATTAAGGATCAAATGAACCTTCTTCTGTTACGAAGCCGTTCGGAGTAGGCGGTCCACTGACAGTCTCTTCAAGTTTTCGTTTCCGAGCCTCGAAATGGGCCTGCGCGACTTTCTCTGTCTCTCTAGCCGCGATAGAAGCAATTAAGCTGCTATCAAGTCCGCCACTAAGCAAGACACCATATGGGACTTCGGACATTAACCGTTTGCGTACCGCAGCTTCCAGAGATTCACGGAGAAGTGTGAGATCGGTAGGTGTTGTTGGAATTGTAGCGGTGGGTCCCTCATCATCCCCATGCCACCAAGTTGGGTGATAGTATCGCGTCGTTGTGCCATCGCGACTGTCGTAGACGTGACCGGGAGGAAACGAGATGATTTTGTCGCATTCGTCCACAATGGATTTAAGTTCGGATGCGAAATATACTGTTCCGGGACGCTTGGAGCTCCAGCCTTGATATAGGGTGGTGATACCTATAGGGTCCCGTGAGGCAATAATGCGACTGGGGGTGACTGATTCGTCGAGAAGAACGAAAGAAAACATTCCGTCGAGCATGTTGCAAAGATCTTTGCCATGCTCTTGATACTGTCAGTTGTGTCAGAGTAAATTATGGTCGGACAGCAAAGAAAATCACCAGTGGAATGATAACTTCACAATCAGAGTGAGTCTTAAACTTGTATTCCTGTTTCAAGGATGAACGCAAGGCGATATGGTTGTAGATCTCGCCGTTCACGGTCAAAATCAGCTGCCCATCCTGGCTAGTTAGAGGTTGAGCACCGGTATCTGCCAAGAAATGAGTTATGCATCGGAAAAAAATAAAGGAAATGCTAACCGACACCGACAATGGCTAGTCGTTCATGCACCAGGACGCTTTCTTTCCCCACAAAGCAGCCCGACCAGTCAGGGCCACGATGGCGGATACGCTTTGAGAGTGCGATGAAGTGAGCGCGTTCCGATGCCGGTTTTTCGAGTCCATAGACTGCGCAGATTCCACACATAGTGTACGAGCTGTTTTCCGAGAATACAAGTGGCAGACAGGAAGCAAAATTTCTCTTTGAGAAATTTCTGACTCACGTTGCGATAAGATAAGAGACACTGACACATCCGTATTTGTCTTGTGGCCGGGTCGCTTCTTGTCCGTCTTTTTTGACCTAGTTGTGCCGTTCCACCACCTTCCACCACCACGTCTCGGTTCTCGCTCTCAGACTTCACGGAAACATGACTCCCAAGGCCTCGCAAAAGCGGAAAAAGAGCGCTTTGAGTGTCGTGGACGCAAAGGCGGCTGTTGATCTTGCGACCGCGCAGACGTACTCAGAAAACGTGTTTCTATTCGTGCCCAACATCATCGGTACGTCTTAATATCACATGAATCATTGTGGCGCTCACAGCAGCACGACAGGCTATTTGAGAGTTATTCTTGCGGCCGTGTCTCTTCACTATATGAGCTATCACCCCATCTATTCTAGTATCTTGTATGGCATTTCAAGTATACTGGATGTTGCGGACGGCTACGCTGCCCGCGCACTGAACCAGTCTTCGAAATTTGGAGCTGTTCTGGATATGGTTACGGACCGGTGAGTCCTTTGCGCGAAAACTGGAAACTGTACTGAAATGACGCTAGATGTGCGACGTCATGTCTGTTGTGTTATCTGGCCTCCGCGTACCCGACCTACGCTATCTTGTTCCAGTTCCTCATAGCATTGGACTTTTCAAGCCACTATATGCACATGTACAGGTGCGCCGCCCAGCTTGATTCAACTACACGTTCTTGATATCCGTGCATAGTTCCATAATCACTGGCTCGTCTAGTCATAAGCTGGTCACGAGTGATGTTAGTCGAATTCTCTGGCTCTACTACAATGACAGAGTGAGTGCTGGCTTCTCATTTTGTTACTGCATGTCTTACCGCATCAAAGCGCACACTCTTCCTGATCTGCGCTGGGAACGAGCTATTTTACGTCGCGCTCTATCTTGTCAAATGGATTGACACACCGATAAAGCTTCTGCTTCATCCGAGCACTCCATATTTTCTAGCCGGAATGACCTATCAGCAATTGGTCGCATGGCTGAGCGCTCCCGTTTGTATCCTGAAGAACATCATCAATCTGGTTCAGCTGTGGAAGGCATCCAAAATCCTTGTGGGTGTTGATTTAGCGGAGAGGGCAAAGGCGAGGAAGGAAAAGTCGTCATAATTCTATTCCGTACTGCTGGATTCTAGTCATATTATTTATATATTTTCATCTCGAACAATCTTCACACATCTGCTGAAAAAGTCGGGGAAGTGTAAACACGTGATCGCTTTCAAAATTTGAAGTTAAAAGTCAGCGGGATCACCTTGTGTTACGCTCCGGCTAATGCAGCCTCAATCACTTATCCCAAGGTCCAGGTCTCTCATTAGGACAGTCAAGGGCCTCCATTTATCCTCTACTCCTCGGTTTTCCCGTTCCTACGCGAAAGAACGCATTCCACGTCAAAATCCTGGAACTCGACTGGTATCGTCGTCGTCTTCATCATCATCACTAGGAGAACCCTCATCGCTGCAGGAACCTCCAAAGGATCCCGCTCCAGATCCTCCACCTCCCGAAAAACCGGAACGGCCGTCAAGACGTAAAACTAACAACAGCGCAGCGGCTCCAGCTCCAGCTATCGAATCCATCGATCTGCCGCCAGGCTTGGATATTCTATGGACCCCAACAGAGCTGCCAGATGGTGAATCTATAGGTGCAGCCTCTTTGCCTCCACCAGAAATCCTGGAAGAGGCCTTGAATAATCTCCATATTACTCTTCATCCACAAACACAGAATCGTGCTGTATATGCATCTCCCCAAGGTCCACCCACAGAACCCACGCTTGCGCTCTATTGTCCAATAGAGGGAGGCGACTATGTGGTTGATGCTACTGTGAGAGAACTAGCACGTAGGACAGGTTCTGAAGTCGTGGTTCTTGACGCAGTACAGCTCGCAGCAGGGGAATGGGGCGACTTCGGCAAAGGTGTGTGCTGTTATTTTTGAGTCCCTTCCAGACCTGACGAAACTTCTTGAAAAGCTGCAAACTTCCTTCAGCTACCAAAGAATCCACTGCATTTCCGTGCAGCAATGACACCACCTTCGCGTCCTTCTATGGCTGAAGAAGATGACGATGACGACGCTGGCCCGTTTTCATCCGGGCAGATGACGGTTACACTCATGTCTCCATCCAGCGCCCGGGGTTCAGCAGTAGTCTCCAGTTCAAAAATCACACCGCCGAACAAAACAAAGATGTTCTTCGATGCCCTTGTGAACATACCTTCCGATCAGCCTGCTTCTACCCCCCGAATAATTTACGTTCGAGATTTCCCCACATTGGCACCGACTTCTTCTACTTGGTACCGTCCTCTCCTAACCGCTGTTCGCCAACGTAGACGCGGTCCAATATCGTCCCCCTCGTCACCTATATGCAACCCAATGACTATTATATTTGGTATCACACCACCAATAACGCCGCCTGAAGTCCTTGCACCTCCTTCCTCGCCAAGCCCAAATATTCTGAGTTTATTGATGAACCGCAACCCTTCTGCTTCACTAATCACCTCTGCTCCCAAACCCGGACGGACGGATTGGAGTGAGGATGAAGCTGCAGACAAAGCTAGGGAGGTTCGGCTTCGCCGACGACTCAAAAAATGGGAAAAAGGCGATGCTTCCATCCTCGAAGAACTTCCGACATTAGTCAATGAAGATAACAATGACTCGGATTCGAAGAGACCCGAGGTCATTGTTCTTGGGAGCAATATGTCAATACCTCTACCCGGTCTTCCAGGACTATCAAACCGAAGCAATCCAGACTCTGCGGACACCAGATCACCTTTTTTCCGAACTTCGATCCTTGTACCCAGCGTTCGTTCAATTCCAGATGAACGGGATTGTCGAATAGCACGGAGAAGGGAGATTAATGAATTGACGATACGCATGGCTGTAGGAGCCATAGGCGGCGTTCTTGACGCTGAAGGGGCTGAGAGTCACCTTACAACGGAGACAGAGAAGGATGAGGATGGAGAGAACACTGTGGACGGAGAAAAATATGATCTGGAGTCTGCGGTTGATCACGAGCGAATGTGGGATGACTGGGGAAAACGGGTGGAGTTATGGATGACTGTTCGGCACATTGCCGACCGTGCCGTTGGAAGCGTCGTAGCAGATCGCTCAGCAGTCACTCAGGGAGAAAGACCATCACTAGAGCCTACATCTGTCTCCTGGGACGCAGTCTCCCGTGCTTGGTCTGGTCATCGTTTGTCCAGGAATCTCCGGAAATCATGGATGAAAGACGCCCTCCCCGTTACTCGGACGAGAAGTGACCAAGATGAGGATGAAGACGAGCCAGATCAAGAAGAGGAGAAATCCGAGTCCATCGACGAAGTAGTGGATAGATTGAAGAATGATCCTGATCTTGACGGACATGAACAGCGCTTGTTACCGTGCATTGTCAATACAGGTAAATGCACGCTGTATCATTGTCTTCACTCATAACTGACTTCTTTTAGCTGCGATGCCCACAACTTTCAGCCAAGTTCACCTTCCAACAAATACAATCGACTCTGTAAGGACTATTGTATCTCTTCCATTGCTACACCCGGAAGCCTTCCAGCAAGGCATCTTGAAGGAGCATACCATCACTGGCTGTCTGCTATTTGGACCTCCGGGAACGGGTAAAACTCTCGTCGTTCGAGCACTAGCCAAGGAAGCCGGCTGTCGCATGATGGCCGTATCTCCTTCAGATGTCATGGATATGGTGAGCCGTCTCCTGCAATGCTCTCAAGGGTTCTAACCATTGTCATACAGTACGTTGGAGAAGGCGAGAAGCTTGTCAAAGCTGTTTTCTCACTTGCTCGAAAGCTGTCACCTTGTGTTGTCTTCCTGGACGAAATTGACGCTCTTCTCGGCGCTCGTTCGTCAGGCCGAGATAGTGGGAGCTCTATCGCTTACCGTGGCGTTATAACCGAGTTCATGCAGGAAATGGATGGTTTGAAAACATTGAAGGACTCTAACGTCATTGTTATCGGCGCTACGAATCGACCGTTTGATCTGGATGATGCCGTTTTACGTCGTCTACCACGCCGGTTACTAGTGGACCTTCCAGGTGAAAAGGAACGGGAAGGTGTGTAGCTCGTCAAAAATTTGATCATTCTATCAACATGCTTATGCTCTTACAGAGATACTAAAAATCTTGTTGAGACACGAGACACTAGATGCTGATGTCGACATCAAGGATCTGGCCAAAAAAACGGAGAGTTTTTCTGGATCTGATTTGAAGCGTTCGTCGTCTATCGTTGTTGTTTCTTCGTCAGTTAAGCTTTTGTGCAGATTTATGTGTTTCTGCCGCTGTCGACGCTGTCAAAGAACACGTTGAATTACCGTGGTTGGTATCAAACGCAATTGCGAAGGCTGCACAACCAGCTGACAATTCGAATGCTCCTACTGACGTATCGACGGAAACGGCTACACCGAAGACCAGACGGAGAAAGAAGACTGATCCTGCAGAGTTGCCGGTGTCAGTATCTGAGGAGAGTAGTTCGGAGCCTGTGGAAACCAGTAAGACGGAGAGTGAGGAAAGCAAGTCGGAGTCTGCGGAGACCGTCCCCGAAGGAGAGGAGCCTGTCACACGGACACTATCTCAACGCCATTTCGCTAAGGCGCTCAAGGAGATCACACCGTCTTCTTCTGAAGCCACAGGAACGCTGGCGGCTCTACGCAAGTGGAATGAAGAATTTGGGGAAGGACGGCGGGATCGCAAGCGACGGCAGATCTGGGGCAAGGGCCGCTTTGGATTTACTGATCCCGCTAACTTCGTGGAGGAAGATGGTAGAGTTCTTCCCACAACCGCTCTTTCAAAGTCATCTGGCGGTATGGAGAGTACTTAAATAGGGATATTGTATCAGATTATTTGACGTCTATCGTGATATCATTAGAAACGCCATACTTAAATACATCTTACCATACAATACAATGCACATTTATCAACGCGCGAAACTACTTCCTAGAGCTGCGCCGACTCTTCTTAGGACTTTCATCGTCATCATCATCGTTACCTTCGTTTTTTACATCCTCATTGTCTTCATCCACTTCCATTCTGACAGCCTTTCCTCTAGTCCTCTGGCTGCGTTTTGGCTGCTCCTGCTCCTGTGAAGCATCCACGTCTTCCTCTTCACCACTGTCGTCGTCACTTTGTGGGGTATGCTTCGCCCTTCTCCGTTGGTCATCACCCTCTTTAGCTGCATCCTCACCGACAGACAACAGCGGTTTGCCGCCGTTCCGTGGCCAGTCAACGTTGCAAGCAGGACATGAACTGCGATGTTTCCGTGTTTGCGTGAAACAGTATGTATGTACTCGAACTCTGCAATTCGGTGTGTGGCAGGCGAAGCCTTTGGTGACCATCTGGAAATCCCGAGTTGGTTGAAGTGAAACCGACAAAGAAAAAAGATGAGTACCTCCTGGCAGATAGTGCATTCTAGAATTTCATCAGGATATGTATTTTTCAGGTATGGCTGGAGCTCCAGCTGGGTGCGCACGGAAAGGGAATATCTCCCCCGTCTATAAATGTCAGTCAAGAAGTCGGGAGACAACAAGGGATAGCAGCTCACTTGCTCTTGAGTAGCCACCCGTTGGCGACCAAGCTTGTCAAAACGTCTTCTGCCTGGGACTTGGACATGGCTGGTTTTACTTGACTAACTTCGCGGAGTGCAGCCAGAGACGACACCGAATATGCTTCACGCGGCGCTAACATGATTTGCTCGACCTGCGAAGGTGTCAATGCGGCTCGCTAGGACCCGAAACGAGCACACTCACGACTGCCTTGAAGAATACAATCTCTCCGGCAGTGTAGTCCGTAGCCAACTGAGCAACCTCGTCGTCCTTCAAATTGGCCTGGTTGAATACTGAGCTGGAGCAATGGCATATAGACTGTATTTCCACGCACCAGAACATACATCTTTTTCCCTGTCAACTCATCTTGCACGAGGCGAAATCCAAGATCCAACGCGTCGAGTGATTTATTTACTTTGGTTACGAAATTATCCCAAGAAGCATCCGATACAGTGTACTGTATGTCGACATGCTCATCCGCAGCTGAATTGAGCGCGTGAATATACATACTCATGATGAACCGGTCGAAAGCTTCACCTTTCACGACTTCGACACTTCGTGCCCAAAGAATTTTTGCGAGATTCTCAGATAGAACACCTCTGGAAAGGATTGCCTGAAGAAAGACTCGCTGAACGTCGTCTGCAGAGACCATGATGCACTCAGACGCGTCAACTTGATGGGGGTAAGAAAGAAACGCGTCTGTAATCACGGTGTGACATCATGTCACATTCAAATCCAAAATCGCAGTCACCCTCAGCATGACGCCGAGCATATATTCGTATACAGATTTTCAAAAAGGCTGCTAAGAAACATCTTGTCCTGTATACCATCAAAGTTTGGGAACACGTAGCGTCTTGCTGACCATCGCTGCCGCCCAAGCCCCGAAAATTATGCTGACCATATGCAGCTCACCTCGACCCCCCTCACTGCCCCATAATGTAATGGTTCCATAAGGAATCCCATCTTGACCTTCTATCCACCCCTTTTTGACCCAGAACGACAGCGTACCAACAAGAACTAGCGATGAGGGGATAGGAAGGCCTTCGAAGTATTTAGCCTTGCCTGAATTGTCTTTTGGAACAAGTGCAACGGTCGCATTGAAACGGGCAAGGCGGGCGAGACCGCAGCATATGAAACCGGTGAGAATGACGGTGTCAAGGTATGTTCGCAGCCCAACGACGAATGCCAACAGGGCAGGGGCAACTCCGAAAGAGATCTGCATGCAATGAGTCATGGCACAAGACCAATAATTCAACCGGCATACCAGGTCAGCCAAGCTATCCAACTCCTGCCCCAACATACTACTGGATTTCCTCCACCGTGCCACCTTCCCGTCGAGAAAGTCGAATATAAGCCCTGCTAACGGGCACCAAAGAGCAGTCCAGAGGTAGTCTGGATCATTTGTAACGAGATATCTTGCTGATGAGAATATCGAAAGCGATCCGCAAACTCCATTCATGATTGTCACCATATCCGCAAGGCGGAAATTCCTACCGAGAGAAATCGTCAGACCATGGATGGCTAGAAAGTTGAGCGCAGAAATCTACCTGACAAGGGAGAAATGGCCATCAAAGTCTGGGTATCGGTGAAGAACATCGCAGTCGTCATTGTCCTCGTTAACGACATGGGCATTCATGGACTTGGGTTTTCTTTGGTTCATGTCCAAAGAGGAGGTGGAAGACAAGATGGAAGACTTTAAATACAGACAAGTACAAACACGTCCTTCCACGAGGCTGTGAGGGCTCCCGCTGTCACCTGTCGTGAAAACAAAGCACAGAATCCAAAAGTATGGTAAATAATCTAGCTGTCCACGTCCATAGCCTCCGACTGGACGACCTTTGGCTTCTCCAGTTCTATGCTCCGCGCAGCATATTGATTTGGATGAGTAACGCTTTCGCCGTCTCCTACACCTTCACCTTTCTTGACCCCACAATGTCCATGGCTGATTTCGAAAACCCGGGTGCATCCTACGTGAAAGTGCTCAGTCTTCTTGGTATGCATGATTTCAGGGAGATCCGTTGACTTCAGACCCAAGGGGGCATACGCCGCCAGAAGAGTGGTTTGCAGGTTATCTGGCGTGAAGTATCGATATGGGCAACCATATTCATCATTCCCTTGTAGCAGTTGCATGCAACTACATGGAAACTTCAGGAAAGGCGAGGAGAATAGCGTACAGGGACTCACGTTTTTGCGGGATAGTTGGCTCGTTTACCCTCTAAGCCATATGAATGCCGGATGTTGTATTTGTATTCCTTGTTAAATCTATCTTCCGTGACCGTCCCTCCCAAGAAGGATTTCTTCCAGAAGACGATGGCTTCGTCTATAGTGACTCCAAGCGCCTGCCCGGATGAGAACATGAACTGTGGATCAAAATACATCAAGCAAGTACGCACTTTCAAGAAGAGTCCATAATTTAGTCGACCAAAGTGTTTGAGATGATGATCTTTCATCAACTTTGAGTGCATAACATGCATGCACAAAGGGAAATGTTTCTTAGACATATTGTCAATCTCCTCGGCTCTGACACCGTCGCCTGTCGACTCAGAGGACATTCCATTCCAGTCTGATGCAACGCCAGCCAAAAATCCCTGTGACAGGTTGTTCAATATTGGGACCAGACGGGCATCCTCATCCAGTCGTGGCAGCGATTTGGCAGTTATCTGGTGTCCATCAGAACAAACATGTGGAGTAACAAGGATACGCACGTTCAGAGCTTTATTCAACTGCACTTCGAATTCTTGGAACACGATACTAGCCAGCTCGCGACCAGGGACGTAGGCCCAACCACCCTTTAAAAAGACCTTCCGTCGTTCAATCAAATCTGGGACACGCGTCCATTTCACCTTAAAACAAACTTTAGCCCCTGTTCCCTTTGAAGAGCCAAACTCCATACCTTGTAAAAGGTATCAGCTGCGAATGCAGCCTGCCTATCCGACTCAGATTTGAGTCCTTGATAGGCAGCCTTCAGCTGCTCTTTATACATCCCTTTTTCAGAATCCTCGACCTAAATTATGATAAGTGACAGAACAAATAGAAAAGAAGAAAGATTCGTACTGCTATCCAACGAAAATCTCGCGAGTTTAGAAAATCTCTCCGTTCCTTCGAGTCATCAGTGTCGTAACGTATCTTGAACAGTGTCGATTCCGCCTTGACAAACCGTCGCCGAAGTTCCTCCCTGCAACGCCTCAGCCTTTGAAAGAAATCACAGTCACGACACGTACGAACGGCAGAATGCAAGCCTCAAAACAAAGTGTCCCAAATGATCCTTCCGTCTCTCTGCATCCCTGTCTACCTTCTCGGCCGACGTAGCGTTGAGTGGCAGATACTTGAGACATTGCGATGTGGTCACTGCTTTGGTCTCCTCCCATGATCGGTTACGCGCCGCAGACGACTCAATTTCTGCGAGGATTCGTAGTCGATCGAGAGCGCATCCTTCAAATTCTTCAAGAGTCACGTCGAAAAGAGGAGGAGTATCGTAGCTAAGAAAGCATAAGTCCAGACGGGCATTTCCGACGTGGTTTCAACTTAAACTCACAAGTTGAGCCTGTGAGGGTATACGAGGTCGGGATGGCTGACGCCAAACTTTGAGTCTCTTGACGTTGATGTACCAGCTTGCTGGTTTCTGGCTTTCCACATTTTTGCGCTGGCTACAGCCGCAGGCAATTCGATAGGAACAGAAAGTGAGGGAAGTGCTGGGAAACAAAGACAAGTGGACGAGCTGAAAGTCACACACACGATGCGTCACGCGTCTGTCACGGACAATTTCAAATGGATGATAAAAACGTGACCACTCAAAATACTAAATAATAAATCACTGTCGCATTTTTTGGGGGGATAACATACTATCGATTCAAACCGTTCAAGAGGTGTTCAAGAGTATTGTTTCCTCTCGAATTTGCTAAGAATTTGAAGCTCTGGTGCATTATGTGGAACGTCTAAGCACACCGCTTGCGGAGACCGTCCCCGTTGCCCGTAGTACGTTTTTAATTGTTCATTGTTTCTTTTTCTACACACAGAAATCCGCATGATGGACCTACAAAATATATGCAGATGATCCATTATGATTCTTTAGTGCTCCAGCTTCAGAAGAAAGACATACTTCATAGCTATGGCGATCCTATAGTACTTATACAGCAATTGTACATCTGAGCTCAGTAAGGATCCGCTCCGCGTCTATCAGCTGCAGTACTGGAATTAAAAAATATAACAGTGACACTGCTAGATAATACATGCGTAGGTTATACAATACATAGATCCTCATTATATATACATATGATACAGTATCATACTTCTCGGGTACTAGCTTGAATGCTTTGGACTTCCCCTGGGACTTCCTCTGGATCGTGTCAGTCTCAGGCGCGGTCTATCTTCTGCTGGTTCTTCCTCCACCTCAAATACCACCCCCGGGCGATTTTTCTTGCCACTCTTGCGATAACTGTCTGCATTTTGCTCCCGCCATTCTCTCGTCGCAACCATAGGATCCCGAGTAGGAGGAACTTGCAAAGGGGTCTGGCTATGCATGGATGCCGTCGGAGAGCCTACGACTGTGTTCGGCTATTGGAAAATCAGTGGCGACTCCCAGGAAAAGTGCAATCATACGCACTGCGGTACCATTGACGGCCTCTGCCGACGCAGCTGATACAGTACGATGTCGCCTGGATGCAGCCGAGAGGTGCTTGAAGGGGGTGAAATTGGTCTTCGTTGGGCTTTTTTTATTGGTGTCGTGGATAACAACAGTCCTGGATACAGAAACTGGAGGCGGCACCTTAACCTTAGACGCCAACGGCTTGGCGCGATGATCAGACGCAGGCTCAGCCGGTTTTGATTCACTTTTACGAGGGCCACTGGGGTCTGAAGGCTTCCAAATCTCGTACTGAGAAGGCTGCGACGCTTGTGCTGGCTGGGGAGTTTTCGATTTGAACATGCCAAGAAAACCTTTCTTCTTAGTTTCATGTGATTGAGAACTCATTGACGCAGAAAGTGATGTGCGAGATGGCGTTCGCTTCAAAACAGACGGTGCGAGTGAAGACGGCGTCTTGAGGATGGAATCTTGCGATGGATTGCGACTAACAGGACTCGGATGCACAAGTACGGCAGGTGATTGGGAAGTAGTATGTCCTGAGCGCGAACCGGGCTCTTGACGAGAGCTACTTGGGCGGGGAGTAGAGCTAGTATTCGCTTGAGATGGCGCTGGTAGATAATTCAGTGATAGCAATGCAGGTTGATGGTGTTGCAATGCCGGCATAGAAGAAGGATATGAGGGACCAGCAGTTTGGGTGGTGGAAGGAATAGGTAAAGGGTTATCCAGTGCTGCGGAAAGATTTGAAGTTGAGGTTGAAGGCACACCGTATCGTTGACTATATGAAGTGTACGTTTTTCCAGAGGTTCTATTTGCAGCAGACGGTGCGGGAGTTGGCGTAGAATGGGGTGCTTGAGGTGCAGCCCTCTCTTGTAAACGAGAAGAGGACTGCGGGGCCACCGCGGGGCTCGTGGCGGATTGCACTGTGGGGTTCCAGATCATATTATTCGGCATGCGGTTGCTTGATGGATGCTCCAGGTTAGCATGTCGATCGCCCCCGGCCGTTCCTGACGACCCCACGAATTGGGCACTAACACTGGCTGTGTTGGCGGGAGTATATGTTGGAGGTGGTGCTGTCGAAATAACGTCGAGTCTGATTTGGGATGGACGTGACGTAGATAAGTCATTAGACCGTGATATTGGGTACTGAGAAATGGTGTTGTCGCCACGGTCGTTGCTCTGACGTTGGAGGGAGGACTGCGTATATCGGTTGGGTGCTTGGGAGCTCGGGACAGATTGTACTGTGGAGTTCCAGATCACATTGTTCACCGCACGACTGCTTGATGGATACTCCAGGTTAGCGTGTCTGTCACCCCCGATCGTTCCCGATGACTCTGCGAATTGAACACTAACGTTACCCGTGTTCGCAGGAGTGTATGTTGGAGTTGGTGTTGTCGAAACAACGTCAAGTTTGGTTTGGGATGGACGTGACGTAGATAGGTCATGAGATCGTGATATCGTGTGCTGAGAAACAGTATTGTCACCACGGTCGTTGCTCTGACGTTGAGGAAAGGACTGCGTAAATCGACTGAGTGCTTGCGCTTCAGATATCGACGGGGGTGTCGATTTCGAGGAAGAAGGCTGTATAGACCTAGTCGAAGGGCTTGGAGGTTTTGGTGAATACAGAACAGGCGCAGGGAGATGCACAGCAACGTCTGGTGTGTACGGCTTAGATGTCAGCCTGATTTCATCTACCTCACGCGGGCGCGATTCCTCAGCACGGACCTCCGCTAGCTTGGTGGGGGTGGAAGTCAAAAGCTCGGCTAAACGTGGGTGTCTATATACAGGTCGAGGTGTTGACGTATCACGAGCTGGCACCCTTGTTGTAGTAACATTGGGCTGTGCAGAAGGTGCAGGCGTTGAACTACTAGGCAAACCGTATGGCTTCGTGTCTGGCTTGAGCGCAGAATTACTAGTTGACCTAGACAGGCCTACGCCACGCGAAGCTATCTCAGGGACAGATGGAAGTCCGGCAGCAAATTCAATACCATCCGGTAGTAGATCAGTGGTCATCGCGACAAACGCGTTCGTGCCCACTGCCGTATTTTGTGGCAGGAACGAAGATACCGACAGGTTTATCGGTGCAGGTTTTGGCGTACTAGATACCTGCATGGAGAGAGAATTGCTTGACTGAGGCGAAGGACGAACTGGAGGAGCCTCCATAGGCGACAGAGGAGGTCTCTCAGTAGCAGACACTACGTTGACTGCGGAACTGGAACTATCATGCCTCATCCGGCCCACATCAATCACAGAAATAGCTGAAGGAGAATGACGTTGGCCGTTGTTATCACCCTGATTAGCAGCGGATGAGGTTCCCGAAGGAGATCGAATCTGAATTTGGGAATTTAACAGCGCATCCCTACGAAACTCGGATCCTAGAGGGCGCATATTATCAGGGCGAAAGGATTGAGACGTTTGCGTATGCGAATATCCTGTGGCAGTAGACGGACGGTGCAAAGATGCGCCAATGGCAGCATTCGAGGAGCCGGAGGAAGTTTGGATAGAGGTAGCGAGGGGTATTGGAATGCTAGGCAGTTTGTGTGGCTTCATGCCCATTGACGTAGATGAACGTGGTATGGAAAGCCCAATGTTCATATTAGGCACACCAGGTATACGGGCATCGACACGCGTAACTGATGATACATTAGTATGATTGGCACTGAAATTTTCTTTGTTCACGTAAACCGGGGAGTACAGTTGTTGCTGATTTGCATCAACAGCGCCCGTACTGTTCAGTCGTTTGTATTTCTAAGCCCCATCAATAACAGTGGTGATAATGTTGGGTTTGGGACACACCTGATACGATTCATCATCACTCGGAGAAGATATGGGCTTATTAGAACTTCCGCTGGTGGTGTTACTAATTTGGCGTGCTTGTGAAGTTATGGGTACAGAAGATGAATTGATATCCCTGGTTTGCTTCTCGGTAGGCGAGTTCTTAGGTGATAGTCCCTTGATATTGGACTGCGAAGTACTTGGTAAAGCTTGGGTTACCGTTGCAGCAGGGTACGCATGTGCTCGGCCATCTTGAGTTCCAGATATGGGTTCAAGACGGACAACCTATACAAAGTCGCCATAAAGTTACACCACCTGAGGTAATGGAAACCCCTTGCCTTGTCTTTCTCATTCAAAGCCAACGAAGGAACATTTCTTGTGGCAATGGAGTCTTTGCTTGACCTGGCCGCAGACCTGGAAACTCGGAAGGTTGAATCCATCCCAGCATTGGTAGTTGTGACAGTGGCAAGCGGTTGCGACGGCGTCGGTGAGGCTGTGGGCACATGTGATAAGGTTTGTTGGACGTTTGATTCCGAACTTCGAAGAGCGGATAACTGTTTAAATGTTGCTGACTGAACTGATGGTTGGTGTTGAGAGGTAGAAACGGGAGTGCTGGGTACACTGGGCACAGGCGTGGGTGCGACAACGTCAGTTCTCGAGATCTGAGCGGGCACTTGTTCCGGTATAAGCCTTTCGGAAGGCGTCGATCTGGACACGGGTACAGAGGTAACCACCTCAGTTTTGTCTTGCAGCTCACGGGTACCCGATGTTTCTGGAGTGCGTGACATCCCAGAGAGAGCTACTGTAGGCCTTTCGATACCAAGAGGAGCTTGTACAGTGTTGATGTCGGCAGCGTTTGGCAGTTTATCAATGGAGGGAAGAACTGAGTGCTGAGTCTTTCGCTCATTGAGGACATTGGTTGAATTGACTGGAATCTTCATTATCTTCGGGTTCAGCATGCGGGGAAAATGGAGATGAAGTACTTACATCTTTGCGAAGCGCGTCACGGGCCGGTCTCTGAGAACCAGGAGCGGCTTGAAACGACGAAAGCATAGAAGGAGACACAGGACGAATAGGAGGTTCGCGGCCCAAATTCGACGGAGCTATTTCATGGACTTTCATTCTCTGAGAAATTTTTCAATGCAATCTCAAGAAAGACACCGAGCAACTTACCACAACTATCCCTTCATCCGTAGTTCGATGTCGTCGGTGTCTGTGCCCCAAATGTAGAGGCTTAGAGCTATCAGAACTATCGCCCTCCTCATGCGAACGTGTTGGCACTGGAACTCCACGGAATTTGTACTCGGGTTCTCGTGTGGGTTCTGGTGGAATTGCTCTACTAGAATCGCGAATTCTCGGGCGCGTTCTTTCTCTCTCAGACTGCCGGACTTCGGAACTGGGGTGTCTTGAACTCTCAGCCTTCCTGTATCGCTCCGAATCACTGTGCCAATGTCTATCCGTCTCCAGCATTCTCTCCCGTCGCTTATCCTCTTTCTCTCTCAACCGCTCTCGTTCCCCGTCGCCTTCCCTCTTTCTGTCCCGGCTTTTCTCCAGCTTGTCGCGCGTCCTTTGACCCTCGTCGTCTGTATGGCTCGACTTTTCTACCGGTCTTCGCGAAGATAAACCAGTTGGATCATGGAACTCCGCCGCTTTCTTGGTGTCTTTCTCCCGTTCTCTCTCCTTCTCCCTCCCTCGGCCATCTCTGTGTTTCCTAGACGTGGTCGATACCGCTATCGGGATTCCAACCTCTGTCGACTCGGTTGGTTTCTTTGTATCCCTCCCTCTGTCTCTCTCTTGGTCACCAGTCCTCTCTCGATGCTTGCGAGGTAAAGTATGTCCAGCATCTGGTCCTGAGGCTGAGTTTGGAGGAGCGATTACACCCGCGGTGTCAGTTCGACTTCGCGAATGACCGTGTCTATCACTGGGTTTCTCAGTGGGGGACTTGGCTGAGTCCTGGGGAGGCATCCAGAACTCTGGATGCGTGGGATTCGGTGCAGTCTTAGTGCGAGAATGGCCCTGCCTGATCGGCTTGGAATTCACCCACGAGCTAACCTCAATGTTCGAGGGCGGCATTGGGTCACTGGGTCTTGAGGGCCCTGGTGTCGTTGACAATTGTCTTGCTGTCGGTGCAGGGGTTGGTGGCTTAAGAAACACGGGGTTGACATTGTTCGCCGTTGGAGGACGTGACGCGTGAGGTTGGACAGCCGGGGACGGCGTAATATAACTGGGCGACGCAGCTGAACCTTGGGTGACAGGTGTCTCCCTGATCACAGCAGTATGAGATAGATGCAACACGGGAAATGACTGGGGAGATGGTCGCCGAGTGCTGCGTTGTTTGCCGTCGTCCTGGGCGACTTTTTGCCTAAGGTCGGTAGGCTCCAGATGCCTCGAGGTTTTCTGACGAGATGAATCACCGCCGGTGGGCAGCCAGGTCCTGTGATGTTCGGATTTCTTCACAGTCGACTTTGGCGCTGGTGCTTCTGGGACATGTTTGCGGTGAAAGAAACTCTTCATTCAAGTCTCCTGGATGTCTGGAACTGGACTGCCGCTTCCCCTGCGAAAAAAAGACGAGCCGGCAAAGAAAAAGTGAGGAAAAGGCAAAGTTGGTGGTATCGACATGAGGCGAACCCAAATGAACCCCGCTTTAGGCGACATCAAGCCAGCAAGCCGATCAGAGATGTACAGGGCCCGTAACGGTCCCGGCGACGTCTGAAACGTTGTTTCTGAGCAATCTCTTTGGGGTAAAGGCCACGAATGTATATTTAATTCTATACTATGTAGATTACATGAGGACTAAGTACACTATAGCAAATCAGGCATCTGTGAGCCTACTCCGTTCGAGTGTCACTGAAGAGTATGACAGCGATCAACAAAAACGGAGAGGCGGCGCCAATCGAGAGTGGAATGGCACCCGGATGGCCAGAAAACCTGGCATCCTGGCGCCTAACAACCGGTTTCAAAACGAGCGCAGCAGTCGACCACCCTCTAGAAGCCTTCTGTTACACGATGTTGACTCATTACCGACAGTAGACAGCGGAAAGGCTGGTGAAGACCTTGTAAAAAAACAAGGACTTCCTGTCGAGACAATTTAAGGATCGTGGCTGAAAGTGAAAAGGAAACCCAGAAAACGGACCAATTTGTACCCGGAGGATGCCGGGAGACGGCATTTGTCAGCAATTGTGGCAATTCGAGAGTCACTTTGTCAGGCTCAACACCCTACGTATCTAACATCCGGTCTCTCCAACTCTGCTATCGTCGTCTTGCTGTAAAGGTCCTTCATTAATCAAGGCCCGGGACCATACCTTAGATTTACCTGTTCCAGGGCATGGTACGTCGCTATCTTGTGTGCGATATCTCACATTTTGACCGCCTTTGGTCTTTATTTACAGACCGACAACATGGATGTGCTAGACGAGAAAGTAAACGGAGGTCCTCCCCTTGAAGTCAACGAGGTCATTTCTGTTCGAGATCGTATGTCGTTCTGCGCTTCTTTCTTCCTTGCGCATATCTCATCTCTCACATCGTGGCAGATGAGGCATTCGCCGCTAAACACCTCCCTGACATGGGCTACGATGTCAAAGACTTCCAAGTCTCTCATTGGCGGGTAGGAAATTGGAAGAAACTGGACAAGAAGCTCACAGGTCCAGAGTTTGAATGTGGTGGTCATAAATGGTGTGTCGCCTATCCGACATCTTTCTGTTGCATCATTCTCAGTTTGATTATTGTTTTCAGGCGTATACTGCTCTTCCCCTTTGGCAACTCTAATGCCCCTCCGAATGATACCGTATCCGTCTATCTTGACTATGCGGACCCTAAGAAGGCGCCTGAGGGTTGGCATGCATGTGCACAGTTTGCGCTCGTTATATCAAATATCAACGACCCTACGGTGTTCACTGTTAGCCGTGTGTATGAACCATCTCTTCTGGTGCTCAGAGCTGACTTTGATACTTATAAGATGCCCATCATCGATTCATCGCTGAAGAATGCGACTGGGGTTTCACCCGGTTCAGTGAATTGAAAAAGCTCTTCTCTAAACAGGAAGGTCATACTCGACCAACAATCGAGGAAGATTCGGCGGATATATCTGTCTTTGTTCGCGTTTTGGAAGATCCCACCGGTGTGCTGTGGCACAATTTCGTCAAGTGAGGATACACGAATCCTTTTGTTTATTAGGACTTATGCCCTTTGTGCAGTTATGATTCGAAAAAGGAGACAGGCTTTGTTGGTTTAAAGAACCAAGGTGCCACCTGCTACATGAACTCGCTGCTCCAATCGCTCTACTGCACTCGATATTTCCGTCGAGTAGGCTACGTCTCGTTTTAGATGTTTCCGCTTATCAAATGCTGTCCTGTAGGCTGTATATCAAATTCCTACGGAGGATGACCATCCAACTGAGAGTGTCGCCCTCGCTCTGCAACGTGTGTTCTATCATCTTCAAACTTCTGATCAGCCCGTAGGTATGTATCTGATTACTTTCTTCGGGTTCCAAGCTCCATTGTAACAAATCGTTTTAGGCACAACCGAGCTGACCAAGTCCTTTGGCTGGAAATCACTGGATTCTTTCTTGCAGCACGACGTTCAAGAGTTCAATCGTGTCTTGCAAGATAAATTAGAGTCTAAGATGAAGGTCCGCTCATCTTCTGAAACATTGCGGATATTCTTCTCACCTCCTCCTAGGGTACCCCCGCAGAAGGCGCTATTGCCAAGCTCGTTTCGGGAAAGATGAAAAGCTACATTAAGTGCGTTGGCGTGAATTATGAGTCATCGAGGACCGAGGAGTTCAACGGTGAATTCCTTACCGATTATTATTGACGTGTTAAGCTGATTGTGTGTAGATATCCAACTTAATGTCAAGGGCATGAAGAACCTTTATGAGTCCTTCAAGGATTACGTAGCGGTCGAAACTCTGGACGGAGAGAACAAATATCAGGCCGAAGGTTATGGACTTCAAGATGCAAAGAAAGGCATAATCTTCGAGTCCTTCCCCCCCGTTTTGCACCTCCAACTCAAGCGTTTTGAGTACGACATTCAGCGTGATGCCATGGTCAAAATCAATGATCGTCATGAATTCCCGTTTGAGATTGACCTCGCAGAGTTTTTAGATCCTTCTGCGGATCGATCGAAACCTTGGTTGTACAAGCTTCATGGGGTCCTGGTCCACTCGGGTGACCTTCATGGTGGACATTACTTTGCTTTGATCAAGCCTGATCGTGAAACGCGGTGGTTAAAGTTTGATGATGATCGTGTGACGCCTGTTACCGACAAGGAGGTCTTGGAAGAAAACTACGGTGGGGAAGTGTTGAATGGTATACATCAGGGACTGCAACAGCGAAATCAGACTCGTGCGGTGAAACGATTCACAAATGCATACATGCTTGTGTATATCAGGGAGTCGGCGATTGATGAAGTACTGCCTCCGTTCACGGAGGAGGATACCCCTGCTCACCTTAGTAGGTTCATTTTTCAAGTGCAGACCGTTTCTTATCTTTTACAGAGCGACGACTGGATGAGGAGCGGCTACAGATCGAAGCCAAAAAACGAGAAAGAGAAGAGCAGCATTTGTTCTTGACTGCGAAGGTGAGTGCGAAATTGTCCCTTGGCTTTTGAGGTCTGACCAGACTTATAGGTCATAACCGATGACACTTTTGCTCATCATGAAGGCTTTGACCTAGCTACATTTGATGATAAGAACTGGCCGCCCTCTGATTTGCCTAGCTTCCGTGTCTTGAAACAGGAAACATACAAAGTCTTTAAGGCTCGGGTCGCTCAGCATTTCCATTACCCAGAAAATCAGATTCGTCTATGGGTCCTTGTTAATCGGCAAAATAAGACTGTGCGCCCTGACACTCATATTCCTGAAAACGAGCCGACATTGAGTAAGTTTGGAAAAGTCACGTCCACGACCTGTATTTCTAACTCACCATCTTCCACTTTTAGCTGTTGAAGTGATCCGTAACAATATGGCGGCAAGGCAAACTGATCTTCGCCTGTATCTGGATGTCGTTTCTGATCCAAACAAGGTACATAGCATGCCGTACTTTGTTATGATAACTAATCTCTGGTAGACCGACATTCCTCCTCAATCCATTATGGTATTCCTGAAGCACTTCGATACGTCAAAACAAACACTACTGGGTGCCGGGAAGGTTTATATGCTCCGAACGAGCAAAGTCGGCGATTTAGTTGCTCTGATTAACGAACGGATGCGATGGCCGGCAGGGACGCCAATCAAGTTGTATGAGGTATGTCTGCGTTGCTACCTAGCGGCGTCGTCTTCGGTCATCTCACTCCGCGTTTAGGAAATTAAACCTGGCATGATTGAAGCAATGAAACCAAAGATGACCTTCGCTCAAAGTGAGATCCAAGATGGAGATGTGATATGCTTCCAGGTTGATCTACCGGACAAAGAGTGAGTGTCACTCTAATCCGGCAGGATATCTCATTGACATCTTGAAAAGTATTCACGACCTTGAGAGCCAGGGTCTACACTCCAATCCCATGGGATACTACGATTTCCTGCAAAATCGTGTTATGATCATCTTCCGACCCAAGATAAATGAAACCGATCCAGAATTCAATCTGGTATTAAGCAAGAAGCACAACTATGACACAGTAAGATTTACACCATCCGTTTCGCATCTTCTCTTACAGAGTTTGGTAGATGTCTATGAAAGCTGGCGAATATCTAGAGCATGATCCTATTAAACTACGATTCACGACCACCCACGCTACTAACGGACAACCGAAGTCGGTTCTCAAACGGTCTCTGAACCAGAGCGTAGGAGAAATCATGACCCCGTATTACACCACAAGTACAGTCATTCTCTATGAGAAGTTGGACGTCAGTATAGTTGAACTGGAGACCAAGCGAAGCCTAAAGGTTGTATGGACTGGTATTCACAACAAAGAGGAGGCGTCCCATTCTTTCCTGCTTCCCAAGACTAGCTCCGTACACGACTTGGCCGAGAATCTTGCGAAGCTCGTAACATTGACGCCTGCAGGCACAGGGAAAATCCGGGTCTTCGAGATATCGAAGGACGGCAAGACTCAGAAGGAATTTACCGGCTCAGAAATGATAGGGAACATTCCTGACCCAGTGGACCTATATGCCGAGGTATCGCGCGCGCTACTACCCAAGTAAATACCCTTCTCACGCCACTTTTCTAGGAAATGCCTCAAGAAGAACTAGAAGCCGATGACTCCGACAAGGTCATTGGTGTCTTCCACTTTTCGAAAGAAGTTTCTCGTACACATGGAGTGCCTTTCAAGTTTGTCGTGAAGCGGGTATGTTCATCTCTCTATTTTCAAAGAACAACCAAGCCTTATGATATCACAGGGTGAGAAATTTGCTGACACGAAAAAGCGACTACAAGCACGGATCGGTGCATCTGATAGAGACTTGGCTAAATACCGGTTTGCCTTGATCCAAGTGTCTACGTTTAAGCAACCATCATACATCGAAGATGGTACGCTTTCTATTATTTCATACAAGGCTCAGTATTGACGGCGTCTTTCCTATAGATGATACCATCTACGAACATCAGTTTGCACCTGAAGATGTGCTCGGCCTTGACCATGTAGACAAATCCGGGAAAACGAGATCTGGTGCTGGGGAGAAAGCAATCGTAATCAGAGGATAAATATGGATCTGTCTTGCGTTTTTGTTCGCCGAGGAACCTTTGCTACACATCTCATTCACGCTATTTCTCTCCCTCCATCATTGTACATTTCTCGCTCACTTGTCAATTACAGTAAATTTCTCAACTTTTGCTATGTAACATGGAATTATTATTGCGCCAAAGTCCTACCTCATTGGGGAAATAAATAATCAATGTGCTATCTTTAATGGCGTCACTTCCGTTTTTTATTCTTTTTGGCCTGTCCAGCAAGAGGTTGTTAGTCAGTAGTACACCTTATTATAGCCGAATGACATACGCTCTTTGAAGGAGATTTTTGGGATCCCTCACCGTCGCTGGAGGCAATACTTTCGGCACTATTGCTGGGGGGTGGCGGTTGGAGACCATTCATTGACTTGGAGCTGGTCGTACTTATAGACGCCACCGATGTTTTTGGGGAAACAGATGAAGGGGCTCCCGGAGCCGGTGGAGGAAGTGTAGGTAAAAGGTATGCTTTCACACCGTATTTCATTTCTACCACGAAGTTAGTATTCGAAAGGGAAAATCAGAAAATACACATGCCCAAATCCGCCTTGTTTTGCGGAATTTGCTCAAAAGCTGCTCGAATTTTATCGTTGGCGATAATTTCGTTTGCAGTTCCAAATATCATTTGGCCCCAACCCTCCAGGAAAGAGTTCGCTTCGGTAACTACCTCCATGACTTCGCCTTCGAGTTCTCTTTCCGCGGCAAGTAAGCTGTTCCAAAGTTCATCACCCACAGAGCCTTTTTGAAGCAAGTTTTGGAGCGCAGGTTTGTCCTCTCTGATGCGAATGACTCTGTGCACATCCGCCACTGCTCGGCGGACAAGGGCAGCTTTGAGCAACGCGTCCGGAGTCGGCGGGTCGGTCTTTTGGAGCAATGTTACATAGGTATTTCGTTCTGGATGTGAAGGAAAGTATGGTTCAAATGTCTGCGCTACGCAGTCACATAAGTCCTATCTCGTCCGTCAGAAGAACGGATGAAAGAAATACCTGATGTGTGTTTGCGGTAATAGTGACTGAAGATGAACAAGGCTCCAAAAACAACGACGATATATGCAAAAGGAACGAGAATGGAGGCCATTGTCAGAAAGGGTCCGCGTCGTTGATAGCGTTGCAATTAGGACAAGGACAGCTGGCGGTAACATATACGGGCCAGTGCCAACGTGTAATTCCAGATTATTTGACTCTATTTTTTTCCAAAGGCAATAGCCTGATGACGTGGTTCGGAACGTACGCCCGAGATACCCATAAATGCAAGTATCTCCGTTGTATCTCCGGGGATTGTTTTTGCAATTACCCCGGATTATAACGGGGCAGTCTGGCACGGTTTGGGGTTAACATTGAAGCACAATTCCAGTATAAAAGGGCCCCCGCATCCCACCGCAACTTGCACTGCTACCACCATCTTCTCTACACCTTCTCTGTATCCAAAATGATGCGCCAGACTTGTGTCCGGATGCCAGCGCGTCCTATCGCTGCCAGGTTCTTCGCTAGATCCCTCTCCACACAGGTGACCCCGCTTACGTTCCCGCTGTTCGACGCGCTCACTCACAGTGCCAGTCTCTCAAAGACGCCATAAAGGAGACCATTCCTGCTAAACAAGAACAACTTAAGCGGATCGTACGTCGTCTTTACGTTTAGTCGCGTCCCCAAGCCATCTAATTTGTCGTTCAAATTTCAGAAAGCCCAACATGCAGGCACAACGATTGGAGAGGTCAAGGTACGGGTCCCATGATGCTATCCATCAGTCATGATTACAACGTATCTGTCTTTTCTATCAGGTCGAGAACGTAATCGGTGGTATGAGAGGTCTGAAGGCTATGCTTTGGGATTCATCTGTGCTGGATCCCGAAGAGGTGACGCATAACCCTCCTTTGACAACGACCTCGTTCTCTGACAGGTATTCACATAGGGGATTCGTTTTCATGGCCTGTCCATTCCCGATTGTCAGAAGCAACTTCCTGCTGCTCCCGGAGGCAAAGAAATGATCGCTGAAAGTATGCTCTGGCTTCTGCTCACCGGCAAGGTTCCGTCTGAAGCCCAGACGCGTGCTCTTTCTCGTGACTTCGTTGAGCGCGGAACGCTACCCGCCCATGTTGAGAAACTAATTGATTCGTGAGTCTTGACCTTGCTGTGCGTTGTCTAGGCTAACTTTTCGATATGAAATAGCTTGCCCGCTACGCTGCACCCAATGACACAGCTGGGAATGGGTGTCGCCGCATTAAATCATGACAGTTTATTCCAAGCATCTTACGAGAAGGGGATTAAAAAGTCCGAGTATTGGGAAGCAACCCTTGAGGATTGTCTCAACCTCATCTCGCGTCTTCCTGCCCTAGCTGCCCGCATCTACCGCAATGTTTACAATCCCGGCAAACCTATGGAAAGCCTCGACAAAGATTTGGATCTTGTCGGTAAGTCGAGTCATTGGCGTATCCTTGATGCCTCTAATCTCCTTTGTAGGAAATTATGTCCGCCTACTAGGATTCGGGAACAATCAGAGTCTAACTGAATATTTACGGTTGTACATTGCTCTCCACGGTGATCACGAGGGAGGAAACGCCTCCGCGCACACCGCTCGTATGTACCATGACCATTGCCAAGGCCTCCACTGATGCGACTAATTCATTCTAGACTTGGTAGGGTCTACCCTGTCGGACCCGTACTTGTCTTATTCGGCGGCGCTCTTCGCCCTGGCCGGCCCCCTCCACGGGTAAGATCTCTACAGTCGGAAGCGGACACGGCCTGACGCTTTTTCTCTGTAGCTTGGCGAATCAGGAGGTTCTTCGATGGCAAATGGCTATGCAAAAAGAGATCGGCAGCGATGTCACTCATGACAGGATCAAAGAATATTTGTGGAAGACACTCAAGAGCGGCCAAGTGGTACCTGGGTATGGTTGTTGTATACTGTCCAAAAGGTCGAGTCTGAGAGTTATTTGTTCAAGATACGGTCACGGTGTCTTGCGGAACCCGGATCCTCGCTTCATAGCCCTCCAAGAGTTCTGTGATTCCAAACCTGAACTGCAGGACAGTTCAATCATCCAGCTGGTGAAGAAGGTACACGGATGACCGTAACTCCAAGTCCAAGTGCTAAAGGTTCTGCTTCACAGACCTATGAGGTTGCTCCCGGCGTATTGAAGGAGCACGGCAAGGTATGCGGCAACTTTCCTTTCTTCGGGATAACAATAAAGCTTATGAAATGCAATACTTAGACCAAAAACCCTTATCCCAATGTCGATGCGACGTCTGGTAAGAACGCATTCCCTGTTCGTTTCTGCCCGAGTACTGATTCCATGAACAGGTTGTGTTTTGTACCACTACGGCCTCACTCAATTCAAGGTATTTTTCCCACCTCCGTTCAAATACAACCGGCTGACGCCTTTCAGTACTACACTGTGATCTTCGGTGTCTCCCGAGGTTAGTCAATTGTTTTGGTTTCAAAATGAGGGCCGTAATCTGACTTGGCATCAAGCTCTTGGTTGTATAACGCAACTCGTTTGGGCTAGAGGTGGGTTCAGATCCTAATGCATCACACACATGAACTAATGAATTTCCACTCTCACTCACAGCACTTGGTTTGCCTCTGGAGAGACCGAAATGTAATCTTCTCATTCTTCTTGTTTTGTGGCGTTCTAATCTTCTTCATAGCTCTTTCTCTGGACGCCATCGAGAAGTTGGCGAAATCTACTTGAACGGCCTCATGTAATGTATATACAATGAAATGACAGCGACGGTGGTGTTGAGCCACCACCTGAAAATTACAATTACATGACAATCGATCTTGAAAAGAGAGTCCGAGGATAGGTACATAGTATAGGACGTAAAGATCTGATAGTAATACTTCATAAACCCGGTAAGAAGCGATAGATAAGGGTATCAGGATCCAAAAGTACTGCAAGGAAAAAAGATAGTCACGGTATCTAGCGCTAAAATCTCCGTACTTGCTGAGGGGCTTGTCCATGATGGTGAGGGGGCATCTGCTGCTGCTGCATAGGGCCTGGCATCATCTGTTGAGGTGGACGGACGTGCGCCCCTGGCATATGACCAGGACCCGGTGCCATGCCAGGACGCATCTGAGACGGAGGAGGTCGAGCATGTGGGCCAGGACCTGCACCCACAGGATAGCCTTGAGGAGGCGGAGCTCCATATCCTGGTCCGGGAGATCCTTGTCCTGGAGGGAATCCGCGCTGAGGCATTGGTTGTCCTTGGAATCCAGGCCCTGGGTTTACGCGAGGAGGTAGGGTATTGGAATGTTGAGGGGTAGGTCGCGGCTGTTGCTGAGGAGGTATATTCGCCGGTGGTCGTGGTGATGGGTTTGTGGCAGGACCAGGATCACGAAGAGATACAGGGGAGGGTCGGCCTCCGTTTGTTATTGGTGGCTGTTTAGTGGGGTTCTTCTCCGCAGCCTTGACAATTTCGTCACTGCAAAAGATAAACATAAGACGACATGCTGTAAATAAACGACGATGAATTTTTGGAACATACTCAAGAAGATTGAGTGCGGCGCAGAGGACGACCCATTCAACGCAGTCCTCGTTGCCTTCACCTAAAGTCTGCCATACAGCCTTCTCTTCTGCAGTCTTGCCAGTGATGCTGATCCTTGTTCCGCCACCGTTAGGTCCGGGGGGGTTCTTCTGTATCTTTCCAAACTCGATACGCTTAGGGGGTATATTATGACCAGCATAAGCAAAGTAGAACATGCTCCAGAATGCGGCATTAGGGTTTGGCTTTGAGATCTGGAATAACGGTAGATCCGCTGAATCTGGCGAAGGCAGCGATAGCTTGTATATGGGGGAGATGACACCGGTATTGGCAATTGACCATTTAAGGTTGCGAGAGGCTTCACAGCGTACAACGCGCGAGCCTGACGACGACGAATGACCGGGATCTGATGCTGATGCCTTCCCGACATCTTTGGGACGAGGAGGGAACAGCTTAGCAACGCAAAGATCACCTTGCGGTGACGGCGTTAAGAGATAGTTCTCGGAATTCTATAGAAATATGACAACGAGGTAAAAATCAGAAGGCAAAGAAACGCACAAAGTTTGTGTGCAGATAAGAGTACAAGATGTTGGAAGGCTGGCCTGTTAAAGGTAAGGCAAATGCCTCCACGTCGAGAGCAGCTACGACCTACCATGAGGAGTAACGATGAGGGTAGGGAGGTGATCAGGGATAGGTGGATGGGTGGGTGAGGTATAGACTGAGTATATTGCTGCAAAGGGGTCAGTCAAAGGACCAATATACGGTATTGCAGGGCGGTACTTGCCTGCCATTGCGTCGCGATGATGATTGTCAAAGGTAAAGGTCACTCGCAGCAGTTTCAGGAATTCGTCACGGTCACGTTCCGTAACGGGTGTCACGGAACTGCTCCATCGACTTTCCATCGATCCAAGCGCTCAACGACGCCAGCAGTCACACCTTTTACTGGCATACCTGCGTCCTGTTTTCCACCATGAAGGGCCTCAAGAAAACACTGGTATGAATCCCAATTTCTCTCAGCGCGTATCTTACCTTCAATGGCGTATAGCTCAACCGGAAAGGCTCTCAAACGTCGCAGGAAAGCTCATCCAAGAAGGAATCCAAAGCAAATCATTCCTCTGCGCCTTTGCCGCCGCCGCCCAATACAGCAAAGCCGCTTCCTGTTCCCGGCGGCTCTGCCGTTGCCGGTGCTCTAAATACGCAACCACGGTCTGCTTCACCGGCTTCTACAACTCCAAGCGTTCCAGATCGCAGACAGTCTGCTGAGGCGCCGGCACCTCCCTCAATCGTCGTCGTCAGCTCTGATAATGGACATGATTCTGTTCATCGACCTCCTCATTTCGGCGGTCAACAAGAGAGACATCCCCCTCCTGATGCAGCACCACCGCGCGCAACCCTCAACCGTCTCCGGGCTGGTCCCAAAGATACTATACCAATAGTCGGGAAACCCCCGAGGAAGCAGAGAAGCAGTCGCTTTGTCGTCACTGAGAAAGTTGAGATTGAGCGATTGCCTCCATTCATGGGTTCGGTTTCACTTCGTCTTTCCTTACTTTCATTCATTTGTATGCTCAGAAACGGCCCCGAGTGAACGTCCTCAATTATTTATACGAAAGCTCCATCAATGCCGTGTCTTGTTTGATTTTAACGACGCAAGCTCTGAGTTGAAAGGCAAACAGATCAAGGCCCAAACCTTACACGAGATGTTGGAGTACATCACCACTCAGCGAGGGGTAATTACTGAGAGTGTATACCCGGAGGTTGTCAATATGGTTGGTCATAACCCACGAAATTCAGTTGTGCCATGCTCATGCAGGGGTTTCCAGTTCGCATCCAACCTCTTCCGATCCATACCCCCGCCTGTAAATCCAACTGGCGATGCTTTTGACCCCGAAGAAGATGAACCGGTTCTCGAACTTGCATGGCCACACCTTCAGATTGTTTACGAGTTCTTTCTGCGTTTTATCGAAAGCCCCGATTTTAACACAAATATGGCTAAACGCTACATCGACCAGCCTTTCGTCCTCAATCTTCTTGAACTATTTGATTCTGAAGATCCTCGGGAGCGAGACTTTCTCAAAACTACATTGCATCGCATCTACGGAAAGTTCCTCAACCTTCGTGCCTTCATACGACGGTCCATCAACAATGTATTCTTCCATTTTATCTACGAAACTGAACGTCACAATGGCATTGCGGAGCTACTGGAGATTCTAGGGTCCATCATCAACGGTTTTGCGTTGCCTCTCAAAGAAGAGCACAAGACCTTCCTTACCCGGGTGCTAATTCCGCTACATAAGGTGAAAAGCCTTTCTCTGTACCACCCACAATTGGCGTATTGCGTGGTTCAATTTTTGGAGAAGGATCCTGCTTTAGCCGAAGAAGTCATGATGGGCTTGTTGAAGTACTGGCCAAAGGTGAACTCACCAAAGGAGGTTATGTTTCTAAACGAAGTAGAGGAAGTTCTGGACGTGACAGATCCGGTCGAATTTCAAAAAATTCAGGTTGCCCTCTTTCACCAACTTGCCCGTTGCATCAACAGCCAGCACTTCCAGGTGGCTGAGCGAGCGTTGCTGTATTGGAACAACGAGTATGTCGTGAACCTGATGAGTGACAATCTCGCTATCATTCTCCCCATTGTCTTCCCTGCGCTCTATACCAATTCAAAATCCCACTGGAATCGGTGTGTGTCCCATATGTGCATATAGATTCTCTATTAAATCGTCATCAGAACGATCCATGGAATGGTTTACAATGCATTGAAGCTGTTCATGGAGATCAATCCTGATCTTTTTGATGATTCAATGCAACAGTTCAAAGAGAGACAGTACAGGCAAGTACCAGAGGTTCGTTCATTCTATGCCTTGTTTCTTACCATTTAACTAGGGAGCAACAACACGCTGTTGATCGGTACAACGCTTGGCAGAAAATGCGAGAAAAGGCTCTTCAAAACGCTCCTGGAGGCAAGATGCCTGCAAACTACCACGAAATTCCGCATGTGCCTCCACCACCCCCGCCAACCGTCGACGACAACGATATTTTGGATTTATCTATGGAACTCAACGCGGCCTCGATTGATGATGTAACTGGTGACCTAGACGAACATGGAATTGAGCGGGTGCCTATGGCGGATCCTGGATTGGACGTATGTCGATCTCCCTGCGTATGCTAGGCGCATCAATCTTACAGTGCGATTTAGCGAACATATCCGGACGTCGGAACTACCGAACTTACATCAAATGGCCAAGGTCAAAGCCCACACGTACGGCGTAAAAGTGTTCTCCCAGGTGCGTGCCTCTTCTTCAAGGAGTCAGCCACTGTACTCAGCGGACTGTGTCTTTAGTTGATCCCACTGTGTTACGTGACTTGCAGGCGCATAGAAGCCTTGACGATGTTGCGGCGCATAATATAAGCAGTGGCGGGATAGGGTCGTACTCGGGAGCATCGAGCTACTCATGAAAGATCGCGGTGACCGGGAAACTTGGCAGCACCATTCCCGGCAACTCTTCCACGAACATTACTATTTCACCTAGTAAAAATTGATACCTTCATGACGTTTGCCATTATTTTAACTCCCATGTCTCCCGTAATTCTCATTCATTGACTGTATGCTTCCTTTGGGATCCCTTTGGAAATTTTTGTATTTTAACTGTGCTGACGGCCTCGCATAAAGCTTCTTTGGTCTTCCTTTTTTCTTCTAGCAGTAGCTTACACGCAGTACATTTACGTTCCTAGAATTATAGCTGTTTTTAGCTGGATGTGCCCTGCTGTGCCACTGCAATTAATTAAGCGCGCGCGAAAAATCAAGAAGAGGTCGGAAAGCTGTAGAAGGCTGTAGAGTCACACGGGTGACATCAGATCTGTCACGTGTACAAGAATGGCTATAGAAGGTTCTGTACGTTTCTGCATTATTCTGCAGAGTTCTGGCGGTCGATGAAATATATAAAAACAAGATTCTTGCGCTTTTCTCCTTCACTTCTTGCCCCTCGCATTTTCTCCATCCTCTCTATCTCATAGGTTCGTCACTCGACAACCAACATCAACTGCATCTTAGACCTTCCCTAGACGTATATTCTTAATCATGTCGTCGTCAAAAGCTATCGGTATTGATCTGGGTACCACCTACTCGTGCGTGTCTCAAAAATTTTCCACTTCAAATGCTTTCTCTAACATCCTATTTTCTGTAGCTGTGTTGGTGTCTGGCAGAACGATCGTGTTGAGATCATCGCAAACGACCAAGGTAACCGGACGACACCCTCTTATGTCTCCTTCTCCGACAATGAGCGTCTCATCGGCGATGCTGCTAAGAACCAAGTCGCCATGAACCCCCATAACACGTACGTTCTCTTCACTCTTCTGATACCCGATACTGATGAATGACACATAGCGTCTTCGATGCTAAGCGTCTTATTGGACGCAAGTTCCAAGACATGGAAGTGCAGGCCGATATTAAGCACTTCCCTTTCAAGGTGTTCGACAAGGGTAGCAAGCCCTACATCCAGGTCGAATACCGGGGTGAACAGAAGGAATTCGTATGTGGTTTCACTACTGCAGCCATATATCTGTGTTGATTTTCTTTTTTATAGTCTCCTGAAGAGATCTCCTCCATGGTCCTTCTCAAGATGAAGGAAACGGCTGAGTCCTACCTCGGCACTCCCATCAATAACGCTGTCGTAACCGTCCCTGCCTACTTCAACGATTCTCAGCGTCAGGCTACCAAGGACGCCGGCACTATCTCTGGCATGAACGTCCTCCGTATCATCAACGAGCCAACGGCTGCTGCTATTGCCTACGGTCTTGACAAGAAGGTGACCGGCGAACGCAACGTTCTCATCTTCGACCTCGGTGGAGGAACTTTCGATGTGTCCCTTTTGACCATCGAAGAGGGTATTTTCGAAGTTAAGGCCACTGCTGGTGACACTCACTTGGGTGGTGAGGACTTTGATAACCGTCTCGTCAACCATTTCGTCCAGGAGTTCAAGCGAAAGAACAAGAAAGGTGTGTTCTTTTGTGTTTCCGTTCTGATAGCTAACTGATAATGATTCTTTAGATTTGTCCTCCAACCCTCGTGCCCTCCGTCGTCTCCGTACCGCTTGCGAACGTGCCAAGCGTACTCTCTCATCTGCCGCTCAGACCTCCATCGAAATCGACTCTCTGTTCGAGGGTATCGACTTCTACACCTCCCTGACTCGTGCTCGTTTCGAAGAACTCTGCCAGGACTTGTTCCGAAGCACCCTCGACCCTGTTGAGAAGGTTCTCCGCGATTCCAAGATCGATAAATCCAACGTGCACGAGATCGTCTTGGTCGGCGGTTCCACTCGTATTCCTCGTATTGTCAAGCTCGTGTCCGATTTCTTCAACGGCAAGGAGCCCAACAAGAGCATCAATCCTGATGAGGCTGTTGCTTATGGTGCTGCTGTCCAGGCTGCCATCCTTTCCGGTGACACTTCGGAGAAGACTCAGGACCTGCTGCTTCTCGATGTTGCCCCCTTGTCCCTAGGGTGAGCATTTTCGTCGGCATGCTAACAGTGCACATTTCTGATTAGTTTTCTTTAGTATTGAGACTGCTGGTGGTGTCATGACTGCCCTCATCAAGAGGAACACCACCGTTCCTACCAAGAAGTCAGAGACTTTCTCCACCTACGCCGACAACCAGCCTGGTGTGTTAATCCAGGTGTTTGAAGGCGAACGTGCTCGTACCAAGGACAACAACTTGCTCGGTAAATTCGAGCTCTCCGGTATTCCTCCTGCGCCTCGTGGTGTCCCTCAAGTCGAGGTGACCTTCGATATTGATGCCAATGGTATCTTGAACGTCTCCGCGTCAGACAAGACAACCGGCAAGTCGAACCGCATCACGATTACCAATGATAAGGGTCGGCTGTCAAAGGAGGAAATTGAGCGCATGGTCAACGAGGCCGAGCAGTACAAAGGTGTGTTGATTTTTCTCTGCATGAGTGATTCCTTGTTGACTTTTGTATCTTTTTAGCCGAGGATGAGGCTGCCGCTGCCCGTATCACTGCCAAGAACGGCCTTGAATCGTATGCATACAACTTGCGTAACTCGATGACGGACGAGAAGCTCGCCGACAAGTTTGAGGCATCTGACAAGACACGTCTAGAGTCCGCTGTCAATGAAGCGATCTCATGGCTCGACGCCTCACAAGAAGGCTCCAAGGAGGAGTACGAGGAGAAGCAGAAAGAGCTGGAGGCTATTGCCAAGTAAGCATTTCTATCGCACTATATGGCTCGCTGTTCCTTACTATCCTTTTTTCTAGCCCGATCATGCAGAAACTTTACGGTGCTGCTGGCGGTGCTCCCGGCGGTGCTCCTGGTGGTTTCCCTGGCGGTGCTCCCGGTGGTTTCCCTTCTGGTGGTGAGGAGGGTCCCAGCGTCGAGGAAGTTGACTAAATACGTCGGTGTTACTCGATCTCCTTTGCTTAATTGCGTGTTTCATTCGGACTGACGATCTCTACGGCAAATTTTTAATGATTGCATTTCATGTACGCTACGCTTAGATAAAAAAAAAATCAACACTTGTATTTTACGCCGCAAACCAATCTGACTTGCAAAATGTTAAATAAGGTACAGAAAATCAGAAAATGAGGTCAATCTTTTCAGTGTGCGGTTGCCTATTTTCTAGGGGACGGTTTACCAGTGCGACTATTGCCGTTGCTGCTGCCGGCCATGAAAATCGAGATCCATGTAAATGTTAAGTGCATGGACCTCTCGCGCGCCAGGACTCAGTCCATTCGTAATTCAATCTCAGTCAATAGGTCCGAAATTATTTCTGCGGTTTCAGACTGCAAATTGCCGACAATCTTGGAACGACAACTGTGGTGTCCACAAGCCCGTTTGATGACGTCGATGTCCAATTGTGGTTCCACTCAGGTATGATGGCTGAGATGGTAGATAATGTTAGCTGAAGTCCAAATGAGGTGATAAGTCTCGTAACGTAGTCAATCGTATAACGATCCATGAACTATTTTGACGACTTGAACGCTTCTGGGCTTTCCATTCTAATTCTACTAATTCTAGCGACACAGACTGCGCCTGAACAAGTCTCTTCTTGACGCTAAAGGCAAGAAAATGGCCCCTTTCAACACGACGGACCTGAGGCTTAAACCTAATCCAAAAGCAGTGACCCGGTTCTCAAATTTCATAGATGCCACCAGTCAAACGAGGGTGGATGTCTATGCAGAAGCGCAGATAACGAATATAGCCGCCGTACGGTTCGTTCATTGAGAATTGCCACGCCGAAGTCATGGACAGGTGACGAGATCAGTTCCGATAGCATCAACAAGTCGCTGAAAAGGAAATGGGCTGAACTAGTGGAGAATTTACTCATAGGAAGCTTCCTTTGGTATTCGACACAACTATACAAGGCCTCGAAGCCACTGCGCCTCCTTTGCGCCAGAAGTAAACGGACTCGTGAAGCTAACTGTTACGCCCGCCTTTCACGTATCCATTCTCCTCGTAAGATAAGTCGTCACAGCTTGGGAATTTTGTCCTTAGTTTCTTGTGGTTGATTGCGGTGAGGGGGGGCCGCGGACACTGCGGGGTGCGGCCGCGAAAGCTAGACCAAGTGCGTAAGTAAACTGTCGAGTCGGAGTAAGAGAAAGGTGCCTACCCTTCGAGGCGTGGGCTGTATGTATAATTCCTCCACTTAATGTAAGCATTATGTCAAGCACTCAAGGATTCAAATAGCGGGTTCGATTGCACATTCGGAAGGTTCACATTAATTGAACTACTAAGTGGTTCCATTGGTTTTCAGAGCACCTGCCAAGACAGTACCGCCAGCGACAGGTCGGGAAAGCCTGTTATCTCCAGCTTTCACAAGAAACTCTGCACTAGCAAAGCCATTCAAGTTAGCAGATGCTATATATCAAGTGTCAGGGAACGCCATGGAAATAATACCAGAATACGAACTGATATCATTCATAGCGTAGTATGTCGCATTTATTTGTCTGGGATCCACCTTCAGACTAAAAAATCCGCGGTAGAAACCTTCGCTCCATTGTAGGTCGGGGTTAGTTGCGACAAGACCTTGTGAAATTGAGACTGTTGCCGGTTGTGATATCCGACCGAACGAAGATGATGAGGTTACCGCTGTGCCTGCAAACTCGACACCAATAGCGCCTTCCCCCGAGATTGGATTGTAGCTGTTTTAATTAATAAATGGGTGTCAACGCATGGATGCATGCACTGACTTCGTGGTATCGTTAGGGTCTGTGCAGAGAGAAATAAAGAAAATAATATGAGGCGAGTTGAGTATGTAACTCACAAGCAAGGTCAGAAACCCAGTTTGCATGGCTATCTCCAGCAAGGACAACTGTGTTACTGATCTTGTTCTCGTAAAGATGGTCGAGAACACGGCGTCTATTGGCTCGGTACCCATCCCACGCATCCTTAAATGGTCTCAGCCGACACCAGAGATGGACGTGCATCAAGAAAATACCAGATCAACTGTTTGGTGTAAAGCAATATAGAGTTATCACATGGAGATGAGAAAGGTATGCTCACATGTGCCGTTTTCGTTTAACTGGCTGAAAACTATTTGTTGCCTTTGAAATGATAAGCTACGTATTGAAGACAACCACCTGAAATGCCCTTACCCGACAATGCGCCATATAGCGCCTCGTGCCTTCGATTCAGAAAGTGTCTGGAAAAACCCTACCGTACCGAACGAATGAACGGCGGCTGGCGTGATGTTCAAAAACAAAAGACGCACATTTCTCTTGCTCCGCTCCCATAAGGCTCCGATTTTCGTAGGAGGATATCGTATTGACGACTATGTCGGAAAATAAAATGTGAGACTATACGACACGCCGATAGACCGTACATTCTGACAAAACGTGGCTGTAAATGCGATGCTACACTGAAACGCTTCGATAAAACTTACCTGTGTTGTAGTAAACCTACATACACATCCGAGTATAAGTAGTTGCTCCGTGAAGGTTGTCGATCACACTTACGTCCGTCAAATCCCTGTCGTACTGACCTGAATGTAACATATGAGCATGCGTACCGTTGTGTACGAGATCGCTTACGAGTATCAAGCATCGTCAAATCCATAAGTCTTCCTATTTGGAAATTCCTCCATATACGTAGCTTATCGTCAGAGACCACCTGTCGTATAGGCATCCATTCATGGTACGCTCGTACAGCACTTAATTTTCTGTCAGTGAAACACGCTCCCGATTGAGAAAAAGAGCAGCCGATCGAGGTATCATTAGAATCTGCTGTGCCAGCTTTCCAGGCGTTATCAGCGACCTAAACAAGAAAGACATTGAAATGGTGATCAACCGTCCATGTTGAGGCAAGCTTACCTCGTGATCATCCTAGAGTATGCTCCGTATCACTAACATCAGAGGAGTAAGATTACAGCACGTACCCTGATGACAATCAACACCAGTTTTCTCTAAAGGAAAGGAAGGCACATACCACACAGTAATCCATGGTCCACTTAAGTGGGCACCACGGAGGCTCTCGTCAGTTCTATACTGGGCCAAGCGTTGGCGGTAGTCGAAGATGGTCGCCAGCTCTCTACCCAAAGTTTGTCGTCCAATCGAAGCACTAGTGACGTCAATGCTGAATAGAAAAATCATATAAATACACTAACCCATTCCCCAGAGATTCGTATATCTAATTGTTGGTACAGTCTGTATTAGATATTGATAGGATAGTATTAAGAAGCATACGTAGTCTCCAAGGTGAATAAAAATGTCGGGTTTCACAATTTCTACTGCGTATCCGTAGGCGTTGAACCATCCTGGCATCATATCAGCGGAAGGGACAACCACATTTCACATCATATCTACCAGCTTGATATTGAGAACAGGAGAACACAGCTAGAGTAAACGGGTTTCCCCCATTAACCCTGTTAGCAGCAGCTACGTTCACAACATGAAATCAGAGCCAATTCAGATTCTTGGAGACGTACTATCAGAACTAGGTAAAGTTCTCGTGGTACCAACAGGGCTAGTGTTCTTGGGATCCGTGCAGTCAAAGAATCGGTAAACGTATTTTGTGTCAGGCTGCAAGCCAGTGGCTTCAACTTTTACTGTCCAGTCCACATCATAACTCGTGAAAGCTTCTCCAGAATCGACGGGAGAACCGGATAGGTCGGCCGACCTAAACACTTGATACGACAGACAGATGGGAACGCTTTGATCAGGTAATTCCGACGATCCGCTCGATGACAATGGCACTGCCCGTGTCCACAACAACACAGAATTGTCGAAAGGATCGCCCTACGACATTATTAAGAATGTTTCACGCATTACGTTACAAGTTGGAAGGACAAACACTAGCCGCTGCAATATAATGGAACCGGATTGTAAGTAAAGATGTCCATCTTGAAGTGCACCAGCTTCTTACCGGCATGGGTAAAGTTCAATCCGCCACTCCAAATGAATGGACTCTTCATATGATTGTAAGTGAGACTCGAAAAACGGTGGTTGGGCCTCATACATTGCTAAAGTCCCCTCCATAGAAGGTAACGTAATGCTCATCGTCAAACTTCCCCGCGTCTTGTATCTGACGGCGAACATGCTGGACGTGTCTCTTGTGAAGAGCGTCGATATCATGGCCTAACTACAAAAGAAATGTTCAGCCTAGTAACAGCCAGATATTCTACGTGATAATCACCTGGGGTACGTCCAAGAATGGAGACTTGTACGCTAGGTTCCTTTCGAGTAAGCGGGTAGCTGTTGCTCCCAGACAAAGAAACAGATTGAAGATGAATATGCTTAGCATTCTAATGCCTCATCCAGTAGCAGCAGCCTGGTTACAATGCGTTCCTTTTATCCTCAAGGCCATACTGGCAGCGGCGCTTGTGCCCCTGCTTATCACCCTCAGCTGATCAGTATGAGAAGCTGATCTAGAGACAGAAGGTGCACGTTCGTCCGCCACTCGTGCGTTCTATGACATGAACTTGAGACTAAGTAAATGTGAAGGGAAAAAACGGAGAGAAAAACCTTTTTGGTACGGTGACTTGTAAAGAGCCCTCAGTCGACACAACAACTTTTGGGTTATTTCTCAAATGTAGTAGATATGGAGAAGTTAAATTTCGAGTTTTGGTGAATTCCCATGTTACATCGAATACATGCGGTCAGGTCCAGATTGACCGGGAGCAAAGACACGAGGCGACGGCATTTACAGGACAGTGGCAGGATTGAAAAGAGGGCCATGACGTGAATGTATTCCTTACAATAGACCTGCCGATAGAGTGAAGGAGCCTGTATGAGTAGCTCTGGGTATGCAGTTACAGGAAATAGCGGCCATCGATATTGGGACAAAGCTCTTTCGACCACTACCAGCAGTTACAAATTCTTCAAGCGTTCCAGAGAAGTAAGATAGGTACGGGAAGTTAACGGGGCTGCGGCGAGCAATGACACAAAGAGATACAGAAGAAATGTTTCCCAACGGCCGCGAGAGAAATTCTGGAAGGCAGACTAGTGGATTCCCAGTGGTTCTCGTCCTCTGAGCTTAGTCACCTCGTTTCGACGGTCGCTGAAATTGCAAATATGTTTTTCTTCGGGCCGGAACCTGATCCTAGTGGAGTGCGTCAGCTTTCCCACGGGCCTTGCGAATTAGGCCTGGAGGATATACAAGTACTTGAGTTCATATTCACCGTAGAGACATGCAGTTGCTGCAGCTTTCAACCATTTCAAATTCAGAGAGAAAAACATAATTGTAAGATAAGAAACTTCATAATGTTCTTTAATGACCCCCTGGCCCTCAGGTTAGTTCTTCCGACTGCTGGATACTTAGTACTTCATCTCTTCAGTGTAATGATGTAGTGTTGTTCGGAGTGCGCTGGCGGTGAGATTTTCCAAGCTCGTATGCCTCGTCGCTACATATCATTTGTTCCTTTCTTGTCTCAGAAATAGTAAAGAGGACAGACGGGTGGCGGTGATGCATCCTACCAAGCGCAGTGCCTCCTAGTTTCAAAACCATATTACATTCGAATCTCATTGTCTCCCCGGGACGCAGGTAGTAAATTATCAGAAAGTACAATTCTCTCCCTTCTTTGACAGAGGCCATATATGTTGGTGAAGTTCGTAGCAGTCACAGGCCTGATACTGTCTCAGAACCCAGTTGCGCGTAAAAGGCCTAGCCCTCGTCTATCTGCTTGACAAATACATTGTCTGGTCATGAAACTCCGGTGTGGTTCGGCGCAGTCTTCCTCCGCCCCAAAGAACGAAAATGCTAGTGTTTTATTGGCAGATATTGTTACACCAACGATTCGCTGTCTGGAAATGAAATGAAAGTTGTCCCCTGAAAGGTATTGCTGTGTTATACATAGTATCCGCTCCACGTTTTCAGCAATTTTGATATTGTAATAAGTGAGTAGGATTAAGCCTCCTTGGACAATCCCGAGATGATGATGGCATTTTAGGTACTTAATAATATTAGAACCCAGTCACCGTCGAATTTACGTAGGAACTGCTCTTCTTCTGGTTCTGAGGCGGACGTTGACTTTTTGAGTAACTGCCAGCATTAGCGTGCATTGTATGAAGAGAAACATGAAACAAACACACAGACTGATCTCGCTAAGATTGTTGGATATAGTTGGCGAAAAACCTGAAACAAAATCATGAAAGCCATACAATTCACGGAAACACCGATGATGGCCGTCGACTAAACAAACTTCCTGAACTTCAGCACTCCTGCTGGGAAGCTGCTACACTGTTCTCTACCCAGAGCTGACACATCGTGGTGAACTCGGCATTAGAATGAGTTACAAGCTACTCCCAGATAAAGAAGAGAGGTTCAAACTTCCTTCGTCGGGGTTGTGTGAGTACGCCGTTATGAAATTTTTTTACTGTAGTAGTAGTATCTTTGATTCTAGCACCTCTGAAGTGTCCAATCCGTGGACAAATCCGAGAAACAAGAGTAGCGAAGGGCTCAGGTGGTCACCGTTTTCCAAATTTTGCGCGTTTATGCATGGTCCGACAGTCAGGCTGTCTCCGAATGTTACTGATACGCTTGGCCTTAACATAATCCTATTGTACAGAAGGAACTTTTCTTTGAACGCACTTTGGAATTGATCGCTCCTCGACGTGAACGATCCATTCAATCCGGGCCCCGGTAAAAAGGTATAAGCAAAGTTCAGAACCGAATTAGCATGGCACACTGTTGGCGGCCTCGGAGAAGCAGGTCAGACCACGGGGAAGCGTTTGCATAGCCGTTCTATTGATGGCTTGATTTCCAAGCAGGCGGCCGTCACACGGATATTCTTGGTGAAGGGTGTGGAGAGAACTTTGTCTCACGGATGACTCACTATCCCCTTTGCCTATCATAAATCCCAGAAAGAGATCCTTGCGGCTAGAGAGGCCTATATTTGACTTGAATAAAGATGATTGAGAGTGAGAGTGAGTTTCCGAGGTAGCCAAAATAGGACGTAGATGAAGTAAGCCAGGAAGTCGAAATCCTGTCGGAAATAATTCAATAATTCAATTACTGCAAGTGTCCCAGAAAGTACAACAGAACGAATGAATCTCATCACAGTTAGTGACACTGCGTGTAGGACCAATTCTAGGACCATGACAGAGGTAGATACGGTCCAACGGCAGCGGAAAGAAGTAGATATTTAATACTTGTCTGTTCAAAGGAGGAGGGAAAATATGAATTAATCATGGACCCGACTTGAAGGGTTACCAGAATCTAGAATGTCAGAACGAGGATTTATGTAACGCAGATCACAATCTCCCTCTAGCGCATCTTCCTGTCCGGGTTCACATGCCACCACAGGAATCCGTCATGATTAGGCTCACGCAAAATGCGTTCTCCTATATCCATAGGATGAAAGAGTAGCCAGGCGATGTATCATAAAATTTAAACTTGAAGGTTCTAGTTTTCATTGCTTTCTTTAACGCCATCTAGCATGCGCCAATCAAGGCTCACCGGTCACGGTCCGAGGCTTTCCATCAATGATTTTCGAGAGGATTGACAGAAGACCCTGAGTTAAATTCAACGACAGCTCGTTGTTGAAGAAAAGAACGTAGCTTTGCTTAGAATTAGAGACGTCATAGTACGTACATGAACTGTGACGAGACCTGTCATGCCATGCCAGACCTCTACTCATTCAAGCGCCAAGGAGAGTCGAAGGTCATTGCTATTTATGCTCAGCATTCGCTATTGATGGTAGAGCTAAACGCTCTGTTGAAAACAAAGGGCCCGAATGCGGGGGCTCATATGCACCGATGCCCAACACGAGTTGAATATCGGGCCGACAGCACATGGGATGATGAAAAAAAGGACCCAGGGTTCCTCGGGGAACATAATTCAATACTGGGATTGATATCCCCCGATGTGCATCCGAAGGCTTTGGATCGTTCTAATGAAATGAGGGCATCAGTATAGAGCGCACACAAGGCGCGAAGCTTCAGCATCACACGAGATCGATAGCGAGGTCAGAGAAACAATAGAAGTCATGTGAATTAGTGCGCCAATTGCCAGCCTTCTACTGACCTTATGGGCTTGAAGGTAGAACTTTTTTGTAACGACAGAGGTAACGTTACCATATGAAACGCATCAGTGGTACTCGAGATGCACTAGAAGCAGGGGCAGATAACGTTTTGGTCGTGCCTTTAGGCTGGCAGGGTCGGGGGTCCGAAGGTTGTCAGGAGAAGTTTGTCAACATCGCGGGGCACCTCCAGGATTATTACCGGTGTACCCAATTAGGTCAGCGGATGCGAAAATTTGATGCGCGGAACACGTTCGGGAGGCACTTTCGACAACCCACTAGAAGGCAATAGAGTCGCCAGCGTCCGCATGAAAATGGGCCATCAGAACGATCGCCTGCGTGTGAACAGTATACATGAAGCACAGCACAAGCCAAAGAAACTGACATCAGGAATTGAATTGTTGAATAAGGCGATGAACGAAAGCCGCCCTTAAACAAGATGGCTTCTAAACAGGGAAGATTCCGGCCGCCAGTCTAGGTGGTTGGACCCCAGAGCGGAGAAATACGTCGATTACAGTATGTGGGAAGAGTACGTACGTCTCCCACTTGGCAGGTATGGACGAGCTTTGCGTTATAGAGCTGTGCGAAGGGCTAGTCTAAGAATACGATGTTGACAGGCTACTTACATGAGGTGCGTCGCTAAAGTGGGGTCAGGTAAACAAGGTCCGGCTGTAGCCAGCCAGGACGATGAAACTGCGCATTGATATCGATCGTTATTCCAAGAAAATCATGCTCGTATTCCCAGGACGGCTCCGCCAATTTCATCTTCCACACCTAGCTCACGTATTACTGTATTGAAAATCGCAGGTTTCCCGCGATCAATTGCCTCCCAGTTGACAATGATGTCCACAAGGCACTACAAGGCACTGCCAGTAGCCGCGAAGTATCCAAAATATGACGTAGGATCCAGCCAGGGAAGTAAAGTCGAGACTATTAGCATTTTGACGGTCATCATTATACGGAGAATTCGTCGAGTCGAGCGAACGGCTAAAAACCTGAACACGGACGTATTCAATTAAACAGCTGATCTCTTGCGGTTCTTCGACAAAAAAACGTGCACCTACTGCTGAGATGTCGCATTGATTCGAAGTCCAGTTCATTGGCTGAGCGTAGCCTAAGCCAAGCATCCGGACCCGCACTCCGAGCTTGACCTGATCATATCACACCGAGTCTCTCCCGCTTAATCACATCACCCCGAGTCGGACCGCATACAGGTGGACGTTTCTCTATTCAGCAATTTATGGAGCTCTTTAAGTATATTGTATTCCGTTTCTTGTCACTCCGCAGGACTCTGAAAGAGTTGAATAAGTTGAAAGTTAAATGTATTGTCGGCACTCCGGGACGGAAAAGCAAATGAGGATGACTCTCAAAGTCGATGGATCCGGTAAACATGTGTTAGGGCGATAAGGTTGATATGCGGTAAAGAATCCTGGATTGAGTCAATAAGTTTATTTTTCTATGAGGTTATTTTTCAGCGCCACAGTGGATCGGATTCTGAAGAAAACGGAAACTGACCTGCGTTTTAGGAACGATCTATTCACACGGCCTACGCCGTCTCTCCACCGCTTGCCAGACGAGTGTTACACCTTGTGTCACGATAAAGGTTACCTATAGCTTTTGTGTAGATGTAGTTGGTGGGCCTTGATTGATTCATTACGAAGTCGATGACGAAGGTACCAAAGCCAGGCTCGGTCTTTCTGTTCGAGGGCATCGGAGTATTGATAAGTTGCTGACAAAGCTGGTCGATGTCCTCAAGTTTGCCTTTCTTCACTGCAAGCTTCTTCAACGAACACGTTTCCGAGGGTTGGGGTTCGATAAGGAAACTTCCTCTACGACCTCCTCCAAAGCAAATATGGCGTCCTAATGAGCTATACGATGAGCAAATTGCCTGAACTTAACACATTCCAAATCTGCCATCAGCCGTGAAGCTCGGGGTTCTACTACGGAATTCACAGGGAACTAGTGAGGCCCGACAGTTTGGGTATAAGATCAGTATTGATACCGTCACATCGAGGATTCTGTTGAGATTGACATTTGTATAGACACCTGAAAGTGTGAGAGTTATTGTTACTTCAGATACTGGACTGGAGCATGGAACTTGCTGTCAAGGCAAATGCGGTTTAAGTACAAGTTGCCGAAAATGCCGTTCGGTTATCAATTGCATCAAGTTCGTACATAAACAACACGTGAATGATGCCCGGACGAAGCCGCCCGAAAGGGTAACTGCTTCTTTCCCATTCAATCGGCATATAACGCCGTTTGAGCAATGTCGTCTCTTTCCATCATACCCACCGTTCCTCCTAATGAAGACGGAAGGCCCCCCAGACTTTCTGAACACAAGTATTTCTCCTGTTCACGATAATTCTCTCCTCCATTTCTTTGGTCGGAGTCGCGAGCGTAGCGAGTCCTCTGAAGAGCAGCTGCCAGAGGCTGGATCATCTCGTCGAAACTCTCGCGTCTCCTTCAACAAAGCGTACGTTTCTAATACGGCAGCGCGGTTTTTTACGTATATTCCATTCCTCAGATCCGGTGCATGCGTTCATTGCAAGTCGTTGAAGGTCTGCACCAATTTTTGGTTCCCGATTAGTCACTTAAAATATACAATTAGGTTCGCTGCGAATTCACCCCGGGAGAAACAGCTTGTCAAAGGTGCCAAGCTGGGAACTATGATTGCGTCCCTCGAACGCGCAAGAAGCGGAAACCTGCCCCGTACGCTGCTGTTTTTCGTGCCTGATACTTGTTCACCTATTGCGACGCAGCACCCACGAAGATCTGCAGACGAGGGCAATCAACCAAGATCACCAAATACAAAATTTACTTCTGCAGTTCGACAAACTCAAAGCTGACAACAAAATACGGGATCGAATGTCCCGGGCGCATCTGGAATACCTTGCAGGAAACCCTACATCTGACCTCGGTGGTAGGTGCATCACACCATTACACTTTCTCAAGCATTATTGAGCATGCCTCAGTTACTTCCAAGTACACCCATCGTCCGGATAGATTCGAATTCTCTTTTGGCGGCGATAGTCCGACCGAACATATCTTACAATCATTTTCCCCAGGTAGGATTCGGTCGTTACAGAAAGATATTCAGGCCCTAAATTAGCATCCAATTAAGTGCCAGAACAGAAACACGACATAGGTCACTCAATGCCTCCTGACATCGTGAAGTACTGCTCCCTGACATCGGATGACATTCGGACGCTTTTCAATCTGTGCGTTGTTTATCCATAGGGCATGCGTTCATGTGCTGAATGTTCTCCAGCTTTTTTGAAAGAATCAATGTTTGTTCTGCTTCTCGATAGCAGTTATAATACTTATCTAATTTTTGATCAGCCCTTTTTCTCTATTCTCGACCCCGAGCTTCATACTCCTGAATCGCTAATATGGGTTAGCCCGTTTCTTTTTACCGTTAGTGCGTACATTCTTGTTCTGTCTCTGATAAACATCCTAAAGATCACCATCAGTATGTGCTACCGCGTCTCGATATTACCGCTCACAACCAGAGCTCTATTACCAAGCTCAAGATTTCGCGCGCGACGCAGCCGGAAAGGCTCTGGTGGATGGCACTAAGAGTGTCGATGTATGTCAAGCCTACCTCATAATGGCTGTTTATGCTGCTCCTAGGAAGAAGTGGGAAGAAGATCGCCGATGGCTTTTGATGGGTGTAGCTATACGGTATGCTCAAGGTTTCTTGTTGTCGACGTTCGGTCTCTCAGAATTGGTTATAGCATGGCCCTAGAATTAGGACTTAATAAGCCACCGCCTCCACAGTGTAACGAACGCGAGACTATGGACAGAACCAGAACGTGGTAAGCATTCTTTACCGATACTTGTGTTCCTCGAGTGACGTGGCTATTGATGCAGGCTTAACTGCTACTGTGCTGACGCCTCTCACGCAATACAGTTTGGGAAAATACCAATGATCAGTCTAGACGATCATATGGCGGTGCACTCTGACGGCTGGTACAAGGCTTCACGCAAGAATTTACCCTTTGATGTGCACCTTTGTGCATACGTGCAAATAATTGTAATCATGGCTCGATGGCGTAAATGCATTGGTGAAGGAAATCTACGACAACGAATCCGCGATGTAGGTGGTCTATACATTATGCATCAAGCGTTTCATTTCAATTTCGCAGGGCTTCGATATCGTTGCAGCGGCCATAGAGACGGAAGAACATCTTGACCGAGAACTGCGCCTTTGGGTTAGTCGATACGACGAGGAGTACAGTTATAATCGTAAGTGTATCACCCCTTTGATACGTAATGGCTATTCAACCTTACGAGTGTTAGCCCTCCAGATATGCGCATATCGTGGAAGCACTACGCATATGTAGGGTTCAATTTTTTGACCCCTTTCACACGCTGAGCGACATTCAGGATTACCGCGTACCTGAGATTGGTGGTCCTGGCCGTTGGCTTTCAACACGCTGCGAAATCCGGACTCTCTCGAGACTCCGAGGTGCTCTTACGGTCCATTGATGCTGCACGATCCGTCATTCAGATTACGGTGGAACGGCTTTATCCTACTGGACATCTGCGCTACGCGATGGAGGCCAACTTTGTCTATGTTTCTTTTGCAGCCGCTTACTTGGTTAATGTAAGGGCTCCGTATCTATACCTACTTCTCTTCTAATGATTCCTGTGTTTTAGCTTCTAAGAGCCAAATTTTTGTCGCTTCTATCACAAGAAGTTCAAGAGGAAATTATATACAGCGTCAATAGACTCATCAAAGTACTGGCGTCTGACCAAGTGGCCCTGGATGAACGCCATACTCCTGCTTTATACTCTCGTTTCTTGGCTAAATTAATGGCAAAAAACGTACCCCACCTTCGCTCCACCGAATCCGGTGATAATCATTTGAATTCTTCATCCTTTGGCGGTGGAGATTTTCAGGTCCCACCACCGAATGAATTTTCCTGGCCCGATCGTTATTCAGATTCCCCTCCAAGCGCTAATGCGGAATCAAGTGACAGCATACCTCGACGTACCCGCGAAGCGGATATGGATTTTAGTTTGAACAACTTTGGTATGACTTATTGACTTTCGTCATACTCAATTGATGCTGATCTGTAGCTTCCCACGTCAGTGAGGGCGGTGTCTCAAGATATCCCTACGACGACATATGACACGGAGACTTGGTCCTCTTGGGGTGGGTCATGGGCGACGCAAGAAACCGCGCTTTACAATAACTGGTCTCAGTTTAGTCCAGGCTGGAGACATTGATTGTTTCCGGTATTTCAGAACCTTTACATCGTTATATTTCCCTGTTGCTTATGTGCACTTAGTCAATGTATTTTTGTCTCAGGTCTGTTGGTATTCGTTCCTATTTTACTTTTTATCACGTTGGTTAAAACCATGCTATCTCTTTGCTATGTAGCTGTTATATTGTTATATGTTTAATCTCTGTTGTAGTCGTACTAATCGTTTTGATGTAAAGGTATTTTTTACTTTGGTTGATGTCTTTGCTTATGTCGGCTGTCAAGGGGTCCGAGTCTTTTTAATTACTCTATTTTTTAAGCCCTCATCTGACAGACGTACCGACCTCTGTGGGGATAACATACTTCGTATGCAGAACATATGGTCTTGGTAAGCGTACTGCTACCCAAAAGTCACCGGTCGTAGCCGGGCCTACCAGAAAGGGAGAAATGGTCTGCCCTACCGTTGTCTTTCTTATGTTCTTCTTGAGGCCTTGAGGTTCGGAGGCTTATTTCAATCATAATATAAGGGCAGAGTCTGTCTTATTAGTGGAAATATATTGAATTTACATGTATAGATAGATTTTTTCAAGGAGCCTCAAGGGCGACCGACCGATCTACCCGGTGTTCCGGAACAGCGGCCCGGAGCCCCTTGTCGACGTCAGACAACAATGGTAAATACATCCCGCGTTTCCTCTTGTCGAATACATCTGCGAGTCCGGAGGTTGCAGGCATGACCACTGCGAGAACAAGAATTGAATCAGTGGAGTCCGTAAACTCTTTATTCCCTCGATGGATTGTCTTCGTGGTGACCACAGCACTACAGAAAGGCGTTCCACAATCTGTTTCGCTCCGGTACCTCTCTTGCAAAGATTAAGGATGCCTCTTTAGCGGACCGTTTATTTCCACTCTCTGACGATGTTCTGGAGATTCCTGGGAGGAGCATTGCCTGGAAGGTGCGCGTGGATCCATCTTCATCAGGAATCTAGCTCACCTGCATAATAGCTCTTCCTCGTACAAAGCGAACCACTCAAAGCTTTAGTAGAGGCTGATTCCTCTCCATTACTTGATTCTTTGGGCGAGACTCGAAAACAGTATGCGGCGTTGTTACTGGAGAAGATGCGAGCACCGGATGGAAGCTACGAAGACGGATTCGTTGTACCAGGGTCATTGCCATCGCCGAGACGTGAATCTAGACTGGAAGACAATCTCGACAGGAACAATCCTCTGAGTTTACATACAGAGGTACGTTATGCGTTCTTTCTGTTATGCTAACACCCTCAAATGACATGACAGAATCCTTGGACTGAATGGTTTGCTTCCGTTGAATTGCGGAAAACAATTTTACAAGACGTTGAGCGAACGTAAGTGAATATAATTGATACCTACGTAACTAAAATAGTGCTTAGGTTTCCCGACATTGATTTCTTCCGACTGCTAGATGTGCAAGCCCAACTAACTAACATTCTTTTCGTTTACTCCGTTATGCATCCCACCATAGGCTATCGGCAAGGTGACTTCAGCTTGAATGCTTGCACCGTTCTGCCTGACTGTTTTGTTGAGGTATGCATGAGCTGCTGGCACCGCTATATTACGCCGTCGAATACGATTCGATATCCGAAGACGAACAGGAATATGTTCACGATTCCAAAGTACAGGAAATGTGTTCTAAACTTTGGGTTGCTGCCGATGCTTGGTGTCTCTTCAACGCAGTCATGCAATCTGCCTCTCAGTGGTATGAGTGGCGGGAGCCCCCCCTCGACGTAAAAGGACGATCCTCGCTACCCTCTCATGTCCATCTGCACATTCCCAGAGGTCCCGTCGATTTGAAACCTTACGTACCACCCATTGTTCAGACATGCAACAACATACAGGCTAATTTTCTTCGGACAACGGATCCACAACTATGGCAGCGACTCCAAACAACAGGCATAGAGCCACAAATTTACGGAATGTAAGCTCACGTCAATCATCGCAAAAAATTTGAATGTTCATAACACAGTCTTCTGGCAGTCGGTGGCTAAGACTCTTGTTTACCCGGGAATTTAGTCTCCCAGATGCAATGAAATTATGGGATGCACTCTTCGCGTGTGATCCATCCTTTGATCTGGCTCCATGGATCTGCGTTGCAATGTTAATACGTATCCGCAACGAATGTGCGTTTGCTGCACTTAGTTCCCTCCCCCCCCCTGACCACGACATCTTACAGTGTTGCCATCCGATTATTCCACTCAGCTCACTGTCTTATTGCGCTACCCGTCAGTACCGCGCTCATTCGAATATGGCACTCCGGTACATCCAACAAGCTTACTAGTACGGCAGGCTCTGGCTTTACAAATGTCTCCAACACCTTCTACAGGGGTTCTACTGGTATCTGAAAATCGCAATCTATTGAACATATCGATGGATGTACCAGAAACTCCACCCGCTCCTCGCAGGCGGTCTACACCACTTACTCGAAATAGACCACTCTCAAGTCCGGCAGTACCTGGAAGCAGCAATATGGCCGAACGGCACGCCCGACAGCAATCGTCTCAAAGTTTAGGGTTTTCCGAGATGCTTACACGTGGAATTTTAGAAAGAGGTGAAAGTTTGGGCATTAATAAGACTTTAATGAGTGCTGTGTCGGAATTAAAGGTAAGGCATATCTACTCGCCCGTTTTGAATACTCACATACACAAGCGCAACATTCCTGAACTTGCCTCATCACTCATGCGCGCGCCGGCCAATACATACCAAATGACTGACGAGAATATAGGAGAACAGCCACCTTGGGAACATCGGTCACGGCTCGAGACGGAAAAGGAATTATCCGATCTCCATGCCGTGAACAGAAGACTCGGCGATTCTTTAGGATGGATCGTCGATATCCTGCTTCAGGATGAGGATCAAGCAAATGCAGAACATCTACGAAAGCAACGACGACAGGCCATCGAATCGCTTTCGTATGTTAGAGACGTACTGATCAGCCAACGGACGGATGACATCGAGGAGGAGAGACTATACAGCGAAGAGGAGAATATAAAACGGAAGCGGGAAAAGGCGAAGCAGGCTGATGTGGTCGAAGTTCTTCAGCCAAAGATACCTACCCCGGTGAAATCCAACCCTGCGAGAGGTAAAGGGACACGCTCTTTGCCGATTGCCAATACGCCGCCAGCTGGACGTATGTCGTCATCTTTGAGCCAGAATACCAGCCCTGCCCGGCTACCACCTTGGAATTATACCCGATCAAATTTCTCCTCGCCTACATCCTCTATACCTGAGACGTTATTGCCTCGACCTCCACCCCCCACTTCTATGACAATACCGAGATCGGCTCCTGACGGCCGACGAGATAAGATGTCAGAAACACTGCAAGATCCGCTGGGGGCGCTGCATTGACGAAAGCACATGTCATTTTGGATGAGCAGGTAGCAATAGTGTAGGATATTTTAGAACATGTAGACTTACATATAATATTGTCTTATGCGGGCGCTTGGGAGTTAGTAAAGCCGAAAGCCGAAAGAAATCACGGGGATGTGATTGGTCGAGGTCTTGGTCGGGAGAGCTCGTCACGATCGGAGCAGACATTCTCCAACCTACGTCCATCTGGTCCGGGCGTTCCCCTTTTCCTCGTCCTCACCGCCCACCATGCTCAGCAGGCGTCTTACCAGATCTTTTCTACGTTCTCAGCGTTCTTTTCATTCGTCTGCTGTCGCCAAGAAAGTCGTTGCGACCAACCCTGTCAAAGCTGAGGAGGTCAAGGTATGGTCAACATGTCCTTAGAGCTCCTCAATACCCTATCAACAAGCGTTTTGCAGTCATGGTCGTCCGGGAATTACCCTCTCATTGAACATGAATACGACGCCATCGTTGTGTGAGTGTTCCCCGCGTACACACTTGTAACCCCGCATTTATGTGATCTCAGAGGTGCTGGCGGTGCTGGGTTGAGAGCAGCATTTGGCCTGGCAGAAGCTGGCTTCAATACTGCGTGTATCACCAAACTTTTCCCGACGCGAAGTCATACCGTAGCAGCTCAGGTAGGTTGGCTCTTCGTCGCACGTGCATCCGATTCTCACCGTCAGTCAGGGAGGCATCAATGCTGCGCTTGGTGTACGTTTCAATCTATTGCACACAAGTTTCTGCTGATGTTCGGTTGTAGAATATGACAGAAGATGACTGGCGATGGCACATGTATGACACAGTAAGTAAAATAGTCTCAGTCGACCGCTCAATATGCTCATCTATCTTCCAAAGGTTAAAGGCTCTGATTGGCTCGGCGATCAGGATGCCATTCATTATATGTGTCGCGAGGCGCCTGGTACTGTTATTGAGGTATGCCAGAAATGAAGTCATCAACTAACTGAAAACATTGACCCATTTTCGGTAGCTGGAACATTTTGGGGTCCCATTCTCTAGAACTAAGGAGGGAAAGATATATCAGCGTGCCTTTGGAGGACAGTCATTGAAATTTGGCAAGGGCGGGCAAGCCTATCGTTGTGCTGCCGCTGCGGATAGAACCGGCCATGCGCTCTTACACACCCTTTACGGGCAATCTCTTCGTCACAACACCAACTTCTTCATTGAATATTTCGCTTTGGATCTCATCATGCAAGATGGCGAATGTGTTGGTGTCATTGCCTTGAATATGGAGGATGGCACTCTTCATCGTTTCCGAGCTCACAAGACGGTTTTGGCCACAGGAGGATATGGTCGCGCATACTTCAGTTGCACGAGTGCTCATACTTGTTCTGGAGACGGTAACGGTATGGTTGTACGAGCAGGTCTTCCCCTTCAAGATCTAGAATTTGTCCAGTTCCACCCTACTGGTATTTATGGTGCTGGATGCCTCATCACGGAAGGTCAGACTTTTGATACTCTAGTATATGCATTGCTATAAATGTCTCATAGGTTCTCGTGGGGAGGGAGGCTACCTATTAAATTCGGAGGGTGAACGGTTCATGGAGCGCTATGCACCTACCGCGAAGGATCTTGCGTCCCGTGATGTCGTATCCCGAAGTATGACTATCGAAATTCGCGAAGGACGAGGAGTTGGACCTGAAAAAGACCATATCTACTTGCAGCTAAGCCATCTCCCTGCCGAGGTCCTTCACGAGCGATTACCCGGTATCTCCGAGACTGCAGCTATCTTCTCTGGTGTTGATGTTACTAAGGAACCTATTCCTGTCCTCCCAACCGTCCATTACAACAGTCAGTGTCACCATCGGTTTATAAAATCGCATCTTATCTTCTTTTTCAGTGGGAGGCATACCGACGAAATACACAGGCGAAGTTCTCACTATCGATGAAAATGGCAATGATAAGGTGGTTCCTGGATTATACGCTGCTGGTGAAGCAGCGTGCGTGTCGGTTCACGGTGCTAATCGTTTGGGCGCTAACTCGCTTCTGGACATTGTCGTCTTCGGTCGGGCGTGCGCACACCACATCAAGGATACGCTAACCCCGGGAACACCCCACAAGACTATACCTGAGGAAGCAGGAATTGAAAGCATTGAATATCTGGACAAAATCAGGTTAAGGACGTTCTCTTGGTAACTGCACATTGAATTCTGACCTTGTCATAGGAACTCGGACGGTCCTGTACCAACCGCTAAAATCCGTCTTGATCTCCAAAAGGCCATGCAAACAGATGCGGCCGTGTTCCGGTCTGTCTGTCCGTCTATCCATAACTCCTTGACATGCTAAATGGGTTGCAGAACCCAGGAATCACTAGACGAGGGCGTCAAGAAAGTCAGCGAGATTTACAAGACCTTCAGCCAAGTTGGAATTAAAGACAGGAGCATGATCTGGAACTCGTATGCCGTTTACCAAGTCTGACTTCTGGGTGCACGACTGAACTCCTTTCAGCGATCTAGTTGAGACGCTCGAGCTACGAAACATCCTTCAATGTGCAATCCAGACCATCACCTCTGCAGCAGCTCGAAAGGAGTCGCGTGGTGCTCATGCCCGTGAAGATTTCCCTGATGTACGTTTTCTTCTATATTTACGAAGATATCAGACGGATGAACATCATTTTTCTTAGCGTGACGACGAGAAGTGGATGAAGCATACCTTGTCATTCCAGCGTGACGTGAACGAACCGAATGTCGAACTGACATACCGACGCGTCATTGACACCACGTTAGACGAAAACGAGTGCAAGCCTGTACCACCATTCAAGCGAGTGTATTAGGAACTTTTTTTTTACTTTTGCTGTGACACGTTAACTCTGCGACTGCATGACTGCCTTTCGGATTATTTTATTGACATTGAACGCAATAAAAGTCGTAAAACAAAAGAAGATAGATGAGCTGTAAGACAAGGACAGAAACTATGTCAAAGGTCCATCAAGATCGAGTGAATTGAACAGGGCCTCAGGGAAGTATCGAGCACGGACGGATCGGCCACCAAAATACCGCCCGTCCATCTCGCGTACAGTCTTCCATGCTCCTGCAGGACCAGCAAACAAGACGAAAATGCGTACTGCATCTGCTGGATCAGAAGGGTGAGGGTTCACAAGATGGACCAGCACCCTTTCCACTGTTCCGTTTTTAGAACATTCGTCGCCTGCATTTATTAGCCGTGACCACGCTCCGCAGAGAGAGACTCACCGATTTCTTCTCTTAGATCACCGTCGTCAACATCCTCAGGACCAACCATATTCGTGAGCACCATCACCCTGCTCGGTGTTCCAAATCGTTCCCTATCTTCTCTCGTTTTGGCATCCTCATTGTCGTTGATAATCCTGCCCCGATTGGTCCCCGCGGCAACGCCCTTCCCACCTTTATTTTTCATCCGCTTCACAGCCAATGCATTCACGATTCCAGCCCCGTCTGCACCCAAACCTTGTCCGTCCTTGTGACCCCACTTCGCCATTAGTCGCGCAGCGAACCCATGCGGGTCGGGTCTAGAAGATCCAATTCATTCAGTAAGATTTGGGACCATGTGAAATGAGGGGACACGGCTTGCCGCTTTGATGATCCTGCCGCGTCTTCGGGAGGCGAGGGTGTTGCTGGCGCGGCACTGGCCAAGGCACCCAGGCGTGCAGCAATTGCTGCCGCGGCTTTGACCTTTTCGTCTAATATAGCTTGGAGGGCTGCGGCCGGGGGGCCTGGGGGAGGCGGCGGAACGGACGGCGGGGCGAAAGGATTGTAAGCAAGCGGAGGCGGCGAGGGAGGACGGGCCGCCGGTGCCGGTGCCGGTGCTGGTGCTGGTGCCGGGGGTGGTACTGGTGGGCGACTGCTCATTGCCAAACGTCGGAGATACGCCTCGTCGCCTGTCTCGGTCGCAGGGGGAGGCGCAGGTGGTGCAGCGGGATCAGGAGGTGCTTCGTCCTGAGGCGGTGAAGGCGCTCGAGGGGGCTGAGGCCTCGACAGGGCGAGCCGCCGCTGGTATGCTTCGTCGCCAGTCATATTCTTGTCGACGGTAACCGCTGGCTGAGCGGGACGACCAATGCCGTGTTTCTCATCATCGCCTCTGGACCAGTGGTCGTAGTGTTCATCGTATCGACCTGTTGAACGATCGGACGAGGCATACGCTTACTACGTGAGTGGACGTACCAGTTTTGCGCGGCCGCTCGTCTTCGGACGATCCACCGTCGCTGTCTGTATAATCGCTGCTCCGTCCCCGCTTGCGGTGCTGTTCAGCTAAACGCACCCGTCTCTCAATCTTTTCCTTCTGCCTCCAGACTTTGAATTCGTTGTAATCATTTGGCTTTAGGAGATCATACGGTTCCGCCGGATCCCAGACAGCTGCGACCGGCTGGTTTTTATGCTAGATGATAGTGAGGATGGGAAAAAAAGGAGAGCGAGTCTCAGACGGGGCACCTTTCTGCCTTTGCCTTTCCCGCCCTTCTTCTTCTGCCCGGCTGCTCTGAACCCGTTGACGTCCTCTTCGAGCACCATCGATGGTGGCTTGACTTTCTTGCCCCACGTCGGGGCGGGCTCTTGTACGGGTTCCGCAGGTTTGGGCGGCTCGACCAAAACGGGGGGCGCGAAGATGACCGCCGAAGACGAGACGGTCGCCGAAGCGAGCGCGGCGCCAACGGGGAGCCTTGGTTTCGCTTTTTGCTGGTTTCGGCGTACGGGCGCGAATGCGAGGGCAGCGGACCACCCTTTATCATAAGAACAAGGGGAGCATTTCAATAAGAAGCTCTGAACAGTCAAGGGCGGAGTAGATGAGGAATACCGGCTGTGGATTTTGCGCCTTCGGGCGCAGCTGCTGTTGCTTGTGGGGTCGGTATGGCTACCGGCTGTGGTGCTGGTTCGTTCTCTGGCGGCGGTTCGAGAGTAGAGGCTGGCTGCGAGGCAGAAGCTGGGACGGCAGCGCCAGACGAAAACTGGATGCCGCCGTACAGACCGCCTGCTCTGCTGGACATGGTGGGAAAAACAAAGAAATAGATTATTGCGATACAAATACAGTATTTCCTTATTTGCATAATAAATATTTAATTCATTCCTCTGGGGCGTGCAGTGTGCATTTACGCCTTCTCCGTCGTGCGACCGACGCTTTTCCAAGCGTCATCTAAGGTCAACTTGTGAGCGTGGAGATTGTCTGTAGAGCGCTGCAGAATGCACCATTCCTGTTGGGGTCGTCATTCAGAGGGTCAATATGAGTGGACTCTATGATCCCTGGGCGTGCTTCAATGACGCCGGCTGCCTGCCTCATGGCATGGGCAGCTTGTCGGTCGCCTTTGAAGTGGGCACCAGCACCAGCGCCGTGCGCCTTGCTGGTGGGATGAGAGACCTACCCACCCCATGAGCCACAGTCAGCCAATGAACAGGGGAGAAACGATACAAAATTGGTGTCCATTGGATTAGCGTTATTCGACGACGCGGTGGGGTTTGCAACGCCAGGGTGCACATCGGCGCCCATAGCGCCTAACGAAGTGTCGTTCAAGGACATGTTCAGCTGAGGCGGATGTCTCACGGAGCCCTCTATATAGGATGCGAGTGAAACATGACGCCTGGGCTGACGCGTGTATGACTCCATCGCCAGTCAGGCGACGACAAAATGAATTAGTGGTAATATGGTTTATCCGCGTTCACAAAGTATCTCTCTCGCACGGCTCGGCTGAGTACGTGCACAGCAAAGTCGCCAGCGTCAATCATGGCCCATTCGTTCAGCATTCTTCCCTTGAGATTGGGCGGTATGGGCAGCGGGGGGTTCACTTCGAGCAACTGTAGAGAATCGGTTTGCAGGACAGACTAGGCAGTACGGAGTGCTCACTGTTTTTCTTACGACACGAACTACGGATTCGATTGCGCCTCTGTTCTCTGTTCCCTCTTTCACCTGGCCCTCTGGTCAACGCAGTGTCGAGTATCGGCCTCACCACGACTCACCTGGGCAATGACGACCCAATTCCACAGACCATACGGCATATCATACAGAGACTCGCCAGCATTGGTCCCCCCGCGGCGCCGCCGTCCCTGGGGCAGCCGGTAAGGAAGGGGCGGGCCCGGGCTCGGCAACGTGGGTCTCTCCACCGTCAAAAACGACGTATCGAGATGGGGCAGCGGCGCAAGCTGCGAATAGAGCACCCTCACGGGCTCCGGCGCATCCGACGGGATGGACGGCGCAGGACGCGACGCCTGCGGCCTCGGGGCAAGCGCCTCCCGGTCAACGAACCACGGGGTCGTCGACGAACACCGGATGTGGCGCGCGCGACGCGGTGTGAGCCTCCGCAGCGTTTGCATAGTGGGGGGAGGAAAGAGATATGATTTATTTATTGATTATTTTTGATACCTGGGGTACGCCGGGAGACGACGTCATACGAAAAATTGAGAGGCGCTTATAAGTAGATGGTAACCTGACGGCGACCATTGGTTCATATGTCTCTATGGGTCCCCCGCCCCTTGCTTGCGCGCTCCTATAGCCATGTCCTGCGCATACACCCCGGGCCCGGCCCCGTCTTTCCCCGCGTGTATCTGCGCCCCGCGCGTGTGCGCTTCCAGAGCACGCAGTCGCCCGACCCGCCGCCCTCCGTCGTAAAACCCAGCCCGCCCGCCAAGGACACGCCCAAGGGCCCGCTGCTCCCGCGGGTCTGGAAAAAGGTCAAGCACGAGGCGGCGCACTACTGGCACGGCTCCAAGCTCCTCGTCTCCGAGGTCCGTATCTCGGCGAGGCTGCAGTGGAAGATCCTGCATGGCGAGGTCCTCACCAGGCGCGAGAGGAGGCAGGTACGCTGTTCTGCGCTGCTCCCTGGGCGAATCTGACTGTTGCGCAGCTCAAACGGACTACCCAAGACCTCCTGCGGCTCGTCCCGTTCGCCGTCTTCATCATCGTGCCGTTCATGGAGCTCCTCCTCCCCGTCGCGCTCAAGCTCTTCCCCAACATGTTGCCCTCTACTTTTGAGGACAAGTTTGCCGCTGTAGGTGGCTTTATGCTGCGTAAATGTCTCCGACTAACAGACTCTGACAGCAAGAAAAAGAGCGCAAGTTGCTCCGTGTCAGGCTTGAAATGGCAAAGTTCCTTCAGGAGACGCTGCGTGAATCAGGCTTGAAGGCTAATGCGCATATAGTAGGCAGCGAAGCGTTCAAAGAATTCTTCCGCAAGGTGCGAACACTAATTGGCACCGTAACTGTATATTAAACTCTTTTAGGTTCGCTCCACTGGCGAATCACCATCCGCAACCGATATCATCAATGTAGCCAAGCTGTTTGACGACGACCTCACGCTCGACAATCTCTCTCGTCCCCAGCTTGTCTCGATGTGTCGGTACATGGGTTTGAACGCGTTTGGAACGGACAACTTTCTTCGGGGCGCTATCCGGTCGCGGCTTTTGCATATCCGCCGTGATGACCAGCTTATTGAATCGGAAGGTGTCGACGAGCTGTCCACAGCTGAGCTTCAGGCGGCCTGCCAATCGCGCGGCATTCGTACTTCGGGCGTTTCTCCTGCCAGACTGCGGGAGGAACTGACGACGTGGATCAATTTGCATCTGCACAACAGGGTCTCGGGCGTTCTCCTGGTTTTGGGAAGGGCTTTCCACTTTGATAGAAAGGCTGGTGAGAACGAGGATGGAAAGACAAACGTCATCAAGAGCGTGGAGAGCGTCCTCAGTGGTCTGCCTGATAACCTGGTATGTTTTATATTGCAGCTCTTTATTGTGCTTATGGTGCTCCTCAGTTGAACGAAGCCGAGCTCGAAGTTGATTCAGACAAGGCGAGCTATAAACAGAAACTGGAGGTTCTGCAACAGCAAGAGGAACTGATCGAGGACGAAGAAGAGCAAGAGCAAAAAGAGGAAGATGCGCGGCGTGCAAAGAGGGAAGCCGATGAACTGGAGGCGGAAACTGCGCGTGCACTTCTTCCTGATTCTGAAGTAAGTTGATTGTGATATGTTTTGTGGGTAGTATTAACGATTGGGTAGCTTATGCCGGAAGGGATCGAGTCAGAGGACGCTCGTATGACGTCGGAACAGCTAAAGGAACTTGCTGAAGCGCTGTCTGTGTTGTCTGCGAAATCTAGCGTTTTAAAAGAGCGCGACGAACTTCGAGCGCTGATGGAAGAAAATCTGATGGCTGAAGAAGATCCCAAGTCACCTTCTGGGGCGCTGACGAAACGGATACGGACTATGCTGACGAAGATTGACTCTCGGATGCAAGACTACGATTCGCGGGTGGGCAGCTCGTTGCAGATGATTTCTGCGGATGCGCAAGGGCGGATTTCCGTGGCGGATCTGGAAAAGGCGTTGGCAGTGATAAAGCACAAGCCGGACGACCAAGTTGGGCAAGCGGTGATTCAGAAGCTTGACGTGGACAAGGACGGGTTTGTAGAGCTGGAGCATGTGCTTGGACTGGTGAGGGAAGAGGGACTGGGTATCGTGGTGGACGACGAGGCACAGACGCTTATTGGAGAACTGAAGGATTCAAAACCGCGCAAGGAAGACATTGTTCACGAGGGGTAGATATAGAGTTATGTAGTATCCTATAATGCGACTAGTTGAGATGCCATCTAGATATAGTACTCGGATAATACATCCAAAAGTCGTGCCATAAATTTTTTAAAGAGATGATTTGGGGGCCTCTGTGTCGCTTTCTGGGGCAACCTGTGTGTCGACATCGTAGGTCTCTGCCCAGAACCTGCCTGCTTGGAGGGCGAGGACGCCGGTGAGGGCGACGCTGCAGATGAGGTTGCTCGACGCGAGATCGAGAGTGGCGGACCGGAGGACGGCAGGGAAGGCGTCTGTGAGGGTGTGGGCAGGGAGCACGGTGAAGCTGGCGTACACGACTGGGAAGGGTGAGTACTCGCACACGAAAGCAGGGGGACGCCAACCTGGTATGACAGAGTAGAGATACATGGCGACCGTGGTGCCAAAGAGAACTGCAGGGGCTGTGAGAAGACGCTGGGAGGAGGGCACTGGGCTCACATATGCTGCCGCCGTCAAACATGAGATTGCCAGCCTCGCCGTCTCTAAGGCTGAGGAGGATGGTGACCGCGCCAGTGAGGACGGTGAGGGCCATGGCGTAGTACATCTGGACCGGCGCCTTTGTGAGGATCGAGTAGTAGGCGGCGGCGATCCATAGGTTTTCGTCCGTGACGGGTGATTTCCAGAGGGTCAGGGCGTCGGCGATCCAGTGGGTGAAGAGCTGGCCTGGGCGGGGGTGAGCGGGCGAGGCGCGGCAGGGACGTACGCACCGAGCAGGAAACTGGTTACACACACAACGACGCTCACTCGTAGCCCCATCGCTGCGACTCGTCAACAGCTATCCTCGCATGTGATAAATATAAATATCAATATTTTCAATTACTATTTACGGTAATACAAAATCTCGCGGAAACACCTGTCGGACGTTGATGTTGATCCTCGTCGAACGCATGTAGCTGCCATACCGTGCCCAGTCTTCGTCGACGCATTCACCCAGATGCCGTGGAAGCGTGTCGTCCAGGATCCGCGGGACCCCTGTGAGCCGTCAGCGCCTGTTCGTGTGTCACAAGACCAGGGATTACCGTGGTACGCCCTTCGACAGGCAGGACCAGACATGATCACGACGTCGCCAGACCGGAGCAGAATCGGGACTGGGTCCGTGTCCCGTGTTAGTCCTCCAATCAGAAACACAGCTGCGTTGCCGAGCCTGGGGGAGTTTTAGACGTTAGCCAGAATGCAGGCGCGTACGTACGATATCGAGACCAGCGGCGCGGTCGCGCATACTTCGGAGCGGTCCACGTGCGCCATCAGCGTGTCCTGGAAAGAGTCAGCCATGTCCTTGCCTGAAAAGTAGACACCTACTTTTGTCTGGTAGAAATTCACGATGCCCGCGTCTGGTTCTGCTGACAATCAGCATCGAGCAAAACCACAACTCATCCACATACCATAGCTCTCGTTCCACGACTGCCACGAAAGATGCTCATCACCCCACTCCAGCTCATCCGAACCATCATATATTTCGTCCCAGTCAATTACGCGTACAGCCGATGTACACACATTCCTCAGAACCTCGTCAACACCCGCCTTGCCCTTTGCAAAGTCGTATTGCTTCGTTCCCCAGTGGTAGAACCACCCGATGTTTGCCCACCGCAGTTTCCGCACGAGGTGCGAACACGGCAGCGGCTGCGCAGTCGTCGATGGCGTCGGCGCAGGTTTGGGCGTCTCCACCATCGTCTTAAAGTTGTCCGGGCTCGCTGGCGTGTTGTTTACCAGCTGCCGGGGCCCGGTGCTCGCAGACGATGGGTCCGCGGGCCGCGGTTGGACTATCAGATCTTGGTCTGCATTCCAGAGACCCTCTTCCGGGAGAAAATAGTGCGTGTCCAGGTTCGTCGGGTTGGGATGGCGCGCTTGGCTGGATAGCGACCAACGAATGAGATCCTGCTGCTCCTCGTGTGAAAGAAATGAGGGAAGAATGACAAGTCCTGCACAGATGTTAGCATTCAACGGCGCTCTCGACGGGCACTAACCAGGTATCGACGGTATCGCGTACGCCCTCCTCGTGCTTTTCAGTTCTCTGAATTCAACCGCTTCCGAGCGTCCGACCCAGACCCCAGCCTCGATTTCCTCTGATCTCCCGTCATCTAGTGTAGCGAGGTCCAGCACATTGGCGAGGCTGGGAGGCGGGAATCGCGCCTTGTACATCTTCTCGGCAGCCCTAAACGGTGTCCAGTCTGCGTCAACTGCATTGTTTCTATTCCTCGTTGTCTTTTCGTGCAGGCGTTGCGCCTTTCTGTAGGCCGCGCTAGACGTATCGTGAAGCGAAGCCATCACTCACCGGCATCTCCCGGCCGATCCTGAACCTTAATCTCTACAGTTCTGCTCTTTTCCCACGCACTCTACTCCTCCAGCTCCTCTTCGCTCTCGGTATTATCTTTCACAGTCGAAATGGAAAACGACCAGGTAAGCGTTTCTGCCTTTTCTTGGGCGTGTTCTGTGATTGATTGGTGTGGACAGGGTGCTCTCGTTGATCTCTACGTTCCCCGCAAGTGCGCGGCTACCAGTGCGCTTTTTCTGGCCTTGCCTTTCGAGCGTGGACTCATGTATCGCTAGACCGTCTCATCACCTCCAAGGACCATGCGTCCGTTCAAATTAACATTGCCGACGTTGATGCCAGTGGTCGCGCCTTGGGCACGTCCACGACCTTTGCCCTGTGCGGACAGGTGCGGTCGCAGGGAGAGAGCGATGACTCTCTGAACAGGCTGGCAACCGACGCAGGCCGTAAGTCGTCCCTTTTCAGTGTATATATTTCGCCCTCATCCCCCGCTGCAGTGCTTAAAAACGTCTGGTCGTTCCAAAAGTGATTCCTTGTTCTGTACTTTGAAATTTACTTGTCTACGTCGAATATAACTCTGTGTGATAATTTGAGTTATATAATTTCTTTTCGCCCACGTGGTTGGAGGCGATGACGTATCCCAAATTGGCTGCTGCGCTGCTGTGCCGTAGAGTGATGTACATCATCCCTCCCAATGGGCGAAGACATTTCTTCCTCTCTTGAGAGCTCCATTTCTGCATTTTCTACAAGCTCAGTGCGTCGCATCCGTTTTCATCAGCGCCATCTAAGCCTTATATTGCAACAGTCCGATTCTATGGTGGAGATCAGGCGCACTGATTCTGTTCTCGGAGCTTCTCCAGTCCAGCCCCTGGAGGAGGACAGATACCGCTTGGTGTACTCCAAGAGCAAGGTCTATGTCAACCCCACCGCCTATGCGAGGGACAACATTCCCGGCTTTGTGGCCCTTGTCAAACGAGTGCGTGAGATCAACCAAGCTCGACTAATGAATGCTCAATTGGCTGCAGGAGGCTGTCAACCCGACGTATCTTCTCGCCTGGATCCCGGAGACGCTGTTGCATGAGAAGGGGACCGACGAGTGGGACAAGTTTGTCAAGATTGAGGAAAGGGCCCCCATTGACGACGAGGATGACGGTGAGCTCCACGGGTATGCCTGTGTTCGCTTTGGCTTGACGGACTGCAGATGTCGTCCTCATCGACCTCCCGACACAGCGGCCCCAGTCATATGCATTCTCTGTCCCCCTGACCTCGATATACTCGCTCGTCCTCTACCCGCCGTCCTTCTCGTCCTGGCGTGCGTCGTCCGTTCAATCCTATTCTGCACTGGTAAACTGAATTCATCTAGATGGCTCCGTCGGGATCAACCTCATCAACGGCGACACCCTTCCTAGCTTGTATTTCCATGATGATGAATCACGTTCGTTCACCATGCCCGTGCCGCAACCGCAGCGGAAGCGAACATCCTATCCGCCGGCCCCATCGCCGTCCGTAGCTATCAAGTCACCCAATCCCAATTCATGGGGCGGCGAGGACCTCCTGACCCGACTGCGCTCGTACGCCCATGTCTTGCGGTCTACCCTGCAGCCCTCGCTATTCCTCATCGACCCTTCCCGAGCGGACATTGAAGCGCATTCTACCCAAGTATTCGACGATGACGCTGTAGACGACATTCTCGCCCAGTCTTCATACGCAAACTCGCATTCTCCCGTCCCTGCTCACCGGCGGCCAAGACCGCTCTCGACGAACCCCTACTCGCACCGTTCCTCTGTTCTCCACCGTTCCCTGGCGCCCCCAGCCACGAGCACGAACGGGCAGTCGACCTCCCAAGCGCGCGTTGCTCTCCTCCAGTCCTTCTCCAATATCACCCGCGCCACGCGCCATGCCGCGCAGAATATCCTGTCCCACCCTCTTGCGAAGCCCATTGTCCCCCACCTGCCTGACCCGGTGAAGAGTCTCGTGAACGCGAACGGAGAGTGGGAATGGGGGAGCTGGGTCGAGAAAGGAGGCGTAGGCGAATTTGAGAGTGCGAGGGTGTACCTTGCGCGTTGGGCGAGGATTGTCGCTGAAGAAGGCGAGCGTGCGCGACGGCGTGAGGCCGACGCGCTCCCGTCGTCGTCCAACTTGGCGGAGGAATCATCTTCGTTGGGTATTTTTGAGCTGCTCCATTCAACGTCGAATCTGCCGACGCCCAAGACGTCGAGGAATGCTGCACATCCTGTCAATGAGCTTATGTGGTCTCAGTGGTTTGCTGAGGATGGCCGGCCGACTGTTCGTATCGAACACATGAGGCAAGAAATATTTCGGCGAGGTATATCGGCTCGTGGGACGCTGAGGCAGCGAATATGGCCCTTCCTATTGGGTGTTTTTGATTGGGACGTGACATCCGAAGAACGAACGAAGAACTGGGAGGCGAAGAGGTGAGCTCTTTGCCGTGCTTTGTTATTTTTCCTCACGCGCATTTTTCAGGAAGCAGTACCAGAACATCAAGGACGAGTGGTGCGGTGTTCCGGAAGTATTCGACAGACCAGACGTTCTGGAGGTGACTTTTTTATTACCGACCTTATGTTCGGATGCTCAAAGTCGTATCCAGGAACGCCATAGGATCGACGTGGACTGCCGACGTACTGACCGGAGCCAGCCCTTGTTCTCAACGCCACCGACCACGTCGTCGTCTACGCCAACGCCGGGTGAAGATGATGATGAGAAGGAGAGGGCGAAGCGGTACTCCACCATCTCGCCCAACATGAATGACATCGGGGCGCAATCACCCAGCAATGAACATATAGACCGGCTGGCCGCCATCCTCCTTACGTATAATTTTTATGAAAAGGAACTCGGTGTGTTTAGTTTTTGCGTTACGGAAAGGGACCATCATGCTGAATTTTTATAGGGTACGTGCAAGGGATGTCGGATCTGTGTGCGCCGGTGTATGTGGTGATGGATGCGGATGAGGAATTGACATTCTGGTGTTTTGTTGAATTCATGCAGCGGATGGTAACGACATTTTTTCCCTTCCGCCAGTCTAAGTCTCATGGGGATGATAGAAGCAGAACTTCCTTCGCGATCAAAGCGGCATGAAGAAGCAGCTCTTGACTTTACAGCAGCTCATTGGCATGATGGATCCAGAACTATATCGTCATCTCGGTATGTTTAGTTCGGGGAAGGTTCTAGTGCAACAACTGACGAGTCGTTTCAGAAAAAACGGACGGGTTGAATTTATTCTTCTGTTTTCGGTAGGGAAATCTGTTTATGCGTGTCGAGATTGGGGCTCATGCTTGCCTAGATGGGTTCTCATTGCGTTCAAGAGGGAGTTTCCTTTTGATGACGTTTTGCGCTTGTGGGAAGTCTTGTGGACGGACTATTATAGTAATGACTTTGTCTTGTTCGTCGCCTTGGCTGTGTTGGAGTCTCACCGAGACATGATTTTGCGGTACCTGGTAGAGGTGCGTGGTTTCCCCCAAGTGCGCTGCAGTCGTCGCTGATCCCCGCCCTCTGCTAGTTTGACGAAATCCTCAAGGTAAAATAAGCATCACCCACGGGTCTCATTTTTGCTGAATCGCGTTTTGCAGTACTGCAACGAACTGAGCATGACGATCGAGCTGGACACGACACTGGCGCAAGCCGAGGTGCTGTTCCTGTCGTTTGCGCAGCTCACGGCGGATATAGACCGACGGCAGGCGGAGGAGGCGTATGCTTCCCCGAGCCAGACGGGTCTTCGGAATCGCGGATCGAACGAAGTGCAGCTGCCGGAATTATCGAGCAATCTGAGGGAGCTGTTACAGGCGGGGCGGGCATAGAACAGGATTTTTACCAGGATGTATAGTTAAATTGCAATGTATGTCTTAGCTTAGTGATTACTCTCGACCGCTTACTATCGTGAGTGCGAGACGGGGACACTCGCCAGAACTCGACGACGTCTGCGGTTTAAGGAAGGCGATGTTATGAGTTACTTGGAGTACTTCAAGTCAATCGACCCCGACGTCCGCTCGATTCCAATGGCACTCCTAGCCCCCTACGACGAGCATGTCGATCCTGGCGGGACGGACGAGTTCAGCGAGCTAACTCTGCTTCAGGTCTAAACACTGGACGTCGAGGCACGATATCGTTCTTTCCTGGCCTGTCGTCTCAGATGCCCTTCATCTCGCCTACGCTCTCGTTCACGAAGATCGGGGGTTATCTCTGAGTCGGAAAGCGCCCTGAATCCCAGTTCTCCATACGGACGAAGCAGCGGCAGGACGTCAAGGTGAAGGTCAACCCTACTTTTGAGCTCGACAGATCGGGCGCATATAAATCACTCGGATATCGATGTGTGTAAATCCTTTTTGTGGCGTGACCTGGATTCTGCTAACCAGATAAATTGGAAGCTTTCTGTCGTTTGCGTTCCAGGACTGCAGCAACTGGGGCGCGCGCGCTTTCCTGATATATCTCCTCGTTGTTCGCGCGCAGGTGGAGGTCCTGTAGTTTCGCATTCCCTGGCCGGGGGTTGGGCGCCAGGGGTGTACTCAGTCCAAGGAGAGGCTTGGAGGCCACCACGGAGGACCCCAGAAGCCAGCCCAGGACTCGAAGATGTTGACGAACTCGTCTGTATTTGGCGCGGTTGGATTGGAGAGTGCGGTCCTGCAATGGACGGCATCAAGAGGGATGATCCCCGTGGACCTGAGCTTGTGTCGTTGCGTCGTGCCGTAGGGAAAACTTACGATAACAGCTGCAAAGATTTTGGTAGCCCAGAGGAGAAAGCCGAGGTTCTGGAATGGCTCGAAAATGCGTGGTGTAGCAAAATCCAAGTGAGTGAACTCTTCAAGATTTTATTCAGCAAAGCCGAATTTGACTTCAAAAGACTTGTGTGCGCGCGGACACGATCACACGCGTCTTGAGTAACATGGCGGTATCCCAGGATTTTTTGTGACTCAGGATGATCAACCGCCGTCCTGTAGATGTCTATGTCTAGTCATATAGAGATCCCGTCTCTCGTCGGTGTATGCACTCACGGCAACAAAGAAGTAAAATCTCGCCAGGAGTACCAATGAGCGGTTCAGTCTCTCTCCAGCAGAGCAGGAATAGGAGATCCAAAGAAAAAAAAATTCAAGGACGAGTTGCCTCAGGTTGCTGAGACAGGTGCTACAACCACTACCCGCGTATGTCCTTTCTACTTTCCTATTTCGAATAGCTGTTAAAAATTGTGATCACGTTTAGAAAATCCACCTAGATCATTTGCATCCCGTTTTCAATGCACCTCACCTGAACCTACTTTGATCTGGCATGTCTGCGTTTACTAGAGCACCTTACTTGGATGTAGCTATTGTCACAGATGAAGATTATCCATCCTGGGCTCCGTCAGGAATGCCGAATACTGCACCTAGTCACGATTCTGGATCAGGATTGGTGTCTTCTCCTTCGCCGATTACTAATAGTGCTGTATTGTCTGAATGTGTCGCGTGCAGAGGCTCCCTCCCCAGACGGTACCCAGTGCTCATCTTTGAGGGCAATATGGAGCAGACCCGTTATTACCCATACTGCCAACATAGCGAAGACTGACCAGTAAGGAATACGCTCTGTTGCTATCTCGAGAAGCTATGCTGTACGAACAACTCGCCGATTTGGATGTGGACCTGTCGACTGCGCTATTATAATCTATTCAAGGACTGCGATGGTATGTCAATCTTGGTGATGGAAGATGCTGGTGTCGAAATGGACATACGACAACATCAGTCTACTTAAGTTTCAAGTACGTGACCTTTCTTTGTGGTTGTAGTGAAAGGCCAACGAGTTCTAGGACGAAGATCTATGATGCATTTCGTCGTCTTCATGATGTGGGAATATCTTACAGAGATGTTCAGCCAAGAAACATCCTGCTCACGCCGTCTGGATCGGAGGTCAAGGTCGTCGATTTTCATGAGGCTTCCGAACATAAATGCCCCGGAGACGAATGTAACGATGGTGCATACATAAAGTCGATACTAGTGTATAATTTGTAATGTACGATTGGAACCTTTAGAATTTCAAAGACAACAGAGCTCGTGACGCTTGAACACGGACCACGATGGCTAACTTGACCATCCTACGCAGCTATGCAACGAAACCACCGAGCAGTCTCCCACCTTCTGTTCTATTTAGCCATACCGACACAACGCTCACCATATATGATGTCTTTCCAAAATCCATCTTCCACTTCCTCATCCTCCCACGCGTCCAAACTGATTCGCCACTCGACCTTTCTAGCCTGAAATCACTCCTCCAACGCGACAAGACGTGTGCCAAAGAGGTTGTGGAGAGTCTGAGCGAGGCTGCGGCGGCGTTGCGAAAGGACATCGAAGACGAGATGGTCAAGCGGTACGGTTTCAAGTGGGGGATATGGACCGGGTTTCATGCTGCGCCTTCAATGGAGTGAGTGCTTGAACCCAGGTCTCCTTTTGATTCTTGTTGAACTCGGGCGCGTACAGGCATCTCCATCTCCACGTCCTCTCTGCTGATCTGTGCTCACCAAAAATGAAAACTAAGAAACACTACAACTCATTTCATCCCAAACTTGGATTTTTCTTGGAAATTGACGAGGTCCTCTCGTGGTTTGACGCTGAACCGTCTTATTTCTCTTCAGTGCGTGTACTGTTCATGCAAATTGCTTCCAACTTACTGAACTTACCTAGATGATCAAACTTGATCCTAAAAAATACGAAGCTCTTCTGAAAGAACCTTTACAGTGCTGGCGCTGTGCAAGTGAGATGAAGAACATGCCTACCCTAAAGACACATCTCCAAGAAGAATGGGACAAGCAGGCGGCCAAAGAGAAAGCCAAACTAGAGAGGAAACGCAAATTTGAGGCCAGGCAACATAAAAACGATGGCGATGAACACCAGGATAAGAAACCAAAACCAGAAAGTGATGATGTCCATACTCCGTGATGGGTCTACTAAACACGATATTGTACAACGGAATGCCTATGAATTTCTAACGTCTTACGGAACATGTCTACAAGTTGTTATTGTAAGTTCCTTTGTTCACTTGGCGGCGGCAGCTGTTGCAGCGCTGGCATTCAGTTTTTTAGCTCGGGCCTTCTCACTGGCACGACGAATAGCCCAAGTCAATTCATAAGTCCTGACTGCATCTGGAAAGCGAAGCATCAGAACGCTCGAGCTCACATTGACCGCACCGCACTTACCATCGTATGAGCTCAATATCTGTGCCGCATCTGGATCCTCCTCGATATCTTCGATGATGTCAATCAAGTTGGACACTTCAGAAAAGAAAGGATCGTCGTCGGGGAAATTAATGGTTTGTTCGTGGTCGTCTCCAGGCCTGCGTACGTAAAGTACGGGTTGCACATACGGATTAACAAGCCTAGGGTGAAAGAACATTGTCAATTATTAGTGCCCAAGATCAACCATAGGTATATACTTACTTCAGAGAGTATCCATCGGCATACACTTCCAACTCACAGCTGTAGTTCTTGCCCTGCAACGCCGCGATGTGAGTGAAACTACCAACGGCTCCACTGTCATACTTCCTGTGATACACATGTCCATGTGAGCAGGTGGCTCATCATTCATGTCCCCAAGGAGTCTTACCACGTAGCAGCGGTGACACGAGGAATTCTATTTTCAGGTGCAATCTTACTCTCGTCCACTTTCATCGCGGACAAGTGACCCGCATTTTCGTCCCACTCCAATGAATGAGCAGAAACGGTAGATATGTCGACTTCGCCTCCGAAGTAACGCGAAAGATCACAGAAATGAGTCCCTTGTTCCACGATTGGTCCTGCACTAATCGACGACATATTTTAATGCAAAGAAAAAATGACGTGAGTTAAGCGAACTTACCTTTTGGACTTGTCCCACCAATCAGGCTTGGCAATGGCCTCGTATGCACAGGCATAGCGAGCGATGGTAGCCATGACTGTGAGATTATTCTCCTCGATAATCTGTTTCATCATTTGTACCGCCTTGAGGTATCGCAACATGTAACTATTGACCGCGTAAGTTTGATTGCGAATATTTACAAAAGAACCCGTACCCAACGGAACAAATGGTTTTGCTGTCGCCGATAGTCTTCGCGATGGTAAAGGCATCTTGGATCTCCTCCTCGGGGCCTGTCGCGATGGGCTTCTCAATGAACATAGCAACACCGGGGAAATACTTGAGTATCTGCATCTCGATATCGCGGCCAGGTTTCAGGGTCCCACGGAACATGGGGGGACTTCCGACAATGACGGCGCGGGGCCTGTCCTTGGGTGCCATGTTCTTGACAAAGTCATCGAGAGTCTTGAAGACACGGGTACCCTGGTACGCAGACACGACGAAGGAGTCGCATTTCTTCTGAAGAACCGCAGTCGCACGTTCAATGGCGGGATCGATAAGGGCTACGACTTTCAGACGAGGTCCAAGTTTACTGTCAAACGGAACGTGTTGATAAGGGCTGCACGGTGGGTCGGGACGTACTGTTCAAAACGGAAAGAGTGGTTCCAGGGACCCTCGTCAGAGCCTACATCGAGATAAGAATCAGATAAAGGGTTTTTCGTGCCAGAAGTACCAGCAACCTACCGAACATGATGTTACCGGCTCCAATGAAGAGAACATTGAAGTCATCAGACCCCCCAACATGGATCGCCCTGTTGTTTTGCAGATAAGACAGAATAATAAATAATTAAACGCGAAAAAAAACGGACTTGTCCATGGGAATGAGCCTCAGTGGATCGATGGAGGGGCGGCGAGAGCCAGCAGAGTAGTTGGAGCCTCTGCGCTCCGAGCCGCGTCGCTCCGAGGCTCGACGAGCGGTAGTAGGAGAGTGAAGGGGAGAAGAAGGCATTGCGAAAAAGAGATGATGGTGGTTGAGTGACAAGAAGGATTTTGACAGAAATGAGGCGAGGCAGAAATATGGGGGTGCCCAAGTCACATGAATGACATCATAGCAGAAATAATTAATTACTGCTAACAGTTGGTATCCATTTCTACGATTCCGTGCCAATTTCCGTATGTTATCTTACAAATAACGACCCAGTATGAGTCCTTTGCTTCTTAGGTAGATGACGGCTCAAGAATGTGTTGCTGCTTGTTCCTCTTCTGCGCCAGCTGCGCCCGTTTCCTCTCTGCTGCCTCCAGTCGGTCAGTCATTGCCTTCAATTCTGCCTTCAGCTTCTCATTCTCCTCTGCCAGTTTCTGCACGTTCGAGGCACGCTTCTTCACCTTCTCTTGGTCGACGTCAGGACTGTGTACCACCAATCATCAGCATCGTACCCATCTCCGCAAGTTACGGAAAGGAACTTACTCGCTGGACCCACTGATGATGCTCGATAGGTCAAAGTCCAAGTTCGATGACGTTGGGATTTCGGGAAGGAGAGGGGAGGCAGTGAAGGCCTCAGTGTCAGTATCTGTGCCCAAGTGAATTGATGCTGTATCCTTTGCTGGCGCGGAAAATGCTGTCTGATAGGTGGTTGTGGCTGCCATCTCTCGACTACTGAAGTATAATAATGTCAGCCTTAGATGCTTTACATGATGAGCAACCAGAGGGGTACCGACGTGGGCAGGTCGTCTCGAGAATCAAAACGGGAGCTCATTGCGAGAGGCAGGCAGTGGAGAAAGTAAGGACGGTCTGACAGCGCTGAAACCGGGTGTTGGTAGTAAAGGCCAGTTGGAGAGCTTCATTGGTGTCATTGGTAACGCGTCACGCGTTCGTCACTGATCACTGATCGTTTGATCGCCCTTGTCGACTGTCTCGTTCATGACATCCGTCTTTTTCGATGCTAAATGCTGAACACCGGACACTTGATAATTTTTTTTTCCACTGCCTTCTTTCTCATCGCAGCTTATGCTGTGCTCGCCAGCGCGTTCCTTCCTCTGACGGGTATCCATGTAATACATAAGCCGCACTCAAAGTTACGTGTCTAATCTGTTTTTCAGGCAATCGACATCCTGGCTCTCGACACACATTACAAGTACTTGGTTGTTTTCCTAGTGCCGACAAGCGCCTACTTTGTAATTGCCAATTGGGTCGGTTGGCAGTATTATCGCAACACTTAAATGAAGTACGCGCAGTCAACTTAATGGAAATGCTTATGCCTGATCAACATTTCATTCCCAAGGCAGTTTCATGATGTATGCGATAACAAAACATGATGCAAGATGCATATACACAGCGCATACATAAGAATAAATATGTCAAAAAAACATTGCTCACGGAGATCGACTGCTAATAGACTGCTGAACGGAACCCTTGGACTTTCTCCGAACGTTTTGAAGCTCAAGCCACAATCGACTAGGACCCTCACTGCCAACGCCACTCGCAGTGTTGGATGGTGGGGGCCGGAAAGCCGGACTCCGTCCTCGGAAACTACTTATCCCAGATTTAGTTGAGCGAGCGGGGCTCGGCTCGCGCGTTCGACTGGATATCATGGAACGTGCGGGACTCGTTTCTGATCGCGGTTTGAAAGGAAGTAGACTCTTTCGCACCTCAGTTGGCCTTGGCGGGCTAGGTTCCCGGTCCACGACAGAATCGACGAGTGGCGTCCGACGCGGGAACACATTTCGAAATGGTTGCGAAGGTGTTCCTTCAGAACGTGACACCGTCGGTCGACGTGGGGTGCTGCTGGCCGTTGGCAATCGAAGCTGTCGTGCCCGTCTGTACAGATAAACATTAAACCCAATACTGATATCCATGACTTCCGGTACTCACGCAACTGCTTTTCGGGCAAGCTTTGTACGATGCGCTTGAACCCAGTTATCAAGAAATCTTACTGTAAAAGGATCAATGCAACGTAAAAATGTCGAATAAAAGCGCACGTACTGAGGGTATTTTTCCTGTCCACCTCGCGAGCTTTTCTGGCGAGCTTTGCCCGAGGCATTTGACTCGTCCAGGTTTTCCAACAGTTTGCCTTGATATGACTTGCATGGAACCCAATAGCAGGCAATGACTATTTCGCATCAGCCGAAGACTGAGGACAACAAAGATATTTCCGCGTACCTTGGTCTTGGCTTTCCATACATCTAATACATGATGTAGTGTGTTTTGTTGATTCCGAATGAGGAGCTCATATTCCTATGCTTTTCATCAAAAAAGAGGGACAGGACTTGGAAGTGAACAACGCTCACACTTGGCCGAAGTTGGTCGTCCTTGAATTTATCTCTCCACTTGTCCCACGCCATTTCCATGGTGGCGAGCTTAACTTCATCTTCTCGCCGCTGTAAAAGAAGCCTTCTGTGGCGAGCTGCCCGGGCTGCAGCAAGCCACTGATGGAAAATGCGCCGAATATTATCTGGACCGATATCAGCGCCAGAGCTAACGAGAAGTAGATGAAATGAAGATCACCTTCTCTTTTTACGTCTCGATAGCTTTCCATGAGACTGAGGTCCTCGACGTGACGGATACGTATTCGCTTCCACTTATCAAATGCAGCCCTTTCGGTGCTATCAGACCGACATGCTCGCAGAATGAAAAAGGGTGCTCACTGGAGAATCCCGACTTCATGTCGCTGAGTCACCTCAAGTTCCTGCAGCTTGACATCGATGACACGGTTGGTCCATTGCGTCAACGCCGATCGGAGGATTCTCTGTAAAAAGATAAGCCGGTAATAACGCAAACAGGATGAAAACGAACGTGTTGAATTCTAGTCTGGAAGAGGGTGCACTCTCTATGGCGCCTTGCACGCTCAACCCAAACTAAAAAAAACGTCACTGTCAGAATCCCTGCAGCTGCTAAAATCACCCTCCCGTACCTATAAATAATTTTCGAAGTTTTTGGACTTTGAACGCCTGAAGCTGGCGTTCTCGTTGCTTGTCGTGGTATTTTGCTCTCATAGCATTCCAAGCACGCCGCGTAACAACAAAGTTGTCCGTGAGACGCGATTTTTTCATCATCTTGAGCTGCTTGTGCCATCGAATACGCCATATCAAAAGCATTCGGGAACGCAGATGAGACGAATCATATTGAACTGCGAACAGATGTGAGTTCTGATGAGTCGACAAAACCTGTCGCCACGTCTGGAAGGTTTTGCGAGCTGTGAGAGTTGACTGCGCATGAAATGTAGATGCGACCTCTGGAGGAATATTAGCTCCAATAGAAAGATCAGGCTTTGGCCCGACCTTCTCGCGCCCGTTGCTCCCGCAACTGTTGTTTCCATGCTGACCAGGTACTTTTGACCAGTCGAGCTGCCTTGACCCTCTCGAGTAAATGCCCTCTTTCACGGGCTTTCCACACCCTTGTGACAGCACGAAGCAGGACATCATCTTGCCTAGCCAAATGCTTATCCGCGCGGCTTTCCATGTGCTGCATCGAAGTAATCATAAATGGGATGAAACGTGATATACTTGAGGCACATACACATATCGATATCTGTGCGTCTTTCCATCGTCGCATGACACTTTTTATCACAACGAGATTGCGGTATTCCTCCGCTGAGTATAGGTCATTCCTACCGATAATAGATGAACGAGTTAGATGCGTACTTAGCAAATGATATAAACTTACATCTGTTTCCGCCAGGTTCTCATAACTTGTCGTTTGACTCTTTGTCCGACTTGTTGCGCAATTACACTTTCTGAGGCACGCAAGCGTGTAATCTGTCGCCAGTGAGTCCAGCATCGCTCGATGGCATGCTCAGCTCTAGCGTGTTGTACCTCATCGGCTACATCCTCCAAATCGTCAACTGCAGATAATTTAGCCTTCCAACGTATAAAGATGCGGAGTGATAATCTTTCATTGTAATGCTGGTCGGAAAGATGCGACCGGTACGATTGACGCCATTTAGCCCAGGCGTCCTTCCTAACCCTTTGTTCTCGTTTACTACGAACAATCTTCATCTTTGACCGCATCGAATTTCGCCAGTTTTCATTTTGTTTGCCAACAAGACTGCGTCTCCAACGGGAAAAGGCCTTCTTCATTTGGCGTTCATCCGCCATTACATTGGCACTTCGGCACATCCTCCGATAAGCAGTTAAACGACTGCTCCAAACTTGAAGACTACGACGCATGACAAGATTGTCGCGAGCATCTTGGATTTGATCATTGGTAGTCTACGCGCGCATATTAGAAAAGAGTAAGATGACCGTGATGAGTCTACCATAATCCATTGGAAGCCCTGTTTCCAGACTTCCCAGCATCGTTCAATGAGTCTAAGCTGGCGAAAAGCGTCTGCTTCCTGTTCGTCACGTAACATGTCTATTTTCCTCCATACGTCATCTTCTTTACTAGTGGCACTAGCCTTGACGGGTGGGAGGGTTGGTTTGCGGTACGGAACCGGCGTGGCGCATTGGGGTTTGGGCCTGTTTCGAGATAGCGGGCTCTGATGATGTTGCCGATGTATCAAGTGATCATTGCCAGTAGCGTTGTATGCAGGGGGGGTAATCAGGTTATCGCCGGCTATATCAGACTCCGACGATCCGAAGAGGCTGAGGAGACGCTGGCGGCGTTGGCGAGGTGGTGGCATTACGTGGGATGGTGGCGGAGAAGGAGATGGCGGTGTTCCAAAATCAAGACCGAGGGAGTTGGCAGTGATGTCGGATGGAGGTGGGGGCTGAGACTGCTGTCGTCGAGCACGAGCCCTAATCAGGACAGGGTGATGGTAAACGACATCTTTCGCGCTTTCTTCTGCTATTTCATCTTGTTCGGATTCATTACCGTGAGAATGTAGGGTAAAAGAGTCATCGTCGCGTGGAGGAGGCTTGGAACGGATGATAGCACGTTCTGGCAGAGGTCGCTGGCGGGTAGGTTGACTGCTGCCAGTGTGAGCAGCGATAGGCTTGCTTTTCTGAGCATAGCCTTGCTGATCCTTCACCGTTCCCCATTTGTCGGCCCAACTTCCCCCCTTAAGGGTACCCAGTTTTAAGAGCTTGCCATAGTAGACGACCTCGTGAGGATCTAGCCCCCGTTCCTGTAGGATATCACTATACGCCTTGAATACAGTGAGGAATGTCGTAGCAGATGCGCCTGCGCGGTCGATGATGGCGTCCAACAGATCAACATCCTCTTGAGATAGGCCTGTGAGCTCAGGTACTGGGGGAGCAGAACGCGACGAGAGAGATTCTGTGATAGACTGGGCGAGTTCAATAACCTTGGAAGGAGGAGAGGATCTCGAAGGTCGAAAGGCCGGCATGGCGGCGAGAAAAGGACATACGATAACAGGCGCCTTCGCTGGCACTAACGAGCGACAGCGAGGATGTAAAAAGTTTCCCTCGTTGTTTAGGGCAACGCGTGACACAAGCGTGACCGTTATCGCGCCGTCAACAGCTCCCCCGGCTATGCCCGGTCAAGATCCGCAAGTAAGCTCAGATTTCTCATTATTTTCTCCATTAAGTAACAGTGAGGGTCGGGTAAATACTACAGTGTCAATACATGATACATGATGCGAAAAGAATCAGAAGTGTACGGGCAGAGCCGCATTTGCTTGGGACTCTGTCGGGCAGTATGGACATTTCACTCGCCTGTACATTTAGCAAAAAATTTGAGAAGCGAAACCAAAAAATACAAAACCCACTCACCCTCCAGGTTTGCTCAGCTTGTGGAGGCTGTCTGTCGCTATAACATGGCCACATGCCATCATCATCGGCGGATTTGATTCAGTGGACTGTTCCTTGGAGACTGGGCATGTGAAGATTGAATGGTATCTGTTCTCTGACGGAACGGGTATCTCAATCTATTTGAAAGTCAAAAAAAAGCTGCGGTCAAATAAGATAAGATATACACATACCGGCAACTCATCCGTTTGGCTCCATTCACTCTTTCGCTCACGCATCACACGTTTTCCTTTTTCTATCTTCGCCAGGGCACCACCCCCACCAATTTCCGTTACCACTTTGAGGGGTACCTGTTTACTCATCCCTAAACTAGCGCAATATTCCTTAGCGAAGAGGGGCTCTAGGTCCCAGTGAAGTGATGGCGATGCCAAATCAGCATATGGAGAGGTCTTTAGACGGGACAACGGCAGGAATGCGAGGCAGGCCATCAGGCGCTTGAATTCATCTTCGTGTTGATCGTAAAACATTTGTATGGAAGATTTTGCGTATGCGAGCGCCGGAACTGGGTCTGGAGGATGTGAAGATAACAGCAGTCGAACATATTGAGACCGATGTAGATAGAACTCCAGAGGTGATGCCCGTGATTTCAGAAAATCCCGGTTTTCTCTCGCCCATCTTGAATACAATCAGCACATGGATTGATATGAGAAACAACTTGAAACCATACTGAAGTGCCGGACCCGTGTCCTGATCCTTCAGGGCTTGTAGAATCCTATGAAGGTCGATGAATTGCTCTCGTAAGGCACTCGGAATATCTGTGTCAGACTCCTATCGTTTACTTTCAGTACAATGAAGAACTTGCTATGCCCCACGAGTGTAGTTAGGTCTCGTGTATGGAACTCAAGCTCACCTCTAGAAGTGTCTGGGCCGTATCGAACTGGCCAGTGCGTAGGAAATGTAAGACAACAGTTCGCTCCAGTGCAGCCACAGACTGCTCAGATGTGAAGAGATTCGGATAAGACGGCAATGTACCAGTAAATTTCTTCGGAAATTTGAGCATTCTCCCGGCAAGTGAGACCGACCACGCGCACCTTTTCTAGAGCTTTCCCAAGGCGAGACATCGAGGAATAAATCTCCTTCTGTCGTTCATCGATGTCCTTTTTCCTTGCTTCCACAGTACGCGATAAATCGATGCAAGCATCCTGAGGTAAGACATCTTCTACGCAAAGTTGTCTGGCGGCGTGGAGAGAATCCAGCAATGAATCCAACGAATCGAAAATGGAAGCAGATTTCGCCTTGGCTGAAGAATCTCCAGTCAGCCTTTCCAGTTTGGTGAGTTCCTTTAAAGCGGCATCCATTGTCTCCACGAAGAATAGAACAGAATGTCGACGACACAGAACAAGAACCGTAGACGACCTAGTGCGAGCCAATCGGTATGCCGGCCCGATCACGTGTGCGCTTTCGATCAAATTTCTCATCTCTTCAAAAACCCTCTCGTCTAACTTTGAAAATGCCCCGCTTCATCGCTGGCGATTCCCTAGGGAACATCAAGTCATTGGCGTACTCTGCTTCTGGAAAAAATACAGAATTGACCGTCCTCTCAGAGGGCCGCAAAACATCTGAAGAAAAGCCAAATGCTATCCAAGCTTTGGCCGTCGACTACGAACCGGAATCAACTGTGGTACATATCTTGTTTACATTTGGAAAGTCTGCTAGGATCTCATCTCATTTGCTCAAGAAAAGGTGGCCGCTGCGTATGGAGATGGGTCTGCCTCTACATACTCCCTGGAGGAATATACTCTCACCCCCCTGCACCAATGGAAAGAGAACCGTCTGAAAGCGAATCAAAAATATGTCGGATTATCTATAGCATCCCGGTTCGTCCATTTCTTCTTCTTTCAGAACCCGATTTGACGCGTGACACAGAGGAATATTCACCTGCACATCAAACGGAGCGTTGAGAATGACGCCGAAATCTAGTACAGCAGCCGAAACGCGAACTGCACTTCTCCCTACTCGATTGAATTCATGGAAATTAGCAGCAGATCATGAAACCTTTGCATATGGCGGTGACGAAGTTGACCTATCGTTATGGAATACCGAACAAGCGTTCCAACAACCTGCGACGTCTTCCACCGCAGACGTTACATCTAAAAAAAGGAAGCGCAAAAACGATCTCTTTCCTGGCGAGATATGGCGAGCCAAAAATGTCAGTTGGGCTTACTCTCCCCATAATCTTAGTTTTAATGCTTCTCGTCTAGGTCTCCAACGATTCGCTTAGTCTACGGCAGCCTATACGAATCACCGCCCTCTCATATTTATCTACAGAATCTCCACATCATTTACTGACCGGAACTCAGCTTGGACATCTGAGACGGTACGACACACGAGCTGCCCGTCGGCCTGTAGCCGATTGGACAGGCATAGTTAAAGTCGGAGGTGTTCAAACTATAGAGAAAGGGTTTTCAGACAAGTTCGTGCTCGATCATCTTCTATCTTGCAGTCATCTTACTTTCACTACTAGCGAGGCTTTTGTTAGCGACAGTGAGAGCAGCATGTTTTCGGTTGATCTTCGCACAGGCCGCGTGCTTTACGGTTATCATGGTCAGTGCCGCGTTTTAGCCAAGACTGGATACTTATCACTATCACTTGTAACATAGGAATATCAGGTACAGTTACATCAATAGCGCCCTCACCCACGGTACTAGCGTCAGCATCCCTGGACCGTTATTTTCGCCTGCACGGCGCCGTCCCTCCACCATCTGAAATTGGTCGCAACTCAGAGGACAAGGGACAGGTTTTGGATAAGGTTTACTCGAAAAGTACACCGACTGTTATCGTTTGGGACGGTGATACGACTGCCGTATCAAAGGCTGACGCGTATGCTGGCAATGATGACGATGCTGTCTGGGATGCCATGGAAAACGTCGATGAACGTAACGATGACAGTGACAATGAACTCAACGATAAAAGGCGGCGGAAAGTATCGCGCAAATGACGTACACACTTGTTACGTAGATCGCCGATTTGAAGTACATCATTTAGCATGTTCCTTGAAAAATCTCTTACAGCTAAATACTAGCAGTCGGTCAGAGGTTGAACGCTCGAGCTGTGGGAACCGACATTTATTTGAAGAAAAAGCAAGCGGTTCCGACAGATTCGTTAGTAAATTAGTCGGGAAGAACAGCAGGACTACAATTATGCATCAGCTAAAGGTCCATCCCTTTCACCATCACAGATGCCCTCCAACATTCCTCGTAAATCTGCAGAGGAAATCAAGTTCCGCCTCAACGCGCCAGCATACATATTCCACGCGACATCCCTGAAGGAATCATATTCCTCTACAACCCGATCCTGCACAGGTCGAATCAAAACTTTGACAGTCCGGTCATCTTCCAGATAAAGCTTCAAACGGAAAACATTAACCCTCAAGTCCCGCTCGCATGCAGCTCGAAATTGGTCGTTTAGTTCCTCCGCGGCAGCCTGGGATGCCCATTCTTGTATAGTCAGGGGGGCACCAGCAGTATCCTTTGTCCTCCAAGCAGTGTTGAACTCATCGACACGGTCTACCCACTCATGAAGTGGGATGCATAATGAGTCGGCACATTCCGATATGGCCTCTTTGCATGCTCGTCGTAGTTCGTGATCGATTCCCTTCAAGTTCCATCAGAGAGAGGCTAGAACATGAGTGTGGCAGAGATGTTACATGTTTTGCACCTCTGATACTACCGTCACCCCGGGGCATACCCAGAGTGGAGAACAAAGCGTCTGGGAGAAGCGCCGTCGTTTTATTCAGCAAAGAAGATAACGTGTCTATAACGAAAAGAGTCAGACTTAGCGCAGCAACAATTCAACGGAACCTACCGGTTACGCCAGCAAAGTTGATGCTGGGATCATAGTCTCTTTGTACGAGGTCCAGATTATTTGTAATTTCCTTCATAATGAGAAGATGGCGGATAAGAAAAAGCTGACCATCGAGACGGCTGGTTGGAGGGTTCTTGAGTTTCAGGGCCTCAGAAGCTGAAACGAGGGACTGTCGACATAGACTGAGAGCCTCTTGTGCGATATCTTCGAAGATGGCCGGCTGCGTTAAGCTGTAAATTGGATGTGAAATAAAGTGTGAGGTACACGTACTTTGACAAAGTCATGGAGCTGCGACAAAACCCAAACAGTTTTCTGTAGTGTGGGGAACCAGGTGTCTTGTTTATCCAGCGATGGCGTCTTAAATATTTGACTGATGCTCTCCTTTTCTTTTATATCTGATATCGAGACCGGCTTTTTCGCATCTGTACATATTACAATCAGCCATCTGTTGACTACCATTGAGAGAGGCGTACCTAAGAGCTTCTCAGGATAATTCAGGTCCTCCGGTTTCAGCACATAGTATCTGATATCTGACTGAATCACAGATTGTGCTTTGAAGAATAGTCGAGTTTGAGCATCCTGAAGGACCATCTGCAGAAGCTGGCTGATATGCAGCCGGCTAAGACCATGTTTTTTTTTCGGTCTATCCAGGTCTAAATTGAGCACCTCATCTTCATCTTCCTCATCCTCCGATAGATCAGGAACGTCCAGGACCATGAGTGCCTGTAAGACTGTGCACACTTCGCATAGGGCCGTGAGCCTGGGCTCGTGCAAAATTCGAGGGCGAAGGTCATCGTAAAGATAGTCGCAGAGGTTCTCTAGATACTGGCTAGTGTCCTGTCAAGAGGAGTAAACAAGGAATAAGACGCATACTTACTACAGCTGGTCTTCTCCCGAATTGAAGAACTCCCGGAACAGATTGAATTCATCCAGACATAGTTGTTTCAGATAGCTGCATCCCGACCTAGTCTGAGGAGAGAATAAGCATGACGGTTATACGATATACGAATGACACTACTCGCCAATTCCACAAGCTCAGTACGAGTGGGATCTAGTCCTTTTATTTCTTCCATCAGGCGAGCTACCAAGAGTGATTTACGTGCACTGAAGTATGCGCTGTGACATTCTGAAAGCAAGGATGAAAGTTCCTCCTTGTGTGCGTATGCCCGACGTTCCAACTCTCCAAGGAGAGGAGCTAACTGGGGCGAAACACTTCGGAAACGCGTGTAAAGCAAATGCATCTGAGCCATCGAGGAAACGTCGTTCTCCGACAATCGCTTCGAAATGTCTGCTGACAATGCGCGTAAAGATCCTACGAAATACATCTTGATGAGCGTCATGGCGCGTGTCATGCATTGTTGAAAGCGAAGTAGATAGACTTCGGCCTCCCGAAAATGACGCTACAAAGGAGCCTAAGAACTCCGTGTGTGTACAAAGGCAAACAGAGACGTACGTGAGCCTTGAGATAATCGATACAGATGTCAACTCGTTCTACCATATACAAGAAGTCTGCCTGAAGCACAAGAGACTCTCCGGGATGATTGAGCATTCTAGTGGCGTGCTCGAGCTCCTGGAAATACTCCAGGCGCGCGCCAATATCGTCAGTCAACGCTAGAAGTCGATCCTGAGCAGACTGATCAGCATTCACACCAGAGTCAGGCGTTTGCACCGCTCACTCGTTCCTCCAGCAGCCGCTCGCATGCATCTTTCAGACTCTTGCCGCCTTCCTCGACACCACGCCAACCCTCCAGCATCCCATCCACTTCTTTGTCAATTTCGTCGACGTGTTCAATTAGTTTGTCACATGTATCCAGGTGCTCGGAGACGCTACCGACGTGTGCCCGAAAATGGGCCTCCTGGCTATGGGCAACGGAACGGTCAATAAGGGAAAACCAGTCATAGAACTGTTGCGGCGTCTGGACGGGCTGCTTAGGGTGTAAAGCATGGGTTGACGAGACTAATCGTGACGAATTGGGTGTACCAGGCCGGGAACTTGGAAGCAGTAATTTGTTCTTGGGTGTCGACGGTCGTGAAGGGGCCTTCTCTTCGCAGCTAAACTGAAGAAAAATGAGAAGTAAGGCCTTAAAATATCGGTTCTGTGACGTGCCTTGACAGGTAGAGGCGGTCGCTCACTCGCAGCCTTAATAATGCCAACACTTCTGATTTCGACATCGCTCAGGGGTGCTTTTGCCTCCCATTCCTCGACATTTATTGTTGGTCGAACCGGCGAAGGTGCATTCAATGGTAAAGGACCTCGGCGTGGTGCTGTTCTGTTGGCCATGACATCGTCTAATGAAAGGGAAAGGTGGCTGTGCCAAATTATTTCGTTCGCTTCGTCTACACTATAATAAAGTAGCTGTTTTTTTACACGTCAAGCTCCCCGGCCTATAATGCTACGCCAAGTGTGTGCTTTTTCGAACCCATTCCTTCCGGTTTGATCTGTACCAACGCAATAAGTGTACTGAGATGAAGAAACACTTGCACTGCTTACAATCAATAAGCGTCTTCTGTATCTCCTCTCGAGTGGTCATCACGAATGGTCCATACTGGAAAACGGTTTGATCCAAAGGCTCTCCCGCGACCTATTTGCCAATGCCGATAAGATTTCAGAGTCTTTGCCATCTAGAAGAAACATTGACCAGTATGAATTCCGTATTATCATCTCCAGCTTTTACTGAAACCCCAGTTGATTCCGGCTCACTCGACAGAGTGATTGTGTGGAATGCATCAGTAGCAATAGTGTCGCTTCCAACGATAACAGATCCTTTCCAAACTACGAGACTATGTCAGAGAATAGACATTTGTATGCCACTTCTTCACTCACTGTAGATAAACGCAGTCCAGCCAGAAGCTGAGAAATTCGACGTGAGTACAAGCAACGATACACAATCCCAGACGCCTACGAATGTTCTGGAATATCGCAGTATCCTTCTTATCAAAGATGACATGGAAATACCAGCAACCCCCAAGGGGCCTCACTGGTGATTCGACTCCATGACTCTTGCCGCTAATTATCTTGACTCTGACATTGCCATCTACGCCATCTGGATATGCAGTAGGAATCCTATTGAAAGAAATTTACAACTTGGTCAGAAATGTCGCAGACATGCACGTACTGTTCAGGTCCCAACTCTTGGTATGATGGATCCACCATTTTATGCTGGGATAATTGAATAATGGTTAGTACATTCAAGCTTGATCAGAAACCGGTGATAGTCACCTCTTTCGGAAGATCTATCCATAACTGTAGGCCCCGGGGGTCAGGAGCACCGTTGGCGTGAACGGGCATCTCAGCGTGTATGATACCCTTTCCTGCGCACATCCACTGAACCCCACCTTGTTCTGGGAAAGATATCAGCCCAAGTGACACGACCAGCTTCAGAATGACTTGCCGATAGTACCCTTGTGCCCTGCTGAGTCTTCATGACGGCTTGTCCTGTGTAGCCAAAGGTGAGACATAACATCGTTGAGAGAGCATTTGCACTTACCCCTCTAACATGTACGTGACTGTGGCCTGCCCACGATGTGGATGATCAGGGAAACCCTATCATGATCCCTTAGCCCCAGGAGAGGCACTAAAAATCGTGTAATACTCACAGCTCCTTGCGATACATGGAAATGGTCAAGCATCAGGAAGGGCGTCAAATTCCTGAGTGTCATAGAACCGATACTTCGCCGGACAAGAGCTCCAGCCCCCTAGAAGAAACAGATGAGAACTTGTACATGGTATGTACCAGCTGTGGCACACCTCAGGCGTTTCCACGGCCAAAACTTTCTTTGCTACACTTCGAGATATTGAAGCCAAAGCCATTGTGTCTGATGTACTGAGAGTATGTGGGGAAAATAGAAAGGATAGGAGAGTGATGATCGCCACCGAAAGAACCGGAATTTTATACATGCAGCATAGCCAGCCACAGTGCACTTAAATATGAAAGCATTGATCAGCAACGTCAGAGCAAGAGAAAAACATCCCTAATAAGGCTCGATGACGATCACATTACACGAATCTGCTGACAGCGAAACTCAAATATTATTCAGCAGTAATACGCCAACAATCGCAGCTCTTAAGTAAACTGGAAATTTGTACTTTGCGTTATACAAAAATTGGTCATTACGTTGCCCACATCTTACATTCCACACAACGATGACGTATATAACGGAATCCTTTAAATTTTTACCGTTGATCACTTGCGTGAATTCTGTCTTGCTTCCCTAATTTCTTGGGCTAGCAGCGCATCGGGATCCCGACCACGAACCTCAGGGAGCAGAAGAGTAAAGACTAAGAATGACGTAAGTCGCAGTCATGGTTAACGCGCGGCCGACGTACCAGCACCGGCAACACAACATCCAACGAAGACTGAAACCGCCGTCAGGGATGTATTATCTTAAAGGTATGGGTCGACTTACTCCAGAGAACAGCGGGAGTCCCAATATCTTTGCTTAGAGTATTGAATGCAAGGGCAGAAATAATAGCGCCGGCCTTGCCGCAAGCAGCACTAATGCCGTGAGCGAAAGCACGGAAGCGCGTCGGGAAAACCTCAGCAGGATAACACTGATCATTGCGCGATCAGCGTAGCACCTAAAAGTTAATTTCAAGACTCACGTAGGTTGTCCTATAAATAAATTTGGATATCTAAGTTCAAGTGGTCGAACTTCGTAAAATGCAACAACGTACGTGTTTGCCCCAAAGTTGAAGAAGAACTAGGCAACGAGTCAGGCGAAGCAGAACAGGCAGGGGGCACAAAACCTACTTGTAAAAATGCGAAGCAAACGATGAAGCCGGCACTGCTTAGTGAATTGAACTTTCCAGCTAGGATTCCCACTTAGAGAATGCGGTAGAATCAGGCAAAGGTAACGCAGAACAGAAAATCACTCACAAAACAAGGCGGCCATCAAGAAACCCTGGATCTGGATCCATTTTCGCCCAAGCTTTTCAATGGTAAGGACAGATACATAGTAGCCTTTTGAGTTAAGTAATAAATCAATAGAGGACCTTAAGATAAAAAGAACATCTACTAACCGGGAACGAAACCGAGAGCGGTAATGATGATCCCGCCAGTAGAAACCTTGAAGAGTTTTTCCCAGGGTGTCCCACTGCTGCCGTCAAACCCGATCTGCTGGAGGACGACGTTTTGGTTCAGGTTTATACCGTAAAATCTAAAAAAGTATCAGACCTAGATAAGTATAACGAACGAAGATGACGCGTACGCTATATCAAGCAAGAACCAGCAGACACATGTCCCAACAAGATGTTTAGCATGTCGCCATTCCGAGAAATAGTGGAGGAATTCTTTGAAGTGAGCCTTCTTAGTCGCGACGATGTCAGGATCTTCCACAGAGCTTTCTGTTGAACTATCTTTCTCCTTAGTATCACCGGCGGCCTCAGCTTCTTGTTGAGCCTTCTTGATCTGCTCGATATCGTCGTTTTCGGGCTGCTTCTGGGACTCGATGAACCGCGTCGATTCCGGAAGTGTTAGACGCTGGTAGAGGGTCCCGAAGGCAGGGACAAGCGAAATGCCAACAATAATGCGCCATACTACAAAGAGGATGAGATGCTGGTGTGCATACTGGGCGACTGAATGGAACATGCCTCCATCCACTTTACTAGTTTCTCCCTTCGTATTCATGACGGGCTTATACGCGGCGAGGACAATTATAGTTATCAAACTGCCTGCGAGGGAACCCCATCCCTGGTTTGCGAAAATGTATGCCAGAAGTGTACCTCTCTTGCGGAGGTTAGCACGGTCAGAGGTGATTGACGCGGACATGGGATAATCCCCTCCAACGCCGACGCCCAACAAGATACGGAATGCGCCTAGATAAATGAGGCAGTTGTCCGGAGATAGGGATCCTGAATAACGTGAGCTTTCAGCAAGATAGGCGATGTACTGAAAACGCGTACCAGTAGGTGTAGTCAAGCATAGTATAGTAGCGAGGATGATGAGCATGAGCTCCTTGCCATCTGTAGCCAATGAACCAACCGGCGCTCCGCATTCAGCGACATGTACGTACATATTGCTTTTCTTCCTAAAGCGTCCGCAAGATACCCTTTATGCCAAGAACTATGAACAATTTGGAGGGTGAAAGTGGGATAGATATCCTCACCAAATGCAAATTGCCCAATGACACTTCCGATGTTTGCACCTGCTTTCATAAAACCTTCTAGGTTGGCGGGGAGGGAATTCCCGCCATAAAGACGGTATTTAAGCATTGTGGCCACAGGCTAGAGATATGAGAGCGACAACGTCCTGGTATGGATGAGATACGTACATTGATGATGAAAAGATCATAAGCTTGGAAGACAATATGTCAGCTGGCGTATATACGTGCACGTCAACCATACGCACCATCTAAGAAGAATCCAACCTGGCGAAAGCGTCGTCAAATACACTCCAAGCTCTAATATTCCAACGATACTCACCCCAGCAATCCCCAGAAGCTTCACCTCGGTATAGGTAAGGATAAACGGCGGCCTTCCGTCTCGTTCGTACTCTTCCAAAGCAGACCTGTTGGGAACACGAACGGGCTCCGCGTCCGTCGTACGAGCATCAGTACTAGAAGCGCCAGGCATGATAGTCAGCTATGAGATCTGTTTCCGGTGGTCAGGACGTTGGAATACTTATAGTGGTGGCGAAGACGCACGTTCTCTAAGCTGATACCCAACCTTGTGATGGTGGAGGGTGGAGCGACGGTTTCGCATTATTGGTCGTGTGCCGGTAAAATACTTGCGTGAAAAATGACATCGGCAAGATCGGCAGTTGATGGGATCGGAACCGATCCGGCTTCCGCACCACCGAGTTCTGTATGGACCAGGACTACTTCCGTCTCTATTTTTGGTAGAGAACCCGTGCCGCAGCCATGCTGGTCAACGCACATGGGTCACTCTGGTTCTCGCCTGACGTTCCGCAATCGATGCCCCAAGGACCATACGGCTGGTCAGCTAGTAGACTCTTCTCTGCCTGCCCCGTCCGGTCGCTCTTTGCAATCAGAATATCAATCATAATTAGTATACATGAACAAACTACAGTGAATCCCAAATTCTCTGCAGCCGAGTCCGAGGACCTAGTGCAGCTTGCGCGGCTACAAATAGTTTCTCCTCTTCGTCTATGGACTCCAGTCCCGTTACCAGATCTACATGTTCAGGCGGAATTTGCTTGGTCCGGTAGTAGAGCTTGTACCCCACGTAGCAGACAATAAACACCGGTATGCCGATATAGGAGGTAATAAAAGTATCTGTCTTGAAAGGCATGAACGTATCATATCCCTTGAAAATGGTTATGATACATGTTGCAACGAGTGCAAACCAACTCCCAAAGGGCTGGAAAGGCGCTTTGTATGGCAATTTGTCGCGGGACATGCCTTGTGCTTTGAGAGCTTTCATGAATGCCCTGAAAAGGCTTAAGGTCATCCGAAATATGAAATCGCCACAATAATCTTACAGGTGAGCGATACAAATGCATATCCATGTTATTGCGCCGAATGTAGAAACAAGGTTGACGAACCAGGTGAAAACTAAAAAGAATAATAAGCACTTGGACAGGCCGTCAGTAAGTCCAATCTCACCTTTGGCACTTGATGAGCTAACATTGAGATATACCAAACCACAAAACATAGTGCAAAACACCGATGCAACATACGGAACACCCAGGCGATTCACGCGAGTGAAAATTTTGGGGGCCTTCCCCTCCGCAGCAAGAGCATAAAGCGTACGCGAACCGATATACAGGTCGGAATTGGCCGCGCTCATGACGAAGATTAGAATGGCAGCATTGATGACGTGGTTTAGAACTCGAATGCCAACCAAAGTAGTCGCTGTGCCAAACATGAGCATTTTTCTCAAAATTATTACGAGAATAGACTCACCGACTACAAAAGGTGAAGCAGCGGCTAGTGGGGGAGATCTCGGTGAGACTCCGGCAATACACAAAGAATAAACTACGAACCTCCAGTTTTGGCGCTGGTAGCGACGAACAGATCGCTTGCCGTACTGGGAACGATGAGACCAATAACGAAGACCCCTCCAACATAGAATACAAGGATACGCCAGAACGTGCGTCTGATAGCAATAGGAATATTGCGACGAGGATTTTCGGCCTGATCATATTTCTCTAAGTAATGAAGGGAAAATAATCAAAGTACAGTCACAGACCTCTCCGACTGTAACCTAAAATGCAACTGTTAGTAAGATACAGGATCAATAAGATGAAAAGCATACACCAATAAGTTCTGTGCCTATGAAGGCAAACAAGGCATTGGTCAAAGTGGCCCAAAATCCCAGGAAAATTGACAAGTGCTCGTTATGAACTTGGGACAAAAGGTAGTGTCCCATAGGCCCGTCTGGATGTTGCCAGTAACGGAAGCCAATACGGTCATGTTGCGGATTTCCGCCTAGCTCAGGTATATCAAGTCATGAGGACGGAATGATATGAACCGAAGCATACCCAAGTCAATGATAATGCCCATCAACAACAACCCAATCAAAGCTATCACTTTACGCCACTGTCAGATGAAGAGTAGGATAACACCGCAGAAGCATCCACCTTTGATACTTGAGAACCAAAATTCAAGCTCTCCAAATACACGAACTCCTAGCATATTCACGACAAAAACTAGATTTGAAGGTTATTTCTGCTATATCGTATAAAGCGGACCTTTGCTCACTGAAGACGATAAAAATGCCTACGCTAATTTAGTAAAGTTTAATCTTCAATATGTCCAGACTTACTCATCCATATGGCCGTGTGAACCGCTCTAGTCCAATATTGTACGACCACTCCGGCGGCGTTAATATTGTTTGGCGTTACTATAAGCTAAAGGCGCCTTGAGTCCGCGAATAGGCCGAGAAAACCCAGTACCCACATATTTCATAAGATAATTATAACCCAAAGCAAACCCCAGTGCAGGGTCAACAAATCGAGTTGCATAGCCAGAAAACCCTTTTTTGTGAGGTAGATACGCAGCCATCTCTCCGAGGGCGATCATGACCATGTAGCAGACAATTCCGACAAACGAATACCCCAGTAGAAGACCTAGAGGCCCTCCCCTTCGAAGCGCCGTACCCGACCCACTGCAGAAACATCAGCTCAACTGCCTAGAAAGTAAAAAAAGACGCAAACATAATCAGCCCTGTTCCAACGGCGCCGCCGAGCTAAGAAACGATTTTAGTTACAATCAAGTCCGAATACGTGCTGAAAGAATGCCAGCGTACAGCAATCATGGATATCTGCCGGGCCTTGAGACCACGATGCAGAGTGCTCTCGGGGGGCGGTTCGTGGAAATCCTCCTCATAGTAGCCGTTGTTATGGTCACTAGTAATAGAGCTGGCAGATGTGTTGCGAATGTCCTTCTCGACTTTTTCGACGTCAACCATGGCTGGAGAGAAGAAGATGGCCGGAGGAAGTAAAGCAGGGCAGCCGACGCTTTATGTAAGGAACAAGAAGCATAGCGTTTGAGCAAATTGAAAACACCATCATCAGGTCAAAAGGAACTCGAACTTGTCGCCGACCAGTGCCAAGAGCTGATCGATCACAAGATCAGTACAGCCGCCGTGGCCAAATGCTCGCCTTGCTCGTTGAATGCATTGATTTCACCGCCAAGCCACTGGCTGTACAAGCTACCCACATGGATGCTGGCATTTGACTACAACTGTTATCAACGTCGAGGAACAGCACCGATAAGTACTCTTCAGCGGCAAATTTCTACTATACCATTTCCTCAATCACACATGACACGAATAGACGCCATTATTCCAAACGCTCACGAACATCCGAGTCATTGTCATCTCATTGCAGCTGCCGATACGTCAATTTGCCTCACATCGCGTTACAATTTGTGTCTGATTTCACGCCTAGCAATTTGTCCAAACCATCCTGCGGTATCCCACTTGCAAATCTTTCAGATTGCGCTTTAAGGGGAAGGATAAGCACAAGGCCCTCGACGTGGTAACAATCAGGACGGACCATAACTTTCTCGTAAATTGACAGCGTCTGGATTGTTCTTCTCGTCCAAGCCTGCACGCAGTAATTTCTTGACGCTCAGTGGGGCGGTGAGATCAAGCCCCTCAAGCTCGCTTTGCAAATGTCGCCGGACTGCAGCATGGAACCCATCAGCGCTTGATGACGGAAATATTTTGCTTCGGTGATGATGGAGCTGTAATCAGGGTCCGGATACACAACGTTAGTATTGAAAGTTACGTATTTAATGAAACCACATCGTACAGGCTCCTCCGCAGTCTGCTTTTTACCCCAGAGAAGCGTCTCGTTAGCCTTCGCCACCCCCACTGTGGATGGAATTTCAACATCAAAGTAGGAAAGTATGCGCGGAGTCGGCCACCAACTTAACTCACTCCGATTTGCGAAGGTAACGCTGGCACCTCCTTCCGCAACAATTCCTTTGCACATCATCATTGGCAGATAAACCGTTACGATGAGCCCTTCAGTTGACTGACCTAAGAATGTGAATGGTACAGAGAGCCATGCTTCCGGAACACTATAAATAAAATCGAAATGCCCAAGTAAGGGTTGTAAGGCTAGCGCAGCATGGGATTTGTTGAGATAAACTCGCCCGCCGAGATGCCTGCAGCAATATATATTCGTCAGCATGATGTCTTAAGGCGTGTTAGTTTAGAACATAACACTCACCATCACCGGGCCATTCAAAGCAGCGACCAAGATCTTCGAATGAGAATACAGCTGGTTGCTAGACATTTAGAAATAGATGGATCAGTATTCTTCCTTTAGAACTCACAGCTTGTCCGCAATCAGTTGTAGTGTGCGCCACATTATTTAAAAACGAGTTCCGTAGGGAACCGGATACAAAAGGGCGAGCGCCCTTGACATTAGTACCGCTAGTACGGCCTTCATTAACATCTCACGTAGCACAAGAGGTGATCCATACGCGCAAAACCACTTCCCGGTAGCTAGGGACTCCCGCTCAGCACGCAACGACCATTCTACTGATACAGGCGCTCACCTTGCCATACCGTTATAAGCACATCGTCTCGGCGATCAATATCCCTGAGAACATTCGCAAAAGCATCATAATCTGATTGAGGGCAATATGAATGACTGACATATGTTGACACAGGCGCCTACCTTCAACTGTGATGGCATTCAGACTTTTCGGGCGGTTCATACTTCAACAGTAACTTCACTCATTTCGATGAGGAATGGGATCGAGGGACTGAGTTCATCGAATTATTGCGGGAGGACAAGAATAAGTTGCGGGCAAAAGGTTGCCGAGTACCCGATCAATCTGCGAACTTAAGTGGGTCCTCAGCAAGAAGAAATAAGCCTGCATATATTCATTAATAGTACAACCCAGAAGATAATCAGTACAAAAATAAATTTTCTTCATTATGAATCACGCCCAATTCTCCAAAACCTTCTTTGCTACATCGACGAGTGTTTCCTCTTTACCCTGAGGAGTCGGTGAATCCTCGACGAGCTGCTCCAATACAGGTTTAGTGACTGCCCGGAGCTTCGAGATATCCTCTCCTCCTTTGTACCTTCCTACTTGCCAGAGCAAAGAACAAACGTTGATGCGAACCTCTACTGGAAAGTTGACGGGGTTATCAAAGTTTCTCAGAACGGCAACGAGCATCTCTGCCGCACTTCGAGGGGTGGGAAGTTGACCACGAGTAGAAGGTGTAGTGAGCGTAGGGGAACTGACATCACTATTCGAAGAAGTGGATGCAGACGGAGGCTCTGTAGGGGGAGGCGAAGGCAAGTCGAAGGGCGCTAGAAGCGCTGCCAAGATAAGAGGTCCTGATTTACCGGTGAGTGCAAAACATACACAAGGAAAGAACTAAACTACGCACTTCCAGTTTTCTGTGTGCTAAGTAAACTAAGGGCAACGACACCTTCATTGACAAGGAGTGGGTATTTGGCGCTGTGCGCGACAAGACTAGCAAGAGCCGAAGTGCATTCTTGCGTAAGGACACTTTGGATAGCCGCTTGCCGCTTTCGCTGCTTTAATTGCGCAGTATCGTTTTCAATTGGGCTGTGAGGTCCCGGCGCATCAACGGCCCATAAAGACTTAATGACGTTTACCAAAACTCTTGTTCCCTCGCTCTTGACAGCCACAGTATCTGAGCGCTTGAGAAGAGATACAATTTGCGACAGTCCAGTAGGCGTTCCGGCAGGGCCAGGGCTTGGGAGCGCCAGAGCAAAGGTGCTTTCCACTACAAGACGACTATTTGAGTGAAGGTCTGAGACAGTATAAATCACCCACCATTAGCACCACACATATGCTTGACCACGCCAATTGCACTGAGTTGTACAACTTCTCCCATCTTGTCGGTCTTCTCATCCCATACCCCGCTCCGTGAAACACTCTGTACAATGCCAGCTGCACACAGTGGTATATGAATATCAGGAGACAATGATGCTTGCGCCATATGCTTGAGAAGCCCGATAATGCCATGTTTCAACTTGATGTCAATTGCGGGGGAAAGAAGATAGGAGGAAGCTAGCACGGGCGCCAACGAGTACGGCGGCGATAACAGCACTTTAGCGTGTTTTTCTAAGTTCGGGCATCAGCTATCACTGTTTTGAAAAGGGGATTAGAAATTACCTCGGCGCGCTAGGTTGCCTAAGGAAAGGCTGGCGCAAATAACGAGATCATCTCTATGAAGTGCCGAAGCATCCGAAGCATCCTTTCCAGCCGAGCTCATGAATGAAACATACTGCTTGATCCAGCCCACCATCCTGGAGACAAATTGGCCTCCAGGTTGGGCGGGATCAGATTCAGTCCACAGCAACTCGTCTTTGCTATCCTCCCCTGCGACTTCTACTACGGCTTTGACAAGTGCAGCCTTGCAAATATCAAAGGCCTTTTCCATGCGGTTTCTTTCACCATCTGTTATAATGTCTGAAGTTGCCCATGAAGCAGGATATCCGCCATATTCAATGAAGTCCAATATCGTCCGGAAACAAGGAACGCCACTGTGCTCGGAAGGTACATAGAACCCGCGAGCTAGTGAGAGGCGAACATCTTCGGCGTCGAGTGACAAGGATTCTATTAGGGAGCATGATTCCTCGAGTACATCGAAGTCGCTGTGTATAAGCGTATTGTATATCTGGGAAGCTGGTGAAAAAGGTGTCTGTGGCGGGGATGTAGAGGGATGCCTAAACGCCATAAGAGGAGGCGTCAAAAAGGGTAGAATATCGGGAGAGAAAACTTGGCGGAATTCTATATGCAGAAGAAAATACGGTAAATGCGAAAGTGGATATGGCAATCAAGACTTACGTTCTTCCTTGCCGTATTGTAACTCTGTTACAGTTCTCCAAGCCCAGTTTGAGAGACCGCTGCGTATAGTCCATGATTCCTGTGCACTTTCCACTGTTTGTTCCGCCAAGGATATCCTTTGCCAGGACCCAAGGGGGTAAACGGACGCCGACAGCTTTAGCACAGTGCCTGCGACTTGCATGGATACCAGTTTATCTTTGACGGCATCTTGACTGCTGTTTATTTCAACACATCTTTCACAGCAGATGAGATTGCGCACCAAAACCAAGGCTAGCATTGAGAAGCACCCCAATCGCAGTTCTGGCAACTTTCAGATGATCAATAGAGAGAGGTAATGGTTCGGTTTGTGGAGGGGGAGGTATCAGTTTCGCGTAACCCTCCAACAGGGATATGACGGCCTGAAGAAAGCCGGCGCCTAACAGAGCGCCACGGTTATCATCTAAACAGACGCGTCAAAAATATGTCAGAAGGCCGCAAGAATGGCCAAGCACCATGATCCCTGCATAAATTCGCCCCAACACGGAGGATCTCAAGGACAGGTCGGGTGTATAAATCATTCGGGATGGAAGAATGGACATCATGCAGCTCAAGCCCCAGAAGGTCCGTGAGAGTTTGGCAGAGGGAAGTTCTGCCTAATGCTGTATGTATATCATCTTTTGACAGAAGTCAAACGGTTGCGACTCCTAGGATGCAAATGAAACACACGATGTTCGTCTTTGGTCCGTAACGCGTTGGCGAGATCCTGGGAAACGATAGCAATTCGTTCCCAAGACGTCGTCGAGTTTGATCCACGGACGTCTGAGAGAAGATGAGACAATTCGACCTCCAGGTCTGCTGAAGATGGGGAAGGCATGAGGGAAGTGGTGGTGGTATGAAGCTGAGTTGTGCAACACCTAACAGCCGAAAGATCGATCATGGTGGCTGTGCAGACGGACCGAATTTGATTGCCTGTATAGTACACAACTTATTGGTACAAGTTATACGAGTCTTTACTTCTTTTCATCCAATTCAACGCCAATAAGAAGGGGCACTGCCATGAGACAACACTATACGACGTGCCTCATCCAACGCATGTACAACGGCGTCTGGAAGCGGTCCCTTGAGACTGTCCTCGCAGTTCTGTCTCAGCTGGCTAGCAGTGCTCGCCCCCAAAATGACGCCGTCTTCCGGCGTCAATTTAGAGTGGTGTTGACACCAGCGAAGGGCGATCTCCGTTAATCGAAGGTGATGTTCAGCCTATCAAAGATTGACAAATGAAAAATGCAAGTCTGAGTAGCACCTACCGCAACACCTTTCAGGTACTTCAGAGCTTCAAATTGACCTTGTTGAAGATATCGAGCTCGGTATTGATCACCCTGTCGGCCTGGCCCGAAACGACCCTCTGTTACGGGAGTATCAGGTGATTCAATCTTTCCAGCAAAAAGTCCTCCCCTGGAAGCACGAGACCATGTCAAAAGACTTCTCAATGTCATTGTTCTGATGAACTCACGCAAGTGGATTGTAGATGACTAGACGAAGTCCAAATTTTCGCGCACAAGGGAGAAGTTCGGCCTCCATCTCTCGCGTAATAGCATTATACATCCTGTGCATTCAAGGTTTCGTTTCAAGAGATATATAGGCCACATATCTCACTCACACTTGATAAATCTTAGGAGTAACATATCCTTTGGCCCTGCAAATTCCAACTACTTCGGCAACCTATGAGTTTAATGAGCTCATTGCCATGATTAGATCGCATGAAACTGACCTCCCAGGCCGCGTAGTTACTAAGACCAAGCATTTCACTGACAGGAAGATCAGCACATCTTCCAATAATTCTGGGACCGAACGCACAAAAGCCCTTCGCGATACAGCTCGTTTATTGCCTTCAAAGTGTCCTCGAAGGGTACACTTCGATCTGGAGCGTGGAGGTAGAGGACTCGAACTTTTTGACGATTTAGTGCCTTCAATGAAGTCTGGAAAGTTTCCCGTAGTACATGAGGAGTATGGTCGCCGGGCTTCACAGGATACACCCTACATAGAAGAGTCAGTGGGAGCGGCAACCGGATAACGACATTATAACTTGGTATCGATGGTAGCCTCTTGGAGATCCAGCTGGGACAGCAACTATACAATGATTTAACACGAGGTCGCGTAACAGTTTCGGAGGCGGCGCTCAACTTGTTCAGTAGTTCCACCGCAGTAGATCCTTGCAGTGTCTAGTTCCTTGTGCCCGAATCCGAAAAAAGTATCTAGAATGTCTTGAGCTTCCTTCTTGTCAGTGACACGAACGGCAGACGATCCTGGAAGCCCCAGAGTCATAGTTCCCTAGTGGATAAGTCAGGAGCACGCAGCCAGTCAGATGCGATAATTCTGTACAAAAATGAGTGGGACACGGGTTTGTGCTATCATGCTGAGCGAATATCGAAAGTACAGCGATGGGAGTTTGGAAGATAAGATCAAGAGTCACGATCAAAAATAGATACGATCACGTACTCGGCAGGCCTTCAGTTTGAGTCAACCTGTCTCTTGCAATCATTCACTCGTCGCTCGCTCCCTCAACTAATTCACATTTTACCGTTAAATAATGGCTGGGCCCAAGAAATCCAAGCTCAGGAAAGCGAGGAATGGTCTTCCGCCGCCGCCACCACCGCCTGAAGTAGACGATGACGATCTTATGAACGACCTCATGGCTCAGCTTGATTCTCGAGACGGAACTGTCCGCGCTGAATCCGCTGCTGTGCTGCAAGATATGACGTTGGAGAAGGATATTGTAAAAGAAGAGAAGTCTCAAGGGAAACGCTCCAAGGACCGATTCAAAGAGCGACAGGTTGGTCGTTTCTTCTCGCCTACCCCACCAGCTCACCAGCTCACAATGCACGGAAGGCAAGGAAGGCGGCTACCTTGGCGAATGCTTTCTCACCGGATGATCCAGAGGCGTCTCGAAAATTAGAATTGGAGGCGAAACAGGAAGAGGAATCCATCAAACGAGTATGCACAGATTTGAAAGTTCAGATACACGAGGCAAGTGTTACACTACTTCATGATGCCATTGGACTGAATATCCTCCAGATCAACCCAGACGGCCACTGCCTTTTCTCCGCCGTTGCAGACCAGCTCAGTTTGCTCGGAATTATCTCGCCTGTTCAAGCAAACTATGTTACTGTCCGTCTAGCAGCATCCAACTATATGCTATCTCATCCCGACGATTTTCTTCCCTTTCTGCCCTCAACCAGCGGCGAAGATGCAGCAGGTTCCTACGACGAGGGTCTGATAAGTCTCCGTGAGTTCGAACAGTATTGTACAACAATTCGCGATACCGGCGCTTGGGGTGGCGAACCTGAAATTCTCGCACTGAGTCGCGCCTTCAACGTCCCCATACATGTCGTGCAAGGAGGTACACCGTCGATTGTAGTTCATAATCCAAATGGCGGACCTGGAGAAGATGACCTAAACGTCAAACATGCCGTTCGTATCAGTTATCACCGGCGGATGTATGGGCTAGGAGAGGTATTAATGTTATCACCTTATCACGCATATATTGATCCTATCGCAGCATTACAACTCTCTCCGTCCGTCAACCGGTCTAACAAAGATGACTCGAGTCATCGAAAACATTCTGTCATGATGTTCATAATACTGGGTATGGTGTGGAATTACAAAATAATCAAAACAATAAGTCATCCTCCTCGCCGTGTCTTCCTCTGTGATCGGCAGCAGTCATGGGCTTGGGCTCATCCGCCAAATAGCTGCCAAAGGCACCGCCAAGATTAGAATATGGGTCGTCGTTCGCCGCGCCCCTTGGTTCTTCATCATCGTCATCGGGCACTATCCCTACCTCACTCCCATCATCGGCTGGGTGGCTCCCACCTGCGTCATCATCCCCATGTCCAGACTTGCTGGGAGGGGCCGGTGGTTGCGCAACAATAGCGATTTCAGGGTTTTCCACGCCTTGAGAATCACCTTGAGAATGTGATTCAACAGGTCCAGGCCCCGGTACGGTGACGAGAGAGGGTGGAAGTTGGCTACGAGCCAAAGGAACAAGAACTGCTCGTGAATGCGCGTTCAGCGCCGGACTGTCTTTCAGAGCTTTACCGGCAGCATTTCTGATGAAAGTCTGGGATTATACGTTACTCACAGTCAAGTCCACTATCAAATGAACGTACCTCTGGATTCTTGTGATAAATGCTACCCAAAGTGCCCGTGTGTAAAAGCAACTGGTCAAGGGCTCCCCTGTCCATTCTATCGGAATCGGTTGTTATTGCAGGTTTCTCTGCCAGAACGATTTCTCCCGCAGCAGAAGGATTAAGAGCAAGCATCCGCCAATACATGAATCCCCGATCCCGAAGATCAGGATTATCGATGTCCTCTGTGACCCATTTGAGCACTTTGTGAACCAGTTCCTTGACCTTATCCATGTGGCTTTTATATGCAAACAGCTTGACAACTGCAGTTAAAAGCGCGAGCTGGACCTACAAGGAAGACATCGTTAACCTACTGGTGGTTAAACAAGAAAAAACAAACACACCTCGACGCTTTCGTCAGTGTAAGTATAACACAGATCATCTAGCAGCTCATCTGCGTTGTCTATAATGTTGGCAAACTGGCCAATAATCCATACCATTGCAGCTTTAGCCTCAGGCTCGTCTAGTACATCGAGGTTTTCGCACAGAGTAGGTATGATACCCTCGTACTTCCCAGGGTACCGTCTGAAGATGTCCTTGATGACGATCGTAGCTTCTTGCACGACGTATGTCACTTTAGTCTCGATGAGACCTAGCAAGGTCTGTATGCAGTTGTCTGAGGCGGCCTCGACTTTGATTGCTAATCGGCCAATGGATCGTACAGCCTTCCGCACGAAGTCAATGTCAACTTCAGAAGCGTATCTAGACCTATATTGAGCCTGACGTGCATGATTGTGTCAAAGGTACTGACTCTTGCAGTTCATTAAGGACTTCATTGGCATTTTCAGCCCGAGCTAACCGATACATGATTTCAAGCTTGGCGAGCTTGACATATATGGGATCGTTGTACTTGCAAAAGAACACCCGGACGTCGTTCTTCAGAACAGCTGGTCGTCGTTGGATGATGAGCAATATGTTACGCAGAGCAACGTACTGCACTTCTGGCCCAGAAGACAAAAGGGTGACTAGATAAATAAGGTATATAAGAAGCGGTTTCAAACACTGCGACTTTCATACCTAGAGGGGGCCCCATTTTCTTACATATATGATCTATAAGCTGTCGGTTTTCCATATAGTTCATGAGGTACAACAAGGCTTTGATAGTTGTGAGTACAACAGCGGAATTGCCATGTTGCAGCTGTACGATGATGCGCTCGCCCAGCATCTCGGCGTCCGCACACCGTTCTGGGACGTATCGTAGAAGAGAATCAAGTATGTAAATTTGACCCCACCTGTTAAGATCTCAGAGAGTGAAAACAATTTGGGGAATACATGACATACTCTGAGCTTTCCCCTAGAGCTGCTAGAAGTTTGTTCGTAGTGGCCAGGTTCAGCTTGAAGATGACACCATCCTGGCGATCACCTATTTCTGACAGTGCGGCAACCGCGTTAGCTACGACAGTAGCATTGCTGTCCAACATCAAGTCTCTCAATAGCTCAACAAAGCCTCCTTTCTCAGCCTTACGAGGATCTGCTGCGTAAAGCTTTGCCACGCATATGGCTGCAGTTTTCCGTACATAGGCATCGCGGTCTTTTAGGGCGTGCCGTAAATTGTCGGATAGTGCATCCGTCACGACTGGTATAGGAATATAGGACATGGTTCTGATAGCGAGAGCACGGATGAGGGGATTGCGATCATTGCAGTCCTAAAATATTCTAAATTTAAGTCCTCTAAGAAAGTAGATACCTACCTGAAGGAAGTTGGGAATAACTAGGTGTATTTGATCAGGTTTCGACCGACCATAGCTCACGAGGAAGAGATACACCACTGAGACGATTAGAGCGTGCAAGGACCGGGATCACAATATAGCTCACTTTTCTTGATCTCAAGTAAAGGAGTCCCAAGACATTGGACGACATCCGTGAACAAAGCTGACACTGCAGAAGGAAACGATCCATTTCAAGTTGGCCAGACGACGGAAGCAAGTGCACCAACTATCATTGCCCATGGTGATATTTGCCACAATCTTCTTCAGTACAGTTCTTCTCTTCTGGAACTTCTTGTCCTTTGCCTCTGCCGCGTGTAATTCGGCTCGAAATTCCTGGAAAATGCTACTCAATGGCGAGTTACTGGCGAGGTGAGGCGTCACACACTTCTATCTTTCCTCGCTGGAAGAACTTGGCATCCTGGCCAGGCTGTGTCATGTCTGTTTCCTATGACTGAGCTTGTCGAGCTGAGAGATACCGATGTTTGATGTAACAGTCCAAGCGCGGTGCGTGACGAATCGTGACATGTCTCGTCTGTACCGACCGCCTCCCACCAATCAACGCCCCCGAGACACGCTCGACCAAGCGTTGCATTCTTCGGTCGACTCTGCTCTCAAGAATCTCAAGAAATGCAGGAATCAATATAAGACGATTCTTGCTACGTTTCAAGATGAACTTGATATTCTAGAGCGCCTGTACTACAAGGGAAAGAACCAGCACCGCTCAGCTTTATTCTGGAAGCGTGTGGCAGAGACCCGCCGATACGGCAGTCGCCTCACTGAAATAAACCTTGTTCAGCTAATAGATGACATGCAACATTCATTCTTTGATACGAACACGGATAATGTGTGAGCTCAATTGGACTGGTGGTGATACATATTTTTTTTGACGCGACGTTCAAGGAAAAAAGCGCTTAAAGGCGCATGGGCGTACTATCCGGACGCCAAATTCGTTTCATACATGCGAAACCGATTAGAATTGATATCCAATCTTGCTTCAAAGGTCGTTCTATTTACTGGAAGACTGTACCGATCGCTGAGAGAAAACTAGACGCATGCGCGACTCAGTCAGGCTTACAGGCACGTCCATGTGGGTATTTGAATCGGCGGCACTAATGTTTAGCAGGTCGCTAAGTCTTGCTATGCAATCGGGGGCGTTCATTCAGTACATTGTCCTTCTGGTTGCTATCGTATCCCGGATGAATATTCTCACTGTCGAACTTCTGGCGGGAATCCAACACGCGTCTTCTACAGTTCGACACCTACATGACACCTTGGAAAATGTAAGCGCAGAAACGATTGATTTCTTCTTGGTGTTTCATGTGCCCATTCACAGTTAGCTCCCCCCACATCGCCCGAGGTAGTGTCTCAGGGTCTTGATATAATCAGCATAGATCCCACGCAGCTGGACCCCAGTGCCTTGGACTATTTAGTCTCGGACACGATTAAGTCGGAATCACATGCATCCAGGATACCTACCCTATTTCCATCAGCTACTCGTATGGCCATTTTCTTCTTCCTTCTTCGGATCGTGGCTTATCAATGTATCACTCAGACGATCCTTCCCTTAACAGAGACCGCAGTATTCTCACAGAGACAGGAAAACCGGAGGTTAAGAAGAAAAAGACCAGGAAGAAAGATGAAATTGATAATATTTTTGGCTTCTAATTCTCTCCGTGTCCCTCTGGGTATCAAACCTGGTTCATTTTAGTGACTACCTAAGAACAAAAGGTTCCTGGTTTCTGTACCAAATCTGTACGAAAGAAAGTGACGAAAAGTTTATAAAAAAAGATAGAGATCACATCAACAAAAAGGAAGAGCTGTTATAGTCCAAAACTTGCACGTGAATCAACGGTATATGTTCGTATTCTATAAAGTCCATGAGGCTGAAGGAAAGGAAACAGTGCGAAACCCCTGCAAAGGATATCCATGACAATTATACCAAGAAGAACGCAGCAGCGACAACGATGATAGCAACAAATGCCCTTGGCGAGGTCAAAGTACCAGCACCATTCTGCGCTGATTGTGAGGATGCAGTACTAGAGGCTACCTCAGAGGTAGCACTGGAAGCTACCGTTGCTGGGGAAGACGCCGACGCTGAGGACGACGAGGTACCTGCAGCATTCTGAAGCGCTGCAGCCACGTCAACGGGGACCATCAAAGGAGTGCTGGACGCCGAGCTGAGGTCAACTGAACCATCATCCTTCATGACTTCAGGGTTCATGGCCAAAAGGTTGCGAGTGTACAGCACGTTCTCCATGACACTCTCATGGGCCCATGAGGGGACCTGAGCCATATCAATATTCTGACCCCAAGTGCTAGCGGGTTTGCCGGCGGTGGCGTTGGAAGTGTAGGCAGCATAGTTCTTGACAGCAGAGCTCTGTAAAATTCCAAGTTAGCTTCGGCACATAAGACATCACGTTAAATCTGTACATTAGCAGCAACACTCTGCATCATTCCAGCGACAGATGTTGTGGCCATAGCAGCGTTAGGTGGGTTACTAAATGTGTAACCAAATGAGTGAACATCAAAAATGTTAAGAGACTCAGTAGCTTACATGATGGCGAACATGCCCTTCTGACAGTGCGTAGGGACACCGCAGTAGTAGAAGAGCGGGTTCGTGTCATTGATGACCTGGGTGACTGTAAAGCAGTAAGTAAGATTATCCACTAAGGATGGCGTATACTGACAAGAGAAGTCCTTGAGCTGAACTCCGGAGGTGAAAGGACTGTCAGATGTCTTGTTGCAAGGAGAAAGCTCAGAGCTCTTAGTGACGGTATGGTTGTTCGCGCCCCATTGGAATACAACTGTGTCTCCAACAGAAGCGTTCAGAGCGAAGGGAACATATCGCAAAACACCCTGCGAAGGCGCAACGATGACAGTGTGGGTCGCGCCGCTTCCTGAGCTACCAGAGGTCGATGTAGCAGTCGGTGCAGTATATGTTGCAGCCGATCCCCCGAACGAGGCAATGCATTCTATAAAAGATGGAGGTCATGAATTGATGGACACATGCACACGAAGATCCCTTACGCTGAACACAATTATCGTATGAGCCCCAATTCTGGCTGCCAGAACCATAGGTAGCGGCCGCAGTTGTCATTGCGGCTTCAGTGGTCATCGCGGCTTCAGTTGTCATCGCGGCTTCGGTGGTCATCGCAGCTTCACTAGCCATCATGGTAACGGAAGATGCCATCGACATCATGGTTTCAGAGGCCATCGCAGCTTTAGTTGTATCAGCCGCCCCTCCATAATAGCCGTCATTCGCAGTTGCAGCAGCTTCAGATGCAGATTGGCTGTTGAATATTAGCTGACGCGGTTAAAAAGAATAAGATGATGCACACCTCTGAAGCTCAGCCGAATCGGTCAGAGGTATGCCATTTGGCGCTGAGACTCCGACTTCGTCACCGAGTGAACTGTCAGGTCGGGGCAGAGCGAGCGTGAATCCAGAAAGAAAGGCGGTAGCACCGATGAAAGGCAAAATGAAAACCATGGTGGAATAACGAAAGAATAATCCGTAGCGGTGTGAATGTCGTAGGACAGTAAACAGAAATACCTCCCTGGAGGATTAGAACAAAATTCTCTATCGAAGAGGTGATCTGTCGTCGCCATCAGTACGAGCAAAGGCAGTGGGAAGAACGACACATGCCTCAAAACCGAACGAATGAAAGGATGCCGAGTCAACTCGACTTTGAAAAAGACGAAGGATAAATGGGAGGGAAAGGAAACGAAGATACGGGAAAGATGACGGCGGCCGCATTTATAGGCTGTTCTGAGAGAATCCATGGCAACATGATTCCCATCCGCGACCTAAATATCTCCTACAACCCCTGTAAAACACGGCTATGAATGGTTCTGATCCTCTCACTGTGATTGGTCAACCAAGTCGTTGGTGTTCCAATCTGCCAATCCATGACGGCCATCTCGGATACCGGTTGCTACCTTGTTTTTCAAAGAGCCACTGTCGCATTTCCGTCTACTACACAAAGGGGCCTCTCGCAGGTGCAGCTGTGCATCAATTGTCACTGGTATTCAATAGATTAGGCTTACAAAACGAAGAAACAGGCATGATATAGATAAGGCGTCAAACTTCAAGAGAGGTCTATTCCCTCACCCACACTTCTGGTTTCGTACACGCGGTTGCATCAAGGCTGCATCAAAATATGATAGGTCACCCATCATCCAATCAGTCACCTCGCCGTGACCTCGTTGCAGGTCCTGAGGGCAGGCCAATCCGGTCTTGCTGATAATGAGATATAGCATCAGTAGGATGATCACTCGTGGTCCGTGATTTGACTGCATTGCGTTTGGCGTCTCGAAGTGCCTTCAAACGATCTGTCGCTTTCGATGGCAGACCATCATTCGTATAATTAGGCTTACGCGTTCGTTCCGTTCTCGAAGGCGTGGGAGTAGTAACAGCTACTGTATCGTAGATGTCGCGGAGACCTTTCGGACGGGGTAGCTCGGTAATTGGGTTCTCAGCCACCTCGTGGCTATCATACCGGGAAATCGGTGTACGTTCATGCTCGTCAAAGAGCCATGGGGGGAGATCGGACGGATCGCGAGCCTTTTGAATGTGATAGGCTTTCATTGCGCGCGTGAGGCGTGATTCCTGTCCTGGAGGCGTCTCTGCAAACCGTTCCCAATCAATGCACGTCATAAATAACTGCCTGATGCTCACCCTCGCCTGACATGGTCGTAATATTAGTAGCCCAGGCTTTGCTGACGCTGACGGTCAGAGTACTTGCTGCTGTGGCAACCCGACTCCAGACAGTGGCACCGTCGCCAGTATCCGTCGAAGTGGTTTGCGGTGGGTCGTAGCCTTGGACAGCATCAGTTCAAACTATGACTAAAATATCGCTGAGAAATAACGCACTTCGTTGAGTGGCATCTGATTGTATAGGTCGTCGGGTACGAAGAGACTGTCCGGAGTGCCCGGTTGACCGTTGCTCATCGTCGTCAAGGCTCGCGAGAGAAGACGAATAGCTTGCGGTAGGCCTCATGCGATCGAATAATGATGGAGCAGGCGAAGACGCTGACGATTCGCCAGACGAGTGATAAGAGGTGGCGCCAGATGGAGGGTCGAAGGCCTGATTAGCCCGGGAAGTTGCCCATTGTGACTGTGGCAATGGCGGTGGGCGAGAACGACCGCCTTGTATGGATGGCGTGGATTTCTGCGGGCGAACTTGTCGCTGTCCAGATGGCGCTCGATGGTAACTGTCCTCTTCATCAAGTCGGTAATGCTCCCTGGAGCGCGAGCGTCGCGGGTTGCTGGGTAGCCCGCCAGCACGAGAACGGGTAGACATAAATTATTTTAATAACGAATAGAGAAAATGACCGATGAAAGGCAATAATACGCAGACCAGCTGGAATTATGAGAGAGAGACTCGAGACGAGAAGAACATGTCGGGCATAGCCACATTGAGAGTTGTCGGAGGTCGGACCGGTTTCCTTACAATGACTTCACTTTTGTCCCAAGTTCCGACAATCGTTTGCTGCCTTGTCTTTCGATAAACCGCTGGCCTTGTGGAGAATTTGGCTATTTGTTATCGTATATGTATTTGTGCCTCCATGGTCCTGTCAGGCTTTCTAGTTGTCTATTCTTCTGTGAGACCCAGAAGTCCTTAAAGGGATTCCTGACATCTGGATTTCCTCGCCGACTGGGTAGCGGGGCCGAGTTATCACGGTTACCTAGGTTCATTTCGATAGCTCATCAATGTGCTAATCACTCTGGGCTCCCTCGGTTGCATTTTCCTCTATCTTTTTTACACGTATGAAAGGGGACCGTGGCTCCATCTCAAAAATGCACAGTCAATGTGTCGCATACCCCCAAATTTTGCCGCTTCCGTGATGTGGTTCGAAGCCATCCCATTACTATGTGTGGCCCACTGCATGGAAAAGGACCGATAGTCTTTTGTGACCCTATGTCTCCATGCCTTCGAAGTCTGGTTTCCTCAGTGACTCACTGTCATCGGTCCTCTCTTCCGCAAGTATGGCGTCATGAGCATCATCGCACGGAGAGGCAGTGCATTTCTGCTACAAATTATGAGAGAAGTGTTGCTTCCCGTTTCATTGTGTTTGAATAGAAACCGCGTATGCGTGTGCCACGACCTAATTCCTTCTCCGTTCGACCGTATCTTCTCACAAGGGGTGATACCGGGCTCATCAGAACAACACGTAAGTACTGCTGTATGCCTATTCAGACTGTTGAAGAGGCGGGCTTCCTAGCCCGTCTGGCAGCGTCGCCCATAGACGAAATCGGTATCGGATACAGTCGCAATTGTAACGTCTGGGAATGATGATCACGGACAAGATACGCGATAGTGGTCATACACCTTTAGCAGCATGCACCAGATCTCTCCCAACAGGTCGACCTATTAAGCTTCAAGTCCAAAGTCAGGTGCGGAAGGGTTCCTTCCGACCTTCGCGTCGTGCTGAAATTAAGCAGACACCTTGGACGGGAACATAGGTGCGCCACGGTCTCTTGCGATGACTTGGGCGACTTTGTCAGTCCATGTCCGTCTTTGTTCTCTCTTTGTGCGTCGACTCTAGACTGCCAGAGAACTTCTCGGCGTGTGACTTCTTTTCGCCTGTTTGCCGTTTGTCAAGTTTCCAGGCATATGGATAACACGAAGGCGCATGACAAGACCACCACAAGGGGAAAACATGTGGGCCATACCATGGGCTTCTGGAACAACGCTCAGATCGTTTCACGAACACATTCTCCTATGTGGTAGCCGTTTTGTGGAGCAGGCGTTCACCCTTGTGTCTATAGATGCAGTGTTTGCCATTGGCATGTTCAAATCCACTATAGGATGACACGAGAAACCTGTAGGTAACTAGTATTCCGAATTCTTCATGTATCAATGATGTTCTTTGACAAGACTGGTCCGTATTCTGGCGCTTCACGGAGAACGGAACCAAGTACATTCCGGTTGGCCCACCTTGCGAGAACTGCGTTGGCGAGGGTCGCAGGACATCGGTCCGAGTTCGCAGAAGTATGCCTGAGAATGGGCTCTGGGGCTGTCGAACGTCAATGTGCAGACTTCTGCTAGCAGCTGTTAGAGCTTCAAGTTCGGCGAATAAACTGCTTCCTTCTCGGTTATATAGTCTAAAAAGCCGCCCTGTGCTCTGTGAGCCTGTCTAATTTTGGTGGGTAGATATGTTGCGCGTGCGCAAATCGAGTCCGGCTTTCAGAAATTTCGAGGATGATCGTTGATCTACTGAATGAAATTGCCTGACACCAGCGCTATGCCTTTCAGCACTCGTTGCCAGATAAAAATCCCGACGGTCAGTTGCCATCGAGCGGCCACTCAGTGGTGGGCCTAGCCATCCCCTAATCCGAATCGCTTGAGCCGACGGCCCCGGCGACGGGCCGACCCAAATCAGCAGTGGGACACTGTGAGCAGACGGGTCCCCCCGCTATTCCGATATGAGTACTATATGAAGTCGTTGCCCAACGGAATCAAACAGTGACTCCCTTTCTACCATCGCTATGCTCACCGTTCGACGTCTCGCCTATTCTACTAAATGGTCTCGTCTGGCTAGCACCTCCGCCTCTGGAGACAAGTATAAAGTCGTTGTAGTTGGCGCTGGTCCGTTTGCTACAGATCGGTTGCGTCGGTTTCCCATGCTCACACTCGGCTAGGTAGCGCTGGCTTATCGGTTGCGAATCAAGTGTACAATCGCTTCAAATCCGCTGGTAAACCACTAAACAGTGGAGATGTTGCCATTATTGATTCTGCCGAGTTCCATTATTACCAAGTGAGTATTCCTCCCGAAAAAAAAGGACCAGTCTAATAGTAGTAGCCTGGATGGCATGTCATCTCCCTCTCGATACTTCTAGTGTCTAACTTCGACTAGGACCTTGGTGGGCGCTGGTCTCAAACAAAAAACCGACTTCCGCCGACCATTGGTGTCGCTGATTCCCAAACACTTGACCCACGTAAACGAGAACGTCCAGTCCTTTTCCCCCGAAACCTCTTCCGTAACGACGGCATCCGGGCGTAGTCTCACCTATGAGACACTCGTGGTCGCAACAGGCCTCCAGATCAACTGGGATGGCATTCAAGGCCTTCCTCAGGCACTGTCTGATCCAACATCTGGCGTCTCATCTATCTATTCGTATGACACCTGCGATAAAGTCTGGGCAGACATTGAATCCCTTCGGTCTGGTAACGCCGTGTTCACCCAACCGGCTGGGGTAGTCAAGTGTGCTGGCGGTAAGTCCCTCGGTAAATACTTAGATATCGTTGCTAATTGGTGTTCCCAGCTCCTCAAAAAATCATGTGGATGGCCTGGGATAGGTTCAGACAGACCGGCAGGAGGGAGAACATCAAGATTGATTTCTACACTGGCATGCCCACGATGTTCAGTGTCAAGAAATACTCGGATGCTCTAAATGCCCTCCGTGTTGAACGCAACGTCGGTGGCCATTTCCAACATAACCTTGTCGCGATCGACTCTGCAAACCATAAAGCTACTTTTGCCAAGAGTGATGGATCAAAAGCCGATGTGGACTACACTATGTTGCACGTTACGCCTCCGATGGGACCCTTGAATTTCCTCAAGGGCTCGCCCATCGCCGACAGTGCAGGATGGGTCACCGTCGATCAAGGTACCTTGCAGCACACTAAACCAGAGTACGCCAATATTTTTGCTCTTGGAGACTGCTCATCCCTGCCTACATCTAAAACTGCTGCGGCGATTACCGCACAAGCTCCCGTTCTTACCGAAAATCTCTTCTCTTTCATGGATACAGGCAAAATTAGCAACGCAAGATATGATGGCTACACCAGCTGTCCGGTGCGTCGCGTCTAATCTCGTACCTGTAAGTGGACTGACCTATTTCTAGCTTTTGACCGGTTACGGTGAACTAATGCTCGCCGAATTCAAATACGGCCTTGAGCTCAAGGAGACATTCTCGTCCTTCGTCGATCAATCAAAGAGCCGGAGGTAAATTCGCATCGTCTCCTGCTAAGTGATATACTAAAATTTTTACTACAAGATTGTTCTACCACCTCAAAAAGGTACGACATAGTCACTGGGCCGTGCATGACAATTTACTCAAAATTACACAGGATATTTTCCCCGCTTCTTATTGGAATTTCATGGTAAGCATCCGTCTTTCATCGTGGGCCTCTCCTCAATTCTGTGTTTGTCTTTAGGTTCGCGGGCAATGGTTTGGTACCAGAGGGATCTTCAGGCCCCGCTTTTGAAACGTAGCGTAATTTACACAATGTCGTTACTCGGGGTAATATGTAGCTGACTAATGTTGATCTTTCTGGGTTTGTTTTCTCACGACGTCGTGTCACAACTGTGACTGCGCACCTTTCTTGAACACCACCACGAGGATATCTTGTTGACAGGCTGAGCCAACAATGTCAACGCGGCTCACTACGACCCAGGTCATCGAGCAAGGACGTTATCTGGATCCAGAATTCGAGGCGTCCTCGCTTACGGTATCTCAGCTCATCGGCGTTCTTCTTCACCACCATGTCAAATTTCCAACACCATACTCCAAGCCAAAGCTCGTTCAGATCTTCAACGAAGAAATCAAATCAAAGTTGTCCCCTCTGAAGCGTCAGCGTTTGAAACAGGAAAGCAGTGTTGCAAGTGACTATGGAATAACAGACGGTGTAACGGGGCAACCGCTGACTAGTGGTAGTGAATCAAAGGTGAGTCTGTCGCGGTTTGATTGTATTCATTTCGCCAATTCTGTGTCAAGTCTACTGCACCAGCTAGGAGATCTTCCAGACGTCTTTCTCGAGCCCCCACTCAAGAAGTGGACTCCTCACCGCCTCGTCCTGACCCAGTACGTTCATATATTTATTGTTATTCTAACTTGTTCTTAGTGTAGACTTTGTAGCCCAAACGCCGTCGATCCTCTGCACAGCCAAATCTCGGTGGTCCGTCGCGTAAATCCACTGTCAATAAGGCACCAGCATTAGTGGAAGAGAGTGAACCTGAGGAGGAGCTACCGGCTCGCAAAGTCGGAAGAAGTAAGAAAGCTGTGAGTGGCGTACTCTATATCTGTGAGTCGACGTCTGATACATCTTTGTTCTTGCAGTCAGAGACTGCAGGAGCGTCGAGTCGTCGGGTCTCTCAAACAGTGCGTGGCGTGTCTTATCTACTGAATATGAACTCAACGATCGAGCAGGAAGACAGCGGTTGGGAAGACAATAATGTCTTCCAATCAGGTGCCGAATCATCGTCGCCAATGCGTCCTTCGCCGGTACGTCCGAGAACACGGCGGCCACTACGCCAGTCGCGAAAATCTTCTTCGGCCCCTCCCCAAATGGTCCCTTTATCACCACCACCGCCTGCCGCTGGACCAAGCGGTCTACAACGATCACCTCCCCAATCTCGGTTTGAACCCCAACTACCATCCATCATATCGGTAGGAGCGCGCTTCTCGGTACCAAGGTTCTCTACCCCCAGTCCCCCTCATGGGGAGGCTAAAAGCGAAACCAAGGATGAACTGATAGCGGAAGACATAGCCGATGATCACGAGAACATCGGTGAAGCGGCCGTGGTCATGGACGATAGTGCTGACCTTGAAGTCACCGAGGAAACGAATGCTGATGAGAATATACTAGCATCTGCTGTATTGCCTCTTCGAGGGCAAGACGTGGTTGAACGTCTTCTCGCTCAAGCCCAAAGGCCTCCACGCGCTCCGCTGTCACCTGGGATTCGATTGTTCCTTTTAACATTCTTCGTGGGCTTCGTAGCAGTGATCTGGAATTTTAAACTGCAATCCGTATCATTTGGTTATTGTGACCCCGGAAGTGATACAAACCCTTTACTAGATGAAGCTAGGGTCAACCGGACGGCCATCGAGTTATGCAACCGCGAGAACAGGAGTCTTCTACATGAGGATGTCGAAGGGGATTCAACGCCGTGTCCATTACCTTTCGTACTCCCAACCTTCTATCCTGATTCATGTACTCCATGTCCATGGCATGCCACATGCACCCGAGACAGCGTGACATGCAATACTGGTTACATGTTACGTTCTCATCCGCTGGCTTTCTATTTGTCGCCAGTACCCTCTCGGACCGACATAAATCTGTCTCTCTCATCACCACCCAACGATCTTATCTGGAGATTGGTTCATGAATTAGTCGATGGATTACCTGGTTTACCGACCATAGCCCTACCTCCCTCTTGTGTGGAAGATCCGAGACGCCAAAGGAACATAGGAACTTTGGGCAAATACATCGATAACGTCCTTGCGGAGAAACGAGGCGAGATTCTTTGTGCGGATAATGCTACTGACGTGGCCGATGTTGATGGTGGGAACGCGAAGAAGTGGGGAATGCCCCTTGATAGTCTCCGAGATCTCATGTTGAGTTTGACACCAGTGAGTAATGCTGTCATTGCATTTGCCTATCTAGATTCTAAGTATCTTCTAGGCACACCTCATCAAAAACTTTGACGACCTGTTTACTGAAGCTATCCAGCAGTTGGTAGAATGGGGTGATGTTATCATAAGTGAAGATTCCAGGTGCGTTCATGTATCTCACGTTATGAATTTGTTTTCCAACACATTTGTATTCATCTCCAGCGGCGACCGGTACATTGCACACATTACTCCTAAACTCTCTTGGGCGTGTACCGTGAGAGTAAAATCTCGGGAAACATGGATCGCATGGCGATTGACGCTGTATGGTGCGTTCCCAGTGCAACATGGTATACAGCGCCACTAATCATTTCTGTTACCGATAGGTCTACTTATCTCCGGAATTATCGTGCTTTGGGCCAAACGCAGAAGAGCTATGGTCGAGGAGGAAGCCAAACGCGTAGCGGAGCTTGTTGACTACGTGCTTGCAAAGCTCAAATACACGGAGCTAGGACATCACACGGATCCCATAACCGTACCGTTCCCGTATGTACCGTCCGTCCGGCTACGCGATGAGGTCATGCGTCTCGAACCTGAGTGGAAGAAAAGCATGCTATGGGACCAGGTAGAGAAAGTCGTTGAGAGTAATGCGAATGTTCGAGCGAACATTCAAGAGGTGTATGGCGGCGATGAAATGAGGGTGTGGCGGTGGGTTGGAAGTCAACCATTCACAGGCGGACAGACCCCAATCAGATTTGACGTTGGGAGACAACCAGCTGACGACGGCACAGGCGATCGATGATATTATCTTTCAATCTTGTTTACTTTTTCTATCGCATGTCCTTTATCTATGTAATAAGTAAGATATTAGGTAGTTCTACTGTTCAATATATATACACGGCATGCGCCGCATCGTTTATCCTTCCATATTGAATGAAGTACTTCCGTGGACGCCACGAATGACGTGTTATCATCGACATTGAACGTTTCACTCAACTGAGGAGAGTTGTCTTGACCACAGAGTGACAAAGGGACAGCTTGTGAAGGATCTGACAGGTACATGACGACTTTCAGCGTAGTCAATCCCCGAAAAGATCCGTTATTGTGTTACACTCACACAACAAAGAAGTCGACGCATAAGGCAACAAACTTATCGAGAACTGCATCACACCATATATTTCTCCTCTTCCTTCGGACCAAGGCACGCTACGAAATGCCGGGGCCTAGATATCTGATGACTCCACAAACAGGGTCAAGACCACGGAGATCCCATCGACATACTAATGGGCACACCAGACTGTATTTTCTCAATCAGCGCCCGCTTCATAAATTGCTCCTCTGCTAGTATACGGGTAGTCTGGTGCGATGAATGAACTTTGATGGCCTCATATGGAAACAGAAATCATCATACCCTGAGAAATCGTTCCAAGTCAATGCGGCCGCTGTTCAAGGCTCTATGGAGGTGGTAAATGGTGTCCTCGATGGCGTTGTCTTCTGCAACCAGGTTAATGAGCCTGAAACGGCAATTCACAGAGATGATGAGCGCTATTGAGGGGACGTGAGTTTATGACTCACTGGTTGTGGACTATTGTGGTTGAGCAAACAAGCTCATCAACTTCAGGGTCCCCCTTCCGACGAAGCTCAGACATATTCCGTTCCGTCTGATCAACAGTGCTTCTCATACGACCGCTCACATTACGACAAACGTCTCGAACAGCTTCTAATCTGGCCATTTCATCACGGATGGCGGGTTCTCCGAGGAGTAAATCAGACTGTTGCGCACGAAGGCGCTCAGCATCGAGGGTCAACGCTTGAGCTAATGAAGCAAGTTCGGAAGTTAATTTCTGGTGAACTTGATCGTGAAGCCGCAAAAGTTCAGGGTTTGGAGGTCGAGGAGGGGGAAATGTTGATGGGCCTTGGACTGGACCAGATGAGGAGGCATCTACAGATTCTTCATCCAAAAGGTTGACAACGGCAGGAGGGGGGCTCACGCCTGGGGGTTGAAGAGGCTGGGTTAGAGCGCGAGGTGGTAAAGTGTTAGTAAAATTTGGGGTTAAATTAGGAGGGGGTGCGATGACGGGCGGGGGAGGTCGTGGCGGAGGACCCGAGGATCGAGCATCATGGAAGCAGAATTGACTTTGAGGGGGCGAGATAGAGGGAATAGGCGAACTCATTGAAACTGAAGATGATCGGTCTGCAGGAGGACTCCTCGGGACTTCCATATCGACTCTTGGATGAGACGGAAGAGAAGGCGGAGGGCGGCTCTCGTAAATCGTTGACTAATTAAACGTCAGTAGGACAATTGATATTCATGTTCCATGGCTACCTTTCCTACAGGTGAAGCAAGCACAGGTGAGGAACGGCTTGGTGAAGGTGAATGTGAGGCAAATCTTGAAGCATATCCTGGTTTGGGAGGTAATACAGGACGGTCAGGTGGCTGCGACGACGGCTGTTCTGGTCGTGTACTTGTGGGTAAAGGCGGTGGCGGCTTCTGCGCATACTGTGGACTTCCACTTGGGGGTCTGGCTACTTGTTTGGGTTTGGCGTACACTGGCGGCTCGCGAGAGAAGTAATCTTGCAAAGTTTCGACCAAACCTGATAGACTACAACCCTAAAGGAACGATTACGGGGTCGGCGATAATCAATTGGGGTACTAATTGATTCCTACCTCACTCTTACGACTCCAGTTCTGCGTGTATTCAATATTGCACCGCCCGCTGACATCGGTATACTTCCCAGCCTTGACTAACATGTCGCTAGTGGGCACGACGTAGACGATGGGAGGCTGGGCCGGATACTCCCTCGTGAGCCAGATCGCGACAGGGATGTTGTATGAAGCACCACGATATGAGATAGGAACGAGACCATGAAGACAGAGCAATAGCTGGGTCCGACCATCGTCATAGGCTGGATGGAATTGAGTCAAGCACAAAGAGACAGACATTCACGAACTGTAGACGTCCGACTTGGGCCTCAGTGAAGGATAACGCGACAAGGCCGCATCCGTATCTGAATAGACGCGTTCTTTGCTCGGATAAGGCTGTATGTTTTGGCGAAGCCATTTCTGAGTCAAGGTGTACTCCATACCGCGCCGGCTGAGTTAGTCGCCTGCAAGTGTGATTCAAACCCCGCCGAGCTCCGCCATAATTACAAGGTCCGTCGATGGTCCCAGCCCATTCTGACTTTCAAGTCTGTTGTTTCCAATATGTCCGTCACCGTCCATGCGCTGTCGGTTATTGTTATCTCCACTTGGATTCCGTCCCCTGTCGAATCCTCGAAACCAAGAATTGGGTCCAGGGGACAAGGCTGACTGATGCCAATTCGGGGTTCAAGTCCGAGGGTGCATATTCTGGGGCCCGACCTACCATACTGGCATAGAATCGGGAAGGCAAAATCTGCTTCCGTGCCCAAAAATACCACGAAGATCTGCAACGCTACGCAGCCACCAAAGGAAGCATTTTTCGAGCAAATTCCCGTTCCGTGGAAATACTTTTCTGTGCGACGAATGTTGTATACTACCCTGGAGAGTGTCAGCGCGTCATCTCTCACCAATACAACGGGCCTCGGAGCACATCGTCGTTACTGTTCCTTGTGAGTCATTTCGCCGAAAGAGGCAGGCTGAAAGCTGATTTTGCCATCACCACAGCTTCGCTCTAGGTGATTTCGCAAACTTCCGCAAACTTCCAGACCTGTCGATCACACGAAAAAAAAAATACCACTTCTAGCCCGTGTTTTTCCTCATATTCTTCGCTCGTTTTGTCAGAATCTTGCTGCTCAGGCGATTTATTCTTGACACAGGACGTCAATTTTCTGTCGTCCTCATTGGATGTACGGACTTAATCTTCGGTCCGATGTGTATTGTTTGAACGCCAGTCTTGTCTTGATGGGCGGTACACGGTGTTTTCCTTAAACATCTCCCGATCTCGCATCTGGCAGGGACGCCAAAATACACTATCTCCAAAACGACGGCTCTTAACTTCCCAAATGGTCCTTCATCGGATCTTAACTCTAACCACACTTGTATTCGTTTTATACTGATGATGCCCCATCGTAACCCGTGAATAGTCCCCGAATGAACGCCAGTTCCTCTTATATAACGGCACGCCTCTTTTGTTTTCTTCCCCTCTAGTTCTCTCTCCCTCCGACCGCTGTTCTCCTTGTTTCCCCCCATATATTCACGGCATGTCCCTCCCTTCTATTGCCACTGTGGGCTCCAGCAAGACGCGTAAAACAGACCACCCTGCCAAGTCACTTACCCCCCAGCGGAAACACCGCAAACTTTTGAAGGATGGGAGCGGCACAGAGGTCTGGCCAGAGGGCATAGAGAAGGTGTTCGTCGAGGGTACAGCCTTTCCCCCATCATTGCACGTGTCTGTGCTCAACTTGATCGATAGGTCTCCGCCAGTATTGGCAGTCTCCTTGGGCGACCTACTCTCGCGGCCGAAGTCGTTGGCGAAATCAGTTCTTGGTTGACTATTTGCAAAGGGCCGGCATCACAAGAACCAAGAAGCAAGTCGCTAGTCACATTCAGGTGCTACGAAATATGTGGAAGGGCGAACAAGGTATCTTTCGACCGTGACATCCTGTGCACCGAACCATATGCTCACTCTATTTTCGTCAGAGTTTCACTTGGTGGCGGGCGGCGAAGAGCTCTTCCTTGAGCCCGGTTTATTGGGATCCGTCAAGACGGAAGACCAGCACGAATTGACTCTAATTCCCCTGGATTTTGATGACAACGATACGGCCTCGTCGCAGTCGTCACCGAACTTCTCAGATTTTACCTCCGAATTCCCGTCGTCCCCTTCGGGCGCCTCTCAATTATACGTATTTGATTCTTATTCCCCCGATGTCTCAGTTGCCTCGCTTACATCGTCTCCCGAGCAACCGATTTCACCTGTTCTCTCGTCCTCCTCGAGCCAACGGTCACAATATGACGCGACGCTGCCGTCGGAGCAGGCGGGCCCATCCCGACTCCACCCTTCCCCTTTCACCAAGCCCGGCCCAATGGGTGGATGGCAAAACATGCAGACCGCGCCAGGTATGAGCGTACCGTCATCACGGGGTTTCGATAACCGGGTTACGAGACTGGAACTTTTGGCCGATGGCATGGCACCATTCAGTGTTAGAGTCGATGCCTTGGTTCCCCGCGCGCAGTCTCCGGGTCCGGTGCCTGCCCTTTCACTAAAGGTTAAACTGAGCCTCGCGTCTATCAGCGATATTCGGAGTCCTCCCACGCTCCACGGTTTTGCCGGAACTGTTTGTTTTGCCAATGTCTGGGCTACGTATGGCAAATGTGCTACTAAGGTCTACGCTAGTGGTGTGTGTATATCGGAAGAACTCGAGGCTATCCAGGTCAATAGTGTCGATGTCGGAGTTGTGAATGCCATGCTTCCCGACTCATCCCTGACGCGGTGTCGGTGGTTAGACGCATGTAAGTGATCCCCGCTTCAACTTCCGAGTGACCTGCTGATGTTTTTAAATAGCTGTCCAGACTACTCTTACTCAAGAGATTATCGTAGACAATACGACACTGCTTTTTGTTGTTTACGACCTGGATCGGAATCCACCAGGTAGTTTGCCCCGTGCCGAACTTGTTGGTTTCCGAAAATACCAGCCTTCAGGCCGCGTTTACACCTCGAATGCACCTCAGACCTATTCTCCTTCTCGCCTTTCGTATTCTCAGTCCCCCTTTCCCGCATATAATGGCTCGACACCGCCGTCACTGTCTGGCGCCTTGACGCCCTCATCCATGAAACCCGTAATATCTACGTCGTCATCTTTCTAAACTAGCTTATCAACTTTATGGATTTTTTCTACTTACATACGGACTAAAGGTTGTGTTGTATTATATCACTTTCTCGTCGTACTTAGCATTAGTTTTGTCTAATAAACTAGCTTATCTTTTATTTGAACTTACGGCCGCCTTGCAACACTGCTGTTCACCATAGTGGAACCGTACCACACTAATAGAGTGTCTTAGGGTGGTTTAATAAGAAGCCCATCTCCACCATCGAAGAACGCGCTGAATGAAAATGATTATTATGTACATCATTGACAGTACGCCTGAGCTAGGAGCTTCTGCGCTTCTGCTCGAACGCTTGCATCACAGTAATTATCCCGTAACGCATACAGTTCCCACAGAGTCGTACCGAACGGGTTGCACAGCTGTGGATCATCGATATCAGGACGATAAATACCATCAAGGCTGCGCTCTTCAGTGAAGAGCAATGATTGTAATTTCTCGTCTTTGAGAAGCAACCCGCTGACGAAGCTCAGCGTGCGGAGGGTGACAGTAGGAGGCCAATGAAAGGCAGCGCCAAGCAGGCGCTTCGCAAATGCGGCCGAGCGCCAGGATGGAGCCGTTGTGCCTAGCGTCCGCGGCGAGAATATAACGTTGAGCGCTCGGAATAACTTGTCAGCCAGAGATTTTTCCGCTTGCCCTGGGTTCCCGGAAGGTATAGAGTCAATACTAGGCATCAAGCTAAGCGGCTGGAGTAAGGCGTATAGGTGCGTTATAAAATCGCCTAGATCAATGTTCAAAGCTTCTCCTATGAATCAAATTAAAAGAAGTTTTAGCATGGGATTCTCGGACATTAAAGAGGGTGTCCTGACCTTGGCCAGACAGAAGGTCAAAGGCAGTGATAATGCAAAGCAAACGATGATGAATGAAAATTTCATCTGTGCTTTCTTCATCTCCTGGAGATGTATCGCGTTCAATAAGACCTTTCAAGACTTGCAAGAGGTCCTTGAAGAAGTCGACATTGACAAGGTGTGCGAATTTTGAAACACCTTCCAACGCCGCTGGAAGAAGTGCCGTCGTTGTGGGGAATTTGAGAATGCTGAAATAAAGAACGAAGAGGAGTTTCAGGGTCTCGGTTTGCTACAAAGCGTCCGTTAATTAGTGAATATCAAGTTTCCACAAAACTCAACGTACCGTATTAGATCGTTCCTCGATGTCAACTTCTGCTTCCGCTTCACGGAATTCTCGTTCGATTTCCTTCCTTTCTTTCATGATTTTTTTCACTTTTTTGCTAAGGTGTGGAGCATCGCCCGGTTTCCTTTTCCCAGGACCTGGGCGCTTCATTTTTCCCTTCGTAGGAGCGTCTTTGTCAGCTTTTGAGTTTGATGCCCGCACACCAAGCTCAGTCTTCAACCGAAGGAAGGGTAGACAGGAGAGAACTTTCGGGTTGACGTTATAACGTTTCTCTTTCACCATGCGATTTATCAACCGAACCAGTTCCAAAGATGGTTCTCCCGTTAGGTCTGTACGAAAAACTTTGATGATCGAATCCAGGCATAGATCTGAACACTAGTCGAAACTTTTAGATTAATAATTCTAGGAATAAGGAGAAGAAATAACAAACCTTGTCCAAAGACTTCTTACTCAGCCGTCCAACGATACATCCCATGAGATTTATTCTGAAATTGAAATGGGCCGCTGAGGTCAACAAAGTACACATGCATTGAAGCGCAACCTCGGTGAGTTCACCGCGTGCTACGAGAAGATGTGATCCAGTCAGTTTAATATTTAATATCATGAAAGACGTCATATAGCTGGCCACCTTTTGATTCCGCCTCTAGCACTCGAAGATATGACTGGTAAACACCAACCAGACCTTGCTCCCAGTCCCTAGTCTTGGCAACTTGTTGGCTAACGTTCTCGGCCTTTTCCTTGTCGGTAAGGGAACGTATGCGATACCCAGGAATGATGTCAACAAAGACGGCAAGTTGGGATAACATTGCGAGTTTGCGAATTAACGGGTCGTTCGGAACGGGATCAGGATGAGTAGGACTGGAAACCTGTTTCAAAGAAAAGACGTGCAGCCGTCTCAGGAGACCTAGCTACGATAAGTTAGAATGGAAACATGTAACTACATGACGACATACACTGGACTCAGGATCCGAGATGATGTCCTGACATATACCAGCTATTTGGTTTTTGGCTTCTTGTATTCGCGCCTTTCTCGATGTCCTTGTGATAACATCAACAATGGCGGCGCGTCCAAACCGTGCACCAGTTGAAACATCGTCGACTTTTCGAGACGACTGGGCCACGGACGGGGATTCCTCTTCTTCCTCATTGCTGTCCTCCGAATCCTCGCTATCAACTATGGCGGACTTTATACCGAGTTCCTGCACTCTACCGTCAGTGAGCTTGATTGGTAAACGCTGAACTATTTTTTGTTTTGGCTCATGGAAAGCCTGCGAGATACGATGTGCTGTCTCGTATGGCATTTCGACATCCGAGTCTGAGGCTGACAGTTGGTATTCATCGGAGTTATCATCCCCGTTTTCAGAGTCAACGTGGCCATCAATACCAGAGGTCCAAGAGATATCGTCCTCAACGTCAGAGTTAACAGCCGGTAGGTCGTCGTCATCGTTCTTCTGTCGTCGTGGTTTATCCATCTGGTGTAACCGCACGGTTTCCTTTTTACTCCTGTGATAAAAATGAGCCCGCAGCTTCTCAAAGGATGTCAGGAAAATGACCGAGAGATTCCAGCCTGATCAAGATGACCTAAAAATGCAACAGAGCTCCCATAGCCATGTAGCAGATCCATATCCTGGTCAGATAGGCTTGAGTCTTCATCCCCTTCGGGAATGGGAATGACGAGACGATCTGCAGCCTTTTCCTTTCCCTTTACTTTCGTACTTTGGGTAGGCTGTTTCGAGGGCTTCGACTTGTTACCATGATCCAGTTTTCTTCGTTTGGATGGTTTCTGGGAAATATATCAGACACAAAATATTCACATGTGCACATTAACTCACCTGTGAAGGGGGCCCCGACCGCTTTCCTGTTTTCAAACCCATGGCAGCAGAACAAAGTATTTGTTCATTAAATTTCTCCCAGAAAAGGATTGATCACGTGCTTCACCTCGACCCTTCAACGCTCCGTCAACGTTATTTCTGTGTTCGAAAGGTTCAGCATTCTCACTTTGGCCATGGACGGGCCACCGCCACCAGAGGAGGATTTCTCTGCTCTCCCAATATCCGAGCGTCTTTCTCACAAGAATTGGAAAGCTCGCGTCAGCGCATACGAATCCCTCGTCAAAATCTTCCAAACTACCGCGTCCGACACTGATCCTGCATTCAAGCCCTATATTGCTACCCCGGATCTGCTGAAGAAGATAGCAACGGACTCTAATGCGGTCGCTCAGGAGAAAGGCGTAGAGTGTCTGGTGGCATTCGTTAAGTACGCTGGTGAAACTGCAACGAAAACGAGAGAGGTCGTTCTACCCGCCCTGGTAGAAAAATGTTTTGGTTCTTCGCGTGCTGGCACGAAAGCACAAGCCCTAGAATTAACGCTGCAATATGTGGAGATTGAGAACAGTGGTGCCGGGGTTGTGGTACGTCAAATATCAATTAATCTCGTCGCCGTGATATCAAGCACTTCTGTAGGCTGATATCATGCCGGGTCTTGGAGCTAAGCAGCCGAAGACAGTTTCGGGATGTGTTCTGGTTCTTAAGGAGATCGTACGGTAAATATCGTTCACAGTCATCTCTTGCGTTTCAAGCTAAAATGATATGACAGGACATTTGGAATCCAAACCACTCCTCCTCCTCCGATTTTGAAGATTTTGCCCAAGATATTCTCACATTCCGACAAGACCGTTCGCGCTGAAGGGACAGCACTTGCACAGACTCTATATCAATATATTGGTCCCGGCATTGAGCCATGGTTGGCGGACCTCAAGCCTGTTCAAGTCAAGGAGTTGAAAGAATCTTTCGACGCCATGGACAATGACGGTAAAGGCAAAGGAACCTTGAAACCTGAACGATTAACTCGGGCAGCCGCACGGGATGCTGAACTTGCAGAGGTAGCCAGTGGATGTGATACTGTCGAAGCCGTTAAAGAAGGTGAGTCTGGTTTTCTAAAACAAAATCCAGTTTTGAACATACAATAGAGCCGGCAGATATGGACCCTCGCGCCTTCGTTGAACCGGTAGATATTGTGCCCAAGTTGCCTCCTACATTGCAAGCAGGACTTGCGTCGTCGAAATGGAAAGAACGGAAAGAGGTTCTCGATGATCTTTCGGCCCTCCTTTCGGCCACTCCTCGAATTAAGGAAGCATCAGAACTCGGTGACCTCGCGAAGTCTTTAGCAACCTGCATTCAGAAGGACGCAAATATCAATTGTGTTATGACAGCAGCTGCGTGCATGCAGTCACTTGCCAAGGGCTTGATGTCCTCGTTTGCCAGATATCGAGAGATGGTTGTACCTCTGATGTTAGAAAGGCTGAAGGAACGAAAAGTAACTGTTACCGATTCGATAGGCTTAGCTCTGGACGCGGTCTTTGCCTCGGTGAGTCGTAATCATCCCTCGCCAACGACGCAGACTCATGGTTTTTAGACTACTCTAGCTGATATAATACCTGACCTTGGAACAGCTCTATCTTCCAAGAATCCACAGGTTAAAGAAGGGACCCTGAAATTTCTTGGTCGATCACTGGCATCTGCCACCTCTCCAATACAGCCCCCGCAAGTCAAACCATTAGCGGAAACTCTCGCCACACTCCTAGAAGATAGTTTTGAAGGCGCTAGAAATGAAGCTGCCCATTGTCTAGGCACGCTGATGAAGATGGTAGGGGAGAGACCACTGAACGCTGTGGTGGAAGCAGTCGCAGATGTCAGGAAAGCCAAGATCAAAGAGGCATACGAGAAGGCCACGGTGAAATGTAAAGCTGGTGGTGCAGGACCAACCAAAGCGACGCCGGCTGCTCCCCCACCGCCGGCAGCTGTCGTCAAGAAGAAGGCACCTGCACCGAAGTCCGTCGTCGTAGAAGACGAACCTTTAGAGTCACCTCCGCTCAAGAAACCCTCGGGAAAGCCTCCGGCACGACTTCTGGTATGTTCAAACGTATCGTCGAAAGCTCTATGATTTTATTGTGTATTAGGCTCGAACGCAGGCTTCGAGTGGCGCTCCTGTTGCTGCGGCGCCTCCTCCTGCTCCAAGGAAAGCCCCACCGCCTACCACCGCAAAATCAGCGAAACCGCAAGCGCCTAGCGCTCCTGGAACTCTAGATACTTTCAAATTCAAGCACACGCCCGAAGACGCAGAAGCCATTGCAGCCGACGCAATACCTTCTTCACTATTAAGCGATCTTGCTGATGCAAATTGGAAAACCAGATTGGCTGCCCTAGACGAAATGTCGACTTGGCTCGACGGCGTGATCGACGATTTGGATGCAGAGGTTTTAGTTCGAGCCTTGGCAAAAAAGGGCTGGTCGGAGAAGAACTTTCAGGTCTGTCTTCTCATTGTCTGGTATGCATTCGCTGTATTGAAGGGCTTCAGGTATCATCTAAAATATATGGCGTATGTACCACCCTATCCGAGCGGTGTCCCTCATTTGGAAGGTCTTGCGTAGCACTATGCGTCCCTCATATGAGCGAAAAGCTGGGAGACATGAAGCTGAAAAAACCTGCCGGCGACGCTCTGATCTCTTTTGCGGAGAGTACATCTTTACAATTCGTCTTGAATCAAGGTAATCACTACATCGATACAAGGTAGGCATCGAGCTGACCCATCGACTAGCTTACGAACCCTTGTCGAAGCAGAAGGCTCCGAAAGTTCTTGCTGACGCCATCGGATGGATGAATGTGGCTTTGACCGAATTTGGCATCAGTGGACTGTCCCTTCGCAACCTCATCGATTTTCTCAAGGGCGCGTTGCAAAATTCCAATGCCACCGTCAGAACAAGCGCCACAAAAACTCTCGTGACTGTCAAGTTATTCGCTGGATCAAGTATGTCCTTAAGTATTCAACAGAATACAAAGCTGACTCAATACTAGGCATCAAGGATTTACTGGAGGACCTCAACCCTCAACTACTCAACACTATTACCACAGAATTTGACAAGGTTGAAGGTCAAGCTCCTCCAGATCCTACTCGGGCGTCAGCCGATGCAGTCAGTGGGCCCGCAGCCTCCTCTGGTGGGGAAGCAGGGCCTGTCGACACGTTAGATGATCTCTTTCCTCGGGTCGAAGTGGACGGACTCCTCAAAGGTACCACCATTCTGGCAGATGCAAAGAGCGATGCCTGGAAGACAAAGAAAGAGGCACTTGAAATGTTCCAAAACATCTTAGATCAAGGCAGCAACAAGCGGCTCAAACCGAACATGGGTAAACTTGTTAATTGTCTTATAGTTCAATCAGCTGATCAGCCATATCACAGGTGAGATATCCCAAGTACTCAAGGCGAGAACCACCGACACCAATAAAGCTGTTCAAACGCTTGCCCTTGACATTGTGGGCCGCATCGCTACTGGGATGGGCAAGCCGTTTGAGAAGCAATGCCGATTTTTCGTTCATCCAGTAACGACTGTTCTGTCCGATCAGAAGGCGCCTATCCGGACAGCCGCTCTGCTAACATTGAGTGCCATTGCCAATGCGTGCGATGGTCTCGAGTCCATGGTTCCAGGTATACATAGTGGACTTGAAACAACCAATCCAATGCAAAAAGGCACATTACTTCACTGGATAGCTGATTGGTTCAAAGAACACCCTCCTCCACCTTCACTGGACTTGAGCACCTGGGCATCGTCGATTGTCGTGTCATTAGACGATCGAAATGCAGACGTTCGCAAGGCTGCTCAAGCTCTTCTACCACCCTTGATTGCATGTGCCGGATTAGACTATGTGATGCAACAGACAAACTCTCTGAAGCCTGCTTCTCGTGGAAGCGCAGTCCCGCTCATACAAGCCGCCCGTTCAGTGGCTTCTGCTGCCCCGCCTACAACTACGGCGCCGACTCAGCCGCCTAAAAGCTCTAAATCTCTTCCGAAAGTTGCAGCACCAGAATTACCTTCATCCAGCTCTCCTCCTGATTCGCCCGGTGTTTCGGTTCCTCCGTCAAGGGCGGGTAACAAGATTTCAGGGGTGAGGCGCAAATTGCCTCAAGGAAATCGCCCAGAGTCTCGAAGCGATACACCCACGGAACCCATAGCTTCTCGTGCATTGAAAACCCCATCTGGAGCATTAAAACGTCCAGGAACATCTTCTGCTCTAGCAAGACCTCCTGTCGTCCAAACTCTTCCCCTTAAGACTTCTTCACCTCTTTTCGGCACGAACCCAGACAACAGAAAGGCTAGATGCGGGAAGGACTCTCACAAGTGGGTCAACGAAGGTGGACCCACACGTAAAGACCTAGCGGAACTTTTACAGAACCAAATGGAGTCGCACGCAACCAAGGAACTTATTGGACGCTTGTTCAGTCATGATCATAACGCTGTCAATGACCATGTAGCTGGTCTGGCAATGATGTGCGAGTTATACAATAGCCCGCAATTAGGTGACGACTCGGTGGAAAGCATTTGCTTCGCGAATTTCGATCTTCCACTGAAGTATGCATCCATCAAAGCTCATGAACCCCAGCCCAATCTCATTTCCAAATGTCTTGAAATCGTCGAGACTGTTTTGGCCTTCCTTCGTATGGCTAATCAGCAGCTCACCGATAACGAAGCGCTGTGTTTCGTACCAACCATCATTTTCAAGGTTCGTCCGATCATTTCACTTGAAGTGCATAAGCTGATCCATTTGTAGCTGGGCGACGCCAGGGAACAAGTGCGGGTGAGAGTACAGCAGATAATACAGGAACTACCCAAAGTCTATGCGTATAGTCGAGTTTTCCAGCTTCTACTGGATTATGGTCTGAAGTCCAAAGTCGCAAAGACGCGACAAGGAACCTTGGATGAGATGGGTAGTATTCTCAGAAAATCGGGAATGGGCGCATGTGAACCGTCCAAGGCGTTTCCGGTGATCGCTGCAATGATATCCGATAAAGATTCCCAAGTCCGGAAATCAGCTCTTGGTGCTCTGAGGTGAGCATTTTGCTTTACTTATCGCATGCAGCTACTTAGTCAGGCGATAGCGAGGGATACATGCTCGTGGGCGAGAAAGTTTGGTCTCTTACAGGACCCTTACCTCCCAAAGACAAGACTCAGTTGGAGGAACGCTTGCGTCGTGTCGCCGGCCCTAGCAGTCACGACAAAGTCGAGCCGTTGGCGGCACCTCAAATAGCTCGTCTGACTGGCCTTCCCAGGCCTGGTTCGCCTGCTACTAGCTCAAGAATCGTAGGTATACAACGACCGGCATCTCCCGCGACAAACTCAAGATATACAGGAGTCCCACGCCCTGGCTCTCCTGCAACGAACTCCAGAATTGGAGGCCTTCCTCGTCCAGCCAGCCCGGCTTCCAGACTGGCAAGACCTACTTCTCCGGTTGGTCAGCGACCCTCATCCCCATCTATATCTGGCCCTGGGACAAGTACGCCGTCTCGTCTAACACGTCCACCAATCGCCGCACCTCAGTCTCCAACAGGGCTTGCTCGTCCGAAGAGCTTGCTTCCGTCACGTTTGGGTCGGCCCCGTCCTCACTATAATCCCCCTGTCATTGCGGACGAATCTCCGGCGGAGGAAGCCGAAGAATTTGTCAACGGATCCGAGGTCCCTGGTAGACCTGCCCACGCTACCAATTCAGGGACATCGCCATTAGAAGAACCATCGGATATCACCGTCACCATATCTAGCATCCTAAGCAGCGATCCATCAAGAAGCGTAGACGCTCTTAAGAAGGTCCAACGAATTTTGTCTTCTGGCCCGGATGCGTCCCCCTTCTCTGCGCAGTATCGCGAGCTTGCAGAACATGTTGAAGGCTTGGTGGAAACAATCACCCTGCAGATGGCTCATATTTTTGAGCGGCCGGATGACCTTATTCTGGATGAAAACTTCAGGCTGGCGAAACATCTTATTCAGACCCTGAACAACTTCTGTGATCATGTATTCCTCGCCGAATCTCTAACAGTCGATATACTCACCTCTTTGCTGGAGGAGCTCACGCTTCGCCTCTTGGAGACCGACGACAGCTCTGTCAAGAAAATCAAAGACCTCTCACGTTTTATCAACATGATCATTTTGCGTCTGTTCGCCACTGGGCGGAGAATGTCCATCTTTAGGTAAAATTCGGTACTTGCCCTGGACCGTATCTATTCCTCTAACAGCTTTCGTTCTAGAGCTCTGTTTAATCTTCTTCTCCAAGTTGTAAAGCCTTTCCCAAGCAACGGCACGGCACCTGACTCTAGGGAAGCCAAGGTCGCTGAACTGGTTCTCAAATGTGTTTGGAAACTGGCCCGTAACATCCCCCAAGATCTTTCTGAGCAGAAATTGGATCCGGTGGAATTGTTCCCTGCTATCGAGCATTTCTTGCAGTCCGTACCACCCAATGAGTGGCGCGCACGCGCCACCAACAAGGTTCCCTGCGGGGATATGCCTCTGAGAACTGTTAAGGTTATAATACAACACGTTGTCGGTGCGTTCCTGTCTGATACGTAGGATGCTAGCTGTATATTGACGACGTACTTCAGCACACTATGGAGATGATGTGTATGATCTGCTCTCTGCATCATTTGACGATCCTTCGGCGACTATCGTATATCCCTATGTATACCGCATCTTGAACTCAAGTAATCGGGCGAATGCCGACATACCCCGCCAGAGTGCCGAAGAGCCTAGCGCACCTCGTCCGGTATCGATGACATCCAGTCGGCCTATGTCTCCTCAAGAAACCGTATCGTCTCATCGGCATTCATCACCCAGTCATAGATCAAGTCCTAGTGGTTCTTCTATGAACGGAAACGGTATCCCACCTCCACCAACAGAAGAGCCCGATCCAGATGTCCAGTTACTGACTATCATTGGCCATATTTCAAGTGAGACTACTGGGGCATTGCATAAGGAGGGGATTACGGAGCTCCATCATTTCCTGAAGGCGTACCCGCACAAGAGACCCAGGGTGGAAAAAATGCTTGAATCTACTGGGGCTGCGTTTCGAAAGTATATCAATCGTGCCCTTGCGAGTAGGGCAGCTGAAGACCAAGAACGTGATGTTGCAGTTACAGATGCTTTTGACAGTACGTTGATTTACCTCGACTTTCGTGAGGAATGTGACGAATCGATTCTCAACAGAGTTAGAAGCCAACCGGCCAGGAACATCAGCCTCATCTCACACTGTTGAAACATCTCCAATGTCACCGACATCACCACAGCGAACGAGTACCGAACTTCCGGTCAATCAAGACAGGCTGTCGAGACTTCACGACCTATTTCATTATCGATCTAGTACACTGAGCAATGGCTCATCACAAGGAAATAGTGTGCCATCTGAGACGAAACAATCACTAAGCTAGACCTCTGCATAGATAGTTGATACCTTTAGTCCTTGGACCTTCACTCACTGTACTATTTTTGCATTGACTCGACCAATTTGCATGACTGTAACACATATTACGATATCATATTTGGATGTATTGACCACAGGGGCTTGAAGGCCGGAAACGGAAGTATGACATCGGGTAGATTGAGCCTTCGCCCCATCCTCATTGCTGCCCCAAAATCTCTCTCTTCGTCACCACCATGGTCACGACAGTAGCCAAGCAGCCCCGCCTCTCCTACGATGCTGCCATGCTCTTCTGGCGCATCGTGACCCAGATATTCTTCCGCGAGATCCGACCCCGAGGTGCATTCAATATACCACGTTCAGGTCCTGTAATCTTCGTCGGGGCGCCTCATAGCAATCAGGTACTCTTTAGCTCGCTTTTACAAACTTTCTGCTCGCTAAACTCTTCATCCCTCCAGTTTCTTGATCCCCTTCTGCTGAGTCTTGAAGTCTACAAGGAGACACATCGCCATGTCCAATTCCTTACGGCAGCAAAGAGTATGAAAAGGAAAGCGGTCGGATTTTTCAGTCGGCTCATGGAAAGCAGTGCGTATTGTCAAGTGCAGTGCACCGATTTCCTCTCTCTTAAACCTGTCTCTAGTCCCAGTCGCGCGCGCTGCCGATTCCGCTAACCCCGGTACTGGCAAACTACGAATCTCTCCTGATGATCCATGCGTTGTGTTGGGTGACGGAACTCAATTCCTATCTGAATTGTCGCCAAGGATGCAAATCATGCTTCCCAAATCCGTCAACTCTCTGGTCGCCGAAGTTGTAGAAATTATATCAGATACAGAGTTGAAAGTGAAACGCGAATTTGGCGGGGAGAAGGGAACAGCGAAGACTCGAGACAAAATTGCCGAACTCGAGGCTGCAGGTGAGAAAGGAGGACTTCCATTCAAAAAACTCCCTTTTGTGGACCAGCAAGAAATGTACCGATACGTTTATGAATGCCTACAAAACAACGGGAGCATCGGAATCTTTCCTGAAGGTGCGTACTTTCGTGCACTTGTGGCAGTACCCCTGCAACTATTCATTCAGGTGGGAGTCATGATCGAACAGATCTACTTCCCTTGAAAGCAGGTGTCTCTATAATGGCTCTAGGCGCTATGGCGAACAATCCCAACGTTCGAGTGAAAATCGTTCCCGTAGGATTGTCCTACTTCCATGCCCACCGTTTCCGCTCCCGTGCAGTTGTTGAATTTGGCGGCGCTTTAGATGTTCCTGAGGAACTAGTAGAGATGTTCAAACAAGGAGGTACTCAGAAGCGCGAAGCCGTTGCTAAATTTCTGGACCTCGTTTACGACGCACTCAAGACTGTCACAGTTCGGGCTCCCGATTATGATACCCTTATGGTAAGCTAACCTCGTTGATCATGTATATCGTAATTGAAGACTTACTGTATCAGCTGATTCAAGCAGCACGGAGACTATATAAAACACCAGGTCAACACCTGACATTAGGCCAGGTCGTTGAATTGAACAGGCGGTTGTTGGAAGGATACACCCATTTCAAGGATGAACCTCGAGTAGTGAAACTTAGGAAAGACGTACTGAAGTACAACCGTCTTCTCCGAGATCTTGGTCTCAGGGACCATCAGGTCAGTTCCAAAGTCACTTCATGGACCACGGATTCTTAGGCCCATGTGTAGGTACCCCGAGCGGTCAAAGCTAGCTGGGCGACCTTAGGTCTTCTAGGATATCGGGTCGCTCTTCTATCAGTTTGGAGTGTTTTGGCGCTGCCAGGGACAATACTGAATGGCCCAATGTTCATCATTGCATCTGTCCTTTCTAGAAAGAAGGCTAAAGGTACGAGGTACTCCTACTTCATCTACTATCCGTATTCATGTCCATTACAGAGGCTCTAGCTGAATCCGTCGTCAAAATTGCTGCTCGTGACGTGTTAGCTACCTGGAAAGTCTTGATATCTTTAGGGGTTGCTCCTCTATTGTACGGTTTCTACGCGTTTGTTGCTACGCTTTGGTCTATTCGTGCAAATCTCCCCCTCAAATGGAGAATAGCTACGCCCTTCATTGTGATCTTATCCTTGCCATTCATGAATTATGCGGCCCTGAAATTTGGTGAGGCTGGGATGGACGTTTTGAAGTATGTTCAATCTTCCTATATCACCTTTTACTCACTAAGCGTTGTACAGATCTTTGAGACCATTGATTGTAGCACTTGTCCCGGGGCAACAGCGTTCCCTTGACAAGCTGAAAGCTATGCGTACCCAATTATCAAACGAGGTTGTGGACGTCATCAACGATTTCGGACCCAAACTGTATGAGGATTTCAACGAGGTCAGTGCAGTCTTGGTATATCATAAAGCATCTCCCTTATCAATTCGGACGCAGACACGAATGTTGCCCACCTCAAGCGTACCCTCCTCCAGTGGGAAACCTGGCCTATGGAGAAGAACAAGTAGTACTGGCGCTGTCGATGCTCAAGGTCTGGGCCTCATTCATCCCATGACATGGATCGATGAGCGTCTCTTCGGATGGAGTCGGAGTGCTCGTCGTGGAACTAGTGCTTGGAGCGGAGGTGATGAAATTAGTAGAGTTGGCACCCCGGAAGACTCGGACGAAGAAGATGCCGGTGACTACGATAATGTCCTCGGGTACCTACCAGGACACGACGATCCGTCTAATCCAGGCTATAAAGCACGAAGTCGCACCAACTCATATGCTGATCTACAACGAATGCGGCTCTCTCCTCTACAACCCATGGCGGCACCCCCGAAATTTTATCAAAATGAGGCGACAAGCCCATCATCCCCTACGACAGAATTGGATGGAATACATTTTCGTAGAGGCCGCAGAAATCGCAAGTCTAGTCTATCAGATGGTGTTCCAGTAGAGCGCATTGCTTCTGTCGACCGTGGGGAAAGCTTCAATACTGCAACAAACCATTTAAACGACGAGATACGGCAAAGAAAGGAAGGCGGGTCAGAACACCATGAGTGACTTGTCGCCTTAGACAGCAGTGTAACTACTTCACTCAGTAGTATATCCATATCCTTTTCAACGGAGTTCACCTTTACTGCACAGTTTTACTTGGTTGTAGTCTTTCATTCAAGAATAGATCTTTTCAGGGCCTCGAACATCCTTCAACAGTTGGAGCCGCCGGCGTACCGTCGCACAGATTGTTGGAGTACATTCGTAAGGGGGTACCGGCTAACTCTGAATTTATTCTATAACAGTCGCATACTCTTGGAATTTTTTTTTTACAATCCTTGCGCCCCATAGAATTATCATCGTCATCCGTGACTTCACAAAACGAAAACCGCCTCTGGGTGAGAAGGTCGCTGTGTCGAATTTAGCCAGCGACATCTGGCGGTTGGACCCCCGCGGACCCATATTAATAATGCAGAGAATCAATGCGGTCCCGGCGTTGATTCACATGGGCAAACGGACGACTGCCATTGGACTGTTCATGGTCAGAGTCCACTTTATAGACGTCTTATCCTTCGGCGACGGTTCTGCTTATGTGCTGAAGGGCCCGAAATATTAGAGAAGAATCGTTGCGTCTGTCTCTACCCCGCGTTGTCCGAGACTGACTGAAGACAAGGCAACAGAATGAGTACGATGGAAGGGGAGAGGGTCAGGCTGCTGTATAGAAGGTGGCAACGTCCAACAGAAAGAATCCTTGGTTCTAGATAGAGTCCATAGATATTTCAGCGCTTGATTTTTACTTGACATATCATTCAGGCGCAATAGGATGTGGTGCCCGGATGTGGCACCTATATGATCATCCGTCATGCCTGGCACTTTCGGAGATGAAAGACATCCTATTGGAGAAATCAGGGATGGTTTCGCGAAGTCGGTTTCACCGGGTACAGCAATAACCATTGAATGGCACGGGAAACTTCGAGATATTCCAAGAGGCCTTCGAGGATGTGAAAGCACGGCGCTCTGGTTGCAGCGAATGGATGGATGAAGCTTGAAGCGTTTATTTTGATCTCACTTCGGTCCAGGTTCGCACCGTCCAGATTCTAGAGCACCGCATAGACCCTGGGCGGACAAGCTTCAAGACTCCTTTGATCTTCCCAAGGGTCAGTCTCGTCAGAGATTACCCTTACTTCGGAAATATGCCAATCAACTTGTTTTGAGGTACACAAGCGTGCACGATACGATCCAGAAGCATTGGCATACCGATCCTCGCATTAAATTAGTCTTTACAAAAGGCGTAGGGCTTGGAGTCCGACGACCAGTCAATAATGAACGAAGAAGACTACCATCGGCAACCCGGATTTCTTGACTGGTCATCAGATGATCTAGATACGGGTGCATGGATTAGTATGTTCACAGCGAAGAAGTCAGTAGACTCGATCTCAAAAAGGCACCAGCCATGTGGTCCTGTTCAGTTGGCAGACGACGGACACAAACCAGTGTTCTAGAGGCTGCTATAGATCCCGTTTCTTTCCCTCCGTCAAGACTTCTACACCAGTCTCTGTGATTCTATGGCGAAACTTTAGTTAACGGATGTGAGCAACACGATCTAGAACATACAAGAGGGTATCTTCGAACTGTGCGCTTTTCTTCCCATCCACGGTCGTAGCAGTCCAGTTGTCAGGCCAATGAACATCGCCCCAGTTGTGCCCCAAGTTGATCATCTAAAAAGAATGTCAGTCTCCATCGAGTTGAAGACAGGATGAACTGACGGGTTCTATTGTGAAGACCTATGCAACCCGTTTACTGGCGTTCCGTACACCAAAAAAATTGGAATACATACCATGCCTGCCTTCATGGTTCCGACGGCTTTGTTCTTGGCATAATGCGGTATATTTGGAGAGCAGTGGAAAAGGTCATTGACTCCGTGACCCGTGTACGACCGCACCACTGCACAACCATTGGAACGCGCGATGGGTTCTCTGAGAGTGTGATGTCAACAAAACAAGATTTACAGACCCCGAGGGCACTTGCATGGCTTTTCCCAAGTCACGGAACAGAGCACCTGGCTTACAGAGCTTGATGGCCTCATCTAAGCATTCGCGAGTGGTGCGGATGAGCTTCTTAGTATCGTCATCTATTTCACCTACTGCGTATGTTTCATTCAGATCTCCGTGGTACCCTGAAACCCGGGATAAATGCACTGAAGAGAAGGAAGAAAGTTTACTCGCCATCATAGTACAGGGTGACATCTGTAAATTCCGTGAGCAACTATCGCCAAACTGATGAAATCAATGAACAGACCGATATTTATGATATCGCCGTTCTTCAGTTTCCGTCTGTCGGGAATCCCATGACAGATGACTTCGTTTATGGATCTATAACACCCGACAGGCTATAGCACCATTGCTAATGATCGATAGTGTAACTTACGTGCAGACGGACTTTGGAAAGTTACGGTAATTCAGAGGTGATGGATACGCGTTGCGCTCGATGCAGGCGTTGTGTACGATTTCGTCTAGTTCGTCTGTCGTAACACCGGGTTTGACATGCGAAGCTGCGATATCCAGGACCTCACGAGCCAGCTGACTTTTAATTTGTTTCAGCGGTTGACCAGGAATGGGCGAGAGCATACCCTGCAGACCGTTCTCATCTTATCTTGCTCCTCTTTGGAGAGTATTCTCGGAGGCTGGCCGGCAGCCCTAACTTCGGTCATGGGTCTTCCTGTGCGGTAGAAGTCATAGTCAGGCTTACAAAGTGGTCTTCATTTGACGAACAAAGGTCATGACCCTACCGTCGTCAGCGTACTCTGGTCGGGGGATGTGATCCGGGACCATTCTTTTTGCAGAGAGCGGATACATAGGACGCATGGAGCCGGTGTATTCATAGTTTGGGAACGGGTTGTATGAACCGTCTGGGGCACGATGAATCGATAAAACACGGACGACGAAACACAACAACACACCTTCTATGGCATCGCCTGCCGCGCCCTTTGCGGCAGCAAGCGTATGAATGATTTTGTGGGTTTTCTAGGCAGGCGACAAGTCAATTGGTGGGTCCAGACGCTGCATCGAGCAAGGACTTGCCCCTGGGATAACATAAGGACGGTTGCCAGGATAAATTACGGACAGCGCTCACATCCAGCCTTAAAGCATTCCTGGCCGCAGAAGTAGGAGCCGCGAATGCCTAGCCTGGGCGACGTGAGATTCGGGTAGCTTGCCACATGGGTCGCTTACTTGTTGCAGGTCGGACATTCCAGCTTGGAAGGGGGGTTGCCGTTGGGACATGTGGTGCTCTGGCAGAGGATTGCTGGCTGGGACATGGCCGCGAGAGCAACGAGCCTTGTCTGGACCGAAATGGCAGGAGCAAAAAAACAAAAAATTATCTGAAGTCCGAACGGATCCAGTTCAGGTCTCCATCTCCAATTTCATCTCGCAAAAAGGCTTCAAGCTGAATTCTGTAATTTATTGTAAATAACCGGAGGCTACCATATTACTCGACGGAGTACCACTACGGAAAACGAAACTGAATAATACATATTGTGAATTGAATGAGTATATTAGATGCTGAGAATAGATCAAAATGCAGGTAAAAATTAATTTATGTGCGTGAAGTGAAGCCAGTCGGTAAATATAACGTATCTAAGTAAGTAACAAGTTGTGATGCAAGATTGGAAAGCAATATATGACAGCGACGATGCAAGAGAAGATTAAGCGTGGTGGAGCATACAATTAGTGTTCGGGTGATATTGGTGGCATTATGGGAGCAGTTGTCGATTACGGCGTCAAGAAACTGAGGCGAAGAAGGGCAAGGGTAATGGGTTTCATTGCCGTATGACCTGGAGTGAATACGAGAGCGCGGTGTCGCTGCAAGCACGACGGAGATCCCTGAAGCGGTCGATGCCGACGACTCTGACCAGCTGGCGCTCGTTCTTGATGACCCACGAGTCAGGAGGCAGGCCACGAGTTGTCCTGTAGATGCCCTGACCCGGCATATGCTCTTCGAAGACGAGCGTGATCATTCCTGGAAGGAGACACTGCAAGAGGTAGAGGATATCGGCAATGGGAGGACAGATCTTGCGAACGGACTCGAATATGTCACTGTGGAAGACCATCTGCCACTGGACGCGTCGGTCGGGCGAGAAGAAGGAGCTGGCATGGACAGGGAGCTGGAGCTTGAGCGGGGGGCCAGCAGGGTGGCCGGTAGTCGAGCTCCAGATGGAGGCATTCTCGAGGGTAAAGAGCAAACGGCTGTCGCGCTGGACCTCCCGCCACTTGTGCTCGACTACCAGCTGTTGTTTGAGATGCTCGAACCATGGCTGGGCACGCGCATAGGTCGCTCCCAAGGCGTCCGCTGTTGTCAACGACATCCGAGTCCGTCTCGCCCAATCATCCATGTTCTTGACATCAGGTGAGAAAACGACTTCGGCAGGCTTCGGCGACATATTCAGTAGGTAACCGACGGGCTGAAAGGTTGGAAGAAAATATCTGCTCTGCAAGGCAGCGATGAAGATAATAACGCGTTCTGCAAAGCATGTCAGCGATGCCGCCGCAGGTCCAAGGGTTCCAACGTTCACATCGAACGGTCACGCACGAGTTAGAACAAGGACCTGGCGATACACAGGCGGTAGACGATAAAACAGGTGCCAGCAAGGCAAGCAAGACGAAGAAATGGCAGGTATGTAAAGAGGAACGACGACGACGACGATGAGAGGCCGACGCTGTCAGTGCGAGGAATGGAAACAGGAGGAGGATAGCATAATTCCCGGGGGGGTTATATAGGGCGCAGCAAAGCGGGAAAGAAAAAAAACAATATTTATCCACTAGCATTTTCTTCACCGTTACACGTGTATTTTGCGCCGATGTCGTCTTCCCTTTTCTGGACGATCGGGTTGCCATTGACTTTTTCTCACATCGGCTTTCCCTTTCTAGGCCAGTTCCTGGCCCAAGTTACGGCAAATTAGGCTCGATTCTTCTTGATTACATCCAAATCCAGTTCCGTAATTGGCGCTCGGAAGCGCTTTCGCTAATTCTGCCCGCATTCATGCCTGCCATTGAACCTATCATACCTCGCTGACATGACCCTTGTCTCTCGGATTGACCATATCCATTTGGCGGGTCTTTATACTCTAGCCATTGCAGGGCGGAATGGTCAATAAATACAATACTTTTTCCCCAGCAACTAATTTGCTCGGAGGCAGATCTGGCCCGATTCGCGTACCGTTACCTTGCCAACCACATTGCTGTTTGAAAGTTACATTGAGCGGGGAATGTCTTTCCGAGGCACAAGGGTCAGGCCGCTCAGGAAGCGCTGTAACTTATATATTATTTTTTTACCGCCCTAACGTGGCGGCATTTTCTACTGAAGGGATGCAGATTTAAATGGGTTGTCGGACGCCGAGCAAGAATACATTATATTCATTGCATCGCCACAATACACCGTTGCCGGCCTTTCAGATGTCCAGATTCGCCCGTAAGGTTTCCAGATGAGAGCGCGCCCGGACAGTCCTAGAGCGTGAGGCGAGGGTCGCGGAAATGGCAGTGGCGCATCACGTGATCTCATTGTGACTCTAACATTCCTTCGAAGTACTCCCAAGATATAAGCACGTCCGACTCGATGCCGGCTCATCTGTTGCCAGTCGCCCAACCTTTCGACATACGTAGTGCGTTCGGTCGTCTCTTACAAGATGAGCAAGTGGGTCTTCCAACCTTCTCCAGTGGAAGCCCGAGACTCACTTACGCTACCATGTCAAGGTGTCAACTCCCCTTGCTGCGATCCTTGCTCTCGCAGAATTGATGGAAAATTCTTCTGGTGCGTACCCAAAGGGCATTTAAGGTCAAACGTTCCCTCAATTTCGATATCTCAGCGGGGACTATGTTTGAATTGGTGAAAGAACTCAAAGCCGGTGCCGAGAATCTCAAGAAACAGTCGTCAAATTACATCAGCTTGAACGCAGGTTGCGAGCTATTTATTGAGTTTGTCACTTTGTTCCCTCATGACGCGTCCGTAAGTGTTCCCTTTTGATTCCTTTTGTTTCGTTCTTACCTGGGCGTTTATCAAGAGTTTCTCTGAGCTCAAGACTGAATTGATACGGCAAGGGCATCAGTACGTCACCCAGGCGCTTAGCTATCGCGCAAAGATTGCAGAGCTTGCCTTCGACTTTATAAAGGATGATTCGGTGGTTAGTCCTTTTCCTATCAGGAACATTCTTTTGTGACGACATTTCGCTTGACAAGATACTCACACATTCGTATTCGCGAGTCGTGATGCAGACGCTGTTATGGGCTCACAAACGGAAGCGAATATCAGGTAGAATGGCCCATCAAAAATACGGTCCATCATCAGCTCATATTTAGCATAGTCTTCGTTACAGAGGCAAGACCCCGTGGCCTAGGGTACGTTGATGCTTTCTCCGGCTTTTTGCTAACGTCTTCTCATTAACATTCCTCAGCATTAAGACCGCAGAAAAATTAACGGCTGCCGGTATTCCTACAACGGTGATTCTTGATTCTGCAGTTGCATACTGCATGGATATGGTCGATTTTGTTCTCGTTGGATCCGAAGCTGTGGTAGAGAGTGGCGGACTCATTAATGCTGTCGGCAGCAACCAGATAGCAATCATTGCAAAAGCCGCGAATAAACCCTTTTACGCTCTCGCAGAAAGGTACCATGTGACGATCGACAAACCTTTTTTCGCTATGCTTCTGACGTCCTTTACACAGCTACAAGTTCCACCGGCTGTTCCCATTGTCGCAATATGATCTGCCAAGTCATACTCCGGACCTACTATCCTTCTCTCTACCTAAAGGGCGGCACCTTCGCAACTCATCCGTTAATCCGTCTCCGAAACCGTCTTCTGTCTCCGGCGGATCAACTTTGGAGTCATCAGCCCCCGAAGATGCCTCGGATCCTGCCGCAAAGATCACGATAAGTCAAGAACAAATCGCCCGAAATAATCCAAGTGTAGACTACACTAGGTCTGTCGCCTGGTCTTCCTATTTTTTTCCTTTTGTTAACAGGATCACTTAGACCCGATCTCATCTCTCTGGTATTCTCGGATGTAGGCAGCTTGACTCCGGAAGGAGTAAGTCAGTACCTTGTCGGGATGTTCGCAGGGTGATCGGGCATAATTCCAATTTCTTTGTTGCATTCTAAAGCCTCCGCCGTTCTGGACTCTCTGCATGAGCGAATGATTGCCTTCTGAATGCGGGACACTGTCTACAGTAGGTGCCGTACTTGCCTTCGGAAAGATCATGAGTGCAAATTCGAAGTGATGCCAGTAGCATTGGGGGTGGTCCCTTGGCCCCTTGTGTATTAGTCGTCGATCAGACGAAATCGGCGATTGACGAAAAACAAACAATACTTGGGGTAAAGAATTACAGTATCGGATTGTCATTTTGATAAGTCGACGTCGGGTACCTGTTTCGTTCTGTTCCGACGTGCGGAAACCATAAGAACTCAGAATGCGTGGATCGTCATCGTGTATTAACTTTTTAGCAGGGTGAAACTGATGTCACCACTTGCAATCGAAGACGAAGGTAGCATGAAGCACGCACCCGATGGTAGGACGGATCTCGACTGCCTAGGTGTGGTTCTTTTGAACGAGCTTTCAAAAGTTCTTGATTTCGCGGGCCGAGAGTGATCAAAGCTCGATTTTTAGGTGTGTTCGAGGGCTATATAAGTTCTACCGTCCAGACCTTTACTTTGAATCAACGCCTCACCTTCATCTTTACAAGTCTTTTATAACAAACTACATTGCAACGAACATGTGTAGATGGAGACAGTCAGTCTGGACTGTTTGCTATACTAGTTGTATCCCCTCACGCTTCGTTACAGAGTCCAAAATACGTACAGCCAGTGCGGCCATGTTGTACGCGTAGTAGGTTTTAACGCCAACGACATCTATAATTCTTTCTCACGTCTTTTGATTATAGCCTGACGAAATGGTCCGTCCCATCATAAGGAGCAGCGTTATCGTTACTTGAAATTTTTATATTTAGATTTATTGCGACGACCGATTTTGCAAGTTTTCCGCCGCTCATCCCTCGAATTGCGGTTCCAACTGTTCAAAGACCTGTTGGCAACGGTATGTTTTTGTTTCCTCGAGGTTCTACGCCACGCTGAGGCTCCGTTATTTCAGACGACAGTTCCCTGAACAGTACAGTGAGCTACATTTCAAAAGACTTGCCTCGGCCGAGGGTTGACGTGTGTGGTAGATCCTTTAATTAACAGCAGTTGCCCGAGTTGCAAGGCAGCAACTAGTGGTAGCAGACGATACTGAAATACGGACGATGGATGGAGGTATGGGTGGCAAATGCGCAGGGCTTTCTATGTTGATGGATATGCGAACCCGACGTAAAAAGACTCTGTTATTTACATTGGGACATATAATGTTAACACCGACGAACGACTCACACGTTACTACAAAATTCAATGACATATTTTCCTGTATTGCGACCGAGATGAAATGCAGGTGATAGGCGGAACAACCTGATTCGGGAACTTAATTTGGAAAAACGATTTGTGTAAAGCTTGAAGTTTGAAGGGTAAAAGTTACCTATCTTCTGGTTAGCTCCCTACTTGGCACGTTGACACGCTTCTGATACCAAGATGGTGAAGAAATCGATGTATATTTGGACAAAGGCCCTCATTGTTGGCAAGAGGATAAACAACGTGGTTGCTGAGAAGGAAGAAGCTGAAATGACACGATGAGAGTCTCCGTTGCTGTTCATGAGACTGCAAGTGGAAGTGTCACATTCCGTGTCACGGCTCAAATTTGAATTACCTTCCTCTCCAAGGCCCAGTATGTCAAAAGACGCACAAGCAAACCAAACAACCCAGGAGACCCCTGCGAATACTTCAAAGTCCCAATGGCTCTTCCCCCTCCAGGCATTGCAGTCGACTCCGTCCACTGGTTCTCTAGAAAAGCATCTATACGACCGAGCAAGGGGGGTCGAGTTCCTTTACCGCCTTGGGTCCTCGCTGCAATTGTCAGAGCTATTCCTAAACTTCGGTGCCGTTCTGACCAGATCACAGGCCAGTACCGGCAATGTTCACTGCCGCAACATGGTTCCACAGGTTCTATATGCGTTACTCCATGGATGATTATCATCGACAAGTACACTCATTTAATCACTTGCGTTGCTTGATGTGGACGGGGATCTAGGACGTCGCTGCTTCTTGTATATTTTTGGCTACCAAAACGGAGGAATGCGGTCGAAAGCTTCGTGATGTTGCCCGCGTTTGCCAGTCCAAAGTGAGTGGGAAAGACGTGGCTGAAATCCCGGATACCAGCAAGGTTGGCAACGTCTCGGTCCTTCCCGCTCGGTATTGACCGTGCGTACAGGAAGTAGAGAACTGTCAGACGGCGATCCTACTGACAGAGGAGGTGCTACTGGAAGCTCTCTGTTTCGATTTTGTTGTCGAAAGTCCCCATGCTGAATTAGTAGACTTGTTCAACTCCCATGATCCAGACATCCTAGCACAAGAATATGCTTGGACTATTGCCCACGATTCGTATGTATTATTTCCGCTGCTTTTCCGACTTGCTTGACATCTTTAATAGTTACCGCACTCCACTCTGTTTATTATATCCTCCCCGCATTATCGCTGCCGCATGTTTTATTCTTGCCCAACGCGTGGTGGATGGCCCAAACTCTCCTTCCCTGGATTTGCGCATATCCTCTACTCCACCATCTGCGTCTCTTCCCACACCTCCCTCTAATAAGCCGCCATCACCGGACCGTTCCAGATTTGCCTTGGAATATTTTGCATTCAATGAAGACTCACTTGCTTCTCTTGCTGGTTTGGGTTTCACTGTCAAATATTGCATATCGGCTAAGGCAGTTATTAGATACCCTTCGCATTCTGATTGAATTCTACTCTGTTCAAGACAAAACCATGCATCCACATCTCTCAATTATAGCCACCGTGAGTACAGTGTGGTGCTACACAACCTATTCTGATTATCTTGGGAAGATTCCTGCCCCAACGACTACACTGCAGCGGGCTAATCTGTACAGTTCCTTTTCACGACTGTCCGGTATTAATTCCGCGGAACCTTCCCATCCGGACACTGGTTTAGGACGAACCCCAAATTCATCTCACGGAGGACAAACCCCGGAAGCAAATGGTAATTCTCAGACGCCGAATGGCAAGCCAGTCGATTCTAGCTCGTAAAATGCCACGTTAGGCACCCGCGATGGACCCTGGCGGACCTACAGACTGTCAATTTGTTACTACCGCGCCCAATCTTAAATCTTGTCCTCGAGGAGGATCTTCTGGACCTTGCCTAGTAACATTCATTTGGCTTTATGTGCTGTGTGTTTGTTCCCTGAAAAACAAAATTGGAACCACGAAGACGCTCTAGTTCTTGTAATAATTTCACTTGACTGCGGTCGCCACGTTTCAAGATTTGGAGATAAGCGAGACTCCCTGAGCCACTTTTGGTCAACGATCGAGATCGTCAATCTTAATTATCAAACGGAAGCAAAATGTGGAAGACGCGTTATGGACAGATATAATACACTAAAAGGTACAGATGCGTTTAATAGTAGAATATTCCAGGTTGAGAATCATTAGAAATATGTTGAAATGATATGGCCTCTGTCTGGTGCTGCGTAAGGTAGTTCGGTACTTCGCTCATGACTTCAGGAAGATTGGCCATCCAGTTGTGGATATTACTGCTGACCGCCGTCGGCTCAGGCTTATTGATCGGGGATGTCGTTTCAAATACGCCTGCATCAGACACGAGTGATACGTTGTCCAGTACAACACCGGCCGATGCAGCATAATCTATGATTTTCAAGTCAGACGTCACTTCGGGAACAAATGATAAGGAAATACAGACCTGAACTCTTACCGGTCCAATTGGATTCAGATTGATGATATTCTATAGGGTCATCACTCGGCTCGACAACAATTGGAGGTAAGCCAACAGGTTCTGGAATCTACTCAAGATTTCAGTTCCAATGAAAGATGGCTTCTGTAACGTTACACACCTTAGGAAGGACTAAGATCTTTGTTATTCTCATGGCGGAAGCAATCCAAAATGTTAAACACTCCGCAATGCTTGGGTCGCTCGAGTCGAAGTCATATATTGGACTGAAAAAGACTCCCTTCCATCCTGAAAATAACTTGTAAATGCGGCACATGACGACCGAAAATTTCAGTGCTTACTTTGAGAGAATGTCCCGAACACCCATTGATCGTATGTAGTCAAGACGAAGAACTGAGACTCGTTTGTCACACACACGTCCCACAGCTAGCATCGAATCAGGGTCGCCTGCTATATCGAAATCAAGATACTAGTACGTACCTTTCCCCATACACGGTGTTTGCTCTCCAGATAGTTTGTCGCACTACCCTGATAAGGAGGAAACTTTAATTCATGTCAGCAGGACATCAATCGAAAGCCTTCGAAGCATACATACGTGCTGACATTCAACGAACTCCTTCAAATCGGCAGGAGACATTATCCATGGTGGTTGAAAGGCGATCACCACAGACTTCCTAGTCATCATCTCGAGGGCATCTGGGTCGAGCGGAGGCCTCGTCTTCGAGGCCTCGAGCTGGGGTGAGGTCCATAGAAAGTACTGGAAGAGTTCTTTATCACGATCCTGCTTAAGTTTAAAATGCCATGCTTTGGTTTGATTTGGGAAGGCGAGGTGAAGCAGACGTTGGGTGGTGGTTAAGGGGAATGTGTCTATCGAGCAGGTGAGAACTATATCGATGGATGTTTCCGCAGGTTGACGGACCTAGCCAGCCAGCAAACCTATCGGAAATGAGCTTCGGAAGATGAGCATACGGAGCCTAGAGTGCTTACCTGTGGATATCAACAGCTGCAGTATGCCATATGTCTGCAATTGCAAAGTTGTATGCCGCTGGGCACGGCAAAGTCAGGTTCTCGCCTGTTTCCTCATCCAGATCATTCACTTTGAGAGGCTTGTCTGGAAAGGCGCACCGCGCCCCTGGAACGAAAATGAATTCAGAAATACATGCACATGTTATGGGTAGAGAATACGTACATTGCGTTATTACAGACCCTATATTCATAAACGTTTCACAATCAATCATCTCCAACCGTCTGTACGGTTCAGGACGAATGTGAAGGCGGTTCATGTGGGTTTTATGGCCGGGAAGAGGTACCTGCGGGGCATCTGCAACGTAAGGCATCTCCGGGAGGAGACATTTCGCAGTATATTGCCGGATGTTGTCTGTGCCGCGCAGAACAGTGGGACTGGCGAAGAAACTGAGCATGATGAAAGTTCGTTATTGAAGCTAGGGAAAGAACCTGCAGGTATCTTATAAGGCCTCAGAAAAAACAAGGTATCAGTGGCAAGGATACCGGTCATCTTCAAGGACAAACGATGCACGAGCAGAACAAGGCGCGCGAAGTACAAGGTATCAAGGCGCCAACAACGTTACCTATAAATGGAGAAGAAATTACCATATACGGCGCCTGCGACGCCACCGGTTGTTAAAATACAAATGCTCAGCTCGACAGCATAAACCCAGAACGTGTATGGGGGTCTACGACGATGCTTGCTTCGCAGGCGACATCTGATGTCAGAATAAAAAATTGCATACTACAAGAAGCCTCATGTTGCGGGAATTAGTGATGCCATTGACAAATAATTCGGCAAGTGGAAGTGGCCTCATTAGAGCCCGATGAACACATCAACCTGCTGTATTACTCGTACGTTAAATAATAAACATGAGATCAAGGATCGTATAGTAAGGATGGATCACTGCCCGAGTCGCCCAAAGACATTTCTGCAGTCCGAGCATTTTGTAGGGCTGACTCTTATAGGATTTCTCACAGGAAGTGACATCATACGTATGCAGCTGGAGGATCGACAGCCTGTATATCATTTATCAGATTTACGTCCAGGATAAGGAGGTCAATATCGCGCACCGATAGGATGTTCGTGCCGACTGCTAAACAGACAATTCGGACGCAGGCAATCCTGCTGTCGCGTCGCCATAGCATAAAAGTGCCCACACTCGGTATGGTATCGTCCGTCAATGACCTACATAGAGAATAAACGTTTAAACTATCGTCGCCACCATTGAAAGAGAGCACGTACGTTATGGCACATATTATGGTAGTCTGGAAGGGGGGTCTGTTCTAAGAATGAATGTGGTGATCTTGAAAAGCCCCATTATATCCTGCAGAAGACGGGGTCATGCCAGCCTCATTCATCACGACACTATCAAGCGAGGCCGTCGGAATCTGCCGTCGACAGGCCCAAGCTCTTCTTGGAAGTAGACTTTCCATTGAAAGGCTTGGGATCGTTGCATGCCTCTAATCAGCTGGGGTGAATGAGAGGTTACCTCGGAGGAGTCGTGCTTGGCCACGTCGGTTCCGAAACATATCGCAGGTTGTCGAATCTCCGAGTCAAACACCAAGTCACTCGACTATCTGTATAACTTGGACCCCGACTTCATTAAGCGCCAAATGATATTAGACGCGCATGCATACCACGAGGTAGAAAGCAATAGGTTAGACTTACATTCAAGGAAGATCTGATGGGGCTGGGATATGCATCGTAGTGCGGAGCATTGTGGCTCTCGGGGACCCCCGGTCTTAGCGTAGCAGCTGAGAACCAAAACAAATGAATAACAGTCCTTTTGTAACAGCGTTCAAGGCCTCGTGCGGTAGGGTCGAGCAAGGATGAGCGTCTTGTGATCGGCCAAGGACCATTAGATTAGGATCGGTAACGACACATGACGAGGGAAAATGCATGAATTAAAAGGGCCCAAAAGACGTGCATGAGTCGATGCGTAGAATGACGAATCACACAGGAAGAATATCGAAACGTTTACATTATTCGATACACATATCATCAAGCTCCACGACTTCGAATTTTGGCAACGAGTTGAACAGAATTCCGGACCTGTGAAAAGGTCAGCCATTAACAGGCGGAGATGATACAATGTACGAACCTCGTGTGCAAATACTCTACGCCAAGTTTCACTCGCTAGTCTCCGCCGCTTGACACCCTTCTTCTCGTGTCGTGAAGCCTTAGCCAATTCCCTTCGCACATTGTTTCGTTGCAGGAGGTTAGACAACATAGCGTAGGAGTCCATGATATTGCTGCGAACCCTGACTGTGCGACCTAAAGAAGAAGAAAGGGTGAGCGGGAGGCACCAATAAGCAAGCGAAAAGTTCCTAACCAGAGTAAGCCGTCGGAGGAGAAATATCCTTGGTACTGTCATACACAGACTTTGCATGGGTCTTCCAGATATGCTCGGGGGTGGCACGAACGTTGTCACGATCTGGCATTTGTTCTAGGGCTGGCAATACCGGTACCATGCCGCTCTGGAATTCCGCCTTGGGCTGGTAGTAATGGGTGCTGACAGAGTTGCCATTGCTGTTGCCATACTGTAGAAGAGGTAGCGACGAAGAAAACTGACGCAGAAAACTGCGCTGCCGCAGGCACTGCAGGTTAGGCTGAAGGGACCGCGACAAGGCCATGGGAGAGTCGGAGAAACGGAAAAATATTGATGTTTGTTTGTCTGATCAGTTCAACCTTGCTCTCATGTCCTCCGATGTTCTGCTTGAGGAATTTGAGGTATTCTGCCTGATTCATGGCTGCCGTTGAGTCTTTTCTGATGTTTATTGCAGGTCCTGGAATCCATATATCCTACAGAACTGACCAGTTCGTAGCATTTATCTACCTGACTTGCCCACCCAAATCCATCTAAGGCTCTCACAAGAACTCTCCGAAACTGATATCCAAATCGACACTGAGCCTGATGACATAGCTGAAGGGGCAGAGCCTTGTATGTGTCATCGATTCACATTATTTGGCACAAAATAATCGTTTTACTGTAGTAAAGTTATCCCTTCGGGTACATTATGGCGCGTCCTACCCAGACGTCCTTCCAGACCTCTCTCTAGAAGCTGTGGAAGGAGGACTTGAAGATGACGAAGTCGCAAAGCTCATTTCTGAACTTAATGATATCGTAGGTCAATTGGTATTTACTCTCGCGACACTACTTAGACCGAACACTGCAGGGTGAGGAAAACCTGGGAATGGCGATGACGTTCACTCTCGTGTCACATCTCCGTGAGCAGCTGTCTACACTCGTCCGATCACGAGCCGACAAACGGAGGAAGGAAGAGCTCGAAAAGGAACGACTTGCTCTCGAGGTACGACCTTATCTCCTTCATCACCACTACATCGTTTCACTTCGGATGCTATAATTGTCAGGAAGAAGAGGCTCGGACTCGTGGAACACCTGTAACTGCTGCATCCTTCAAGGCCTGGAAAGACAAATTCGACGCGCAACAGGCCAGGAAGAAGCAGCAAGAAGAAGAGGAGCGTATGAAGGGGCTGACACCGAAGGAACGTGAGGAAGTGAAAAGAATGTACTCACGATTGAGTGGTGCGACCGCTTTCCCATTGAATTTTACAATTCCCGATTACATGTTGATACCACCGCAGGGAGACAACTCTTTGAGAAAAACCGCAATCTCGAAGAAGATGCTCTTCTCGAGGAAGGTACTGTGTCTGTGGATGTCAGCCAGTATGAGAGGTCGCACCGTGATGATGATCAAGACGAGGATGAGGGTGTTACATTTAGCGACAGTGATTAACCCTAGTATTGTGATAGGACATGGAGTAAATTTGTACCAGTAAAACATCACATGTATGATATACGTTAGCCTCAACGCGCGTCTACAAACCTTGCATGTTCCCGTCGTCAACAGCATTGCCATCAATGGTGCCTCCGCCCTCCGCAAGCTTACAGCCAAGATAATCTATGCCCTGTTCTTTTATCCATCCGTCTGTATCAACCTGTAAAGGCCGGCATATGCATGTATCTCCGACTACCATCTCACCCGCCATTCGCATCCACTCAAGCACGGGCTGCGTTGTCCACCTATTAACCTCTCGCCACGACGCACCGGACTGGAACCATCCCAAATGACCACCTCCGGGTGTCAAGGCCATGACGACAAAGCCATTACCCCCACCACCCATTGGAACCGACTGTACAATAGGATCATCTGCAGCGTTGATGGATAAAAACGGGACATGTACATCTTTCACCGCATGATGGCTAGACTGTCCATCATAATAAGCTTCTGCTGATACGTAGGGGAAGGAGGGAGGAGGGCCTGAAGCAATCCGTGAAAAATGATGGTCAAAGTCTCGCAATGTGGGATTCTTCAACGCGAGTACCGCGGCCATGGCTTCGAGAATCCGACCGCTAGGTTTCGCAACTAAAGCATTCTGATGTCGCTTAACAAGGTTGAGTAGGTTGGTGCCCAACGCTTTCGCGTAAACGTGTTTTCCGATGAAAGTGCTTAGGAGTCTAAAGAGATTAAAACTGTGCTCAGAAAGCCAAAGTCCAGCCCCACTAGAACGTAGGGAGAACTCCGTACCGTTCATTATTCTGGGCCAGGTCCCATGGCTGTGAAATGAAATCATTTAACAAGCAGAAAGAATCACACACGGACATGTTCTTACACAAGCTAGAGCACAACCAGAGGACAACCTGCAATGTGGACCTTCTTCGGAAATGTACCTAGTCATGATATTGGCACCCAAAGAGAATCCGAGCCCAAGCAAGGGGGCCTCAGGGTATGTGTGTGATATGTAGAACAAAGCCTGGCGTAAGTCATCGGTGTGACCCGCTGAGTATAACATCGAGCTAGTAATGGGGACCCCAGCGCCTAGACCTCCACGATGAGCGTGGAACTACGAGGAAGACGAAGGAATGTGTGACGCACACCCGCGGAAGTTGATGACAACGGCACGGTAACCTAAGCCTCCTTCTTCGACTGGGGTACAAGCGGGGTAAAGAACTGCTCTGACATAGGCTTCATACGAACCTGGAGGACAATTCCGGTGATAACGGGCCAAGAGGAGAGCTGAGAAAACTAACCACCGGTTAAACCATGCTGTATTACTATTATCGGTGTGGCAGGCTTGAGTTTGGAGGAATCCACGGGGGCGAAATCGAGGCCACTATAGACTAGAATCAGTGGCCATTAATAGAAAGGAAGGACAACGATAAAACTTACAGGGTTCCTCCATCAAGTAAGCGAATATACTGCCTTAGCATCGAAGGAAATCAAACGGGGAACGACGGGTCAAAAAAAGAATTCATACCTATTGTAGTACATTTTATCTGTCATCGTGAAGTCTGCCATAACGCTATACGCAGTTTGAAGATGCCCACTTGGTTTCAGTTTGTTAAATGTAGAAACACACTATGTAAAGATATTCTTACTTTGGGAGCCACCAGATGGATTTGTATTCAGAGAAGAGGCTTCTGCATCTCGAGAGAACCAGTGTTTTTAAAGATAGTTTGTCGCTATCCGCCGATAAAGGTCCTTTCTTAACTGCAACATGGTTGGGATGATGTGAGAAAACAACGATAGGCGTCCGAGCCTTTGGCGCGAGAAGCTGAGTAGCAGCGGTGAGAAAGGCACTCAACGCAAACAGAAGTGGAAGAGTAATGATGCTGTAGAGGTTCTCCAGCTGCATAGTTAGCAAGCAAGGTACGTCGAAGCAAGATGTTGAAGGAAAAGCCAGCTCAGCGCTGAATTTCAACGAATGATGGCTTCGTGCATATCAATTGATGGCCAGGGCTGTCTGTCAGAAGTTTATGTCCCCCCCAGGTAGTCACCGTGTTCCATAGGCTCCAAAGAGACCCTAGGTCAAATTTCAATGAAGTTGGTAGCACAGTCCCGGAAAATCGTGTCAAACCGCAGGGGTAAGATTTTCGTAAATTCGGTGTTTTCCGTATTATCCTGCTCGGCCCGGAGGTCATCGGTATTTGCCGCATCTGCCCTGGATCATTGTCTTTATCATGTACTAACTGCCAAGAAATCGTCCTAGGTAAGGATCATACCTCTGAGTGATTGTTCTTTTGCTGGCTTGTGCTGATTTGGATACAGATGGATTCCTTTATGATATCCCGCAGGATATGTCTGAATCTTCATCTCAAGAGTTGACCAGCAACACTGGCAGCACTGCTCATCGTCAGTGCTGAACAGTTTATCAAGTTCAGCACCTTCATTCCGACTACAGATACGCGTTTGGCAACTAATTCGGTCAACGTGACCGTGATCCTGGTCAGCGGAAGAAAAAGTTCTGAAATGAAACGTGTTGTGATTCGTTTCTAGCCCACGTACAACTACGCACAAGACTAATGCCGACTGTATATCTCCTCGTTTTTCATTGACTCCGAGTCCAATGATATCTAATGCGAGCCCACCCGTGAGCAGTACCAATGAGATGTCGTACATCAGTGACATTCGCTATTGAAGATAATTTCATCTGAACGGGGTTTGAATTTCAAAGCTCGAATGACCTGAAACCCTTTCCTAGAGTAACTCGACTTTTAATAGAGCAAATTTTGGGGGTTGGCCGCTGCAGCCAAGAAAGTACATATGCTGAAGACAGAAAATAGGGAAGCTGTCCCGGCGAAGGGGTTATAGTAATGGCATGTGAGCTGTTTCAGCGTCCGACACGGAGCATTTGCTGATATCCACCACAGTTTTTAAAGTTTTTAACGACACTGCACAGAGCACCCGGATACTTGAAATACTTGTGAAAGGTACTGATCCACAAAATGATCTGCGACTCGTTGGCGTGCGGTCCGACGTGACCCGACATCAAGGAAATCTGCGAAGAAGCTCAATTTTACTCCACGACGAGTATCCTAATTTTGTGAATTTGCTCACAAGGCGGGAAGCTGCGTCTGACTGTGTCGAGACGATTGTTGCGCTGTTTTCCCTTGCAGTATACAAGCAATTTTTGCGACAGAGCTACTGGATTCAGGCCAATTGGGAAGGTTCTATTATCGTGCATCTGCTGTCGAGTATGTGTCAAGGCCCTCGAGATCGTCACGATGAAGTCATGCCAGCCTCGCGTTGCGCCTTTCTCGAAGCACCCGTGTTCGCTGCTCTTTCCTTCACTCCACTGTCAATATTTCGTCCTGCGTCTCAATGTCGGCGAACAAAAGTAACGTATACAAGAAATACCAGTGTCGCGTCAGTCTTGCGTTGCAGACGTTTCTCCATATTGACGCTAGTCTTTCAGTACTTTAGCAGTACCGGCCAGCCCTTGTATCCACCGTGTAGGCAGGGTGATAATTGTCGGTGAGCACCGGTTCAGAATCTGTTGACTCTCCGTCTTATTGCCTCAGATTTGTCCATCCAGATGATCCCAATTGGCCAGGTCGCCCATGTAATAATCCAGTTACGTCAGTCAAAGCGAACAGCGCAGGGCAGCGAACCTCTGCAGGAGCCAAGTCTTCCGCACTGAGGGCAACGTCGCACAGTCCAGCTGCATCTCGTTTTGGGCCTCCTCTAGTCCCTCAGACAGATCTCTTTCGTCAATTAAAACTGGAATCAGAATGTGACGAGACAGAATCTCTTCTGCGTCGCACTCAGTTCCCAAGCAAAGTTTGGAACCATGAGTCTCGGCGTAAAGAACTTGACCGTGAAAGCTCGCGGGGACGTACAGCTGGTAGAAGCAGAGAGAGACATTACCCTCGGAATAGATCTGCGAGCCCATTGCGGTCTCGAGTCAAGGAGAAGCTGCCAGTCGGCAAACTCCAATCGAGTCTCGACAATTCCACTACAGTAAGTCTTCTGATCCTCTATTCGCTAGGTTTATCCTAAAGTTTCTGGTTTGCCATGTTAGACCCCAGACATTGGCTCCAGTTCAAGCGCCCAATCTGGAGTTCATGTCAGATCTACAAAGAAATTCGCAGACCAACCCACTGTCGGCAGAGCCCGGACAGGACCTGGATCCCAGCGAATGGTGGATTTGTTTCGCGATCTTGCCAAGTAAGAATACCGCTTTCATTATCCAGGTTAATCCTGACGCGTATTCTTAGATTTTCGAATGATGTCGTTCAATCAACCGCCGAATTTGAAAGACAAGACAAGAAATTAAAATCATACACGGAGATTTCCGCGACACTTTCCAAAGTGTCCAATTCAGCGGCAGCTTCAGTTGCGCCTAATCTTGCAGAAATCCTTCTTAGCCATGCTCAAACTCAGAACCACATCGACAAGGGTTTTGCGGCCATCGGAAACGTTTGGCAGGAAATTTTTGGTGTGGTCATTTCCGAGGTTAACGAAATCATTAATGCATCCGTCGAGGATGCAGTTGATGCTCTGAAAACTCGTATGGAACGCACGATGAGCGGAAGGGACAGGCATTCGGGATCAGATGAAGATACAACGCTTATGGACGCAATGCCGTTCCCGAAGGATCCACGCGTTCCGAAAAGAGGACGATTGGCGGATGAGCGGGACGCGCGCTCGCAGACCGTTAAGCGTCTCAAGCTCGCGACGTGGAGCCCTACCTCCAGCTCTGCTGAGCCTCTCTCCCACACAACTATCAGCGTAGGGGATATCATACATCAAATGAAATTGAAATTAAACGAACAGACATCCTCGCTTCAATACCTTGCTAAAGAAAACAACGAAGTACGTGCACCACTACTTGAGACTCAATTTCTGCGGTATTGACAGTTTCATGTGGATAGCTGAAAAGCATGCTTCAGAACAATCCCCGAAACCCGAACCCGAGCCTATTGTCAAGCTCTTCCTCGGCAGCGGTGGCGGAATCTTCATTTTCATCCAATGCAGCCATCAGTGACCGGCCTAAGGCATCTGACTCGCGAGGCGATGAAAGCCTGAAGAGCCTTATACCTTCTAAGCCGTCGTCCTCCCGTCGTGGGGAATCGTATAAGTCCTGCGATGACCGTAGGGATCGACATCGCTACGAAGGCAAGAGCAGTACTAGTCGCCACGACTCGCGTTCTCCAGAATATAGCAGTAACAGGGATAGAAGAAAAGCTTGATGGCTTATACAGTCGTCCGAGTCAATCCTTTTTTTTTGCTCTTCAACGCGCATACATACTATGCAAAATGAATTCTCTCGTTAATCGACCATTCATCTCTTCGACTTCCGTAATCCAAAATGTGTATCAGTCAAATTATCTTCCGTAGCACGCAGTATTATTTCGTCCTTGACTATGATTGTAAAGTTGGTAAAATAAATAGCCTTAAATACAACCGTGATCTCCTTTTTGCTCTCAATGCCTTTAGTAGCAACCCAGTATGACTTGACCACATGCAAGTGGGCTATGCCCGGGGTGTAGCAAAACGATTGCTCCCACTTTTAATGTCGACCTGATCGACAGGAATTCTGACTTCAAATTTGCAGCGGCAAAACGCGAGTGGCCGACGAAAAATCCGAGTTTCCTCCGCAAGGTACAATTCTAACGGGGGTTTGGATTGATGGTGGGGGCTCGGTCACCTCGGTGGGCTTCGACACTCGAGAGGTTAGTGCCCGAGACACATGCATCGAACCACCCCTAGTTTTCAGGGGAAAAATATATCACCAATACGTAGGGACGAATAAAGGGCTAGATGAATTAAGGTCAGAATTTCATTAATCCACTCAGAGATAATATAAACATACAAAGGATGGAATAGAGCCCCAGCATGCAATAGGGCAAAAAGAAAAAGAACGAATCCCTTATGGATGGCCTGCAAAGAAAATAAAATGTATAAGACACAATGTAACAGAAAGGATGTGAATTAGATGTACAAGTCGTCTGGTTCCAGCAAATCTTCAACTGCCGCCATCTCAGCATCCGAGGGAGGTGATTCCGGAGCTCCGCGAATTGGCTGATCAATGCGAAGGATACTCTTGAGCGAATTCCATCGGCCGATGTGGTCTCGCGGTAGTGCAGTAGAGCCGAAGTCAAAAAGATGTATACACATGTCGTTGCGCGTCGCGAAACACATCCGGCCCGTGGTCTCATCCCACGAAAACGCAGTAATATCTTGCCGATTGACGCATTCCATGATATGGGGTGAGATATCGAAGGTACGGTATACGTGTTTCGGCCTCCACCGGCAAGACTGCTTCGAAGGGATGAGATCTTTGCCACTAAAGCACAGGGAATCATCGAAGCGCTTTTCGGGATTGAAATATCGGCGAATGGCAGTAACGTAGTTGGTGGCTCGATGGTTCTCGTCGGGATATAGCGTGCATATGATTGCGCGATTCACGCCGGGAATAACCCGAACGACATGTTCGGCGTTAAAAGTCGTTTGGGCCACTACGTTACTGAGATCATAACACCACCATTGATGGGATATACCAACTGCAGAATGCAGAGAGGGGGATATTGTGTAGTGAATTACTCCATGGGGGCTGGCAGTTTCAAAATAAACGGAGATCGGCGGTGGCGGATGGGAAGTAGGATATTCCTGGTTGTATATGTCGGAAAGTTGAAAACTGTCAACTTGTTTGTGTTCCACGACAACACGGTGCTTGGCGGAACCGCGATACCTTCCGGTTGCTGGTGGTAGGGAGTATATTTCCATCACATGAATGTCATTTAGCCCGTTGATCACCGTCCGGATTACCAGAACGTCACCCTGCTTTGGCAGCACTCGGACAGCGCGTATCTGATGATCCTGCACGATATCTTAGTCTGACGTCTTTAGACAAGACCCGCGGAACAACTTACAAATTCGGGATACGGAGTATCGTTGTTGCATATGAAAGAACGCGCTTCCTGGGTGTCGAGGTTGATTACGACGACCTCGTCGGGAAGGATGGTCAAGGACAGGTACAGCGAACCGCTAGACATGAATAGGACGGGGTCATGAACAGGGTCGCGGAAGGTGTACGGGCGCAACAGCAGGAACGGCGCAGATGTTGTTATTTTATCACTTGGAGCTAGGGCATCCGGATTGGTGAGTCCGTAACGGTCAAGTTCTTCCAGAGGCATCGGACGTGGTAGCTCAATCATTACAAGGCTCTGAAGGGACTCGAGACTGATGAAGGCAAAATGGCACGTGTATCCGACGCGTCGAGTCGATGGATCAAGAGTATCGGTCCTGAACATTACTGTGAGCTTGAGACAGCACGAGGAGACGAACACCTACCCGTCAAGACTCTTTCCGACTTTAGTTTTTACCACGAACCAAAGCATGATACCTGGCTTGTCGTTGTACACCATAAACCGAGCTTTCAAATACTCTGGTCGGGCGAGAGTAGAGATGCCGGCCAGAGCGAACATCCCATCGTTGCTGGGAAGTTCGACATTGGAGACCATGACGCGATATCCAGCACGATAGTCGAACGACGACGAGACGACGTATTGCCCCCCAGGTAGAACGGTCAGGTCCAGTATTTTGCAGCCCGACCTAACACGAAAATAGCTAACCGGCTCAGGATCTGGCTTTTCCCAATTGCGGTTGACTGAAATGGCTGTGGCGACCATTTGTTCAACTTTGAGGTCGGGGGGCTGAACGGTATAAGGTGTGAACCGGGGGAGCGGTGGCGTTGCGATGTCCAGTCGGCTGAGGAAACGCCTCCATATTGACGGATCTTGAGAGAACAGTAATAAGGGCTTGCTGGTCTGATTCCTGTTGGTTACTATTGGTTTGGCCGAGAGCAGCAGCAACGCACCCTACGAAGAGCCATGATGTCCTTAATGGAGAGATAAGGAATTATACAATACAGTAACACGTCCATTGGGAGCCTGTAGAATAAACATGGAGAGCGGCGGGTAAATGCCCAGGAGAGAAGATAGTGAATGAAGAGGCTTTCAGTCTGAGGCACTGGCATTGGGAAGGACGAGAGTAGGAGAACAGGCAGCGGTGTTTGTTGAAATAAGGCATGACGGACCTTGTACTTTCTGTGTTTCACAGCGACCTTGTTTCTGTGGCGTTGGTAACCGTGAAGGCGATGGCCATAGAGGGCACAAGCATTGCCTATTCGGGAAGTCGATGGCCCATGCACTCAATGGCCAACGAGCTACACAATAAGAATCCCGTTCAAAATTTCAAAGAACATGTCCATTTCAAGGCCCCAGCAAGGGGTGGAAAAAGAAAATATACATGATCCGTGTCGTAACTAGAATTGCGCTCTGGGTATGTGTTACAGTGCCGATTATAGATAAGTGGTAGATGTATAGCGAATGCGCGGTTGGAAGGAAAAAACCTATTCAATGGAAATTCTCTGACCCAGCGCAGATCCGCCGAGATATGAGCCCTGTGGCTGACCCATGCCTGCAGAATCGCCACTCGGTAAGTAGTTAGGTTTGTCAGAAAGAGCTGGAATAGAATCACCGTTGAGAACTTGCATCTTAACATTGTTTTTAACGGGCGTATAAGACTGACCGTGAACTTTGGACTCCATCAACCCCTTCTCGAAATCCGCGAAACAACGAAGTCCAACCGCAAATGTCGCGAATAATAGAAGAAAGGCGACAATAGCTGGTCCTTATTTTAGAGACTGGTCTATTTGACAGCTAATGATACGCACTGAATATTGTCAATGTTGCCCTTGTCGTCGCATACTGGGCTCGTGATGCAGGTTCGTAAAATCGTACTAGTTTGTAAACTAAACAAAAATCAAGTCGATTGGTTGTCTTTAGTCGTGGAACAGACTTACTGACTAAGAAGATACGCGGTTAGTAAAATTGGGGCACATAAGATAAAAAGATCTTACAGTAGCTCTCTGCGGCTAACATCATCACCAGAGATATCGTCATGATCCTGTTCCAGTCAGCATGGAATCAAAAGATCAGAAATGCCCGTACCATTTTATCTCGCGCTGAACCGCAACACCGCACAGACCGAGAAGTATCAGGACTATGGGTATGGCGATGATGGTGATCGCAAACTCGGCTGAGTTTCGAGACAGGACGACAATAAGAAGCTAGCGACGATTCAGTGTTGTATATTAGGATTACGTATGAGGCAGACCCTAACCTGCATGGTGACACCGGTGAAGAAAAAGAAATCGAACTTTAGAAAGCAGATCATGATCTGGTACCATTGATACATGGCTGAGTGCAAAGTCAGTTTCATGGGCCCGGGAAAATGTGCCCGACGCACTCTTCATTTTTGGATTGGCGCCCACAACATGAAAAATCGCCCAGCTTTAGGAGGGTGTTAGTAATAGGTCGGTCGGGTTAAACACCAACTCACCCAAACTCTTCATAAAGCTGTTTTGTCCAGAACAAAATGGAGAGCCACGAAGCCGCGATGACACAAGGTGTGACGATGAGATACGGTTCTACTCGTCGCCATAGGGAACCAGGTCCATCACAGTTCTACAGTGTCTATGAGGTTGGTCGATGACAGGCAGACACGGAGGGGCTGACCACTTCATCAAAAGATTCGGCGCATTGAGCATCAGAAAGTTTCACTAACGCGGTCCTGGTCTGGCGCACTTGCAGCGCTGCGAACACGATGAGGGCGAGGTGGAATACTGCTGTGTTGTCAGTGATCAGAAGAGTGAGGAGTGTGATGACGGACGCAGAATGCCTATAAGCTGTATAACATTTCGCATCCGTAGCGCATCGAAAGCCATGAATAGCTCGAAAATCCTAGTCTGGCACTGAGATTAAGGCCATGGTGGCGTAAGAATCGGTACGAACTCTGCTAGCGCAAATAGCGCAAGATAACACGGCAACGTCTGAGGAAGAATATAAACGTCATTCGAAACACCTAGGCGATCCGTCGTACTTTGTAGCCGCCCGTAAACGTAACTTCGTCCTCGACCTATTTTGTTGTTGCATCCCCAATTGTTCCATTAAACAGTGTTGGAAATACTCACCAGTCTAAACACAATTGCAATCATGACAAGAACTACCACGGCCTCTGGAAACGAAGAGGAAGATCAACGAAAGCTAGGTTATTAAAAATTAGAACAGTGCACATACGAAATGAAACTGTTCAACACAGATCAGCAAGTGAATAGACCATGAAACCAAAAAATAGTTACTAGTAATGATAAAAGCCTTTTGGGCACGCGAAGCGAGGAGTGGCTCGATGGCCATGGTGGGAGGTGGAAAGGATACGCTGTGTGAGACGCTGAAATCGCGCCAGGCGGCTGTGTAAAACCGTCCCTTTACCGGTTACCGCTTCTGCACAGCTTTGATCTCGCAAATCGTGCCAAGCTTCTCTTGAACGTTTGCATATAACTAAAAAACTTTTGGCCAATTATAGGATGTTTTATGCCCAGAAACACAGGTCTTCCCGTTATCATTAATTGGATGTTGCAGCAAATGATGTTAGCCGGATGTGTTTTACTGCTAACCACGAAAAATGATGTTAATTACTGAAACTCCAAGTAAAACGGAGATTGAGCTAGTCGGCTCTGAAGGACAACCCTTCTGTCTTGTAAGGTTGATAATGCGTTAAAATTCTCAGTAATAGAGGGCAATGGGGTTCGGCAAAGTTCTTTGTTGAGGCGGCCAAGTCAACTTGCCACCACGCCACCACTGCCTTCGCTCTTTCCCTTCGTGCAAACATGTCCAATTCCAATTTACTCTTCATTCCTTTCAAGAACTCATATAACATTGATCTCAAAGAAACTGTTCGTCGCTATCTGCAGGATCATACCTCAGCCCACCCAGATTCCTTCAAAGTCGACATCAATCGTTGGCAGGAGCTTCGAAGAGATGGCGTCGGGGGAACAGTGCACAAGGATGGCACGGATAAGATGAACAAGTACGCCATTTGTCGCGTTTCTATACCCTTATTGACCGCCACGAACAGCTATCACGCTCAGCTCTTGTCGATACTGACCAAATTACCCTCCGATGTCGGTGCGATCATTTCAGTTCCGAGGCCAACTAATAGTCAATCTTTCGCAGATCGGATTAGATATATCCTACGCTTCCGTTTTCTCCCCGAATACAATTCCGGTCACTCTACGCAGCCTCGCCTTTGAACGTGCTGCTGTATTATTCAACTTAGCTGCTCTCTATTCACAACTTGCTAACAATGAGGATCGTTCGCACCTGGAGGGAATAAAGCGCGCTATTTCTTGCTATCAGGTCCGTGACACGATGCTGTCGGAGTATACGATGTGATTGACCTAGGTATAAAAGAGTGCAGCAGGAACGCTATTCTATTTGAGATCATCAGCCCTCGCGGAACTCAGCGATTCACCCCAAGAGGACGACATTCCATTTGATCTCGACAAATCATGCATTCACAGTTTGGAATGGCTCATGCTCGCCCAAGCGCAAGAATGTTTCTGGCAAAAGGCTAAAATCGGTGAGCAGCAATGTTATTAGATTGTTTGGCGCGCAATAATTCAGTCGTTCACCATAAGATGGATTCAAGAACGCATTGATGGCTAAACTGGCGGCTAATGTACGTAGATTCCTGGCTGACCCAGTCGTGTGCTCACTTCCTTTCTCTAGACGTCTGCCCTTTATAAACTCTCCATCTCTGCTATTCGAGATGCTTCTCCTCCAGTAAAATCCTTATTTCCTTTGGTACTCCTCTATCTTCCGACAGACCAAGCGCAATGTTAACGATCTACAGGATTGGCGGGCTCACATTGAAGCCAAACAACATCATTTCGAGGCCGTTGCACAATACAGAAAGAGCACGGAAGAGCTTGAGAATAGCAGGTACGCAATCGTATCGCGATAAACCGTGGAACTCTTTGGTCATGGCATCTCAGTTACGGTGTTGAAATATCTCGTCTTAAAGAAGCCCAAAATGAGGCGAAGAGTGCCCAAGATATAGCCCGCCGCGGGAAAGTTTCGCAGGCTGTAGTCCAGGATATAGACGTAAGGAGGTTTCTTGATATCGTATTTAATAGCATGTCTACCTGACATTTCTGTTAGTCCCTTGTTAATGCCGTGAAAACCGCCCTTGCACGCGCTGAGCGCGACAATGATCTCATATATCATCAGGATATACCAGCAGTGTCTGCACTCTCCCCTATACCCCACGCAGCTATTGCACAAGTGACTATACCTGCAGGATTGTCGAGTCCACCAAAAGGAACTCACATGATCTTCGGAGAACTGCTTGGTTGGGGCGCCCAGGAGGCTATCAGTAAGATCGCTACTTTTCAATGAATATACTTCGTCGCTGAAACTTTGTAGACATTTACAATGACAGGAAAAAGAATCTCTTGCAGGATCAAATTGTAGAACCTGCACGAGAGCTGAAAGACAAAGCGGATGAGTGAGTTACTACATCTCTCGTTTGTCCGTTTGATGATGTTTTCTCCAGGATGTTAACTTCCCATAATCTACCTGCTTCTATAGAAGCCCTTGAACGTCCTGTTGGATTGCCTCCGAGCCTCTTAAAGAAAGGCGAGGAAGTACGTCTCGAAAATGGCCCGATGAAGATTGAATCGTGGTTCGAAGACTTGCAAAGGCAGGCCCGACATGACTTTAATATCCTAGAAGAGGTGGCATTCTTCCTGTTGATTACATTGAAGAAGTCCTAACGCTAGGTTAGGCCATGGATATCCTGGATACGGAGGCTTCCGAGGATGAAGTTGCTCGCAAAGAACTCCCTCTGAATCGGCCACCTTCATACGAAGCCAACATCGAGTTGATAGAGAAGGAGAAGCGGTATCGTACCATCCTTGATCAAGCTAAAGCCAGCGACGACACTGTCAGACGTAAATGGGATGAATGGGAAAACAACATCACAGATTTAACGCTGAATGAGGTACGTGGGACCTCGCATATTCGAACTACAAAATGGTCTGAAGCGCCTTGTGCTGTAGTCAGAGCTAGAAGCTATGGTACCTTCTTCCACGGTGTCTAGTAGGAAAACTCCAGAGTCAGCCGTCACTTCAAGATATGCTCGACATCTTCGAGTATTGCTTGAGTCGCTTGATACGCTCCATGCTGACCGAGATCAATACGTTCGACGCGCAGAGGCTCTGGCCGAAGCTGACGACATATATCCGAGGATACTGAAGGCTGCTTCCGGAATTGAACGTCTAACCAAGGTCCAACCGGCGACGTTCGAAGATGTCCTGGACGAGGAACTAGCAAAATATGACAAATTCTGCGAATACATCAAAGAAAGCGAACAGAAACAAGAAGATATCCTTTCGTCAATAGAGGTGCGGAGCATGGTCTTCGTCATCGCACTGTTGCACAACGAGATTACAGGCGGATAACGAGAAATTCATAAAATCCCGTAAGGACGATCCCTCAGTTAAGGAACGAGAACACGCCCTTCAGTCGTTAGATCTGTCATATCACAAGTATCGGGAGATCACAAACAACTTGCAAGAGGGTATCAAAGTAAGATATCTTATGCATGCTATAATGGGGAAGCAATATTAACTTCATATACAGTTCTACAACGACTTGTCTGGGTTACTCCTGCAGTTCAAAGACTCGTGCAAGATTTGGTGTAACCATCGACAGCAAGAGATTCAGTAAGTAGCTGATGTACAGCACTCATATGAGCAGTCATTGACCCATGCACCAGTGCTCTTTCCCAATCATTAGGATCTATGTCTCTCCAAGAAAGCGATGACGCCGGGGACTTTTCGGGAGAGTATATCAGAGACCAGCCAGAGGCACTGGTAGATGCTCCTGCACCTAGTCTTCCCAATCCTCCCAGCCAGCCTCCGCAGAGTGCCCAACCTAAAAAAGTGTTCGGCAAAATCTCTTCAGGACTACCACCTCTGAATTCTAGTGAGTGGGGCTTCGAGGAGATAAAGCTACCTCCGGGGCCAAGCAAGAAGAAGTCGAAGATGAAGGTGTAGCTGTAGTATGTGAACTTCTATTCATATATATCTGTGCTGTATCTCGACCCAATATACACTTGTAGACTACCTTCCAGCAATGGCATGCGCCAAATGCAAGTATTGGTCTGAAATGAATGTTCTTGTCTGCACCGAGTCGATATTTTCAATCGTTAATATGCTACTGTAACTGCTCATTCTTAGATGCTATTCTCGCTATGATTCTCTGTCCTTCACTGATAGGGCGTTGGTTTTTGAACTCGACTCTTCGAGAGTCGGCATCTTTCAGGACTCCCGGTATTCAACTTGATTTTCGCCTCCTTGTCTCTCCCTGTAAAAATCCTTACCGTACCATTCCTTGGACAGACAATGTGGAAGATTCCTAGGTGACCCTTTCTTTCTCTGACATATAGGACCTCGAAGCGCATGTTTTCTTTCCCCTTTTGCCAAATCACACCGTTGCAGACCCTTGCTAACTAAAAAGCAGGGAAAAGACGAGACCTACTCTAATTATTTATTCAGCTAATCTTTCTTTCTTTTTTACACAAGAAAGTGAGATATCCGGAACTTAACCTCTTTTGCTCATAGCTTCCAGACGCGTTCCAGGAGAATAAAGTGGCCCCAGAAGCGGCTGAGAAGGGGCATGCTGGGAACCGCTTTCGTTTCTAATGATAACAGACACGCCGACACGGAGAAGTCCAGGTGACTCTATCGTGTCTTCCGCAAAAGTACTTTAGCCTGCAAGCGAGGCAGCAACGGAGATATACATGCTAGAATATTGAACAGAATCGGTTACGATTAAGAAGAGCCCCGACCACGGCATTGGATGCATCTATAATCTTCCATTATTATTCAAGGTGACGGTCGGATTAATACACAGGGACATGACATCGACAGCCCTGCTGTGTCGGACAATGCGCTAATGGAGCAGTGGAGTTAAGTGACCGGTGACGGTTACTACTGCGCGGCGTCCCTCGCGCCCCTACAGGCAGGAGCTGGGCTGATGGAAGATACGTAGTTTTTTTGTCGACAGTGACAGGTAGGCTCGCGAGATGGGTGACGGTACTGCCGGTCAATATTGGACTGAGCGGGAGATCTAGACTAGGTCACATTGACTACCGCTACCCCTTGACAGTTGAAACACGGACGGTGACACACAGGAAAGTTCTTCGTTCTCTGCCACAATGGGAAAGGCGGAGGTTAACTAAAGGTTGACACCCGGATGCTACCCACTTAGTCCCGAAGCTTGTTTGAGAAGATCTCGGCGGGTGATACTCGTCGATAATCTTGACAAAGATGGGAAGGTTGCATTTTCTGAACAGGACATCAGTGTCTTGTGCCAACCGCATTATTATTCAATAGATTTTTGGACCTAAAGTTAATTACTTCTTTAGTATTATAGCAAGCTCAGAACGAAGCAGATACTACTCACGTCGACGGTCTAGGTAGTAAAACTTTCAAAATGATATCCCACTCAAGATAGCCTCAGACACTCCTCGACTAACAAGAATCTCCTCTATCCAGAGGGTCTCAATGCTCGTAAATGCGTCGACTGCCCATCCGGAAGCAGACATCCGTGCGCTCTTGAGAGCAGCTATACCCATCTCCCCTCTTTGTCCCACTTGGCGACATATCTCGACGATCGTTCGTCGAACATTCTCCTCATTCTCTTTCGAAACAGTGTCTCGATGGCCTAGCAGAGTATCTTTCCATGGTTTCAATGACTCCTCGAAAATGCCATCCCATGCCAAGTGATATAACCGTAAAGCTGCGAGCAAACGAAAAGAGGGATATGCAGATCCTCTCGATAGGTGTAAAGTCCAATCTCTGCACATGCAGTCAATTAGTTGGCGTCTTGGAGGTATTAGAGATGAACCCACCCCCAATAATTCTCTCGATTTAGGAGTTCTTGAAGATGGTTTCCTTTGTTCGTTAAGAGGGACTCCATGAAGTCGAAGACGTCGACCTCTCCGTCAACTTCTCCACAGATCAGTGCTTCCGAAGATATAGGAAGGACAAAACCATATTCGACAAAAAGTGTTCGATTAGAATGTGCGCCATACTTTAGAAATATCTCTTCATCGACATCCAAGTGCTTGTCGACGGGGGATATAAATACCATATCCTCACCGAATCGCTGACGCGGTGGTACATTCAATTTGTCCGCATTCGAGGGACGCGGCGACATGTGAGGGAGATGAGCACTATGGTTGGCAAAGTCCAAAACAGGGCACATAGTGAAATTGTCAGGATCGGATTGCCTCCATTTTAGACGCTGGTAGATACATCTTGTGTTGACTTTAAGAAGTCAGTTCAACAGTGCAAGGATGCGACGCAGACGTGGGGACCGCACCGTTCAGCCATGCCCACAAATAATCTGTGCTACTTATGCCTTTCTAAGAGTCGTCAGAAAACGCAATAAATATTGATTTGAAGCAGACCGTTTGCTTAGAGACTTTGCCAAAGTCTGAGCGGAATCGTTGCAGCACCTTGTCCAAAGCTCTCATGGCACTCGGAGTTACAAACGATAGAATTTGATTATTTTCTTCGACTATCCATGTCAGTGGATGGAACGTAAAGTCCCGAGGTAAGACAGAGATGTATGGCCCAAAGTGGGGATCCGTGGTGGGGTTTTCACGGTACATGGCCAAATGCATAGACACCATCTGGACGGCATCCAATTTTTTGGATGGATACAGGGGAGAAAGTGTCCTTATGTTCATCATCGCAGTAGCAGGAACTCGAAAGAGCACTTCAGACGGAGAGAAGGGCCGTAAGGCGAACAAGCCGCATCCTAATGCTATCTGAACAGCCTACTCGGATACAAAAAAGATAAGAACAGACCGCCGATACTCTTCCGCCTTTCTACTGGTAGCTTATCCTTGCATACTTCCATCTCTTTTTCGCTTAGCCATTGTAGCAGTCGACTCCATTCCAAGTCCATTAATGAAGTGGGGGAGTGAAGAAAAATGTGCAATTGCCGACGGCACATTTTTCACACATAGGATTGACGGACCGGGTCACCGGGTCGGATTTTTCGGAGGGGTATCCGATTGCATTCCCGCGGCCATCTTGTGTCATTCTGAGCAAAGCTCTATCATCTACTACTCTTACCCCGGCCGACCAACGCTCTCTACAATACCACCATGTCTGTCTTCAATGCCTCTCGCCTGCTCGGAAAGACCGTTATCGTAACTGGTGCCAGTTCAGGGATTGGAGCGGTACGATCCCTTATCAAACCCGAAGGTTATCGGTCCTGATTATCTTTCCCTCTAGGCCACCGCGGTGCTGTTCGCCAAGGTATAAAAAACTGAGATTTTTTGAACCGACTCTGATTCCACCTCTATTAGGGAGGCTCGAATGTTATCTTAGTTGCCCGTCGTGCAGACGCGCTCAAGAGCGTGGCGGAGGCTTGTACTGCTGCTCACAAAGAGTCCGGTCTCCAGCAGGGAGGAAAGTTCGCCTCTGTCCAGCTTGACGTCTCAGACAAGGCGCAGGTTGCGACCCTCTGGGATAAGGTTCCTCAGGATCTCCGAAATGTTGATATTTTAGGTAGAGTTTCATCTAATTCCCCTCCCTTCGTACCTCATAAGGGATGGTAGTGAACAACGCCGGTTTCGTTTTGGGTGTCGAGCACGTTGGAGACATAAAATCTGAAGACGTGGAAAGCATGTTTTCCACCAACGTCTTTGGGCTCATTTCCATGACCCAGCTACTAATCAAAGGTATCTTATACTATACTCTAAAGCGATAACTTCGACTAATGAAACCCAGATTTCAAGGCTAAGAAAACAGGACATGTCATCAACCTTGGATCCATCGCTGGACTTGAACCGTACGCAGGTGGAAGTATTTACACCGCTACAAAACATGCCGTTCGTGCCTTTACTGGATCGATGAGGAGGGAACTTGTCAATACTCCTATCCGAGTCACTGAAATCCAGCCAGGTATATCTACACACATTTCATCTTTTCCAATTTTCACGAAACAATTGTGTCGCAGGAATGGTGGAGACTGAATTCTCCATCATACGGTACCGAGGCGACACAACTGCAGCTGGCAAAGTGTATGAAGGCCTAGAACCTTGTAAGTTCATGTATTCTATTTGCCGTTTCTCCTGTGTTCTCACATCCATCCCAGTGACGGCTTCTGACATCGCGGAAGAAATCGTTTGGGCAGCTGCTCGTCCCTCGCATGTCAACATTGCTGAAATGCTTGTGTTCCCCGTCAACCAGGCAAGCGCCACAATCAACTACCGGGGTCCTAAATAAGCTCCAGATCGAGCGTGTAAGTTGAAAGTAGAAGTCCAACAGATGTAACTGTCGCTTTCATTATGAAGGGTGATAACAAATCAATAAGATATTTTAGCACCGACAGATTCCGGTCAGACTTTCTGTTCATAGATAACGAGCGGCCCCCTAGTTCTCCTAGTCATGACTTACTCTTCTTGGATCTTGAACGGGTACTTCTGGTGGCCACAGGCTCGGTCTCTTGTGGGAGATCACTGTCGTAAACGAACTTCTGAACAACAACACTCTCCGGAATGAGGTTTTTCAATGGCGACGAAGCGTTCGGCAAATTACCCAACGTGTCCAAGGAGATGGCCTGTATGAACATGTTCAGTATTATACGTCTCAATAGGGCGACATTCACCTTTGCTGTAGGAGCCAGGCAGCTCTTTTTGATATCGCTCTCTTTCGGCAGATTGAGATTTTGCAGCTTGAGATCATTGACAAAGATTGCGGTAGAAAGACCTCGGTCCCACTTGACGTGCCTTTCGCCTCTCGCATCTGCTTCATCAGCCAAGTGCTCCTTCATCAATGGAGGTCGAACAGGAGTGACATAATCTTCTTCTTCCCCTGGACCTCGTCGATGTCTCCCAGCCCGCACCGGGCTGCTATCAAGCTGATCGTAATCATCGTCTTCTTCCAGTGTACTCAAATTCTCCTCTTCGTCCTCCTTGTCCTTGTCCTCATTCAACTTCCTAGCTCGTCTCTCGGCACGCTCCTTCCTTAGCCTTCTTTTTTCATCCGCTTCCTTCTGCGACACCGTTCGGGCCTTCATAATAGGACTCTCCGGACGCGCCCCTTCCTTCCGTATGATCTCAGTCTCCAGCGTGGCAGCGACGTATACCTGGTTTTTCATTGTATTTGACGACGTCAAATGACGTAGAGCTATCGATGTCATACCAGCGAAGAGGGGGTCTTCGACCCTAGGCTTACGTGGACGCGGTGGAGGAGCATCGGAAGGACGGCTGAATAAATCAATGCCAGGATGAATGGACTTCCGCACTCTGGTGGTCCGACGAACACCCGGCCGCGGTGGTTCTGGGACTGGAGGAGCCACAGATGACGTGCCGGCTAGTTGAGCACTTTCTGATGAAGACTCTGCATTGGGAGATGGCGGTGCATCAGTGACAGCAGAGTTCTCAACGAAGTGAGTGAGTTGCTGTACAGTTTCAGTATTCTGTGGTGATGGAGAGGATGCCAATGCTGGTGGTTCTGTTGGGTCCAGCCGATTGTCGTTCTCTGGTACTGAATGGAGCTTCAAGGTCGTCTGAGATGGGTTCCTGGTTGGACTAGACGATTTTATACGACGAGCAACCTCGCGTACAACTGTGGAAATAGGTCTGGAAGGAGAAGATGAAGGATCGGGTCCGCGTTTACGCTTCAGACTAGCCGTTGTCGGCATAGAATGCCCCAGTCCTAAAGTGATACCTTTTTTCGACGCAGGCTAGAAGGATGCAAATTAAGCATAGAGACATTTCAACCTCAACCTCTAAACTTACAACAGAAAAACCGTCTTTTCGGGAACTAGTTGTTCCAGAAGACTTCACAGTCTGAGCGTCTGCGAATTTGCTAGTCGAAGCGACCCCTGGCCTTGCATACGGTTTCTTTCTTGGAATTTTACTTGTAACGCTGGGCTGCCTCAAGTTGGACTTGAACGTCTGTAATTGGGGTGTAGGGGGTGTCGGCACCGCACGCTTATTACTAGATTCACCGTTGATTGCTGCAGTTGTAGGCGCCGCTGAGGGTGGATAGGCAGTTTCTTCAGGTATGGAAGACGGCAGCTGTGGGCGGCTTGCCGAAATTGGGAATGGTAATTTTCGCGGTGGCCCAAGTTTCGTAGACGCAGTCCAACTCGGATGACTGGTAGGCTCGGCAGACCCACTTCTTTGCTTCCCCTTCAGGACGGTTGCGGTCGGTCGTGTAACCGCTTGTGGTTCTACTGACCTACTTCGCTCAGGCGATTTCCCGCCAAACCTGGCCCCGCCCCACTTACTTGCCCTCATTGGGGACTCGAGGGCATTTAAAGGAACTCTGCGGGGAGGACTATCTGATGGTGGTATATGAAAGAGAGACCCAGAATTGTCTGTTCGAGGATTGGAAAAAATAGCAGCTCTCTGGGGAGACAATTGTCCTTGTGCGACTGCTTGCTCTAGAGGTATTCGCCGAGCGGGCGTTCTATTCGGATCCCCTAAGGGAAGGCGAAATTGTTGTCTTTCCGGAGATAAAAGCTGAGCTTGTCGGATTGGACTTGGAAATCGAATGGGACGATTAGAGCTGGCAGGCAAGGTCGCGGGCGGGGGTAAGGCCAAAAGCTGAGGTGCAGAAGGAGTTAAACTCGCATTGTCTGGCGATGGACGAAGAACAGACGGTAATTGCCCAAGGAGATTAGCAGAACTCGGTGACAATGATGCTAACTGTCGCCTGGAAATACCAGGAACATCACCAACCATCCTCCGCGTTGGAGACCCGTCCCGCCGTCTATCTGGCCTGGTACGTGGCGTCATTGGTATCGCGCTTTCTTCGCTTTTCTCAGACAAGTCGCTCTCCCTAGGAGATGATGTTTCCTTTGCTTTCCCTTTGCCTTCGGTCTTCGGCACAGCTTCGGTGTAATCAGGCGAATGGGCCACAGGTAGGTTTTCCCTGACTGGGGAAAGTGCATTAGGTAGAAGGCTTCGGCGAGGCCGACTAGAGCGCCGAACAGGGGTTGGGGGATTGTCCACAGGCTCCTGGATCGTAGTGCTGGTCGACGCAGCCGGAACTGGGATATTCTCATCAGTAGGAATCAATGTATCCACTACGTACTGTTCCTCGCTAGATGTTTCTGGCTCTAGATCAGCATTGAATGACTCCACGTTACGAAGAGGAGATGGAGCTATCGCAGCCTGTTCCCCTTCGGAGAACAAAGGGCCGGTGGGCAAACTGTCTAGCAAAGAGGTAGAGCATGCTGGTACAGATGGGCCAGTATTAGTGAACAAGTCGAATGAGATCAAATCTGGCTGGGAGATGTCCCTTGCAGAGGGAGTTGTCGGTATTGGACTCAGAAGATGGGTAAGAATAGGAGAGGATGATGACGGAGGTGGAACCTGGCTTGGAGATTCGGGACCACCGAAAAGACTTCTCAAAGGCAACATTGGCAATTCTAGCATGTCGACAGATGGAAAGATAGGGAATGCTGTTGCCGGTGAAGCATCTCCATCGATACTCGGAGGTGGGGGGGACGGATTATCGTGAGCACGCATTATTCTTGAGGCGAGAACGGATGACGGCTCTGCATAGAATTCAACGTGAGTATGCAAGAAAGATGAATTGTGCTCACCATCGTTAGGCATCGGCTCGTTTTCTGGTGTAACCGAACGTGATTCCTGCGTAACCTCCATGACAAAATGCTCTTCTCGCCGTGAAACGTCCGGAATCCGAGGAACAGGACTGGAAAGACGTGGCGAGCGACGCAAGGGAACCAAATGTAACGGCAGTCTCAATGATTCCTGGCCAGGAGTGTTGTTCTGAGACAAATCGGGTGCACCAAGCATCGCCGTCGACGGGGAAGACGTGCATGATTGTTGGCTCTGATCGCCCATTATTCCAGCAGATACGGGGCGGCGACAGAAGGGTCACAAGAGCGGAATGGAGATACAGATGGGTGGCATGTAATGGCGGTAGTAAGGAAAGTCAAAGTTGCTGCGACAACGCGCTCCGTTGATTTCCAACACGTGACCAGTAAAGATGACCAAACGGGGATTATTGCATGCGATTTTTTCCGCCAGCCTGACGTGTATTACTAGTGCTACTACATCCAATGCACTAAGCGATGGCTGAAGATGCACGTGTTCTGCCACGATGGCTCAAATTCCTTGATAATGTAGGAGTTCTCTCTCTCTGTTATACTGTCCATTAACGCTTTGCAGACAAATGAGATCGTCACGACCCTTACAGCTTGCTTCATTCTCTATACACGGTCCCCTGGCGTCATCTATTTTGCTAGTGGAGCCGTCTCCTGCTCTCTGTCTGTCAAGCTCATCAAAAGGGCTATCCGACAGCCCCGACCGCCACCGACGACAGGTGCTAGGGAAAAGGTTACCTACGGGTGAGCTCCACCACCGTTGTCCCATGTGTCGTGCTCTGATGAAGTGATCAGAATGCCGAGTACCCATTCCGCGACCATTACTTTCTTCGCAGAGTACACAAGTCTGGCTTGTGCCTATCTGCCCGTCCATCCGAGTCTTCCTTCTTCGTGGATAACGCGTATACTCCCTCCAATCATCGTCCTTCCTTGGGCTGCCATGATTGTCATGTCAAGGATATGGCTGGGCCATCACACGTTGCCACAGGTGGTTGCCGGCTGCTCGTACGGAGTAATATTTTCATATGCATGGTATCTCATGTGGGTTAGTGGCCTCAATGAATGTGGTGGATGGGTAACCCAGGCTTTCCCTTATATTCTGCAGTAATTAGTCTAGAATAGGGGCAATCTCATTATGGAATTAGTGATGATACGCGTCTGTGACGTCACGTGTATACTAACCTTCCACATCAACGACCACGACAACAGCGCCATGGACGACCAGGATCCTATCTCTCAATTCTTTCCTGGACAAGAAGACGTCGAGTTGTACGCTGTTCTCAATCTGAAAGACGATGCCACCGTCGATGCTATAAAGAAATCCTATCGCCGACTTGCTCTTATTTACCACCCCGACAAGCACGCGACTGCCACCGAATCCGCCAGAGCAGACGCTTCCATTAAGTTCCAACAAGTGGGCTTTGCATATGCCGTCCTTAGCGATGAAAAACGTAGGGAGCGGTATAACAAGACAGGCAAGACAGATGAGGGTCCTGAGTTGAGTCCAGGCGAGGACGGCTGGGAGGCCTACTTTGAGGACCTTTTCGATCGCGTTACTCGAGGAAAGCTCGACGACATGAAGAAAGAGTATCAAGGCGCGTTTTTAACCGTTGATTCCCAGCTAGTTCCTTACCTGAACATCCAGGCTCTGCCGAAGAGGTAGCAGACCTAAAGTCGGCTTATCTCGACACCAAGGGGTCTCTTGGAGAAATAATAACCTTTATTCCTCATTCCTCTCATGAGGATGAATCTCGCTTCATCGTCATCATCTCTGACCTCATCAGTAAGAAGGAGTTGCCCTCCATGCGCACTTGGGAGTCCAGCATCAAGGACGAAAAGGCCAAACTCGTCAGGAAGAAGCAAGGTGAAAAAGAGGCGAAAGAGGCAGAGAAATTGGCAAAGGAACTGGGAGTGTGGGACGAATTTTACGGAAGTGGCAAGGTTGGCGAACGAAAAGGCAAGGGTGGAAAGGGCAAGAGCAAAGCGAAGGAGAAAGACGAGGAAGAAGAAGATACCTCCGCACTTCAGGCACTGATTCTCAAGAAGCGTCAGAAAAGCATGGACGGATTCTTCGACGGCTTGGCCGCGAAATATGCAGAGCCAGAACCCAAATTTAAGGGCAAGGGGAAGAAACGTGGAAAGGCTGGCGATGATGATAGCGACGACGCGCCGAAGAAGAAATCTAAACGCGCTGCTCCGCCACCGCCACCAGATATTGACGATGCAGAGTTTGAAAAACTGCAACAGCAGCTGTTTGGGGACAAGGCCGCCAATGGGAGTTCAGGGGGAGAAGTTAAAAAGAGCAAAGGGAAGAAAACAAAATCTAAGTAAATGTTATTATTATCTTGATTGCTCATTAATCTTATCACCGACGCTTTTTCACCGGAGGCTAACTAGAGTCTGATTGAAGGGCCTGAACAGCATCATGCCTATCGGTCAATCTCATCATATACGAGAACAAGGAGAGCTGCTTCATCAGGTTCTCGCTTGCTTCTCGAAGTCTGTTTTCATACGTGAGTGGAAAACGACAAGGTCAAAGCTACTTGAAGAACAATACAAGGTCCTTTGTCAAGGCCGCCGTAGCGTGTCGCCTTCCTATCAACTTCCGATAGCAGCTACCGAGAAAGCGGGAGGTCCGTTGGAGAACAAAGACAGGAATGCTGACCATGCAGTGCATTCCGTGTGAGCGAACTTGAAAGCGAAGAACGCGTTGAAAAAAATTGAGGGGGGAATGAGAACAGTGAAATATATCATCATGATCAAGGAACGAGTAAAACCGCGTCGAGGGTACCTGACAGACACTACGGTCAGAGTAATACGAGGATCGTATTTACCACCCCGGATCCGAGTCGGGGCGGGCATTCAGGTTCCAACAAAATTCCAACACCGCAGGAACAGTCAGCAAGTGGTGCCTTTGATAGATAACCAGTACAGCCAGAGTACTGTACCGCCCTTCCGAACAGGACACGTCGCTGGTCTGCTGTACGCGTTCATTGAAGAAAATTAAGGGAAGAGTGATCCGCTAGGCACGAGTCTAGACATCGGGTCCTTTGCGGGGTGATAGGCAGCCCCACCCGGCCAGTTCGGTACGTCAATCGAGGAGTCACTCCAACAAAATGTTCTCCCCTACATCCATGTGCCGCATTCCACAGGCAGTAGGCATCTTGTATTACGGTGATTTGGAGGCTGAGAACCAACCTGGAACTTGATTACTAGTTGGAACGGGTTATATTCAATGGGGAGAGGATATAAAGCAGAATGCATGGGCTGGTGTTCAGCATCGGCTTCAGTATCCGGCAGCAATACCCAACTACTACTACTACTCCTACTACTCTTACCATGATTCGATTCGACTCTCTCTCCTTGGCTGTTCAACAGGCAATGTGCACTCCCATGCACCAAATCCTGCCGGCCTCCCAGTCGACCGGCGCCCTCTACCTGGGCTCCTTGGCCGCCGTTCACGAAAAAGATGCGCTAGTCGAAAAGAATATCACCCACCTGGTCCAGGTGATGGATGCGCCATGGCTCCCGCTCTCTGAAAAAGACGGTTTCAACTGCCACCGGATCCCCATCCTCGACACCTCGTCGGCAGATATCAAGAGCTATCTAGAGGCGGCATGCAACTATATTGACCAGAGTCTTCGCTCGGGGAAGAGCGTCCTGGTGCATTGTCAGCAGGTATGACGTGTTATGCTGGGTCTGATCCGATCTGATCATTTTGCAGGGCGTGTCCAGGAGCGCTTCGATTGTCATCGCCTATCTTATCCGCAATCGGGGTATGTCCTACGACAGTGCTTTTGCCTATGTAAAGCGAGAGCGGGCATGCATTGCCCCCAACTCGGGCTTCGTCCAGGCCCTCAGGGAATGGGAAGCGGCTTTCCGTAGGCCCACTGCGGGCAGGCGTTTCACTTCGTAGAGATCTTTCCGGCAAGTCAGGCTGTTGGCTCATCGTGATATTTCCGGCGCTGACCCACGTCCTTAGGCCTCGGGTTAAACTTATCTGGACTATTTACTTTCTATTTACTACTATACCAGGGGATATGGGCTTTTTCTCGCGTCGACGATACCTTTTTACTTTCGGTTTCAGTTTTGACAATTCGTGTCTAAATTCTTAGATGCCTAGCCGGCAATCAAAGGCTATTTCTTCGGGACATTTACCTACTTAGTTTACCGTTCGATTTGCGGGGCGGTTTCCGTAGTTCAAGTATCCAATTCGGATCTGCCAAAATTATATTGCTCCCGCTCTTCTTCCTTATTTTGAATTACCCACGACAAAGGTGGGACACAGTCATTCACCATTTTACTCACGTGAGCGCGGTAGGTCAGGAATGTAGTCCATAAACAGCGGGCCTGCAGGTCTAGATCACCGTCGGATAAGCACATAGAAACGCACCGAATAGTGTCGCACCGTTCGAGAACAGTGATCCAGACTGCTCTCTTTCTAGATTTGACAACACATAAGAGTATGTACAGTTTATGATACACTTGAGCACGCGCGAATCCAATAGATAGCTGATACAGATTTTACAAACCATCAGAGAAGAAAATATTATAGATACCGAACAGAATCAACCCCTAAGCTTCGTCGAGCGTGGATGATAGCAACTAGCTCCTTCATACTCTCCTCTAGAACCACTACATTGTCTAGCAATCGAGATAGTGTCACAGCGGGTATGCTCTCTTTCACCTCCGCTTTGTCCTCCTCGACAAAGGGATTGGGCTCCTGCTTATCCGCGAAGCCTGAGCTGAAGACATCCTCCTCCTCTGCATTCCAGGTTCTCTTCGTGGGCGTCCATGGACCCGATGAGGGTGCAGGCGCTATAAGAGGTTCCACGGTGATAGAACCTGTCTTCTGGTAATGAGCTCCAAAAGGACTCGTCAAGAGACTCTTGTTCTCCGAAGCCTTAGGAGATGTGGACAGTTCGGGCGATACAACGCTCGATTTAGCTTTACTCTTTTTGGGTGTCAAGAAAGATACGAGGGCAGACGCGGAAGAAGAAGCTGAAGGCTTGGACTTAGGCTTCGGTGCTGGTGGTTGCGGAATAGGATCGACCGGCTGTACAGGTCGTCCTTGGTCATTATGCATCTCAATAGCCAAAGATAAGGCATCATTGAGATTCTCAGAAAACAGTAGTCCTTGTCGGCGCTCGAGCAGAAACTTGTCAAAGTCGTCAACAACCTGACGATACTTCTCTAACTGGGATACGAGCCCATGGAAGATCGTGTGCACAACGGGTCTCGAGTTCTCATCCATGCTTGAAGCCGGCAAACCCTGGGCTTCTGTCTCGAGGCGCTCTTCGATCTCAAAGTCTACTGAGCGGTCGTCACCGTCATCATATGTCCCTAACCAATCCTTTCCTTCGGCAGGAAGCGAATCATTGAAGGCAAACGTCAACCAGCCAGCAAGTGATCTGTCTGGATGCATTGCGAGCGTCGCTAGAACACCCGTCAACGCAATATTGAATTCAGGCGTATTTGTGAAGAATCTCCTAAGAGACTCAAGGATAAGGTCAAGAACGGGGTCATGGACATTGAGTCGATGCTTTCTGCTCGGTCCTGCCTCAGGATCTGGTAGCTCGCCAGCGCGGAATGCGGGTTGGCTTTGTATTGAGATCAGGGCATCACCAAGATAGTGGTCGTAACCCGTACTGAAAGGGTCAGCGTTATGCGAGGGATCAACTCGGGATACCAGCGTAAGGTAAAGGCCCATTTCTCGTTCGTGGGTGGAATACGTTGTTTCTGGTTGATAGAATAGAGGACTGGATGTTTCTAAGGGGACGCTAGGCTCCTCTGAACCAGGATAAATGAAAGTCTCGTCGTCATCGTCATTCTCTGCCGACGGTGCCGAACCGACCGTGCTTGCTATCAAAGCAGGATGAGGAAAACTAGTTGCTCTGGGATCGAAAATGACGATCATGATCTTGTCTATACACAACTGGGGACGTTGCAGCAGCAATGATTGGAATAATTGAAGAGCACATGTGGCTGTTGGCTGCGACTTTGACCGAAGGTTCGTCAGCAAGAGGTCCTTAAGAGTAAACCGGCCCATCGAAGTGAAGTATTCTGACTGCTTTTGTGCATCAGGTGCTTCCATCTCCAATAGAACCATAGCACTACTCTTGCGCCGCCTCAGTTTCTGCTGCTTGTTCGCATTCGAGCTGGCTTGCGGCGGAGCAGGACTAGTGGTCAGGTTCAACACTGAATTCGGTCGCGGCTTCAGCCGCACCTCGTCATTGTCCTCACTAATGAGAAAGTCGACAAGAAGATCGGCAAGCTGACCGTCTTGGAGGGTTCGAATCATGACCTCGATATAAGACATGACGGCAACTGCACTACCGTCAGCGTCCGAGCATTCCAATACCGATGGATACAAAACGTTTTCGAGGAATATTCTGCGGACAGCATCAAGGATGGAGGTAACGATGGCGGTGCCCACAAGGGACGAAGCATCCATGGAGTCATGAACGACGTTTCGCCGAAGGACATCCTGCAAAAATTCCAGGAGTTTCAGGAAATGGTCCAAACGAGAGCGGAAGTCTAGATTCGTGGCGTCTTCTACTCCCATGGCGAGAGATTTGGCTCTGGCGACCTCCATCATTTCCTTCTCATCCTCGTCCTCGAGACCTGTACTACCAATGACCATGACATTCTCCAGAGTGCTTTTAGGAGGAGGGTATTCAAGCTTCGTTGGAAGGAGAGAATACACAGCTCCAAGACCAGCCCCAAGGACCTCTGAAAAATCGCCGTCGAGAATGTATTCCGCCAACGCCAGAGCGGCATCCGTAATTGGGTCCGCCGGAGAAGATGCTGACATGGAAGACGAGGAATCGTCACCAGTCAGACGATGTGCTGGCTCCCCCGGGGACATGGCAACATCCATGAGAAATAGTAAACCTGCACGTGCAAAGTCACCTATTTGACCTTCCCGATGTACGAAACGCAGTAGATAGTTGAACAGGAGAAACTCGTATTCAGGTTTCTTCAATGAAGCCGGTACCGATGTCATAGTTGCTTGGGAAGGTGATGGCGATGGAGATCTTGGTGGTGAGTCTCTCAGGACCTCATCTTCTTCGTCCTCATCCTCATCCTCGTTTTCCTCTTCAACAGAAAACAATGGCTCAGACCGATACCAGTGTTTATCGTGGAAGAATATCATCAGTAGCTCACGGTAGTTTCGAATACGACTGCAAAGGATGCAAAGAAGATTGACCACTATTCGCGAAAAGGTTAAAAGGAAATAGAAGTGTTGAAAGCCAGATGACGTACAGTCTTCTTCATATTCGGACGGTTGACTCCTCACAGCATTACCCGCAGCGCCCATGACCTTGTTGCGGCCGTCCAGTTGTTCCTGGATATCATCTCCAACGCAATTGCGCAATAGCCTTAGAACAGCTCTGTGCACTGCGGAGTGTACCAGGAATTGCTCATCCAATAGTACGACCATGTTCTGGACAGCCCGGAGAACTTCAGCTTGGATGCCAAACGGTCGATCTGTTTCGCTCAATCGAACGAGGGTACCAAGTACGTCTAGAAACGGTAAGATAGTTGATCACTGAGTCTCCGATAAATATTCACCATTCTTGAGAAGGTACTCCAGACAAGCCCCCGTTGTGCTGAATCTATGGTTGATTTACTATCATTTAGTATAACGTATGACACATACCCTTCTTCGGTTCGCGTCGATTCAAGAACAAGAGTATCAACAAGTGATTGAAGGTGAGCGGGAACATCCGTGGATTTTATTCCTCGGCTCAATTGCCGTTCGTCAGGATACAACAAGGTATTCTAGCAAAAGATGAGAAGACAAGTTCCAAAACGAAGTCAAGACGAACCAACCTTGATGAAATTCCAGGATTTGTGGAACTCCTGCGCATGGTCCGTATGTGGTTTGGGCGTTGATTGTGTGCCAGTACGAAGGAATTTAGAGAAGTAGTCCATCCAAGCTCCTCCTCCTGCTCCGAGGACGGATATTGCCCGTACTGTCCGGCGTGTCACCTTACGTGTGACGTCTTGAATTAACAGCGTGACCATAGCACGTGATGAATACATAGCCACTGATGGCAACGGATGATCGCCCTTGACATTTTACCTGGTAACGCTTGCCATCTCAAACTGCCATGGACGTGTATATATTTTGAACTCGCCGAACTGTGCCAGGTAAGCTTTTGCTTATATTTATCATTCCAGAATGCGGAGTCATTCCTGATATACTGTTACATGGATATCAAAGAAAGCAGTTCAAATTACTGGTTGAAACTCTCAGCCTGAGTCCTGCATTAGTCACTGACTATTATACGGACAATGCAATTCACCGCAGTCGGCGTTTTCCTTCATTTTTTCACTTTTCCCTTTCTAACAGTCGGGCGAACTGATTCATCTGTCTTGCTCATCCGTCTTTCTTTCAGCATTCATCCTCTCATTTCAACACCTCGGTCGCTTCCGAAACACCTTCGTTTATATATATATTGCAATGCCGGCGCACAGAATTACTCCCGACCTTCCTGAACATCCTCCAAGGAATCTTATGCTCTTTGATAATCCTGTATGTGCATACTCGTCGTTCATACTCACAGCTGCAAATCCTGATCGTGTTGTACTGGCAGCCTACCAACGACCATATCGATGCTGAGGCCATCTTGCGCAACCCTCGTCACACCCGAATATTGTCCATGACTATACCCAAGACTTCCGCTACCCTGCCTGTGTCACATCCTACACAAACTTCCCTTCATGTTCGCAGGAAGACCTTCGCTGGAGACATGAATGCCGCTACTCGCAATCTTCTTCTTGACTTTGAAGAAAAAGTTGCGCTTCTTGAATCCAGAAACAAGCACATATCTGTAGAGTTGGAAGCCACACGGAATGCTCTTGTCATGGAACGGGAAGAACGTCAGATTATCTATCCCCTGCCCACAGAACGACCAACTACCCCCGACGATCAATTCAACGACCAATCGGCACTATTACGGGAGAGGAAACTTCGAATGGATATCTTGGAGGTCCTGAAGAGAGTCAGAACTCAAAACACTGTGCTCTCGCGTTCAGTGAGAGAATACCAGAGCCAATGTGAATCTCTGTCAAGTCTCCTTGACAAGGAACGTGGAGAGCGACAACGCGCAGAAAGCGAAGCTGCGCAATTATCGCAAGTCAACTTCAAGCTTTTCGAGCATAATAAATTACTCGCCAGCAGGGATCTTGCATTCCAAACAATGACGTCTTCTTTCGAACCTCGACCACCGAAGGAATTCTGTCAAAACCATGCCAGTGATTCCACATCCTCTGAAGACCACAGATGTCCTCTCCGTGCCCAGCTCAATTCTGCGTCGGATGAGCTTCATGTTGCCAAATTGCAACTTACTGCCTCTCAGGAGAAACGTGCCAATCTCGCTGAACGTATCTCGTCCCTTCAGCGTCAGATGGTCCAATGTGTCGACTTGTCGACACAAGCATTAGAAGTGGAGAGGGACCTGCGGAATGAGATTTCCTATCGTGCTAGCTTATTATCAAGTGAAAATGTTGAACTTCAAGACAAAGTTCGAGCGTTAGAAGAGGAGCTGCAGAGAGAGGCTTCATTGAGCATTCCGACTGGCAAACGTTCACTCAGGAAGCGCCCCCTGCGGATGCACGGGCTCTCAAATTTAGCGACCTCCACTATTTTGAAGGTGCGTTACAGGACTTGACCGTTTAGGTCTTTCATTAACAAAACACAGACCAACCTTCTGTATGCCTCCAACTCTCCTTCGACGCCGCAATCAGTGGATTCGTTTGTCCTTCTAACTCCAGATGCCGGACCTTTATCTGCCACACCTTTCGTCCACAGCGATTCACCTACCCCTTCTCCCGTTGAGATGTCTAGAGATTTATTTTACTCTGATGCTCACCAACCTTCTCAGTCTTCAGCGTTCACTCTAACGGGGCTGACACCACCACCATATAGGAAGGATGGTCGAAGTTCTGCTATCCTAGCTGCCACTCTTTCTCACAAGCGTGCCCCTCTGCTGTCATCAGTCTTGAAGACAGAGTGCACGCAATCCGTGAGTCGAGCGCTTTTAGGATCTTTCCGTGGCGTCTGTAACTGATCTGCTAGGTTGATATAATCAACACGTGTACCACCGGCCTCGTTGTATCCAGTTCATGCCACGTCAAGCCGCATATACGGCCACGAAATCAATCGGAATCAAAACGAGCATCTGCGGTTCTTGTACGCTTGTGGTTTTACCGTGTTCTTTGTGATTCTAACGGAATGTGTAGGCTGATATCTCGCTCAAACAAGCAGGATGGGAAATACTTTAAACTTCTATTGTTCGGGCACCGTCTTAGGGCTTGTTATCTAGAGAGACGCAATACACATTATGCTTTACATAATTAGCTTATACATCAATTTCAGATAAACGATCCTTTCGAACTACTGAGACCAGTTCCTTCTGCACTGCAAGTCAACTCTTTGGGGCCGAATTTGTACGGACTACGGTACTACCACGGAGGCACCCAGACGTGGGGTCCATGTTTGAAACCGGGATATTAGCAGACTTTTCTATTTTCTGAAACGACGAGTATGGTGGAGGGTATGTTGTAGGTAATGTATGCCCCTTACTCAAGATGTCCCCAGTCAGTGGATGTTTTCGAAATGCGTGGCTTCCTTTCGCGGAGCTCGTCGTGAAACTGTCTGTCGGACAATGGAGTAGTTGGCAAGGGTCTTGGCTTTTTGGTTTACGATTGCCATTCAGCGCAATGCATCCAAGGTCCCCGCCACCGGAAGTGACACAAAAACTCAGAAAGCGGCCAATTCTTGCTGCCAGGAGTGAAGATTGCTATATACATTTTGACTATTTTGAATACACATACAATGCACTCTTTGTACAGCTAAAAATATCATATTTTGATGGTTACAGAAATGTAGTTTATATAGAGGATAGATCCAATATTAATGTACTCACGACAGCACGTTACCCAATAATGAAATCACTACAAGTACTTCCTTCAATGAAAAACCAGCAATTACAATGCAGCGAATGCTTCCTGTATTTGCATCACCTGATACTCTGTGTCAAGGATGCTTAGAAGGTTACCATGGAATATATCTTACCGACTCACTTAAGAGAATGCAGCTCTCTGCTAAGACGATCATATCTTGAAATCCGGCATTAAAGATACCGAAAAGTTCCGTTTCCTCGTCTTTGGCAGGGTCGTGTGCCGAGCGAGATGCCCTCAACGCAACCAATTCCTCCAGTAGGACTTGACCCGCGGAAACCCAGACCGTCTGACAAAAGACGATAAGCAGAATGGACGATAGAAAATCTACAACGAAAAGTCGGACTTACTCCGATAATCGGATTGATGGACAAGCCATGCGGCACGATACCAGTCATTCGAAATACGGCTCGAGCAGCCATGAGAACCTTATCCTTGGACTCCTTGTCGACCTTCGCGAAAAGACCGTATAACTGCATGATAGCGGCATAGGTCAAATTATGGGCAACAAAAAGTGTCCTCCTCTTGACAGATGTCGGGTTAGACACTGCATCTGGTGATGGAAGGGAGCTTCGTAGATCCTCGAGTAGGCCATCCAGGGCCGCAAACGACGCATAAAAGTCAATTGCCTCCTGTTCATCCATGTCTACATTGATATTAGAATTAACGTTCCAAGTGACGACGAAAGAACCAGGGTGGCCTACATACCAGGCTTCCAGTTTCGTATCAAGTCGGTTGCGCGTTCCCATAGGAGGGACGCTTTCACGTGAAGCGCTTTCGTTGACATTTCATTGCCGCCTAACGCCGGCACACCTTTCAAGTAGTTCTGAATCGTAAAACTGCACATCATACTCGAAGGAAACCCTCCCTGAAAAGCCACATTAGAAAAGAGGTCTATGAGAGAGAGGTCAAGCCCACATTCTCATAATCGTTGACTTCAAGAGGCCATGGAGTATCGACTTGAATTCCGACGATATCAGAAGGGCACTTGGAATTGGGCACAGATGCCAAGGCGACTGCCCAACATTTATCCAGTATCAAACCCGTCCAGCAAGCGTCCACCCGTTCGCCTTCTTCGATAGCATCTTGTGGCGCGGGGAGAATCGACATCGGTCCCGTGGAGGCATTTCGGTCGGATCGTATTTTCGTCAGTCCAGTACTAAGGCCAAGAGACACGACCGTCGTGACATGATACTTTCCTTCCAAGAAGCGCCCTGATGCTAGGAAATAATACGCCAATAGAATCTCTGCCTGTATGGTTTGCAAAAATTTCTGAGGGTGATGGTTGTTTGAGAGTGCACCAGATACATCCGTCAGCGCACGCTCAAGGAGCGCCTTTTCGTGGAGGGTGGAAGACGTTGAATGAGATAGGAAAGTCCCCAGTAGGTAGACTGTCGTCATGAGTGCTGGTAATGGCCGGGAGTAGTATGCAGAAGGATCAAGGGCAGCTGATCGGAAGCGGGAAACGTTCAAAAAGAAACCGTATTCTGAGGCGCAATCGAGAAATTTGTCGATCCTATACTTGCGCATTCAGATTGCTATAAGTACTTGGAAAGAGAGCAAAAGAACGGACAAGACAGTTTTGATTTCAAGAGGGGGATCTGGTAATGTCCACCAGCCATAACCCAAGGGAGGAACTCCGAGGGAGATACGGATATAGATTAGCCCAGGATAAATGGAAGAAAGAAATATACATACTTGAATCCGAAAAGGAACCGTTAATTGAGTAGGGGTCACTGAGAATGACCGACGGGCCCTTCTCCCGTGGATTTTCAAGCTCGCGAATTCGGCTCTCCACTCGACTTATGTTTTCCTCAAGCACCTCCATCTTAGTACGGCCCTGGCTGTCCTTATACTGGCAATCTTCGGATCGATTGGCTCGGCTGCACTGTCCGCAAATAGGACGCGCACCGTCGCATCGCTGCAAAGAAGTTACTGGTGAGATATTAGTGGGACAATAAGAAAACCAACCATCTTTCTTCTGCGGCAATGGATACAAGCTTGACCCCAGTGGAGAGCAGAGCTGCGAATGGACGAAGGAGAAGACATAGCAGGGGTTGTGCTGAGTCAAAGACCAGTCGAACGGGAAGTAGTGGTATACACCGAGGGTGCCGTCCAATTTATATCCTTGCAAAAGGATGTAAGCCGACATGTACTCAGGACATAGGACATAATATGTGAGTACGGAGTATTAGCGTCGAAAGCAAATTGTGTCAAGCAGCTTCACGTCAATCTTCCCCTGTGGCTGTGCATGTCCCCGAGCCGAAGACGGAAAACCAATATCCGGAGGGGAAGAAGAGGGAAGCAGAGAAATTAGGCGTACCTGACTAGAAAAGAGGTGTTAAACAACGTTAATTTGGATTGACCCTCCCGTCGCAAGGAAAAGCGGAGCAGTATTCTGTCAGGAGTAACATACGAACCGTCCCTATCCGCGAAGATATTAAATGAAAAATTAAATCAAAGATAAAGATGACTGTAGCTTTACAAAGATGTATCTGACTTATGTGCGCTTCGACGATAAATTCCAATCAAGGGTCCACTCCTGGAGACTGCCGGGGATATCCGGCACGACGTCGGTCATCAAAGGACATATAACCGGTGGCTCGGGGTCGGATAATTGGCCACGGTTGACGACGATCCGGTCATCTAGGCCTGCCCAGTTCTCGAATGGCGTACGGAATTCGGAGGTTCCGGTACCGCCAGTGTTTAGAGTTAACGGGGACACGCAAAACAGGTTAAACAGCTTCATCCCTGCAAGAGGGGACGAGGCTAGATATGCAGCATTACAGACTATTCGCGCAATATATACTTAACACTCACCTTGGGGAGAAAGACAGATTTTTGCGCTCTGTAGCCACTGTCCAAATACTTGAGTGACTGACATTTTGTCCCTGTATCAGTGGCCAGTCCCGCCATTTAGACACACAGCTACCAAATCAAATGATAATCCGATGTGTCACTCCTCTTCTCTTGGCCGAGTTGAACGGAGAGATAAGGAAAGTGCAAGGTTGATAAATATATGAAAAATTTCCCCGCAAACTTATGTTGTAACGTTGCGAGTTAAGCTCGGGGAGTTCTGGAAGAAATGATAATGCTGACGGTACGTGGGCACTTAATTTCATATTATGCCGCACAATGAAAGACGTTTGTAGACATTGAGAGAGCCATTCACAGGAGCGATGAAAACTACCGTTGTCTGAAACGTCTTGGAAATACATAACAGTATCAACTTGTTTTATATTGTCAACCACCAAAATTACTTTACGGAAAACACTAAATGCTTCCTGAAAGTGGCATATGCAGCCACGAAGAAAAAATAAAAATAAAACGAGCATCTACTGTTCTTGTACGCTCAGTGGAGTTTTTTTTGTGATTCTAATAGCGTCATAGAGCTGATATCTCGTTCAAAAAAAGAGGATGCATTGATCGGGGGCATGATGTCATTTGAGAATGCGCAATACATAGTCTACTTCAGCTGGCTCACTCCCCTTCTTGGTTTCCTGGACAACCTTTCAAACATTGCTCAGGACATTTCCTTCTACGCTGAGAGTCAACTCCTCGGGGCCGACCTTGTATGACGTTAATTCTAGTTCATTGAACGTTCCGGGTGCCGTGGAACAAAGACTCCGAGAGACGCTTGCAGAAAAATGAATCCCAGATTCCTGGATTCCCTTCTAAGACTACATGAGAAGGCTGCGACAAATCGTGGAGTATTGAACGTACCTTTGGCATCAAAGTATGCCCATCACCATTTACACTTTGAATGTATGGTCGCCCATTGATCGATGCGAGCACAGTGTTACAGTAGATGGGTGAAATAAAGAAATAGAGCCCGACATAGAGATAGTTGGTCGGGTACGTCATTAATCAGGATAGTAGTAAACAGGGTTGTTCCCATAGTAAGTGGCTATTGAATTCATACCATAGCTACAGTAACAATGGCTATAACAGCTGGCCAGGTCCCAGTGTTGATAGAGAAGAGGATGAGCCGGTAATTCATAGAACGCGTCCTTGGGATGGTAATTAGATAGGGAAGGTAACGAGAGAGATTGAACAGTGTACCCCTGCATCATTATGCCAATATAAAGGTACCTTCGCCAGAGGAAAAAGCACAATGTTATCGTGATGAATAGATCTACAACAGCGCTGACGATAAAATATGCGACGGCGATACTCTTGATAGATGTCAGAACAGGCCAGTTGTCTAAACCAATATTCAGGATCTCACTTCGCTAGTAGACGTCGTGAATTGTAGTTTGTCTGTCGACGGAAGGCTGTAATAAAAATGTCAGTACAACATAAAGCGATCAGAAGTGAAAATACACAGGTTCACTTGATGATTATGAAAATTACAGTAAATATTAGAATCACGTATTCGCGCACGACACTGCGCTCTCTAGTTCCGTCGACTAGATGGTGTAAAGTCGTCAATATTCGCCTACGCAGAAGCCATCGTCACTCACTAGATTGGAATAATATAGCGGGTGCCTATAAGTACCAATATGTGAGGAATTTATAGGACGGGTGGTGGAAGCCGGTTGCGGCTACTAGAACCTGAGATATCAGAAGGACGATGGTCAGAAAGAGACGCGAGACATTGAGTAAGTTCTCTACTGTGAAGAGAATTTGAATCTGTGATGAATCAGAGGAGGTAAATCTATCCATGACAAGTGAACACTGACTATGTACTCCCTGCTCGGTAGCGACGTCTTAGCATGGATAAACAATGTTCGGGTGGGACGCACAGTCTAATATGATCTGTACTTGCTGTTGTATTTTCGCGTATCATCTTGTACACAAGTGACTCACGTGTGCTCAGTCTGAATGTTTGATGTAATATCGCAAACACTTACACCCAGAAGCGACGAGGCCTTGATGCACAGTACCTATACAATAACGTCAAGAAATTTGCAGAAATTCAATAAAATGTATGACCAGAGCCAGACAACCTACGGGAAGAGTGAGGAGTCAGACGCGGACACTACCAAATTTCTTACCAAAAGTTTGATGCAGCAATTGTCGTTCTGTGGTTGTGTGCTGCCATGAAGAGAATACAATCGTCAACGTTGGAGCTCATGGTTATGCATGGAATCGTACTTGAAGAAATACAAGAAACTGGACGACAGATCTTTATCAGTCGATTGTAACTTCTGCGGACAAGAAGACCGACATTTACATGCAAGAGATTCCTAGGATTGTATCAAGCTACGAAGAATTACAGCAGAGTTGCGTTCGACTCACCCCAAAGTGTCATGGTGAAGAATACAGCTATAATTTCGATACCAGAAAACACAAAGAAGCCCGGCACTGGAGAAATGTGGACGATAGCACCAGACATCGCATAGGGGAAAGAAAATGTTGAGGACGGAGGGTGTGTTCTTAGCTAGACGTTAAGCTTTTGAGTGAGTCGGTGGCCTTTTCTATAGCATTTACTTGATGGCATTAGACATCCGGTAACAGTCGAAGATGTTGACATAGTCAGGTTCTTTGAATCATGATTATGATATCTTTGTCAAATCAGTTCCTTGAGACAGACGCTGCCTGAGATGCTATATCCGTCGTTTCATTGAATATGAACTTGAATAATCGTAACGAGAAGCCGGCAGGTGTCTTTACCCTTGAATAAGACAGACTAAACGGTCACCGGGAATCGAGCTGCCGGTGGAAGGATCAAATGGCTCGGCTTATGGGAAGAAACAAGTCTATTTTAGGTTTTGAAGAAGACTGCGTTTGCAGATGGGTCAAACCTTGTATGAAGTACGTCTTCGACATGACGAGAGACATGCAGCACTTCTATCATGTCGTAGGTTCAAGAGGGGGCCCAAACAGCGATGACTACCACAGTGGGATTTGATGTCGTGAGCGAGTCACTACGATCAGTACCTCAGACCAGACGTATGCATCTATGCCAGAGCGTGAGAAGTTGTATTTACCAAAAGTTCCATCCAAAAATTAAGGTCATGCTACTAACATGACGGTGTACACGGTAAAGAAAGACTGAGATACGGAGTGATTATATGCACTAAGCATCGGCCAGGTATTGTCAGTTGAAATGGTGTTAGATCGTTAAATGCTCTTGCAGATGGTGCAATCAAACGTAATGGAATCGCGGAAGATAGCGGCTGTTCGCGAGAAGTCAGTGAAAATTCAACTCCGTATGAAGAAAACATACGCAAAACGATCAAAGCTATCAAAAAGCTAATGACGATAACATAGAGCAAGGTGTACTTGATGACCTAGATGCACAGATCTTAGCTACAAAGTGAACCGGAGGACACGGATGGACGTACAATCCATCTTCGCTGCCTCTTCTGTTTTGTCGAGAACAGGGGCGCACGTATTTGTTTCGAAGGACGCAACCAGACTAAGAAACAAAGTTAGGAAATGGCTCGTAGCAAACGAATGCATCACGTACACAACATCGTAGAGTGTAGTTGGTTAACGAACGGTATGAGAAGTGGAGGCGTCAAAATTATCATCAACATATGAGCAAGCAAGAAATCTGAGCTCCACAAGGACATCTCAACAATCTTGACGATGTACTCTCGAGCAGGCTGCGACATTGCTGATGTTCCAAGACCTCGTCCGTACCACTTGCCAGTCCACCATGCCCTATTGGTCTCGTCGTGCTTGAACTCCCTGGTCAAGAAAACAGCAATGAGAATTCTTTGAATTGCCCGTTGGACGGCAACGATTGACAAGACACCCAAAACAGCATGAGACGCGTCCCAGAGTTCCAAGAACCACTATAAATTTTGATGAGAGACATATTTTCGAAAGTTATATGGCAAGGCTTACGAAGAACTCAAAGAACGCGATGACACCAAAGAGAGCGGATCCATGTGCCAAAGCAGCCATTACCGAACCAAACCTAGCCCAAGATTCCATCATGGGGCCCAAAAAGAGGGAGATGAAGAACAGTACGAGCAGCACGGCGGCATTCCAGATGACAGGGCCGACGGCGATGAGGCACATCCTGATCAGGGGGCTCGGGTTCTGGTTGCCATCTGCATCTGGGAATGACTTGACAAACATGTACGCGTTCACAAATATGATCGCCGTGCAAATGGGCCATATGATTTCTGAGAAAATGACGGTCCTCCATCCAGCACGAGGCACATCGCCGGCAAGTTTATCGGAGGGATGTCCAAGCTTCTTCTTCTTGTAGCCGGTGATCATCGTACGCGACAGCCTGCAATATCCATACCAACTGCTGGTCTTGGTGCGGGAGTTACCCCGAGACATCCATCGTAAGAACTCCCGATAATCGATAATGAATTCGGCAAACGAAAACTGATGGGGATTGAAGAGGAACGGAGCGATGCAAAGGGACAATACCGACGCCCAGAAGTAAATCAAATGTGGGATCCAGATAGCCATGGTAGCGTATAACAACAGTAGCAGGTTTCGCATACCCATATAGATACTGGGCCCAGCGAAACGTGAATACAAGATGCTAAAGTTGATTCGGCTAGTAGCGAAGCCTCGACCGGTGGCGATATATCGGGCGCCTCCGAAAGTCAGATTGCTGAGGATAGACTGGCAGTAGATCTGCGTGGAGAATACTTCGAAAATGGGGGAAAGTGAAAGGAAGTGTTTTCCCAGCCGAAGCAAGGCTTTGCCCGTACCTCTTTCGACAAGCTCTGCCAAGGGAATCAGTATTAATTACATGGGAGTACTAACTGACGTACCTTGCAAAAACAACGGCAAAAAGGCGATAAAGAAAACCAAGAAAATGGAGATAACGCAACGACGGATCCAGTCAAACACTGGGATGAGATTATAACACCCGGGTTGACCACCCAGAACATTTCCTTGAGAGTCAACCTTGCATATCAAAAGCTGCTTGTTGAGAGTTCCAAGATACATGACTATTACAAGGTTAAGTGAAAATCGATTAAAACGAAAAAAAGAGATTGACTTACGCGTAACCATGAAAATTTTGATAGAATAAATGACAAGGATGTTGTTGATATGGAAGCCCGGATGGCCGTAATAGAACGTGAGGAATCGATCAATGGGTAGTTGTGTTCCCAAATAATAATACTCTCGACTGAGCATTTGTTCACCCATACCAGTCCCAATCTTGGTCTGGAAGTTCAAGATGGTGCCAAAACCAAGATCACGACCTTTACCACACTGGTAGTACTCCGAGTGCTTGATACGACCACCGCGACCAAACGCGTTCATTCCAGCGAAGATATCCTCATTGAGATGAAGACCCTTTTGAGCCTTGGAAACTCCTCCTCGAGTGTTCATAAATGTCGCATTCAAGAAATCAGGATGTCCATAATGCAGCTTGCCACCAATCCATGCTAATGCACGAGCCGTCATGGTACCGAATGTCTGTTCCTTTCCGGCAGCGATATCACCGAGAACACCAATATTCTCAGAGAAAATGTACTCTCGTGTGCCGACGATGGCTACGGGTGCCTTGGTGAACTCTTTATGCCCCCATTGCGCGTACGGACTCTGGCTGGAGACCGAATATTCTTCAAACTCGCCAAGAATGTTCCGGATCTTCAGACACTCCTCCAAGTAGTTGTCCTGGTTGGCATCAATGAGCTGCAAGTATTCGCCACGGTAGAATATAATGGCGTGGTTTTGATTGTCAGATTTACCATCACCAAGAATTGGGTTGCCAGGAAGTTCAACACGGAACTTTGGTCGTCTGCGACCAGTTTCCTCGTCAAGTTCGGAATGTCCATCAATGAGGGTGGAGAAAAGGCGAGGGTCACCACCCTTGGGGCCAGGCTCTTCGTCGAGATAAGCGATCTGCAAGTCAGGGTAGGCCCGGAGGAGGAACTCGGCGTTCTCTTGTTCCTCCTTGTTGAACTTGGCGTACCGCTGCATGGAAATTGTGAACTTGAACTTCCGTCTAGCCATGCGCTCCAGTTCTTTCTCCAACCGCTCCGTATTTCCGCCGAATGCATGCACAATGTCGGGATTCTCGACTCGATAGAGGAGCTTAATGGCTTTAGAATAATTCATCATGCCAGACACCGTACGGTACAACGTCTGAGCACGTAACGATGCCCATATGCGTGTCCTGAGAGTGTACTCGGGTGACGATGTCTTGAACCCGATGCAATAAAATGGTAGATCGTCGGTTTTCTTCTCGTTGCTAACATTGGAGTCACCATCCATCTCTTCCGCAAGAATCTTGGTGTCCTTTACAAAGTTGTCCCATTCAACAGGATGGAGTTGCTTCGTGTACTCCAAGATTGTAACCCGGGTATTCTTGTCCTCCTCTCGAATGATCTCTCGTAAACTCAGTAAGATCTTTTCCGAGTAATGGGGGACCAAAACAGTGAATGTAGGCATGGCATCGACTGGTAAGGGCTCCGGGAGTGCAGTGGTCAGCGAAGAAGCGAAGAAAGAAATTCGACGTTCGGCCTCTCCGCCAGCAGGGAAGAAATTGCCTTTGAACCCTTCTTGGTTAGTAAAGAAAGGCGGTGCACGAAGCGTACGCCTTCCACTAGCATCATCGACCTGATGGTAAAGCAGGCGTTGCACATGATCGATAGAAAGGAGGTGCTCGCGATACATGGATATTATAATCGCATTCCAGATTTGAGAAACCAAAACCTAGGGGTAAATGTAAGGACAGATTGGCGCATGACATACCAGATACTCACCTTTGGCTTGTATTTCACTTCCATCTCGCCTGTCGCCAATAATTTGGCATATATCCGTTTGGGTAACCGCGTAAAGATATCCTTCCAAGGTGTCCAAATACTCAAGCCCAAACTGAAGCTCCTTCCAATACTGAAAATGACAATCCAGATGATGTACCACAAGTACGTGTCCAAAAAGAACAGTACCAGGTCCATAATATACATGATGGCGAGTGTGAATGGAACCTGGTTTGCGCAGAGAGCATTCCCGAACAGTTTGTCATTGCATCCCTGCACTTTCGTCCTGGCCATGACGGCAACAGGAGACGAGAATGATGACGCCAAGAAGAAATAGGATTCGGCAAACTTGCAACCGAAGATGAGCACCCACATGGAAATCGATGCGGCGCGCGGAGCGCGAGCCAGACTTGGATAGGATGCAGTAAAGGTTTGAGATGCCATATACTTCCGTGACTTCCCTGCGACCCGATCGCCGAACATACGGCCAGAGGGTATTAACCCAAATACAAGCGTTGCGACGACGGCGATGAAGAATTGAACGATACCTAGAATGAGTGGGAGCTGGCTGAGATTAGGGAGGTCGTCTACCATGGCGATGTAAAATGTAGGACCGCACGTCAAGGCTAATATGATGAGAAGGAAAATGAGCCGAGTAGTGAGATGAGACGCATTGTTCCAGGTAGTGGGAATGTAGGAGAATTCGGCAAGCGTAGCTACGATCATGATAGCTGTGGAGACGGCCCCACCGAGAGCAACTGCAGACCAAGTCATCTGCGGGGACGGCGAGGACTTGTTCTTAGGCGCATATACTTTGGGAGAGTTGAACGCAGTGTAGAAGTAGTAGACGGAGACGTGCAGGATCCAGATACGATTGAAGTTTACGAGTAAGTGTAAAAGGGAACGCCTTTCAAAGTAAGTCTTGAAGAAAACGCGGTTCCACTCAATGCGGCTGAACTTCATGAATCTCTGAGCCGGGGGGACATCTACGAGACGGGTCTGAGGAGTGTGGTTGTTAGAAAAGAAGAGTGAGATACAAGTTAAACGCACGTTGTCGTTAAGGACTATCTTGGCGAGGCCTTCGGGATACCAAAAGAGTTGATTAATATCATCATAACCAATGATTTCGTGGTGGTCTTTCTCTCTCCGTACGAACTTTCCGTCAACAACTTCGTAGCCTTGGTCTCGCATAAAACGATACAAGGGCTTGATCACCGTGCTGAGATACAAACCCTCGGGAACCGGATCAATTCTGTTCTGACATTCCGGGCTTCTGTAATAATCATCGGCGCACTTGAAAATGAAACAGAGACACTCGGGTACAAAGCGGACGTTGGCAGCCTCTCCCCAGCACAAGAGGTAAAGTGCGATCTGGCGAAGACGATCATAATGGGACATGTTATTCATGGCATTACGCCAGCGGTTGAGGGCGGAGTCAAGGGACTTGGTAGGTTTCTTCCCTTTGACTGACTTAAGCCGCTGTAGACCCGGGTTCTGAGATTGACCGACAGCATCGTCTAGATTGAGCTGTGCAGCGAAATACCACTTGCGGTAATTGGCATGTTGTCCACCAATGTAATCCGCGTGAAGGGTGAGGAGAGCTTGGCTTGGCGACATGCGAGATGCCCTGGAGTCTAGCAGGTGCATCGTGAAGTCGAACTAGGAGCAATTGAGCATCACTAGACAGTTATATAAGGAACGTGCGCACCATATTACGCATCGAGTCCCTTTGAAAGCCAAATTTTTGGGTGAGGTCGAGAAAGATGTCTTCGATTTCTTCCTTCGACATGGGTATCTGTTTATCTGCAGACCAGGCAGGGTATGGTTCACTGGTGCCGAGACCAGGATCGGCGAAGGGAGAGATACTGGGTATGCTTGCGTGAGATTCGAGGGACGGGACATAGCGGCGACCATACACGTCTTGTTCAGAGCCATCTGGGGTGAGAAAAAAAGGTTGAGTACTAAGCAACGAATGATGAAAGGGAAAACAGGATTTGTCGGGCTGGGGGGAACCCAGCAACAATGATCCTGTGTCCATTAAAGAGAGGTTTACACACTGTTTTGGTCGAAATAGCCAGGAGCGGCTGCTAGACGTGTCGTGCTGGAGTTGTAGGATCCGTAGTTGTCGCCCATATCAGAGTCAGTGTCGTAGCCGCTCCTTGCCTGAGGGAGCTGAGGTCCTGGCTGCGGATACTGAGGTCCTGGCTGTCGCTGGGGAGGGTTTGCGAAGGGATTAGAACGGGGATCAGGAGGGCCGCCATAGCCTCTAGATGACATGACGACGTGAAGACTTGCAAACCAATCTGGAAAACGAGATAACCGGAAAAAAGAACGTTAAAGAACGGCAAAGCGTCGATAGCAAGGACACAGTGGAGACGGGAGGGAGCAAGTGATGGTATCAAGAGAGTGATTCTGTAAGAGAGGGTGGCTGCTGGTGGCTGAATGCGACCCAGCGTGGAAACAAGAAGCGGAGTTGCCGTGGGAACATCACCCGTTTCGGACACCCTATTATAGCAACTTGATAGCAACGCGCGCTGGTTGCTTATTGATATATTGCACGGTGCGACGCGTTCCAATTTTATCCAGCAGCGTTGTCGCAAATCAAGCTAGAAGTATATCATTCGCGACTCTGTGCATGTAGATGTTCTACTGTCTATACGTTTTTTCTCGAATTTTACTCATTTTTCCTAATAGATGTCGAAACCGATCATCCTGGCGCGCCGCAGAGCGGAATCTTCTAATGACACCACGGTCTCAAAATTTGTTCTTGCAGCGCAGCGCACAGTTGGTCCTTACGTCGAATGGGACTTTCCGGAAAGATTCAATTATGTACCACCTCCCGTTTACTTCTGTATTCGGACCCTCATACCTTCCCCGGAGCAAGTACACCATCTAGGTTCATACACCCTCAATTATCGTACCCCTGCCTCGAAGTCCGATTTTGACATTATCAAAGCCCTGATCCCTTCGTACACCGATTCTGGATTTACCATTTCACGAGTTGATCCTCGGCTATGGGCTACGCTCATTCAGCTGTATTCAACGTCTCTACCGGATTCTTTCGAGCGATACCCTATCCCGCTCTCTGATATCTATCTTCCTCTCTTGCAACAAATTCCATCGACGCCTAACTTCACACTAATTACTATTCTTGAACTTCCTGACTGTGAGGAGCTCGCCGACTCCAGTATCTCTGAGCTCAGACATTTGAGTAGTCTCTGCGCCTTGGACGCCAGCGGGACAATGCTGACTGACTATGGAGTCAGCATCCTCAGCAAAACGGTGGGATGGTACGATGATGGCAGGCGTCGAGGTCCTTGGCCACTGAGAATCCTTCGCCTCAGAAGTTGCCAAGGTATCACACATAAAGTATTCCATTATGTCAGGAACTTCCCACTTCTTGCTGTCTTGGGTATGTCATTTACAGTCTAGAGCTATAGAGGTCGCACTGATCTATAGTATATGCCAAAAGACCTGCGTGGTACCAAATGCACTGTCTCTTCTTGTACCCATCCCTGGTCGGTATCCAGTAACCCAGGCCTATACCACCCGACTCCACTCCGAACTTCACTTACGATTCTATCATCTCTTATACCTCTTCCATGCAAAATGTTTTCCTCGTCTTCAGTCTTCAATCTGTACGTTGACACCGTGCAATATGCTCATCCTCATGGGTCCATACCTAAGGATGAGAGCCGCCCAAAACCCTTGATTAGCAAGGGAAGATGTCGAGAGACTGCTGTTGGCCTAGAAAATACAGCAAGCACGTTACTACCCCACAAGAAGGACATCCTGGATAGCAAGGATAACGTGCTCGTCGCTCAAGTGGCTCCCGAACAGTTGCCTGCTCGGCGTTCTCGGGAAAAATATTTAAGAGGAGTATCGCAAGGTATGTGCCCCATATCAGCATGGAAAATCCCCCCGAATTGACACCGAACAGTGAGCAATGAGGACACTTCATATTTATATAAGTCTGATATTCTCCATCTTTTTGATGGAGATATCGGGAGCGATGATGGATTATCCTGCTCGGAAGATGAATTCGAGACCGACGATGAAGAAAGTGAGCGCGATGCGGATCTCCGTCATTTTTACTCTCCAAATCCAGTAAGTATCATCGAGTTGCTGCGCGCTCCTTTCCTCATAGCCATTTATTATAAAAGACCATACCACAACAAGGAACCTCGCAACCATCTCCAACAATTATGAGTCAATCACCCGCCACACCGTTGTCAGTGCATCCACCAGACTGGATGGCCAATGTCACAGCTGTTGAGATGGCCGAGCAGAATGCACATCATGTTGCCTTGGCATTCTATCTTGGTGTTCAACGTCATAGTCTTACTCCACAAGAGCCTGCAGGACATCGAGCGGAGGAAATATATCCAGCTCAAGAAAGGACTTTTCGATTAATAGAATTGAACAACGGCTCGATGTTCTATCGCACTCCTCCCGACTGGAGCGTTATGGAAAACAGATCAAACCCGGAAAAGGAAGATCCCTTGCCGGCGAAGAGATCCAACATAGAGAAGGCAACGTTCAAGATGGATACCGCGAAAGCCCGCCTGATGGCCGAATGGCGGACTTCCTTATCCTCTACTTCTGCAGAGAAAGGACTTGATGGAAATAAAAGGAGGAAGCTTTCTTCGACACTGGACGGCATCTCGCAGTTCCAATCCACCGACAAGCCAGCGTCGGTCAACCCATTTCGCCGAAAGAAATCTTCGTCGTCAGAAGCTGCGCAGGCTGTGGAGTGGTCACACCCTGGACACCTGGAAAACATTGTGTCTACGAAACAGAAGCCTACCAAACCGATATCAACCTACGACGTTCCGGAATTGCCGAATGACGCAAAAGAACGGTTGCTCGCTGACGTCCGAGCAGAACGGCGGCGTTCACTTCCTTCAGAGCCTGGGAAGATATCATGCGGCAAGGGTGGGAAGGCGATGCGTAATAGGTCCGGACCGTCCAAAGTCGTAGAAAAAAGTGGCGCAACCGTGGGAACTAGCAAGCCTCAAGAAAAGGCGAAGTTTGACATGCGAAAATGGTTAGGAAAGAAATAGTTACTGTTGTAGAGGTACATATGTACATGTTTTACCCACTGCACTTTATCGCTATCTGGTGAGCGGCGGTGCCGGTGGGAATGCTTACGTGAGCTCATCTTTCTGATCACGAATTCGAATTCCACAGCGGTGGCTCAGTTGGCGTTCCGCCATGTCCGCTCACCTTCAAAATTCTTACAGGCGGTCAAGCGCGTTAGGGCGCGCTCTCCTGCGGCGTTCCAACAAACATGCATATCGCTCCATGTCGACATTCCCTCGCCGGCCATATACCTTTCACATTGGCGCCAGCTGGGCGGGAAAACCTACGTCAGGGAACGAAATGAAGAAAATTCCTTTTCCCGAGGACAGCCCTATAGGTATATGGCGAGACCAAATGCTTTCACGCACCGTACCTGGGGCAATACCAAACGAGGCGACGAAGTGGGCCCCAGATGCAGGAGAGGACTTTTTCTACGTAACAGAGGTGTGTCGTGGCTATTTTTCATTCTCAAGAGAACATGGCGAGATTTTTTTCTCGGACAGATGAAAAATTCCTCTGTAAGTCGCCTATAGAAATGAGCCTACGTGTCGCCGACTTGTATTCCTTCAAGGGCGTGTCCTTCGGTGTGGCCGACGGTGTTGGCGGGTGGGTGGAGAGTGGTGTAGACCCTTCGCTGTTTTCGCAGGCTTTCATGTATCATGCCCACCGATATTCGCGGAATGCCTGGGCTGGTGAGCCTGAAATCGACCCGACCCTCGACTATGCTGAACGCGAAGAGGTAGAAGGGTGGGAGTTGGCGCCTCTCGAGAGCATGGCGCTCTCATATCATGGCGTACTGAGAGAAAAGCATGTACAGGCTGGTACGTGGAAGGCCTTGCCCTAGGCTTCATTCTTTTCACGTGTCCTCTGTCTAGGTTCTAGCACGGCCTGTCTCATCCATATGAATGCATCATCCGGCCTCCTGCGAGCTGCAAAGTGGGCGTTCTTCATAGACTCCACTGCCTGCTGGCTCACACATTTCTGTACTATCAGTCTAGGCGACAGCGGTTTTATGATTGTTCGCTCCTCATCTGTAATCCATAAACAACGCGTTCAAACACACTACTTCAATTGCCCGAAGTTAGTGTCTTCGTTACTCCTGACAGCCTCTGCTCATTAGGACGGATCGGATAGACAACTGACCAAATTACCGACCAATTCCACCCGTCGATTCAAACGTGCCTGCGTGGACTCACCAGGAGAAGCTGATACTTACGAAACTACTCTACGAGACGGGGATATTGTCGTCGCCTATGTTCGTATCCTTTCTTTTCTTTCTCCATCCTTTGTTCATTGGCAAACGCAGACAGATGGGCTCGGCGACAATGTTTTTCCAGACGAAATAGCAACAATTACCTCCTTGGTAGGTCGGGCAGGTCTACCTGAAGACGTTCAAGTCCAGGCTATGGCGGACCGAATGGCTAACTACGCAAGACTGTGCATGCTCAACAAGGGGAGGCGTAGTCCTTTTGAGAGTACGTGTCTGTTGTTACTATTGATAGTTGTGTGCTCATTCCATGCAGGCGAAGCCGCTAGGCAAGGCATGTTTTTCCAAGGAGGAGTAAGTTTTCCTTAGCCGCTAAGAGGTTCCGCTTACTCATGGAATACTCTTAATCCAGAAACTTGACGAGTAAGTCTTTGATATGTTCCTGTTTCCGCCGTGCTGACTATTCATTCTCAGTGTAACCGTTGTTGTCGCCCTAGTTCGCGAAACATCATAGAGGTTTCGTATCTTTATCCCAGCTAGTTGATACTCAGGACCATTGGTTGGATTCAGTAATATGTAGCGTATATTTAGTTGTCATTGTAGCGAAACATACATTTCCTCACGTTTGATATTAATACATCGATAGAGCCCTGCTATGGCAAAAAGAAGTCAATATTGTCAATTTTATTACGGTGTACGACTTTCGGGTTGGGTCGCTCGTTTTAGTCGCGTGTAGTTGTCCATAATGACTTTCCATTGGCGAGATAATATCACATCCGGGATCCGTTCACCAGCATCATCCAACTTTCCTGCCCAATACAATGCGCGTTCGTAACATTCGAGAGCAGACTGCTGGTCATGACTTGATATTTGTTCTTTCAAAATACCCATCAAATTCCAGGCCTCTGAGGCAGTCCGACGAGCGTCCCGAAGTAATTCAGTCGCTGGAGCTAGCAGGATTTTGGACTGCTTGTATACAGATGAAACATCATCTACACGAGGGGGATTCGAGCCCGTCAAGGCACGTACTACACTCTCGGATGACTCTGCCGCTGATGAAAGCCATTTAATGGATTCTTTTGGCGACTTGCCTCGTGCATATAGCACTTCTGCCTGATGGACGGAGAGAACGGATGATCGTTGGAGTAAAGTCGAAGCATGAAGTGACGTGGATGGGGAAACGGACGAAGATTCTGGCGGCATCATAGAACGAAGAGCGTTGAATGCGCTGTTTTCTACTTCCGCTGCGTCTTGGAGATTCCGAGTGGTGGCATAGAAGGCAGAAAGGGAGACAAGTATAGAAGACAGGACACGTTGGGCCAATGCAGATGATGGAATGACAGTGGGTACCGCAGGCTTCGTTGTATCAACCAAAACGGTGGGGTCGTTCTGAGTCAACTGAATGGCTCGCGCCCACCAAGCTAATGCGTCGTCCGTTTGACCCAGTCGATTGGAAAGATCACCAATCTTGAGAGCTATAGATGCCGACGGACTGCTGGCCCAGACGCGTCCGTACTGAGATTTTGCTTTGGCCCAGGAGTCCTGGCCCATCTTTTCGAGAATTGCAGCATGACGCGTCAATAGCGTGGGCAATGTGCTCGGATGAAGTCTTTGTTTGCTCTCCTTCTCTTCTGCAATAACCAGCGCCTCTCGTAAGTACTTTTCACCGTAGTACAAGCGGGCGTCGACGATTTTAGACAAGTCCGTGAGACCATTCGAGGAACTGACTTGGGCAACGGGGCTGATACCCACTGCTGGCACCCAAGTTTGCGACGCCCACGCTGCACGAACAAGGTGTCGACCTCGGATACCGAGACCAGGATCTGTGCCTCCCTTGTCCGCATCGCCCGACCACCTCGGAGTTTCTGCATCCCATTCCCATTTTCTAGCCTCGTCATCGTCTACCTTCGGTGCCAGTTCCACGTGTTCTATCCACTGATGATAGGCCTCGTGGGTACCCAGTGCGACAACCCCTACAATCACTAAGCCTCCAAAGGTGAATTTGAGGGTGCGTCTTGCGACATCAAGGACGAAGAGGGCCGGCTTCGCGAAAAGATGGTCTGATTCGGCAGGCGAGGCCTCTCTGCGAGGTGTGTTGGTCTGAAACCTGGCAGAAATGAGATTTGGCCGTACTACGGTCGTCGCGGCAGAGCGTGCATATCGTGCAAGCATAAGGGTATGTGGCTGTGCAAACGAACTCAAACACAGCCACATATTCGCACCAAATCGGGAGACTCAGATGATGAAATCCCTTGCAAACTTGAACCATGATGCAGTCACGCAGCCTGTCATTCATCACCGGCGTATCCATTATCTCCCGTTCTTGTGGATTACCCTGTTCTCTTCCAGTGCATTCAGTTAGTCTTGGTATCACACATGGTGCTGTATTATTTTTGCGTCGCATCTGATCCGGTTTTCATTACCTGGGCCCGAACGAACATTGATAATTAACGCTTTGCTGTTTTTTAAGCCCCTCTGTCTAGTGTATAACTCCTAATTGCCCTCACTTATGTGGCTCCGCATACCGCTCGATGTCCCCTCAGATTTTACTGTTGCATCGTCGAATTCGACCTAATCAGCGACTTTCTTGGTTCTGTGTACGACTCCCACGCGCTTCTGAAAGACTTTTCTTTCATCTTCTTGTCTTGATTATTCCACTTCTCTGGTTAAAAACTTCATCAGAAGAAGCCCAGCTCGGTTTATCATGTTGTCCCGAACCAATTGGCGTCTTGTATTCAAGGTCCTGAACATAGCAAAGGTTTATCGATCATCAAGTGATCGCAAATAGCGCCCTTCTAAGTGCGTTAACTAGACGGCTAGATCCAATGTGCGATGTGCATGAGACGCCTCCAGGCAAGATCTCCGCGTTCCCTATATAATACCATGGTACCTGGCTAAAAGCGCTTGCTGCCTTCCCAGCTCCCGTCCCAGTTCCTCATGCAGTTTCTCAGAATTCTGTGGTCCATCCTCCTGGGGACTTTACTCACGACAGTCCAGGGGGCACGAAGGAACGCCAAAAGGCAGACCAATCTCTCTCAGTTTGTGTCGACGAGCGGCAGTCAATTCATAGTCAATGGCAGGTGTGTCCTTACCAGGTTCACGCACATGTTCAACAACAGCTCACTGACATCCTCAGCGAATTCAAGTTCGTCGGAGCCAACGCCCCCTGGCTTCCAACTCTCATTACCAGTCAGTCCTAGTTCTTTATCTGCAGCTCACTGGCGCTTAAAATGAAGGTACAGAGGACGATATCAAGAACACCTTGTGCAACATGTCGGACGCCGGAATCAAAGTCGTCAGGACGTGGGGCTTTAATGGTGTGTGTTCTAGCCTTCATGCAATACCCGTCTCACGCGGAATGAAGACGTTACGGAGATCCCCGAAAACAAGAATCAAACATGGTTCCAACTCATAAATAAGGATGGAACTGTGACGATTAATAACGGCACGAATGGGCTTCAGAAACTCGACTTTGTACTCGAAGCTGCGCATGAGTGCAATATTCTTGTCATTATTTCACTGACGAACAACTGGAATCCAATTGCGAACTCAACCACAAGTAGGTACCTGAACATCACTTCCCTACTTTCTCACCCAGTGAAAATCTTAGACAATACGCGGCCGAGGAACACCCTTAGTAACGATTTTGGTCAGACCTAGCGCATCTGATCAAAGAACTTGATGTAACTGTCTGCTTACAGGTGGTATGGACACGTACATACGGCAGTTTGGTGGAAGCAAGCATGACGAGTTTTACACAAATGCGTCGCTGCTCGCGGCTTTTCAGAACTATACTACCCAGATCGTGACTCGTTATGTGAACAATCCGACTGTGTTCTCCTGGTGGGTCCCTTTTCTGTGTGAAAGCATGCCTTATTTTTACGTCCGGATCAAACCAGGGAGATCGCCAATGATCCAAGGTCTGCACCCGTTGTTAATTAATTCGCACTTACATTACCTAACTCCGACGAAGATGCAATTCATCTGTTGAAGCGAGCCCTTCTTGCACCCCTCAGACCGTAACGCAATGGCATTCAATAATTGGACAGCATATCAAGAATATGGATCCCAACCATATAGTCTCCTCTGGGTTTGTTTTGGTTACTCTCAGATCTCTCATTCTCACTGTCGTTCCAGCAACCAAGGTTTCTTCTGTATGGGGTGCCCAAAGCTCTTCCCTCTGACACCCCCACCTGCCCCGCAAGTATCGGCAGCCCCGGGTCTGCGTCGCGCGACTAAGCCCCAATTTCTTACCAAGCGTAAACTCATGAAGCTCAGGGAAGAGAGACGAAGAAAGAACCGTGCTTTGTCAGGTGGAGACGTATCAGGTATTCGAGTCCGAGGTCGATGGGTTGCTACTCGTGGGTATTCATCATTATTTTTGTTTTGCATTGATGCTGATCCAAAGACAAAAAATAGGAACTCGGCGTCAAGAAGAGAATGAAGCTGGTACTGCCTTCGATGGCTCTGCAGGTGTCGATAGCGAGGATATCTTGAACATCCCTCAGATTGGATACAGCACATTTCAATTCTTCCCTGACCAGAATACTTACATACAAGGTCCAGCTGACTCGGGCTTATCAAGTTTCCAGAACGTATTGCAAGAGGGCTTGGACTGGATTCAACTTCAAAGCGAACTGAGTTCCACGTGAGTGTGGCCTTATTTTTGGTACAGTATTTCAGGACTGATAAACGGGGTGCAGATTTAATAAGCCAATAGCTCTTACAGCATTCGGTTTGGTATCGCAAGAACATGCTCCCGACTTCGTACCCTTTAATACCACCGTGGCACCATTTGCTGCTAACTCTCAAGGTACGACGTGTTATCTCTGAAGTACCAGAAGAGTGCACACTTATCTTTGTGCTCATCAAACTACAGGTAGCAGCAATACAACCACCAGCAGTCAAACAAGCAACTCCACTTTTGGTGTTACTAGCGCTCAGCGTACCCAGGCGTATTCCGCTTGGCTCGATGGTAAGAGCCACCTCGATTCCCATGCATATCTCTGATAGCCTGTGTAGCGGGTATAACCAGCGGTTTGGCGGGTATCATGCAATACCAGGTAAGCATGTTCCCGTGATGTAATCATTCAAACGCTTATTCTTGACCATCATTACAGTGGGGTGTCACGAACGTCACTGCTGCAGCGGGAACCTCGTTCTCTCCGAACGAGAATTCCACATCAGCGAGTCCTGATGAAACTGGGACATCCAGCTCTCCCGATGATGGATATAGTATCATTGACTCTAAGTAAGTTCCAACTCCAATCAGAGGCCTCATTGGATACTGACACAAGGCTCTTTATCAGCACGGAGGACACTGAGTCGATTATCTCCGCAGCGTCTTTGCAAATTGCACCTGATGCATGAACGATTTAAATGAATGACTTCTTGTACAATGATATCTGAAAAGTCATTGGACTAAAGACTCTTATGTATAATGTGTTCAATGTTTTTTATGATTCATCGCGTAGATATGAAATTGCTCTAGTCATTGCTTTGATTACTTCCAGGACCTGTGTCACGTTTTGAATCAAATGCCCAGTTCATCTTGTAAATGTAACAGGAAAGCAGATTCACTGATGGAGCCAAGTGCTAGACTGGGCTTTTACCACAAAGCCATTTAGTTTACGCTCACGGTGTGCCTATCCATCTCGATGCTCTTTCGAGCTATATCTAGATTACTTACATCAAAAAACTTAACTAATACTTACCTTTCAATGTTTAGCAAATGTTAGTACCTTGAAACAACGTAGCAATAGCTTGGAAATTGGAGTTAATAAGGGACGAGGTACTAGTATATATATTGTAGACAAGCGCCCAACTTCTCTTGATTTCATTTAGTCATTAGCAGCAGCTGCCATTCTTTGGAGAAGATATTGGGTAGTCGGCAACTCGGCCCGTCTATAGGGGGCGTGCTGTTCCCCAGTCACGCGTGACGCGCATTGATGAAGTTCTACATTGACAATTTACCAGTGAGTCGTCTACTCTCTTTTTTCGCCTTCTGGCCTTCTGACGCACTGAAGATAATCTTTCCTTACGACCGTATATATCCTGGTAAGAATGCCTTCTTAGCATCGTTCTCCGTCTCACGCCGCTCGCCAAGAACAATATGCCTACATGTGCGATCTCAAAAGGACCCTCGACGCAGAGGTTCATACTACGCTTTCCTTTATCTAGAGTGAAGTAAAACATGTTTCGGTAGGGTCACTGCGTCCTCGAAATGCCCTCGGGAACTGGGAAGACCGTCTCGTTGCTGTCCTTAATCGTTTCATACCAACAGGTGCCGGTCTCGCAGAACCAACATATTTCCTGTTCTAACCGAAGCCAAGTTTCATCCAGCACGACGGAAGCTTATCTACTGTTCTAGAACTGTCCCAGAAATTGAAAAGGCCCTTGCCGAGCTGAAGAGATTGCTTGCTTATCGAATAGAGTGTGCCGAGACTGAGGAGGAGAAGCAGAAAGAGAGAAGTTTTACAGGACTTGGGTTGACCAGTCGTAAAAATTTGTGCATTCACCCAGAGGTATTTTTCAATTCTCCGGACTCTTTCGTAAAATGACAGTGCAAAAGGTTTCTAAAGAAAAGAAAGGCAAGGTAGTCGACGCTCGGTGTCGAGACCTGACGAATGCTGCCGTCTGCGAAAAAGGGAGAGCGGATCCTGGCTCTGTAGAATTGTGTGATTGGCATGAGGTATGAAACTAACCTCAACCTCCGTTTCTAGGTGCACGATATATTTGACCTTAGAATTTAGGCAAACTTGAGCCTGGGAGTCTGATACCTCCCGGAATATCGACCTTGGCAGACGTTCTTCAATACGGGCGCGATAATACAACGTGTCCTTACTTCACGGTTCGAAGAATGGTGATTTCTTCAGTTCTGACCCCAATGCATGGACCTGACGTCTCCACAAAGTTACCTTTTGTCGACGTCATCATATACTCGTTTCACTACCTTCTTGATCCTAAGGTTGCCGAACAAGTCTCTAAAGAAATGTCCAAGGATGCAATAGTCGTATTCGATGAGGCCCATAACATTGGTAATTTACACTCTCGGGTTATGCGATATTGATAACCGAGTGCCAATCAGATAATGTGTGTCTCGAGTCTCTCAGTATAGACCTGACGCGACCTATGCTGGATTCTGCGAGCCGCAGTATCGGCAAACTCGGTGAAAAGATAGAAGAGTACCTATACTGCCGCGATTAGATTCCGCTTTACTGAAATCATCTTTGCTTAGGATTAAAACGACTGACGCAGCAAAACTTCAGAATGAATATGCAAAGCTTGTTGAAGGCCTACAGGATGACCCGCAAGATAATGATACCACAGATGGATTTATGACCAGCCCTGGTAAGTTTGTTCTCGATCCCTGTCTTTTTGATATTCAATTGTGTCAGTTCTACCTGAGGATCTGCTTAATGAAGCTATACCCGGGAATATTCGGAAAGCTGAGCATTTCATCGCTTTCCTAAAAAGATTTGTGGAGTATTTGAAGGTGAATCTTGTTCCGTAATTCTCGGATCTTATGATTGAACAGAAAATTCGAGACGAGGATGCGGGTTCTCCACGTAGTCGCTGAAACGCCGCTGTCGTTTCTGCAACATTTAAAAGATATTACATACATCGAACGCAGACCATTGAGGCCAGTAATAAATGGAAAGTTTATGATGGCACTCTCGCTGACGCTTGCCTTAGGTTCTGTGCTGAGAGATTACAGTCCCTTATAAGGACCTTAGAGCTTAGCCGTCTGGACGAGCACGCATCTCTACAAAAAGTCGCCAGCTTTGCAACGTTAGTGTCGACTTACGAAAAAGGTACGAACAAAATAATATATTCCCGCAACTCTATTTAAAACAGTCTTCCAGGTTTTCTACTCATTTTGGAACCCTTTGAAACCGAAAATGCCACCGTACCCAACCCTATCTTCCACTTTACGTTCGTCTTTACTGATAGATATCGCATCTTCTGCGACTTAGTCTAATATGTTGGTCCTAGGTGCCTGGATCCTTCGCTAGCCATCAAGCCCGTATTTGAGCGTTTCAGTAGTGTGGTAATAACGTCGGGTACCATCTCGCCCTTGGATATGTATCCCAAGATGTTGCAATTCTCCCCTGTGGTAGAAGAAACTTATCCTATGACGCTGACTCGAAACGCTTTCTTACCTTTGGTGAGTACCGCTCTCGCCGGCCATCTTTCTTGCTCCTGATCCAGTCAAAGGTTATTACCAGAGGCAGTGATCAGGTGGCCATCAGCTCCCGGTTTGAAGTTCGAAACGACCCCGCAGTTGTTCGCAACTTCGGAAGCATCCTCGTCGAATACAGTAAAATCGTGCCCGACGGAATCGTAGCCTTCTTCCCAAGCTATCTGTACATGGAATCGATAGTAGCGGCTTGGAATGATATGGTAAGCCCAATGTCTCGCAGTTCAGATTTTTACTAAACTAACTTCTCAAGGGTATCTTAAACGAAGTTTGGAAGAACAAACTCATCTTTGTCGAAACTCCGGACGCTAATGAGACGAGCATTGCATTGGAGAATTATAGAAGGGTACTTACTCCTCGTTTACGTGGTTCACCTGACGATCTTATCCCATCAATATGCAGGCTTGTGACAACGGGCGTGGAGCTGTACTTCTATCCGTTGCCAGAGGCAAGGTTTCAGAAGGCATTGATTTTGACCATAACTATGGTCGAGCTGTCATCATGTTTGGGTCAGATGTCCCTTATACTTATTGCCTCTCTTCTGACGGGTTTGCAGCGTTCCTTATCAGTACACGGAATCTCGAATTCTGAGGGCCAGGCTAGAATATTTGCGTGATGCTTACCGGATACGCGAATCGGAATTTCTAGGGTTTGATGCCATGCGGAACGCGGCGCAGTGTGTCGGTCGTGTCCTTAGAGGTAAGACCGACTGGGGTCTGATGGTGTTTGCAGACAAGGTTTGTTGCTGGCTTGTGTTTTGCTGTCAGTCAAGGAAACTGATACGCTTGCAGCGGTTCGCTCGAGCGGATAAAAGAGCCAAGCTTCCCCGCTGGATCAACCAATATATTACAGACACTGCTTCAAATCTTTCCACCGATATGGCGTTGACTCTATCAAAACTATTTATGCGGACCATCTCCCAAAATCCAAATGAAAATCAGACAGGTATCTCCCTCTGGACGCTCGCAGATGTAGAAAAGGCTCAGGCAAAGCAAAAGGCTGACGCCCTAACCATGGAAGTGGAACGACAAGCGAACGCTATGGATGATGAAGACGAGTTTGGGGATGGAGGAATCAGCGACCGAATGTTAGCCGACTTTGATATAGATGCGTAGGCTGGATGTCGTTACACTATAGTCATACAAATAATTTAGTGCGTTAATACGAAGCCGAGTCGTGAATCTAGTGAGAAAACAAGAATGTCCGTATCATAAGCCTTCCTCCACACATAATGCACATTTGCCTGTGACCTGACCGTCAAAGAAATGAGCGCTCAACGTCGAGACGGCACGGAAAGCAAGGCTTACTTCTGCAGTAACTCTTCTTATTGGTTGCCCATAATACCGGCGGCAAGAACAAGGACGCTGATGAGATCCACAATTGGACGGGTGAGCAGTACTCAGATGGCAACGCGAGGATCGACAGTCGATAATATTTTGGCCGGTCTTGGTGAGGTGGTCGCACTCTACTGAGCGCTTGAATAGGAGCTCTCTGTAGCACATCTGCAGGAATATTTGATGAAATTGAGCATGCAGGAAGGAAAGAAGCCTCACATTCGTCGTCGGCGGAGGTAGGCCAGATCGCGGGTTTTTGAGTTCAATCGAGTGTACGCTGTTTAAAAGCATATCAGAGATCGTCAATCATCAATGGATCGTCGTTCTACCTGGATCTGAGTCCGGTCGTGAAGAAAATGGCGAGGAAGAGAATGTGCAGGTCTCCTGCTTGAATTCTGCCCTCCCTTAAAGATGACGAATTAGGCCTAACATTTACGGTCCGGCTTGATATCTGGTAAGCACAAGTTATAGCATAGAACAAAGGAAAATTCCGTGGCAAGAATGGCAAGAAGGGGGAGGGCAAAGCCAGAATTCTGGGTTCGGGACATCGAGATATGGACGCTCGTGCCCCTGCAAGTCAATTTGATCAGATGCACCCGATTCGATGCCCTGACAGGGGTCCTTGCCATTGCAGCCTCCTCGCGGACATGCTCTCTCCAGGAAATAGAACATTCTGCTTCGCCGAGTTAATACCTGAATCTCCTGGATGATATCAGTGATTCCTCTCGTAGATTTTCATAGCTCGAACTGATCAGACCTGCTAATCCTGGAACATAAAAGTGCCACTAATCACTAAACGGGGCGAAGAATCCTATATTCGCCGACATTACGGAAGAGCATACAAGGGCTCGAAACAAAAGCAGGTTTCTCCCGTGTTCGTGAGACTGCAACCTATATGTGTCATCTATGGACCCACTGACGGATTCCTATTAGCGACCGCCCAATATTGAACTATCACCCGATGAGCGCCAGAAGGCAGACCGCAACAACATCACACGTTACATAGTAAATTAAAACACTCCCAGCAAATGTTCATATGCCTGGCTATTCCTGAAGGGGACATCCCATGAGAGTGTGCGGAAAGAACACGCGCTTCGTCTCTTTCTGATTGATACCCTCAGCGTTCCGCAACATGTGCGTACGAACCTACCACGAGAAATGTCTCCTATCCCTAATGTAGGCCATTCCCTTACCTTCCAGATTTGTAGAACCATTTTTGCGAGGGCAAGTGCCCAAGCTGGAGGGTAACAACCGCTGAATCTCCTACTCATTTGGGCCTCAAAATGTTCCATCATGGCCCAAGGACATGATAACGTATTACTGAATTGCAAGCGTCTATTCAACCACCTTGTGGCGTCCGGGGACCAAGTGAATGAAGAGAATCTGAGCGGCCATGATCCTTGGATCTCAAGACGTGGTCTTCACACACCTCTTCGCTTCTACTTCATTGTCACGATGTTAGTTTGCTTCGACGTCACTTTTCTTCCCAGGTGCATGCGCAGAGCTAAAGTAAGCTGGGAAGCTTGAACATTAAACAGCAAGTGGGAGCAACGACTCGGTTTCTATATACCAAAGTGAAAGTACTAGTAAGAGCGCCCACCACACCTCAGTCACTAGAAGACTTTCAGGTGCGGCGTATTAATTGTATATACTACACCATACAGTTACGAAGGCTGATCGCAACTTTCCGAACCAAATGGCGACAGTTTGTAAACACCGGACAGGACTGTACTTATCATCAGTTGAACATATCGGGCGTCAGAAAGTAATGCTTACGTTTATTTGGATTCTTCTTTTGCTTTCTTTGAACTATCAAGCTCCTTCTCCAGCACCTCATCGATGTTCCGTATTGATTCTCCCTTCACAACTTTTCTCACCTGCTGGGAATCTAGAGTCTCGTGTTCAACGAGAGCATGGGCGAGCTGAAGGAATATTGTAAAGAGATGTATTACGCAATGGTATATGCCCGCTTACCTTGTGAAGCTCATCAATTTTTGCCTGAAGGAGCGCAACGACTCGAGCCTCTCCGGTCTTAATGATGCTAGAACATACAAATATCAGTGCCCGCACAGTCTCGGCTTGGCCTGATGACACCATATGCCCGCATCTTCCATATGGTAGATGTTTCGGGTCGAAAACTTACTTTGTCACTTCATCCTCAATCTGTTGCATCCGAGCAGGGCTGGTATCCTTGTCATTGAAATAGACTGGGCCGAGTTTAGAGAATCCCCAACGCTTTTAAATTCTTGAGTCTTGCCGCAAATGAACGGGAACCGCAGCGTACCTTAACCATAGACTGCGCTATTGAGGTAGCGTTTTGGATATCCGAGCTAGCTCCACTAGTAACATTTTCAGGCCCGTAAACTGCAAGAGAAATCAGATTCACGCGTGCGGCCAATATAGGACCTTCATACTAAGCGATTCTGCGACTCTACCCCCCATGGACACATCGATGGAAGCAAGGTATTCCTTCAGAGTGATAGAAGTCCTATCATTTTCGGGAAGCATAGAAGTCTAGAGATGTACACATCAGTTTTCACCCCATTAAATAAATAGCAGCCAAGCCTACATAGCCTAGAGCATGTCCCCGAGGCACGCAAGTAACCTTGTGAAGAGGCATTGCGCCATCCGTATACAATGCAACCAGAGCGTGCCCACCCTACGGGATCATAAACATGGGAAATCAGCAACCAGTCTGTGGGACCGACCTCGTGATATGCTGTGGCAAGTTTGTCCTTCTCAGCAATGTATTGACTCTTTCGTTCCGCGCCCATGAGAATACGGTCCTATTATTGACGCCAAATTTAGATTCTATGCCGATAATGGATGCATGATAAGACCTTAGCCCATTCAAAATGACTTAGAGACACTTCTTTGGCCCGTTCTTTAGCGGCTTGAATGGCAGCTTGACTAAGAACATCCAAAGTAAGTTCATGTCGCTGACGGAAAAGCACCTGATCCTCACTTTACCATGTTCTGTAAATCAGCACCGGAAAAACCAGGCGTTCCGCGAGCTAAAACTTTGGGGTCGGCGTCTGAAAGATTAAATTGATTAGCCAAATTAAAACCATTTGTTCTATGGATTGTTACCTTTGGCTGTAGAGACATTTCGCATGTGATGTTGGAGAATTTGTGCACGCCCACGAATGTCAGGGAGTGGTACAGCAATGTGTCTATCGAATCGTCCAGGTCTCACCAGAGCTCTGCAAAAATAAGTATAAGTATGGTTACACGGGTGACTGAATCACCTACGGGTCGAGACTCTGAGGAAAGTTGGTCGCGGCAATAACAATAACACCTTGACTCTGCTGGAATCCGTCCATCTCCACGAGAAGCTGATTCAATGTTTGCTTCATGTACTGTTGATCTCTTGCATTCCGTTTCCCACCAACCGCGTCGAGTTCGTCAATAAATATGATAGCAGGTTCTTTCTTACGAGCTGCGGCGAACAGATCGCGAACACGCTTAGCGCCCACGCCGACAAACATTTCCTCAAAATCGGATCTTTGGGGTTTTTGTTAATAATCGAGTCTCGGCGACATGGTCGGTCAACTCACCCCGAGGCAAAGAAGAAAGGTACGCCGGCTTCTCCTGCAACTGCGCGCGCAAGCATCGTCTTTCCAGTTCCGGGGGATCTAGTGAACTAAATATGAAATTCAAGTCGGCATGGGAAAAGAACACCCACCCAGTGAGTAAAACACCCTTTGGTAACTTTCCTCCAAGGGTTGCAAAGGAATCAGGGTCCTTGAGGAATTCGACGACATCTTGAAGTTCCTGTAGACGGGACGGCTCAATTCATGCCGGATCAACATAGGAGAAAAGAATTACTAGCCTCTTTAACCTCGTCTACACCATGGACGTCACTGAATTTCACAGTACTTTCTTGGGACGGTTGATATTGCGCCGTTCGAGGACCATTCTTGATGATGCCAGTGTTCTCGAAAAAGACCGACAGTATGACCAGGAAAACTATATGAAAAGAAGTACACGTCAAGAACTGCCTTAGGCAGGGTTGTATACCACATACAGAAGGAGGACACCAAAAGGACAGCGATAAAGCGAGCCAGCCGAGGTATCCACGCACTTTTACCTAGAAGATATGAGGGCGTGGAGGAATCGTGCTCAGGTGTAAAACATACGTTCGACAATGGAGACTTGAACGGGGCCGATAGACTCAAAAGCGGAGGCCAACTTTGCAGGGTCCACATTCGAGAAGAGGGATGAGGCCGAAGCTGAAGACGTTGTATGGGTCGAAAGAACAGCTTTGGCAATGTCCTGGCTAGATCTTGGAGTAATCGGGGGCGGAGTGGTAACGGGTTCTGGTACAGAGGTCGGGTGTGGTTCAGAGACACCAGTCTCAGTCGCAACGCTTGCATCCGTTTGCTCCTGAGGCGTAGGAGCCTGTTGGCCCACTACGGCCGGTGAAGACGCCAAGAGCGAATCTCGGCGACGAGCAGCTGAGTAAACCGAATTCTGCTGGCCCGTGTTTATTAAACACGTCAAGTAGATCTGAAATGCTTCCTCCGACCGAAGGAGGGGAGAGGTAGAATCCTAGGAAACCATTATATTTGCATTGAAGTAAGAGGGCAAGCAGACGCACAAATTCACACATTCGTTCCCATCGATTGATAATAAGCTCATAGGAAGATTTGAGCTTCGTCTCCAGCAAAGCATCAAAAAGCGCCAGCTGCTTGACGACATCGTGAGGGTAAACGTTTGCCTCCGCCTCGAGTTTCGTGACATGGGCTACGACGGTGGGTGACGGTGTTGGCGAGCCTTTGAACCGGTTGAATATTGAACCAAGAGTGAGATTCCGGGATTGCGTAATGAGATTAATAGTCGGTGTAGGAAGGAACGGTCTCCTGGATACCAAAGAGGCGGTGAGCAGCGTCCTCGTTGTCGGACCGAATGGACGTTGTATGCATATTCGAGCTAATAACGTCGAGTGGGAGTATGCCACGAGCCGCAAAGGGCTCTGTAGCTGCCGAAGGTATTCAGTAAACGACTGGCAGCAGCGAAAACGGATTCACCTGTGGTGGTCGTAGCATACCCGGGCTTGAACGCGCGTAATGCCGCCAGACGCTGACGAAAAAATGTCGGCGAGCACGTGATCAACCTCGGATTTCTTCCGCTCCCATGAAGGACCAGCGACGAGGTCAGTAGTTTTGTGTCAAGGAATGAAAGGAGAGCCAACCTTCTTTATAGCGATATCTTTCGTCAAGAAGGCCATAGGGACGTGCGATGCTGCTCTGGATGTACTTTCCCAGTTCTCGCAATCAGAAGATGTCCCCCCACCAGAACTGGCGGTCATTCGTCAAGACTTTCTGTCTTTATTACTGCTGGTTTACGGAACTACAACCAAGCTTTCACTAGCTATGAAGCCCAAAGCTCCTACATATAGTGCAGCACTATCTCCGTTAAAGGACATATCTGATCATATCTCTGCCCTCGCCCACTGTACGAATATGTTGCTGCCGGAAATTCATGGAGCTACTCTTGTCCAGGAATTCAATAACATCTGCGTAGATGTTATCAAGTCAGTTAAATCTCTTCTCACTGTCTTTGACGCGTCCGAAACGCGAGTTGTTGAACCAGGGGATGAATACCTCGTTAAAATTGGTGAAATCCACCATTTAATTGACGGTGCACGTTCGTCATCCGGAGACGGGCTATCGGTTGATAATCTTTCGGCTGTTCGGAAAAAATGGCTACAGGATAGTGGACCTTTGGACGATGGTTTGAAGGAACTCAATGACATGATTGAATATGGCGGGGAGGACGCTGAGGAAGATAAAGAAGATGACTGGGATGAATTAGGCCTAGGCTCTGTGAAGTGCGCCGATGAAAAGGAACTTGAACGGACAAAACAGGTTACTCTCTCGATTATCGTTCTGTACAATATGACTGAAAAAAAATATCAAGGTTCACACCATCATCCGTTTATCAACACTGTTACACAAACGAATTCTGCGAGATTTTCTATCGCCATCACCGTCGTCTACCTTTCCGATATCAGATCTCGACAAACTTGCGCCATGTTCATCAGCCCTGTTGTCGGCCTCGGACGACCTTATCTCTTCCTTTTATCCCCCCCAAGATCCGTCTGCAATAATCGCTGAATTCATCATCTTCCGAGAATGCCTTGACCGTCTCAAATCCTCAGTCGACATTCTCGTTGATAACCAGATGCTACAGGCGCAGTTTGATGCTCTTAGCATCGCAAGCAATAATCCAACTCCGAACCTTACCAAGTGGTATAAGACCGGTTTCGAACAAATTCAAAAAACCTCAGAGAACCTATTACAATGCCTGTCAATCAATTCAGACACTTGATGTGTGTGTGGGATATCCTTCAAACAAGGGTAAGCATTACCGACCCTTTCCAGATTCAATTCAGTTATTTCGTCTCTAGTTCCATGCATGTCGACATGTTATCCTTGGCTATAGTTAGCTCACAAACGCCGTGAAGTCCGTATATTCATGCGAAACACTTGCACAAATAGGTGTTCAACACATGAGAGCCTGTCGTCCCGTGTAGTCGAATTTGCCGAAATCATCATGTAGCGAGGGCGCTGCTTTCTAGATCTTTCCTAATAGATGCATGACCGCTGTCAGTTTAGCAAAAAAAAAAAAGACCAGGAATTATCATTTCTTATGATTAGCACCTCAGGTAAGTAATTAATCATTTTGTAATATGTAAAGTTTCAGTCAGGCATGCATCCTTGCGGCGAGGCTAGTCTCATAAGCCTGACTCAGCGATCCCTACGAAGAGAAGTCGTCTTATGGATGTAGACAGTGTGGCCTAGGAAAACGTTTCCGCAGAGATTCTAATTGCTGCGCTTACCTACCTGGATTATGAAGTTGCCTGGATATTTCAAGCTGATACTTTGTCGCATGGGACTAACCCTTCCGGAGTACGGAGTACGTGCAGGTTCTCGGAAATATCAGTGCATTAAGTTGTAATGCAGCAACATTCATTCTTGGATGTCCTTCACATTTCACCTTCCTCGCGGCCACCATCCACGTCCCTTGATGGTGCCTGAACGCGATGCCGTTTGTCCCGTTCCCACTGCTCTTTCCATTTAGCGCCTAGTACGTTTGGATATACGGTCGGGCTTCTCAAGGACCGTAATCGGTCCTCAAACCGTAAAATCTTCTCCATGTCACCTTGCAAATCAAAGTGATAATTCTATACAATATTTGAGACTGTTCAGGCAAGCTTAACATGTAACTCACGGCTTCTAGTTCACGCTTCGCCCTAGCTTCCTCCCTCATTTTATTCAGTTCTTTCCGTCTTTCGGCGTCACGATTTGAGGCGGTGCGCGGCGTGTTAGTGGCAGGCTGGGGAGAAGATTATGATGATACTTGGCCGAGGTAATTGACACTCACCTTGAAGAGAGAAGAATACACTGAACTATTACTCAAATCCAAATCACCCCCGCTCACGAGTGGTGGCTTTCGAGAAGCCGGTGTAAGAGTATTGGTCAAAGAAAATTCGTCCTTGGGGGCTGTCGACACTGAAGACACTGACTTGGCCACCGACGGAGTGGAAGGCCCGGCGACTCCAAGCTCCTTGTTCTTCTTAATTGTAGGGAGTTTCTTTTTCGGAGCCTGTATAGGATGATCCTCCTTCATGAGCTGAGAATCACCGCCAGAGGTATCACCAGCGTCTTGGACCTTGGGCCGTTTCAAGGAAGGAGGCTGGGGAGCGGGCAATGCTGGTTTTGGGATTTTTCGCTCGTCCTTCATCTTGATCTCCTTCACCTCTGGTTTGACTTTCATCTTGCCTTTGCCCTTCCCAGCCGCTTTTACGCTCTTCGTCTTTCCCTTCTTACTCCCTTTCATGGGGGCCTCATCATCATCGTCAATAAACTCTTCGTCATCATCAAAGCCATCTGCAATGGCAGCAGTAGTCTTGAGAAGCTCGTCATCATCATCCTCAATGTTGACATCGTAGTCGTCGTCCTCGTCGACGAATCGAGTACTGGGCTTCCTTTTCCTAGATTTCTTCGTCGCAGCTGCATCTGACCGCCCGACGTTGGGTGAAGACTCTGGAGAATTTTGGTGTAAGTGAGGGTCTGCGGCAGTATCCGGTTCAGCGCTGTGTATACGGGCTCTCTTGGGGGAAGGAGGATAGTTCTGAGCACCACCATCGGATTCGTGTTCGTCGTCGGAGAATGCCACATTCGGTCGTTTGGTTCCTCTACGCTTTGTCTTTGGCTGTGATAGCTACGAAAATCAAGTGAAAGAAAATGCAAGTGGCTCTAGAAATCGTACCTCTGCCGCAGACATGATAGCTTTCGTCAGGTTGAGATATGATCCGGGCCGAGAAAGCCGATATAAGGCGATAACACATTTCGAAATAAATCCCGCATTCGTAAGTACATAAATAAGTATCTCAACGTATACTATTTCTCTTCATGCGCTATTCCCCGGCAAGCGCGCAGGAGCAAACATTCTGTCATCAGCTTGCAGCGCTTGCTCTACGATCGCTGGAATGTTAATAGGAGCCAGACTACCACTTTGTTCGTCAAAAGTGATATTATTGAGCGCCGCATTAACGATTCTCTGATACGTATTCCCGGCAGTGTCGCTATAGGTAAAGGTATTGTTGCTCGTTCCATTACCAGTATTACCGGTCGAAGCCGTTTGGAAAAAGCCAGCTGTAGTCCGAAGCCGAGTCATTGGTAAAAGCCACGAAAAAACATGATGAAGGACGTACTAGTTATCTGATGATTATGAATTGTGGTCCCTAACACCAAGGGGCTTGCCTGTAATGTCCGATCATATGAATGGTCGACATCAGAGGTCCCTAACGGTACCCGCACGTCAATAAGACGACAAAGGATTGAGTGATGATACCTACAGCTGGTAAATGCGGGGTTCAGAAATGTCATATTGAGCTCAAGAGGCTATTCAACGATATAAGCAAAGAGATGGCAGGGAATGTGATGCCTTTACATACGTAGGAGAATGAATCAGAAACAACAGAAACACCATTGTGAGTGGATTTTGTATCTCCCGTGGCTGTCTGTTTTATAAACTACGACAGTCAAAATGTCAGGTGTAAGTAGCGCATTAGAAACTGATGGTCGCGCGCCCACCTGGGTTAAAGCTTCGTTTGTGTAAACTTGGAGGTTCGAGTAACTCATATCCTGCGTCCAAACAACGTGCGTAGTTTTACCACTCCCCCTTATAACGTCAGCCTCGATGTGCACACTCCGTGTGGCCTTGACGGTGATCTCTACGTCGAATTCAGACTGGGACACACTTCCAGTAGCAGACGTAGTTGCGAATGGATCGACAGCATATTTCGTAATCTTGCCAGTTGTTTGATTCGATGAGGAGTCTGTGATGACCTGCAGAAGTCCTGAAACAAACCAGTTCTGATTCGTACTATGGTCTGCTTCCGCCGACGGAACGTCGATGGTAAAGTTATGAGGATTCCTGGCCCATCAGAGTGAACTTCTTGCTTGACCGCAGCACAAGATAGACTCACCCGTCTGAAAGTAAGGGTGCAAATGGTGTCACATCAAGGAAATAAGTGGGGAGCTCCAAGGCGCCATAAGAAGTTATTGGTCTGCAGAGTCGCTCTAAAGAAAAGACAGCTTGGAGGGTAGGTCTGCTCACCTCCAGAACGATGGTATAATACCACCGGTAAAGATGACAGGATATGGGAATGCTACGCCGGCTACCTGACCATCGATAAGTAGACGGACCTCCCGGAAAGGACCTTGGCCAAACGTAGTGCCATCAGGAAGATTGGAGATAAAATCGTTGGCGGCATTGGTGTACTGCATATCAGTCAGAAACGTTGATGTCCATACGAATGTAATAAAATCGTCACCCAGAATTCTTCTTGGCCGTTACCGGATGCGAAGAGCTCTGCATATATCTCCACGGTATTGCTGGGGAGGGTGACGTTCAACTATTCTAACCATTAAAATGAATTCATGTTGTTCATCTGAGGGGCATACCGAGAAGCCAGGAGGGACTGAAGCATCATTCCCAGTATCATTGGCTAGGGTAGAGAGCGGCACGATCAAGTCAGCTTTGTCGGCCGAGGGATGTTGCTTAGAAGAGGCATAATATGTCGCGTGAACCACGGCTAATTAACGAGCATGACAACATCAAATAATGACCTAGACGAATTAAACCAACTCACATGAATATATACCGTCCAAACCCTGCTCAATGAGATTATCTAACTGGAAGATGAAAGTGCCAGCTGTTTCGAATAGCGGCATGTACTGCGAGACGTCCTTGATGTAAGTCCAAATGATTCCATCGCCTCGAGTGGGTTCTGGCGTAGACGTCCTCCAGACTATGGAAACCAACAGTCAGTCATGCGAGCGCCACATCAAATTGCGCCTCACTCTCGACATTTTGGAACGTAAAAATGCCAAGCCGGTCGAACTGAGTTCCATTGGAAGTTACCGTCAGATTAAGAGTTATAGCCGACCAAGACCCAACGGGGCCGCAATCCGTGGGTGGCCTGTGTTCTTCCTCAGCGAGTGAGCTGGCACAACATCCAACAAAACACATACACTAGCTCCACGACTTCAGAGCTTGAATTATTTGTCACCGAGTATCCCACAGATAATAAGGATTTAAAGCTACTAACTGGCCGAAAGAAAACGCGAAATCGCGTCTAGATATGCTCTATGTAAGCGCAGTCTGGAAGAGAACAAAGAGCAGACTCACTGGAGCACTTGAACTGTGCATTGCTTAACATTAGAGGGTACAATTGAGGGCTGGGCAACCTGGAAATCTACGAGAACGGCAGCACGAGCGACAGCTGTCAAGGATACGAGAAGCAACGAGAAGATCATGGTGGACGCTATGAGAGAACACCTAAAGACATCAAGGCCCATTTAAAAACCTTCTCAGGATCGTGTTCCGCCGTCAGAAATATACGGAACATATTGGCGTAAATGGATGAAGAAGGCATCCGTCCATGCGGTATGAGAACGACCTAGGATCAGCCGAGTGATAAAGCACCTCACATGCTACCACAGCAGCAACATGCAAGCATGCACAAAATGCTTGTGCAAAAAGGTTGGTATTAATCCAAAACAAAACATAAGGTCCTGCGGGTAACCCAATAAATAAATAGTCGTTTCACTAAGATTCTATCAATAACCATGTGGTATCAAGTATGATAATCGTACCGTCCCCAGAATGAGTGACGTTCAAAACTCATGACGGAATACATCATCTGTTGTTTTCTTTTTCTGTGCGGGGTCCTCTATTTCTGTCCTCTCACTGTACAGACCACCTTCTGCATCCTCGGGAAACTCGGTGGAGCCATCCTGGGAGTACACGCTACCTTCAGGAGCGGTGGACGATTTCGCCTTCCTTTTCTTGGATTTCTTTCGCTGTCGTTCCTCTGATACTGAATAAGCGTCCTCTGTCCTCGCCCACCGATCCTTCTTCTCTTTCTTCTTCTTGCTTCGCTTCGAGGAGTTTGTGGCGACAGCGGTGTCCTCAAAGTTGGCAGGATAGTGCCATCGCCCGCTAGAGGCTGTGCTCGAGTTAGCGCCTTGTCCGGCACCGTAATAGTTCTCGTCCTCCGGCCGCCACAGATCTCCATTGGCTTGCCGTTGTCCCTCGGAAGGTAGGTCTATACTTGACCCCGCCTCCTGACCCTCCTCATAGGGCTGGCCCTCTAGGGTTGACTGTGGCAAACGGTCGTTGTAACGAGCTGCCCACTGGGACTTCCGCTCCTTACGACGGATCTCGGAGGTGTCCACAAGACCATATCGTTGAGCCCATTTTGGTGTTCGACGATGGTTCTTGTTGTTTCTTATGTTCTGAGAAAATATTTAGAGGAAAAACACGGGCGGGATGAAATGATCCAACCTGAATGTAAAAGTTGTGGCCGTGACCTAGCTGCGATTACTATCAAGCCACTCAACCAGCGATGGACGACATACCTGGAATATATCCACAGATTGTCAACAGCAAATTCAACCAAAAGTCTCCTCCGAACCCAAATCTGGCTGCGACGGCTGCGATAGAGAATAACATTAGGCTATGCAACGAGTTACAAACCTTTTGTGATGACGAACCCAACGGTGGAAACAGGGTTCCCATGATAAAGAGGACTACTGCATAACCATGATGTCGCTTTGGCTTCAGCTCTGATGCAGTGTTAGGGACGTACGCCTGGATTCCAGACATAGTGGTGGTAGCGATGCAAGTGACGATTTCTGGTAAAATGAAATTCAGGGGCAGCTGCGAGCACGTGGCAGGCGAATTCGGAACCCAGATTCTTCCTTCAACCATAGGCCAACCAGGCCCAAGGCTCTGCCTTTATCCACCATCACACCATCCCGTCTGTTGGCCCAGGACATTCCAAAGGTATCCTGCCGTTGAAGGGCCTTTATTGTTCCCTTTTCTTTGCTGACCAGCTCTCTATCTCGTCAGACTCCATTCACGGCCGCAATTTGAGCTAGATGGACCACGAGGAACCTGTGCTTGATTTATCCGACGTCGTTCATGACCATACCATCGACGACGACGACGCCACCACAAATTCTGACAACAATGACCAGACCCAAGATAGCACCCCGAACGCCATCCTGTCGCCTCTGCAGAAGTCCAGTAGCCACCTACCCACCTCTGAGCCCTTCTCCGTCGAGGTACTCGAGCGTGAAATAGCCACCTTGCTCAACCAGAACGCTTCCGCTGCATCCGCTGCTTTGCTCAGTGCCGCCGCTCAGCAACATCAAGCCAGCCTGGGACAGACTCGAGATGGAGAAGCTGACGGTGGGAATGACAACCTGACTAGCTTGGCTAGCATAGATCTCAGTGGATTGGCTGCCGTTCTAAACGCAGCGCACGCTCAGGCCGCTGAGAATGAACGTGTGGCTCAAGAACTTGCTGCGAAAGATCCAGAATTCGCTCGACAGCGAGCTGCCGCCTTGGCTGAGAAGGGACAGAAGAACACACGAACAGCACCTGCCTTTCATTCCCTGACAGCCGGGGAGTCCTCTGAGGGTCCTCATAAATCTTCTGGGCGGGGGGAACGCGGTAGCCAACCACCAGACACCGACTATCTCTATTCAGATGGCCATAGCGACAGCGATGCTGACGGGCCTAGCCACCCTATCCCACCTTCCCGACCTGACAATGACCCACCGACGTCTTTACCTGGCGAATTTACTGACATAAATGATATCCTGACGCAGCTATCAGGTCAGTACGACCCAGAACTCGAACATCGTAATACTCACGGGCCGTCCTCGCCTGATCCCTCACCTGTCGTCTCACATGCTCGGTCTACAACGGATTCTCAACCTCGCCCTCCGACTCCCCCACCCGTTCTAACGCAGGTGAATCGAACCGTTGTTTCGCAACCTGTTGCATCCACCTCTGCTGTCACATTATCTAATGGCAGCAACAAGAAGGGCAAGAAGACTGAAAAGGAGAAAGGGCCGAATCACATGTATCCTTGCGACCATGAAAACTGCAATAAGTCCTTCACACGACGTAGTGACCTTGCTAGGCATACACGGATACACACTGGTGAACGGCCATTCGTTTGCGACTATACCAATTGTGGCAAGACATTCATTCAGGCATGTGGTCTTGATTTGTTCCGCTGTCGTATTGTGCTGACAAGTTGGGGTATTCTGACAGCGCTCAGCTTTGCACGTCCATTCTCGGGTACACACTGGGGAAAAACCGCACTGCTGTGAATATCCGGCGTGCGGCAAAACCTTTAGTGACTCGAGCAGTCTAGCCCGTCATCGGAGGACCCATACTGGCAAGCGCCCATACAAATGTGAAGATCCTAACTGCGAGAAAACATTCACGCGACGGACGACTCTAAATCAGCACATGCGTACTCATGATCCAAATTGGACACCAGATCCCAACGTGTATGTACTATAACATCATGGAGCCGTCCTAGACTAATGCGCCTCCCTGTTGCAGGAAGTACAATTTTAAGTCGAAGAGGCGTAGGGTGGAAGATAGCAGTGACGACGATCAAGCTCTTGCAGAATCAGTACGCACAATATCAGCACTGTTTCATGCAGGTGGCGCTGCCTTGGCTGCTCCTCCACCACAGACAGGTCCCGAGGAGGCGCTGGAAGTACGGGTTGCAAGCATCAGTGCTGAAATAGCAGCCGCTATTGCACAAGCCCAGTCCCGTGGATATGAGGAAGAGGAAGAAGAGGAAGACGAACTGGAAGATGATTCTGGTGATGAGCTAGAACGACGTGACACAATCGGACCCAATACGAGTGGGATCAGGGGATTGGGCGAAGGGGAAGACCGGACCGCACTGGAGGACAGTACAGATAGGGAAGACGATGACAGCGACGCGTTTCCGGCACCTCTGCGGACGCGACGGGGTAAAGATACAGTCGCGACGGGAGAGAAGAGGAAAAGGTAGTAAGGTGGGGAAATGAGTATGGATATGGAACCCATTATTACTGTAACATATCTATGTAGTATATAGTAGTTGTAATGGAATGATTAGTGCCGTCTTGGCTTGAGACGGAGTCGAAGATCACCCTCGGTTCCCCGGTTAGCTCCGTGTGGGGAAGACACGTGATAGCAATATATCTGCTCCCTTCTCCTATTTAAAGCAACTTGACAGGCAACGGATAATCTACGTCCCACCATTGCCCGATTCCATCCGCACGTATATTAAACACTACATCGTACTGCCTCTGCAATTTCTGCCGCAATGTCCAACGAGGAGCCCCCTAGCACTGATCTCATTACCCTCACTCGGTATGTCCTCCTTTTCACCTTGCTCGACGTCGCTCACGTTCTTGGCAGTCATGTCCTCAACGATCAGATGCGCCTAGGGCCAGCAGCGACCGGCGACCTTACTTTGTTACTTACCGCCATCCAGGTCACCTCGAAATTCATTGCTACCAACGTTCGGAAGGCCCGGCTCATTAACCTGTACGTCGCTGCCGTTTGTCTTATCCCGTCTCTCACGAGCGTGTTTAGGGTCGGTCTTGCGGGAGAAACCAACGTTCAAGGCGAGGATCAGAAGAAACTTGATGTCCTTTCCAATGATATCATGGTCAATGCTCTCCGAGCTTCCGGCAAGACCGCCGTTCTAGTATCGGAGGAGCTAGAGGACGCCATCATCATCGAGGAAAAGAACCGTGGCAGATACTGTGTTGTATTTGACCCCCTTGACGGTAGCAGCAACATTGATGCTGGTGTCAACATTGGAACTATCTTCGGGATATACAAAGTGGTGAGTATTACCGCCATTGCCTTCTATTAGGAGGCTGCTGACCCCTGATGACAGGCCAAAGAGGGCTCCGCTAGTATTGAGGATGTCCTGAGACCAGGCAGTGAGATGGTTGCGGCGGGCTATACCATGTATGTCGTGTGCTCCCTGATAATGCGTCTCTCATACCATTCCCTAGGTACGGATCATCTGCCAATCTCGTTTTGTCGACCGGACAAGGCGTCAATGGGTATACGTTGGATGCCTCCCTGGGGGAGTTCATTCTCACCCATCCTGACGTGCGCCCCCTACAATTAAATTTCATTTCGGTATTTACCTGTGAAATTACAGATCCAGATTCCCCATCGCGGGAAGATTTACTCCTTCAACGAAGGGAACGCCATGTATTTCCATCCTCCTGTCAACGCCTACCTGAAATCGATCAAATACCCCGCACCCCCTAAAGCTCCGTACAGCGCTCGGTACATCGGTTCTATGGTTGCTGATGTTCACCGCACATTCTTGTACGGCGGTATTTTTGGATACCCCGACGATAAGAAAAGCAAGAGTGGTAAACTCAGGTTACTTTATGAGGCATTTCCCATGGCCTTTTTGACCGAGCAGGTGTGTAATATTCTCAAGTCTCTCTTTCTTTGTGCTTATCCTGTCGTTCAAGGCCGGAGGTATTGCGACAACTGGAACTCAACGTATCCTTGATATTGTGCCTACCGGAATCCACCAGCGATGCTCAGTTTTCTTGGGAAGCAAGGATGATGTTCAAGATTTGATGAAGTTCTATCAAGATCAATCGTTGACCGAATCATAGATATAATAGGAAAAGCAAAGCACATTATCATATTCATGTATCATTACAGGGAAGATAAATTCTAAGGTTGCGCTAGAGCGAAAATCGGACTCGCAACTATTTCATTCCCATGATTTCCAGCGGATGTCCCAATTAGACGATACCGATTACACTAGTCGCGTGAATACACAGCAACGTAACCGGGTACTTACTACGGCGCGATGGGAATCGACGGAGCACCGTACAGACCCCGACAAAGGCACCAATGGGTGATGTCGCATTTTACGATAGCAGATATAGAATTTCTGCATATCATCAAACCTAATAAGAGCGTGGAAGATGGCGAAGATAATATTAAGTTAATTCAATTCGGAACCATCATTAAGGGGAAACCATCCCTTCCACAAATTTCTCAGTCGTCTGCCACAACTCCCTCGCCACTTCCGGGTCACAAGCTGTCTTGGAAGCCTCACCAAGTTGTGCAACAGGTTGCAGATAGCCCCCTTTATATCGCGGATCGGCATCAACTTCCGGTGAAGCAGCAGCGAATACAGAGGTATATGCACCGATGTCGGGGTGCATGAAGAGCATGCGCATCAACAGCTCTGTTACACGTGGAAAGGGCGATACGTAGGAAAAGGTATTGACATTCCCAGGATGCAGAGACATCACAGTGATGTTGGCGCCATCAGCGTCAAGGCGTCGCTGAAGTTCTTTAGCGAAGAGGACATTGGTGAGTTTTCCTGCACCTGCAGTATGTGTTGCATTCAAATTTCAACTCATTGAACAGGACAAATGATGCCTACAGTATCGACCATAGTAGGGCGCTGGATGATCAGCATATTCGTTGTTGAGATCTTCGATGCTACTGAACCTAGTGGTCTCCGGCGCATATAAATGGCCATCGGAAGAAACCTGTTGTAAGATAAAAATGACTTTGTCTATTGGGATCTGAGCAAGAGAAGAGAAAACGGACCACGACAATTCGGCCGCTAAACGTGTTTCCAGGTTCTGCTGTGGCTTTCATGATCGGAAGAAGAGCTGTCGTGAATATAAAATGACCGATGTGACTTTTGGGGAATGTAAGTAAAAATTAGGAGGGCGAACTCTACGCCCAGGGGGCACACACTTTGTGAGCATATGGTCGGCAACGCCTACGGCACGGACAGCTCAGTACGAGCATACCGCAGGAATAAGTGATTACACACACCATAGTGGTATTCAACTGGATCTTGGATCAAACTGAGTGAGAAAACATTGAGTGGTTGAAAAGATAAAATGATAGTAGAACGGGTACATACAGGGCGGCGTTGTTAACTGTAGTGCTATTAGAAGACGAATGCCCAGTGGACGATAGACCTACTGAGAATGTCCAGGCGTCTCTCTAGCGCTAGGAAGGCTTTTGCTGCCTCTGAAGCACTGTGTGGATCGAGTAGGTCCAGGTGGAGATATTCCACCTTTCCTGCTATGCCCTCAGCCTTGAGGCGCTCTATGGCGTCCGCCACCTTGGTAGGATTTCGTCCAGCAATATAGACCTTGGCGCCACGACGTGCCTGCCATACATCGTGGCGTTCTCTTAGTAAGTTGTAGCTCAAGAGAGACAGAGCCGCATACCAGATGCTTCACGGTGCTAAACCCGATTCCTGTGCTAGACGCTAAGTTCAGTTCTCAGAATTCCAGTAGACGGTTTTGCACGCACTTTCCCCCGGTCACGATTGCGACCTTGCCATCCAGGTCCGGTAGATCTTTTGAGGGATCAAATGTAATGCGACGATACCTATCCCACTTGAAGACTGCGAGTAAAAAATATACCATTCCTACGAAATTCTTCAACTTGGCCAACATGATGGGGGCGTGAGGAGAAAGTGCGGGTTCGACAAATCTTTTCTTGATGATCAATGGGCACCGCCCAGTCGTGGCTTGCTTCTTACTTGACCACTTTACTGTACCACACTGGCAGGGCCTCGACGCGGTCAATCGTACGGACTCTATCCGTTGAACCAAAATTGGTCATTGTATTTCTCGAAAGTCCCTGCGCATGTCTTCACACGACGCTAGTAGGCGCATACAGTTTCCCAAGGTGTCTGAGACTCAATAAATGCAGTCAAGTGCCTAAGACTGTAAGACCGTTGTATTAGATGAAGTGAACGATCACGGGAAACACCAACGAGCAAGGTAAAGGTACAACAATCTTACAAACAAATAACCTCGACTCCCCTCCACAAACTAGATGTCACATCTATGTCTACGTGCAAGCCTAGTTCTAATACACGGACACAATAGTATAAGTGCTCTTCATCTCTACGTTGAGCAGAGTAATCCGTGTTGAGACGGCTTTATGCGTCTATGCTACCTGATGAAGATATGTATAGACCTGCTGCTTGTTGAGAGCAGCTCGTGCGGGCAGCTTTCCCATCGGCCATAATGACCTGGTGAGATCAGAACAAGCCTACAACTCTACCAGACTCAGGGTCTAAACCGACTTCCCAGAATCCTGTGTACGCCTCCATTTAGCAATTCATTGTTGTAGAGAAACTTGACGCTCACCTGGACGTGTTCCAAGGCCAGGCATGGTCTGCATGTCTCCGAGGATAGGGTACAAGAAACCTGCACCAGCGGACAGCCGTACTGCCCGAATAGGAATCGTAAAGCCTGTAAAGTTGATGTGCATTGGTGAGGCGACGAAGATAACAGAACACACCTGTCGGCACTCCCTTGAGTTTAGGATCATGGGAGAATGAGTACTGGGTCTTAGCCATGCAGACTAGGAAACGATAAGGCGACGCCATTACACGACAATGGTAAAAACTCACTAGGAAGGCCTTGATAACCTTGACGGGTATAGGTATCAACTTGTTTCTGCGCAAGCTCACTAAGCTCAATACCATCGGCACCATAAATTTCTTTGGATATAATAGAAATCTTTTCAGCGATCGGCAAATCCAAATCATAGAGATATCTGAAGTGCGAAGGGCCTTCGCAGGTAGCGATTACAGCTTCGGCTAAAGCACGAGCACCAGCGCCACCTTCAGCCCAGTGGTTGCTCACGACAGCGGCATCGGCGCCTCCAGCAAGAGCCTCATCGCGAACGAGAGCAAGCTCTGCTGGTGTATCCGATCTAGATGTCGAGGGTTACCGAAGTCATCAAGCATGAATAAAGCCACTCACGCAAACTGGTTGATGGCGACCAAGACCTTGATGCCGAATTTCTTGGAGTTTTGAATGTGCTTGACCAAGTTCTTGCATCCTTCCTTCAACGTAACAAGATCCTCCTTGGTATACGTCTCGTGGAGGGCTTTCCCAGGTGTCACGTCAGGTCCGCCACCATGCATTTTCAGGGCACGAGTGGTCGCAACAATGACGGTTGCATCAGGCGTAAGGCCACTAACTCGACACTTTATGTTGCAGAATTTCTCCATTCCCATATCAGCCCCAAAACCACCCTCGGTGAGGACATAGCCTATGCGATCAGAGGAATCGCCTTCTTCGGTGCCCGCCAGCTTGAGCGCGACACGGTCGGCGAGGATGGAAGAGTTTCCATGAGCGATGTTGGCAAAAGGTCCCGCATGGACGAAAACTGGAGTTCCCTAAACCCATGATAAATAACACAACTTGAAACCAATAAGAGATTAAGACCTGTAGAGTTTGCATCAAGTTGGGCTTGATAGCATCCTTAAGCAGAACAGCAAGAGCCCCTGAAACGCCGATATCGTCGGCGGTGATAGGGTCCCCTTGTTTACTTGTGGCGACCACCATCGCTCCAAGACGTTCCTTCATATCTTCAAGACCAGTAGTGAGCGCCAGGACAGCCATACATTCGCTCGCCACGGCAATATCAAACCCAGTGACACGCTCGTGTCCCTGCTCAGTAGAATTCTGGCCAATCGTAATCTTACGCAAAAAGCGGTCATTAGTGTCGAGGACCCGGTTCCATGTGATTGTATCCAAATCAACATCAAGACGAGCGAAGCGGGTGATTTCTTCGGGTGTCAGAGAATTCGGATCGGTCTTATTGATACCCAACTTTTTAAGACGCTTGAACATCAAGGGGGCAAATTCGCGTTTACCCTTCTTCGTAGGAACTAGACGACTGAAAAGGGCCTAAAATAGACTTGAGTCGTTTTTCTCTTCTTATATTTATGAGCAAACCTTGTCTGACTGTGTGGCCTCATGGAAAATACGAGCGTCGAGAGCAGCCGCTAGATTGTGTTCAGTTCAAATATACGCAAGGAGCACTGGGCAGTAGGCATACCGAGTAAGTTATTCGCTGCTGTCACAGCATGGATATCACCGGTTAGATGAAGATTAAACTGGACCCATGTAAGAAAAATGCACACATGGAGCACGGACGAAAATTTTACCTCGTCCATGGGAATGACTTGGCTGTAACCTCCACCTGCAGCACCACCCTTAATTCCAAAGGTAGGTCCTTGACTTGGTTGACGGACACATGCGAACGATGGTCGCCCCAATTCGGCACCCAATGCTTGCGCCAGACCGATTGTCGTCGTAGACTTGCCTTCCCCAAGCGGCGTAGGGGTAATTCTGTATAACAAATCAGCTACTAGTGGCTGCGTCCTTACAACAAGACACACCCGGAGATTACGATGTATTTTCCATCCTTACGATGAGCTAGGCGATCCAGAACGCTAAGTTCGATCTTAGCTTTGTATTTGCCGTAGCTTTCTACTTCGTCGGGAAGCAGCCCTAATTCCTTTGCGAGTTCAGCAACAGATTTTGGCGTCTGTGCCATGGCAATTTCGATATCACTGGGAACTTTCTCAAGAATGTTGAGCTTTAATGGCGTCACTTTTCTATCCCTGGACTTTTGCCACAGTCGTTCAGCAGACTTCAAAGTGTTTTCCATAAGCATCGCGACAGTCATAGGGCCAACACCGCCAGGTACCGGTGTGATAAATGAGGCAATCTCGAACGCGGTGGAGTATTCCACATCCCCAACAAGACGTTGACCGGACTTTTTCGTGGCATCTGAGGTCTCGTTAGTACGAATAATGCAGTATATTCGGTACTTACCAGGAACATAATTGATGCCAACGTCAATGACGACGGCACCAGGTTTGATCCAAGATCCTTTAACAAATTCCGGTTTACCGATGGCGGCTACGAGGATATCGGCAGTTTTGACCTTCGGGATGTTCAAGTATTAAGAACAAAATATGAAGATGCGCACGTACAATTGATTCGATATCTCTAGTCCGGCTATGACACTGGGTGACCGTCGCATCTTTATGTCTCAGCATCGAAGCCACGGGACTGCCCACGATATCACTGCGACCGAGTACGACAGCATGAGCACCAGATATCGAGATGCCGGTGGTCTCGAGTAGTCGGATAACTGCAGAAGGTGTGCCAGGGGCGAAGATAGGATCGGAAGCCCGAGACGAAAGGTGGCCGATATTGTACGCGTGGAATCTATGGCATCATTCAAAGATCACAGAAGAATACGCCTTAAGTGTCCACGCACCCGTCTACATCCTTCTCGGGGCAGACTGCCTCAGTCACTAGTCTTTCGCCCTCGGGAGAGACATGTTCGCCCAAAGGAAGTTGCACCAGAATGCCGCTAACGGCTTCATCGTCATTGAGATGCTTGATGGCCTCTACAACCTCGTCGACGGTAGCCTCAGCAGGAAGTGCGACATGCTTGAACTTGATTCCAACTTCCCCTGCTGCCTTTGCCTTCATCCGGACATATGTTGATGAGTCCGGACGCTGGCCGGCCTGAATGATGGCCAGCTGTGGCTGAAATCGCGGGAAGGTCTCTTGCTTCGCCTTGATGCGGGCTGCTACTCCATCGCGAACAGATCTGTATAAAGAGGACTGAGTTGAATACGGCGACGACAGTTAACATGAAAGTAGCATACTTGGCAATGGCTGTACCGTCAATTTTGGTTGCAGAGCCTGTCATCGTGCGACGAGTAAGACGAAAGGCGAGATGCGGATATACGCGCGCGATGTGCCCCTTTCGGAGAGCCGTGTTATTTGCATCAGTTTGGTGGAATAGCCGTAAATGCCGAACTTTGGGGAGCATATTGGCAAGCAGGCTATGAAATGACAGAAATAAGCATATGCGAGGCAGAGAAAGAGCGCAGAGTAGTGGAAATTTCAAGAAGACCCAGAAATTCCTGGATTTCTTTTGCAGACTTGACTCGAAAGGACAAAGACGGACGGAAGAAATTTTATTTAACGGAAAAAAATCGTTGCCTGTTACGATCCGAATATTCCCACGATAGTCCACAAAAATTACCCAATCCCGGTCGTCCACCAGCTCAACGACGATGAGCTCGTATTCCCTTCAGCTCTTTCGTTCCTGTACGGCTTCACTGTCGTCCAGGGCCATTGCACGTTCTGCAGCTTTCACACATTCCCCTTCTACCTTTCGCGGGCGGCGTCATTATTCCAATGTCAATAACGGAGACACAAAGCCGGAGACAGCTGAAGAGGCGAAGGAGGAAGTGAAGGAAGGGGAAGCGACACCCGCTGAAGAACCCAAATGTGCGGAGGAGCTTAAAAAACTGAAGGCGAAGGAGGAGGAAGTCGTTGACTTGACCGTATGTTTCTGGTTGTCTTGGCCAGCGCCGAAACTGACGAATGAGTCCAGGGACGGCTGCGGTACCTACAAGCAGACTTTCTAAACTTCCAGCGGAATGCTGCTCGAGAAAAAGAGCAGACACGGGACTTTGCTATCACCCGCTTTGCCTCTGACTTGCTCGAGACAGTCGACGTCCTCACGCTGGCATTGAAGTCAGTGCCTGCGTCTGTCCTCGAACCTCCGACGACAGAAGACAAGCCTGTCTCCGATGAGTCATCTGCTCCTTCATCATCGCCTTCACATGAATCATCCACTTCGACAAAACCTCCCGAAGTTCGCCTTCGCGAGCTCTACACCGGTGTTGAATTGACCCAGCGGCAGCTTCTCCAGACGCTTTTCAAATATCACGTCAAGCCTTTCGATCCTACTGGTGACGCGTTTGATCCTAATCGTCACGAGGCGCTCTACCAAGCACCAATACCAGGCAAGGAGGCCGGGACAGTTATTGATTGCCAAAAAACTGGATACACCATAAAGGATCGTGTTCTTAGAGCAGCGCAGGTTGGAGTGGCACAGGAAACGTCATGATCCTAGGGCCATATTGATCCTTATGTCGGGGAATGGTGGTGTCATTCTATTATGATGTACCCAGGATGCTAGAACATAGTATAGTTAGTACCTGCTAATCAACGAATCTCTACTCTGAACTGCTCCTTCAGTCGAGAGACCACCTCCTGTTGGACCACATTTGCCTCCTCATTCGACAGGGAGCTGTAGGATTGTTGGGATATACACTGTGTACACACAAGTCAAGACTCACCGATCCATAGACCGATAGTTTATTCGATAACAAAGGCTCGTCCGGTTCGTTTTGGGGTGAACAAATGAGTCAATCTGGTCCGGTAGTTGGTATCGACGTCTGACTTAAAACACAAGCTCTCACCTTCTTTACATCCTCCACCAGATCCCCGGCGACATCGCGAACAAGATCGCAGAAGTCGTTCTCGTGGACATTAATATCTTGGGCCATCCAGAAACTAACATCCTTAAAGCAAGAAGGGTACTTGGAGTAAGGCTTGAATTTGCTAATTTCTCCCTGCTTGAATTGGAATAAAAATCGAGCATCGGTCGACCAAAACAGGCGGATGTCAGGAATCGAATAGAGGACCATCGCAATCCGCTCTAGACCCAGTCCAAATGCCCAACCAATCTTATGAGGAACGTCTGGTAAGTCATCAGCAGCTGAATAGCAAGTGAGAGGTCCGTACTCACTAGCGGTATCCAACGTGGCCTGTCGCACCACACCACAACCCAAGATTTCTAACCATTTGCCTCCAAAGAATACCTCAACCTCAAAACTGGGACTCGTAAAAGGGAAATACGTCTCGATCCAGCGTACCCGCAAGGGATTTTCTTTTGTCGCGCCGCCAACACCACCGAAAAGATGCAAAATCATGCTGTTCAGCGACAGCTTCAAATTCTTCGCAATCAGCTCGGAATGACGGGGATCATGCATTGGTTGGGCGGGATTCGCCGGGGAAAGATGGGGTACATCCTCAATGATAATGTTCGACCGGGTCAGATGGCTGGACAAGCGCTCGTTGTCATCCTCGACCTCCTTCATGCCGGACGCGTCGGCGGACCAGATGCGTGCACCCTCCATCTGGTGGAATACCGGGTAATGCGACCCGTCTATTTCATCGCGGCGGTACACGTCCGCGGTCAGCAGCCACTGCGTCTTCCCCTGGGCAAAGACTTCGACTTCGTGCGCCGAGGTATGAGTCCGCAACATTAACCCTTTATTTATGTAGTAGCTGTCGGTCACAGCCCTCCCTGGATGGTCCTTCGGGAAGGAGAGTTCATCGAAATTCTTGAACGGGGTGACCAAGGGCGACAGGGAAGATAAATGAGCATGATCCGGAAAATGTGACTCGATGAGGGAGCGCAAGGTACTCAGCGGATGGTCAGGCTTGCTATGAAGGCATAATGGTATTTTGGACAAGATAGCTGGTGTAACATTTGTTGTGTTGTCCGTCGCATGGCGCTCCCCAAGGATATCGAGATATTCTGATTTCAGGGCATTAGTGCTCTGCCAACGCCGTCCAGAAAATGCAAAAAATCGGGAAAGCCGTAATTTTTGCATATGTCCACGACACTCTTCGTAGATTGCCCTCAAGAGTCAGAACTTAGCGCATCTACGCGAACACAGTGAAGCAAGAATTTTGTGTTGATGCGTGTTGAGCAAAAGCCCCGAAAAAGATATGAACAGTTTGACCCATGTATTTTCTCCAAGATGTATCGTAAGTATCCTAACTAATCTACACTAACTATTGGTAAATCATAGTTCGTAACCTTAGTCGTCAAACGTGTCCGCCTCTACTTCATAAGTGTTTGAAAAAGAAACAAGAACACGACAAAAGCAGGAGTTGATGGGTGAAATAAAAGGAAGAAAAAAGCAAGCAAGAGAAATAAAAACACAAGAAACAGAAAGACGTCAACCAAAACCAAATGTTTACCATCCGCCAAACCATCGCCCAGGAACTTTTCGTGTGGGCCTCGGACGAACTACCCTTACAGTGGTGGGTTCATCTTCCTCCTCTTCTTCAATCTCCACCTCCTCTGTGATCACTTCGACAGCAGTAGTACGAGGAGCCGAACCAGTGGAAGATCCAGCTCGCTGGGGAGCTGGAGAAGCTGCGAAACGGGTATTGGCAGGTGGTGGAACTGTGACAGTCTGGGTTTGGGTAACAATCATGGTTTCGGTTTCATATTGAGTTTCAGAGACGATAAGAGGAGGAAGTTCTTGATACTAAAAGAAAACAGAAAATTCGGTCAGTAACTGTGTTAAAAAGGGTGCAAAATGGGACAATGGCCAGGTCACGGAATGTACGGCCCCACACGGAACCAAAACAGTGAGCACATCACGTGGTGGTGAACGCGATGCGATCGAAAGATACGATCTAAAATGATCTGTCGCAGGACGCGCCTGGTAGGTACCACGACGGTCTGACCTGGCCATGCCAAAGAAAAGGACGAGGGGGACAAATGAGAATGAAACACCGTTAGTCCCCCAAGCCCGGACGAAGGAGGGATTATGGGAGTACAGATGGGACTTATACGGACTATATATAAAGCAAAGAAATGTCGATCCTCCTTCGTCTCAAAGCTCGGAGCGGCGCGGGAGGGGCGGCGGTACCTTGGCTTTACGCCTTCCTGAAGGCTCGTACACGTACTCCTCCTCTACCGCAGGTTCGTCGTTGCCAAGGGCACTGTAAGACAAGGTCAGATGCTAGTAAAGGTAGTACCACTGGCGATGGTTAGCTTACATGAGTTGTTCCATGATCCAACTCTCACGACGAGAAGCGTCATGCTCACGTCGGTTAAGGCCTTCCTCTCGCCTGCTGATGTCCCTCTCACGTTCTGCAACCTTAAGTTCCCGATCCAAGATCTCATCGATACGGGGACTTGTCCAGCCTGGAGGCGTCAAAGAGTCCTCCCTGACAACCTCCTTTATAACGGTTTGAACGGGAGCCACGATAGTCTCTACGGTTGTTGCCTGAGCGCAAGGAGGGCAGAGGATGGGTGCCGGAGATGGAACGATACCGCCTGGCGCACCAGCGAGAAGCTCAGCTTCTCGGCGGGCAACCTCTGCCTCACGCAGAGTAACGGCAGTCTCCCGGGCAACAAGCTGTTGCGATCGTTTAGGTGAAAGATAATTAAGAATACCAGTCGAGGTTGGGTCGGCTGGATTCGCAGAACTCTGGCTGCTAGGCATCGATAGCATTACAGCAAGGACAGCCAAGACAAGCGAGAGGACAAGAAGAAGGGTCGTCGATGAGATTGTTCGGTGGTGATGGTGAGAAGATGAGCGTTCACGATGGTGACGCTCGCCATGATGAGAAGATGAAGGTTGGGCCATCCTGACGCTAGCAAAAATGAGAAAAGAGCCAGGTAAAAAGAATAAATACGAACCTTACTGACGAGCTCGGCGACAAGGATGTGGTTTGGGTTCGTAGGATAGACGTGGTGGAGGTTGGGGGCGGACGGGAAGATGGGTGACGCTTCGTGGTGGAAGAAGGAGAGCAAGAGACTCTTGATGGGAGATGAAATTTAATTCCCTTTTCCAAGTAACCAACATCACGTGAAGTAGCACGTGGTAGGCACGTGTTTCCCTACAAAGGTATCCCATTGTCTTCGTTGTTTGGCAGTGAACAATTACCTTCATCTTCATGGATTTTCGAAGGCGTCTAGCGAACCAGGGCAACCCAAACTCCCCTCGTAGCTCGGGGTCGTCGTCGACAGCGTCTCCTGCACCATTGCCAGTGACGCCCCGAAAAGCTCGTGTTTCCATCGGAATCCACCATTCACCCGCGTCGACGCCGTCAATCTCGTCGTCGGTACCCTTTGACTGGGAGGCAGCGTGCACGCGACGACCGGCTCCTTACTCGACACCTCAACAAAATAAATTCAAGACACCTAGGCCCAGTGTCTTGGGTACGCCCCGGAGAGCATTAGTGCGCCGAAAGAGTCTATACGAAAAGTGGCGTCTTCTTCTTAGTTACCTGAGTATTATCTTATTTTTACACAGAATAACATCTCTTCCTTCACAAATTGCCTTTGAGATCGCTCTCTTCCCCCACAATGTCCCTTTACCAGCACCAAGGACGTCAGCGTCAATCATCGGAGGATTGTGTCATCTGTTCCATCTCTGTGTGCGCATCAGCCAAGTCCGGCAGGTGCCAGACTCTGATCTAGGATGGGAAGATATGTATCGTGAAGATGAGGGCGTGTCGTGGTTCGACTTGGTAATCATTCCTTCACTTGCTTTTCCACCTCCACTGACTTTTCATCAGACTGTTCCATTGACCTTGCTTCTTATTGCCGGTTCATTGGCGAATTCTGTTTACCTCTTTACCCGCGTTCGCCTTTACCACTTGCACCAACAGCCAGATCCTGTCTCCTCCCCAAACGCAAGATATGTTTCCGCAGAGCTGGATTTTGAGCCCCTCGAACCACCATCCATATTGTCGCGATTCCAGTCCGGACTTTGGGCGGCTTTTCTGGCATTCTGGCGTTTTTTATTGGGGATCACGCCAAAGACAACTCCAGGGAAACGGATGTCCAGAGTACAGCAGATAGATATGTGGAGCCCCGGAGACTTGGAGATGTTACTGTTCTGTATCTATTCTCCTGTACACGCATTACTGTGGTGTGCGACGGGTTCTTCAAATTGGATGATCATGCTGCTCATTATGGGCGTCGTGGGACTTCAGGTGCGATTCTTAACGTTGTTCGCCAGTGCCATTCTAACTCTATATCAGTTGAATGCATTGACTACGTCATACAAGTCTCTTATAAAAGACAAGGAAATCATTGCCGCTGAGGTGATGCACGAATACAATGAAGGAGTAAGTCGACACCTACTGTCTTACCATCTGCCACTAAAGTCTGTGTAGTTTGTGTATCCACGAGTCAATCCCATCCGCAAGGATGTGGCTACCATGACTCACCAGTCGGAGGTTGTCAACGTGTGGGAGGACTAGGGACGTTGTTTATATTCAAGTATATTTTATACCTCACACAAGGACTTCAAATCTACGACATTTTCTAATCAGACTCAGTGTCTATAGTTCCTCTGGAACGAATTACAGACACGAAAACCAGTATATGATTATGGACAAGTGTTCCCCAGTGTAACATTCTCCACGCAAATGCCAGATTAACTAGACAAGTATGAATGAATTCGAACCCTACCTCTTTTTCTTTCATATGTAGAACGTGCACATTCACTGTCCAAGACTGTAGTATGATATTTGCCACAATCCCAGGTCGGGGGATACTCTTCTTAATGTGTCGATTTATCATAGCATCCTCTACGTATGCTGCGAGTGGCTAATTTACATCGAAGCGTTGGTACCACTTAAGTTTCATCATGTTGATTACATCGTTTCTCATCTTCATACTCAGCTATAGTCGCCGAGGTAATCAATCTATTCAAAGGTGCAGTACCCTGCTTGTCCCATGCAAAATCGCTTACCATCTTGTAGATTTGTAAGAGCCCTGAATTGGACATCCCTTACGCTCGCACCAGGAGCTGGGTTATTCCACCGGCACACTGGCATATTTATATAAGCAATCGTCGTCCTCAGGCTAAGTATGGTGAGTGGGTCTTCTCCCACATGTCAAATTTATCTTGCATGCGGTCCAGTCCATGGTGTAGCCATATCTACTTGGTTGACCACTAAAAGCGCCTAGGATCCGTACTGCCTCTCCGTCACGGACAATATGTATGTCCGCTGGGATAGCAGCTTGCACTGGACTTATCTTCCTCGTTTCTAGGACAGTGTGTCTGTAACCTAGGCTACCAATTCATATTACTTGCGTTTTCTTCGATGTTGAACTTTGCGCCAGATACTAGACACCACAGGTCCAACATTGCCTTCGGTTCCTCCCAGATACATAGTCAGCAAATAGCACCACGAATATCGTTAGGGATCTTATGCCCGTCTAGAGTCAAGTCACGGAGCATTTTGGCGAGGGGTTCAATGGCCAAATTGAAGAAGAGAAAGGAGAGCTGGCCTTCTTTTTGTCACACGAATGGGGGTGCCTTTCTCACCGTTGATGATTACTACTGGGAACGCGACCTCTCTTCCTATCACTGATGCGAACTAGAAACCTTTTTGTTGAACGTCTTCGAAGATGGTGAAAATTTGTGCCTTCATGTCTCTTCGCTGCCAGAACCACTCGATACATACCGCGATCGCCCACTTGATTGTGACAGCAAAGTTTTCATCTGTCAACAAAATTCAGTGCCCTTGATTCCCTGGCCTCAGCCTTGGCAGTATCGACTCTTCCAATCTCTACACCTCCGACCGATCACGTTGAAAGATCGCGTATTTATGTCTCCCATGATGCGTGGTTGCTCCGTTCCGCCGAACGCTGCCAACGACATCAATGTCGAATACTATAGACAGCGCGCGCGCGCATAATTGTAACAGAGGGAGTAATCATCACTCAGCGGGGGTAAGTGCGCCATTCTTTTTTCTCTTTGCACAACTGAAAAAGCAACTTGAAGGACATAATGAAAGAATGTTCCCGGTGGTATCTGGTCATCGGAATAGGTCAAGGAATGGAAGAAAGTTACCGATGCTGAACACACCGAAGGCGGTACGATTTTTACCTAGGTATGTCTCTTCGTATAGTACATATCATAAATAAAGACTCATTCGTATTCCAGCTGCGGCATTGTGAGCGCATACATTCATTGCACCTTACATCTCGTTTGAACGCTGGGTTTTCCCAATTCATCGTGTTAGTCACTCTGATGCTCCTGAGCAAATTGCTTCTGGAAAAGTAGGTTCTTATCACACAGAATCCTTGTTGCACAACTGGTCTTTTAGCCCAAGCCACGGCTTTGAACCTACTAAGCCGGGCCGGCACATCACTACCTCAGAGGGAGCTGCATTGCTGGAGACGATCACGAAAGAGCACAGACTCGACGAAATTCACCACGTGTGGCTGCCATTGTCGTCAATGAACTCGTCCAAAAGCGAGCGAAGCGAATCTTGTTGCCTACTCTGAGGGAAGTGTCGTGGATGTGACCAAGGCATCGACCGAGGTTTAGGGTGCGGATCGCATCGGTATCAAACTCAACCCTACCGGAGGGTACAATGACCTGGGGTAACGGATCATCTTAGTAGACTACAAGCCTTATTATTGACATCGACATCGACAGAATGCCGGTTCAAGAGACGCTGGACACCCTCAGTTACTTTATCTCTGGAGCTGATAAATCTGGATTGGTATACATCAACCTAGTCCGATACGTTGTCATCCTAGATCAAGCTGTTGACGATACACGGCATCTTTTCTTCCGAGTACCTTGACTGACTGAAATGCACAGGTATGGAACGGGGTACTATCAAGCACAATACCGCTTACAAAATGTTCTACCATGTTCGTGAACGGCGGATACATGGGTGAAGAGGCCGCTGAGCTGTCTAGGGTAAAGTGGTTGGAGTTTTCTTAGGTTTCCCTTGGATCGCTGATCCCTACTTTTCCAAGAGACTGTGGCAATACGGAAAACTATTGGACGCTCAGCTAGATTCCACCCCGCTTTACGGACGAGGTGCAGATGAAGGGAGTGGAAAGAAGGGATACACTGATTACCCTTTGCTCGTTACAGTTGAAGCACGTAGAATGTACTTAACCAATACTTAACACGGATTCTAAGGCGTGGTCTATAGTACTAGATAAGTATGTGATCGTGGGAACATGAGAAGTGACTACGCTTGGCCAAGACCGTCGTTAGCTTGTTTACTCAATGACTCGTGTAACGAATTTCGGGCGAAAACGAACTTATCTTGAGGCTGGATTTACTACTACGCTGGCAGAGACTGCAGATCCCGCAGATCTTGCAATGGTGGACGAGCCAACGACTGAAAATGCACCACCAACGAAAAAGAAGCGTTCAAAACATTCTACAACAGGGTTTGATGATAGGAATGATATAAACTTGAAGCAAGCAAAAAGTACGTCTTCATCTTTTGCTATGTATTGCTTTGTATTCATGTGCTTTGCCAGCAAAAGCCAGTAGAGCAGCTGCATCTGAACATCGCCGCCAACAACGAATAGCTGAACGCGACGCCCTTACAACCTGTTTCGCTTGTCGTGAAAGAGGTCACGCAGCCAGAAACTGCCCCAAGACGAAGATCCAAGATGCCAATGGGAAGACACAGAGGAACGTCGTTGGCATATGCTACAGGTCCGCTTCCTGATCTCGAATATCGCTAAATGTTCATGAGATACTATATCAGATGTGGCTCAACCAAGCATACTCTATCCAGGTGTAAAAAACCTTCAGATCCATCGAATCCTCTCCCTTTTGCTGCTTGCTTCGTCTGCAGTGGTCAAGGGCACCTAGCGTCGGCTTGTCCGCAGAACAAGGAAAAGGGAGTCTACCCCAACGGAGGGTGCTGCAAGATTTGTAGGGATACCTCTCATCTTGCGAAGGACTGCGAGCTCAGGAAGAAAGGTCTGCCTGCTGTACACGATCTGGATTCATGGCGGCTAACACTCCATCTCTTAGATCTGACCCATAACCCTTCTGTTTTCGTTGTAGATGAAGATGTAGGTGCTGGTGCAGATGAAGATGGTTTTCATGTCTTCAAGAGAAAGCACTATGAGGTGGAGCAAGATGAAAAAGCTGCTCGACGACAAGCGGTATCTCAGAATCCTCCTGTACGTAAGAAGAAAGTAGTGCATTTTTAATATCGGTCTTGGATCTTGGGAGTGGTCTTGCGAAGGCCTTCCCCTTATCTTCTTCGCCTTCAAATCTACGTGTTTCCTTGCTGTATCTGCTTTACTGTGGCAATTTTTGATGAAGGGATAACATGAAGTGAGATTCACACGTTTCACCAAGATTGCGTGTTGATCTTCTGTCCAATAGTCGTCAATTGTACATATAGTTACCCTAATACAGCCCCGGTCCAGTGGAAAGTTACCTCTACTCATAATTTATTGATGATGACTTCCATATGGCATTTATGATTCGCCGTGGCCTTCTTCAAGCACATTTATGCCAGTGCTTCATAAACTCGGCCACATTCTTCTATTCCCACGTAGCCTTTTTCTCGTTTTTCTGGAATACTATGGCTCCTCTAGTACGTACTATTTTGCTCTATTTTCCCGGACAAATAACGACTCTTTGTCCTTAGTTGTCCTACGAACTATCATCAGAAGACAGTGCATTCAGTAGATCTGTAGAACTTGAAACCGACAGCTATGGTCAGGATGTTGTTCCCTCGCCAGAACAAGAGGACCTCCTGCATCATCTCATCGAGTAGGTCTCTCCAATGACGGCTAAACGGTTCTGATAGTTTCGCAGACCATTTGTTGATGCTGTGATCCAGCTCAGAACTCTTGATAACTGTGTGGAGCGTCGTCGTCAATCGCAAAAGTTGGCCTTATCGATGGGCATCGATGTGGAAAATAACACTGAAGACAATCTTCCCGAGCTGGAACAAATTAACGTCATCGAGAAAGTGGCAAATGATAATCTCGCAATGGATATAGCACTGCTTGGAGCTCTCCACGAACCATCGGTTCTGGAAAAGATGAGCGAGCATACCGACAAGCTTCATCACTGGGTCCAAACGAACGGAAGTCATGTCGGCCATGTCGTTGATGCGCTGATGAAGCACTATAAATCTTTGAAATTCCCTCCGAACTCTACATTGACAGACATTGAGAAACTGTTGTTCGAGGTACTATCAGCTATCACAAATTCGAAGAGATTTGTGGTATTTGTTTTACTATGCTTTTCTGATAGTTGATCCAGAAAATTCAACGCGAGAAATCGTCGCAACAGGGCTCAGGCTCGTTGCAAAAACGGGCAGTAGCTGCGATCAGATCGGCCTTGGAGCCCGTACTCGTGGATTTTCGAGTGAGGGAGGAGAGCATGTTTCAAGAACGTACCGAGAGAGTCTGTCAGGAATTGCGACAACGCATGGTGCCGTTGACTGGGACGTCATCAATGGGCAATGGTGACAATGCTGGTGGTCATGTAGATGAAGATGAAGATAATGGGTGCTACTAACCCTGATTGTATCAGATATTAGAATGGTGATACTTGTATTCAACTTTCAAGCATGTTGAACGGCTTCTAGCAGGATGCTGTCGATGAATTGCCTGTATAAGTCTCCGCTTATATACAGCGTTTTCTTAATGAAAGGTAAATTTGCGTCACAAGAACGTCGGTGATCGGGTACTTCAACGATAGCACAGCCACAATGCAACAATCTTCCCATTCCTTTCCTTCTCACCTCATTATCGCCTCTTTTCCTGTTGTGTGGCCTTTTTTGAGTGGGATAAAGCCGCGCCTCTCTTGAACAAAGCCAATAACATTATCACTAGGTAGACTTACAAATCGCAGTCCGCGCGAATGCTAACTCTGACTTGCAGTGTTCAACCAGACAGCAAAACTCGCCGGTATGACCGTCAACTCAGGCTATGGGCATCCTCTGGTCAAAGTCTGCTTGAAGAGTCGCGAATCTTAGTCTTGTCGTCGTGTGCCACATCGACATCGATGCTAAAGACCTTAATCTTACTAAGAATCGGTCACTTTCCCATTTTCGATGATCCTTTTACCCGCGCTGCCGATGTCGATAAGAATTTCTTCCTTGAAAGCCCTTCTTCAATAGGGAAACATCCTACATCCGAAGCTGTACGCCTCTTGGCTGAGCTCAACATTGGAGAAGCAGTGCCCGTAGTTACTGTGGTGTCATCGCCCGACTTTCTCGGTAAATTCACTTATTGTCACCCATGTTCTGCCTCCAAATCAACTTCAAATTCTCTCCGACACGTTGCGGTCTTCACCAACAGCACATACTTTACTAGTTGTCTCTTCGTCTGGTTTCCTTACTGAAAATTGCATCCAACATCATCTACATCCCATCATTGAATCCTACACTGAGACGCCTCCATCTCTGCGAATATACATTTCTACCCTCATACACGCCAGGAAAAAAAGCGTTTAAAGCTCTTATTCTCTTACTCAAACTCAAGCAAGATGAGGAGAATTTTGATGAGGTGCATGCTCAGGCGCACCGCGTTTGGACAGCAGTATCTCTTCCTTCCAAACTCACACAAGACATCTTCCCAAATCTCGACACCAAGCTTGCTCCGCCTGCCATCTCAGGCACTGTCCACGCCCTTTTGATGGCGATCGAATGATTCTTGGAGCGGGGGCCACACGTACTGCCCGTTTCTCCCCTGCGCTGCCAGATATGAAGGTTTCGACAAAAACATATAATCATCTGCAGATGGTATACAAGGACCAATTCAATGCTGACAAGGAGGTGTTCAGATCGTTGATCCCAGCGAATGTGGGCGAGATTCCAGATGATCTTATCGGTACGTTCATCCGGAACACACATGGGGTGCAAGTCATTGCGGGGGAACAGTGGGGCACATCCGACAAGGACCTGAACCTCGGAGTTGTCACTGAGACAATGGCAATCAGTCCGAAAGACACTAACATGTATTTGGCGTTGAGAACAGTCGGAGAGGTTCTGGAAATCAGCAGTACTGGTAACATTTCGAACGCCAAGGTATCCGCAGAGGAGATCAAGACACACATTGCGGGGACGTTGCCGCCTGGCACGGAGCTTGGTGAGGAAATAGACGAAGCTATCGGAGAGATGTGGGTTTTTTCGTGATGGAGATCTTTTCTGATGCTTAAACTTATTCTCTGCAGTAGGCGGTCTCCTACAGCTGACTTGCCTAACACTGCAGCCATGTTGGGTGGTCTGGTTCAAGCGCAAGAGGCTATCAAGATGATTACAAGGCATGTTCCCCAGTGAGTATTGCGTTGTAGACTGTGTAGACCTGCCGACGGGCATCGTTGGACTGTAATGCAGTGCATGTATGTCAAGATAAAACTGTATCATAGATGAAGATGGAGGCGGGGCTTACTATACACAGGCCCTGATTCATATCATTCCGTCGCAAGGTACAATTTTAAATGCCAAGCGCTCGCGTGGTAGGCGCCCTGCTTCAAATCATGATGGCGGCTCCCCATCGTCCCCCATGATGTCTCCGAGGATCACAGCTTCGCCAAATCGAACATCGCAATGCCCAATCGACACGGGACACCTAGCGGTCCTTGGCCTTTTATTGACCTCGACGATCCGGTCAGTACACTTCTACTCTGTCGGTGTCAGTACTGCGGTCTCAACAAAATATTATGAACAGATAGATCCAGAACAACTCTCTACAGCTATCACTCCACGACGACAGACTCACGAGTCTGAGACTGAATATCCCTTCAATAATGCAGCTGATGACTGGCGACTGTATCCTCAGAGTCTCTTCCCGAACTGGACAAAGAGTCAACAGAAAAAAAGCGGTATACGCGACATTATACATCCGCAACAGGGCGGGCATGTGCGGCCTACACCTAGGACGTCTGCCTGTATGGTGTACCAGCTGAGCATCCTGAAGGAGGGCCGGTTCCATGCCCAGAAGAATCGGGAACCTGGATGGGTTGTTCGCGGTGATACGGACAGTATAAATCAGTTCTGGGTTGCACTGACGAATCCTGTATGTGTTTCAATAGTCTTATCTTCCTGGTCTAATACAAGTGCTAGGCGCCTCCAGATACCCGTACTCAAACATTCTTCGTTGACACTTTGAACGGGCCGGTGTTGCAGATGCTCGGAACACGGTGGGTCTCCTTATATTGTTTTACTGTGAACACTCAAAAAAAGCTATAGGTTCACTGTCGATCCCTTCTTCTTCTCTTCATCCCTTAGCTGGATACCTTGCCGGTATCAGGAACAATTCGTTCCTGGACAAGGCGATCGTGAGTCCTAAAACCTATATTCCGGACCCGGTATTGAAATCATTCTGAAGATATAACTTTGACGTTGGTGTTCGTCCTTACCCGGCCAAACCGCATCCACACATCTGCACCCACGCCTGCTCCATCTAGTTATCTTGCTAGCACGAGCACGATACCCGGGGATACTTCCTATGACTTTTCTATACGCTCGAATTTTTTCAACCAGCAACCGTTCATTGATACCGATGAACCTTTGCTTCTACAGAGTTCTAGTGAGTGTAATCCGCTACATGCTCTGTCTCATCAACTCATGGCTCACAGATACACTTCTGGAGCATGATTTGATTGGCATACATGCTGTTCGCCGCTCCGCCGACAATCCCAGTCCTAGCAATGTGATCACTTATTTACCTCCTCCCTCTCAGCACGGCGTCACAACGGCAGATAATCTGCACGCAAGGATTATGGCCACAGGTACAGAATCCCATGAATCTCAAGTAGACCATCTCACTAAGTATGATGATGATAGGTCGCTCCGTCTACTGGACGGAACTATACCGAGTCTCTGCAGATGCAACATTGATTGTCCTTGCGCAATTGTGGTATGCCCTTTACGCGTGGGACGAAGCTTTGGAAGCCCTCACAACAGAAGTCGCCTGGCTCGAAGCCCACACGCTTTCGACGCTCCACATATACGAAACGCCCAAGCCTACCCTGTCCCTTGATCCTGCCCCCGCCTCCAACGAAACACCCCCGCCTCCACCACCACCAGAGATCAACATGGATGCCCACGAACGCACGCACGCGTATATCCACCAGCTACACCTCTTGCGCGCGCATTTGTTGCACTACGAGGAACTACTGGCAGATTTCAGAAAAACTTTAGCTTTCCTGGTGGATACCCCGCATCCAGGCATTCCTGCAGACTTGCCTGGCCAGGCGGTCGTCCAGAAGGAATGTGATACTCTTCTCACAGATATCAAAAGGCTTGAAGCCACCAGATCTATGTTGGATGAACGTGTAGGAAATGCTATGGATTTGGTCGGTGTTGACTTTGTCCTCGGTCTGGTCGCTCTTTCTTACCTGGACAGCACAGGCATTTAGTAGTGTGACGATCGAAGACAGTAAACGTATGCAGCGGCTGAGTGAAGCAGCACTGCGCGATAGTGCTGGTGAGCAGATTTCCTCCTAATCTACATTGGTTCTTGAAAAACGTCTTGTAGCTATGAAGCAAATCGCGTACATCACTATGCTTTATCTCCCTGCATCACTATGCGCGGTAAGTGTCAGACACTCAATTTGCAGCATAAATAATTCTGACGACGAATCAGGCCATTTTCGGTATGAATACGCGTGAGCTCACTCCGAGTCAGGGGGCTCCAGCCAGCATCCCGGTATATTTTGCTGTTGCACTCCCACTGACCACCTTCACGGTATGGGTAATGATGCTTCTCTACCGCTCTGAAAGACGGCGGAGAGAGATTGAAATACAGGAAGATGCGCCTATGCGAGCGTTCGTGACGAGACTGTTTTATCCGATCCGTGTGTTCATCCGTGCGTTGTCGTTCGCTCCGCAGAGGAAACGACCGATAGATGAAACTATCATTATGAGCGCGCGATCCAGTATGAGGACGACTAGTCGTCGGCCCACTGTAATGAGGAACGAGGTCGAAGGCGAGGTCTCTCGTAGACCGCGTCGAGATTTGGGGGATGATGATGATGGGAGCCAGCTCAAGGTTGCGTAGTAATAGTAGTAAAGACTTCGAAGAACATTGTAAATATACCAGTTCAGACATGAAATTACACTACATTGTAAGCTGCGAGAAATGAGCAACGACAGAATACAGGGATGACTGCAAGGTGATGTCTCATACCCTGCGTTGAAGAAAGAAGAGGTACAATGAACTACTTTGATACAGGCACAGATGATGCACTCGGAGGGGCCTCCATGCGCGCTACAATCGTCTCCGAGATATCATTTGCCAACTTGAGTTTATCCCAGACGGTCCCGTAGATCTCGTTCTCCCTGTCAACCATGCTCTGTTGAAGATCCGCCCTCAAATTGTTAATCATCGATTGCACCGTATTTCGTATATCGGGTAGAACGATCGACTCAATATGTGGTCGGATATATTCTGGCGCGATGGAGACAGGCGGCACTGCGGGATGGGTTTTGTAGTCATGGAGAGCAGCGGAAAGTGCGGCTATCTGTCGATTGCTTTCAGCTTCTCGAGCCTCCCACGTGTCGACTTGCGCTCGAAGCTATGGGTACATGAGCAAAACAAAATCAGGGTGGAGGAAGATGCTTTACTTACCCTGTGAATATCACTGACTAAAGCAGCATTTTGCCTCTTCACTTGCTCGTGGTCTACGTTCTTTCCAGTCTCCTTGTTGAAAACATCCGCCATCTCAACAGCAACTTCCGTTAATTGCCGCTCTATGCTGTGAAGTCTGATGCTGGACGATTGGCGAAACAGGGCCTCTGGGTCTGTCCCAGCATTCCTGGCTGCTTCGAGCTCGTCATACCGGTTTTCCATGAGTCCAATGACTTCAGTTTGGATATCATTGTCGCGATTAAGGAGTAGATTTTGCAGGTCAAATATTTGGTTCTCTACTGAATCAACACTCTCCTGTAGTTCGGCAGCGTTGAAAGTGGAATCGTCAAGTCCGCCGTCGGACAGTCGACGTCGTTTCCGGCTTGTGACTGCAGGTGTTTCTTCGGGACCGGACAGCCCCTTGGTCATAGATAGGTTCAAGTGATTAATGTTCTTCGTCAAGTCGTCGACTAGCTTCGTCATATCATTAAACTTGTTCTCGATGATGCCTTGTTCAGGCCGAGGAGCCATAGGCCAACTGTCGCATTCCACGATCTTGTTGAAGAGTTTCTTGAACTGGTCGGTTTCGTTGTCCTGTTCCTTCTTGAGGCGCTCGAGCTCTTTCGAAAGAGATGCGGCACTATTGGACGAAGATACGACATTATTAACTTGTTGGAGAGCATTGATCCTTTGACCGCGTTTCATGATAGAGTCGCGCAGCCTATGGTGGGCAGAGAAGATACTGGATAGAGTATTAGCGCGGTTATATAGACTGCGTTAAGACACGTACTCCATCCTCTGACCCCAAATTTTCTTTAATTCCTCGTTTGATAGTTTGGACTGTTTCAAACCAAACTTTGGGGGATCTGGTGGTATAGGAACGAGAGCTGGTGGCGGTGGTGACTGGGTCCGCGGTGGTGGAGGCGACATGAAAGAGGTCGGGGTTGCAGAAATTGGAGGTGGAAATGAGGAACTGGCAGCTGATAGCGGCGGCGATTTTACCCAAGTATCTGAGACTGTACTATGCCTTCTTTCTGGTCGGGAACTGGGACCCGGTACAGGCGACGGCGAACGTCTGGGACGTCGAGAGGAGCCGGTAGAATCCATGCTAGGACGTCGTCGGGGGTCCGTTGTGGGCGACGGCATTGTTGAGCGGCGGGACGAGTCAAAGCGTCTTACTGAGGGGAGCGAAGACCACTCTGGGTGTGATGGATGCACGAAATAGCAGGAAGATGGCCTGGGGCAGCCTCTACCGATAGCCGTGCCGTCGTCTCTGTAGTACTGAACTGTCTTTCAAGCTGGAAAGCGATAAGGTCAAGATTGTTACGTACGCGACATTGGATATGCCTCGACATCGACGCACGGAGCAAGCTTTGTCGGACTTTGAATATTTACTATCAGTCTATATTATACAGTAGCCTTCATATACAATGTTAAATTTGCTGCAGGATGTCGCACGATCTCTTGCAGTTCGATACCGCAGCATCCAACTTCTTTTCAAAGCAAATCAAAGAAATCTTCTTAAACTCGTCTAACTTGGGTTGCAGCCGTGATCTTATCACTGTTTCTCCTACCCGGGGATTCAACAGCGGATGCGCCATCCTGAGCCCCTTCATTGCTGCCACGATCGTGTTGTACTCTTCATCTTCGCGACTACTCAACATCTCGACTTTTGCAACGTCACGCTTCACCTATATATTGTTTGGATAAATCCAGTTTTGAGATAAATAGGAGGAACTTTACGTACCATCTCAGCGGTCCCACGTATAATCTGGCTTTCAATTCTAGCGATTCGAGTCTGCAGGAATGTCTTGAACTGGTTCATCAGTTGAGGAGTGATATCCCTGACTTCGCGCTTGGGAATCCAAATCTTATCGCCGTTTGCTTTGAGATATTTGATGGCATCTTCCACATGATCTCTATTATCCTTCACCCACTCGTAGAGTGCCTCAACATTAGCTTCCAGGTTTTTTGGTGTGGCCGGTTCCGGAAGTTCAACAAGGTCGCCGAGCGTCTCAGCCATTAGGTGCCCCAGTTTCTTCTCGAGAGAATCGAGATCCTTGTATCTCGCCAGTTCTAAAACGCCCTTGGTTTGGTTGCCATTCGGAAACGCGTTTGATACTAGCTGGATTTCGCGGCGCCTCGTGGCGCACTCACGGATCGCCAGCTGTTGCTTGATGCCCTGCACGAGTAAACTATGTAAGAGAAAATTAGCGACTGTCAAGTGGCTACAAGAGACACACCCTTACTTCAAAACATGCTGGAGATACGCATCCTCACTTGAAGGAACAGGTGGCCTGTATGGTAGAGCTTGACAGTCCGTGGGCCATGGTGCAGCGCGATCGAGGTCAATGTAATGGAAGTTTGCGAGCAATTCGGCTTCTCTCAAAGTTGTCGGCATACGAGGTCGCTTGGAAGGAGATGGCTGGGAGCCCCGACCGTAGAACGACCTCGCCATTTCCCAGTCTTCGTGGCCCGGGTGCACATATCTGCATGACGCCCCATATGGGCATGGTCCCAGCGACGCGCCGTCGTAAGTGAAGTACTGGAAAAATCAGTCAGCTTGGGAAGTATTTTCGGACTAGAAGAAATTCGTACTGAGCATCGAATCTTGTCCGTGAACATGACTGTCGTGAATGGGGGTGTCGGTAAGAAGAATGGCTCCTCAAGGGCTGACGAGTCATGCAAGAAATAAGCGCCGAGAAGTTTTCCAAAGAATAGAAGTCGCATGTTTAACTTTCCCAGAACCGATCAGAACCCATGTCGCACTTCCTGCTGAGGCTACCGTCGACAGGGTTGTGGAGGCATCTCAATGACGATGAATGTGTTAGTAGCACTGGTGCAACTTGCTTTGGGCGAACATGTCACTCCCGAAGGTGATAGACTAGCGACTGAGGGATGTAGACGAGTGCGTGGACACTTAAAGCATATTCGTCTGTGACTTTGTCGAACGCCGCGTACAATATCGGCTTCCGGTCCTCAGATATTTGCCCCTGGCACGCCTTCTGCAGTCATCCGACTACTGGAAATTACTGGCGTCGCGATATCTGGTGCCCACGCTGTATGCGAAGATCACCTAGTGTGATAGTCGGACAAGAGGTACGGTACTGCGTACCGAATCGGGACGACCAGCGTTTGACTGCGTCCGTCAACCGAGTCAAGGACCTACCTTAATGAGCGGTGCTACAGATAGAGATTGCAGTCAAGTTATTCTCGTAAACAAGAGAAACATTGTTGAGCCCTCAGACCTCAAAGCTTACTGTGCTCGTCGGTGTTTGCCGTGACGATTCTCGATGGCGCTTCGCTTGGGTCGAAACCCTGGCTGTACTTTCATTTCATGGTCATAGGAATACAGTTCGTTCCAAACGATATGTTAAGTAGAGTCCTAAATTAAATAGAGACTTTAATCTATAAACTCAACCGTCCTATGTGGGGGGAGCATCTTGGGAAAATACATCTACGTAACGGTTACGGATAGGCCGCTTCGAGCCTTGTGACTTTGGTCGTCCTGGCATAGGAGACGGCGGCGGCGGTCCAAGTCGAGCGCTAGGTGGCGTAGGGGGTCCGGAATCCCCTTCGGGTGTAGGTACCAAGTTCGAACGAACACGCGGTATTGCCCGTCGATTTGGCGGAGCCGTTGAATGCTCGGCTGCAGAAGCTGGCCGAATTGGCGGCCGTCCGTTCATTGACGTATCGGTCGGAGATGCGGACATGCCTGAGTACATGCCTGGAGATGTTGTCGCCGGCCTTGACGGCGGAGGTGGCGGTGGGGCAGGTTTAGCAACTGCATCGGCTCCAGCCTGTGTATAACAGGATGAGAAAATCCTACAGACGAGCGAGGTCACTAACCTTTTTGTTCACCCATCGTTTTAACTCCTTATCGTAGTAAAATGATGTTTCTTCGCCTAGACTGGCTTTGACCGGTCCAGAAGGTTCACCTCGTTTCCACCATCGACCAAACCAAGATCCACTGCTGCTTGAACCTGCAACTGGCCTAGGGTCTGCTATAACATTAGTACTGTAACATAAGCGAACCACATAAACTTACCGGGGCGCTCAGGAGCAGTCTTTTGCTCTTTCTTCTCCTCAGATTCCGTGTTTCTGTCATCAACAAGTCGGGGGACCTTAGGCTTGGAGTTCCCAAACCCTAGGTCTTCCTCTTCGTCCTCCTGGTCGGCGTAATTATTAGGCGGTCGCGAAGTTGATGTGGGCGGGGGGGCAAGCGCGAACGTGGCATTGTCCATGAGGGAAATAAAGCCATCTGCCGAAGTAACAGCAGCATCATTCACTTTCACAAAGTTCGTAGCAGTCGGTGTCCGTGAAGACAGACCATCCCCCCACCAAGTGACCTCTTGTGCATTCGGATCATCATCAGCTTCGTCTGTCGACGGTTTAGGAGTTGCAACATCAACCTCATTCATAGTACCCAGAGGCTTATAATCTGAGAGGGCCTGTCCGAAGGAATGGGATGGCGCGAACATTGTCGTTGTTGCGGACGCAGACGATATACGCGGCATAGGGGGCGATTGCTTTCGGCGAATTGTGTCCATCGCTGAAGCAGACCGGTCTGGCGGCCGATATCCATGAGTCGACATTGCAGATCCAGTACGGCCTGGAGGGATAGGAAGGTTGACCACGGACGAATGGGGAGATGGATCCGCGGACGGAGCTGCAGACGAGATGGAGCTATACTGTGAGAATGGCCCTATAGTGCCGCCACGGTCTTCAACTTTCGACGCGTCTTCTTCGGTCGCCGTTGTAGCCTCAGCATCGCCAGTGACAAGTTTCGTGAAGCGCCCTTCTAGCCATCCGCCTATCGTATCCAGACTTGGTTTACTCAGTTTTCCACTCATCCACGAACCGCCTTTGTCCGCAAGCGACACGCCACCGATGCGATCAGATAATCCCTTCAGCTGTTCGATGAGCGTTTCATTGAAGTACGGGGAAGATCGTGATACGCTAGCCGAAATGGCATCACAATACCTGATGAAAAGAAGGTCGGCAAATTGACAGTGTCGAAAAGGAGGGACTCTACCTATTAGCGAGTTGCACATAACCAAATTCAGCCAAAGTAGCCGCTCTGATGAAACGGTACGCTTGAAGGTGAGGTAAACCCCCAAAAGGCTCTTGGCCTTTGGTCGGCGAAGCCAAAGATAGCGCAAACTCGATAATTTCGGAAAATATAACCGGGTCGGGATCTTTATGGAAATTCGGCCACGCCTGGGGACTGCGCGAACCTGCGAGTATTAATCGTGCCGTAGGATGTCCAATGCCGCCTATCGGTGGAAGAACGGTGCTACCAGCTGCTGTTTGGGAGGAAAGCAAGTAACTGAAATGCCACGTCAGAATAGCCACGACCATCAAAGTCTTCGACATACCAGACGTGTGCAGCTTCAACCCATTGGTTAGCCAATAAGTGATCACCGAAGGCCAATAGCGCCGATGATGTGTCACCATTTATTGACGGCGACAGCATCATGCTGACCGTCTCAGTCCACCTTGAGAGACAATCGGTGGGAATACTACCGGCGGCCACTTGGGGAACTGTAAAGTTAGGTGTCATGGGCGTCATCTGAGGCATCACCGGCAAGGGCAATGACACATGTCCCGTCGCTCTTGAGAGCAAGTTTTGGGGTATCATCTCTTGCACTGTTGAATCATTAGTATTAATGGCGTAACACCAGCCTAATCAGCTTACCAGATGAAGCACCTTGCCCAGAATACAGTCTATATGCAGCTCGCAAGCCTTCCCATCCATTGACAGACGGCAATAGAGTCTCGCCGCCACGGACTTGTAAACTATTCCGAGACGGATCTTCTTTCACACCTAGCTCGGTCCTGAGGAACTCATTGACAACTTCTTCCCATGCATCCTTGTCTATCCCGCTAGCAATGACCATAGCATGCGCCCATAACTTCTCATCCAGAGCGTAATGATATGCCTTTTTTCGTTCTCCTTGAAGAAGAAAGTCTTGTATCTTTTTCAACGCTGAGGAACGAAGAGTCGACGTGGAGATGGTTTCTTCGTTGCGCACTGACGTTACCGAGACACCGGTGTACGAAGCGGCGGTTGTGGACTCTAATGCTGGCGTAAACCCCGAAATGACGGTCGAATCAGACGTGGATTCGCCGATAGTTTGATCTAGTTGAGGTACCAATGAAGAGCGTACAGTGGCGTCGATCTGTGGGCTACAGAGTGCATGAGCGCCACTCGCGAAGCTTATTGTAGTTTACTACTTACGAGCCTGAAATCCGACCGTCATTCTCGACCATGACCTTCAATAATTTCACGAGCACAAGCTTTCCAACTGCTTGTCGCCTTTCAGAGCCATTCGCATGAAGATATCCAATTCCCTGGTTCATTTCCTCGACTCGATCCGTCAGATATTTGATGACTTTGGCTTTTCGGGTTTTCGCTTGGTTTGAAGCACCTGTCCGGACTAACCCTGTGGTAGGACTACCAGGATCCAAGAACAGAGGTCCCGGAAAAGTCACAGATGTGTCTAAAGCTGATTCAGGAATGATCTTGTTGAGAAGTCGGATTTCAATGGCCGTAGAATTTCGCGAAGAAAGTGCCACATCGAATCCAGTGTTAAGCGTCGCTGCCCCATGGAAGCAACTAACAACCTTGCCACCGAAACCAAAGCTGAATATCGGTATTCGAGCTGATGAACGACCTAGAGGGTCATTTGTTCCCATCAGAGATGGTGAAGGTGCGTATGGCGCATGTGTTGGGGGCTTCATCTCCGGTGCGCCCAAGGTCTGAGAGATCTCATGATTTGGATAGTCATACCGAGAAATAGCAGAACCGTAATCCGTTTCACTCGTTTGCGCACGAGTGTGACGGATGGGGGCATACGGATCTTCTGCGTCAGCGGATGATGATGATAAAGCAGAACCGTTGGACATTGAGCGATTTCTCAGTGGCTCCCGGCCGGGCAGATAAGACGGCGGCAGTGCTTGCTTAGGCGTTCCAAGATGGATTTGGCTCGGAGGAGGAGGCTTGAATACATGTCCCGAGTAGGCGCTATCGTAATCACTAGAGGAACGCTTATTAGGGACATACATATCGGTAGGAGGTGGAGTCCGAGTGGATAGAAGATTGACAGCAGGCGATGGTGCTCTGGCAGTGCTGGCGGAGGGATTCGGACGGTAGAGATCAACAATTGGCTGCTCCCCAGATGAGTTGTCAACAGCAGGGGAGGAAGTTCGAGGTAAACCAGCAGATGGGTAAGGTAGGTAGGGGCTGAAGGATGGGGCCCCTCCTGCTACAGCCGAGGAGCCATGAACAGCAGGAGAAAAAGATGGATTCATGCTACCGGTACGATACGGATCGGCAGCAGTAGACTGTGCTGCGACAGGAGGATCTTTCTTATCAAATGAAGGTGGGGTCCTACTCGTCGTATCGGCATGTTGTCCTTGCCAGTGAGGGCTATGGAACCCGTTCTTTTCATCGCGACGGTCGATATCTGTCGAGAATGTGTGTGTAGAGGGGATATGAGGAGACGCTGATCCGTTTGAACGGATGCTGGAGTATTGTGAAGAAGGCGGAGGTGAGGAAGTCGAGACAGGTGGAACAGGAGCAGCAGATTCATGTGACAATTCGAACGGTGACGACGAGTTCCAAATCAAACCCTCCGCCTGACTTATCGTACCGTTTGCGCCGGCATACGCTTCGGGATCGACGTCTTCTTCGAGAAGACCTTCGTTAAAGTTGAGAGGTTTGCTATAAGGAGAAGTCGACCCATTTTTATGGTGTTGACTGTCATAGGATGCAGGCGCGTATTGCTGACTGCCGTTGGTCCTCGAATGTGCGTCCGGTTGAGGAGGATGATACAAATTAGAGTGCCCACGTTGTTCAGGCAAAGCAACATGAATTGATTGGCTTGTGGGTGGTGTGAGCGGACCGATGTCCGGTGTGCGAGAAGGACGTGGAGGTGGGTGAGAGTATGCCGGTGTGCTGTAAGCACTGTGGGGTGTCGTCCGGCGCGGTGGCGGTGGCAGAGTGGGAGGAGGCGGCAAAGCAGGAGGGGGGGATGTCGAGATGAATGTATTATGAGGTTGAACGCTCGGCCCGCGTGACATGGCTCGTCGTGGTTTCGTCATTGAAAACGGTGGGTCATACGCATTGGAAACCTTTGGCCTCTCAATTGGTTTCGTAGGTGAAGTAGGTCGTGCAGGTACAATTGCAGGTGGAAGTGAAGAAAAAGTGGGTGTTGCAGATGCATATGCAGTTGAATTATACTGGGTAGCAGTAGTTGGTGTATACGACGAATACGAAGGTCGGAACGAGGACGGAGGGGGGTCAAATGCAGAAGTGGTCGAAGGGGAAGCTGGTGTATCGTAAGCAGACAGAGGAGGCTGAGGAGAAGGTGTATAGTGCGAATAACTAGACTGCGTCGTTGCAACCATAGACTTCACAGGCGGCGAGTAGGCATCATGCGAGGCGCTGTACGAAGGTTTCCTTGGCTCCACCGTTGCAGGAGCTGATCGACAGCGTGAATGAATGCACAGGCATACGATACAAAGAAATTAATACCTGGCTGCTGTCCTTGCATCTGTCCTGGCTCATCGAAGGACCCACGAGCCGGTTCGTGTCCGGTTAGACTAACTGTTGAGTCATGCGAGTAAGAGGACTGCAATGTGCTGTACTGTTGATTCTGTGCCGCATCGAGCCATGTACTCTGGGGCCCAGCCTTGTTTGACACGTTTCCTACTGCCCCCGGCGCTGCGAAACCAGTATCCAAGTGTTCAGAAGGCGCATATGTATCGTTGGCACCAAACAGGTGCTCTGCTGATTGTGTAACTTTCGTTTCGGTCGCCTCAGTTCCCAGTGTCGCAAACGGGTCTAGGGAGTCGTCCGACCCAAAAAGTGATGCTGCTGCTTCTGCACCTTCCATTGTGCAGCAAAATGAAGGGAAATGAGAGACTACCTAGGCGGTGAAAGTGGACGACAAAGCAGCCGACTGGGAGTCTTTGAAGCTTTTGAAGATCCAATTGCACACTATACACACGTACTATTTGGCCCACTTTGGCTCGACCCACGTCACCAGTGCCTCTCAGGTCAGTAAGTCGAGTCTTGATATTATTTATTCAAAATGAAGCAATGCAACGACTCAAAAATTGACAATTATAATTGTGTGCTATGTGTATAAACCAGATGACAAGGATGAAAGCAAGGACGAGCAAAACGACTAAATGGCCCAGTAAAATACGACAACTAACAAGAAAACCAAACTATCGACAATATAGGAATAGGAATATCCATCAAAATGTGCACAGGATAGGATGCGTAACATGGGAATAGACAATGCAGATAGATACAAAGCAGAGTTGATGATCAGAATTAAAATGAGCGTGTGGTGTATGTTCATAGAAAAAAAGGCGATTATAGGATTGAAGGAGTGCGGCCTGAAAGAATGACTTCGGGTAGGATAACGGTTAGCTCCCCAGATTGCGGAGTAGATTTATCAAGTAATTTCTCAACTGTCAAGCATAAGTATAAGCGGCCGGTGAGAAAAGAACAGAAGAACCTGATACGTACTGGAACTAAGGTGTTTATTGTACGCGCTGGAATACTTTCGCATGTTCATCAACTGCGGACGAACCATGCCTATTAATGCTTCTCTTTGCTCCCCATCGACAACTTGCAATGCGCGCTGCAGGACGTAATCTATAACAGGGGAGTCGTGAGTCAAGAGCGCAATACGGTAATTGCGACTTACTAGCAAACTGATCCTTCATCATCGCCATGACCGGATTTGCGCCGTCCTGCTTGGGCATCATTATCTCCTCTATGAGAATATGTCGGCTTTCGGCATCTGCGCAGATAAGGGCCTTCTCGCAGACATTGGACGCAAATTTATGCCGGGCCATCTGCAGCATCTGGCCTCGTAGTTTAGCTATTACCTGGGTCCTATCGTGCGGTTGTCCGTGCTCCAATACAAATTGGATAACATAGTTCTGTCCCGCGAGGCCGGTCAGTCTGCGGTGATGGACACAAAATGACAACATACTCCGAACTGATCCTGCATCAAACTATTAGTGTAGTCGTGTAGTTCATCCAACAACGGGCGAGCCAGTTCTTCTGGCAAGTGTTCAAGGCAACGTTGAAGTACACGACAGCCATAAGCGTGCGTGGATAGCTGATGAACACTTCCCCTGAACGAACTCACGAAGCCTAGTTTGTCCGGAGACACGCGTTCGATCAGTTTTTGAATTACCTGTGGAGGATCAGCACAAGAATTTCAAAGTGCGGATTAAACGTACATGGTTCCCATTTGCGTCCATGACACATTTTGAAACATGGCCGTCAAGTTCCCTGACGAATGCCGCCTGTTGATCTGGTAGTATATATTCTATAGCCTAGAACAAGTCAGGGCACGACACAACGGACATCAAGGACCGTATACCTTTTGAACCACTCTACAACCATACATTTGTAAAGAAAGATGAAGAACATGCCCCTCCATAGTATTGGCAAGTAGCGTCTTTTGCATCTGTGTTCCATGTTCGAACAATTTTTGAATAACCTGGAATGCTTCGTCAGCCGTGAAGAGCCGATGAAAACACCTTGCGTACTCACATAATTACCAAAGACATCTTGGACTAGTTGTAAAATATTGGCAGGCACAATTTCTTCGAAAACGAATTGCTTCTCCTCGCTAGTTGCAGTCTCCAGTTTCTGTTGTATGAAACGCGACCCATGTTGGTCGCCGCTGAACTCGACGATGTAACCATAGATATCCTATGATCGTCAGAGAGAACCCATGTTTCTATGGGAAAATACCTTACCCGCAGCTCCCACTTACGGGCTTTGTTTGACCGGAACTCATCCAACACCGGACTACGCAACGACATTACTGGATGTCCGCCGTCACGGCGACCAAGGCGCATTTCATGGGGGTATATGGCCTGAGCCGTAGGACCGTAGACCCCGCCCAACATGGGAGGCCCTTGTGAATTATAGTCGATACCATGACCGTAAGGTTGGCCATGAGGGGATGGGCTCGTCCGAACAGGAGGATACATCATGGACTGGGACGCTAATTGCTGCTGAACAGCGTACTAGGAAAACCGAAGTCAGCCACAAGCCCCCAAACCAGCAAGGACAAATACATACAGATAGTTCACGCTTCTTCTCATTCGATGCTGCCGGGTGATTATTAGGAACTTGCGAGGGTACCATAGGAGAATGAGTAGGAGGGTACATCATAGCTTGCGGTGCTGGATAATAGAAATGGGACCCAGGCGGGTGGGTTACGGAGTAGTCGTAGAACATCGCGGTTTGCTGGCGAAGATCAGCCATACCACTAAAGGCCTGTGGCCCAGGATAAATTGTGGCAGTAGCGTTCGTCAAATGTGGGGAAGCGTACAACGACGGATCCGACGGAGCAGCGCCATATGCATAAGGATATTCGACATACGAGTCTCTACCGGTTGCATTCGGATAGAATCCGCCATAGTCGGGCTGAGGGAACGAGGCATAAGGTCCACGGCCTTGAGGCATAGCGGTTGGACCTCTCAACTGGCCGGGAGCCAGCTGGGATGAGCCATCGAGCTGTCGAGTCTGCACAGTGAAGTCATCCTCGACAGCCATGCCGCGAAGACTTATTGAAAGATCATCTACGCTAGAAGCACTTTGCATAGAATCAAACCCTGCTGGGGCACTTGGTTGAGCAGAATAGTTGCTTGTACCGAAGGCCTTCGTCGGCGATGTCGCAGAAGCATACCGAGAAGGATTCGAATCTTTGCCCAAAGTGCCGTCGTACCGCTGGGGAGAGAATCGACCCTTCTTCGAACTAGCAGATCGGTCGTCCTGACAGCGATTCAAGTAAGTGAGAAAAAAGGATAAAGGAAGGCAGATAGGCTAATTGCTACGACATACAATTCTTGGACCCGAAAATGGTGCCGATTGCAGTTGTCTTTGCCTTGGGTGATGTAGATTCAACGGCGGTTCCTGCTACAGACAAGTCATTGGATAATCAAAGTCAGTCATGCATGACTAACCAATTGAACGAATTCCTTTTTCTGAGGACTCGCACCGTTAGCATCGTCCCAAGCACCACTGGGTGACCGCGATGCTGACCACCCTTCCCCAAAGTTACCCCGAAAATTTGGGTCTCCTTGCGACGCTGAGAGATCATTCCCACTCGCAGCCGACGAAACCGAGGGATTTCGTCGCGATGAGGACGTTCCTGAGTCCCAAACCTAAAAGCCCAGAGCGAATCACTCCGTAAACGAAAATGTGAATTATCAACAAACTTACCTGCCATCCCGCATTGTTAACAAGCCCCTTGAGTCCATTGGTGCCAGGCATGCTAACACTCAACATGTTCCCACTGGTAGTCGGTGTGATCTTCCTCGTCGGTGCCAGCTAGTGATAAGAATGAGCGCCACAGAACTACATTGAAGCATTGCAACAAACGTTTGTCGGGGGGTTCGTAGGGGAATGAGCTCCGGAAAGTGTTGAAGATCCAGACGGCTTGCGCGAAGAATCCCCATACATCGACGAAAATATGTGCTATATAGTAAGTCTGTGCAACTTAGAAGCGAACACGAGTCCAACGAGCATGCACTCACTTCGTATGTGAAGAATGGGGAATTACGACACGGGAATGAGCGCGGGATAGTCAACAGGGAGGTTACGACGATTATTTGTTGAAAAACACGACGTAAACCTAAGCGAAACCCACGGTGGCCAAAAAGAGGGCAGACATTAGAGCGTGGTAGGTGGACAGGAAGACTGCCAGAGCAAAACAAAGGGAAGAGACGCGACTTACGAGGCGAAGGGGAAGGGAGGCAGCTGGGACCTGAAGGAAAGGGATAGGAGAGAAAGCAAAGAGCGGCACGTCGACAAAGGACGCGAAACTGGGCCAAAACTCTGGCAAAGGTAAAAATGAACCGTTTCTCCTAGAAAATATTAAAAAAGTAACACCGGAGGCAATATAGAAGAATAAAATAAAATCTTGGCTCGCGTTTCAACGGAATCAAATGAGGAAATCTCGCGTGGCACGGGGAACTTGTATGGTCTTCTTTTCCAATTCGAAGCTAGGCGCGTCAGTGACGTAATAATTGCAATGCTTCCGGACAATGCTTCCCGTCAATCCTTCAGCCATTTTCGTCACATCCACTCCTTGACTTGACTCCGGCAGCAACGCAAGAAAAAGAGATAAAAATCCGCATAAAAATCGAATTTTTTCTTCGGTACAGGGCTGTGCTTCCCACCTGGCCGACGGATCCGACCCATTTTAGTCCGATCTTATCACCATTATATTCTGTCAAATCACAGGCCGAAATATGTACCATCTGTGGTGCCCAAAATATTACGGAGGGCTCCAACCGGTTGATGTCCCGTCTGATGGGAGCCTATGGAAAAGGTTGGTCCCGAAAGTGAGCGAAGATTGCGGCTTGTACATCTCAGATACACAGGCGATCACGCCACGTATACATTAAAAATTCATGCACGGAAAATGCTGCATTAGAGAAAGATAATAGATGCTATATGAGAGATCGAGAGTATGGAAAACGCAGAAAGAAGTGGAAGGTCCGCCACGACGGTTTGTTTGCTTCACCGAGAGTTGAAGAACCACGACGCCCGCTTAGCTACAAAGACATGATGAGTGCTGAGTCTATGACACTAGCAAATGCACATACCTCCGGAACTGTCAAAGCAAACGGTGAATTGCCAACGACGGTTAGTGTTGTTCGGACCAAGATACGGATGTTCACTCACCCTGTTTCTTCGTTCTGAAGCCTGGCCAATGGGTTGGCATTAGAGCCACCACCTCCACTGATGGGCACAGGCACTGATGTCAGAGGTGCAGTCCCTCCCCCACCTCTGAGAGGCTTGGCGATACGACCGAAATTCAATGAAGGCGTTGTTGCCGCCTTTTGTGCTACGCAAAGGGAAAAATATAAGAGACATGCAACAAGGGAAATTTGCCACCTACCGCGAGCTTGATCTAAACGCTCCTTAACAGCCTGAAGTTGAGCCTCGAATTTCTGGTTTTGCACGGATAATCTTCGGTCAGCGTCTTGAAGGAGCGCCTCCAAGTTCTGTATCCGCTCATTTCGCGCAAGCAGCTTGCGTTCCGCAATTCCAGCTTCCTTCTTGAGGGAGGAGTTCTGATCCACAAGCTAACCGCATATCAGTCACACGATCTACGGACGCCATTTGTGTACTAGCGCACCTGTTTCTGCACCAACGTCAGTTGCTCCAGATTGCGTTCTAGGAAAGCCATCTTCTTCTGTTGGGCTTTACTGTTACTATTCCGAATGACGTTGTTGTATTGCTCTTTGATCTCGTCTAACTGGATTTCCAACTCAACAACCTGAAAGTACGTACAATTATTACAAATACAGATCGGACTTTTCTGAAATTGGTGCTCACCTTTTCACACCGATTTTGCAAATCTCGCATGAGAGACTTCTTCACGCCATCGAATTCCGCTAATTGAACGTTGATGGCCTTGCGCGTGCGTTCGAGATCTTGGGCACTCTCGGCAAGGTTCTTACCTCCTTCAATACCGGCGGATGTTACGGCAAAGGCGCGCTGAGTACAGCCGCTCGGTCAATGGGGTAAGTAAGTTAGCCGACGAAAAGACTGACCTTAAGTTCCTCGTTGACGCTCTTCAAACTCTCAATGGAAGCATTCAAACTTCGGACCTCGTTCGCTTTCATGTCAAGCTGTTGTTTAAGATCTATGACTTCGCTCAGATGAGCATCACGTTTCGCTGCATATTGTGCCTCGAGTTTGTTCTGGGTTGTAAAATGACATCAGCTGATGTTGCAAAAGGCGAAGATAACAAACATACCTTGAGATCAACCATAGACTCTGCAATGTCAACATTACTGGTTTCTTCATCATGGATAGTCTTCTCTGTTAAACATATGGATGTCATGAACAAATGTTTGAAAGTTTAATTTTGAACTTACCAAGAAGTTCTTCGTACTCAGTTTCCAAAGAGGCGACACGACTCTCTAGTTCATCTCTCCTGCGTATGATCATTTCATTTTCCTCCTGACTCTGTCTAAGCCTGTCGACGGTCTCTCTAACGAGGCTTTGCCCTTCGGCCAATTGCCGTCTAATAGCCGTGAGATCATCCGCTGTTAGTGAGGAAACAGGGTCGGCTGCATCCAGCTTCGCGAGAATCTGCCGCAACTGATCATCTTTCTCGGAAAAGGCACCTTGCTGGAGTTTATTCTTAGAGTGAGGGCCAGTATGAGTAAGCAGTTGGATAACGTACTGTATCGAATTTGGCCATCATGAGCGCCATCTTTTCCTGTTTGCGTTTCTCTTTGTCTTCAGCAGATGATTCTTTCTGTGCAGATTTGAGTTCCAAAATCTGTTTCTTCAGTTCATCTAGTTCATTCTTGCTATCCGCATTCTGCTCCTTGAGGATATCTATGGTGATAACACCCTCTTTGTTGTCGTAGTCTAACCGTTCGACTTGTAGTCTGAGCTCATTGATCTGACTAGACATTGACTTGTTCTCCTATATCACAGAGAACAATATCAGCTTTGATTTTTTCCGACTTTCTGAAGTACAAACCTTGTTCACGGACGCCTCCTGTTCTTTCAAAAATGCAAGCTCTTCTTTCAACTCTTTGATGAGTTTCTCTGCCGCGACTAAAGCACTCTCCCTCTCGGCAAGCTGGTCGCTGATCTCATTCTCTCTCCTCAAGAAGTCCTCACGCTCGTCCTTCTCTAGACCAACCACGGTGGGCGTTTGAGGACGGCTGTCGTCAGATCGTAATCCCTCTATAGCAGGGTTGACGGGAACAGGCGTCAAACTGCGTGATGAGGGAGCTGGGGTCGACGGAGATGAAGATGAAGGGGTCTTCTTCGTAGGCGCTGCTGCCGCAGGGCCTGCAGGTGCGCCACTCTTACCTGGCGTGGCCCACTCAACCTCTTCGACATGTCCACCAGAACGCCAGACGGCAAGCTCTGCTTCAAGAGCAGCGATATATTTCTGGTACGATATGTTAGCAGCCTGCGCCTTGCCGAGAAGTCCCTTGAGCTCCAAAGGTGAAAGCTCGGTGTTGACACGGGCAGAGTTCTTGATAGACTTCGCTCGGATACCGAAGCGTAACGTAGACAGAGTTTCGGCTTCGTTGTAAGACGAAGGAGAGCAATTAATGATGAGGGTAGTGCGTGAGTTTCCTCCAAGCGATTCTTGAAGGATACGCGTAAGTTTGGAGTCGCGATAGGGGATGTATTTGACCTGTCCTTTTGTTAGGGGGCAAGAATAAGCAAGGGAGAAAGATTGAAAACCTTTGAATCGGTCAAAGCATTGATAACCATGCCAAGAGCAGACAAAGATTTATTAATTTTCTTTGCCTCCTCCAACGTCTGGCCAGAAGCGCCTGTCTTCCCAACCTTTTCCGATCCTGCTAAATCGACGAGGTAAAGGTTTCCTGTCTTCCGAGCGCCAGTTTCCGTATTGCGCTGCTCGATAGTGATGAGGAAGATGCTATGAGACCGAGACGATTCGGCATTCATGTCTAGGCGAATAATGTGCTAAGCGTCACTAAGTGATGTTCAATGTGACCTACTTGTTGAAGACACAACCCTTGCTTCACCACCAGTTCGCATAATTTCGTACACTTCTCTCGCACTACTGACATAGTAATCGGATAGGTTCTTGACGTAAACACCTTTCGACTTCTCCTCATGGACTTGCAGATTATCATTCTGAGCTAAGAATTGAAATGACGTTATTGTTACACAGTGAAATAAAAGTAGTACGACGACGTACGAGCCAATAAATCACGGATTTTCTCCAAATAAATTTCCATATACGATGCTTTCACGAGGTACTCCAGGTGCGCGTCACTCTCTACGATGGACTGGAAGATCTGTTCAGTGATTCGAGGGATTATACCCTTGAGCTCATCAGAGTCAATGTCAGCACCCTGAAGACGATGAGCTATCACTATTCAGGAAGATACGGGCACAGCGCATGACAGACCATCATGGTGAACGTCTTTCCGCTTCCCGTTTGACCATAAGCGAAGACGGTGCCATTGTATCCATCTAGGACATCTAGAGAGAGTAAAGTAAGAGAGCATATTGACAAGGAATATCACAGGGAACCAATATGATATGCGATTCAACATTACCTTTAACGATGCTGAATTACCCTATTCAGTGATATAGGTCATAAATGAGAGAATAACACTCACTCTTTCACACCATAATCAAACACCTCATGCTGCTTCGTACCCATTGGAAAGACTCTGTCGAAAGTGAATCCATCCTTCTCGGGACCCGACGTGAGTGATGTCGACCGTAATTTAACCGTGGTAAGATTGTCATCGAACGCGACAACATTTTCTCCACCTTCACGTTGTTCTATCGCGTTGGAAGGTCGAAATCTGGACAATGGGGTGGCAAGCGTTGAGGGACATTGTAAACTCCACGGTGCGAGTGAATGAAATGCCGTACCGACAAACGACCTTGATGTTGTTGCCCGTGGTGGCCATGGCGGGACCAACTCTATGACAGGGGCCGCTCTAAAGAATAAAGAATGCAGAAGAGATAATAAATGATAAAGGAGGGAAACAGAGCGGATGCTAAGGGCGTGAGTGACGGTAAGAAAGAGGACTGATCAAGGGGAAGTGTGTTTGCATTTGTTGCCGCGTTACTACGGCTTGGCTGAGCTCGCCGAAAACAGCCCAAGCAACGCTACAACAGCGTGTTCTGAGAACAATGCAAAATCGTATTTAATATACAATTGCGGAAAAGAGTACATGTATTGCTATCGAGAGGATAAATGCAAGAATAGAGCCCAAAGTTCCAAAGCTCAGTCATCGTCGCTCCCAGCTGATGGAGGTGCTCGTGCACGACTAGATGATGCTGCAGGGCGCCGGACAACAGGCTCGCCTGATTGTGCGGCGTCTGCAGCGTCAAGCCATTCAGAATATATGTCGATGGGTTCGGTGAGATCTAGGAATAAATCAGGGTGGAAATTCAAGGTAGGCCAACAGGTAACGTACGGTTAACTTTGCTCTGGAATCGCTGGTCGCAGACCTTGCAGATCAGCTGGGCAATTCCTTCCTTTCGGTCCATTCTCACTGATACTGATGCATCGTGGTGACAGAAAAGGCATGTAAACGTGACATCTACGATCCATATAAGCATCTCCGCGACGACATAACTGCTATACGCACCAAGGGGTACTTTTTTCCTCGTTGGACCCGGTTTTCTCGACGATTTTTTTCGTTTACCCATGGCGTTGTAAAGCAAGTGGCTAACCTCGGCTCCTAAAATGGAAGAACCCTAAGATCACGTGTTTGGCGCGTCAGCGGAGTTTATTGTGCGCGTTTGTTTGGTCTGTCTTGTGCAACCGTACCTTTGGTTAAACGTTTGCCCGCCATCTCCCTATCACGCTCGCCATTCCCGACAATGACTACACGTCGTCCACCTTCGTCACGTTCGAAGAGCAGCAATCCTGGACCGGCACAGCCACCCAGATCCCGTTCAGCAATGGCCAAAATCTCGTCCCCACCAGAGCACTCGTCACTACCTGTGCCATCAACATCAAGACTGCAGAAACCAACGGCGACTGCTCCTGTACGGCATAAAGATGAAACGGAATCAAATATACAAGTTGTTCTACGGTGTCGGCGACGTTCAGAGCGTGAAATTGAAAGCAATAGCCCTGTCATTGTCACCTCGAACGGAGCAAAAAGTAACCAAGTGTCCATTGAAACGACAGCTCCCACCTCCACTCTGGGTGTTGTAACTCTTCCCCCTATACGCACGTACCCCTTCGATCTCGTCTTCGGTCCTGAGGCAGACCAAGCGTTGATTTATCACGAAGTCGTCAGTCCAATGCTGGAGCAGGTATTGATGGGATATAATTGCACGCTGTTTGCGTACGGTCAGACGGGTACCGGTAAAACGTGAGTGTCATCAATGACTTGTGGATTTACATTCACATCTCCACTTCAGTTACACAATGCATGGCGACTTGGTTCCTACTGCTATGGGAAATCCATCCGTCCACGCTGGTATGATTCCACGCATGCTATTCCGACTTTTCCATGCTCTGGAGACGTCTAGGTCTGATTTCAGCGTCAAGATATCATATATCGAGCTGTACAACGAAGAACTCCGTGACCTTCTAGCACCCGATTTTCCTGGTTCATCAAGTAATGCGCAGCCGATGTCCAAAGATCCCTCCAAAAACGGGGACGGTGGTTTGAAAATTTTTGACGACGCCAACAAACGTGGAGTTTTTATTCAAGGCATCGAAGAGATATCCGTCAAGGATTCTGCTGACGCATTGGTGCTCTTGACTAAGGGAAGTGAGAGACGCCAAGTAGCTGCGACAAAATTCAACGACCACTCCAGTCGGTCTCATTCTATCTTCTCGATCACCGTTCACACCAAAGAAAACGGCGTTGTTGGGGAGGATTTACTTAGGACCGGAAAACTTAACTTGGTTGATTTGGCCGGATCTGAAAACATTGGACGATCCGGTGCTCAGAATGCGCGCGCACGAGAAGCTGGAATGATCAACCAGAGCTTATTAACGTTAGGACGCGTAATAAATGCACTGGTTGACAAGGCGCAACACGTCCCTTACAGGTCCGCTTTAATTGATTGGAGGCGATTACGTCTGATGTTCGTACAGGGAATCTAAACTTACACGACTCCTACAAGATTCGCTGGGAGGCCGCACAAAGACGTGCATCATCGCCACCGTTTCCCCCGCACGTTCCAACATCGAAGAGACGCTGTCGACACTTGACTACGCGATGCGGGCCAAATCTATCCGTAACAAACCTGAAGTCAACCAGCGTATGACGCGCAACTCCCTCCTCAAGGAGTACGTTGCGGAGATCGAGCGTCTGAAAGCCGACGTGCTTGCTGCGCGAGAGAAGAATGGTATATTCTTCTCTGAAGAGACGTGGAATCAAATGACTGCTGAGCAAGAGCTGCGTGACACCGAGATGGTTGAGGCAAAGAAGCAGGTGGAGATTGTGGAGGGACAAATGAAAGTCGTGCGAGAGGAGTTTGAAGAAAGTATCGGAAGACTGAAGCTCAGAGAGGCCGAGCTCAAAGACACGAAGGAGCATCTAAGGACCACCGAGGAACTTCTGGAGGAGAAGGAGACGGAACTCTTGTCAGTCAAAGGGGCACTCGAAGAAGAGCTAGTAGTTCGCCGAGCATTCCAAGCAACCGAAGGTGTCCTTGACACAGTTGCCGGGGGGTTGAAGGTCGTAGCTCACGAGAGCATCGCCGATGTCGAAAAGTTGTTCAACAAACTTGGTACGTACCAAGTGCCCTATGAGGCAAAGTGCAGTAATTGACATACTACTCCCCACAGAAAGCAAAACCGATGTCATGAAATCGAATGCGAAGGCTGTTGTGACGCATAATAAGAGCATCGTATCGGCGACGCAGCTTCTCTCACGACGCCTTGATGAGTTTATGAACACTTCATCGGCAAATGTCGGTAGATTGCGCCAGGAAGCCAAACAGTTTGGATCTTCTGAACTGTTGAACCTCGCATCATATTCACAGCGTATCCATGAGCATCTGATATGTGTACAAGAGTCGCTAAATGATGTTCGCGCGAAGGATGACTCCGAAGATCAAGCTCTCACCGTTGTAAAGCGGACAATGCAGGAGACGCACGAGACTTTCAAAGATGGCTTTGGCTCGTGGGGTACAAACCTAAGTTCCAGCTGTGTACAGCTGTGTGCCAGAGTGGAGGATACAGGAGTCAAAGCGTTCGGAGGAGTGGAGAAAGCTTTGAAAGCGATGTCCCAGTTGGTTGAGGATATCCTTCGTGATGCTCTCCAGTTCATTGAAACTGAACGACAGGGACTTCTTGCCCTGCAGTTACTGGGCTCCAACGCTGCGAATGCCGAGATCCAGCGGTTGCGCGAACAGAATGAAGCGTTGTCGACAATGATCGAAAACGAGCGACTTAAAGCAGACAAATCAAAGAGCGAGTTGGTCCAGCGGATATCTGGGTTACTTGGGGACTTTGTGATGGAGAGGGATAAGGGACTCAGGGCTGCCGTGAAAGATGTTCAAACTGCAAATGAGAAGGGTACTGGAGCGATGAAGGAATTCCTTGCGAAGCAGGATAGCGCCGTGAATGGTATGGACAGCGAAGGTGCCAAAGTGGTGACAATACTAGAGAAGCGGAACGGAGACGTCAAGCGCACAAGAGACGGTACTCTCAAAGTAAGCCTTTGTTTTTTATTGAGATTAGTGTTTCTCATTAGCTTTCAGAATCTAGGCCAGGCGAAAGAGACTGTCACCACAGAGCTGTCATCCCTGAATGCCAGCGTCTCTGGATCAATAACGTCGTATTCAAATACAGTCCAGCAACAGACTCAGGACATGATCAATTCCTGTTCCAAGAGTATGGCTTTTTTCTGGATATGTTTAATGGTAATTCATGAACGAGTCAGGTTTCGAACAACATCAACGTGCCAAACGCGCCCGGATCGAGACGACGAAGGCTATGGGTGTAAATGTTCAGTCTGAATATCGTTCACTTGACCATGGTCTCACATCGACATCTCATAATACCGAGGCCTTCGTGAACCAGGTATCCTCCATGGTGCGTGAGATTTTTATTCCGAGAATATCATGTTTTAAGTTGATCTTCTAGGCTTCCACTCTCATGGACACGATCGCGACCCTGAAAGATTCCACAACTACCCAGTTGTCTTCTTTGGGCGGTACGACACGTTCTTTGGCAGAGCAAGGCGCCAAAGAAGATGTTCCAACGGGATCTACACCTCGGAGAAAAGCGTGGGATTATGTGGACCACTGGGAGCTCACCAAAAGTCGTAATGCTTTACTCAAGGCGTGGTCACGGAATGGGGCCTCATCTGTTGGCACTGAGAAATTTTTAGCAGAGCATCTTCCTCTGTCAGAGGAGGACGATATCATGGCGGTTGATGAAATACTGTCATCACCGCTTTCACCAGTGGCGCCGGCGTCACTAGTTTCATCTGCATCATCAATATCATATCCATCAATACCCCAACCGGTAATGAAAGGGAACACGAAATATTCTACCAAGGGCACTGGAGTAGTGACGGGGACATTGACGGACGCTCGGAATGTTTACACGACTAGAGGAAGTAGGCGACGATGATGGACAACTGTTATTGTAGTTCTGACTATGTTATTTATTTATTAACCGTATACAGTGTTACCAGTCATTCGTCATTCTGATATTTTACGGCTCCGAATCCGAGTCAATGAACATGAGTCACTCTGACCTGACGCTTGAGGCCAGAGGGGTTGATCCTTCCCACCAGCTACCAGTCAACTTATGTTGACTTATTTGACCCGGTGCCGCTTTGGGGGTGTTATAAAGGGTCACCTATCTTTCATGGGACCTGTTCTTTGTACCAGGACTCCCATTGTCCCAGTTTTCAAAATGACCTCGACTTCCTCTGTTGTCGCTACCACTCAGCGAGTCGGCTTGCCCGATATTCCAGAGCTCTTTGATCCTGCTTTTCTCGACCGCCTTCTCCCACAGAGCGCCCCAACTACCAAGGCCTTCATTGAGCCTCAGGTCGCGGTGCCTACTAATCCCATGATGCAGGCTCTCCATAGTACGGACAACCAAACGCTCACTGCGAACATGGCGCCTACCTTGGGGTCTACCCTTTCACCCACTCTCGATGCTTTCAGGGCTTTGGACGCGTTTCAGAAAGACAATCTTGCAGAAGTGTTGACCAAGTCCTGGGCAGAGGATGCAGCCATCACCCTTCGTCTCATCTGGCAGCTGAGGAGTGTTCCCGACGGCAAAGGTGAAAAGGAGGCGTTCTACCGGCAAGTCTTTCATAAAAATATCCTTTCATCTGCGCTAATTATTTTCTCTAGTGCCTTTGGGTGGCTGTACGATAACCATCCCCGTACTGCTATTTCCAATCTCCATCTCCTCTATGAGCCTGTCTGCTTCAATGCGAAGAACAAAAACGACAGCGGTCGTGCTCATGGGTATTGGAAGGATCTACTTAACATCCTCGCCCTCGCCACAGTTGGTGAACTCGGTTCAGGTGAATCCACCTTCCTTCACCGTGGTGGTCGAGCTGCGCCTGCTAATCGATCAGGCAGAGGGCGCCGTCTCGGTGGCTCACGTCGTGGCACCCCCGCTGAACCCAAGGTTCGCCAGGATCCAGAAGAGCACAACCGGGAGAGTCAGCGAGTTGCTCGAGAAGTTCGAGCCTCCACTGGTCTAGAGCGGTATGAGGTCCTCACGTCCAAGCTCAAGGATCCCAAATACCGTGCTTTATATATCGCCGTTGCCCGTCAATACGCCACTCGTCTCTGCACAGATATTTCCTTGTTGACCCAGTCCGATTCTATTTCTGCACACGCCGATCGCCTCACCTATCTTCGACAGCTCTCTCTGGTCGGGAAATGGGCCCCGAGTGCAGGTGGATCTCATGACCGGTTTACAAACATAACCACTGCCGTCAGCTTCCTCTTGCATGATTCGCGCGCGAGCCTCCCTATTACGTTCCCTGCATCCCTCGAATCTCCCACTATTGACCCCTTCCAAAAGGCCACCATCCTTCGCTCATTCCTCCAGCGTTGGGTTCTTACTCCTCTTCGTACGGCCTCTGAGATACCCGAAACATATATGTCGGCGAATCGGTGGAACGAGATCCAATACATCCGTGTTCCCTCCTTGTGCATGAAGAACAATAGTGAACTGTTCTTCAAGCATGATCCCGAGGGCTTCCAGGATTACATGATTGAAGTTGAGACCGGAAAGAAGACTATCAGTGGTGCAATCCTCATGCCCAATGAAATCTTATACCAAATCGTCAAGAACTCGTCTGACTTCTGCGAATCTACGAAGTATCCAAAGCTCGCAGAGTTCAAAAAGACTACGGCGGATAACAAAGTGCGTGTCGCAGAGGCGCAGTGGAACACCCTTATCTCCAAACTTCGCGAGTCAGGATCCATAGACAATGCCATCGCAATCTGCGACGTCTCCGGTTCTATGGGAACTCTCACATCTGGCGATTCCAAAACGCCCATCATGCCTGCTCTCGCGCTATCATTGGTTCTCTCTAAGCTGTCCAAACCGCCTTTCAACGACGGCTTCATCACCTTTTCCAGTTGTCCCGAATTCGTTCGTCTGGATCCTACGAAGTCTCTCTACGACACTGTCGCCGGGATGGTCCAGACAAACTGGGAGATGAATACAAACTTCAACGCAGTCTTTATGAAGCTTCTCTTACCTCTGGCAGTCAAGCACCAAGTCAAACAGGAGGATATGATAAAGCGTCTCTTTGTGTTTTCAGATATGCAGTTTGATCAGGCGAACAGGCAGTCGAGAGATGCCGCAAATTGGGAGACCAACTATGATGTGATCGAGAAGGCGTACAAAGCAGCGGGATATGAGGTTCCCCAAGTCGTCTTTTGGAATCTTTCTCAGTACCAAACTACTGAAGTCACGGCGGAGCGGACGGGAGTTGCTTTGATGAATGGGTTCTCGCCAGCGCTGATGAAAGTGTTCATGGGAGAGAGTGAAGAAGAGGAACTTGAGGGATGGGAGAAGGTCACAGAGGACAGTGAGAAGGCGAAGAAAGCAGATGAATTCAATCCTTTGAACATTATGAGGAAGTCGGTGATGAAGAAGAGTTTCGACGGGCTGGTCGTTGTCGATTGAAAGTTATACTATCTCTTATATAACTTCGTATGTTGTATTTTTATTCGCATTCACCCTCCTCACGCATACTCGCCCTTCTCTACGCATAATTTACCATTGTAACATAGTGACTTCCGTACAATATTATTATATGTTGAGCCCTTTGGGGGAAAATGACATTACAGGTACTGATCCTTACCCCACTGACATTACCGGTCCAATGCACGGATCATTCAAGCAAGCATTGGTGGCGCATCTTGGTTAGATGGGATGCTATCTCGTTCGTACGATAGCCCCGTTCAAGTACGATGCACGACACTCGGAAATATTCATCATTCATTGCAAACTGCCTTACGAGAATTCAACATACCGAAAAGCCAAGCCCTAGCGAGACGCGGAACGGTAGCCAATGATACAGAGAATCTATCTATTCGGACCTATACTGGCGGTAAGGACTGTTCATGGCAATTACCCCCGGAAACCTGAATGAATCGGGTCCCTACTCGACTTGCCTGCTCATCTGAATGTGTGATCCACACAATAGCTTTGAGCATCGTGTTCTCGGAACGCAGTGCTTTCAGCAATGACTGCTCGACGAGCAGCACCAATTGCGGGTCCAAAGCAGATGTAGGTTCTAATCATAGTTCCATCAGAAGGACGAGAGAAGAGTGTGCGCAAGATAGCTGACCGTCTAGCAGAAGCACTTCGGCGGTATTCAAGCCCAGAGCAACTGCGAGTGCGATCCTCTGGGATTCTCCCCCCGATAGGTTCGCCCATTCGCGATCCCACAGATTGTGATCAAGGCTCCAAGCGGCTCCCAGGTCGATGATGTTCTGAGAGGAAGACATGGGTTCGTTGGACCGCGCGGCTAAGGACAGTATTTTAGTCACAAAGTCTCGCGGGGTACCTGGGAGAACTGGAGACCGCTGGGGCACATAGGCCACCTTTTTGCGGTACGTGGGTATGCCTGAGAAGTGGTGAGCGGCAAGCTATAGTGGGGAAAAGTCCCTGCTCGCCATAAGTCACTGGCGTTCTACACAAGTCAGATCATTAGTTTAGGAAGGTAGCTATGCGTCATAATGGGCGTACGATCCACGATAGAGAACAAGACCATCGTATACATTAAGGTGCGCGATACATTTCAGCAACGTGGTCTTTCCGGATCCACTCTTTCCTTGCAAAGCGACGACATCCCCTGAGACGCGTAAACAAAGGCTGCAGTGCTAATGGCACACATACCAACGTTTACTACGATATTAATGTCTGTAAATATTGGCTGGCTGTTACGAGCTTCATTGGCGGAGGAGATGTCTCGTAGTTCCAATAAGTTTGCCATGACTGTCAGGAGAAAACCGGAAATCAAATCACCGCAGTCAATGAGAAGGGCGTGTGTATAAACGACGAAAATATAATAAGTGCGCCAATAATTTCTAGTCGTAAATACATTGAATTATGGTGGAGTGACGGCCATCTGTGCCTCCAGCTCCTCTTGTGAAAGTGACGTGCTCTCCATGATAACGCCGAAACCGACTTTCGCAGCATTCTGTCGCAATACAGTGAGCTAGGCCATCTACTGCGATCAAAGATAAATACCAACCTTCCAGTGATCAATCTCCCCTGACAGCATAAAGGTGAACGTGGGCGTAAATCGCTGTTCAAGGAGTGCTGATACTTTTCCACCCGAGTCCACCTGAGCCCGGAATGTCGCCAACCGAAGATCGTACTTGACACCCAGTGTTGCAATCGCGTCCCGACGGGCTGGTGCAGCAATCACCTGCAGGTCGGCCGCAACATCAACCTTCTCACTCAACTTTTGCCAGTACGTCGCCTGCAATATACCAGCCGGTTGGAAGTTTGCGGTCGCTATCCAATTTTTGTCCGTACCACTGAACTTGGCAATGTAGCTGGTGGCGAGCTCTGATATTTCAGGAGCTGGTCGCTGGTACAGGCACTCAACACCGAGAGCGAGATTCTTCGTCACTGATTGCAGGTAGCTGCCAATGTAGATACCCGTCAGATCTGTGGGCCAAGGGTTCAAGGCTTTCCCATTCAGACTGTAGTCTTGTCCCTGATAATCGTGCTCCACTTGCAGCAAGTTGTGCCCGGGCTGGGACGACATCTGGATATCGTGTTAGGAAGACTTCTCGCCCCTCAAATGCCATGTAACGCACTTGGGCTTGGAATTTGGAGACATTTCCGGGCGACCAGCCCTGGTTTAACCGGGCATTCACGTTTCCATCGTGGTCCACTCCACCTTGTAGGAATACCTGTGGGTAAAGTCTCAGGCGTCGTGTCAACAGTCCAAACATACAGTGCCCACCTTTTCATTGGCAAACATGGCACCAAAGTTGTAGGAAGGAGTGGACGTTTGTGAGCCCAATGCAAAGGAGTGGGTGACTTGGAATAACGGGTTCATGGACATGCTCTTGGTGAGGTCGGCGCGAGCACCATCGAAAAACAAATTTGTGAGGTGGGTCGCTGGGCATGGAAAGGTCAGTCACGTAGAGACACTGCAAGCAATAGAGATGGCGTACCCTTGACTTCCTTCTGGAGATTTTCTACATTGCCTGGGAATGGTAATCCAAGATCAGCCCGCCACTTTGCGAAGCGACTGTAGTAGGAAAATGGAGATTTGGAAGGGATAGCGTCGGTCAACGAGGACGACGGCGAGGCGGGGGAGTCAGTGAGACCATTTTTTGTGGGTAGCGATACAGACGCCATTGTTGACCGACGCGCAAGCACTGGCTTCGTCGCTGCCCAAGCTGAGAAAAAAAGTGATGACAAACAGTAGCAAATGGGTGACGTCAAACCTTAACCCAATGTTTTGCAACTTGAATCTTCTACTAGTACTGTAACTTGTATGTATTTGACTGCAGATCCGGGTTCAAGATACATGTTCGGCGTTACTTCTGGTCGCTACATGCCATCCGAAGCTACTACCCTGCAGTATCTTAGGACCACTATGCAGTTCTTACATACACCTGCTTTTCTAGCAGAAATTTTATTCAAGGTCTATTTCAAGGCAGTGTAGGGCCCTTGTAAGGGCCCCGCCGCTCAGCATCGACTGAACTGCGCCTCCGATCCATCACACATCCACCTGCCAGCGATGCAACGGGTGCGCAGTTCCGTAGTTCCCACTGATTTATTTGCGCACTCACGGAATCCCATTATCTTCAGAACGCCATACATAACCTGCTATCCTTGCGAAAGGCACAAGGGGGATTCTAATCAGCTGATGCCGAGCTGCGGATAGTGCGTAGGAAATCTCGGTTGCCAGTGGCGGAGGTTTCGGACACCTTTTGAGGCGTTACATCGTAATGATCTCGGCGCGCACGGCTCCATTTTGTTTATTTTTGACTGCGCGTTCCTTTTAATACGTCCATGCTCGGGGAACCATTCACTCCCTTCCCCCCATGTATCTCCCAATGATGACACCGCGGCGGTACATTACCGTCGTACTCGTCCTGGTTGTATGTTCTTTCTATCTCTCTTCACGTCCGTCGTGCTGAGTAACGTAACAGATTAGCATTCATTATATCTTGTCCATCGCATTCGAGGATTATAAGCGCATATCTTCTCTCAGCAACTGGGGCCCAAAACCACATGCATCCGAAGAAACTACTCGAGAAATCGGTTCGTATGCTGTGGCGTTCCCAGACACGCTATACTACAATGCTTCGGAACGAGCCAATGCCACGTTTGTCCTACTGGCACGAAACAGCGACATTAATGGAGTTGTCTCAAGCATGCAGTCCGTCGAGGATCGCTTCAACAAGCATTATAATTACCCTTGGGTGCTACTCAATGACGAACCATTTACGGATTCGTTCAAAGAGTGCGGATTGTTTCACTATCGTCAACGCCGTCATTTCTGACGCTGCACTCATTAGGCGCGTCAGCATCATTAGCAAGGCCCCCATCTCGTTTGGATTAATTCCCAAAGAGCATTGGGTACAGCCTGACTGGATTGACGAAGACCGAGCGCGGTTAGGTCGCCAGAAGATGATGGCGCAGCGTATTATTTATGCCGGTGAGCTCGTATTTGTGCTAGGCTGTTATCTATATTCATAATCACCGCAGGCAGCGTACCGTATGCGAACTTTCCGTTCTTAAATATCCTTGACTTACGAACAATTGCAGTTATCGTAACATGTGTCGTTTCAACTCTGGGGTGAGTATCTCCGACGCTCGTACTCTACGAATATGATCTCTGATGTCTACACAGTTCTTCTTCCATCATGAGCTTTTACAGCCATACCGGTACTACTGGAGGTGAGCTATAAATACCAACAAGTGATTGATCCTTCTTATTGACCGTCCTATGCTAGGGTGGAGTGAGCGTTGCACATGGTCTATCTTCTGTGCTGTCCTGACCGTTCTTCTAGACCAGATGTCAAGTTCTTCTGTGATATAAATTACGATCCTTTCGTTTACATGCGGGAACATGATAAAGTATACAGTGAGTCAACGTCTGTCATTGCCTGTGAAGAGCTACCTATTGTATAATTAGGCTTCACAATCTCGTTAACGGAGTGGGCGCCCACGATTCCCACACTGTGGAGCACAGTAAAAGGTGGCGTGAAAATCACGGAGATGTTAGTCAAGCTAAACATGTTACAGAGTTCATAGCAACTCACCCAGACTACATTGATCCGCATAACGCCATGGATTATCTATCCAATGACGGTGGAGACTCATACAACCTTTGTCATTGTCAGTGTTTCCTCGCAATACCGCCCTGGCCGAGTTAACACAGAAAAGCAGTCTGGAGCAATTTTGAAATCGCGGATATGGACTTTTGGAGGTCGGACGCTTATCAGACCTTTTTCGATTTCCTAGAATCAAAAGGAGGATTCTATTATGAGGTATGTTACATCTATTCTCGTCCAGCGGCACTATTGCTAAAAATATACACCTTCGTATGTTCAGCGTTGGGGAGATGCTCCAGTTCATAGCATTGCTGCTGCCCTCTTCGCTCGAAGAGACCAGATCCACTTCTTCCGGGATATCGGTTACCGTCATGAATCATTCCAGCATTGTCCACAGGGCGATCAATGGTCAGCAGGAAGGTGTTCGTGCGACCCTGCAGACAGCTTCGGTAAGTGCAGGCTCCCACATGGGTACCTTTCCATGGATACAGGCTAACATTTCTCCAAGATTATTCGCCGAATTCTTGCGTGAGGAAGTTTGAAAACTTGTTCTCATAGGACTTAGGACTTATTCAAATGCTGGCATTACCACTGTATCTAATAATATTACGTTATAATTATGGGTTGTACAATAGTACAGAATAGAAGGAATCATTGGAGTAGCATGCCCATGGAAACTGTTTGTATTAACTTTTGACGCGAGCACTGTGCATGTCAGGTGCTGTGCCTTGTTGTGTAAACCCTAACCTTATGAATGATATATCTGCCGCAATTCTGCCGCGCAAGACCCATTACCTTTACTTCTGCCCACCATGATGACGCCCTGGCGTTACGTTGTTCTCGTCCTTGGGGTTATCGTATGTCAATACTTTACTGTCTCACACGGCTGTCTTTCATTTATGGTCATCACAGATTAGTTTGCACTACATTCTGAGCTTTGCTCATCCAGGCTACGGTCAAGCAACGTCATTTTCCAACCTCAAGACGCCATGGGGTAGTTCAAAACCACCATACCAGACGCCTGTACCCGACGACTACTACGTGCACGACAATGTGACTTCGCCGCAAGGACGGAGGGCTTCCGCAGCAATTGTCATGCTCGGTGCGTCCTTGGTTACCGTGTCGGTTGATAGAGATTCATTTTTTTTTTCGTTCTGCAGCTCGCAACAGTGACTTGAATGGTATCATCGTCAGTATGAAACAGATGGAGGATCGTTTCAACAAAAAATTTCGGTATCCTTATGTGTTCTTGAATGAGCAAGAGTTTTCGGAGCAATTCAAGAGGTTGGACCTGTCATTTGCCTTTACTTTGTCGAAACTCATGTTTCAACTTTCAGCCGAGTTTCTGAGCTTACGGATGTCGACGTCAAATTTGGATTAATCCCTCATGACCACTGGTATCAACCTGAGACCATAGACGAGGCCAAGGCATCAGAGGCTCGAGCTGATATGGTGAAGAACAATGTCATTTACGGAGGTACGTTCGCATTCAAAGCTTCGTACTTACTTGATCTGACTGAATTGTTTTGCAGGAAGCGTGCCGTTGGTGGGATTTCTACCGTGCTTCGGACGTACACTGATGTTGCTTGGCATACAGGTATAGGAACATGTGTCGGTTTAACTCTGGAGTGAGCATATTAATGATATGCGCAAATTCTTCTCAATTATTCCCTAGTTCTTCTATAGGCATGAACTTCTCAAGCCGTACAAGTACTACTGGAGGTGAATACACTTATTGCACCTATTTCAGCACGCTGACCTCCAAATCAGAGTCGAGTATGGAAACCTCATCTTAAACTTTACGTTGATATACTTATAACTGATAAAAGGCCTGACGTCAAGTTCTTCTGCGATCTTGACTACGATCCTTTCCTGATCATGCAAGACCAGCACAAGGTTTACGGTATGTCTCAGCATTGTCCTCTCTTATCCAATACTAAATGCCGCAGGCTTCACCGTCTCTTTGTATGAATACGAGAGAACCATTCCGACGCTTTGGGCAACTGTTCGCGGTGTGTCTTGTCATGTGTAATGAGTCACAGTGGTTCTGACTTAACCTTAGAATTCTTGGAAGCAAACCCCGGTATAACGCCCGAAGATAACGCCATGGATTTCCTTTCTGACGATGGGGGCTTAACGTACAACCGGTGCCACTGCAAGTCTATAGCTTTGATTACATACTGTTCGTCGCTGACATTTAGTTCGTAGTCTGGAGCAATTTTGAGATCGGTGATCTTGACCTGTGGAGAGGCGAAGCGTATTCCAAGTTTTTCGACTTCTTGGATTCCAAAGGCGGATTTTACTATGAGGTTTGCTATTCTAGTTCGTCTTTGTCACAGTCTTATGACCGGAGACATTAACAGCGATGGGGTGATGCGCCTGTACACAGTATAGGAGCAGCGTTGTTTGCAAGGAAGGACCAAATAGTACGTGCTACTACATCGTATTCTCTATCAATTAGTTGAAGTTCTCTTTTAGCATTTCTTCAATGATATCGGCAAGTATATCCCAGATTGTCGGGACCCTGTTCTAACCGCTCTCTTTCGTGATGTTTAGGTTATCGACATGAACCTTTCCAACACTGTCCTCAAGGGGAGGCGCACAAACGGGGAAAGTGCTGGTGCGATAGCACGCAAAACTTTGGTCGGTTTTCTATTCTTTCTGAGGCTTGCGGCCTATTAACATCTGTCAACACAGATTATGAAGGATACTCTTGCCTTAACCGATACGATAGACTGTTCAGTTAGGGTTGAAAAGATGTATCCATACTATGGCTAGGGTAATACCATTGCCGGCACGCTATTTGCTTGTTTTTATTTCCATCTATCCTGGATTTACTTCGACCAATGCTAATGCAAGTGTAAAATACGAAATGCAAGATGATAATGATAAGGTGGATATGCAATGTACGGTGACTCCAAAGACCCAGAGAAAAGAGAAACGACTGCATCATAAGATAGACTGGGAGTAGTATTGGAACTGGGAGATTACCGTAAATATATGCGACGCGGAAGATCAGCACGAGCCTTACCGAGTCATATAATCGCGTCCAATGTGAACCCAACGAACTGTCAATAAGTCGGTCCACATGTTCTCCGATCAGGGAATGAGTCAAGGAAGGCTGAAAGCGTTCACGCAATTGATTGGCGGTCTGCTCCCCAGAAACGGCGAAACATGGCAGTGCGGAGTCTACAGGAAATTTGGTCAAAGTTTTCCTAACCCACTCGTAACCTTGCCGATGACTACGTACCCTTTTGCATTAGCTCAACGAGGGCTAGAACCGGAAGTCAATGACATCTCAAAGACAGGTCGGTAGCAACGCACTGATGATTCTATCGCAATGTTTCCTCGCAGCCTCAAATCCTTCCCTGAACAACCGCCTGAATTCTAAGAAAGACTGTCCTGTAGCACCACCCAAAACCTCTATATACTCTGAAGGGAATTTGAACGGAGCGGCTTCAAACCCGATGTTTCCAGGCGTATTGCTCAGTATAAATCCAAAGTCTATATGTACGAGGTGACCATCTCTATCTAGAAGGATGTTCCCGTTATGTCGGTCCTTTATCTGTAGAAGATAGGTGATGACAGAATAGCCTAGATTTAGTTTAGCATATGCGTTAGAATCGGAGGATACCAGATTTGCTAATTCACCTGCAAGAGATTTGGCAAAATTCCTTTGGGCACGAATGAATTTCGCAGACGAAGGATCGCCGTACGTCTATTTGGTTGCATAGCGATTCAGATTCGGATGTGACAATAAGGGGTAAACCGGACATACGCTTTTGAAATGATCAAATAAAGTGACGTGACCCAGTCGACCTTGAGCGATCCGACGAGCATATTCAGCTTTCTTGATGGAGTGAATGGAAGGAGCATCCGTTATCGTTTCCACTAGTCCAGAAGAGCCTCCCGTTATGAGAATATGGAAACTGATGAACATGAAGTACGGATTGTAAGCTAATAGAGGCGTTAAACCGACTTACTATCTTGCCCAGCATTGGCATTTTTCTTCCTCCCATATTCGTTGGAACTCACGGATGAGATGAGTTGCTAATTGTTCCTGCCGGAGATCACCGCCTGTCTTGACGATAACCGAAACGCAATCCCAGTTCGCTGACGGAGTATAAGACAACATATTTCTACCGCAAGCAATGGAAAATACTTACCGAGGTGTCCATATGGCGATCCATGCCTTATGCGGCTCTAGTATCAGATAGATGAGCGATTAGCGAGGCGCGTAGACCGAACCAAACCTTTTTGGCAGCCCAAGATTCACCCAAAACGACTGCAGAAGGATCTGCCTTGTTTATCTCCCTCCTAATGATACCCTCGTCTTCAGCAGTTTTCCTTCCACTGAGATTGTCTATTCGTATGAGATTATCCATCTCTCGATTTTCTCTCATCCGCTCCATCCGCTCCGCTTCCAATGCTAACATCTCCTGCATGATCCGTTCACGTATGGCAGAAGCTTCTGAGAGTTGTAGCCGCATTCGTGCTGGTTGGAGATGCTGTGATGGTTGATCTTGGGGACCTAACCCAGGGGAATTTTTGGAAGAATCTCCCGGCGTTGTTAACCAACTAGAACCTGGAAGCCAACTTATGGGACCCCATTGAGATTGGGACTCCGAGGATGCGCCATTCGTAACAGGTTCCCGAACAAGGTTGGCGTTGAGCTGGGCTAACATGATCGCAGCCGTCCGCATGCGTTCGGAATATTCATCAAGAGACAAGGCGGGACTATTATCGACGTGATCGGGGAGGGGTGACAGATGCGCGGAAGAATCAGAGGTACTGGATAGAGCACGGGCCATGGGAGTGCCGCGCTCCGGTGAAGGAGAAGGCGGAATTGACGAGGAGCGTGACCATGCAACCATATCGAGTTCCCTGTTCTTCGGAGTCGGAGGAAGCACGATAGAATCGGAAAGATCAACAGGTCGAGATCGGAGGGATTGATCAGATCCGTAGAGTTGTTCAACGAGGTCCATCTCTTCGTCAGATTCAACGGGCGATGAAGGCGTTACAGGCGAGGAGGGTGTAAAAATGGGAGAAAAGACTGGTACATGAACTGCAGCAGTCACGACATCGGTGTCATTGAGAGAGTCGGATTTGGGGTTGTGACGTGAAGGGAGTGGAGGAAATGAGATCAACTCCTTGGAGGCGCCCTTTTTTTCGTGTTCTTTGACAACTATTTTTTTTAAAACGTCTTTGTTGGCTCGTTTATTTGGATCGAAATCAAGGTCGTCGTTGAGGATTTCTATCAAAAGTACGTAGGGAGCGCGTTCGGCTGAGTTGAGAACGACACTTTCGCCGGGGGGGATTCGTACGATACGATGATGGGGTTGCGATCCACTCACAGAACGGGGAGAATCTGACGAGGAACACCACATAGGCATGCATACCTATGTACTGGCGTAAAGATGAAGATTAGACAAGACGGAGAAAACATACCTCAGCTGGAAGTTGGTGGTTCAAAGCGGTCAATTCTGCCCTTAGAGCACTTATTCGCGCCGGTCTTGGAATATCGAGAAGCCGGTTTGAAATACTTTCAAGAACTAGTAGAAACTGGATCTAAAAGACTGTTAAAGAAGAAGTGTATTAGTTGAAAGAAGACCCACCTCTGATCGACAATAATGGCTTCGAAGGAGATGTGTCTGTGACGGTCCATCGTAAGACTGTAATAGACCGTCTGCATAATTAGTCGACACGGAACGTGGAGGATGGCGTGACACGGAGACAGAAGGAGATGACTGATACGGCGAAACGATTTGTTCAGTGTCGAGTTGTCCCAAAGGATCCTCGGACAGGCGTGATTTGCGTATTCCACTAAGGTGTAAAGGTAAAGAGGGAGCTGTCTGAGAGGGACCAATGGCGCGATGTCTAACTGTCTTGACTTCGTTAGACATAAATCCTGGGGATGGCGTGTGGTCAGAATCGTCGCTGAGATCGTCAATCTCGTCGTGATCATCACAGGTCGAGTCCAAGGAAGCTTTGGTCAGAATTGGACTGGCAGCAGGAGCCACCTCGTCGCCATGTCGGTCGATGCTCCGGTACCCAGTGCTTTCATCTTCCACTCTGCCCTGCTCAATGGCGACTTGGCCTATGATTTCTGTCAGCCATGGCGTAGCTGGTGCACCTGACAGTACGACCCCGAGTCCCACGAGGGAAGGTTCAAAGTGATGCTTAACCTTCTTCCGAGTGAAGCGAGACTGGAAAGAAGAGCAGATGGACGAATAGGGTGCTGGAACTGGAGGAGGAAGGTCTCCAAATATAATCTCATGGCATTGATGAAGGATCCGCTGGCATATCAAGAATGACTTGGAATCGTGTCGCGTACCAGCAAGATCGCGGAGACTTGCTTGCATAAACCAGAGTGTCTGGCAAATAGATGACATTCAGTAAAGTGAAAGATATTGCAGACGTACTATCATCGCAATATGGGTCGACCGGTGCGCAATATCGACCACAAAACATTCCAGAGCGCGAGACTTGGACGGCCTGGTCACCAAAAGATGGCAGATAAAGCCCCAAACATCGGCAAGATCCTTGGTGTCAAGCTGGCGCAGACGCGAGGTGATGTAGTATGTGATTCCTATGTTGTCCGAGTAGAGAGCAAGGTACTGAAGGGCAACATGAACAGAGAAATAATTGATAAAGAGCCGAAGAAGAAGAGCATGGGACATGGAGGAGAAGATGACAGGACTTTCCCTACAGGGCCGCGTGTGATCACGACACGTTACTGAACTTTGCCTTCCACGTCCATCATCCATGTATTGGCGGTCACTCTGCGCCTCCGTTCTTTTACTCGTCCCTATCGTGCTTGCCGCCGACGACGTACAGGCCCAGCTCGTTAATCTAGCTGCCGCTGGCAACGGCCTCATCCGTCTCAATGCCCAAACATATGAATTATTGACCACCTCCAACCGCAACTGGTCTGCTGCAATCCAATTCACAGCTCTTGACAAGCGGCGTAGGTGCGAGCCGTGCAGGTAAGTACCTACATATGTCATCGCTGTACGCATCTTGTTGACTCCAAACAGGGAATTCGATCCGTCCTGGACTGCAGTTGCCAAAGCTTGGGCAGCTGTCCCCAAGGAACATCGTGACACCCATTTCTTTGGAACCTTGGACTTTGACGATGGCCAGACGGTTTTTGCACAGGTATGTAGTCCATCCTCTATGTCCTGACCACGCTCAGTCGTTTCCGCAGCTTGGAATGACCTCGGCACCAGTCGTCTACATGTATCCTCCAACCCAAGGTCCTCGACAGCCTATCAGTGGAAAATACAATGCAGTCAAATACGACTTTTCCAAGTATGTCATTCGTGTTTCCACCGGTCCTGTTCTTGACGTTCTGTAGTGGTTTCGAGGCTGGACCTCTGGCGGAACAACTTTCTAGTCATACCCCCGTCCCAATCCCATACAAGGCACCCATCGACTGGACTCGTTGGGCCACATACATTGCTGGTTTCTTGGGCTCCCTCTCCATCCTTCGTTATATCGCACCGGTTCTTAGAAACCGATGGACTTGGGCTGTCATCTCGATCCTGAGCTCACTTATCTTCACCTCTGGCTACATGTTTACACGCATCAGAAATGTGCCATACTCTGGTGCAAACGGTAATTGGATTGCTAATGGGTACCAAAACCAGTTTGGGCAAGAAGTCCAAGTCATAGCCTTAGTTTGTGCGTCGACTCGTCTGTTTGTATACAAAATTCGCTCATCTTTCGATGTAGATGGTCTACTCGCGTTCTCCTTCCTGATGCTTACCATTATTGTGCCTTACCAGACTTCTGCTGCTAGACAAAGGCTGCAGGTCTATCTATGGGTTGGAATTATCATGATTATCTATTCTGTCCTGGTCAGCATTTTCAGAGTCAAGAACAGAGGTAGGTTCAATGCCACTTTGCACATGATCTCAAGCTGACTTTTTTCCAGGTTATCCTTTCCGTTTGTTCCTATAGACCCGTTCCTTGCCGTGCTAAAAGCCGGCTCAAAATATAGTAGATATGAAAGCAAATGATATTAGCTTGGAGCAACATGTACTACAAATCATACATGTTAAGGCAAATATATACTATCTCTGCGTACGGAACCTACCTCATCTTCTCAGAGATGCAATATCAGTCCTGTGTTTGATGCCATTGAAATTGTTCAAGAGTTACCACACTTACCCGTCTTGTACTGCATTGTTGACTGCCATGTATGGTGGGTCTTAAATCTCTTGAATAAGAGAGTTATAATCCATGAGTATGCTGGACAAATGAGGACGATGAGATGCGATATCGCTACAGAAAGCTATATTGGAAATTGGACTCATCGCCCGCATAGCTCAGTGGTAGAGCATTGTACTTATGAGGATAAACCATTCATGCGCCATGCAAGGGTCTCCAGTTCGATCCTGGGTGGGGGCAGTTTTTTTCCTGCCGACATTAGGCGCAACCGAGAAAATTTCAGTGGTCAGTGGTCACTGAGCCTCACTGGCTCAGGAGTCAGTCCTTATTTTGCTGTCTAAGGTTGTGCACGCCGTGCGTGGACAAACAGAACCCTGCACGATGCATTTGCGTAGCCTGACCCAGTTCGAATTCGGAGCCATGTCTACCTTCTGGCCATCTCATGACAAAGCTCAAATCGTGACGGGTAGCTATGTCGCCGCTCCTTTACCAATAGTCCTCATATTACAGACTTCTCTCTGTCATAAGCGGTAAAACATGCTTGGCTTCCATCTACAACATACGGCCCCGGCATTTCAAGGTACGTGCCTGGATACAGAATAGAATAAGCGTTTTTGAATTCCAATACTATGCGTTTTGTAAACTAGTCTTCAGAAAACCATCCTTACAACTACTTTAACTAATCTCCTCTCCCAAGCTTATCTAGCGAGCGAACACCCTGCTCAAACCATTCTTCGCGCGTTATCCAGAACTCTTCTCGGCCTTTCATAATATCCGCTAGAACGGCACCACCAAGGAAGACCATATGTTTCCTCCGGGGAGGGTCCTCGATCTTGATTTTGAATTTCTGTGAAGCATAGTACTGTCAGAATTGTATAGCAGCAAGGAACAAATGCTCACATTCAACCGTGAAGGATCACCCTTGAGCACCTCGACAAGATAGAGTTGCTTCATCTCTTTCTCTAGCCTACTGGGAAGTCCTGGGTACATGCTCGACCCTCCAGAGAGAACCACGTGCTTGTAAAGCTCTGAGCGGACGTCGACAGCGGCGGCCTGGATGGTTTGGAACAGCATTTCTACGTTGAAGATTTTTATATGTGAGTGGAGAAGAAGACGCAAGGTCGTACCTGCGACGCCGGGCTGTTCTACATCGATGAGGTGGGGTTGGAACATACATTCTGGAGCTTCGAAACGCTCCTCTGCAACTTTAATTGTCCGTCCGTCAGGGAGCTGTTCGCTTTATTAGTTTAAAGCTATACATATCAAGGGGCCTGACCTGATAGCTTTCGACTAGCACTGTAGTTTCCTCTGAAAGACGTGTATCAAGTTCTAGGTCGTAGCTAACGACAAGTCATCAACTGCAATCTTTTGTGGGGTCAGAATAGCTCACCTGACGTAGCAAAGTTTCTCCTTGATTGCGCGCACCGTCTCAAAGTCTGCTGTTCGATTCAATGCATAACCTCGTCTGAGCAGCAGCTTGATCAGATATTTGGTTACGTCGCGCCCTGCGATATCGAGTCGCCGTGTAAGATGAGGCATCGCAAATCCGTCGTATACTGGAACAATATGAGTGACGCCGTCTCCAGAGTCCACGACAACGCCCGTTGTCAAACCTTTCAAACGGTGAGCGTAGCTAGATATACCGGCAAGGCAACGCACCCTGAGCATACAGCGTCAATACTGCTTGAATAGCGACATACACCCCTTCAAACCCGTATTCCTCGAACATTACTTGGCACATCTTCTGCCTGTTCACCTTTGGATTCATTGGGGGCTCCGTCAACAGGACCTTCCGCCCCCTGGGATCTACTTTGAGCTTCTCATCAAAGGTGTAGTCCCACAAATGCTTCATGTCTTCCCAGTTGCGCACAATCCCATGCTCCATCGGCTGTGTTATCTGAAGGTAGTTTCGGCTCTCTGCTGCTTCGTCGCCGATCATGATATCTTTAATAGTCGCGTTGCCAACTCGTTCTTCAGCTCGGAGAATGGGGCGACCAACAATGGAAGGGAATACTGAGATATTGTGAGGACGATGAGCAGCAGGGTAAACAAGCTCATGACGCACCATGCTCAGGAAAGTTGGAGCCTGCATACCCGACTTTGACGAACTGCGCAGGATGAGTGGGTACGTCTAAGGTGAGAGTTGGATACACGTACACCGGTACCGTTGTCGACGACGAGAGGTCGCCCAGGATCCATTATTATCGGTAGGGAAGAGGTAGAGAGGTGATGTCAAGGATGCTCGTAGCAGTTGTCGTCGGGATTCGGCCGGCGGCTTGTTTGGCGCGATTTGTCTGGCACGTCGTGTGCAATGCCGATGATGTCATTGACTCGGCTTTGAATGATGCTTAGAGGCAGTATTCGGCGTCTTGCTGCTCGACGTCTGTACTCGTCAGATGCAGCGTACAACATTGAGGCGCTGGACAAATGGATTGCCTCCCCAAAACAGTACATTTTGAACGACACTCTCCACCCAGAGCATCTATTTGATCTCTATGTGACTCTTCCTACTCGCGATGGAACACGCAAACCGTTCCATGCGCCTGAGCCGTCGACACCCATGGGATATGGTCACCATACCACATTCTTTTACCCTCGCATTCCTGAGCCCTTCCTGCGTAGAGACGGCACGGATGCAGATTTCTGCCCTCCGGAACCGTTCACGCGCAGGATGTGGGCAGGCGGAAAGATATCGTGGATGGCGGGGAACCCTCTGCTTGTTGGTGGCAAAGCGACTGCAAAAATGACCGTAGGCTCTGTCGAGAAAAAGAACTTTGATCATGGACGTCCTATCGTGTTCGTGAACAAGAAAATCGAGATCTCCATGAAGGATTCCGCGGTGCCTTCTGTGGTTGAAGAAAGAGTACACGTCTATTTGCCCGTTGCTGCTGCAGTTAAGAAGGTACCTCGTCAAGGTATGCACAACGATCTTCAGGGATTCCCTCTAATATATGAAACCTAGTTCCTGGGATACCAGACTCGTCTGATTTCTCATTCACATACAAGCCAACGCTGACAACATTGTTTCGATTTTCTGCGCTCACCTTCAATGCCCACCATATCCATCTGGACAAGGATTATGCGTGCCGCTTTGAGGGATATCAAGGTCAGTTTGACAGAGTGCTGATGCATCTAGGTTCTGACCCATTCTGTAGAGCGTCTGGTTCATGGACCTCTTACTGCCCTCATGATGCTTGAAACAGCTACTGACCAAAACCCAGGTGTTGAAATCAAAACATTCGAATATCAGGCCACGAATTCCCTCATCGTTAACCGGGAGCATACAATTTTTGGACAGTGGACTGGCGATAAGGCATTTATGTGGTGCCAAGATGAAGATGGAGTGGTCGGCATGACGGGTACGGTGACCTTTGGCTGAATGCAGTGTGGGACTCATACTGGAAAGACAAAGGATGGTTTGGGTTACATGTAGAACATTCAACAGATATACAAAGAAATATATGATACATTTACATCTTAACGCATAATTCTACATCTCTATCTGATCTCGGGGCCAATCCACCATGTATGTTAGGGAGAACTTCGAGCCGAGTCATAGTATGTGGTGAGAGTGTGTAGCCCCTGTTTAGACGCGTCGTGGCACGTGATGAGTATTGAAACTCCGCGCGTTATTTATATTGGCTTGTCTGTTTGTTGCCGTCGAACCGCCCTTGACCAGAACCACCACCACCATCTCAAGTTCTCACCACTACCTCACTCATCCTTAACCGCAATGGCTCCCAAGGTATGTTATGCATGCTTTATCGCCCATATTACCCGTCTCATGTCCATGTAGCCCGCTTCGACCGCTTCCAAAGCTCCGGCTTCAACCGCTGGTAAGGCGCCAGCCAAGACAGATACCAAAGCTGCGAAGAAAACTGCCAGCAAGAGCAAAGCTGCCGCACCGGCTGATGGCGAGAAGAAGAAGCGCAAGAAGTCGAGAAAGGAGACTTACAGCTCGTATATCTACAAGGGTACGCGTCGGTTAGCTTATCCTGGATCGTGACTCGTGCCCTGACGCGTCGTCTATTGTTCAGTGTTGAAGCAGGTTCACCCCGATACCGGTATCTCCAACAAGGCGATGGCCATCCTTAACTCCTTCGTCAACGACATCTTCGAACGTGTTGCTACTGAGGCTTCTAGTGCGTTGTGATTCGGCTTCGTTGTCACGTATTCATTCTGACTCACCAATCACAGAGCTCGCTGCCTATTCCAAGAAATCGACCATTTCTTCCCGCGAAATTCAGACCAGCGTTCGTCTCATTCTTCCCGGTGAACTGGCCAAACATGCCATTTCTGAGGGGACTAAATCTGTCACCAGTATGTGTCTCATCGTTTTCGCCAGGATCATATTTTCAACGTATTGAGCAGAATTCTCTGCCGGTGGCAAGTAAATGGGAATTCATATCCGTAGCCGGATGGTACCTTCATTTTATCTTTGCTTTGTATTCTAGTCACTATCCTGACGGGCTACGTACTATCTATATATTATAGAGCATATCTAGTCTTGTCGCACATTTGTAGCTCGGGCATTTATATATTTTTATACAGATGTAGGGATGTGCATAATAAGGGATGCAATTAGAACCCTGCAACTGTGAATTAGAACAAGACAACGTGTAAGGCAGTCGTACTTACCGTACTTGTTCCCAGCCTCCTTGCGGTTGCGCCTGCCTTCTGCAATTTTGTCTTCCAAGAGTTCTCTGTTCTCGTATGCTTCCTTGAGCATCGTCGACAGTTGATGCCTAGAGCGGGCAATACCGCTTAGCTTGGACGCCTGGAACAACAACATTGAGCAAGGAATATAGGCCAAACAACAGGTAAACTGACATTGATGTTCATTTTCGGTTTATCAGGAGCACCTCCGGCACCCTTCGTTATCGCCTTCCTCTCTTCTCTCTCCTTGATCTCCTTCTTGGCTCGCTCCATCTCCTTCTTGGCATCAACGTCCTCCATGTCTTCTTTCTCCATTCCCTCGAAGCCTTTCGCAACGCCCTTCTCCAAAGCCCGAACTTGATCATTGTATTCCTTTTGCCACCTCTTCAGGACAGTCGCATAATACTCCGGTTCATGCGCCTTCCATACGCCTGACGGGAGTTGGTAATACCCTGGATACTCGTCGTTCATCGTCGGTTCAGGTGGTTCGAAGGTGGGAATGGCTGGCGCCGAAGAGACGCTGATAGAGGATGAGGATGAGGATGAGTCAGTGGGTTTAGGTGCATTGGCTACGCCTAAGTATATATACCATGAGTAGCGCATAATGACAGATCGATAGCGCTCCTCACCTAATGAAAAGAAATCCACAGCCAGGGGAGGAGCAGGAGCAGGAGTCCGAGCAGGAGGCTTGGGTCTGTCTTTTTCCAGCGATATATTGGACCTCCCTTTTGCCAGCGACGGTGGCAGAAAGGGTATCGAAGGGGCTGGCGCCTCCTCATCTGTTGGCGGTGCCGAAGGGGGCGTATTGAATGACAAAGCCTGGCCCGTGCCACCACCTAGGACTCGTTCCAGCGGGGGAGATACGGGGTTTTTCTGTTTTGGCGCAGGGAGCATTGACATCAGTGACGATGTCCTGGCACCAGACTCCAACCGGGGCTTCTTCGCGGCGGGTCTAGATACCACTTGCTCATCGCCATCGTCTTTCACAGGCTTGAGTGAGGGGAGAGAAATAGCGACCCGCTTCTTTGTCCTAGGAGGTAGGGCAATGCTGGTCGTTTTGGACTGAGGTTTCAATGACTGACTGTTTATGCTACTCGAAGCCTGCGTTTTCGCCTCTGTCTCCCATTCGCTTTCACTGCCGCTGCCGTAGTCTTCGAGTCCAAGCATACAGTCAAGTGCTGATTTTTTGGATAACAGTAAGAAGGCGCAAATTGGTAATGGATGTAGAGAAGGAAGCGGGTCACATGGTGGCCAAATAAGTCATGCCCGTAAACAGAGAGAACCATATTTATGCAATTTGTAGAATAATCAAAACAGCTTCTTACTTAAAGATAGTCGGGTCTAGAGAGTGTGTGGTAGCAATATCTAACAAGTATTCGATTACGTCCATTCCTGTAGCATTGCCAATGATTTCCCAGTTCGAGAACGAGGTAAGTAATAACACAGTCCAAAATGATTATGCCTTCTAATGTCCGAATGGAGAGAAATAAACGTCGTGATCATGGTCGTGCTAAATATACGCGTAAGCATCCACGATCTCGCAGGAAGTAAAAAACAACTCACATAGCTGTTCTTTACGGTAGAACCAGAAGTAACCAATGACAATTATCAATTGGCAGATCAATGCTATCCAGAATACGGGCTCGGCCATGGGACTCCCTGTATGGAATGAATCAACGGATAATTCAGTGGGATAGACGGTGAGCAAACCTTTGAGACCCTCGTCAAAGTCCCACTTCGCGGCATCAGGGAACACGCTCCCAGGCCCGATACGATTGGGCGCAGTCGCTCGAGCGATCATGACACAGACCGAACCGATGATTTGAGAGAATGCCAGCGTGGCACAAACGTGCAGTCGTGAAAGTGTCTGGAGCAGAATCATACCAAGACCGACTCCCTGAATGGCATCTAAAACACCGAGCCACAGCCACAACGACAAACCAAGGTATGGTCCACCACTTCCGGCCCAAGGAATGTAGAGCGCGAGCGAAGAAGTACCCCACATCATCTGACACCATTTAGGTGCACCAAGACCCACCGCAAACACAGGCAGAAGCCATGTATGTGTCTTACTGAAGTGCGTAAGGATGCCAAGAAGTGCTCCCCAAACACCAATGAAGAAGGCGATGACTAAGAGAAGAATCTGATATGTCGGAATAGGGACGTTCCATAGGAAACTCCAGTTGCGTCCGTAAGGCTGCGTGATGAAAGAACAGTTGAGCATACATCAGATATAAGTCGAACGAGTACTTACACCACTGAGCCAGTAGTCTCGAAGAATTTCGGACGCAAGGAACCAGATAACCAGTTTACGACGGAACAAGGTTCTCAAGAAGTGAGGCACCTTGGGCGGTGTTTGACGGTAGTACTCTGTGGCGGTGATGAGGGACCGAAGACCTAGGAGATAAACATTGACGACTCACCAGGAAGACCGTAAAGCATCAAATAAGCGAAAAGGAAGCTCATGAGGGCTAATGGCCAGACAATGAGAACAATCCACCATGGTGGTGTGTAGTCATCGGATTGACCAGTCAGTGAATGTCCCCAGTACCACAACGCCGCCACCCAAATCTGCTGGGAACCTTGAACAATACATGCACGAAGAGTCCACACCTCTGTCGCAGCACCCGCTTCTTCACCAAAGTTGAGGCCAAAGAATAGGAAAGCAGCGGCCGAGGCGACGGCATAACACCATGTTGCTGTGCTTGCAAGGGCTCTATGTGCAGGCTTGAATGAAGAGGAGATAGATGGGAAGCCGACCAGGAGGAATGCGAGACCGAAGAATACCCAAGGTGCCGATAGAACATACACGGATGGCTTCAATCTGAACAGAGGATACCACACTGCCGATGCGGCAAGGAACACACCACCAAGGACATAAAGCTGAACATCGTCTTGCCAACTCCGACCAGTCAAAAGAGTAATTTGGAAACTTGTTGCACTCAACATCTGCAAAAGCATTGAGAAGGTTATACAATGGTATTCAGGAGACGTATCTCACCTGACCCGCAGCGATAACAATAGTATACAACGGCCAGCCCCATAATTCACGAGACATGGCAATCTGTAGCCCTGTCATGGGTACGATTTCAGGGGCACCAGCATCGTTACGAAGAGGGCCATCATATTCAGAAGAAGAAAAGCCCTGGGTATTGGGGGCTGGCAGACGAAGTTAGAGTAAAGTCATAATCAGGGACTGAACACATACAGTCAGGGCGAGAATAAATTGATGGTGAAGGCGTTCCCCAGACGGAATCACGCTGCGAAGACCTGATACTGGCGGCACTGTCGAGTTTGTCCTTGCGAACTTTGCCAAAGAACGCCTCTTCGCTTTTGACGAGGAACTTTTCAATGGACAGTTCGTGCTCCGAGTTTTTAGCATTGAGGGCCTGCAATTTTTGGACGAACTCCGAAGCGACTCCACCGTCGGCATCAGTGAACTAAAGCCCTTGTCAGATCATTTTGATTAGATATAAAGGAACAGTCATACCGAGGCGATCGCTTTGTTTAAAGGCGAGTTGGACTTTTCATCGACAATAGACGAGATCGATTCAACCGAGGATACGCGAGAGTGAGCGCCAAACGGACGGTTGGGCGTGAGATTTTCATCGATGAACGGATCTGGAGCATGACGCTGATCCCGGGCAATGGTACGATTAGCTCTCTCCAAGAAGTCATTATATCCTGGCCCAGGTTCCAATGTGCTGCCGCGCGAATGGCTGAAGTAGTCGTCATCCTGACCACCGTCAGTAGTAAACGAATTGCGAGAGCCATCTGGAGGGAGTAACCGAGGTGCACCAGACGCTGTGAGGGTGTCTTGGCTCCATTGACCAGGAGAACCAGGCGTGTTGGCATGAGGACTATCAAGCATGCTGTTTCGGTCCCACTCAGGTTGAGACGGATAAGCCTGGTTGACAGGATTCCAATCATCGGTATCTGCCATAGGACGAACGCCAGCGCCATCACAATCGGACTCCCGCCAAGCATCAGCGCCGGCAATGGAACGGCTGGCATGGATACTGCGCTTGTGGAAATCCTCCATTCGCTGACGCCATTCGACCACAGGGAAACGTTGGACGGCAGATCGAGCCCGAAGAACTGCGCGCTCTTCCTCGGTGGACTTCAGAGCCATTTTGATAGTTTTGGTAAGCTGTGAAAGCATGTGGGCCGTGGAACTAGATTCTACAGGATACCACTACAACAGGAGATAGGTCAGTCGTGAATCGCTATTGAGTGAAATGAACCACAAACCCAACCAGGCATTAAACCCAGACCTCCGAGACGACTTCCGACTCCGAGAGCCCCTTTCCTGCCAAATTCGACCGCTACAAGACCAAAGGGCTCATCACGAGAGGGAATCAGAGCGAAATCGGCACCACTGAACAGATAGGGAGGGAGTGCTGTGAACTCGGGCTTTGAAAAGACGCGATCCGGGAACATTTCCATCAATCGCGCTAACTTCTCAGCAGCGAATCGTCCATACAAATCGATAACGGGACCAACAGCAATGAGCTGGATAGTGGGACGTTTCTCCAACCTGTGCGATAGTTTGTACTGACATAAATATAGGTTTGGGGGACTTACAAGGAAGGCATTACATCGGCAATGAGATCAACACCCTTCTGCTTCGACCAACGACCTACGAATACAAACAAGTCAGAGTCTGGATCCTGTCTGATACCAGCCCATTCTTGTGCTTGGCGCTTGTGTTCCGGACGCGCAGCTTCGGCGACTTCGTCAATTTGAACATCCTTAGCCTTTGTGGGAGCTTCGTCCAACGCTTCAATATCACTGGGATCGGGATTGGGCAAGGAATCGACATGCTTAAGGGTCCAAAGGGCAGGATATCGGGCCCAACTGCGTTTACCATACTTGTCAGACACACCAGCCACACCAATACTTTTCTGATGAACGCTGATGAACGAAGCAGCCGCATGCAGCAAGTTGAAGGTGTTTCCGAACTGAACATATTTAGTGCAATGCTCCTTGCTGATGTTGAATGCTGAGCAGACTTCCTTCATCTCTTCCTTGGTCCGCAGAGGCCAGAGACCCTGGAATTCGGCATTATGAAGTGACAGACAGCAGGGGAGGACCTTGGGCAGGAGATAGATAGGTGCCAGAGCGCCGTGGTAATCATTCACGTGGTAGATATCGACAGTGGGGTTGCGGCGGACAGTGGCGGCAATAGCTTGGTTCCAAGTTGAATAGAAGATAGCGGAACTGAGATCATCCATGCGAGCAGGATAAGGATCAGCTTTAGTCTGGGCGCGGAAGACGGGGCTGTCCAGGATAACATACGTGATGTTGTCCAAAACGTGAGTCTCTACCTCAATGAGATAGGGCTCGCCGAAAATGATGACCTCGATAGGTTCTGCAGGGTCCCCGGCTGGGTACTCCACGTCCTTGACCTTCGGCACCACCCAAATCAAGTCTACATCGGTCATTGCTTTACCCATAAGACTGGACATAACACCAAGACCACCGATCTTGACCTTGATCTTCCAGTCGATGATCTCGTACTCAAGAGTAGAAATCAGGACCTTCCGGCGTTTGTTCTTATCCTCAGGCCAGCCTATAATCTCTCCATTGTGCTTGTGATGCCCGAAAATCCCTCCTCCCTTCTCTGACATTCCTCCATCTTTCAGGTCTGACTGAGATTTGTTGCCCAAAACGCCCAGAATGGGGAAATAACTGTTCGAGGTCTTCGCCTTTACACCGTATTGATTGTGCTTAATGCCGTAGAAGGACCACATGAAAACGAGGACGGCGAGAGTACCGGTGACCAAGGGGATAGCGAGTAGCAGAGCATACATAATAGCTCCGACGGATGCCTGCCCACGAGGCTTTAGCCACCATTTCATGGTAGAGTCATCAACAATCAGCGACCAAGCAAGATGGGGCGATGGCGGAGCAGACATGTTCACGTAATTGGGAGCAGCGGTGTTGGGAGGAAGTCGATCAAGGATGCCGTCACCATCAACGTCTCCGTAATAGTAGTCGTCGTAACCCCAGACATTGAGCTGGACATACGTCGGCCACTGAGCCATAATTTCCAGCTCCCAGTAGCCGTCGTCATTCTGTTCCATCACGCTCGACAGACCACTGTCGAAACCCCAAGTATTGTAAGGGCCACGAGCAAGTAGCTGAGGAACGCGGCGACGGGCTCCAGACCAACCATAGTCTGCGTGAATAACAGCAGCTGTTGACATTGTAAGCTGGCTCCAATCTAGACCATCATTAGTCATGGAAACAACGTGATAGGATCCCAGAGCGTACACTGCACGACAATATGGTCGCCATCCCAAAACAAATCAGAGTCACTAAAGACGTTGTTGTCGATAGTCGTTGTGTCCTCCCAATCCGCCCAGTCTGTCCAGTTTTGACCGAAGTTCCATGAGTACCTGAACTTTTCTGCACCGTAAGCTTTGTGAGTGAAAGTGTATTTGCCATCCGACTTGGTAAAGATGTCGTCATCGTAGTCGTTCTCGGGGAAGACCATAACATTTTGAGACGAGCCCTTCCTCAAAAGTAGATGATCTACAACCTGTCAAGAGTAACGGTAAGTCTCAAGGGGAAGTAATTCTCGGCTGATACGCACGCCTGTGGAATTTCCGTTATCATTCCCAGCATTATCGACGGTGATCTCCAATACTCCATCAGGGAAATTTGTCAGAGTTGCAGTCCACTCCCATGCGGAGGTCGAACCACCCTGGATAATAGATGCGGGCGCGTTGGTTATATCATTACAGGCGACGTTGGTGATTGACGGGGTGGAACCATTGCCCGATGAAGACATGTTGAGTGAGATCGCTTTTGTGACCTCAGAGCAATCCAGAGCGACATTGAATTCGATCGAAATGTCGACAGTGGTGGCATTCGTTTGTCCATCTTCAGCCAGCAAGCGGTAGTCATGTCCCGGATTGAAAGCGGTCATTGAGATGGGTGGAGAAACCCACTGAGCTACGGGTACGAGCGCCTTGAACCCATAGGCATCCATGGTAAGATTTGGGAGACAGCCGTACCAGGGGGCTTTGTTGTCAACATAGTACGCTGAGCCAGAGTCCTCCAAAGTGTAGGTCTCGAACGGCGCAAACAAGTTACGAACCGTTGTGTTGGATTGGAAAGGGGATGAAATCCACAGGCTCTCCTGACAGTCATACTCCCAACTCTTGGTCTCGTTTTCATTGCTATACAGCATCCAGACCTGGTCCGTAAAAGTTCCTGTCAAATTTTGGACGCCTGAGATACCAGATCTGGAAATCGACCACAGGCCCATCTCAGTTACTGTGTGGTTGGAACCAGGTCGCTCGATGAAGTGTGTCCAGTTGCCACGCTGCACGAGGTTAAAACCATCTTGTAGGGCACCATATATTGTGCGCAGGTAGTTGAAGTGCTTGAACATTCGGCGACTATCAGTGGAAGGATCGAAATGATCAAGGGCATTCCAATCATCGTGACACCCTACTAAGGATTTGTCCAGGGGCATGTTGAAGTATTGTTCAGAGCCAAGGGTGTAGCAGCCATGGCGCTTCCATGCGGTGTTACTCGTCATAGCTTGGCGTCTATTGGAAGTTAAGTCGCGAGAATCATAAATAGCAAGTTAAAACACTTACCCGTAGAGATAATTGGAAGCACCGGTGTCATACAGATAGAAGTTCTGCTCTTCACCATAGAAGTACTGGGTAAAACATCAGGTAGGATTCTGGTAGATGTCCACTATGAACCCACCAAAGGAATACCGGGCATGACAAGGCTCGCAATGAAGGTGGCCAGAACACTGCGCTCCCTCCCATCGGCAAGACTATGCCAACGGAACACGTCAAAATTGCTCGTTCCATACATGTGTCGGGGATCGACTTTGCCCGTTAATTGATTGATGAAGTCATTGTCAACGAACATCTGATTCCACGCGGTGATGAAGTTGATGTCGATATCGTAAGCGACGTTTAGGTTACCATCCATACCCAAGAATCGAGTAAGAGAGCGATAAATGGAATAGTGGAAGGCGACCGAATCCAGTCCATTGACACCCTTGTCCCGGAGAAAATATTCGTTATCATCCGATGTAAGGTTGGCTGCAATCAAAAATCCACCAGGAAGTTGCGTGGGAGTACGGCCACGACCACTGAGTATAAATGTCAGATGATAAAGAGGGGCAAAGGGGAGGTGCTTCTTACTAGTATAAGGAGCCGAAAGTGTCGCCTCCAGTGACTTCACCTGGGACAAAAAAATTTGTCTTACCAAGATTGTACGCACAAGTGCGTGCGCTGGACGTCCAATCCGATAGAGCGGCTACCGTGACCTGAGTAGCTTTATCAATACGGATGGCGTCGAAATCCAAAGCAGTGATAGCCATGCAAGCAAAATTCTTAAGCTTGGCCATAACCTCGGGTTTCCATTCACGGAGACGGTCCTGGACGGAGGCGAATTTAGACAATTGACGTTGCCAATCTGGGTGCACACCGAAAGCCTCCATGTCACCATACTGGTCAAAGTCCGACTCCAGGCAGCCATTCGTCTCGATAGTGACCATGGAACCGTCATCGTCCCAGAACTTGGGCACTTGGCAAGACTCGTTCCGGGTGTTACTGATCTGTGAGCATCAAGTGAGTAAAAAAAGCAGGGCTGAGGTGATAAGTATCTTACGTCAAAGTCCGCATATTCGGTGAAATTCCACGGCATGTAATTAGGATTTTTGTAGACGGCGTCGTACTCGTTCAAACTGAAAGGTGTACTGCTATTCAAGTGACTGGAGAAAGGAATAAAATTCAGTTGCGCCGTTGCAGTACAAGACAGTGAACTTACCCATCAAAACCTATGAGATCCGACATGGTTCCTACGGTGAAATCGACCATCAAATACATGTTATGGGCATGTATGGTATCAATTGCATTCCTCCAATCATCGATAGTGCCCCAATGAGGATCAAGGATGGTGAAGTCAAGCGGCGAGTAACCTATGCGATGGTTGAGTGAAGAAAAACAGGGGGAGAGGTTAATAACACACTGTCGGCCTGCCACAACATGTTCAGAAAGGGCGTTCCGGAAATGAAAATGACCCGGATGCCCATGCCATAGAGGTAGTCCAATTTGGATATAAGACCCTTGAGGTCGCCACCGTATCTGAGCTGCGTTTCTCTCCAGTCGCTTTCGTACAGGGTGCCGAAGTAATCATTATTAGAAGGATCGCCATCTGCGAACTTGTCCAGTAGAACAGTATATACGGGAAGAGCCCGCCAATTTTCGGGAGAAGGTGTATAAGTGGTATTTGGTCGAGTCGACTTGTACTCTGTTGGTTGGGTCGCATCCTGGTTGACATTGAGGTTGTAGTCGGTAAGGTCGTCGCGATACGGCGAGGCTCGGGCGAGGCCAGCGAGAGCCGATAAGGCGGTAAATGCGGTAAAAAGCCGCATGGTGGTGAGAGGACCGACTAGAGGGGGGAAAGGGGTGAAAGAGGGAAGAGGACGCGTATTAGAGTAAAAGGTATAATGCACGCAGGGTCAACAGGATACAGCCTGTCGCCAGCGAAGGGCGAGGCAACGGTGATGGGAGAGAGTGACAGAGTCAGTCGGACAGCCAGACGTAGCAGCGTTCGAAAGACGGTCGGCGTTTTCCCTGTTCTGTTTATGTGGTCAATATTTATGTACCACAGCCACATTGCCACACCCTGGGAATTTCTCAAGGCACTCCCGCAAGCCCCGCAAACCTCCTGTTTCCAGTGACAAGCATCCTCTCGCAAGCATACCCTAATTGGAGCCAGGAGTTACTGTGGATTCTTTCTGATTTTGTTTAGCCTTGGATACTAAATATATTGTAACCGCATTTACCCCCGAGACAGTCTTGGACCGCGGCAACTACGATCCAAAGATAATTTTATACAGCATGCGTTTCAGCCGTGAAAATTTAAAACACACACATCGGGCTATCCTCACCTTGCCTTACAGGGATGTCAGCTAGGCCCCTTATGTTCCAGGATAAGAGCTGACAAAGATCGCAAAGATCCTGTCTGATCGCGTGTGACCGTCACTGGTATGTAACACTTGCGGTACCGGCCCGGCACGGGTTGCTATGGCCAAATTGGGACGTCAATGCCGCTGACCAAGCAAACCCGCCTCTCGCGTTCACGACCTATCGTGAAAAGCACCATTTGTTTCCTCTGTGCATCGGGCTTGGGTCCAGGTCAGACTTCATCAACTCTCTTCTTCTTGCCACCACGTTGTTTCTATATCTCTTTCTCTGTCGTCGCCGTCTTCTGGTATTTCCTATATTTTTCTTCCTTTTGGGTTACTGACTATTATCGACAGCTTTCTTCATGCTCTCCATTCTCGTTTAAATCGCAGCTTCCTGCGCTGTATCACTATCTACTGACATTTTGACTGTATCTTTCTCCGATACATCATCTGGTTCATCGTTTCACCTCTCACCTTGATTTCATCTCGACATGTCTGCACTAGCCGCCACCAATAATTTGTTCCATATTCACGACAACTCCGCCGATCCGTCTTCCAAGCCATCTTCTCCATCGTCACCTACATCTTCATTTCAGGTGCAACAGACTGTTCCTCGCACATTCATGACCACAATAAGAGGACAGAACACTCCCTTTACCTCCACCCCGACTTCGAGCCACTCGAACGGTACCATGGAACCTCCACCAGGTGTCACATATGGCGACTATATCCGTATGTGGACCGATGCCCATGTTGCACGCTGGCTTGCGGATATTAAATGTGGCAGCCATGCCGCCACTTTCAAGGCAAATGATATCCGAGGTGACATTCTTCTGGAATTAGACCAAACAACACTTCAAGAAATGGGAGTGAGCAGCATTGGAGATAGGTTCAGGATACTTCACGCTGTGAAGGCTTTGAGGCAGAAGGCCTCACCGAGATCTGTTGCTTCTCCTGTCCTGGAAACCAACAGATCGCGCTTGGTAACCAATCTCGAGGATTCCCCTGCGACCGCTATGCCGCCAGATCAAGCCGCTTCTCCATTGACCATGCGCAGGCGAAATGACAGACCTGCACCTCTGGTACTGAGCTCTGGTACTAATAGAACTGATTTGCCTCGACTAATCCGCGACCAACAGCCACCAGATTCGGCTAAATCCAGTGTTCCTCCATCTCATGGTATACGTCCACTTCCTCCGATCGCAGGCTCATCTGGCAGTGCACCTAGTGGTTCTCACTCCAGTTCAACCAGGACCGGGTTACCTCCACTTCCTCCTCCCCCCCGTGGACAGCCACCTCTACCACCTCCCGGGCGTCCTCCTGTTCGTGGTGGTCGACGGACACCAACCCAGAGTGACAACGTGCCTCCGTACATGACACAACCTCTACCACCTGCTCCGTCTAACCCAGGTCATCTCACACCTTCGCAGGTCTCACCCTGGTCGGGCTATCACCTCCCTGCCGATCCGCGTCCTGGAAACCCTGGGGGTGGTAAAACACCACAAGCCACTCCACGTTCAACCTCACCGATTCCTCGTGTCGGAGGTCGTAGTGCCAACGTGTCCAACCCGGTTCATGGCAGGAATGGGTCAATAGGTCTCAATTCTCCGGTCTCGTCTACTTCTGCTAGCAAGCAGCAAAGATCAGGCGGAGGGTCGGCACATCCATATGCCGCAAGCCAGCCCATTGCCCCAGGGTCAAATCCCTCGCAAGCTGCAAACCTTTCACCTATAGCCGAAGGGTTCGGAGTAGTGGGTACTTCACCCCCCACCTATACTGTCGGACGCGGTCCATTTAACCCGAGCACGCCTTCACACACAAATGCGCCATCCCTAGACGATCTGAGGCGGAAGTTGGTGAAAATCGCGCTTCCAGATGAGGGTCTCACTTATACTATTGACGTCGATAACTGCGCAGGTGGTGTTGAGGTTCTTGAAAAAGTTCTGAAGAAATTTGGCAAGCGTGGGGCGCGCAATGCAGATTCTGAGGGTGTAGATAGTGTACAAACGGAGGATGGTGGACTTAGCGTTGATGGTTGGGGTGCATACCGGGATGATGGGACAGGTAAGTCGATCTGCGGTTTTGTTTTATTCAAGTTACCGAATGTCTTTTCTAGGACCGTTGGATGAGGCTGCACTGCTCTCTTATTGTCATGCTTCACTTGATCATCCGGCCCGGGACAAGCCTTTATCGTTGCGAAAGATCGCCAAGGCTCGTCGCGACGATCGAAATAGCCCTTCTCCACCCCATGGTCGTATCCTTGGAGGTCAAACACCTAAGAGTACAAAGCGTGCCAGCTCCATCAGTATTCTCAGTGGTCTAGGTGTCCGTGATCCTGAAAAGGCCTTGGAGCCACCCTCTCCTACTCATTCTGGTTCAGGAAGGTCGAGTCCTGCCACTACGCATAGCGCGAAGAGACCATCCAAGTTACGCAATTTCTTCGGGCAACGGCCTCCGAGCGAGCTTATTACAACCCACTTGACGGAATACTTCCCCTTCACAGAGAAGAAGGTCCTTGAGCGCACAGCAAGGCACAGCATGATGCGAACGGGAACGATACGAGATAGTGCCTCTTCTTATAATCCACCATTACCTTCTAGGTTTAGCAGCAGCACGCTTGCCTCGCTTCCGCGAACCTCGGTATCGGCTTCACGCACTTCTTTATCATCTAATGCCGCTCCGCCTCTACCCGAAAAGCCCACTTCTGATAGTGGTAATACAACACCAGCTGAAGAGATCCCTCGTGTATCTCTTTCCACTGAAGACGGTCGTTCTGTAAATCTTCATGGTACTTCCGCCAACACGAATGATCATCCAGAACTTCTTCCCCCCATCCCATTCCCAACAGAGTCATTCTCGGAATCTTTGGAAAGTCTGACCGGCGCCAACCGCCGTATGTCTAGATCATTGTCAACGGCATCGCGAACCTCTCGTCGGTTGAGTTACATGACCGAACTTCGAAGTAAGAAAGACCGTTCTGACACCGCAAGTCTCATGACGGTAGATGAGATCACAAAGGAAGTTGAAAGTCGGAGGAGAAATACGGGCGTTTTTGATAGAAGAAGCTCGGAAGAAGCTGACGGTTGGACTCAGGTCGAGAACGAGGATGGCGCCGACGAGAACGACGAAGAGCCTGACGAAGAGCAATACACAGATAGTGACGAAGACGGTGTTGTGTCCGGTCCAGAAAGCCCTACTTTGGATGAAGACGAAGACCACATCACAGGTGTCGCAATGCGCAAAGGCAAGTGAATTCATATATGACGGAATGCCATGGTTAAGGCTAACGGCTTTTATCTATCCAGCGAATAAGTGGATCAAAGGTGCGCTCATCGGGGCGGGATCGTTTGGGAAGGTTTATTTGGGCATGGACGCTTCAAATGGTCTTCTTATGGCAGTCAAGCAAGTGGAGCTGCCAACTGGTTCGGCTCCCAATGAGGAACGTAAGAAAAATATGCTTAGTGCTTTGGAGCACGAAATAGAGTTGCTTCAAGATCTGCAGCATGAAAATATCGTGCAATACCTTTGTTGGTATTCACATTTGACGCAATTTAGTATATTATTGACACCTTTATGTTCAGATTCATCACTTGAAGATGATTGCCTCAACATCTTTTTGGAGTATGTCCCAGGAGGATCAGTCACCGCGCTGCTCCGCAGTTACGGTGCCTTCGAAGAGCCTTTGGTCAAGAACTTTGTCCGCCAGATCTTACAGGGTCTCAGCTATTTGCATGAGCGTGATATTATCCATCGTGACATCAAAGGCGCCAATATCCTTGTTGATAACAAGGGAGGTGTCAAGATTTCAGACTTTGGCATATCGAAGAAAGTTGACGTCCGTGAGTATTTTCCCAAGCTTCAAGGTCTGACGCGAGATCATTAACTGGATGAACGTAGAAGTGCTTGCTGGCAACAATCGCGTTCATCGACCATCACTGCAAGGATCGGTGTTCTGGATGGCACCTGAAGTTGTCAAACAAAGCGGGCATACACAGAAGGCTGATATCTGGAGTGTGGGTTGTCTTGTTGTTGAGATGCTCACCGGAGAACACCCATGGGCACAACTTACCCAAATGCAGGCCATATTCAAGGTACAACCTGGCATCTAGACATTTATTAACATCATTAATTATCCTTTATAGATTGGATCATCAGCGAGGCCGGCTATTCCCTCCGACATATCTTCAGAAGCTCAAGACTTCTTGACGAAGACTTTCGAGATAGATCATGGGGCAAGGCCCGCTGCGGCTGAGCTCTTAAAGCACCCTTGGATACATATTTCAGGCGCAGCATGATGGTTTCGGACCTTTTCCCCCTTCGGTGGTTTATTTTTCGGAACGGTTTTGTGTTTTACTTATATAGTTTGTTTATTTTCATTCGCCTATGCTATCTTCGCTGTACTCGGGTAGAAAGGAAATCACTGTACGATAACACATATTTCTTGACAGATTTGGACCTCTCAATCTTCCGCATTACGCTTCCTTTTAGATCCCGTTCCCGTCACAGCTCGAGAACCTGGTCCCCAATTATGGGGAGTCTCTTGGTAACGTACTAGCTTTACTTTTGACGAAGCTGTGACAGATTGTGGATGTCTTTTAAAGTTTGCCTCCGTTCTAAAGGATGTCAGCGACGGTTAATGGTGGAAGTGCTTGAACCGTACTTGGGTTCTTTGGCAAGTAATTTTCGAGCTGGCGATGTCTCCGAGACATTCTCCAATTTGACAGGATGCAATTTGACAAATGATCGGAATATATCATGGAGGTCCGCCCGCGTCGATGTCGTTTTCAGGGATCCAGGCGTCGCATGAGACCTAGAAATTGAGTACCCCGCGTGCAACAAAGCAGAACTTCGGTTAAACGTTAGCAAAACCTGTCAAGCATGTTAATTTTGTAACGTACGCCACTTCGTCTAATGACGGTGTTTGACAATGGAAGAAACTCGCTATCCTTGTCGGCGTGAAGTAGAATGGTGTGTGCAGTTCCTAAAGCCCATAAGCATTTATTTCTCTCGCTGGAGTTATACTAACCTCCTTTGCAACAGTAAGCATCCCTTTCATTCGGGTGGATGTCCCGTATGAATCAGGGTTCTCTTCGACGTGCTCCAATACCTTGGCAACGAAATCCGTGTTATGAATAGGCCCTGACCACATCGGACCTGCTATCTACATACCCAGGTGACTTATCACGATAACCACGCATATGAAAGACCCACTTACATGTAAAACGGATTCACATTCTGGACATCTGTCGGACACCACAGGACCAGGATGTGTCCTGAAATTATAATTGATATTTCCAGAAGCTTCGTGTGTCTTTTCAGTGACCCTACCCAACGGCTGCTCGTAGAATGATTGACACGATGTGCAAATAAAATAGGCAGATGTTTTCCTGCAACGATACTTATCAGTACCCACTTCAAGCACGATAAAGAACAGTACCAACGTAAGTGCCTTTTTCACCCCAATTGCCGATGTATGCACCTTGACGAAAAGCCTCACATAGAAATCTATAGAGAGCGATAGCAACGGTTCAATATAACGGCCGTATCTTGAAGCGGAAGTTGAAAGAGCGTGGAGTACAAGTCTCAGCGCCTAGATAAGAGTATGAGCCAAGGACAACATCGATAGTTCCGCGCGTACTGCTTCGTGACAATATTCTGCCTTGACAGGAATACCACCATAATTGGATAGACTAGAACATGTGTGTCAATATGAAACGAGCGCGCACGATATTCATATCACGGATGCATACCACTTCTCAGGGTAGTTATTCGTAGCAAGCACCGAGAGATCCGTGCAAGTGACGCAAAGAAGACCTGAATGTTGTGAGTGATAGCAACGCCTAGACACGGTCCAGATACATACCACCGTCATTTACGCACTGAACGGCAGCATCGATAAATGGAGCGGCGGTCCCATATGGATCAACATCGACGACATCGACGCGCTGGCGTTCCTCGCGATGGTTGTACATCAAAGTACTGCAAGATAATCAGCAAGCAAGCAAGCACGTCTACATATGCCTCACCATGCGTCCCCTTCGTTTATTCTAATCTTCTCATCACCCACATCGAACCCGTTGAATTCAACATTACGCTTCATAGCCGCCGTTGCCGCGCTAGACAAATCATTTGCGATCACGTATCTGCTCAAAACGTCTCAGAAATAGTTTCATGGCTACTGCGGGTTTCGAACTTTACAAGCGGTATCTCCTTGGCGTAGCGGATAGAGCGAAGCCCCGTTGCAGACAATGCCTCAAGGATGACGGGTTTGTAAGGCTTGTATTGGGGCTTGCAAAGATATAAGCGATGCGAAGACGGGGTCAGCAGCAATCTCTCACCTCCTTCTTCTGCGGAACGGAGGAATCATCCTTTGCCTCTTGCTCGGCAGGCTCCGACGCAACGGCATCCCCATTTTCCACTAGACACGTATCAGAGGCTGTTGTATCCATATTAGCAGCTACTGACCTTTCTGTCGCTTCCTCGCATTGGCCTTACTGGCTTTCTTCTCCTGCGCCTGTTTCCATCTAGTCTCCTTCAACAAATTGAGTTCTTCACACCAAATTCTGATGCATGCCACACTAAGATCGCGATTGAACTCTTGAACGGGATTCAAGAACGCTTCGTTGGACGATAGCAACAGATGGGAGGTATTTTCCGAGTGCAAAGTAAAGCCATCCGGTACAACTAGGGACGGTCCCGTCGACATACTGAAACTCCTACGCACAGGGCGCGAAAAATAGTGAGCAATGCGGCAGCAGAGAGTCAGAGGAAATGGTCGTTAAAGTTAGAAATTTTGTTACCAAAAGTGGTAAAATAGGGGCTATATTGTACTACAGATTGAATACAAGAATGTGTGTCAAGGAAAGTGATTGTAGTCCACGATAGTTGATGCGATGCAAAGAAACTGTAAGAAAATGCGATACTTGTCCGTCCATGTATAGTAAAGGTATAAAACAAAAATCCAAATTAGTACGAGAACTCCTCCGAAACGAGGTCAATGTAACCTCTTCTATCACCCTTCCGGACGCGAGTAGGACTGATCTGGTTGGAAATAGCCTTACGCACCATAGCACCGAAAGAGGTAGGTCCACAACCTACAGAAAAATTCAACACGAATCGTAATGCAGCAGAAGACAACTTACAGGCAACGATCACAGACCCATTAGACCGGTCGACTTCATCTTTCAGAATTCGATCTATCCTAGGTCTACCCGGGCGTGCGTGCTCAGCAACAACAGCCAGATCGCGCATTTCCGGTTCATTCAAGAGCAGTCTTTGTCCATAGGTATCAGTGTCCCCATTTCTAGAGGGCGTTTCCAAGGTATCGGCGCTCGGGGACATAATCGTTTCAGTTTCGTTAAAAGAAGGGCTGAGGGGGCTGAGAGTGGGTGTCGGTGGGCGGAGAGGAGAAGACATATGTACATGAGAGTCGGCAGAAAGGTACGAATGACGGCGATTATAGTCATCTGGAGACAATGGCTTCAAGCTGGCCAGATCTCCTTCAATTGTAGATTCTGATGACACATTTCTTTTGTGGGTAGGCTTGTTTCCATGCGTGAGTAATCCATCTGTAGAGTGTACTGATTGTCGCTGGAGACGAGCAAATTCGTCAAGTTTCTCCTTCATTTGAATCGCCTGAGAGAACTTCCGCGCATGTGCACGTCGATCCTTCCCAACTTTCCGCACGCGGCGATTAAGCTGAGCCTCTCCAGGAAGCGTCGTCTCGTTATCACCATCAAAATTGGTCAAGTCGAGGGTGTAATCCTCCAGTCGTCTGGCTGACACATCGCCTACATCGCCCTCATCACCAAACTCTCCGGCATAGTAGCTGAGATCGACATCCTCTCCTTCGCTTTCGGATGAGGCAGGCGAGGCAGGCCGGTGATTAAATGGAGGCGCAGGAGGAGCTAGTTCCGAGTCGAGTTCAATTTTCGGCCGCGACGGCTGACGACGAATTTGTGGCTGGGAGTTGGTCACAAAAATATCCACATCGAGGCCGGGAGAAGGGATCATGGACATACACCGACGAAGGATCGATGCGCACCATTGTATATGACCTATTATCAAGAATGAACACGATGAATGAAATATATGGTTTTTCAACGTACCGTATTCTCGGATGAGCCACACAAATCGTACTCGCCTGGTGGCGAAACCTTTCCGCCCCCATCCACCGACTCGCCCACCAAGATGTTTACCATCCCGACCAGCCAAGCAAAGACAGACGTATTCAAGTATTGACAAGCCAAAGCTGACTCCAGATCCGGCAACAAAAATGACGATGGTAGCATTGTCTTCCCAACGGGCACGCACAGCGCTCCCAAAGGGTCCGTCTACGAACATACGCATCAGTACACCATTCTTGGGCATAACCGTTCCATTTGGGGGGTTTTCACCCGGCGGATGGTTCTGGCCCTGGCTCAACAGTTTCAGGGTATAGTCCCATAAATCTCTTGTCCACCCAGCTTTAGATCTGACTAGAAAGACGATGGCACGTCCCGAATTGGAAGGGGCTTGCTCATCGCAGATAGAAGCAACAGTGAAAGGGTGAGTGACAAGGCGTGACACTGAAGGGACATTGATCAAGAAGTGCTGGCCTGGAGCCCAGGACAGGAATCCTGGAGATATATATGTTAGGCGCAACGTAGCTCCGGAAAGAAGCTCAACATGTGCATAGCCTGGAGGGGGAGAGTACCGCAGCGCGCTAGTGGGCTCCATTAGCGAAAGGCGAGAGTATCGGTCAGAAAGATAAGGTGAAGGGGATGGTGGGTATGACTCTGAGGGAGGGTATGTGGATGGGCGTAGTATTTGACACTCGGAGTCAACCGTCTTGTGTGTCGGCGAAGCTACAACGACAGCTGGTGCAGACGTAGTGTCTCTGCCAAAGAGGCCGTTTGTATAAACCCACCAAGTGCCGCGCCATACACGTTCTGCGATCCAGATGGCCAATGCAATCCAACACCACATAGCCACCGGAGGGTGATGAAGGGCAGCAAATATCAAGGTGAGGGGAACGAAAGCGACATGACCGATGTAAAATGTCTCGTAGTGGTGTTTCCGAATTGGATGAATCGACAGAACTACTAGCAGCGTCATGAGAATAAAGGCCTACGGCTCATGAGCAGGTATACGAAAAGACTGAGAGGATACGTACCACCCACCCGTACAAAAACTTGTCGTACTGCCAGGCATACACTAACGCATGTTTTCCGGTCAAGTCACGGGTGTCCCTCGATAGCTGAACAATCCAAAACACAACATGAATGAGGGTTATGATGTATATAAGTCTACCAGACCAACGGTGGAGCCAGGATAGCTTATCAAAATGCATCTGAGTGGTGAATGGAAGAGCAAAGATGGCAAAGGGCGGAGCCTTGAGGGCGAAGAGGACACAGAGCGGGAGGAGGCAAAAGGCAATGATCCCTGCCCTACCGCCTGCTGTCCACCAAGCTTTGTAAATGGTATACTGTGGCTGCCAACGGGTAAACTGGGAGACATCGTAGGAGCGAGTGGATAATCCTGGATTGGTGACGTCGAATAGACCATCGGCAGGATTGATGTAGTCCGGGCCGGCAAAACAGAGCAGAATGGCGACGATTGGGAGTAGTGCGAGGCACAGCAGCTGGCCGTTCGGCGGCAGAGATACGGGGTATTGATTCCGCTTAAGGGCAAGTTTGCCTCTCCAAGTCCGTCTCCGTATTGCCCATTTGGCCCAATAGGCGCCGACTGTGCCACCCCGAAACCGTGTTAGGTGGAAAAGGGTGAAAACAAGGAACACTGCGGCGATGCAGAACCAAAATATATAAGCGTATCGGCGCGAGTCGTCACTCATCATGTGTATTACAAGATACGCTGTGATCCACTGCACATCATTAGTGTACACAGGCGTCGTTGGATTGGGATTTACGGCCTGGAGTGACGAGGACATGGCGGGCGAGAGGTGTCCCGGCTGGGGTGGGCACTGGGTATTTTAAATAAAAGCGTAGCACTGAGGCTGCGGATGGTGAGAAACGACGACGAGGCTAGAGTCGGAAATTAAAGGAAGCTGAGGGTATGGTCATGGATGTTTTAAATAAAGAAACCGGAAGGAGGGAGTGGAGGCGTATTGCCTTGGTGGATCGTAGTCTAAGTTCCACATGCGGCACGTGATTTTTACCCGCCGCGTCGCAACAAGGCTAAGCCAACCCATCGTGAGAATAGTAGGCGGTACATGTCTGACCTCGGATTAAAGTTCAAACGTTCAAATGCGGCAGCAAGAAGCATTTTTTTTTTTGCAGAGCTACGGAAAAGTACAGAGAGCTACTCGGCGAAGGCCTCGGGGTAAATCGGAATCGGCTCATCTTCAAGACCCTTCAAGGTCGAGATCCTTCATTGTAACCCCCCGCAGCACCCAAGCTTTCCTCGAAGGAGTTTGAAGGAAAATGGATCCGATCCGGTGATCTCAGACATCATGCATACACTGTTCCAAGGTCTATTTATGTATGCCATGAACAGATAACAACAATAAAACCCTAGTAAATTCATCGTAATTCAAAAGCTGCCAAGTCCTCCAGCTTAAGCTAAGCCACAATCTCTCCAGAGCGGACCTATCGAAGCAGTGTTCAAGAACATCAAGTTTTCCAGAATAGGGACGACTTACCTCTTTGCCAGTCTTCTTGATTCTGGCAAGAACGTCATCGTAGGGCATAGTTCCTTTTACAAGAACTTCTTGCGTATCCAGGTTGACGCTGTAGTCATTCACACCTGCATTCAGAACCCATTCAGTACGGGAGACTCGTGACAAAAATTACGGTGCTTGCTCACCGTCAAGCTTAGCCTTTTCAAGGACACGAGTGACAGCGCCTGAACATCCAGTGCAGGTCATCTGTTCGTGCTTGTGAGCAATGAAAACATCAGGTCTCAGGCACGACTCACTTTGACATCGAATTTGTAGGTTTGTTCAACCTAGAGACAGGGTAAGCGCCAAGTAGAAGTGCCCGACGACAAGACTTTCCATAGTGATTACCTAGTCTCAAAGTCAGTATCCAGTACACAAAAGGTACGTTCCCCCTCACAGAAAAGTTGAAAGGAAGTAAGGGGATAGACAAGAAAGTCAACCAGATATACACAAGAGAACTGGCGAGGGAAAGGAAAGACGTGGACGCTGTTTATCAAGCTCAAGTGTGTTTATAAGTCAGACTCACCATCAGATCGCGTCATCGATCTGACTGTGCCCGCATTCGGAACCGTCCCTTTGTGCACTATATCAGAACATGCCTATACTTTCTTTTTGGGCACGACGGACGCATCGCTCAAGGGTCATTGTCGGGAACGGGTAAACTGCGAGCAAATCACAGCGTACCCCCGTGAATATGATACAGAGACCTTTTGCCCACAAATATCCGTCATTAAGCCTCTGTATTATACAATCAAGTGTTTGAAGGGTCATCGATGAGAACCTTGTCCTTCAATCATCTCCATCTGCTCATCTCCTTCGGTTGCGACTGCTTGCCAACCATCGCTTGCGCGTGGTCCTCCTCGTAATCGGTCAAGACAAGGATAAATCCAAGCTGGGAAACAATCAGTTCACACGTTCATTCTCGGTGGAATTACTCACCAAATATCCGTGGTGTGTCTCTAACCTTCCGGTGTGTGATGTAGTACACGGGAATGCCGGCTACTACAAAGCCTATGACGAGACGTTAGTTTTCCGGGGTATCCACAAATGTTGCCGTGCATACCAAGGACTGCGATTGCGGGTAACGGCGCAGCGATAACTGGCATGCAAATGAGAAATAATGCGACCTTCGGTCAAAGTTACGGTCAACAAGTCGGATCATACAGGTAACATACTTACCGCACAAAATATTAACGGTGTTATTATCCAGGTTTTATAAGGTCTGTGTCCGTGGATCAGATGATGCTTTAGAGTAGAGATACCCTGTGTTCAGTTTTACCTTTCTAGCGTAGGTTCCTTGACCCGTAATATGACTAGTCCAAGAACCTGACCTGATAGGTGAACGGATGTATTCCAGCGTCACTAATAACTCACAGTGAGAAAATAGAATCCCCATGACGCTACAACAGAAAAGTTTATGAGAGAGCGAAACCCGCCACCCACGAGGACGAAAGCCGTCGTAATGGCTGTTTGCAACAGTGTGGCATTCAATGGCGTCTTCCTAGTCTTGTGAAGTCGCCCAAAAAGAGAAGGAAGATACCGTTCTCTACCGGCGGCGTAAATGAGACGTGAGGACGTGAAGAATGATCCTGTCGGAGAGGCCCGGTCAGTAATGTCACGGACTTCAAAGAAGGTAGCCACACACCATTTAAAGCACCAAAACATGAGAAGGCCACCATAAAGGCAAAAACTGTGCCCCCTAGGGGTCCAAACAATGCTCGTCCAAAATCCATGGCAACTGTATTGCTCAGACCAACAAGATCCTATCTCCAACATTATTTCCAAGCTTCAAAGAACAACAAGAACCTGCCTTATCTAGAACCACGAAGTAGGAGACATTGGCCAGCAGAAATAAGACCTAGATAAGCAACCAGATCAACAAATGAAGATCGTAGAGGAAAGTCCTTACAGACCGTGACGATAGCCATGCTAGAATGTATAGTACGGGGAATATTCTTTTCCGGATTATGCATCTCCCCTCCCACATAGTTTGCTTGGTCCCAGCCGTCAAAAGCCCACAGCCCCGAGTAGAGCGCTAACGAATAAGCCGACGGACTCTTGCTGGATCCTTCGAACCATGGTTTCGTGAAAGATTCCGCGGCTTTTCCGCGAGCAAGTTGAATTATGCCTAATACTGTAATCGAGATCTGCATGCTGAGTTCAGTAACGATATGTATATACTACATCCAACATAACGTACTAGAGCAGCTACCTGAAGGAAAAGTTGTCTCAAGAACAAAAATACGGGCACTGAACAATTTGGTACTGACTTTTACTGTGGTGAACACGACCGCGACACGAGCACCCAATTTACGCGTCCAGATGCACAATAGAGTTACAGCCAATACTGCGCCTACGGCAGTGAGTTTGATGGCCCAGTCAGGAATATCATCCGGCGATACCTCAGACCGTGTAGTATGCCAAAATATCCGATTGATATACTCTGCAAAAATAAGGCTGATGACTGCATTACCACCTTAGCATAGCTTTATTAGTAAAGTGCCATTGATCAATGATCTCAGATGTCGTACCCGGTTTAAGCCCAATTATGGCCGTCCATGCGAAGAGATACGAGATGAGGGGGCCATAAGCGTACGACAGATAGGCTTGCGCGCCGCCATTTTGTGGTATTGCGGATCCCAGTTCCGCAAAACTACTTGCTCCAGTCCATGCCAATAGGCCAGATGCGAGCCAAACAGCTAGACTGGCACCAACAGTGTTAGTGTTCGCAACCACGACACCTGGCGACGAGCTGAAGGAAGACTTTAGGTCAAATATCAAGTGAAACAAGATAGTTTGACCGACAATATTCCGGACCCTATCTATTAAAAAAATGAGTATCAAAGAGTGAACACGATTTTGCAGAGCGCACACCTGAAGTCCAACGACAAGAGCAATCCCTGACGAAAGGTTAGTGAGATTTTGTCTACCGACCCGTGACTGATGGCATTCACCATTGAGCAATCCTATGTTCTTGTCACCGGATTCGCTGGCCACAAGTTCGGGGTCCGTCAAACTCGAACTCAGAGGTAGAAGGTCTTGCTGGAAATCGAATCCATTGACAGAATATGACCTTCCTCTACAACACATTAAAGAATTGATCCCAGTCCAAGCGAAAAAGACACGTACCGTCCATACGACGGCGGCGTGGCAAGGGGACCTTCCGAAATCTCGAGATTCCTTAAAGAATCTTCTGAGTCGCGTGAGTTTCGTGGAGAAAGAGTAGGAGAAGTGGTATAATCGCCATTCAATGGTGACCTGAGAGAAACATATGAAGAGGGCATGGAAAGATTGGAACGAGAATGAAATTGTTGAAATTGAAAGTTCGATGCTCGGCCTTGTTTATTTGTCTGTAGTTGGCAGGGCCTTCGAGCGGAAATCTGTGATTCCGACGTTGCCCGCCTTTGCAAGAACCATGATGCTCACTCGCGCTGTAGGTTTGGGACCAGCCCTTAGGCAAGCTGCCTTCGCTCCACGACTGGGTACGTACGGTACCTCTTCTGTTTTCTGCCTTCTCGCTGACTGTCGCAGTTCGAGGCCAGGTTGTAGGTCGGAATATCATTGCCAAACGGTGAGGCAATTTGGTGCACGGGAACGCCTAGGCTCACGCAGGTTCACCAGGAATGTCCAGATTCAGTCACTCCCATCTACAGCAGCTGTTGAAATTCTCAACAAGCAGCGTCTCAAACGTCCCAACAGTCCTTTCGAGATCTACCAGCCTCAGCTAACATCGATCACCTCTATTGCCAACCGTGTCACCGGCGCTTGCCTTAGTGCCCGTGCGTATTATGATGCTCAGATGGAATACACGTTATTAACTGGGCTCTGTAGTGCTTTATGGTTTCTCCCTGGCCTACCTCGTCGCTCCAGGGACCTTCGACAGCACTCATATCGTTGAATTCGTGGGCGGCCTCCCTGATTATGTCAAATACGCGGGAAAGACCATTCTTGCTGCACCGTTTGCTTACCATAGCTGGAACGGAGTGAGGCATCTTGTCTGGGATTCGACGACCAAGTGTATGTTCTCTCCCCTATCTATCTAGCTAACCCCTTATCCACCTTTTCAGTCCTTTCCGTGAAGGGTGTCTACAACACTGGTTATGCCATGTTGGGTGCTGCTGGGCTATCAACCATTGTACTTGTATTTATGTGAATGAACTCGTGGAATTGTTTTCTCAGTCTGAGAGAAGGTACTGAATTGTAGCATATATAGAGAATAGAATGGGCAAATGGTCGCTCTTGCACTTTCTCGTTAGTACTATGTATTTGACATGGGCACGTGTCGTCAGCCTGGACGTGCCTGCCCTTCACTTGATAATCAGCTTGACTCGATACTTCCACGACCTTCCAAGCACCATGCTCGTATGTATAACTTGAACGTACGAATTTGCTTCCAAACACGCGTGCGATAAGAAGACATGCGCTTTCGAGCTGCTATCGACAATGTTCCAACTTTCTTCCGTGTGTACCCTTAGCTTGCATCCTCCGCTGTTGACCCATTTTGTTGTAGGTATCATACAATCCATCGAGAAGCTCCAAAAGAGATGCATCATAAAGTTTACGGAGACGAATATGCATCTCATCTGCAATAGCGATACGAACGAAGGCGGCATACAGGTTTGGTCGTACGTCGGTGCCACCTTATATATATATGCGTACAGCTCAGTCGGACCAGCCAAATCAAGGTCGAATCAATATTCAGCGGCTACCGTATCCAATCGAACGCGTCAAACGAGATAACTGTGGCTCTATTCTCAGAGGCTCTCCTTGCTGCCCTCAAGTCTGCCACATCGTCTACTACCGGCACCTTGTCTTCGTTCGAGGCCGAAGAGGTCGTCATGAAGCTCGCAAAGAAGAACGACCAGGCTGTACTCAGCTTTGACATCACGGGGATGACCCGAGTAGGCCGACGGGTCAAGGTCACACACGATGTGAAAATCGAAGTGATGAAGCCAAGCGACGTCGAGAGGTTGAATGAGCCTATGTGTCCCGAGCCAGACGTTTGTGGCTTTCTGCTGTTTTTCCATTACCTATACCTATGCTGATAGAAATGCAGACCCACATCCTCCTCCCGCCCTTGCAAAAACTACGAACGATCGTCGATCGCCTCCGGCCAATGTCCAACGTCCTCGGAGTACGCGCAAATAATAACGGATGCCTCCAGCTTTCTATACATACAGAGAGCGTCAAGGTCGACACGGAGTGGAAGGGATGTACTAATCCAAAAATGGGTGCGTAATGCCTTCCAGCGGGGCTTCGCGAGCCTGAGGTAACTCTTCAGCACGAGAGCATGCGTCTCAACAAGAGGATCCTCCTCCAGATCCAGACGAAATGTTCGGTGTCCTCGTTTCCATCCGTAGTTTTATCAAATTTCTACAAAGTCATGTTGTCTCAACTACCACGATTGCTTGTGAGTCGTTCCTAGTGGTTCGGAACTATATCGATCCCGATCTCCTTCAGGTATATGCCAGAACCACTGTATGATACTGTATGTGTATATCGGAGATGTAGCTGATGCGGGAGGGGTGCTGACTTTTTACATACCGGCCATGCTGGACGATGATGGTTAGATTGCAAGCTTTCTCTGTAAGACTTATTCTATCTGGAAGCCTAGTCAATACTCATTTACTAATGCCCCTCCCCCCAAAATGACATCAAATCGTATGTCGCTCCAGTAATCGTTCGGCAGAAGTTGGGAGCCACTATTATTTCCGATGGTAGGGTGGGGCCGTCTTCTAGTTCGAAGGATAATTTGTATACTTGTATACTTTACAACATTAACATGACGGTATAACGGCAGATACTTTTTTGAGTGTTTTACGATCAATGTCAACTCGAGCGAACGTTATCTAAAAGGGCTTGGGCCACAACGGAATGAATATCTGTGCATCGTTCTTGGCAAAGGTCCATACACTAGATAACGATTATCAGGAGAGATACCAAATGGATGTGGGGGTGATGTACCTTGAGAACTTCCTCAGGTCGCATTTGACCATTCTGCCAGACACTTGTGACTATTCCTAAGGCTGGTATAGTGGACAGAATCAGAGTTCCACTAGATGCCTGAATTTCAAGGGCAGTCGGATCTAACCAAATATCTTGTCCGACGAGGGCCTGTGTGTATGTTAGATAAACTTCATGGAACGTAGTGCCTTGCTTACCGCCGAGCAAGCCACAACGAGTCCAAACATTTCAATCCCAGCATCAGCCAGGGCAGTACTAGCTGCTACCGAGCCGGAAGCAATGCACCCCTCTATACCATCGGCTTCAATTATGACAATGAAAATATCGATTGTTGATTTTGGTAGCAGCTCTAGGCGCACTGAAGACAAAAGTGCTTGGTGTATAGCAACAGCCAACGAACGATCTTCGGCATCCTAAAGAAACTATGAATGATTACAGAAGTTTTGAGAGAGAACAAACGAAATGACAACTTACACGCATCGGCGCTTTCCTCCGCTCACACGAGTATGGAGCAAACTTTACTTCAACATTCAATCGGCCATTTTCGCTGTATGAAGTGTTTTTTGACTGTCGGGGACCGTAACTACAACCAATGAATAACCCGATATTTTGAGGACGGCAGAAAGAAATACACGGCACAGGCAATCTTTGATTTTTCGGTTTCGATATATGCAGACCCATTTGCTTGTGTTATAAGACCTGGCTGGAGAACTAGAGCGCTCGGTTGAATATCCAAGAAGAACAAAAATTTAAACAGAGTGCCATACAGATGGGCCGAATGGCGTTTGGATCTCTGCCTTTTCTTGGCATTCCCTGTTTCCATACAGTATCCTCAATGTTGTCGTCGTATGTTGGAGGAAAGCTCTCCTCCGGGCCATTGATTCGTCTTCGGTCGAAGCCAGCCTGAGCCATGAAGGTGCTTGCTAAGATCAGTTGTAACTCCGGTGTGCCGGTTGGCTTTGCCCACGATGTCGAAACTCTCCTTCTCCCTTGCAAAGACGAAGAGACCTGCAGAACCTGCTCCTTCTCTCAAGCGACCGGCGGCTTTTGCCTCGCTCGATGATGAGGAACCCGTCGATGCGGCGCCGACATCATCTGGAGACAAAAACACTGCTGCGAATAAGAAACTGCTGGCTCAAAATGTGCTTACGTCCAAGGCGATGAAGAAACGCATGGATGCAGAGAAAAAAGTTGACGCTTCGGTGTACGAGTACGATGAAATCTGGGATAAAATGCAGGAGGCAAAACAGAAGCAGAAAGAGGCCAAGGAGATTGATTCGGCTCAGAGAAAGGTGTGTCTATGTTCTGTTCGTCCCTTTCCTTCACTTATGTCCTCAGCCAAAATATATACACGGTCTCCTACAATCTGCAGCTACGCGAAAACTCGACCATCTACGCGCTGAAGAAAAAATGATGCAACATGAGCGTGAAGCTGAAGGCGATGAATTCAAGGACAAGGAGTCCTTCGTCACTCAGGCTTACAAGGATCAAATGGCAGAAGTTCGCAGGGCAGAAGAGGAGGAGAAGCGACGTGACGGTCCGTCAGTCTACCTCCGTACCGCTGACTGGGACTGAAACGTCACCCTTCAGAGTTACTAAAGAAGCAAGGTGGTGCAACGACAGGCATGGCCCATTTCTACAGAAAACTCCTTGAAGATTCGGAGCAGAACCATGAAGCTACCGTGGCGGCAACACAGAAGCCTACCATTGGTCCACAGCCCAACTTGACCATCACCAAACCTCCCGACTTTACGCCGGTGTCTGATTTGGAGCTAGCGCGGATCGCGCGACAGCAAGGCAAAGAAGTTGAATTGAATGATGATAATCAGATCGTGGACAAACGAGAGCTGCTGGCAGCGGGATTGAATCTCTCCGGTACAAACACAAGGAAGCTGGGTCGGTCCACTCTCGGCAAACCCAAAGACGACCAAATGGAGGCTGTTCAATCACATCGTGCTGTTGGGACCGCAGCCAGTCGTAGGGAAATAAATGAACGAAGGGCGAGAGAAATTCAGACTCAAATGGAAGAGGAGCAGGCGCGTGCAGCCCTTGAACAACGGCGAGCAGAAGAGGAGGCCCGCGAGCGCGTCATTGCCAGGAGGAATACTGAATCGGACGTTCAGAGCGCTCGGGAACGATATTTGGCCAGGAAACGGCAAAAAATGGAGCACTCCGAGAACATCAATACCGAGCCCTCGTAGACTCTTCTTTTGAGAGATAAGTTATATTTCTAGTTTACCTGTAATTATTGTCTTACTATGTATACTTATTAGTGCTATATTTGATGGTTTCAATACGGTCTACCGACGTGAATACGCCATTACACCGAGATAAATGCCAGTCTTGTCACGTCAGCGGACTTGCAGTCGATGGTCTCCAATCAATGGTATCAACCTGTCAAATGCCTTCAAGACCGCGAAAGCCGTTGGTCGATCATCCGGGTTTTCGTTCAGCATGGGTTTGATGATCTCAAGTAGTTCTGGGACACAATATCCGCACATCTAGACATGCCGATTAAAGTAAACTTTTCACGCTTAAGCCATAAGGACAAACGTACTTTACATGCCCGGAGCATTAGCACCGCAAGGGCCCATACATCCACCTTGAATGGATCGCGGCATTCACCATTTTCGCATTCCGGAGGAACTTCCGTGGCTCGAAACCCGACAATAGATGCACGCTGCCCCAGTTCCAATCGCCGACTTAACTCATAGTCAATGCATGCATAGCGGCCGTTATAATCTGTAACCAGATTTCGCAGGGAAATGTCCAGGTGAGCGATTCGGTGCATGTGCATAAAGACGGTGTGCTGTTGAACGTGCCATCAACTTGAATTCGTGATAGCGAGCAGACCCACCTCGATGCATTGCCGCAGCGCTCCGAGGAAAAGTCCCAAGCAGCATGGCCCTCCATCTGCAATCAGTTGCGAGGACCATTCTTCCATTACGATGAATGCCAGGTCGTCATGAGGTACGACTACCAGATCAAGGACGGCTGCTGGTTGCGTTAAACGAGGACAAGGTCAAGATCTTTGAACGCACGAATACAGTGGTTCATCTGATGGTCTCGAATTGGAGAGGTCGAAAGAAAGCTTATCACTTCTAGTTCACGGCTTCGGCTGTGTACGGCCTTGATAACAACTTTTGCACCATTTCGAATGCATGTTCCTCGAAACAGATTGTCGCGCTGAGAGTGTATGAAGGACATCAAAGTGCTGTACACATGTCAATGACAACACGTACTAGCCCGGCATCCGGACAGAGAGCATCGTCTCCATGTGATAAGCGCGCCCTTGTCGAGGACGGAAGTCGATTTACTCCGTCCGCGAAGTGGTCACAGTAATACTGTTTAACGTCACGAACTGTGTCCAAGCGAAATCCTTTGGAGAGCAAGAGGTTACGATAGTCAGGCCAGTGTGGAGAAATGCGACAATTTACGTCCTCCTCATCCATGGAGGAAGAGGAGGATGCAGGGGACATTGGCTCATGGTCGTCCTTGCGCCACGCAGTGGACATGTCCTGTAGAATCATCGGAGGGGAATACAAGGAAGAATGGAAAAAACGCAGCCTCTATATGAGGACAAATTTAAACCACGGCAAGGTCGTATACAATATCATCGAGAATGACGGGGGTAGGAAATAAATTCCATTGGGAGTAAAAGACAGAAGCCGCGCCCGGAAGATCGCATGTTCACAATCAAGGAGCGACAGGGTTATAACCATATTCTGAAAGACGGTTGTTTGATGCCCATTTTTTCAGCTAAAGAGGCAAAACGTTCTCAGGAAAACAGCGCTAAAAGTGATCCACAGAACTGGGGTTGCTGGAGGCGAAATAAGTATCTTGGAGCTTCCCCATGGCGTTCAGAATGTACGTAACGCTGGAATGACTCCCATTCTGAGCCAAGGCAGCCGTGTCAGCACATGAATGGTGCTGGGATGCACGGATTGACTGAACACGGGTCGGGCCCTGGGCAGGACTGTTTTAGGTAATCCATCTGGCACGTGCCGAACCAGAGCTGGGCGGTCCCGTCTGTCGCGTGAAGCCTCGTTCCATTTACGTCTTTCACCGTCACTATCCATTTCATTTATCTTTGCCCCCTTGATCCAGCCCTTGCCATGGAGGAGGGTACTAAATCAAAGAAGACCGTTTTTGTAGGAGGAATCGCCGAAGATGTCGATGAAACCATGATATACGAACATTTTTCCACCTTTGGTATGTCCTTCCATTGTGGCCCCTCTACTGTATTAACGGCAGTCCTGCAGGTGATATTATCGAAGTACAGCTACCTTCGGCGGTAACAAATCTCAACCAACAGTCTGGTAGGTGCTAGGAACGGTCCTACGGAAGCCTCGGCTAATTTTGTTGATGCAGAGGCAAAACATCGAGGCTTTGCTTTCGTCACATACGGTTCGTCGGCCGATGCCCAAGATGCCATCGACAATATGGACATGAACGAAATGCGTGGCAAAGTCATCAAGGTCAATTTGGCTCGGCCCATGAAGACGCCCATGCAACTGGGAGGAAACAGGGCGGGTGAGCCGCTCCACATACACGTCCTTCATTTCTCTTTGTAACCCCATCTATTCAGTCTGGGAATCAGAAGAGTGGCTCAAGGAACACGCAAAGCCTCTCGCGGAAAGTGGAGGTATGTCCTCCGCAGATATGCCTCAGATATTCCGGACTTAAATTTTTTTCAAGGTGTGCAAGGACGTAGCACTCAGCGTGACAGGGCGGAATCCGAAGACGCTAACGAAGACGCCATGCAAGAGTGATATCTATACACTACTATCATAGCACTGAATGGGTATGTGAATTCGCACCATGCTATTCTACTCATTGACAATAGATCGGTAAGCTCCCTGTGTGCAACGTACCTCCAAACCCAGTCCTCGGAAATGACACTGAACGCGTTCCTGTATATGTACACAGCGAAGAACGGAAGCTTCGGCTGAGAATTACGGCCAATTGGTGTGGGTCTGCGTGGAAAAGCAGCTTTAGTAGGGTCCAAGATTGTTTGGGACAAGGTTGACTATGTCTAGAGATTTCGACGCACCGGCATTTGTTCGTCTGTTATAAACCTCTCGGATTGTCGGCATCGTCAAATTGTGCCCGAGCACGTTTGATATCTTCCTGCATGAACAGCAGCTCCTCCATTCGAGCTAGCTTCTTGGAATCGGCTGGCCGTGAAAGAACACGACGCAAGTCGTCAACAGATAGGCGGCCTTTCTTTGCTGAGCCGCCGGCCGCTAGACACTGCGCGACGTCGGTGTCTGATGTGCAAAAAAGAAGAGTGAGACACGTACAACATCCGTTATGTATTCGATAAGAATCTCCTCCATCACATTCACGGTATCGTTAGCCGGATTTCTATCGTCTCCAAAGCCGTACATAAGATTCTTCACTATCTCACATTGAGACAAATAAGGGGAGCAGGAGAACACTGCGCACGCACGCTCTTTGGTAAACAAGCCTTTCATATTCGACTGTTTTCTCGACCCCCGTCCTGCACCTGTGCTCGTCGAAGCGGTGCTGTCTCGTGCATATGTCGGCGTGTAAGGTTGGAATGTGGTAGATCTAGGTACCGTCGGTGTCGGTGTCGGTGCTGGTCGTTGCTGTTGGGGTTGTGGTTGTACTTGCGTTGCAGGCCGGACCACTTGCGCACCAGGATGTACGTAGGGATACTGGTGATACGACCATGGCTGGTAGCCAGCTGGAGACTGGTACGCATAAGGTGTTTGGGCGTAAGCACCGTAAGGATACGTCGCAGAGGTTGGCTGAGTATAGTATGACATGGAGGTTAACGTTGAACAGGTGCCGTGGGAAAATATTACTCAAAGTCAAAGACTCAATTAAATCCGGAGTACAATTAGTAGTCGTCGTACAGGCAAACGGTCCCTTATATACTTACAGCATAAAAGTACACATAAAATCCAGTAGCTAGTCGTGTATCATCATCAGTCGCTATCGTTTCCATTCACACCCGATTCCAACTGCCTCGCTCGCTCCATCAGTTCCTTGATGTTCTGCCACTCAATGTCAATGAATTTCCGCTCGTCAAGCCATTCACAAATCCCATCAGCGTCATCGAGGTCTTCAGGAGGCTGCCTTCCGCCTGCATATGCTACGCGAATAAATCCCTCTGACTGCTTGTGAACATGAAGCTCGTCAACCTCGTTCTCTACGGACTTGAATAGTTTGTACTAGGAGAAATGGCCGTTATTGACTCCAGCGAAGTGATACTAAAAGAAACGTACCTCCCAATGGGATATTTCATGATATACTCGTGTGCGTTTGGCACAAAAGCGTCCGAAATAGAATTCGCGTGTCTCGTCCTCATTGTCTTCGTCGTCACTGTCCTTAGGCTCATCAGCTAAGTCCTATGAAGCAATTTACAAAATTGTTGTCGGCGGAGAGAAAAACTGGCTTACTTGGAAACCCAACGGATCATATGGCGTCCCACCGAGCTGCCCTCTCAGTGTGGATAACCTGCCGCCCAAATGGCAGGCATCGCACTGAGGAAGAGCAAAATCGAGTTTGAACAAGTTAAATTCTGGATACGTCTCCAATGCTTTCTTAAATTCAGGTCGCCAAACAGATGATGCAACAAGAGAGTCCCTCAGACCGATAAGTTTTCTCCGAGCAGATATCAGCGCCACAGAAAAGTAATCATCTTCAAAGTCTAGGTTGAGGAGTGATGAATAGAAACGATTGACTGCTACTTGCCTTTCATTAAACGTTTCATGAAGTCGTGCCTCTCGACGGCAGGATGAACAGCTATATGGACAAAGAACTGGAAAACAATCTTGAATTGGTGCGCGAGATCTTGTTGGGGCCTGAACTCGGCAGGTAGAAGAGCCGCGCCATCTCCATCATCTTCAACGATGAAATCAGACGACTTGTCCGAGTCTTCAGATTCATCGAAAAGGCTGTCATGCTCGCTTTCTAGTTTCGCGCCTTTGAAAGGTTTGTTACTGCCGTTCTCGGACTCATCCTCCTGTTCCTCTGAGTGTGTCGATTCCATTGGCTTTCCCTGCTTCTTTCCTAAGAGGTTATTTAGAATACAGAGAAACAGAGCATGATTGGTGTATACGTTTTAGTTTCTCGAGGTTGCGTTGGAAAGCCGTTTTCCTATGACGCGAACGTAAGCGCGACTCCAGAATATCTGGGGGTCCATAATGAAACAACGTCCGCAAGTCAGTAGCGGAATAACGTACGTTCTTCCTCTAACTCGTCGTCCTCTTCTGTATGTTCAGCTGGTGATGAACTGCGAGGGCCCTTGCGCAATCTACTCCGTCGGACTACTGGAATATCAGACTCAGAGTCTGAAACATGCTGGACCGGCTGGGATTTTCTTGAACTTTTAGTTTTGCTGGATTTCAGGGATTTGGACTTGGGGTTCGATTTTTTTGTTACAAGAACAGGGGGTCCGGGGGAATCTTCGTCGTCGCTTTCCACTACGACTCGCCTTCGCTTCGCTGGAGACAACTTAACATCATCTACCAGCACTGTGGGTTCAAACTTTATGCCACCAACGTCTGAGTCAGACTCGTCCTCTGCATCGCGTCCTCGTTTCCGTTTCGCACTAGGAGAAACGGGAGACTCGGATTCCTGGTCACTAAGATGTTTCGATTTCGATTTCTGTAGAATAGGGCGCGTCGGTGAAGAAAAATGTCCAAATAAAGTGGCTTGCTTGAGCTTGGGCTTGCTTTTCTTTGGTTTCTTTGGCGGCATCGTGGAGCATGTGAGGACGTTAGGAGAATCCGTGTTGGCCAGAAAAGGGAATATTTGTGCACGTGGCTACCGCGCTTTGACCTTGGCTCTGGATCTGTCTTTCCTCTGTTGTTCACCTAGACCTTCAAGCGAAGCTTGGAATCTTCAGTCTTCCTATTTCCCGAGGAAGCGTGTTACCGACAGCAGCCCCATATCTTACCCTCATCAGAAGCATTGAGGGTTCCCAAACGGAGTACCTTCGGGTTAGGTTGCTCAACTTGCTGAGACCGTCTCAGAATATTTCCTCCAGTTCTAGATCGGCTTCCGGTGACGACAAACGGAAATACCATCTGGTTCTCGAATCTCTCGATAATCTGAAGGCTCCAAATCTCTTCAGCATTCATGGAATCACGAAATTGTGAGTTTTCCCCTGGGACTTGCTTACAATTCACCTTTGGGGTGGCAGATAAGTAGCCCTTGCCACACAAGGGCACACAAAGGCACAGCAATCAGGATCATTCACATGAAAAGGCTGGTGTTAATCTGGCTCCGCACTGTCCCTGAAACATGATATCCCCTTATCCTGTTAACCCGGTTTCAACACTGATACGGCATTCGAACCCCACCCATGGTCCCGCCTTTCAGCACCGTTATATTGTCCGGAGATAGAGACAGCCACGCCTTTTACCGGTGGGTATTATAACGAATGCTGCTAACATCCAGCTCCTCTAACTCCGTTCCAGAAGATAGCATGATGTCCAGCGTTGGCATTATTCCACAGGAACTGGTTGACTCCATCATCGATGAGATCCCAGTCGAGGATTCCGACACCCTTCGAACCTGCACACTAGTCAATCATTCCTTCTTTCCCCGTTCCCACAAGCGATTGTTCTCGACCATCATCCTGCGCAGCTGCTCGTACAAGCATGCCAATGCCAGCATTGATCCCTATCGGCGTTTCATGCGTTTTGTGTCCCGCTATGCGCACTACGCTTCACTGGTCAAAGACATACAGCTGCACGACGTTTATCTGCCTGTTTCAGGCTCATGGTTTACCCAAGATGACACCGTAATACCGCAGATCCTCTCGCATTTGCCGCTCCTGGAGTCCATATATATCTCCTCATTCGACTCTTGTCTTTCTTTCCCTATTATGTCCGCTCTCCGCAATCTATTTGCCTCTCCGAAACTGCGGAACATTTCTTTTTCCAAGGTCCTATTCTATAGCCCATCATATCCACTGCTATCTTTATTCTCGCGCGCCTCGGGTCCAAAGACTATCAATATACATGGTGGCGTCTCCTATGGCACACATGATGAGAGTCCGCCGCCTTCAAGGAATCATGTATCCTGCCAGGTAGACTCACTGTCTATCAAGATGTATCCGGCTGCAGCGGCTGACTTTATCGACTGTCTCCTAAGCCGCCGCTCAACCGTCGACATCAGCTCCCTTAGGAAACTACATATATGGACAACATGGATGAAACATGCAGCCATTTTCAACCAGCTCTTGGCCGCTACAAGAAGCACATTAGAAGAACTCGTCATCCATACTTCCAATTCTTGTGAGCATGTTCTTCAGTCACACTATACTATTTCTCATTCACATATGTCGTCAGCATCGCGTCAACTGGATATCAGCCATGTGCCGCGCATTCAGTGCTTTGTCATGTGCTTGATGTCGAACTTCCCCCCACCTCTGACCGCATTGGCAAGACTCTTTGGTAGGCCCAGTGAACGGTTCCTGATGGAGGATGTAGACTTGCATTTGCTAGTCAAACCTGACATGCTGCTTCAGTTTCCATCTTCTGATGGAGCGGCACTGGATGCCATTCTTGTCAGAGTTCGACGTCGGGTTAACATCTACGTCACAGTCGAGTCTTCCGATGTAAACGAGAGAACAAAGTCCGAGCAGGCCAGTGTGAAGAAGGTTGTTGAAAGTCTTCCAAGGTTGCATGCCAAGGGTATTCTGACAGTCGAAGCTTCTCGTCTTACAGTGCGTTTCTATCATTGAATCTCTTTGTAGTCTTAACATATCTTGTAGGTGCAAGATGATGCCTTTAGATAATAATTATAATTATGTTCCTAACATGTAGCTTTTATGTTCCTAACGCGTATTTTGTCTCGACTACTTACAGCATGTATAACAACGATGTTTTGGCTTAGCTACCTTATGTATTATGGAAGTTTGATATCATCTTCTTGCGCAAGGACGGTGACCCATACTTATTAACAGTTCTCAGAGTTTGCAAGTAAACTCATCATCTCCGTACTTGTCTGCCCAGCCTTTGATTCCCCCCTCGAGAACGACTGCCCGACTCTCTGTCATTCCTTGTCTGTCGAGTTCATCCTGGTACCAGCCAGCTGAACGTGGTCCGCGACCGCCAGGCTTGCAGCTGTTGCAATGGAAGACAACTAGCGGGTATCGCACGAGAATGGGTGTCACAGCCTGCAGAGTCGGATAGAATGAATGTGCCGGGAGATTAATAGCCCCTTTGATAAAGGATCCCTGTGAAGCACTATCAGAAGAGGACTGAAGGAGCAAGACAATCTCGTTACTTCAAAATCGGTGCGACGGACATCTACAACCAAAACATTCGCCGATTCGAGCAACAGCGTGTGTAATCTTTCGGCTGATATCCCATCGGGAATGGATTTGGGCTCAGGGAAAGCGTTATACCAAGGGACCTCAGCCGATTTTGAATCCGCCATCGGTGACTGTTGCTTGGATTATATCGTGTGCTATCGGAAGTAGTAAAAATATGCTTGCCGAACTACTCGGCACTACATTACATTTACATCGTTTAAGTGTAACATTAATGAGCTGAAAGTACGAGTAACTATCGTTATTTATTGCCGTTCCTAAGAATGTCTAGCATGGAACATGTTAAGCAGAGTTGTCTCCTCGTAAAGGTATGAGGAGCCTACCCAATGTATCACTTCTTTGCGGCAAGTACAAACGCAAAAATCACTGCTATAAGCGCAACCATGCAAGTTGTGATAGCGGCGATGAACATCCGGGCGACTGGGTACTTGCCCTTCGTAAGAGCGTTTTGTATTGAAAAGAACCTCGTCGCGCCAATAATGAGCAGTACCAGCGACAAAGAGATAGCAGTTGCTCCCAAAGGACGAGCATATCTCTGTGTCGCAACGGAGGATAGAGGGGATTTTGAGGTACCGGAAGAGACGGAGAAGAGCTGGACAATGGCGACACCGACGGACGTGATGACAAGGGACGTCCGTACGTAGGCAAGGAAGGTGCGCTCAGAGGCGAGGTGATCTCTTGCGACGGAGCCATTATTGGTGAGAAGGACGTTGACGCGCATTGAGGTCACTGGCGAAAAGAAGAAATTCCGAATGTTTCGAGTATTGCATAAGGTAAGGACAAGCAGCACCGGTACGTTCGCCGGTTTATACGTACTATATCCCCTTATACCATGTTATCTGAGAATATATTGAAGGATGGATTTGTTGACCTTGCCAAGGGAAGGTGGTGGTCAAATTCCAAGGATAATCTAGGGAAGCCGCAGTCTTGCTTCTTCTCTTCATCCCATCATGTACTCACCCTTCCTCGACACACTTCAGTAATTTATCATGGGTCACGATTCTCTTCGTATTGACACAGCTTTGCACAACACAATCCCTCTCACGAGCGACGTTCCAGCAGACAGGTCGCCCACAGTTCCGTTGTTTCGATTATCGACCTCTCCCAGCGAGAAACCACCTCCCTTGACGACGGGTATTGACGAAGCTCATCCCCCCAGCTTCCGGAAGACATATGGGACACGAAGCAATGAATCCCGAAAGCTTCTCGCTCACGTATTGGGTCAGCTCGCCAATAGAGTCATGCCTCCCAGCGTTTATGACATTGCAACCGCGACAGACCAGACCGGAGAGAAAGGGCTGAGCAAACTTTTCAAGGGGGGTGTGAAGTTCGGTTCTGGGAAGCCACAGAAGAGTAGGGCACTGGGAGACGATGACGAGGACACCGAAGTGGACAAGGACTTTACTCCGGACGCGACATTCGATTTCATGTCCCAATTGAAGGACGTGTTAATGATATCTGTCCTCCGGGGGTGGCAGATATTTGACGAAGGGTATGTACTATATGCTTTGTGTGTTCGTTACGCTAAAATGTACGTAGGAGCACAGATGTCAAAGCCGAACGGCAGAGCAGTGGGAAAAGCTCTTCGCCGTTTCGTAGGTCAATAAATACCCTCAGTCCCAGCGGAAAACGCTCCAGGTCACCATCCCCAGCGTCTGCCTCTGTCGGAGGCCAAGTCCATTCAACTGAACTGCTTTCTCAGTGTATATCCATTCTCTCTTCCGTCGTGTCGGAGGATTGCAGGTATAAGATATCCTCCCCAAGGCCATCACGCCCTCCAAATGCTCTTCAGGCGCTCACTCTGAAAGTCGCCCAGTTCCTCCTACATGTCCATCGACGCAATCCCAAGGTGGTATCACAAATAGGACTCGCCCTTATTCCCGCTTTCTACACGTTTCCACCCGAGATGTATGCGCGTCTTCTGGCATTTTTTGAAGAGTGTATCATACGCGGCATCTTAGATGACTTGCGTGAAGTCCAAGGGCTTCAGGACGAAATGGCCTTTCAAGGTAACATACTCAACTCGCTTTGACTTATTAAAAGAACTTACTCTAGTATATTTACAGCTCCAGAAGCTTTCGATGAATCTTTTGATGCTCCGATGGTCTCCATCACAGTGGACGCAGCAGAAGAAAGTGATTTGAAGCATCAGGTCAAGCCAAAGTGGGTTCCTTGGACGGACACGGTCTCCCTCCGCGTCGTTAGCATTTTGTCTACGAACGCGCCTCTGCAGCCCCCTTCAGTCTACTTCCTGGCGTCAATGTCCCCCCCTCTCTTGGCTGCTATTTTGGACAACATTGACTTTGGTCTGGAATCAGCAGCGCCCATCGATGTTCTGCATCGCTTACACCAGCTCGTAGATCTCCTTGTCACGGCCAAAGTAGACACCTATTTGGATCTACTCGAGGTAGTTGCCTATCATTCTTCAAAATCCAGACATGCTGCCGCAAGTATGTTATCCGCATTTTGGCCAAAAGGAATGGGTCACGTTATAATCAGTAGACCACTTGCGAGTTCAGCATATCTAGCCAACTCTCCGTCTATGAGAGACTTGCTTCAGGACCATCCTTATGACCACCAGTTCTTGCCGTGGCGTTTCATCGCAGACCACCAATATCCTCAGAACGACTGCCGTTCTTGCGGTAGCCCAATTGATGGATTCGGACTCCTGTGTCCTTTTTGTACTTGTGCCGTTCATTTCGATTGCTACGACCATCCACATGGATGCCATCTCGCCAAGTACTCCACAACGTCGGGCGCGAGCGTGCAGAAAGTGGCATTATATCGTTTCTCGAACCTGACATCCAACAGACGAGACCATGGCGTTTGGACGCTTCGAAAGCGTGGCCACACATTTCGATATGTCAATTTATTCACGCTCTGTCTTTGTTCAGCATGTCGGCAGCCTTTGTGGGGATGCGTAGCACAGGGACTCAGATGCACCTCTTGTCTACAATTTGTCCACGTTCGTTGTGCATCCTCTCATACTCTGTCGGGATGTCAGTACTATGAGTATGACTCGAGCCATATGACGATCGAGTGGACCGCTCTCCGGCAATCCTGTGTCGACTTTTACGGAGATATACTTTCGTTGTCTCAGGAGGAACTTCGGGAGAGGTGTTTTGAAGAAATATCCATCACGGCCTCCATACTTTGGACTCAGCTACAACTATTGACTCACGGCGTAGCCCTAGGATCCATTCTCGTCACACATAACGGTAGGGGTCCTGGAGAGTTAACGCCACACAAAGTAGCTGAATTTGAACTACATCGCGTCCTGCAGACATGTGAAGATCTGATATCACAGGATATTCTAGCAGCATCTGCTGCTATAGAGGACTACCTACAAGACAACGGCCTGCACAGATCTGAACATTCAATCCTATTCGATTGGTCTAGCCTCGTTTATATCACCACGACGATGAAATCTCCTGCAATAAACCACAGTGCCCTGGGCCCATCAGCTAGTCAATCATCCCTCCTGACTGTTACTCAGCCCGATATATTTTCTGCTGTTAAGGAACCACCAACCCACCCGTTTGAGATGCTACCCTTATCACACATGCGGGACATTCTCGGGAAAGACTTCAATCTGCATTCAGATGGAATAGCCAAGTATTTGTTGTCATACCTCCATCACTTAGGATTTTTCGAGCGAGTAGACAGACACCCGACCCTCTTCGATGATAATCCAAACGTGAATAGCATCTCATGTAGTTTCCCCCTACCCCTTGGTCTCGACTTATCCACGGATGTGGAAACTCTTTTTGCATCGGTGGAAGCATGCCTTTCAGATTTGGATCTATCTGTTAACGAAACAGGGTTTCTCCTCCTGAGCAGGCGTCTCTGGCCCAATGGCATGACATCAGAGTATGCAGCAAGGCGACTGACACAGGCCATCATTTCATGGGTTTTTGCCGAAGTGAGCCACAGCATATTTATTCAGCTACATATATACTAATAATGTCAAGGATGACAATCTTGCAACGATTCTTCGTGACTACGTGGCGAAGCAGCAAAGCCTCCCTGGCGTTCGAATGACAGATGACGTCAACCCTTGGCCTGAGGCTCGGACTTTGCGGCATGTCCCACCAAGTTCTGTTCATAATGGTGGTGACTATGTAATGGCTAGGCGGTCATTGTTATCCCATTACGCCATACCATGGCTTTCGGCTTTACACCAGGAAGATGCAGAGAACTACGGGATGTTGTTATACGGAGCATCTGTTCAGCTGGCACAAACATCTCTTTTTGCCGACCTGGTGGTCGCTCCTTCCCCCGATTTCTCACCATCGACGGATACCGTTACGCACAATCGTGATGCTCAGTATTTCGACAGATTGCTTCGTCTCATTATCCGTCTTTCTCAAAACTCAGTGACTTTCACTATATTTGACGATCTATTTGTGCGTTGGTTAGAGGCGGTATCAGATTCAGATCGTTTCGAAGAGGTATGTTACCGTTCTGCTTCAGGAGCATTCAGCTAATTTTTTTTTTCACCTTTTTGTCTAAGCCTATACCGTCACTCGGTCGTCTGTTCACACGGGATGTCCAGGAGTCAACTTCAAGAACAAGTGTATTCGATTCCACAGCCGGTCAGGATACTAGTGATGCTGCTATAGACCCCTGGCGACGGGTCATCAGTGTTTCCGCCGAGAGCAAAGCTGGTCTTCTACGCAGTCTGCGGTGGATATACGTCTTCGCACGTTCGGGCGTGGACGTGCCTATCCAGACATATTTCCACTTTATTACTTTGATGGAAAAGTTCCAGACGACAGTTGTCGAGTCGCTTTTATTCGTCAAGACCGTGATGTCGTCGACGTGGCAAAGGCCAACAAGCCGCTTTGAAATCCAAGATATGTTTGCCAAACTTCATACTCGTCTTATGCCGGAGGTTTTACAGACTCTTTCCGGAACACATATTGAAGACGTGTACGGTTTTAGTAACTTGTTCTGGCCCCTCGTTTGGCTTCTGACATAGCTGTAGGGTTCACTTCATTCGTCAGACATTGGCTACATGTTTGCTGCTATACGGCTGCAACCGAACCAAGGTCATGGAACTGGAAATGATTTACGACGATGAAATCAAAGACATTTCTTCTCGGTCATTTTTCTAACATTCAAGTCTTCTTTGGCTTACCTTACTTTCAGACGTAAGATCAACATCCGCAGCTCGATAGTTTCCGATCCAATTATCGTACCTTCAAAATTCATGGCGGCCATTAATCGATACATGAGTGCCGATGTCGATGATGTTTCTTGCCTGATAGCCAAGTTTTTCCACATGTTTCTTATGCGCTCACCGTATCTCGAACCTCATGAAGTGGACAATTTTATCCTCAAGAATGGAAGTATGCTATGTAATTGGTGAGTTCATATCTCCTGTTCTGCGTGATCACAGATGGATCTTTCGTAGCGTTTGGCAATTGTACGGAATTCGTCGGCCCGAAATCTCCGCCTTCAGGGCTCCATTTCTTTTGCGAACTTTAGTTGTAGACTCTCAGCCTTTTCAAAATACCCTGAAGGAAGTATTTAGCGCCGAAGGTGACTGGGAGCTTAGGTTTTTAACCATTCCTCCTTTGTGCGCAACAACTTAACCTATTACATGCGCTTCTTAGGCTAGAAGGTATCGCTCGACTATTTCGAATAATCTTGGACTCCCCAAGCCCAGACTTCCAGGTCGAGGGTAGACAATGGAAGTCGAGCGTTGGCGACGTGTTTTACTACTTTTTTGCTTCTCTTTGGGCAGACAAAAAAGTACGTGTACTCCATTTCCTCTCAACATGATTGAATAATTCCCATGTAGGAAGAAATACGTCTCTCAGTTGACACGCTGATTTCCAACATGCTCGCGGTGCATTTTCAGGCGATATCCTCATGTTGGGACGAAGTTTTATCCAAGTCGCCAATCGAAGAACGTGTCAAACTGGTGTCATTCCTGATACAGTTGCGATCGCATTTCCCCACCTGGCAGGGTATTGTTGATTCATCTTTGAATTGCCATTGTAGCTTACCGACGGGACAGTGGTGTCTTGGCAGGTCATCATCGAAACACTTCTCGAAGATCAATACGATGAAAAAGAAAGTGGCGATGGACCTGCTGCCGCGCACCTGGTAAGTCTCTTCCTCTATGTGTATGCTAACTAATAGGTCTTGTGTAATAGTCTATGTATGGCCTGTCTTCAAAGGACGATAAAGATGACGTATCGCCTGACGAGTCTGTGGTTCCGTCCGATACTGCACTTCTTCGTGTATGTATTTGATCTTTGACAACGTCACTCTAACTTCTTAACTTGGAGTAATTAGGCCTCTATTCTGCATCTCAGTCTCAGTATGATTGCAGGAGGTATTAAGATAGAGTATAACGATGTGCTTCGTATCAAGCACCACTTGGTCAGAGCCTTCGGGTTCGATAAGGTTGCATCGGTGCCCACATCAAACGGGCATACCTTCTTCGTCGAGTTTGGCGAAGCTGAAGAGATACCCGAACTCGCATATCCTTGTGTGACGGAGCTGACCGTGGTTTTGGACGCTCATCATGTCCTTAATCTGAACACAATCAATACAGGGATACAAGAGAGCGCTGATAGCACCACTCCTCTTCTAATAGGTGCTCCTTACGTAGATGTCTGTTTGGGTCTATTCTGCACGGTTAGAGATCCAGAATCATTACCGGTCCTGGTCCTCAAGAGCATGATTGAAGCCCTGGGCATCATCGTTTACAAACACAATTTCGAAAAGGTTTACCTACGACATCTACAGCAGACTCTACGAAGGGCAGTCTCGCGTGCTTTGGAGCTTCTTCTTCTGGATATCAATTATGAATGCCGACAGTTGGCGCTCTCTGTTGTCCAAGCGTATATAAAGCGATGGCATGGATCCATCCGTTCTTTTGTTCAGTGAGTATCGCTTTTGTCACACAAGACCACTCTAATTCGTCACGTAGTTTTGCAATTGAACAAGTCGCGAAGCTCGTCGCTTCGCAGAGCCATCTTTCTCAAGATGCCTTAGTAGGTCAAGGCAAAGCTTTCATCGAATCTACTCTTGTAACGTAAGTAAGGTGTCTTTGTGCTCACATATTGAGATAAGCTCGCACTCGTCCACAGATATTGCAACAACGGAATTTTTACTGGACTCATTCGAGTGCGTATATATTGAATTTATGAAATCTTCCGCTCATTTCCTCCTTAGCGTGACCTGGATCCTGAAATCTTCGTGATTCTGAAGCAGGTTACTGATGCAAATGCCAAGGCTTCGCCTAAACCTTCCACTAATCTACGTGAATCCTTGCTGCGGGACACCCTTCCTAGGGCCGTAGAGACGGATCAAGCTGCCTTCCAAGCCCTGTTAAAGAACTTACAGAGCTACATAGAGGTGGTATATCATCAAGGATATTCACTTGATTTGATGTCATGTTGGTTCCGTGCCTTACTTTCTTCCTTTATAATGCTGACAGCAATGCCAGTTGTGGGTCAACATCTAGTTCATCTTGCTCGACGCAGTCTAGACTGTCTAGACCGGGCTCCAAATGCCATCAATCCTTCTCCCTTGCTCTCTATTGCGACTATTTTAATTCAGCACAACAAATCTCAAAGTCGGGTTCGTAAGATGCCGTTGAGTAGGTGTCATTGAAGACTGACATGTATTATGATAGGACATGTTGACATATACGGATGCCATCCTTCGAATGACACTGACCCGGTTGGCCGTCGATGAGGAATGCCTTTCTAAACTCATCCAAGTAACTGCCACTCTATACCGGAAAACACAATCGACAGACTCTGTGCCCGAAAATGCAATTATTGCTGTTGTCCTTGAATTATTGTCTGACGGACTCCGTATGAAAATCCGCGTCCTGCCAATAACGTTGAAGTCAATGCTTGAAGTATGTGGCCGATGTCCATTTGCAAATTTTATGAACCCTGAGCTTCTAACAGGCTGTGATGACGACGGAGATCGCTGGGCATACGACACCCGCCATCCTATATCATCAACAATTTGCGACTATAGCCGATAATGGTTTCCACTTCCTGCAGAACCATGTGTGGACAGATATGCGTTCCGATAGCGACTATTCTGCGTCTCTGACGATAGGAAAATTCATACTCCAAGCGGCTACACATGATCCAAGTGTTATGACTAGAGTTGCTGACCAAACTGTTGAGGTCAGTTGTGTATCACACATTCACGCAGAGTCTGATTCAACCTCATAGCGATCTTCACGGCACATCATGACCATCCGGGCATGGAATGTACTCATTCTAGCTGCGCTCATGGATCCATCTGAAAATTGGATTACGCTCATGTACATGCAACTTCCAACATTCTCCTCTGCATACCAGGCTACTCTCCGAGGATACCTGCAAGCAGGCACGAGCCCTCCAGACTCTGCAATAACGGACATCAATCACGCATACGTGGCCATCAAGTTATGGCTTATGTTGGCGCAGAAACGAGCTGCGAAAGAGGAGGAAGGTTCTATCTCTGCGTTCATGGTTTGGAACGAACTGTGGCCCCCGTTTGAGAGTCTTGTTAATGTCTTTGAAGCGGAAGTGCAAGTAGGCCTGTCAATGGTAAGTATGCTCAACAGCCTAAAGACAGCACGTTTACGAAGTATTCGCAGACACTGGCTATGCTTACCTGGTCAACAGTAGCTGAGCTGTTGCTTTTCATTCGAGCACTGCATAGCCCCGTGGCTTTAGAGTCGGCGTCACATATTGGTTTGTTAAAGCGGTTGAAGAACCTCGGTGGGGGGGAAGCGCATACGTCCAAAGTATGTCTCCATTTCATGTTGCTCAATCAAGTCTCACGGATAGGTTCTGCAGCTGTCACGAGCACTACGCAGCATGGCCGAACCACCTCCTGAAATTCCCATAGGTAGTCATATCAATCAGGCGGCGAAGGATCTCATCGCAGCGGAGAAACTGAGGATCTTAGAGGCAAAGAGAGAACCGAGATCAGGTAGAACCGGGACATAGACAGTATTTGTAGAATATAATAATTCTTTGCAAGATCTGGGATAGTCTAACGAAGACGTTTTAGGACAACGGCGAAGAAGCCTTCAGTGTAAATCACAAACCTAGCTACGGTTAGGCGGCGCGTAGTCGGGCTTTTTGAGCCTGTTTCCGCTTCTCTTTGATGACAGTGGACCCTATGAAAAGGCCAATGACTGATAGGCCGACAACTAGGATGAAGGCAGGTAGCCGGACAGCCCATTCTCGAGCAGGGAAATAATCGTGTATTTGACTGGAAGGATCGAAAAAGGGCTGATTTTCTGCTGAGTATACAAAAGAGAGAAACAAAAACGCCACGCACGAGCAATATTGCCCAAGTTGTATAATACGTGAACACAACGGCTGCTGCCAGCAGCATTGCCCCTCCCAGTGCTTTATCACTTGTTCCCTGTAATCATAAAATCTTCAGTCCTGACTATCACAACAGACAGAGACTGGTATAGGTCGCACCATTGGAGTACGAACGTGGAAGTAGAGTTGATCGAGTGACCAAAGCAGGCGACGCGTTGACCTCGTTTCCCACCACTTTCACCGGCCAAAAAAAAGTCCAGCTACTCGTCGTCTCTATCGTCGTTGCGAGTAGCGGTATCCGTCCCAGGAGAGCCTAGACGCTCGTCGTATGGATACCCATGTCTTTGCCTCACTAGCGCATGTCCAAATCCTCTTAGTACCAGTTGGCTCCATTTCTCAGCCGACCTTCGACAAATATGTCACGGAAATTCGCAACTTCGAGGCCATTAGACTTGGGGATATACCTGTGGATAGCAAGGACGAGAGAGGTGTGTATATGTTATGTGGTATCGAAGAATACAAATCCCATTGCAGTTCTAGCTCGGTTCATGCCTAACCCTCTGTCGACGGGCCATCTCCATTTGAGCTTTCCAACCCATCCGCCTCCTAATTCGCATATACCCCTCTCGTTGTTGCGACCGTCTCATTTCCCACTAGCCGTCATTGGTATCGCTTCATGTGCACCCGACGACACGCTTCCTTCTGTCCTGGCCCAGTTCCACGGCACCCTGCTCGACCTCTTTCCGGCAGACTTCGTGTTCCCACTTGCCAGGATCTGTTTCGTTTTCGAAGAAGGCGATGGCAATAACAGTACGAATCTGGGCGACAGTCTTCCAGGTTTAGCTGTTATTCCGAGTATGATGGGTAATAAGAAGATATACCTCGGAACGCTTATAGCCGATTTGTGCTCCAATGTTCTGGGCGAATTTGGAGTGCTTGTATGCCTTAACATTTTCCGTTGTTGGGTTGGCTTAACAGAAACGCACAGGTCCAAGCTCTCGAAAGTCCATTGGGAAATGAATATCTCAACTCATCACTCCTACCGATCCTCCCTCCATTATCTGAACTCCCTACGCCGTTGAATGGCAATCGAATGCGTGATGTTTTACCGCCTCTATCATCACACAACAGTTCACCCGACATGTCGAAGTCTGGGTTCACCCTAGCCTCATCTGCTTCCATGAAACGAACTTCGTCTGCAGGCCATCGGCAATCCACCATCACAGTTCCTGCCTCAAAGAAACGTCTAAGCAGCATTGGTGCTGTCTCATCTCCTGGACGATTGTTCAAAGTATTAGGCGATTTCTTTACCCTCGCAGGCAGAACAGAAGACGCCACTGTGTGGTAAGCCTATTAACTTGTTTTCTTCCTAATGTTCTCATCGGTGACAGGTACATTGAGTCACTTCAACTGTTCAGAGCGACGCCCGATCCAGTGTGGCAAGCTTCCGCCTTAGAGGGTCTCGCCACGATATCTATCCTTGATGCCTGGTCGGCCGGACATGGACTTGTCTGTTCATCTCGTTTCCGGTATTCTTTCTCTGACTTTCCTATATCAGCAAACATCTACGAGCACCACCTCCCAGGATCCCTGGGCTGATGTTGCCGACAAGCTTATCCAAGCAACTGCGCTGTATTACAAGACGTCTATCACCGACATAGACCATCACTCACTTGTTGCTTATCTTTATTGCTGTTGCGTTCTTCGACATTCTTCTCTTCTCTTCTCTGTGTGGTCCGCCAAAGGATGGGGCCCGCTCGCTTTTACAACCATGTTGCAACCTGGAACGACAGCTTACCTCCCACCTACGATATCCTATGAAGACCGTAATTCATGGTCACATTTAGAACGTTTAAGTTCAATTTCGGGCATATCTCGCATATCTATAGCCTCTGTTATTGCTCAGGCTCATGGTCCCTGGTTGCTGCACTTGGACACCAGAGAGCGAATAGGCGTTTTAGAAACGGTGGCTGCCTTATACTCTTGCTTGGGGTTCAGACGAAAGGAAGCATACATCTTGCGAGAGGTTCTTGGGTGTATCCTTGACCTGATTGTCTGTGGTAGAGATGAGGATGGCATTACTGCGGCGTCGTATAGTCTCGATGAAGGTGCACAGACTTCTACGACAAATGCTGCTACGTCGCCAGTACCCGACAACGCTCAGGTTGGAGTGAGGGTAAATGAAAGTACAGAAGGAAATCAAAGCATTTTGAAGCTTCTCACTCACCTTTGCAAGGTCCTTGGTATTGATTTAGATGCTGTACAGATCGTTGATGCGGACAGTACTTGTTGCTCAAGCGATGCTAATGAGCAGGATGACGACTATCAACTCCGAGAACCCTTCGGCTGGCCTGAGCTGCAGGTTGGTGTTGTCCGAGAAGCTGTAGCTGTTGCCGAGGCACTACCAGGTTAGTGCACACAATTGTAACTATTTTTTGCACTTATTTTTTTGTTCTAGATTATCTGATTGTTGCTCAATTTGCCTTGTCCTCTCTGAAGACTCTTCAAGAAGTGTTGGAAGCTGGCGACCAGTATCACTTTTCTCAGACTGCTCGAGAGGCACTGTTAACAGCACGGCGACGTGGGGACACTAGATTGATGGAATACTGGACAGGGAATCCCATCACCAGCATATCTGTGGCACCGTATGTTATTCTACCTTCCTTGACGAAGCCTAATGTCGAGTCTGCTAGGCTACCTCTTATCCGTCTACCAAACGAGAAACCCATATCCACGCTTCGGCTAAGATCTAGTGAGGTGAACCCAATTCTCACCGGAAGTAAAAACCCCTTCCTCTATAATCCTCGACAAGCAGCATTTGGTCGAGTAAGTCAATGCCCTATATCTCTCAATAATACTGACCTCGTGGTATCAGCCGAATCAAACTATGGTCATACAGAATGAAGTACTCGAATTCGTAATCGAGCTCCAGAACCCCTATATTTTTAACCTTGAATTCGATTCTCTTTCCCTCAGGTTCGTCAATTTTCATTATCCTTCTTCTACGTATCTAAGGTCCAAGCAGTACCACTGGTGTACCATTTGAATCGACGCCAACGCGAGTACTGATTCCCCCTGAATCGGATTATCGCGTTGTCATTTCTGGAAAGGCTACCCAAAGTGGCATACTGACAATTCGAGGGTGTATCGTCCAAGCATCTGCGGGGGCCCCTCGCGAATTTGTCATTCCTCTTGCTACTGATGAAGAATTGGAGCGACGAGGGCGGAGACGCGGGGCATTACTATGCGAGATGGGGCGGTCCAAATACTCTGGATTAGATGCCTTCCCTTGGGAAAAGGCCTCGAAACGTGGGAGCACGCAATTGGCAAGATCGCCGTCTAAGTTGATTCCCAGATTTTTGGAATGTAAAGTTGTTCCCGAACAGCCCCTCCTGCGCATCCGACGGACGTCAGTGGCGCATGGGGCCTTGATGCTGTATGACGGAGAAAGGCGAGCTGGTCGTGTCTCTGCCGGGGCTTACTCTGATCAAACCTTAGGTCTACCATTCGATTGACAGTAGAGAATGTCTCCTCCTTGCCAGTTGATTTCCTGAGATTGGTTTTCGATGACTCTACAATTGGCCCCGCTCAGCAGACTCTCGCCGAAGGTTCTCTGTCTACCTTCGATACTTACGAAACGGAGTACAATCTAATACATCGACCACTATTCTCATGGAATGATGATGAAAGCCGAACTATTACTCCGGGCGGTAAACTAACATTGATTGTGCAATGTTTAGGGAAGGTCGGGTGGTATGCAATTTTCTCAACAAGGAAGTCCTCCTCTGATCATGCTCTGCAGCACCAGCGGTACCATACACGCCACGTATGCTTGCATAGAACGCAACTCGGAAACTCCTCCAGAAGTATTTCACACTCGTCAGTTATCGTATCCGCTTATGGTCACCGTGTACCATATGCTGGACTGTCAAGCGATGGACATTCTCCCATTACCTTTGCACGATGACGACAGCAGACCTGAAAAATCGCAATTGCCAACGAGTGATATCCCGGGCTGGTGTTTGTTCTCAATCGAAGTGAGAAATTTTTATGGGACGCCGTTCGAAGTGACTATCGAGAGAGTACAACAAGGTATCTTTCTACTAATGCGTTCGAGACTCGAAGGCTCACTCGTTGTCACAGACGCCGCCTCTGCTACGACTTCAACCATCATCCCCCCTGGTTCCACTTCCCGGTCAGTGTCCCAATTGAAAGTGGTCTGACTTGACTAAATCATGATACCGGACGACAGCCTTGTCATCCCTCTGAGAAAGTTTTTGTTGACCCAGCAACATGTCTCCGAAACTATACCAACCTTATCTGATAGACAGTTCGTGCTTACCGAATCTAAGCTATCGGATGAGGAAGAACGAACCCAGAAGGAACTCTTTTGGTACCGAGAGGAATTGTTCAAGTCACTACAATGTCGATGGCAAGAGGTTTGCTTCCGCTGACGATCTATTTCTCATACATCATGTTGACCATTTCCAGGTGGGTGGTACTCGATCCGGCGATTTGTCATTACGGCAACAACGGATGACACTATCGATGCTGAATACCCTGCGCACGGAGACCGCGAGAATTGATATGTCATTGCTGACATTTCACGAGTTGGAGGTGCCCCATAGAAACGGCAAATTTCATACCCAGGCAAACGAGTTCGTACACCTTCGCATCAAGATCAAAAATCAATATGGTAAATAGAAAGACTTATACATTTTGGGTAGAAATGCTGACGTATGGCGGCAGCCTCTCCGTTGACGTTATCATTAGACCTAATCATGGAGCCTTCAGAGCATGTTATCTATGAAGGGGTCCTTAATGATATACCAGTGGGGGAACTGAAGAGTGGCGCTTCGTTCAACATCACCATATCGTTGTGTTTCCTCGCCTATGGCCGCTTCACCATTTGGGCGACAGTTAACACATTCGGACGGAAAACACGGGAAAGGGTTCAAGGTCTCGCGCAGCTTACCGCCGTCGTTGCAGAGGGATGATATTGGTGTGCTCAAGGGACGTTGTGGCCCCATATAGTCCTCAAAGCGCTTTATTGACAGTAGGCCAAGTATTGGTGGTTCTGAGAGAACGGCACCACAGAGGAGACGGGTTCGTTCCGTAGATTGTGCTTGCATAAGTAGTACGCTAGTTATAGTATGACTCAACATCGCACTGCGAAGAAGGGTCCCATCTCCATATAATATTAATCAAAATCCGATTCATCTTGTTTAAAAGCGGCTGAATACGCTAGTATTGTCCCATACACCAATCTGTGGATGGTCAGGCAACGCAGTAGATAGAATTTGGCGACGTACCCTCCCCCAATGATGGACATCACGCAAGCACTCTTCGTAATGATATCAGAGTGTGCCAATACAACCGGAAGAGCGAAACCGGTGACGACGACAAGAGATGTAATGAAGCGTCCCAGGTCGATAGGACCGCCACCGCCCTCAAGGTGGGAAAAGTCGTCCGAACCGCAATGAGAGAATACGGCATTAGGAAGAGGAGCGAGAACAAAAGTTAGGGCTGTATTGGAGGAGGAATCACGATCCTTTGAAGAGAGAGATGTTGTCAGCGACGAACCGACGAGAAGTGGCAGCCAGTTGTGCCATAGTGCACAAGACAATATAATCAACAAGAATCCTACAGCAAGTACGAAAGAGAGAAGAATAACGGCTAGAATATAATGAGTAACTTAATGAGAACAGAGTCATGTACGCACTTTTGAGGCCAGCAGCCATGTTGCCAGGAAGGAGATACCAATGCGACTGCTTGGCTGTATTTGGCCACTGCCTCAAAGTCAGCACGTGTGACGCAGAATCACGTACGCGTGACATCTCTCCTTACTCAATAACTGCTGCGACGCGCAACGACCGCAATGCAACGAAACGCGCCGGCGAGTCAATCTCGCCTCCTGGACGCGTTGGACGATAGCTTTGTGAGAAATACTCCATCCCCATCTGAAAAAGTTTACCTAACAGCTTTGAAGAAGCCTACACAACCTTCAAATGATGACCTCACAAGTAATGAAAGAGTGCGCGCTCTACGCGAGGCGCTCGCAAAACAGGCTGCACTTTCCTCTTCGCAATCAAGTGAAATTTCTGCCTTCAGAAGTGGCACTGCAGTTAACTGAATGGTGCAGCGACGGACACGGAATTTTTGTCGAGCTCAATGGGCTCGAGTCGCCGTTCTATCGGTAGAGGAGCTGGAAGGTTTAGCTTGAACTACGACGACGCGACACCGATTAGATCAATAGATGTTGGTGGCCCTGACCAGCAACAAAAGTACGTCGTGAACCACTTTACACTGCACCGACCCTCATCTTCTTGAAGACTAGACGAATTCGTTGCTCAGTTCGTTACCAGCGCAATCAACAATGTCAGTCATGGGCTGACCGTTAAATCGGCTATGAAGAGCCTTGGTCTCAAAGAGTGCGGCTCACTATGATACCATCAATTCCTTTATTAATTCTTCTTAGCGAGAAAGATACTGTCCCTGGTCTGGAGGTCCGACTCCTGCCACATCAATTGATAGGTGTTACATGGTATGTTCATCTCACGATATTTGTCCCCTCCTGGCTGATTAGGCTATACAGGATGCTTGACAAGGAAAAGAGCAAAGATAAGGGCGGCATCTTGGCGTATGTCTCCTTTTCTGCTCTCTGTTTTGTACCATTCACGTCCCATGGTTATAGAGATGACATGGGTCTCGGTAATCTAGCTTATTCTACCTAGCCCCGCTTGTGCTAACATCCAATTAGGGAAAACCGTGCAGATGATCGCTACTATGCTTTTGCACATGCCTGATATCGACAGCGAAGATTGCCGGTCAACACTGATTGTCGTTCCTGCCGCTCTTCTGCAACAAGTAATGCTTATCATTAACCGCACCAGCCATTTATTAATCTTTTGTGCAGTGGAAGGAGGAGATAGAGCAGAAAACAGGCGGGATACTTACGGTTCATATCCATCATGGCAAGGAGAAACTTAAGGTGCTACCTTATTAATCGACGTTATCACACTACAATGAACTAACTATTTGTAGAAAAAGTCAGAAATCGATTCTTACGACGTAAGTAGATTGACTTGGCCTCTTGATTCCCTCTGATATGCAATACGTTCAAGGTCATCGTCACTACCTATCAAACTCTTAACGGGGATTTTGCTACCCCGAAAGACGTCGATCCAACGGAGGAAGCCGAGTGGCTTTCTGAAAACGGGCGAGTGCTACAGCATCGTAACTGCATAGCTCTTGCCTAACAGCTGGCGTGTAGTGGCATCCTTGCGCAGAAACGTTTCTATCGCGTTATTGCAGATGAAGCACAATATATCCGCAATCGGTACCTTTGGCTTTGCTACTGAGTGGCCCTATTCGCAGCTGACTTTTCGCAGATCAACGCGGTCGAGCATCAGCTTAGCTCATGTTCAAGCCAAGTACAGGTGGATGCTCACTGGTACTCCTGTCACCAACACTCTGTAAGACCCTTTTGTATCTCTGCTCCTTATGCTTGCGTTCGTGACCACCTTCAACTAGCGCCGATATCTATGGTCTTCTACGCTTTGGGCGTTTCAGACCTTGGAATGATTGGAATGATTTCAACGCACACGTGGTATGAAATTCCGAACATTTTCTACTTCTCAAGAGCAAATCTTCGATCATTTTAGGCACGTCTTCAAAGCGAAGACGCCGTACTCGCAGGTAAGAAACCCCCATTTCTTTCATAGTCCCCTAGTCTGGAGGTCTCGACATTAGGTGAACGGGCCAAGCAGATTTTACGCCCAATATTACTTCGTCGGACGAAGGGTTCCATGCTCGAGGGAAAGCCTATTTTGCAGCTTCCACCAAAGGACATCGCCATCATCAATCTCAAATTTTCGGAGGAAGAGAGAGAGGTATTTTAGTGTTCAATGCCGATAATGTGCCAGGCTCAAACTCGTATAGCTTTATAATTCCTTTGAGTCTCGAAGTAAGATTCGACTCAGTAAATTTATTAGGGAAAGGACCCTTGTCAAGAAGTGAGTAACAGATACTATGTTTTCCATTGTCAATGTTCATTGTTCCTCTAGCCATGCCGCTGTTCTGGTGAGTGAATACTCGATTCCAGATCCACCCCTTAGTTACAGTTCAATGTTTATTGTATCTTAGGTTATGATTCTCCGACTCCGACAGCTGTGCTGTCACCCAAATTTGATTCTGGTATGCAGCTTCATAGATTCGGAACAAGATTATCGCTCACTTGCAATGACAGTCTTTAACAGATGGATACGACGATCCAACCATGCTACTTGCAGGTGAAGCTGAGAAAGAACTATCCCGTGCTTTGAAAGTTCAAGGTCGGCAGTGGGTTAACGATGTTAAGAAGATGTACGTCTGATCAAACTTTATGTCTCTTTGCTAATTTGATGTCCAGGTTTCTACTTCGTGCACGTGCCGAGGAAACCTTGGATTTCGATGACGACGAGGAAGGTGGAGAAGGGGGTTCAAGCTGTCCTTCTTGTGAAGATTGTAAGACTCCCAAACTATCTCGGGCTATTTTCAAAGAACTCTTCTAGACCTTACCAACGAAACTGGTCGAATTCTTGGATGTAAGCATGAAATGTGTTTTGACTGTCTACTTGATATGAAACACGCTCCCATTGCTCACAACGGCGAATTGTACGTCTTGCTATTGGTTTCGTCGACCCTGTCACCAAAATAATCACAGTGGAAATGGCAACGAAAAGGAGAACCTCGCTGCAGAGAAGAAGTACGAAGCGGCAGCTGCCAAGGGTCACCGGCCATGTACACTGATGTTCACCACTTCTTGGCTTTCTCTTGACGATATATTAGGTCCAATGTGCAAAGAAATGCAAGATGTTAGCGATTCAAAAGTCTTCAGGTCGATAGCCTTTCAACCTACCGATGAAGAATTGACTAAACATGCCAAACGAAAACGCACGCTGAAACGAGCTGCTGCTCATTACGAGATATCTGATGAGGAAGAGGAACAGAAACCGCTAGAAGAACGGATTGCGTCCGACTCAGACGACGACTTGCCTGATATTGCAAGTATTATGCGGCCCAAGAAGAAGGCCAAGCTCGAACGAGACGTATATACCTTTCCCAGCGGTTCTAATCGTGCTGGTACTGATCGAATGCAGGACGATACGTTGGATCTGACAATAAACGATATATCTGCACCCCTTCAGTCATCTGGAAAGTCTTCCCCTGCAAAGCGTAAGACATTAAACAAGGCTGGGGATGGACCTTCAGAAGCTCTGATTGCAACATGGCGGAAGGGTGACGATGATATGGAGCCGAGTACAAAGATGCTGAAACTACTCTCGCTCTTGAAGGAATGGGATGCCGGCGGAGATAAGACTATATGCTACTCACAGTGTTTGTTCACGTCTCGTCCTCTTTTCTAAGTGTGATTGCGCTAATACATTTATAGGGACGTCTATGCTCGATCTTCTCGAGACTCTATTTTCTCGATACGGGATTCGGAGTGTGCGCTTTGACGGAAAGATGGACCGAGCGTCCAGAGACCAAACATTACAAACATTCAAAGTGGCAGGAGGACCAAAGGTTATTTTGATCAGCACGAAATGCGGTGGTGTTGGGTGAGCATGCTGTTTCGTATATGAACCCAAGCTGACCTAGATACAGACTGAACTTGGTGACGGCCAACAGGCTCGTCAAGTAGGTTCCACTCATATGATACATGTATTTGACACTGACATTTTGGTCAGCATGGACCTGTCATGGAACTATGCAGCGGAGTCGCAGGCTTATGACCGGTACTCTCCGCTCGTTCGCTGTACCAGAGCTTGTTACTGACATACTCTCAGTGCTCATCGAATCGGGCAAGTGAAGCCTGTATGGGTCAAGCGACTTGTTGTAGAAAATACCATTGAAGAGCGGTAAGCATCCAACGCTATGTGATCCCAATCGTTTTGACAACGACCCGTTGTAGTATGTTAAAACTGCAGGATGTCAAAGTCGGTCTTGCGGAAGCTGCCCTCGGTGAAGGGACAGGCAACAAGCTGCACAAGCTCAGCGTGAAGGATATTAAATTCGTGAGCAGCTTTGCCTTCCGTCTGTCCGCCGTTCTGAGTATTTGTCAGTTGTTTAATATGAATAAGGACCAGAGTGGGGCTCAGCCTCGTGATGAATAATTTGGATCCATCCTTCGTTTCCCTAAAGACGCTTGACTCATAATCATGTATTCTAGTACTTTTTCTGTGTATCGTTAGGTATAAGTGGTTCTAATGTTAAATCTAATCCTAATCTAATGAGATCAGTTGAAGGGACTTATAGAACCGTTTCCGCCTTTCGTTTTCCGTTTGCGTTTATGTACGCAGGCTGCTGAATTATGGGGGATACTGCTGCACTAGTGAGACACTCAGAGACGATATGATCGAGACAAAATCTTCGCTTGCGACACCGATAACTTGCAAAAAGATTTGTTGAGTGCGAGACTGCTTGAAAGTCATTTGTCTTCGGGCCAGCTCCGAACCGGGGCCCTTCTGATCCGCACTCATTCGGTTATCTAGTCTCATCATTACTCATTTCGCGTTTTATTGTCGTTATCTTTTGCCGGTGGCATCAACTTATGGGCCCGATACATGTCCCCCCATTCGACTTTACTTGCTTACATTCACTCAACGTCCAGGATTCCCCATGTCTGATAGTTTCCCAAAGCAAGAGGGCCAGTCGCTATCGTACTGGCTTCAAGGCGTTCGAAGTAATACACTGCTTGATCACTGAACAACGGACGAACTGCCAGAGGAAGCAGATGTAGTAATAATTGGGTCGGGGGTAAGCTACTGGTATATTTTTCATGATAGGAAGACTCATGAGAGACAGGCGACAGGCGCAATAACGGCCTTGGAGCTCTTGTCGAGCCCAAATCCGCCAAAATCTATTGTGATGCTGGAGGCAAGAGAGCTGTGTTCGGGGGCTACCGGAAGGAATGCTGGCCATTGCAAACCTGACCAGGTATCCTTCTCGCACATCTTGCACCATGGAGAGTTATCCCATCCGTTTACAGTGGAGGGGATTTGAGAAATACGAATCCAGATTCGGTACTGAACAGGCTTTGAAGGTTCAGCAATTCCCTCAAAGTACCGTAACAATACTGAGCGTTCCTTTAGATTCTAGCCAACGAACAAGAAACATTCGAACGCGTCGTCGGGTATATTCATAAATACAATGTCGACTGCGATCTATGGGTGGGAAAGACAGTGGGTGAACATCATAAGACGCAAGCACAACTATTACTCACACTGACTTAGCTCGACGTCGCGATGGACGAAGATGTTGCCACCAAGGCCGCTAGCATTTTTGAACGCTATCGAGCTGCAGGTGGGAATGTCGACCACGTCGAGCATATCACTGATCGCGCTGAGGCTATCAAGGTCATTGGATGTGTTGTGCATGGCGTCAGAATCTGACATACTTCCTAGCGTTCTCGTATTAACCACGCTGTGTCTGTCTTTTCATGGGACGCGGCTTCACTCTATCCATGGAAACTTGTAGCCCATATAATTATGACCTGCTTGTCCGAGGGTCTTAACCTCCAAACCTGGACTCTTGTCAAATCCGTAAGTTCCTCAAGTGTTCCAAGGAAGTGGATTGTTGCAACAGAGCGAGGATCGATTACTACTCCTACAGTCGTGCATGCGACGAATGCCTACGCTTCAGCTCTGCTTCCCGAGCTCAAGAATGTTATCAAACCCACACCCCATATGTGTGTACCAGTTTATTGCTTGATAATTGAGTTTTCAAGTGACTTGGTGGATACTCAGGTGTAACAAGGTGATTCCTCCGCGGTCCTGGTCTGGTACCAAGGCATTAGAAAACTCATACGGCGTGCTCTGTCCGGGCGGTGCTTTGTACTCTATCAACCCACGAGCAAATTCCGACGGTATCATCCTCTTTGGCGGTAGCAATCCGGGCCAACACGCGTTACTGAAATATCTCGAAGAGCACCCTGATGAGCGGACGAATGATAGCCTAACAAATTTCAAACCAGTTACAAAGGCCGTTGATGACTTCATTCAAAACGAATTTTCAGACTGGTAAGGTGTTTCCGAAGCAATTTTTGGGAAGTTAATCTTGGTCTTCAGGGGATCTGCATCTGCTCCAGGAGAAGGCCTCGATTATGCATGGAGCGGTATCATTGGTAGAGTGTGTAACGAATACCTCCATAGTCAAGTCTACGTCTCATGTCATTCTTAGAGCGCAGATGGTCTACCTTATGTTGGGCCGATTCCTGGTAAACCTGGTCAATGGACATGTGCCGGTCACAATGGACACGGCATGGTGTGCCCGTTACCTTTTCACCGACGTACATACTCTGAACATTGAACAGGCCCGAATTTTTACCACCGCCACTGGACTTGTTAAGCTGATTCAAGGCGGTACTTGGGCGGATACAGGTCTGCCAGAATGCTTCGAACTTACGCCAGGGAGATTGGAGCACTTGTCCAAGTTGGACTTCAGCATGCCTATCGTGTAAGGTGTATTGTATAATGAAATGGACACTCCAATGCGACAGGGACATCTTTAGCTTGAGAGCGTATTGAATTGGCACTGATGGACAAAGTGTCTCTGGTAAGAACAGGCGGTAAGAGATGGGATTCGCAAAGAACAGCGCGCCCAGTACTGACCAGAATAGATTGTTATGTGTGTTTAGTGCATGCGACTCGCATGAGCGCAGAAGAAAGTTGATGCCATCATTTTAGGCACGATCTTCCGACTGTCACCTCGCTATGACACTTTCGACTCAATCTGATGCATTATGACTAGTTCAAACTTCAATCATGACTCAGGCGTGGACCAGTACTGGTTAGGGTTAGGTACTAGTATATAATTTGCATATTCTAGTACATCCCGCCCCTCCCCTCTGCTCTTTGTTGTGCACGCCGGTTGAGTTCCTCACACGTAGGAGGACAGCACTATACGATATTTTGCCATGTCCTCTGGTTTCCCAAAGCAAGAGGGCCAATCGCTATCGTACTGGCTTCAAGGCGTTCGAAGCAATCCATTGCTGGATCACCGAACAACTGACGAACTGCCGGAGGAGGCAGATGTAGTAATAATTGGATCGGGGGTAAGGTATTGAGATATTTTCACAGCAGTGAAGCTGACGAAGGACAGGCGACAGGTGCAACAACGGCCTTGGAGCTCTTGTCCAGCCCAAATCCGCCCAAATCTATCGTGATGCTCGAGGCAAGAGAGCTGTGTTCGGGGGCTACCGGACGGAATGCTGGTCATTGCAAGCCCAATCAGGTATTCTTTTCGTTTATTCCACTGCAAGGAAAGTTATTCCATCCGTTGATAGTGGAGGAAATTTGAGAAGCACGAATCCAGATTCGGTACTGAACAGGCCTTGAAGGTTTAGTGATTCCCCAGAAATACCCTAACAGCGCTTAGCGATATTTCAGATTCTAGCTAACGAACAAGAAGCATTCAAACGCGTCGTCGGTTATATTCAAATACACAATGTCGAATGTGATCTTTGGGTAGGAAAGACAGTAAGTGACCATGATAAGACGCGGACAAAACTATTGTTCACACACGTCAAATCCAGCTAGATGTTGTGATAGACGAAGAAGTTGCCGCCAAGACTGATGGTATTTTTGAACGCTATCGAGCTGCAGGTGGGAATGTCGACCACGTCGAGCATATCACTGATCGCACTGAGGCTATCAAGGTCATTGGATGTGTTGTGTATGGCGTCAGAATCTGACATACTTCCTAGCGTTCTCGTATTAACCACGCTGTGTCTGTCTTTTCATGGGACGCTGCTTCGCTCTATCCGTGGAAACTTGTAGCCCATATAATTACCACCTGCTTGTCCAAGGGCCTCAACCTCCAAACCTGGACTCCTGTCAACTCTGTTAGTTCGTCAGGTGTCTCGAAGAAGTGGGTTGTTGCAACAGAGCGAGGATCGATTACTACTCCTACAGTCGTGCATGCGACGAATGCCTACGCTTCAGCTCTACTCCCTGAATTCAAGAAGGTTATCAAACCAACACCCCATATGTGTGTACCATTTCCTTGCTTTACAGTTTGAGAGATCTAACACATACCCAGGTGCAATAAGGTGATTCCTCCACGGTCCTGGTCTGGTACCAAGGCATTAGAACACTCATACGGTGTGTTCTGTCCGGGTGACACTTATTACTCCATCAACCCACGAGCAAATTCCGACGGTATTATCCTCTTTGGCGGTAGCAATCCGGGCCAACATGCGTTACTGAAATATCTCGAAGAGCACCCTGATGAGCGGTCGAATGATGGGCTAACGAATTTCGAGCCAGTTACGAAAGCTGTCGACGATTTCATTCAAAATGAATTCTCAGACTGGTGAGGTGTTTCTGAAGCAATTTTTCGGAAGTTAATCTTGTTTTTCAGGGGGTCTGCATCTGCTCCAGGAGAAGGCCTCGATTATGCATGGAGCGGTATCATTGGCAAAGTATGTAATGAATACCTCCACGAGCGAGTCCGGACTCATGTCACTCCTAGAGCGCAGATGGTGTACCATATGTTGGCCCAATACCTGGTAAACCTGGTCAATGGATATGTGCTGGTCATGATGGTCACGGCATGGTGAGCCTACATCCTTTGCACCAACATACACGCGCTGAAGCTTGAACAGGTCCGAATCTTCACCGCTGCCCCGGCACTTGTCAAGCTGATCCAAGGCAGTACTTGGGCGGATACAGGTCTGCCAGAATGTTTCGAGCTTACGCCAGAGAGATTGGAGCGCTTGACCACGCCAGATTTTAGTGCGCCTATCGTGTAAGGTTAAAGGTATAATGAAATAGCCACTCCAACCCGACAGGGACATCGTTAGCTTGAGATTGTGAAACGTTAAACATTATCTCACCGGAAGTCCTTGTTCCTTGTCTGCTAAGCATATTTTCACTGCTTGCAGCGTGCAGCCATGTTCCCGGAACTGCTCTCGCCTCCATACTGAACACACAAATTAATCGTATATTGTCAATGAGTGTCTAATTACGCCATGCATCTCCGCCTCGTCAGCAAAGCCTCTTGTATCGACGTTGACATTGATCGTTAGCAATGAGGGTGCCGGGGTCCTGGATGGCAATGGAGATGACAGATGGGTTAAGAGAATGTTAGATAATTGCGAGGAATTGCGATGTTTGCGAATGATTGGCTTGCACATCTACTTTCCCCCAAGTTTGAAAACCAACCACCAAGAAAGAATCTCCATTTAGTCAAGATATATTACAAGATACATACAAGCATAATTGGAGTGATCAGAGACACTTCAATGGTATTCATTAACCACAGAATGCCAAAGGGTGTCACCACTGTGGGCACTGACTAAAATGGAGCCCCATGAATTGAGAAGTGCAGAAGGAGGTTAAACATCCGGCGTTGCGCCCAGGCGCCCTGCGGTATCAATACTCAAATCCTTTTCCGTCCGCCTATATCAAGTCTTGAGCGTAGGTTCATTGTTACTGCAAACAAAAGGCGGTTACCTGAAAAAACGGCTGTGTTAACGCCAAGGACCATGCGATTGTGCCAACGAAGAGACGTTCTTTGATTAAGGACCACACCGGTGTGATTGTAGCAGCGATATCGGGGGCTGGACCTATGCAATTGAGGGAGAGCTTTCCGGACGAGATATGGTGACCGTGTGGAGATGGTTCGAAGGCTTGCATAGCGAGGAAGGCAGGCACTCCGAACGGAGTTCATCTGTAGACGTGATCTAGAATGTAAACTTCATCAGTGACATTCCGTCAACTCATGGACGATAGATACTTTTAGAAATTGTCACCACTAAAGAATGGATAATTGCGACATCATCGGAATTGGATAATATTTCCTGGTCTAACATGAGACTTGGCGCACGACGACGACGAATACGTACTTTCTGACTGAGAGCTGGAGGTGAAAAACATCCTGATATCCATCGTTTACCGTTATACACTTGTTGCACGAGCATATCATGGCAGTAGGCCGTATCCTGCCAGGGACACTTCTTCGCTAGACTTGGTCGTCGCTATCCTCGGAGAAGGAGCGGAAAACCCTAAGTAGTCGAGTTGTTGCTCCCTTCGCCAAAGGTAAGGCATGCGAGAATCTTCAACAAGCCAGAATACCATCTGTCCTGTCTTCCTTATTTAACTTTTTTATGCGGGATGTCAACACAGATAATGCGCCCAGCACAAGCTAATTATATCTTGGCCCCTTCATTCATCGGGAAAGCTTCTTCGCTGGCCAGCAAAACACCCATACGCAGAATCCCAGAGGACGAAGGCAGTGAAATGTGTCTTCAAAGAAATTTACGGAAAGGAGGAGTGTGGGAACATGTTTCATAACGAAGTCATCAACCGCGGCTCAATTGGCAGCCGCCATTTATGTTTTCTTCCTATGAAAATTTCATTTTGGATTTTTATGTTGTAGGAAAATAAGAAAACTTAGAAAAGGCACAGGAGATATGTCTCGCGTCCTGCAACGGCATCGGACCTAGATACGTATGCGGCGGCGGACAATGTTGTGTGCTGTCTCCTACTCTGTAGCGCAGAGAAATAAGGGCTTTGCGGCGTCACACTCGCTCATCCGCGATGATGGAGGAGCTTTGCATACTACATGTATTCCAACTCGTTATATGCTGCAATGTCATATGACCTCCACGACATTTGCTCTCCATACGAGTAAGCTCATCTTCCGTTTTACCAACATCATCATTGAGAGTCGTGGTCGCTACCAGGATGCGCCAATTCGCCAGGTCTTCTCTTGGTCAGACGCAGGGACCGTTAGACAGCAAGGGCTCGCTGTCCTCAATCGCTACGACACGACCTGATCCTACCCTCCAGGAGCTGCATATAGGTCAATGATGGCGGTCATATCACCGGGGCAAGCTGGCTATCGAGATTGCGAAAAGTAGAACGGGAGTTGCATGATGAAGACGATCGTTTCTTGACATCAGAGTCATGACGTTGACAGGCTATCCAATGAGTAGATAATTTTTGGGGAGCAGCGAGAAACAGACTGAACGGCTTGTTTGGCAATCGACAACGCGTCACTGATCCGATTCAGGGCTGGATGGCCACGTGCTGCAAATACCACCATGACACGCTTGTTCTGGATCCCTTCCTGCCTCCTCCCATTCCCTTTCCGCGTCGACAATGTCATCCAAGGACGGCGTCACCAAGCTTTTTAATGATTTCAAGGCCACGTACATAGATCAATATCCTACTGAGGTACTCGTTTGCTCGGCGTTCGCCATTGGGGCAGTAACCACCTTTGGTGGTCGACGAGTTTACACACGATACTTCCGGCGGATTCAGAATGGGGATTGGGTTACTCCCGATATGATAGCGAGGAAACGTTGGGTGAAGGGCGTCGTGACCAGGTCTGCCCCTCTTCTCATCATTCATCTGAATGAAGAGAATTGACCAAGCGGCAGTGTAGGAGATTCTGATAATTTCCGGTTCTTTGGTCTTGAATCACTCGTTCTGGCCCGGTTTAATTTTTTGTCAGTCTTTATCATACCCCTGCGTTTGGATGGAGGTGGCCTATTAAGTTCAGGCGCGTGCCGACCACTGCGAAAGGTTCGCCTCTTTGTCGTGTCTGATTAATTGTCCAACGCATCCCCTGGTAAAGACTTGAAAGAAAAAACACTCCACATACGAATTGGTGGTGTCGATGCTCCCGAGGTGCGTGTTGATTGATGTGCAAGTCATGCATTGCCCTCATGAAGTAAGGCATCAGGCGGCACACTTTGGTCGACCAGCCCAACCATACGCGGAGGAGAGCCTAGCGTACTTGAAAGACAAGATACTCGGAAAGACCCTATATTGTCAGTTGCTGAGGCGTGATCAGTACGCTCGAATAGTATGTCTACCCTTTTCCCGAGCGTCCGTTACCCATGTTCAAACAGGTGTCTACTGTCCTTTTGCCGCCGAAGATATTACCAAGCTCCCTTTTCCATGGGAAGAGCCTGTCATTGGAGATGTTGAAGGAAGGTTGGGTGACAACATATTTGCAGGTACCTATTGTATTCAAGCTCGCAATTTCCTCGTGCTTACTTTTACCGACACAGTCCGGAGCTGAGTACGGGAAATGGGGCAAAGATGAATTCATGAGAGTAGAGGCCGAGGCCAAGTATGTCGCGTACCGTTGTCCTTCTCATCGCTAACCGTAATTCAGAGCGGCTCGTCGAGGCATGTGGAAGAAAGGGGTGACAGGAGAGTCTCCCGCTGAATATAAACGTCGATATGCTGACCTTGAGGCCGCTGGGGCCTCCAAGGCTACTTCTTCGCCTTCTCCGAAGAAGACACGAAGAGTCAAGTCATGGCTCGGCCGACTCTTGTCCAGGTAACACTGATGATACTGTATCACTTCAATGATTTTCAGGTCTTTCGAGTGGAAGTCATCCATCTTGTTGAGGGTCGTATTGAAGTCATAACAAATCTCCCTCAGGTTCCACTCGGTATTCGTTTGGTTCCGAGCATATATTGACATTAAGTAACACGCCGTAGCTATTCCAAATCGAATGTATCCTCGTTAGATACGCGGAACTGCATGCAACATTGTAAATATTCTGCTTCCTGAGGCAACGCATTGTGACAGACTTGTTCTCAGACCTGGTCCGAATTTGTTGGGACTTAAACCGAAGTGATGCGGGAACTTTTCTGAATATTATTGCGATGCTACGAAACTTGGAAGGAAGTATTCGGCAAGTTCCGCGATGCTTGGTCTGCTACGATCACGACGTCTGCCATCAGGGCGTCTGTTTCACACCTCTGTGCCTTTTCGCCACCTTGTTGGCCCGCCTGACCCTATCTCTCATCTGCGCCCAGTTATATACGACGATGTTCCCCCGCCTCCCCCGCCTTCCCTGCTCAAACATCCGTATTCATTAGCAGAGTTCGACCCAGAGCCTCCGCTCGGAACGGGGGCGTACGACCTTCAGTGGAAGCTCGAACGACAGCAGTTAGATGACCTGGACCAAAATTTCTGGCTAGACGTATGTTAATGCTTTTATCTCGATGTGAACGCGTGTTCATGGTGTACCAGAGTAATATTCGATTCGAAGGCGGTAAAGAAGCCGTTCTGGCCAGCTTACCCTCAACAGCGACGGCGGTAGATAAAGAAGAAGCGCTTTCTGAGTTCTACAAACAGTGGGTGATGCAGGAAACGGATCGGACGGGGCAATACACGCGTGAATGGCGAGCAAGGAATATATCTTGTATCACGCTTGCTGCTCGGGTGGCTGTGGGCAGATTGGGTAGAATGGTCACCTTCTGGAGATGAGAGTTCTATGCCTATTACAACCTCGTAGCTACATTCTATTCACTTGAACCAACTCTTCAGTCCAGACCATGCACCTGAGATCGAATTTTTCACTTCTCCTGGATACGGGAGGTCCAAGTTCTCGGATGCATCGTCCCAGAAACCACCTTTGCCGGTCGCTGACCGTGGAGCTCCCCACGATGCGTCGGGGGTAACCGGCAAAGCGTCATCCAACGTCGTCTCGCCAGTCTCGAGGAGAGTGTGAGATGGTCCGCCGCCGGGATGTGTCTGCGAGCCGGCAACGACGAGAATTTTGGGAATAGCGTGTTCTTCCTTCACTGCCAATGGTGTTGACGACTCCCAAAAGTCAGGTGTGTACGGCTACAGGTCATGAAAATTGGAGGAGTAGTGAAGGCACAAGGCACTCACGATCTGGATGGCAGGCTCTGGATCAGGCAACGCCACGTCTGGTATTTTGATATTCCAGAATCCAGTCGTCGGGGCTGCCGCTGCCGACTCGAGCGCAGGTGGGATCCCAGGAACCTCGCCTATTGACGCGTTTGATACCGCTGCTACTGAGGAGAGACTCTTCTCATGCTCTTGCAGACGTGCAATCAGTGCCGCCTTGTTTCCCCTCCTTGTCAGCGATGAGACGGAGAGCCAACACATGGGTAAAAGGACACACGAGGATAGGCCACGAGCTCGAGCTTCCTGCCTGAGGTGGGAAACGGAATGGGTATCCCATGGCTGGGAGAGAACGGCTGGAGAAACAAAGGTTCTCCGCTGGGTGAGAAGACGAGCAGCTGTTCTACCAGAGACGGACAGCATGACAGCTAGCTAGTTTAGTGGAGGGAAACGGAAGGTCGAAATTTCGAGATTACGAGAGATGATGTCATGCAAGAACGAGTGCATTTCTCTCTTGCCTTTGTACCACCACCTCGTTCTACTGCTGCGGTTCACAATATTGCCCTAAAAACGGTAACTGTTTCATTGATTGTCTCGATAGAGTCTCGATGAATATTGATTTGTTTGCGATACGCAGATCTATCAAATAACATCTGCCCTCATCTGCCTCGTGTTCGGAACAAGCCCAAATTTCGCATACCTTTCCAGGAATATGCCTCTTTCTTTCTACTAAACACTAATAAACGCCTCTACCGAACATGCTTGCATCACCTGCGTGAGGCATCCGTCCCTCTCCTCTCTACCACTTATAATCTCAACCGCCGCCATGCTCTCTCTGCCTATCAGATCGACCAACACCAGTCTGCCTCATCAAGGCGGTCTCTGGAACAGATTCAAGGGTAAAAACAAGGAAGAAATGCAGAAACAACAGGCTCTTGCTCGACAGCGTCTTCTGACTCTGTGTTTCGAAGAAATGGAGACTGTTCGAATGGTGCGTCCTAGCCACATTCTCACTGGCTCCGGCTAAGCTCCACAAAAACAGCTGCCCAATACTCTAGCTGTATGTCGCTCTCATTCCCCATCTTTGTCGCGTCTAACACCATTTTCAGGAACTCGAAGCCGTCGCACGCGAGTGGACTAGACCGCCACCCGATGCTATGTTTTCTCTTCGTATACCTGTCGAGTATGCTTCTTTGAACGCTGCTGTGAGTCTATCAGTCATTTTTCCATCTCATCTAACTCAGTTCTTTTTAGCGCCTCATTTCCGGTCCTTACATTTATGTATGCAACCTTATCTATCCGCAGGAAACTGTTTCATGACTTTTGATTCCGTAGCTTACCGGAGAAGACTCGTTTCAAATCGCCCAAATGGGTGTTCAAGGTCTGCGGGTGGAGATCGTCAGCGACGCACCTCCCCCGCCGGAGGAGCCACCGTATGTTTTTTTACTTCTCTTCTCTACGGTACCCACTCTAAGATGCGTTTTTCGCTAGCCCACCACCGTAAATTTCCTTTCTTTTTTGTATTGATCATGAACCCTTAACCCATGATGTTCTCGCCCACAGTCCACCACCCGTTTTGGAGATGCCGGCCACCTTCAATCTGGAATTAATGCCCGGTCAGCATGTTGCCCTCGACACCACCGTATCGTCGGACGAACTTGATATGGCTCGGATGGAAGATGGGACTACAGTTGATGGCATGTTTTGGGGGAAACTTGACATTGTCCATCAGGGTGACACACACAAGATGGAGTTCAGCGGGACTCGGCTACAGAACGAGCAATATACTCCCGAGTTTATGTTTGATTCTCGCGTCATGACCAAGCTGGCTGTCGCCGCCAAGCCTACCACTGCAAGATGTCATCTCAGTCTTCTGACTCCGGAGATGCAGTACTGTGATGTCATTCTCACCTTCTCGCCGCTGTGGAAGCTGGGCATTACATGGCCTCCAGCAGAACAAGTGGCCGATAACAAGGTAAAATACTTCTTGCGCGCGCACCCTGGTGGTGCCATGGAGATCTTTGAAAATGAAATGGTATCGACTGCTTTATATTACGAAGCAATGTACGTTATAGCTGCCTATTCATGTCCATCATTTACTGACAGATTCAATCTCTTTTAGTCCTGAACCCGGCATGATGGATCCTAATGATTACATTGCTCCGCGTAACGGATACGCCATGTCTTTCCGAGATTTTATTCCGCACCTCATGAATGTGTTGGACCAGCTCGGGATGTCTCTTTATGCACGCACGAACTTCATTAAGTTAGTCTCTTGCTTTTTGTTGGATCGGAAGATTTACCTTGCTCGCTCTACAGCAACAATATGGGCGCTTTCTCTGCGCACAAGAATATAGCCTATCGATTCCTTCCCCCACCAAAGATTGCCGCCGCCATCGATATAGCTGTAACGTCAGACCCATGCGTGTTTCTGCGGTTGTTCCTTATCTGGCGAGGACTCTCCGATGACGATGTTGGCATCTTTGCCGGTGCAGGTGAGAAGGAAGCTAATACGGTTAACTGGAGACAAATCGTGGGGTGGACGGAGGAGTCGAAAGACACGACTATGTTCAGGGTGCTGGAAACAGCCGTACTGGAGGTGACCTAGACTTTGAGACTCTTTCTTATCCATGCTTCTTTTTCCGTATCTCTTCCCCAGGACACTACGTATCTACTAATCGGGGCTATTACTGTTTCTCTCATCCCGTCCACTGTAGCCTTTTCTTCCTCTTGTCATGCTCGTATGGTAACTCACGACCTTTCTATGTTTTCTTGATGATTTCACCGTTCTATTGCTGTGTGGTATATGCTCTCTGTCCCTGTAGTAATTAGTATCGGTAGTAGTAGATCTTCCTATATTTCTCAATTGTATTTACCATGGCAAGTGGCACCTTCGCGGCTGTTCTCGGAGTTCTCGGGGCGGAAGGTCACGCGATGTGACATAGCGCGTCTTCTGACTCGCGTGGGGGGGCAAACTTTAGCTTCTTGTTCAGCATCATCATCATGGCGAAACTATCTCAATAGTGAGTTCCGCCTCTTTTCGTCTCAATATACGTGAAACATTACCTGTACTATAGCGAAATCGACCGTGAAGCAAACATCGCACGGAACCGTGCGCTGCTTGAAGAGCTGGAACTCAAGCAAGCTGTCGAGGGGCTCGGATTCCCTGCCAAACCCACAAAAAAGGAGACCAAGAAGAAAGCTCAACCCGTGCAGCCATCAAAAAGGAAGCAGACCAAGACAGAGGAGCAAGAACCCACCGTCCGGCGGCAGTCTGCGCGTCTGCGGAACGTGACCAGTGATTCTAATGAGAGTCCTTCCAGGAAGAGGAAGCGCGAGGTACGTGTACTTATTTTTTTAAACTCGAAAAAGGACTTATTGAACCCATAGGCCGAATTGGAGGAGCAGCGTGCGAAAGAGGCCGAGGAGCGTATCGAAGCAGAGGAACGCGCCCGAATTGCCAAGAGGCCTAGACATCAGGACTTGGAGCTCGCCACCACGTTGGAGGATGAGGATGAGACGCCGCGGTTGGCGGATGTTCTGAAGGGGGCTTCGAGTTCAAGTACGCGTCCGGAGGAGGGTGAGGAGGGTAAGAGCGAGCTGGAGGACTTGAGAGAAGAGCTCAAGGGAATGCGCGTTGTGTCCCGGGCCAAGGTGACGGAGAACCGTATCTATAGTGCTGCCTATCATCCGGATGTGCAGAAAGATCTTATCTTTTTTGGAGGTGGGTGTCTATGTCGAGCCATTGGTACGAGCTAAACTTGTGCAGACAAACACGGTCAGCTGGGTATCTGGGACGCGCAGGCTCCTCCAGAAGACGTGGCGGACTCGGACGAGGATGCCGTGGACGTCGCTACCAAAGAAGGTGGTAAATATTGGCGACTGCAGGTCCATTGGCCCGCGACTTCCAAGTCGGTAAGTTAGGCGTGATGTCCTTCGAATATCGCGCTGACCGTCCTACAGTCTATTTCGTGTGTCAAGTTCAACCCAGTGGATCATCACACTGTACGTCTAACCTTAACTCGCATCTTCAACTTCTAACTTCTCGTTAGGTTTACACCAGTGCATATGACTGTACGATCCGCAATCTCTCATTCACGACGGGGGTCTCACGTCAGATATACTCGTCTCATGAGACTCTTCTCTGCAGCATAGATCTGACGCCGACGGGGAATGAGATGTGGGTTTCAGATGCTGCAGGTGGATTGACGCATCTTGATCTTCGGCAGCATCAGTCAAAGGGCACCTGGTATGGCTTGTCCGAGCAGAAGATCGGATGCGTCAGCGTCAACCCAGTGCGACCAGAGTTCGTCTTGACGGCGAGTAACAGTCGTTCCCTCAAGTGAGTTTTCCTTCCCCCTTCTCTCAGAGCACCACTGATACGCGACGAAGGATCTGGGATGTGCGAAAATTGAAGCAATTGGGCACTTCGTCAGATAGTTCCGTCGTAGAGATTGGATTGGAGAGCGTGAATGAGTTTGTAGAGTCGAAGAAAGGGCATGGGTGCTTGCGTGGTGAGTGGCGCCATGACAAGTCTGTGAGTTCCGCGTATTGGGATCCTCGAGGGAAGAGCGTGGTTAGTACGAGCTACGATGACACTATACGCCGTGAGTGAAGGCCCTTCCTCATTTATATCCGGCGCTGATAGATGAGCAGTTTGGGATTTCGATACTAAAGCGTTTGGGAAACCTGGTCCGTTTGGGTCATCTAGGCCGTTCAGTCGTATCAAGCATAATTGTCAGACCGTAGGTACTGTGGTTCTCGAGTATAAAAAGTTACTTCACGATTTGTAGGGCAAATGGCTGACAATCCTTCGAGCGCAATGGTCTCCGAATCTTGATGCTCACCCGCATTTCACGGTATGCCAAAGGACTGTCAGCTAGGCGCCACTAACTTCCCTACAGATTGGGAACATGAATCACGCGCTGGATATTTTTTCTGGCAAGGTTTGTGGGCCCTTTTCTCCCATAGTACAGCCGTCTGATTCTTTGACAGGGCGAGCTCATCACGAGACTTTCTGACAGCGATCGGTAATTCAACTTCTAGCACAACATTGAACTTTTCTGAATGCTTACTACTTACTAGGATTTCGGCGGTTCAAGCGGTTACATGTTCTCACCCTAAGATTGTGGCTCGAGCTGCGAGTGGTAACGCAAGTGGGCGATGTGTGCTCTGGGCGCCTGAATAATTGACGCTGTGCTTGTGTTATATTTGGTTTGTCCTTACTTCTCCTGCCATGAAGATTGCTAAAGCTTTAGCAGCTTTTGTTTAATGAGAGTTTTGCATGGACGTGGAGTCATTTATTTAAACTGAAACTCGGTAACGAATGACTCAAGACTAGTCGGCAGCGACGCGATAAGTCTAGCATGTGGTGGTAAGATCTGCGTGGACGACTTGTAAGCCCTATATGAGTAAGTGAAGATGAAGGCACGCAAAAAAACTTGATTCAGCTTGAGGGGCGGGCACACTGTTCTGCTACAGTTGAGAGAAATTCATGGTGCAGTCTCTGCTCTACATTCGGATATATTAGTTGGCTGGGGTAACTTCACTGAGAAAGTCGGCAAGATAGGCGGCGATAATATCGTGGACGGCGCTCGTGGGATGGAGGTGATCGTACCAGATGGTACCTCCACGTTTGCGGATATCCTTCTCTTCGAAACCGTGGTCAACAGGATCGTCAAAGATGGAGGAGAAGGTCTGGTAGGAGGAGAAGAGCATGACGGTGGCGTCTGGATGTGAAGAAGCGAAGGATTCGAGTGCTTTAGCAAGACAGGAGTTCCAGTCGTGATTAGACACGCTGGCCGAGTCAGCGAGGTAGTGAGAGACTAGGCTGATGTCAGCGCGCGTACGTGAGGAGGGGATGTAGGCAGACCTGCGGGTGATTTATGTATCGGTGGCACATCGATAAAGAGAAAATTGCGAGCACCGGCATCGTACAACCCTTGCTGAATGTCAAAGAGAGTCTTGACATTGTCGCTGTGATCCCTCGAGTAGCTGTGAACGAGCAGATGAACAACAAAGACGCGACTGAAGAGTAACGTCGACTGACGCGCAGTCATTGATGCCGACCCAAGTTACGAACAGGCTGTCCCGCCCCGACCACGGTGCCCAGTCGGGTTTGGCGCCGGCACCGTCGAGGAAGGCGCTGACCTGTGTCTGCACGCCGGACACGGTGTTGCCGCCGATGGCATAGTCGTACACGAGGAGCGGGTTGGCGGCGAATTCTGGGTCGCTCTCTTGGCCCGGCTTGTATCGCGGCAGCGGACAGTGCTTGGTGATAAAGTGTCCCACCCAGTTGGGCGCGTCAGGCTCGTTCCAGAGCCCGCCCATCTCCCCGGGGAACGGCACACCCAAAGGCTGCGCCGCCGACGGGCGGATATCCCGGCGCCCGCGAAAGTACGCAGTGAGCACGGAGCTGTATGAGTCGCCGCTGGGGCCGATGAAGGGCGTTATATTCACGGAACGGAAAGCGGGACTTACAAGACGAAGAGCTTGCGGACGGCGGGGAGGCCGGGCCACTGGGAGCCGATCTGGTACACCTTGGACATGGTGGTCATCGTCAAGCCCGATTTGGATAACACCGCTTACCATCATGGTCGATGAATACGAAATGCACGACCTCGCGACGCCGAAGGAGCAGCAGCCAGCAAAGGACGACGGCGACGCGACGGTGCTCGCCTGGTCCTATGGCTGCTCAGCGCTGTCAGTACCGCTCTACTCGCCAGTTCGTCGCTGACCCGTTTCCAGCCTGACCGTCGCCTCTGGAACACTCGTCCTATCGCCCAGGCTCCTCCTCTTCTTTGCCTCCGAGCACCGCGAGCTCACGTCCTTGGAATCGTTCCTCATGGCCCACCTTGGGATCTGCCTCTTCGCTGTGGCTCTCGCCCTGGTTCTCAACGTATGTCTCGGACTTCCATCATGCTCGGCACCCAACTCACTCGTCTGTAGCATTCCCTTCTACTCCCACTCACCTTGTGCTCCTTCATTTCGTCGTTCCTCGCGTACAACACAACAGATGTCGGTTCTCTCGCCACCCTGGCCTCTGTGGCGGCTGGTGCCATCGCCATCTGGGGTCTCTGGATCGTACGCCATCCGATGCAATCTTTTATCAGCCCTGCCATGACATGCATACAGCTCGTTTTTGGGAATTCCTCCTCGATATCCAAGACCACCGGTGCCGATAAGCACACTTCCTCCTTCATTTTTGGCAACACCTCCTCCGCGTCCGCTCAGAAGAAGAGGTGGAAGAGTAATCATGCCTAGTGTTACTTGCTCCATCTGTTTTGCTTTCCTGGTAATAACAACTGTCTAACCGCGGCTCAGGAACTCCGACGTCGGCTCCGTCGAATCCTCGTCATCCACATGCAACATCTCAGATACAGCCCAGATGCTCCCCCAGATGACTGCGCCTTTGAGCGCCACAAACGGACTCGGACACGAGCGCTCATCGCCACTGAATTTCCAGCCTCGTATCAGCTCTGGTGCATGTAGGTTACTGCCGACGCCATGGCTCTTCCGTTGTCGTGACCCTGAAACTAAAACCTCTTGTCGTCGAACTCAATCTGAGGATCTCATTCAGGTTCATCACAATGCTTCTATTCTCTATTGCTTCGGGTCTAGTATTCCGCCTCCTTCCCGACGCGTATCCTGGCCCTCATTTATCGCTTATAGAGAGGTCGTTGATGGAGCGAGCAGACATGTCCTGGACTCCTCGGTCGTCCCGGGTCCTGTATACACTGGAAGCCATTTTGCCTCGGTCATTGATTTCATATTCGTTAATCTTTAGTTGTGGCTTAAGTCCGGCTAAGTCCTATGCATGCAGCCTTCTATAACCGTCTTGAAAGTGAGCAACCGGGTTGTTGAACTCGAAAGCTTTTTTTTTCTTCAGATTTCGTCACATGCGCTTGTTCTATCCGCAAACTCGCGTGTGCAGTGCTTCGTGTCGACGAAGTAGAGGTATTCTCTACGCATGCAGCTTCAATGAGATCCCAAACTCCATGGAGGAAGAGACTAACATTTCAAAGATACGGGTCTGTCTCGCTCATATGCAATAAATGGCGGAATAGCCATTGGGCAACTATTGTGCAGTTGTATCCCCCAACAAAGGTATCTTCACTTGATATTGCATCGAAGGATATTTCATAGCATATATTCAGACCAATCATGCAGTGACAGGGAAGTACGTATATTTGAAATGCATTGCCATATTACGACGACGCTGCGACTGCTTCTACTATAATCTACCTCGAAGTTTCATACATATACCCGCCATGGCCATGAACCATCTGGTTGAAGATCGAATAAAAGCATGTCATCTCCCCAATACGGCGGACAACAAGTTCAGAGGATCCGATCCTACGGTATAATGAAACATTCGGGTTCAAGGGAGCATCCATATAGTGTACTGGGGTCTGTCGGTCTTCAAAGGAAGTACTACTGAGCATGCTATGAGTTTAACATTTGTACAGACCCCAGCATTGACTCACCGTGAACGACACATTATCGACTGATGAAGACTTGCAGGAGGTTAGACAGCTCGAAACGTAAGGAGAGTGCCAGACTCTCCTCACCAAGCATCTGCTCACATGTGCCCTCGACTCTAGCATTTATCCAGCTCCACTACATACCACAGAATTGAGGTCCACAAACGGTATGCCCTCCACTTTTTCTTGCTCAAATGCTGCTGCCGCCGAAGGCTCTGATGCTTTGGACAAAGACATATTGGCTGCTCCAAAATGAAGTTGCCGCCGAGTTTTACAGATATTACCACTCACGTTGTGCTCACAAGCAACTTGACAAGACCCCTTCCGACTCACACTACATCTGTGTTGGCCTATAGTGCCTTTGGTGTGATTCTGTCAATGAGGCCAGGACCACAACACTACAGACTTCCCCATTCTCATGCCCAAGCATACCGTCCGAGTCTTTGAAAATCTCTCTCCTTGATATCATTCAAGGAATGGGTTTCCGTCCATTTCACTGGGTGTCGCATGCCCCAAAAGGAGAAAAAGATTTTAAAAAAAGAAAGATTTCAGACCAAGTTCGTGCGCCAAAATTGGTGACCCCGACTGGCATTTATTCATGTTAGATCTTGAAATAGCCTGATTCAAACAGCCTTGCCGCCTCTACCAAACATCAGGGACAACTCTATTTTGGTGTACACGGTTTTACAAGTGCTGCAGCCATGGCTATGTCATCTTGTTAATCTTCTGTACAGTGGACTCAGGCTGCATCACCAAAAAATGTGTTTGAAGCACACTTCTTGATCCAAAATGAGGCTCACAGGCCATGGCAGGCAGAGTCACAATTCATTGATTGATGAATGAAAGCTCACGGGTCCTTGGGGGACAATATGGCAAAGTGCTGAGGGTGTGTTTGACTGAAGGATTGATTTTTTAAAAGTAGATTTTGTCATTTTGACCCAATATTCTACTTTTGGGGCTCGGGCCTTGCTTTCATGCATACATCATGTAATTAATTCCTTGCTTTCCTCCAAAGTGCCATGCCCATAAGAGAGGGAATCATAATGGAAAGTAGTCTCAGTGAATAATGGGTTGGTCAATACATTTTGCATGGCAGAGTTCAAAGGTTGTGCACCAAAGGAAGATACAAGTAAAGATGGAATCTTAGGAATTGAACCATGCATGTAGAAACAAAATACGGGCAGGGAGTAACAGCGAGAAATTGGTGAGAAATGCTGTGGCAGATAATTCCGGGTTGATTCTGGGCTGATGGCATTCCGAGCGATGTAGCCTTTCAGAGATCTCCAACAGGAGAGTGAATGGAGTAGATATTTAATTGTTGTATGTAGTAAATATTACGAACGAACTCTTTCATCGAGAGACCCTGGAAGCCAGAGATGGGTACCGTCGGCGGGACGACTCCGGTTGATTTTAGCAAATTGGGGACAATCAACTTCCTGGGCTTCCCTCCACAACTACCACGGTCCCACCACTACCTTTAACCATGGGCTCTGTCTTGCACCTACTAGTCTCAGAAGCCTAGGTGTTGTGTAACACAGAATATGCCACCACTGTTTAAACTCATGATTTCCTTCGATGTTTGCCACCTGCCCTTGCCTCGCCAGGTTTTCTTGGTCTTCATGGGCAATTTAACTGTCTTGCCCAGTTCTGTCCAAGTTCTGCTTGATAAAAGTTGATGTTCATTATAACGGCTCCAACTCCAACCGACACTACGTGGGCTCCTCTATTGTCGCGATGTGTGCCTTCTGAGAAAACATCCACAGTAATTGCGAAATCTCCCTCACATAGCTCGAGAGGTCTCGACCGACAAGGCAGGATCTCAAACTGTAGTTTGGGGATGTATAGAATGAAGTATGACCTATTGAAATTTGAAGTCCCGCCAGTGTGCGAGACAACGCGGTTCCGGGTATGGAAGAGGAGAAGGATGACAGCGATTTAGATTGAAAACTGTGCTCAAGGAACAAGTTGTTAGTAAATGCTGGTGTGTCTAACTCATTTTTTGGAATAGGGCCCCGTAGTTCATGTATGATGTTAGCGAAAGATGTCTTAGTAGTACGTCAAAAACAATCAAGTTGTTGTTACTAATCATATTAAATCTGAACACACCCTGCAATCACGCTGAGGTCAAGTTGAGGTCTACGCTTTGTGAGTTCGTGAATGTCTTTCCTGTGTGACCATTGTCTCTATGAATTTGTTTGTCCTGAATTTACTTTAAATCGCATTGGTGTGGGTGGGTGGGCGATTTTATTGAACGAAGAGTAAAACCACTTAGGCGAGCTACGAGAAACCGAGGAGGAAGCTGCTAGCTCGACTTGGTGCTGGCAGTACGAAGAGAAATCGGGATCACGTGTTATTTGCTACACGACTGAATCCACCCGGACCATATTCCGAACCAAGCCTAACCTTCGTTCCACTTCCAAGATAACTATAGGGTGGCCGATAACCTTGGCAGGTACTTACTCTTTACATGATTACCTACCTACATACCTTGTTTTTCATTTCCATACTTGACTATACTATAAAATACATTCTATTCATGCTATGTACAGAAAGAATATCCTGAGTGAAGGTGAAGAAACAGACCCATGAAATATCTGTGAAAGCATGGAATACTACTAGCTCGCATGGCAGACAACTACCGTGGAAACCCAGCGAAATCGGCGGTAAACCCAAGGACACGCTGAATGGTATGACCTCGTTGTGCGACGCGGCTTGTGCTGGTAGAGTCAGGTCACGGTTGGCGGTATGACATAAAGAAATTCTGGGGACATCAGAATCGGGCAACTGAGCATGAAGAAGAGACTACTGACAGAACATTTTAAAGATACGGGACTCATATTACAAGTAGTTTACATTCCTTAGTATGGGTTATATCGTGAGTGGCTGGAGATAACTAGCCAAAGCCCAGCCAACCTCGCCCGCAAGCTTCCGCCGGACAAGCAAAAGTGAGTCAGGCTCCTCCGCATCGCGGTCGTCAACGTGGAGCATGAGGCCGCGACTGAGGTGGTCCTTCGGGTGGCCCGCCTCCTTCAACACCTCGAGCTCCTCTCCCTGGCCATCCAAGGCCAAAAACGGAAAGGAATCATAGAAATACTTTTTCTTTGGGGGATCGAACGGGTACACGGACCGGACGGTGTAGAGGGCCTCTTCGCCGACGTGTGGATCTGAGAGCTTGCGGCGGAAGCTCTTTCTGCGGGGTAACGAGGGCATGGAGGTGGAGGGGCGGCGCAGCTTGGGCCGCAGACTGTCGAGGGCACGCGTCTTGTATTCGTACATGTCGTATTCAAACTCTGAGCGGGTCTTGGACTTGAAGCTTCGCTTGGGGTCCAATGACGACAGGACGCTGCCGACTGCGGTGGTCGCGTTTGACAGGGAAGACGAGGCTGATGAGGGCGAGGGTGCACGGAACTGTACGCACTGCATCCTGGAGAGTACCGCGTCGACCTCCTCCCAGCGGTCCCACCAAACCTTGATGGTGTTCCCAGGCTCGACGCTCAGCATGTCCCACAGTTCTCGCCACCCAGCATTAACCTGCTTCCAGTAGTCTTGCTCTGCGCGGGCGAGTCGAAAGACACACCCACATAGGACGCGGTCGGCTTTGTCTGCGAAGATGGGCAGCTCTTCGGCAAGCTTTCCGCGGAGAGCTACATAGTCTGCGGAGGCTTTGATGAGGTCTGGGGAGGGGCGGTTCTTGTGGGACACTGGCATGTCCATGAGACGGGTATGGAGGGGCAGGAGGGTGTTTTGCAGGGTCTCAACGAGATGGAGGGGTTTGGCTGTGGCATCTAGGAGCTGGGAGAGCGGGGTGAGCAGGTCTGTACTCAGTGTCTGCGAAAGGCTGGTTGTTAGTGGGATTAGGTGCATAGTAATCAGTGTCATAAATGCGTCAAATGAGTCTGACTGGACATCGGTTGAGATTCCGATGACGTTCCCGAATGACTTTGCAAACGCGTGGAGCTGTGTCGAGGCTGCAGCCACCGAACGCGACCAGTGGAGGACGTTCTGGGCAAGCTGGTTGGAGAACGACTGCACGCGCAGCAGACGGGCGTGGTAGTTGGACATGTCGGAAGGAGGGGGAGGGCCCTTGACACTCTTGAGGCGGACAATATTCCGCTTCAGAACATCCTTGACAACCTCTGCCCTGTGCCGCTCCTCGTTGACCCGGAAGGCGAGATCCTGGACGGCGTCTCTGGCTCGGCGGAGGTCGTGCTTGTCAGGGTGGGTGGCGGGAGTCTCGTCGTAGATGGTGGCGAGGAGGAGCGGGTATTTGAGGAGGCGCTGCACGGGTTTGATAAGCAGCGAGTGCAGATCCCAGGCGCGCGACATGGCGCTGGCGATGGTCTGGGTCTGGGAGTGGTAGGCGGTGAGCGCGGGGGTGGCGGTGAGCGAGCGCAGGTGGCGGGCGGCGGCCTCGTGCCGGGCGATGTACGTCTTGTACGGGCCCTCCATCTCCGCCACGGACCGCACGAACAGCGCCCCGACCGTGTCAGCGTCGAGCGCAGCCTGCAGGGCATCCTGGAACCGGCTCGCAAAGTCGGCGAGGTCGGCGATGTTCCCGAAGATGAGCCTGACGTCGTCGGACGTCATCGGGGCGTCCACCTCGGAGGTGAGCGTCTGGCCGGCGACGTGTATGGGCTGGCCTGCATGGGGTCAACGAACATCTCAGTGGGGCACAACGGACGCACCGAGGGCCAGCGGTATGTGCACCTGCCGCACCAACGCGAGATCAGACCCGTATGACTTTTCCGACGCGAGCAGCTCCTGCAGCGCATGCTGGCGCTTCGTCACGACGCCCGAGCCGTGTTTCGGGGGCGGCGGCGGGCGCAGAGGCGACCTGGCTGGCAGAACAGGCATGGTGGTCGGGTGTCCGTGTGACGGTTACACGTTACCCGTCCCATGTGTTATCACTTGCCGTTTAATTTCGCCGTATTCGCTTTTCTGTCGTCCTCAGCAGCAGCATTCGCGACGCGTCGTCGTCGTAGAGGAAAGGAACCAAGGATCGCCCGCTGCTGATCATACTGAGTTTCCAACTGGGTCAAGTGGTTTCTAACGTTACGCCCCTACCCTGGTTTCATTTGCGCGCCTCATAAAGTACATTATACAAAATAATAACTGTCCGCTCTATCGTGTACCCATACCCATCATCTTCAGCATATCTGCCATCCCAGGCATGCCTCCCATTCCCCCACCAAGTCCACCAAGTCCCCCCAGTCCACCCAGTCCGTTGCCCATCGAAGCCATCATCCCTGCAATCCGTCAGCACCACCGTACCAGCGCAGGCACAGTCCAACTTACTCTGCATTTCCTCCATGTCCATTTGATCTCCTCCCTGCCCCTGCATCATCGCCTTCATCATTTCCTGCATTCCCCCTCCGTTGCGCATCTGTCGCTGCATCTGCTGCAGCATACCAGGAGGCATCGCTCGCTGCATCGCCTGGATCTGTGCAGGCGTCGGCATCCCGTTCGCACCCCGTCCCTTGCCCCCAGCCGCTGCCTGCATCTTTTGCATCGCCGACAGCCTGTCTCATCTTCAGCAACACGTCAAATCTTCCAAAGCACCGTTTACGTACCACCCGTTCTTTCCTCCGGCCTGTTTCGCCATGTTCGCCATCATCCGGTACTGGCAAAGCAGCTCTTCCACTTCCCGTACACTCGTTCCGCTCCCTCGCGCGACCCGTGTCACACGCCACGTTAGTCCAGTCGGTTTACCGTCTTTGCCCATTTCCATGAACGGCGCACCGTCAGAGTCCAGCTCCACAGCAGTCATGCTATCCGTAATGTATATCATCCGTTTCATTCTCAGAGCGCCTTCCTCGTCCGACCCCTGCAATATATCCTGAGGCAATCCTGGTATCATTGATGCGATTTTGCTTATCGGTCCCCTGCAACATCGACCGTGATCGTCAGCACTGGCCAATTTCACGGGAGAACTTTCAACTGACATATTCATAACATTTGATATTTGCTCTCGCCAGTCTCGAATACTCAGTTTCCCTTCTTCCAATTTCTTCGCCATTTCCTTTTGCTTGTCTGGATTCTGTGTCGCCAGATCTTGCATGTGTTCCATTAGTCCTTGAACATCGCCCAGACCCAATAGTTTTGATATGAACGGTTGCGGAGAGAATCGGTCCAGATCGTGGAGATGTTCGCCTACACCGAGGAAGATTATTGGCGTCTTTGTGGCTGCGACTCTGGACACAGTTCAAAAAGTCATTTCGCTTCAGCCCCAGAGACGACGTACGCGGAAATGGCGCCTCCACCCTTCGCATGTCCATCCATCTTTGTTACGATAATTGCTCCGAAATTTGCGCTTTCTTTAAAGGCTCGACTTTGCGCCTCAGCAGCTTGCCCTACATAATGCATCAGATTAGTGTATATTACTGATAAGGTTTTACGACGCACCGATGCTAGCATCGAGAATGAGAACCGTCATATTCGGATTCACTGCTTCACCGATTTGCACCATTTCCTCAAACAACTCTGACTCTTGCTTGTGCCGTCCAGACGTATCCACAATGATAACCTCGAACCGCTCCTTTTTGAATTTCGCGACGCCCTGGGCAGCAATTGCCACCGGATCTGTCTCGGTGTATGATCCAAAGTACGCGACCTTGGCTTTCGTCGCCGACTGCCGTGTCTGGTCGAACGCACCGGCACGGAACGTGTCCGCGCAGACGATGGCGGACTTGAAGCCGCGTTTCTGGTAGTGCACAGCAAGCTTTGTACATGTCGTAGTTTTGCCGTTGCCCTAGTAGCAGATTAGAGACGAGTCTGAGTAGAGCGAGCTGTATGGCTCACCTGCAGACCGACGGCCATTATCACGTTCACCTGTCCCTTCTTTGGCTTGTACGGCTCCACGCCGGGATCCACCAGGTGCACGAGCTCATCAAAGACAGCCTACAGAAAACGCACGTCAAGATAAATGGCCGTGGCAAAAACTCGCAGACCGCACGATCCACCTTTTGAATGAGATTCTTCCGATTAGTTTCCTTGGCCTTGTCTGCGCTTTCAAGAGCCGCCTTTACTTTTGCCTTGACCTTTTGCCTGAGCGACGCAACGAGCTTGACATTCACATCCGATTCGAGGAGCGCAGCGGTGATTTCCTTCAGAGTCGCATCGAGAACCTGCAGGGGAGCTGTCAAGGACGGCGCCGAGCGCTGTGCATGCGACTGACCTTCTCGTCGACGACGGGGGCCCTGTTGAGCGAAGAGAGCGCAGCATTGAGCTTGCGGCCCAAGTCCGCCAATACCATGGTCGCGGTTCTTTCAAGGGGCAGGCAACGTCACCAAAATCAGAAAAAAGTCGCGCGGCGATCATGTGCGTGCCGCCTTGTTTACCAAGTTCCTCATCATGCCTCCCCCCTCGGACACGGAAGACGACGCCCTGGAGGACAACGAGGACGACCTCGAGGAGGACGCCGACAATGACCTCGAGGAGGAGCTGTTCGATGCGATAAACGAGGAGGCTACGGAGGACGGCGACGATGTGCGTGTGCGCTGCCTGCGTTTCTGTGCGATGCTTTATTCTCTGCAAGGACTCTTCTAGCTCCACCGACGAGGGCTTCTCTGACGACAACGATGACGACGACGACGAGTCGGAGGACGTGCAGCCGACATCCCAGCCAAGCACCGTCCCGAACGCGTCCTTACTGTCGCCCCCATCGCAATCTCAATCTCAATCTCAGCCGTCGTCTTCTGTCAAACGTGCGTGGCTGCGATTCTCTTTTCCTTGCTGCTGACGCGAACAGCAGAGGCCTCACCACCCCTGGTTCGCAAGCGATCTCTCTCGCCTGCCCGGGCTCGGAAAAAGGCGCTCTACTATCCGCGCGGCTCCGGCGTACCCGTGTACCGTACATGCATCGTCGAGGCCGTCTGCGCGATCCCCCACCCGGTTCCCATCCACGCCCTCGCCTCTTCGCACTGCATGACCCATCTTCTCACTGGATCTGATGATGGTTATATCCGAGACTACGATATTTTTACGGCGCTAAACGGAAAGAACTTCCTGACGGCGCCACAAAGACACCACTCTGGTGTCGTGGAGGGGATCATGAAATCTGGGCAGCTCCGTTTTTGGTGGGAGAATCCGACGCCTCCAGATGTGTCTGCTGCTTCGGCCGAGGATGAGACAGGGCTGTCGCCGGTGTATTGTTTAGCGATGCATTCAGACGCGCTGTGGGCTCTTGCGGGAAGCGACGTGCGTTTTCCATTTTTCTCCCCAAATTCGCCTCACTGACGAGCAAGCGACAGTCTGGCCCCATCAGCCTCTATACCGTGAGGCATGATCCTGGACGTTTATGTCATGTCATGAGTGCTCATCGCGGCCCCGTATCTGCGCTATCTCTGGACCATGATGAAAAGGGCTTCTTTAGTGCTGGATGGGACGGTGACGCACTTGTAAGTGCCCTGCATAGTCGCAATTACCGGAATACAGCCAACGCGTTCTCAACAGCTCTGGGACCTCAATACAGGCCAGAAAGTAAGAAACTTCACATCCCACGGCGCCCAGCTCACAGGAGTTGCGGTACGCCCGACAAATGCAGTCTTCGCAGAGCCAGGGCCTGCAGTCGTCCCCCGGCCCGAATCCGAGGTGACTTCGACTTTACCAGACGAAGGTACCATTGCATCGGCTCCCGCGACGGCGCCACAACCCGTGCCACCAGGCGCTTCGGCAGCTGCATCTGCACCTGATTCGCCATCTCAGTCAGATGGATCTTTCGATGACCTCTTCGACGAGCCGGAGAACAGCACGCAGGGTAGCACCACCCAAAACAAATCCCAGCCCACCGCACACGGGCCTGCGGGGCTAGCTGCTCCGCCCCCAGCTCAGCCCCAACAGCCCCCGCGTCCCAATTTCGGCTCAATAGCACCCTCCAAGAATGCCCCCCCTTTGCTCGATCCTGATACTTATATGAAATTCTCGCCGGATATTTTATTGACGGCGTCAATAGATGGCCAGGTGATCCTCTGGGATAAGAGAGTGAACACGCCGGGCACGGGTGTTGGAAGACTCTGGATGAATGAAAAGACTCCCCCCTGGTGCTTGTCGGTGCGGATGCTATGCTTATCCCAGAACGTACCCGTTTCTGACATATCATCTCGTCACAGGCATGCTGGTCTGCGGACGGCGGCCAAATATATGCCGGAAGGCGTAACGGGACCGTTGACGTCTGGGATGTACGCCAGCTTGGTCGTTCGGGTCCTTCTTCCACCCCCAGGCTTCTCAAAACCCTGAGAAACCCACCAAGCTCCGGAGTCGTTTCGTGTGTGGTCGCGTTTCCAGATAACAAACATATCGCCTGGTGAGCTAGCCCGCGTCCCTGGACGGCATGTGGGAGATTGACTTCGGAACAGCGCGTCCATTGATAATCTGCGGTTGTGGAATGTGGACGTTGTCGAATCTGACCCTGGTAGGCCGAAGACTGGGATGCAGTTCAAGATCATACCAGGCCACCACGGGGGGTACATCTCTAATCTTCGTAGGCACCCCCTTCTTTGGCGTGTTCGATAAGATCTGGGCTGACAATGCGAATAGTGGTCGATCCTGGAGGCAGATTTCTAGTAAGTGCTAGTAGCAACCGCGGGTGGCATGGGGAGTCCACACGGACAGTATTTGTGCATGACATAAAGCATGTTCAATAACAGTGTTAGGTTCACAACGCCGCAATTTGGACCTTAAGGGTTGAAAATACACTCTTCGTCATATTTGAATCATTTCTTCTGCGAGGGCCCAAGATTTTTTACATGTTTACCGCCAAGTCACGAGGATCAAAGACCCGTCCTGTGCCCTATCCCGCCCATAATTAGCCTCCGAGCGTGTATTGAGAAGTGAGCATCCGAGGAACAGAACGGCCTGTCAATAATGAAGTTCAATATAGGACTTGCAGGCTTCGCCGGACTCTTCTGCATCAAAAAACAAATCCTTGTGATCTAGACCATACATTTGTCTTCTTAGTGTGTGTCTTCGCCTCTTTTCTCCTGCCACAATTCCCCCGAATAGCGTGAATTGTTCTCATCAGTTCATAACGGCAACAAAGCCTAACAGAAAGCCCGAGTGTGACGTGACAAATATACTCAACTGGTACGAATCGAAGCTTCTGCTTTTTCCCGAGTCGGAGGGTCAAAAGGACTTGTTTAAACAGGCGCGAAAGTATGTAAAATCTCCCTCCTGTATGTATGTTGCGCCAGCCTGTCCTTCCAATCGGGGAGGAATTAACGTATGTCGGAGATGACGACTCTGAATTCTTTCGCCAAGTGCACGGTCGATCGTTGAACACTTTGAACACATCGTATTTGCTCCCGTGCGTGTCCATATCCTGCAACGCGTATTCAGAGACACTGACGTGTAGAACAGCTCGGATCGCGACGAAGTCAAGGCAGGCTGCTCTCCTGCACACGTAGCATCTTTATCTTACGCGTCCGCCCTCTAGCGCTCCGAATACCACCACCGGATGCTCAAGTTCGTGTTTCCGGGCGCCCAAAATTATGTCGGTCCCGTAAGAGAAGCCCTGCAATTCGGACAACAGCGTCGAGGTGCGTCCCCATCAGCGAAAATCGAATTCACAGGGCCAATGATCCGTGCAGTTCTTGATTTAGGAACGGGAGGGGGTCTTTGGTATGCTTATTTTCGTCTGCATGCGATGACCAGCGGTGGAGGGGGAATTGACGAGGGTGCTGCTTTCTGTCCAGGGCCATCGAAATGGCAGACGAATTTCCACGCGCGGAAGTTATTGGCATCGACCTAGCCCCCATTCAGCCCCGGTATGCCTCTCAGAAATTTCCACGTTCGTCGCCTCTGCTCACCAGCACCACTAGCGACGTCCCTCCCAATTGCACGTGAGAGATACCGGTCTTTATACACTGAGCCACACCATTCCTAAACGTTCCTCTTCCCCCCCTCCTTGCAGCTTCGAACTTTGTGATTTGGACCAAGGATCCATTCCCTATCCAGACGGTTATTTCGATCTCATTCATGCTCGCTCGATGTTTATCGGGGTAGGTAAATTTAGGCGCCCTATTTCCCGAGTAACAGTCTGACCTCGTTTCCGCAGATACATAATTATCCTCGATTGCTGCGTGAAATCTCGCGTCTGCTCCGCCCTGGTGGTCTAGTCATTCTTGTAGAACCAAACTTGACCCCCACCATTGCTCCTTCCTCTCCTTCCTCGTCTCAGCAGGACGCATCAGGCTGGTTCACATTTTGGGAGACATATCATACTTGCCTTCGCCGTCAGAGAATAGACCCGACTGTCCCGCAACGCATGGCAGATTTGCTTTTTGCTACCGGAACGTTTGAGAATATTGCTAAGCAGGAAGGCAACATTCCAGTCGGTTCTTGGCCTAGGGGTGAGCATTTTTTGCTGTTCAGCATTCCAATAACAACGATTTATATTGACGATTATTCTAGAGCCCGTAGCGTTGACCGTTGGACAGCTGCAATGGATGGATTACGACTTGTTGCTTCCGGCACTACGTCCCTTTTTTCTTACTGTTGGACTTCCAGAGGCGAGAGTTAGAAGCCTCATAGCAGACGCCCAGCAAGATTTATACCGCTCGTCTGTACATTTATCCTGTGTTATCAACATCGTCCACGCCACGAAGCGTCTGTAGCTATTGTCACTATAAGTACCGTATGCATTTATTATCTACTCACGGACGATGTATCGTTACTTACGTTCTTCCTAATAATGCATCAAATTGGCCTGCAACCACCATCACTCCCCTGGCTCGCGGGAGTATCTTAAAGTTCAGCGTCACACAGTTCATCATCATAAGCAGTAGTTGTTCACCTCTGTTCCTGTCTAAAAAGTACATACGAAAGAAACGACACACACCCAAACCCTAAGACAGCATATGACGATGATGTACAAGAGGGGCCAAAGACATGGAAGTCAAGATGATCAACGAAAACGTATCAAAACAGGCAAGTGCAGGGCGGGGAAGATTGACATCATACACAAACGAAGGGACAGATCCAAAAGCGATCCAAAGATATTGTGGCGGGCACAGCTTACTCCTCCTTGACGGTGTAATCATGGAGAACAGAGAGGGCTTCGTTGACCTTGCTGTTCATCGCATCGTTGTTCTCAAGCAAGTGGAGCAACTCAGCGTTGTCCATCTCAAGCAACATTCCAGTGATCTTGCCGGCCAAGTCGGGCTGAGAGCTGATAGAAAAATGTCAGTATTATCGCCGCTAACAAGCTGTAGAAAACATACGCCGCAATCTTCATATAGATAACCTCACCAAGCATCTGCTTCTGCTCCATCGGCGACGCACTCGCAAGAGCAGCTTGGGTAAGTGCAGAAGTAGGGTCAGAAACGGGGAGAGCGGATGGAGCTGCTGCACCGGCATTGCGAGTCTGAGGGTTAAGCTTGTAGGCCTGCGGCTGAGGGGGTGGTGCACGGCCAGCGGGGGCAGGGGCTGCCGCAGGAGGGCGGGGCGGGCCTTGGGGTGCACCGGGAGCACGGACGGCGCCGTTGACGGGCGGGGGTCCGTTTGCACGAGGGAGGGGTGCAGCGGGCATGGGAGGCGAGGTACGGCCGGCAGCAGGACGAGGCCCACCGCCACGACCGCCTCCAGGGTAACCTGGCATGCCATAGCCCTGCGGGGGTTGGCCGTAAGGTGCAGGGAGAGGCATGCTGGGAACCTGTCCATTGGTGGGGGCATAGCGAGGACGAGGTGGCAACATGCCAGGCTGGCCGTATCCCATCATGCCACGGCCTTGAGGAGGATACCCAGGACCAGGTGGGTAGTACATCGGCCCGTTCATATATCCGCTGGGGATACCAGCAGTCGCGGCTTGCTGCATCCTGATCTGGTTTCGTTGAGCAATCTGACTTTCCAGTTGTTGCCTGCGGACTTCACGACGCTGCGCAAGCGAAACATAGAGAGGTTTCGAACCAATCATCTTGTTATTCATCTCCGCAACAGCCTTGGTGGCCTCGTCAGGAGACGCATAACACACAAAGCCAAAGCCTTTAGAAGTTCCCTTGTCGTCACGCATAACTTTGCAACTCGTGACAGTACCGAAAGGCTCGAACTCGCCACGGAGCTTGTCGTCGTCAACGTCGTCCTCCAAATTCTTGATGTACAGGTTGACACCCTGGTACTTGCTAAGCTTCTCCATCTTAGCCTGCTCGTACGATTTGCGTAACTCTTCTTCACGTTCTGCCTTCTTCTGGGCACGGGAAACGAACAGCTTCTGACCGTAGAGTTCAGTGTCGTGAAGGGTCTCGACAGCCTTCTGAGCAGCTTCGTGGGTCTCGAAGTTGACAAATCCGAAGCCCTTGGTCTTGCCCTCCTCATCGGTTTGGATGACAGCAGAAGTGACCGCACCAAACTGTTGGAAGAGCTGGTCGAACTCCTCAGTGGTGACTTCCGGAGAGACGTTCTTGACATAGAGGTTAGTGAACTGAGCCTTCATCTCGTCAAGCTTGGATTGGCGTTCCTACGATAAGCAGTGAGTAAACAGAACCAAAATCGAAGAAGTAGAGATACACACCTTGCGAGAGATGTGATGCCCGACGTACACCTTCTTGTCGTTAAGAAGCATACCATTGACAGCCTTGATAGCACTCTCCGCAGCCTCAGCGGTCTCGTAGTGCACAAAACCATACCCCTTGGATCGGCCTTGTTCGTCGGTAGCGACCTTGCAAGACAAGACATTACCGAAAGCGGCGAAGGTGTCATGAAGAGCCTGCAATGCTGACATTCAACAATCGCACTTCATCGCACATATGATCAACACACCTTGTTGTCAATTAAGTCGTCAAGGTTCTTGATGAAGATATTACCCTGGCCAGTCTTGCGCAAGGCAGGATCACGTTGAGACCACATGATGCGGCTAGAGATTTTTTTATTTAGACCAAAACAAGGTATACAGTTCACGCAGACGGACCATGCACGGTTTTTGATCAATGAATAATTGAGCTGCTCGAGAGCACGCTCACCTGTCAGTATGCATTAGTTTATGCCGAATAATGACATGCCACGAACTCACCATCAGCAGTGTTAAGATAATTAACGTAGGCGTAGCCAAGGGAGCGACGGGTTACAGCATCACGGCAAACGCGGATGCTACATAATTCAAGTTCAATTCAGAATCTGAAGGGCGCATATAAGGGCAAAACTTAGACGAACCTAGCGACAGGCCCAATCATATTGAAGATCTCGAATAACATAGCCTCCGTAACGGTAGGGTCTAGCTCTCCAACGTAGAGCGAAGCGCTCGGAGCCGACGAGGTCGTTTGAGGGGCATAAGATGGAGCGGCAGGCGCTGGGGACGGCATTGCGACGACAGCAGGCTGTGCTGCCTCTGGAACGGGAGCAACGGCTTCGATGACAGCAGGAGTGGACATGACGGAAAGTTTATTTTTTTTGCAAGCAAATAAGATTTGGGTTTTTTGAGGATATTGGGGGTCGTTACTGCGATATGAACTTTTCTGCGACTGTTCTTCGGGTCAGCAAGTTGTAAAGGAGCCAAAAAAGAGGAACATGCACAGGAGGAGCAACAAGACAACCGCTTGTGGATAAAAAAGGGTTTTTATGTTTTTTATCGGCTTTTTAGCTGGAAATAGGGTCACGGTTCTGCATCAGCGAGGACAACGACAACACTGAGGGCAGACTGACCTTTAGATGATGGTGGATGAAGAAAAACAAAGGCCCGCTTTTTGATTCAAAGCATTTCAAATTTCAAACTCAGACACAACGCACTGATCATTTGCCTTCTTGGGCGAACCGTGAATTCTTTGAGAGTATAATAACAGAGTTCAATAGATTTTCACTCAAAAGCATGACAATGACAAAGTTCCACAATAAAATATAAGGTAAGCGAAGGAACAATCCCCGAGCTTGTAACTAAGTGGCACAATTCAACCCCGTGTGAAGTAGGCTTTCGCGCCGTGGGAGGCCAGCTCCGTTTTAGCCTAAAGAATGTGAGTATGCAAGGATACGATATGAAAAAAATTACCTTTTCCATGGTATGCCCTGCAGCAGTGTGGTGTGCATAGATCTGCATGATCGTTTATTTATAAGTCGCCAAAATTGAACATATATATGAAACTTACCTGACGGTAATAGAAAGCGTTACCGAGCCCTTGAACTATCCAACCTATTGTGGCTACCAAGCCCAAGATTGCAGCTGCCCAGTGGTGGTTCACAAACATCTGAATCGTTTGGATAAGGCCAGCAGAGCCAGTGCTGCAAAGACTGATGAGACGCAGTACAACGCGACGAGAAAAATTAGGTCACCTTGGCACTCCAACGATCCTATCAAAGACAATGAATTATTGGGCAGCAAGGTAAGTAAACCGACTCACATGTAAACGCTAAATAGGAGATGGAATCCGCCAAAGACGAAGTAAAGATCTAAGAAAGGATAAGACACTATCAAAGGCACGTATACGATACGCACAATAATACAAGGCTTGTTCCTGGCATTGCGTTAGAACAATGCGAAGCATGACTATGCCCTGAAAGACAGACACACCTTCATGTAACCGTTGTAAATCGGACTTTTGCGAGGCAGTTAGGTAGGCGCTACCGAAGGACTGCGGTCACACTTACCGATACCAGAGAAGAAAGGAGGCGGCCGAAATTACGAACAAGTAGCTGCGTAGAATCGCAAGGTGAACACGAGTTACGGCAGGGGAAGCACAAGAACTCACCCTATACTAGCGCCGACATCGCGCCCACCGTCAGAAGACCCAGCGATGAGGATGAAGATACAGGCAATCATATTGAGGACGAGTGTGCCAAGAAGTACAAGCCATAGCTGATATATACGGGTTATGAGCGGCTGCGATGCTTCTGGGATTTCTTCCGAGATGGAATGGAAAATTAATGGGAAAACTGGCGATACGTGGACGTTAGACAGACGATGACGAAGACGGAGAAAACTAACAAGGCGGCCAGTTGTTCTTGCCATGCTGCCTTATATGCTCGGCCTTTCTATTGAGCTCTTGTTCGCGTCGTTCTAGTTCGAGCTCGCGTTGTCGGAGCTCCTCCAAGCGAGTGTCAGTACTCTGCGACTGCGGAGGGGTTGGGTCGTCGAATGGATTTGTGTCCAGCGAATGGGTGGAGGCAAATGGATTCTCGGCGTAACCTGTCCAAGGGTGAGTACAGGGAAAGCAAAACAAACAGAAATAGACGCACTCATGTTCAGGATGGTGTCAAATGGAAGTATGTAGTTAACCCTAACCCCGATCGATTCCTACGTGTTTGCATCGGAAGGAACAAACAACGTCACGTGGTTACGTACGGCCACCCAGTTGCGCCACATTCTGCAAACGATGGCTGTACCCATTCAAAACAGGGTACCGGCCAGCTGGCGTCGCACACAGCCTTCATCGGTACACTTTGGCCGACTCGTCCGAGAAAATAGCCATCGGCGCTAAGATTTGTATCGATCAGATGGATCGGGAGCGAGGCATATCCGAGGGTTGCCTCAAGTATTCATGGCTGCGTCCGCTTTCTCATAGAATGTCCAGCAGGAAGGCGAAACTTCTCATGGATACCTAACGTCAGCCTCGAGGCCGGAGGTTGCTACGTACTTTTTGTAGGAGGGATGGAGTAGCGTAACCACATCAATTTGGCTTCATTCACGTTATTTCGTCCCTGATAACCTCGGACCCAAGACTGATCTAAGCCAATTACCAATTGGGTAAGATTTTGGCAGAACAAAGGCGAGTTTGGTCCGATAGCTGCTTGATATGGAATTAATATGCACAAAACATGGAGGAAAACATGTGGGTCGGCGGCCGATCTCGGCACGATCGAAGGATGTATATAAGCTGAAGCACAAGGTCGATGAAATTTTGCGTCCTTTACATCACCCTCCTTCTGTCCGACCTTCCCTACGGTTACTCTTGTGCGTTTTCCACCCTGGTCTCGCTTGCCCTTACTAACTATCGACTGCAGTTATTCCACGACTTTATTGTCGTCGCATACATTCCCTGACCTCCCATTCATTACTTCCCGCCCACGATGTTCGCTTCTCTCGCCACTTTTGCCCTTGTCGCCACTGCTGCCGTCCAGGCCTCTCCCCACTTTCCTCGTCGTGGCCTTCATGGCTTTCATCATGTAGCTCGTTCCGCGCCTGCCGACTATGCCGAGGGTTACCTCGAGGCTTACGATGTTTACCATGCACGGTACCTCGCCATTGGTTGCCAGAACCAGCACAACACCCAGTTCTTTGATGACTGCTGTCATCCTCTCTTGGTACGTGGTGTATGCCTGGTAACTATATCAGAACTAATCTACTTATTCTCCAGGCTACCGAAACCGTTGCTGCTAATCGTCCCGCCTACTGTGCTGCCAACGCAACTGCTTCTGCATCTGCGTCTTCATCCGCCAGTGCTATAGTGGCAACCCCGACAGACACCTCGGACGACAGTGGCGATGATGACTGCGATGACGAAGACTCCTCTTCTTCTTCTGATTACGTACCCGCCACCACTTTTTCCTCGTCTTCTGTGTTCTCTGAGCCTACGAGTGCGTTCACTTCGGAGGCAAGCTCCAGCTCCAGCTTCAGCGACAGCAGCAGTTCCAGCTTCAGCAGTAGCTCCAGTGTGTCTGCCACCCAAGATACCACTGAGGCTCCGGCTTTCACCCCCTCTTCAACCCAGGAGCAGAGCACCGAGGCACAAAAGAACACCCAGACCCAGGAAGCACCTTCTTCAACCTCGTCCTCCGAAACTTCCCAGTCTACCGATACCTCCAACGCGTCTTCAGGCAGCTCGGCTTCCTCTGGTGGAACTTATTATTCTGGCGGCGTGTGAGTGTTCTTGTGTGTTATTAGTACCTCCCTCTGAATCTGGACTTCAGAGGCACTTTCTATTATCAGTATGGCGTTGCCGGTTCGTGCGGCAATGTAAGTTTATCTTTACTTTACCCATGCTTTTCCTGAGATTCTGGTCTGTAGGTTCATGGTGATTCGGACAAGATCGTGGCTGTTTGTAAGTCGCACGTTTATGTGATTGGTTTTGTTCTGACAGAAGCTTCTATTGTCAATAGCTGCCATCGTCATGAACTCCGCGTTGTGTGGCAAGACGATCACCCTTACTAACACGAAGAATGGAAAGGTTCGTCGTGGTCGCTTCATGGACAACTGATTTTAAGACTAACAATACTTCTGTAGACTGTCAACGCCGTCATCGCCGACACATGCCCGGGATGTGGTGATGGAGGAGCATCTATTGACTGTTCCACCGGTACATTCGATGCCCTTGCCGACGAGTCTGATGGTACTTTCCCTGGTAAATGCTTTTAATTTCGTCTGTCGCACGAGTCTCATGTCCTTTGCAGTCACGTTCACTCTCCCGGCGGTTTAAGACCGTTCCTCTCGTCTACGGCTCGTCCCTGTTCATACGCGTATACCCTAGCCGGGACCTTCCTCTTCTTAACGCCTTTTACTCTTATGAGTGGAAGGCGCAGGCCTAAGGCCTTTGATTTACCATAAACGATTGATACGGGGTTTCACGACAAGTGTTGGGAACTCGACTGCCACTGGTGGTTTGGTTCCTAGCGCTGGCATTATCATTCTTATTCGTCAGTGTCGAATTTATTATTAACGTTTCTATGTTTGCGCTTTCATGTTTTTATTTGGGTTTACATTATTCCCGTCATTTACTCGTCGTATTGCAACCATCACAGACAAGAATAACTTTTCATTTTGTTTTGTAACCATCTTGGCGGGACGAGAGGATGGGGTTGGGAACCGTGTTCCTGCTGGTACCTATCTATTTACGCTTGTAATGTTGATCATACTGCGCTGGCTAATGGAATCTGTTGACGGGCGCCTTCGACTGTACCTTAACGGCGTGACTGACATAATGGAACGGCATTGGAATGCTTGGGCAGGCTTGGAACGGCGAATGTGCACGACGGTGAATCAAAACCGTGTTTTAGAGTGCATTTGTCGCCGACACGTTTGTTTGTCTCCATAACGCCAAGATTCTGGCCAAGAGGAAAGTTGCAACTGCCGGACTTGGGCGTACTTGGATTTTTCCACGCCTTGTTTCCCAATACAGCTATTTCCCGCTATAGGTGCATGGCTTCGATGAGCGTAAAAAAAATTCTTGTTGTCGGTGGGAACGGCTTCATTGGTAGGTGAGAAACTGCAAGCCAATAGTTTTTCGCTAACAAGTTGATAGGCTCCGCGGTATGTCGCGCTGCACTTACGAGGGGCATGCAGGTTACATCTGTGAGGTTCGTCATCTTGAATCGCGCTCAGGCCGTACTTGACCCGCATGTAGCTCCTCCGGGCGCCCATACCGTACGCCTCGAGGCCACAGCCCAGCATGGACAGAAAAAGAAAGTCACTCCTCGTTTTCTCACGAAGGCGACACCTTGACCGCGTGCGAGTGTAGGTGACGTGGCTGCAGGGCACAGCCCACGACCCGTCGACGTTTGCAGACGCTCTGAACGATGCCCACGGGGTCGTGCATACCCTCGGAACGCTCCTCGATGGCGGCCAGTACAAGAACGCGGTGAAAGAAGGTAGCCTTGTCGGGTTAGTTGGCAGTTTGCTTGGCTCGCAGAATCCCTTGGAGAAGAAGACGAGTAGTGGATATGAGAGCTTGAATCGTGATGCAGGTTAGCACAGTGCAGTGCCATTGGCTTCGTTTCTCATCCCCCGTCTTCAGCGCTCCGAGTCTGCAAAGCCTTTGTGGATTCCGGCCCGGCAGAGGGCCCCTCACCTCGTCCGTTCGTTTACATATCAGCTGAGGATATCTTCCGGCCCATTATCCCCGCCCAGTATATCGAAACCAAACGCGAAGCAGAGGCGGGAATCGACAGCCTTGTATCTCAGAAACTTGGTCTATTCCGCGGTGTCTACATTCGACCTAGTACGCGCCACATTTCTACTGGTATTACGGCTAACGTCGTGCGTTGTATAGGTCTCGTATATCACGCGCACTTTCGGCCCCTAAGCACACCTTTCGCGGCGCTCCTCGAGTTCTCCGCTGTCATGCATTCCAAGGTTCCTCGCGGGTTTCCGACACCTTCAAGCGTTCTTCGTTCGATAGGCTCAGAAGTGACACACAGCATGTCGAATGCTCTTACAATTCCGCCCATACATGTCGACCACGTTGCCGAGGCAGTTTGCGTGGCACTGGAGAATGACGAGCTAAGTGGGGCGGTCGGGGTGAGACAGATGCGCGAAATGATAGGATGGATGGCTACACCTGGAGACGGATCATTGAATGGAGCACACTAAGTAGATAAAATATTATTTCTGTCGACAACGCCATTTCGGAAGATTTCGGACTTGTCAAGTCCGGGCCTGGGCCGGGTAAGCTGACTCAGGGGCTTTACCCCAAACTTTGCGACATATTGTAGCAGATTCCGCGAATTATTTATTACCAACACTCAGCCCACTTTCTTCCCCGCCTTCCCCGCTTCCCGTCTCCATGCTGTCCTTCCCCGTCGCGAGACCGTGTTCAGCGACGGCGACGGCGAACAGGAGATTCCTCTCGTCGACGGTCCCGACTCGGAAGGCGCTGCCGTTCTTCCTCAATACCCTTCGTGCCGCAGCTCAAGAGAACCATGAACGGGACCTCAAGTCCAGGGGAAAGATGCTCCGGATGCTAATGTTCGGCAAGCCGGGAGCTGGGAAGGGCACTCTCTCAGCGCGTCTCGTGAAAAAGTACGGTATATTGTCTATCTCGACAGGGGATTTGTTGAGGCAGCATATCCAGGAGAGGTGCGTCTCATCCTCGCCGTCATCCGTGATCTTTTTCTTACGGTATTGTAGAACCGAGGTTGGACGACAGGCAGAGGACATTGTTGCTCAGGGTGGACTGCTACCAGACGAGGTGATGCTCAGGGTCGTCACTAGTAAACTGGATCTTCTGCATAACAGGGTAAATGTCGTGCCTCGTGTTCGTCACCCTCATCGTTAACGACTTGGACAGCACTGGATACTGGACGGGTTCCCACGAACGCTAGGCCAGGGCGAACTTCTAGATACTCATCTCAAGTATGCTTCTCAACTGCTGCCTTATTCTGCCCTAAGTCTAACCCCACGAGCAGAAAACAGGGAACACCGTTGAGCCTCGTCGTGAACCTCGACGTCCCTGACCAGGTCATTCTCAGCCGTATTTCCGACCGTTGGGTGCACCTACCGTCCGGACGCGTCTACAACATGTCATACAATCGACCCAAAGTTGATGGCCTTGATGACGAAACCGGCGAGCCCCTTACCAAAAGACCGGATGACAATCCCGTTCGCATCCCGTTTCCGTTCCATGTCAATCACGTTACTGACCGTTTCTTCCCAGGAAATCTTCGCAAGGCGGCTAGACAAGTTCTACTCCACTACTTCTCCCCTCTTATCGTATTATACCACATGTGCGACAAAGTCCGAGCCTGCGCGGAATCCTCATCAGCACCCGCACCAGCTATCCTTCCCAGTGAGACCACCGCATCAGCTGGTGCTCAAGACGCTCTCAGGGAAAACCTCGGATGAAATTTGGCCTCAGCTAGATTCAGTGCTCAAAGGGACCTTTCCTAATATCAACGAGAGAGCGGAGGTGAAACGGAGGCATAGCCTCACCGAAGCTATGCTCGTGGACGGACGTCAGATCGCGGGAAGTCAGATGGAGTAGTCTTCTTTGTTTTTTAGGATGATGAGTTACTGTATTTGTTACTGCCGCGATGCTTGGGCGTTTTCCTTTTTCGTTTGCCTGTATTTTTGCTACGATATATCCTTTTATACTGACTGCTTCTTGTACATCAAACAGCTTCGCGGCTCCGAAAAATCATTACGCCTTTATCGGAGGGCATACCTAAGAACTCTAATGAGCATGAACGCGGAGGCGAAAGAAGGTACCGACATTTTTACGGTATACAGTCCCTCAGGTAATCCCTCTTGGACCTGTTCTCTCACCAGTCTCAGGCCCGCTTGCGTAAATACGGCCTTCCATGCGCTATCAGATCTGTCGTTCGGACAGTCAGTCCACTGCCAAGAGAGACTAGACCATCCGAGTCTTACCTCGTCAAGCTCGAATCCTGATCATCAAACGAAGACTTTGGACCACCATCTGCAGCATCGGAGCACACATTTTCTTTCACCACAATTAAACTTTTGCCCTTGTCCTTTTCTCTCAGAGCCGCATGGCTCCGTCTGAAGAACTCGACAAGTTGTGGATCGTTTAAATGACCTAGACACCACTGACACCATATCACATCAAATCCGCTGTCAACGTCCTCAAGCGGTTTCTCAGGAGAATAACCCACTCGCTGCAGGAATTTTGCTGGCGGATTAGCAAGCGGATGAGCTGGATCAAAGTCCTGCAACGTCCCTTGAATGAATGTGACACTCGTATGCTGATCTGCTAGCCCGCGCCAGTTTCTCTGAGGTAGGGCGGCTGCGTGTCTCGCTCGTGCCAGTGCCTCCTGGACAAAGGGAGTTACCGGTTCGAGCAACAGAACATCGGAGACGAGGAAGAGCAGAACATCGGCAGTGACTCTGCCAATACCTGCTCCCACGTCCAGGGCGCGTATTCGGTGGGACAGACGGGGTTTATCAATCGGTTTCAAAGCAGAGTCAATCGTAGATAGCTCTGGGAACAGATGGAGAAGAAATAAACGTGATCCCAAAGCATCGACGCGTGGTAGAGACTGGGAAAAATTAACCATCAGATGCTGTTCTCAAAGGGTGGCTGCGACGTACCCCAGTCCCAAATCCTCCCAGGACGCCATCAAGGCTTGCTGGCTGTGACGACCAGTAATCTATTCCGTCGTTGAGGTCTGGTTGCGAGGAAGAAGCCATACTTGGTGACCGTACTTGCTGAAGTTTTTAACTCGGACCGAACTCCGACAAATGCACCAAAAAATACCATTACAGCATTTTGAGTAAAAAGACGGCTCATGTCCTACGATTCATTCCAAGCTCTCATGATAACGAGCTCCAGCATCTGCTCCTCAATCTTTCCGTCGGCACAATGTGAACGACAGGCTCATAAGGCTCTATGTGAAGCCTCATCATGTAATCGAATAAGGTATGGCAGGGGCTATTTGTCTGCAGCAGGACATGCCTTACATAATTAACGCGTCTTAATGGCGGACCTCTTCGACAACCCCGTCGACGAACTCATCCCGTCGACGCCCCCTCGAAACGCGGCTCCGCTCTTCTATCAAGGAAGTGAGGATGGTTCTCCGAGGAAATCTCCACCCGTTCCTGACATGTACGATGATGCCGACGAGGTCAGCAAGATATTCGACGATGCCGACGTTTTCACGCTACCAGAGGAGAAGAGCTTTGATGTCGACGCCGCGAGGCGGAAGATTGCGGAAAAGTACAAGAACAGGCCTGTGCCACGGACACCGATGATGCCACATGAGGTTCTGCCTAGTAGTTCACCGCCACGCGATTTGGAGAAGGGGAAGGAAAAGGACAAAGACGACAAGAAGGAGCAGAAGAAGGAGAAGAAGAAGATCGCAAGGTTGAACGAGGCTTTGCTGGTGGGACCATCGGGGTTTCCACAGCTGATCAAGGACACGAAGGATTTCAAGATTAAGGGAAAGGGACACGAGGCGCGTTATTTGTTGCATTTTCTTTAGTAAATATCACTGAAGCCTTATGGATATTGTAGGAGACGGATCTTAATCGGCTGCTACAGCGATATCAGTACTGGACACAGCGGATGTTCCCAAAGACACAGTTTACGGATACGGTACAAAAGATAGAGAAACTTTGTCATTCCAAAGTTATGCATGTCCGTCGCACCCTTTTTTTCCAATGTCGTTGAACTAATACTTTGTCTAGTCCCACATGACCAGCTGGCGTGACGAGGTCATGGGTGTGAAGAAACCTACGGCTGAGGAGGAGGACGATGAGGTCAACGGCAACGAATCAGAAGTCGCAAACTACGCCTCGTCGTCACCTGCTCCTCCCACCCGGCCTCCGTCTTCGCCTGGGGTATCCTCTGGCCCCGACGATGAGGACTCACTTATACGTGAAGCAGAGAGGGATGCGGCCGAGCGTAGAGAAGAGGCCGCGAAGATATCGGCAATGGAGGAAGATGAGTTGTGGGAGGACAGTGAGCCCTCAATGCCTGAGTACGACGATGAGGCATGGGCAGCTATGGACGATGTCGAGGCTGAGCGTCGACCGACTCGTGCTATGGAAAAGCATACCAATGAAGATGTTGAAATGGAGGATGTGGCAAAACAGAAGGAAGTGGTACCGCAGGACCCGAATGATTTATACGTCTGAGTATCAACTGTACTAGATATTCGCGTGGTGCAATTTTACGATAGCAATGAAAGGATTTTGCAAATAAATTGCTAATTAGTTGCACGTGATCGCTCGGCGTCTATCCAAATCAGTGCAGCCTCCACTTGCAGTATCGCTTGGCTTGCACCACAATTAAGCTTGTCCACGTTGTATCCTAGCTCGTACACCCAAGACGTGTGTGCTCGAGGGCAACGACCACGACACATGCCACGATTATCCCTTGCAGCCCTGTAACGCCCACCTGCTCCAACCCCGTAATGTCCTTTACCCCAGCTATGTCTTGGTTTACATCCTGGCTCCCGGAACTCCCAGCCATCAATATTTCCCTCCCAACGAGTATCCAGAGCCGGTTCCTATCCTTTCTGCTTAAGAAGACTCTCGGTCACTTCCTCAGGCCCGGTCAGTTGGATGCGCATCAAATAGATTCTCAGATTGGATCAGGATATGTTCAGGTTGCTGACCTAGAGTTGAGTAATCAAGTACGTGTCAGTCTGCTATCGACGGCTGCAAATCGTTGACTCGTTGTCTAGGCTATCAATGAGCTTTTGAATGGTATGCCGATCGAGCTGCATGATGGTAGCATAGGTTCTGTTATTGCAAGGATTCCCTGGCCGAATCCTTTGACTTCGGCAGTCGGGTTCTCTCTCGACTCCCTCCATCTAACGTTCGTTCTGTTGCCCTCATCTAAACCTACATCAAATACCACCAACCTCGCCGACTCGGTAGCTTCGGTAGCTTCAGTGGCCGAAACTTTCATTCACGACGAATTGACACCTAGGGAAGAATTCAAGTTGCGCGAATCATTCTATTCCGAAATCCCTCCCGCCGATGACCCCAGTGTTCCTGGTGGTCTCGATCCTTTCATAACATCCCCAGACGAGGAAGCTTTGCCAGATATCGATCCGGCAGGTGTCTCTATGTTCGCAACTTTGATCGAGCGCCTCCTCGCGAGGTTCGAATTTGATGCAGTGAATACGAAGATAACTCTTGTGCAGCCGGGTTGCACGAGTCTCACCTTATCTATCGCAGATGTACGATATCGTACAGAAGACAGGTCCGTCGACGAGGAGGATGGAAAGGTGCGGTCCATATCCATCACTGGCGTCACAGTTTCCGCGCGTAACCTTCGGCCAGCATTCGATATATCCTCATCTTCTCTATCCATCCGACCAACGTCCTCCCCTGCCAGTACACTCCAGTCGTCATCCAACACACCTCGATGTCCATCGCCGACTTCATCCTCTTCGTCGCTCGACGAAGACACGACACTTGCCATGTCTCAATCCCTCGCATTTCTACCACCCCGGCCTGCCTCTCCAACGAGTTCGGTGGCTAGCAGCATGTACCAGAGTGCAGTTTCGATACAGTCGAAGCCCACAGCCGACATTCAGGCTTCCCTTGACCTTGATGAACCTTCATACCATTCCGACTCCAGGGAAGCGACAGACAATGACACAACAGAGCAAGACGAAGACATCATCCTCTCGTTTGGACCCGATCCTATTTCATTGCGATTGACTACTCCAGGCCGTTCCCCTCTGCGCGAGAACGCTGCGTCAGCTGAAAACTTCAAATTTTCCGTCACAGCAGGTATCATAGCCTGTTCATTCCGTGCTTGGCATGTACGGAGTATTATGGACATCGCAAATGTTTGGACATCACACCGGCTGCCTCCGACCCCTCCACTAGCTGATAATTCGCCACCTTTAACGATGGGCTTAGAGGTGGTTTTGAATATTAGGAGTTTAGTCATCCTTTTCCTGCCATCGATGAGTCCAGATGCCGCACTAGCGAGAAGTGGGATAGCAGGGTTCTTCGAAAGGCCCTTGGTTCCACCCACACTAGCCCAAAGCTGTCTTAGATTTCACGTCGAGGGTATTTCTTCTTCCGTGGAAATATCTTTAGGCTCGATGGAAGCTGCGAGAACCAACTCGATGAAGGGCAAGAAGAGTGCTTCTGCGACGTCATCAACCCTTTCAGTGTCCTTAGATGAACTATCTGCATTCGCATTTCGACCGAGCGATCCTTCCTCTCAGGATGCTTACGCCACGCCCATTTTGATCACTGACTTCCATCTTACAGAATCATACCTCGTACCACATCAGCATCCGGATCCTATCTCGAAGTCTGGCGAATGTCCGGAATTACCCTGTTTCTATATCTTGGATTGGACTGACGAAGGGCATCATCTAAATGGAATGAGGTTATCACACTGGAGGACTAAACACAAACATAGGTCAGAGAAGGGGACTGATCCGAGCAACCACCCTGCGGTTATAGTGTCCGTGTCTCAGGGCCTCTCGTCGTCTGACCATGAGAAGGACAAGAAGGCTCATCAAACTACTGTTGAGGTAAAAATCCTCCCCTTACATGTATTTCTGGACCTCCGGCAAATCCTTGCAACGTGCAGTGTGATGGAGTTCCTGGATGAACTCACTGCGTCTCATTTTACTTCGGCTCTTGATGATGAGGATCATTTCGATAATGATAGAGGTGATGAGGTCGTTGGTGACGCCGAAGGGGATACGCCACCAGCTACGCCTCATGTCGGAATTATGAAGCTCAAGGAAAGGGAGGCTGAGAGGGAAAGACGAAGACTTGAGCAACTGGTTTTGAAAGACCTTGATCTTGATTTTGACTATCGAGCTCAGAAACTGTCAAAGGCTGAACAGAACCCCTCAGCGCGAAAGGTTTGCTTTTCTCATAGAAACGTTTTGCACGGTCTCATGAGCAATAAAGCGTCGGACACGGAAGCAACAGGAGTCTTCACTGAATATTTCCGTCAAGGTGCCTTTAGTTCGTCTGCAAGTACGATGTCCACCCCCTGCCGGAGTACCGCCTCGCTCTGGTTCGCTTATCCTCGACTTGCATGATATTCGTGTCGCAAATGTTCCTTCGAAGAAATCACCTGTCACCAGGTTCGCTGATGCAGATTCTGTTGCAACCGAGGGTGATGTGCTTGCCGCTGTCGATATCGGGCGTATCGTCATATCTTCTTCAACGACAACGATTGGGAAGGCCGCAGCACTCGTATCTATCGGGCCCTTGACAGTGTCCGATGATCATGAAGAAGCCAGCGCAGCTCTGCTACCTCGTATCGTCGTGACAAAATCAATACACACGTCCACGCTAGCCTTGACCATTTCCATCCCATCTGTTTATGTCAATATGTCTAAACCTGCCCTCGATGGTTTGCAGTATTGGGCAGATGATGTCACCCAGTTGTTAGAGAGAGCATTCGGACCTGCACCTAGTAGTGACGATAGCGACAGGTCAAGTATCATTGGCAGCAGATTCTTCACCCAGTCAAGGAGTGGGAGTGGTAGCGAAACAACAACCAGAGCAAGCAAACCGAAGCAGACTGAAACGGCGGTGAAGGTCACGATTTCTGAAGGTAGAGATATTCTATTATGAGCAGGGGAAACTCGTTAATTCGTATCTATTCTAGCGTTTATTCGTATAGCTCTTCCTCGAAAGTCTGAGGAGTCTGTGCCTGTACGGCCGTTAGACTTGTACGCTTCTGACGTCGATATCCTGGTCGAAATGAAGCCTGATGGAAAGGTAAGTACATGCATTCTGATGTCAGTTCTTCAGGTCTAATACCCTCCCAGGATGAAACCGTCGTCACAGTAGGGGTCATGGACTTGGTGTTGAAGAACGCTGACACTTCAAGCGTTTTCGAAACATATCTATCATTGACTGCTCCTCGAAGTCTGGTTAGTCTCATCACTCTGCGATCTCTTTCGAGTCTGACTAGACTCTCTCCAGACTGCAACCCCTCAATGTTTGCTTCGGCTTCAGTTTACCTCCCTTGTTATACCGGAAACAACGGCGAAGGAATCTCGCATAAAGATTTCTTTATGGGGATTTACTTACAAGCTCTATCCCGATGTTAGTTGGACTACTGATATCGCCGAATTCATCAAAGCCCCTCCCGGTGTCAGTTGAATTTCTCGTTGTATGCATAATTCCTGACGAGACTCTAGGCCTTTGAATCTGTGATTCCAAGCGAGCGGACCCGTATCTCGCTTCGAGTTTCTGATGGGTCGATCAATGCTGTAGCGCCAAAACACCCGGGCTCTGTCGTTGTGCATATTGGCGATTTGGAATTTGGGACAAACCTTGTCGGATCATCGTCGGATGTCTCATTTCGTTTGAGTGTTCCGGCCCTTGCTTTGCTCGCCATCAACGACACTTCTGACATCGCTGAACCAAACTTTACTTCAAGTTCCCGTAATGGTGTCTCCTATTGGAGGGTTCGTCCTATGTTTTTTTAAGAGTGTTTTGACCGATATACGTCTTGAAGAAAATCGGTTATGCTCTGCTTACGGAAGTTGCTTCTCTTGACCTGAATTTTGCAGCCACACAAGGGTCAGGAATGAAAGTGCGCTGTTATTGACTATCCTGGTATCTGTCTGCTCACTTCTTTCATTTCAGGTAACCGTGGATCATGTTGGACTTCGCTTGCACCTGTGTGCTGATACATTAGGAGAATTGATTGCTTTCGTTGGTGATCTTACATCTGCTTTCAATCCGCCGACAGAGCGACAGTAAGTGACCAAAGCAAATCGACTTTTCTCCTTTTCACGTTCTCGGTGCCTAGGGAAATCAAGCCGAAACGAAGACCTGCCATGATCTCCGAGCAACCGTCGAGTCGCCAAAACCTTATGTGTATGTGCATATCTTTGATTTCCCTCTTTGTTTTAATGTCAAAGCTTTGTAGCCTCCATTGACGATCTTGCGTTCAAGCGCGTTCCTGACGTGGGTCCAGCCCCAGACATGATTTATGACGACCTTCCGACGAATCTCGATTACTTGGACGAATCTTTCAGCGCAGCTGCGGGTTTGCGTGAACTACGCGATGACGATCTTGAAGACTTTGATAATGAAGGTACCGATGAAACACAGACATCTGAAGACCAGCGGGTTGGGATTGTGTCTAAGGTAGGCGGGGAGACCATCAAGATGCTCCGTCCCGAAGGTATTCATCTTGTCGAACACTATTTCGACAATCTTCAGCCTGAACCAATGGATCGAAACATGGAGTGAGCATTTTCCTTCTTGGTGTTATCGATTCTCATCATCTATACCAGAATCGGGGAAAGAACCGTGCGCATACAGCTTAACGACGCGGACATCAACGTCTTCCTCTATGGCGGATACGACTGGATCAAGACGAGGCGAACTATTGAAGAGGGAGTGAAAGAGATGCGGAAACGTCTGGCGAAGATCAGGCAGCTTGTTGCCAGCGGGCAGACACAGGACACTGTGGAAGACGAGACTAGTGCCTTACTCTTCAATTCCGTCTACATAGGCTTGGATCAGGACACTGATGAGCTAGAACCCGGTGCTCTGATTGCTGCAATTGACGAAGAGCTCAAGGATGACTATGAAACGGCCAGCCAAAGCTCTTGGCAATCCCTCAAACCATCCGCAGTCGGCAAACCACAGACAAAGACCCCTCGGGTCCATGGCAAACGACTCACTCGTGCCAAAGGACCTAGTATCGAGTTCCGGTTGGCCGGTATGAAAGCCACTGTTGATCAATATAAGCCGGAAGAGCCGACGGTGTCAAGGATCTTTTCTACTGTGCGAGATTTGGAAATTCTTGATCATATGAAAACATCGACGTGGAACAAATTTTTAACGGGCATGCGTTCTGATTCGCGTGGTAACGTACGGGAAACAGATTCAAATATGGTTCGCGTTGAACTTCGTACGATACATCCTGTACATGGGCATTCATCCGAAGAAGCTAGGCTGAAGGTGATTCACAACTTCGAACTTAGCTTTTGATGGCCATCTCATTACTTCCCCAGGCAAAGATCTTGCCCTTGAGGCTGCATGTTGATCAAGACGCTCTTGACTTCCTAAAGAGCTTCTTCAGTTTCAAGGATCCTCATGCTCTCCCTTCCCCGCCGAAGGATTCAGACGATGACTTTTTTTTCCGTAAGTTTCCTGACATAAATAGATACCTCTCAACAACATTCTTCCAGAACTCGCCGAAATATTCCCCATCGATATCAAGATGGACTACAAACCTCGGCGCGTTGATTATAGGGCGTTGAAGGAGGGTAGAACAATAGAGTTGATGAATTTCTTCCACTTTGACGGCTCTGAGATGACACTTCGGCACATAACGTTAGCGGGGGTAAGTAAGCAGTTATACGTCGTTGTCATTCTCTGACAACGCCTGCAGATTTCGGGTTGGCCACGTCTTTTCGACCTTTTGAACGACTTATGGACACCAGACGTCAAAGCCACACAGCTAGTTGATGTCATATCTGGCGTCGCTCCAATACGTTCAGTGGTCAATGTTGGATCAGGCATTGCAGATCTCGTGCTCTTACCTATTGCCCAGTACAAAAAGGATGGGAGGATCGTCCGAGGAGTACAAAAGGGTGCCACAGCATTCGTCAAATCGACAGCCATCGAAGCAATCAAGCTCGGTGCTCATTTGGCCACTGGAACTCAAGTCATACTGGAGCAGGCCGAAGGAGTTCTGGGCGGACAGTTTGATAATCCCATCACGGCGGAGACATTGCAGGGAGATGAATTTGCTCCGTACGGCTATGGTGATGAGGATGAAGCTGCAGAGATGATCAGCAAGTACGCTGAGCAGCCGGCTGATATCAAGGAGGGAGTACAGTCAGCGTACCGAAGTCTGCATCGAAATTTAAATTCGGCCGCACAGACCATATTAGCTGTTCCTATGGAGGTGTACGAGAGGTCGGGCAACGAGGTATGTTTCATCTTCCAGAATTGACCGGTTTTCTGACAGAAATACAGGGACCCGTTCGTTCTGTTATAAGAGCAGTACCAATTGCAGTCTTGAAGCCGATGATAGGCGCCACAGAGGCCGTTAGCAAGACTCTACTGGGCCTTCACAACACTCTAGATCCTAATGTTCGCCATGATAATCAGGCAAAGTATAAACAGCGCTGATTTTTATCTTCACGATTTTTTACCCCATAGCATTTTGCATTGTCCCTCCTTACGGTAGAATAATACTTCACTTGTGTATCAATAGTGTATATGTGAATTATGGAATACATGACAGACGCAGAAAGAAGAGAACGACAATCCTACTAATCTATATCCATAGTCATTGAACGTCCCTCACCCTGGATAAGAGCGCTCCGGCTCTTTGAAGGAACCTTGATTTTTTCCCGTATTTTTGATGGTTCTGGTGATTCCACAGCCATGGGTTCGACCAGGGCAGATGATGACAGTTTCGTTGCTTCCTTGGTCTTTTTGCGGTGAGCCTTCAGTTTTTCCCGACTGGCAAGCATTCTATTGGAACAACTATCAGTAGAAAGTATGATGCACAGAAGGCATTCTACGCACCTGCTCTTCCAGAACGCCCGTTCTCTGCGCTGTTTGATTTCTCCAACCCGTTTCATGGCAGTTATCGTAGTCTTCATCAATTCTCTGTCGTAGCGTACTGGCACATTTCGTCGTTTCTCAAAGTCGATCGTGGAGTCCTATTTCAATTAAAATGGGACTTTTTCCGAACCAGCATAGGTCCAAGTACTCACAATCGTCATCTCCTTGCCCGCGGCCTTCCTGAACGCCTTTGTCCACCTCACTTTGCGCGGATTCCGCTTCATCCTGCGATGTGGTTTTAACATTCAACGAAGCAGACTGCAGGGAGAACCTACTTGAAGTTCTTATGACATCTAAAAGAAAAATGAGCCCTAGTCAACTAGGACAATTGCATACGCACTTTGAGGTGCAGAATCTGAAAACCTTGGCGTCGTTTCGAACAAACGCAGAACCTACGAGGATCTTATCAGTATAGGGCTTAATTACAGAGAAATTGACGTACCGTGTCCTGGATATACGCTAGTAGAACAGAAATAACACTTTTCAATCCGCATGGTGGTAAAAGAAAACGATCAAGTGTTGTCGGCAAGGGCTCGGCAAGTCGCAAAAGAACGCCAGCATTTTGAGTCACGTCACAGGTCACAACCTCGTCAGTGCCTTTAAGTGCTTAGTCCGCCATACGCCAGTTGGAAAACAACTATTCAGGTCAAAGAGCTTATCAAAGAGCTCTAGGCGCCGCGAAATGCTATTTTTGACACAGAAATGGAACTGCGATGGGCGTTTAACTTAGATTTACCGACGGTGACTACGCCTCTCGAGTCTGGGGAACTTTGAACTTTAAACTACGCCATGCTCAACCTTTGTTACATGCTACATGTTCTGCTGCTCGATTCTTTGGTAAAAAAAGCAACGTTTATACTTCTTTTGTTAACAGAATTGCATCGGCAAACGGCGCGCAGGCTGAAGCTGAACTCTGTTAGCCATTGGAACATGCCCCTGGCAGCGTTTTGGAGTACTGCCGGTCGTAACAGGCGTAGAAGTCTTATTCTACTCTCTTGGGGTATATTCTTCAATTTCCAGATGGCCAACCCTGTCTTGAAGGGTAATGTCGAGGGCAAGAGGGCATGTCCGGGATGCACCGAACTACTTAGATTTTCCCAGCACACCGAGATACATTGTGTTGCGAACCATGATGAAAGTCCCAGTGTCTTACGCCGACCAACCAAACACGAAATGAGTTTCAGCCGCAAGCTGGAAATTGCTCAGTGGAGTGGCGTTCAAATGCACGGTGGTTATAAGCTTACTGATAGAGTAAGTCCTTTGGACGTGTCAGTGAGCCCTTGCACATGGCTTCTATCTTGCTAATGGTCCTATGCAGCCGGCCCGAGCTACCAATATATCTATCCTAGAGTGACGTGACAATATTTCGCATATTTCGCACAATATTTGGGCCTTCCATAAGCATGTGGGCATTCAAGAAGCCAGGGATCCCGCGAAGAAGAGTCCGAGGTGTCCACAGAGGCGGAAACTTACTTTCGTGCATGTCAAGATGATATATTTCTGATGCTTCTTGATATTCGGCTGGGCAATCAATACAATATACACATAAAGTTTGCGTACGGCTTGTATAGACTTACGAGTACCAATCTCCTGGGATACGGCTGGATCATTCAAGCGAAACCTTAGAGGCTTCGTCTTCTATGGCGCGCCCCAAGGGGATGACGAAGTTCTAGAGATGCTCCAGAACAAAGAACGTAAGTATTTTCATCCATCAGTAAGGAACGTATCCGCGGCTTCGGGACACACACGACCGAAGTCTAAGGCAAAGCCAGAAATGTAGTTTATTCGAGGACTGCCAGGAAGCTAATTATTATCACTGTTACTATTACATGCCGAGACCACTACTCGGAGGTAACCGAAATAGAGTTCCTGAAGAGTAAGTCCGTTGAAAGGGAATGATATGGTGCACATACTTCGTTTTCACAAGCCGACGGTTGTTCAGCAGTCTCACGGTATCAGGAGCACGCTCGGAATATGCTCTAAAGGGCAAAACCGATTGTTCCGGCGCTGAACGAAAATGACTAGACATGTGTTTGCGCGGAGATCGCGGACTACCTGGTTCAAGGTCGTCCAAAGAATTTGCATCAGGTGCGGTAGTTTCGACACCCATCCATCCGATAGATTCCAGAGCAGCAGTTCGCAGATAAAGCATGGACCCAAGTCATTCGTAGGCGACGTATATAATAACTGAGCTTTCGGTTGTATCAGTAGGTGATAATGGAGACTGATTGCGTGTGATGACTTCAGCAGATATTCAAGGGAGTGACCGAAATTTCAGGCAGCGTGTAAACTGTGCCTCATTGTAGTCTGGTCATCTAGTGACTTCGTGGAAAGACGCAACGACAAAATCACGGCCACTAGGAACATCTACGACTGAGGGACTGAACATACTAGGAGAGGAGTGCAGTAGGTTTACGGGTGGTCAGATTCAGAGTTGCATAGAAGGATCAGGGCGTAGAGGTCGGCTGAGGCGAAATCATGTATTCTTATAAATCCTCGAAGAGTTACGCATTGGGGCAGTATATGAGATTCAGAGTAAGAGAAATCTCAGATCGTGGGCCGTAGTACCAGAGCTAAAACTAACAGGGGTGGTGGAAGGAAGATCAGCGTTATGGGCCTAGCGGAGATGACAATGTCGGTAATACACTCCATCTGACGGTTTGCGACTCGGTGTCAGGAGCACAAACGCCTAGTGACACGATGAACGTCCGTATGTTTTATGAATCAATCTGAGGGCTACATGAGAAGGAGTATGGCAAAGGCATTTTCTTACAGGCAGATTCGGGAAGTAGAACAAAATTTTGGAGCCAAGAAAGACAGCGGTTGTGATGAAAATGTCTTGAAGCGCAAGTGCATGGTTCAATAAGGTACCAATACCAACAAGACGTGCAGATTTGGGATCGAACACAATTTCTTCGTATGTGCAAAACAGGTACCAAACGGCCATGTGATTGGATGATTTTCCTTATAGCGCGGGAAGACTTAAGAGCGAAATCGAGCAGGTAAAGGGTATCGCTGATCAAGGGGACAGTTGGATGCAGAACGATAGAAAACCAGGTTCTGAAGCGGAAGAAGACAGCTAGAACATACTGATGTAGGAAGGAGACGCCATGCAGTTAGGCGGTAAACTGAGAATCAAGTCCTTGACAGATATCGAACAGGGTGCACCAGAGATTTCTGGCTCCGCTAGGCCGAAGATTTGAAGTGGGCGAATTTAGGGGTTTCCTTCGAGGTTCATGCAACCGTAGACGGAGATCATAATCCAAGGGGAACATGGAGGCAGAGGGATGAATACACGGTCTTTACAGACCCAAGTCGTCTCCGCTACAGAGGAAAGCCAAATTCAAATATACAACCCTTTAGGGCTCTGGGGACGACGGACGTCGAATCGGAGATTCCCAGGGAACATTTTGAACCCCAATTTTGAGCTTTAGTGTGAAATTTTCAACAAGCTGGAAAAAAGCCTAAGTGCTGGGAATCGAAGGAAGCGGTGTAATACGGAGATTTCAACGTGTGAAAGGAGCCAGAGGACTCACAACGGTGATAAACTAAATGTGAGGTGTTTCAGAGACTTTGAGTGAGTTCCTGCTCCGGTTCGGCACAATAATTACAACAAGGTATTACAGGTAATTCAGATGAACCCAAATTTCAAACCGCGACGAACCTGTAATGGTCATTTTGCACGGTGACAGTTCGAAAAATTGACACGGGCGATTTCTACAATGTAAAGTGCATCGGAAAGCTGAGAGATTTGGTCATTAGCAAGGAAATATTTATCAGAACGAATAGACAAACGACGAAAGTAAAATATGGCAAGAAATTGCAATCGATAGTTTCGGGGGTTCTGATTTGTAACCCAATTTCTGCAATCGTAACCACCACCACCACCTACCGGCACCGTCGTCGACAATGTCAGCACATTGCCAGCATCGTCTCCGACAGCGGAGGGATCTGGTTCAGTTTACAGCGATTACGATGGATTTTTCCTACTCACAAGGTTAATGTTGTACGTTTTTTACAGTGCCTTGGTCTTGTACGCTGTGCCTCTCAAAGGCGACAGACGCATATAAGCCTCCGATGTTGTTCTTGGGCTATCATGGTGGCAAACAAAACTTCAAGAAGCCAAAATGGCGGGGCCAGGCAACGGCGATAGCATTTAGATGCAACCTTACGGTTCAGCAATTGAGATAGTCGGCGAATAATATCTTGCGACAAAAGGCGTGTTCTTCTTGAAGCTTTCGGAGAGCAACAGAGATGGCAAGCAAGACAATTGGCCCCAGGGGATGGAGGATGAGGAGGTGATGTTCTCAAAGTTGAATTTTCGGAAAATGCGAGTACGGCTAGAAGGTGCGTTGTTGTATTTTTGCTCTCCTCCTTGAAGGGTGATCTTGTGTCTTGCAGTCTGGATGAATGCCTTGGTTTTGAGTCCTTTGAGACCCCGTGCACGCCTACTTGGTAAGCCTAGTCGGTATTCCTGGCGAAATTGTGTAAAGGCAAGTATTTCCTTGACGATTCACTCCAGTATGGGGCACCTGAATGACGTTGTACATTTCAGTGGTGGTGGTACATCACTGATACAGGATAACACGACATACACACGGTCCAGCAGCTTTTATTGGCGTGATATGAAATGACTCATTCCGTCACGTCACGCACGCGCGCGTTAATTCCCCAGACACGCAGAGACGAGAAACCGGCAGGATTTCAAGCGAAGACGCAAAGAATTTCCCAGTATTGAAGGCAACGGGGTCCTCCAAAGGCGACTCTCTTACCTGTGTATATGTCTTGCGTGGGGATATCGCTGCGAACTGGGAGTAAGAGCGAGGAACACATTTCTTCAGACAGCTTGGCGACGACGGCTCAACCTTCGACGTATTGAAGTGCTAGCAACGGTATCTGTTTCAAGACGAAGCTACCGAACGTTTCCTGGTCATTGTATTCCCGACGTCCTGGTCGGCATGTCCATTCTGATTATTCGGCCTCGAGGCTGTTAAGCGCTCTGCGACGCGTCGACCCAGTTTTCTGGATCAGGTCTTTTCCCTCAATTGGAACGGCGACTACTTCCTGTGACTGAAAACCTGTGCCGTGTCAATCAGGCGCGAAAACAAACTTCTTCGATTGGGCCCTTACGACTATCTGTGGTCGGAACAGCAAGTGGGAAAAAAATTAACACCAATTTAGGTTGCTTTGCAATTTTTTACGAACCCAGATTCGGAAACCTAAAATTTCCTCTATTTAAGTTGTATGCATACCTTAACTTTCTGCTTCGCCCCTTCATCTGCAAGATGCCCTGCCATCGTTCCTGCAAGAAATTCGCCCCTCGCTACCCTCCTACCTATGATGAAGCTCTTCGGGTTCCTTCCCCTCTCTACCTCCCAATTGGCGAGTACACCGCGCGCTATCATCCGTACTCTCTTTCATATAGGGTACAGTATTCTGTGGCCTTCTCTTCATTGCCGTTCTGATTCGTTTCAGTTTGAAGGAGAGTACACTGGTGTGCCTGTTCCACAAACACCCGCAATTATTCCACAGACCGGTCGAGTAAGTTGGTTGCACTCTCTGCGAGGAAGTCATACTGATTAAGTTAGTTTATCGATCCTCCTTACTATGATCTCGATGATTATATCGGGTACGAAATTGAAGAAATAGATGAACACGAGGACGATGGGGATGGCTGGGACGACAAAGATAGAGATGACCAAGAGAGGAGGGACGACGTGCTCGTTGCGCCGCTCCTGGTGAATAAGATATTCTTCCTTCAGACATTATTTCTCACTGTCATTCCTCACATTAGTGTGTTCTTGCCCTTTTTGTGTGGTGGGTATCGTACTTTGTTTGAAAAGCGGTTCGTTTTGGTCTTCTTGCATGTATACCTATACCTTAGCATCTTCATAACTATTTTTCACAAGCCTGGTTTTTTAGTCGATAACGTTTCTTTACATGGGTGTCACTTATCTTGCTATCTTACGCTGGCCGCCGCTTGTTCGATGTATATCATTTCAGTATGATTCTACACAGATTCTACATATCTACAATTCATGTTCTAATGCTTACTTCTTCTGCGAAATAACTAAGAACGTTTGGTAAGGATATTCGAAAGTGCCTTGGTTCTCATCTATCCATACTTTATCATCGCCTCGCTCTACGATGGCCTTGACGCCATCCAATACTTTGGATCTGACATCGTCAGGTAAAGTCTGGATGTAGCTCTTGCTGTTCGCTCTGTCCACCACGAGTGAGACATCAGACGGTAAGGTATACGCCCAAGTCTTCTCTATTGGTGATTGAAAGTGTTTTTTGTAAGCATCGGTATCAAAAGTCTTGCGCCACAAGCCCAAACGGAACTGAGGAGTACCAGCTTCATGCTGCTCGATTTGGTCCCTCAGTTGAGCAACCCATCGTGCGGCATCCCTAGACGAGAATGTGTTAGATGCGCATGGCATGCGAATACAGAGAGGGAAGGAACACGCCTATTCTCGAGGTTCCAAATGAAGGCGACAACGCCACCTGGCTTGAGAATCCTGGCAAATTCGATAGAGGCAGCGTTAAAGTCCGGACACCAATGAAATGCCTGCGCATGCATGAATAAAGTGAGCTCTCCACCGGGAACAAGTACGGCGTGCCTGGGCAATCGTGACAAGGTCAGCCCAACCGTCTTCAATATTGGTAGTATCAAATGTTCCCTCCCTCGCCGAGACGCGTTCATCCTGAACGGTCTTGGTGAAGATATCGCGCATTCCAGCGCTTGGTTCCAAGGCTCTCAGCTCGCGGATTGCACCGGAGAAATCTGGATGCTTGAGGAGCGCCTTGGTGAACAGACCTGTTCCGGCACCGATTCTATGTTCGTGAGAAGGAGGTCTAAACTTGCGCGCGGTGCACGTACTCGACGACATTAAACGGGGCTGTGGCCTTTACAGCCTCCCTTATCGCAGACAAGGCAGTGGACTGGTACGACGGTCGCGCACTGGACGTAGCAGTCAAGATAATCGACTCGCTGGTGTCGAATGCGACACGTACCGGTCATAGAGTTCGTTTGTGCCGGAGCCAAAGCCAGTCTGGGCAACATTGTGAACGACAGCCATACCTCTTTGGAGGAGAAAGGATAGGGAAGATGGCGCGATATGCCGCCTTTTAAGGCAGATCATTGGGGGAAGTTGGTGTCATGCGGAAGGAATAACGAGTCGAGTCATGCGGCTTTACGGTCCGATGGATGTCGCACACGTCTCTTTTCGAGCTCTCGCCCGTCTTGCGCGCGAAAATAGTTACCTGCAAGCGTCGACTCGGACTTGGACGTACATCTAAAACCAGTCTTGATTACAAATATATACGGTCGCGTCGGCTTAGTCACAAACACGTCCCTTCTCTCCACGGTACTTTCAACAATGGCGCATTATGCTCGAGCTACTTGCGGACATGGCGTCAGGCCGTGAAATAGGGCAATTCATACAAGTCAATAATCTCCTCGATATTGTACCTGGTTTATCTCCCAGGTTCGTCGATTAGCTGCATTATGCCAGCGCATATACTCACCTTTCTTTAGTTGTTCGAACCACAGTGCAGGTCTCTTCCTTTCTCAGGCTGGAACACCTTGCAGCCGTCACCCCCAGTGTTGTCTGTCGCGCAAAGTGCATCGTCTCGAAGACCGATGTCAGAATCATCGCCGACACGGTACGCCACTTGGCGTGGAAACCCGCTCCGATCATACACCGAGTCCATGCGCATGCGTTCTGTATACGATCTTCTCACTATGGATTATGACCGTCCAAGAGGACATTGGTTGTTCAACGGGACAAACTATCCACTCAAGTTTCATATGGGCTGTCTTTCTTGATCCTTCGAACTAGCCACGCCCTCATGTCAATGCAAGGATGGAATGGATCAAAGGTACACGCCGCAACATCTCTCTTCTTCTCATGTTCATGTTCTCCAGACAAGGTTACCCCTTATCATATTCATCGCGGGATTTTAAACATCACTGATGACTCTAGAGAGGACATTTCAAGCATTTTACCATGCGTTACCTTCGCATACCTTCAGAAAGCCTACCAAGGGCACCGGACCGTGCCGGCAATGGAACTGTTTACAAAAACGTGATCTAAATAGTGCCCTGGTTAATACCGTCGTCTGAACGATAAGCGTTCCAATGGGTCGAGATACCAATGCTCCTATTTGCCTCTCTCTTGTTGGTACCAAAATGATCGTGATGAAAGATGGATGGCTCTGTGAGCTCATTACCTTATATGTAGGGTCGCACACGAAACCCTAGGTTTGGGATCGACGAGTATCGCAAAAAGGTCGCCCGGTACACGGTCTTTATTTGCTACGCCGTCATACGCACATTCCCAGCGAGATTCAACTTCAAGTTTCCGCAACGGCTCGAAATCATTGTTCTCACTACTGCCTGCTGTAACAAAAACCTCACGTTCAATATCGATATCACCTGTCAACACAAACACCACTTGGTGGAGCTAGCTTCAATCTTATACCATCGGCATGCGCAAACAGGTTGTATTCACCACCGCTCTCCTCACTATGAGTGGCGACCGCCCAGGTGGCATCATTGATGCTGGTTTTGCAGAGAGACGAACCGAGCACTCAGTAGAAGGGCTTACATGGATAAGCTACATATGACCGTGAAGTCGGAAGGGATCAAAGGTAAGTACCCTGGCATTCTCTTTTCTGTCTCTGACCTATTACTCAGACAACTCACTCCATATTGGTCGTGGCGTCTGAGAACCCTCACTGACGACATTAGAACAGAATGAGCCTCAAACAAGCTTTCGTACGTTTGCCTGCTCAGACTCTCTTGGAAAGATTACCGGAACGCACTAATAATACGCGCCAACGTTGGAGTCGTTCTGCGGAAACGCGATCAGAATGGTCCAGCAATCAATGCCGTTGCAACGGTCATGTCCGCGGGCCAAAACGTTAACGCTCGCTTTGTCTTTCTCTTGCCGATACCCAATCTCCTTCAGCACTCTCCCTTAGCACCGTTTTACAAATTAATAAACATCCGAGCCAAGCATGTGAACGAGTCATGAGCGGTTCAGAGGAACAGACACCTTACCTTCCTCACTGGTATCGCTAAGCACGTTTAGAAGAAATACAAAACCTCAAAGACCACGGCGTAATAAACACGGGTGAGTTTAATTCGAATTTCTTGGACAATTCGTTCAAGTGCAACCTTCTGGGAGAGGTAAGTTGTTCTCTACGTACCAACGCCATTTACTCAAAACTTCCTCAGGTGTCACGGAAACCTATTCCGTTAACCTAACACAGGAAGCCTCAACTACCGAAATCACCTTGTCCTTTGTCGTTGGAGATGTGTGTCGAGGGAACATCTGTCATACAACTATGAGGAGCAATGTCACCATCATGGTTCATACTCAATCCCGGTGTATCTAATACTCTGTTTGGTTTTTACAAGGTACGACATAGTTCTATAGCATCTTGCGACAAATTATAGTTCACGAGAACGCGAAATCCACAAACGAACACGAAGAGAAAAATGGCGGGAAAGGTCTGCAGTTGCGAGCCGATCAAAGCTTCCCTCAAGGAAGGGTCACGGTGTCCGGTGTACTACACTGGCGTCAAGACCTTACAATGTCGAAATTTGAAACTTAAACGCACACTGGTCAATAAAAAAACCACCAGTGAGCAAAAGGTATTCCAATGCCAAGGGTGAAATGATCCGTGGGTCTCTGGTCAACCTTCAAGACTCAGTGGTCAGTACTTGAGTCTTGGTCGCACTATTTGCGGGACATAATTACAAAAAAAGTACAAAAAACATATCGCAGGTCTTACCAGGGTTCGAACCTGGGTTCCAGGAAGCTGATAATAGAAATCAAAATCCTGAGTGATAACCACTACACTATAAGACCATGACGACACATGTAATATTCATATATTTATCTTCAAATGGAGAACAGAATACATGCAAGATAACCTCAGTAGGCGAATTGAATTAGTGAGGAACAGCATGAACTCTTCTTATTAGTGTAGAATAGCCGGAACAACGTGCGGCGCTGGGATGGACATTCTTGATAGTGTGGTGTTCTCCGATGCTGTTCTCGCTGCCGAGTACAACTGGCCTACCTTTGAAAAAAACCTGAGTGATAACCACTGCACTCCAAAGACTTCAGGAGTCCACATCGTGAAAGTAGTATCAGCCATGACGATCCGATGTAAGGTGCCTGGAGAGGCGAATTTTTGTAGTCATAGAAAGCAATCCCCAGGGATGGAGTCGAGGTGGACATTTTGTTGTAAGGTAGGGCTAAGAAATGGGGAATTGTTAACATCGGTTTATTAACCTTGTTATTAACCTGTTAATAACAAATTATTAACAGAGCACCCAAAACCCCTAGTTAATAAATGTTAATAAATGTGAATAAATATCAAACACTTTGTCGGGCTTATGCTGCCTGTTGACACTCCGCAAGACACGAAAATTTGGCTCTCCTCATTTTTCTCAGGCTTGGACTCTTTGTGCGCTGATAGACTGCAAGAATCCAAACCCATGGCATCTGATCCTGTGCAATCTCCCACGCGAAAGCTTGCTTGGCTTCGTGTATTACTGTCAAACTTGCCAACAGATTTGCATGCCCCCCAAGAAGGGAGAATTCACTCGCTATCCATTTGCTACATTTTGCACTGATCAAGCTATTCTTGAATGCACTGAGGATGAAGTTGGAGCTATCAACGAGTCCTTCAAGGCAATATTTAGCTGGAGAACATGTACAATAGGCAATGGCATCATTGACATCGAAGAACGTGGGAAGCTGGCATTGGTGCTGTTGCTGACCTTCTTGAGGGTTATCTCAAAAAATATAGGGATAAGAAGGGGAGTCCCAATGCTGTTCTGGTCATATGGGTAGAGGATATATCTGCTGGTTGTGTGAAAAACTATCATACTCACAATAAACCGGTAAATATCCTTTCTTTCAGTGATTGATGTTAGTATACTGAATAACAATCCAGCTCCCAGATTTACCTGTTGAAAGTAGGGAATACCTCGGACGTACTTGAACTCGATCCCGACATCAATCTCGATGCTCCATATCTAAGGAATGTCCTTCCCACATCAGCCTCAGAAGCCAGTGCTGCGGTGGTCTTTGCGACACTTGTTGAGTCACCGACAGCACCGAGGCCTGCTAGCAATGTTGATGGAACCGAAAAGGATGTGAACGAGATTGATTGGGACACGATTTAATCAGTTCTTAATTTTTTAACCGCTCTTTTGTTAATAACCTGTTTAAAAGTCAATTTTCACGTATTATTAATATTATTTCACACAGGATTTATTAACAGTTAATAACCTAGTGAATAAATACCCTCCGCGAACCAATGTTAAATAATATGTTATTAACACCACCGGGAATTATTAGCCCTACCTTATTTTGTTGCTGATGGGCAATTCCGCGAAAGCTTCGAAGCCGCAGAGACTTGCCGCATCGCTAGTACGATATTCCAGTATTTCATCAATACCTCGCATCCTTATCGCACGAGTCTAGCTACGGGCCACGCTTTGTCCAGCTCTTGCCACAAGCTATCCTTAGAAACGAAACCTTGAGGCAGATAGCTATGGTCGGTGTATCAAATAAGCCAGGCCTCGCAGGCGCCGGAGCATGAGCGATATAGCGGAGAGCTCGGTCGTTGTCGCCGCGGCGTGGATCGTTGAGCACATGGAAGTTCGTCATGGCAGTAGCTTGATAAGAGACGATCATGCCCCTAACACACTTACTCCCTTTCACTTCCGGCCATCATGTCTGCGACTGCTGGTGCACCCAACACCTTTGAGGAACTCAAGAATATTTTAGCGGATGATATCAAAGTCAAGGTTGCTGGTGAGTGCTACTTGAAATACCGATTGGCTCTGGGTTCAATGCTATCAAGGAATCGACGGTAGGAACTTGCGTGTTGCAACATTAGTGCATTTTGACGCGTCTAATAGTTGACGGTGTTCTTCGTGGCAAGTTTATGGTGCGTGTTCTGTTCTATGTTGTTCGAAGTGCGCGTTAAATATTTCTTAGAGCAAAGAGAAATTCCTCAGCGCAGCATCGTCGGACGGATTTGGCTTCTGCAGCGTCATATTGTATGTCCAACACATCTTTCCGATCTTGCAAGCTCAGCGGTATCCATAGTGGCTGGGACATGCATGACACCGTCTATTCACGAGAGCTGCTAATATCAAACAAGGCTAATGGCTACCGGGACATTCTAGCACGTATCGATCTCTCCACCTACCGTCGTATTCCCTGGGAAGATAATGTGCCCTTCTTCCTGGTCTCTTTCTTGGATCCCGATACGAAAGAACCACTGGTAGTTGACCCCAGGGGTATTTTGAGGATCACGACTCAACGGGCAGCATCACTAGACTTCGAATGTTTTGCTGGTGTAGAATACGAGGTTAGCCGTTTCCTCATTGATGGATCCGGACTGATACGTATTTCTATCAGTTCTTCAACTTCAAAGGCTAGTCGTGTGGCTAAGACCAACGTTGTTCTAATGTACATCGTCCACAGAAACGCCAGCGTCGTTATCAGAGAAGAAATACCACGACTTGAAACCGCTGACACCAGGAAGTATGTAAGCTGTCTTGCCAATACTTCGATTCTCTCATTCATATACATCAAGTGCATGGGTACTCCCTTCTGCGTACTCAACTGAACAACGATTACTTTCATGACATTTTTAATTTGGGCGCTCAATTTGGCGTTGACATTGAAGGACATCGTGAGTCTTCACCAACCTCAAATTTCCTGAAATATCTAAGTATCTGATAGACACCGAAACTGGTCCTGGCGTCCTGGAGACCGCCTTGGCTTACACTACAGCTCTCAGAATGGCTGACAACGCAATACTATTCAAGTACCTAACGAAAAGTATCGGTATGCAACGAGGCGTCATTCCAAGCTTCATGGCCAAGCCTTGGAATAATGTCAGTCACCTTGATATCATCATGGAATCCATTTCTAATGTTACGAATAGCTTCCCGGCTGTAGCGGGTATAATTCCTTTGCATCTACCGCATCTCCGTCTAACCGCGCGCTCTGATAGCCATATTCATGTCTCTCTACGAAACGAACAGGGTCAAAATATATTCGCACTACCCAGATCCGATGTGGCGACAGGACGGGAAGGTGCTGCCTTTGAAGATACCAAGTACATAAGCGAAGCAGCTGAACACTTCCTCGCCGGGATTCTTGACGGCGTTGCTGACAGTCAGTTCACTATAAAATATCATTCATTTCGTGAATACTGACAGAACCTGTACTAGTAATGCCTTTGGTAAGTAATTAACATTCAGACTGCAACTGATCGCCTCACTTTCGATACAGTTGGTCCCAACTATCAACGGCTATAAGCGTCTAGTAGGTGGCGAAGCATTCTGGGCTCCGAACGCCGTTACATACGGCTATGATTCCCGTGCAGCGTCCATCCGTATCCTCTCGCCTCCTTCGGTTCCTCCTTCGGCAACGAGGTTCGAAGTTCGTATACCTGGGGCGGACATGAATCCATATTTCGCCTTGAGCGCAGTCTTTCTCCTCGGTCTGAGAGGCATCGAGAGGAAGCTCAAGCTCACAACACCACCCATCAGTCATTTCACTCCCGAGGACAAGAAGAACGGGAAGGTAAGCCGTACGACGTCGGCGCTGCCTCTACTTGACAGTTTTTATCAGGTGAAAATGCTTCCAATATCGCTGGAGGCTGCGACGATCCGGATGATGAAGCCAGAAAGTATCGCCAGAGAGCCAGAAATGCTAGGTGATGTATTCGTCGAGCATTATGGTGGAACGCGAGAACATGAAGTTAAGTTGTGGAACGAGGCTATTACCGATTGGGAGGGTGAGTTTCTCATTTTACACGGCCGACCTATAGTGTTTCTGACCGATTTGATGCAGTGGAACGTTATATTGAGCTGGCATAAGTCTGTAGAGTTATGACGTGAAATCAAAGATCGTTGGACAGTTTAATATACATATTTGGTTCTTTTGAGGATGAAGCATCGCTAAACAACTGGGAGATACTGATTTTTGACTACCCTTCATTAACATGGTATGAAGTTCTACCAACATAAGAATAGTAATCGCTTAGGCAATTTACAAGCGTAGACAGATATGTTCTGAGAGCACCATCTACCCGGTTGGTCGGTAATGTTACGTGGGCTTGAAGTTGGGTGACCGCCACACCACGCTCGCAGAGCAAATATGTAGTGTATATGTTCTCCTAGATGGATTGTATGATGTCTACAGCTAACATCCTCGACAGCTGAAGTAACCAACTTGTAGATTTCATGATCGGTCCCTAACGAATCCCAAAGTTCCCAGAGACGAAGCAATCAACTCCAAAACTCTTTCGCTCTCCTTCCGTTGCACTTCCAGAAGCTTCATCATATCCGATTGGAGCTCGGGATTTTCAATTAGAACATCCCCATGGATACGGAGGAAAACATTTTGGAGGGCCTGGACGGCTTCAAAATCTTTATGCGAAAGTAGTCGTTGCTTCAGGGAGTGGGTGAATAGTTGAAGACTGTCAAGGGAGATGAGTGAGCGAATTTCCAAGTCCAGAGCGGCCGGTGATAGGGATTTGATCAGGTTGAAAATTTTCTCATCTATTGAAAAATGTTAGACAGCGTTGCGGAGTGGACTTCATGACCTACAATCCCCTTCACGAGATTCGGAATCTAGCTGCTTGTGGAACTGGCTCTGTAAATGACCTGCAGCATTCTCCAATCTTCGCGTTGACTTTTTCGAACTTTTCTCCTGTTCAATGGTCTCGACAGCAAACCGCGTCTCGACACCAGGAAGGGTGGGCAAAAAGAAGGGCGCCTTTTCTGGAGCTTTGGGGGGCTCTTTTGGTTTATTACGATGCTATCGAGAGGGTCAAAAAGGAAGCAACATTCAACCTGGAAAGGACACACCTGTATCACTTCTAGGTTGAGCAGCGTTTGCCATCTAGATCGAGGAAGTAGCGTAAGCGTTATGAGCTCTCCGTCTAATTGAGGAGGAGTCATGAAAATATCGGTAGCTTCTTGTTGTGCAGATAGCGGTAATAGAGAGTTAAGTGCTAATAGTAAGAAGCGTTAAAACCACCCGCGTATCGATTATCTTAGCCCACCTTCGTCTTCCGCAGTTCCTTGCATTGAAGGAAGTGCTGTGTCGGCCAAATCATCGTCGTTAACACTCTGGAAGGAGACAGTGTCATACTGTGCACGGTTTGCCCTGTCAATCGTCGGTCAGACTGCCGAACTGCTCAATAATTTGAAGAAATTCACCAGAGGTAAATGCCGACGCTATCGACATGTGATGTTGCGAGGAAGTCATTTGTAGGGGAGAACGAAACACTAGTGGCCACACTAGGGGTCCTGAAGGCGTCAATCAGCCGGCCAGTTGGGACATCATACGTTCGGATGATAGAATCCAAGGAACTGGCAATCAGCCATCTTGAATCCGGGGAAAACGTCTAAGAATATTTGTGAGCATTAATGTGAGAGAAGGGTTGAAGCAGCTGGCATACAATATCAAGTATTCGTCCTCTAAACCCTCCTAATTCTCGAACAACTTTCTTGGTCTCGATGTCGAGAATACGGACTATCATATCGTCACATATAATTGCCAGTAGCCCACTGTCCCGATGTAACAACATGGATACAATAGGTGAAGAAATAATGGTGGTGCGCTCCAATTGGGCAGTGTGGAAATCAAAGAACTAGAATTAAGATGACATTTAGCTCTACATTTGTCAAGGCAAGAAATACGTACATTGATAGTTCCATCTAACGTGCTCACGATAACAGTTCTGTTCAGTGCGTCTGTAGAGATCCCAGTAATGGTACGTTCGTTCCCTTTCTTTCCTGCGGTTCCCAGTCGACTTGTAGCCTCTGCAGGGCAGGGTCCAACGTCGAAGGTCTTGCGTCGTATACCCGATTGAAGGTTCCACATATAAACATCGCCTATTGATGAACCTGCCAAAGCGAAGTTTCCGCACGCGGTAACACAAACGGCCTACACAACGTGGTATAGTAAGACCAAACCAGTGTGAGATATAACAATAGGCAAACCTTGACCGAACCAATAGCTTTCCCCTTGCCTTTACCTTTGACAGGCTCCGTGAAGCCCAAGGTATATTTTCCCACTTTCTTGTTTTGCGTTGTCCAAGACCGTGCAACAGACTCATCTGTATGTGCAGTGAGAATATCGTCCCAATCTTTCGCTCGAGCCGACGAATACGACAAAGATGTGATAGCCGGGAACTTCAAAGATGCCAGCGGTATTGATAAAGCAGTGGCTTTCTTAGCAAGGGATCCTAGAGAAGTCAGTCGTCAAATTAATTCAATTGACTGAAAGGAAGAAAAAGCTGACGAACCCTGCGAAAGTTCAAATGACCGCGAATCACGCACAACCGATGTACATCTGAGGCTGCGATCCCTTGAAGTCGTCAGAAGCTGCTTCCCATCATCACCATAATATCGGATGAGATGTGGAGGAGCATGATGGCCAGAGCGGAACTTGAGTAAACGCGGCGCTGCAGTGGGAGAATCAAATAGCCATTGCTGGATGGAAAAAAATCAGTGATTACGATCTAGACACTAGAAGAGCCAATTACCTTGACACTATTGTCTTCGCCGGAGCTGATTAGGACTGGCTGACCAGGAATCCATTCCAGAGCGCTTATAGCGCTATCATGCGCACCGCGCACCATATGCAACAAACGACCGCCAGAATTGAGATCCCATAAAGCAATATGACCCGCAGATGAAGCAGAGGCGAGAATAGGTTCTCCGTCTGAAATATTGATGTTGTTATTTAGCTTAGAGAGAAAGAATAGCTACCCCACTCACCGCTTCTAAAACCCAGAGCTCTTATACTGCCACCATCCATGAACATACGTATTAGACGTTCATCTGTACGGACATCATAGACAGAAATCTCTCCGGAAGTGAAACCGATTCCAACAACATCAATCGCTGGAGACTGTACCAATGCGGTTATGGATGTACCGTGCAAAGTGGATGGTGAAGGTGCCGAACCCATCGACAAAAGATTTAAAGATAAAAAGCGATGTATGCAGGTTCTACAAGCACAGGATGAGGTCCGACTCATAGCATATATTCCTTTAACTTACTGCGAGCGAATATTCCATAGCTGCATACTTCCTTGACTGCTAGAAACGAGCACTTTGTTGAGATACGTGGAAGGATGTAATATTGAGGTCGCGGTGAAATCTGCATCAAACTGTACCGTGGCTTGTAGATCTAACCAAGGGTACTTAGTAAAGCATATGTCAGAAAATGGATGGATTACCTCCATCCGTGGTATCCCACACAAACATTCGTTCTCCTCTTTCGTCTAATGCCAGTATAAGAGTTCCAAAAATCGTTATGTATGACAATGATGACTCCAGTGGACTTGATATTCGAAGCACCTGCAAAACAATGAGATTGAGAGAACAGTTACTTTTGCGCGACTCACCTCTTTTCCGCGGACGTACTTGAAGATGAAGGGACCAGCAGCAGCCCAGACAGCATCGCCATCCATTTCCAAGCAAGATATTGAATCGACCGTGTCCGGTCCTGTTGAGCATGGATAAGCAGTTTTCCGAGGATATGCATAATCCATTCGCACCGACGAAAAGTAAGGTCATCTTTCCACCTTCCCACAGGGCCCATGATTTTCCAAGGCATGTCAAAATATGCACTCGCGGTCCATCAGTAGCACCCTTGTATGACCGAGTCTGCAGAACAAAAGGAACATGGTTGGTGACGAGACCGAGGGCCCGAAAGGGTACGAACAGACGAGGTTCGGCTCGTTGTTTTTGTGCAGAGGTCAAAGAAGCGGTTCTGCGAATTTTCTTTCGAGGCGGCTGAACATCATAGGTGGCAGCCATCGCGACTTTTAGGTGATGGTATTTGGGCAAGACGCGATCCGAGTCCTCCAAAATTTCCTGACCCGATCGGGAAGACCTCTCTGTTAGGCTTCGCCACGGTAGACAAATAGACCCTCTCCTCCAACCATGGATCTTCAAATATTAACAAGAATAGTCGTCACGGTCTTGGTGTTAATCGTCGTTCGTGCGTAGAAATATTGTTTCTTGGTTCTTGTACTCAGAAGATCATTTAGTGAACATACTCGCTTACACTTTCAAAACTCGCGGAAATGTAGTGCTCCTTGTTGGCCCCTCTGACGCTGGTAAAACAGCAATATTTGCAAAGGTATACCCTGCCTGAAGTATCCGATATATTGACGCTTATACCTGCAGCTTGTGTACAACGAAGCGCTACCATCACACACGTCTTTACAGACTAACACCTCATCCATCGACCAGCCTCCGTTCAATAAGCCTGTCGTCATCGTCGATATACCTGGACATCCAAAGATGCGAGACCAGTTCAAGGATCATATGAAAGAGGCCATTGTTATCGCCTTTGTCGTGGATACAAGCACAGTGTCGCGTAATGGGGCAGCAGTTGCAGAGTGAGGACACTTTGTGGAACTGTGACATCGTTTTCCATATTCAGTTTCCTTCTAGGCACCTCCATATCATAATGGACGCTATAGTCAACTTGTCGCCTTCTCAGAAGACTCCTAGTCTGGTGATCGTTGCCCACAAGACCGACCTACTCAAGAACATGGCTGGGTCAGCCAATGCCTCCTCTGATGCTCTCGCCATCAACCGAGTGAAAACTGTCCTTGAGAGGGAGTTAGAGAAACGCCGAGATGCGCAGTCGAGTAGTCTCGGAGTTGAGGGCCTCGGTGAGGAGGAGAAAACAGAGTTGGGCGGTCTTGAATGTTCGGGCACGGCTAAAACATTCAGGTTTTCCGATTGGGAGAGTACCGAAGTGCACTTTATTGCCACATCTGTGAAACAATCGGCGAAAGAAGTCGATGATGAGAAAAGTGGTACACACATTGGACTTGGTTCTCTCCAAGAGCTTCTGGTGACCATGCGACGATAGATTTGTATCTTACGGTCAATCATGTATTTTATTAGACTCGCGCGCAGTCTCGATGATCGTCAGCTGGAATCGGTTGCACATACATTGATGATGGTAATGTATGTACGACCAGGAGCCAGTGCCTCTGTAATGCAAGCTAAGAAACTATTTTTTTGGTTGGGGACTTGTATCCGTTCATAATTTCAGCGAGAACCCAGCAGTTTCCCACAATATACACCAACCCTCGCAGCCATAGCCCCAAAAACACATTCTGTCCCAAGAACTCTAGCTTGTAAGCTTCACTGAGCCATAGAGCTTGGACCCCAATCCAGACGGCAAGGCAGGTGAATGCCTTGCGTGTCGACATGCGGATCGAGGGAAGAAGGAGAGGAAGAAGGAGTAGATACCAGAGGAAATACTAAAAATGCACGGTCAACTCATGCAGTTAAATAAGGGGAAATATACATGCCTGTGAGGTGCAGACTTTATTGAAGATAACGAACACAGCAGTTTGAATAAAACATGCGAAGACCAAGTCGTCCTTTCTGCGACCAAGCGCTAGACCCGATACAAGAACAAGTGTCATCTGAGGAAGAAAACTTGTCAAAGGGGAACGAATAACTCGCGAGAACAATCCTCGAGAGTTCTCAGGAACTCCAACTTGATACGTCAAGTACGTCAGGTAGAAATAAGGCGAAAAGTTGTGTCGGTGGTCGAGACGGTGTAGGTGATACAAGTATGATTCATAAAGGAAAGGGTAGCCCCAACTGTACAGTGTTCAGCATTACCCCAAGAAAACACGCGCCTAACTCACACAAGATAACACCCTGCACCTATGATTCCAAATGTCAAGACGCTTAGCAGGCCAAAAGAAACCCCGCGCCAATTCACAATTGAGTTTCCCTTCGCGAGGACGGCCAAACAAGCTACCCCGTATATCCCTGGATAGATTTTCCAGTGGGTGCTAACGCCTAGCATGACTGCGGCTGCTTTCCAGCGATCCGTAAGGGCTGCATAGAGTGTGAGAAGTACTAGGAGGGATAGCACAGACTCAGAGGATCCTCTAGTGGAAATGGAAAACACCATTGGGTTAAGCATGTGAAGAGCGCTGTAACGTGTCGCCCCAGTTAATCGGTGTATCAGCAACCCATTGATGATATCGCACGCGGCGAAGAGATATTTTCCAAAGGATGGATGTATCCATTCGTTGGGCGCTAGCAGCAGGGCAAGCAATGGAGTGTATCGGTATGTCTCCCGAGTATACGGGCTACAATGACAAGCTCAGCATCGTCAGTGACACGACAGCGAAGTACGACACACTCTCCAAGCCGGATCCAGCTTTTCAAAGGACCTTGAGCAACATTCCTCTCTCCTGGATGCAAAAGAAACGACGCGGCGTCACTGAAAACGCGGTAATCGATATCGGTATACTTGACGAGGGAACGAGCATCGTGCCACTCGCTGTAGATGATGAGAACGACGCGTATTGCGACGGAGAGAATCAGGACATGGCGAAAAGAAGAGAAATATGGAATTATATGGATGATAGCCATGACAGGAACGGCAACATGAGCGTAACCAGTAGAGCTATCTTGGGTAATTTACGTGCAAAAAGGTTCCGGTAAACAAAGGTACAAAAAATCTATCCGCGTAGCAACATTTTCCCCTCTCTCAAATCTACACAGAAAGAAAAAAGCAGTGAGATGACTGGGGCGCAGAGAGTAGAACACGTAAAAAGACTCACGTATTGCGAGATCCACCGGAAACCTAGAGGGAATCATCAAATCATAGCTGAGCTAATAGAACAATGCGGACCGACCTTCTCCATAGCCCTGCCTCTGGACAACCGAACACATGAACAGTTCCACGGGCCTAATATCAGTAAGAGGGACCTTGCCCTGCACGAAGGGTCGGATGAGCACCGCCCAGCAAACCATAGCCCAAATCACGCACCTTGCCTGTTGTCTGATACAGTCCCAGGTGATGCCTCAACTCTTCCTCACTGACAGCGCCCGGGGCGTCAATCTTGTTACCGAGAACGAGGAAAGGAACCTTGGCGAGCTCTTCAATAGAAAGGAGGGCATCAAGTTCAGCCTTGGCTTCTGAGAAACGTTCAAAGTCGGCGCTGTCGACGAGGAAGATGATGCCGTCGACTTCCGGGAAGTAGTCGCGCCAGAGCCGACGAGCTGGGTTTGAAATGAGAATATTTCCACTGTACGATAACGCTGGTGCCAACCTTGCATATGTCCACCTAGATCATGGGTGGTGAATTTGACATTTCCAATGGCGAGTTCCTCGGATGCTGCGAAGGCGTTAAGAAAAAGTGGATACCACACAAAAAAGAGAACTAACTTGGGTGCAACGTAGGTTGGAGGGTAGCGAGTCGGTCGTTTTTCAGCATGTGCAGCAAAGTCTACCCATCCGGAATGGTAAAAAGAGATGAGTATACTAGACAGCTAAAGCACGCACCGTTTTTCCGGCATTGTCCAACCCAAGGAAAAGAATTTTGGCATTCTTGTGCATCAAACCTAGAAGTAGGGTATCAACATGTCGTCAGAAAGATGATAGAACGAGTAATACCGAGTTGAGCAAGAATATCGAAGAACCAGTTAACGATGAACATGATCGGTAAGTGTGAACAGTCTCAGCGAAGAGAGTAGAAATACGGACGGATGGCGAAACGTGGAAGTGCGCTGGAGGTACGCAATCGAGCGATCCTGGTCACGTGAAATCGTCATACGTACCAGCCTAGGCGAGTGCCGAGTATCACTAGTTTCAACCGCTAAATTCACAAAGGTCATTCATGATTGAAAAGACGAAGTCAATACCAATGATAACAAGAAACGATGGGCCACCCCAGCTATATACAAATGGTAGGAACATACATAACACAGATAAAAATATACTCCACACCTGGTACAGATACGGACGATAGATAGACGGTCGTAAATAATACAGAGATAAGGAAAACGAGGATAACATGCCTCAACGGACCATCTTACACCCGTCCGCAGATTTCCAAGCCACAAATACACCCATAGACCGACTAATCCTTCTCACGTTCACCGCCGACTGGCTACACGAGGATGTCATCGACTCAGATCCTTGTGACCCCGAACGCATCCTATTGATGTCTTCCTGTCCTCTAGATACGAATAGTTGCGAGTCCCGCTCGGAATCCTTAGTCACTCGAACGTTTGAAAGCCTCTGTTCATCCTCCCATTGGCGCCTTCTCTCCCACGCAGAGTCGAAATTCTTGCGTTCCGCAGTAATAACCCCAGGTATGCACGTCCAGTGGAACCGCCGCTCGTTTTGGGTACCCAGATCCATGTGGTCCTGCATATCCCTAAAACAGCATGTCAGTAAGAATCGAGTTTTCTTGGCAAATTAATTCACATATCAAAACGAAGCAACAGAGCTTCAAATTCCTCCCGTGTCATGTCCTCGATCATAGCATTGGGATCATTCGGATCCTGTTCAACTGTCGCTTCTCTCAAATGCCGTATAGCATCGACAGACCTAGACCTTTTCTTTGAAGCAACATCTGAATCTCGTCTTTTCCGACGTGCTTCGCGTTGACACTCCAACACCCACTCCCACATTGCTTCGGAACACCCCAGAATCTCAGCCGTTCGTAAAGCGAGGTGGAGATTCAGCGTGCGCAAGTCAATGTGCAGCTTAGTGTTCGGCAAACGATTTGGCGGCGGTTTTTTCGGAGGTATGGAGGATGTATCTGATGACAGAACTTTATTAGTCGGTATTGACTTTGCCGAACGGGGTGTAAGTCCAGCTGTTTTAGAGTCGTCAAGAGAAACATATTTCGAAGTCTTGTGGAGTAGGTTTTGAACGGAAATCCATCGGTCTTCACCGAGGGCATTATGGGTGGCGCCAAGAGGCGATATAGCAGAGACGGAGCGACCCCGCCTTTGGTCCTTTGGCGGGGGTGGCGGTCGCGCGGGGAAGGGGTTGATTGCATTACGAGCTTCTTCATCTGGGTCAGAGTCATGACCATGTTCCGAATGGGAATCGTGTTCCTCATGTTTAGCCTGCTTCGGTACCAATGGAGGGAAAGCGAATATAATCGGGGGGTGTGTGCGCACATCTATTTGTCCATTAATGGTTAAGTAGCAAATAGAAAGACAGGAACTATACATACCTCTAAAATACATTCCAAGCAAGTTTGGCAACAACGAGAGTGGGGAGAGATTGATGAATCTTGACGCCTGCATTCCGTTGTATATAGTTTGTAGTAACAAGTGATCTCTAGGGTTCGCAGGAGCTCTAGGCTCTGGTATCGTTAAGAACGTTGAGACGGTCCCTTTCGGCGCCGTATTTCGGCTGGATTGAGTATGTGAAAAGAAAGGTAGGTGCTGATGAAGGTGAGCTACCGATGATCGTAGCGCTCGAGTTGTGCTAGGTCCCGGACTAGTTTCTGTTGAACTTAAAGATGCAGAAGAGTCCGTTTGCATGCTCTGCGGAATATATTTGAATATACTCGAGTCCAACAAGTTCTCTAGGGATCGATTCTGGCGCTGCTTAAAGCGTATTGACGAAGGTTTATTCGATGCTGACATTGATTTGCGAGGCCCGTGCGAATGGCTGTGGTTGATTGTGGTAGCAAGTGTATCACGTTTCTCTTCGTCATCTTCCGCAATGGCCGTGCCGGATATAGGCACAAGAGGAAGTGGAAAAGACGCGCTTGGCGGCGTCATAGGTGAATTGGGATCTGTACCACATGTACTGGTGGTCGCAAATAGACTAGGACAAGCAGCCGAAGGCGAAGTTGTGCCGTCTGATTGCAAAAGACCTGCGACATCACCTATATAACGATCTGCGCTTGGACTTCGAGTAGGCAATGAGCTCCTAGATAATCTGCGTGAGTATGGTCGGTACTGTCGGTCTTCAGATAGCTGCGATTCTACACCAGGGTCGCAATTATCGTCAGAGTCATCTGGGCTATGACCGGGGAAGAAGAGGTCTTCCTCTATCATCTAGTAATGAATCTCAGATGTCTGTAGTTGTATTGATCAAAATTTCCAACCTCAAAAGCTCCGCCCGGCTTCATTACGCGGACAATTTCTTCGAAAAGGTTGTCCCACTGGCAGAAAATTTAGACGGGAGGTGTACGGTATAATTACAATTGAGGTTTACCTTGTCCTCTGGAACACCCAAGGCTATTCGTTTGATGTGACTACAAGCTTAGGCATCAATGCTACGCCGATTAGAGCTAGAAAATGAAGACTAACACATAATCAAACTCATCATTAGGGAAGGGTAGAGGTTCCAGACTAGCCATTTATCGTATCAATTAATGCAATTAAAAAAACTGACAGACGGCACCCACAAGTTGGCCTGAGTCCATGTAATACGCTGCGCAAGATCGCTGGAGCCGACCCTTTGAAGATCGGGATGAAGCGGGACGCAATCCAATCCTAGACGCCAGAGTCAATGGGGAGTTGCCATTGACGAGAAAAACGCGCACCAACAAAATGGCAATCTTTCCAAGATCGGGCGCAATTTAATATCCATGCGCCGGTGCCTAATGCCAGGTTCAGTTGACCACACGGTAGTGAGAATTAAATGGACATACCGCATCCTATATCCAGGGCCTTGGAAGGAGGTTTCTCGAAGACATGCCAGGTATTGCTTTCACATATCTGATGGCAAACAGAGGTCTCCCATGTATCTCTGAAAGGGATATCAGCGTGATGAAGAAAAGGAGAGATGTCAACTCACAGATCTAATACATCCTTTTCATAACATCTTGGATAGGGAACTTGATCTGTATTAAATGGATGGTGCCTCCTTCCACCAATTGAACCAACACCACCCGCACCCCACGGTTTGGTGATACCTCCTTTTACAACAAACTGCGCATCCCGTGTGCTGATAGTCCGCTTAAGCTCCTCAAGGACTGTCCGATCAGCAGTAGAGAACTTGTTTTCTCTATCTGAAAGACGGGGTTTGCTGGGAGCAATTCCGGAAGGAGGGTTGTGTAAAGGAAAGGTTGATTGACGGACTGAAGAGGCAGGATTTATGATAACATGAGTAGGAGAATGCAGGGTGGGTGAACGCGCCGGTGCATCTGATGAAGGTGACTGGTGGGACCTGGGTTCAGAGGTGGTGTTCCCCATATCGTCAAGCGGCTTGGTCCCGATAGATCTATGTCTTCGAACAAAGCCGCCAGTGAAAGCGCGCCCGGACGAGCTTGAAGGTCTTGACTGTGTTGGCCAAAGAATCCAGTCAGAAAACTCATGCTAAAAACACAGGATATAATGAAAGAAGAGCGTATATGCGGCGATTGTGGGGCGAAGATTCAAATATTCTAGGAATAAACTCACAGTGATGCCGCCCGGGCTCCTGGCAGCGCTGGGTGTCGCCGCAGGCGTCGTCGACGTCGCCCGGGGCCTGGACGGGACATCCTCGTCTGGTGCTGGATAGAGCTCCCACGGCGTCACGTCTTCCGTCGTGCCAGTAGCGGTAGTTCGCGCTCTGCTTGCGCTCACTGTCCTCGACCGTGTAGTGACGACAGGGCTACTGGGGCGGGGAGGCCGCGGGGGCTGAAAAGGGAAAGCCGGCGACGGTGTGGACGACAGATTTGCAGCGAGAGAACAGAATGACGGAGAGAAGAAGGCAGGGACGGCAGTGGGACCCTGCTCGATCTTGGACCAAATGGGCCCACATACGCCCAGCCACTCTGTAGTCTCGGATCACATTTTGTCTATCCCATGTCTAAGGCCCAATTCAGTAGACACGTTTCTTGCTTTTCCTCGAATTTCTGTTCGTCGTGTCGTTGGGAGGAAACAGCCACATCGAGGACGTGTTGAAGAGACTGACGGCATCCGTCCGGTATCTTTCGGTACCGAAACGTTCGAATGGAAGCACGTCGGCAATTACTAGTATGGTACACATCGTATTCTATCACGACAGTTTGCTGTCTATCACCTCTTTCGTGAGACCTTCTGGCCCGTCTCTGACTTCGACGACTTTGCTGACACCAGCCTGCAAGGTATCGATGAGCATCCGCACCATGCTGGAAGGAACAACGTACGGTGTTCTGAAAGTAGATGAAGGCACTTGCGTGCAACGTCAGCAATCCAATTTCACTCGATGTTGGCGCCCAGTTAACAAGGACAAGTGGGAACGATTTCCGTCCGTCGGAATGATTCAGCTCGTAGCTGAGTACGACGTATCGAGGACTGTTCTCCGGGAGCTCTGCTATCAATCAGCCATCGCTTCGATATTCGATCAAGCACACACCCTCCGCCAGCTCCTCGATGCCAATATTATCAAATTGCTCTACTTCCTCCATCGTGAGTGTTGCCTTATTGATCTTGATGACCAGCGCAGCGTGGCCCTCATTACGACGGGCAAATCTGAACTTTCTTAGGGTGTCCTTGATGGATTGGGGTATGTCGACTGTTTGAGACTACATTCACTATGGATAAACGTGAATATCAGCGGCGCAGAAGCACGAACCATTGCTGGTAACTGCTGTGATGGTGGGGGTGGAAGAAGAGTTATTTCAACGCACCGATAAGATTAAGCTTCATGATCTCGCTGACGACATATTTTGGCCGATTGGTCATCGCCCCTGTTCAAATAAATGCCGACACGACCTCTTCGCGTGGGTATCCCTGCTTATCCCACTCACACACCTCGAATCTTCTGCCAATACGACTAGCAGCAAGATATCGTGACTGAAATTTCCCCACCGTAATGTCGCGTTCAACGGAACACTCGAGGCTACGAGTACCATCCCAGTCCAGGTCGCGTCCTCGGTCGTTGAGGTCAACTGCACCATCTTTGCTGAGGGATCCGCAAGGGCTGGTATCTGAAGGGGCCATCAGCGAACGGGATGTTGAATTGCTGCACGAATTTGTTCACCCTCATCACCACGAAGTCGAGGAAACACTTATCTCCGACGATACAGACCTCGATGAAGAGCTCAGGGCAAGGGCTCTTTTACCGTGGTGGAAAAGACCGTCCCCCATCTGGTATGTGCTTTGTTTTTGGAGTCCATCAGTCTTATCTATCTTCTTTCTAGGCTGTTGGCCTTGATGCCGTTCTCCAGTATTGCTTGGTCTTCCACGATCGCTCCTAGAGTTGAGATCTACACCCAGCTCGCATGCGCCGCACATAGTCCCGATGTATATGATGATCAGCTACAGGGACTCGTTTCCACTAACACCACCCCATTGGAGGCACCTCTGGAGGTCGAACAAGACCGCCCCATTACTATCTTCTTTCGCGATATGCTAGAACCACCAAAGAATGCTAACGGCAATAGGTGCGCTTCGGATCCAATCGTACAGGCATCTGTTGCAAAACTCGCCGCGGGTATGTTCCATCTAACAATGTATCAACCTATCCTCAAGGCTTCATAGCTATGACTGCCACTATGGGCGTGCTAGGATGCTTAACCACAGCAGCATGGGGTTCCGTGGGTATTCTTCAAAATCATCGCAAAAATCACCCACCTTTTCTAATACGTGTACAGTACTCTGATCGCCATGGCCGCACAGTCGTCCTCGGTGTCTCAGTCATTGGTGTCCTTAGCACGGACTTCAACTTCCTCGTCGTCAATAGTTACTATGAACGACTCCCCGGAGGCTACTGGTTCCTCCTTCTTGGTCCAATAATTGAGGGGTGCTTAGGAGGTACTGTTACCCATATTGTTGCCAATCTTGGCTCTGATTATGGTTAGGACTGTCTACGGCTATGGCCACCATGCATGCTTATATAGCGGATACTTCTACCCCAGCCACGCGGTTAATAGTTTCGTCCTTTATATCTCCTTTTTCCCGCTCAACTTTCCATAGATCTCGCGTCTTTTCTCTAAGTCTCGGACTCGTATTCGTCGGATTCGCACTTGGCCCCACCTTAGGCGGCCTTTTGATCCGTGCTACCGGACAAACCATCTCGGTGTTTTACGTTGCTACCTCTCTTCACCTTTTCTATGCTCTTTTAATATGGCTTATCATCCCGGACTCTCTCACTCATGCGCAGCGACGCAAGTCTGCGATCAAACACCACGAGTCTGATCCGCAAGCGGGTGTACTTAGGCGCCTCTTTGGATTCCTGAGTCCCTTGAGCGTCTTCCTGCCGGAAATGAATGACGCGGATAGGCATCCTCTGAAACAATCAAAGCGCGACTGGAATCTAACGCTTATTGCTGTCACTTATGGACTCACGCTCTCATTGATGGTGAGCCTTGTGGTTACCAATGATAACGACTGATGCCGATTCCCGCCAGGGTTCGTACACGTACAAGTTTCAATACGCTGCAGCTGCATTTGATTGGACATCAGAGACAGTAAGTGAATTCTTTGTACTTCGCTTTACGTCCTAACATGGCAATTAATCAGATCGGATATTGGCTCAGTTTAGTCGGTGCTGCTCGAGCTTTCTTCTTGACTTTGATTCTTCCTCGTAAGCTGATTGGAGTTATATTTTTCGCGCCGAAATGCCCATCTCATCATCACAGTTGCAATCAAGCTTTGCAAACCGAAACCTAAAGATGTTTCTGTAGGGGAGAGAGAGCCGTTCATACCCTCACATAGCAATGACTCGGAGTCTTCTCACTCTGATTCGGACCGTTCGTCAAGCTTCCATCTCGAGCGCCACTCATCTCGCTTTGACTTGGGACTTGCTCGCGTGTCGTTGTTCATCGACATAGTATCTTATGTATTAATTGGATCTACCACCAGTCCTTTGGTGTTCACACTCTCAAGCATGCTCGGGTCCATGGGGACTGGATTTTCCCCCGCTGTCCAAAGTGTTGCATTAGAGCTCTATTCACAACGAGGAGGTACTGAATCGGGGAGATTGTTCGGCGCTTTGAGTGTCATACAGGCCCTCAGGTTCGTTGCTTCCTCGATCATCTGAGATACTAGTTCTGACTGGTTACGACAGCTCCCAAATAATAGGTCCCTCGTTATATGCATTTGTGTACATCAAAACTGTTGCGACGTTTCCGAGGACGATGTTCTTTGTCGGTGCTGCGTCGGTATGTGTGTCCTTGGCCTGCTTGGCGCTCATCCGTCTGCCTGATCCAGAGAAACATCCCCATATGTTGGATGCGGAAGAAGGGATTGCTGTGGACGGGGGTGTTCGGCGGGGTGACACCCTTGTTGACATCAATGAAGCGGTCGGCGAAAGGACAGGGTCCTCCTCGTCTGGACCGTGAACGGGCGAAGGTATAATAATAGAGAAACTGAGTGGCTCAGTGTTGTATTCTTGATTACTCTAGTGTTGCGCTTATGCTCTTTTGTTTCAGTCATAGGAACGTGTATTATTTTTGGTTCCGGAAACACGCTAAACCATTCTATCTCACCAGGGTTCTTCTCGCTTAGAGGGAATGTATATGGTGGCAGACCGTTGGAGTCGCACTATGCCGTGTATGTCCGGGCGGAAGAACTCGCGGCCAAATGCAGTGTGTCCGTCCCGGACTCGTGGCCAGACCAGGACACGTTTATATGCCTGCGATAGCTTGTGGGCACTGCAGTCGAGCACACCCTCGTGCCGTCTGCGCTTTGCCCTAGCCTTAGCTCGAACCTTGCCACTGATCTGAGTGCATATGGTATGTTGGCGATATGTTGATGACCGGATTCATTGCTACTATTTTTACATACGGGGGGCCGTCATTCTTGCACTCAATGTCGCTGCCGTCGCGGGTTAATTTTGTACATGACCTACAGGGCTGTATCTACCTACAGGGAGATACAGCCAGCCAAATGAAGGCAAATGAGCAATGGTTATCTCAGGGGAGGCAGCCACGAGTTTCATAGATACAGGTCCGGAAGCGAAAGGATAAAGGCGAACGAAGCTCCAGAACGAACGAGATTACGCAACTTGCAAATGAGATTTGTGGGGAATCTCACGTGATGAGCTAATATGATGGCACAGGATCGACCCCTTTTTGACAGCGACGTTGAACGCTCCAGTGCTGGAATTTTTTTCGTTCCTTTTGCTCTTCCCAGGCTTCGTATCCCTTCCTTTCCCTATCAACGGACTTTTAACCTCACCCGGACGCTACCACCGATTTCAGTCGCCGTGATACCGTTACTGAGTTCTTCCATTCAATCGGAATCGTAGTGAGTTTGATGATACACATGTCGGCCCGTTCCTGAAGCTCATTGATATAAAGACCGTGGCCGCAGGCTGTTATTCACACCTTACCCTCCCCCACCATGTCTGAACATCCCGTCATCGCGAGATTATTCGCTTCCAATGCTCAGTGGGCTGCTGACGTTGACCAAGCTGAGCCAGAGTTCTTTACAGAGCTAGCTCAGGGCCAAAGCCCCCCAGTATGTTTCCAGCGCCCGCCACACAGTATGTTAATAACATATCATTTTTTGCAGATTCTGTGGATAGGCTGTGCGGATTCCCGCGTCCCCGAGTCTGTGATCACTGGTTCACGTCCGGGGACGATATTCGTCCTTCGAAACATCGCCAAGTGCGTGTCACCCGTCATATCCAATTTCCGTGGCTCATTTGTCGTCTAGCCAATTCCATCTCGACGATGACAGCGCTCTGTCGGCGTTGACCTATGCCGTTGATCATCTCGGCGTCGAACACGGTGCTTCCTCTCTTTCTCTGTCGTGTTAGCAGTATCCCAACCGTTCTTTTGCTTCTCCCACCCTTCTGGGACTACAGTCGTCGTTGTCGGCCATTCAGAATGTGGAGGTGCGTCGGCGTGCTTTAACGCAGCGCCGTCGTACACCTCAGGCGAACCCTGTGCCACCGTAGCAGACCACTCGCCTGAGGAAGCCATCAACAAGTGGCTATATCCGGTGACGGCCTTGGCTGCATCGCTCCACCTGTCTTCCGCACCAAAAGAAGAGGCTCTTCCGATACTCATTGAAGAAAATGTCAAGATGCAGGTCGACAACCTGTCACAGACACCGGCTATCACGAATGCCTGGATGAATAAGAATGGGAAAGGCAAGGACGTGTATATTCACGGTTGGGTGTTTGACCTTGCCAGTGGACGGCTGAATGACCTGAGGGTGTCGCGGGGGCCACCGTCCAAGTAGACCTTACCGAGTCTGCAGTCAGAGAAAATTGTTGAACGATTAGATTTCTGTTTCGTATACAACGCACCTGCTTTCGTCGAATAGCAGTAATTTGTAGAACATAGTCTTGGTGATCGAAGAGATCGATCCGATCATGATGGTGGTGTCGAAGCCAAGTCTGTTTGTCAGCCATTGCCGTGACTGTCATGCCCCCAACTGCCCTGCCTGACGACGGCGTCCTCGTACAAATCGCGTCCTACAATACCAATCTTCAAGGAAATTTGGGGCTGCCTCAGGACCTGGTAGACTGGCTGGCGCCGACGTTGCAAGTCTCGACCTTTCTCTCTCGCACGCCCCGAGCGCCGGACATCGTCGCAGTGGGATTCCAGGAGCTTCTGCCGCTGCATCTGGGCCGTATGGATACACCGCAAACTACGACCGTGCACAGCTGACTTCGTTCTATAGTCTCCGGCTTCTCCAAGTCCGTTATCAATGACCGCAATGCCCACATTCTTTCCCAGCTTGAAGCACACACACCCAACAAGGAACGATATGCGCTCATCGCAAAGGTCGTCAACGCCGGCGTAGCCCTGCTCGTCTACGGAAGGGATGACGGTATCGCAAAGACGGTGTGCGACGTGCAGACCAGCTGGACAGGATGTGGTCCGCTGTACATGGGCAACAAGGGTGCAGTCGGCGTTCGTTTTCGTGCCCCAGGGGAGGACGGAAGCGTCGGCGAGGTGTACACGTGAGTTGCCTGCTTATTACCTCATTTCCCTTGTCTTCATTGTTTACCAGGTTCGTCTGTGCCCATCTAACAGCCCATGCACAGCGACTGGCACAGCGCATCGACGACTATAACCATATCGTCGGTAGCCTTCTCTTTCCCTCACCGTCATCCCCTTCGACGACGATCTACTCGACCTCTCACTTGTTCTTTCTCGGGGACCTCAACTTTCGCCTTTCAATACCGCCCTCTCATCCCTTGCACGGATTCCATACAAAACCAGACGTTGCCGCCGTCTTGACTTCGCAGGACACGCGAGACACCCTGAAAGAATTCGACCAGCTTCTGACCGAGCGTCGGAAAGGAACAATCTTTGTTGGTCTTAGAGAGGGGGACTTTTGCAAGTTCAAATGCAGCTACAAGTATGATATTGGCCAGGTAGACAAGTACAGGTGCGGTCCGTTCATCGTTCGAAGGGAGCATTAACTTCATCTTTTCCAGTGCCAAACGGGTACCTGCTTGGACAGACCGGGTTCTGTACGCCACCTACACGGACTCGCCAGATACCCCCGATAAGTCTAGCATCACAAACTTACTCTATACTTCCGTCCCCGGGTATACAACCTCTGACCATGTATGCCTTTTTATGATTCCTTCTTTTATCTTTGGATGACTTACTCTGTCCTAGAAACCCGTCGTATCGCTGCTGCACATCCCTGCCAGTGCGCCAGTCACGTCGCCTGCGCCACCAACCCTTCGTCTCCCAGGCAACTACTCCCCGACCGTGGATCCCTTTGCGGCGTACAAACGCTATTCAGGCCGTGTCGTTGATCGCTTTATTGGTATCTTCTGGTGGATCTTTACTCTGTTCGGTGCAGGTTCCGCCGTTGTGGGCATTTTCAACTTTTTCCTTGGTATCGGGGCGTGGAGCTGGTGGCGCTCGAGGCCTTCGGGTAGTTCTGTGTGATCTTGTTGTTTTGTGGACTACTTATGTATGGGTTATCTATGTGTCTTCTGGGTAAGAGCGCTTGTTCAGTCATCGCGCTCTTCTCTACTCGTTTCTTCGTTTCCAGTGTCGGACTGTATTTCGTGCGAACACATACTCGGTAATCTAGGCAGATTGCTTCCTGACTACTGCTGAGCAGGACGGAAAGAGCCAGTGATCAGTTGTATGCTGTCAATGTTTGTCGTCAGACGCACTGCTGAACTTCAGCTCGATACCGTGACTTCGCGTATTCCCTTTGAGATGTTGGCACCATGACCGCTACTGCTAACACGTCACGCTTTCTGCTCACTCTGCGCTTCGAGCTTGTTATCGCATTCCAAGTGGCCTCCGAGCGCATTTTTGCATGTGTTAGTAAGTAGCACAAGGAATCCCTTGTGCTCGACAGGGCTGACATTACTATTTTCAATTGAATTCTTGAACGTTACTACCCTAGACTGGTAGGCTGTGTTGTTGAGTAGCTGCATATACCTTACGCCCCAAGACATCTTCTACGCAATCGAACTAACCACCGGCCATGCCTTATATACGCGCGCCCTCTACCCTGGGTGTCTCTACAGCTGATAGAAAAGCCCGAAAAATGTAAGCCTGTGAATCGGTATAAAAAGTGACACTGCCTTCGAGCTACCTTGACTTCCTCGGTATTGGACTAGCAGACTGAATACAGCAGTGTGCGTACAGTACTTCTAATCTTACTCTGCTCTCATCAAACTGTGACCAGACTAAACACGATAAACTTATCTGCCGTTTTCATCGTTCGACTCTGACCGTCTAGGACTCATTCCTATGAATCTATCGCTACGTATCATGGTGCTGCCACGACACCTGTCTTCGGTTTTACAACCTATACAGGTATGTATACCAAAATGCGTACAAAAGAACACCAGCTGATGCTACTGCTATTCCAGTGTTTCTTCACCGCCAACTCTTACTCCGAGTCCTACACTTTAGGCCCTACCAAGGTGGAATGTCAAAATACATATAAAAGAACATCAATTCACATGCTCAGAATGTATGTGAAGAACGTCATCGCCGCCCCCGTCCTCTCCGCTGCTGAGCATGTGAACGAGACGCGGATTAAGCTTCCTGCAACAGTCTTACTGCTGCTCAAGTCTAAAACCCGTTGTACCATCTTAACTGGCCAGCACTGACTGCGTCAGGCTCCAAGTTCATTTGAGGCGAGTCAACTCTACCCTCGGAACTTCATACACCCAGGACACTCCAGGTGTCTATTCCTTCCTGGGAGACTAGGAAGTATGACTTTGGCACCGCTTATGCCCCTCCGCCTAAAATGGCGTAAAGGCCTGAGCACTATTCAAGACGAGCTACGCGTAAGCCGGCCTCGGGACTTGAAGATTCGGCAAAACGCACTGGTAGATAATCGAATCCTGGACTCGCATATACCTCCTCCTCGTCCCTATACCCTAAGAGTGGGGATGGAATCAACGAATGGAGACCGTCGGGGAATCAGGTCATGAAAGACAAACTTCCATCGATTGACATAGATCAGCGTGACGAAGACGTTGAGTGGGATGCGAGGAAGAAGGCTTACCAGTGCTCTCGGGCCGTGCGCTGCATCGACAAAGGATACATACGAGGATTATCTATGAGAGATCCACAAGAGCGACGACGATCAGGGGCATTGGAAGTCAAAGATGCACGCATGACACCACGCACATTCAAAATAGTGGCCGTCCACCTACAACCAATACCTAACGGTTCATACACGTTATTAGGTAGGGAAAGACATTGGGTAATCGGCAGGAGATTGCGAGATGGTAGGTTTTCGAAGATTTCAGTATTTATAGTAGCCGACAAAAAAGAGAGAGAGCAACTCAAAAGATTTGACGGTGTCAGGGAATTAGTTCAGTATCTTGTCTGAGCGACTACGAAAACGTACTGGATATCTTGACTCTCTTTAATTTATTTTGAAAAATGTGAGGGTCAGTATATCTTCTAGAGTTTTCGACCCGACACCCGTAAGTCTACACCTATCTTAAATCCTGCAAATATAATCGAGTATACTGGAGAGTGATTTTGGAAATTTTTGTTCTCCATACAGAATGAAAGGTTGTAAGAAAAATGCCAAATGCCCTATCAGGATCCGGTTCTGTGGCGCGTCCCAGCCGTGAGCTGTTAAGGATGGTAATCCCATTTTTGTAAGAAATTTGTTGTTGCGAGGGCTATAGGTTTATTGAAAAAGGCTACGAGGTCTCAGAACATAAAAACGCAAATTAAACTCTTATCACCTCGTGCTTGTTCCTGCAAAATTTTATGTCTTTGAGCGTCTTGGTTTCGGACGTCTGGTAACGGATGGATCGCTGCGTAGAGTATGTGGAGTAGAATGTAACCGGCTTTGACTAGTAGTAAAGCAGTTCAGGAAATCGGAACGGTGAATGGAGGCTCTCACGGGATGAATGACCACTCTTTAATTCCTGGGTCCATCACTGGAGGTGGCTTCGGGTCAGGAAAATCACAAATACCGGGAGATAAATAACGCAATCAGAGTCAGAGAAGATGGAAAGTATGTGAACCTAGAAACGTTGACACAGAGAACTCTGAGGTGTTTATGTCACGGACGCTGCTCTCTCTACATCATGCTTGCCGCGATGAACTAAGTCATATCTACGACAGAGTTCATTAATACTATCATCTAGGTCTGTGCAGCTCCGATGGTCCTAAGCCAAAATCAGCATGCGGGTATAGGCCATCCAGTCACGGCTTTGCAAACCACAGTGAAACTAGAGTGGGTGACTATTGGCGCGTCATTTCGGTGTCAAGGGGAGGGGGCGATCGTTTGCTTCTTAGATGGATCAGCTTATCACTGGATAAATTTCAAGGTCAGGAATTTCTGTGAAATTGAATTCTGCATAATACACGGCTGCGAAGGATATATTATTGTTACTAGCCTCGATGGCAGCGTCTGTGGTAGATGGGAGATTCGAAAGGTCTGGTTCGCTTCTACTGGTGGTAGCTTGTAAGTGTTGCTTCACGTAGCCCAATTCGAAAGATCCATACGATCAAGGATCCATAGCTTCGTTGTCTCCAGGAGGATCAGAGAAAGCGTACAGAGGCAAGTCATCGCCATGAAAATTTTAATCTGAAGGTAAGGGGCGCCCGAAGTTGGAGATATCGCAAGAACTCCGGCCAAAAGATGGGCTACTCGGAGAGCGAGTGGAGCGTTGAGGCAGAACCGACTATGAGACATGAAAGCGTCCGGCAAATCGATAGATGATGGGTATCTATTAAGGCTAGAAAGCGACAGCGACCAAAGACAAAGCTACCAGTATAGCTCGGCTTGACCCGTACCAAGGCTAGTCAGATACTCATTCAGCTTTTTGCTTGGCAGCTGCAGACAGCTTCTCATAGATGCACTGAAGCGGGAATTTAAGTGTGGTGAAAAAAGGAGACATCACATAGCGAACCCGTAAACCGAAAACCATGTCCTTGACAAATTTCGAATAGGTTCCACGAAAAAATTGTTGCTCCGCCTGGCCGAAAATATGAAACCATAGACAGGGAGAGGAGATCCTAATCCAAGGAATATTTGTATGCAGAAGGATTCTTGGGAGAAAGCACCCAAGCTCGACTTTGCCACAGAGGAGAGTCAAACTTGAAGATACAACCAACCGATTGACACTTTTGTGACGACGGACGTCGAATCGGAGATTCCTACTAAGGAGGAGTTTGAACCCCAGATATACGTTGAAAAGTGCTTGTGTTAAAATCCGCTAATTAGGGAATGAAGGGATTATAGCCAGGAATCGAACAAGCAGCTTCACACGTACCAAATGGTGGGCTTCGGCGTGCGAGAGGAGCCAGAGGAATCGCAATTCGGTGATGGACTAAATGCGAGGTGCTTCAGAGACTTTGAACGAGTTTCTCAGGAAAGTTCCTGCTCCGGTTCGGCACAATAACTGGATTTGGCAGTGTGCAAGGACGCCGTTTGTCTGGCAGTGTCGGACAAACAACAAGGTATTACAGGTGACTCAGATGAACCCAAAATTCAAACCGCGACGAACCTGTAATGGTCATTTTGCACGGTGGCAGTTCGAAAAATCGACACGAGCGTTTTCTGGGAGGTAAAACCCATCTGAGGGCTAATTTATATGGCCATTAGCAAGAGAATATTCATTTGAAAGAGTAGACAGACGATAAAAGAGGAAATGCGGCAAGAAATTGCGATCGATAGTTCCGAGGGTTCTGATTTGTAACCCTATTTCTGCAATCGTAACCTTCCCCATCACGGTCGTTGACACTGCCAGCACGTCCCCAGCATCGTCGTTCACGGTGGAGGCATTCCATTCACTCCGCAGTGAGCCAGATGAAACTTTCTTGCCTGTATGGTTCACTTTATCGATTTTGGACGGGGTTTGCACTTGCACACTGCATCTCTTGAGGGCCTTTGAGGGAGAGAGGTATTTCCAAGCTTCTAATCTTGTTCTTGAGTCATATTGGCAGCACACAAGTCTTCGAGAGGCAGAGTTGGTGGGACCAGTTGACGGTAACAGCGCTCAGACGCAACCTCACGGTTCAATAATCGAGATATTGGGCCAGTAGATCCTTGGAATGAAGGGGATGCTTTTCTTGATGCTTTCAGCAAGCAACGGAGTTGTCCAGCAAGATAATAGACCCCAGGAGTACGGGACGAGGAGGCGATGCCCTCAAAGTAGAATTCTCAGAGAAAATGAGTGCAGTCCGAAGGTGCGTTGCAGCATTCTTGTCTTGTTTCTTGAAGGATAATATTACATCTTGCAGCCCAGGTAATTACTATGGTGTCGAGAGGTTGACGCTCTTGAGGTCCGTGCGCATTGGCGGCCAAGTACTTCGTGTCTTGAATATTAATCTTGCAGAAGGTGAGTCTTGTCTTGATGATTCACTCCAGTATGGGCATCTGAACGACGCAGTTCATTTCAGTGGTGGTAGTACATCACTGATACAAGATAACACGACATACACACGGTCCCGTACCTCTTATAGCTGTGACACGAAATGACTCATTCCGTCACGTCACCCTCCCGCTTTAATACCTCCGGCGTCAGGGCGAGATACTACAGGTTGAATGCGAATGCAAAGGACGAGAAGTTTCAAAGTATCAGAGGTTACGGAGTCTTCAACCGGAGAGTTTTATCTGCATGCGCATTGCCGACGATATCTCTGTGGACTTGGAGCAAGGGCGACGGACGTATGTCCTGGATTGACGACAGGCCTACGCTTTCCAGACCGTTGGCAACAGTATGTCTTTCAAGGTTCGATGGGACAGACCGAATGTTGACTGGGTATTGTATTCCCGATGTCTTAGTCTGCGAGCCTGTCATCAGTCTTTGGCCTCGAGGCTGTCAAGACGCTCAGCTGCGACGCGCCTGCAAATTGAACCCACTCTTCTGGTTTGAGCCTCATTCATCGGCGTGAATGTTCCGAACGGTGTTCGCTACTATTGAACGGATACCTCCGTATTGTGTCGATCGGTGTCCAAAAAGAATATTCTTTGACGAGGGCCCTCGCGACTGTTTGTGGTCCGGCCCCAATGACAGACTTATTTTTCGGTTCCTTCGCGGTCTCGTTTTTCGAAGCCAGAGAGCTAAAAATTTTCGCTATATAAATTTCAATTTTCTCTGCACCGCTCTTGCCTCCTCAAAATGCCTTGCTATCGATCCCGCATGAGATTCGTCTCTTCTCATACGGCTGTCTACGACGAAATTCGTCAAAATCCTTTTTCCTCTGTTCATGTCCCAGCTGGCGATTTACCGTATGCCGCACGCCACGGACCATACTATCATACTCGTCGGTTTATGGTACAGTATCTTTTGACTTTCTCTAGTCGCGGGTTCCTAATTCCTTTCAGTTTGAACCAGGGAATGTAGACCTACCCGTGCCACGGGCACCTGTTATTGTTCCGCGAGACGTGATAGTAAGGCAGTTCCAATCTTTCGTCGGAGTTTACACTAACTGTCATAGGAAAATACTTTTAATGATCTTTTCGATGAATTTAAGCTCGACGACGAAGGAGTAGAGGACGAGGACGAGGACGACAATGTGATGGAAGTCAACCATGTCGCTCCGTTGGACCTGGTGAGCTCGGTAACCCCCTCGTTGTACACCATCCTCACCAACGTTTCGTAGGCGTACGGCAGCTCTCTTATATTGCTGGCCTTTTTTCTTTGCGTATTCCACTTCTGAATGATTTGTCTGCTATCATCCTTTCTTCCATTTGTATGTACATCTTAGTTTTGGTAATCTATTTTTTTGGGGCAACATGATTTCGCTACGTCAGTCGAAACATTTGGATACTCAAGCTCTCTATAGGATTCCTCAGATCAGTCGACACGGTACTGATAGGAATCACTTCTTTGCATCGCTAACTTTTTTCTGACGCTCGTGAAGTGTCTTTCTTGACCAACGATATGCTCAATACCGGGAATTCTGGAAGCGACGCAGGATATCATGTTGCGGCGACCAAGGGGAGAGATTCTAAACCAAATATCCCGACCAAAGGAGTTGCTGGAGCGGCCCAAGAAGCATCGTCGTCGCCGCTTTGTAGATGGATGCCTGCGTTCTGCTAAATCGAAGAAGAGGTTTGGTCTCCAAATACCTCCGCCTCATAAAAAGCACAGATAAATTCAAACTAACGTGGGGACGATCGGTCTTTTCTCATTCTTTGGAACAGGAAATGATGCGTCCAAATATGAGGAAACGGGACCCAACGCCAGGGTGTTTCGGACATATGTGTCATCTTCGACGCGAATGTGACTGACGAGTTGAGAGATAATAGCGTGGACGTTCTGCTTGTTTTCGTGCGCTATCCGTCTGGTGACCCATTAGATGCTGATAAAAAGTTCAATTTGTAGGCAGGTCTATTTTCCGCAGCGGTCACAACATCTGTCGTTCAAACGTCGCGTGGTTTGCAGGTAGATTATGCAGAAATACTAATCTGCGAACCTGTTGTTCGAGATTATCAACATTCAGCCTGCCCTTACAAATAGCACCTCTTTGGACTTCGTTTCTGCTTCCCCTCTTAACCCTAACGTGCCCTTCGTTGCCACTATGTACGACGAGTGTCTGGGTAAATGGGCTTTGGTTCACGAGCCTAGCGCTCAGCCTCGCAACCGTAGCGCTTGTGTTGGTGCTAGTCAAACAATGGTTGCATCATTATTGCTATTACCGTCTAGGACACCTCGTGAACGTAGCTTTTTACAGATTCGCTACGCAGGATTACAAAAATGCCGCGTACTAGTAATTATCGGACTACTCCCCGTCCTGATGTAGTCCTGATGCACACCGCGCTGCCAGTGATCATCTTTTTCGTTGGCTTGGTGATTTAGTACCTCGGTCCCTTGCAGATATCTCTCACATGGATCGTCGGTACTATTACAGCAGTTACCTATACAGCACACTTGACGACAAACACCCCTTTGGTAACTGTCCCCAATGCCCCTACCGGACATCGCTGTGTGATCTGGTTCATGCCACTTCAGCTACGCTTCGCCCTACATCGTTCACTGCTTTTGGCCCTCATTTTTTGGAGCTTCAGATTTGCAGGCCGTGTTCAAATCTGAATGGAAGGACTTCAAGGCAATAGAGTTAGAGGCAGTACAATCAATGGCAGGCGATCTATCCCTTACAATGCTGCACAGTGGCTATTTTCCATGACTTTGAATCCGACCGTCCAAAGTATTGCGGTGCAGGCTGTTGGTGGATTAGAGCTGTCACTGAAGAGCAATGCGGAACGACTGTTTGCAACGCCGGACTCCCATGTAGTATGGAAGTCCTCGCTTTGCTGTACAAACATTTTGCAGTTCTCCGATCATGGTACTATCGATAAGCCGCTACCTGGGCTCGAGACTAAACTCGAGCGGCTGCTACGTTGCGCGATGGTCGTCGCTTACGATTACTGGATTGACATCATACCTCTACCGTGACAGACAGACAATAGAACACTTGTCGCATGACTCGCATCCATCCGTGCACAGCAGGGAGCTCGTAGGGATTTTTTACTGTAGTTGTGCGCTGCGAAGCTTCCAATATCATTCACAATTCCATGAACCAATCTCAGCGTTTCCATCCAACAGTCTGGTCGAAAGTCATCCGAAATGCCGATGACGGTGGTGCTTCAAGTTTCTCTCCCATTGACATCGATTCCAACGATCCTTACGCGATCCAACTTTGCTGCAAAGTTCTTGGCGCATTCATCGAGCAAGGATGACAGCAGACGCCCAGCTGCGAATGGAATTGTCGTAACATTTCATGCAGTCATTCGTCAATATCTATTCACTGACATGACGAATTGCCTCCTGAAAATGTTTGTACGGCCAACCAATGTCTCTTCGCTTTCTCCGTCATTGCGTGTTCTTTTAGTCTCCGCTGAGTTTCTCATCTCAAGGCTTCCACTGCCGTTGGGACATAGTTCCGACACGGCAGAACTCTGAATGTGAATGCGATGCACCCTCTCGCCTGGAATACACGTGTGACGTACTGGCATCCCCAAAGCTTTGCACGTCCCCAGTGACGCGCCGCTCGTCCTTCTCGTCTCCTTACTCACCTCGTTCACATCAAGGTCGTTATATCCCTTTTTTCGACCCACCCACCTACACCCTTCAGTGCATGGTGTTTCCGGATTCGGTTGTCCCGTTTCCTGGCCGACCGTGCGCTCCAGACTTGACACGCGACGCGTCGGTATCCCGACTGTTCCCAAGGTGTCGGCTTATCTTGGTACTTCCCTCGTACCGCACCTTCTCGGAGCTTCTCCCTCAGCCGACTTCTTCCCTCCCTCGCGGCGTCAAGTCTCAGACAACCCATCAATATACAGTTGCATATCGGTGCTCATCCCTTCACAATATTATAAGCTAATCACACTTTCAACTAGAACGATATTTAGCTTATATGTAGTCGATTTCACTTTTCCCTACTACAATCCCAAACAGTTTGCTCATGAATTTAGATTAACCTGTGACATCATAGCCAGAGGCCATATACGATATTTGTCGGGCAGCAGAGTGCTTGCAGCGTTTTGGAAAATGTAGACTCTGCCCGTCCTTGGTAGACATCCATTCAAAGCTACCTTTCGAATATCGCCGGGCGTGATGATTCAGGTCCTAAACAAAGGACACTAGCTACTTAAGTATGCATGTGAGCAGCGAGTGATATTTCACTTGGATGATAAATCCAATCGAAGACAAGATTTCGCTGAGAATATTGATGCTCTTCATAGAAACATAATTAACATAATATACCGTCGGGCCATCTCACAAATCCATGCCGCTGCAATTGACCCAGAAATGAAGAGGAGAAATTGGCCTTAAACATAACTGTATGCATTGTTAATATGGATGGGGCAATACAAGCATACAGTGAGATACGACGCCGAACTGCACTCCACAAGGATCCTAGTTCATTTGCCGAATGAGAGAGTTGATGTTGGTCTCACGGTCACCGAAGTCACCGCCCTGGACGAAGTGCTTGAATTTCCGTGTCCTCCAGCCACCATTGGGGTTGGAGAGTTTGAATGGCCACAGGAAATTCGACGCCTACATCGAAGTGTCAGGAAATGATAATCACTTAGAAGGTAGTACACACCTGCTTGAAGTTGGGGCCAGTGGTGGAGATTTCGTGGACAAGGTCTTCGACACAGAGGATGTTGTACTTGCCAAGAGCCTCCTCAATGACAGCGTTGTTGGCGAGAGGGATGCGCTGCTTGTCAACCTTGCCGTAACCCCGTTTGTAGATCAATTCACGGACGGACTTCAGGTTCGGCTCGCTGAAGTCATGGATGAGAAATTTTAATGAGAGAATGATTTATACATACCCATAGGTTATGTAAGGCTCAACGAGACGGAGCATTTGCTGGGTAGCCTTCGTTACCTTGACAAATACACCATTGTTAATCTGCAGGAGCCGGAGAAGCTGGAGAATTTTTCGGGGCTTGGGAGCAATCTCGTTGATACTGGACAACAAAATTTAGGACCAGTCATGCAGGAACCCAGCAGATAGACGCACCCCCTAATCCTGATCACAAAGTACACCTTGGGCTGCGCAGGAACGTAAAAGTCACCAGCCGTCCGTGCTGCCCGCTTTAGCCTGATTTCCTCCTTCTCCTTCGCTTGGTACTCCTTTACATAGGCCTCAGCACGCTTGAAAATGACCGTTCGCTTGGCCTTCGATGCCTAGGAAGAAGTAGTCAGCAAGCAAATCATAGCAATACGCAGACAATTCAGTCCCGAAAGATGGTTAATTAAAGGCAACATCGCGCGATAACGCTAGCCTTATGTCGAATGGTATCGTATGCATCATAAAGTGAAGTAGAGTACAGGAAACTCGAGCCTACCTTGCGGGCAGCGGTGGCAGCGGCTAGGCGCTCCTCACGAGCCTTTTCATTTTGTTTCCTCTTTTTCAAGAGGGTTTCGGGCACTTCGATTGCCTATGATAAGTTGAGTGAAAAATTTCGCGTACGGTGACAATGGCATACCGAAGCGGTGGGGACGCTAGAGTATACAGCAAGGTCCAGTAAGCAAGGTGTACGGCAACGGGGAGACGGGATACTCACGTCGTCGGGGCCATGGAAATCTTGAGGAACGTCGACGCTTTGGGTCCTTGGTGGTAAGTTAGGTTCAGCGCGGTGGCTGCTGTATAGTCTGACAAATACTTTCCCACACTCTTAGCCGGCGGCTAGTCACGTGTATCTTTGCCTCGAATTTTCAATAATTAAATATTTATTTAACTGTTGCTCCCAGGCTGCTTATCACGCGCTGTAAAGGAGTACAGCCAGAATGTTTCCTACTGGACAGAAAGCTCATGGCGCTCATTCTCTATGGGGCTTCTATTAACATCTGGAATGGCCAAGATTGTTCTTTGGCTATTATAACTTTACAATCAACATCTAGCTCATAGCAATAAATTTCACCGCCCGAAGCCCCCCGTGTATGATTCGAACACATTGGATCTTCCCAGGCTGTTTATAAAATGGCAGACTGGTTCTCTTTACAAAGCTACTACCATGCTATCCCTATGGCATACTTGGACTGTCTTGTTTCCGCTGGTTCATCTTGTACCGTTGGCTGTTTCTCAAGCATCCCCTGTAGTCTGCAACGCGTCCATTGATATTGAATGGGTGGGTACCATCGGATAGTTTATTAGCCGCCGCTGAAGCAGTGATATCAAGTCATTTAACTCCTTGAATCAAAGCCCCTGCACAGTTGCAGCGTATCTCGGAGGCGTATGCAACTCTGGGAGTAAGTGGTTACGTATTTAGTCTCCACATCGATGTTCATATCTCGTAGACTTTACTATCATCCCTTTGAGCGATGGACGGTTCTATAGTGGTCCCACTCTTGAACAGGCCAATGCTTGTCAATGCAGCTCCGTATTCTATTCGCTGGTCAGCGCCTGTGCGTTTTGTCAAGGAAATAACTTCGAAACGTGCCCATATTTATACGTCCGATTTGCTACTCGCATTGTTTACGCGAATCTAGGTGGTCTCTCTTCAATCGCAACTGCACCGACGGTTTAAATGTTCCAGTTGGACAGTAAGCTTTCGTATGTTCGATCACATTGGCAAAACAGGCTACTTACGGTTGATAGATTTAACAAAGGCATACCTGAACAAACGGCGGTTCCGCACTGGGCCTATCAAAATGTCTCGGTATGCTGCCTCAGGCTAATACTTAAGCACATGAAGACTAGTTTTAAATCCCATCTTAGGTGATGGACAGTTTTGACGAGCAACAGGCTAAGTCAGATTCAGGCAAGTCGACTGATATTTGGACTCCGTAGCTGACTCGATCTCTGTCACTGCAGATGCTCCTGAGTCTACCGCTCAACCTGCCCCTACTCCTACTCCAACATCAACTATTCCGTCTACACCCTCCAGCGTAGTATCTCAGAAGCATACAAACGTTGGCGCCATTGTCGGAGGTGTCATCGGAGGGGTTGTTCTTGTGGCCTTACTTGGCCTAACTGCATGTCTTATACGTCGACGCTCCAAATCGAGCCAAGAACCGGAACCCATCCTCGCTGCTGATATGGATGCCCGTCCCCGCAACTTTGCCACTTTACTCGAAGGCCAAGCCGCTCCGAAATTATATGTAAGATGCCACGATCATTTTTTTAAATTGCCGACTCATGATATGTCCCAGGATCCTTCTGATCCGGACACATATCCTACACCATCTCCTGTGCCTTCGGCGAACACGTACCCGCATGGAACACATCAACCCATGGCATCCGCTTACTCCGGAACCGCATTTCTCTCCAATCGTGTGTATTCTGGTGCTGCCGAGCTGTGATTCTATCGTCTCCCGCGCCTTTCCTATTGGCTTGGGGGTGTAGTTGATACATTACCTTAAAAATTTCTCATGATCCACCCGAGTGCTTCAACCCGGTTCTATGATTCTGCTTCCTTTTCCTTTTGTTCATCAAACCTCTTGAGGCTGTCCGAAGTCGAACACTATATGTGACCAGTGATACCTGAATTGCACACTATCATTCAGTGGTCAGGTCCGCGAACGATGACTTTGAATGTGTCGCTCCTGTCATTTTTTCTTTGGGCCGTGAGTCTCTGCTTCGTGAGAGGCCAGACGACCAATGCCACTTGTGTTTCCTCGTATGGTTGGGTGAGTTTTAAGGCACTACACAGTGGCAAGGTTCTCGCGTTGAGGTGTTCTTCTAGGCCAACAATACTCTTGGACAGTCTCCTTGCTTGGTTGCATCATATCTCGAGACTGCATGCCTCAACACATGTAGGTGCCGTTAAACCGCATCACCGTTGAAATACAGCTCTCATCCTTCATCACAGCGTTTCTCGTCCCAGCACTGCCCAACGGCTCGCACTATACAGGTCCGAACACCGCACAAGCTAATCTGTGCAGCTGCAACACCGTCACATACTCGCTTATCAGTGCTTGTGCTGATTGTCAGAATCGCCAGTACCTGAATTGGGGCAACTGGATGATGGATTGTGCTGTGGTTGCTGTAGGCTTGTACGTTTACTTTTTTAACATGAAGGGTCGGGTATCGATACTAATTATTATAGGTTCCCAAAACCCACTCCCGCTGGAACCGCCATTCCGCAATGGGCGTATATTTCCATCAATTCGGTATGGTTGTATTCGGTTGGTTAACCCACCTCTGACAAAGATCTTCAGTCTACTGCCCTTTACAACCCAGCGGCAGCCGAGAAACTTGCTGAAAGTGGCGCACCAGCTGTTAACCCATCGACTTCGCTTTCAACAGCCTCCACCACTACTTCCTCAACATCATCTAACAGTGTCGTTACACCAAGTACCTCCGCAGCTGTTTCCTCAACAGCGACAACTTCCAGTGGCTCGAATGCGGGTGCCATTGCAGGGGGCGTAGTCGGCGGAATCGTATTTCTGATGGGGACGGGGCTTGTGCTGTTCTGGTTTGTTCTGCAACGTCGCAGGAAGGCACATGCAGCTGCAGGGTCCGCGGACATGGTGAATTATGTTAATACTAGCCACGTAGCCCCTCCTCTGAAGCAAGAGACCTTGACTGACCGACGAGGGCAATCTCCCATGTCGAGCGTCGTATCGCCGTATACATATGTGCGTGGTTCCTTGAATTTATCCATCATTCCGTTTTACTGATGGTGCTAATTAAAAGGAACCCTCGATAAGTCCATCTCCTCCGAGTCCGTCAGTACATGCGACATCTGCTGTTCACACGACCTTTGGTTCTATAGTATCTCACGGATACACCGGTGCTCCCGAGATATAATGAATGTAACGTTATCTGTGACGTGAACGCTGTACATTACCTCCATAGTCTCTCACAACATCTTCTCTATCATGAGTTCAAGCGATTATCGTAAAGAACTGATGGATTCTCTGGTCCCAGCCTTGAACAGATAGAAAATCTGATTCCACTGGGTTGGCTTCGTATAGGTTTACAGCGCTTCCGAGTCGATCAAGTGACTGATATCTCTTCATGCAGAATCGCCGGAATGTATACACGTTGTTTATACGTGCTTCAGTACGTCTAAAATAGCACACACTAGACCACTGTCCACGATGCGCCATTGGTTTATCAATTTGTGGACCGCATGAACCGGTAGCTGTTTTCTTTCTTCCACAGATACTCGGGGACGGATTAGATCCTTAGAATCCTGATCAGGATGAGAAATACCTTGGAAAGTCCTTCTCATGTTCAAAATCTGTCGTTTTTGCATGAACGTGCTAAGGCTTGTCCTTGCCCTGCATTTGTCAATCACGGGGACAAGCTCAAGTGCCGTATCAAATGTAACATGTCTTCCTTCCTATAGCTGGGTACTATGTAATCAATTCTGCAAGCTGTCCTGTTGTTGACCTGTTTATTCTTCCACAGGTCGAAAATGATTGTGACCAAACCCCTTGCGAGGTGGCTGCTTATCTTATTTCTCAATGTACCGACGAACGTACGTCATTGCCTACTAACGATTCTATTGATACCACAATATTAGTACATTCATTTCACAGCTTTTACACTTAACCCGCTACCCGCGGGTACACACTACGTAGGGCCAACGTCCCCACAAGATGCTAACGAATGCGAGTGCAGTTCTGTCGTTTATTCTCTTGTGTCTGCTTGTGCAGCGTGCCAGGAGAGGAACTACGAAGGGTACTCTTCGCTTCTGCTATCCTTGGGCTGCTGGACTAAGAGACTCTCACAGATGGGATGTATGGAGAACGAACTGCTCTAACATCTATTACTCTGTGTATGTGAGAACCTCCGGCCAGAGGACCAATTCTAACACAAAGAGTGGCTCTAGTTTTCCAAAGAACATACCGATCCTGACAACGGTTCCAGTTTGGGCCTATGTGGACTACACAGTTGCGTGGCCATCTTTTACGGTTGGGTGTAATTGGCTCAACTTGCGCTTAGGACATCGATACATTCAATCCTCAGGATGCTCAAAGCAAAGCAAGCGAAAGTAACGTTATCCCCCCGCCGATCGAAGGCGACTGTATACTAAGATGTCCGTATAGAACTTCCTGACTCTTCGTTTATTCCAGAGTCTACCAGTACAACAAGTAGTTTCACGGCACCTCCGAGTCCTGCGACTACTATAACGACGAGTTCGAGTTCGACGATCACAACGCGTACGCCCATGACAACAGCTCCCGATCACCCTAGTCCCACTCCTTCGAAAAATGCTAATGAGAACGACTTTAAATCGGCGGGACGAAGCCGCACCATTAGTATCTTTATCTGGATTGTCGTGGGACTGGTGTCTATCCTAGGATTCAGCATTTTGTCCGTGTATCTCACGAAAAGATGGCGAGAATATCGAGAAAATCGCCTCCTTAACCAACGATATCACGCCGTACATTCTCGAGAGAATTCTCAGCCTGAAGAGATGAAAGAACTCGTGCGTGCCACTGCCGAAAGGTACATGACTTCGATTGCCTCGAGAAATCCAGGCGCTGACCACGTCTCTCTAGCTCAAGAATATCCATTCCCAGCATGATTCCTTATGTATTCCTTCCACTGTCACGGTGCCACTCCATCGCTTACCTACCATATTTCAATTTCTAGCCTCCAAGCGACGCTGGTTCTGTATTGCAACTGTCCCCTGCAGTGGAATCATCTGCCTTTTATAATTCACTTGAAGAGGGAGACAGGCCAACAAGAGACTTTGGGCCACCCGGCGGCGCTCAATGGCATTATACGCCACAGCGGTACTTGGCATAATCGGTGTGTAGCACACACCGACGACTTAGGACTAAGATCTGGACCATCAGGGCGGTAATGTACGTGTATGTAGTAATGGTCAAGTCATGTATACTTTACTCGTGTATGTTCTCAGAGTAACGACTCGTGATCGAAGTGCTTATTTACTTTGTACGATGGGAAGTGCTTGCCCTCTAGCCACGATATCAATATTATAGTATACAGACCGTTCGTGCATAAAGACTCTACCGGGGTATCCAGAGATTGCCTCGTCCGAACATTAACTAATACAAAAATACCGCCCTGTCTCAAAGCCCTGGTGGAACAGTCTCCTTCTTCTAGAAAAGATGAAGTGAGAGGTGATACATCCACACCGTGATTAACTTACATGAAGAGTAGGAAGCCTTGACACCTCGTCTGCGTCATTCTTGTCCTTGCCCTTGGAATCGGATGTAGTTAACTTTTCTTCGTCGTGACTACCCACGCGACGTTCACGTCTTCGGTACGTCCAGATACCGACGAAGCCAATGATCGCCATAAGACCGAAGACGCCTCCTGCAACACTCCCACCCACGACGTTGCTGTGGTTGGAATGGCTCTCCGGCGTGGAAGTTGCCGATGGTGTCGAGGTGGTCGAAGATACAGTCGTTGAGGTAGGTTGTGGTACAAATGTTGACTCCGTGGCGTCTGTCCAAAGAGTAATGCATTAATATCCGACACGACATTGACAAGTCCAGCAAGCACTGACTAGCGTCCTGTTTTGCTTGATTGATGTCAAAGGTGTCCTGAGTCTACGAAGGAGAAACGTTAGCCTAATAATGGCGGGGAATATTGAGCCGCCCTGACTTTTACGTCGAGATATGCCCAGCCAGGAACGTGCGTGCCATTCGGTATTGGCTCGGGGAAACTGTCACGCAAAAATCAGCATCGCGTTCGGGCAACGCGCCAAGGCAGGCGCGCCAAGAGCTGAAAATTCCTACCCTCCAATATCCACCGTCGCACAGTTGACACGCCATTGGCTCCATCTATCGCAAATGAGACCGCGATAACATATCCGATTACGACGCAACTTACTGTGCAAAAGTTCGATTTTGACAGGCTCCACACGCGCTGATGAGAGAATAAGACACGGTGCTACACTGGCATGGATTAGCCGCGTCGACGCTTGGACCAAGATAGTGCGTCATATCAGGTAAAGACTGGAGGGCATAGGCTAGTACACGGTTATTAGATGCTAGTACCACAAATGAGGCAAAAATAGACTCACATCCGCCGTTGCATACACCTAGCAAAGAGGATGCCACATCGCACGGACTCTGCGAGACACTGTTGAAAGTCTGAGAAGAATGTTAAATCAGTTTGCGCCTCTGATAACTCTTCATACCCAGTGAAAGTCAGACAAGGTACAAGTTGCAGTGAAATTTGTCTGGCCAAGGACTCTCGATGCGATAAAGAGTGTAAAGAGTAGCGAGGAAAACGACTGCATCTTTGTGGGTATTGAAGCAGGTCCACCCAGGTCAGAAGACGTCTGGCAGTCCTTTAAGAGGCACGAAATTTAATTTTCCATTGCGAACAGGACCTGAGGAAGAGCAGTAATTTCCGTACTGGCTCCGATTGAGCTGACAGTTCCCAGTGCCTGCAAACGAACTTGAAGGTACGATCCAGGTACTCGTATTTATATAGTGATGAATCAGTGACCGCGCGCATGTGAACCTACAGTCAGAACATATACGCTCGGCAGAATTGACTGCTGACAGTGATTGGCCTGGCGATAGATAAATGAGGCTCACCCAATAGGTTGGTGGAGGTGTGTGGTCATTATTATAAAATATCCGACGACTCACAGAATGGTGTTACAAATTTATGCATTGTTCCTTGTATCTATGCTTCGCCAAATACATGGCGCATGAAAATTCGCTTGTGAAGCTTGCTTCCTGCCTCTTCTATCGCAGCGATATCTTCAGCCGACAGATCCGTTACGTCAGGAGTTTGGAGAGCCTCTCTGATTCGCGCAGCCTTCGATGAGGTCCTGTATTTATGTAAGTATAAAATCCCTCAAAGATTAAGATCTCGGGCGCACGTTACGACAAGGATGCCTTTCTCAATGAGCCACTTGGTATAGACTTGACTGGGAGAGATCTGCAGCCGATCAGCGATCGCACCGACGACGGGGTCAAGGGGACCTCCGGGAGCCCGGACGATGGGAGTAAGACCACCATATGAGGCAATGAGAATCTTGTGCTCCTGGGAGAATGTATAAATGGGTTTGGCGGCCTTGTAGACATATGGGTGGAATTCAATCTGGAGAACTGTTAGGATCAGTCTGATTGACCACTTAACGTCGAGTTTACCTGATTTACGGCAGGGATAATTGTTGCAACCTCGAGGACCTCCTCCAAATCTTGGACTCTAAAGTTGGATACTCCAATGCTCTTCGTCAAACCTTCCTTTTTAACCTCTTCCATCTGTTTCCACCACGCCTTGAGCTGACCTTTTGCTGATGTGGGGTCATGGATCAGGAATAGATCAACATATTCCAGCCCCAGCTTCTTCAGCGATATCACCAAAGTATCCTTGATAGTCTGGCCCTCCGCAAGGCCCTTCAACTTGGTGGTCACATAGAGCTCTGAGCGGGGCTTTCCGGATGCCTTGATCCCCGCGCCGAGGGAATCTTCGTTTTCATACATCTGCGCACCGTCGAGATGGGTCACGCCGTTCTCTATGGCGACACGGACTGCCTCTGCAGCATCCTTCTTGTACAGAGCAGTACCGGTGCCGAATGCGACCCAGGGAGTGGCAGTGCCGTCGTTGAGAGTGTAGGAGAGCATGTTGGATCGAACTAAGGCTTGCATGAATAGAGGACTTGCAAGATATGGGTCATTATTTATACCGTGAATGACGCGATAAGTCGTTCTAACCTTAGTAATCGAAATTGTTCATGAGAACACATCCACCCTTGTTGCCACCCATTCTGAACGCCGTTTTTCCGTAGTTTGTAAGCCCATTATAGTGTCTAATAGCCAATAATACGTCTTGCTAAGTTTGTATCAATCAGTCCACATAGAGGACGGAGGACGAAGGTCATTCACAGCGGACCGACAGCTGTGCGACGAACGGAAGGTTCAATCCGTCTCGGCCGAACAAAGGACCTGAGACCTGCCCTAAAGATGCACCCCAAAACCGCCACGACAACACTTTTAGTTCTCATCTTTTAACAACTACCAGGCGCTGTACATACCACATGTTAGACTGTTATTCCTTTCGACAGTTTCTCATCGCGGCGGCCTCAGATAGACGGTGCGCTCTTTGGCTGGACGTCCGTTTTCCATGGATGAATCTGGTCACCTAGCGTTCCGACACGTATCACTCCCATTATGTATATGTTTCCGGTCTTTGAATTTGGTTTGTCTTGTTATCGAAACAAAAATATTATGCTTTTCAGGTGACTCTGCGGCCGGGAAGTGGATAGCAACTCATGATGCACTTTGGCAATCTTCGACCTGTTGCGAACATGACGGCATATATTTATGCTAGCCCGCACACCATAAGTACTGCAATTCAGCCCATCGGGTGCAAATGAATGTAGTGCTCTTATGCCTGTAGCCTATGTGCTTGTGTAACAACAGCGTGAAAATAGACAACGGTTCAGGATGATGGCAAACTCACTACTTCCAAAACTTCACAACTATCCCTGGTGGTTACATCGAAATGTTTACGGTGGTCTTGAAACGGTCATGGTACCAGTAACAGATGCTACCAAGGTACTTTTAGTGTAGACTCGATGATCACTCGCAAGTCCTGATGTCCGCTTCGGAGCCGAAAGTGCCAATAGTCAAAATCGTCTGCGGTTGCCAAGAGACAAGATACATCGCTCTCAGATGATCCATAATTCAAAACTAGAAGTACTTGAACCCGAAGCTCGCCAATATTGACAGGTACACTTGACAACGACATTCGGGTGCTCCGTTAATTCTTTCAGACAAGACAGACGCAAATATACGATAATCGGCCACAAATGGTTACTGCTCTCGGTTAACAGGTGGCCGTAGCAAATGGGGTCGAAGCAGGACGATCCTTAGCGCATATCGTGTGCCATAGTAAAACACGCATCTTGAGATTCTTCGTAACGAAGAAGAGAGAGCAGCGAATCCTTCCCCGGAGATATCATTGAATTGAAGGAAACATACCATGGTGTCTGTGTGTGTATATTGTGGAATGAAAGCGTCAGCTTGAGTTGGTCAGTCCTGAGAGCCCTAGACATAGCAGGGAAGGTGACGACGGTAGTGGTCATTCTGTAGCCGAACGGTTTCAACGAGAAGACCGTAGAACCAATTCCATCAGCTGACGTTGCGCTGCTGGACGGTACATCAGGGGCACTTAACCTTCCCCGTCGCGTATCGTCGTTAGTCAGTCTCACAGTGCTCGCATCCCCCTGCCGATCCATGGATGTGCGCACCGACCATGAAACTTGCATCACGCGTTCTACAGTTCGTATTAGTCTTCTCCGAGAGTTGAGGCTTTCTCACTAAACATGTGGTATTCATCACTAAGATCTTCACGGGACGACTTAAATCGTATTTTGTTGTATTCTGGTGCCAGTAGAAGTGATGGCCCCCACACCAAATACAAATACCAGCTCGAGAAGAATATAAATTATGATGGCTCAGGCGCGCCTGTATGGGAGTAGTGCGCCACCTTTCGAGTGCGTGAAGCCCTTCGAGTGCGCGAAGATGCGGCTTGGTCAGAAACTGCCCTAGAAGGCCTGGAAGACGCATGATGCAAATTTTTGTGCCTGTGACTGTGTCGCAGCTGACGAACAGGAGGCGCCGCACCTTCAGAAGGCATCCTGGAAGGCTTCGGAGCAGCCGTACTCCGCTGGTGTGTATATGGAGTCTTGCGGACCTAGTCAGTCAGGGGGGCAAACATCCAGAACAGGTGAATCTCACAGGTGCTGTAGCTAGAATTTGCGTAGTCTGAGGTACCGGTCGATAGTCTGCCGGGATAGCACGAATTTTTTTGATGGGTTCTAGTCGGCGACGCCGTCGAATCACCAGCCATATAACGATTCCAAGAATCGCCAAAAGGACGAAAGTACCCACAACGGCCCCGATGATTATACCGGACTTGACTTTCTCAGACGCTGTCATGGTTGGCGGAGAACTGCTCGTTGCACTACTAGTGGCACTTGGTATCACCCCAGAAGATTCAGACGCGTCTATGAACAAGAACCATGAACGAATGAGGAACACCCCATTCAAAACATCAGACTTACCGGTATCGGACGCGGCTACTGTTTCGTTAAAATCATTATAAATCTAAGCATGAAGATGTCAGAAGAGTACGTTGAGAGCGCGTAGGACACTTGCCGTAACATTCTGATAAGCCCAGTGTGGTACCGCGGTGTTTTCTGGAATTTCGCCAGGGTAGCTGTTGAACTGATCAGAATCTTTGTGATTCACAAGTTCAGATGACAGCTGACACAGATACATAAATACTAGTGCAGTTTGTGCTCCAAGTCGACCAGCTATGCGTGATATCAGTAGAGAATTTGAATAGAACGCGGCGGGCTTGCCTTGCATAACTGCGATTTTGGCAAAAAGCGCATGTGCTCAACAGGGAATAGTAGATGGAACTGCATAAGCAAGCAGTATCGGATCCTTTCCATGGGCCATCATAGATTTGTCCTATTTCCAATGGTACAACAGTATAGGCTATACAAGATAAGTGAATGGTAAGTCAGTGAGATGAAGTGTCCACACTTACTCGAGGAAGTACAAGCACCCATAAGGGATGAAGCTATATTGCAGGCGCTCTGATTGAGAGAATTGTACACCTAGGCGCCATTACGTGTGACCGGTCAGTGGTTTACAGCGAAATAGCCAGAAGACTGCCCACCCAACTATCGCTAAACGTCTCATTGCACGTTGCCTCCTGGGCCAGGACCAGCCGTATCTTGAAGAAGAAGAACAGAATACCCCAGGCGAACGCCGACATGTTGAAGGAGAAGAAAGTGGGGCCTCGGTTATCTCGTTATCAACATATTTCGGAAAAGACGAGCAGGCGCCTGAGATTCAAGCGCCTTATCTTTATATGTACGTTGCTGGCCGCCGAGGGTCGAGAAACGTACGATTTGTATTGCCAAGTTCAACTTCCTGTTGTGCGCAGTAGGCTACCCCAAGGCACGTTCCGATTCAGGGATACTCCAAGCGCGTGAATGAAGTGGTATGAGGTTATGCGACGCTATTTCGCTCTGCCGTCAAAGGGCAGAGTACGCCTGTAAGAGGACAGCTCAGCACGCGTCGTGAAATTGGAGGAAAAGTTAAAACCGGACTGGGAATCAATCACGCCGATTCCCGAAGAGTCAAGTCCAAATTTAGTGTGTTTGTCTCTGTTGCTCAAGGCTTTGACCTTGTACGCGTTACACGCTGCTTGTTCTCTTACTTCTCTTCAACTAACGAACGACCGCCATGACATCGCTGCCTTCACTTCTCAGTCTTCCAACGTACAGCGCCACCTCATCGTCCCGGCTGCAAGCACTCTACTCGAACAACATATCCTGGCAGAAGAACTCAGATCCTGCTGGATTTCAATCAAGCATTGAATGGTGGCGAAGAACCTTCGAAGATTCTGTCGCCGCTGGGATACAAACCAGCATTCAAAGCAGGCTCATACTGAATGCATCCGCGAGAATAAGTGAAAATCTGAGGGTAGAGGGCATTGGAAAACCAGCTGGCTTGAGTACAGTAATTGTGAGTCCTCTTTACTGCGTTGACCCCATTACTGACGTTCCCTGTCAGCGAAGACTGAACTGATAGAACCTTCCAGTAGCAAGACCCCACCTGCACTGATACCTGTTTCCGCTTTCCTGTCTTTGCCACAGACCATTTACGCGTCACATTCACTCCTCTATACCCTGCCTTCGCTAGTCGCATCGTATCTAATAGCCAAGCCTCTCTGGTGGGCGTTGGGACAAATAGGCGTCGATGGCTTGTTTGTTTCAAATGCTAGGGATGTGAAGTGGCATGGAGAGTATGTCATCTTGAGCCTACTAGAACGTGCCGCCGAGAAAATTATAGCGGAACAGAAGGCGAAAGCCGGGGGTCCAAGTGACGGGATATACAGCGTAGAAGGATTTCGCCAGAATTTCGCTGCCTGTATCAATGAGGCTCATGTCATGAGCGAGAGGGATGCCAAAGTTATGATCAAATTCTTAGAAAGGGATCAGAATGTCATTGTTGTTGATAAGGAGGTTAGTCCTCGTACTTTATGGTTTCCTCCTTTTAACCCTCTTGTTATAGTTAATCAAGTTCATTGATAAGGATGCTACTCCAGAGACGTGGCGAATCACTGCTGTTGACCGAGGCGTCTTGGAGCTTAAATCGGCCGTCGCCAATCTACATGATCAAATTGAAGTCCTGCAGAAGAAGATTGACCTGTAAGTTTTTCCCTTCCAAACTCCGGCTTGACCGATAGACAAGACCTTCTAGCTCGACACAGAAAGCTGCAGAAGCTTTGAGGCAGAAGCGACAAACAATTGCTCTCAGTTATATCCGGTCTCGAAAACAGCTTCAAGATGTTCTTTCTAAACGACTGGGTGCTCTTGACACGCTGGAAAGTACCCTCATTAGGGTCGAAGCAGCAGCCGCGAATGTTCAAGTAAGTATTTACCAATATTATGCCACTATCGGAATTGATACCATTTTAGATACTTGAATCATATGCTCAATCCACCTCAACCCTGCGCACCATTCTCTCACATCCTTTGCTGCAACGCGAGTCCGTTGAACAGACTATGGAGGCAATGGCAGAAGCCAATGACGATGCCAAAGAGATAGATGACGCTGTACGCATTGGCGGAGACATCGCGATAGGAGCAAATAACGCGTATGACGAAGACGAATTACAGACGGAGTTAAACAAGTTAATCCAAGAAAGTAAGGAGGAAGAAGATATCAAGGCGCTGCAGAAGCAGCAGCAATCGAGGAAGGATGAAATGTCTGGGAAGGAAGTGGACAACACAATTGTTGAGGAAACGAAGAAGATAGCAATGCTTCAAATATAAATGTAACTAATCACACTCAGGACATTTAATCACAACAGCCAGTTGATTTGTTACACATATAATACATAAATCATCGGCGTGAAGATTTACTTTCGTTCGCCGCTGCCAAGACCCATAGCATCTTTCGCCTTGCCCAACATCGATTGCTAGAGATTTAATTAAGTATATTTACTACGGAATTCGAAGTAGAACTCACATCATTCTCGTTGGAATTACTGCTGAAAGTGTCGCCCATTTTCTGGGTGTTAGTCTTCTCTCCCTGAAAAGTACTATAAGCAAAACTGCTCAGTATGAGGAAGGTAGTGACTAACCTGAGGCTGGAGCGTAGAGGCTGCAGAATCAGTGTAACCTTTAAGATTATCGCCCATGCGCTCAGTGGCAGACTTCTGGCTATCAGGCTGCGAAGAGAAGCAATTAAATCTCAGCCAAAATTGAACAATCAATGGAACTAACCTTCATGGCTGAGCTAGCCTTGTCGGTGAACGATTGGCGACCAGTGTCGGACATGTTATACTTGATGTTGATAAAGGTTAGTGGTAAGAGTTATTGGTTTAAGGTTCGGTGTGAATAAATTCAATGATTTCGCCTGTCTTTATATACCTCGGCTAAGCCCCAACGGAGGAGCGATCCAGCGCAATGATCCTGACGTATTTTATGATGATATGATATAAACTGAATAGGCCGATGAGACTCAAATGACGGCGGTGGGGCGGCAACTGTGACGCGTCGTCTCAGAATAAACATGATCATAATTCCACATCGAGCGCAAGTAGTGTACAACAATGTTATTCATACAGAGAAGATTGGTAAAGACGAAGTTAAAGCTTAAGGCCAACATTGATGTGGACGGCCTTGACTTGTGTATACCTTGAGTCGACACTCAGAAGACGCTCTTGGAAAGGCTGAAAGAACACCTACATGTCGATCGCATACTCACCCAGCTCCCTACCAATGCCAGATTGTTTGTACCCACCAAACGGCATGTTTTTCTCCACAGAGTTCAAGCAGTTGACCTTGAACGCGAGTAAGACATTTCACCACGTCATATATGAATCATTCACTCACGAACGCCTGTCCAGCCTCGAGGGCATGTGCTACCCGAACCGCACGGCTTGAGCTCTCCGTAAAGACAGCACTTGAAAGACCATAAACGGTGTCATTGGCCATCTCGATGACCTCTGTTGACGTTTCAACTTTGTCCGCAGCCAGTGTTGGTCTCACTCACCCTCCTCAGTCTTAAATTTGATGACTGCGGCTACTGGGCCAAAGACCTCTTCCTGCACAATCTTCATGTCAGGTGTACACTCCGTTACGATCGTCGGCTGAATGAAATAGCCCTCTGAACCGTGTCTTGAACCACCGATGTGAACATTAGCGCCATCAGTCTTCGCTGAGTCGATGTAGCCCATCACGCGCTTTCGAGTCATTCATCAATCAATGTGATGATACACAGAAAGAATCTCACGACTTACGTTAAATTGAGTTTGCGAAACTTGTGGGCCATGTTTCGTGGAGGGCTGGAAGGGATCTCCGGTAGCTGACTGAAGGGAACGAGCAGTTTCGGTAAACATTGGAAGGAATTTGTCATATATGCCTTCTTGTACGAAAATTCGGGATCCAGCATTACAATTTTGACCTGGCGTTCTGTAAGAGGGGTATCATGATAGACGGTCTCAAGACGAACCCATATTACCACTGCGAATAATAAAAGTAAGTGTCGAAGGCAAAGAAAGTCCAGAGAGAAACTTGCAAAATACTCTGAGTGGCCCACTTGACCGCTTGCTCAAGGTCTGCGTCGTCGAAGATGATGTTTGGACTCTTTCCACCAAGTTCTAGAGTCACGGTTTTCAGATTAGACATTGCCGAAGCGACTTGAATCTTTCGTCCCGTTGCTGTACTTCCTGTAAAAGCAATTTTCTCAATGACAGGGTGTTCACTAATAGCCTGTCCAACAGTATGGCCTTAAGAAAGAGTAAATTGGCTGACACGGACTTGAGGATATGAAGAGTTATTACCGTATCCATTTACAATGTTGATGACGCCTGGTGGGAATCCGGCTTCGTTACAGAGTCCAGCAAGTTTGAGAGCCGTCAGTGGGGTCAGTTCGGAGGGCTAAAATATCATTCAGACGGCCTCACAGCCGTAGAGACTAAAATTTCACTCACCTTCAGAACAATTACGTTTCCGGTGGCTAGGGCAGGGCCGATCTTCCAAGAAACCATGCTCTGGATGTGGTATTTCGTACTCAAGAGAGCATTATAGTTAGCAGTACACGCACCAAGGGATAGTTCCAGGGAACGATTTGGCCCTACGATTCTCTCAGACAACTTTCACAGTTATGAAGAACTAGAATACGTACAACGACACCGTAAGGCTCATGTCTGGTGTACGAGAGCTTCTTGTCATTGGTCTACCGAGGGATGAGTCCAGAGATGAAAACCCGAAGGAAATAGAATGCACCTCGATAACTTTTCCTTGAATTTTATCCGCCCACCCTGCGTAATAACGTATGGTCTCGATCGTAGACGCGACGTCAGCCATCCTTGCTATTACAAACGGCTTGCCTTAAAATCCCACTGAGTATCCATGTTCGAGAGGCTACGGCCAATACATACCGACATTCAAAGCCTCCAGAGCGGCAAACTCGTCTGCATTCTTCTCGATTAGATCGGCCAACTTGCCCAACATTCTACCCCTAACGGTTCCAGGTACCTTGAGACCCCAGGAGGTCTTGTACGCCTGAAGGGTGTCAATGAGATAGGCTACGCGCTGATGATGACTGACGAACCTGCTTTGCTGCCCTGACTGCGATGTCTACATCTTTGTCTGACCCTGCAGAAACAGACGTGATTACTTTGCCGGTCGCTATCGCACACCCTCATGAACCAATTGCTACAAGAAAGACTGGGAGGATTCGTACAGGGATTTACAACACTGCGAGGAAGAGTCGAATTAGGATCAATCTACTTGAAATGGTGGCAGATCTAGACTGACTCAATTTTTGCATCATCGACAGGATCGACAAACTCTCCGTTGATAAAGAGACCGGTGTTCAAGGTTGATTTGCCCTTGTACAGAGGGGTGTCAAATGTGTAGGTGAAGGTAGAAGGCATTTGGCTATGAGATCTTCTTTGAGAGAAGTAGTTGGTGTCACGGTTTTTAATGCAAGGCTCGGCCTGTCTTAGTAACATCCACCGGGTAGGTCTCGTCAGCATTTCTAATCAGATACGGTCATAGATGGGTGTGAAGAGTATTCCATGGGCATCAACGTTTCGTCATATGGCAGACGCAACAGAGTTCGGGATTGTGACTTCTGGATGCACCTTGAACTAACTACTTCGCCACAATACAGCCGGTGCTCTCCTTTCCAGTGGTGGAGAAAGTATGTATTTCCCATTGTTTGCTGTAAGTTTTCCGAAACACAATAGGAGCAGCTTCAAGCCTCAATCGCCCTTCCCGGTGCTTTGTCTTCAATTCGCGACCTTTAGTGAACAATATTCCGAATTGGTCCGAGAGTTTTCTGCCGGGCGTGGCAGATATCGCCGTATTCAAAGTTCATCCGCGGAATACATTTATGTAAGTGTCACAACTCACACGATGGCCGCATAATCAAAAGGGTGACATTTACAGTGCTTGTTTTCTGCCAAACAACTTGAGCTTCGTCCTCAAGTTCCCACTCATCTAAAAAGAACGATTCAAAAACGCGTCTTTCTCGCCTGAACGACGCGTCTTTTGCCCGAAACATCCAATAATATGTCTGTTCATGTTGGGCGGGCGAAGAAGTGGGATGCGAATCCTTGGTTGACCGAGTGGCTTGACAACACTGTGAAGCATTGCAAGGGAAGTAGGAAGATGGCATTTGAAGCATGGTGAGCCAGAGTATACGAAGTGTAGATGTCTCAGACCTTGATAGCTATGATCAGGGTTTTGCAGATTCATGGCCCAGTTGAAGGTCGAAAATAGTTAAATCACCGTTCTGACCCGCCGGTACCGCCGCCTGCTGGAAGATCTCCTGGAAAAGGACTAGGAAACAAAAAGACTTGGAACAAGGCAGCTGTAAGTCTTTTACCTGTTCGATATTCAGTAAACTGAATTTAGAGCCCCATAGGTCGAGTTTGGTGCGAGATTTCTTCTGCACGTTTCGCTTACAGAGAGCTTCGGTGAAGTTGTCAGCGATGAAACGCTCACACTTTACCACACCTATGCTTCTTCAAACGATTGTTGTGTACCGCCGAGAACAAAACCTGCTCTGAAACGCCGACATTTGGAACCTTCAAGCGAGTGGCTTGCTGTAGGTGAAAAGCATTGTTGTGTCCTCTTACGCCCTGGGATACTAAACTTTTTTTCAGAGACGTTACGGTATCAATGCTTTATGGCCATCGATCGCTTCCCTGTCCCTGTTTCTTAGCCGCGCTATTGGAGGGCTGCAAAATACCCAATCTTCAATGGGAAACTGCAAGACCTATCGCTGTCTCAGAATATGTAGATCACTGAGATCCATTTACTTCTTGCTCTGATTTTTTATTCAGGATCGTACGCAAGACACAGCAGAAGTCTGGAGAAGGGACTTCGAGCTCTTCATGCGGACCAATGGCACCAGAGGCGCAGCATCATACCTTCTCCCGAAATTCCCGGTCTAGGTAACGCATACATTGAAATGCATGCATCAGGGGACGCCTTCATTAATTTAAACTTCCATCTTCATGTAAGTCTCTTAGCTTTCATATGTGCATGATCATCATGTTTGCACAAATAGAAGCTAACAGTTTATGGTATTCCGCAAAAGATACTTTTGAAGATTTGGCGTGCCGTGGACTGTGGACTCCTTTCTCGATCGAGCGTGCTTACCGGCAGGACGATGGCCTTACGTGGAGGCTCTTCGCCTGTGGTGTGCGAGCCTACAACTACATGCAAATGCTCTGGGTGAAGCTTAGGCAGGTCATCACATACTGCGAGTATTACCGTGCCTGCTTCAAACGATATAGAATAAGCTTTTAGCATGTCGAATTCAAATCACTCATGTGTCCGTACTCGCAGGATCAAACAGGCATGTCCCACATAGAGACTAACCACCAGTATTGGAGCACGCACCCATTGCAGACAGAGCTGGACTACTGTCTCATCATCCAGTCCATGGGATCGGAATCAAATGAGTCCTCTACCGTCGGATTTCATGACGGAATTTCCCGTAAATTGGTTAGTAGTAGCATTTAACATAGTCTAACTTACTCTTCTCACGTCGCGGGCCTTCTCTAATATGCTTCTCCCTCTGAAGCTACTAAATTCAGCGCAGAGGCTTTCGACGTATTCGGTGATTATACTGTTGGTAAGCCATATACAATGAACGTTGATTTTGACTAATTTATCTCAGTTTGTGGATTCCATGCAAACATGGTGATGCCTCCATTCGGTGAGACTCTTCGCCAATACGCGTTCCAGAAAAGCGGGGACATTATCACGCAAGGCATGTTGAAATATGTTATTCCCATGGACCCCGAAAAGATCGACTGTCTATATACGGTGGGAGGTAACTTTAAATATCACAAACAAGCGACCGATCTAAACGACTATGGGTCGAGCTACTGGAGTGACGTTGTCCACGAGACTGGTGATCTCATGATACAGGCGATACAGAGAATGTTCAATGTTCCCCTATGGCAGGCTGACGACGGCGTTCATAAAATCCGAGCTCTCGATCAATTGTGGAAGGAGACCGACGAATATTTCTGGAATGCGGCTCATAGTATTGATAGATCCAATGAAAAGGGACGGGTTACGCGCGAGTATGGATTATTGGATCCTAACGGTGCCAGGGCGACATTCTGGGAAACCTTTGTCGAAATGGCACAATCCATAGCAACAGCCAAAGAAGCGGAGAATTCTTTAGTAGAAACGACGCCCACATCGATCCAGACCTCGCCAAAGACCTTCACACCTTTTCCTACGTCGATACCATCCAATGCTCAATCCGGTCATTCTTATGTTAACGAAAGCCCAACAACCGAGGCCCAAGGAGAAGCCCAAAACCAAAGGTGCTCAGACTTCAGACACCACTCCGACACAGAGACCAGATGCAGAGGAACCCGGGCTTGACCTGAAAGAGTTGCCAGATTTTCTACCTCCATTTTTCAATTTACCCAAGAAGATGTTCAACGTACGTCTACCGGAGCACCTGGCGGAAATATAAACCACTGTTGATACCTGCATCCAGGTGTTCCAGCGACTTCTGGCCGTCGACCCTGATGCCTTGAATACTGAGCCAAAGGAAAACCCAAAACGAGTACATGTCCGGTGGGGATACTTCGAGCGCGTTCGTGTCTCCTACCGATCTCATTTCGACCATAGCCCTCTGGTCCTTTGTAGGCAATGAAACGGCTGGGTTTCGACGTAATCCAGACTGCAGGTTCCCCTGCTCGATTTGATCCCCCGGCAAAGACCGCTCGACCGATTTCATTCCATAGCGTATGTTTCTACACAATAAAGGTTCCTCTGTGTGTCTTAAACGGGATTCTGTGTGGCCGCATCCGGACGCTATCCTAACCTCTCATTTGTTGAGAATGTGAGTGAATATGCTGTCTGCGCGGGATGAGCGCTGACACCTTTTTTTAGTGTTGGTCGACGATTAAGGAGGTGCTACGGCTGGACTCTTGGCACCTTCCGACTCCAAGGAAGTGACGATGATGTTGACTGAGATTTTTGGAAGTATGAAGAACTTCGATGCGATTTATCTAGGTCTATGTTGTTGCCTGGACATTGATAAAATAGTAGCACTTGGCTAATATATCACCCGGGAAGTAAAAGCGTTTTCAGATTTCCGCAAGAGTTATCCCAAGACCAGTTTAAGCCTGAGGCCTGAGGGCTTATAGCATAGCGTTGTATTCATCTCCGTTGATTTACTGAGTGATATTGGCGAGATAGACTGGATCTGAGTCAGGGAGATTGATTTGTGAAAACACCCAGGCGGCGATTTGAGGACTATCTTTCTCCTCTGATCTGCTCCAGCGCTGGGTATACTTCCGCTAATCGTGGCAGCGCTGCAAGCTCAGGTGTCTCCCCATGCTAGGTCCACGTACGGAGCTCAGAGGCGTCGAACTCAGCGAGGCAATTTGCATCAAAAAGGCCATGTGAACGACACCTTGCGTATACGCTTTAGTAACGGAATCGTGCCATAAGATAGATACACATAAAGCAAACTAAAACACCGAAGAAGATTTTAATCTTTCGATGAGCAAAAGATCAAAATCAGGTGCTCGACTCTGCTTGATAGGGACCTCAAAAGTCAGATAGGGCTGTCTATTTATTAGAACATCAACAGTCCTCACCAAAGGCTATCCGACAGGATTCACCGACTGTACAGGACATGACATGACACAATTGACGTGTCGGTGGGCACATACTTCTCAGACGCTACCTTTTTCGGGGTCTTCACCGAAATTTGTCGAATTGATATACAATAACATTGATATTCACAACGAGAGCAGCGGCACTAGCCGTAACTATAAGATACAGGTAGAAATATCTGGTTTATGGTAAATTGAAATGCAGGGGGCAATGGACCAGTGAGAAAGTGGCACGAGATGATGATTGGGGGATGAAGAATGAAAGATGACATGCTATTGACAATACCTTCAGTGAGGCAAAGATCAAGAAAGTGTAGTATATGTGCAGGTGAGGAGAAATGCTCAAGGAAAGAAACCCGACAAAAAGAAAAGAGATGAGGGGATTATGTGGGAACTTGACCTCGTCCTCGACCTCGACCACGGCTCCTCCCTCGACCGCGTCCTCGGCCACGTCCACGGGGCATTGGGCCTCCTACATGCTCTGCAACAGGAACGGACTGCCCTTGAAGGCCACTTGCGCCTTCTGCTGGAGGTATTTCAGATTGCGCACGTCGATGCTTCTGCTTCTGCTGTTGCTTGTTATGAGACGCACTTGGGGCAGTTTTTTGAGACGGCCAATTATTCCGCTCCTCTCGCTCACTCATGCTGGGGGTTGGAGGGGGAGTGAAGCCACCAAATCGCATGAGGAGCCGGATGATGTCGTTAAAGTGCTCCAAACGATCGCTGTCGCTGAGAGTTTTATTGACGCCATTAGGCTTTAACATGATGCTGTGGCCTTCGGTGGAGGTTAGCCATGACCATGCCTCGCTGATATCGTCAGAGCTGGCGAGAGATTTGTCAAGGATCATCCAAACGACTTCAGGGTCACGAGAATCAAGAGCAAGTGTGAGAAGATTAGTGGATTCGGGAGGCATGTAAATGGGCTCGGATTCATCGTCTTTGGGAGGAAAGGCGTTAAAGAAGTACGTGACGATCTTTTGGTGACCATTCCGTAAGGCAATATGTAAAGCCGTAAGACCTTCGCCATTGCGCTCTTCGGGATCGGCATCTGCATACAAGTTCAATTAAGCGTAGATGTAAACGGACGTTGAACTCACTGTGCGCGTCAAGCCACGTGACGAGCTCATGGTCGCCTTTCGAGGCGGCAATATGCAGCAACGTTTCCTGGGGATCCTTCGGTTTTTGAGAGACAAAGTTCTCGCAATCGCGCTTAATTTCCCCTCCCGCAGCATCAACCTCGTCCTCCCATACACCATCTTTGACTTTAGTCGCATTGCCAGCACGAGCCGCAACAAAAACAGCGGACCTCAAGGCCTGAGCCCTCTGCAGCTGAGTGCGTATAGCTTGTTCAGCTTGTCTACGTTGAGTCGCGGCTTCAAACTTTTTTGCTTCCACTTTTTCTTTCTGCCGCTGCTCCGCCAGACGCCGGTCTGTGCAAAAGATGGTGAACGCGAGTATGCAACGAGAGTTGCGGCAACAAACCTCGTTCCCGGTCTTGCTCTTGCCTTAGCTTGCGAGCAGCATCCTCCCTCTTGCGACGCTCCTGGGCTGCAACTTGTTCTTCGTGAGACTTACGCACACGCTGGGCGTATTCTTCGGCTGACTCCCCCATCGGCGTGAAATGTTCACGGCGATAACCTGAAAAGAAGATAAGTCGATATCTTCTTGACAATACCAGAGGTACGAACGCGTGTGCATATAGCGACTAGAGTGTCCGTTCATGAATTCTCTGAATAAAAACCTAAGAAGGTAAAAGAATCAGCGACTACCATGCACAAAAATGAGCCACTGCCGCACATGTAGAAGTCCATTTCATCGTCAGAGTAATACTCTTCGTCCGAGTAGTCATCGTAATTATCGTGGCTGTTGTCGAGGTACTTGAGCAGCGTGTTGTAGGCATCTCCTACCCGTTGAAACTCCCTGGTGGCATCTGGGTTGTTGGGGTTTTTATCGGGGTGTGTGCGCAATGCAATCTAGAGTGATAAAATAGAGATGAGGGCACATGCAGATTGCGAAATACAGAACTGTTACTCGTTTGTAAGTGCTTTTCACTTCATCTAGAGAAGCACCCTGAGCAGAGAAACTTAATTAGCTATCGATGCAAAGGAGTCAGACGTACCTGTTGCAAATCCAGGACAGCGTAGGCGTCAGCTATCGTGTCATGATTTGGAGGCATCACGACTAGGGAAGAGGTGAATGTGGTCCGGGGTCAAGAGGCAAAACCCAAGCTAAGGGCCAATGAGACGGGACGCCCAAATAGGAAGGCACCCTTTGGTCACCACCACCACCCACAAATCGTGTGGCCCCTTGTTTGCGACGCGTATTGTCCTGTTCTGCACGTTGTCGTCCTCAACTAATGGCGTTGGATGGCCCGATTGATGGTTCTGTCGCGCCTAAGGTTGCCATTACGGAGGCTACACCAGCCTCACCAAGCAACGATGGAGGAATACTTTCCCAACTTTTCAAGGCGACGGGGATTGGCTCTGACAAGTGCGTCAAATGATTCTGCGATGATTCCCGACGCTGACCTACGTACTTTAAGTGTAGTCCTTACTTCAGTGCTGGTTTCGGTCTCATGGTAGTGCTGTTCATTTCCGAAAATTTCGCTCTCCTTATACCTTGTCAATTTCAAAGGGAGTAGGCATCCTTGCCGCCTATGCCAGTCAAGCACTGAAACTCGGATCTATTGCGCTTCAACGACGGATGCTGGTCACTCTGGAAATCAGAAACAAAGATCCTTCTTTTGACTGGTTCCTCACCTGGCTTGCCCTGCAAACAAAGTCTCCACCAAAACCTGACGGAAGAGTCCGTTGGGCACGAAGCAGCCAGCTCAGCGTTGAGACAAGGATAGACGAAGAAAAAAACTCCCGGAACGCCACGTTTGATCTCGTCGCTGGACCAGGAAACCATTATTTCAAGTATCGTGGAGCATGGATCAAGGTCCCATCTATCGCTCCTCGAATATCGGGCCGCTACTAACACCATTCGGTAGATGACACGGGAACGTGAAACTCGCGCTGTCAACTTTAACAGTGGCGACCCATGGGAAACAGTTTCTCTTACAACACTCTCTCGTGATCGTAAAATATTCCCTGTTCTACTCTCTGAGGCCAGAGACACAGCCGTGGGACAACAAGAAGGAAAACTGGTAATATACACGGCTTGGGGAGTCGATTGGAGACCTTTCGGAAAGGCACGCTCCCGAAGATCACTTCCGAGTGTAGTTTTGGCTCCTGGACAATCAGAAAGAATCCAGCTAGATGTCAAATCCTTCATGGAGCGACGTCAGTGGTACGCCGACCGTGGTATTCCTTATCGTCGGGGTTATCTTTTGCATGGTCCTCCTGGTTCTGGAAAATCATCTTTTATCCAAGCCCTCGCTGGCGCATTTTCTTACGATATATCTATCATCAGTCTGTCTGAGAGAGGCCTTGGCGACGACAAATTCAATTTTCTACTTTCAAACGCTCCAGCGCGCAGTTTTGTCTTAATTGAAGACATAGATGCTGCATTCAATAAACGGGTTCAAACCTCTGAAGACGGGTAAGTATATCTTCTATCCGTCTGCGTTCAAAAACCAACTCATGATAAATTACCCAGTTATCAATCTTCCGTCACTTTTTCGGGATTCCTGAATGCGTTGGATGGCGTCGCCTCAGGCGAGGAACGAATAGTGTTCATGACGACAAATCATATTGAACGACTAGATCCCGCCCTCATACGGCCAGGGCGTGTCGACGTTTCAGAATTGTTTGACCATGCCGTGCCCGATCAGGCATACACTCTCTTCATAAGCTTCTACGGTGGCGACTCATCAGTGAGTAAAGAGAGGTTAGAAGCTATTGGTAAAAATTTGAAGAGTCTTGTATCTGAGGAGATGGACATGGGGCGGAGAATCGGTATGGCGGAGCTGCAGGGTCTCTTCATTCGGACAGATGTTCAGCAAGTGATGAATGCTTGCGAAGATATCTTTACCCAAAAACGCCAACGATAGGTTTCGAAATTGTAATAACCTACTCAGAAGTATAATCTTATAATCCACAACGATGCAAGCAAGCTAGTAGTCAAGTCTGAATATATAATAGATACAAAGGAATACTGTCAGAAAACGGGTTTCCGTTTGCGACCTGTAAACTTCGAGTCGCGCGGAACGCTCTCCTTGCCGCGTTTTCGGTATAGCTAAAACCAAAGGCATTAGGGCATAAATACCTGGATGACATGCAGACTTACCTCTTTCTTTTTCAATATCCAATCTCTACCCTTGACGGGTTTCCTCTTTCCGCTTTTTGACCTTGCCCGTTCCCGCTCTCTTCGCCGTTCAAACCGTGCTTTCCCATCTTCCTCCACCTCACCATCGAGTCCTTGCGGTACTTGCTGCGCCCCCCCTCCACCGACAAATAGACATAAGAAAACTTTTTTGGCTTTCTTTGAGTTCGGGTAATCCACCACTATACCACCACCAAATCCAGCCTTCTGGGCTATCGACGAGATGAGTTGAATCTGGTCATCAGAGGAGGGGTAAAATTGAAAGACGGCGCGTGAAGGATTCCGCAGAGCCGAATGGAGTGTGGTGAAGAATCTGTTGAGACGATGGGGTGGGGAGGACGTCGGATGGGATGTTTCTGCGTTTAATAGCCATTGCAAGACAGAGACACTGGGAAAAAAACCACAGTTGAGTATAAGTTTGAACGATACTAACTGTTCCAACCACCTGATAGCACCGTCAAAACTTCCTGGCCGGAATCCAAAGCCCTGGCCAATGTCCTGCAAGAAGAGGTCACCTTCGACCTCCCGTTCAAGTGCAACCTCTGGACCGTGCATTAGCATGAATTGGTGTCCAACACACTCACGACGTACCGAGCATACTGGGAGCGATATCGACACCTGTCCATATGTATCCTTCTTCGTCAAGAATCTCACCAGACAGCCCAGACCCACATCCTATATCCAGCAACATGGCAGGCTCATCAGAGGATAGATTCATTAGTTCCAGTGCTCGGTATGTCATGTCAGCCTGGATCTGCTGATTCCGTGTACTGAAAGGTCGAGGTCATTGCAATGGCATGACAGACAGCTCATAGACGCACTTTTTCGTGTACTTTTTCGCTTCCACGTCGCCATAGTACTGTATCATTATCAAGACATGTCCAAAGTATAGTAGAGAAGATTTATCTTACAATTTCTGGTGGGGCCTGTAGTTCTGGCCGTGACATGACGAGGGTACTGGAAAAACCGAGGGCAGACCGTGGGAGATTTGGACATTTTCGGGTCCACGGTCCGACGGTCCTTAGTCTCTTTCCTCTGTGCCCTAAGATGTGAGGGTCCTATGGGCATGAACTGGATCTATCCTGCTAACGATTTTACTTATAAGGAATGTTGTATCGAGGTAAATGAACTACTTGCTTTGGACCCAGGAAGGTTACTCCCCATTAAACTCTGCCCTCGGGTTGTTCCAGCGTTTCAACCTGTGTACAATAAGCTTTCAATAGCTCCACTGTTCTTGCCGTTTATCCTGGAATACTGCGACCTTGTGCCTTGGTCATCCCTGTCATCTTCACCTTCATGGTGACCGCATTTCTAGGCATTGTTCAGTACTCCAATGTAGACTCTGAGCCATAGTTCCAGTTTCTACCATCAAGTGATTCCATGCATGCTGCGATCTATAGCTTCTTTAGAGTGTCTCGTCTCGTGCTACTTCCTTGCGTTAACACCATTTCACAAGCAGAGGGTTTGGGCACGAGGTGACCTGCTCCTTCAAGTTTTCCCCCGAGCCGCCAAGACGAGTATCATATGGAGCCGAGACCTTAGCGACTTACGTCTGCCGACTTACACCTGCAGTTCCCAGCCATTCCCGGGGCCGCAAGACTGGTTCATCCCAGAAGACGAGGTAAATAGACGTGCGCACAATGCCGATCCATGAAAGACTCATCGATATCTATCAAGGTCCGAAATTTTCGCCCTATTCCTGAATCTGGTACAAACAGTGATTTTGACGTTCCAGCGCAGAGATTCAATCTCCTTCTGTTATCTTCACACATGCTATAATCCCATCAAATGGTCTCTGCCAACATCAGGCGGCTCATCGTTTTCCAACGGCCTTCGTGCTATCGTGGAATGTTCCTCGTATTCTAACTGCTGTCCGGAAACCTACCATTAGCCCAATACGACAGCGAAAGCGACATAAGGTTAGAGAGCACCCACCTCTGCTTACGCTTCGTACGGAATTGCCGGGTCTCTGAATTATCCCCGCTAGGTCCAGGTTCCTGCAGTGGCTAATACAGGCTATGATATATCCGACCAACGCTCGGTGCCGTCAAAGAACCGGGCGAAGAGAACACAAGACTTTCGTCAAGACCAGCGTGCAGCTAGTATTCCGCCAACTGGTTCCGTTCCGGAGCCATCTACTGCCGGAAGAAAACAACGATGACTAGAAAGCATCCTCGGACATCCATACTTGCTAAATCTGACGAAAATCGCTCGCGGGAGGCAATTACAGGATCCCTACACTTCGCTCTGCGAAAATCGTCGAGATCCACCGCAGCTGACTACATAATTGCCTTTTCATCATACGTATGATAGGAATCTCCAGGAGCAACCACATTAGATTGATGATATCACTGGGCCACCTTCATGGACAAGGTATATTATATATATGGACTAAGACCCGACTCGGAGTACTTCCGCGGGTCCAATCCTTCTCATTAAACTAGTAATTGTTCCCCGACCTGAAATACGCAGCTTACAGGACGCTAGGCCAGACATGTCGATAGATTTCATGCCGTACTAGCGCTTCCTATGCAGGATTCGGCATCAATTTGATGTATGAGAACGACCAAATATCTTATAGGGCTGCCTGAACCACAGTGTCATTTTTAGTCTTCAACCGCCTTAGTCGTACAGGTGTGTTCAAAAATTCATATTGTGAGGAGACGTTAGAGAAACTCTGTGGGCCTAGCTTACTACCCAGAAATTTACGCCGCTAGCTCGCTACCAAGCCCTGCACGAAGTTCCCAGCCGTGTCAGTATTGAATGTGCATATGACTCAACCATATTGACGAGCTTGTATACGGCAGTTTGACGAGATTGGCAGATTACCAAAACTTCGTTCTCCGGTTTCAACTTGCCTAATAGTTCAAGTCCAATTCATCAAGCCCGATCGTTGATTGTTTTAGTAAAACCCCGGAGGAAAAGACGATATCCGGGTTTTGAAACATCGCCTGAGAACAGAGCAACAGCAATGATCGCTGCCGCAGAATCCGAAACGGGACCTATAAATACTGAAAACCAACAATCACAGAATCATCCGTGGAAATGGCCGCAGTTGAGTTGACCGTTGGAACAAACTGAACGTGGGACAAAAGATACAAATGAAGCGGGCAGATTCCTGTGCACAAGTGATCTGAGAGACCTTCCATCAAATTGAAGAGAATCCTGGACTTGGTTGAAGGTTAATGCGAGCGATTCACCTATCAAAGAGGAGATCGTTCAACATGATCCAAAGGTTTCGTTCGATTAAGAGACCGGGCCAGGCACCGGGATTTTTACCAGAGTACATTCCATCTGTCATCGTGAAATGATTCCAAGCTGTAGAAACACCGAGACCGAGAATTAGCAAGTCGTCCGAAACCTTGAAGAGAGTAAGTTACCGAAGAAGCACACCACATGCCGATGTTGTATAGAACAAACATCCAGGTAGGGTGATTAGATAGCACAAACGCGTAAATGAAGATCCCAAATGCTACCAAGAGACGTTCGACGATACTAATGTCAGGAAAAGCTTGGTTCAGGTCCATGAGATTGCGGTCCGGGAGCGCCGATATGCGACGCGGTGGTGTGGCACGTGACATATCCGATTTCCATCTATGGCCACAACGAGCAAACAGTACAAGGGCATCGGAGAGGATTTGTGGAAGGGCCGCTCAGAAAAAGTGGTAAGCGAACTTTCACTCTTTGTACTTCTATATGCTCATTACTTCAGAATGCAGAGCTTTTTGCGTTGACTTACGGTGCACTGGTTGTCCAGCTGATACAAGATTATGAAGACTACGGCGAGGTGAACAAACAGCTAGAGAAGATGGGGTACAACATCGGTACACGGCTGATAGAAGATTTCTTGGCGAAGAGTAGTTTGGGGCGATGTTCAGATTTTCGGGAGGTTGGGGAGGTCGTTGCAAAGGTGCGTTGGCTGCGCTGTGAATGCTGGGGGTCGTCGCCGATCCCTTCTCTTCTCCTGCTATTAGGTCGGCTTCAAGTCGTTCCTCAACATTTCACCATCCGTCACACATGGCACTGCGGCCCCACCACCATCGCCGGGGCGGCCGAATAGCGTGGGCTCCGTGTCAGGATCGTCGGGAGCGTATTTCACCCTAGCCCTAGACGAGAACCCTCTGGCCGAGTTCGTTGAGCTCCCAGAAGAAGTCCTCGACGGCGGTCTCTGGTTCAGTAATGTGCTGTGTGGGGTTATTCGCGGAGCTCTAGAAATGGTGAGTAACTGAAGCCTGCTGTGTGCTGCCTTTGCTGGACAAATCCCTTGCAGGTGCAGATGCAAGTACAGGCAGAATTCATATCTGACGTGCTACGGGGCGACGAGACGACGGAGATACGGGTGAAGCTAATAAAGTATTTGGAAGAAGAGGTTCCCGTTGGCGATGATTAACTTGCCTTGTATGATAACATTTACTTGCGACCATAATTTATGTATAATGAATGCAGAGAATATTTTACGAGTAACGGCCAATGTGGTTAAGTTTCTTCGCGTTCTTCGCATTCGACTTGGTCCTCTGGCCTCTAACCGGCAGCCGCATCGCGTGTCTCTTTCCAACCCAGCTACCAATCATCCTGTGATGCTGTATGTTTTCTCTGATCTCCCTCCTCAGCTCCGACTCAATCTTCAGGCTGTTGAGAGGATCCCGTGGCTCCTCTCGTACATTCCCATACCTCTCCGCCCAGTATCGTTGTTTGGCAGGTTGTTGCTCTCTCCTGGTTTTGAATTCGACTTGCAGAGTCTGTAGCGTTGTCGAGGTCGGTGGGGGGGCAAAGCCAGGCGAGGCTAGCGGATAATGAGGCACTGGAGGGGCAGTATGCGGTGACGATAGAAATGATGCCAGCGACGTGACTTGGAAGGGAGTGAGGTCGCCAATTTTCATTTGGTCGTGGATTTGGAATCTAGCACAGAGGCGATGGGCAATGTCGTGGCCGACGCCATAGATTTTTGTGAGGGCAAACTAGAAAAGTAAGATTGGATTGTGAGTATATGCTAGAAAACTGAACTCACCCTGGCACGATGGGCGTCGTTGAGCTTGATACCCAAAATATGCACCATCGCACGGCTGAAGAAAAGACGTGAAGGGTCACGGGACACGGCGGATCATTTTTCAGTGTTCACTCTCCGCCAGCAACAACGACCATCGACACGAATTATGGCCTCAAACAAAGCGGAGGGTCGTCGCGAAGATGCTCTCGTTAAGCAACGAGACCAAATGCGAGAGGACTTCGAACGGCAGAAGAAAAATCTCATCAACGAAACCGAAAAAGCTCGCCCCTCTGCCAATCGTTTCGTGGGACAGCATGATTCCATGGAAGATACTCTCAAGCATAATACTGTTGGTCTTGTTCATTTGGAAGAATTCCAGCAAAAGAGAAAGGAATTAGAAGAGGCCAAAGCTAGGGAGGCAGCGAAAACGAGCGAGCTAAAGTATGTCTTCGTTCACTCTAATCCTTCTTTTCTTTGGAACGAGTCCAGATGGCTTATAGATTGTGGAGAATCTGTTTAGAGATGAAACAAAGAAAGTGAAGAAAAGGAAGAAAGCCGCCAAAGCCACCCTCTCTTTTGCCATGGACGACGAGACCGGAGACGGCGATTCAGGCCTGGATAGCTCTGGGGCCACCAAGGACAAGGATAGCAACGGTGAAGATGGCCCGCCTGCTAAACGCAGCAAGTTCCGCAAAAACCCCAATGTCGATACCTCATTCCTTCCTGACAGGGAACGAGAAGAGGCTGAGAGGAGGGAGCGTGAGCGCTTGAGGCAGGAGTGGCTTCGACGCCAGGAGGAAATCAAGCAGGAGGATATTGAAGTGACCTATTCTTACTGGGATGGTAGCGGACATAGAAAGAGCGTCACTGTACGTTGCCCTCTCGCTTTGGTCTTCCCTGGATTTAATGATTTTTTTCAGTGCAAGAAGGGCGATGATATCGCTAGTTTCCTAGAGAAGTGTCGCTCTCAACATTCCGAATTGCGTGGGGTTAGCGTTGATAACCTTATGTATGTCAAGGTACGTTATTCGACTTACCAGTAATGTCACGCTTCCTTACTATTCGTCGCAGGAGGATCTTATAATACCCCAGGTTTGCTTTGTTTTTGTATTTTGCTCTTCTGTTCTCATCATTAGTACCGCAGCATTATACCTTCTATGATTTCATCATCAACAAAGCGCGGGGCAAGTCAGGACCTCTGTTTAACTTCGATATTCACGACGATGTTCGACTTCTGGCCGATGCTACCAAGGAGAAGGACGAATCGCATGCTGGCAAAGTTGTCGAAAGAAGTTATTATCAGCGGAACAAACACATCTTCCCTGCGTCGCGATGGGAGGTGCGTGATCTTACTTCCTCTCCGTTATTTATCAGACTGAATCCTCTCAGGTATTTGATCCGGAAAAGAATTACGGAAAATACACTATTGCCTGAGGCTTTACTCTGTGTATCGTCTTGAGAGCGGACATTACCATATGCGATGTTTCATTCGTTGAAATTGATTAGACCGTTCAGAATCGGATTCATTGGCCTCTTCATAGCCGCAAATAGCGTGCATTGTATCGTTTCGATCAGTCGGTTGAAAATCCGGCGTTCGCGATATGTATATTTCCATTCTATATCCACAGAATACTGATTGGCAGCATATCATCGTCTTCATTCTCCACGGGGAACCTTTAGTACACAATATTCGGTTCGAAATGGCTGCCGTTCCCCGGAGATCGCAAGTTGAGAATACCTTCGAATGACTGTTCCTCGTCAAGTGGCCTTCATATGTTTCATAGCGACCCGTTCGTTGTACCGAATATCTGGGAAAGATATTTACGCCGCTCCCGTTAAGTTATTGATAGATCTCCGGTTGTTGGATCTATGTCTCTGATACCTCTAGACCCAGAGACGCATGCAGGCCTTTAGTGTCAACAATGACGTGTAGTATACACGCCCCGCGCACTATCCGAGCACTTTCGATTAGGACATCAATATGTCAATAGAGAACTGTAATTCATGAGCCACCACATTCCGACATGCAGACAGAGTAAGTACAAGGATGCCCATTCGACGAACAACACGATCATCGGGATAGAGAATGTGCACCAATTGAGAAACAGAGTTTGGCAGATACTCGAGAATTCCGTGAACCGTGGATTTGATTCAGTCTAGAGATAAGGTACTGTCGGCCTCGCTTGAAAATACCAAATTGCGATACAAAGCATTCCTTCTTTTCCATCATGCGGGCCGCTCAGGCGAGTCGTGTACACGCAAGTACACATGGGGGCTCTTCGAGCCTCTTTGGTTCCGATAGTTGCAACGTTATTCATGAAATGTGTTCGCAACAAGCCGACAAGGCGGTACGGAAGGGCCGCTGCGCCCATACGTATTAATATCTCTGGAGTAAGTATAGGCGGCCATGCCGTCGCACGGTGCCAGTTGATCTCGGTACTTCGTTTTCGAAGAAATATCGTCGTCAGCGGAGTGTTTCCTGATATAGCTATCCGGAGTGATATCATCCCAGTTGATGTGGTGACTTTGTTTACTTCTGAGGGTAATGACCAACAAATACTCTTGCTCTCGACGCTCATCTCGTTGGCCCGACTATATTGCTCTCGCCGTGAATCAACATGGGTCGGTTAGCTGAAATGCAGCGCAAGCTCCTGGAGGTGCGTATTCTCTTATAAAATGTTTGGGTATATTCTTAATACTGTTACAGCAAATGATGGGACCAGAAGCTATGGGTGTCGCAAACGCGAACCTCGTCTGGTCGGACGACAAAGTTTGCAGGAATTTTCTCTGTGGAACATGCCCCCATGCCCTTTTCACGAATACTGTACGTCCGCTTCCATGAGACCATCTGATTTAATCGTTTGTAACAGGTAAAACCAGAAAATGGACCTGGGAGCTTGCCCCAAGTCGCACACGGAGCGGCTCAAAACCGAGTACAATGCGGCCAAAGAAGCGAACCCCAACGACCCTATCTTCAATAGGTTCCAGATGGAGTACGAATCGAACATATTTGCCTTCGTTGATGAATGCGACCGGAGAATTCGAGCTGCACACCGGAGGCTGGAAAAAACGCCAGAAGAGAATGCAAAGACAACGAACCTGGTATGGCATCTAATTTCGTGCTCTCTGGATCTTTCTTAATCTCGATGTCTTTTAGATGAAGGAAATTGCTGAAATCGAATTGGCCATACAGGGAGGAACAGAGAAAATCGAGACGCTTGGTAAGTCTTCTTTGTATCTCGAAGTTCCGCAAACTCATCGTCGCTACGTTAATAGGGGAGCAAGGCCAGGTTGATGAATCCATGCGTGAAATGCAAGCCATAGAAGCGCTGAAAAGTGAAAAGAGCGAAAAGGAGGTATGGCGCCTGATGATCATCCCGCGACGTACTGGACTTAACGATATTTATAGAGGGAGTTGCAACAACTCACAGACACCTCTGGTGCTTCTGGTCACCAAAAGCTGCGGGTTTGTGATGTCTGTGGCGCATACCTTTCAGTACTGGATTCCGATCGTCGACTGGCAGATCATTTTGGTGGTAAAGTAGGTCTCTCCCAGGAGCGCACAGTCAAACTTCTCGTTTACGCGCCTTGTGCAGATGCATTTAGGTTACCACGAGTTGCGAAACATGTTGGCCAAGTTCCGTGAGGAACGCGAGAAACGCAAAGCTGCGCCACCCTCGTCAGCACCTATGTCGGGTGTCAACGGGCCATCTGGTGCAGCGTCTGGTCGTTCTGGCGGAGATTATCGTGCCTCTCGCGGAGGTGATGAGTATCGTGACCGGGACAGGGATCGTGGATATGGTGACCGACACTCATCGTCGCGCTACGAGTAAGTTATGAAATTGAATCTCGTTGCCTCCATTACTGATCGGGGTGTTATAATGCGTAGTGACCGCAGACGCGATCGGGCAAGATCACGTAGCCCTAGGAGAAGTCGATATGATTAAAGTTCCGTATGTTCCCTTCAGGATGCTGCTGTGCCTCGTTGTGATACTCCGAAGTAAAGCATATATCTTATGTTGTCTTAAGAAGGATCAGATTGTTTTGCCGTTCCGATCTAACGTTTTGATTAGAGTCGCCGGTAGGGTCAGCCACTCTATGTACTTACAAGTGCTGTTGCCGCAAGAATGACCCGAAGGCACCGAGTTAGGCTGTCCCTGGCATCAAACATTCATTCTATTGGATGGGCTGAAATTCACACCCGGTTCATTTCAAGCGTTCGTTTCTTCGCTGATCCCTGCGCACATGTAAAGCATTTTATCTCCGCCAATGTTTCCGGGAGAGTCATAGTACCGCGGCAAGAACCTGCAATAATATTTGCCCATTTTCGGATATCACATCCCGAGGCAATGCTGTACATGCAGGCTCGATCTATGATTGATACAGCAGGTTGTTCTTCTAAGAGCATGTTTGAGATAGAAATGCTGTACAGGAATAAATGAGTAACGATTGAGCGAAAAAGAGCCCGACGACTACTCGGAATGGGCAATCCACTCCCCGCCGGAAGCACGTGACAGAGGCGACTTTGCAATTGCGAAGGCAGCTTGCGACGGACCTTTTGGATTTTACCTTCATCTCTCTCCTTCCTTTGCGCTTCCTTCACACTGTAACGCCGCTGTCGCCTTTCCTTGCCTACTTGCTTTCCTACCATCACCATCCTCTTCTCCTTTAAATTTGCCTTCGACCGCTGGCGCAGTCCTTACCCCGTCTTCGCGCACTGATTACTGTGTCGTTTCGCGCTGGACAATTCTCTGGTCATTGCTTTTTTACGGGCCCGTCGTAGCTGCCCAGACGACGCCAGGGAAACAGCATCGATCCCTCTGATATTGTTTACGGCCTTGCAGTCACGAGAAATTCCACCGGTAGCCACATCCTGTCGGTAACACGTCCATTACACACCACCATTAACAACCAGTGCCACCGGTTTCCTACGCTTTACCCAGTCGGAGCTTCGGTCCGTATATCGCAGCTCCCAGTTCCAACATGAGCCCAATGGACACGACAGTATCACTGCCGCCTTCGTCCGATGGTTCGCCCGAGTTCGTGCCAGCCATATCCGGAACTATCTTGCCTGCTGCCGGGCACAGCTCTTCTTCTCGCCTCATACCAGACTCTCCTGCAGTCTTTCCCAAACAAGCGGAGCTCAATGGGCCTCAGCACGTGTCAACAAATCAACCCAATCTTTCTCCGCCTGCATATTTGGAACCGGATGCTATCGACCCTTCAGCTGTCATTCATTCCACTTCGAGTACCATTTCGGATTTTGCATCCGGATGTTCACTGTACGTTTCTACCTCCAGCTTTGAAAACGACATGCCTGTAGCGGGCAGCGCTGTTTCTCATGCACCTTCCCTTTCTCCTCCTGCTCACGCCCGGACACCTCCCCGCATTCATACCACTGCTCCTGGCTTCAGTGCGACCCCCACATCCTCTTTACAGTCTGCTCTTGAGCCTGTAACGCCGGCTCGAAGTCGTGCAAACACCATTGGCTCTTTCGCTCCCAGCGTAATGATGAACTTAGCTACTCACCAACCGTCCATCGATCTGTTCCCCTCTGCAAATAAGAACAGTTCATTGCTTGCTGAAAGCATGTTACATGAGTGAGTCTTGTCCCATTTTTGCGATTTGTCATCTTGGATTGATCCAAATGTCTACAGGATCGCTCATAACGCCGAAACGGCGGGTCAAGCTTGCAGGATGCTGCAGCCCCAACGCGCACATACACTTCTCGAAGGCCTTCGAAACAAGCTTTCGGTCGTGTCAGACTTGATCTCTAGTCTCACTGACGTTTCTTTGTCGGATTCGAAGCTCGGAACGCCGTATGGTAACGAAACCAAAGTCGACTACTTTTCTCCGCCACCATCATTACCGTCCAGCGGCGATCCGGTCGTTTCATTCCCAATTTCTTCGCCATTATTACCGTCATTGGTTGGCGCAGAGGAGCGGCGCAAACGGTGTGCCTCCACTCTAGAAGAGGAACGGCCTGTCAAGAGTCTCAAGGCCGAGCCACAAGACAACACTCCTCTGTTTACTACGCCATCCGCTTCCCTTCCTTACCACGTCAACAGCCTTCCCCAGTCTCCCCCACCTTCTCGGCCAGCGTCCCCGCCCTTCACGTTCACTACAGGGAAACAGCAGCCTTTACCACCAAACTATAATGTGTATACAGGTTCCGGGGAGCTGTTCTTGAGCAGCCCCACTCAACCGACCTTGCCTCCCCACCGTACATCGTGGTCAGAAAGTATTGTGCCGACGCGACACTCACACTCTTTGTCTGCGAGTGCTATCGGCGGTCTTGGTACACCCGCGGGTGATGCCGGCATTCCGAGGGTACCTCCGTATCCCGGTGCCAGTGCCCCCGTCGGTCGGATGACCCGCTCTGGCTCAATTGGCGGCGCGTACGGTACTCCCTTCCCTTCCTTTGAATACGCGAAGCACTTCGGTGGTGATACATGGCCTATTGCCCCATCTCAGGATGCTTTTCCCGTTTTGCCTCCTTTGAAACGGTCAGGCAACAGTTATGACAGTTCTCTGCCGACGACTTCGCATTTCGCTAGACGGGGTTCTCACGAGTCCCATACTCGGGAATTATATGATGAAGCACCTGAAGACGAAGATGGCGATGATGATGACAGTGAAGAATCTCCCCCGAGCAATAGTCATCACTTGGTTGGCCCTTCTCTCCGGATTTCAAATTCTAACAACTAAACAGTTCCTTTGCAGACATCACCAGATCACACCACATCATCCGACGTCCCTCAGGAGTATCGTTCCGAGGTTGACCGCATTTTCTTCGAATACCTGAATAGGATATGCTCTAATCGTAAGTTTGTTTGAAATTGGCGTGGTTCGTTCGCTATTGACTGCTATTTTCAGTTGACGCTACTGATTCGAAAGGTGAAGCAATCCATCAAACTCTCATGGCGAAGAAAATGCAGCGGCTAGATGAATCGCCTGATTTCCGACCATTTAAGTTCCGCATCCAGGCCTTCACTTCGGCGTTCTTGGATGAGGTCAGTTCCGCTCGTTTCCTAGTATGATTATTATATTGAATCCGGCATAGTTGGCGAGGCAAGGTTATCCCGAAGACAAAATACCGATGAAAAAAGTCGGTGTCACTTTATTCGAGCCGTTTATTGTGGACTAATAATGCCTCCGTCAGGTACGAAATTACCTTTGGCGGCAACCGCATATTTTGCGGTTCAACGAGGATGGGAAAAAGGCTAAGTCTAAGGGTAATCACATCTGGAACGTTGAGGCGAAGAAGGTGGGAGATGGGAGATGGGAATTCCGTCCATTCTACCGCAAGCTGGCGGGCACACCTCCCAGTGTTGCATATTGCGGTCTACGCTGGCAGTGGACACCGAGAGTATGGGATCCTCAAGCATCCTGGCAGAATGTTCCCGTACATTACAGCTCCCCGTACCTCCCTTCTTGGCTATCATGGAAGGACGATACACTAAGCGGAATTCCACCTCCTGACGCTCAGAGTTGCGAAGTTACTGTCAATGCAACGGTAAGCTCTCCTTAATTTGATGCTGCTACTTGCTGACTATATGGCGGCTATAGTTCAACGTGGACGGTCAAGATGGGCATCTGTCACATAGATTTACTCTGAATATTGCTCCAGTAGCCTCGGTCGAGTCTTCATCATTTGGACGTTCATCGATCGTTCATGATATGTCCGGCGTAAATGACCTAGGCATGGCTGGTCAACGGTATGCACTCTTCTCGTGCCATAGAGCTTTCACGTCATAACAACAATTATCCCCAGTGTTTCCGCACGTACAAACCCCAGCGGATCAGACGACACTCCAGCACGCGTTGTCACCGTGCTTCAAAACGTTGCGCAGCGTGTGGCCGATGAAACAACGCACATACAACGTTCCAGTCCTCCTTCAAAACAACAGGACCTAGGTGACCTTGTGAAACAGCAGCGCGTTCTCGAGCACACAATGAATGCGTACGATAAAGCCATGACAGGGCCGACTCATTCTGACACTCAACGCTTGGCTCGGGCAGCCGCGCAGATCGTAGCCGAAGCCGCACAAACGGCTGTCGCTCCTATGGCTGCAGCTGCTGGCTTGATCCCCACGGATGCCATGGCCATCCAGTCGGCTTCTGTCAGTGATATGTCAGATGGAGTGCAAGGCGCCCTTGCTGTAGCTGTGAAAATGGCAGGGCATGGCTCCAATGAAGTCGATGTCATGATGACGACACAATCTCTTCTTGCTCATTCACGGCGAGCAGACGCACGCCATAATATGGTTGGAAACCATATTGGTGGCGCATCTCTACCAAACTCTCAGACTCTGTCTGTGTATCCGTCGGCACTTCCCATTTAAGATGGTTATTTCTGGGTATATATTGGGGAATAGGTTGTTTCTCTTCTTGTCTTTTCCTGGGGTTTCACGCTTTGTTTCTTGGTTTTCGACGGGACTAAGCATCGTACGTCCATAACAAAAAGGTTCTTTAGATCATGACCGCCACGATACTGATTACGCCCAAAATAAAATGTTTGTAAAGTATCGAATTCAATGAAAAGGTGTATCACACATTGTACAAGTTTGAGCATCAGAGGCATTCAACAAAGTACACATTTCGCACGATTTCTGTTCGACTCCGCTGCTCTTTGGCGGAGTCTCGCTCTGTTCCCGAGAAGTCGATGCATTGTTTGATCCTCCTAGTAAAGTCCCTCCGAAGCCACTTCCTTCTTCTCTTCGTGGCCGTTTACTGGGAATCTCGTCGCCGTCCGAAGAAAGCTCGTAAACCTCGTTCTGTTCTCGAAGTTCCAGAATATCGTTGGCAAAAATGTTCAATGATGCTGCCGTCGCCGTGTTGTCCTCCAATTCTTGTTCAAGATAAAAGATGCGCTGACATATGGGCGAGATATTGAATATCCTCTGGAGCTATATTCTACTGAGACAACGATTGTAAGGTGCAAAAATCTCCGCACCATAACTTTGATATCTTTAACGGTGGTGGACTTGAATATCGTCACCTTTCGCCTCTCGCCGTCCTGTTTGGCCTGCCGTAATCGCTTGGATTGTCGTGCGCCAACCATCTTTGGAGCAGGGTCTCGGGAAATGGAGTCGCCACCCGCATCAGGCTTCGTTCCTTTACCAAACCGAATAGTTATGTCGGTACTCTCCCAATCACGCTTTCTAGGAACAGGAAGTAAGTGGCAATGCGCATCATTGCGGAGAGATTTGTGATCACCGTTTCTGCCGACATGGATCACAAACAGGTATGTCATGAACGAACCGCGCCGAGCTTCCACTTTCCTTTGCAAGAGCAATCAAAGGTCCAGCTGAGTAACTATAATTGTATTATTGGTCCTCGGATCAGCAAAAAATCGTGTGAGTACTTACTAGGTTTCCAGAATATCCCAGTCGCTTCGTTTGATAACGGCTAAGGCGGAGTCCATATCCATAGCACAGTTGGGATCGAAAATGAGGAGACGATGGTGGCAAAAGAAAGGCTCGTTGTCGATGACTTCTGGCCTTGGCAAATCACCAGGACGAGTCAACCACCGCCTCCAGGAGCGCAGAAACTGCGTCGGGAGAATTGCACATGGTATTTCCTCAAGCAGCACCACGCCCCTGACCAGTTCGTTATCATTCAGGTGCTTTAGTCTGGCCTGTATACCGTTAGGTACCCATGGTAACCTTGGTGGATCACACACGCACCTTCTCATTCTCTGCACGTTTTCGTAGCTCCAAGCGGTCAGCCTTCGTTATATCGATGGAGGCTTCGCACACTGCGCATGGTTCCATCTCAGTGGAGAATGCTTCCCAGGTCGGAAACAATCTTGTCAATATTTCCAATCCCTATTCAAGGTGATGAAAATGATCTGCAGCCTAGAAGACTGGTAAATTTTGACTCACCTCCACTGAAATTCGTGTCCGTGACGTCGTGTTAAGCACCAACCCCCCATGCTCACACCGAACATGCATATCGTATTCTGGTGCATCTGGAGAAGGATCGCCTTCAGAAACCACATGCATTTTCGGTTTGGCCATTTTCCAATCTACAGGTTGTCGGCAATCAGATCACTAGTGTCGGCTGCAAGTTAGGCCGATGGTATACAACTTACCTTTTAGCCAAGGTTTAGATATCCAGTAGCCGAAAGAAGTAGGCCCAACTTCTGAAACTTGTTCGAAGTCTCGCACTATTCGTGGATGCTGGATCTGATATATTCGCTCTGGCTAAACAGTTAGTATTTGTACGTACGATGCTCGCCTTAGCGTACCTGTGAATGATCTCTGCACGCATTCTCTACAGACATCGGTAGGTGTCAGCTTCGGTGCGAAAACACAATGACTCTCGTCGTTGATCCGCTCGTAGGCACGCTTTCAGATAATTTAGTGTACAGCGAAAGAGTGACAAACCAGATTCTTACTTTCGTTATGCGTTTCATGTACTGTGATCTCCTGTAGTCTAAGCATCCATGAGGACAGATAATCTCATCGCTTAAAATTTCAGTTTGATTGGGACACTCGGTCGTTTCGGTTTCCTGAGATTGACTTATGCTTTTGACGGCAGCCGTTATGGAATCTGTAGAAAGCCATTTCTTCAGGGCCTGTTGACTGACTATTACAGAATCCTATTTTATGTCAAGAGATCATAAAAAACAGACAGAAATAATTCAAACCTCATTGGGAGACGTCCCACTCCAAGAACGATATATATCCATAACCCGGCGTCTTGTTTCGTCAAAATGAGCAACAGCGGCTTTCTGCCTATAGATTAGTAATTAATAGATCAGTTAGGTTTTTGCACGTTGAAAGAGGCGCATACTTGATGGAAAATGTCTCGCATTCCTCATCATGCGTGGCGTTCAGTGAGTTAACAACCTCCATCACATCAGGAGAAGGCAAAAGGTCCAATGGCGTAATATTAGAGGTGGCCCCCTGTTCGGTTTTCACAGGCTCGCGTCGAGCATATATAAGCATATAAGCGTCTTTGGAAGAGATTTCGCTGCAGGCGCATGGTTAGTAAACAACGCATGTAGTGTGGAGCATATTGACCTGGGAGCCTGTGTATTCAAACTGTTGGTTTGATCGGGGGTCCTACAAAAAGTCCGGTTTTCAATAACAACAAAAAAGGGGAAACTTGGTGCGCAGTTACCCGTCGTTTTCTTCGTCGCTGGCATCAATCACACGCTTTCGCTTAGCGGTCTTCGCACGCGGCCTTTTCCCTTGCGACGAATCCTGCCTGCATTACTTCAGTTAAAGGGATAATTCACTAGAAGAAGACTCACTTTACTTCCAAATCTGACTCTAGATCAATAATTTTCTTGCCGGAGGGGGCTTTCCCTAGTTTTTCAATCTTCGTAACCACGTCATCATTGAACTGATACCAGGAGCGAGATCTACAACAAGGATCAGAGAAAACGCTCTATGGAGTTGCAAGACCAACAAACGTGAGGTCGAAAACCTGAGCCTCATAGTGACCGTGATAGGCGCTAGCACCCTTGTGCAACAACACTCCACGCAACTCATAAATGTCGTCACCATGATCATTGTGCTTCGCACTCTTGCGCAAGTCGGAATTTCCTATGAACGCATTCATGTTCAGGACACCAGGAAATATGATGGTATTTTTGGACTTCTTTCTCTCCATGGTGGATACGTCGTAGACAAAACGCAACAGAGAGAAATGAAGAACAGGCGGCAATTCACGCAATTCAACATAGCGTGTAGCATCATGATGACTATCACACTGACAGCAAAAGTATCTGTGACTCTATGAGCTTATCTTTAGGATACATCACAGATGAAAGAGATTACTGGTTGTCTCCGGTTAATTTCTCTGGTTGCAGGGTTGCGGCAATGCAATCGACAAGTTTTGCGTTGTTCTATATGCCTTATGTTCTAGCAGAGAGCGGCGAAATGGCACTAGACATACCTTAAAACTGATCTCAATTTCCAAGAAATCGGACGACCGTTCAGACTTGTAACCGCAGGCATCGCAGAGAGTCCCGTAGACTTGTTTTCCTTGAAACTGCGGCAATCAACGAGCAGTTACAATATCCAGGCAAAGACTTTGCACACTTGATCGGTAAGAAGCGACCGTAGCGAGGGACTGGTTTGTTTCTTGAATTCTGCATCAAGGTGGGACATAAAGAGCTTGGAGAACTCTTGTGCATCTTGTTGTTCTGATGTTCGCAGCTGCAGACTCTCTACAAATTTGACAGGGTTGAAGACAGTCTGAGTGCTCTCTTGTAGGGCGGCGAAAGTTACTTGCAGTTGGAATATGGGTGATTCCTACGGGACTTGTTCAACCGAATTGGAAAATATGAAGCCGTGATTGCTACCTTGAACTTGTCCTTAGAGCCTTCTGCAGGTCGGCACTCGTATACACCTTTTCGAAAAGCCAGATCCCGAAACCATACTTGAAGGGAGGCATTTGCATAGCAGGTAGCTCCAAGGTTCTAAGGTAACATATGAGAGTACCATTCAGTACGGACACAATGTAACAATTTTACTTTCAGCCCCACAGGAATATCTGGATCCCGGCTATTGAGTAAAGGGTCGTCACCGATACTGGCAGCCTTGAGAAATGCCTCCTTAGCACGATCTATTACGATGTTATCTGCCGTTCGCGTCAACAGCAAGCACACAGACTGACCTTCATCTTCCCATAGTTCTTGACCAAGATAATTGAGGCAGTTAGGATTATATTTGCAAGACTGCTTGCTGCACGTAAACTCCTCGTCGTCAGAAATGACGATGACACCATCTTCTGCGTCGTCAGTTGCTGGCAGCGAAGGACGATGGTAGCCTGATGCATATTTATTCCGACAGAACGAGCAGCCGTTTCTTCGAGAAAGCCCACAGGTCGCGAGAAGGTGTTCTTGGGTAATCTCTGAGGACGCCACTACCTCGGTGCTTACCCAAGCCCACGGTGCTGTCATATTGCCTGGAAGCGTGTTTCTCTTGAGTAACTGTCCTGGAGCAAGGCCGTTGGGGGACGAGGCGCGTAATTTTCGTTTCGGTGGCATGAGTGGACGTGAATGGAGGTAGTGATTAAGTAAAAGGGTCGGCAAGCGAGACCAAACTTTTCTTTACTACCACCATGAGGTCTGCCTCAATCTAGCGACGACAGCCACCATTTCACTGTAGTGCCCGTGTCTCTGTAGGTATCGTATTGGGTTACTGGCATTGTTGAGTGTCTTAAACAGGCGCCGGAAACGAGAACGGTATGGGATATAGCTTGGGTAGATAAACCTTCGATGTTCATATATACATATGCGTTTCATTATCCCAATGTCACGACCGCCAAATTGTTTGTTTGACAATCTAGCACGATGAAGACGCATACGTGTTGCAGACGGGCCGTCGCATACCCGGTAAACTTCTCTCTCTGCTGCTTCCATGTCGGATACACCATTCTGGCTCCGCAAGCTGCGAACAATAAAATCGCGTCTGTCCCCTGGAGGTGATGCCAATTTGACTCGATTGAGGAGGAGACAGGCTCTCATCGCTGCTATGGGTCGCAGGTTACCCCTTCTCCGGTACGTCATCATGGATTGCAGGCAAAGAACGACTCCAATATACAATATCCAATGTCAGGGTTCTCCTTCTCGTTGCTGGATATCTTTGGATGTTGGCGATACCAGCTCTGCCTGGTCGAGGAACCTACATAGACGAGAATGCGCTGCTTCCTGGCCAGGTACATATGCTGTTCTACAAAGGCGCCGTTGCGACTCATTCGTACGATTCTAGGTCAACACGAACTGGAATTGGGCCGAAGTCCATGCAGCTGATCGCTACCTGGATCATATAGAACAACTACGAGACGGCAATGCCACGAGTGAGCAGTGAGATTAGACCGTCATCGTCTTAGTCCCAACTTTTCACCTTCAACCCAGGCGCGCGCAATACTTTGTGGAGGAATTCAAGAAGCTAGGGATAGCTGCATCCACACAGAATTACACGTTTTCTACCGTCTTTGGTGTATGACTGATACCCATCATGCTTCACGGGAGTCTGACCATTTCGCGTAGGATTCGAGTGGGACCAATGCCTATGCCATAATGTCCGCCCCACGTTCTCCAGGCGTCGAGGCCATGGTCATCAGTGCCTCTTGGCTCAGTCGTACTGGTGAGGGCGACGGATCTTTAAACCTGCGCGGTGTATCTACTGTTTTGGCACTCGCTGGGTTTTTGCGCCGTCCGTCTATTCAACTCCGTCGCTGGGCGAGGCCTTGATTGATTGCTATTGATCTACAGAATATTCGTTCTGGGCTAAAGATTTGGTCTTCGTGATAAGTGATGACTATCTTGAAGGAATGCAGGCATGGTTAAGCGCTTACCATGGCGTTTCGCAATCAAGTGCGGTTTTGTTCCATATTGTTGTTACGTGATCCCATTCCATTCTCGCAGACCTGCATACCAATGATCTTGACCTCTCCTCTGGCGTAATATGGACCGCCCTCAACATCGATTACCCAGGTCATTCGTTCTCTCATCTTGGTATCTTTCACGGTACGTACGATGCCTCTGTACATTCAATGCATTAATGTGGTTTTGAATAGAGGGTCTCAATGGCCGACTCCCTAACCAAGACCTTCTCAATTCGTTCAAGCGTATCTCAAAATATTCTGGTGGCGTCCCTGTCATTCTTTACGACTATGTGGATCATCAAGAATTACCCGATCAATACGACTTGTTACCCTCGTGGATTCCAGCTTCAGTACGGCAGCACCCGGACGTGAAAGGATATTTGTATCGTTTCAAAAATGTATTGCGCCATGGAAGGTATCAAGCGCGCGGAATAGGTAGTGGCGTACATGCACTCTTTCATCAGTAAGAATGTTCTCCTCGCAGTCACATGGACCGCCAACCGACGCATCTCAGATTTCGCATTGATGCCTTGACTATATTCGCCCTCCCTGCGACCGGGCCTCATGGGTTCCATGCAATTGGACGGTACGTAGCTAGCACCGATGTTTGTTTCGCGACTAAATATATTTTTGTGAAGTATCATTGAATCCACGTTGAGAACTACGAATAACCTGCTGGAACGCTTACACGCGTCCTTTTTCTTTTACATCATGACCGACCCGGATCACTTCCTCAAGATTGGTCTCTATCTTCCCAGTGTAATTCTTATCAGTGTTGCCATGATGTTCACCGGTTTAAGTCTATGGGTTGAGGCGGGTTGGACAATGTCGGGAGATGAGAAGTCGACGGACAAGAAACGGACTAGGAGGAAACGACCTGTTCTTCACGTACTTGCGATCATGATATCGACGCACCTCTTATGCGCCACGATGTTTTATCTGGTGAATACCAGGCTGTTTTTCCGGAGCTGGGTCGGTCTTTTCTCATAATGGTTCGAAACTCAATGTGACTGATGTTCCTCGACAGATTTGCCCTGTGGCCGTCATGCTCATGACGGCAATCCTACCATTATATGCTATGTTTATTCCCCCAGCTTCCCCATCGGACGCATCTCTGTCTGTCGTGCTAAAGGCGTTGAATCTCTGCTTCGCCTCCACTGTCATTTCCATTACGGCGGTACTTAACTTTTCCTTCGCTGCCTCAATGACGATCCTTCTAGGCATCCCGCTGTCTATATCCCCTACGTCATCTCGGAGAAGGGAACCAAGTATTGTTTATTACATTGCTTATGCTTTGTTCGGCTTGGGTTGGTTGGTTCTCTGTCCGGAAGGAGTTCGCAAGGCGGTCTGGGATTGGGAAACCTTAGGAGTGTGGTTCGGGCCTTTCCTCAGTATAGTAATCGCCCCATTGGTGCTACAAGCCGGTGTGGTATGCATATTAGCATGATCTGATTGATATACCATGGTTTATTGGCTGGCACATAAACTACAGGATGCGTGACATCTCACAAATCATTCAAGAAAGGTACTTTGAACATGTACAACGCTGCGCCACCGACAGCAAGACCAAACCACAACAAGTTATAAGAATCAAAACTATGTTCTGTCCCAGCTTTCGATGATCGCCCGATATTGAAACGCGGAGCTAACGACATCAGGGAGTGCTTCCGTCGTGAAGTGGGCACGAAGGAATCAGGCGATGGGAACGCTAGCGAAATAATGCGGTCCGCGTGTGAAACTAATGAGGGATAAGAGTTTTTGAGAAGTTCCTTCAAAAGGGCATCAGGGAAGGGCGCTTGTGTCAGAATCCAAATATGTGCAGCAACCAAGATATCCAGGCTTGTGGTACTGTCTTCCGAGTCAGTGGCTCAAATTACGACACAAAAATGATTATCCAGTACCTATCGGCGTAGAAATAGGCCTTCGTATCCAGCAACCGGGAATATATGTCAAAGACGGCGCGCGCCTTCTCCGCAACCTTCGGTGCGTCATTTAGGTTAATGTTTGATGGAACGAAAGGGTTGACGTACCTTTTCGCGTTCGAAAGTGCGCAGGAAGCGATCCTTGTGTTCTCCCGGCTGTTCGGCGTCAGGCTTAGAGCGTTCCAGGAAGGATTTCTTTTCTAATTCTTTGCTAGGCAGTGTCCAAAGATCTGACGCCTCCAGCCGCTTCCGGTACACGTCACGGATCCTGAGCGGAACATAGTACCGCTGAGGTATGGGATACATTTTTGCTAGGGCCGGGTACACTAGCTCGTTCCAATTCGCGTGCTGAGCATAAAAGACATGGGCCTAAGAATCATTTAGTCACTCGGCCTTACACTTTAAACACTAGACACGCACCACCAAATCTCCAATGCTAGTCACGCAGTGTTCATACCAAGCAACGCTCTGGGCTTTTGGCGATGCCGTCAACGATACGGTGATGCGCGAGGATTTTTCATGCAGCCCCGTAACGTACTTCATTATAGCCGACAACGTCGCTACGACGTGCTGTTTGTGGGAAATAAAGGGCAGAGTTCCTTAGAAAGAAGTTATTATTGCTTGGATGTTCTTTAGCCTGTAGCACTGACCTACCAGTCGGTGACAGCTCCGGATTCGTGCACTCGACAACGGAGAATTTTCCAGGAATGGAGAGCTGTAAAAAGATGACCGCCGCAAGACACATGGGTTCGAATGAATGGAGACCCCATTGTCCAGGCCAAATGTAAAGTGCGATTTCCGACTCGGTCATAGTCAATGAGAGCGTTGGAAAATCATGTCCACAATGGTCATTGTTTGCGCAGTATATACGTAGACAAACTTGCCGCCAGATTTGGTGATCACCTCTTTGACGGCGGCCACCATCCTGCTGGCAACGCAAATCGATTTCAAGGGTCCCTTTCTCTTTCTTTGTAAAGTCTATGAAACTATGACACTTTCCATGTTGAAGGTCCTGTCTCGATGTGATCCCGTTCCGAGTTAACCGACGGTCCGGCAGCTATGGACACCAGAGCATAGTTATTTAGCCGACAAGTACCTGGATAGTAGCTCTGGAGAAAATTCGGTTTCTCGCAGCATCCTTCGACAGTATAATCAAGGCGCACCGGCCTATCCGGTGACCATTTGAACATACGTTGCTAGCAGTCATATGCAGTCGCACCATTTTTCCTGGGACATAAATTGTTCCAGGTTTTTTATGGATCTGTTTCTCAGCAACGATGAAACTCTCTGTTGTCTGCACCATCTTGGCTTTAATCATGACTGGAGTATATTCTCTTCCCGCCTTTCCTGGTGCGGAAGGTGCGCGCGCTTCCTCCCTGCAACGTCCGTATCCATTACGCACTCCTATGCAGGATTTGGCGCGCAAGCGATCGGAGGCCGAGGTGGCAGCGTCTATGTAGTAACGAACCTAAATGACTCTGGTGAAGGTAGTCTCCGTGATGCCGTATCAAAGTCGAATCGAGTGCGTGTTCCTGAAAGCCTACTAGTGCAATCTAATATGCCCCACAGATTGTCGTGTTCGCGGTCGGCGGCCTCATTACAATCAATGATCGTATTGTCGTTTCCAGCCATGTTACTATTGCTGGACAGACAGCACCTGGTAAGTGTTGCGAATATGAGCCACTGCTGAATCGTTATTCCCTCCAAAGGAGAAGGGATTACGGTATATGGAAATGGCATTAGCTACTCGTCAGCATCAAATACAATAACCCGATACATCCGGTTTCGCATGGGCACTTCGGGTACGTATACTTGAATATTTTTTAATAAATGATGTACGTAGCACTCGGTCCCGCAGGCGACTCCGGCAAAGACGCCATTACCATAGCCAACGGGGAAAACATGATTTTCGATCACGTCAGTGTCTCTTGGGGCCGAGACGAAACGTTCTCTATCAACGGCGACGTAACCAACGTCACAATTTCCGACAGTATCATCGCACAAGGCTTGGAGACCCATTCATGCGGCGGTCTGATTCAAACAGACGGAGGTGTCAGTATTCTCCGTTCCTTGTACATTGACAATCAGACGCGGAATCCAAAAGTGAAAGGCGTCAATGACTTTGTCAACAACGTCGTAAGTATCCCGAAGCCCGAAGCTGTTCATTTGTTCAATGGTCAACTTGTTCTGATCGATAACGCGTTGCACAGGTGTACAATTGGGGTGGCGGTGGCGGTACGGGTTTCCACCCGAAACTAAACTTTGATGCTGACAGTTACTTATTCAAGGCTACATTGCTGGAGACTCGGCCGGACAATCATATGCGAATATCATCGGAAATGTTTTTATCAGGTCTGGCGCGTGAGCTCCTTAGCATTCCCGCTTATCATTCTTGTCGTATAGTGGACCATCAACATCTATACATCCTTGTATGCCTACTTCATTTTTGACCCGCTGACTCCTGAAATGTACATTCTCAGTCACTCGCGGTAACGAGAACTTCCACGCGTATGTGTCCGACAACTATTACGACCCCGACCAGGTCAGTTTTCTGTCAACCCTTGACTGCAGCGGCCCTAGACTCATTCTAACGTAGGATGGCACTTCGAACGGTTGGGTTCTGTCACCGACCACTGACAACTACTCCGACATCGACTTCCAAACATCCCGGTACAACTATCCGACTGTCGTTACTCTGCTAAGTTCTTCTCAGGTTCTGGCTTCTATCAGAGTCTCCGTTGGCGCAAGCAAAGTTAGAGATCGCGTTGATACATACTTAATTGAGACGGAACTTGGGTCATTGGGCACCAAGGGTGCACTGATATCAAACCCAACGGCTTCACCGATCAATGGTCCGGGGCCCATTGACGGAGGAACGGTAAGTCTAAATCGAGAATATGTGGGGACATACCTAATCGTCCGACCTCCTTATCTCAGGCGCTAACGGATTCAGATGGTGACGGTATCCCGGATGTTTATGAGTCTGCCCTTGGTACAAATCCCAATGTTGCTGACTCTGCGACTATCGCATCTAACGGTTACGCCAGTGAGTTCTATCCCGTTTCTCAGAGGAATTCCACAAAGCACTTATCGATATTGCAGACATTGAAAACTACTTCAACTCTATAGTGTAATAATCAAGTAACTAAGAGATGTGTGTTGATATAACTAGCTAGGTGACACAGTTGACGGATCGAAAGCAGTGGAAGGATACATGTATACAGCAGGTGACAATGACAACAGGATATAGCAAGGATAAGCAGACAGTATTGAGGAGAGCGGATATAACAGAGCAAAAACGATAGCGAGAAAAATAGCCACAAACATTCGATGTATGCTATCAAAGCACCAATGAGGGTTCAGCTGAAAGTGAGATATGGTCTATTGTCCTGGGAATTGATCCCTAGTAATGTTCGTTCTAGTCGTTATTGACGTGGGGTCGATTATTGTTGATCCCTTGAGTTTGAGGCTGAAGTGGCGTCTTTCCGGTTTCAGTCTTTCCCTGACCTGGGGATCCAGTCCGGGTTGGTCTCATACTGACTACTCGACGTGTATCTGCAGTCGGCATACGATGACCACTCTGTAGATATGATCAGCGGAGACATCGCAATGCGACAGGTGCCAACTTACACTATACAAACTTGACTTTGAAGACGATCTGCTTGAGGGCGGCCGCACCGTAGATGTATACGACGAAGCTGGGCTAGCCGGTCCGGACGATGTTGTAGGTGAAGGTGCCGGAGTGATGAATGGGGATGGAGAAGTGGCATATCCTTGACTTGAAACTGGGGCACTGGCAATCCGACGGCTGGGAGCTCCAGCATGCCCACCGGGGCTAGCTTGTGGACTTGGAGTCGAAACGGGGGACGGTTCGTTCTCGGGAATGATTCCTTGAGCGCGCAAAAATTCTGTCGTGACGATTCAGCATCCACCGGTATAATTCGCAAATGGGATATTACCTCGCGACCTATATCGGAATACAAAGGTCACATAGGTGTTCGGCGTTTTGGCAGTCGAACCTGGTTCAAATGGTCGGACCATCCAGGTGTAACCCACTTGCTCGAAGGACGAAACCTCGTCACCGAATCTAAATAACTCCACCTGAGGAACGAAGGGAGCGAAAATGCGGAGCACGTACCCAACACGGTGGTCGCCAGCCCGTAACATACTCTGTTTTGCCGTTGAAAGTGGTAGGTGGGGATCCGGTGGTCGAGTAGAGACGCGATTTACTTTCTTGATGCGCAAAGTAACCATTCCAGCATCTCTGGAGGAAGCCTCGGAAGAGGACCCGCCTACAGTGATGCTTGTAAATAAAGAATCGAAGACGTAAATTAGCACGCACCTGCTTCCGCCTCAGTTATCTGTTGGAATATGAACGGCCTCTCCGTCGTCTTAGATGTTCTGACTCCAGATCTATAAGCAATTCCACTTCCCAACAGGAATCTCCCGGGTACGGTAATTCCGTCGAGAGTTATAAAGGCGCATGTGTCTATCTTGCCGCCATGGTCTTGCCAGTACACTGCAAAGGCCTATAGCAGAAGGTAAGATATTTGAGCACCAAACATAGACTAAGCACTCTCCTGGCTATCTTCACTTGGAATCCAACACGAGACGCGATGATTAGTCGCGTCGACCGCCACTAAGTATTCTGGAAGCGGCTTGCCGTTAGCCACAATCCACGCTGAGAATCCACGATGAGTGAGCATCACAAGAAGAAGGTCATGAAATATGAAGAGAAAGAGGGTGAGGTGGCCACGAAGGGAAGAGGATGAAAGAATGGTGTGGGTCGGGAGAAAATTCCAACTTTTGTTCGATCGCGGTGCAAATTGACACGTGACGCTGGATCTCCTCTTTTGGGACAAGTGCAATGTCTTGATTTCAGTTATCAAATTGTCTCTTTTGTTTTTCCCTCGTTCATTATGGCAGAATCATCAAGGCGTAACATCGATCTCTACAAAGATCTTGCTTCTGCCACAAAGGTGATTGTAACTTACTGTTTTGAAGAACTTTGTAACTGAGATTTGGTTAGAATAATCGGCTCAGGCTTTCAACCACATCCCCTTTCACGCCTACCTTTGTCACTTCCAGTGTATCGCAATCTTCAGATCCAACAGACATATACGCTACCAGAGTACATGGACGTAAGATTGTGCTTGAAAATCCAGTCAAAGAAAGTCGGGAAAAGAAAGAACGTCTCGAGCGAAAAGCGAAGCAACAGGCTCATAAGGAACGAAAGCGCCTCGGTGTTGTAGGAAAACGGGAGGCAAGAGAAAAGTCTTTGTGGAAGCTAGATGAACACCAGGCCAAGTCAGTTTATTGTCGGACTATTTTTCGCCTCTTATCTTCGCCAGATTCAACATCTTCTTGCCTTTGCATCATCTCTGGATGGGATATATGTCAGAACTTCTTGGGCTGAACCAAACATCCACTTCTACTGGTATCCCAACAACGAAGGACATGCCGTCCACCGGTTCTATGCATGCCAAACTTCTAAAGGCAGATCTGAACGGGTCTCTTATATCAGGTGCGTTCATTTGTCTCTGTGACGATATGTTCGGCTTATGGCTCTTCAAAGTGCGACGTAGCAAGAATCCATGTCTACTTGGTTTATCCGGTATTGTAATCCATGAATCCGAAAATGCCTTCAAAGTTGTCACCAAAGAAGACCAAGTAAAACGTCCGTTGATAGTGTCGTCTGACTCTGCCTGTTCTGATTATGCTTCAGTCATACCGAAAGCAAATGCAGTTTTTGTCTTTGCTGTTCCTCTGTTCTCTACACTTCCATCGAATTACGACGCCTCAATGCCTCTTCTTATTCCTTCAGCAGAGGAGTCGAAAGACACTGTGTTGGATCGACCGTACATCGAGTTTGAGCTTTACGGGAATCAATTTAGATTCCGCTCAGCTGATCGTGCTGGTCGCAAATTCAAGCACAAGGAGACCATAGAGCTGTAAACTTGTCCAGCGACTCGTTGTGATTTTCCACTACCAATCTGCAGCCCATGGGCAGCGAAAGTCTGCATTGTATGATCTCGCGAGTCACGACCCCAAGAAAGGACTTCATTGCTATGGTTCTGTGTAGTATGTGCAGTTTAGCTGGCGTCCTAGAATACTCTCAGGCCTCGGGTGCGGCGACTTCATTTCTAATTATCGGTGGGTTATTAGCAAAGGCCCCTACGTAAGATTCTGCCAAACAAGTGCAAATATATCTATAAAAAACCTTTTTCTGACTTTTCATTCCTTCACCGCAACCTTTTAGACAGTGCCCGTTCTGCGACCTTTTGCACGCAGACCGAGGCGATTAGGTATAGCGTAGACGAAAGCCGGTTGGGTATAAGAGCTTGCTAGCCTGTTCAGTGGTGCCGTGAGCGTCAGACCTTTCCTACATGTACCATTTGCAATATACGCGTCTTTCCACAGTATACCTTCAGAGCATCTTCGTATCAAGGCGGCCTCCATCGTCTTTTTCTCGTCTACTTCCACGTTCTCTCTCATCAATGCCACCGAAACGTGCTGGCACGTCTAAGCGCAAGGCCGCATATAGCGACGACGATGCGACGAACACCAAAAAAGCCAAGGTTGAATCCTCTGTCGAAGGGGCACAGCCTACCAACAAAGTCCTGCCCGTGAATATCTCGTTCCCGCCGCGAAAAGGGCTGAGGATCGCAGCGTGGAATGTTTGTGGACTAGCGGCGAGCCAAAAGAAAGTGCGTCAGCCATTGTTGGGTTGGCCTGGCCTCATTTTTGAAGGGCTTTAAATTCTATGTCGAGGCTGAGGACCCCGACGTCCTTGTGTTGACTGAAACCAAGGTATGCGGCAGCGTTTGCTTCTCCTTTTCGTTCTCACTTCTGTGTAGATTAATGACGAGTCAGTCGACCCCGCCCTGAAAGTCCGGTTTCCTCATTCCTACTGGTCAATCTCTTCAAAAAAGACATATTGTACGTATACTAATCACCTTTCGAGAGTCGATGCTGAGAGTCCCATGCTACAGCCGGGACAGCCGTTCTCTCCAAGTACAAGGCCCTGTCAGTTGATAAAACCCTCCCAGGGCATCCCGACCCGGAGATTGTCAAAGGACGCATCGTCACCCTTGAATTCGAGAGCTGTTACCTAGTCGCGACCTATGTTCCCAATGCTGGTACCGAACTCAAGGTATGTTCACAGTTTCTCAGCAACCTTACAAACAAGCTAACTCTCTCAGACGCTTGATGTTAAAAACGAATGGAATGTCCATTTCACGCGATACATCCGGGACCTCGACAAGAAAAAACCTGTCATATGGACCGGAGACCTCAACGTCGCCCCGACGGAAATAGGTCAGTGATCAACTCGCTCCTCAGCTCTCTCTTCTTAGCCCTTCAGCAGACCTTTGCAATGCAAAAAGGAACTGGAACAAAACTGCAGGGTATACTGAGGCTGAAACAAAGGCGTACAAGGAGATCCTATCTCCGCCGGAGGATTCGTCAGATGCAGAACATAAATTTGTTGATGTCTGGAGGAAATTGCATCCCGAAGATAAGCACTACACCTACTTCTCCTATCGGTTCAATTGTAGAGCTAAAGGAATCGGTTGGCGGTTAGATATGTGTACGTTTTCACTTCCCTTTGCACAACTGACTTACAAAAAACTTTCCTAGTCGTCTTGAGCGAACGTATGGTCGACCGCGTCCAAATGGTAGATATTCCACCGTCTTATCTGTCACGCCTGAGTACTGACTTACCAATCTAGTGCGAAATCCGAAGCGACATATACGGAGCATCAGACCACTGTCCTCTAACCTTGGAATTAGAGGGAGATCTCTAAATTGTCATGAGCGCCTTGTTTTCTGTACAATACCTGCACTGTTCTTTGTATATTCGTCTATTCCACTACAAATCTATGCATCCTATTCTCGCCAACACAAAAGTGTTTATTCTGGAAGTAAATTCTTTCCATGGAGGTGGTCGGGCTTCCAGAACGTCCACTAAAAAGTAAATGTTTGGCTCCAGCACTCAATGATAGGCTAAACCATGATTCCGCAAGTCATATACTATACTTATTTAGTATTCTCCGAATCGTACATGTCCGGTCTCTTCTGCATGAACACGAGCACCTTTTTCGCCCTTTAAACCTTGGCCACATTGCTGTTGCATTTTTAGTACTTGCAACTTTGTAGAAGATTAGATCAACGAACTTCGCATTTCAGGTCAAATGTCGATGTATTGGTAAAGGCTTTTTTCGCCCGTAGAGAATCTGTCAGCCTTTTGGCAGCAACCAATATACTGTCAGAATCATCTGCATTTGACTTTATATTACTAGTACGTTAGCGATCTGTAAACAGAATTCAAAAAAGAGATTTACCACAGGGAACACTGTCTGATGCCATTCATTAGGTGCTTCCAACACGGGGGCCAAGGTAGCTGCGTCGTAGTGGATTCCTGAGTAAATAAGTATGCACCTCATTCCACTGCTATGAGGGCCAGCAGGAAAGTGATCGACCCGGCCGGTCTCTACATCAATAGAACATATTTCGGTTTTATAATGAGCTGCAAGAATGCCTAACTCAATGGCTCCTCCCCACGTTGCGGGTTTGAGAATCGTGGATATATAGTCAGTAGGAGGCCTCCTAGACTCGCGATGTAAAATCGCAGGACGAAGGCGATCAAGGAAATCACACACCCTAGGATGGCTTCATTGTACGTCTCCTCGTCTGCTCGAATACCCTCAGCAACGACTGCGGACCAATATCAGATCCTATATGAATGGCAATTCAATCTTGCACACACTTTGCCGCATTCTGGGAGCTTTAGCAATATCTTGTTCAAATATAAGAGCGACTGAAGAAAAGAGACAGGAGTTATCATCGGGAACGATCTGGAATCAAAGGTGTTTAATTTTTTGGGTTTGTAATTAAAGTGTTACTTACGCGATGTACAAGATAACCTCCCTCGGTCTGTACGTGTTCTGGAGTGTTTGCAGCAGCTGGCGATGGCGCAGGGATAATAGGAATAGATGATGTTCTAGCAGATGGTGCTAGCCTAGACGCAGGGTTCGTTGTTGGGGATGACCGCGGTGGATCGGGCGCATGTCCCGCTTCTTCATTGACAATAAGCTGATCACCGCGCGCAAGCCCCAGACTAGATACCGGCAATTCTCCGATCAACGTTAGACTCTGTGGTGGATACCCGTGCTTCACTTGAACAGAGATCTAAACACCGTAGAACTTGAAGAGGGCCGACATACATATTTGACGGGACGGAAGGATGTCGGTGAGCTTTCGTATTTCTTGCTGTAGATCCTGAACGGTGTAGGATTCATCGTCGAAAGGGACGGATATCGTGGATACGCCCTTCGGATGACGGAGTCGGACGGGAACCATGATGGTGAAAGGATAAAGAACGAAGGCTGCAGCACGACATTAATGTCAATACATACGTCATTTCCGGCCATTATCTGGATCCAATTTCTTCTTATAACCAAAATTGCCTCTGAATTCTGTCCATGTTTGCATGAATTTCGCAAAAAGTAGCGGCGAACTGCCTATTTGGGGTCGTTTCAATTCCTGCGTCATCACTATACGCTTGTCCTGAAATTTCATCATGTCCGGCACAGGCGCTCGTGAAAATATCTTCGCAACGCGAATGGCCCTCACGAATACAAAGCTACGACTCAAGGGTGCACAGACGGGTCACTCTCTCCTTGCAAAGAAACGAGATGCTCTCACGACGAGGTTCAGAGCCATCCTGAGGAAGGTGGACGAGGTCTGTCGTATCAGACTCTTTGCGTAGGGTGGATACTCAATCCGACTTCAGGCAAAGCGAAAGATGGGCAGAGTGATGCAGCTAGCATCATTCTCGATGGCAGAGGTTACGTATGCAACAGGAGATATATCGTATTTGGTGCAGGAGCAAGCAAAGTCGGCGACGTTCAGAGTGAAAGCAAAGCAGGAGAACGTATCTGGTGTCGTCCTACCCGCATTTGAGGTCGACCGTGTTGCCGGTTCTGGTACGTCTGCTTCGAATTGAACCCATGTAGCGTTGATTATGATCGATGCTGTATAGATTTCAACCTCACTGGATTAGGACGGGGTGGTCAGCAAGTCTTGCGCGCAAAGGAGGTGTATGCCAAAGCTATCGAAACCCTCGTTGAGCTGGCGTCCCTGCAGACGGCGTTTACCATCCTTGATGAAGTCATCCGAGCAACGAATCGACGAGTCAATGCCATCGAGCACGTTGTCATTCCCAGACTGGAAAATACCATCAAGTATATTTTGAGTGAACTGGACGAGATGGACCGTGAAGAGTTCTTTAGGCGCGTAATCACACTATTCTCGCTGCCTCTATACCTTACACCATTCCAGGCTGAAGAAAGTGCAAGGGAAGAAAAAGCAAAAGAATGCACCTCCGGAGCAACCATTTGAGTTTGAAGAACCTCCAATAAACCCAGAGGAGGGTCAGGAATCTATTGACTTGCTCAGCAGCAAAGACAGCGATGTCATATTTTGATTGATACGGTGACGAACGGACTAGCATACATCAACATGGTTTGTATTATTTAATTCCCTGCGTAGCAATGAATACCCGTCGTAATTCACTCAGCAACAAGAGAACAACAACAACCCCCTAGTTTCTAGCCTCAGGTTTTCTGAAAGCTTCTTTCAAAAGAAACTTGTGCAAAGGGGTCAACTTGACCGACTTATCATGTTCAATAATCGTTTGAACTTGCACATCGTCCATCTCCACCATTTTCAAAAAGTCCTCGTCGTTCCTGATCCCGAGAAGAATGGCCGCTGGGATAAGTTCTTCAATACCCAATGTCTTGAAATGCACGCGAAGCATGATCGACATGGGATAGCTATCCAAAGCGGGTACCATGTGCAGCGGGCAGTGAAAAACCTTGGCCATCTTTGACTGGAATAATGATGGTGATGATGGCTGTCTCTGTATTTCCGTGCATTAAAACCAAGGAATTGAACAAATGTTGGAAATGGTATACCTGAGGTGTGGGAGTCTGGGCGAGGTGACGTCGAATGTAGACCTCGATTGGCCAGTAATCTTCGTAATTTAATAACACGGGTCTTTCATTACAAACCTATGACGGAAGTATTAATGTTGTGGTTCTCGGAACAAATAAGATGGGACACACAACTAGCTGAAATTCCTCCCATTTGTGAGTGTGTCGAGTCTTAATCTCGTCCAAGTACATGGTCTCGGGAAAGCGTTCCACGATGTTCTTAAATTTGGCTAACAGTACATCCTTAGTATGAATAGTCAGTATTGGTTTGTCTGGCGGAAAAAATAACACACCGTTACGTCCCAATACAAGTCCATAGACATGTTCATTGCCTCTCCAAATCTATCGTGCTTTGTTACAGGTTTAGAAAGCTCCTCCAGGACATTCTCATTTGGCCGAGGGATGATCTGCCCAGGCAACGGAAAAGAGAACTTATACTTCTTCCTCTTGAATCCCAATCTTTGAGCGTATTTCTCAATATCCTCCCTCACGCCCAGTGCTCGGAACGCGCTGATAAAAGTCGTCTCGAAAAGAGCGGTTCGCTGCTCTGGAGTCATCTGCATCACCAAGTGGAGATGATGATTCGTGGAGATACCATTCGCACTCAGGATATTGAGTAGGTCACCATTCCGGTCCAAGTTGAGGAACACCAGGAGTTCGGAGGTGTCCGCTCTTTCGAGTTTGGGTAAGGTACCACACGAGAGACAGGCCTCCGGCCAGACTCGGTGAGCGACCGTTGTAGGCTCTTCAATGCGGTTTTCTTGTGGCGTAGTCACATAGGAGAACAGAGGTGTGCGTGCCGAGGAGTTTGAAGACCGAATGCTAACGCTCGATGGTGAAGGACTCGTTGTATTTACACTATTTTCAGTCCCAGCGAATCCAGATGTGGACGGAGGTAGACTGCGATATACGCCAAAAGCGGGCGGGGCGGAAAATGGTGCAGATCTTTGAAGGTAAGGGTTCGGAGTACGGAGATCTATTGGGTTGGAGGGGGATGAGCCGCCAACGATTGCTGGTTCAAGCAGCTGTACTGAGGGCGACCGACTTGGCAAAATCTAGTTGATATATGTATTAAATCTTGCAGGACGATGCAGATGAGAGCTGACATTGTGCATATCTTGGAATGCCCTGCGAGAAGAAGCCTCTTCACCAGCCTTGCGGTATCCAGGGGGTGGTTGTCCGATGTATTTCGTCGTTCGGGCTCCGCACAGAGAAGCAGCCCTCAATCGTTTTGTTTCGCGACTTGACAACGACAAATCATCATTGTGGTGTGAAGGCCTATTACCACGTCGTCGTGCTGTTGTGGGAGTCGTCCTCCCGTTGCTTTTCCTCAAAGATCTGTAGGAATATGCATCCCAGTACACCTGCACGGGCCAAAAGTCATTGAATTTCCCTAGAATCTCATATTTATCAACAAGCTAATGTGTATGTACGTCAGAGAGGGTCTGAGACTGTTCTGTAGCATCAGCATACTTACCTGGGCGATCAAAGAATCCCAGAGGTGTTTCGGTTGGTCTTCCTTGAGCTTGTCAAGGGAAAGTCCCCGGAACTGAGCTTCCTGGATATATTTCTGAACATAATGAGATGATAGGTTGATGATGCAAGCATCCGGCAAAGCACCTTCATATCGTCGAATTGGGACCTAGTCATGCCGACGCTTTTGAGATATTCAGCGAGAGTGTTTACGTTCAGCCTCCACGGAGAGACACGAAAGTCTTTGGGCTTCTCCATAGCTATGGTCATCAATGAGAGGGCCTCAAGATCTCTCGGCGAACAGAATACTCACTTTCAAGTTTTGCAAAGAGAAACAGTATCGGGACTGGTAAGTGTTATATTTCAAAGTTGAACATGATCACATGCTTGCGAAGCAATTTAAAGAGATCTGCGCGCCAGTGGAATGTTCTTCGATTACTACAAGCTTGGAAGTTGGAACATGGAAGCGCCGTTCGAATACGTCTAGTGAGAAAACTTGAGACAACTTAAGAAGAAGCCAATCGAGTTTTTGCACACAAGTGCGCTTCGTATTCTTTGATATGGCGATATTAAAGCAGTAGTCACTGCAATGATCGAATGTGGAACAGAGAAAGTCGACTTGACTATTCTGGAACATATCTCCGTCGGCATATCGGCATGGTATGGAACAAAAATGTAGCGACATGTAAGAGTTTTGTCGAGTAATATGTACAGCGCATTTACCTCACCTAAGCGGCCTCTTTATTAGCTGGATTCCAAACTTTTACTACGACGCAAGGGCAGGGTGGGCTAGTCAATAGGCCAAAAATCGAACGTGGAGGTCGGCACCGGCAATCCGGCAACGGGGTGAACCGGAAGATTGTGATTTCCCCGGACCCCGCACTCTTGATTGTGGACAGCGACATCGACTCGGAGGCCCGCGCGGAACCAATTATGCCTGTCTATATAGGTCGACTCTCCAGTCACATGCTGAACCTCGCCCATACACCCCTAAGTACCGCCTTCCTTCGTCCTCGCCTTTCTCTTCACCGCCAGCCACGACGAGCTTGACCATCCCGCCTTTCCCAGTATCATGTCGCGAAACGGTAACAAGAAGCCCGTCGGCTTTGCAACCCACATCACTGCAGGCGGTATAGCAGGTGCTTGCGAAGCGGTACGGGTCATCCTTCCATTATATCGCGCGACGTACTCACTGGCTACTCTCTTTTCAGCTAACATGTCAACCTTTGGACACCATAAAGGTCCGGATGCAACTGTCCAAGTCTGGGCGTACACCAGGGGTGAGTCTCATTGTCGTGTGCCAGTTGTCCATCGTACTCATAAAGGAGACAGACGAAGCCAAGAGGTTTCTTTGCAACCGGCGCGTACATTGTACGCCGGGAGACCCCTTTGGCTCTGTACAAGGGTCTGGGCGCTGTTTTGTCGGGTATCGTCCCAAAAATGGCCATCCGGTTCGCTAGTTTCGAGGCTTACAAGGGCTGGCTGGCGGACGAGGAGACGGGGAAGACAAGCCTCGGAAATATCTTCCTTGGTATGTGATCCTCCGATGAGTGTTATTGAATACTGTTTCTGACGAACTTCTTCCAACAGCTGGTCTTGGCGCTGGAACTACGGAGGCAGTTTCTGTCGTAACGCCTATGGAGGTCGTGAAGATCCGCCTACAGGCTCAACAGCACTCCTTGGCAGATCCTCTGGAGACTCCGCGGTACCGAAATGCCGCTCATGCAGTATATACCATTGTGCGAGAAGAAGGCTTCTCCGCATTATATCGCGGTGTCTCTCTTACTGCACTTCGACAAGCGACCAACCAGGGAGCCAACTTTACCGTGTATCAGGAGTTGAAGAAGGCGGTCCAGAATTGGCAACCCGATCTTCCTGAGCTCCCTTCCTACCAGCACATGATTATTGGTCTCATTTCTGGTGCCGCCGGTCCTATGTCGAATGCACCTATAGACACCATTAAAACTCGTAAGCCAAAGCATTTCGTTCTTCTATGCAAGAGTTCATTCTATTGCACAACAGGTCTACAGAAAAGCACTGCCGTTCCTGGTCAATCGGCCTTCCGTCGCATCTACGGTATCGCTGAGGACATGTGGAAGGCTGAGGGTGTGAGGTCGTTCTACAAGGGTATAACTCCGCGTATTTTACGCGTGGCTCCTGGTCAGGCGATCGTGTTTGCGGTATATGAGAGGATTAGCTCGGTGATTGAGCGGATTAATCCCACAGTGTATGAGGACGACACCTATGCAGAGTAGTCTGGGCTTCTTTTTGGAACTTTATTATACATTTCTATACCTATACTAGGAAATCGTGCGTATATTCTGTTGTAATAACGAACGGTTATGTTCCACCTTTCAATTTCAGGCAATGTTGAAAAGAGATACCATCACGTACCCCCTCCCTCCTCTTCCCCTCAGGTAGGCTCAGGTCTGTTGGCCAACTTGGCGCTGGTGGCAGGAACGGACCTGGACCCATATGTGCCTACAGTCTTCAATAATGATGTCATTGGATACCACAACTGTACGAAACATTTGAATACGCTCATGTATTTATGTAAGAGAAGAAGAGAAAAATGATTTCGTGGTTACAATTTCTTAAAAGCTATCTGCAACAAGTAGCGATGCAGTAAGGACAGCTTCGTCGACTTCGTGTTGATAAGAAGTGTCTCAACCAACTCATCGTCCATCTCAATAATCCTCACAAAGTCTTCATTGCTCCGTATTCCAATTAGCAATGCAGCAGGAATGAGCTCCTCCATGCGAAGTAAGCGGAAATGATGCTGGAGCATTGTCGGAATGGGATAACTGCTGAAGCCCGGGATCATATGCTGACGAACAGGGCATGTGAAGATCTGCAGAACCTTGTCCTGGAAAGAGGAGGAAAAATTGGGCTTTCCCGATGTCTAGAGGCAAATAGTCAGAGGGAGAGCAGATGACGGAAAACGAGGGTCACTTGTGGAGGTGTACTAGTCTCTTTCATTTGACTCTTGATGTAGACTTCGAGGGGCCATGAATCTGCGTAATGCGTTAAAAATGGATGCACTTGGGATACCTAGTAAGAAAGATAAGTATCCTGATGTCTCCTATATGTCGGTCCATGGCATACCGCAGAAACGAAGCTACTCCATTGTTCTTCCGTAATTTCATGGAAATAACTACCGCCAGGGTTTTCAGTGACGAGGCGCTTGAAACAGGCGGAGATAGTTTTCTACATGTAACATGTCTGGTCAAGACGCAGACATACTGGAGTAATGATTACTCACAACAAGCCCATCGTATTTATCCCTAGATATCTGCATGACCTGAGCGAACCGGTCGGGCAAACATGCTTGATCTACGAGCTCATCTTTAATATTTTCACATGGCTCGGGTATCGTGTCTCCTTCCCCAAGCAAACTCGAGTTGGGTAACGCCGATTGCTGTGCATATTCCTCCAGCCTTTTCTTCAGATTCATCGCGGTGACTTCATTAAGGTACCCAGGGGAAAGAAGACGGAAGAACCCATCTCGGTCTTCCCTACTCATCTGGATCAGCAAATGGAGGTGGCGACTGGTAAAGATCCCTGCGATCCTGAGAATGAGGAGGAGGTTGCACTCCCCATCGGCATCTAGGAACGATATCAATTCATGGACGTAGACTTTGCTAGCTTCTGGTTGCGCGCCACATGACAGGCAAGCTTCTGGGGAGGTTGGAAAGGATTCACCGTCCTCAGTCGTACTGCTGGTTACCAAAGGACGAGTTGGCCCGCTACTGATGCCCCTGCCAGCAGCATCCAGTGCTGGCGTCGATGTCTGAGAAAGGGTGCGGGCGGGTACTGCGGTGGCAGCCGGGTGCGCAGGCGAGGTGGTGGTGCAGAGGAGTTGACCAGGAATTACAGACTGGAAACGAGGACTTCCAAAGCACTCGATTCTGTTTGCACGCACAGATGGAAATGAGGCTGGTGGCTGGAGTGATACTTGTCCAACGAGGGACGAAGGGCCCTGAATGGATACAGAAGGTTCTGCACCGTTTGAATGCAGGGTCAACGATGCCGCACTTGGGAGCCTGTTCCCTCCAACGGGTGGCAATGCTTGACTGGGGTTGATCTAACAGATTTCATGTAATAAGCCGAGAGAAAACGTAGATTATTCTATCACTCACATTGGTAATATCTCCTAGCACCGTGCGCGCCCTGTATGACCTAAGGTAGGTGCGTCCCTCTTCTAGTCTAGTTTTTTTGGTGGTGGGTTCACTGTCGCCTCGCCATGGCGTCCGGCCTCCACTTTTACTTTTACTTTTACTTTTACTTTTATTACGACTGCCCCACCTCCATTTTTCTTTACGGACCCACTTATCAAAGTAGACCCCAATTGGCCAAGCCTGCTCGAACTCGTCAAGACGGGGGTATTTTTGAAGGACCTTGAAAAACTATTATTCAGGGCAAGTATGTATTGCATCAATACGACGTACAGCTGCCTCAAACTCCCGCCAGGCATGCGGCGGTTGTTCATTTCGCAGCTTCAATGGAATGAGACCCCAAAGGTCTGATTGAAATGATGATAGGCGTATATATGCCTGTAATATATGAGTGAAGCCGATAGGAGGGTGTGAAGGCTACCTTAAGGTCTTTGAACTCCGAATTGCTGATGCCCACTGGTTCTAAGTAATGAAGCAGTTCACAGACCGGCATATTAGATCTTAAGTTGGGAGGTTTGGGGATCTTCATACTGCAAACTGGTGCGTCAGTAGAGCAGACAGAATAACAAACACAAAGCTCACGACGATTCCATTGAGAGCAAGAATTGAACGTGACGGCCTGAGAAAGAGAGTGAGCGCAGACAAAATTTCAACAAACATCACATGCTCGCGATCTGCGTTTATCGTAACCAGAAACTTCTTAGGTGCGACGGCGAGACAGTAGGATGGAATAGCCTAAACCCGGCATATTCAAGCTTCTATTACATACCGGAGAACATATATACATGTACTCATACATTCAACAAAACCTATCACTAGAAGCGCGTGAGAGAGGCAGCAATGAGGCAAAGTCAAAAACAAACCTCTTCAGCTTAGCCCGTCGGTCCAACATGGCTTCTGCCAGCCGGCCTTCCTTGCGAGCACGCTTCAGCTACAAAGGATGTCAATAAGAGAAGTAGTCATGATGGAATCTTGAAGAGCACCTCTTTCTTGTCCTCTCTAGACGTGATACTCCGCCCGGCACCCCAAGCCTGGAACATCCGACTAAACAGCAACCATTAGTCCAAGAAACCAGCAGTAGAAATTCACTCACTTGGAGCCAGGCTCGTCGATTGTCTGAGGGACTGCAAGACCCTCTTTCTTCTTCTTCTCTTCCTCGTTGGCCTCCTTCTTGTACTTGTTCTGTATCCTGACCCAAAAGCGCTCCCTGAATCCGACCTCCTCACTGTCTCCGCGCAACTGCAGGGCACCTCCGGCGACCTCGTCAATGCTCAAGTACTTCTCGTAGACATTCTGGAAGGCTACCATCCCGTCTGGCATAAGCACAGGTGTCCATTCCTCCTGCGGACCCCGGGCGTCTCGGTCCGAGGTGACGATGCCATGCATGTCACAAGAGAGGAACTTGCCTTCGCCTGTGCCTGTTCGCAGATTGATAGTCGGAGAGCCTGCAACGCGAGTGATGACCCATACCTGGGAAACATCTGTCGGTGTGCGCTCGAGGAGACTTGGGGCTGGTTCATCATCCTCTTCCGATTTATCCTTGTCTAGGACGTGCAAAACGACACGGTTGGTGGTGGAGTTGAAATTTATGGATATTGGAGATGGGTCGGAAGGGTGGATCATGAATGTAGGACCACGAATTTCATTGGCATTTTCAGGGAATACCCAGGTGTCAGGATCCTTGTCGTCCTCCTTGTGCCGACTACTACCTGCCCGACCTTCATCATCAGCATCTCTTTTTCGTTTCTTCTTAGTTTTGTCGCCTTTAAATTTGAGCTTGGTAGAACGGATTTTGGTGTCTGTTGACATGAGGGAAAGATATTGGAGGAGAAAGGCGAAGGTAACGACCACGTGGGAAAGTTGAAGCACTGCCACCACCGTCTCAACGAATTTGATGCTGTCACCGTTAAGTATAAAAGCAGTCAATAGCCTCATCGGTGCAGTCTAACACTGCAAGATTTCTTTAATGCACTTTTCTGTATTCGAAACATAGTTGCCCTCGCTGGAGCAGAACTATCCCCGGCTTCAGGTGACCATTCAACTTTGCCACTGGAAAAGCATTCAACAACTTGAACTTTCATAGGAATCCCCCTTTCCGGGGCGTCGGAGTATGGGAAAAGTACGACCTTAGCACACTAGTGACCCCACAGATATACAATGCCTTGGTATCTACATCAGATATTTACGCGTTATCGTTGAATAGGCATCCGAGGATAGTCCCAGCTTGTCAGGACGTTCTATTTCTCCAGATGGCTGTGGTATAGACGATCTCTGCGTGGTGAAAGTGTTCTTATGGTGAAGTAGAACTTTGAGCGCATCTCCTAACGCTACACACCTGACACGAGCAGTTCTAGACTCAGTGTATTCCGGAAATTTTGGTACAAAGCTACCATTAAACGTGCCACAAAAACGACAACCGTTTTGAGTCACTGCGCACTGCTGATTTTAGTCGCTCATTCAGGTTCAACTAGCGGCTGGGTTTGCCTACGAAGTTAGCCATCACAGAGGAAAAGTTGCAGAATTTAACTTGGATCGATCTGAAGGCGACGATCAGTCCAATTCCCTTTTCCTAGGCCCCTGCGAAGAGACACTTCCTGATATCCTTTTCTCTTGAGTTCAGATCGTTACCGCCGGTGATAATATTATATTGTGTGAATAGTTGCACGCATATACAAGAATACTTTACCCATACCTAGATCGCCCCCAAAGACCTTGAAACTTATGCGTTGAGTTTGGATGGATTTGAAGAACGAAATGAAGCCGCCAAGATCGTGGTAAAATCCTGTCACGTGGTACGGATTTTTGGCGTGGGAACAAAGTCTTCAAACGCAAAGAGCTCTACTCAACGCCGCCTTCGACCTCAAGACCTCAAGAACGTCGTCGTCGCCCTCCATGAAATTCTCTGCAGGTGGGTGTTATGCCGATTATCTATCCGTCTGTCTTTTCCCGGAAGATTTTGGCCAGAAATATGGCTGGATTCGCGACTTGGAATCTGGATGACGCTGAGACTAATATATCTTGGTAGACGTCTCATCCTCCCGGCGCAAGGCCCGCAAGGCTCATTTCGATGCGCCCTCGTCTGTCCGCCGAAAAATCATGTCTTCCGCGCTCTCCAAGGAGCTCCGCGGCAAGCACAACGTACATCTCTTTGCATCTCTTTGATTGCAGTATTTCCTCATTTCAGTACGTTCAGACTCGCTCGCTACCCGTGCGCAAGGACGATGAAGTCCGCATTGTTCGTGGCAAGTACAAGGGACGGGAGGGAAAGGTGACACAGGTGTACCGCAAGAAGTGGGTTATCCACGTTGACCGTGTGCAACGGGACAAGTCAAACGGTGCCTCTGCCCCCATCGGTATTCACCCCAGCAACGTGGTCATCACGACCATCAAGATGGATAAGGACAGGTGCGTTGCCTCAATATAACAGTATCTTGACTTTATTAAGGCTTTCGGCAGACGCGCAATCTTGGACCGCAAGGACAGGAAGCAAAATGCGGCAACGGATGTTGAGATGGTGGATGTGCGTTGCCTTCTACTTTTCTCTACGCTTGATCCTTACGCCCCCCCAGTAATTCATCCCTTAGGTGTCGTCTCTTTCATATCTCTACGTCGACATACAAAATCCTTCCATGTATCTATGCACCTCGCGAAGATATGCTACATGACAACCGCCTTCCGTTAAGAAGAATCGCTCAAATACAGCAAGACAGATCTTACAAGCACCTATATTTAAGTATTTCGTTAAGCTGCTGGCACCAACCTCTGGCAATCGTTGTATACTTTCACCCACCACCTCGTTATCGTACGATCCTTACTTGAGACTTCAAAACAATAATCCCACCGCCTGCTCCAAGTAGACGTCGAGTTGGCACCTGGTCGAATGTTTGAGTGACACCAATACCGCAATAATGCGGCTCCTCCAATACCTTGAAACGGAGATGCGATGTTAGATTTTGTTTGTATTTCTGCTTTGTTACAACAATATGACAGCAATATGACAGGAAAAGATGTTATACATTGATTACTTGTAAGTGATGTTCAAAGAAAGACTAAAAGGCAGTGTGCTGGCAGTAACAGTAACTTCCCCTCCTGCTGGGAGAATCTCTGATACCTTCTTCTGTAAGTTGGGCCGTGTGCTGGCTTCCAGCTGAGGAGGAGCCTGTAGATAGATCTGTATCGGTCCAGATGATAGCGATGGCTTCTTGATCTGGCTGTAGAAGACGTTAGCATTTGAAAATGCCACAGGGCAGAACATACATATCCTGTTTCTCTGTCAGCATGTCGATCAACTCTTCCACAGTAACCTCCGGGCCGATAGGCATCTCTAAAGATTCCCCACCACATACGGGACAGTCATCTCGCTTTTCGTGTTCAAATGTATACGAATAGACACCTTCGGTACCAATGAGCATAAAATAATTGTTCAGGAAAGCAGCAGAGCTGGTGGCAATCTTGAAAGCCTCGTTACAACAAGCCGCTATCAATCATGATAAGTTTGGTATTTTTGGGAGGAGGAGATGAAAGCCGACCTGCAATGATGGCATTGGTAGATGCAATAGCAGGGATGATATTCTTGACCACTCCTTGGGTGAGTGACCATGTCACGCCTTCTATTTTGAACTCTTTTGCGCGCGCAGACGCGACGGTGTATAGCCAATTGATATGGTCTGGATCGTCAGTATCCATCTTTTTGTCTGTGAAAGTGGGTCGATAAGCCAATCGAACTCTTGAGTAGGTGGCTCACCCCCATGCACACGAGGCCATTCGAGCACTGATGCCCACTCTATACAGTGTTCCGGGAGGCGTGGCGTGTTGGCGATGGTACAGATAGGGAAAGCAGTAGGTTTGTTCAGCATATCCAGAGAGCATTCATAACACGATGTAATTGTTGGTAGGATAACACGAGCTTGACCCTTGAAACCTAGATACGCCTTAGCTGGAGAATATGCACCAATAATGGGTATACGAACCTTCTGTGCCGCCATCAATTAGAGGCTTCAGACTCTCTGGGTTTTCAGGATCGACAAGATTGACCAACGTCGCGTTCATCCATCTTCGTGCTTCGACAGAATCGAGGCCACAGATGACGAGATTGAATTGCATGTAATATTCGTCATCTTTATCCTGTATCTTGCCAAAATATCTGCATAATAGTTGATTTCGTTGTGTGCAGTATTCAGAATACACTCACGGCGTGACCTTGACTCCGGGTACCCTCTTCATGATGAACTCTGCCGCCACTGTTGCCTTGGGCTGACCAACGTCTTTCGGTCTGTGGCGAGTAAGCCACACGAGCCATACGAAACTTAGCAGTACCTACCTAAACAGGAACTGCCGGTTGAGATTACTGATATCAATCGTATCCATGTCAATAACGTGGATGTCCTTGAACCCAGTGAGCGCAAGATTGGCGAGAATCTCGCAGCCTAGACCGCCAGCGCCAATGACAAGGATTTTGGCCTGGTTGCGAAGAAAGTCCTTGACCTACGCCAGCTGTCAGTATGGCCCGTCGGAGAGAGAAAACGCGCGTACCCCGGAGCCTGCCATGAATGCGGGATCGGTACGGGGACCTGGCGTGTCGAGTATCTGGTCTATATGGTCGTAGCGCCCTTCCCAGTCCTGGCTCGCGATGCCATTAGGGTCTGCCGTTGTCGCCATGGCGTACTAGTTGTATGTGAAGAGAGGCAAGAAGGGAACGGGTATCGAATATTGATAATCCAAGCAGAAGCAAGGTTTCCTTTTTCGTCATCGTGTCTGCCGTGCCTTTTCTTTTTCCTTTGTCGTCAAATGGCACAAACAGGCTCTTTGCTCCATTACAGCGGTCACCAGCACTTTCGGAATCGCCTAGTGTTGTCGATATTGAGCGGAAAGCCGGTGCGAATCGATAAAATACGCTCGGATGACAAAAATCCTGGCCTTCGAGGTATATACTGCCCGTGTCCTATTGCCTCTACTTATTCTTTCTAGATTTCGAAATCAGTCTTCTCAGGCTATTAGAGAAGGTTACAAACGGGACCATCATCGAAATATCCATAACAGGTACGCATAAAGATGCTGAAGGCAACAAAATACTGAACAAAATGTAGGTACTGCTGTTCTACTAAAGCCCGGCATCATATCTGGAGGTCCTTTGGTTCATGATTGCCCTATATCCCGCTCTGTTGGCTATTTCCTCGAGTCTATCATCATGCTGGCGCCGTTTTCCAAAAATCCTCTTCAACTCACCCTGAGAGGAATAACGACCGATGAACACGACCTTTCCGTATGTTAACAAATACGAAACACAAATTGATGCTCATTTTACTAGGCAGATCTGATACGAACAGTGACGCTGCCTCATTTGCAGCTTTTTGGTCTCACTGACGGCGTGGAATTACGGGTACGTTTACTGGTTTGGATTTGGGACTCTCGAGCTCATGTCGTGCAGATAAAAAAGCGAGGTGCTGCTCCTGCTGGTGGTGGAGAGGTTCAGTTTCTGTGCCCGATAGTCAAGCAGGTTAAGACTCTTGATTTTGTGGAACCAGGAAAAATAAAACGAATACGCGGTATTGCGTCAGTACCCTATCCTATCAACTGAAGCCACGGTTCTAACTCAATATTCACAGACATGCGGTACGCGTGAGCCCCCAATTTTCTAATAGAATGATAGAGGGATGCCGCTCTGTCATAAATCGATATATTCCCGATATATATCTTTATTCAGACGTTTACAAGGGTGACGAGAGTGGAAAGTAAGTAGCTGCCGCCATCTGTATTCTTGTTGTTCATGTGTTCCTCTCAGATCCCCGGGATATGCGCTGACGCTCTTGGCTGAATCGACGACCTCGGCAATCCATTGTTCGGAGGCGATCTCTCGACCAGGAGTGACACCAGAGGAGATAGCACTCGAAGCCACTCGCTCCCTCTTAACAGAAATTGAAAGGGGAGGTTGCGTCGACCAAAAGCACCAGACGCTTGTTCTCATGATGATGGTACTCGGTAGTGAAGATGTCGGCCGCTGCCGGATGAGCGAACCAACACCTCGGACGTATGTCGTCCCTTTCACTGGACGTTGATGAAACTGACGTTTGTTCAGGATACAATTCTTACGAGACATTCGTGATTTCTTTAGCACGTCGTTTAAAATAGTCCCAACGGACCCTACAGATCCCGACTGTTCGCAACTGTTATATTCGTGTTATGGGTCCGGGTACGTAAATGCCAACCGGACAATTGCATGAATGCTACTATCATTTTGCACTGTATCCATAGTGTTGTAGCTTTAGACTGACCATAATCATTACCGCAGCGCCCTTCTGTGCTTTCCGATGGGTTTCTGTTGACTGATACATGTCAGAAGTTCGCATGAGATTTGACAGTCAACCTGTTGTATCGTAAAACCTCACCTAATCTGCACGCCCCGTTAAAGCTCTGTTGAATACGTATGCTGCCGGCGAAGATTCACGCGCACCAGAAGATGGAACGGAACCTATTTTATTACTGATCGTCATCAAAATAGCAACTCAACTCAGGCTTGAGGCTTCCGCTTCGTTACATCGTTGCAACTTTATAAGTATGGGAGATATGATTAACAGGTGTCATCAATAAGTAAGGTTTCAAAACAAATCAAGTGTCTAACAGTGTGGACCTTTAACACGTTGAACGTGAGAGTAGCTCGTGGGCAGCCGGGTGATATGGCTTGCAGTTGTGATGGCTCCTCGACATGTCCCATTGAGTGACACCGATTCGGAGGAGCGAATCCAACTGCGGATCTTGTAGAATTTACAGAAATGATCATCAACCGCGATGCTTAACAGACCCGGGGACAGAGTTCAAGGATACTACACGCCTCTTCCCGGTGGCATCGTTTCCTGAAAGAACGTTTACCTAGTGTTGTCCTTGGAATTCAGGTGGACCGCAGTTCGAATTCCACGAAGGGCCGGGAAGATGACTTCTACAGGATCTTTGCACTCCATGATAATGATGCTCATGTGGTTGCGAAGACCTATAGAATGGCATAGAACTGTCACGGAGAAGATAAGGGATGGGAACGCGTGAGGATGATAGGTTTCGCCAAGCGCCATATGAAGGTCTATTCGGAATTCAACACCAGGGACAAGGTGGGGAACATACTTTTGGAACCTTCACCATGCTCTAACAACGAGCCCTAATCACTTGCCTACCACGATAAGTGGATGAAACGTCCTCGTTTCCAAGACGTCTCAGCAGCAGTACTTGGACGAACAGCCGGACGCACTGTTTCATTGCGCACTACACGTGCGCGACATATTATATGCTCCCTTCTACGAGTTTACGCGGTGCCAGTTCTCCTCGATATCGACAATGGCTGTTGTCGCCAGTACTTCTTCCTGCCTATCGGTAGAAAAGCATACATACCATCCATCATTCTCCTTCCCCGACGCAGATGTAGTGCTCAGTTCCTCGGACGGCATTCTATACCACGTAGATGCGTATACCTTGCGCACCACTTGTGGACTTTTCAGAACAATGTTCTCGATTCCACAACCGCAAGGGAAATATGCTGGTGGTGATGAAGAGTCGAAGGGACTCGGACCCGGTTCCAGGCCTGAACCCATCCCCGCATATGAGCCTGCCGCTACGCTCACGCCGCTACTCCTGCTTCTCTTTGGTCTACCCCTCCACAGGCCAATACTCGGCTGGTCCTATGACGAGCTCGAGCGAATCCTGACCCTAGCAGAAAATTGGGACGCGCAAGGCCCAATATCCTTCATCCGCGGAGCTATTTCATGTCCCCGATTCGTCGAAACAGACCCCTTGCGGTTATATGCAATCGCAGCGCATTTTGGTTGGGAGGAAGAGATGAAATTGGCGGCTAAATTTACGCTGCGGATCGACATGTTCAATTTATCCGACGAGCAGGAAGAGGTGCTTGCCAGGATATCCTCGAAGGATCTCCTTCCGCTTCTACGACTTCGCCGCAAGAGAACGATGACTTTCAGAACGCTCATCAACGACGCAGGACGGTTCTCGGCAGGGAATGATGACGGCTATGTTTGTGGTCGGTGTGGGGTATCGAAGCTGGATAATACGGCATGGAGGGAATTCAGAGAGGCTCTGACGCTAGAGATAGACCAAAGGCCGCTGGGAGATGGGGTCAGCGGATTGCCAGTGGGAGGAATAAGGAGCGGAGAGCAAGTCGGGATCGGCTGCATGTCGTGGGCGGTGGCAGAGAGATGCTGGGCAGCCAGGTGCAAAAAGGCAGGTTGCAGTGCGGCAAACTACGATCGACTGACGACGCTGAAGGAGATCAAGAACTGCGTGGATGAACTTCCCTGGATGTGAAGCAAATCTTGTACAGTAATGTCGTCAATTTTGCGTATAATGGCGTTTCGAATGATGGCGACAACAAACTGAAATGTCATGCGCAATGCCTGAAACGCATGTGGGGTCAATGTTTTGTCTAGTACAGTTCGTGAACTTTTGAATATTTGAATGACTGGCATTCCAAAGTGCTGAGAAAGGTTACTAACCCGTGCGGCGGCGCGCGGTAGCCCTTGGCTGAGCTGATTGATGGTGGAAGATCAGTCTAGATGACCTCCGGTTCGGGTTCTTCTGTTGCCGCTCCACTACTCAGCGCTTTAGCTTCAGCCCTTGATCGCCTATTTATACCACTCAATAGTCTTCTCTGATATCTGCTGTCTCCTGGTTGCTCTCATGGATTCTTCTCTCTACAAAGATTTCACCACCTCTCGCGGTCTTGCCTATCATTATCTCGTGTCTGCTCCCAAGGATGACAAACCGTACTTGCTCCTCCTTCATGGGTTTCCAAGCACCTCGTTCGACTGGCGACACCAAGTATCTTTCTTCGCTAAAGAGGGCTACGGCCTCATAGTTCCAGATATGCTGGGTTATGCAGGCACCTCAAAACCTACTGACCCTGCAGACTATCGATCTTCCCTCATCACGAAAGACATTGTAGAGATCCTAGATGCCGAAAATGCAGCGCGTGTCGTCGCCATTGGCCATGACTGGTTTGTCGTCCTTCAGCATCGTGATCTTTTTAAAGCTTTTCTCTCAAGGGGCAGCAAAGTCTCTAGTCGTCTCGCCAATTACTACCCCAGTCGCTTCATTGCCTTCGGCTTCTTAGCAATAGGATATGTTTTGCCCAGGTTCGAAAACAATTATGAAGAATTTATGGCATTGGTGCAATTATTCATAATTTACAAACGTTTTTCTAACTTTATTCCTAGTCAAAGAAGACTTTTGGATACGAGATCTTCGGATATTGGTCTTTCTTTGCTTCGCCCGGCGCGGATAAAATCATTGAAGATAACATGGAGTCGTTCTTACGGCTCATATACTCGCGTAACCGCAAGTCATCAGCGTCGAATTTCGCTCCCACCGGTGCATTAAGGTCGTATCTGCTGCAAGGGAAAACAGATAATCCTATTGCTTCATACATCACCGAGGAGGTCCGTATTATTCAGTTGCTTTACGCGACTATTAGACCACGTTATTAATATAATGCTCGCGTAGGAGAAAGAATTTCATAAGAAAGAACTACTTGATGGTGGCATGACCGGTTGCTTGAATTGGTATACGGTCATGACTTCGGGCATCGATGCTGAAGATAACAAAGGTTTGTCAAGCGTCGTTGCTTGGATGACCTTCCATCCTCACTGTTGATGACAGCGATATCAGCGGACAACATGGAGATAACGAGACCGGTATTTTACGGCGGCGCACTGCGTGACTCTGTGGCTCTTAACGTGATCAATAAAGCAGCGACCACTGACAACTGCAAGAATGCCACTCTTCGTGAGTACGACGGGGGTCACTGGATAATCTGGGAGGCAAAGGACGAACTCAATCGTGACTTACTCGACTGGCTCAAAACATTGTAGTGCCTTAGTGTTACTCGGCTTGTGAAAACCTGACACAGTTTAACTTCGCCAATTTAGCTATGACCAGTCATGGCACTGAAACTTTCTCGGCTACTTTCTTTATTTTGGTCTACGAGGCCGTTCTACTAGTAAGCTTTTGAGCCCACTTTCTCAGAAGATGAGGGCCCCGCCCATCATTGACCATCATCGTTCATCGTTGTTTCTGAGCGCCGAATTCCTACCTCCGATTGGTTCGTAATGGATCTTTTTACAGATAGGCAATACATCGATCATTCTTTTACGTGACAATCCAATTGAATTCAGCCTCCCATCACTCTCCTAGGCACTCCGCTCCGCTAAAATTAACATTAGATTCTGCGTTCATATTGTCATTGGCTGTGTCCTGAGACCCTGAGGAACATCAAGGATTAATCATTATGCTAGGACGCACCAGTGTAGCCAACGAAACCATTCCAGGCCATGTTTCAGCATTCACCATAAAGACCTAGAGTTTCTACATACTTCGTTGAACATCTCATTCGTTCTGATCTTCCTTCCAAAATGGCATCACAACCCGCAATTCCAGACCTCACAGATGCGGATCTAGCATTCATATTCCAAGCGCTCGATGCATCTCTAAATACGATGATACTTCAGGCGTTATTACTTGGTAAGTTTTTGGTACTTTCTCTTTCTTCTCAATCTACAGTTCTCCTAGGCGCGTATAGCTGTATACTAGCTGTTACATTATGGTTCATGTGTAAGCATTTGCCTTCCTCCTTTCTTCCTCTGAGTTGAACACATTCTACTCGCAGTTCACGGGAACGAGCACCGATACAGGGGATTCATGCTGTTCACGGTCCTCTCGCTTTACATCCTCGCCGTGATCGACTTTGCCTTCAATTGGTCCTTTACACGCACCGCGTTCATCACTGATGGACAAAATTTCTGGAGTATATTCATAGCGATGCTCGGAGCTACCTCCTCGTTGCGAGCGCCTCATTTCCTGGTATCTGGTATCACCGGCCTTATCAGCACGGCTCTGGCTGATACTGCTTTGGTGTGTTGCTTCACATGCTCTTTTTCTCGTCAGTCTGACTTGAGCGCGCCAATAGATATGGCGCTGCTGGATAGTCTGGGGTCGTCGCTGGCTAATCGTCTTGATCCCGATTTTGTGTACCATAACCAGCGCCAGTACGTTGTGCTTTCACCTTTCAACGTCGAATGTTGAATTCTCCTTAGCGATTAAAGGCATACAGACCTATCGTGGTCTACGGGACTTCGTCAATGTGAACCAAGCGTCTGCGCAAGGAACGTCAATCGATTTGACGACCGTTTACATCGCAATGGCTCTTGCTACAACGCTCTTATGCACCGTGTTAATCGTGTATCGTATCGTGAGCGTTGGCGGAGCACAGTATGCGTCGGGCATTCGCACATACCGAGGTGCCATCGAGGTGGTCGTGGAGTCGGCAGCCCTCTTCTCGATATCATTAGTCATTTACGTAGTTCTAGCCGCCCGCAACAGTGTAGCGGATGATTACTTAGATATCATCGCCGCAGCATTCAGGGCAAGTGTCGTAAACTCTTTGTCTGAGTAACAGAATCCAGCTGACCATTCTTATACAGGGAATAGCACCCACCTTGATTGTCGGCAGAGTAGCTTCTGGACAAGCTCGCCCGGACCATTCTTGGAAGGAAACGGCGTTAACCGCTACGCCCTTTGACTCCATTCGCTTTGCTCACTCTCGTCACGAGGAAATGACGAGTACGCAGGATACAGTTGGTGTTAGTGCTCGAAATGTTATCCTGATAGATTCGGATTCCGCTGCAACTGGAAATGAACAAAAGTCGAATGTTTGACCACTCAAGTCTTAATTCAGAACCATTGCATTCGACTTGTAACTTCTTATATATCTGTATATCATACACAGAGACTCTGACACGCTTGCAATACCGCATAATTTCGTCTTCAACTCCACCGACCTGATTACTTTCTCACATACAGTTCATGATACTGTTCTTGGGGTGTCGTGGGCGCTCAGTCATCCCGATTCCGTTCCTAACTTGCTTGGGCAATCATTTTGATTGTTGCATCCATCAGGGCAGTGCCTGATCATAGTAACGCCTCCATTAACTCGCGACAATCAACTATTACTTTCTAGGCAAGTGATACATACATCGATGATACTATGTAGGTCTTAGCTAAACCACTTCCCCATCCATCTCTCCAGGAACTCCTGAGCTCTGCTATCTGCCAAAATTAGAGTTGACACGTACCGTTGCTATGATTTCCTTCCCGGATGTGTTGGTGCCTTTGCGGAAACCATAAGTTAGTCCTCGGCATTACAGTCATCTCTTCGCTCATGTAGAGCTGTTCTAGTCTCCCGTAGACAGGCGCCACATGCACGGTGACTACAGCAGGCCTAAGGTTACTTCGTGAAGGAAAACGACGCATACTCTCCTTATTTCCGACACGACTAATATGAGCACCCGGATGATGGTGGATCCCGGTAAGTAGTCCAGATATTTATGTCGTGGATTCGCAAATTGCCACTACTAGCCAATGGGCACAGCCTAAATATACACTGATATGACAAGATATATACCAGAAATATGAGCACTTGCCACGACGCGTCTGAAATTATCTTGCGGCGCAATACAATCTTGACTTCTCGAATATTCCTTGTGCATCGAGCCAATCACAGACCACGTCCTTTTTCCATTTCATCAAATACCTTTATCGATGAAGTACATGCAGCTATCGCACCCGTTAAATATCCCGCTCTTTGAATGACTGGCCAATAAGGCGACGCCTTGCCAGGAGAATGGGGGTCCCAACAGAGTCCCTGATTTCTAGCTTCATAGCGCAACATGCTTCGACAAAACGTCGAAAGAAAAGTGAGAACAGGTGAGCTTTGAAAGAAGAAATCCTATTGGCATGGTATGTACCGTGATCCTACACGCTAGCGTATGGATGATGCTATGTCTCGTCCTTTTTTCTGGTTCTGCGTGCCTATGCATCTTAACAAACGAGCTTCTCTGAGATTAGTGCGAATTACTTCGCGACTGCGTTCCCATTTGCCTCAGCTATGGTGATGTACCGCCTTCTCTTTCTCGTCATACACGGTTCCACTGCCTTGGGGAAAAGGTGATTGATAGTGTGAAATTCTGTGAATCAGATTGAATATATGGAGTCCAGGAAAGCATGATCGATGATGGTGAACATGCTAATCGAGACGGCGTCTAGCTCAGGATGGAATCTAGCTCGGAGTTGACAAAGATAGTTGGGAAAAAGCCAAAAATTCGAACTACTCGCATTACGTGACGTCACACCGTATTTATTTACAAAATAAATAATACCGAATCAAACCCAAATATAGTTCCCTTTTGTTATCACCACCGGGACGATGAGTATCGTGGGCTCAGTGTTTTCATCACGATCGTCGCCCTTCCATGTCAACAACCGTCGCGTCGCCCTCATCATGGACAGCATATTCGCCATAGGTGCCGGCACCGCCCTTCGTTTCGTCGTCGACAACGTCGCTCGCAACAACCTCAAGCTCATCGGTTCTATCATCGGCCTCTGGGAGGGCATTGTCCTTCTTCATTTCCTCCAGAAGATGCCATATTCGTTTGATCCATATGTTGGATATGCGGTCCGTCTTTTTATTGATTTTTTGGTCACCGAGAGCATTACTCGCTTGCTTCTCGTCGTCGTCTGGACCGGCCTGGGGATGGTGTTGGCAGATATTGCACCGAGTATTTGGCATGAGACAGGCATGCGTAGGGCATGGCACCGCCTTAGGCGGGAGCTGTTTTTGCTTACAAGGTCGGTACCCACCTTGACGCCATTCACGAAGCCTCGGATCGTCCGATTTTCGCCTTCCCGGACGGCCTCCATCATTTCCTCAGCAGTCGGCTCACGGGCACCATCTATCCTCACCACTACCCCGACAATTTCTCAGCCTTCATTAGATATTCCACCTTCGCTGCCCCGTGCGCCCAAGAGACCCGTGCCGGGCTTTTTCCCAGGTGAAGTGTCAGAGACAGAGACCCAGAGCTCGATATCAGCCAGCTCGCACGCATCCCCTCCAGCTTCTGTTTCCGTTCCAATCCATGATACGGACACAGAAAGTCTGGTATCAGACCAGGAAATGCAGAGGGACTTCACATTCCCCTCTATGCCTCGGGACAATGACGACCTCTACGCCTCTTCCTCCTCTTCCGACACAACGGAACAAATGGATCCAACTACTTTGGATCCTACTGTGGATCTCCCTGAGATCGTTGTCGCAGATGAGGAGCCCAATACACCAAAGCAGGGTCCCACTGTCTTCCCACCTACGCCAGAAGACTCTCCCTATGATCCTCCCCAGGAACAGGAAGAGCGTGTAGTTACCCCGCCTGCATCAGAGGTTCCGGTTATTCCTGATCTTCCAGAGACCGGCATCGACTCTGAGTGGGAGAACGTTGAGATGGAGGATGGTGCGCCGACACCCCCGCCCAAGGATGACCCCATGCGTGCCCTGAAAATGTTCCCTTCTTCCTCTCGTGCTCCATCTCAAATCCGCTCTGAAACAGCAGCTCCCCCTTCATCGAAGCCATTGGGTAAGCCCAAAGCTCAGTCCGAGGTCGATGCGGACAGGGATTCTCCGCCAGCAATGCCCATTCCCGTTCATTTTTCCCAGGCTCAAGTTCCCACTCCCACTACGGAACCTCCGATAATAGTCTCCCCTGCGACTGACTCACCGGCAGACGACGATGCCCCCGGTTCGTCTGCAGCTGCAGGTGGACTCCAGCATACACAATCAATGCTGACGTCCACATCTGACTCCACGGATATGGCCAGCAACCTCGCGCGCGCTTCCTCTATCAACAAAGATATACTAAATATTACACCAGAGGACCAGACGAACCCTCCCCCTCCCTATCCCCAGGCACTCTTTACTTATGACGAAACTGAATCCCCAGAAGGCGAATCAGGACCAAGGCCACCAACACCGTCTAGCGATACGAGTATCAGTTCCACAACTTCTCTCGTTCAAGACGCTCGAACTTATCACACCAGGATGGTTGAGTACGCTAATCAGGAGAGAGAGTTGAAACGGCAGATAGACGGGCTTGAGGCGGATGGCCCGGCTGGCGAAGGTTTGAAGTTCTCAAAGACCAAGGCACTTGAAGCCCTCAGACGGAAAATGGCGAAAACCAAGGAAAGAGCGGAGAAGAAGTTCTTTTCTGGTGAGCGTTTATGTTCTATGGGTCTTGATTGTTGCTTATCGTTTCTTGTAAGATGCTAATCCAAACGAGCAATCTAATAAACTTGATTTGAGCAGTCTGACAGGGCCGAAGGCGGTGGAGGCTACGGAGAAGCGACTGGTATATCTCTTGAGTGAAGGGAAACTAGATGACCCGCTGGTTCTTACCGTGCCGAAGCAACAGGCGAAAGTACGTGGCATGAAGATACAACTACGTACGGCCATGGAAAAGTGTGTCTCTGTTTTATCTCTTCACCTTCACACTGACTGACTAACACCAGGCATGGCATGACTGTCGTCGACGACACATCCAGTCAACGCATCTTAAGGATAATGCTACCTCAGGCAGTCTGACTGACGAACTGACACGTGTAACGTCTTATATATTTTACGAATCTTTTTGTTGTTGTCATATTCTTGTTTATATTTACCCGGTACTCTCATATACCATCTATTACGCAGGATGTATTCATTGTACAATCATTTTTTATTTTGTTGGATGGGGGGAGGGTCTCGTTCCTACAAGAGAGTTGTCGTCGCTTGGGTGGGGGATAACAAGCTTGTCCATATAAGGTTTGTTCTCGCTGATCAGAACTAGCAGCACTTTTTGAACATATCCTAGTCGAAACATCCACCAGAAACGTAGAACTACAAATGCTTGAGAGCAAGCCGGGCGTCAACAGCTGGGCATGTGCTATGTTGAAGAGCGGAGCTGAACACAGGCAGCTAAGTGCAAACCGTCAAGGGAGAGAATACATCCTCATGGAGTATCGATACGTATCAATCCAGAGACTCCTGGCAGCGGTATGCCGGTACCCACGTCGAACGCTTTTGATGACCCGAGGTATCAACGTAAATAATCGCTGGAGTGGGGGTGTATTCTCAGTCCTAAACAGTGTCGGCGAACGCGTCAAGTAAGGTGGCTCATGGGAGCCTCAGTCATACTTTGGAAGGTACAGATAGAACATCAGGACAACAGACGAGTTCGCCGAGAAGAGATGACGTATCAACGAGCACGTAAAGATGTCGAAGTTTGGTATGCGGTCCTGCCCGCCAATGCGTGTCCAAGGTGACAGGTTTGCATACCTCCTGGAATTTTTCGCGATCGGCCTCGTCTGAAAAAATTCATTTTCTGATAGTGTTCCTTTGTAAGCGTCCGCATCTGTGAAGTATTCCTCAACTAAGGTTCAGAGAGAACGACATTTCTCATGAACATATCACCAATGCTGAATTTTAGTCACTATACTAACTCCGAGTACTTTGTCCTTTGTGGACCCTTTCAGGTAATTATAAACTGAATAAAGTGTTACTCACAAGTATCATCCGATTCGGACTTCGCAAGAAAAACTATTCGACGTCTCATGTAATTCGGAATTTCACTTAGGGTCGATTCAATTCGTGAACGACGTATATGGAGTGGGTCAACGACTTATCTGAGCCGGACTTATACAATCAAATGGCAATCCATGCCGATGATGCATTTTTCAACCAGAGGAGATAAAAGCGCGACAGTCCTTCGCAGGGAAGGTGGTGACGACGCCCCCGGCTAGATGAAGTTCTGGAACATCCAGACTGCAGGAATGCAATGCTCTATCCTGAAACACTAGTCGAAGCATTTTCATTACTGGGACACGCGTCGAGCCGGCGACTTACTGGCAAGGGGGTTGTACGCGTATCTAACCACGTGGACCTGATGCCGACACGGCACGAGTCCGTTGCGAAGATATAAAGAAAGGGAGGTCGATTGCAGCGTACAGGTCAACGAATTCGCAACATGACTCCCGCCATAGCAATCATTGGAGCTGGTCCAAGTGGTCTTCTCCTTGCCCGCCTTCTCCAGCACCTCGGCGACATACCATCTACCATATTCGAACTTGATCCCTCCTCCTCTGCTCGCGGCCAAGGCGGTACTCTTGACATCCATGAGGAAAGCGGCCAGCGCGCCCTGAAACGCGCCGGTATTCATCCAGAGTTCCAAAAGCTTATGCGCCCAGAAGGCGATTGCATGCGTCTGGCAGACAAGACCGGTTTTATACATATAGACGAAGAAACGCCGGGTGAGGGGCGCCCTGAGATCGATAGAGCCCAGTTGCGTCAACTCCTCATCGATTCTGTCCCAGCCAAATCCATCGAGTGGTCATCTAAAGTCGCCAGCATTCAGCCTACCTCAGACGGGCGTTTCCGAATCATTTTCGCAGATGGATCAGAAGACCCACGCAGTTTCGACTTTGTGGTGGGAGCTGACGGTGCATGGTCCCGTGTTCGTCCCCTTGTAACAGATGTTCTCCCCTTTTATTCGGGAATTAGCTGCGTGGAGGTCCATTTCCGTGACGTCGACAAGGCTCATCCACAGATTTCCAAGCTGGTGGGACAAGGAACCTACATGTGTCTTAGTGACGAGAAGGGATGCTTTGCACAGCGCCAGGGAGATGGCAGTATCCGCAACTACGCCATGCTTCGTGCTCCAGAAAGCTGGATAGATGATTGCGGTATCGATTTCTCAAACCCGCAAGCAACGAAGGCCGAGATGATTGTGAGGTACTTCGATGATTGGAGCGAGGCCAACAAGGATCTCATACGTTTAGCTGACGAAGACCATATCGTTGCACGGAAGCTGATGATGTTGCCTCCTGACCACCGATGGACTTCACGGCGAGGCGTGACGCTGATGGGTGACGCGGCTCATGTCATGACACCGTTTGCCGGGGAAGGGGTGAACAATGCAATGGTGGATGCATTGGAACTGGCAGAAAAGGTAGTTGCTGCGCTGAGAGATGGTTCAGCGGGAAATATTCAGGAGGATTTGGCGACAGCGGTGAAGGAATACGAAGAGGGTATGTTTGCGAGGGTCCACGGCGTGGCACAAGACACCTTGCATAGTATGGGTGTCCTTTTCTCGAAGGATGCGCCTTTGGGTTTCAAGAAGTTGATGGAAGGATTCAAGGCCGGCCGTCATGATGTGTAGAAGCGGCACATATTCATGTATTTCTCTTTCTCATAATACTACATATATAGGCAGGTAAGTAGGTTAAACAGAGAACTAAATGTAACGCACCTATAGAACAACGCGAAAAGACGACAGAAATCCGTTTAAGCGAACAACTGCCACTGTATTACCGGCAGATGCAATGGTGGTCCTTGGGAGAGAGTTGCCTGTGGGAAAATGTTCCCGACTGTGGGCGGCAGCTCGGCCCGACTCGTCTTACCATTAACCACGATGTCCTAAATTTTATGGCACCTGTTGCGGAGAGGCTGCGCTGCGCACTTGAACGCATGCGATGCATCGTCTTACTGCCGCCATCATTGCATCCCCACCCTCGTTGTATTCTCCAAGAAGTAACGGGCCCCAGTTTTCAAGTCTACGGATTGGATCCGAACCTACTTTTCGGTCATTCCACAGGCGGAAGCGACGGATGGAAATGAGTATGGTTGTGTCACTTTGATTTCGAACAATATTCCCCTCATTGGAACTTTGTCGCCTCTTTTTCCATCGGAAATGTGCAGAAGTACCATATTGACATATATAATACTTTCTCTTGATGATGCAGCGGAATTGGAATGCAAATATACTAGGTTAACACAACTTCCACATCGTCCCACCTACCTTGGTTCAGTCTAGCTGGCATCCCGTCATAGACGTAGCAGTCTCTGAACCCAAGCTTCCGTAACTGTGTCCAGCGACTCCATTGTACCCGATCTAATATCTTCGTAGCCTCTTTGGATGAGGGGTGCAGCCATATGTTGTACGATAGGTCCAACACAACGAGTAAGGGACAGATACCAGGCAAACGGTGTAGAGGCAATGCATTGGGTAGATTTATCAGCGCCATATGTGTTAAGGTTGGCGGAAGGGTGAGGAAGGTGGAAGTCGACAAAGGGCTGGAGAGAAGAATGAACGTGTGCAAAGGGCTGGGACTCCATTCCTCTTCATCCCAGTCCGCTCGATCCATGCCTTCCTTAGCTGCATCAGACGATGAGTGTAGAAAGAAGTCGTTGCGCAGCGACTGGGTAGGACCAACGATTATCAGCTCTCCATCTGCTGTCCCTTCAGGTTCACATAGAGCATACAACTTGGGATTGGGCAGAGGGCAATGCACCGCGGTGTCACGGAGAAGCTGGCAACGCAAATGAGGGGGGACAAAAGGTACAACGTCAAGTATGAAGTCGTCTGTAGGCATAGACGCGATTCGCTTCAAACATAAGAGGGTGAGCGAGGGCACCGAATTGTGCGAGGGCGCCGGCGAGAGTACGAGCGAGAGCATGCTTGCTCGCGTGACACTAGTGTTCTCCTCGACCGGCAAACGCCAGCTCTTGGGTGGTCTCGGACCCGACCACGTCTGAGGCGTTTCTACAGTGCTCTCTTCCGTCCCAGCGAACCCGTAGTCGTGAAACTTGAATGGTAGCGTTGGAGAGTTGTGTGTCAACCCAGCTCGAAGAGGGGCCCTAGAGTGGGATCGCTGGACATTCTGAGAATGTCTAAACTGTTCGCCTCTAGCCAAACAAATTATTGAAAATCATACGGAATGAACAAGCGTAGTACCTTAGATTATGTAGGATTGTGTTGACTTTGCTAGAGTCACCCGGAAGTGGATTCATGTCTCCCTACATTCCGTCATTGCGATCCCCCTACAAAGATTGCAGTTTACATACCAATAGAAGAGGTGTAGAGAAAGTTCATGTGGTCATGGTAGGTATACGGTGGACGTCGGTATTGGTGGATCAAGCTCAAGATTCGACAGGCACTATCAGGTGCACGTGCTCGGCCCACTTTACAGAGTCACAGTGATCAGTCAGCAGGGTGTCGTTACCATCAATCCACCCTAGACCGCATACCCAACACGAACCTGTTTTCTATATTCTAAACTCTATTGTCGACTAAAGGACTGTCACAGGACTAAGTCAGCAGCTTCGAATTGAGTCATCCAGTAAGACCCTTGGGAAAAACTTCACGTCTATTCGGTAAACACAGGGCCGGTTGCCCGTCATACGTTTTTTCCCTATCACCCCCCAAGCTTCAAGTTGCGTTCCACTTTCCGTCTCATAATAACTTACCAACCTTTTCGTCGGACTCTTTGTCGAATAAGTAGGACTTAGAAACATTCAGAAATGGTGAATACAGCTATACTATAGCTATATATCGCATATTGACAACTTTGTGTCGTACATCAAGCCCCATACTTGTGGTCTTGATGAAAAACGAACAATGGGCAACCGGCACTGCGGTTATGCATACCGAATCGATGTCCCACTTTTAAATGATCTTGCTGGTCCTTGGATTGGTAAGTGAGTTGGAAGTCGATGGCCTACGCTGTTCCGATTGAATGCGAACGTTGGGATATCACTGGATCACCTTGGCCATATGGGCGAAGAAGTTCACTACTGCCCCCTCTGTATTTTCACACAGTCTCTGAAACCTATTTAAACGTCTCCATCGCGAAACTTGTTGTATACGATATCTCTGGTCTATGTCTTTCTCTACACAACGCGCGATTCCTCCACCGCCCCAACCTCAGGGGCTTTCCAGTCCTACGTTTCGAGCTCCTCCACTGGATGGGTCACTTACCATTCCGGAAATCTATGCATGGCATCTTCAACACTCACCCAATCATCGGTTGTTTGTGTATGCCCGCGAAGACGGCAGCGTCCAGACGATAAACTGGGCAGAGGCTGTAGCAGCGATATACACTGGTGCACGATTGATGAGAAGGCGACTCCGATTTGCGACAAAGCCACCAGTGGTGGCCATTTTGTCTTTGTCTGGTTCGTTCTTTCTTCCTTTCTTTCGTCAAGGGTGACATATTCATGAGCATACGTTTCCACAGATTCTATAACATCTTTCGTCACGATGATGAGTTTGTTACGTGCAAACTACGTCTTCTTCCCTATCTCGCCCCGGAATTCGCCCGTCGCGGTAGCACATCTTCTACATAAAGTGGGCGTGCAGCATATTCTTGTTGGCCGCGATGCGTCAGTGCAGGACCTTGCAAATTCGGCCCTTGAAATCTTGAAATCACAATACCTGTCGGATGCGTTGCCGGAACAATTCCCCATTCCGTCTTTTGAGGACTACTTCCAGTCTCAATGGGAGAGAAACACTGACGCAGAACTCGATCTCCCTCTGTTGCCTGTAGATCCAGACTCTCCTGCTTTATACTTGCACTCGTCGGGTAACTTTGAGTTCTCTATTCAGCTTCTATCTTCACTCATGCGTGTTGTATCTCAGGCACAACGGCACACCCAAAGCCAGTTGCTTGGACACACCATCGGCTGCTTCAGTTGAGTTTGATACCATGGTTCGGCGAGAGAGATTTGTGTGGCCTTCTTTTCTCTTTCCACGTTATGCCCATGTACCACGGCATGGGTGTCTTACAGCTCTTATGGACTGTACGGAGCTATTATCTCAAGTACCAAGCCTCTTCTGATAAGCACTTTATCAGGCATCATCCGGCTTGGTCGTTGGTGCCTTCGAACCCCAATCACCTGCCATTCTCCCAACGGCAGAAAACCTATTTAAATCTGCAAAAACAGTCCAGACCGATTTTATCTTCTGCGTCCCTTCTTTCATTGAGGTATGACATCTGCGACCAAGTTGTGAGATATCCTGCTATTTACGCTAATCGACAGACATGGTCGCGAAAGCCGGAATATGTGGAATGGATCTCTACTCGTTCAGGTCTGGTATGTGCAGATGCTCATTGAAATCGAACTTGGTCAAGATATTCCAATGTTAGCTTTACGGTGGCGGGCCTTTGAACAAGGAAACCGGAGACTATATGACGTCCAAAGGTACCTGTATCTTCAATCTCTACGGATCGTAAGTCTCGTCGATGATCATCATATATCATCAAATAGAAATCTGATTGGTTTAAAGGACTGAAGGCGGCCCTACGTGTCCCGTCTTACCTGGTAAGTCTTTGATCACACACTTTGGTATTGGTGGTGCTTATCCGCGTAGCCCAGGCAGGTTATGATTGGGACTATCTCCAATTTCCTGGGTTTGTCAAAACGGAAATGGTTCCCAATGGAAATAACCTGTATGAGCTTGTAATGGTGGTATGCCTTATCTCAACTGATGAGTTGATTCTTTTCATCTTACGGCACTTTCTTAGTCGAATCCTTTTTGCCACCCGAGTGTCCTTAATACCAAGGTCAATGACGCTGACGCATATGCAACATCAGATCTCTTCATTCCACACCCAACCAAGCCAGGTTTCTGGAAGATCTTTGGACGGACAGATGATCAAATCATACACAACACAGGAGAGAAGGTACGGCATTCCTATGACTCTCCAACTCGCCTTCAGATTCATCTCTATCTCTAATACTCAATCTAAGACCAATCCGGGGCCTCTGGGTCAGTGACAGTACATATATGGTCCATGGTCCCGCCGAACTGACAACTGAATTCAAAGAGAACATGCTTAATCAAAACCCTCACGTTCTCACCTCAGTTATGTTTGGTCGCGGAAAATTCCAGGCTGGTGTACTCGTCGAGCCAAGGCGTGAATTCAGCTTTGATCCTGCCGACACAGACCTGCTAAGTCAATTTCGCAACCAGATCTGGTAAGGATGGCTCCCCGGTCGAGGATCTATTTTTTTACTATCACCGTAGGCCTACCGTTGAAAGAATGAATGCATTTGCCCCTCAACATTCGCGTCTTTTCAAAGAGGTCCTCAGCTTTTTTAGAACACCTTTACATATAGCTTATCGAATTCCAGATGATCCTTGTCGCTAAACCAGACAAGCCTTTCAAGTACACAACGAAAAACACGGCACGGTGCGTAGTTCTGTGCTGATTCTGACGATACTAACCTCTCACAACATTGGTAGGCGTCAAGTGATACTTGAGGATTATAGCGAGGAAGTCTCTGACCTTTATAAATCTGTCGAGGAAAGCACACAAACCACTACTTTGTTGCCTTCGGAATGGGATCCCGAGTCCACCAAGGATTTTGTGCGCACTATCGTTTTGCAGGTTCTTTCCCATTCCATTCTTGACGACGACGATCTATTTCAACATGGATGTGATAGGTGAATACAATTCCTTAGGTCCATTTTCTCAGAATTGACGTTAATCCTAACAGTCTACAAGCCACATGGATTCGAAATTCGTTGCTTCGAGCCCTTCGAGATACGGTACAATTCGATACTCGTCAGACCACGGAAAATTTTGTTTATGCGTACCCGACAATCTCGCAACTGACCGTATTGTTATACTCCCTAGCTCGTGGAAAGCTTGATGCCGTTCATGCTGAGCCTGACTCGCGAGTCAAGGCCATGCATGCCATGGTGAAGAAATACTCAGAAGGCTTACCTATTAGTACCAGTGGGATGCCTCCACCGGCAACATCTGGCAAGATCGTCTTGTTAACGGGCACGACGGGCTCATTGGGGAGTCACATACTAGCAAGCCTGGTTTTGGACAGCAGCGTTGACCGTATCTACGCTGTGAACAGGCCGGGGAAACTCGCACTATCAGGCAGGCAGCGGGAAGCATTCGTTTCCCGTGGACTCGACGTCGGTCTGTTGGATTCCGATAAAGTAGTGCTGGTGCAAACCGATATTTCAGAAGGAACGGATTTTTTCGACGAGGTTGGCCAGCTTTTTATGCTCCTTCCACTAGTGTATTGACACCACCTTGATACAGTTACCTAGCTCAATAACGCACATCATTCACACTGGTATGATACCGTTACTCGTCCCTCATATTCTGATCTCATTAGTCGACAGCCTGGCGTGTCGATTTCAACTTGAGCCTGTCTTCCTTTGAATCCAATATCCGTGGACTACGCAACTTGATTGACCTTGCTCTCAAAACGCAAGGCCGAGTGATATTTACGAGTTCTATTGGGGTCTTCGTTAGTAAGTATGGCCTTCCCTTAAAGTAAGCGGCTTACCATGAATCCGGGTAGATGCTTCGGAAGACAATTCACTGCTAGAATCTCCAGTCGCCCCAGAAATCGCACTAGGAACTGGATACGGAGAGTCTAAGTGGGTATCAGAGGAACTTTTGCGCTCTGCAACGGGCCTACGCTATCTGGTCATTCGTGTCGGTCAACTCAGTGGCGCTGCAAACGGAAATTGGAACGTCAATGAATGGCTTCCGGCGATGGTCCAGAGCGCTACTAAGCTTGGGTGCCTCCCTGGCGATGATAAGGTAAGTGTTCTTTGTTGGTGAAGGGCGGAGGATGACTGCTCAATACGATGTACAGGTCATCTCTTGGGTTCCCGTTCACATGGCGGCTCAGACAATCGTTGACTTCGTTGACCGACGTGAATACTTCATCCACTTGGTACATCCTCAGCCTGTGCTATGGTCCGATATAGCCAGCGTGATCTCAGTCGAGTTGAATGTCAAGCTAGTCCCTTACACTCAATGGTTAGAAGAGCTGGAAAAATCAAACCTCGACGTTGCAGCATTGCCTGCCACCCACCTACTCCCTCACTACCGTCATTTTGGAAAGACTGCAAACTTCAAAAACCGAGAAGCATTTGGTGTACCTAGTATCGCCGTCGGAGACATGGTATTTCCACAGATAGGCAGAGAAGATGCGGAAAGATGGTTGACCTACTGGCGTAGCGTGGGGTTATTGTGAATTAAGATGTCGGTACAAGGCCCCAGATTTGACTATGTTGTCAGAATTAATACAATGCTATAAAAGACTTATTCCTGAGGAATAAAAGGACTTCTACGGTTGGCTGGAGCTTCTATGATTGTCGGAAGCTCCTTCGCCATCTCTTCAGTCCCAGCGGGGAAGGGTAGGTCGTCAACACCTCGGGGCAATACTTTCTCGTATAAACCTTTGAGCTGGTTGTGTTGACTGACAGTCAACATTTTCTTTTTTGCATCTTGAACCATAACGTGGGCATCGTCGACACCTGGAACCGATCCCTGCACAAATACGAGGTTGAGGTTCGTGTCAACGCGTATGACGGGAAGGTTCTGGGTCGTTATTCGCTGACCGCCCATTCGAGCCGCCATTTTCTTTCCGGGAAACACACGTCCGGGATCCTTAATTCAGAGGTAAATGATTGTACTCGAGACGTTGCGACGAATGGTACGTACTTGATGTTGACCAGTAGAACCCGCAGACCGATGGGCTTTGGAAACACCATGGCTAGCCCTTAGACCCTTGAATCCCCATCGCTTCATTGCACCTTGAAAGCCCTTTCCTATTCTGTTGTATGTTAGCCTCTTACAATGATAACGAGTCTCTTAGGACGCACGAAGTAGCTATGACATCAACATACTGGCCCGGTACAAAATGTATTGCGGACAAAGTAGTCCCTAAAGATAATTAAACACTGAAAAGATGACAGTCAAGCCATAACGTACCAACAGGGAGATGCGCGTCCTCAGTAACGGGAAACTCTTTCACGATATACTTGGGAACAACGCCAGCCTTTCTAAAATGGCCCTTCATTTGTGCAGTCGCAGTCTTGTAAGGTTTATCAGAAGCGGCGACCTGGACAGCATGGTAGACCGAGCTGTCCCTTCGGACTGTACGGATATTCGCGGTGACTTGGCAATGGTCCAGCTGAGTATGCTTTAGTACGGGGTACCTCTGTAGTTGGAAATACAAGCACCTGGAGAATTGTTACAGGGATACGAACGCCTTGATCGTTCCACAGAGCAGACATTCCTCGTTTACGTGCTATGAGACCGGTCCGTACCGACATTGGTGTCCATTTTGCTGGTGGACTCGCCGCCGACGACGCGGATGCTTCCTGGATCGTTGAAAGTGACGAGCTAGAATGTATCCGTCGAAATGACGCGAAGGAAGGAAAATTTCGACCGACTGTAAACATGTCGGGTGAGGAAGGCGTTGTTGTGCCTTGTTGAGGATAGAGGCCGCTAGGAATTTGTTTTGCAATTATTATTTACTAAACATTAGAATTTCCAAAGCTCAACTTTCTCCCTGCCCTCCTGTTACGAATTTACTCTAATGGAATGGAATCGTGGCCTACAGATGACCGAAACATCGAGGACATACCAAGAAGGGAGGGTAAAGGCAAAAAGAAAGAGATATTCCAATATCCCAACTTAGATCACGGATTAATCGAGGCTCTGACTCTGGTTGAGAAGGGAAATCGTCTTGAATGGTCTTCCTTGGTGAAAAGTTATGGTACGCTATATTCTACTCTTGTATAATGAAGCCACTTACAAGGCAGTATCTTAGATTCGGTCCCATTCAAGCTTAAGGCCGGGAAATCCGTCAAGGTATTCCCAGCGACGCGTCCACCTTCTCCCATGCTTCCGCGTATGACACCGGGGCGCAGGGCAGAACGAGGAGTACGTCTTATTGCCGTAAAATGAGCCGTACCTGACTGTGCTATAGGCAAATTTTCTGAGGACACATTTTCCTGACGTCGACATTGCCGCTGAACTCATCAGGGAGGAGATAGAGACGGATGCAACAATCGTGCATGATCAAGGCGTGTATAATCCATATGATGGAAATTTACTTGAAACTGTCATCTCGTACGGATCTTCGAAGCCGGCGTCGCTGCACCTTGCGTTTCCGATGGGTGAACTGGGTCGTGATCTAAGTACGCCTTCATCGTACTCTCCAAGAGCCATTCGTTTAATTTCACAATAGATGTATCACCTTTTCTCCCTTCTGACAATGGGAAGAAATTTGCTCCAACAGCTACGGCGGTAAAATCCTTTGATACACCCATATCTCAAATCATTTCACCCAGATATGATCCCCAAAATTCGGCACAAAGTAGGTCGCCTGTCGCGTTATATTGTTCTTATACTAATAATGTTAGGCTCCCTGTTGGCTGTGAGGACTTACGGCAACACGTGTGTCTTGAAAATGAAGCCCAGCGATACACCGAAGGGAGTAAAGCTAGTTGATGTCGCGACTATTTCCCCATCTGATGCAGGCGGTCGTCAAATGATTGATGTCAAGTTCCCTTCGGTTCATGATCTGCTAACTGTCAGTGATCAAGGCATGGTCTTCAGCTACAGCCTCACTGGTGGCAAACCTTTTCTGTGAGCTATTTCATTTTTCTATCGAAATAGACGTCATGAATGAGTTTTAGTGTTTTTGATCATTCTTCTCTGTCGTCTACGTCTGAAGCCATCTCTGACGATTTGTCTGATGATTTCTGGAGACTCGCGTTGGGTGCGACCATTGATACATGCCTTTTAACGTCGGGAAAAGTTTTAAGACAGTTGGACTCTCGTGTAGGTCCCTTGATACATTGTGAATCGTGCATTTTTATGTTCATGTATCTTTGCAGGATGACGGGGTCTACAATTCAATTTTTTCTGTGCCAAGTGAGAAAGACATAATTACAGCAGTCGAAGACCAGGATGGCCATCTAATCCGTCTGTCTACAACGTCTCAACTCTTTTGGATCGATGATAGAAAGCCGGGGAAGCCAATTCTTGGATATAATCATAACCGATCCTTTGACAGGACACTAAAAACCGATACCGTTGCCTTTCGAAACAGTAAGTTAATATTCAGCATGTCTCTTCATCATTTATTTCTGACACCAAATCTAGCGCCTCTCACTTTCTTGACATCACGGAAGAACGGGATGGTTCAAGTGTACACAGTCTCTCGCTCAGGAGAGAACGGACTCATTCATGCTAACGGACTCCCATACTGTTTGACGTCGGTTACCGATTTTGAAGACTCTCTGACTGGGCAGTTATTCGCGCATCACCCATATCTAGGTTGGGATCAATCTTTCAGTCTATTAAGACTGTCCAGACGTGGAGCTATACAAATGATTGAAATGGGCCATTCTGATGAAATAGAGACATTGACCCCAAATTTCGAGTGGTCGGATGATATCAAAGAGCTGGACCTCAATGCCTCGACGCTACGACCAGAGATAGGACCTCTTGGTGATAGAGAGCACATGGAAGTCGACTTTTCTGAAATGTACCATCGTAAGTCGTACTTTTTCACGAAAGCTAGATAGTTGATGAGGGATCCACGTGAAGATTTATTCGTGGAGAGGGCTAGACAAGATGAAGAGCACGAAGAAGAAACCGCAGAGGACGTGTACGACCTCGTGGATCGTCTGCCCCTCTTCTGGCAAGATACGAATGTTCCCATAGAGCATATGTTGACTACGTGAGGTTCATTGATAGCGAGATCTGACTTTTTCTGACATCATTCTTTCCAGCTACGATATAGCTTTTCGAGCAGGGGAGGATCCAGATGGCGCTTCCCGGGCTGATTTTCTGACAGGGAGTATCATCAACTCGACCAGAGGGTATCGTGCATTACAGCAAGGGCGCTTGTCGCCGGCTTCCTTGAGCAAAGGTTCTGCATGGCACCACAATATCGGTTCTACGCTACAGGCTCTTGATCCTACTCTGCATCGAAACGTGGAGGATATACTTGAAAACTTACGGAAGCATGACCTCGCCCGTAGTCCAGATCGCACAGCCCAGTCTCTAAGAAGGGAGAGCAAAGCTCGAGAACAGCTGGCTCTCGATTTGGCGCTTTCGCAAGATGTCTTTTCTTGCCAACCACTGAAGCCACCGGCCTCTGTGCCTGATCTCGAGACCATGACGGAAGCCCTCTCTATCGACAACAAGCCGCCTCCAGTGGATTTCAAGTATTTACGACCCAGGCTGCAGAAGGAAGCAAGGGAGGAAGGGGGAGATGATGATCAAGAGATGGCGTGTCCCCTTGGTGTCCAACTGTTGCTAAATGAATGGGACACTGGGGCGGACCCAGACAATTACGTTTATGCGGATCCTTACGGCGATCCGACGGAGGAACCCACAAGGATTCATCTTCCAAAACCTAAATCAAGTTGGGCGAAATTGACACAACCCAAACGACCTCCCGTCGTCGTGGCATCGAGTGCCATGGTTCCACTGGTGCAGCCGGCCTCAAGCCGGGGGACCCTTTTCCCTCAGTCGCAACCAGCCGCTGTTCCCGTGCTCAGGGCGATTACCCAGTCTCAAACATCTGCCGCCTTTCCGGCGACAGGTTCTCAAGAATTGATGACCAGCACGCAGGTTCTTCCCGGACCACATGGAGGTCGCCCGCCCGCTGCAAACAAGAAACCTGTAAAGAAGAGGCTGGGTGGTTTTTGAGCGAAGGCTCAATGGGCAAGTCTAGGCTTTCATTTACGTTCATTATACAGTCCGTATCATACGTAGCACATATATACATTGTACATCTTCCCACTTGTCTGTATGAATTTTTCCGCGGGTCGAGAAATAGATTCACTGGAACGACGAAGGAAGCCGAAGAAGCACAGAGCAAGACGTCAAGTGATCTGGTGCTCGAGTTGCGGTGACCGTGTTCTGTATTTGCCGGAGTCCAATCCTTCACTCCTTCCTTGATCCCTGCGCCCGACGGTATCACATCGATCCACCTCGTAGTCTTTTTGCTGTCGCGTAGGGCATGCAAGTGAGGCTGGACTGACGGCCAGCCCAGTCAGCCCGCCCTATGGATGGAAAAAGGCATGCATTTTATCCCTTTTTTCCACCTTACTGCGGCTTCATCGTGGTCCTCGCAGCACATCGAATCTTCCGTATGACTCGGCTGCATACAACGACTTTCTCCGCCGTATGTCGCCCTCGTATTGAATGGCCAGGTCGCTCATGTCTGTGGTGCAGGGAATAAAGCTGTTGTATGTGCGCTGTCCGCGAGCTACATTTCCACCTTTGCGGGCTATCCAGTGCGTCTCAGGTTTTGTAATTCTCATGCACGGATTAATTTGTTTTGTTCCAGCTTGACTCTCTCAAGTCAAGGCTACAGACAACAAAAACGCCCATCAGTGTGTCGAGGCTTGCTGCCGTCGTGTATCGGGATGAAGGGGTCGTCGGATTCTATCGTGGCATTTGGATACCTCTCATAACGATTTCCTTTGTCCGTGAGTGTACTTTTACCCGTCCGCTCCCTGTTTTTCAAGTGTTTGCAGGCGCTGCAAGCTTCACTATCTATACTCGTACCAAGGAGTACTGTCGGGATCATAATTATCTAGCTCGTAATTCTATAATCGATGCCTCCCTTGTTGGCGGTATCAGCGGGGCGATGTCGGGGGCTTTGATATCATTTGGAAGTGCTCGTGAGTGGTTATTCCATCGGTGCTTTCCTGCTGCTCACCATGACATAACAGCATTTGAACTCGTCAAGGTGCATAACTCCTCTGCCCAGCCTTCACCCTCATAACCTTTGTTCGTAGGTTCGACGGCAATTGGAGTTTGCAATCGCTGCTAGCAAGGGTGTGCAACTTACCAAAGCGCCGAAGACGTGGGAAGCAGTAAAAGAAATATTTCGAACAAATGGTATTACTGGGTTATACACGGGATTTCGCATGCATTTTGGTACGTCTACTCCTCTACAGAAACTTGCTGCAGCTCAATGCGGTAACATCAGTACGGGATACCACCGGAACGGCACTATACTTCCTCGAATACGACGGAATGCGGCACCTCCTTGGAAGGGAAAGATCAGGAGATCAAGGACCGACTCCTGCCTGGCTGCCCATTCCTGCTTCGATTGTTCCGTTCTTCTGTGGTTCACTAGCCGGTGTAAGTCCTGACCTCAAATGAATCACGCTGTGACTAGGATATGACGGTCCCTGTAGGTATCTTCATGGGCATTAATCTATCCACTTGACGTGTAGGTCAAGTCATCAGAAACTTCCATTGCATAATTAAATTTCTCTCAGTGTAAAGACGAAAATCCAACAGCGATCTTTGGCTGGTGAAAGATATCGGGGGCCATGGGAGACATTGTATCGTCTCGTCAGAGGTTAGTCTTAACTTCATTGGTGAAGATGTAACTAAAATATATGTCCAGGTCCCGATCCAAATAATCCCAAGCCACTATTGGCAGGTATTACCAGGATTTATCGTGGTCTCGGTGTCAGCGCGGTGCGAAGTATCACTACCCACGGCCTGCTTTGGACCTTCTTTGACCTCGTCTCGAACTACATCGACCGTCTACCGTGACTGGTTCTCTCGGCGCCTTTAAACTACTGCAAACTACAGCATATGTATCAAGTATAATGTATGTATGTATCCGATACGCTCTTGTGTTCCGCCAGAATCGATGCAGCAACCCAACGAATATAACTCCCTCATCCTCACTCCCGTACTACATCATCTCCGCCGGGCCTGCTGCCACCTGACAGTATGCAAGCTGCCTTTCATGGTCAGGTCAAATGGTAGAGTCGATCATCTTTTTGATGATTGCGATCGCTTCTTATAATTGCAAGATCACGCTTGCAGCGCAACGGATTCAATTAATATCAGGGTTCAAATGACCTGAGAACTGTCAACAAAAATAATGCTGTCACATTGCTTTGACTGACTTCGATGTGCTCTGCCGCATGTTCGCACGTTATATGAACGAATCAGCACCGTTAGACATTAAGAATCAAACAATAACACTACTTTGTTTCTACTACGCGTCTCTAGTATTACCGAGCCTGAACATAATCATCAATCTTCAATAGCAGGCAGACAGTCTCCGTCGAAAGCTCTATAGCACTCGTCGACACAAGCAGCGGTTGGACGACATCCTCCTCAAGGATATTTGATATGAGTCCCTGACGCAAAATTAAGAATTGTTTGCCAGGTGTATGACTCGCTCAAAACATACCTTCCGGACGTTGATTCCAGCGTTCCGTTCCCCTAGTGCGTGTCGGTTGCGCAACTCGGTGACGATAGCAATAGGGTTGAGCCCGGCATTCTCAGCCAGCGTTGTTGGTATCACTTCAAGCGCATCGGCATATGCCTGGAAGCAAAATGCTTCCATGCCCTTCAGTGAATGCGCGTATTGAGAAAGAAGTCGGGAGACATGTATCTCGGGCGCACCACCCCCACCAATTAAGGCACTAGAAAACGCCATTAGAACGACAGTCTCACGAATCATCGAAAACTCACCGTTTCTTTACTAGACACCTCACAACGCACAGAGCATCATGCAAACTACGCTCGCACTCCTCCACGACGAGATTGTTTGCTCCCATAGCCAGGATGCTGACGGTTCGTCCCCGATTTTTGATTCCGGTAATTCTAACCACCTTCGGGCCAGAATTTGAGGACTCCTCAACAAGGTCAGCGTATCCTAGTTTGTCCTCGGCAAAGGCCTCAATGTCTGCTACCGGTTTGCAACCCAAGCTCTTCGACAAGAATTCGATTTCGTCCCGCTCTACGTCTTTGACGGCGAGAATTCCGAGTTTTTTGAGGAAGTTGAGGGAGATGTCATCAACTGCGTCCCGTAGAATAGATTTTTGGATCAGGAGAACATTGCATCCTGCTTTCTTGATCTTTTTGCAGATATTTAGGAGATATTGACGTCCTTCTTTCAGCACCTTATCCATCTGCCGATAATCGTTGATCACAACTGTATTATCCATCTAGATCGCGATGAGAAATCAAACTTGGACGAGCAGGCACAAATACGAACGTCAGGTTTTGGCGCACTGAGCTGGAATTGGATGATGGCGATTTTAGCCTTCTCTACCCGCGTAGGGCCGCCTGCCGAGACGATGACATTCTGGTTCAGTACCACACCCTCTATTAGTTCCGTGTCTTCTATCGTGCCTCCAACCTTTTTCACGACGCGGATGTCACGTAAATCGACATTAGAGGATGTAGGAGTGACAAGACGCGTTACTGCAGCTACTGCGATGGGAGCGAGGGTTGACGAGTATTGCGATACGATCTTCAGGAAAGGGATGATAAAGATGGATTGCAAACAAAGGAAAGCTGACGGACCTTTGAGTTCAGTGAAGTGCTCGCTGCCCGCAATAAACTAGCCTTATCGTTCAAGTCAACAGGCGTTGATATTTCCGTCAGGTATTCGACAGCCTTTGTCGAAGCCTTGAGGAAGGATTCGGCGATGATGGTGGGGTGAATGCCTTTTTGAAGCATCCTCTCTGCAGCACCCAGCAAGCTTCCAGCAAGAACGACTACGGACGTGGTACCATCACCGGCTTCGACATCCTGAGCGGCAGACAAATCGACAAGCTGTGCCCAAAGTCAGAGCAGACCTCGATGCTAAACACAACAGAGACTCGCCATCTTCGCGGCCGGATGGAGAGCCTGAATGCTCTTTAAAATAGTTGCCCCATCATTTGTCACGATGACTTCGCCTTTTGCAGTTTGGATCTGATAAAATAAACGTTACGGCTAATCGTGCAGAAATGGCTGTCCGACGCACCATTTTATCCATCCCTCTGGGTCCCAGAGACGTCCGAACCGCATCGCTGATAGCTGTGTATGCATTAAGAAAATGAACACATTTTAATTCCAGTGGTGAAAAAAACCTTTTGCAGCAACCATGTTCGATAGCCGAAGTTCCATGGGCTTTCCCTATCAGAAAGCGTGTTAGGTAGAGCGGTCAGATATGCCAGATACACGCATACTTTGTCATTGAAGGCAGCATTTGCACCAGAAAGATTTTTGGTTATTCCTTGTTGCCCTGCTGAAGGAGATTTGGAGGCCATGGTGGTCAGAACTTAGAAGAATCGAGGGTAACGTGACACTGCCCAACTTGAAATGACGCGCGTCGATTCAGCATTCAGTGATCCATCTTTTCCTCTTACCTCCACTACCATTCACTTTCGTTGCCATGGATTATGTACGTCTGCCCCAATATTGATTCTCACTTTCCACCCACTCCTTGCAGAATAATCATGCTCAATTATTTGCTCAGCTTGCTGCTGGGTATGTCCCTTATTACAATCTTCTGAATCGACGCTGATCCATCACAGAGGCATTCCATTTGCGCCGCCCGGACGCCGTCTGCCATCTGCTTATGACGAGTACCTGAGGGCGTATAGTGTGGCGATGCTGCCAGGACGAGAGCGAGAGAATGTTTCTTACGGTGGCAAGAGTGCGTCTCATATCTACCTCTCCTCTTCGACATCACCACCCATCAAAAGTCAACAGTCATAATGCCCCCATCGGCCCTTGCAAATATTACCAATATGGAACTGGAATCACCTTGGATGTTCCAACTGCGTAATCCTACCAATCCTGCCGCCTCCACGCACGCAGGTGTACTCGAATTCATCGCTCAAGAAGGCGTCGTTCATTTGCCTTATTGGATGATGAAGACATTGCGTTTGAATGAGGGCGACCCTATCAGAATTACTGGAGCAGAGCTACCCAAGGGCAAGTTTGTCAAGCTGCAAGCACAGACCGTTCACTTTTTAGAAATTTCAGACCCCAAAGCCGTGTAAGCTTCTCATGTATTGCGCGTACAACAAACTCATTGTTCGATGGTCAGGCTTGAGCAAGCCCTAAGAAACTTCTCTGCATTGACACAGGGCGACATCATTGAAATAAGCTATAACTCTATAGTATTCGGGCTTCTTGTCATGGAAACCAATCCGGGTGGCGAAGGGATTAGCGTTCTAGACACCGATCTTGAGGTTGATTTCGCTGCACCAGTGGGATACGTTGAGCCCGAGAGGCCAAAGGCGCCGCCTCCCTCCACCATGGCGTCAAAGCTCAAAATCGATCTCGACTCTGCTTCTCCGGGTTCTTCGCGACCTGGATCATCATTGAGTGGTGGCTTTGCCATGGGTGCTGGATCCACCGCGGTCAGCAAAGATGGTGACCAGTGGGAGAGCTTTAAGGGCAAAGGTGAAACGCTGGGCGGACGAAAGACGAAGGGAAGAGGTATAAGTCACCGAAAGGTTGAAGAAGTGGCAGAAGGCAGTAAAATCATGAGATCCGAGTAAGTTCGTTTATTTCGTTATCCTATCTGCCTGACACGACACCCAAGTAAACACCGTATCGTGTCTAACAGCACTCTAGATTCTGATGTCAAAGTTCCGGCCGCTTTGAATCTACCTTTCGGCAAGCTATTTTTCGGATTCAATGTGACACCGTATGTACCCCCAGCCGCTCCGCCAACCTCAAACTCCCCTGCTGTAGGGTCTCAGGTAAGTCGAATTACGTGCGGAATTCGTCCATTTACTCAGTTTACTTTCAGGATATATCTTTCTCTGGTTCCGGGCACACGCTGACGGGTAGAGGTTCAAATCAGTCATCGGCTTCAGCGTCCAAAGGTAAAGGTAAAGAGAAGGATACCGAGGAAAGCTCTTCATCGACGTCTTGGAGCACACTGGGATCTGGGCAAACTCTGGGCAATGAAGCACCCAGAGAGCTCGGCACTGTTGGTGCTGGAGGCGCGCGAGTACCTCGTATACCACGGAGAAACAACGCGGCGCCACAACAGAAGAAGGCCAGGAGTCCGTCGCCTGACTGGGGCGTGGATGATGACGATGTGATTATGATTGACAGTGACTAGACTGAATTATCAGATTTTGTATGTATGTATAAGACCCCATTTCTTGTCGTGTCTAGACCATGCTAGAAAGAACGATGTTGTTTGAAGGAATTAGAGGAAATTGTTACTTTTGTAACCGGAATAACCGACGGAGTAATGTCGGCTGTCGGCCCGTACTTGCTCATCTCTACACTTGTTTATGGCCTCATCTCAGTCGCCCGGGATTGAGCCAGCCGCAGATGCTATCGATGGTCATCGCGAAGAGGACGAGAACTCCTCCGGCAGCGAAGATGAAGGTCATCCATTAGAATCCACATCGACGGCGCCCGCTACTGGTCAGACGAAGAAGAAGAAGAAGAAAAAGTCCAAAGCTGCGAAAGCTCTCAGGGCGCTCACCGGAAAGTCTGAGATACCCCAAGAACTCGTTGACCGCGTTTTGGTGCGAGTTCGCGAGGATGGAGGAGCTGGCAGCGACGAGGCGACAGCTGCCGATGTAAGGGAGGCGTTGGAGGCGATGAAGATCATGGATGTGGTGAAGGGCAAGGCTGGTATTGGGGGCATCAACAGGAAGGATATGGGAGAGCATAAGGTCTGTGCTGTTCTCTGCTTCCGGCAATTCTGGCTCACGACGATGTCTTTAGTTCTGGGCGACACAACCAGTACCTCAACCAGGCGAGGGGCCACCAATTGAGGACGGGTACATCGAGCCTTCCGTTCCCCGCGACCAGGTCCGGCAGGAGCCCTATGTTCTGCCTAATAGTTTTGAGTGGACGACGCTCGAGATGAGCGATCCCAACCAGGTCCGTATTGCAGGCTCGTATAGGCACATCAGCTTACGTGTCTCCAGGCCAAAGAGGTATACGACCTTTTGTCACTGAACTACGTTGAAGACGACGAGGCATCGTTCCGATTCCAGTACAGTGCCGAGTTCCTGCAATGGTGCGTGTGTCGTTGGAGATTTTCGCATCCATCTCATCTCACGGTAGGGCGCTTCAACCACCTGGATATTTCAAGGAATGGCATATTGGCGTTCGCGTATCATCGAACAAAAAACTGGTGGCCTTCATCTCTGGTGTACCATTGACCCTCCGTGTCCGAAAGAAGTGAGTTTTATCAGCGTCTCGATAGGCGCTTATTGACACGTTAACCAGCGTCTTCGTGGCATGCGAAATCAACTATCTCTGTGTCCACAAGAAACTGCGTTCCAAGCGATTAGCGCCAGTCTTGATCAAGGAAGTGACACGTCGAGTACATCTCGAAGGGATTTTCCAGGCGATATACACGGCCGGAGTCGTCATTCCCACCCCAGTATCAATTTGCCAGTACTATCATCGTGCCTTGAATACCACCAAGTTGGTTGATATCCACTTCACGTCTGTCCCTCGACACATGTCCCTCGCCCGCCTGATCAACTACAACAAAGTTCCCGACAAAACCACACTTCCTATCCGAGAAATGGAGGAGAAAGATGTGAAGCAAGTGGCAGATTTATTTGCAAGATTTATGCTACGGTACGACATGGTCCCAGCTATGAACTTTGACGACGTCCGGCATCAATTTTTGAGCGGTAATGGCACGGGAAAACTTGGAGATGGAGGACCAGGAAGGCGCGCAAGGCAGGTCACTTGGTGCTATGTGGTCGAGGTAGTTTTCCTCTTAAACTTCGTAGTGAATGACGTTGTTGACACCCAACACCTCAGGATCCACAAACCCATCAAGTTACTGATTTCTTCTCGTTCTACTCCCTCCCTTCAACCGTCATCAATAGCCCTGGACCTGGAGTACTGCAGGCTGCTTATCTATACTACTACGCCAGTGCCACAGCTCTCGAACCAGGTGCCGAATCCGATGGCAGGCTCAAGAAAAGGCTACAACAATTGATTACTGATGCGCTGGTGATCGCGCACAATGCAAAGTTTGATGTCTTCAATGCCCTGACGTTGATGGATAATATGAATTTTTTGACGGATCTAAAGGTGCGTTGGGTATCGCGCGAGCGCGCACATACGCGTCTGACTCGTTTCTGACATAATAAAACAGTTTGGCAAGGGCGATGGATATTTGAATTTCTACCTGTACAATTGGCGGACGACACTTTTGGCTGGTATGACGGCCACCGAGGATGCTGGTGCCGGTAAAGGCGTTGGAGTAGTCATGTTATAGATAGCACGATGATACACACCTCAATGGAGCCGGCGACTACGGTCCGGGTTTGGAGTGGCTCCTAAATATCTGCTTAAAATCTAGGTCCCCACTTTCGAAATTCCTACTCCTCTCCCCAGTGCGACAGTATGCTGAGTGCGTCTGAAAGGTTAACATTTCCTCCGGAGATTGTGGATCTCATAGTCTCCGAATTATGGAGCTCGACAATGCCCTCCAGGGATCGGACCCATTTTATGACCACCTGTCCATTGATAAACAGTGTCTGGCAGGACATCTATGCTATCCACTCTTCTCGAGACGTCTACATACCCACCGCCAATTATCTCCAATCCTATCTCTGTGCCATCATACAGTCTCAGAAGTCGGCAATTTATGGTAGCCGCCTTCCGTCATCTGTTCGCACCATGACATGCTGCGTCGACTTGACCCAGCTGGATGAAGAGGCTGCAAAGGATGCCTATGTCCTACTAACCAACTTGCCAAATTTTGTTGGATTCCGAGCTTGCTTCACTTCTCTACAACGACTATCCTTCAACCTTCAGTTCACCGCCTCTTTCACCTTGGGAATCTCTGGGGTTATTTCAACTAGTCTCTGCATATTTCTGGACCCAGACAGAAATGTAACAGTACACAGAGCGGACTTCCATGTTGAAGTTCCGTGCCATGCTCCCAGATTGCAAGTTCTGGTAATGGACAATATTATTAGGGCTATGAGCTCTGGGTGTAAAACCACACTTGATCCCATAATGATGATAAATAACGAGAAAATCATCGACGGGGGCTCAAAAAGATACTTTCACGCTTCAGCTCCATGGTCTGAGCGTCGAGGAGACTTGCATTATTACTTGAACTATTCTCTCTGGAGAGCAGTGGCCATGCCAAATACCTGTACGTGCATCTATACCATCCCTAGTTCGTGGTCCGACTAAAGGTACTTGTTGCAGCGCACAGGACCCTGTTGGAACCAGTCTCTCGTCTCATATGGAGACTGATGCTTCAACAGTCGCTTCCCATCAACCAACCTTACCAGTGGGAACTGAAATCTGACTTCGTGGCGTGGGGTTACATTATCGATCAGAGGCTGTCTAATAGAAACACCAAATGAGGAGAGGAATCGAATTTTAATGCTCCATTATAGTGGAAGTGCGGCGCCGGCCCGTGTCTACACATCTAGTAGGTTTAGTGCGCCTTACCATCTTCTTCAATCAATCAGAATACACACGGGTGCAGCGATTTTTGCCTCTTAGATACTATGACCTCAAGCAGTGCTATCGCAATTTTATGTGATCAGTGGTAAAGAGATTTGGTCTGAAGTAATCACGGAACATACAGCTTAAATGAAATAATGTTTGAATGTGTAAATGCCACAGGCGTAGTGACGTAGTTCTGTCATCGACCTTCAAGGATAAGAGTCAGCGCATATCTCAGAATCCTGGCTTCAACAATCCTTTCCCACTGATACCATTGGGAACTGGGAACTGAAATCTGACTTCGTGGCATGATATTATTACAGGCAGATGGAAACATCAAGTGAGGAGAGGGTTAAATTACAAGAAGTTTTGTTACATTCCCAGCGGTGGAGACAACTCATAATGTCAGCGATTCCCTAGACCACTTAGTCGCCACGCAGCCATGCTGTTGTCATCGATGAGCTTTCGGGTAACGTATAGATGGCAGAACGACCCACCGCCTCATGAATGCAAATCCTGTCATAAACCTAAATATCCAAAATGAAAGACATGCTACGAATCTATTCGGAGAAAGGATATGATTCATTGAAGCTGCAATTTGTTTTGTCATCTGTATTGTGGTCAAAGCCCGTGTGCGTCTCACTGTGGCCCAGGATTCCAGTTCATCATCCTTGTTTTCCGAAAGACTCTTTTCCAGTGCTGGTGCCAAGAAGACTGCGTCTCGGATACCAAGATTCATCCCCTGGCCTCCAAAAGGTGAATGGGTGTGCGCTGCATCGCCGACAAGTATAATTCTGCCTCTCGAAGGCCCTTCCTCATTAAGTAAAGGCTTGAAGAATGTATCAGCGATGGCGGAACTTGTCCTGTACCTTGACGACCACACAGTTTTTGCGATGTGAATGGGCTGCTGGTTCACGGCTGGATCCGAAGACATATGAGCGGGTCCTTGGGTGTTTAGGAGATTTTGAAGGTATTCCGTTGATGGGTTGGAAGGTGGAGCAGGCAACGATGCGGGAATGTTGAAGATGATTCTATGTACCATGTCGTCTGACGATAAGTCGGGGTGATAGGAAGGTAACGGGAGCGTCAAGAACACGCCCGAGGGTGAGACATGAGCCATCATGCTGTCGTTTGAGAGAGAATTGTGTCGAGGGGAGAACACGACGTCTGCTAGTACTAATTGGGCGACAGAGTCTTCGATAGGAGTGTTGTCAGGATCGACATAGGATATGCCGGCAAGTTCACGAACCTGAATAATGTGAGCACGGATTTTTTTGGAGGACGAGAGGCTTACAACGGAGTTCTTCCCATCCGCACCAATGACATAGTTGGCCCTGATAACCTCTCCGGATTCAAAAGTAACATCCAAGCCTTTGTTGTCCGTACTGCTTGCCATACCGACAACGCGCTGGGGACGCAGGACCTGTATGCCCTGCTGAACGAGCTCAGCATGAAGGACATCTTCAACCACCGTCTGGGGTACGAGTAAAACAAAGTCATAACGAGTATATGGCGCTAGCAAGCCCTGGAATTGTGCGGAGATGAATGTAGCGTTGTTCCTGTTGAACATCATTCCCCTGCCCTTCACGCCGTTGGCAATGATGGCATCTACACATCCTATACTTTCAAGCGCCTACAGAATCAAGGTCTTAGTAAATAGCATAAACGAGATCCCTTGAAAGACGTACTTCCAGGGTTGCTGCGTGAACGACAACAGCACGGGAGGAGTTCTGGCCTTGTAGTTGAGCGTCGACAACGACGATATTCCTGATACCTTGTTTGACAAGCGCAATGGCAACAGCGAGCCCGGTAGGTCCCGCTCCGATAATAAGAACTGAGGTAGTTTCAGGTAACATGACTCGGATAGTGGCGGTTGGAAAGCAAGTGTCTAGATAGAGATGCTAGATGTATCCACAAGGGCAGCTAGCAATGACAGAAATGACGGCCATGTAGGCATTACTCAATTACGGCTATTATCCTTCAGAAATATCTGACGAAGTTCAGGACAAGTTACAATAGCGGCGGGGTTCGGGCCGACCGCCCACGGACGATACAAGTGCACGTGAATGATTGGCTCTATCCAAGGAGTGATAAGTACCTATTCTGTTGCTTGCCCTGGTAAAAGGAACATTGTGTCTGTAAGGGATGCTATCCCTCTTTTCCTCTTTCATCTCGCCATCTTGGACTCACGATTTCCCTCTCGTTTTAGCTTTGCATGTGTGCTCCATGGAAATTGCGCTCGTCTTCTCCAGATGCCATATATGAGCGCCCTCTAGGTCTTAGCGAACTGCTTTTCTACTTGCGCGGTCGAGCTTGTCACGGGGTCTCGGATAGTGCACATTCAGTATGTTTCGAGGTGCCAAACGACAGCATTTCCTTAATCACGGAAGAGACTGTGGGCAAAGCTTGGGTGTTTGCGAAGCAGATGCACCCTCTCCTAGGCGCCCGGGTAGAAACAGTCGGGGATAGGAACGAAGACGTGCATTTTGTCGTAGATGAGCATCGACTCAAATCTCACATACCAGGAGAGGTGACCTTCATGACGGTCCCATCCTTCAGTGATGCGGATGCAACGGTAGAAAACATTCTCAATCAAGAGAGGATCCTTGACGATTACCATCTCGTCCGACTCTTCGTCTTCAGGCAATCCGATCAGACCAATTGCTTTCACATCGTCTTCCATGCTGCGCACTGCGTAAGCGATGGGGTGTCCCGTCACATTGTTGTACGCACACTGCTGTCTTTCTTATCTTCCTTATCCCATCCCGTACCAGCGCCCCCCTTATCGGAGAGGCTAGCGTTATCACTTGCAACCGATGACCTGTATCCTGTCAGAAAACTCAATATCGCTACACAACGATGGCATAGGGCCATGGCCCAGGTTATCGCTTCTATTCGATCCGCAAAGCTCATTGTGCGTTCTTCGCCTCACCCACATTCTAGTTAATTTCCTGACATACAAGGTTTCAGAGCGGCGGTCAATCACTTCCCAGAAAAATCACCGTTCACATGAACGAGAACCCTGTTGATTCTCGCAAGACGGTGCTTTATTTTACCGCCGAGGAAACTTTGTGTATTTTGAAAATATGCCGCGATCACGGAGTGACGTTTGGGAACGTTTTTGCAGTGCTTGCTCAAATTGCCATGGGACGTCTGCTTTGCAGGAGGTATGCTCAAGGATTGATAACAGAGGAAGAATGGGAGTTCAGGAAAACCGAACCTACATACACGCTGGGTCCTGTCAATATCAGGCCGTACTTGGATCACGAGTGGTATACCCGTGGAGGAGCGGAGAATCCGATGCTTTCGATAGGATTCTATTCCTACCCTATGTCTTTCGTTCCTCTAAAGCCAGAGGGTGCTTATGCGCCATTTGACATCCTCTTGTCACGTCAACGCTTTTGGCATAGGTGCAGGAATATGAAGAAACGCGCCAACGATCTTCTGAAACACCCTTTGTTTCTCGACATCGGCTCAGTTCGTTATCCTCGGGCTATCACGATGTTGAAGGAGCTGGAGTCCAAAGTACAGGCTTCATCTTCGAGGGAGGAGGATCTTCCTATCTCTGCTATTGACCAGGCAAAGCATGGCATGGTGTTTTTATTCGGGGGTTCTAACTTTGGAAGCGTGCGTCTCATTGATGACATCCTCGCTCTTTTCCTGACCAATCAGTAGGCTGACAAGCTTCTCCCGTGCGAGTTTCCAGTAGGTGGGGAAACTCCCACAATCTATGTACGTTGCTCCGGTTTACGTCTTCGATGTCATCCTGGCGAAATTTATCTCGGAGCTTCAACATTTAGAAAAGAGCTCGAATTGGTGGTCTATTGGGATAACAATGTCACCGAGAAAACTATCATCGAAGAGTGGTTGCGAGAAGTGAAGAATGCCACATCATATTATCTCTTAGAGGGTGGCAGCGGAGAAGACTCTGCATTACATTAGTATACAGCTGCATCCAACAGTAAGCAAAACGAGTAACAACAATTTCATCCTTATTTATGCTAATACGCGTGAACCACGGCAAACGTAGCCAAGTTTCCAGTATTTAGGCTTTTGACACCCCATCTGTATCCTGCAAGGATCGTTCAAGCTCGATCTTGATTCTGTTTATCAGCTCGTGAGAGGCTTTATAGGCGTGAGTCCGAGGGAGCCTCGACTTGCATAGCAAGTCCCCAAAAATATGCACACGCCTCATCACCGGACCTCAACCGTTATTCACCGAAAGATCATCTGAATCTGACCATAATCTCCGTTTCCCTGCCCTCTTCCAGCAGCGATCAACCGCTGTTCCAAGTTGGCCCATCCAATCTCAAATCGGACAGACAGCTCATCCGTATGATGTTCCCCATCTAGGAGAGGCAACAACTGCGCCGGATAATTCAAAGAAAAATGCCCACCAGTAGTAGGCATCTGACCATCAAGAGGAGCGGAAGGAGATCGTGATATCCGAGGTTTCGCCGGCCCAGGTGCAGTAAGCGTAGCCTTAGGCAGATTAGGCGAGCTCGGGGGTGCAGCAGGCGGCACCAATATCGCTGATTGCCGCCGTGACTCAACGCTTCCAAATTTACTCGACGAAGGGCTGCTATCCTGAGGTGTGCTCGAGGTCGCTGTGATCCCTGGATGGAGATTGGAAGGCGAGCCAGACGGCTGGTGGATCCACGAAGTCCTCGGACTGCTAGAGAGCTGTTGTTGATCGCGAGTCTTGAGCTGTTCGAGGACCTTCTCGGCTGCACTGGGGCGGCGAGGGCGGTATGAGACCCCCCTTGGTGTCGGTGGTGCACTTGTAGCGACATCTGGGCTGACAGAAGCGTTTATGGGTGCAGTGTACGGAAATCTCCCTCGGAGGAGATTCGTTGATGAGGTCGTCTCGGGCGGGATAGGCGACAGTGGGAGCCGTTGTGAGGTCCCTGAGAAGCTCTTCACTCTTGGACGCGTTGGAACAGGCGGAAGCTCAGATGAGCTATGAAGGAGGATAGGCCACCGATGAACTCTTCGAAGGAATCCCTGTAAGCAGATTAATCACGAGTAGATGCTCTCAACAGTTGTTTCACCTTTATGACACCGAAACTGGTGAAACGGCGAACGTCAATTCCCAATTTGTCGACTTCATGAGTGTTCATCCAATCAAAGACGGTTATTCCTGGTTTCATTCGTGAATACAGATGGAGAAGTTGAGGCCAGTCCAGTATTATTCGTCCTGCAATTTCGGGTCTCATGAATAGACTTGATTAGTAGAGAAAGTCCACCAACCTGGTTTAGTGACGTAGGGACCACATTCTTCCTTGACATGAGGCTCGTCGGCCAGCCATTGAATACTTTTATTGAGGGTATACATATTTGAATATTGGAATATGTCGATAGTCATGATGACTTGATAAAATCTGCGTTTAATGTAAGTTTGGTGTGTGGTTAAGCAAGGGCACTCACAAAAGATGTGCGATAGCTTGCCGGACAAAGGTAATATCACAATCGGCTAGACGAGCAATGCGACCGACATGGTTCGTGCCGTCTATAAACTGACAAATCTAAGAAGGAAGGGATGAGAACTAACCCCAACAGCGAGGTGGCAAGAACAACTGACCTTGACCATAGTGAGATCCCAGTTTTCCTCGATCTGCCTCGAGAGATTTATAAGAGCAACCGGGACCATCCAGTCAGTGACAGTAGGAGGATTTGGATAGAATGGGAAGATCTTTAGCTCAATGGAGTTGAACTGGTCGATTGGGATGGAGGTTTCAGCATAAGAATTGAGATCCTCATATAGCTGTTCCAGAATCGCGTGAACGGTATGCGAAGTCTCGGGCGAGGACAGAAATGCAGATTCTTCCTACGCGAACAGGTTCAGCACCGAGAAGATAATATGCTCAGAAAACACACCTCGCAGGATGTGAGAACGCGGCTGACTTTGCGAACAATCGGCTCGTAGCAACTCAAGTCGGCGCCCCGTTCAAAAACGAAGCAGAGGTTGTACCTGAAGTAGTTACGCTCGTATGGACCCCGAAGTTCGACAGGAAACCCTATTATACGGTGGTGCTTGGTAGAGCAAATGACCAGCCGTCCACAGAGAGGGCTCGGGGGGATAACATATTTGGAAATGTCGTCGAAATTGAACAGGACGCGATTAGACGAAGTAGAACGCTTGTTGGGTGAATTAAGGCTTAGCAAGGCTCGATTTTCAACGGGTGATATCAAGGATGAGCTCGAATTCCGCGAACTAAGACGTGGTGACGACGGGGCGTCGGTAGCTGGTGTGGGAGGTACCGAAATCGACGAGGGTGAAGGGGTAGTTGCAATGAGCGCCTCGGGTACTTGATAGACAATTTTTGGGCCGTGTTGATTGTCGAAAATGGAATAGAAAACAGACTGAATTCTGGGTAAAAATGAATCGCCGTCGGATGGCATGAAAGTAAAGAACTGATACAAACTCCGCAGACCGGCCCGGCTTTTTCATTTTCACCACCATGGCCACTCCTGCTGGATTCCAGGCGCTCCCTCTTCCTCTTATCCAGCTCTCGCTTGCTGCCGTGCTCAAATGTGGGCAGTCATTTAGATGGTCTATCTTACCCCTTCCAACGCCCAGCGATCCTATCATACCCGCGCAGGAATATCGGCTTTGTCTTCGAGACCGCGTCGTCTGCCTACGACAATCACAAACCGCGTTATTTTATCGCTCAGCATTTCCAGACCCACAACCATCGGCCACCCAACTACAGCTCAGAGAGGCAGAAACACTGTTGTGGCTCAACGACTATTTCCAGCTTAGCATTGATCTGTCGAAGCTGTACGATGAATGGGCCGCTCGCGATATCGTGTTTTCTGGCCTGAAAGAACGTTTCGGTGGCATTAGAATACTGAGACAGGACCCTTGGGAGAATCTCATCTCGTGTGTGCCTCGCTTACGCGTTTTTTTTTGCTGTACTGACGCGCTTCAAGCTTCATATGTTCGTCTAATAACAACATTTCTCGTATAACCAAAATGGTACAATCACTTTGCAAGCAATACTCCCCTGCGTTGCTCTCTATTCACGATCCACCCGGACACGAAGCCCATACCTATCATCCATTCCCTCCGCCTTCCGTCCTTGCTGCCCCGTCTGTAACCGCGACCTTACGCTCTTTGGGGTTCGGATACCGTGCAGGGTTCATCCAGAAAACTGCACAGATGCTCGTGGATGCTCATGGTACCACTGAAGCAGGTCGCGAGTCTTCCGAACTTTGGCTTGAGAGCCTACGTGGTTTAGCGACTGCTGACGCGCGCGCAGAGCTTTTGAAATATATGGGAGTTGGCAGAAAAGTCGCGGATTGCATTCTCTTGATGAGCCTCGACAAGGTGAATGAGCATTTTTGGCCTGCATTAAGGTCCTAATGCGATCCATCGTCTTTAGAAAGAAGTCATCCCAGTCGACACACATGTGCATCAAATTGCCATCAAGCACTATGGCTTCAAGGGTTCACTGAAGGGCAAAGTTCCTATGACCCCCAAGCTCTATGAAGACGTCAACAGCAAATTAGTAGATGTCTGGGGTGATTATGCTGGTTGGGCTCATTCGGTATGAAAATATTCACAACTTTACATTATTTAAACCTCTCACTATATATCAATCTGGCAGGTTTTATTCACCTCGGACCTCAAGTCCTTTGCGTCCTACGGAGTCCAAGGGCCTGCCCCGCCGTCGCCTGTGAAAGGCAGCAAACGATCGAGAGTAGAATCGTTACTACCTACCCCCCCAACAACCCCGCTACCGTCTCCGTTGAAGAGAAAAGCGTCTTCGGTTCCATTCGAGTCTTCGAATGAACCAGCCTCTTTGGCCGAGAGAGTGAAGAGGTTGAAACGCAAGTGAAGGATGCTAGCTACGGTTCGTCGCTTTCCCGGTGAACTTTGCCCTGTCGTGTACCCTTGTAAGCCAGGTCCGTGGCCTTCGTTTGTTGGACTCGATTCTTACTAGGCCTGCTTCAATAGAATCGGGTGTTTCTTTTTAATAATACCTATTTTAAAATAGGTGTCAACAATATTAATGATTGGCAGGGTCACTGGCGTCGTCACGACCTTATGCAAGTGTCGGGCTATTCTTGCAGCTGTACACCTGTTGAGCACCCCAGATATACTCACCCTCCTGGCCTCTTTCTACAAACAGATAATACTTTGATCGTTCGGGAAGATCGACTGCGTCTTCGTCTAGGCCCTGGGTGAAGCCCTACTTGTATAATGAAATCTGATCCCTCTGAGTTTATCGGGTGCTGCTTCCTTGCCGCTTTCCTACCATGGGGTCTTCCAGATGACCTTCTAAGAGTCCTCAAGGCTCCGGACTTTTTTTCCCGTAGGGCCGCTGTAAGTCATGTCCCCTCAGAACGTGTCAGAGGCTTACAGCTTCTGCATTCTATGATCCGTCCCGGGTTTCTCATGGATATCTCTTTGCCCAAGGAGATGTTCAACTTCAGGCCCGCTTCTTCCTATCATCTCCAAATAGTTAACAGTGTGCTTGTCGTTTTCTTCTTCGTTTAACCGTCTGGTTGTGATCACAACCCTAGTTCTGTGTGCGGAGGACCGCGTTGTACTAAGATGTAGAAGTTGAGAACTTATAACGAGGGTTCATTTTGTTTCAGGGTCGACATACTAGCTAGTGAAAGAAAGAGTTCGAGATATGTCGATATTAGCACGAATACTACGTGCTGAAACTGCAATGTCGAATAAGGCACCGATGCACAACAATCACATCGAAGGCTTTCATTCATTTCTTAAATGACCATGATCGCCTATCTTACGTCGTACGTTCCTTCATTGCATGTTCTCAAAGAACTACATATCTAAGTGTGGCGCTCAAGATCTGCATATTCACTCCAAGTACGAAATCGGGACTAGATGCGTCATTCAATTATCCTGTCTCGTAAATTAAATAATCCCGATACTGCGCCTGCAACAGCACCATAAAAAAATCAACGTAAAGCCATGAAATTAGGCAGCTTAGATAAAATGGGTATAAAGAAAGGAATGGACTGATGATATGCCAAAGGTATGAGAGCGATGCAAAGGAGAAAAAAGGAACAACAATCGTTATGAAGAGTCTTTAACCACACCGACACGTTAGAATCTTAAGTAGACTCATTTTGCGAGGTGGTTCGTCCGCTTCCTGGCCATACTCTCCTGAAACACCAACGTCACCGCCCCTCGCCCGTGCGTTGCTCACCACTGGTGGAGCAGCACCTACGCTCGATAGCATCGGTGATGCCCGTCCATACTGCCCCAGATAACCGTCATCCGCCTCCCGCCCATAATCATAGCCAGCACCCGAGACATTGGCGTAGGGATGTTGTGCGCCCCGGCCTGAGCCCACAGGTATGTTCACCTGCGCGGCAGCAGAGTGGGGCGTGATCTGACCCGTGTTATTCCCGCCGGGTGTAAGGGCGGTGGGTATTTTGCGCTGTTTCGAACCGTGTCTGACAAGCGCCGGGGAGGGAGGTGCGATGTTGTTCCCACCCTGCGAAGCTCTCCGCCGTTCGGAGTCGCGGTGCTCGCGTCGACGGTCAGGGCTGAGGCCTGCGTTTTGCATTTGATTCAGTATTTGAGTTTGCTGACCCTGCTGAAGATTACAGCGGATGAGTGCTGAACCACCCGAAATTAATGAAAGGACTTACCAGTGATGCTTCCCAGCCCTTTCCACCTGGAGAACGAAGGTTAAGCTCGATTGGTGGATTTTGACAGGGGAGCGATGTACACACCATTGAGTAAGTTCCAATCAAATACTCCATCGTCAATGTCATTATTGGTCTTGATAACTTTAGAAAAAAGTTCGCGGAGAAACTCGTAATCAGGCGTTTCCTCGAACCCAAGCTTGCGAACGTAGTTTAGATATATTCCAAACTCCTCTACAGAAATGTGAGTATGACGGGATGATAAAGATCAACCGTTACACACCAGGGAAACCTTCACATAACTCCTTGATCGGCGTCGTCTGCTTCTTCTCTCCAATCTTCTCGTATTTTTGCTTATTCGTCGCGGCCTTAAGCCCTTGCCATGGTAGGCTTCCTCTTAAGAAGTACATGAAGACATGACCCAAAGCTTCTAGATCGTCTCGTCGTGATTGTTCTATTTCCGATGAGGCCACGGGAAAGGTAAAAAAACATGTCCGGGGAACGTACCTCTGCCCAGATGGGTGTTGATACTCATGTATCGCGCAGTGCCGCTCAGACTCTTCCGTTCCCGATACGGTATGTGCTGTTTCGTCTTGGGATCGCGGTATTGTTTAGCCATGCCAAAGTCCACGACATGTATGACTGCAGTGTACCTAAGATTAATGAAAGTTCCGTGATAGTGCGGCAGAAAGCGCACCGTTTGCTCCTTTGGTGCCAGGCCGGCCAATCAAAAAATTATCTGGCTTAATATCACGATATATGAGATTCTTTTCGTGTATCGTCTGTACTCTTGTGAGCTGTGGGGCGTGCGAATTAGTAGGTGCGCTTCCGAGCACAGCAGCTGATTCAGACGCACCATTTGCCTGGCAGCCATACATACAGTCTTGATGGAGAATTTGCGACCGCACATGTCAAAGAGATCCTCCAGACTTGGACCAAGGAGGTCTATCACCAGGATATTATGGAGACCTTCCTGACCAAAGTGATATATTTGAGGAATTCCGGCTAGAGCAGAATGATGAGTTGGCAGTGACATAGAGGGCTGGACCCAGGCAGGATAGTCGACTCACTGCAGCCTGACAGTATACGATACGACCGACATTCATCACGGAGCTGAGGCGCTTCAGCTTTCCGGGGTTCCTAGGTACGGTAAGACGGTCAAGTCAAGAGAAATGATAGACTCGCTGGACGCACGAATTTGATGGCAACGGTCTGGGAATTGAGCAGGTTGGTCCCTGCAGAGAAACAAGGCCGTCGGTACGGGGATGCTGCGCAAAGAAAGAGTATAGCGTACCCTCGAAGATGACACCGAATGAGCCTTCGCCGATTTTCTTCCCGACACGATAGTGGACGCCGACGACATTGGCGGTGGAGGACGAGTGGGAGTGAGAGGTCATCGTCGACGGTGAGGAAGGAAAAGAATGAGAATAGGGCCGGATGGCCTATTAAGGTGGGAGTACAAGGAAGGAAGGTGCAAGGTCACTTTACTCAGGGTCCTTCTGTCACCGCACGGACTCATCGTCCTTACTTTTCTGATCCCTCCGATTCCTATATGTAAATAAATACTTTTTCGTGTTATTCGTATTCTTCGCTATCAGCCCCCTTCCTGTCCCTGATCGTACCTTCTGCGGTCCATTTGCCTGCTTTCGGGACCTCTCTGCCTTTCTATTCGTTTCCTCTGAGAAGAATTGGGGTCGTTCTGATGTCTGGAGACTTCGGATCGTGTTATGGAATCCCTCTGTCCTCTGCAATCCTCTTATAATGCAACTCTGTCTTGGTCTAGAGCCTGACTTTCCCTATGACTTTTCTCCCTAGAATCATACTCAAATCCCCCGGAAAATATAGCAAATTGACCATTGCAAATGGGGAGCACTCCACGAGAAGTGCATCTGTTCGTTTTGCGGTATGTACCACATCACTCAGGGTCGCACTGAGTTCGATTACGATCTCTGGTATGTAGATATTCTTGTCGTTGGTACAGCTGAACGTTCCGTCCATGTTGGCTCGTTCCGGGTATCTAGGACAGACGATCACTCTTTTGGCAATGCAACGAACGACGACTCTGCCTTGGAAATACCCTGGGTTTGCTATGCCAGTGACGTGCACAGGACTGGGACCGCCGAGGGTTATATTCAAGGTTAGACTTGATGTCCGTTACTCCGAGATCTTGACGAGGGAATGCGATCTTCATCAATAGAGGACATCTGTGGGCGGCTCCTTCACCACGTTCCCAAGAGTCTCGGGGGCGCCTACAACGGATATCCCAATGTTTTCGGCTTCTGTTCTAGCTGTGTTCAATTTAGACGCCATATCAGGATCGCCTAAAGACCTTTTTTTGGACGTAGATAACGACAGGTTGCGCTTTGTTTGTTTATGGCTGGACAGCTCTCCAGCTCCATTGGCTCAAAGGTTGATATCCGCCTGTCCGATGTGTACGTGATGTTTTGTGTATTGGTACGAGTTTGGTGATGATTGAAGCGCTTGCTTTTGTGTGCGGCCGATCACCAGGATTTGTACCATACAGACGCGTCGCAAAAGGCAACAAGAAGGGTTCTTGAGGATTTGGTGGCGTTCATTGATATCACGGCACTGCATTCTCAAGTCTGGATACGACAGCGGTGAGGAGCCGGTAGTGAACCCATGGGCCGGCGAGAAGGAGTGCACGTTCCTGGCGGTGATATGGAATCATTCTAGATCCCCCCTTGGTGGGAGCTGCAGCAGGAGCGACAGCGATACATATTCAGTGCTCGACGGTGGCTGCATAGAGGTAACCTTGACAATAGGAAACCTGGGTCAAGATCATATACGAGGCCCAAAATGGATACGGCAGCAGGCAAGCGCCAGAAGACGCTGCTATTCGAGGCAACTGAAGGCAGAAGCAGACAGACGGGGATGGGCAAAGTCCGAACAGGAATACCCAACATGGACGTTAGGTGGGCACCGCGAGACTCGGAGGCAAACACTGTAAATACTTAGATAGCTAGCGATCCGTCAATCTTGAACTTTACTTGAACTTTGCAAAAATTCAGGATCGAGGCCAGACCACGTGCCCAGATCCGTTCACAGGCTAGGCTGCGTCTTGACTTCTAGTCGTCGTCGTTGTTCTCGACGACCCTCTTGCTTCATCTCTTCCACGATGCCCTCTGAGTTCTACACCGCCCTCGACGGCCAGCCTTCTCTTGAACACGTACAGGCAAAAGTCTGCTCGTCGTGCCACCGTCCGGTCGACCCCGCAAGTCACCTCTTTCTCCTCGCTGCCGACGCTATCGTCTGCGCAGCATGTGGTCCCATTCAGACAGACCCCAGGGCGACGTGCATCGACGTCGACAGCGCCTTTCTGCGTCTGGGACGCTCTACATACGACCAGGAGCCATCAGATACGCAGCGACCAGCGCCCCCGCCGCCGCCAAGCTTCGCCAGCAAGCTCTTGTCTATATCCGTCCATACTCCGACAACGACGGCCCCATCGTCGCAGCCGCCGCAATCGCATGCACCGGCTGTATCAGTGGCAAACTCCAACCGCAGGCATACGGGCCTGGTCTCACTTTCTCCCAATCCCCTTACCGATATCACTCGTCTACGAGTTCGCACCCAGGCTCACCACTGTCTCTACCCGGGTGCCTCCTTCCAAGGAACACAGAAGAGTGGTCGAAATAGCTATGATGTCACGGTAACCATCGTCGTGCGTATGTCTCTGCGCCTTTCCTGCGTCTGCTCACCGGCACCGGCAGGACGTCGACTTTTCGTCGTCATTCCTCTGCGGTTACCTTTGCATCCGAGGTCTCACCGAAGATTATCCTGAGCTCACCACCTACTTTGACGCTGAAGTCATTGGCAGTCGCTACGGCTTCCGTACTCAAAACTGGGGCGCCAACGAGGCCGACGATATGGTGCATTGGTCCCGCTTCCCCGCCTTCCGTCACGTTAAGCACGACCTTAAAAGACCTCACTACACCATCCCTGACCGCGACCGAGGGGCCGTGTTCATGCGGTGGAAGGAGCGTTTCTTGGTCCCGGATCACCGCGTACAGGATATCAATGGCGCAAGTTTTGCCGGCAAGTAGCTGCCTTATCTCCTCCATCATCTGTTCTTACAGGTGTACAGGTTTCTATTACGTCTGTGTCGATTTCAATCCCACTCAATCTTCCCAAAATGAAGAGCCAACATCGCCCGTGACAAAATCTGAGCCCCGAGAACGACGCGAGTCCAGTGCTCGTCGATCTCCTTCTGCCGGCCCGCGTCTAACCGCACCGCCGGCAGCAACAATGAGTGGATTTTACTATCACCAAAACTCCGAGCCGTGGGTCTTTTCCTTATACTTCTAGGCTATTCTAGTCCTGACTGCTGTTATAGATATCAGCAGCTCACGTTGGCCCACGTCCCCGAGCGAGCAAGCTCAAGCTTTGAATTTCGTTAATCTAGTACTTACCGACTTATCTGCCTTATACCTTGCTCCCACCTCTTTTGTTTCTTGTGTATTGCTCTCTGTACAATTGATCTTTAGCCATGTGATATAATTCATTTTGCACGTCGTGAGTAAATATTGAGGGCCAGGTTCAGACTCGGCACATCTATAGCCGGTTAAACCAAAACTGTGATGAGTGATCGTACTCATGGCAGTGTGCGCGTCGTTATCGCTGGTGCTGGGTATGTCTAATCAACATGCTCCCTGTCAAAGTGACTCACTGGACGTAGAATTGCTGGAATTTCAGCGGCAGTTGCGCTAAAGGAGCAACTCGGCTTTACCAACTTTACTGTCAGCTCCGTTCGATTTTTCATTTTGGAAGCGGCTGAATGGAAAGGTAGATTTATGAACAAGCTGGGGATGTGGGGGGCACCTGGAGAGTAAGTTTAACTTCAGAAGGGAGTTTTCATTAACTGACTTGTTGCAGGACAACACTTACCCTGTGCGTATTCTATTTCATCCCGAAATAATGCATTGCGAACCGCCGAAAGGGCTGCTCATGTGATGTAGCTGCCCACTGGTACAGCCTGTCAACGGAACTCAACCCCAACTGGCCTACCTACTATGTCTCCCAGACAGAAATTCACCTGTACTGGAAACGCGTCTTTGCCAAGCACAACCTGGGCCCCAGCACCAAGTTTCATACCCAAGTCCATTATGCTGCCTGGAGCGAAGAACGGCAGCAGTACGATATTACCCTTAAGGACATGCTCACAGGCGAAGAGAGCTATACCACCGCTGAGGTCCTATTTTGTGCCATGGGCGGCTTTTTCACGCCTCTATACCCTGCGGATATTCCCGGCAGGGACACCTTCAAAGGTGAGCTCTGGCATTCTGCACAGTGGAGGCACGACGTCGAGTTGTCGGGGAAACGAGTGGGCGTTATCGGCAATGGCGCTTCCGCGTATGTCTCGTTATGCTAAACCACGTCGGCGGCTGAGCCAAACTCGTTATCTTTCCCCAGCGTTCAGTTCATCCCCGAGATTTCGAGGGACCCGTCTGTGCAGGTCGTCAACTTTTGTAGGACGCCGAATTGGTTCGTTCCTAGGGTAAGGTGCTTGCTTTTGTGACTTTCCCCACTGACGTCCCTTCGTAGGTGTTCTCGCGATATCCCGAGTGGGTGAAATGGACCTTTGCGAACATACCCTTTGTTATGAGATGGTACAGGAATTGTCTCATGGCTAGAGTAAGTCCGATCGCCATTCGAGCGATACCTAACTTCTGACATGCTATCAGGCCGATATGAGCTTCCTCATCTTCAACAAACAGAACACCCGGATTGTCAGCTACGTGCGACAGGTAAAAAGTCACCCTTTTTGTTCGCTCCTACCCGTGGCTTATTAAGACGCAAGCGAATGGAAAAATACATAGCCTACAAAGCCCCAAAAGACCAGGTCGAGAAGCTCATACCAAAATACTCCCCCGGATGCAAGAGAATCATCGTCGATTCCGATTACCTTGCGTGCCTCAAGCAGCCCAACGTGTCCCTTAACTGGAACGCCATCGATTCGGTCGTCGAGGAAGGCGTCAGGCTGAAGAACGGAGAAGTGATTCCATTGGACGTCCTGATTTTCGGGACGGGGTACTCTCTGGTCAGTTTCTTACCCCGGGCTCCTTGGGTTATGCACTGGGGCTTAAAATATCGCAGGAGGCAGCCGATCTGCGGGTCAAAGGTCGATCGACGACGATTCATCAATACTTCAAGACGCAAGGCGGCCCTACAGCTATGTACGGCATGTCTATTCCTGGCTTTCCCAACGTCTTTGTCCTACTGGGTCCCAACGTTGCTGTTGGCCACGCGTCAGTGCTGTTCTCGGAAGAGGCGCAGGTGCAGTACGCGTTGCAGCTCATCAAACCCATCATCGACGGCCGTGTGAAGTCCTTCGATATCAAAGAGGACGTCTGCAACGCGTACAACTCGTGGCTCCAGCTTCGTCTTGCGTCCTCCGTCTGGACGGACTGTCGCTCGTATTACCACATTAACAGAGACGACCACTCCAAGATATCGGCTGTGTTCCCCGGGCCTGTGTCCCTCTTTTGGTGGATGACGCGTAGGCCTCGATGGGATCATTGGAACGTAGTGGGTACCAAGACGGAAGATCTCCATCGATACTATGGTCAGAATGTGTTTATGGGGCTCGTCTCGCTACTGGTGAGCCTCGGTGTGGCCTGCGCATTCTCAATTCCTCGGGGCCTTGTGTCATAGCTGTAGTTGATGATCACGTCGTTATAGTTGATATGTGCGACACTGGTATACTACCCATTCCGATCTCGGAATCCACCTAGACAGCTCAAACAATTTCTTTACTGCTTCGTCTGCTTGCCTCCTCTCTCACTGTACCTTCTTCCTCAGCGTCTATTGGTTCTACGTCGATGCCGTGATGTAAGTGGCTGAGGGTATCGTTGTTCATAGCAACGTTCTCTCCCTTTTCTGCATCCAAGTCCTCACCCTTCTTAGACTCCTTCTCACCTTGCGAGGCGCCTTTAACCGTGGCCCGTTTCAAGCTGTACCTCCGTATACCAAATGCTGTACGAGATCACATCAGCTTGAGTTCATGTAAAGATACCGGATATACACACCTAACAGCAGGCCTACACCGCATATCGGAGTGTGGACTAACCATATCGAACTGATGGAACGCGCATAAGCCTGGATGATATCTGCCCGCAGTTGAACATCCTGTCAAAAAAAAAGGAATAGGGTCCGGTGTGTACCAAGAAAAGCACCGAAATGACATACCGCTATGTTCTTCAACTGCCGTACGCTTTCACTTAAAGACCCAGTGGGCAAGCTACCCTCTGCGTTAGGTATCTTGGCGAGCCGCTTCGTAAGTGTCTATAAAATGGGGTCAACACAAGTACTTCATAGGCATTTAACGCGAGAGAAAACATACACTCGAAAAAACAACCTGTCCAACGGAGACGCCAACAGTTCCACCTAACGTCCTGATCACATTAAGAAATTTTTTTATCACAGCATGTCATAAAGACGTGAGAACACACTAACCTGATAAACCCATACGCCGCCGTACTAGTCGCCATATCCTTGAGAGGCATTGCTGCCTGTAGAGCGATCATCGGAACCTACAAAAGCCGACCGTCAAGAAGTCGATTCGGAAAGCATCCGAATTCGTCTTACCTGGAACATCGTTCCGAGCCCCATCGCTGCGATGAGCGGGTACAAAACTTTCTCGGCACTGGGAAACAAGTATGGTTAGTGAGAGAGAAGAACGTGAAGACAATTGCCGCACGTATTAGAATAGCTGTCCAACATGATCATTAACCCGTAGCCAAGGGTAAACACAGCCCAAGACACCCATATGACTAGACGGTACTCCCCGGTACGAGAGACGATGTACCCCATGGTGGCTGATGTGAGGGAGGAGCCCAAGGAGAAGGGAAGCATCCTGTCAAAAAAGCGGTTAACGAATCATCACAGCGAAGGCGTGTCTGTCTAACCTCACTCCGGCACCGGTAGCTGAGGATCCTAGAATCTGGAAGTATACCGGCAACTAGGAAGATGTCAGAGGAGAAAACGCCACTCAGAAGGACGGGCGTACATAATATGCACCTAGCGACGGCGAGAATCAGCTGCGCGGTACGTTTCTGGCCAAATTCTGGACTTACCCACGAAGAATGCTAGCGCATGAAGGAATGTCGATACCAAGATGATCCCTGTGGTTCGAGTCTAATCATTCATCAGATCCTCGCTTCCGACGCTCAATCTGTAAACTTGCCTGGAATAGACGCGGTGGAAGAATCGGCGACCTCTTTGTGTACACCTCAAAGATCCCAGCACACAGAAGAAGCACGCCCCCGAGCGCAATCAACACGATGGTTTTCGGGGCTTGCCCTGCAACGAAGTTGTAGATTATCGCTTTGACACACAGAGATCCACTTACAGCTCGCTTCACTGAAGTTGAAACCAATTAAGAGACAGACCACTCCTGCTACGATCAAACCCAAGCCCATGAAATCGAATTCTCGAGCATGTTCGCGGAGACTTCGTCCTGGGTGAGGATTGAGGTTGAGGAAGAAGAACAGAATAAGAGCAGCGACGCCGCCGGTAGGTCTACAAGTGAGGGATAAACGGTTAAACTGGGTGAGCCGGCGTAAGCATCCTAGACGTACAGATTTATCCAGAAGCACCTAAAAATAAGCCATTAGTATGCTTCTGTGAGAGAAGAGAAGACTGTGGGTTCACCATCTCCATGAAACATGGTCAGTAAAGACCTAGAACAAAGGCTCAGCAAGTCGAACAGACTGGACATAGAAAAACCGACGACTCACACCACCAAGAAGAGGCCCGACAACACTGTAAGATCATTAGAAAGACCGACAAGGGAGATAAACGTGGAGATACCTAGCAATGCCCCAGGTAGATCCAATGAAACCCCCATATTTCCCTCGTCTGGATATAGCGTTTCGTAAGGATCAACGGAAAAATTATGACGAATTGTTGCTTACTCCTGCAGGGGAACTATATCGCTGATCGTGATGTTTACCTTTTTCGGTGATCGGTAACGTATCAGGGGGAGAGCCAGGGCACTTACCAGTTGCATAATACCACCCCCTCCGACACCTTGTACGGCGCGACATATAATGAGCCAGGTGAGGTTTTGGGCGGCGCCACACAGTGCGGACCCAATCTACGCGAATTTCAGTATGAGTCGTGAGGAGATTTGATAGGATGGCTTACCAGAAAGATCAAAATGGAAGAGTACAAAATGGGTTTACGGCCTGCAGGCGGCATGAACAACGGCGCAGTACTTTGGGAGAACAGACTAACCAATGAGATCGGATAGCTTTCCGTATAACGGTGACAAGGTTGCTGCAGCAAGGAGGTAGGCACTGGAATTATGGCGCGTTGAGTGATCATGAGAGGGACCGGAAGAGACCCGACTCGGACTGACCTTCCGACCCAACTGTAGTTGTTGCCGTCACCAAGATCCTCGACAATAGTAGGCAAAGCGGTCGCGACAATCGTCTGAAAAAACGCAAGAGCCTTAGTATTCAACTTAGTAGTCATAAGTAAGGAACACACCTGATCCATCGCTGCCAGAAATACGCAAGCCATGAACCCGAAAAAAACCTGAAACAGCGTTATTCCAAAAAATTGATGTAATTGTTAGCATGGGACGCACAATGGGAAGACGATTTTGTGGGAGAACTTGAGTTTCTTGACCCTTCCAAGATTCTCCAGGCTTTGCTTTCTTTTTAGGTAGAGCAGTCGCATCGGGGACGGGATCAAGGGCGGGACTAGGCGGCGTCGTGCTCATCATCGTGGCAGAAGGAAAAGTCCAAAGGGCAGATCCAACAGTAGTGAGTGACTCGCCCACTTATAAATAATCCTGGAGGGCCGCTTTCATTGACACCGAATTTTTGTCCGAGATCCGATGTGCCGGCGGCAGTTTTCTGGGGTAATATGTCTTCCCAATTGCGAGGGAGAAAAAAGGAGATCTTCATCTGTTTTTGTTCTAGTTGTAGCCTTGGAAGAAACATAGCTAAATCAGAGACCAAGGAGAGCGATGCGATTTGTGTGGCGCTATCTGCACGAAGAAAGATCAGGACATCTCCCGGTTAGAAGACGCGATTAATCTGACTCACATTCAATGATCCCATATTCAAGCATCGCAGCCTGGACGATGTCAACCAGAATCTTTCGAAGACAGACCGTACATACTCAAGGTGGGGCCCCACCTTGTGGGGGAAAGTGAGTGTGGAGTCTCTTGCTTAATCGAGCCATCTACTTTCCAACTAAATCTGCTCGTGTCGGATGGGAATCCGGCAACGAATGAATATTATGCTGGTTATATGAAACTACGAACAAGTAAGATATCTAGGAGATAAGGCGTATGGATGCTAATTAGTTGCATAAAATAAACGAATTTGAAGGGTTTCTTCTGGGTTCCTGTTCCAAATACCCTACCCGGCTTGCTTGCAATCGGCATGCCGATCGTTTGGGCCATTGCCGGCTTGCCGCTTGATTGTCATGATTTGTCATCACGGGTTCATATAAGGTAAACTTTCTTTCCGTGTTTGTCCTCGCCGTCAACGCTCCTCGCTCATATCTCATACATTTCTAGCATATGAAACTTTGTATCGTTTTTGAATGGGCAGAGTAATCAGGTTTATTTAATGGCTCTCCAGTGTTCGGATCCACCCTTCAGGGGTTTTACCAGCTTGCGAATGACTCATAGTAGATATAAGGTGCTGACGGAGCGGCACGTAAAGATGAACTTTAGAAGTGGTCGTAGCGGTCAATGACAGAGTGGCAGGCGTTGTTAAGCAATCTTTGCACTGTCGCCACTTCCTCAGTGAACCATGACTTCATCCTTGCTTATCCTTAACTTTACCCTCGCCTTCAACCCGCCCATTATCGCCATGACGCCTGCATTCCTGGCCGTCGGTCACGGAAAGAATAGCGAATACAACACCAATGAGACTGCTTTTCCCTCTCGCCACGGTCGCCATTGCCTTTGGAAACGAAAACGTCCGCCTCGCCTGGAACCCGAGGCTCTGACTTGTATAGAACTAGTCGTAACTTTGACAAGACACTGCACAACAAGCCCTCAATGTCTACAAGCTTTGACGGCAGGCTGTATCGTTGGAAGAGAACGTGACGGCGGTTTGGAAGAATCCGTGCATTTCACAAACTGAACCAAGGATGATCAATAACCTCTTGTATCCCAATTCTGTCCTCTGGGCGATAAACTAGCATCCTCTCTAAGAGATCACCCAAAAGAGCCACCTCCTCCTCTGGTAACCTGACCCCAGACTTCTCAATCATTGGACCCTCATCACTCGAAGGCGAGTCATCCTGGGTGCCAATCGAGCGCAACTTGTCTCGAACAGAGCTCTTGGACGCCTGCAAAAAGGCGCCAGCAAGCTCCTGAGCTTGAAGACTCTTGACTTGTCCATTCTCTTCGAACCACAGCGCTCGTTCCTGAAAAGAACCCCACCAAGGATCCGGCAACCTCCCTAGAGTCTCGAAGGATTGCCGGAGAATGTCTGTATCGCTCCCAAAGAACGAGTCAAAGAGCGGGAATCCCGCACGGATCTCGAAGATTGCACAGCCCAGCGCCCATACGTCTGCGTCGAGACCTGCACGACCCTCGAAACGTGCCTCTAGCGACTGATAGTTTATCACGGTGGCGGGCTCGTAATCCTTCCGCGGACTGACGACAGCGTAGGACTGTCCAAAGTCGACGACGACGACGTTCTCTTGGAAGATGGATGCGCCTGTCAGCCGAGAGCTCTCGACAGTGCCAATCAACTCTGGAGGTGCATGAGGCCCACGGGGATGTCCGTCGCGCGTTCTGACCTCCTCCGTCTCCGGCCTCCCGAAATGGGCGTACACTTCAGCGTCGGACCATTCAAGGATGCGTTCAGATACATGAAAGAGGATGTTTGATGTAGTAATGTCTGAATGAAGTCACAAATGACTGACCAGAGCTACGAATGAGTAAACCCACCTCCATGGACGAAGCCTGCACAATGCATGTGGTGCACCGCCGTCGCGGTCTGTTTCGCGACGCTCCTAGCTAGATCTCCCCGTAATCGACGACTGCCAGACACTCTTCCAGGACAGTCCGACACGGCTAGAACACTTGGGTCCAGTAAACGGGTAGACGAGGAATCGATGGGAGCCATTCGGGCCCTCGACGACAAAATGGTCTTCGACCGCCTGTGGAACGCACGAAGAACAGTGAGGATCAGCCTGAAGCATTTGGGGCACGGCCAGGTCTGAAAGCTCATTCGGTGCTTTGGATGACACGTCGGCGCGCATGGCCTTTAGAGTGACGAGTCTGTCCAGCTGTTTATGTCGATCAAGCGCCAGCCAAATAGTCGATGAGCCGCCAAATCCGAGTTTGTGAATGACTCTGTAGCGCCCGTCTGCAAAGACATCGCCAATAGACATGGGATGGAAGCCACCTGGCCGATATTCCTCGACATCCTCAACCTCATCCAGTCGGGACGGAATGAACCTTAGGGGTTCAGATTGTTCAGAGATTTTGGAAAAGCGACACAGCGCCGGTCTGAATTCAAATGAGTGGAGAGAGTATCGAAGTAAATCTCGCCTAGCAAAAAGAAGGGTACTCATGCAAATAAGTATGAGAGTCGTGAGCAACGCGTAATGATTCCAAACTCCGCTAAAGTACCTGAGCTCTTTGGGTCAGCGTTCCAGCTCTGAGTGAAGATACGAGTTTCACGTACAGGCTACTGTATTGCAGCCTATAAGACGAGGCTCAAAAACGATTGAAAAGCGGAAAACCGTGTCTCCGGAAATGAGCCAACCCCAACTCTTAAACTATGTGAATGTAAACGGGTAAACACGACTGTGATTGTCTGTTCTCCCAGCAATACATAATGGGGGTAGGCTGGCAACCTCAGTCCTAAAATAAATGGATATAAGAAAACTGAATGGAGAGGTGATCATCCTCGCACCATGCTATCCACAAGCCTCAGATATCCTTGGAACTCAAATATGTCGGTCGTTTGGTGGGAATATATGGGAGGGCAGAAGACAGATTTCCAGCTACTGCCTATGGAAGTGTTCACGTACATCCTTTCGTGTATACTCGTCTTCACGTGGTTAGACAGAAGTCGGTCGAACTTGGACAGGAAGATCATATAAAACCTGAGAATCTGACATTACCCGTGGACCACCAATCCAGAGGCTGAGGGAAAAGAGCTCTGAGACCGACAGAAGGACGTAAACTTGTCTCATTTTCTCGGCAATCAACAAAGCAGGCGATGGCGCGGGTAAGTCGGGGATGAGATCATGGTGAATGTTAGATTTTCAGCGCGTTGCAGAGGTATGCGAGGAATACTTGTCTTTCTAAGCATGTGGCTGGGCAAGTTGTGCCGACGTGCCGTAAACCTTATCTGGAAAAGGCGGCTCAGTTTTGACTCTTCCAGGACTTTCATCTTTCCTTCACCTCATCGTTTAGCATCCTTCATATTCTACCATGGCTGAAGGCACTATCCCTACTTTCAAGCTCGTTCTTGGTGCGTTCACCGTTCTTTGGCTGTCTTTTCTGCCTCCCTGACGCGCCTTTGCCCATCTCTCTTTCATCGATGTTCTGATATCCTTTCATTCGTCGTCTATTACGTCTCTGTATCGACATCTTCACCCACCCATTTCTGATTCACGACTATTCTGCACTGCAGTCGGTGATGGAGGTACTGGCAAGACCACCTTTGTCAAGGTTCGTTGCCCCGCCATCGCTTTTCAGATCGCGTCCTGATCATCCTTGTTTTACAGCGCCACTTGACTGGTGAATTCGAAAAGAAGTACATCGGTACGTCTCTAATCTTTTACTGCTTTTTCCCTGCTCTATGTCGCTGTCTTGTCGGCCTAACAACCCATTTTTCAAGCCACCCTCGGTGTCGAAGTCCACCCTCTGTCCTTCTCTACCAACTTTGGCACTATATGCTTCAACGTCTGGGATACAGCTGGCCAGGAAAAGTTCGGTGGCCTCCGAGATGGGTACTATATCCAGGGGCAGTGTGGAATCATCATGTTCGACGTTACCTCCCGAATCACATACAAGAACGTCCCCAACTGGCATCGCGATCTCGAGCGTGTCTGTGAAAACATCCCTATCGTACTTTGTGGCAACAAAGTCGATGTTAAGGTTCGTCCCCGCTGACCGCAATCGGTCTTCTGATCTCATCGATAACGCGCAGGAGCGAAAAGTGAAGACTGGCGCGGTCACCTTCCACCGGAAGAAGAACCTCCAGTACTTTGAAATCTCTGCCAAATCCAACTACAACTTTGAGAAGCCTTTCTTGTGGCTTGCGAGGAAGTTGGTTGGGTATGTTGCTGTATCTATGCCGCATATGATCGTTTGCTGATGTACCATCAATCGCACAGCAACCCGACTCTAGAGTTCGTCGCTGCACCTGCTCTTGCGCCTGCCGAGGTGGCGATTGACACCGCTCTGATGGAGCAATACAACAAGGAGTTGGAGCAGGTACGCAACACACATCAGAGACCTCTTGCAGTGACTCACACGCTCTCTAGGCCGGAGCCGTGCCCTTGCCCGAAGAAGACGATGACCTGTAATCTGTACGCTGACGCATTTTGTAACCGTGTTTCACTTTTTCTTTTTTAAACAATTATAACACCCTCTACATTTCTGTTACCATTATATGGAACACACCAGTTGGTTTCGTGTGCGTTGTACAATTCTCGCTCCAAGGTAGTCAATGCGGAGTTATTTGGCTTGATTAGAAGAATATCATGATGTGGTAATGAATATGTGTGAATTATCTACAAGAGGCAATATGGTACTACAAATGCAAGATGGGATTCCAAGGTATCAAAATCAAAAGAAAAGAAAATATGCGTAGACGTGAGTTAAAGCAAAAAAGCCAAGAAAGCAGTCTGGGGTTGGAGCACTAGCGAGTATGAAGAAAGGAAGCGATGGATGCATTACAAGTCGTCGACGATGTCTGCGTAGTTCTGTTCCCAATCTTGAGTCGGGGAAGCGGAGCGTACTAATGAAAGATGAACAAAAATCCCTAAAACTAAATGAATCATCCACTTACCATGCACTGGCGGGGGTGACGCCGGGGGAGGAGGAGGTGGTGGCGGCTGAACAGCAGCATCAGGAGGAGGTACGGTTTGGGTAGGCAGATTTGTCGTCGATGCCTTGGGAGGAGAGGACGTGCCAGCCGTATACGATGGCGGTACACGCGAACAAGTTTCAATAATAAAAAGACTCGTGTCATGGACGTAGGCTTCCTTTTTTTCATGCAGACTCTGAGACTCGTCGATTTGATGATACCAATGGTGGTGATTGTGCGTCGTCTGGAAATTGCTATGTTTTCGGTAGCGAGAATTGTTGTAGGAAGAGGAATTTGTATTTTGGTGGGGCTGGTGAAAGCGAGGATGATGTTGTGGATTTCGATATGGCGTCCGGGGTCTTCGGTTAGAGGGAGGATAGTGATAGTGATGGTTGAAAGATGGAGGGGGATTTTCTGTAGTCGTAAGAAATGAGTATAAATCACTTTGAATGGTAAGCGCAGCACACTAACCTTCTCGAACGTTGAACGGAGGCCCAAGTCGAGAAACATGTATGTTTGAATTACTTTCTTGAGAGGTCGAGGTCCCCGAGTTCACCGGGACAACCCCGGCTTGCTAGAATGTAGAAGATCAGTCACATAGTTGCGAGATGATAAGTGAACTCGACTCACCTGGAGAACTCCAAAGACTATTTGCGTTATTCCTTCAGTAATATTCATTGCGCTAGAGAATTGCATGTCATTGTAAGGGGCCAGTGTGTTAGGGGAGATCCTGGGAGCGCTTGCACCTTCCTGTTGGAGATCGGTCTGAGAACGCGTGCCATCCACCATCGGTACGTCAACGTGGGAGGACGCTGTGGCAGAGGAAGGACCGAAAGTGCTAGCACCCGCATGTGTTTGCCGACTGTTACTTTGCGTGGGCGTGTTATCCGAGCGACCCGAGTTCGGAGGGGCTTCAGTGTCTGGTGGTTGAGAAGCCATCGAAGGAGATCCTCCACGGCTGCTTTCGGTGAAACTTGCCTGAGATACGGAATTACCAGCCGAAACCGAACTTCGGCTTTCCGAAACGCCTAAAGAATTATAGGCACCCGCCAATAATGATGGAAACATAGTATGCCCCTCTGTACCACTGGAGGACTGGTTTTCAGATACCGGACTGGTTTTCTTCTTGAACGATAGGGATTTGAGGATCTCTGTTCGTGAAGGACTTGGCGGGTTCAAACACGCCTTCTTCGGAGGCCTAACCTCGCCCTCGGATTCGGAGGAAGATGTTTCAGGGACCGTTTCCTTCGACTTGAACCTACGTCGTGGTGGCTTCGGGCCTAAGGGCGTTGGACTATTAGAACGAGATGATTGATCAGCAGAAGGCGATGGTTTAGCCCCTCTCTTCGCAGGTACAATGCTGCGACTGGGGCCAGTTGACGATGAAGATACTATCGTCGCGGAAGGATTCGTCGTCGGTCGACCCTAACAGCCATGAGTCTACAAGAAGTGGATGATTAGCCCATGTACATACTGCATGCATTTGTTGATCCCCTTTCCGCATTGTAGGAATATGGGACAACTGGTTGATAGTAGATGTTGGTCTTGGGCCAGCCTTGGTGACGACGCTCGTACGCTTGGTCGTTGGCTTTGACAATGTCGACTGAGAGGTCTGCAAAGCAGATGAACGCTAAACACAGAGACAACATGAGTTTGCCAAAGGGAGAAGATTTTGTGTTTGAACGCACATCATTTGGTGGTGGATGATTTCCTCCTCGTCCAATATTGGTTGCCTTTGACGAGGACGGCATGATAACAAACATTCTAGGCTCCAGTCTCAGTGAAGACAGCGTCGGAATCATGACACTGAAGTCGTGGTTGCGCCGTATAGACTGTGTCGGCTTGTCGCTCTTGCAGGTCTTGGACGAAGAGGATTCATCATTTGAAGATGGAAGCAATGTCCCACGAATCGGCGGTGAATTAGCCGCTAGACATGATTCCGAAGGTAACGAAGACAATGAAGACAAAGGAGATTCCTCGATGTGTTCTGATGCATCAGCTCCCCTTTCAATGGAGTCGTTGTTTATCTGAAGGAAGCATAAGTGGACATCACATCACGGTCCCGCGAACCAAACAAGAGCTCACCATGATGATGTCCGCGCGTCTGTCATACCATCCCAATTTCATAAACGTAGGATTCATGGGTTTGCACCGATCGAAAGTGGACGCATTATACACAGATCTGATGCTCGCATCCGGGACTGTCCCATCTTCGGTGGTTTTAAAAAACGCAGGTAACTTAATCGCGTAATTCTTCTTGAGGTCAGTGTGCCTCTGGTGATAAGATGAATTATCCTTGTTTTTGTCGTGAATTAATAGGGCCTCCACCGAATGCATGTGGAACTTTGTAGCAAGATGGAAATAGCATTTCGCTGAATGACATTTTCCACAGCGGAGAGCCCAGTTTGAAGAGACGAGATGAGAACTCTTGCCAGGGATCGTGCATGTACGAGCGTTCTGCTAACACAGTAAGAACGTGCACAGCTCACAGCTGCCATGAACATACCGCCAGCCTTCGTTGGTCTGCCAAAACGCAAGCAGCTCGGAATACTCCTGATCTGTCATCTAGAAATGATTTCCTTTGAACACGGTTAGCACAATGTAAAGAAAGAAGGAGTAAAGCTAACTTTTCCTGTACAAGGCCAAACTGTAGCGAGGACATTAAGGCCTCACACTCCTTCAATACTTTGATGGTCTTCTGTCGTTCTTCAACAAGGGCCTCAAAAGGCCGGCATTGCACAGCCTCCATGGTCTCGCAGTGACAGCTTCGTCCTTCGGAATAACATGCAGAACAGAGTGTATAACCGTTGCCATGAGTCATACTGGCGGAAGATTCAGAACTTGAAAGTACACAAGTACGGCATTCGAAGAAGCTTTGAAATGCGTCGGCGCCACAGAAGTCGCAGACAACATGAACGTCCTCGTCATTCTCGTCGCATCCGGAGGTCTCCGAAAGCCTAGGAATCTGGATGTCCTTTGGTGGACACTCGTTCGTCAGAATATAATCGAAAAGACGCAATAACTGTGAAAGATCGTTTGCTTTCTTACGCCGCGATCTGTCTTTCTTTGGGAGGTCCTCAAGCTCGAGGCGGGATCGATGGAGAGCATGATATATTGTCGATTTGATGCGGTATGTCTCGCGCCGGCATACCCTATACGAGCTACAGTTACTGGACATCGGGGATTGCAAAACTGTCCTACCTTTGATAGATGGGCAGCTCATGATGAAGAGCAACCACCAAACCCTTGAGGGTCATTCTGGACCACGATGTTTTGATAGTTATTCCACCGTAGTTGACGACCTGATGAGAGCTTCTCGGAGGCACCAAGACCAGGTCACCTAATCTTTGTTGAGTTATGTAAACGTCAAATGGTGCTCTGGCGAGCTCCTCGATAGTAATGAAATGCGTCTCATGATCCAGTTCTTGTTTAAGAGCGCGAAAGTATTCCGCCACATCCAGAGCATCGGAACCCTTCGTCATAAACCAGAAAGAGGATCCATCATTCTCAGTGTAACACATGAGATTTTGTCCTGAGGAAGCGCACAAATCCTTGTGACACGGCGTGAATGTCTCGCCTATACCAAGGTAACACATTAAGGTTTCCACAGCGGCCTATCGGGCTTGAGAACTGTACGCATAGACTTGAAAAAAAATACTAACAGATTTAGGTAGATTCGTCAAATAATTTTGCGGATCGTTTGGGAGGAGACGGGATGGAAAGACTCCGGATTTGTGCAACCATTGGTCCCAGTCGGCCGGACATTCGGCATCTTTTCCGTACCATCTGACTGTCTCTGGTATAGCGTTCGTAAGACGTAATAGAAACACAAGTACAACGTGCGCGAACCTCCTGGTGCAACAAAATGCGATGCTGAGCGACAATGTTTCGTGAATTGCTCTAAAGAAACAGTATGATCCGACCAATCGTGGATATTACGGACAGCAATATCTACATATTGCCATTAGACGCGTCAAAAATGAAGAGACGTACTACTCACCTTTCTGGCCGTGCTCTCTGAGCCATTCGAGATTGAACTTTTGCCCCAGCCAGTCAGGGTGTTTATGCCAGTCCTCAACAACCAAAGGAATTGTATCTCTGTCATATTGTCGTAACGTTTCTTTCAAGGGCGACTGGCCACCGGCGACTGCAGAAACTCGAGGTACCGGAAAGAATCGTTCCCCTTTTTTCAAGAGACGTTCCAGCGACCAGTCTCTAGTGGTAAAAGAAACTTTGTGGTAATCAGGCGGCATCTTGGTGATTGTACCCATTTTGGTACTGGCGGTACCGGTAGACGCGTCCGAGCAATAGCAAGAGGGGGCGGCTTGAGCACGTGGTGAAGTACTCGATTCGGATTCTGGACTCGATCGATTCCAGGTGTATTGAGAGGGAGGATCCCCCCACTGAGGTTGGTGGGCCATCACAAGTCGACGAAACCCTTCGATAGTGCCCATGGACGGTGCTTGTGGGAGTTGTGAAAGAGTAGTCTCCTGGGCGCTTAATCTCTTATACTCAGCCGTCTGAAGAGTCTCACGCCGATTCCGGTGTCCCGGGGATATCATCAGAGAACATCAAGATAGTAATCTCCTTCTGCAGTGTCACAACATCGCCTTTCTATATGGCTATATGGACTTGACAGCAATGAGCCATCTAAGAGGTGTGCAACGTAACAGCCGAATCAAAGTTACCTGCTTTCTCAAAAATCATTCAATGTATTCGTTCGCGTAGAATACCGCTGAAATTGATTACTGATTCATGGCACAGCAGCCCACAGGCGGTGGAATCACAGCAATTTAACAGCGTGTTGCTGCGCCGCACAGAGCATGTTGTAAACCAGATCACTTTATTATCTCACTTCGTTGTAACAGATCAATAGTACGCGAAATCTACCAGTTCGACTTCGTTGTAGATTGAAATCGTTTTCAAGAGACGACATGCAAGACCGTCCAGCTGGAAATGAAACAAAGGATTGCAATCCGTCACTCTATGCCCGCTGTCATAAGTGACGAGAAGAGATATAGTCCATTTTTAGCGTGCTTCTCCTTGAAATGAAGCCTCACGGCATAAAAATGGTCTAGCCGCACACCGAGTGGTAAGCAGGCCCAAGAGTTTGGAGGCGTCTAAAGTGTTTAGCACCACCCCGATTCAGGACATAGTAGCTTTCTGATCTTCGGACTTTCAGGTATCAGAACAGCCTTATCAAATATAAAGCTTTGGGTATTACCAGCAACCCAGAAGATAGCAAAGGAACTCTGGCTGAAACTTCAGATGTGAATAAGTAACCCTCGAATCAGGAAATGCGGTTTTAAAATCACTGGGCACTACAAGTTTTATAGAGCACTACTTATTGGAAGGTCTTTACTATAGAGGACTGTATAGCCTCATAGAAGCGAGGGTACATTTTCCTGATTGGTAAAGGCACTGCAGAGCGACAGCCCCTATAGATTGACCAATGATAATAGAGATCCCAGTGAGTTCAAGCGGCACTTCAAGCTGTTGTTATTGAACCAGGACGAAGTTCGAAAGCCGCCGACAGGCACGAGTTCCACGAGTTACCAAAGATAACAGTAGCCGATCAAGTCACCAGCACAGCAACTGTCGCACTGCCAAGACGGTTTCAGAATTTGAAACTAACACGCGTTCTCCGGGATATCATGTGTATTTCACGTGATGTGAATTATTACGCGTCGCGTCTCAGGAAATTCATCAGAATCATTAGCTTTTTGTTCGTGTCCTCCACCACCCCTCCATATCACCAGAGATGTCGGCCGTATCCACATCTCAACGGGAATTCGACTTTTGGGAATTCGTAAATTGTGCCAGATGCCAGCTTCCTTTCGCCTCTGATGCTGGTGCGACCATTCCATTCTGGTTGACGGAGTGCGGGCACATAGTTTGCAACAATCATCTCAGTCAGTCGAATTAATTTCGATGAAAGGAATTATCGTGACCCCTTGCGGCAGATGCTGACCAGAGTTGTGCGGTATGTGGGTCATCCGGCATTCAGCTGGTGCCCCTTCAACGCGAGGTACGTCACTAGCTTTCAAACGGTTCCCATTTGATGAATCTGGGTTACCAAAAGATGGATCCACCAATGTCGGACTGGTTTCGTTCAATACCGTATGCACTGGACTCTATTACATATACAGCCAAAGTGTTTTTGGTCGCGTCTTTGTCGAGCATCTCCTGACTGTTGTTCAGTTCCAGCAAGACTCCATGGCTGCTCAGATCCGGTACTACAGGGCTAGGCATCAAAAACAGCAGGCGTATATAGAGAAGCTCAAGCGCGAGATGACGGAACTAAAAAGGTGCGAGAGTCAGGCTGCCTATTAACATATGAAGCAGCTCACGTCGTGTCATTCGTAGAGCGAATCAGTATTTATCGGGTGAAATATCGTCATACCAGCAAGGAGTCGATTCTTCACAGCAGCAAATTTACCGCCATCGAGATGAACAAGAGCCGTCGGAGAATATGAATGTCCACGGAAAACGCCCTATGAATCGACGGTATGGCTTACCTTATTCATGTTTCTGACTGTCAATGTACCGGTGCTCTGCAGGCCAATGACTACTTCAAGTCCCCATTCCTCTCTGTTAGGACCAGATAGGCTCACCCTACCGCCTGGTCAACAGCCTCCCAATTTGTCCTATAACCGTGCAAACGACATGGCACCACAAGCTGTTAACAGTGTTCCGCAGCGGCAGCAAAGACCAGCATCCCGTAATTTTGCGCAGTATGTTTCCTTGGATTATCATGAGTGGTCTTAATCTCAATCTTGTCTGCTAGGCAATACGCTTATGTCCCACCCTCGACCCCACACCTGCCTCCACCTCAGTTATCACACATGCAGGCACCACAGAGCATGCAACGAGCAAGAGCAAATCAAGACGCTTCACAAGGCCAGGCGGGACCAGTAACAGCTTCATCTCTCAAATTCAAGCCCGCCCAAGTGCAAGGTAACAACAAACCTCGGAATATGGGTCCGCCGCCCACGCCAGCACATGCACGAGCACAACAACGACAATCTGCCAATGCACCAACGAATGTGGTTCTTTCTCGTCCGTCCAACACCGGAGCTCCTCCCTCAAATCGGTTCCTTCCTCCAGGAGAAAGATTCGCTCCGCCCTCGTCAGCAAATACCAGTGGAAAGCGATTCCTACCTCCAACGTCGACGACAGGTCCTCAACATTTCGCCTCTGCTCGTGGTGCTTCTCTTGCAGGTCCTTCAGGAACTAGGGCGATGCCTCGTGCGGGGACGGCTATACCAAATACTGCTGGGGGTGGAAGCCAAAGGATGCCTTTTGTACCTGGACAAGGATTCGGGTGAAGGAAGGTTCGCTTCAGCTATACAAGCGTGACTGCCTTGATTCAGTCGCTGCTATGCCCAGAAATATTCACATGAATTTGCTTCAAAGGTCATATAGCGACGTATCCATCCAACAGAACTGCATTAGGGAGCCGCAATACAAAAAAACGAGATAATATTATAACGCGGGGGCGCCAGAGGGTGTGTTGATGACGAAGAGAGGCATGTAAGAGGCAACCAAGGCGCTGATACATAGGCTTAAAACGTGTTAGTGTTACGCCTTGAGAACAAGAGCGGTGCTACACACAGAAGATTCGATAGTCCACCAGTTCCTTCCTTGGCACGCATGGGGTGCTGGTTGACGTACTGGTTGAGGCCAAACAGAACTGAAGGCCAGGCAAGATACCTTACAAAGGATAAGACGGCAAATCCCAGTCCAAGGACATTCTCACCTATTCCGCGTCACCATGATTAGACCAGAGAGGAACATACCAGACGTGCCAAGACCCTCTACAGCACAGTAAGCAGAGGGACGCCAATGAATACTGCAAAGACGTACCACTTTCTCTATACCATGTCGGAGGCAGAGTAAATTTTACAGCGAGGGCAGCGTCTCTAGGATCGTCCTTACTCGACATCTTGGACGATGATGATGAAGTGTGACGAAATTTGAAAATGCTCGTCCTATCGCGAGCCACGTGCTGTGCCTATCTGGACCGACACCAGTACGCGCCTACACTATGACTTCTGGTCCTGGCAGCGACGATGAGCGACAATCTCTTCTGAATACCCAATCTGGACTGCATTATGATTCTACCAAGACTGTAGTCGTCGCCAGTGGTATCGACGGCGCTGCAGTGCATCGGAACGAAGGCGACTGTGAGCAGCGATAAGGACTTGGCTCGAGGGATATTTCTCAATAACTGCCAGCACGTAATGGAGAGTCCTACGACGACGTACCTCAGGCGAAGCGGCAGCTAGGTCTGTTCCCTCGAAATACCATTGGCCCCACTTCAACTAACCACTATCAGGTCTATTCAGCGCTATCTTCCTCGTATTCAATCGTATCATCGGAACTGGGTAGGACTGCGTCCTTGTTGTGACTTCAGCCTACGGTATCTAAAGTCAAATTGAAGCATATATGCGACCCCAAGCAACATCTTACGCTCGTCCGGAAGCCCAGGCCTTGCACTTGTTATGTGGCTAACCGGTGCGGGTATTGCAGCAGTCGGAACGGCTGTCTACGTTGAACTTGGCACCGTATGTCCTACACTTCGTATCTATCTGTAAATAAAATACTGATACACGAGTAGGGACTGCCCCGAAGTGGAGGAGAGAAGAATTATCTTGAATTCATATACAGACGTCCCAAGTTCCTAGCAACCTGCGCATTTTCTGTTTATGCAATTATAACGGCAAGCATAGGTTTTGCAGACATCGTTATCCCCTGCTTACAGATGCTTCAGGGCTCGTCGGCTGCTAACAGTCTTGTTTTTGGAGAATGCTCGTATTTTCTTCCTTCATAGATATCTAAGCTGACACATTTGCAGACGTCCTTCACGCCCTGAATATCGAACCCGTCCGATGGAATACTCGTTTCATAGCTTTCTTGTGCCTATCCTTTTGCTGTCTGCTTCATGGCACCACGTTCAAGTGGGGACTTCGTCTTCAGAATACGCTAGGTCTTTTCAAACTCTTCCTTCTTTCATCGATAGGTGTAGCGGGCCTGTTGTGTCTGGCTGGTGTCCCTGGATTTCGCGTTAGAGATGGATACGAAGCTCCTGACAATCTCCGGTGGGATAAGCTATGGCAAGGCAGTAACTCTGATGCAAATGCACTAATATCTGGTTTATACAATATCATTTGGTGAGGTCCACTTAGGTATTTCACCTCATGATACCTAATTTACTTGAGTACAGGTCTTTCGTTGGCTATTCCACGGCCAATTACGCATTGTCTGAGGTCAGAAACCCTGTTCGGACGATTAAGAGAGCAGCACCTCTGGCCCTTATCTCTGTAACTGCGGTCTACCTGCTTGTCAACGTTGGCTACTTCGCCGTAGTTTCCAAAGGCGACATAGTAGGAAGCCGGCGGATCGTTGCGTAGGTGAAATCTACCCATAATCCACTATCGTTTACTAAGATGTCGTGTGTAGAGCTTTGTTCTTCCGAAACCTATTTGGACCGAACTTAGAACGAGTGAGCCAACGTCCCCTTATTTCATCTTTAAACCTTACAGTTCGTAGGTTCTCAGCATATTTATTGCCTTGTCGACGTTAGGAAATTTGCTCACTGGCCAGTTCAGTCAAGGGCGCAGTAGGTGATTCTCTAGAATATATTTACGTCTTTTATCAGACGCCCGTTTCTAGTCATACAGGAATTGGGTCGAGAAGGGGTGATTCCATTATCGTGGTTCTTTGCCAGCAGCAAACCATTCAATGCACCCCTGGCAGGGCTTGCTACGAACTGGTTTTTCTCTACTATGTTCATGGTTCTGCCTCCACCGGGGGATGCCTACCTGTTCATGATCAGTCGTGAGTTTTCTGTGGACTCAGTGACTGTGACCTCTCAACATTCCATAAGTGTCATCATATTGCCTTGCCATCATTAATGCTCTTGTTTCTGTGGGTCTTTTACTTCTGTATACCTCCACATACAAGGCATGGAATTGGGACCCACCATTTCGAGCTCCCAAGATTGTCATCGTCTTGTTCTTCTTGTCCAATGTATTCTTGGTGCTTGTACCTCTAATTCCCCCGGCGCCTGGTTCAAGAACGTACGAGCATTTGCCGTACTGGGTGAGTCTGTCTACGTCTATACAAGCACTCTGCGAATTGACCATTTTCGTCAGTCTCATGCTGTTGTCGCTTTTGCTGTATCTCTTATCGGTGTGGGGTACTGGTACGTCTGGTGTGTTTGGCTACCTCGAAAGAGAGGTTATAGATTAGAAAGAACTTGGGTTCTGCAGGAGGATGGTGTTTCCCGTTGTGTATTTCGCCAAATTCCTTTATGATCATTAGACCACCTACGACTCTCAATCACCAAACTTGTATTTCGTGAAGTCGGCCAATTAATTTTCGGTTGCCCTCGTACAATCACGTGTGTATTTGTTTTAAGGGCATTTGCCAAACTTTCACTGATCGCTGACAATTTTACGTGCACTCAAACTTATAACAAACTACCACTCTGTGAATACATTCAAAATGCCTCCCAAAGCCGATATCAACAAAGCAGGATGGGAACAGAGCGAATTTCCTATTCTTTGCGAAACATGTGCGTGCTTGTTGCCTAAAATCGTACTTTGCTTATTCAACTGCTTGGCAGGTTTGGGTGATAACCCGTTTATTCGCATGGTCAGCGCTTCAAAACCACCTGAATTGCCTTTTTACTGATTTATTTGCAGTCCAAGCAAGAGTATGGACGCTCTTGTGGTACCTGTGCAAGACCATTCACAGTATTCCGATGGAATCCAGGTTCTGGCATGCGCTTCAAAACCACCGTCATCTGTCAAACATGCGCAAAAGTGAAGAATGTCTGCCAAACATGCCTACTCGATCTTGAATATGGGCTACCCACGCAAGTCCGTGATACCGCTTTGGCTTTGGAGAAGGACGCGCCTACAAGTGACATAAATCGGGAATACTATGCGCAGAACATGGAGGCCAAGGTACGTTATCACCATTTGCATGAGTCTTGTGCCTTACATCATTTCTGCAGTTGGAAGGCGACAAGTCCGGCCTTGGCAGTGGGCGGACACAGTCTGCGGGGAAGGACATGTTGAAGCAGCTAGCGCGGACGGATCCTTATTATAAGCGTAATCGGCCGCATGTGTGCTCATTTTTCGTCAAGGGGGAGTGCAAGCGCGGATCCGAATGTCCATATCGGCACGAGAAGCCTGTAGAGAGCGCGCTGTCTCATCAAAATTTGCAAGACCGGTACCATGGGCATAATGACCCTGTGGCTCGTAAAATTATGGCCACACATGCCGAAAATCAGGGCTTGAAACCTCCAGATGATGACACTATTGTATGTCCTGCCACAGTCCCCTTGCAGCGTTACTGACACCATTGGCAGACATCAATATTTTTATCCTCGCTCTCTCCTGAATCTACGGAATTGAGTATACGTACCACCGTTCTTAAATCGCTACCCAGTGTAGAGCCGACACAGCTACGGTCTATCGTTCATGTAGCTAAGTCACGGTCAGTCGTCCTTTCTTGCTTTGGGCAATATGCGACTTAATGTCTGCCATCTAGGTGTGCGTTCATCAACTTCAAGGAACGAAGTACTGCTGAACGTGCGGCTGAGGCCTGGGCTAATGGCCTTGAGATTGATGGAGAACGAATAGCGATAAAATGGGGTCGGAGTAAAGCGAAAGCACTTGGCACGACCACAGTGGCGGCCGCATCGTAGACTTCATTCCCGTTGTCTTGTATTATTAGATAGATTTTTGCACGAATACTAGCATGCTTGCCGTTGCATTATCTGATTAAACGTCTATTATTATTTAACGTAGCAGTAATTAATCCATGATTCGGTTCCATCATAACGTGGTAGAGCAAAAATTCCAAGAGCATCCACTCCCCTCACCTCTAACCAAGTAAACCTCCCACGGCGACAGCGCTTAACCAACCAGTCAGCGGCCGGACGTCAGAACCTGACGTAATAGCACGGCCAAAGTTCACTAGGCCTGGTCCAGCTGAGAGGATAAGACATTTATCAGACGTAAGACGGTTGGCGTGAGTGGGTTAACGTACGACAGACACCTGATATCCCCCAGCCCACCCCGAACAGCGCTGCTCCTGTCAAGAGTTTCATGTCAACCTTTCCCCCCGTCGGAATCGCCCATGAACCACCGAGAATGGGCATCTGCTTCCCGCGGAAGAAGGCGTATAAGATAATCGAGGTGGGTAGAGCCCCCATAGCGAGAAAAGCGAGTGATGGGTCGAAAGCCGAATGGATGGGTAGGAGTAAGAATGTCAATACTTTGATCGGGTCAATGAGGTTAGAAAGGGAAAGTGCAAGTGCAAAGTTAAACCCGTTGTTGAAGTAAGCAGCGCGACGAGCTAAGATATTTGTTGCTTTCGGTGCGGCATCGTCTGGCTTGGGTTTCTGTTTGTCCTGTGTTCAGCCAGGGATGAGCGGAAAGTCAAGGAAACTGACATTGCAGAAATATAGAAACACTGAAATCATTAAGGGAATTGCTTGCAGGGCAATGAGGTTTTTTCCGGCGGATCCCAAATTCCAATCCCAAGATGGATTCGAGACGGACAGCGTTGAGCCGTGTAACAGACGTGCTGTTACCGCTGCCGTAGAAAAAAAGGTCGCCGTGGCAGCAAATGACCTTGAACCGTGAGAACAACGCGCATATAATCACATTCGAGCAGCTTTTTACCTCTTGGATAGTCTGGAAATGCCGCAAATCATATGTCTATCGGTTCAAAGATCAGTACATCAAGGGCGCAAGCGGCAATCAGAGTTAATATTACTGACCCGGACGTGCATCCATTAGACATCTGCGAAGAAGACTATCAGGTTATGTTATAGGCACTTTAGAAGCGAGATACCTTGGTTCCTAGTCCTACGAGGAGGCCAGAGAGCAGAACTTGTCGCATTTCGAGGCCAAGTACTTCCTTATTTGAGCCTTCGAGAATTCCGATGACGAGACCTCCGGCGAATAATCCAGAAACACCCGCAAGTGCCTCTAAATTCCCTTTCACTGCACGATGAAAGAAACCCGATATTCCAAAGACATTTCCGTTTAAGAGCAGCAGAGCATGCACTGGGAGAGAAAGGCCGAAACCGCCTAGGAAGGATCTGAGGGGTGTGGGCGTTGACATGCTGATTGTTAGAGCATTCGACTGAGAGAAAATTTTAAGCAGTGATCTTGGGAAACTTGTACGTCGTTAGTTATATACCTCCTCTAAGACATATGACATCACGTGACCGAAGCCGAGTCCCGACCATGCGATTACTGATATTCGGAATTGACAGCGTGAACGAGAGTAGGATGGAAGAGTAAGACGCGTCCCACCAGGCGATTTATATACAACGAAGTGTCTTTGTTGAAACAAATAAAACCATTGCAGGTCATTCTGGAGCATTGGGATGGTACAGCGGACAGCTATCGCTCTAGCTGCAATGCTGCTGAATTCCGAATGTAACCATAAGGTCACGCAAGATTCGTAAGTATATTACGGATTGACAAGGATGTTGTTATAAGCACTTACCCACGGCCTCCTGTAGTTTCAACCTGAGATATCCAGCTTGGCCGAGGTAGACATCGGCAGGCAACCTTCAAAGAAGCCCTTTCGCCGTGTCGTTGAATCTGGCATTGACGACATCTGTCTAATAAACAGAACACACGACACGGACGAATAGCAGCAGTCGGCCCGACGGTCGACTGCGCTTTCGTCCTCACTGCAAGTAAGTACCCAGAATGGAAGACGTCTTCGCCAGGGGCTGGTAGAAGCGAAGCGAACCCTGTAACTGTTCAGAGATAATCAAAGCCTAACTGGCTGTCAAAGCTAGTACGTCTCGGTCTTTCCAGCTGCGCTCCGCGGTCTATCGGACTGTGAGATGGTCCAGATTGGTGCCTTTCACTGGACCCTTGGAATGATATATTGAATCAGTCCACCAACTGACAACGTTGATCGACATCTTACACACTGATATAGACTGCGTTCAACCGTTCGCTGGCATGCTCATCTTGAGAAATTTAGACTACAAAAGCTTGACATCTTGCTTCGCTGAATGGATAATGTTACTATGTTGGAATTGCCATTAACAAGGAAATCACTTACTGATTGACGGGAAATATTCGTGCTGTTTGAGAAGAACGCGATTAAAGCCAAGAAAAGTGCGCTACCAAATTCTTCAGATATGCCGGCAGTCGTCCAGCCAGCTAAAAGATTGCAGGCATCGGAATTACGATATCAAATTTACCCCAAGTCAGTTAGCTTATATGACGGCAGAATGCTCGATGAACGTTTGGGACAGGAGGACTAAGCGTAGGCAATAAACCTTGAGCCGGGGATTTCCGAGGAATAGACTGGCTGGCCAAATTGATGTCATCAGTGCGAGCACTGATCGAGATTTTCGAACTCACCGCATGTCCAACTTATCACTTAATTTCCCAGTCAGCGATAATCTCTTTGACACCCACATTGGGATTACTACTGGTTTCTGGTCATATAGCAAGCGAGACTCACGGCAAATTCACAAGATAGCATACAACTTCAAACTCTAAAGAGCAATATTGCAGCCTTAATCCGCACCCCCCCGAGGCAAATCCTCCCGACTTGATCCCAGATCTATTTCTTTCCTCTGCTTGCCAATATCTTCCATCTGAAGATATATTTCAGAATCAACCAGTCCAGGAGCATCGACAAGCTGCAGAGATTTTCCTATCATCCCCTTCCACATGGTGTGGCCGTCAACAAAATCGCAATGGACATTCTCTACGCCACTAACATCAACCGAATGAAGACCTGCAACATTCCAGGTCACGCTAGATACGCGTGAAAGTACGGCGAGGACATAATCATTCGTAGAATAACCATTGACGAGCCGGCCTGATACTAGTCGTCTCACGCTGGACCACGTTGCCTGATCTGTTGACACAGGTGTCCCGAATAGATAGACGTCTTCGATTAGATGGCTAGTGTTGGAGGGTGGAAGTGTGGTGAGGTACTTGAGGGCTTCAAAGATGACCAAGGATCCTAAGGAATAACCAACGAGAGTTGCGGGTCGGTTTCCAAACGCACGTTTCGCTAAAAGGTCCCCCAGGACTGCTCCGGCCTTGATAGCTAATGCCTTGGAGTTCATCCAAGGATTGTCTGTAAATAAAAGTATCGAGTTGAGCACAATAGTCCGGTTTCCAATGTCTTTTACCTACCGATTATTTGTCCTATCTTCAGCCACGCAATTGGCGCCAAAGAACTCATCAAACTCGCAAAGACAGTGCGCTTGACGATTTCCACCTTGATGTATTTCATGGTATGAGATTTGACAAGAGTGAGAAGCGCATCTGAAAGCTCTTGCAATGCTTGGACTTCCTAATAGGCATCAGAAACTCACTGACCATGCGATGAAAATGCTATTACCCATTGTAGAGCAAAGGTATTGTCACCTCCGAACACGGTCCAAGGAGTTACGAAATCGATAGGCGACGATATCCACCCACTAACGCAGAGGCGGACCGCAAGCGTTTCCTCGGACTGAATGCCTACGGGCAGAACAGCTAGATCTCGTATTTCCCTCGTGTGTCTCTGAACCATGTCTGCTGTAGACTTCGCGCCATACACGCCAAACAGGGCCCCACAGACGACAGAGGACCCTGCAAGTCCGCTAGCCAGCAACCCTGCAACTGTCCCACCGATGCCGAGCCACCCAAGGATAGTTGTAACTCCAGCGCCTACAAGCGGTGCAGCTAAGCCACCGGTAACCCCGACCAATACGCCACCAACAACAGCACCCAGTCCCATCCCGGCCATTCTCAGGACTTTATTTCTTTTTGCGTGGTCTTGGGTAGTATTCTGGGTATGTCGCCGCGCCTCTTCGATAGCACGATCTGGGTGTCTAAGTGTAGAAACTATGATTTCCTCGTCCAAGTCGCCAAAGGTATTCAGGAATGACCGTGTCCTAGCGGAATACTCCTTGAACGTTGTGATATTAAGGAAAAGGATGGCATTAAGGATTCTCTTGAGGTCCAGCTCATGAGGTAATTTGAGTAGCTCTCCGGTGGAGGTATCGGCATAGGGATCTAGTTCGGGACAACTCTCTGAACCTGTCGTCAGTGATACTAGCATACAGGTGACATTGCCAATCGTACCTCCATCAGGCTCTCCACAGGCAATCCATGCATGTTCTAGCAGCTGTTGCGCCCATGTATTCAGCCCTTTATTGAACGTATTTCTTCTATCGGATTTCGCCTTTTCTGGCAAGGGCGACAAAGAGTACTCTGCGAGGGCGTAGAGATCCGCCGTGTTTCTATAGTCCGCCAGACGACGAAATATATGCTGGAAAACGGTATCACGTTCTTGCTGCGTTAGCTGTTTGGGTGGAGTGAGCTGAGCAAGGTCGCTCGACATGGTGGTGATGCAGAGAGATGCAACTGGCTGACATCGTGACGGTCATAACCAAGAGGCAAGCGTGATGTCATCGCCATATCTTGACACTTGAAATTTCCCACCATGCGGCGCAACGAGGTTGAGGATGAAGTCGACATGGAAGGCGCCGACGACGATGCCGAGCGCTACGAGGGCGATTCTCCCGAGGAAGAGGATGGCGATGAGCCAGAGGAGGAAGACGAAGACGTCGGTGTCACTGTTCTAGACGAGGAAGATGCTCAGTCTGTACGTGTCCATATCTCTTCACGTCGTGGCTGAATTCTCAGCACTCTCTATCAGAACGACGACGACGCCATTGTAGAAGAAGAGGATGACCAGCTAAGCTACACGTCGTCGCAACCGGCACAATCATCACGACTCAAGATCAAGTTGAAGCTCCCCACTGTGCCGAGTTCAACGTCTAACACGGCGACACCAGCACCGGAAGAATACCAGCGCCCACCCAAGAGAGCTTCTGCTCGCACAAGGAGGATAGTACCAGGCACGTTGAACCTCTCTTCCCCAGTCAATCACAGCGCCTAATTGTATGCGCAGATTCCTATCTTGAAAGTTCAGAGGACGACGATAATAACGATGACGATGACGATGAGAGGTCCGTGTCACCGGAATCAGAGTCGACACCTCAAGCTACTCCTTCGAAGAAGCGCCTAACGTCAAGGCAGGCCGTTCTAGCTAATGTCGTCGACTCTTCACATGTTTCTTTGGGTGCGCAATATGTTTTCCCTTTCGCCATATTTATAATTCAATTGTAAGTTGCAGATGGTGATACTGCAGTATCTGTGAGCAAGGGTCGCAAAAAGCAACTTAATGAGACCGAGTTAGCCTTGCGCCGGGAAGAGACTGCAAGGAAGAGGAAGAATCTTTCTGAGAAGAAACTAGAGGATGAAAAGGTGTGTCTTGCCGCCACTGTAATTCGCTGTCTTATGTTATTCACCAAGGTCGAAACTATCAACCGACTGCTCAAAAAACAAACACGACCACGAGGTGGTAAACGCAACGGTACTACTACTGGCACTGGCACTCCTTCTGGAGTCAAGGCCCAGAATGACAGTGATGAAGAGGCCATGGAGGTAGAAGGAAGTACAGAGGAACCTCTACCCGCGCCTATAATACCTGTCATGTACCGATGGATATCCTCGTCACGACCTCCCACAGTTGATCCTACTCCTGGAGCTGAGGAGAAGATGGACGTTGATGGTGCACAAAAGGAGAAACTCGACAGCAAGGAAGAGAAGATGGTCTTGACGTTCTCAGTTCCGCCGTCTTTGCTATCAGAAGGTGAAGCGCACCCTCCTGCACCGCCAAAGCCAATACCGAAGTGCAGCGTGGAGGGCTGCCAACTTAATAGAAAGTATAGGCTTGTTAGAAACTGGGATATGGGTGCCTGTGGAATGGCTCATTTAAAGCTATTACAGGCTTGACGGCACTGGGTGAGCTGCTATTTATCGGTTGCGATCCCAATATTAGGTGTAAACATCAATAATATTGTTCAAAATCGTTCACACGGCCAAACCGGTGCTTCATGGGGCGGTGCAGGTTCGTCCATTCAAGTAGGCAAGGTAGTCCGAATTCTGATATAGATGATACATGTGCGATGCAAGGAAAATGAAAGCTAAGATCCTCCCAATATACCGGCGATGCTGGTTAGATTCAGGCCAGAACTGCCCATGAGATCCTGGATAAAAAGAAGTTGGCTCCTGAAAAACGAATAATTCATGTGAAAAACGCACCGATAGCGATGATGAGTCAAGGGGACATGCAAAGTTGAACGAGTTGGAAATGACTGGTGAAACAGTCACCATGAGAATGCGTATGGACAGCTAATGGAATTTATGAGGCGCTGCAGTACGAAGGCAAAGTCTAGCTCACCGTTATCTTGTAATTGACATCAATATTACTCTTTGTGCCAAGAATTCCACATTTTGAAAGAAGATCCAATAGGATTTCGTTGTTGGGGTCATTGGCTTGGGTGTATTCAATCGCGAACGGAAAGGTGAAATTGGTTTCCGAGTGCGAAGCAAAGTTGATATTGTTGGAGGTACCGCCTCCAATGTCCGTACCAGTGCTGGAACTATTAAGAGGGTAGAACAACTGCGGTATAGGGATGAGCGGCAAATCACCAACGGAGATTCAGGGTTACCTCGGCTGTTACTTTCTTCAGCTCAACTGAGAAGTAATTCGGATTGTCAACCCTAGACAGGGTTGGTAAATAATATGCGGTTAGCGTGTGGAATACATACGTTATATTTACGCCAAGGTTTATGTTGACACCGTTATTGGTGAGTTCAAACTCACTTCCATTCGAAGCTACTGTCTGAAGCTCGCCAATGGTAACGTTGGGTGGTCGAATCCACTGCATGCATGTTAATACCGGGATGGAATATCGATTAAGAGCCTAACCAATGCAAGCGACAAGATTATGCTGAGTATGAGAAAGACAGCAATCAGAAGGGTGCAGCAGAAGAATCTTCCGATACATCTTGGACGCGATCCCTATTTAACATTAATAAAATGCCATATAGGAATAAAATCGCTCACTCTTGTCCATAAGTTTCCTTGCGTTTCATATCGATACTTCTTCAAGGTCTGAGGGACTCTGGTTCGAGTTGAGTAACTAAGGAGGGAAAAGGGCCATAGAAACGTACTTCTCCTTGGGAAATTCCCCATGGTCAAAGCCACTGCCAGTGTCAGCGTTTGTGGCTCTGACGCCCGTTGGTGAATCTATAGAACCCGTGCCGAAGTGAGTTCTCGTGGTGGGTTGCCGTTGCGGAGCACGGGCGTCTGTGGGTTCATCTCTATAACCGGTGCCATAATTGTCGTAGGCGCCCTCGTCGTAGGTAGCATGGGGTTGCTGATGACTGTAAGGATTGAAATCGGGCTGGGTGTACTGGCCGTCAGGCTCGTACCGACCGTGCTGCGCAGCATACGGGTCTCGATAGGCCATGAGGAATGATTAGATGGTTGATACAAAAGCAAATTGACGAAAGGAAAAACCGATATGAAGAAGGGGGCAAGGTGGTAGTGGAAGGTAGAGAGAAGAAGGGGCCAGTCGGTGGTCGCTGTGGTGCGCTCACCTAATGCCGAAGCACAGCCTCGGCAGCTGCGACCATTCTTATTTCCAAATTTCACCGCATCTTCTCGAAAACAAAGACGTCAAGACGCGAGAAATGGTGGGAGGAACTAATAACTGCAATATATTCCGAGCCTGTCAATATATTCCCTCTCTCAATCTAGAATGACATGGTGCTGGCAGCGAGAATAGGGGCTGTCGAAGGCTGATGCCAACCAGATACAAACTCATTGCGTCATCTGTTATTTTGGTCCTTTCACTTTCGAGCAAAGTTGCCGTCTATTCCTCGGTCACGATGTCCTTTGCAGATATGTCTGTCTCTCCCTCGAACTTGTCTATCTCGTCGAACCTCAGCGGTTCGTCTCTGCTCGTCGCCTGGCAGCTCAAGGGCAAGACTGTTCTCATCGTCGGCGGAGGAGAAGTCGCGTCGGGTCGCATCGAAGCCGTTCTTTCTGCGGATGCAAAGGTCATCATCCTCGCTCCCGCCAAGGGACTTCACCCACGAACCAAGCGATTCATTGAACTCTATCCGAGTCGCGTCACGTACTACGACCGTCGTTTCTCTGGGCCCGCCGAACTCTACAAGATGGATATGGTCCTTACTGCGCTTGATGATCCCAACAGTTCTCGCCAAATCGTAGAGCTGTGCCGCGAGCAACGGATTCCCGTAAACGCTGCGGATATTCCTGATCTATGCGACTTCTACTTTGGTGCTCAGATACGCGACGGTCCCTTGCAAATCATGATATCGACCAACGGATCTGGTCCCAGAATCGCGGCATTACTCAAGTCGAAACTCAATACCGCATTAGGCGGGTATGAAGGCGAGGCCATCAGCCGAGTTGGAGAGTTGAGGGAGCGCCTTAAGGAGCGCGCGCCTGGCATTGGAGGTGCCGTGAGTCGACGCAGGATGAAGTGGATGTCTCAGCTATGCAACGAGTGGGACATGGAAGATTTGACTCAGTTGGACGATGCAAAGATCGCGAGGCTCCTTGATGAGGGGTGGGAACAGAATCGTGTACCCTCTTTGCGTGATCTTGGCGGAAAATCCAAGACCAAGCAAGGGAAGGACAATCCCCCGTCGACCTCCCGGAAATTCAACTCAGTCCTGCATGGTAGTTCCACAGTACTGCCAGCCACACTGGGATTCATAGCAGGGGGAATATCTGTTGCTCTGCTTCTAATGTATCATCGACGATGAGAGGTGTGTTTTTCATTCCGGGTCATGGTGTATTAATCTCATCGATTTCATCTAGAGTGATCCGTGGAATGTAACAGTCTAAAACATGTGGATGAGTATGAGAACAATAGTGAATTTGTACAGCTTAAGATCTCGATGATTTAGTTCACAAGTCCCAACCAGTTAAAAGGTCGTCAAAACATTCCGATTCCAAAGGTCACAAAAATGGAGTCCTGCGGATTGGCAATTTATCGGAATTAGTGGCCTAGCTGGCAACAAAACTTCACCCGAGGCATCAAGACCAGATGGCGACCTAGCGCATAGGCCCAAATTGAGAAAGCCCTGTGCCCAGAACGAGGGCGGAAACCGATTGGAACGGCCGTCCGCTCGCGACAGACGCTTTGCCGTATATATCATCCGATATCGCCCATCAAGCCCATCTGGTAGGGCGTCACAGACGGTCTGTAACGACATCGGAGAGCAACACGGGAGCAGAGAAGTAGAGGGGCACGAGGGACACTAGCGTGGGTAAACAAACAGTCGAGCTGACTCTTGGATGAAGCAGACCAAGTAAGCGACAAAATTCAGGCGCAAGACTCGGAGACGGAGCAAGGCGAGGTTGGTTTTAGATGATAGGCAACGAACAGCCGATATGAAGCGGACAAAACCTCACATCATGAAGTCAACAATGAGAGTCAGTAACGCCAGTGCATCCGTAAGACAGTTGCTTTCGTGCCTCAATGCTAGACCTCACGGGATAGGGCTCGATAACGAAGAGGAAGCCAAGTGGAGGTCACAGTTATGCTCCGTCTGCATCAACGATGTATCCTGCATAATGTCGGAGGAGACCAGGAAGAAAGCCAGCAGAGGAGATAGTAGGGAAAGAAACGGCCAGTATGGGCCGAGCCTTATATAGGTCAGACGCATGCGTGACATGAGCAATTTTCGCCCCCCGCTTTTTTGCGACTGGCCCAGCGGTGCTGACTCAGCCATAAATTGCCTCATTCTGCTTCACTTCCGCTACAAATCACTGTCGGCGCAGTATTTTATCCCACAGCGTGCCAAGCTACTCTTCTCTTCCTCCTCCTCCACTTGCAGACATCCCAGAACCGCCCTACTTCCTGCTTTCATTGCATCGTACTCTGGGGATTCCCCATTGTCTTTCTAATAGAAAGGCTATGGGGAATCCCCTTCGTCACTTTGGTGCCGACCTGCCGTGTCACAGTCACACTATAAATTTTACAATTTCTAATTTCTTCAGGTCCCGATTATTGCCGCATTTGGGCAGTGGCGGAAATTTCGGTCTTCCGGTACAACTTGAAGCTGGTCGTGGAAACTTCGCCTAATTTATCTGGGATGTATAAATTCAACGCCATGCCATGTAGCTACAGACGCGCTCTGCATACCTCTCTGGCAGCCCTAGCAATTTTCCTGGGCTCCGGTCACTATGGATTCACTTTTGTATGCCCGAATGTCCCAAGATCCATCGGCGGGGTCGTATTACAATGGTCATTATGTCCCTACGTCCGCGGAAAAGACGGCGTACCAGTCTACGCATGAACCCTGGGCTTCGTCTGTGAAATATGGATATTACGGATTATATTTCTTCGCCGTTACCATCTTCATTGCGATATTGTTTAATGTTCACTTTAGGATTCTTCAGCGACGTAGGTGAGTAATAAGCTCATTTCCTCTGCGTAATTATGCCAATTCATCATGTCGTAGCCTTGCTGTTGGGTCGACGTCGCATTCCCTGACCTTACAGGATAAATTCTACGCCCTCTTTCGACTGCTCGCCTACCCACGCATTCCTAGCTCGGTCAACAGATTCATTTCTCCATGGTACACTGCCGGAAACCAGGGCCAGACCTTACTCCTCGCTGCGGGATTTCTTTTTACCACTCTTTATTGCTTCGCGGATACATACAACTACAGGCCACCGTTTTGTACGACATCGATCCTTTATGTTTCTACACTCATTGACAAATTCTTGCTAGATGGATCTTCTCCTTTGGGCCTGCGAAGCGAATGGCTAGCCATGGCGATGCTCCCGTTTCTTATAGTATTCGGACACAAAATCAACTTCATTGGTACTTTGATAGGTGGGAATTTTTTTCCCCCTTCTTGAACATATTCTTATGTTCGTCATGGCTGGGACAGGTAGCTCCCACGAAAAGATGCAGGTACTCCACCAAGGAGTGGCGGGGTTACATTTATATATGTCCTTGGTACACACCATTTCCATGACGATACGCTCCAATCGGTAAGCTTGTTATATGTCTGGAATCATTATAGCAGCAACTTAAAGAATTTACAGGGAACGCGGAATCAACTATGATTTTCACCACAACGTGAGTACAAACCGACTTGTTGACCTGTGTTTAAATAAATTATTGTTTTAGTATGCCTACTGGACCGGTTTCGTTGCTCTGGCACCGCTGATTTGGCTTTGCTGTGCTAGCCTTCCAATCTTCCGCAAGGCGGGGTACGAGTGTTTTTGGATTCTCCATCTTGCGGCTGTTGGCGGTGAGCTTCGTTTCTAAAAGCATATTCCTGCTCTCTCTCATGTTTTGCCTAGTTTACTTTGCATTCTTATGGCTTCACTGTTGGGAGTACCTTGACGGAGGGTAAGCCTTAATAAACAAGTTTCCAGAATCTCCGGCTTACGACAAGATACTAGGTACTACATGTATGCGACATTTGCGGTTTTCGGCTGGGGCATTGTACTCCGTGTCGCTTACATGATTTATGTCAACCTGCATGTCCATGTCGCGCGCGTTCATGTAACATCATCTGGCATGCTACACCTCAGCATTCCCACGAAACTCCGATGGACCCCTGGCCAACATGTATTTCTTCGTTTCCTCAGCGTCCGTCCATTCGAGTCCCACCCTTTCTCCATCACGAGCGTACCGAGTGGCAATGACCAACCAAGCGATATGTCGTTTTTCATCGTGCCTATGAAGGGTTTCACCAGCTTTCTTAAAGAACACTGTAAAAGAGCTGGTGGTCGTCGAGATTTGTTTGTTCTCCTCGATGGTCCCTTCGGACATACGACGCCAGAACTCCGGGCTTTCGACAACGCTTTGCTCATAGCTGGAGGTAGCGGTATTGCATATATTCTGCCCATCTTCCAGGATCTCGTTCGATGCAATAAAGGCGAAGTCAGTGCGAAGACCCGGTGTAGTAAAATTGAGTTGGTCTGGGTTGTTCGTTCAAGAGGTACATATTATGCTTTCCTCCTCATCTGATGGTTTCTGAATGTCCTATAGCCCAATATCAGAAGATGGAGAAATATGTCTCGGAAACTATCAATGAAATTGCCGACGGTGGTGTTTCCGTGAGCTTCTTCGTCACTGGAACAGATGCTGGATCAGAGGAGATGGAATCAAAAAGCGGTTCGGATGATGACCTTGTGAATGACACGAAAGAGAAGTCTCTGTCCGAGGCTTTGTCGTCGAATTGGCACACTGGCCGCCCGAAGCTTCCAGACATCATCCGAGAAAGAGCGCAAACATGGGAAGGACGAGTCGCAGTAACCAGTAAGTTTCAATAACATCTTCGTCTTATTACAACTCAGTTACATCTTGTCTCAGCCTGCGGTTCCGAATCGATGATATCTGACGTTAGTAATGCCGTTGCCGGTGTACAAATTGATATACTCAGACAAAGGACGACGTGTAAAGAGATGTATCTGCAAACTGATGCTTATGATTGGTAGCCGATGGTTGGAATGAAATGGCTCAGGAATCACACGTATCGTTATGAATTTATGTACGAGGCAGATTTCGTCTAGAATAAATTTAGACAGCCAATGTGTAACTCATTTCACGTGACCGTGACTTTCTTAACTTGCAACAGACCACAATGTCCTCAATAGGCCCCGAAATACCTCCTCACCTGCTGCAACGGAGTCAGCAAGACGAAGAAGAGGATATTGGCCCTTCGCTTGCGGGTCCCCAAATACCTCCGGAACTAGTCAAGCAACAGCAGCAGGATGACGAAGATGATGAAGATGACTATGCACCTGCTCTGCCACCAGAACTCCTCGCGGCGCGTCAAGCAGGCCCAGAGAAACGAGTTCAAGGCCCAACTTTACCGACCTACGATGACGACTCGGACGATGATGTAGGACCGAAACCGCTACCGGCTGGGCGAACTAGCACCAACGAGACAGACGGTGTTAAACAATTTATGGAACAAGAAGAAAAGCGTAGGAAGAGAATAGAGGTATGCTGAATATCTTTCACTCCATCAAAAGTCTAGGTTCTAACTGTAGATCCAGGAAGCATCTCGGCCTAAAGCACCGAAAAGAGACGAGTGGATGCTAGTGCCCCCTTCGTCTTCTGATTTACTTGGGAGTACGCTTTTCCCCCTACAATCATAAGGTCTTCGTTGCTCATCGCAATCATAGCTTTGGATCCTACAAAACTCAACAAACCTCGACAATTCGCTCGGTCCGCTGCGCCAGCGAAAGACGCACAAAATAACCTATGGACAGAGACACCTGCTGAGAGGCAACAGCGACTCGCTGACGAGGTGTCTGGGAAGCGCCGGCGAGCTGTGAATGCTGACAATAGCATGAGTGCCGAAGAGGCATTAGAGGCGAGGAAGAGGCAGAAGATGGACGAGAGCATCCGGATGGGTGTGGAGGAGCATACTGTGTGTCCTCTTCTCAACTAATTGTTCGTGGCTAATTTTTGTCGTAGCGTAAAGTTCGCGGCTCGGCATTGGTCGACGCTCATGCAAAGGCAGCGGGCAAGAACGATGAAGAAGAGGATCCCTCCAAGGCTATTTGGGATCACGGTCGAGATATGTCCATCGGCGGGCGGTTGATGGACGACAGCACGCGCCAAAAGATGCTGCGAGATGCAAAGGGTCTCGGTGACCGGTTCGGCGCTGGGAAGGGAGGTAGTTTCTTGTGAACAGTCAGTTCATCCCCGTCTATCTTTCGCTATTTATACGGTTCTCATTTTAATATGACTCAAGGAGCACATGGTCCTAAAAATTGCTGATAACGATTGACTGCCATGACTGACCCCAATTTCCGTATCGAAACCAGTCGTCTTTATATCTCCTACTGTCTTCCCTCTTCTCCTGCTCATTGTGCATTTCTTGTCGAACTTTACAACTCCCCCTCCTTCATTGCCACTTGCGGTCCCACGGGCATAACTACTGCAGAACAAGCAAAAACCTTTATCGAAGACCGCTTTGTAGCTACCCACGCTCGACATGGTCACGGCCAGTACCTGGTCTCGCTCAAGGAGACCTCAGAGCCTGTCGGGATTGTTAGCTTGATGAAAGGCGATTCACCTGAAGAGTCATATTCTGCACCCGACGTGGGATTCGCTATGCTTCCCGAGGTGTCCGGGCAGGGGTATGCTACGGAAGCTGCTAGGAAGTTGCTCGACTATGCCTCAGAGGTGATGGACATCAAGCAGGTTTTTGGGTTCACCGATGAGAAGAATATTGCTAGTCGACGGGTCCTTGAGAAGCTGGGATTGGAAGATCGCGGGGTGCATCTACTTCGGGTGTTTGGTTCTAGTATCGTCTACGCGTCTCCGAGTATAGTGGATTTGAGGGTGTATGGGATCGAGTAGATAACAGAGAAGTTCGATTGGTTGAAAAGCTTTAGTCAGGGAACCATTCCAAAAAACATCGAATTAGCTAAAATCATGTCTCTTGCATCATGCCCAACCATCTTTAAAGTCTTTGCGCACATTCGTTTTTTCCGAGTTCATTGTCAACCTCCACTTTGCTCACCTACCACTGCTCATAGCACGTATGGCACTGTTAGCTTGGTACATGTCCTTCGGGTACAATGAAGTCACTCCGACAGAAGCTCGATTCAGGGACTGCCATGTCTACATAGACAGTATGCACTGAACCAAGGTAAGTAGAAGTCGTATTAACCTAGTATAGTCTTCTTCCAACTATGCTCCGTTATCATGATGAAAATCTTAAATATATATGATGCGATGATACAATGCAAAATGGAGAATGCGATGATGAGATGCAGCGTCGTAAAAAGGTCATGCTTTCGAATCTACGAATTGCGAAAGGTCAAACAATGGTACAATCTGTAAAGCGATGGTAAGCGCATCGTTCACGTGAGATAAAGGATCCTACCTCTTGTCCCTTGTCGGAGTTTAGCGACGTCTTCGAGGCCGTCTTAATGCTTGGGGGTAATGAACGGGCCGGAATATGGAAGTCATGAGCAAAGGAGCAGACACTAGAAGTCTGCCGTGCTATCAGTTCCACCCGTGATATGGCCTCGAGACCTGTCCTGTCTGGAAGGAGATCAATAAACCATGTTGCTAACACCCGGCACAACTTACAGAGTATAGCACTGTTAATCTGATCGGCGACTGCCTCCCGCCTCTCCTGACTGAGGTACTTGGCCACGGAGCTTTCTTCCGGAACAATGTACGCAAGGATGCCAAGGACATTCCGCAACTCCTGAACATACTTTTCCCGGTCATCGACGCACGGGAGATGGTTAGCCAGAGCATAAAGCTTCTGAGCGTTCTTGAGCAGCGCCGTTTGCTGGTCACGGGCTTCGGGGTCGTCTTCGTGAAGAGCTTGGGAACTTCGTTTCTGTGATTTAGGAGGAGGAGATTCGGTTTGGGCGGGAGGGTACTGGAGAGGGACTGTTCTACATGATTCAACGAAAGCTTGTATGCGCAGATTTAAAAGGAGATGGGCGGGATCGACAGAGGTGGGCGCCACGTATGCCAAGCTGCTCGTCTTTGGCGGTTCCATTGCCTCTGTCATGTTAAGAACTGCTGCAAAGTGTGTGTTGAGCAGATCTGTGGCTTCGTCCACGTTTCCTGAAAGCAGCAGCTGTCGTATTTCTGTCAATTCGTCAGAAAGGCGGAGGTCTCAAAGGCACACGGCGCACCTGCTCGCTGGTCCGCCTGCTTCAACACTTCTTCCGACAGCTCAGGTAGGCCGGAACTGCCGTCAACAGACTGCATCACTTCGTCGCCATCTGCGTCGAGGTGTCGAACGGAACTGTCCTCTGCGAACGCGCGCGCAGTCCGGGTGTAGCATTGATGAGATAGATAATCGAGTACGAGCGAGCGCTGAGAATGAGGGATCAGTGGATATCGACAACGCCACGGTGAAGAAACAGGATACCAGTTGGCAGGGGGACGGGTCAGGTCTCGCTGGCGCCTGGAGAGGCTTTCTTGAAGACGATGGCTGGGACATGAGTGCCGACGGTGACGACGAATTGCAATGGCTCTTTCCGAAGTAGGTTCACGGCGCATACCGAGTCCACGTGCTAGTCTCCCATTAGTAGCAGACTAATCCACGTGCTATTGCGTTTCTCCGAAGTGCACTTGACAATCAAGTCCTTCTAGCATTATAATTCGTACAACTGCGTAAATAATTCCTAATAACCGTGGGGAGCTGACAGAGTTCTACTCAACGTCCGTTCCGGCGACGCCCTCAGCTCGTTGGAACTATATCGCGCCTGCGTCAGAGTATCTCCATCCAACAATCTTCTGTCCTCTTCAATACTGACCGAGGAGCTCCGACGACGCGACTTGGGTGCGTAAATGAAGGATTGCATCACGATGGTGATATCAAAAAGGAGTGTACCCCCACTTCCCAAAAGATATCTGCAGATTACATTGACTCAGCACTCAATCAAATGGGCAGAGGAGGCTTACGGTATGCTCTCTTTGATAAAGTCCGTTGATGCGGGCGGCGGCAGCTTAGCATTAGGGGATGTGGCGATAGACGCAACATAAAAACAGTTCCCGAGGAAAGCGAAAACAAAAAGATACATAGATAATCCCTGCAATGCCTGTTAACATTATGAAGATGACAGCCAGCATGCAGCAATACCTGGACAGATTTCCTAACATACTATATAAGGGTAAGATCAGTAAGTATATCCCAAAGCTGAATACAAAAACGCACGTTCTTCCAGATCTGCGGCAATCGGGAAGTGAGATACAAAGTGGTGCATAACCACGCAAAGATGCGACCCAGAACACGTTCGTTGGTTGGCTGAAAGAGGGTCTGATGATACGACGGCTCCGAAGTCGATACGTATACGTCAGTACCGTGCACGGGTTCGAACGTTGTTGGGACATCAGAAACCATTAAAGATGAGTACGTCTGATGGTCAGGGATACGAAAACCCCGTGCAGCGAGCACGTTCCCTATATGAGTAGTCGTACTGGTAAGTGGCAAATGCCGTTGACTCCCAGCAAGCGCGCCCACACCGAACAAAGCCCAGACACCGAAAAACACCATACTGGCACCTCGCCTCGAGCTCCGACGCCGCGGTTCAGGATCTTCCTCTGCATCTCGCTGCAGACTCCGGCCCCGGAGAGATTCTGCGACCTCGGAGGCAGACATGTGCAGCGCTGCAGGGAGAGCGCCCCGGGATGGTATTCGGCCAACGCTGCCCCCTCGAGTTCCGTGCCTCTCGGAGCTCCAGGAAATACGTGTCCGACGACCACCTTCGGAGTGGAAGCTGTCTGCGAGGGCCGCCAGGGTGGAGTCGTCGACTTCGTCGTCCGATTCTCTCGACACGCGGCTGTGTGAAGTATCGGGGTATCCGTCCTGGAGGCGCGCAGACCGGCTTCGTGGGCGGTCGTCGTGTTGCGCCGCTAGGGCCGCCGCTTTGGCTACGCTGGCAGCTACGACGGACAAGGTGCGGTATCGAGAGGCAGGCCTGTCCACGGAGATCCGGCGGCTTAGGCTGCGCGCCCGGACGTGTGAAGGAGGGTTCCGGATGGAGTAGTAGATGTATTGGCCAACAAGGGTACAGTCCACGAAGACAAAGTAAGTGGCCAGGTAAGTCTAAGTAGACATTATTTAGATAGGATACCAGGATTTCCGCCGTGATTGATTGCACACCTGGAATGGAAGCTGATGGGTAAGGATGCAGCCAACTAGGTTGGATATATCGCCTGTCGCACGACCATTATCAGAGAGTCCTCGAAATCCGGATCCACATACCCATAAGCCAGTTCGCAAGAAACGGAAGAGCTAGGCCTTCACATGAATTGCTTCTAATATTCTCGAGAACCTGGCTTTAGTGGCAAGGGCTCGTGTCACATGTCGCCATCGTGGTGAGATATGGTTACTCACGGAAACTGCGCTCCTAGCCAGCAGGCAATCGACGAATAACCGAGGAATTCACTCAACGCTGCCTGTGACGGCGACAGCATCGCGATAGCGGCCTCAAGGCTTTAGATAGTCAGTGAGATAGCTGGCATGCCCTTTTTCGGCGACCGATAAGAGGAGGCTGACAAATACATGCAAATCATTCCCAGCATGCCTCCACAAGCAGGCCAGAAGCGCGCCGCCGCCAGTAACGGCGAATCATCTGGCTCCCAAGGCAGTCGAACGAAAAAGATACGCTTCGTGGAGCCCTCGGAGGATCCTGCCAATTTTGCTGAACAAGTCGAGTCGGCTCTTGAGACAAAGAACAGAAAAGGTCGCGTCAAGAACGAGGGCTATGAGTCTGACTCGAGTGACGACGGAGAGGGTGTTGTTCTGAGCCGTAAGAACAAGGTGGAGGATGACGAGGACGAAGATATGTTCGCGATGGGGGACGAGGATGAGAAGAAGGAAGAGACGTCGGCGAAGAAGAAAAAGGCAGAGTACCTGCGCCTCGGCGACATCGAAGGACAGGAATTTGGCGGGTCCGGCTCTGACGGCGGGTCATCGGACGAGGAGGAGCCTGAAGATGAAGACGATGCCGAACGGAGAAAGAAGGCTGGGATGGGGTACGAGCTGTCGTCCTTCAACATGCGAGAAGAGATGGAAGAGGGCAAGTTCACCGAGGACGGCAGCTACGTGCGTTCGTTCGACCCGCATGGCGTCCACGACCGCTGGATGGACGGCGTCGACGAGCAGGAAATAAAAAAGGCGAGACGTCGGAAGCGGCGCATGGAGAAGATACAGAAGGAGCGGATCAAGGCAGAGGAGCAGGAACTGGAGCATTCTGGCGGCGTCCCTGCCATGGAGAAGGATCTTTTGCCCTATCTCAAGAAAGGCGAGACTGTCCTCGAGGCTTTGCAGCGCTTGGGAGTACAGGCAAAGAAGTCAAAGCAAAGGTGCGGCAGCTGCCAAATACAAAGTATTCTTGTTCTCAACATACGACAGTGCTAAATCCAAGGCAGTCACGAATGATGACAAGAAGCCTTCCGCACCCTCCGACATCGAGTTCATCACTCATCTCGCATCGAACATCATGACACTTGGCGACGTCGATATCTACTCCAAGACGTACGAAGAGCTCGTTCGCACAGTTCGGTCTTCACGCTCTGTTGACGCCTCTTGGGAGCCCCCCTCGGCCGATAAAAAGTATGAGTTCAAGTGGGATGCTCCGGGTTCAGGTCAGTCAGACCAGACGTTCGGTCCCTTTGGTGAAGACGAGATGCGGTCTTGGTACAAGGCCGCGTACTTTGGGGTTGCAGGGGAAAAGGTCAAGGTACGGGAGGTTGGCGGCGAGTGGAAAGATTGGGATGACGTTCTTTCTTGAACATCTTCTGGTTGTGCTATCAATGTAAGTTATGTACTCATGTATATCTAGCCTTTGGCAGACGCGGCGTTCTTCTACTCATAATTGTACGATTTTTCAATGAACAGGCATACTTTATTATGTAGGATGGAGAAACCGGAATCTATCGTCCGAGTTATAGGTGTGTGCTTGTGTGAGCTCGGTGACGAGATGGTTAATCCTCTGACAAAAGTGACTTTCTAGATTACGGTTGTATCCTCAAACGCGAAACACGGCCGGACAAGTCCTCACAGAAAACCATTCGGAAAAAGTGCATCACAGAATGCGTCGTTTTGTGCTGTATGACGTGAAATAACCCGCTATATTCAAACAGACGAGTCCCGGTTTCTTAGGTGACTCGTCTGTGGAACTGGTTGCAGTGATATGCTATTTATAACGCAGACACGGGTCTACTTATCATAAAGTCACAACTTCAACTTGACGAAGATCCCCCGGCCACAAGTTCACTACCGTCTGCTTCCTAGAGATGAATATCAGACATCCAGTTCATTCAGATGAAGATCAACCTCAATATTGTCATGCTAGTATTCACATATACTCGCGGTGAATTGAAGTACGGGTACGATTGTGGGTCGCTATGTTGCTCGGACCTTTGCCAGCATGGGGCCCGGAAACGGAAAAAGTATACGGTAGATCAATGGTTTCTTTCCCCGCAGCCAAGGGATGAAACAGGTGGAAGCGGGTCCGTCATTCTATGGACTAGTGCTAATGTCGACCCAAGTGTTCTGTTCGCAATCGAAAATGGTATGATAATATCCTGTGAGATGTCCTGCTTATCGCTTTTTGAGAAGTGTCTGCACTTCTAGAGCAGCGCCGAGCTCGATTCGGGCCCCTAGTGGGTTTATAAATATCGCCTACACTTTTGCTCACACGCACTTGTGATTTCCACTGCGCTCGTGGGCCCATGACGACGCGCCGCCCTGACCCGGTCTCATCAACTCTTTCTGGAATATATTCCTTAGGTGATCGCGGTTCATCCTCGAGTATAAAACCACACCTCGTAAACCCAGCATGGCCATCCAATTCACTTTCCCTCTTTTATTCTTCGTTCTTTTCCTCCACCTGTGAACATGTTCAAGTCCGCTCTCTTTGAAGCTTTGGTGTTGGCCGCCGTGCTTGTGTCGGCTGTGCCGACGGGCAAGCTCGATGTAAAGAGGGCGCCTCGCCCTGCAAAGCGCGCCAGTTGTACCATTGACTCTGTCGATGCTGCTTCATCTATTTCGGACTGTTCTTCGGTCACAATTTCTGCTTTCACTGTCGCAAGTGGAGGTGAGAGATAACTGATCCTATGCATATGTAGTTCGTACTTATGCTTGTTCTTATAGACACCTTGGTCCTTTCGGTGAGAACTTTCTGGACTCGCAGAATGCTTCGTATCGCTCATGGATACTTCGAAAGCCCGCTGATGGAGCTACTGTCACGATGGCCGGGGACATTACTTTCGCGCAGACTTCCAGTGAGCATGTCCGTCTATAGGTTTCTCAGTGATGTTGACTGGTTGCATTGTCTAGCTGATGGTCCTCTTTTCACAATTGACGGTTCTGACATCACTTTCAACGGCGCTGGATACAAATTTGACGTACGTGAGACGCGTTTATCGTATGTTCAGTTGTTTTGATATATCGTCCTTCCCCTTTTAGGGAAACGGTGCCGACTACTGGGACGGTGAAGGCACCAATGGTGGTGTTGACAAGCCCCACCCTCTTTTGAAGTAGGTCAAGTTCTTTCTGTTCATGGGGCTATCCATTCATTCGACGCGTCCCTAGATTCAAGGGTTCTGGCACGTACTCTGACTTCACAGTAAGCGATGCTGTACATGGCGAGGACAAGATGTAATTCCATTCCACAGGTACTGAACAGTCCTGCACAAGCTGTTTCAATCGGCAACAGTGATGGCCTAACCTTCGACAGCATTACCGTCCGTTTCTGCGTTTTCGCTCAATTCACAACTTGATTCTTATCAAATATTCAGGTTGACAACAGTGCTGGAGATACAAATGACCTGGGACATAACACTGATGTGCGTCCAACATGACTATCTTGAACCAAAAGCGGGCTAAAGGGTGTTCTCTAGGGTTTCGACGTCTCTGCTGATGACGTGACTATCCAAAACTCAGTCGTCAAAAACCAGGACGATTGTATCGCTATCAACGATGGCACCAATATTCAGTACGTTTTTTTTTTTTGAAAATCTCCCTTCCCTTGCAGGCACCCATGTTTTGGAAATAGATTCTTGAATAACCAATGCTCTGGCGGTCACGGTATTTCCATCGGTTCAATCGCAAGCGACAAGTCCGTGTCCGACGTCACAATCTCCGGAAACACCGTCACCGATTCTATGTACGGATTCCGGTACGTCCTAATTAACTTACTCTGCTAGGGTCACGGTGGGTCTCTGAAGCACAAGTAGGATCAAAGTACAAGCTTCCGCAACAAGCGCATCTGTCTCTGGCGTTACATACTCTGGGTGGGCATACCTCTCCTTCGAAAGTCAAGAACATCATTGAATTATGATATATAGTAATACTCTCAGTGGACTTGACAAGTACGGCGTCTTGATCACCCAGTCCTACCCCGACGATGACGGCACACCTGGAACTGGAGGACCTATCTCGTGAGCCTCATTTGAGATACAGAAGGATACACATCTGATTACTTGGGTCCCAGGGATGTGAGCTTCACAGGAGATGCCACTACCATAACGTGAGCTACGACCACCGTTGGGATGTTCTTAGGTTCACTGCTCATAGGGTTGGCGACGACGCTGAACGACTCACGGTTGACTGCGGAGCCTGCTCGGGGTAAGTGATCTTACTCGTTTTGTGAAGATTGTTCAAAGTTACTCTTTCTCGACAGCACCTGGGATTTCTCTGCACTGACCATCACCGGCGGTTCAGAGGGCACAGTCGATAGCAATAGTGCTACTGTAAGTATCGATCTTGTTCGTATCGTAAGGTTTCTTATTCGATTTGTATAGATTTCCGGTGGTTCATACTGATTGGAACTCCGGCGGACAAGGGCAATTTCCGGAAACGATATATCATCATGATTGTGTAATACCCTATTAGTAGATTATTCGATTTCCCGATGCTGCACGTCTTAAAGACTTCTATTTCTGCTGTGTTTTTCAGAATCATTTAGTGCATCCCCGTGAAGACAACCGCATTCTTGAATAGATAGGATGTACGGCTGAAGCAAACACATTCTCAAGGCTTAGTCGTCTTCTAAAGCCACTGGGTTGGCAAGCAACTTTTCAATGATGTACAGATTCCATAATACAAGTATAATGTACCGTCCTTGGGTCTAGAGTTGTAGAAACTAATGGCTAATGTATTGGAATACAAACGAGACTTCAGGTAATCCAACTTCAGCTCGTAATAGATCATCATGGTTATTCTTGAGCTCCTCGTTAGTAAAATGATTCCACCTATGACAACGAAAATCAGGCATTATAGACAGATAGGATGAGAGACGTACGTGCTGGCATCGCCATATAGTAAAGCCGGAGCCTTGATTATCTGCTTGCCATTTTTGCATCGTTTGCACTTGAACGTCTCGTGCGTCTCACAGAGTGTATTCTCGTTGAACAAAAACAGTTGCCTCAGTGCGTCAATTGAGAAGTGGCGCTCTGTGTTTTCATTTTCGTCCACAACCGCGGATGAAAGGGCCTGTTTGTTGGCCTGTCGTTGGAAGATCTTTTCTTCGATTGTGCCTGTTGAGATGAATCGGTATACAAAGCCTTCATTTCCCATTAATGCAAAGAAGTATGAAAGGAACAGAAACTTACATTCTTTCTTCTGACCGTCTCGCCACACTCGAGCAAGAGCTTGTTGGTCAGCTGCAGGATTCCAATCTTAAACAGTGTCAGTGGAGGAAAATGTTAAGTGAACGAGTTCTACCTACCGGGGTCGAAGAGAATGAGACGATTGGCACCAATGAGATTGATACCACATCCACCGGCTTTACTGCTCAGTAAAAAAATAAACTCCTTCCCTTCAGGATTATTGAACTGATCAACAAGCTTCTGGCGCTTGATAATCGTCATGGTCCCGTCCAAACGGAAAAATCCGTATCTGCACAGGGTGAGCATCTATTCGCGACCGTCAAGACACGACGTACTTCTTGCTGCGACACAATTTCTCGAACAGGTCCAACGTTTGCGTATAATTGCTGATGAGAACGATCTTGTCGTTAGTTGTTGTTCGTAACTGATGCAGAAATCTGTTTCGGATGTTAAGCATGAAAAAACTCATAATTTAACAGCACTCCCCTTTCGAGAACGAGAAACTTGCCACCCCAATCACAGCGAACGGTTTGGTTTCTTCCGCCGCCACCGCCTCTGCTGCTGCCATTTGATCCTCCAGCACCAACAAAACCGTCTGGGATCAGATGTTCAGATCCCCGAAGGTCTTCGGGGAGATTCAAGAGTTCTGGATGGTTACACAGCTTCTTAAGAATGTTAATAGCTTTGAGTGGCTGAGAATCAGCGCCTCGTAGTAGTGCCTTGATCTCTGGCGAAGAGATGAATAACCGATATAGCGACAGCTGGAATTCTGAAAGGCCACAGAACACGACATGTTCATATTTGACCGGCACTGTAGCAAAAATAGTGAGTATCCAATACCTCAGAGATGAAGCAATGACACGAACGGTATTTCGAAAGAAGGTCATTAGTCCTTCGAATGATAAACTTAGTCACCAGACCACCAAGTTCCTTCAGTTTCTTTTCGCTTTCTGCCTTCACTGCGTCGCTTGCCATGGAGTCTCGACCGCGAATGATATGGTTTTCGAAATTCTTTCGGAAATCATTCTTAGAACCCAGGAAGTTAGGATTCGCAAAGTTGAGCAGGGAAAAATATTCAGACAAGTCGTTCTTCAAAGCAATTTTGTAAGTCAGATCATTCGGGAAGTGGCTGGAAGTACCTGGATAGGCGTTCCTGTAAGTATAACGCGCCGCTTGACATCAAGTGCGTTCAGCGCAGTGAAAGTCAAGGATTCTTTGCGGCTCTTGGTCAGCAGTGGCACGTTTTTAGCAAAGAACAAGTCACACCTGAATTCTTGAGTCTGTGCCCCTCATCGCAGAGCAAGAGACCAATGGTGCAATTCGCTAGGTACACGGACAGTGTGCGCAGTGTTTCGTATGAGACGATCATAACTAGCGTGAATATTAACGGTATACTCAACGCGAAAGAATGTTGCGTACCTGGCTGTGTCACATTCCGACCGCGCGCCGCCACCCATTGGGCAACTTTCTCCAGAAGGACAGCTTTACCACCCTTGCCATCGACCGCCAAAACATTGATGGTGTCTTGACCAAGCCATTTAACTATCGGAAATGTCATGAGAGAGATAGGACCACATAACAAGCATACTTACCTAGCTCATTAGCCCAGTTCTTGACAAGACTGGAAGGGCAAGCGATAATGCACTTCTCAATGGATGGTTTACCAGCGTGAGGCGACTGCTTAATCAAGGTCCATAACAGAGCGATGCATTGTAGCGTTTTGCCAAGCCCCATCTCGTCCGCCATGATGCAGCCATACTGATTCTCAACGATCTTTCCCGTTGCGCATTTGTACAAGAACTTCCCAAAAAGAAATCAGACATCACCCTCAATCACATTAAAGAGGTGCTCACCTTCACGCCCTCAACTTGATGCGGTCGAAGAACCTTGGAAAGTCGTGGGTCAATGACCACCGGAACCTTTGCTATGGCCTCTTTTCTATTCTTGTCTTCACCTAACATAGCCTTCAGGCTCTTGTGAGGGTTATACATTCCTATGGTCTTTTCTTGCGCCTCCAACAAAGCTTTCGTCTTCTCCTCCTCCTTCATTCTCTCTCTCCGCTCCTCGTCAGTTTCTTGATCGTCGATTGTAGGATCGTAGAGTACAATGGCGTGATCTTCCATGGGATCGTGTAATGGTCGCGGAATGAGTCTCGCCTGTGGTCGAGTGCCGAGAGAGACGTTGGAAGGAAAAAGAGGAATGTTTTCACCATCTTTATTCCTCATTGAAGGCATGGAGAATCTACGACACTGTCCGAACGGTTTCGGCTTGAACACCGGGTATTTCTTCACAGCAGCCAAGAGCTCCGCTTCATTGTGGTATGCGTCCTTCTCGTCCTTCTTTCTTTTCTTTTTCCGGCCATCATCATCAGAATCCGAGTCATCCTCCTGCTGCTCCTTGTAGGAAACTCGTTTGCGTTTTCGAGTCGTTTGAGCGCGATCAACGACGGTTGTGAAACTCGGAGGTTTGAATGGGCTATTAATCCTGGCGCTCTCTTGAAGGCGGTCTAGTACTTTTCCGTCCTTGAGAGTGGGGGCGCGTCGTAGCATAAGAAAAAAGTGGCACGCCGTCAGGGAGTGGACGTGATTGAGTGAGGCGACTGTCCTTCAACAAGACCAAATACTGGACGCGACGCGTTCATTAATATATCACGTGCTCGAACCTTTTCCAGACAAACAAAAATTCAAATTCAATAGCCTCACTGGTTTCACTTACTACCGGTCCACAGTCCAATCCCACGACAGGCATGCAAAATCTACGTGCCCTAAATACGCATTTACAGTTCTAATTCGTCTGACAGCGATTCGTACTTGTCTATATCAGCCAAGTAACTCGCCATCTTTGCCCTCGCCCTAACATAAGCGTCCTTTCCTAGCGGAAGCCACAAGGGAGGATCTTCCATATCCGTTACCCTGTACACAACCTCACTTAACTTGTCGGGGTCACCTCTGATGAAAGGGGCGTTGTCCGGGTCGAAGTTGGCAAACGCTTGACGAATGGCCACACCTTCCACTGCCGGGTTGGAGTAAGAAGGATGCCCGTAAACTTTGAAATTCTTCAGCTTCACAGAGTCAGTCTTGTAATAGCCTGCCTCTATCAAAGTCGCCTGAAAGAAAGGAAAAATGACCACGTTCGCTCTAGCAATGAAGCCTATTGCACTCACTTTGATGTTCCATGCCGGATCGAGTTCTTTCGATAATGCCTCCGTCAGAGCGTTCGCAGCTAATGTAGAGTAAGGAAAGCACTGGGAATGTCATGTAAAATTGGGTTGACCATGTTTGCTGAGATTGTTCGTTAACTATTCACCAGACAGCAATTTGAAGCGGACTTACGTTCCGGAATAATATCCTACGCAACCATCGGCCTGCGGCATAAATGAGCATGACTCGCAAATCCAGAGCAAAATTAGACCCACAGATTCGGCATACATAGAAGAAACCTGCAGGAGTCGTCCCCCTTGAGGCTGATTGACATCGCGGAAGAACGCAACTGCTGCACGTGTAACATACACCAAACCCCAGTAATTTGTCTGTAAATGTGATCAGTGAGTACTGGTGACACTCGAAAAGCAGCCTAGACCTCAAAAATAGCGCGAGCTGCCTCAAGTGGCACCGCCTCCACTTCTCCGACGATGGCATATCCGGCGTTGTTGTACACCACATCGATTCTCCCAATTACTTTTTTGACGGTATCAAATGCAGCGTCGACCTGATCTGGTTTCGATACATCGACTTTGACCACGAGCAGCCTATCTTCAGTGTACTCTGTTTGAAGTTTCGTCATGGTTTCGGGACGTCGAACTGCGGCGACGACCGTATCGCCCTTGCGGATGGCACACTCCAACATAGAGCGTCCAAATCCAGCGTTGGCTCCAGTGACTGAATTGATCTCGTTAGTACTGCGTGAAGCCTTGAGACCATCGTACGCACTAAACCACACTTTGTGAGTAGACATGAAGATAAGAGGATAGGAAGGGATCTAGTTCTAGTCCTTTTATTGATCCAACCCATATGCTAGTCATGAGCTGCATCAGAAAATGTAATTGGAGATGTCCCTGACAAGTCTTCCAAGATTTACAGTTGACAAATTTCGCAATCAATGAATTGCGTGGGGTCACTCAACTTCTGACCGAACTGTTATCTAAGGGCCAGACGTAGGGAGGTCAAAATACCCAGACAATACCGAGTCTGTGTGCTTCAAGAGTCTAAGTCTCGAAAACGCCAAGATCCGGAGCATCCCTGAATCATTAAGACACTGAGTACTTCCCTGGCAAGAAGAAGGGTTTGTGAGGACGCCCAATATTTGATCTACATTCACGAGTCTAGTGACACCTCGTAGTGATTCTGATTCCTAGCGTAGATTCACATAGGGAGATATCGATTCACCTGGCTTTCCTAACGATGAGTTAAATTGTGGGCCAGACTGTTAGATGCCACCAACCATTGCTAGAGACATGTGCTAAGTTACACGGGGACTTCAAGCCGAATCTTTGTATAAATGTAGAGGTGGCGTTTGCGTTTCTGTAGCTCTTTTTTTAATATCATACCAATTCTGTAGTGTGCCCCAGTTGGTGAAACGGCGCATATGAAGACTCGCTGCAGTGTATGCGGATGAACTTATTACTCTTTGAGTTGTCAGAAGGCAGCAAGTGATACTCATCAGGTATTTGTCGATAAAGAAGACGGTCGGAAGAAAGAATCAGTCTCCCTCCCTGAATCCTCTCATAGCTTTATCGGCCCATAGGATAACTTCGAATTAGAGGATTATCCGGAAGACGTGATGCCGTGCGACGAACCGTTTCTACACTGTGTTCTAGAACGTGTTATTTACGGTTCCAAGTCGTCTGACAGGGACTGATATTGGTCTATCATCCAAGGAGCTCGCGATTTTTGCCCTTGCCCAAACATAGGTATCCGTTCCTAGCAGAAGCCACAGGGAAGGATCTTCCATATCTGTTACCCTCTACACAACCTCGCTTAACTTATCGGGGTCACCTCTGATGCAAGGGGTGTTGCTGGGGTCGAGGTTGGTAAGCGCTTGACGAACGACCCCCTCAAGCGCTGGATTGGTGGAAGAAGGATGTTAGCTAGCTTCGAAATTCTTCAGCTTCACGAGGTCAGTCTTGTAATATCCTAGGCGCAGATGTTGTCGTTAGCTCCGAACCTTCTTGATCTTCGGAAGGATGTAGCACTCATGCTTACAGCACCTGGACAATAGAAGAACCGAACAGCCAGTGACTAAAGATCGGAGTACAAGGCTATGACGGTCTGAGGCGGATATATTGTGTTGCAAACACAAGCACAGAACTGTCAAGCAGGATGCGTTGAAATGTTGCAGTCCGTCGAGACAAAGCTCCCGAGATATACCTACCATGCATACATTCTTACTCAGCGAGTGCTTGATTTCGCGCTACGTGTGATGAATGATGAACCTCTAGAACTTCTACTGAAACATTGAGCAAATATGTTGAACCGACAGCTGAGAGCAAAGCATGCAGACAGGATGTGAAGAAATTACTACCTCCATTGAAAAGCATCCACAGGAACAGCCACATCAGCATAGGCCGAAATATTCTCCACCGTCACTCGAGTCAGTAAGACACTTCTTTTTAAACACGAAAGCGCGGGAGGAATATTTAGTCGCTGGCAGAATAGTGCATTTTCTGACGAGCAAAGCGCTAGCACTTCCTTGCCAACGGGCAAAATGAACTGCACAGAGAAGGGTGTTGAATAACACAACCCATGAATTTAATGTATATAAAACTCACCAGGGCACCGTCGTCTAATCGGGTGTGGAACCGCTCGAACCGAGCTTTCTGCTCCTCCGTGATGTTCGATGCTGGGACAACCCTTGCTGCCGAGCTGCCCGTGCGTAGTGTATTGAAGATCTGGAGCGCTGTTTTATCATCATAAAACTTTCCGGGAAGACCTTTGTTCTCGGCGATGAACACCCAACTAGACGACGTCGATGGAGTAGATACGATATCCATAAGTACTACAGGGATCTTCACAGAAATATCGAGATTGAGGACGAAGGTTGGGTATTGTGAACTAGTTTTTGTCAGTTGAAGGTGTAGGCAGAGGATGATATACGCACAGATCAGAAGTGACGGGTACTAGTGACACATCGGAGGCTAAACCGCTATAATTAAATATATGAGAAAGCCGCTGATGGCACATCAGGAGAGGGCGGGGACGAACAGGGGTCCAAATATTGTGTTTGATATGGTAGATTTCCATGGCGCATTTGCATTACTTGAAGTGATGGATCCTGTCGGTAAGAGTTTTTCTTTGGCAAGGGCCAGGCTAGCAATTGCGGGAGATTAGTGTTACCAACATTAGTGAAGGTAGTCACTACTCGCACCTGGACTGAGCGGCCGTGGGACTGTTGCTCTCTGGCTCATCCTCATAGTCGTCCAAATTTTTTGCAGCTTCGACATCCAGACCAGCCAGATTCAGCAGTTCTTCCCCAGTGGGTGGAGGCAGAGGTGGATTCGGTTCAGCCGGCACAACCGCCGCCATCTCAATGTCGGTATCATGGACGCGTTCATCCCTCTTCTCCGGCACGTAATTCCCCTTCACTGACTGTAATCCCCCCTTGGTGAAAGTCAACAGCGAGCTCTTCGACTTGGTGATAATCCCAGCCGAAGATCGTCCTGGTCCAGGCTTCGCCTTCTTGGGAGATGAACCCCCTAATCGGGTTTTGATAGAAATGCCGCCATCCATGCCATCGTGATTGTCTACCATTTTTACGAGGGGATTGGTGGCGCGAGCCCGATGAGAAGGAATGGAGGTGGAAGCCGAGGCCACCGGAGGCTCCGCGACTGACATTTTGGATGAAGAGGGAAGGGAAAGGGCAGGAGAAGATGCGGAGATGCTGTCTGAAGGATTTTGCGCCGAAGACGCTTCTATGCCCTTGACCGGAGCTGAGTTGAACGCATAGTCGCCGTCCTCCTCCTCTTCTGACGGAGGCACTATCTCTGGTGAATCCTTTCGGGAGCGATTGTACTTTGTCCTAGACGACAGAACTACTGCACGCTTGTCGGCGGATTTGTCCTTGGACTGACATAACGAAGGTGCCGGTTTCTTCCCTGGCTTTGGAGGAGCGGAACCTGAAGGACGCCCTCGGGCCCGTTTATGCTGAGGCTCTGTCTCTACAGTTTCTACAGAAGGGCTGCGTTTCCGTTTGGTTGATTTCGACCGTGCCCGTTTCGATTTAGGTTTGGGTTCACTTTCAGTTTTCACCTCTGGAGACGATTTGCGAGGAGCTGTGCCTATGGATTTTTGCTTTCCTGGGCGCCCTGTTTGCAAGATTTCAGTGATTCCACTAACGTGACACGAGGAAAACATACGCGGTGGCCCTGTCGGATAAAAGGTCTCATCAACACGAAACAAACTCAGGTCTTCGGTATCACGCCCATTCGTATTCGCCCGTACCCAGAATTGCTCCAGAATGTCTGCAGAGCCCTCGAATGATTCTTTTGGTTCCCATCTGAAACGCGAGTAAGAGTATGAACATTCGTGTTGGAAACACGACGCGTACGTGCTCTCCTCACTGCTGTACCCTTTCCACTGAATAGTACCTTAAAAATACATTCCAACAGATGGAGATGGTTACACGAACCTTGACGCGATATTGCTATAGCAAAGGCTCTGTCAACTGGCGGGCGTTTCAAGCGGCGTAAAGGCGTACCCAGATCAATTGTTTGCTCCGCGCAGATTTCTTCGCAACTCGTGCCAGCAAAACTGACTCTAAAGAATTGTAAAATTCGGCGGTACGCCTCCGAAACTCATGGAAACTCACCGACTTCATACTCCTGCTCTTTGTCGGTCATGGCAATAGAGGAAGAAAGAGTGGCGGTGCAGTAACCATCGGAAGCTAATATGTGCAAATAAAATGAACGTGTTACATCACCGAATCTCGAATCTCGATCTCACGATTAGGGGCTATATATTACCGGCAGTGCAAGTGTATATAAACCTTCGAGGCATCACCCGTCTGTCTTAACTACCATGAGTGAGACTAAAGCCCCCCTTCAGCCTGAGCCCGAGTATAATCCTCCCCAAGCTCCCCCCGAGTACGGTAGGGGCATGTATTCCGGGCAGCCTCAGTCACCACCACAACAGTCTTACAACATGCAGCCCCCGCAACAACAGACCTACAACATGCAGCCTCCACAGCCACCTACAAAGACACCGGCACAGATTGGAGATGAGTATCGCTCAGCATGTACGTTTTAATTTCGACAGATCTCTCTCTCGTCGTCTCATCCTTTATGATTAGTATATGCCCAATGTGCCGCTGGTGTGCATGAGCCAACGACAAAATTTGGGGTCTGCGGTATCATAACGGCTGTAATCTGTTTTCCTATCGGCCTGATATGTCTATTGTAAGTACTGTTGCACATTCCAAACTACAGTCGCTCATCAGGCTTCAAACAGTGCTGACACTGAGCAGAAATGCAACAGATGTGGCATCAAACTGCGTTAGATTAATTGCTCATCGTGAGGTACCGGTGTGACCGAACGGACTGATTTCAGATGTATATACTTATCAGCCACTCAAAACAGGGTGGTGTATAGTAAATTTAAGTATATACATCCCGACGCACGTTGTAGATACAAAAGACAAGATATGTGCTCTCAAGAGCCGCCTATAGATACAATGATATGTACTGCAACAAGATCCGCAAAAATGAAAACCGAAACCCAAAACATGTTAAACCACCCGCTCCAAAAATTTGCCCGCGATTAGACACTGTTTCACCCACTGCCAGTCTACCAAATTCGTCAAACCCTTCAAGTTTGGATCGGTCGGCTTCCGATCCTTATAAACAACGTAGTCAGCTAAACGCAACGTGTCATTGCTAAGCTGGCAGCGAGAGTTCTTCCTGTGCGCTTCCACACGTTCGGCACCCATGGCAAGCATGATCAGTGGACACAAGGTTAGTGCCTTGCGTTCCTTCTCCCGATCACTCTATGGACAAACGTTAGCAAGCACGAACTATATTAATAATAGGACCACCTTACCCGCGTTTGCTTTGGAGGGAAAAACTCCTCACTGTAGCAGATGACCGTTTTCCCGCTTAGCACCTTCATGGCGACGGGATTATGCATGATGTCCTCCATTTTGACGCCCAGATCTGTTCCCCATTCTAGATTGACCATCTGAGATATAAGCGGTCCATCAAAAAGATATCTTCCCGCCTCTAGCAGATGCGAACCCCAATCTAGCACCTCGTTGGCCTCGAGCGATTCCTCAATCCATTGCAATTTTATGCAAGGGACACCAAGAGCTAGAGCGATCAGGTACTTGGGCTTCTCGCTGTGCTGGTCTGCAAGAAGGAACAATCGTTCAACAGACGACAGCCTCCACTTCGCATCGCCAGCATTGATGTCCCATTTGTTCGTCATGGTGTGCGTTCCATCGAGTTCTAGTGCGTTAGTCCAGTCGGCGATCACGTTCCCGCCTGCATTCTTGATGCGGCTGGAGAAAGAATCCCTTTTTGATTGATCCTCGGAGCAGCTCAGGATAAAACCGTATCCAGAAAAGATTCCAACTGCACGTCCATTCCACGAATTCTTGACAACCGTGGGACTGAGTCGGAGCATGCTCATGGGTACCTCCCTCACTTCCCCATGATTATCAGCAAACTCGATACCCTCCCGGTTCTCCAATATTGTACGAACGCTTCCTGCGATCAGAATATTGTCAATGGTAGAATCTACAATGGAAACACAGTCGCCGGGACGAAGCTCAGCAAAAGACCGTGCATCCTTGGATCGAATGCTTTTACTTTCACCATCAAACCGAACCCATAGATCGTCACCGACCTCTTCCTCGAAAGTGGCGGAATAAAATAGGTCTTCATGCTTGGCGAAAACGCGATCTCCAGGATTAAATCTTGAACGGGTTGCTGTTGAAAGCACCGAACGACTGCGTTTCGACCTTGCTGAATCACCGATCCTCGATGACTGGGACACAGCTCCCGACAGATCAGTGTCTCCCCGCTTGCGCTTTCGATTCGAAGTGCTTGGTAATGCGCTGTCATCAGGCTCGACTGTAGGTTTGGTTTCTTCGATATCCATTTCGTCATCGCTCAGCTCTGAATAATCGCGCTTCCGAAGGCCCCGAGGGTTACGAGTACGGCAGGTAGATTGCAGCTCCACCGATTTGCCTTTGCCTCTCTTACGCAGAGCATGGGGCTCCGTAGAAACAGCCGCTTCCTCAGGGATAGAAGATGGAACTTCCCCATCCTTGAATGAAGAATGTGACCCCGTTTTGAATTTTCCTCGGGCTCGTGCAGCGGGCGTGACAGTGGCGGGAGGGGTCAGTGTTTCGTGCGTATTGTTGCTCAAAGATCTCTGGAAAGAGAATCAGCATGTTTTTGATCAAAAGGGAAAGGACTTACTTTGGGTGCTGGAGTGACATCGGCACGTCCTTTCCCTTTGTCCTTGATGACAGTTTTCAGTGCGAGGGGAAGATCATCTGATGAGTCCTCTTCTTCCTCTTCCTCTTCACGCCTCAAAGCAATCCGAGTTTCAGCCAGCGGCTCTTCGGTCAAGTCTACAGCCAACGAATCGGGTACGACCTCACCAAAATCGTCCTTGGCGGTGACTTTCGTTCTTAAAGCAGACGTCGAAACCTTTGGAGAAGGGTGAAATTCGCCTTGAGGTTCTGAGTCGGGAACGATATCCATAGAGTCGTCCACGGTGTTCGCCTGGAATAAGTTTCGCTGAGGATTGGCTAACATAGCCGCTCGACGGCGGATTTCTTCTTCGTCCTCGTGGGATGGCTGGGTCTCCACGATATCGTCCATTGGGTCCACATCCGAAGACATAGCCGGATTGAGCGTAGAGGGCGGTACACTGGACTTATAATCGTCAGGATCAAAATGGACAAGATCGAGTCCTGAGATATGCTCCAAATAGCGACGGCATTTTTCTCGACCAACGGACTGGATGACGAGGCGAATTTTAGCGTATAATTGCGGGTCTGTCACAATGGATGATCCACCGGTAGCGGCGGTCCCCATCGCCAAGCTGTCGTCGACCTGAGTAGAAGGCTGTGTAGCAATCTGAGTGGCGAGTTGGGTTTGCTCATCCAACCGGGCATCCCAATCTGCAGAGATACCATACGGACTAGATGAAGTATGCAGACTATCTGCAACAGGCGGAAGATCGATGTCCATATCAGCGTTGAGGTTCTGGGTCCTGAACGGCTCCTCGTTGACATCCTCGTACATATCTTCATCCTCGGCTTCTGGACGAGGTTGAGCCCCAACATGAAACTCATCGCTACTATTATCGGATTGTTGACTTGAATTCAGCGAGTTCTGCGACTGCTGGGAAGGTGTCCTTGAACCACCGGAGAGCGACGGGGTAGCTTCCACCAAGACCTTAGCAACCCGCTCCGGACTGGATGTCGGGTACACTGTAGGACGTGTCGAGAACATCCTCTCTGCCTCTCCCTGTGTCGGAGAGGCAGATACTTTGGATTTCGGTTGAGCTGCGGTATGAGATCGGAAAGCCCCTTCCTGAACGACGACGCGAGATTTACGAGGAGACGGGGTTGAAGCAGAACCAGACGTTATAGGCACAGTGGGTGCAAGTGAGCGGCGGTTTGGTGTTGCATAGCTTGGAACAGTGGCAGCGTGAGGGGACTTGAAGGTGACGCCCTTTGTCTGCACACAAAGGCGTCGTCAGAAACGGAGATGAATGATCACTTTATTCTTACCTTCGCCATTTCAAGAGGCGACCCTACATAGGATCCCTTTGTGCCTCTCGCTTCTTTGCCATTCACAGACATCGGGACAGGGCTCGACGCCTGTATAAAGGCTATTTTAGGCTCCACGATGGCCTCAGGTGTGCTTATGTTCTCTTTCTGCGATCCGTCGTTGAAGTCATAGAAATCATTATTTACTTGACTTTCGGATTGTGTCTGGGTGTTCCCCAGGCCGTACAAGTGATAGGTCGGCGTGGGATTGACTGAAGTCCGAGAAGAGTCGGAGGTCGCGCCCTTGCCAGAGGCGTGAGAATCCCTATGATTGGAAGGCACTTTGGTGTCCAGGCAGTCATCGACGATGTTGTAGGCAGCGTTGGTCTCAACAATGTGGTTGCTTGAAGAGTCGTCCAAGATTAGCCTGAAGAACTAACTATACCAAGGAGGAAACGCACCTGTTTCCCTCCATGCTGCAGACGAGGTCCACTTACGCGTAAAATCCAACAAATTTTCCACGAACAGCGGTGAAAACCAACAGAATGACGCAGTCTAGACGAAAAAGAACTGGCCAGTCCTGGATGCCGTAAGTCGAGTGGCGGCGCGGTCTGAGGGCAACAGAATGAAAGCTGCTAGTTACAGATCGATGAGATACAGACAGGAGATAGCAGTGAATGGATAAAGTAATGTAGAGTATATGTGGATGGTGCAAGAGCAAGATGTCTGAACAATTTAGGAGCGATTTCGAATATTGACTTTGCATCTGTTTGCTCACATGATAGACGCGTCGGGAACACAGCCACAAGGCCATCACTCGTTGTCTAACTCCAATCAGTTCAACATCCTTCCTTCCTTAAGAGTCACTCGTTTTGCCGCGCTGGTCGTCGTGCACGCCATTGTTAGTTCTTCAATGGATCCTCATGGAAGGTCGCCCGAGCGGCGACTTCGTTTTTCTCGCAACCCACCCGTCTCTGCCATTCTTTCGCCCTTTTCCAGTATCAATCGCCTAATTAAAATACGCGAAACAAACGAGCCCGAAGATTCTACTTCTACAAAAAGGAAACACGACAATAATGAGAAGGATCATGACAAAGACGAGAAGAAAACATCCGGAAAACCAACAAAAAGTGCGGAAAAGGCTGAACACGAATCTGCCAAAGTTCTTGCGGAAGCCGTCACAATCACAGGAACTCATGCTACTGTCTATTCTATTGGATACAACCCTGACTATATGTTCACTTCTTCCCCTCAGCCTCGTCCTAGTCCGCCAACTGCCAGTCCTACAGCAACTACTTCCCACACATTCGTTCCTCTACCACCGCTTCCGAGCGCCTCGCCTGAAAATACTTCTGGATCTCGCGCTACCTTTCCGGTGTCCCCAGCTGCTAGTGCAGAGGCATCTCCTACTCAATCACATCCTGCAGCACAGTCGCACAAGGGCATACCTGTTGCCGCCATCGCCACTCTCGCCGTCGGATCTGCACTCTTGCTTGTTGGTATCATCATCATCATCAAAGCTTGTTCACGCCCTACGCAACGAACAAGACCGAAACCTTCACTCCCTATCTTGACTGATCCGTATGCAGATGATCAACCTTTTGATATTAAGGAGAAGGATTCTCCCGTTTTCGGTGGCAAAGAGAGATTCTCATCGCAAAACGGTCTCTGGACGCTAGAAAACTATCCTCCCGCTGCTGTACTACCTGCACCGTCTCGGGCAACGGGCATGACTAGAAACCTAGGCGACAACGAACCTCCATGTGATTTTAATGCGCCCGTCTCTCGTTCACACTGGCTCCAACCTTCTACTGATATTCCTCGTTCCCAGCTACCGTCTCATCCTATGTATTCTCAAAGTGTGCCTTCCCTAGTCGTTTCCAAGGCAACGGTGCCTTATCAAAACTCGCTTGCAAGAGCCGTCAGCAGATTTTCCACAGCTTCATTATCACTGTACCCTCAATCGCCTATCAGTGCCCAGGATATCGGCATAGCAATTGGCGGCAACAAAGCCTTTACTGCGGATGGACACCCCATTATGAAACGCACCCCAAAAGCAGCGCTACGAAGGAGTAAGAGTGATGTACTAGACAAGGCGGAGCTCGGAGCATATGATGGAGCTGATGTGACCTCGCCCAAGTTCGCCCCGCATTTCTTAGAGGCTCCAACAGTGCCAGTCGCTGTGGGGCGCAGCAGAATCAAGTCGTCTTATTACACGCCAGGTTCTTATCCTCGCATCTCTACTATTCCTTCCTCCACTTCTTCAAAGATTCGGGCAGAAAACGCGGACCCTTTTGCATCCCAAAAGCTGCCGCCGAGTCTTTCTAGGTCCGATTCTCGTCGGAACCGCGATACGAAAGCCTTAGCGTCTGCGATTGGACTGACGTCACCATCCGTGGACCGCATGCCTCCATCTCCACAGCCGACGATATACCCAGATGATTCGCTAAGCGTGGTTGATACAAACAGGCGCAGCAGACGAGTTCCCAAAAAGACCAAGTATTCGTTGGGAGGCGATGAGTTCCAGCGTCAATCTATCAGCGGGTTTCAGATGTCAAAGGAAGTGGATACAAGCGCGCTGGGGACTATGATGCTTAACATGGACTTTGGAGCGACAAATAAATCACTGGCAACACTGGCGGGACGACTTGGGGAAAATCTAGCATATGGTGATAGTTCGGGCTCCAGCGGAACACTATTAGGAGCGCAGTTTAGAGGAGCATCGGACAAGCCGCCTAGGGTACCATCCCCACCGCCACTGCCCTCCCTGACGCAAATGGGACTAGAACACGCAAATCCGGAGACCTATGCGAATTATCGGAGCCCGACCTACAGTATTTTCGGGTTGTACGAAGATGAGAGAAAAAGCAGCTATCATTACCGGTAAACAATGTATCTAACTCCAGGGGATGATTATTGGATGTGATCACCGTATCAATGAATTCAATTCAGCGGAGTTGCATAGAAACGAAGCTATGTTGCTGCGAGATGCGATGAAAACAAATTGATAGGGGCCTCCTGCCAAATTTGAGAGCTGCAGCCAAATTTGAACCAAATACGACAGAGGCTGTCCTGATTGCCTTCCGACTCTTCTTCTTCTCCTGCACAGTGGACTTGGCCGCAGTGCTCTCTCTTCACTTTTCTTGCCACTCTCCGCTGGGTATCGTCTGCTCGTCGTCGACGTCGCCATTGCCGGGCGTGTTTTTTCCATTTCCAACCCTTCGATAATGTCCCAGCTCCCTAATGCCTTCAAAATCAACATGGACACGGATACCAAGCACGACCATGATACAGAGCACCAGGTCGTGGGCAGCGACGCCGCAGTGCCAGCTGTACCCTCGCTGTGGGGTGTTCCTCTGAAATACATCTCGTACGACTTCTCTCCTATTAATGTCGCTCAAGCTCACCGTCAGCCGTCGCGTGCAGCCTAGTGACGCTGGCCGTCCAGAATTCTGCGTTAACGATTATCATGCACTACTCTAGAGTGTCTACGCCACCCTCCCAGGCCTATTCAGCCGCGACCGCAGTACTGATGAATGAAATCCTCAAGGGCGTGATCTCCCTCGTCTTCGCGTTTTCGCGCATTGACGCCTCCCTACCACTTTCAATTCCCGTATCCGTCAGCCCAGAGCCCTCAAAGTCCGGTTTCTTACGTTCCTGTAGACCTTCTTTGCTTCTCGTCCGTGTCAAGAAGCTTTGTGCAGAATTGTTCAGTCCAGATTGTTGGAAACTTTCCATTCCTGCCATCCTATATGGTTCGTTCTATGCCTTTCATCACTTAACTTCCATTCTAAAAGAGCCCCCTAGTCATACAAAACAATTTGCAATATGTTGCCGCCTCGAATTTAGAGGCAGCAACATTTCAGGTCAGCTACCAGATGAAAATCCTTACGACCGCTGCGTTTTCCGTTATGATGCTCCGGAAAAGGCTGCTTTCCACTCAGTGGATCGCTCTCCTTTTTTTGGCCATTGGTGTCGGCATCGTTCAAATTCAGACCGGTGTAGGCAAGGGCGACGCGTCCGCTATTGACGGGCACTCCATGAATGCCACCAAAGGCTTCCTGGCCGTCGTAGCTGCCTGTTTCACGTCGGGGCTTGCTGGCGTGTATTTTGAGATGGTTCTCAAAAACTCCCAGGGTGACCTCTGGGTCAGGAACGTCCAATTATCATTATTTTCCTTGCTTCCCTGCATCGCGCCCATCATTGCTTCGAGCTCCGGCTCGAACTTTGGTTCTGTGTCCGCGCTTTTCCACGATTTTGGTCCGTGGGCGTGGGCCACTGTAGCCGTCCAGGTGCTTGGTGGCCTTGTCACTGCCATGGTCATCAAATACTCAGACAACATTCTAAAAGGATTTGCGACCAGCCTCAGCATCGTACTCTCTTTCCTCGCGTCGGTGGCCTTGTTCGACTTTCACATCACATTTACTTTCGTGTTGGGTTCAGCCATTGTCCTTAATGCAACATGGTTATACAACCAACAGCCAAGGAGAATCGGGTTGGGTGGGTCTAGAGATACTAAGACATGGTCGGCGTTGGGCTGGAATGAAAAACGGCCAAGTGTCTATCGCTCGCCTTCCGCAGTTCCGATCCTCGGGTCTGGGATGTCGTCTTCGACAACGTCTCGGTCTTCTTCAGTTGCATCACTTTCGTCATTATCAGTCAATAGTGTTCCGTCGGTGGAATCGGACCTCTATGGAAAGGGAAATCAGTGATCACATTCCGCAGTACATACTTCGCATTTACATACAATACATTTATACATACACCTGGGATACTTCGATCTTCTTGTCAACTCTGGTGTGTTTACGATCCTATACCCCGGACTTTACCTTTATCTATGACAAACTAGTATACCCTACTTTTTATTTGTAATGACGGACAAGACATTAAACGAAACGATACTAACCTAACGGCTAGAAGAACGAGAAAGCTTAAATTCGCTCATTTCTCAATATCAAGCAAAAATGAATCTGATTCAGAACATGGGATTACTTTTACCCTCGTTTACCCTTCCGACTATTCCTACTGCTCCTACCTGTTGATGAGGGAGGCCGAATTGGAACACCATACGACGAAAAAGTGGAGCTCAATTCACTTTGTGATTTATATATTTTCGGCCGAGGAGTGGTCAGGGTTTCTCCAGACATACTCGATGAGGATGAATCGTCTTCTTCAGCTCTCCTCCGCAAATCAGGGGAGGGAATCACTGGTCCAGAATCAGGCCTGGGGGTGATACCGCGATCACCATAAGTGCCTGGCATATTGCGATAGGTTTGCGTCGAGCCAGAAGGCAAAGGCGTAGAGCCAGAGGGCACGGGCGTGAAAGTCTGAGCGACGAAGCCTGGCGGAAGACCTGACACGGGCTGCGGCTCAGCAGGAATGGGAGTTGTGCTTTGAGGGACGAAACCCGGTGGAAGATCCGGGCCTGATAACTCAATTACAGGGGTAGCGCTCCGAGAGATCGATTGAAGTGGAAGTGGTTGCGGGGTGGAAGAACGTGAGGGCGTAGTACCCTGGGGAATGAAACCAGGAGGGAATACCTGTGGAGGCGGTGGAACAGGGCTAGGCCTGAGCGCATCTTCAGCACTGAGGAAATTTCCCTCCGACTGGGTATCCGGGGGACTTCCAGAGGGTGATCGAGACTAGACTGATAGGTTAGAATAGTTGAAAATGAATAGGTATAGATCTCAAGACGCACCGGGCTACGAAAATGAAAAGTAAAAGGTCCTTTACTACTTCCACTCTGGTTGTCGTCGTCATCATCATCTTCCAATGAAAGGGTTTTCCGTGTAGGCGAATCAGGGTCGAATCCTGCAGCTCGTGAAGACACTGGTATGTTCAAAGGCGTACGTGATTCTCGCAGGTAGATATTCTGTGTCGGATGAGGGGGTGGCACATGATACATTGGTCGTTCTGGACCGGAATTCCTATTGTTTAGAATGTCTAATTTGGATATAGAGGTCGACATAGACTCCTGGGACGAATGTCGGCGTAACGTTGGTTCGGGGAATGGGGCTGAGGCCGATCCAGTCGCAAAGCCGGGCGGAGGAACGATAATTGGCTCTTCACCATCTTCTGGGATGACCGGAAGTGGCGGCACGAATGTAACTCCTCCTGGCGTAGGAGGTCGAGGTGAAAGCTCATGAGGAGGAGGAAGTCTAATGACCGAGTCCTGGCCTGTTTCTGGAATAAATCCTTCAGGAGGGACCTCGACGCGTGGGAGTTGAGGTGAGGGCATGGCCATAGTCGGGTTAACTATTTCAGACCGGACCTCAGGGACAGGGAAAGGAATAGGTGGCGAGGGAGGCTTTGGAGTAGGTTGTTGCACAGGGTTCTGATACAAGGGGCCTTTATAGGTTGATGCCCCGTTTGAAGAGGACTCGGATTCGGTAGAATCGTCTTCACTGGTGTGAGTAGCCCGCTCCTGAGCAAACACGCGAGCTCTCTGTATTCCTTCGACAAAACCTCTTTGACGACCCTCTTCAGTAGCCTTCAGTATTTCTCTCTCCAGATGTAGCTTATGGGCTACTGCTCTGACCTCTTGCGCTTCCTCCTCGGCCTGATTACGCTGTCTTTCGACGGCCCTCAGCAATTCTTGAGCATTTGATATCTCAATCTGAGCCATTTCCAGGGCATTCTTGTGCAGTCTGGACCGTGATCAGTGGACGTCTTTCTATAATGAGGTATAGTTGACGTACTGTAACTCCTGCTTAGCCTTAGCAGCCTCTTGGACCGCGGTCATCTTTTCCTGGAACAAAGCCTTGAATCGAGTGACAACCTCCTTCAAGTCCCGGTCGGCATCATCGGCGCGTGTACGCTCCGCGTGTAGTTCATTCCGCAACGTCTGAATCTCAAGTTTTTGAGTATTATAAAGGTCCAAGACGTCGCAAGACACACGAGCTGCACGTTCTGCACGTTCCCGGCGACTGTGCTCTGATCGTCGAGAGTTCCGACGCGTATGATTCACAGAGTAATCTTCTGGAACGGGGAGGGACTGGTTCCTTGGCTGTGGTATAGGAACGGGAGATGCTGTACGACTGCTATCTTCGCTAGACCGAGAGAAAGACATAATCTTGAAATTAGGTTAGAAAAAATACATTTATTGACAGATTGAAGGAGAATAGCATACCAACTCGTTACAAGCTCATGAAGGAACGTGGATGACATGAGCTGGTTGAAGTTGGAATCTCGGCTCAGTGCTCACATGGCCGATACGCGTCGTTTACGTAACTCGGACATTCGAGCCGAATATCAAGGCACAAACGCCCAACTTGAGACTTCAAAGCGTCAACCCACAAAATCGAAATAAATCATCAGTAAAATTGTATGTCAGATCAATGCCCCCGGTGGCACATGCTATTCAAGTTGTCATAGCCTAACTTCTACTTCCCAACTATGTTTGCTGCATGATCATTCATCATCACCCCCTTGTTTCGAGACCCCGTTTTATAGCTGGAATTCAATCGTTCAGATCAAATTAATCATTCAGATAAGGGACATTTCTCACCTTCACAAGTATCTTTGGCATCGCCGAAAAGCATCTTTGTTCCGGGCATGAAGAACATTGGGTTTGGAACATCAGCTAAAAGTCATCTCAGGACAGATTCATGACGCAGACGTAGTATTGGCTCACCGTAACCGCTGGACATTCCTCTTTTCATGACGATGACCTGCTTACTCTTCCAAGCATGCAAGACCGGCATACCCTATCAAGCATCATTCATCAGTCTATGGCAAGACGACTGGTTCGCTTACCGCAATGGCTGAACCGGGCTCAAGTGCGATCGGATTTACGGTGTCGTTGGCACCGATCACCAAAGTAACATCGGTATCTTTGAAGTCGTCGTTAATCTCGTCCATTTCCAAGACGACTATCCTGTGAATCAGAGACCGGACTTAGAACAAAGGCTTGCGATTGACTTACTATCGTACGGAACAGCCGCCTCTGCTAGGAGGACGTTGCATTGCCCGGGCATTCGTCCTGAGGACAATAAAGCCTCAGTAAAATATACGGTCCCAAGAAATTACACTTACCAGCCACGGGATGAATTGCAAACTCAAGGGATTGTTAGATATAGGATGGACAAGGTTATAAAACGAACTCACTCGGACGTTGATTCCTTTCGCCCGAAGCAACGAACATATCTCGGAGATAGCGTATTGCGCTTTGGCTACAGCCATTCCATAGCCGACCACCTGCAACTATGAGCTTTGCAAAACAGCCGATTTTGGGGGACAGGTTACCAATATCACGTTGTCGGCATTATTCAAAGCCTCCACAGTATCATCAATGTTGGTTTTGGTTATCACACCTTCGATTTTTTGAGCATCATGGGATGGCGCGGTGGAACCAATACCACCGAACAGAACATTCGTTAGCGAACGATTCATCGCGACACACTGCCAGAAGCTCAGGACTTTGTTCAACGGATAGAAGCGCCGTCCGTACCATGATGTATGAGAGAATAGAACCGCTCACACCAATGAGCGATCCTACCGTCGTTAGGAGAGAATTATCCAGCATGAAACCTATTCTGCTGCTCAAAAAGGAAGTCTGGATAAAGTTATAAATGGGGTTGACCTTCTGCGACTAGCGCGAATCCAGAATAAGAATTGAGTACACAAATGACGACGGCTACGGTTCCCGGAATTAGCACGATCAATCTTTGATCCGTTCATGAATAAAGACGTACGCATATCAGCACCACCAATGGCGGCAGTGGTCGTAAAACCTTGGGCGAAACTCAAGAGTGTGCTCAGTCCAAGATACGAGGCGGCTACGACAGGCGCAGCAGGAGCCATGGTAACGAATCCTGCCTAGAAACACCATTAGTGTCATTGAGTAATGTTGCTATCAGATATTCTACCATAGTCAGCGCATTGGCACCAAGAATACCACTGTTGACCAGGTGCTTTTTAGGCAGGGCAAACGGCTTCGAACTCATCCGGCCGGCCAACTTCATGAAGGCAACGATGGATCCAGTGAACGTTATTCCACCTGATGAAATTATTCAGAGTAAGCATGTCCAGCACAAAAACCTAGCATACCAATAACGACACCCAAATAAGCCGTCACAAGATGTAGGGTCGATACGTCGGTCAGGTCGGCCATAACACTGGCAATACTCGTCATGACCGCCGCGAGACCAACTACACTATGAAGCATAGCAACCTGCGCCGATCTATAAGCACGAGATACCGATAAAGAAGAATATAATACCATCTGTGGTAGCTCAGTAGCAGTGATTCTCTTGCCAATGAGCGTTCCAGCGGTTCCGCCAATCGCAGCCACCGCAGCAAATTGTGTCAACACCTCAACAGGGAAGCCCACTGCAGCCAGCGATGCAAGAATTCCAGAACCAACACCCAACATTCCAAGAGCATTGCCCTGACGAGCTGTGGCTTGGGAGCCGAGGCCAGAAAGAGAACCTAGCATATTCGTCAACCAAGATACTCGTACATTTGAAAAAACACGATGCCTATGCATAAGACACTGCTAGCTAGATAACCAGCTTGAACAAGACCGCCCATTCCGGTGCTTGCAGCAGTCAAAAACCCCCCTGTAAACACGACGGCAGGGACGCCGTAAAGCCAAGAGTATTCCGGTGGGTCAGTCGGACCTAAAGAGCGGTGAAATATTAGCATCTTGCTCGGATAGCGCACTTCTGACTTACGCTTGAACATATCCAGCATGCGCTTTGTTATGATAAAGCCACCAGCAACGTTGACACTAGCCAAAAGCACGGACAGGGCGCCAAGTGCTTGAGGAATAGTGCCAGGGAAATATCCTCCACCCATCACAAACAGTCCACCGATGCCGACCATTCCAGATATAGCATTCGTCACGGACATCAATGGAGAGTGTAATGCGGGTGCAACGTTCCAAACGGTTCTGAGATATTCATTCAGTTTGTGTGACAGGACATCGAAGATGTTCACAAACCTGTATCCAACCAATCCAGCGAGTCCGAATGTGAAGAAATTGTCCATGAACGAAATGCCTGTGGCCTTGCCAAGCCCGACGACGCCTCCCATTCCAGCAGTCACCGTCGCCACTTCACGAGCTGCTTTCTGGAATGGAGTAATAGCTTTAATAGCTGCAATTTCTTCGGCCTTTTCGTGTGTTGGAGGAGCGACAGGAGGAGGCAGTGCTCGAGGAATCGGAGGCAAGATATTTCCACCGTGCACTATGATAGATCCACGAACAACTTCATCTTCAAGGTCAATGGCAAACTTCCCATCGCCAGGTCCCAGAGAAAGCAGGAATTTAGTGATATTATTTGAATACAGGGTTGAAGACTGTGTCGGTAACCTGGATGGAAAATCCGTGTAGCCTAACGGAATGCTAAGAATGAAGAGATGGGAATTTATGATACAGGTAAACTCACCAATAACCTTGACACCATTTTGAACAACAAGTTCACCAGGCTTCGTTGCCTCGCAGTTTCCTCCAGCTTCTGATGCCAGGTCAACGATAACTGAACCCTGCTTCATGGCAGCAATCATTTGATGGGTTATCAGCTTGGGTGCAGGCTTTCCAGGAATTAAGGCCTAGAGAAGAGTTGTCATAATTCACTATATGGATGCGTTGTTGTCCTACCGTCGTGATTACGATGTCGACATCTTTACATTGCTCCATGAAAAGAGCCATTTCCGCTTCGATGAATTCCTTCGACATGACTTTCGCGTAGCCTCCACCGCCACCACCCTCTTCCTTCACTGATACTTCAATAAACTCTGCACCGAGTGACTGAACCTGTTCTCTTGCGGCAGAACGCGTGTCAAATCCCCTGACAATCGCACCCAAACGTCTAGCCTTTTATCGTCGCCAAAGAACATATCAGACCGTCTGCGTACAGTGTCAATGAACTTACGACGTACAGTTGCAATCGCACTTAAACCTGCAACTCCGGCACCGATTACGAGAACCTTTCCTGGGGGTATCTGTTGTTCTATGAATTATGTCAACGTGTAATTGAATTCAGGGTCGATTTACCTTCCTGTTAGCGCGTGAGTGGAAGGCGCCAAATGGAGTAAAGTGTTTCTTACCCAGCAGCAGTGACTTGTCCTGTCAAAAATCTACCAAAATGATTGGAAGCCTCTAAAACAGCCTTATAGCCAGCAATGTTTGCCATAGAACTAGATCACTTCAGTTGGATACGAAAGAACGTAGTCGGAGCGACGGCATACCTCAAAGCATCGAAAACTTGAGCACGAGAAATACGAGGTACCATGTCCATCTACGCCACGTAAATAATAAGACAAGACTGAAACGCGGTGACTCACAGCGAAAGCATTCATTTTCCGAGAAGCAAGCGAATCCACTATGTTTTTATTTTGCGCCGGATACAAGAACGAAATGACCGAGCTTCCTTCCTTGAGAAGATGTGCCTCTTGATCCAGCAAGGGTGGCCTTACTTTGAGCATGATGTCCGAAGCCTTAAACAGTTCCTCCCGTGAAACCAGTGTGGCCCCAGCAGAGGAGTATTGCTCATCGAGGAACTGGGCTTCTGCTCCTGCGTTTCGCTCCACGAACACGTTTGCAAATCCTTTCTTCTTAAGTAGAGCAGCATTCTGGGGCGTCAAAGCGACTCGTCGTTCGCCGGGATAAATCTCACGTGGGACGCCGACGGAGAGTGATCCATACGGCGTCGACGACGATGAGCGGGTAAGTGAGGAGTGAAAATGGCGGATATCTGTCGAGAACCGTGATTATCAAGACCATCAGAGACGAGCAACACTGCGCCGTGGCACGCACCGTTGACCTGCCTGAGCTGTCTGGAGAGACAGCAGCGCACAAAGTGCCAATTCGCCGTCGAGGGCGTCGAGCAGAGCATCGTTCGCGCGCCCCTCGTCGTCAAGGGCGTCGAGAGTGAAAGAGCAATCAGACGATGTGGATGGTAACTGGAATGCTCGAGAACCCGAACCGTGACTTTGCTTCGACGCGACTCGGCCCTCAGAACCGAACGGATATCCGGCCCGAAAATCATGGGCCTTTTCCCCGCGTTTGATCATGATGGCTTGTGTGCATATATAGTACATACCGTCATGGCACAGTGCTGTAGATAAAATGCCCACACCACCACCATCTCAATTGCGACATTTTGAAAAGGAGAATACAACAACAGCTTCTCCCGCTACATCAATGACGGTCCATGTGTGTATCCCATGCGGTGGGATGGAACTTTCGCTTGTTCTGGTGGCGTTGAACTCAACCGTACCTGTGACTTCGAACTGTCAGATGGTGGCCCAATGAACTTTACTGTGCCCATCGATCGGTTAGGCGTGCATAACTGTTTGTGGACGCATGCTCCACTTTTCAACATTCAATGTTCAAGAACACGGACCTTGAAGCATGCAAGTGCGAATTCATGTAGTCACAAGACGCTTGTCCACCGAACTGCTGATCACTCGGCATGCTAACGCAAATCCTAAAAAAACCGAGTACACTCTTTCAATATAACGATAACAGATATAGTGTCGTTGGTGCCTCTACATAGATGAATACATAGTGCCACGTAACATCCATCAAACCCGTCAGCTCACTGTTCCTGTCGGAAAGTAAAAGCTGCAGGAAATCAATTCCATAACTAGACCTTGGATTTACCGCTAATCTCGCGTTCCAGCCTCACAAGGTCTTGGGTATGCGGGTGATCCCACAAAGCTTGTGCAGCACCAGCTTCCATGGGAGGAAGAGGCTTGCGAGGCACTCCGCCATACCCATAAAGTTTCTCGATCAGAAACTTCGTACCAGCAATTGAGGCCTTTGCGATAGTAAAGTCGGCCCGAGCAATGATTCCTTGCAATCGCAGTGCTTCTGGAAGTAGTGACGAATCTTGTTTAGACGCGACTGTTACGGACCAGAGCTTTGCTATGGCGTGCTGAATCCTGCGTGAGCATATGACTCATGTCAGAGGGTGAACGAATTTACCGGAGCAACATTTGCTAGGCCGGTAATTGCACCATGTCCATCGGCGTAGAAAGATGGGACAATGAAGTCGGTGAATCCCCCCAATACGAGGAAAGGGGCCGCAGCGTTCTTGCGTGGGTAGTTCAATGAGAAATCCGGCCCTGACACAGAAGCGGCTATCCTGGTCAGCTTGCCAACATTTCCGCAGCTAGAGTATATTGATGGTTAGTCACCAAAAGCTGCCGACAACATAGAAACCTACGTCAATTTAACTCCACAGAGGTTACAGCACTCTTCTGCGAGTTCCGTTATCAAATCAGAATCGAGATCGATTCCGCCGCTAGCACCAGGATCTGGGAAAGCATCAATTAGACAGTTCGACGATCCAACCCGTCAATGACTTACAGTTATATATCATCACTGGTATAGGACTCTTTGCAGCGACTTCTGTCCAGAAAGCCTTCAGAGCCTTCTGGTTATTTCCATAAGCGCCGGCGAAGTAACCGCTTGCGATAACAATGGAGTAATCCGCGCCGGCAGCAGCAGCTTCATTCGTGAGTTCCACTGTCTCCCTTGTGCTGCCGGCACCTGTTCCGACTATTAATGGGACTTGAGTGAAGCCCGCAGCATCTAAAGCATCACGAGCTGCTTTCACGATTCTCATACGCTCAGTATGAGATAGATGAATAGCTTCGCCCATGGAACCCGTGATGAGAGGGCCTACCCCTGCAGCCGCAACCCGAACGACATGTGCCTCAATGGAAGGTATATCTAGGAGAATAGATGAGTAATCACCAGTACTGTGAAAGGACACAACCCACCAAGGTCCTCGGAATCAGGAAGGAAAAAGGTAGGAATAGGGGCGTAAATTCCCGGGGTCAGAGGCCGAGTAGCACTGATGTGAATACCATTGGAACCGTTTGCAGCCATTGAAGGGGAATTTGGTGGAGTTGTAATCGCATCCTGGAAAGACGTACTATATAAACGACAGCCGGCAACTAAGGGGTGCGCCCAACATCAAATCGGACCGGGATACCGGCCCGGAGTATCGCCGGCCCGCTCTCGGGGAAATTTGCCGCTTCTATCTTCCAGTGGGACGCCTTGCAAATGGTGACAAGAAACCTTGTTCCAGTCCAGTCTACCGCTTAATGGGCATTGCCAGGACGTCATCAGGTTACGTCTTCTCGACGTTATCCCAGCCATTCTCACCACCCTTTTAGATTCGTGCAATTACAACTTGTCATGGCCCATCAACACGGGGACACCCCATTTCACGTTACACGTCTATGAATCCCCAGATTGTATATAAGGGGGACTTAAAAAAAAGATATGCCATACAGCCTCCATGGAATGACGGTGCTGCCGAGTCAAGGAGAACTGTCCCGTTCTTGATACCTCCAATTGTATGATTGGCATCTCCTGTTAGAGATAAAGTTCCAAAACATGCAAGGATGAGGGAGTAGTATGTACTTACCTATGAGTACGACACCCCGATGGCGGGGCATGTGACGAACCGAACAAGGATTAATTGTTGTTCAATTCGAAACAATCTGTAGGTGGTTGATCACTTCTTTCTCCCACTGCGTCCAGCCATCCTCGTCTACTTCCTTGCTATTTTCTGGCGTGAACACATCGAAGGGCATACAGACGTGGTCTTCTTCTTCTTCCTGATCCAGAACGAATTTCCCTTGCCGACTCCGTGTCAGGGTAACCACATGTCCCGCTGAACCCACAGCGTGTGCCAAATCATGAACGATCGATCGAACGTACGTGCCACCCGAGACCTTCATCTTCAGCACAAAAGCAGATGGCCTCTCCAAGTCCGACGGCGTCGATTCTGCTTCATCTTTGAGATCCACATCCTGGTCGACAGTCTGAATAGCCTTTTTGAGGGAGAGCTTTTCCTCGTCGGACATTTTCTTCGACGGCCAAGAGAAGGAGTGATTACTTCCTAGCCATTCCACTAGCTCAAGACTGTGAACCGTCACAGCTCGAGGTTCTATAGGTCTGGGAAGGGGTATCCCCTTACGGGCGTATTCGTATAATGGTTTTCCGTCCATTTTTAAGGCGGAAAATCTGATAGTTGTGTTCGAGTTGCGTGTCTTCAGGTGGAGAGAACTCTTACATGGGAGGTACTTGCTGAATCTGGCCTGTGAACTGACCGAGTTTGCCCTCAACTGCTTCTCGTGCAATGTGTTTCCATGGTGCTGTTCGAACTATTGCACCTTCGCTATCATAACTATCGGTTTCACATCCCAATAAACACGTCGTTATGTATTCCTGTAGTTGTGTTCGGCCATGTAAGTGATGGCAACTCAACCTGTATGATAGTAATACCTTTGTACAATCAAGAAAAGACGACAGTTGCTTGGTACCCTTCCCAATACCAATCACTGTCACGAAATGTGAGAAGTGATCATTACTAAAGACGATTGTGATATTCACCAAGAACGCCATCTGCTAGTGGATCAAGTGTACCGCCCTGTCCTATCTTGACATTTCCCTTGAATCGCTTGCGACCCTTTGACTTCTTACCGGCATTCTGTTCTAGCTTGGATGCCTCTACAAAAAGTTTTGAATTTTGGACGAGGGCTTGTATGTCATTTACGATAGACATAGACGTTGGTCCAGAGGGCTTCCTGACACCAAATAGACAAGAAACGGGTAAAGGTGGCAGGCTGATTTTGGGCATCGTTGCAGCACGCGAAGCGATTGAGAAAACGAAAGAACTAAGGTTGTCTGTGTGACGTTACGATTGTGACAGTCAGTGCGGAACATCGGGCCGCGGTTTGCCTTCCGAGTCCTGACAGGTCTAGAGTAATTCCGTGCCTCTCGTGTACAGATGTTGTTTCAAACTTGGACCACGGACACTATATTGAAAATGGATATCTGTTCATGTTACCCTCTACCATGCGTGCTCCATGGAAGATGCGTTCATCTTCCCCATACCCCATATATGAGCGGTCCCTTGGTCTGAACGAACTGCATTTCTACTTGCGTGGCCGAATTCTTCAGGGGGCAACAGATAGCGCTCACTCGGTGTCTTTCGAGGTGCCAAACGACGACGTCTCTTTAATCACCGAAGAGACTTTAGGCAAAGCTTGGGTGTTTGCAAAACAGATGCACCCTCTCCTCGGTGCACAAGTAGAAACTGTTGGGGGGAGGGATGAGGATGTGCATTTCGTTGTGGATGAGCGTCGACTCAAATCTTACATCCCCGGGGAGGTGATCTTCATGACGGTCCCATCCTTTAGCGACGTGGATGCAACGGTAGGAAATATTCTCAATCAAGAGCGGATCCTTGACGATTACCACCTTGTCCGACTCTTCGTCTTTAAGCAGTCCGATCAGAAAAACTGCTTTCATATTGTCGTCCATGCTGCCCACTGCATAAGCGATGGGGTTTCGCACTATACTGTTGCACGGACGCTGCTTGCTTTCCTGTCTTCTTCGTCCCGGCCCGTTCCACCTCACTTATCCGAGAGGTTAGCATTGTCGGTCGCGATCGACGATCTATATCCTGTCAGAAATCTTAACGTCGCTACCCAACGATGGCACAGAGCTATGGCCCATGTCATCGCTTCTATTCAATCCGCAAAGCTCAACGTGCGTCCTTCGATTTACCCCAAGGTCTAATCTATCATTCTGACATACAAGGCTTCAGAGCGGTGGTCAAACACTACCCAGAAATTTCACAGTTCACATGAATGAGAACTGTGCTGACTCTCGTAAGACGGCACTTTCTTTCACCGTAGGAGAAACTCTCCGCATTATGGAAATATGCCGATGCCAAGGATTGTCATTTGGGAGCGTTTATATGGTGCTTGGACAGGTTGCCATGGCCCGTCTGCTTTGTAGAAGGTACGCTCAGGGTCTGATGACAGAGGAGGAATGGGAATTCAGGAAAAGGGAACCTACGTACACGGCGGGCCCGATTAATATCAGGCCATACTTGGATCGCGAGTGGTATACCCGTGGAGGAGCTGAGAATCCGATGCTTTCGATAGGATTTTATCTTTATCCGATGTCCTTCGTTCCACTAAGACCAGAAGGAGGTCATTCGACATTCGACGTCCTCTTGTCACGTCGGCGCTTTTGGTACCGGTGCAGGAATATTAAAAAACGGGCCAATGCTGTTCTGAATCATCCTCTGTTTCTCGACATCGGCTCGGTTCGTTACCCTCCGATGCTCAAGATGTTGAAGGAGTTAGAGTTCAACTCACAGACATCACATTCAAAGCAGGAGGACCTCTGTCTCCGCCATTGACCAGGCAAAGCTTGGCATAGTGACTTCGTTCGGCGGCTCTAGCTTTGGAAGCGTGCGTCTCGCCGGTGGCTATCTTCGCTCTTTTTCTAATCAAACGCTAGATTGATAAACTTCTCCCCCGCGAGTTTTCGGATCCAATTGGTGGGGAAACTCCCAAAATTTGCCTACGTTGCTCCGGTATACGTCTTCGGTGTCGTCCAGGGGAAATTTACCTCGGAGCTTCCACATTTCGAAACGAGCTTGAATTGGTGATATATTGGGATAACAATGTCACTGAAGAAGCCGTTATTGAAGAGTGGTTACAAGAAGTGAAAATGGCTGCATCATATTACCTCTTGGAGAGTGGCCGTGAGGCAAAACTGTGAAGAAAAGACGTACAATATACAGGTGCATCGAATTTTTTATTTATTTACGAGGGACAGCAAATTCATTCATGTTTTCGCTGTTACCCACAAACCGCCGCAAACGCATCCAGGTACCCATTTCCTCTCCCAGGTTCTCCAACGAAGAGACACCGAACCAGCTCCAGACCTCGTTCCATCCTTAGCAGCTTCTGAAAGACCGTCACACCGAAGACATCGCACACAAGGTTGCCTCTTCGTAAGCATTCCTTTCGAGACGACATCTTTATCCTGTTCCTTCCGAGGGCCTTCTAAACTGAGGTTCTCGAATCCGTCTATTAGCTCATGAGGCTTGATATATAGACGCGATTTCGAGATAACCCCCGATTCACACAACCGCTTGACATTTTCTTGTAGTTGAGGCTCCATTGAAGTTGTAGGCTCACATAAAGCTAAACTTCGTCGTGTCTCTTCAACTGGGAACGTATGGTCACCCTTCAATAGGTTATGGCTACTAGCTCGAGAATCTCACCTTCCGTACCCTTTGACTTCAGTATGAACTCGTCCAATAATGGATCTAAAGCGTTGAGATCAACGCCAGAACAATCAACCAGATCAACCAAAACATCTTTGGCAATCTGGGAGTTTTCACCGCGGGTCGTGAGTGAACCAAGGGTGCTCCGGAAATTACGGACATTGCTTAATGCCTGTTTCAAATTGACTAGCGCACGAGGATGCACAATATGAAGAAGGCAGGGAACTTCATAGTGGTCGGTTGAAGCAACTGCAGGCACATAAACACAAAGCATTCATGAATTTAGGTAAAAAGCTTACTAGATTCTGCACCGAAGAGATCATCCGTTTCGCTCGACGATGGTTTGCTTGCGGCATTGATCAACATGGCTTCTTTCATGACTTTTTCAACGAAGTTAATCACCCATCCACAGACTCCGGTGAATTGCCAAACAGCGTCTACCAACAGATAATCAGGATAAGGCCACTGGAACATGATGGGTACGCACGAAAATCGGGCCCTTCGCCGTCCCTGCAGTCTTCAAATGCGGCATTACAGGCTGCCAGAGAGCACAAGTCGTGCGCAGTTTGCCAACGTGCGAGTAAGTTATCCCTGTCATTTTCGTCCTTTGCCCGTAAACTACGGAGTCTGCAAAGTATTTAGCAGAGCAAAGCTAGATGGTTGCTGTATTACGAACCTATAAACCTCCAAAGCAACACCCAAAGTCTGCCAAGTTAGTGTGCCCAGCTTTCCGCGTGACTGTGTTTCCACAATGGTCAAAACTTGAAATAAGATGTGGCCAACCTCTTCCATCGACATCGTCGAAAGAGAAAGTAAGTGTGTGTAGTCAGCCGTACTTTTTCGTGATAGAATTGCAGAAGCAAGACCGGAAGACAGAGGAAGGATGGAGGCTTTGAATGCTCTTGATGCACGACGCATGGGAACCGTATGGACAGACGTCTGTGTCGCTCTTACCGTTGATGAAATGCTACACAACAGCATCTCGTTAGGTGAAAAGACGGCGTGGATCGGGACTAAACAGTCGTCAATGACTAAAAGCAAGCAGTTCCATACAAACAGACCTTCTTTCCCAACCTTGGTAGCCGACGTAAATATGGGAGAGGGTTCCCATTCTTTATCATATTCAAACAACGTGGGTCTATTGATGTTCGTGGTTCAGTCGTTTATAAACCCAGAAAGATGACGGCGTACACCTCCAAAACTGTGGTCAGTCCGATTGGCACCTCTTTGTCTTTCGTCTTCCCAGGAATGTAAGATCCTGATGTATCTAGAATGCCAACCAGAAGACTAGCATTAACCCCTTGCAATGGCTTTGTAGGAGTGAGAAAGCCCAGAACGCCCTCTGTATATGTCCTTGTACCAGCCTGGTGACAAGACTGGTGAAAAAGTCAGTAACAACATCCACATTCAAACATAGACCCGTACCCATGTAGATTGTTTGGTATCGGGAGTAGTACGGCGCAACATAGAGTAGCACACTATTTTGGACTGAGGCAAGTTCGAGTCTGGCAAGAGAGAAACCATCAATAAATGATGCATTCAAAGATAAGGCGCTTACAGTCACCAAAATCTAGAAAACTAGCTACCAAGTACATAGCAGCCTTGGTTTCTTCATTTTGGATAACTCCTGGTTCAGAAATAGATGGAGCTTTGCAAACGAAGACAAGATTGGTAAGCTGTGCTTCCCAGTTCCGTATAGGAGACAGTGGTTGTGTCGAGAGGTCTAAATATGATTGGAGCCAGCGCGGTAATAAACATATTTAGCTGACTTACGCATCATGATGCCGTCAAACTGGAGACGGACCTCAGAAATTTCGATGATAGACTCTTCGCCATATATTTCTTCAAAATGCGTAGTAGATTCGGCATTTGACTGGCCAAAATCAAGCGACATATTCATGTCAAAATGATTGGTGTCGGAGTTTCCATGAGGTAAAGGTATAATATGTGAACGAGTTGCGACGAGAATTGAGGATTCTGAAGATATCTACACTTTAGTAGAAGGACAAGAAGCATGGAAAACATAAGGACGCGCCGTCATATCCAAGACCGACAGCTGCTGTGACACAGAGTCTCAGAAGGCCACCGTTGTCAGTTGCTTCAAGTGTTGGAACGGAAGAATTCTCATGGACCTCACTCTTCTGATTTAAAGGAGCGGAGAACATTTTGAGAGACGGAATATAATTCCGTACGTAACACAGAGTCAACCGATGGTTCTGCGTGACGAGGGCCAAAGTGGGATAAGATACTGGAGTTCGTGGGCCACGAGTAGGAAGACGAAGAAACGTTCCATGTTCATCAGCTGTCCACTAAATTCCATAGTCCATCAGTATTGGACATTACAATATATGCATCACGCACTTGACGCGGTGCGCCCAGCCAACTTGCTGAAACAACTCCAGCACCCAGTGGCAGCGACCAGTAGTCCTTGGGTGTCCAGCTATCAATCTCTGGACCGCGACACCAGAGGCATGCAACACCAGGAACATCTCGTCCTGGAAAATACGCGAACAGCCAGTCATCGTTGGGAGAGACCGAGATGACAGTTGGAGGATCAAAGTCAGTCAGAGCTGCGAGAATAGATGGCGGTGAAGGAACGTTGAACTGCTTTGATGACGAGAAATGGCGCGCCTGGATTGTCGGTTGCGTCGGGTGCGAGGTGAAAATGACGGAGGAATTCGACCATTCTGCGCGTCTATCGACAAGCTCAAGTACGCAAATTTTCACATATACGGGAAATGCTAACCTGGGCGTAAGCTGCTCGACCAGGGGCTGAAAATCCCACCAGCCCATATGCCATTCTTCTTTGTTTTTCCCTTTGGGCGGTGATTTTGCAGCGAACATGATGGTCGGGAGCAAGGCACAAAAGCCACGCGGCATGAATATACCTCCGGTGACCGATCCTCAAGGCCTCATGCATGACGTGACCAGCTGATTGATTCCTTGTGGACCTTGCACCCGCATGGGAGCGCATGGGAAGAATGATAAAGCTCTCCCTCACCATAAATACCCGATAGGCCCTTTCATCAAGACTTGGATACCCATCTCTCCCTATGGCTGACAGTAGTACTCTTCTCGGTGTGGTACTTTTGGCTCGACACGGCGACCGAGAGGGTACGTTGAGCGTGTATTAAATACTTCGCCGATCTGATATCGTATTTCAAGGCTTTTATCAGGATCCCTCTTCGTACACCGCGTCGGCGACCACAATTACGCCAGAAGGGAATGCAAGTCCACTGTTGAACATTCATTTCGTCGCTTTCAGCTGACTCTTTTTCCTTGCAGGTACAAGAGCTCCAGCTTGGGCAGCTATTGCGCTCGCTGTATCTTAACACCTCGTCCCCGTCATTTATTCCAGGAATCAACAGTACTGTCGCCAATTTGGACCAGATCGAAGGCACGTCTTCATCCATACAACAGGGTCTATATCTTGACTCCCTCTCCGTCCACTAGTTCGTGCAGATGGCGGTGGTGAAGGAGGTGTCATCGTCAACTCGGCGATGAGCTTGCTGCAAGGCCTTTTCCCAGCTACCTCCAACTATAACGTAACTCTGGCCAATGGAACTAATGTCGTGGGCCCTCTGGGCGGTTATCAGGTGTGGAAGTTTGACTTCATCACGTCAAGAGAATGAATGATCATCATTCTCTCCATACAGTACATACCAAGTCAGTCGTGTGAATTTATAGCATTCGGGTTCTCGACTCACGGTCTATCCAGTCGAATCCGTGGAACCAGACAATGATGTCTCTCTCGAGGGATGGACGTCTTGTGGTGTGAGCTGCATTTTTCAACGTACCATTGTCTGTCCCTTACAACCAACCCAGGCCTTTGACACATCTACCAACGCCTTCTACAACTCCACGGAATTCCAGGCAAAGGTAAACCAGAGTGCTTCGTTTATCAGCCAGCTCTCCCCGTACCTTGATGGTAGACCAGTCACTTTGAAGAACATGGTAATGGCCGTTATCACTCCGTGTCATTTGTGTCTCTAACACCCGCTTTAGTGGAACGTAAGCTCCGTCTCAATACGGAGGCGAGTATTTTCTAATTCCAACAGATTTACGACTACATGAACGTCGAAAACATTCACGACGCGTCCTTTGCTGCTAGCATTCCAGACACCTTTATGGAACAAGCTCGCGATTTAGCCAACTGGCATGAATATGGGGTCTTCTCATCCGTCGACCTTGCAGGAATAGGGAATAGTGCGTTCTCCTTTTTTCATGAGAATACTCAGCAAACTTATATTGGCATACCAGTTGCTGCCCGTGTCATGCTGCCTTCCATCTTTGAAAGCTTCACGAGCATCACTGCTTCTGATGACCCTCTCAAGATTTCCTACCTGGCGCTCGCTTATAAACCTTTCCTGTCCCTGTTCAACATGACAGGTGTAGCGCAGATGAACCCGCAACTCCAAGGAATCGGTAAGGACACCAAAACTTTACCTGGAAAATTAGCTGACATTCTGTTGTGCAGTGAATTATGCAGCCGCCGTTGCCCTCGAGATCAGGAATTCATCTTCCGGCGGGGAACCTGTTTTACGTTTCAATTTCAAGAACGGAACGGATGACAATGGTTTCACCGCGTACAATATTCTCAACAGCACGGGGGACATTCCGCTGTCGACATTTGTAAACTATTTGTCGGTAAGTTGACCCGTCTGTTATTGGGAGAAATGTTAAATCTTTCAGCCTGCTGCTGTTAACACCACGGCTGATTGGTGTAAAGTATGTGGGAATACTGAGGACAGGGGCTGTGGCGCATTGGCGCTAGCGGCTTCAGAAGCAAGCGCAGCTGCACGAGTAAACCAGCGAATCAGCCCCGTCGGCGCAGGATTCCTTGGGGCAGGTCTGACACTAGCAGTGTGCCTGGCTATGCTAGGTGTTCTTATCTTCCTGGGCTTCCTCACTGTCGGTAAGGGCAGGTCGCGGCAGAAGAAGACCAACGACGTAAGGCACCCTTCTTCCTTCTACCCGTCCATCAGTGCTCATGGTATGCAGATCACAGAGAAGGCGTAAGACATAGTTGCGGATTTGTGGTATATGTACAGTTTATGGCTACATGAAATGCTGTTTGGTGTATGTTAGCTATGCATATGAAAATTGTATATGTAGTACAATAGTGAAGTTCTCTCAGAAGAGAACCTTTCAGTCCGAATCGTAAGAATAATATTGTTCATGATCTGAGTGTTCATGGAACTCGTCTGCCAGGATAAAAAGTCAGCGTTAAGCAAACGAGGCATCACGAAACATACCGCCACTTCCGCTCCAGTCTGATAATTCTTCTTCGTCAGGATAATCGTTTTTATAATATTCCTCCGCTACAGATGTGTCAGCCCACGAGGGCCAATGAAATAAGAAAGTACACAAACCATTAGAATCTTCGTCCGCTTCATCCTCTGCTTCGGAGTCGGAGTCAGAATCATAAGGATCCGTGAGAGAAGGTGGAAGTCCCGTTCTGCGTACAGAAATGAGAAGATATAAAGGTAAAAATGTGGAACAAACGTACAGTGTCCCAATGGTAGCGGCTTCATTCCATTCACTCAACGTCGATGGTCTATGGTAGAAGACGTCCCAAACATAGTCGCCTGACTCGGGTGCTGGTTCGGAGGCTGCTGCGTCGTCGACTGGTCCAAAATTAGCCACGGAGACCACGATAGAGTATCAAAAGTCATACTATTAAGATATGCCTTAAGCATAGGCATGATTTTCTCCATCTCTCGATCCATTGCGTGGGAGCTCTCATCAGTCTCCGGTACAGCATCAAACATGCGAAAGTTCGGATTTGCCTGCTTAGGTGGCAAGTCTTTGGTAGAAATGATCTTGGGTCTACGTGAAAAGACGAAAAATTAGTCGCCTGAAGCATGCTACGCCGAGGATGCTTACGGGTTAGCTGGAAGTGTAGCCTCGCCCTCTTGGTCTACAATCGTATACCTCCGATTGAAGTCGGTCGACAGACGCCGGCCACTGGCAGGTGACGATGCAGGCTGAGCTACAGTGGGCTGTTTGAGTTCTGGAGCCAGAATCGGTTCATCTCGAGACAACCGAGAAACTTCGTCCTACAGAAAACTAAGCAAAGAAACGAGAGAAAGCAGATATAATTACCTGTATTTGTTGGTGCAGCTTCTGATCATTCCAGGCTCCGTCCTCTACTGTCTGCGCGAACTTGAACACGCCCATGCCACCGCGAGATTTCTTACGACGAATGCCTGACTCGACGACAAGAGCATCAAGAGGTTCTTCATTTCGTTTACGTTTGATACGCAGAATCGTGTACGGCTGTTGAGTGTCGGTGTCCATGGTAGAAGTCTAAAGTCAAGGAGTGGTGGCGCACAATTAATCTTTCTACGATCCTTTTCCGGACAATAATCGAGTTACGTTATGCCTGGCCCCGAAAGGAAAGCTCGGATCTTCCAACCTGCTAAATTCTTTCACCATGGGCTCTCGCCAGACCAAGAAAGAACTGGCTGGAAATTTGACAGAAGTCGTTATTCAGACGTTCTCTGATCGGACCCTTGTTCTTGTAACCCAGCTCGGAAAAGTAGGAAACCTGGTGAATCCATTTTCCCATTGCCGCGTCAATCGATAAGTGTTGAAGTAAATACTAAGATTCAAGCAACTCTGCCGCCTACTGCGCCCTTGGTAGCACCAGCTACTGATCCCACAAATCCTAATGCTATATCTCTTCCTCCTCCACCTCCCGCGATCCAGTTGATGCCATTACTGGGAAATGCCCCATCCGAACACATACAAATCCTTCACAACCTTTTCGCATCGCAGATCGCAACCCTTGTGTGGGCAGCAGAGGCAGAGTCGATAATGCAACCATCCCGTCAAAGTGTCATCGTTGGTATCGCTCTGCAGAAATCCGGTGTAACTGAAGGAGGAGAACTGAGTGATACGGAGCGCGCCACCTTTCTAGGCGTCATGGGTATGGTACAAGGATTGTTGATTCACAAACGATGATGTATAATATAAATATCAAGGCATTGCACAGATTCGTATACATATATATATGATAGGGTACACCTCATGGTAGACGGATTCGAAGTTATGTTTCCTTCAATCAGCATATGCACGTTAGCATTATTACTGGAGAGTATAAACCAATCGATTCGGCCCCGCGCTTGTCCGCTGGGTTTTCCGCAACTCAGCGGACAAACTCGCGCGGGGTTAGCGGAGTCTAAGTTAGTATTAAAAATTGTTGAGGTCCATTTCGCTAACCGCGGGGTGCTATTGCTATATTCCGACCCATAGAAAGCCGGTTGCGAACTTGCCATTTCATAGGTACACCATTATTAATGAGTAAGGATAGCTACCCATGAAGCGTTATGTATAACCACGGAGCCTTGCCCAAGGGCATTGTCAATGAGAGTATGGAGTCATTCGGGACTTCTTCTTTGATCACTTGATGAGCAACTCTCCTGTCATGGTCTCTTGAAGTGGTGCACTCACACCTGGAACATTGCCCCGACATGACAAGGCACGGTCACCCTCCCATAGACAAAAGTAGGTTAAACTTCTGCTAGATCTCATTTAGATAGTACCATGCCAGCGACGAGAAGACGTGTAAATAGGTGATGGAATGCGCATGGGTGGTCAGGGAGTGATAAATGATGACAGGGAGTTATAAATGATCACCTTGGGCGTTACTAATCGACCTCAGGGATTATTGATAGCTTTCATTACACAAGTTATACATGATGGTGGTAACGGTAAGCTCCCTTGTTTTATTAATGGGATTGCACATAGGGACTCTATTCAACTTGGTGGACTGCATCCTCAATTATATCCCGGTGTTACTTCAAGTTAAATTGGTGAATGTAAACCTCACAATTTCTCAAACCTTGCTCTCAGGGTTGGGACCCGGAAACATTGGCGTATGAATCATATTGTAAGTCATCATGTCGGTCCTCGGGTACCGAAGCCAAGTCATACCCGACGGTTTCCGCGGAAGCAGAAGACTTCATTCCTTCCTAAATCTTGCAATTTCGCTCCGAGGACACCTAGCGCTGCTAGTTCTGAGTCCTTCGAGAACACCTGGTTTCAAAGTTTGCTGCTCTGAAACCCATCCACGCGCTCCTAGGTCTGCTATTCCGTGAACATTTTTAGTCTCAATCTTGTTCGCGCGCTCATTCCTGATTCTGGGAACACTGGTTTTCTTGTCCGCGCGCTCCAGAGTCTGCAAGACTCGGAGCATTTGGGTAATCTTTGAGCAGCAGTGCAATGACTAAAGGACACCAGGCGAGGAAAGGGCACAGTAAAGGGACATATAGCGAATGCAAAGGACTTCTAAGTTGCCTGATAGGGCCTGGCGATACTTGGGTGATATTGTTATTCTGCTGGAGCCTTGATCTCATAGTGATTTCATGTCCTGGCAACGTAGTCTTCGGTTTCATAGTTGTCTCGATGACACTTGCGTACCACTGTGTTTGACACTCTGTGGGTGTGGTGTTCGATATCCTGAATGACCTCGCGAGAAACTAATGTCTGCATTCTCCGTTTTACATGCGGCGTCTCTTTCTCATAGACCCCTTCATTTCACCTTTTTGGACATCATTCCAGGTCACCGCCGTACCATTCCATTTCGCAACAGTTGAGGACGATAAGTCTGCGACAAGTCAAAACACGCAAGTTCTATCCCCTTTTGTATCAGTGAAGTATGATCTCTAACATACAGGTATGCCATATGCTGAACCGACCGTGAATACAAATTTGACTTTTGAAAGGTGGACAGCTATACCTTCAAAACTTTCGAAACTACCGGTGGACTTTACACTTGTTAAAAGCTTCGACTGAGAATAAATGAAGGATACACTAGAAAGGTCAGTGTGATAGCCGGTCAGCATTTAAATACATTGGATTGACTGCTTTCTTTGAAGAGGTTGCCAAGGGTATATCAGCCTATCAGTGCTGTCATATACCCGCAATGAATTGTTAACACCAGGTAAGAGTTCCAGGCAAGAGTAGCCTGTATTTCTTCTAATACTAACACCTGGCGTTGGCTCGGGTTTCTCGAATTCCGAGGGGACAAGAAATGGTTGACGTTGCATACTATTATGACGCATTGAATCAAATAAGTCATGTGACTCTTGATCTCAAATTCATGACTCAAATTGAGAATTCAAAAAGGGACTCGGACACCACAAAATACCATCGATGTATCACCAAGGTAGAAATCGAGACGGTAGGACGATTCAGCATATGCAGCGTGCAGAAGGGCCACCAGAAGCAATCAGAAACGAGGAAAATGACCAAGACGAGGCAAACGACGCGTTAACAGCAATTAACAAACCAACGGGCTACCCGACAACACTTCCTACTGGTATCTGTCCCGGCTTTGTGGTAGATATTCCTCGATGAAATACTCTACACCTCGACGAGAAATTGCTCTTGACATGGACAAATCGAGTAATGGGCAATAGGAGCACCTTCATAAACGACATCCTTCTACAGCACCTCTTCGTTATCGTTCCGCTCATCAGTACATTGTTGGCGAGAACAAAGGATGCCACCGCTTTCGCATAACATAGCTGAAGGTATGCGACAAAGCTGAGCGACCGCCGCCGGCATCTTCGGACTTCCCAGTTTCGAGTCCGATGCTTCAATCGATAGACTTCGCAGAGAGCATAGGACAGTGGGAGTCATGTCTAGCATGTAGCTTCATGCAGGGAGACCGTCCTCTATCGATCCGGATAATTCTCAATCTAAGGAAACTGTCGTATTGAAATCGGTTGGTATAGTGGCACCTTACGGGCAGGCTGCAGACGGCCAGTACAGCCGTGATCATGCTTGATTACTAGTAATTCGTCGGAGATTCGACCACGGTATATAAAGGCTCAGACACGGCAAGTTTCTTCCCTCGACTACCACCAACAATCATGGCGAAGGCGAAAGAAAGCAGATTTTCTCAACGTCGTGCCCGTCGTATGCACCCTTACCGACGCCCTTGGGCTTTATACCGCATGATAAATGTTTACAAGGCATGCACCTTTTTTCCAGGCCTTTTTTGTGCAATAAATGGTGTTGGTATCCATCTCAGCACTACGCGGCGCACCGGTCAGGCCGTGCTTTCCTGGTATGCTTGATTCCTGCCTCAGATATGCTCATCATAATTGACAACTTCTGTTCACTCTAGCCTGACATTCTGATGCACCAAGCGCTGGTGCTGACTCCGGGTGGCTCTGTGGGTGTACGACGTTAATTCCCTTGTAGGTCATTATCATATGGTTCCTTGCAGCTCAGTCGTGAGCTTAGGTTGCTTCTATTGCAGGACAGACAGCTAGATGCCTCAGTAGCTGTCACCGATTCGGTAACCGCCACCAGAAGTAAGTAACCACTGGAAGAATATCCTCCTCTGAACATCCGATACGTAGAGTCTCCCCACATACCCCAACATACCCATCTTGTTGTTTCTGCTCCAAGAATACCCTTAAGTATCTAAGACGGTTCACAACTGGTCAATTGAGGCGGGTCCCCAGTGAGTCGGCCCAATGTATTTGCACCTGCCTTTCGCTAACATAAAACCTCGAAGAAGTTTGCTTTCCATTTGTTGATTCATACTGTGATATAATACCTTGGGAAAACAGTTATACTTTACTATGAGCAATAAATATGACAAATTTCTTGTAAAATCGTGTTTGCGTTCCCGAAACCGATGCCCCCAACAAAATGTGTTCAGAATAATACATGCACCCATTCGCGAATTCGAGAAGGTTGTCGCACATCATACTTATGAGACATAACCGTGGGCTTCGGGAAATCTAAGCTGACCGTGGTATGAGAATCCATCAGTGTGTCGTTGGGCTAAAGAGGGTTTCAACTCACCATAAGGAATCGGAGGGATAAAGATGGCGGGCATCACAGGGTACATACACGAAGATCACTCACTTTCTTGGTAATGAGAATACAATTTCTCGCACAGAAATGTTAAGACCCAAACAAAGAACACGCTTATGTAGTACTCCTCTTTAATCTGATACCTGGTGAAGATCTCTCCGACGTCTGTGGGAGAGAAAAGTGGAGGTCGCCGAATCACCGTGAGAACAAGAGAACACAAAGTCGACAAATGAATTCCCAATAAGGGAGTCGGAGTACATCTCTTTCCATACAGAACATTGAGTTATAGCTTTCGTAGGGATTAAGGCTCAGGAACTCCTCGGCGAAGCTCGTCCTAGTATCATGCTATAGCCATAGACCGTTGTTAGTAGATGCATGGGATATTGTACAGGTGCTTGAGCCATTAAGCTCGGTATCCTAATCCGAAATCCTGTAACAACTTGAAGGTTTCAACTAGAAGGGACCTACCGGCACATCGCTTTCGCATCCGTAGCGCTTGAAGCGACAGTCTATTTGCATACTTAACTTTTCGCGGCGTGGGAGGATGCTTCCAATTAGCGCGATGCCATCCGAATCAGTGCTACAGCTTATTCCGGGAAAAACCAGGCGCGACGGACGAGTGTCGGGCTTTTTGGGGTAGTGCACAGACATACGACAACGCTTTGGTATCGTCCGAACTGCAATGGAACCATCATTGTCAAAACTGTGGTCTATGACAGCCTCAGCTATCTGCCTTTGAGTCACTTGCCAGTGCACAAGTTGCTTGAGGGCAAGAGAAGCGAGCCATATTAACACCGAGATAAAAACGACTGAGTGGAACTGTCTCGTCGGCGAGTAATTGATGTCAGGGGTCTGAGGACCGGAGTCTAGATGTGGACATGCGGAGCTTTATTTTTATACATGTCCTCGACCCTTCGTCGAGGCTTTGACGAAGCCCTTGATGATAACGGACTTTAACGTCACCGTTGCAAAAAACCGAATGTCGAGCTGGTTCAACACTCGAATGATCCCTATGCCAGTGTCCTTCAGATAGAAAGACAAAGGAACAAGCCATTTCTGGTTGCTGCCGGACATTGTATACGGTGAGATGTTACCATATCGTCGCGGCTGGACTTACATTGCACAATGTTATCAGATTATTTTGCCTGCTAGGCCTTGAGTAGACATTGCGTTCTCTCCCTACCGGTCACTCTGGCAAACGAAAGGATCTGGGCGTCGACCTTTCTTGAGATGGTCTAATAACAAGGAACGAACCGTCAGCGTGTACTTTCTTGCCTGGACACCGACTTTTGTTATTGACCAAGTTGAACTGACTGGAGTCTTGTTTAGATGTTTGCAACGCTGAAAGCCTGAAGTGTTCGAATACACCGTTGGTGGTGTTTACTTTTAGTCACCAAAGCTTTGATCATCGTACCTTTTGCTCCGGCCAATAGCTTTTGAAGTTATCCCAAGGCTGCTGTGTAAAGCTTCGTACAAAATAGTCGTCCCTTCCGAGTTAATGTTAGCTCAAATGGTATGAAGTTCGCGCTACGCTCATTTCCCATCCATTAACCTCAACTTTTAAAGAAGAGGAGATGGCTATTGAAATGATCGTATTTTGACTTGGAGGCGCAAGCCACAATTGCTTTGTTAGTCAAGATTCGAGAAGACCAGCTAGGTCGATCATGTGACTTTCAATGCGCCAAAATTATCCCAAGTCCGCATTCGAGCAATGAACCTCGCCACAACGCTCTGGAGAGAATACGATAGCAGAACAACGTTTGGATACCACACAAGGCGAAGGTGTGATGGCGATACTCCAGAGAGGCGAAGAATGGATTAATTCAGGAAACAACGAACGCCAAATAACGCGTGGACAGCAACCCAAGCTACCCAACAGCACCGGCGTCGATAACTGCAAGGTTACGACACACCTAGCACTCAACTCGACTCCGTAGGGATACTAGTCAACCCTAATCCGTTTCCAAGACAAGCACGCGATATCTTGCTTGGGTTCCTTTGTCCTAATATATCCAACAATGGGGAATCTCATTTGATTCATTCGACCCACAGCGAGGCCCTCCTACAGCCTTCAAGTCGACGTCGAGAAGGAAGTCTCCATTTACACTTGGGATGGATACTTGAAGTGCGCAGGCGTAAATTTGCTACGAAGCCCAAGTGGGGGAGGCGGCGGCATTTGTTGAACAGCGAACTTCCTGAAGGTTGTGGGTGCAAGACTAGGCAAACAAGCACGAAGACGTGGTTTGTCCCTTTGCCTCGGCGCAAGGGCTCGCCGTCGTGTAGGTTGGAAGGTAAGTAACAAGTGTTACGGTAGGCCCAGCGTGTTTGGGCACCGTGACGATTGCTGTTGGTTTCTAAGTTGGGAAGTGGTCAAAAAAGCTAATATAAGTTTGGTCCCCGCACTCAGCCTGCGAAAAATCCCCGTTTTCAACCACCATCACCTCCTCCTCTAACATGCCCAAAGCCCTCGCTCAACGACGAGACCGCGGTCGTGCCCATCCTTACCTTCGTCCCCAGCTTTCTTCACCTCGTAGGAGCCAGAGGATATTGGTATGTGTTTTTTTCGTGCGTTTTTCCCCCGCATCGTCACTCACAGCGTCGGTAGGCGCGTCAAGATATTGGCGATCCTCGGGTTGTCTTTCATGCAGCTGTACATCCGGTTCCTCAGGACTGGGTAGGCTGGACTTCGTTCAGATGCGCCTTGTTTCTGACTTCCCTGATTATCTTAGGTCGTTCCGGCGGAGGGGCCAGCGTTGGCAGGAGGGCGGCTCATTCAGTGGTTTAAGGTCATGATAGCTGTTGCAGTTGTACGTTGCTCCAAGGTCATCGACTCTCGTCTCAATGGCGTCCAGGTAGTTGCATCTGCAGGATGCTTCGCTCATCGTCTTTTCCATTGACCCTGGCTTCGACTGTGGCTTCAACATTAAGTGAGATTTTTCCATAGAAATGTGCTTTTGCCTCTGTGCTAACGGTTCTACGTCTAGGAACTCAACGTTTTTTTCCACGCCCCTTCATACTTAACCATTCTACCAGGGCTGGTACAGGCCAGGTGCATAATCCCCGCTTGTCTTTGGCTTGCTCAATTTCGCAAAGAAAATGTATATACTTATGTTCTGTATCATTTCTTGGTTAACATTTACATTCACTGTATTTAGTTTTAATTCTAAGGATTGTATGTGTCATTTCACGTATTCCACGTTGGTAGTGGACAAATCGAAAAAGACCTCGAGTATTCACACTGATGGCGCGTCCTTGATAGCTCTAGAGGTTAAAACTGATTTTAGAAAGAACTACGTTACAACAAAAAGTTTCAACATGATACATCAAAAGAAATACATTCCATTGGTGGCACGACCGCCGACGTGTCATAAGAGCGTTTTTTATGTGATGTCAAGTGACTGCAAAATGTTCTTCGTCACCCGTGGGATAGATGTAACCGCGGGCTATTAAGAATTCAATCTCACGTCTGGAAGATCTGTTATCACTGAGTTTATTGAATCCAGAATTCCGCTTACCGTATAGTATCAGCGTGCATGCGGGCGTGGCTCAGCGTGTTGACAATCGTGTGGCGGGAGACTCCTTCCTCGGAGGTCAATGCGTTGAGGATTGCGGGGTACCGGCTTACATTGCCCGTGTTCTCATTGATAAAGAGAATGATTTCTCTCTGGACGGCGTTAAGATCCGAATAAGGATCACGTTTCTGAGGGCGCTTTTTCGAGCGTGAGTCCTGATTATGATCTCTCAGGCGTCTCTTTGATGAGGATGCCGGAGATATTGCATCCTGTGAGAACAAAAGCGATGTCGTCGCTTGATTTCGGGTCGACAGCGTTTTCTGGGGTGTTGTGGGGTTAGATTTATTGGGGTACTCCAGCATGGTTATGTCTTCGGCGATTACATGCTCAATCATCTGGATCTCAATGGGAGAGTCTGGGGGAGATGGTGTCGGTTTCTGAGACGGGAGCTTTTTTTGTGGCTTTCGCTTGGGCGAAGGGCTCAAGGATGTCTCCGCGAAGCTCACTGTCACATCTTGGATACCGTCGCCGCCTGGGGTCGTAAGCACCTGGGACTGAGATGCAGGGGGAGCGCTTGTTTCCTGGGAAGGTTAAAGTCTCCGGTCAATACTCAGATACAAAGATGTAGCATGAGATCACCTACCGGCATGCCTCGTTCGTATATCAAGGTCTCCGTCGCGCATTGCAACAAATGCCAGTACATTGCAAGAGGATCAGATATGATGTATATTGAGCGAATAGGAAACATCTTGGTCATGTTCATCCGGCGGTTAAGCTTCCCAATGACGCGGAAGACCTGCATCTCTGGCCTAGAGAGGCCAGGTTACTGTCGTCGGGAGATTAAGGGACACTATTGCAACGTACTCGATGTCTGGATTTCGGAAGACCTCGTCAGCATCGGATTTCCACAAACGGGCAATAAGTTTTCCAGTCCCGTCGTCTACTTTGAAATCTATATATTGGTCTCCCGTAGAGCGGCCATAAAGGTTCCCAACGATCGCAACCTATTTCGTGGTATCGAGTTACCGGTGATTCAGTTAGAGGAGCGCAAATCATCCTGACCAATCCAAGTTCTTTCCCTTCTATCTTGAAAGGTGCAGTATTATGCATCCTTTCAGATTTACAGGCTTGAGCAACGGTGACACAGCGTATCGGGCCTTTGACCTCGTATTCAGGACCCTGCAGCACCGATCGCAAATCAGTTGAAAGTACACTTTATTGCAACATTTATACCTTATGTTTAGGACCGCGTTCATTCATGGTATCCCAATCCATCATTGAGCTTGCTATTCATGCGTCACCTCGATATGATGGTGGTAGGAGGAGGAGGAAGGATATATAGAGTAAGTGATAGAATACAAATATGGGTTGGCCTATTACGTCGGTGAATACAACTACAAGATCAAAGCAATTCAGCGAGATACACTAAAGTGGGAGTCATCGATGGTACTGAAGACGATTCCTTCGTCCATTAAGCGGTCAAGGGCATCACTGTTACGGTGAATCAGTCTTTCTCAGGACAGTGTAAAGATATCACCAACCTGATCTTTTGTGCATCACCGCCACCGATAGAACGAGCAATAGATGCGACATGAACCCCTTCCTCACTGTTCTCCTGCTTGAGCATGAAGTTCACAATATCACGCTGTAGTTTCGGTAGATGTGCATATTCGTCATGCGAGACCGGTTGTGCCGAATGAGACTGATACGCCGACGTACTTGACCCAGTAACAGACTGTCCGTCCGATTTGACTGGCTGTTGGCCGCTAACAGGCTACAATAGATGTCAAAAAAGGGGTTAGAGACCAGACAATAGAAGCGTACTGGTCCCCTGTCGGCAATCAAGGTACAGGTAACGCATTCCAGAATATGGAAAAGCAGTTCATGATTTTCAGCCACTCGAATTTGTGTCGCGTTCACGTAGCGCTTGCTGCCAAATGTCTTCAAAGAGCCAACGACGCGGACGTTTTGGTTCTCTCTAACGAAATCACTGAGCAAAATCCAAGAGAAAAATTAACGCGTACGCACTGTATGCCGCCCCACTTAATATCGTCTTCTTCATTTGTTGTCTCATTCCAATGCCGCACCTCGATATGTCCACTGCCGTCGTCAAGGTCGTAAACGCTGTTTGTCGCCTGCTTTTGTACGCGAATTACTTGGCCTACGGTTGTCACCTGCAGCGAGAATGAGACAGCGAGTAAAAAGGAATGCAGTTTCGTTCTTACGTGTCCAATCACAGCGTCGTCCAGCATCCACTCTGCATCAGTGTGCGCTTGAGTGGCCTTGGTGAGCTGGGCAATGGAAAACGGCCGGATTGATTGAGACGTGTCTGTTCTCTGAAAAACCAGTCAGTGTCTCGTCCACCGCACCTATAAGAAGGGACGAACTCGATTACCACCTCCTGGGCTGCCTCCGGCGCTGTATGGTGAGCCACCTTGGACATAGCCGCCACCGCCACCACTGTAGTATCCTCCTTCTACGTCAACAATCAGCAAGAAGAAGAAAAAAGCAGCAAGACCATTCGTACGGCTCATTTTTGTTGCGTGTAGGTGAAGAGATGAACGTGACAAAAAAAGCGCGTTGATTCACGTTCTGTCACGCGTTGTTTGCACCGAACAAATATTAGGAAAAAAAACAAATTTGCCGCTTTGAGTTGTATTTACTTGCAGGAATCTAAAACATGACATTCTACCAATTTCAGTGGGCATACAGGCTGCAAACGCGTGACATCCCCTTCCCATACCCCTCCAACGCCTTTTTTCGTGCATCAGAAAGCTTTTTGGCTACATTCAACACGATATCGTGATCAAGCTTGAAAAACCCAATCAATAAGCTTCTCTCGAAAAAAGGACAGACTGCCCTACCTCTGACACCGTGACGTGAGCACATGAGTCCACAATGGCTTTTCGTTGCTCGATAGTGCCTTCGTTCTCGCTCATCTTGACGAGCTGTACTGACACATCTCGAACAGTAGCAAGCGCATGAGTTCGGATAGTTTTGAAGGACGCCACCAACTAGAATCAATCAGCACACAGGGACCTCTTAATGATCAAGAGGCCGTACGTTTCCTAATTTGTGTATCTTGACGACAGAAGCTGGTTTGAACCGCAGAGTTTCAAGCATAAATAGAATCAGGGCCTATAACGATGCAGTCAGTAACTCGAGGCAAAGTAAAGATGGTTGTTATCACCTCCTGCATAAGGGAGGCAACAGCAAGCGCTTCAGTCGGAGAAGACCGCCCTTTCACTTTCTCAAACCTTGCTTTCATATCTAAGAGTATCGTTTAGCCAGGGATACCTCGTCAAACGGGCGTCTATACCATCAAAGAACGTCGCTAATTCCGCCGGAGCTTCAGTCACAGGAGGGGCTTCTTCGTCTTTCTTATGACCATTAGAGAGGCCGTCCAGCACTGGGATCTCGACGCCCCTCAGCGGGTGACCCGTCTTGAGCTCTGTCTGTTTGGCAGCCTCGGCCAACACGACCGCCGGTGGTGGTCGAACATAATCGTGGTGTGGCTCTAGCCAATTTGCTAGCGCATCGGCATAATGGATGTAGGCCAACTCGTGTGATGTCAACTGAAGGGCACCTGCTTTCAGCATCCATCAGCCCAGGAGGAAAAAAGGTCATACCTCCGATAGTTCTTCTTCGCTCCGTTGGCACAAACGCTCCTTCAGAGGACCCTGGTTCGCGTCAGGAATGTGCTTCGGCCGATCCCCGATGAGTAGTTTCTCTTCGACGGTCTCATCGAGGTCGCTTCCATGCTGGAAGGCTCTAACATATAGCTTTAAGAACGACCATAGCCAACCCGACTGATAATAGAAGTGAGTAGATGCAGATATAGATCTACCTAACGACAACTTACCCCTTCTGACTTTCCGAACAAGAGGGTCTGTTCGTTGAGCGTTTGTTGGATTCGAGGTTGGTAATTAGGCAAAACTTTATAGTCACGGTTATCAAAGTGTTCTTAGCACCACCCTACATGAGAATCAGAACACTAAGCAACAAAGACATCACTCACGTCGATCAAAGATAAACTTTGACTCAATGAGTTCCATATCAATAACATCGGTAGAGACCGGCTCAAAAGCGAGCCTCATACGCGTATGCTCCAATTTCGAGATGTCTCGTTGAAGGGAGCATTCTAGCTGGTTCTCAAACGATATGAATTCGGGAATCTTTGCGATAACCATTAATAAATACCACAAATTACAAGGAAAACGCGCACCTGAGAATACTTTTCTGATGTGAATGCTCGAACAATGTATTCTGGAGTCTATGTAAAGCATTAGTTTGAAACATGGTACTTGACAAGGACACTTACGTCTTGGGAGTTGTTGATGTAAATCTGGGAGGCTTCAATATACTCGCTCATAAGAGTCAGGTCTCCAGATGGGGCCAGGGAAAATATTGATGATCGGGAGAAAAGAAAGTGAGATAATGTGTCATTTTGAATCTGTTTAATCCGCATCGCACGGTAATGCTCCAAAGCGAGTGATGGTGCACCTATATACTATGTCATCTCCGCTCAGCCGAACACTATAAAGGACACTTACCAAGGATCCGGTATAGCCTGATGAGCATTAGCCGTATCCGAAAAGACTGTTTACTTTTTGATGAAGCAAACTCGAGGAGGGAGACCGCATTGAGAAGATATTTCTCGTCATTACTCAGGACCCACAAGCTTATAAAGGCGTGTCCGGCCAAAATGGCAAGATCATCGGCAGGTTGGAGTTCCGTAGTTGGCAGGTCTTTCCCCAGCTGGAGGCCCTCGAGATACTGTTTTGTGTACAGAGTGGCGTACGAAAGCTCTGCTTCTATCGTAAGATCAGATTGGGTGAGATTATGGCGCAGTAATTTGTGGCGATTCGTTGATCGTTGAAGTTCATTGATGGTTGTCTGACAGTAGCTTGTTAGCACATTGATCCACAACCAAAAAGGAAAAATTCGCACAAGGGAAGAGGGAACAGATTCTAGGTACGACGTCCATCTTGATAAATCGTCGCCGTCTAAATGGATATAAGGTAAGAGGTCCTCGAAACAGCATGCTTTGTCGCCAATTTTCTCAAAGTATTGTTGTATCAGGTCCACCATTCGAGCAGAGTCTGTGAAGGTTTTTGTTCATCGTTCCCACCGTGGAAGCACCGGACTTGCCTGTTGATAGATCGGCCTGCCTGCACCGTTTTTCCAGTTCAAGAAGTGCGAGGAGCCCTGAACGATCTCTTCTGCCATCCTTTTGCATTATGTCGGTAAAGAGATCCTTGACCCTGGAGCAGTCGGTAACAGCAGCGTCTTTATCCGAATCCACGGTGAAGAAAGTCGCATCAATGACAGCAAGGAATTCCAGCCAATTGCGATCTCTGCAACAACGGTCTTAGCGAGTATGAGAAAAGTAAAACAGTGCCCGTACTTCTTTTCCGTGATCAATGTTTCGGCTTTTTTGCCCTCTTCTTTGAGCAACCCTTTTAGACGGTAAATATCACGTCTCATTTCATTGCATACGAGACTGGATCCACAAATATGAACACCAATGTCGCTGTCTAAAAGCTTCACAGCTTCGTCATAGAGCTTGAGCTCACGAAGGATGGAGAGATGGAGGTGAAATCGGTCAGCACTGTGGAAGGAAGGTGTTGGCGAGGAAGATATGAGTCTGTTGGCGAGTTGGTAGAGAACAGGGCGCATAGCAGTCGGGGTCGATATGTCATTTGCCTGTCGGTATCTATTTATGGAATCGAGTTGACATATATGCGTTACCCACCTGCAGGACGGCACTCATTACGCTCCAATACAAATATCGATCCTCTTGGAATGTTTTATACAGCTTAGTTGCAATCTGACGCGAAAAAACATTGAGATACACATCACTTTTGTGGACGACAACACACCTGTTGAGCAGATTTCCAATGACCGGCACGAACATTTGACAAGAATGTTTGGGCACCTAGATCTTCATTGGTAGGCTCCTTTTTGAATGCCTCCTCGAACATCACGACAGTATCTCTGTCTAGCAAAGAATGCGTTTAGCCAATTCGTTCAACAATGATGTTGTGGACTCACGTCGACCTAACCCGCGGAGAACGTGCATCATGGCGGTCAAAACGCCATCGTCAGTCGGCTTAGCTGCAAGAACCTCATCGCAAAGGATCAAAGATTCTTCGACCTTTTGGGATCGGACCAATGCCAAAGCTTTCAATGCCTTTTCAAATCTTAGCTGTCTCTCTTTTCGAAAGAGGAAAATGAAGGTGAAGGCACCTTTACAAGTTCATTCTTGGGTTGTTTTTTCAGTATCTTGTTGCACGTCACAATGGCCGACTTGTTCGACCCAGTATCAAGGGCATCTGGGGAAGAATGACGTTGGAAAAGTGCTGGACAAATTCGACCATGACAGCTGACCGTAGATGGGGCGAACCTGACGATCAAGTGCACTCGACATTCGCTATAGAACAAGCAGAAAAGAGGAATAGTAAGAACGATATGACGAAGACGTCGCGACAACAGAAAGAGAGAGATGGTCCCGGCCCGAATAATTTTTTTCGGGTTTCCGTTCGCCGCCGATCGCGACCACTTCGACCCACCACGAGACCTCAGGCCTCCGCACCTGACAAATACCACCATCCTGCCTCGCCAAGGTATTTATTCGCTCTTTACTTCTCTCCCTGATTTGACCAGGAATACCGTCTAGACGACGGGCATGCCGCCTGTTCTACTTTCTCGGTGATGCATGCTGCAAACATCTAGTTTGTTAAGGCTGACACGTTGAACAGCGGTCTTGACCCTTTGCTTGGAGTTTTCACCGGCGTTCTTGCCTACTACCTCTACGAGACCCACCCTCGAACGGGACTTCCGGAAGAGCAAAGGTTGATGGTGCTCGCCCGGTGGAAGATGGACAAATGGAAGCAGGAGAAACCCGCCAAAGAGGACAGTGCTGTCGATGCGTAAATTCATCTCAGACGGATACTATCGGTATCGCATTCGAGATTGGAGATGACAACAAGCGTAACATAACTCTGCGTTGGCGCAGGACATCTATTTTCAAAGTCTGAAAATTCTCCGTGTCAAATTCAAGGACGGTATGTATTTTATTCTGGTGCTAAGTATATCCCGTCAACCCTGACCTGTGTACCCCCAGGCAGCATGGAGTGCAACCATCTAAGTAACGGGAATGCCTATGTGTCTATGTATACGATCTCGTATTATATCATTTCGACCAATCGCGTCACCCTCTCCGCCAGAATCCAAATAGGTTCTGCAGGCAAGAATAGCTGTATTAATCATTCCTAAACAGCTAACAGCCGTTTTCTCCGGTCTTTTGAACGCCCCATAACTGTTGAATACGCTGTCACGGTCCCGCTCTTTCGTGTCGGATTGTGGCGCAAATAAACTTGGCTTGCCTTCGTGCACCGTCGTCAGCTTATATCAGAAAAGGTACTGCAATCCATTTTACCGTGGGGCAATGCTCCATACCAACAATGACCCCTCCATCCGTAGACCGTTGCAAGGCAGCCTGAAATAGACCATACGAACAAGATTCAATCTGTGAGGTTTATCGAGTTTAAGCACCATCAGCCGGTGGTCGCTCCTTGATATCAATACCCTGCACAAGAACCGTCCGTTTATGAATGTCCTGCCACAGCTCTGACCGTGTATCAAACTGTCGATATCGCGTCTTGAACCGAGGCTGTCATTTGATTTCGTCGTGGTATATCGCTCAGCTATGTGCTTCAAGTCATTCACGACCTGCAAGCTCGCATTCGCATACACGGCAACGCCACCTGTGTCTTACGAAGTGATCGGTTCCAAAAAAATTAAGCGTAACCAGGCTGTTGCCTTGTCGTAGTTTCGGCTCTATATGCTGCGTGCGTGAATCGGACACGGTCTCGTACTTACGCCCCCTTCTGAACAACTGACGTTTGACTGACAAGGATCTGGACTATGAGGCTACGACTAAGTACGAGAGTGCAGAGCTTCCCAACGAGTCTTTTTTGACAGATCACGCAGTGCTATCTACTACGCCACAGACTTCCGGCACCGTCTTCCCGCCGCGTATAAATAAACAGACCTTGCTGGTTGTGCTGTAAGCCACTTTTCTCCCCTTACATTCTTATCTTGTATAAAGCTACTCCTTCTGCTAGTGAGCGATCAGAAATGTTTCCCCAACCACACGCTCTTCTAGCACTGGCGCTCTTTTTCCGCCCGTTCTTTGTCTCGCAGACAGAAGCCAAGTCCTTAACACCGAGCGGGAACCAGTATTACTGCTGCCAGGCATCGTGGACTGTCAGTTTTTTTTCTTTCTTTTTTTCCGGTTTCCGTATGACTGACGATCTCGCGTTTAGGATGACCAAGAAATTTTCGGGCAAGAGTGTGTGCAGTATTCCTGCGAAGCAGTCCATGAGCTATGCTGTAGCAGTGTTGCTGAAGTACGTGCCGTATCATCTCATGTTATATACATCGCTGATGAGCACCTTGAAGAACAACACAGTGACAAGCTGCACCCCATACGATCCCACCTCTCCGTGCCAGCAGTAGGGGATCTCCATTCCCCTTCCGTTCACCACCTATTGCACCGGAGGCGAATATGATCCATCTTCGCTTCCACATCCCGCCTTCTTTCTCCACTAATCAGAAGAAGCGCGGCGACTATGGATTTTTTGTATTGAAATCCCATCCGCCGAACGTTGTGTCATTACCTACTGCGTAACGTAGCGGCGACGCGTGGCGGTTGTAGAGAAAACCGAAGTAAATGGACCACATACAAATGTATGAAAAGAGGTGTACATATTGAAGACATCAGGGCTCCATGTCGCCCACAGGCTATCGTTTTAGGGTGGCTTGGGGGGAAAGCTGTAGATAATAACAGTGTCGTAGGCGTACATAATTGAATATGCTTGTTGTCATAGGAAGGGCCAAATTGTGATATTGGCGTTTTTGATATTAATCCCTTGTGATCAAGGTCCCATTCGAAGTGATTGACCCCATGGCCGGATCCGATTTCTGTGTAAGAAAAACCTCCGCATAAGAATGTTGCTTAAGCCCAATATCAGGTTCATCCAGCGTTGCAGAAGCTTCCCGCATCTTATAGCCACCAAGTCGCCGAATATCCATCAGAATCACTACTCACTGGTGCTCAGCCCTCAGTACCAGATCTTCTGTTATTCCTACTTTTGGTGATATATCTTTCAACCTTCGTCGTCTCTTCCATTCTCAGCAACCGAGCTGCACCATCTAATGCAATACACTGCGTGAGATCGTGATGATGATGTACGTCCCTTCACTGAGCTCGGGCGTCGGTGCACAAGTTTGAATTAGCTTCGAGCGCCATCTGAGATGTGATGCTGGTCTAGGCCAGCGTTAAAGCACTCATAGCAAGAATCAATGCTGAACCAGACATTTTAATCAGTCTTTAGATGCTGCTGCGTGGTTAGTTGCTTGAATAAATATGGTTCAATCGGACTATGACCCCGCTGGACGCACCTGTTATCGACAACGAACATACGCCTCACATTGCCTCGAACTGTTGCAAAACCCATATTAGCGTAATGCAGCCCACAAGGCAGTAAGTATACCGGCTATGAGTTAGGTAGACAGCCAGTTGCCCGTCCAGATTCAGAGACAGCAAGCCGTAAGTAGCCTGAGATTCGCGGAGCCAAAGCAAATACATACCGCCTACAACGTAAGGATCAGAATGCAGATGTAGAATATAGCAACCAGGGCAATTCGCCACACCAAGGAACACCTTGATGATCTTGCTAACGGCAGGGGTCATTCGCTACGCGTGCCATCATGATTAACAAGATGTGAGCCCAAGATAATGCCCTAGAAACACGGAGTTGCTCCAGGATGGGATCATATGGGCTTGGATTCGACCCCGTCAATGTAGCGTTTCAACCGCTGATAGTCGCGGCTGAGTGTAATTGATGTCGCAATTTAAAGTCTTTCAGTTTATCCGCCGCATGTGAACCAGTCTACCGCCGAGGTAAGATCAGTCTCATCATTGTAATAGTAGCAACCTCTATTCTTCGGCGGATGTGAGGTCTGAGCTCTATTGATTGAAACCTTTTGACACACAATCCTGAAGAACGATGAAAACCTGGGTGAAGAAAAACCACAGAACCTGGCGCATTCGGATCTCATTCTGAACTTGTTTGTTGAGCATTGGATATGTGCTGGGAGATTGAGCGCCTAGCCAATGTAGATTGATCAGGGCCGGTCTCTCTCGCTACGATGTTTCGCGGGATATGTAGATCGCCGCTACTTACGAAGGGTCAGAAATGATAAATTGTTATGCAGAGAATAGAAAACCTCGTTGTTCAACTTGCTGTGTAGCACCACTTGATTAGAAGCCACGCCTTAGACAGGGCCCAGGCAAAGACCTCGCGCGAGTACCGCCGAGCAGCCGTGAATGAATATGAGTTGTCATTAATCACATAGAATACAGCACTTCTCGTTCGAATTTCTAGACATACACACGACGAAGTTAACGTATCTTTATTCGGAATATCTATACCGTAGCCGGGACTGTGACTGGTGCTTCGGCTAAGGGAGATTGTCAGCCGGTACCTTTTAGCATGGGCATAGAGAAACCTACTCCCGGTCTCCGCAGGCGCAGGTGACGGGCTCTCAGTAGCTGCAGCTTCAGCTGCTTTATCGACGAGCTCCTGTAGAAGATATGAGTGACTGCTCCCGGGAGGGATCGACAATTCGCACCAGAAGGGTCTTGGGAATAGCGCCTAGTGATGTCCCTATCTTATTTCCGTTCTTGAACGCGACGAAAGTGGGCATCTACCGGCCAGGATGAGAAATAAATCGAGATCGACATACGTAAAGTGCTCACTGAGGATATTTGCAGTTCATCCATGATGTCGGGTTGCTCATCGGCGTCAACCGTGTAGAAGTCAACGCTGGCATATTCAGGTGTGTTTGAGAGTTTCTCAAAGACGGGGCCAATCATCCTGCAAGGACCGCACCATGTTGCCCAAAAATCAATGACGACTGGGTTGGGACCGCCGATCTGGATGGATCGATGTTAGTCCAGACGGAGATAATGGGGCCACTGTACTCACGATTTTCCTGAATTCCTCGAGAGAAGTGATTGCGATGGGAGCCATTACGGTAGTGGTGGTAGACAGTAAAGGTGGTGGTGGGAGTCTTGATGTTGAATCGACGTGGCGAGCGCTTGTCTCTTGACTTCATCATGGTGGCTCGGTGGAGCAATACTTGCGGTCACGTGGTAATGATCGATGGGCACCGTAACAGCGGACCCGGGTCGTCTATCTCGGATGCCTCGGAATCCTTGCTGGGAATTGAAATTGAGTGGTTGTGCAATTGGGTTCAAATAAGAGTATGACAAGCACGACTGCTTAAAGTAACTGCCAGGAATACAAGCAACCCATATGTGGGCCCTAACGCGCTTATCAGTACTCACAATTGAATTCTTCAATTATGTAATAAATCTTACCAAAATTACTTGATCTCTTTCGGCGATCTCCGATTGATTTTTTTTCTCCACACGACCACGACAACGGCAAAATGCACTTGATGTACACTCTAGATGCAGAGGGAAACAGAGTCTACACTCTGAAAGTCAGTCTTGGCACTGCCGTTGTGAGCGAAAGGCTGACCTTTTCGCTTCAGAAAGTCACAGACTCCGGGAAAATTACAAAATCCGCCCACCCTGGTAGCTACGAATAATGTGTTTCGCGTAACGACGTGCTCAAGTCTTCTTGTAGCGAGGTTTTCGCCGGACGACAAGTTCTCAAGACATCGAGTCACGATCAAAAAACGTTATGGCGTACTTTTGACACAATTACCAGCCAAGCCCTTGTAGGGTTGTTGTGCTCATGAACTGATTGGACGTTCGTTTGCCTGAATTTCTGTTATTGCTTTGGGAGAGGCGAAGGCGAGTTTCAAGAAGGGCGCACAAGGATAAGCTGTTGCACGTCCTGATGTCAAAATTAGTACATGGGTCCATGACGAAGATCCTGTCATTGTCATAGTGCTAGTTGAGAACAAGATATCTATATACAACGATGAGGATTATGATACACTTTAAGGTTGTGTTGTGAATGGATAGCAAGTGAGGACAGCAGGTGGGGAGAGTGATATATACATTTGTCCAGCGTCAAGAAATCCGAGGGAATAGAGAATAGACGTGAAGATCTGTGACGGCAGTTAAATTAGCGCGACGCCAACAGGGAAGGTGGGAACTCACTATGTGGTGATGATAGGACCGGTGATGTTATAAACCAGTCCGTTCAGAGGAGACTGGCGCGTTCCAAGACGTTCTCGAGAATAGCAAAAGCCTTTTAACGGTGTGAGCGACACGGTGGAACGAAGGCGACATGTAAACGCACGATAAAGACGGCTACTACCCATTCCCAACCTCCTCCACCCTCAGGCCTTTTCTCTCGTGCCACATCTCGACACACCTAGAAGGTAAATCCAGCTTGGCCAAGAGGTCTGAAACTAAAATATACTTACCATAGTAACTGCGGCTACGACGGTCGGGTTGGGGTCTCGGTGCTAAAGAAAAAGTAATTCATAAGTAATTCGCGGTAGAAAAAAAAGAAACTGACCCGTAGAGGGAGGTCGACGACGAGCGGGGGGTCGTACCGAGGATATGGGTGATACCGGCGCATATGGGAGCTTCTGTATGTCGGAACTCTGAGCTGGGGGGCTTGGCGGTCAAAGTTTCTCGCCATATACGGTGGAGGGGGGAAACTATCGTTCATTGAAGGAGGTGGGAGAGGGAAAAAAGTGAGTGAAAGCCTCTTTCGCTTCGAACCCTTAAATAGGGAGATAGAGTCTGAATTTGGTTATGCAAATACGCTTTTTGTAGTGGGAATTGGTGAAGCATACGCAAACAAAATGCAGGGAAGGGCACCAACGAGCGATTGCTGAACGTGGGCATCGGTGGGTCTAGTCGCTCCTCCGCTTAAGTTTCGGGGCGCTGAGTGTGAACGGTTTCATTCTAGGTCCAAGGCGCAACCTGTAGCTATTGGTGTCCTCTCGATGTCGGTCATGTTCTCGTGCTTGCCGAAACTCGAACTTCTAGATTAGCTGCGTCCTAGAGCGTTGAACTGGCTGTTGCATACGTACCCCCTTCTTGGACTGAATTCGGTGCTAGTCCGTCCAGCGGCCTATATCTTGATCTTTGCTGCCTTCGGTGCCTAAGCCCAGCTCCCTAAGATTTATATGGGTATTCGATGATCATGTGATCAAACGATAACGCGCTATTCATTATTGTCAAGAAATGACCCAGTATGTTTCGTCCAGATTGCTCGCTCATGAAACCGAAGCTGATGGATGGGAAGACCAGATAGTACATCGAGGAGCTCTCGGAACAAGCAAGTGAGGCGGTCTCTGCGAAGCCCAGAATTCGGATATCAACGCGTCACGTCTCGTGAAATTATTCGTGCAGATTTCAAATCGTCGGCTAGGAAATCTACAAGGAGCATATATGGTCCTTAATCAGCACCAAGGAGAATCTCAAAGTCAAAAGCGTGAACTCACTGCGGAACTGCATGCTCTTCGCTCTTAGCCTGTCATAAACAACCGGCTGGCTCTGTCAAATCACTGTCATTCCCACGGAAGACTCAAATGAACCGTCTACAAGGTCTTTCCCGAACACGAGATCATGTTCTGGATCAGGCCACAGAGGCGATATAAACTGCGAGCTTGTAATCGTCCGTTGGCAGATGTCTCCCTAGACAAGAAGAGCCTTCTCGTTTCAGTGGGATCCTCGAAATGCCAAAGTTCGATCTGACGAACGAAGTAAAAGGATTTGCTGTTTTTGTGACCTGAGTGTTGAACGTTAACCGTGCAATGTTTGATGCAAGAACCTGATATCTCGCAACCAAAGATACTGAAGTGCTGCAAACCCCAAGACCGTAGGAAAAGTATCGTCGTGCTGGACATCATTTAGCAATAGATGATGAAGAACGTCGAGAATAAGCTGGATCGAGTGGCTACACCTATCAACGTCAAATAAATCAAATTTTAACACCGCGGATAAATGGGAGTTACTTTTTCCCTACCTCTGCCAAAGCCATTGGATAGTTGTCGCTAGCTCCGTATCTCTCTCTTTCAGTGCCCCAATCGCTGACGGTTTTAGCGAACTTTTGTTTGACGCGAAGAGAACAGGAATTGCAGAATTGGCAGGATTGACATTGGGATTTTTTTGGACCGTGGAAAGTGCTCGATATGTCGTCTTTTTTGACGGCCAGGTGTCTCTTGCAAGGCTGAGCATCCCTGACGACCAACCTTCCGGCGAAGGACAATGAGAATAGACAACCTTTGTCCGACATTATTCTTCCGCCATTACTCCCCCGCCATTATTCTTCTCCTGCCATTATTCTCCCAAATAGGACATAGATTCGATCCCGCTTCGTCCTACCATCCTGTATCCTCTTCTTTATCAACGATAACGTCCCCCAAGTTCGGATTCGATCTGGAGACATTACCCTATAAAAGCGAATCCGTGCCTGGTCGACATGCCCTGGAGGTCGTTGGGATGTGTCGTTCGATGTAGAACTTGTTCACGCGGATGGAATTGTCTAGAGCACAAACCGTGTCGGCGTCGTTTCAACGAATGGTCCGTATATATCGTGCTTGGATTCATCCGTTTTCACCTTCACCCACACAGAGTCGCGCCGCTTTCTTTCATGGCCGGCGACCTCCCCCACCCCAGCAGAGCAATGCACAAAGGTGTTCCTAACGATATCGGCAGTGGGCGGGGATTGTCGTTGATGTGCGTATTCATGCTTTCTGATTGATGGGGATCAAATTTGACCATGATTTACTTTCCCCTCCATGGTCCCACAGGCGTCTACTTAATGCGTTCTTAGCAGTCGTTTTCCATCTATTATTCGAATGATATTATAACACCATACACTTTGGCCAACGAATTTCATGCATATGTCAATGCAGGTTTCAAGCTGTGGGTCATCTTTCGGTCAACCACGACTTCCCACTGTCCACGGCTCGTTTGTATCTCCCCATGCCGCAGGCGCCTACCTATGCTCTCAAGATTGTTCGAGTCTACCTCCACACGGACGTCTTTGAGGTCCAAGGCAGTGGACGTACCTAGCGAATGATTGCGCCATACCAACGATGTCCCACTGATGTTGTACACAATCTGTGCCTTCTGCAGCGACGGATACGTTCGTATGAGGGAAGGATAGAGGTATGTGAACGCCGTGGTGGCTTCACGCGTCTGTTGTAGTGGGGTATTCCATGTCAGGTATGGATCCCCAATATTTATGCCGAACCGTAAGTTCTGAATACAGCAGTGCTGCTCTCCGTCCAGAAGTGTAAGCCAATCCATTTTAGAACATGCTGCGTGCTTGATGTTCAGTACACGCAAAGACGGGAACGAAACATGTATATGATGAAGCAACGCAGAAGAAGGTGGATTGTGGCTGATCCTGACAGTCAAGGACTCAACATGATCCCGGCCAGGTTGTTTTATTCTATCGAGTGTTTTTTTGAGACTCTCTGGAGAGCACACAAAAGAGATATCGATCGTCTTCAACTGACGATCATTGGCGAATGCTGGTAAACAAATGTGTGGCCCTCTGTAAGACTGAAGCTTCGGGATGATATGGGTGGGGAATGCAGTTAAGCCATGCTTTGGCACTGGTTTGTGGCACGGACGTAGGGTCAATTTCGTCAGCTCGGGACACCTATTTAATGCTGCGACGAAGTTATTATTCGACACTATACAGTCGGTAGACACCTCAAGCTCTGCCAAGTGCCGGAATGGCTTAGGATGTAGAATCATGGCAACGAGGATGTCGTCTGTAGGGCCAGCCACGAGTTTTTTGAGATTCGGTGAATGGAGGAAGAGTGACAAGAACGACGGGTCGGTATAAGATCTACGCGGTGGTACCGAGTTGTACAAAACAACTGTATCCAAAGGCATAGGCACGATGTCGGATATCCGTCCGCGACGATAGCAGGAATCCAAAGCGATGGACTTCAATGAAAGAACCCTGAGACCAATCATGCGCTTCGACGTAAGGTCAACTTGGTGGCAGACCAACTTCTCCAGATTCAAAAAATTTGGAAGAATATTAAAGATGGAATCAACAATGTCATCCATTGTGGCCCACTTGTGTTTCCCGTCTCGACGCCGACAGGCGCGGGGCACTATGTAGCACTCTTCGATGACCGGCGCGATGTGGGGAAGGAGGAAGAACTCGGATTGTTTCATCCATCGCCTTCGGTGAAGGTACATGAAGCCACGGTCGGCGAGGGATGTGTAGTACGGGTGTAGGACGAGCTTCCGGAAGAGTAGCGGCTGGCAAAGGGAACGAAAGATGCTGCATAAGAGTGTCATGGATTTAATATCCTCATGGGACAACTCTGCCAATACTTTCCACCAAACAGTTGCTGGGAACCGGGAAACGATTATGTCCGAGCTACCGACGATGGGCCTCGGAATGTCGAAGCTTGTTTTCGCACTGTAGGTACCGCCGAGCATGATCGTGCCTCTTCTCCACACTTTCTGGTCCCATAGCGAGCCATTGGACGTCGACCGATGTATGTTTTCAGTGCTAAATAAAGCCATAATTGAGAATCAAAGTCAGACCTGCAGGGATCATACTAGAAACTCCTCACGATCGCGAGTTGTACATGGTCTTGGTCTATGGTCGGTTATTAGCTATATTGATATCTGCTGAGGGAAAGAAACGTACGGTGAACGTCAGCGACAAAGAGCCTGAGGGCTGTGAATAAAGTTCCGAGCCGGTCTTTAAGTAACAATCATGATGCATGATGGAGACACATCTTTTAGAACAGCATGATCAATGCTGGTTCTAACCATGTATCCTTTTCGCAATAAGTCAAGTCTGGTGTTAGTGATGGAAAAACTCTACCTTGTTGGAGGCGCGGACAACCAAGAGCGGTCAGATATCAGTTGCACTATACCGGCAAAGAAAATATCGACGTGATGTATGGGTGTCGCGAGGTCATCAGATCGCGTGATGAACGTAGAAGCCACTCACTCAATGGGTTTCATAAATCCCTGCGAAATTTAAATTATGTATTGTGACAAGATCTGGTGTACAGGAGATAGGAATATAGGTTAAGCAAACGCGAGTCGGAGAGAGACATGTGCATTGGATCAACGGTGACTGCTCCAGCCACCCTCCTGGATCATCTGGGCTCGTTGGGGATTCATACCAGTTGGAAGAGCAGAAGGTTGGGGAGGGGGGAAACCACCGGGCCGCGGTGTTTGATACCCAAAGGGAGGAGGTCCACCGGCACCGTATCGAGGACCAGGAGTAGCGCCTCCGTAAGGATTTGGCGTCCTTGCAGGCTGTCGAACAGATGCATGTCCCGGAGTGGCTTGTCCCGTGCGAGCAGGGGTTCGGACGCCCGCACCAAACGGTGTCCGTCCTCCTGTGTTGGCTAAGTTTTGAGACTCGTGAAGATGCCTGATAGCAGTCATCAAAATGCAAAGTATAACGGAGCTTGAAATGTTTACTCACCGTACTTTGAAGGCATCACAAAGTTCTGGCACTCCAACCGCTGCGGCTTCGAACAAATAGTATGCTTCCGGGGTTACGCGTACCGGCTAAGATAGCAGCAATCAGCTTCAGAGAATCGATTGACTGGGAGACGGGCATACCCATGTTTGCACACTTGATTGCTTGTTGGCGAGGAAACAAAGACTGAAGTGCCCTGGCCTTTTCCGATTGAGCGTGAAGCCGTACATACTCTTCGCGGGATTAGCCGCCAGCTGCTGCTTCAAAAAGAGGTCTGTGTAACAGCTGTATCAACACTGGTCTCGAAGATGGTAGACGAGTAACTTACGAAGATCGTCTTCTGAACCTTGCTTGAAGCGGTCATGGGCCATCAACTCCTCAACTCGACGAACCATCGCTTGCACATGGTTAACGATTAGTTCGTCCAAATCAGCGTATCGATGGGAGGCGTCGACAATGAGCTGACTACCGACTGTTTGGCCGGTGGGATCTGCATTGGGCTCTGTGACATCTGCTATTGATATCAGAAGATGAAACGTGATCTGTCGCACATTGAAACTCACCAATATGCTGATAGAGCTTATCATCGACCTTCCATGTAACTGCAAGATGGTTGGCGCCTTTAGATGAAGGACGAATGACCACGTCGCCGCGTTGTTGCTTGTCGAGATAATTCTCTGCTTGAGCAGTGTTGAAGTTGTGGAAGTTGGGATGTTTGATAACCCTCCGGTTTTTAGCACCTTCTGCGCGTTTCTTCCGGGCGAGTACTTCTTGATCTTTTTCGTGCTGTTGGTGATCCCACTGTTCATCAGGTCGTACACGACGGAAAGCGCTGTCACCTCCACCGACATCAGACTGTCGAGTCGATAGTTCTACCATGAACTGATCGGTCTCCAGGCTGAGTTTCACTTCTATGATGACACCCGGCACCGCCATATTTGGAAGAAGGTGACCGCCATTGTCCATCATGAATTCGGGCTGAACGATGCCCTCGATACCCGAATCCAGGCGAACATGAGCAATGTTAGTCTTGACACGTTGCACAAGAACCGAGACGATGAGGCCTACACGCAACGTTCGAGGATTTTCTCCGCTTAGCATTGTGAGCACGTCCCACGGCTCGAGAACAGGCCAGTGATTGCGCTGTTCCGCGAAGGGCTTCAAGAGCTCTTCACGAATGACGTTGAGCGTATGCCGTTTCAGCTCCTGGTTGGCATTGAAGAGACTGACAGCGAACTCGTCAAGATTAAGCTCTGAAAGTTTTTTCTCGTTGTCTGGATCGCGCATGATCATGGTGACAACATGTGACGGGTGTTCATCGTGTATATCTTCCTCATCCAGTTCTAAGGCGTCCGTGGCCATCTTTCGAGCCAATTCATAATCCTCCGGGTGTATACGAGTGTCGTCCAATGGATCCGGGGCGTTGTCATCATCGTGGCGGTTTCTCATTGACTTCGATTCTGGTTCTTGGTGTATACGAAGGAAGCCTGCAGCATTCAAGAAGATCTTGGTGGTTAACAGTCCTCCTTTGATGAACTGATTGCGGTTAACCAGATTACCACCCTAGAATGCGGCTTTTATGAGCGGACTGGACTCGTACTGTTGTGGTGGTGACATACCTGAGAAGCAATTTTCTGGATAAGGACCTGTGCTTTTCGGGGGCCAAGACCGCAGACGAAAGGTAGCAATAGTGCATAGTAACTATCAGCTGCTGCTCGATTGATATCCAAGCCAACTTTGTTGGTTACGTCAACTAAAGTCCGCTCCAGGGCTATTAGAAGTTTCTCTCGGGGAACCTGATATAAAAGTCAGAGAAATGCAGATAGATTTTTTACAAGCACTTACCAGATGTTGATCATCCTCGTCAAAGGTCACAGCAGCGATATCAGAACCCAAAGCAGCATACTCGTTCAATGGGTTCTGAGCATAACGGGCCATACCCACACAATACCTGGCGGTCTGTGGTAGGGCATTGAACTCTTCCGCGGCGCGAGAACTATGTTGATATATTCGAGCAGTCTCGTCGCGAATATAGATGACAGGAATGTCCAAATCCGATTCGGGCTCTGATTCTTCAATTGAAGTTCCATGCTTGAGAATTTCCTTGACGCGATACGACAACTTGGCAGTGGCCATAGTGAAACCGCCGATGACAATAACATCCGGTTTACGACGTTTGACAAGGTCGAAGAATTCATCCTTTTGCTCTTGGTCAAATAGGTTGTCAATCTTTGTACTCTCACGCATGCGGCCCGCCTCGTCCATGAAGACGATGGTGATAGGGTCTCTCTGGGGATCACCCTTACCCCAAGAAAGGGCCAAGACGGATGCAGTGTCACCAAAGCCCATCTTGGGGGTGAAGTATGGTGCGACGTCAAGACGCTACACGCATATTTATGAGATGACGTTCATAGAAATTTCTGATTCTCACCTTTCTGAGTCCTGTAGCACAGCCGGCCGCCAGGAAATCTTCGACCTCATCCCGCAAGTATTCCCGCATCCACTTGACGCCGGCTGGAATTAAATGCTGGGTGAGCACCTCTTGCACAATCCGGGCACGCTCCTCGTTCCAAGCCTTGGCCGATTCGCTGAAACTATCAGACGCGAATGCGTCATTCAGTCTTCGCTCAAAAGCTGAATACGCGTCCGCCGGTAAGAAGACGGAGATAGTCACTAAGTGAGCATTTTCGGCAGCAATCATATGAAGAAACTGTGAAGACCACATCATTTCACGGCCGGGTTTGTTGAGCAGATATTTGAAGTTCTTAGCAGTTTATCATCAGGAAAGGTTTCTGGACGAAAAAAAATGCCTACAAAGTATGGGTGGTGTTCGTCGATCTTGGTCTTTCCTCGCTCAGTAGGGAGCACCGAAACTTGGCCATCCTCTTTGAACGCCTGGCGAATATGGTTTCGCAGCAGAGGATCCTTGCCCAGTTCCGTGGCAATGATCATGCGTGCCTGGCGAAGTAATTCTTCGGCTGGAAGGGCTCTTGCAGGGTCCGGATCAGCAAATCTTTCAGCGTATGCTAAAGGATTAAGGTCCTGGTCTTCAATGAAGTGCACGTGGTTCATTGCGACAAAATTCAGGACCACCTCATGCGGTTGGATACCAAATCCCTATTCAGATCAGCAAACAGCGCTAGATAAGGGGATTAGAAACGTACTTGTGCTAAGCGAGAAACGATGCTCTTCTTGGTGACTTCGTAGATCGATACGCGACTAGGCATTTTATGTTTCTTAATGGTCTCTTCGTCATCATGGAAATGAAAAGATTCGTCGGGCTTCTTGTTCTTGTACTTCATATTCAACCACTCAGTAGCATCCGCTACTACTTCAATACCGTCTATCTGTGGCAGCACCTCCTCCTCAAAGTATTTGTCGCTAACTTGGAGGCGTTGGTAGGCGGCCGTCAGCGTATTTCGACGTTCGACAAGAGATCGATATTTCTGGCCGAGTGAATAGATCTTCCACAATTCTGATAGACTGAGGAGCTCGAAACGCGCTCGAACGTCGTTAACATCGAAATGAGATATGTGGTCGCGTTTATGTGTCCAGATATAAGGTACTTCATATTCCTCGATGAAGAGCTGCCTGAGCGAGAAAGTGACGGCCAACACGAGTGATCCTTTCAATTCTTGATGTTTTCCAACAGGGCTGAAGAACTCCTGGGTCTTTCGGGAGGATAATCGTTGACTGACCCATAAAGCAGCACCATTGATGTCATCGGGAGTCAGTGGCGTATGCAGAGATAGTGATGAATTCGAAGAAATGGATGATGTCGCAAGTTGCATTCGCTCAGGTATGTCCTGAGCACGTATCAGGTCATCATCTTCGGTCAGCATCCGAGCTCGTATGTCAGTTGGTTCAAAGACCTGAAATAATAATTAGAGACTCCAACAGACCTGAAAAAAATCAAGATACATACATCTTGGTACTTTATATCTGGTTTGGTTTGCTCTTCATCATAGTCGTACTCGTCATCAGCCAAAGCCCAGTCATAATCGTGACCATCGCCAAACACATCATGAATCTCCTCCCACGCGCTAGAAATTGGTTAGAAAGTAAGGCTATAGAAGAGAAAGATGGTCATACTTCGCATCAATTCCAGCTAACTCTGGCCGTATTTCACGGGCTTTTTTGCGGCGTTCTAATTCCTGCCTCTTTCTTTCTTTCCTCCTAGCTTCGCGCGCCTGCTCATCCATGGCACCACCCTCGTCCTCGTCTTCATACTCGATGAAGTCATCCATGTCTCCGTCTGCGTCCTCGTCGTCTTCCTCTCCTCGACGGTCGTCATCCCATATTTTGTGGATATCTTGGATCCGAGGCATCCCATCGTCGTCGTCCAAATCATCGTCGGAAGACTCAACTACTGCACGACGTGAAGAGGACGCGGCCGGGGGGGAGTCTGATCCATGCCTAACGAGACGTTTGAGACGATTTCTCTTAAATGAAGTTCCCGTATTCTCTTCCAATAAATCCAGGTCGTCGTCTTCCAGCATCTCTTCTTCCTCTGTTACAAAAGTTAGAAAATTCTCCAGCATAGATGTGTCCGAAATGCTTGCCTCGACGCCTGTGATGCCTCTTCCGACGCTTCTTTCTTCGCTGCTTTTCCTCTTCTTCTTCGTCAGAGTCAACAATGAATCCCTGCTTTATCTTTCTTTCCTCCTCAGGGTCGTCTTCGTCTTCTTCGGAGCTATCGTCTGAAGCCCCAGGCATTACTGCATCGCCTTCACCTTCGTCGTCGTCGCCGTGCTCGGAGCCATTCATGGGAACGTCCTCATCGTGAAATGCTACCGCATTGACGTCGTCTAATAAAGGCGAAGACATAGCGGTGATGTGGGTTTAAGTTGAGTCCGTTGTTGGAGGAAACAGCTGAACAAGGTCGAGGATCCGCTTGCAGCATTATGTCAGCATAAGTTTGCTTGTTGTGACATTTTCGTGACAGGTGGGCCTTGTGACAAGATGAGCACCAACCTCGATGAACAACTCGCTTTTATGCGCCTTGCACTGGTAGAGGCAGAGAAATGCCAGGCATCTCCTACCGCATTCTGCGTAGGCTGCGTTCTAGTACTGAGATGGCCTGATAACGGCACACCTACCGTTGTCTCTACCGGTTATTCTAGGGAACTCGAAGGGAATACACACGCTGAAGCCAACGCTCTTACAAAGCTACGCTCTCTCACACAGGACCAACTTGCCCATATATTTTCTCCGTCTTCTGTACCATTTTCACTCAACATCGATGAAATCTTGGCCCGTCTCGACGTGTATACAACCATGGAGCCCTGCTCAATCCGAACATCTGGCCTCGCCCCTTGTGCAGATGCTTTGATAGCTGCCAAGGTCAAGCGGTGCTTTATCGGTGTGGGAGAGCCTGCTGATTTTGTCACCTGTGAAGGTGCACAAAAGCTGAAGGATGCTGGTATCGAAGTTGTGTGGGTGGAAGGTTTAGAGGAAGAAAGTCTTCGAATTGCCCGTCGTGGACATTAAAATCATACCACTGTTTCTTCGCTCGGCAAATCGCCACGGATTGCTATGCCTGCCAAGGGCTTAGCGCGATGTATGTGTAAATGGTCCTAGTTTTCTGTTTGTTCGTAGTATTGATCAATATCGTCGTAGACAGGAATATCATACGATTATATTCGGAACCGACTATAGCCTTCCAACAAACGCTTTTTAAGCCGTCATTCTCCGTCTCAATTCATGGCGTGTTTTGCCTGGCCGGGTGAAAGTAATACGCTCTACAAATCGACTCTCATCAGGTACATGAGTTCCATTCGGGGAACGACACCAGAGAGTTATGCCGGCATTCCACTGGCTCCTGGATGTCATGCTGAGAACTCCGTGGCGAATTGAATCTGTCAGCAGTGGTCCATGCCCAATCAGTCTGAAATCTTGGGCTTGGGCAAGCTCTAGACACCTCATATTCGTTGCGGCGGGCGTACCTTTACAGAGGGGCCCATAACCCCAAGCGACCCAGGAAACTCGTATAGGTGTCCAAATCACTCTCATTCAGATGAGGGTTCAGACAATATGAGGAGTGATCTATGGTGGTTCCCTGCCTCGAGAAAATATATCGACGGACGATATTGCCGTTCGGACTCTGATCGGGTGTAATTATCGTTGCGGAGACTGGACCAGCGTAATTGATGCAACGTTAGCCGGAATGACGAGAAAACAAGTGACTGAATGGCAACGTCGAAATAACGAGGGTGGTGAGGAAGGACTTTTGATCCATATGTTTATCTGATAAGATTATATTTGATTTAATGCAGCATGGCATACTATCTGATAACAGATTATCAGATAAGGAGTGCCACTTTGGACGTGATGATCAGTAGCGATCAGTGTGGTTCGCATCGCTTGGCAAGCCCCACTGCTTCTGCCTCCCTGCGGCTCCTTCTGCGGACTAATTCCACCCATTTGGAGCCTGACCAACGGGATTTCTGCCGAGCGTGACCCTTCTATGACCTAGAACTCGTCATGTTAGGAACGTTCCGGCTCCTTTTCGAAAGGTTTTTTTCGAGTCCAAAATGGTATACTCGGCAAATTTGACGTCTTTCTGTCGTATTCAGCCCGTTTGATTCCGTATAAAATAGCCCTCACCTTTCTGGTACTCTCAAGTCGACTTCCACAACTATCTGGCACGAATATGCAGCACGCCGACGCAACTTTTGATCTCATTGGGCTCGGCTTCGGTCCCGCCAATATTGCGATTGGCGGAGCTCTAGTTGAAAGTTGGGCTGGCCGTGGGGTACGTTCCGTATCTTATCTTATTTCGTTATGCCCTCTCACGCTCCCGAACCGGAAAATAGGATTCCAGTCGTCAAGATTTTCCTATCAAAAAGGTTCTCTTCGTTGAGAAGCATGCAAGGTTTCGATGGCACCCCGGAATGCTCCTTCCAAATGCTCGTATGCAGATCAGGTGTTTACTTTCATAGTTGATGAAGCCAATTTTTTCTCACCGGCTTTGGTTGCTACACTAGCTTCATGAAAGATCTCGCTACTTTGCGTTCACCGCAGTCACCCATCACTTTCCTATCCTACCTCCATAGCCAGAACCGTTTAATCAACTTTATTAATCGAGGCTCGACTATCCCTACGCGAAGGGAATATGCGGATTATCTGTCGTGGGCTGCCGGCTACGTCCAAGACCATGGCGTCCCAGTCTTATTTGGTACAGAGGTGGTCGGCGTCGACTCTACTCCTGATGGTCTTCTCGTCGTTCACGCCAAAGATGTCACCAGTGGCGAAGTCACGTCGTACACAACTCGTGAGCCTTCTCATTCTTGTAAATACGGACAAAGTTTTTCTAAGACATGATACTATGATTATAGGCAACCTGATAATCTCCCCTGGTGGAACGGGCCGCGTCCCAGTACCCCTTGCGTCCCTCATTGAGCACCCTCTCGTTATCCATAGCTCGACCTATCTGATGTCCATTGACTCTATCATTGACTCGATTGCTGCCAAGGGGAAAGCAAGTCTTCGTGTCGCTGTCATCGGGGCAGGTCAATCTGCCGCCGAAGTAACTCTCAACCTAAGAGAAAGATTGAGAAGCATACCTGCATCGGCTGGAAGACATCAAATTGATATGATCATCCGCAAGGGGGCCTTAAGACCTAGCGATGATACTCCATTCGCCAACGAAATCTTCGATCCCCAAGGTACGCCAAGTTCTGATGACACGGAATACTGCTATTAATTGTGCCGTCTCCAGCAACTGACGCGTGGTTTTCTCATCCGTCATCTGCCTCTCGCGCCACGCAGCTCCAAGAATTCAAAAGCACGAATTATAGCGTGATCAATTCCCTCACCCTTGATGCGGTAAGTACATCCAAGTTTAAGATTGCATTCGCCTTCTGATTGATCCATGACAGCTTTACGAGGTCATCTATGGCCAAAAGGTAGATGGTGACATCGCACGCCGAACCAACGGACCGCTTTCTTCTATCCCTCTCATTCACATCCGTCCTTATTCCTGCATTGTTGCTGCACACGCGCCCGAAGTCAATGGTGACCCAGATTTCACCTTCACCATTCAGCACGTTCTTTCCCGTACATTGGAGACGGAGAAGTATGACGCGGTCATTTGCGCTACAGGCTACCAACGGACGTCCTGGACGGACCTCTTAAAAAATTCCGGCGTCGGCAAGCACTTTGGCTTGTCCTCCGCATGCCAACCGGGTACTTGTCGCCTCATTCCGGATACGAATAGGTCGGCGCAGGACAGTCCGTTGGATTCTCCTCTGCACACCGGTGGTGTATCGCCCTCCTCTTCTAACGGGAGTGCTGTGAGCACCCCGCCTACGTCGCCGGCTCTCTCCGTGGCCGAATTGGACCACCATGACGACCACAAGATATATATCAGTAGAGGATACCGCCTTGTACCGACCGACGACAGTGGCCTGAAATCCAGGATTTATCTGCAGGGTGTTGAAGAAGCCACTCACGGATTGAGTGATTCTCTCCTCAGTGTGTTGGGAGTTCGTGCTGGGGAAGTTATCGATGATCTTTGCAAGGAGGACTGATGTGGATGGTAGTTGTGTACCACTTAACATTCCAAGAAGCTCAGGTTTCGGAATGGGTAGGAGATTGATTCTCGACTCCAGACTGCAGCATTCCAAAAATAAAATTATTGCGACGCTCAATGTCAATATGCGTCTTTTGTATGTGAAGTATTTTCTTAGTTTCGCGATCTCCTTGTAACAAAAAGTCATTACCAATCTACGTAGACTTCTGAAGACGTGCGATACATCCTGAAGCTGAGTTGATGATCACTTTGGTGCAATGTGAGAGAAAGTGTGCCAAGATATCTTGTATTATCATAATTTCCACAGTCTTAATTCAATGATAGCTAAACGTTTAGGGGGATTTACTTCCCCGAGGGAGAAAATCAGCGGCATAGTACCCGTGGGGACTCAATAATGTCGCAAGCTTCTGATGTACCTCTACTTCAAAAGCCTCGAATGGGAACATTTCCCCGTCGACGGATAATGCCCCTTTGGGTGAGAGTGGCTTCATTCTATAGGCATGCGCCTTGATATAATGCAACTATGACAGATGAGCTTTATGAAAGCGAGGGTACGCTGCGGGGGACATACGCTGTCTTTCCAGAAGTGGCCCCCCTTTGGCCCTTCAGCGAGATCATGCATGACTTCACTTCTTGAGGACTACCACGGAACGGTTAAAACAAGAAACAGATCCCATGATATATGTATCATACCAGAGTCTGGGCCACTATGTCAATCAGACCATCATCCGGCAAAGAGACGGGGAAAGCCATAAAGTCACTGCATAATACTTAGCTACAAAAGCTCAATGATTGTTCTAGATACTTGCCGTCCAACAAAGGGCCCCTTGCCGGCGTATAAGTAAAGAAGCGGTTTGTCAAACGTGGTCCATCCTTCATCCGATTCATTAGTTGTCAAAGGTGGGAGTGCCAAGTCGGAGCTTTCATTCGCAGTAGGAACGGTGCGTTGAGTCGCAGATTTGTCATTGACACGCCTAGCGTAACATTCCTGCGCCATTTTGTCCTTATCCTCTTCGGCTGCTTTATAAGAAAATTGAACAGCACATGGTTTAAAAGTGACCACTGCATGCAATGGCGGTCAAACATCTGACAACGGTATATTTGTGAAATGCGACTTACTCCCGCGAAAGAGACCGTACATGAAACGTGTGTCGCCCATCCATCGTAAATGTTCTGTCCCAATGTCCAAGTCTGCCATGAGGCCCATGGCTTGAGACATGAAAGAAATTGAACGTTTCCCGTTCTGCACGAACGAAAACGCGTCGACCTTCATTGGGAGACCTGGAGGGCGCTCAGAATAGAACGACACGGAGAACCTTGCTGATCCTACCCTTGATTACATTCAAGGCAGCGGCTACTACGTCGAAACCATCCTTCCAGATGTGAAGAATGAGATGGAATATTTCGGAGACAATAGAAGATGTGTTATTACCGCTAAGCCAAGAATGTTTATCGAGAGACCGTTCCCGCTACCAGTAGGGATAGGGGCAATTGGAATGGAGAATGCTTTCATAGGATATTCATGATGGGCAAAACCATTCATGACTTCATGGATCAGACCATCGCCAGAGACCGTGACAATAGCGTCGTATTCCAACGGAAGGACTTTGGCAATTTCATACGCATGATTACCATGTGTCGTGTCTGGACAGTTGACCAAAATGAATAATTGACTTGAAAGAACGTCAGCTTAGCTTACATTGCACGTCCAACGCACATCCACCTGCACGAAGAACAGGTTCAACAGTTTTGGTGAAAATTGCAGCACCCTTGCGCTATTACGGAATATAAGCCGCCAGTCAAGAGCGACGATACGGACGCACAGTTCCACCATGTGGGTTGACCAGGACTTTGACCCGACGTCCTCGGTCGACGCCTGCACATGTCGAGAGGTCAGTCATTATAACAACACAACAAAGCCGAATGACGCGCTTTCGAACGCTGCCTTCAACGCGCTCTCAGCCCATTCCTTGACAGCATTAGATTCGCTCTCCTTGGCTGTCCCTTCAAGGCGGGCTAGAGACAGGTGTCCATTGGTTTTCCTCCTCCAAACATACGAGATTTGGAGAGTTAGGGTATCAGGATGAAAGTCGGCTTGTATGAGTTGATGAAAGGGTATATCTCTGAGCTCTAGAGCAAGTAAGGTAATAGAGCCTGACAGACACGAGTCGAAGACACGTACTACCGGTGCCTCTCACAGTAAGCAAGGTATCCGAACAAGTGAGTGTGACAGGCTTCCCGGACGAAATGACATGGACGGTCAGGACCTGCTCTCCCATCCTCCAGCAGCAACGGCTAACTTGACAAACCGACGCGATGTCGAGACACACGAATCCGGCTCTGGGTACCGCATCTACCCGGAGTAGCGAGCACGTGTTTTCTCGAACTTCTACAACTACTTAGTACCCGCAGCCACAGCAAATAACTGCATAGGAATTGAGGTAGAAGATACGTCCCAACGCAGCAAGGTTATTTAAGCTTGCCCATCAATTATCGAAGGCTTGGGCTTTTCAAACGATGACATATTGGCTAACATACATATAGCTCTCTTCTACTATGCTATGTTTTCTTAACCCTCCATCGTCTCGACGTTTGCTGAAGTAAAGGTGAGCAGGAATTCGACCGAAAAGCCGAAGAACCTTCCCACCTCTTATCATATGACGCTATTCCCAGATGTTCTTTCTATTTGAAAGACCGTGTATCGAGCTGACCAAGCGCGCTGCGCAATGGCTATCGTCCACAACGTTGCCCAGAGTGGTTTTGGCTCCGGGACGAATGAACTCTATGATCGGTAAGCATTGCCTTGGATGAATTTGAGGCAGTTTCCTTGACTCCTACTACCCTCAGCGCACGCCCATCTTACCAATCTCATACCTTGTCCGCGATAAGGGACACATTGAAGGCTTCGCCTCCGTTTAATGTGGTCGAGTATGTTCTTTCACTTCCACTGCTCCTTGCTAGCATTCTGAGCTCACCAACGGTCATAGAATCGGTGCTGGAACAGGTCTGTTCACCAAAGCATTCATTAAGCATCCAGAATTCTCTGGTACAGTCAAAGAACTGAGGGCCGTAGAGCCTAGCGCTGGAATGCGCGATGTCTTTGTCAAGACCGTTCAAGATGATCGCGTCTCTGTAAGGGAGGGAACATTTGATACCACCAATATTGAAAGCGGCTGGGCCGATCTCGTCGTCGTTGCTCAGGCAGGCAATTTTCTCATGGTATTGAATCTGCCATCTCATTCTGAACGATACAGGCATTCCATTGGTGTCAGGACCATGATGCTACTGCCTCGGAGCTGGCCAGAATCCTGAAGCCAACAGGCGTCGTCGCCCTTATTTGGAACCTTGCCGATAGGTTTGCCTCTTGTCCATTTGTATAAGCGACATCTAAGGTTAACATATCTATTTAACAGAAAGGCGGCACGATGGGTTGATCAACTAAGGGGCCAAGTTGAGCAGCATGAACCACCGGGCACTCCGCAGCACCGTCACGGCCTGTGGCGAAAACTTTTCGATACGGAGCCTTACAAGAGCGCCTTCGAACCGCCAGTCGATAAGACTTGGGCGTATACTTTACCCTGTGATGTTTCGCTCGCGGTTGATAGAGCCACTACTACGAGCTACATCCAGAATTTGCCAGCCGATATTCAATCTGGAGTATTGGATGACATCAGGGCCATTGTAGAGAGAGGCGACGATAAAGTCTGGATTAGCAAGAGCGAAGGCATGTTCGAGTATCCATACCAGACCTTGCTGGTTATTGGACAGAAGAAATAATAGGATTAAATGGATGTACTTCTAGTAATCTCCTTTAGATCCAACTGAATAAGATTCATCAGACTTTCATTATAGACCAGAGGGAAGGGACCAGTTGACGTCCTTGTTCTGTTTGTTTTGTCAATCCATTCCGGTGGTATGAGAGGTGCCATTGCCATCGATGACGGCGAGTTGTAAAGAGTGCTCATGCTCGCCTTTCGCCGATGTTCTAAGGTTAATAATGATTTTGAGAGGTTGCTACTATTCCGGCTCGGTTCGACCTGTCTCCCGCACCTAGTAAGTACGACACTTCGGGGATATTTGACTGACAACGGTCCTGGAAACAAGGACGTAGCCATTCAACAAACCAGAGCCTTCAGTGCCGAATTGAAGGCGCTTTTAAACTGGCGAGACTCTGAAATTGGGACAACTAGCACTCCATTTCTCGAGCTGCCGATACTGACAGGCATCAGGTGCAGTGTATCGTAGATGTAACTTGTGATGAGCCTTTATGTAGATATGTAAAATAAACTCATTACACTCGGAACATGGCAGCATTCACGGTATGCTGATGAAAATCATCCATCCGTGAGAGCGTATCCTTTTCCTTCCGAGCATTTTCCACATAACCAGCAGCACCTGACAAATAAATAAGCAGGTGTGCCGTAGTAGAGCTTTTGAATCAGGCGTACTAATCGGGAGACGGGTCCAATAAACCATATTCACTGGATGCAGTTGTATCATCGGGTTTTAGGTGGTGTCGTTAGGCTTGCTGCAACCATGAGATTAAGGTTAAATATCCACACGACCAACGGATAATCGGCATCAAGATGTTTTTCGATAGATGAATCCCAGTACCATAAGTTCACCCGTCTGCTCGCCAAAGTCAGACCATCCATTGCTGGTGAGAACTATAAATCCCAAACGCCACCCTTTTTAGATGGGACCTAAAGGTCCTCCCCTATACCCGAGTTGAGTCCCTCGCCCGGACTTGAGGCTTCAGTTGAAGGTTTGGGACAACGAATGACCAATTCCAGTGTGCAATGATATCTGTAGTGAAGAACAGCCTTCAGTAGAACGGGAAAGATGAAGGACCTTTGAGGAACTCGCGGCAGGGTTCGCTGCCGTATAATTCAGACGTTTTTCTCAAAAGGAGGGGAAGAAAAACCTCTGCACGATGCACTTTGGGTATGTAGGGGACAGTGAAAGCAGTGGACTCAGATAGACGAATCAGGCGAAAGCAAGCACAAATTCGTCATTAAGAGAATCCCACTTGCATACGCACAGAGCAGGGGGGCCAAAAAGATTGACAGACGGGCATCGGGCGGTAAAAGAATTTCGGGTTGTTCAGAGATACCCTAACATTAACGGGCCCTGGTCGAATGGGTGCATCGTTGAGCTGCCAAAAATGTGGCACAAAGCATGACAATATGTGATATGCACCACCACCACCACCACCACCAGGTTGCGTCAAGCCACGCAGTGCGGCTGGTTCAGCGATTAAATTCTAAGCAAAGTCAGCATTTTTACTCGACAGCGGCGACCAAGGTCCAGAAGTCAGTTCACTGATCAAGAAAGGGCAGATGGAAAGGAGAAAATAATCTCCGTGAGAAAGGCACCAGAACCAGAAAGAACCGTTTAATTCTCGCGGTATGACTCTTGAGGAAGCGGCGGACAATGAGTGCTCGGCAAAGGAAGAAGCGACCGTACCATGAAGCCAATGGATGGCTGCCGTCTCGTGCGATGAGCAAGGAACTTCACCGAATTGTCATTCTCATTGAGTATTTGTACACAACTAGCCGAGTTCATTCCGATTCTGAAGGCAAACTACGAAGCCATTTCATGAAATGAGACACATCCTGGGAACTAACTTCAGTGGCATTCTCAGGGAGAAAAGGAAGACCTAACCTCGGCAATTGTACTATTCATCGTGGACTCCGCCAAGAAAGAGGGTATGAGGCCTCCAGGCGTGCTCGAAGTCGCCATACGCCACTCTGTGTTCCCATTCTCCAACTCCACGAGTTGTTCAACACTAACGTATCTGCCTTTGACACCTTTCTCTTCCAGCTTCGCAAGATCAGCATCTTCCGGCGACGATAGATCGATCGGGATGGAAACGACCACCCTGAAGGAAACGTAAGAAAACAGCAAACACAGGAAGTCAGCGAATTGAAAGAACCCAGTGCGGGGTAAAGCTTCTGTCAAGTGCACGATTTGAAGGACAGTGAACACACGCGGCTGGACAGGCGGCGGGAACTTGTAATATAACGTCCAGATCGATTGCGTAGGCGAGATGTCTTTGACCTTGGTAACTTTGTTGATGGCTGGGATGTACCTGAAGGGCGACGATTACAGGGCACGTCTTTGATCGTCGGGGGGAGCTTACTCTTTCTCGTTCTCAGCTTTGTTCGTGCCCAACTTGGCCCACATCTGGTCAAACGTGGCTTCGGAGGGGGGGTGCTCGCTCACACGGTAATGCCATGGAGCACCATCTCCCGCTTCCTTGCTGCGGGAGTAGGTTTTGACTGTTTTGCGGTAAGTTTTGCCTGGTTTCCAGGACGAAGTTGACTTGAGAAGCGATTCGCCGGCGGCGAGGACTGCTGCTTCAGAAGGAATGCCTGGATGGAGATGTCAGTGCCACGATAAGAATGCAACATTCCGATGCCTCACCCGCAGGCTTGAGAGGCGTAATCGTAAGCTTGAACGATGGCTCATCCATGTCTGAGTGTGGGAGCGACGCTAAAGATAGCACAGTGGCAAATTGATGGACCAGTCATGGACAACAACAAAGAACTTAGAATTCACTCTGGAAAAACGTGTCACAGTGGTATTGGTGCGCGAAGATTCTTCAGACCAAAGTATCGATCCCGGCCAAACTCCTCTTCGTTACGGGGCAGCTTCTCGCCCCGGGTCTGCACAACTCCAACGTATCTGCGCTCTCCAAGCATGTATTTCTCCTTGTAAAAGCGTACGTAGCCTGGTATGGAGGCGAAGATGGTGTGGTCGCGACCCATTCCGACCTGCGGCATCGTCAGTACGCCAGTAGTTGGAAAGCAGTGGCGACTTGCATTAGGCCCTGGATGGAAAAGCGTTCCCCGTTGCCTGACAATGATGTTCCCCGGAATAACATACTGATCTGCAAAGAAATGAAGACGAAACGCCTCGAATGACCATGCAAGGCACACCTGAAAACTTTTTAACGCCTAGCCGCTTTCCTGGAGATCCACCATGGTTAGATATTGTTCCTCCAGCACGCTTGGTTGCCGTCCGCACAGCCCCAACGCCTATTGTCCGGATAAGCAAGATAAAGGACAGAACAAAGGTAAAACGCACCGAAAGTAGCAAAAGGGCTTTTTACAAGGTCAATGGACCTGGCCAGAAAAGACATAAGCAATACGGCTTTGTTCAGAAAGAGTGGCACGGACCTGTTTTCTTTTGTCGGCAAGGTCCGGATATGGAGTGTCACAAGAGTGTAACGGAGCTGTCACTACCTATTTAGCCTTCGTCGTCTACCACCATCTCATCAGCTTATACTTTCCCGCCTTCGCTACTTCAAAATGGTCCACCTTGTCACCTCTGATAACGAATCCTTTACCACCGAGAAGGACATCGTCGAGCGCAGCGTGCTCATCAAGAACATGCTTGAAGGTCTGCCTTGCTGTGTTCATCTGATTTGCTGTGGCTCATTCTTGCACGTGTAGACGTCGGTGAATCCGACCAGCCCATTCCCCTGCCCAATGTATCATCAAGTGTCTTGAAGAAGGTGTGCCCAGCTTTTGTGCTTTCTACCTACTCGGCGTTGCTTATCCTGGATTGCCACTCAGGTCCTTGAATACTGTGAACATCATCGGGGCGAGCCTCTTCCCGCCGCAGACGCAGACCAAAGCCAAGACGACACACGCAAGCGTACGACCGACATCAGCGAATGGGATCAGAAGTTTATCACTGTCGACCAAGAAATGCTGTTCGAAATTATCCTTGCTGCCAATTACCTTGACATCAAGTCTCTACTGTAAGCCTCTCTTGCACTCGTCTTTGTGCATTTTTGACGGATTGTACAGTGATGTGGGATGCAAAACGGTGGCCAACATGATCAAGGGGAAGACCCCCGAGGAAATTCGCAAACTCTTCAACATTGTAAATGACTTTACACCGGAGGAGGAGGTGAGTTTCATGATATTTCAAGTGACTCCGGCTCTGATATGGCCCCCCTATCTAGGCTCAAATCAAGAAGGAGAATGTAGGTTTCTTTATAGCGTCCTTTGTACTGATGACTGACTCGCTTTTCTGCAGGAATGGGCCGAGGACCGGTGATGGGTTGACTTTGTATTCTTGTAGTAGATATGCATATTATGCTGTTGTCGTGTTGAACTGTATTTTTTCTCTAAAAGCACTTCATATTTTTTCTCTTTACTTGAGGTCATGAATAAGCTTCCGGGGTTGTGGCAGTGTTCTCTGCTTACCTAAGTACTCCCAGTTTCTTCAACCAGCGACTGTCGGGGACCAATTGGATGCCTACTGTTCCCGACCTTCCTGGCACGCTCGTGCCTCCTGATCAAGAAAACTGGCTCAAATCGAACGTCGCGCGGCTCTGTAATGTGGATCACCAAAGGTGGGTGCAAGTGGGTCCATCTATCCGGCAGCGCTCATCGCACCTTCTCTTTCAGGTTTCCTGGAAGCCAGCCAGTAAGTTTTGCCACAAGTGACCTCGACAAGCTGGAGCAGCAAGAGTATGTTTCTTTATTCCAAGGCCACCCAATTCCTCATTTCAACAACAGTTTTTGGGTTTGCGAAAAGTCGGATGGAATTCGCGTCTTGCTCTTCGTCTTCACCGACAACAACACCAAGGACCAGATGTGTTACCTCGTGCGTCGTCGAGCATCTGCGTACCCGGTTGACGGCTAATGCCCAGCTCAGATTGACCGCCACAATACGTATCGCGGATTAGCAGGACTGTATTTTCCTCACCACGAGAATCCGCTGTGGCCACTACGAAGTACCATCGTCGACGGCGAACTCGTCATAGACGTCGACCCGAGGACCAAACACGTAAGTATTTTGCAGATCCCGCCGATTTCGTTCTCAAGCTCTGGCTGCAGGAAACACTGCGATTCCTCGCCTTTGACTGCCTCATTGTCGATGATCAAAACGTGATGTCAAGACCTTTGGACAAGCGTTATGGGGTGTGTCTGTGACATCTCCAAAAGCAGCACTCAACTGAATGACTCCGTAGAGGCTCAACGAATGGTTCCTCAAGCCGTACGCAAGGATGATGCGAGACCATCCACACATGGCAAATGCACAGCCGTTCGAGTATGTCCGGTGAACTCCAATCCTTGTTCGCGGCGCGCTGATGCGAAAAACAGTGTCAAGGTCAAGCAGATCAAGTCATCCTACAACGTTGAGCAGGTCTTCAACGTTGACATCCCAGCCCTGCAACACGGGAATGATGGACTTATCTATACCTGTGTCAACACCCCATATACGCCTGGCACAGATCCGAACATGTGAGTTTCTGGCTTCCTTCCACATACAAGCTGTCACCGAGCGCTACTCTTCGCCAGAATGAAATGGAAACCCGCATCGGAAAACTCCATCGACTTCAAGTTAGTTCTTCGCTTCCCACCTCTGGCGGCAAATCCTACCGTGCCGGACTTTCACGCCAAGCCAGTATTTTTACTACAAGTCTGGTGCGGCGATGAACGCGGGGTGGCGAAGTATGAACTGTACGATGATCTATATGTCTCTGATGATGAATGGGAGCAGTAAGCTTTTCTTATTTTTATTTCATTACGCTTAATGACCACTGTCGTATAGGATGAAGTCGTCAGGCGAACAATATGACGATCGCATCATTGAAGTCCATTGGGACCCCGCGGTATCACATTGGCGCATGATGAGATTCAGAGATGATAAGCCAAATGGTAATCATCGGAGCGTCGTGGAGAAAATCATACAAAGTATAGCCGATGGAGTCGAAAAGGATGCTGTAAGAGGGGCACTGTTACTGGGCCTATTACGCTTATGCTGACTCTTTTTCGAAGCTTTTAGCGCGTTCCAACGCGATACGGAACGCTTGGAAGGCGCGGCAAGGCCAACCAGCCGCTAGACCGGCAGCCGTTCAGCCACCCAAACCGGTACAGCGACCCCCTCCGCTTGATGTCGAGCGACGATACGGGCCAATCGCGTCGTCTCCTTGGAGCAAAGTCTCAGGACCTGAGACCATAGCCGGCATGAAACGATGATCACACCTACCCTGGGTTTTTCGAACACTTCGTATGGATCGCGATCCGCCACCACAAGGAATCCCGTCTCATTTCTAGCTAGTGGAGCTTGTCATCTGGATGTCGTTGAATGTCTTTTGGTCCAGATTGTTGCGTTGGGATGGTTCCTTGCATCAGACCATCAGGTTGCTGGCATTGGGCGTCCCTTTTCCTATCATCGGGATTGATGAAGCAGTTCTTTTCAACTGGCGCGTCATTCCAGAGGCCGCAGCTGATCAAACTTGGAGGGTTCCGATTATACTGGTGGTTGCGTGGGAGCCTTTCTCTGATATCGCCATAGGACTTGTGGTTTATTTGGATATGGATTTGTAGATTTTTTGATTGATCTCAATGGAAGGAACCATTTTTACACAAAGTTTCTTTATTGCAGGAGAGAAATACGAGCTATCATCACGGGTCGTAATCATCAAGAGAGGTATTCACAAACACAACAAAAAGGGAAATGATAAGAGAAAACAAATGCATGGATGTCTAGTCGTTACAATGATTGAAGCTACGGAAGAAATTGTCACTGTTACGTGAATTTTGAAAAAAGAAAAAAAAAAACCGCAAAACGATATATGGTGACAGTGAGAAAACGTGAATAGATTGGCCTGGGTAGACGGCTGTCCGTGAATAAGAACGATAAAGACAAGCAGAGCAATGCGAGGTGGCTATTGACCTAGTTATGGATAGCTTCCAAAATCGTAAAAGTCGTGTCGTGCAACGATGCTAATGAAGTGTGAAGAGAAAAAAAAATGCAGTGCAATGTGGTGATGAAAAAGTACGATATGAAGGAGATGCAAGAAGAAACAGTGAAGATGGTGATTCGCGAGATTGGAATGAATAGATGGGAAACTTTTGAAGGATAGATAGTGCTTTGATCGCTGGGCCACGGCTTCCCTCTGGCCTAGTTGAGGAAATTAGGTGAGTTGGAAGACAGCGGGGACACTGCAAAGTCAGCGTATTGACCAGCAGCATCGTCATGGAGGGAAAGGAAGTCCGCAAATGAATGGGAGCGAACGGTGAGATATGAGGGGAGACTGGCATTGCGCGCACGCCTTGTCATTGGGTACGGAGGCAGATCAGCATCGTGGGCGCCGAGATCGAGATACTCAAGGTCCAGACGCAGTCCCTCCACGGATGTTTCAGGCAACTCAGGCGTAGACTCCAAGGACGACGACGACGACTCCTGCCCGTGACGGCGGCGGCGAGGTGTCTCTGGCGCGACAGACAAGGGCGCCAAGTCGGAGAAAATAGAAGACACCTGACATATGCGATCAAGACCGTGGATAGCAAGCACCAAAAAAAAGTTTTACCTCTGGCGAGCCTAGGAACGGGCTCCACGACGACGGGACATATGAGCGCTCAATCTCAGTATATCGAGGGGGTTCAGCGCCCGTCAGAGGATCACCAGCGCTAATTCGGACGGAACCCGGAAGCTGGTCGGGCTCTTGGTCACGGCTGGCGTCGTCCGACTCCTGCTCAGCGTCGAGGTCGCGCTGCCCATCCACAACTCTCCACCACTCAATGTCCGCCAAAACTCTCCTGCCAATCGTTTCTGAGCCAGACGAGCGCCTGCGACCCCCACCATGGACGCGATTGCTGGGACCAGCATGCTCTGAGGCAGAGGGATACGGAGAAGAACGGACGGCCGGCGAGGAAAAGGTACGACGAAGAGAGGGCATGGTGGACGTTGGTGGACCAGGTGCAGCCGCCTAGCGCAGTGCAGTCCTGAAGAAGGGGAGAGTCGAGGACAGGTGAAAGTCGGGTTTCGGCTTATATAGTCAAATAAAAGGAAAATAATAATTCAGGGAAATGGGGATGAAGTAAGCGCCTCAAATGCCAAAGTCAATCCGATGTGACTTTGTGAAAGAGGCCGAGTGGAAACTGATCCTACCGAGCCGCACCGTTGGCAACTTGGCACCCATGCGACTTCCGGTCTATTACCCGCCCGTATGTATAGACCCTGACGACCGTCAGCCATTCGCAGTCGTTATATCTGCTACAATCCTATTCCTTGTTCGTGACAGCAGCCTTGTTCCCAAATCGGCCACCACGTCCACTCAAAATGCCAAGTCCGCGAAATAAAATCTTTGTGTCCTCTGTCTCTTCTTCAGCCCAGCCAGGAAAAAATGAAGAGTCGTTCCCAAACGTTCCCATCTGGAAAAACTTCAGGGCAAGGGCCACTCGTGGCGGTATTCGCAATCCACGGATCACCGGCACCCCCTGGGAAACAATGCATTCTCCCGCCTCCATTTATCTCTTGACTAACCACTTTTTGCTCTATCGGCTCTGGATTGCCCTTTGGAACGTCTTAACACCCAAAAAACGCGTAAAGACGCGTCGCGTCTCGCGTTTCTGACATAACAAATATAATGGCTATCGGCACGGCATCGCCCCCATCACACACATCACCACGATGCACTTCTCTGCATGCGCTGCCCAACCTTGCTGGGGATGCCAGCAGCGACGCATATAAAGTAAAATCAAACCAATCAGCTTCTCAATATCCACCAAATCGAAGCCTTCACTTTACCTTGTCTCGCGATAGTGCTCGTTTTAATTACTCTACAGTAGCGGTCACCTTGTATGTAAATACGGACGAAGGGCGGATGAAGTATAATGCCGCTACCTTAATTAATGAATGCTCACTCAGCTGGGTCATCGGCCGTGAGACTGCAATCCCACCTCTTTCAAAGATGAGAGAAAAGGAGCGTCGGTAACTTCGCCGAGATCGCAATCATTTCACAGGAAGAATGGAGCCTGTGGACCAAAGGCTGCGCGCATGCATATTGAGTTCGACGCATGATATATCCTAGCTCGTGATCTCACAGGTACCGGCAGTGAGGAACTGACTGGCTGCAAAAAAGTTAACCTAGGCTCCAGCATAGCGCAGCGCCTGACAACCGAGGACAACCGCCGTACGTCCTTTTAGGATGTGCGGTGCGTCTGCGTAACCGTCGAGACCGTCAGCGAAGGAGGATGATCCTACTGCAAATCCTATAAGGATCCCCGGAAGCGGCGAAATTTTTTATTTTTACATACACAATATGTAACTTGAAGTATTAAATCTGTCGATATTTGACACCCAGCGAACAGCTAGCACTTGTCTCGGCACCTGGGTCCTGATCTTATAGGACCGGTCAGTGAAGATGAGCACATTATTAGAGGAGGGACCAACCTAGATCCCTAAATATACAAGGTATATGCTGATGGTCAATCATACCCATGGCCGAAACACACGAGGCTCCCAACAATCCTTTCTCACTGTCAAAGCACTGCGTCCGTGCCTATGTGCCATGATAGGTCGGGCTTTAGGGTAGGAAGGCGCTGATGGACGGGTCTTGGCCCTGGAGAGTACGAAGCACCCTGACGGCCCTGACATCCTCCCCACATGAAACCAATACTCGAATACAGAGCCCGCGCACGGCAATGATAGCATTTCTGTTCAGAAATACCTGATGACAACATACGTTGCTGTGAACTTGACGTACAGAGCGTCACTGTATACTGAGGTCGTCATTTCGTTCGTCAGTCCGCGGAAGAAGGCGTTTGTCGGAGAATACATGTATCCGCAGTTTGGCCTGTCGTCGCTTGATCATTTTGAAGGGTTGGGCCTACGAAACTTGGAAATAGGTGTCGTGTTCCCAAGGGTTCCACGTGAGAATCGGGATCTTGAGAAGCCGCGATGGTCGTACTTAAAATGTATACATATCATCCCTGGCTGCGATGCTGGAATGAGATCTGGGAATGGTGACTCTGCAATCCCGTGGAGACACTGCGGGCCGGCCTCTGCAAGTGGGTTAAGCGGATTCATGCAGTTTAAATTGTAGTCTATAACGCAAATAATTAGCTCACTGTGAAGACTAGTAAAGCACTCTAAACTAGCAGCTGCATAGAACTCACCACAGTAGAAATATTACAAATTGACAGGCACTAATGAAGCCAATTCAGTGAAACAGCGGGTAGCAAGGACAAATCCGCCCTCATACAAATCGGCTGCGTCGGACTTGGAAGGGAGACGAAAAGATCGCGATTGCAAGTATAAGATCGCGATTTCAAAGTAGGCGCTCATCACTGGCTCGGAATAAAACTGCCGTGAAGGTTTCGGATCGGTGATACAAAGTACTTGCTAAAAACACAGTGGAGAAAACTGGAATGTGATTGATGGTTAGTCGTTGCCAGAGAATATGTACGTGCGAGAAACTTAGTCGTTTTATGTCCGAAGAGCGGAATGAGGCAAAGGAAACGGTGATTGATTGATATACATGATACAATGGCTGCGCGTTTGAATGAGGACTACGAGAATTGAATGGACTGGACGATCAAAAGCGGTTACGCTTCCTCAGAGGTTTGGGAATCTCCTGTGGCGCTCTGCGGTGAAGATCAGTGGATGGCTTTGAAGAACCGTAGGAAGCTTCTTACTTGCGGTTCTTCCCCTTGCTCTCCGTTAGCTCATAAGCCGGTGCATCTACATCCATCCTCATATTACTTTCCAACAGCGTGCGCCTGTTGTTACTAGACCCTTTAGTGGATGCATTCTTCTCCGATACTTCTTTGAGGTTGTTCTGCAATGCCAGCTCGTACTCGTCTTGGCGCTTCTTTGCCGCGGTTGTCTCGGAAGAAATCTGCACTATCTTGCTATCAAGAGTAGCAAGCACAGAAGACGTCGCTGCAGCCCTGTGATTTTGATATTAGAAGGTGAAATGGCCCATATTGATAGCTCACCAATCCTGCAGGGCAGCAAGAACAGACTCTAGCTTTCCCGGCTCGAGATCCCTGCCCATCGTGTATTCTACTTCAAGCTGCCCCTCCTTCTGGTCGAGCTTCCCTCGCAGAATGTCAAGGTAGATGGCATCGATGATCAAGTCTTCGAGTTCTCGTACAGTTGGCATATCGAGGGCTTTGAGAAGGTCAGAATAAGGCAGAATCTAGTTTGACGGTTAGGTATCGGTTCTCGGCCATACTGTATGACATACCCGTTTCTCTGTCGCCATTGACACGATTGAGAGGTGCTTCAGCTTGATGATTTGAGCTTGATTCAACGGTGGAAGCTCATCCTTGTGTTCTGCTTAACGGTTAGTCGGGTTCTGTGAGTCATTGGATTGCGCACGAAGATAGTCCTGGTACGTTCTGTATGCGAACAACTGTAATAAACTCAGAAACTTCCTATGCTGCTCGCTCTTTTCCAGCTACACTAGAGCTCAGTCTTTTGTACAGGACACAACATCGCAAAGCACTACCTCTAGTGTATTGGGCAGGTCCAGCAATTCAGCAAACACAAAGACGCCCGGAGCAGAAGTAGCGTCTTGGATGAGCTTGGCTGCCGCTGCACCTTTCATCGACTTTGCCATTAGCAAAAATGGCTCCAGCCTTGCCGGAAATTTCGTTCCGAGCTCCATTGCGATGAAAAAAGTTGAATGGTGATGAAAGTCAAGAGAAGGGGCTAATTCGGCTTCGGTTGACAGAAAAGGCAAATCTGTTCTGTTAATCTTATCTTATCTTCATTTGAAATTCGCACCCACTCATTTCGCTTCGTCCTTGACTGCCGTGTCTGCCTTGGGTCGAATGTCTACCACCGTCTACTACGGTTCTGTTATCAACCCTGTCAGTCTGATATCTTACCAGGCGCTGCCACGATGTCTTCTTGCTGTTGGACCTACAGGATGCGTAGAATGGTTGGTTGAAGACGTGGAGGACTCCCTCGTTCAGGATACAATGAGCCGGATGGGCTGTGTTGATAACGCTGTTGTTCCTTTGAGGGAAACAGAATTTTTCATACCTGGTTTCATTGATACACATACCGTACGTGACTTTCTCAGGGGAACAACAGGCTTTCATCTCAATTTGGCTTGTAGCATGCACCTCAGTTTCCGAATATTGGCAGGTAAATATGAGCGTCTCCTTTATCAACGGTGCTGACGCTTCTGGTAGCGGACAGCAATATGAACTGCTAGACTGGCTTTCCAACGTCACTTTTCCTATGGAGGCGAAATTCGCGGATCTTGACTTCGCGCGGGATACCTACTCTTCGGTTGTGCGCCGAATCATCAATAATGGAGTGTGTCTGGTTCCGTTTTCATGCTTTGGTGCTTATTGAAGAACACCTTCATTTTGTTGCCAGACTACAACTTGTTGTTACTACGGAACACTGCACCTTGAAGCCACGAAGCTTCTTGCAGATATAATTAAATCTTACGGTGCGCTCTTTCTTGTCTACTTCTTCCGGTGATTTTGATGAAGCGGTTTCATTCGCAGGCCAGCGTGCGTTTGTGGGGGTAGGTTCATGTGCTTACGGCAGACGTCCGCATGATTAACCGTGCCCTTATCTTCAGAAATGCAACATGGACAGAAACTGCCCCGACTACTACGTAGAACCATCGGCCGAGGCCTCTATCGACGCGACAGAATCACTTATAGCCCATATTCGGTCTCTGAATTTTGACCATGCACAGGAACCTCTAGTGCAACCGATTCTGACACCGCGATTCGCAATATCGTGTAGTTCTCCTCTGCTCGGATCCCTCGGCAAACTCGCCTCGTCGGATGCTAGCCTAAGAATACAGACACATATATCAGAAAATCTATCTGAAATCGAATTCACCAAACAATTATTTCCTGAATGTACTTCTTATGCAGACGTTTATGATTCCTTCGGACTGTTGCGCTCCAACACCGTCTTGGCGCATGCTGTTCATCTTGAACCCCAAGAGATGGACCTCATTGCACAGCGTAATGCGGGGATCAGTCACTGTCCAACCAGCAATTTCAATTTGAGTAGCGGTGTCGCCCCAGTCGGAGCGTTCTTGGACAGAGGCATTAAGGTTCGTGTCTTGTTCTTCATGGAGAATAACGGTTGCTCTATCTCTTCTTCTTTAGGTCGGCCTCGGCACCGACGTTTCAGGCGGATACTCCCCATCCATCCTCAACAGCGTACAAACCGCCAGTATCGCCGCTAAAGTGATCGCCATGCAGACCGCAGGATTGAAGCCGACGTCAGGGAAGTTCAGTGATCGACAGCTTTCCGTCGCAACATTGTTGTATCTAGCGACACTCGGCGGAGCTGAAGTTTGTGATTTGAAGGAACGTGTTGGGTCGTTTGCCCCCGGAAAGTCATTTGACGCGTTGATCATTAATGTTTCTAACAAGGGTGGCAACCCTTGTATTTGGGGCGTAGGAGCAGAAAAGAAAGGAAAAGCGGCCCTTGAGGGCATGTTGGAGCAGTTACTCTTTTGCGGAGATGACAGAAACATTGCCAGAGTGTTTGTTCAAGGCAAATTTGTTGGAGGAACAGAGTTTAAATTTCAGCCTGAACTCCAAACGGCGATGAGGACGTAGTCACGATTCAAAGGGGTATTGTACAAGTATAGAAAGATACATATTATAGAATACACTAGACAACTTTGTCGCCACAACGTCATAGAATTCTAAGCTGCTTAAGAGTCATGTAGTTACCGATCACCCTTGTATTCGCCAAACTCCCATTTGAAACAATCCTGAAACCACGTCAAGCAAGAACCGAAGTTAGCATCATGTTCACTCACCACGCAGTCTTCTTCCTCTCGCGCAAAGGGAACATTCCGACCATCTTCCCAGTCAATAACATCCGCTTCCAAGACTTTGGTGATAACGTCCTTAATGACATGCTTCCTAACGTCTACCTTCCACCCCAGTACATTCACCGTATCGAATACAATACTCTTCCCGAGATGACATCTAGTCTCAAGGGCATAACCAGCCTGGGTACAAGGAGAACCAATGCCGGTGCATGTTCCCTGAGGAATGGGGTCACCGGTGTGATATACGTGTGTTATCGGAACCGGAGAAGCTGACCCGTTAAGAAGAGGTGGTGGTAAAGGGAGGTGTAGACGTTTAGCGGCTAGACGTTCACCCGGAGATTCGAAGGCAACAGCCGGTAGACCAAACGTGGAGCCTAGAAGGCTAGCTAAAGCACCCCCCAGCGAGTGCCCCACAAGCCATATGTTGGCTGTGGGGTAAAGAACAAGTAGATCTTCTACAAGATTCTGCGCAGCGCATGTCAATGCTAGAAGCATACACAAACACGACACTTACGACACCAACAGAATAGAATAGACTGTCCTGGATTAGTGCTTCTGAAAGACAGGTATTATCACACTTCCAGTTCCTCGCGTAGCAATCACAGACAGTACGAAACACCCATGAGATATCTACTCGAGCACAGCAGCACGAGAATAGCCTGTTGTAAGATGAGTATCAGCAAGGCGCATAGATGTGTACCTGTAAAGGCATACAAGTTGTCATTGAATTTATCCTTCTTCGATGAGGGCCCTTGTACCGTAGTTCCCTTGATGGACAAGATGATGGTGGAGTTGTCAGAAGATATAAAAACATGGCCCCGAAACCCGTCCGCAGGATCCTCCCATCCAAAAGGAAAACTCTAAACATAGGTAAGTACAATGGTACGGAATACAAGGGTATGGTTTAATGCCCACAGTATTCCACGAGCCATCGAGATCGTACCAGTTCTTCTTTCCAGGAAGAGCATAGGCATTACCACTCATACGGGCTAGCTGGGCAAGGGTGTGAATATCTTGAACGGCAGGCCCGAGGACCTCGACGCGATTCCATTCTACTCTCTCGCTTTCGCTGTATCGCATGGACCGCATCCGTGCTCTGTGGAGCGCTTCGACAGAACTCGGTCGATAAACGACCGTCGGCTGAGCTTTGAGGCTCAACGTCGGACCGATATTGGATAAAGACAGACGGGAGGCCGTAACGCTCTGTGCTTCGGGTGATGGGAGTAACTCATGATGCTGGGAGAAGTCCAAAGTACTGGCAGCTATACTTAAAGAAACAGATAATCGAGCATAAAATAGAGGGAAAGCTAGCGTTAGCAGACAACAATACGCCGTCAGCATCGTAAGGACATCAAGGCCGGAGGGAAGGGTAGCAGACCGCACAAATTAGGAAGTGTGGGCGGTCATCAACTCCTTCGGAGATTTCCGTACATACCTCCGTCATCTACTCGCGGAACTTCGAATTTTCAAACTTCAAGATACGTCGGAGCCGTTGCATCGAAGTCATGCGCAAAAATACATCTATTCCAACATTCTGGCGCGTTTCGAGGTACAGAAACAGTCAGGTACTGGGTACAAGAGAGCTTCGTCCCCGTCCAGGCATCCAGGCCCGAGTATCTTCTATAGGATCACCGCCAATAACATCCTTGTGATCTGTATCAGTCTTGACTGGTAGCGGACCCAATGCGCTTCCCCATACCACCCCGGTTTCTTTGACATAGTCGTCCCACAGAATCAGGAGCTCCTGCAACTTTTCGGGTTGTTCTCGCGACAGGTCTTTGGTCTCTCCAGCATCCGCGCTAAGGTCATATAGCTCCCATCTCCCGGTTCCATGTGACCAGTCCGGCATGAAAAGTATTTTCCACTTGCCGTGTCGAAGTGCCGCGCGCCCGAACAATTCCCAGCCCACCGCAGGATCATCAGAGCCGTGAATAGCTTTTGAGTCACAGTCATCTCTGATATGGCTGAAGTATTCAACCCACGACTTCCCTCGCAGTTTCTCTACCTTTCTTCCCCTGAAGAGTTTTCCTGTACCTGGATGACTAACGTTGGCAAGCTCGAGGATTGTGGGAGTGATATCCATAACAGTCGCAAATGTATCCACGATCTTCCCTCTATCGGACTCAGACTTGGTCCAAGGCGGATAGCTGAGAATCAGTGGCACCCTAATACCGCCTTCTGTGCTGTACATCTTGTATAATCTGCTCGGAGCTTTCATAATGTCAATACGCATTCTTGGATATATTGTAAGATAAACAGGTAGCTCACCAGTCGATGCCTGGGCCCACCTCGGCCCATACCATACAAACGAGTTATGCTCACCAATATTATCAAGTGAGTTGTCATAATATTTGTTTATGACCTTCATAAGATCCCTGCCCATCACGGGCATAGCTTCGTATGATGCGCCTTCGCTTCCGTTGTCGGACTGAAACAATACAAAGGTATTATCAGTCTCTCCGATCTCGTCCAAGTATGCCAAGATGCGGCCGATGTTCCAATCCATATTTTCTACCACCCCAGCATAGGTTTCCATGGCTCGGGCCGAGAGGGCGCGTTCTTCATTGGACAATTGCGACCACTCGCTCTCCTGAGGTGCCACCACATCATGAGCCACAACATCTTTAGGGACGAGACCCTTTTCCTTCAACTTCGACAATCTTTTCTGTCGTAGAACTTCTGGACCCCCGTCGTATACACCCCTGTACTTGTCTCGGTATTTCTTGTCCACTTGAAGCGGCCAGTGCGGCGCAGAAAAAGGCAAGAATGCAAAAAACGGTTTATCTTTTGGTCTCTCCGCGATGTATTGAATCAAATTTGATGTATAGAAATCGGATGAGAAGAATCCTTCGGGATCGTTATTCGTATTGGCTTTCCTGGATTCTCGTCAATTATCTGTCAATTCAAACCTTACCCAAATTCAAACTTACACATCAACCTTTTCGCCGTCGCATGCGTACAGTGGCGAGAATTGCTCAAAGAATCTCATCATGTCGTCCTTGAATTGCGGCTCCCATCCGTAGTGATTGGATGCTCCAGGGAGCAATGCGAAGGAGCGGTCAAACCCTCGCTTACTAGGCAAGAAATCTGGTTTGAATCCAAGATGCCACTTTCCGCTCATCAGAGTATGATATCCAGCATCCTGCAGAAGTTCAGGAAGTGCCGCGACCCGTAGATTTAAGTATCCCTGGTCACGCGTTAGCGTACGTCTCTAAAGATGAAATCAGGCATACTTCATGACCAGGTGCATTCCATCGGTCCAAGTCATATCCTGTTCCCTCATATGAGCCACCATTCTCTGGGATAGAGTGGAAATGTACTTTTCTGTTCAGCCATCACTCCTACACCAGCGATATGGTTGTCAGTCCCTGATAACAGCATGGAGCGTGTCGGGGAGCACGCAGCAGCAGTATGAACTATCCCCATTCCTTGAGCCTATTCTGCATCGAATAACTTACAACTCACAGTCAGTCATCCGGACACCTGCCTCCGCCAACTTATCGAGATTGGGAGTATTGATCTCCGATCCGAAGGCGCCTACATCGCTGAAACCAAGATCTGCAATAGGGATATGCTTGTTTAATGTCCGATTTCCTCGTAGTGGCGCTAGTACTGACCATCGGCTACGATGAGTAGGAAATTTGGACGCTGATTCGTAGTCATATCAAGGATAATAATAGGAATTCCGTTCCAAGGATGTCACTATGCTGTTTACTATTGCGCCATCGTCCACGAGATGAGGTATTCTTGTTGTCATAGATTCAAGCAGCTTTATCATTGCGCAGTTCGGCTATTTGATGGCGAATCTGCTCTCTGCAAGCGGCAGGCAGATCTATCCGAATCCCTTTCCCACGATAGCGGAATATAGCGAAGAAATCTAAACTAGTATTGACATCGAAAACTTATCGTCCTATTCTGAGTTCTAGATACTTATTGTACTATCCTGTTATTACTGGCATTCGGAATCACCTCCAGGGATAACGAAGGCTTCAAATATCGTTTTGAAACAGAACTGGCGCTGGCAAACTTTTCGACATGACGTGGCGATTCATTGGCCTCGGGATTTCGCTTGATAAGTTACAGCTTACTGCTTTGTTTTGTCCTCATACCACGCCAATTGGCGGGCGCACACGGACAGCTGGAGCTAGCATTCATTGGCTCCGACCTCTGTTGACTTCTATAGTATCTTGAACTGGTACCTGTCTATGCTCTTGACCAGTTTAAATATCTCTTTGGCAACCATTCAGGCCTTGTCCACTCTTTCTTTGACATATTGGTCAAAATCATAGTGGCGATAGCCTCCGCGCTGTAGTATCTCGTAAATGGGCTTATATCAAAGATATATGTAACTGAACTTACCAGGCATATGCTCGTGGCATTCCGTGTCCCGTATAGCCTGCAGATATATACTGTCCCTCATATGCGTTAAGATTAGATGGATCAATAACGGGCCCAACCTGACAGTCAACTGAGCGGTCATCTTTTGGTGAAACAAGGCGCAGGCACTTACAAAGGGGTTTCCCGTCTTCGTGAATCCCATAATCCCAGTCCATTCCATTTCCGGCTCTTTGTTATCACCCTCAAACACTCCTCCAAGAAACCCTCTCAACGCTTTCCCTACATCCGCATTGACGCTCCCATCATCAGTTTCATAATACTCAAACCCTGGACCTGACGCTTCCCTACCACCGCCCAATATGACTAAACCCTCCCCTCTGGGTCGGGGGAACCAATATTCAAATCCCTCATTCCCGTCCCAGCTTCCTGGTGCCAACTTGGCCGAGGAGCGCACGGCAATGACCTGACCGCGTGTTGGTACAACACCCTCCGGCCCAGCAAGGTGTGGTAAGAGATGACTTGCATAACCATTTGTTGCGTGAACAACATATGAGCAGGATATTGACCCTCGTGGCGTATTGACGTTCCACCGTCGAGTAGAGTTCGAAACTGAACTGACCAAAGTGACAGGTGTTCGCGTATGTAGTGCCAAGTTGCCACCTGAGAGGCGCCGCTTCGTGATCCGATACAATTGTGTTACAAATTTGAGAGGCCATAGGTTGTGCCCGTCGAATTGTACGGCTGGGTACGACGTTCCGTATTTCTGAAAATTTGTCACACTGTGCCTAGACGATTGATAAGTCGAGATTCCTACCGTCTGCATGTCTTCCGTACTTGCCCACTTGACACCGCCGAGTTCTAAGCCGGCTGCGCGTGCCTCCACATAGTCTCTCCATGCCTCTTCTCTTTCTTTCTCCGTTAGGAAAAGGGTGGTATGCCCCCCGCGGACAAGATCCACAGCATCTGCTAGACCTTCTTCGTGAATGATTTTCACGATGGCCTCTGCGGTATAATTCTCCAATTGAAGCGATCTAATCGCCTCCTCTTCCCCATATTCACTAGCACTTGCACTAAACCCCAGGAACGTGGACGGAGTAAGGTGCCCACCGTTACGTCCTAACAAGACGAGGAATTAGAAATTTAGTTCAAGATGTTTGGCTCAAACAGACCCGTAGCCCCAGAACCTATAACAATCGCAGTAAGTACCGGAAGACGGAAAGTAGATATACGAACAAAAATCCCTCGCTTCTAGTATAACCACATTCAGGCTAGAGTTTTCCGCGAGATTATAAGCGGCAGAGACACCGGTGATTCCTGAGCCGATGATACAAACATCCGCGTCTTGAGTTAGAGTCCCTGTACTGCCCTCGCTTCCTAGGGGATTCGCATCCGGGGTATCGATCCAGAAAGATATTGTAGGATTGACTGCGGGTAGACTTGCGTGGGGGTTGGATTTTGGCAGCGCCAATACGTGTTGGGATTCTTCGAGTTGCAGAAGGGGTACGGAAAGCGTCGGGGTAGCCATCATGATCGAAAGAATTAGCCACAGGGTAACTTTCATTACCAGGGAGGTAGTAACTAAAGCACGATTTCAGTAAGTCATGTTCTGTGTACACGGGCAATTTTACCTCTTTCAGAAAGAGATATCAGTTCCTTGTCGACCTCTGCTGCGATGAGCACAATGAAGGGCTTCAAACAGCGAACAAGTTCAACTGCTTATAAGGCGAGTAAGTGGCGTGACCAAAATTCGGATATGAGCCGCGGCCTCTCCCGTAATCTCGGATCGTCGGAGTTGGCCCGTTCATACTGATAACGAGTGGATAGAAAATGTATATATGAATGAAAATGTCATACAATTTCAAGTCTCCTTTCTCAAAGCCTCCCTCTTGACCTCGCTCGACCATTTGAAAAAGTTGCATTTATATCTCGGGTCCACGTCCTCTCTATCCCGCTCAGCTTTTCCTTTATCATAACCCGGGCCGACAGGTCTACATAGCCTAATCAGAGCTGAGATAAATAGGATTAAATGTAGATACGTACCGAGAACAAATGAAAAAATTCTTTCCTTTGTTGGCCCCCGGTTTCGTAACGGTCAACTCCTTCGCAGGTTCATTGTGAACGAGACAGCGGGGTGGTTGGATAGGTGCCAAAAGCGCCTTCCATGCATTGCGGCTCTTCGACGAGGATGGAGTTGTCGTCTTCGTGTCGGCTGAGAGTGAGAGTTTCACTGCCAACCGGTAATCTTCATCTTCAACATCGTTGTCATCACTGTCGTGCACTACAATTGGTTCGGCTGGATCCTTTGGCTTGCTGAAGAATGATGAAAGCTTTCTCTGTCCTTCAGGATCGGGTTTCGCCTTCTTCGAGCTGGAGGAAATCTGTGACTGAGTGAGCTTGCGCTTTACCGGCACAGGTTGCGATAGCTGTAGTTTCCTTTTTGATGACGAGGCCTGTGAGGACAGCTGAGACGAGGGTGGTGGTGAAGGTGAAAGCGAGAGTGGCGATGACGGTTGCGTGTTGGCGGATTTACGCATGGGTGCCTTCTGCCCGAAGAATGTATCAAGGGAGCGTTGCTTCCCAGAAAACTCATCCCAATACTTGGAGGACAGTCTGGGCACTTCAGTAACATTGGAGGTCAGCGTAGGCTGAAGCGTATGGGGGTCTTCCGTGCTAGGCAGCTCGTCATAAAGATCGAGGATGACTGGGCAGTGATCACTCCCCTTGACTTGAGGCTGTATGTCCGCCGCTTTTACCCATGGAAGTAGGCCGGCGGTGATGAGAATGTAGTCTATGCGAGTCCCATAATTTGATGCTCGGGCAGATATCTTGGTGTTCCAGCCTGAAGAACGTCAGCAACAATAAACTCACATGTCAGAACGGTCGACGCTTACAGGTAAACATTCCCTTCCTATCAGGCCACTGCCGCCGCACTACGTCAACCATAGGACCCCCTCCTTCAACAAGCCATTCTCTCAACCAGTGCCGGCCCTCTTTCTCTGCCCAAAACGCTTCTTCTGCCACAGCTGCGTCTCCTCCACCTTTGAGTTTCAGCTTCTTCAGTATGATCTCTCCCTCGCAGTGATCAATCAAAGACGCGCACGCATTCAGGTCACCAACAACAACGACCTCTCGTTTTTCCAACTCGATCAGCCTCTTCACTCGCTCCGACAACAGTCGATGAAAATCCATCTTGTACTTGATACGATCTTCTGCTTCTGTACCGTCATTGGGACAGTAAACATTGATGAGCACAAACATTCCAAAATCGAGCACAAGGGCACGCCCTTCGCTGTCTAAATCCTTGAGGTCTAGGCCGCTATCGTCGTCACTTTCAGTCTCAACAGGCGAATGACACGGGTATGAAGCAGGGGGCGAGATTCGCTCTTCGCCAGTGAGAGGAGGCTTGATATCCAACAGCCCGGTCAAACCTTCCTCTGCCTTGCAAGGCACAATACGCGTGTAAGTTGCTACACCCGAGTACCCAGTCTTCTTTGCAGGAAAAGAGAAGAATGACGCGTAGGACTCTGGTGTCGCGATGTCTTTGCTGAGGTTTTGACGCGAGGTTTTCATCTCTGCAGTATATGAGAGTCGTGAAAAAGATCTTTTCAAGCAAAAATACCTTGAAAACAGATAATGTCGGCATCCAGATGGTCCAGAATCGCTTCCTGCGTCTTCAGCGTATTCCATCTGCGTGGTTTAGTCCATTAAAGGCACCAGTAACGAGTCAAACGGCTTACGGATGATATTGGGGTATCGTTCGGATCCCATTCTGTGAAACAAATGGTGCTTTGTTCAGCTGTGACCCCAAGTCTGTGCTGAGGGCTCACGATGTTCCAAGTCAGTATTCGCATACCCTCTCCACCCGCCCACCCATACAAGTACTAAAGAACAAAGCCGTCGCTTGCACTGGACAGAATACTGGCAAGGTATCCAGAGCAACCACAATGCTTGGTAAACAAGTGAGAGCTACACAGCCACAAATGGATTGTCAAATCCACTTCGATGTTTGATGTTTTGAAGTGATATGCTCGAGTGCATCATCCATTCGATTACTTCCTCTACAAAATGAAGCTATATTCAAGAGTCTACACGTTTTGAGTTCAACTCCAACACTCCTCCATTAGTTTGCCTTCTAGCTCCATTTTCTTCACATATTCCCCCGCCTCATCTGTACTTAGACCTCCACAATTGACCACAGAATGCCGAAGAGCATCCCTTACCGCTGCAGGCATTTTATTTGATGATCTAGAGCCCCGAGAGATGAGAAGCGGAGGAGAAGTAGATAGACCTTCGTACCCTGAAATATACACCCACGCACCCTGCGAAATCAATTCCCAAACCCTCTCTCCATCTGCCTCTATGAGGTCTTGAACATAGGTTCTTTTTACCCCCTCAGGACCATCCCGCGAACAAGCGACGCGATACACAAGTTTGTTTTCTTTGGCATATGTTTTCCACTCTTGGCCATAGTGTTGGTCTTTTAAGGCAGACCGACAGCCAAAATACAACGTGTTGCCTAATACATGGTTGTAGACAGTTAATGGAAAAGACGTGTTGAACATACGGTCTGTGCCAGTAAAGATACGTTCTTCGATTAAGGATCGCATAGGTGCGACACCAGTACCGGGACCTATGCATATGATGTGTGTTTTCTGGTCTGGGAGTTTGATGAATCCGCGACGTAGGCCAACAGTCAACGTATGGCCTAGGTGACAGTGAAACGCGTTTCAACGGAGGCGCAACGTTGACATACCTGGTTGCAAGGCAGAGAGGTAAGATGTGCATATTCCCCGGCGAGGGATTTTTAAGCGGGTGCGATACTTGACGATGGCGATACAGAGTTGTATCTCACGAGGATGCATCTAGGCGGAAGTTGTGAGCCAATTTTGCGAAGCAGACATCCGAAGTTACCTTGACTGAGCTGGCGATCGAGAACTCTCGCGGTCTAAGTGGTGGGAATATATCGAATATGTATGGTAATGGTATCTTAGACCCACGGAACTCAGTAAGCACTTCTTGGATTGTGCGCCTGACGCGTTGACAATAATCGTATAACTCGTCCTGCCAGTGAGTTCAACATCGGTCAATGGGTATTGGAGGAAATACTGACAGCAGTATCAATCGAAAGGAATTCGTCCAGCTTCTCCGACTCTTGTTCATCCGTATTGAAATATCGAAGGTACTGGAAGAAAGTTCGACGAGGGACAGCTTTGAAGTCGAGATACCGCGTGAAGATGGTTCGAAGGCTTGCACAGCGAGGTACGTGGTTCGGCATAGTCTGATCTGTTGTTGCATTCAGAATTACGTAGAAATAAACGAATGGCACTCACCCTTCTCAACATGTTCTAAAGTATAGACTTCATCAGCTATATTTCCCCAACCCATGGACGACAGAAACTCTTCGACATCGTCATAGGGTTGCAAAGGATGGATAACTGCAACATCCCCGGGATTGTACCTAGTTCAACATGAGACTTGGTATACGACGAAGGAAGGAGTACATACTGTATGTCTTCTTTGAAGGAGAACTGGAAATGGCGAACATCCTGGAACCAATCTTCTGCCGTTATTCGTTTGTTGCACTTGAGTGTAGCATGATGGTAGACTGCATCCTGCATTAGTGGATCTAGGGACTCTTTTTCATTGGACTTTGTCATCGCCATTCTCGGAGGAGGAACATTGTCCCACGACAATCTGCTCGTTCCCTCTGCCAAGGGAAACAGCTGCGCCAGAACATCCAGCAAGCCTTCTACCCACGGTACCAGAGTACCATCCGTCCTACCTTCCTTGTTTCAACCCTTCATACATTATGTCAAGAAAGGGAACGCACCCAAGCATATGCTGATCGTCGCCTTCACCTCTTTCATATATTTCAGTTGCCCCAAGTCCTTTCATCCTGCGGGAAAGCTTCTTCGCGGGCCAGCAAAACCGCTCATACGCAGAATCGCCCAGACCAAAGACAGTGAAATGTATGTCTTCGAATAAATCTGCGGGTAGGTCCGAGCGTAGGAGCATATTCCATAGGGAGGTCATCGACCGCGGTTCGACGCCAGATCCGGTGGTAGCTATCACAAAGATAATGAGACTTTCATTTATGAGATCGTCCTATTGAATAAAATTTCAGTACTGAAAAGTTTTTGGGAAAGTGAAAGTAGGAACGCACAGGAAGATATGTTTCCACATCCTGTATTCGACATCGGAGATGAATGCGTCTACAATGGCGGGCAATGTTGTCTGCTGTCTCCTGGGCATTTCCCGACTCCGTAGCGTAGAGGATCAAGGGCTTCTCATACTCGCCCATCGCGGATGATGGGAGTTATCAGATAAGAGAGCCACGTGCTTAATAAAATTATCTGGTACTCAGCTGGAGGCTCCTGCCTCTTCAACAATTCAGTGGTTCAAAATTGAAAGATAACATCGCCAAGATAATGATTTGAACAAAACTCTATGAGACAAGAAACATCTCATAGACACAAATCAACGGGTATATTGACTATATTATATACAACACCATACTCGCATTTTCAACGGAGCCATCAAATGTCGTTTGTCCAGCAGCGTAGCGTTTGGGGCTCCGATAGCGAACAACACAGAACAATCACCTCACCTTACTCGATGGTTACAATATGTACGAGGCCAAAAAAGAAGGAATAAAATAAAAGGAGGGTACTAGCAGATCATATTCACATGCTCTTGCCACTGTTGTTGTCGTCTTCCCATGTAGCACCATAGGCACCTATACAAGCCTATTAATTGGGTCTTCCAACATATTACACATTATGCTCACCTCGGGAAGGACTCATCGCACCAGGACCTGCGGGAACTAGGGTTCTTGCTGCAGTTGCATTTGGGTATTGAACGCCGCCGGCTGGGATCATAACGGTAGGACTTCCATTCGTCTTCCGTCTCTCGGCATAAGCGCGTAACATATCATCCGGACTCATAGCATTCGAAGGCGAGCTGCCGAAACCGCTGAACATTCCGTTATTGGGCGTGTGAGACGAAGGGAAGGATATCGTATTCGTAGCCGAGTCAGGGGAAGTGGCATCGAAGAGGGTCTCGTTGTGGGGCTGGCTGTAGTGACCATCGTGTAGCTTGGCGGCAGGAGGAGGGACAATGAATTGTGATCCAATGTCGCCAGGATCAGCGTCAGAAGCAACGTAGGTAGCGGAATCGGCTTGAGAAATAGACCGGATCACTGTGAGGAATACATGTCAGTATGCCGCCCCACAGAGCAGAAAAAAAACAGACACGTACTGCTAATAGCCGGGCTGAGTTCCTCATCCATGCTATCCCTTACCGAAATTTCTCCGTTAGCAACACGAGCTCTGATAGCTTCAACGGTCAGATTCTCAGGTCCCTGCGTCTGAGTCGGGCTCATCGAGCGATCCGTCAATCCTTCGTCACTATTGAGAGTAGGTATAGGAGGGACGAAGGAATGGTGGAACGCGCGGCTGTGTCCAGCAGTAGAGCGCCGTACTTCACCCGATGGCCTAGTACCTTCAGCAAATGATACTCGGCTAACCCGATCAGCCGAGGTGAACGAGGACTTGGGTCGGCGCAACTGGGACATCTCTGGACCAACGGAAGCATTCTCGTGGCTATAGAAACTGGTGCCAACGCCAGCTTGTCCACCATCGGTAGTGTAGGTCGAGCCGGGGCGAATACCACCAAAGCTGAACGAACTCGCCCTGTTACCACCTGAGCCAGTTCCTGAGATCGCAATACTGTTGCGAATGGCGGCGGATGCACCAGCAGCCGACAAACTTTTCCAGTCCTGGCTGATGGTAGACATCCGCTTGTCGATGGCTTGGCTGAACCTCTTTCTCTTCTCTTGACCCTTCATGCGCTGCCATTTGATCCAGGCAGCCACGCAAAGGGCGGCGAAAAGCAGGGGCACGATGACTGCAGCTGCAATCTTTCCGCCCGACATCGACGACGATTTGTTGTCACCGGAAAGGGAACCGACTGTCTCGCCGCCCGAGTCAGTTTTCGATGTGTCGGCGGAATCAGGAACGCCCGTTGAGGGTTCCGTGTAAGTTGCATTCCAAAGAGGACCGGCGGGGAGAGTGGCGAGGAAGGGCGCATCTCCTGAAGCGAGAATGGCAAGTTGCAGCTGGATGGGGCTCGTGTCGTTCCACCACCTCGGCTTCAGGGTGGCATTGTAGGTCCCAAGGCTGTTGGCGACGTTTTGCCAGACATATATCTTGGGATTGGCCAAGGACGGTGCGTACAGGTGGATGTCGATATTATCCGTGTCCAAACAGGAGGAATCCCAAGAAATCGTGGTCGGTTCCAGTGAATTTACAACGGCGCCCTTGGCCGGGGACTTGTAGAAACCGCCGGTAGAGCAGGCTGCGCATCTGTTAATATCGCTTTACGGTACACAAAGATGGAAAAAGACGCACTATCGCTGGCCCTTTTTCTATGTTTTGCACCAGCATGACCAATCCTGAAGGGCAGCGAACCTCCCATCTTCTAATCTCCTCTATTTTCTGTAGTAAAAGAGCGTAAAAAATCGGTCCAAGGAAGGGCGGCTGGTCGGGTAGGGAGAAATGTGAGGGAAAATGGGAGAAAGAAGGGATGCAGGTAGGACGCCAATCCGAAACACGAGTGACCGTTAGGAGGTTGCCAAGGGCCAGGCTAGGCTCCATTTGGCAGGTGACCTTCCAATTGCGGCGCGGACCGAGGTTCCGGCAGATAATTTTCCTCGATTTTTTGTGTTCCTTGGTGTTGTTAGAACAGATCGTCTGTCACATATGCAGTACTTATACCCTCACTGGTCGTCTCAAGAGAGCTCAAAAATCAGTAAAGATGAGTTCTGATAAGATGAATCATTCAATCTCACGCGGGAGTAATTCAAATGCAGATGACACTGACAGCAGAAACAAGATCTGCCGGTCGGCCAAGAAGAACAACAAAACACAATTCTTGTGTGATTACTGATGATCCATTGGCGACCAGATTGATATCTAAAATCAATCAACAAGAATCTAGCTCTATTTGCAGAAAGTTATTTAAAGAGGCATAATATAGTACTTCACTCGACAAACCAAGTGTCATTAGCTTGACGGTGCTATCGGCCTACATATAGCTACAACCGAATAAAGATAGTCTATCATCTCAAGAGAAAACACGATAGCGCTAACAAGAAAAGCAGAAAGAAACAAAACGAATACCGTAGAGATATCGATACACAATTATATTTAACATTATGATCATGTCCTTCTCTTACTTGGGCTGTTCCGGAACGACTGGTGCATCCACGGGCACGCCAGTGCCATTGAGTCTGGCAAAGAATGTGTCCCACTGACCTGTAACGAATCATGAGCACAAAGACACTGTGACGACTGAGTATACTTACCCCAATCGAACATCCCGCCTGGAATTCCTTCGAGCAATCCAGTATCAGTCAATGCCATCTCTTGAACCGTCCCGCTCATATCCAAGGAGTTGATCACTTGATTCAAGCCTCCCTTGGACACATAATTCATCGCAGGGTTCACGTTAATGCCTAATGATCCAAAGTCGCTGGGTGCAGGGGCTGTCACAAATGAGCTCATCTCCATTCCATTTTGAGTTGAAGACGCCGACGGAGAAGCAATGGGGTTCGATCCGTCCCTAGCCACAAACACACCACCACCGGGACGAGATGGATCGGGTTTGTAGTCAAGTCCTTCGGGCGCTTTTTTGCCGGTAACTCCACCTGTTGGATTGAGTGCTGCAGGACCACCAACAGCGAGATCATCGCCTTGAGTCGCTTCGTACAACAGGCCGATAATCTCAGCGGTCTGTAGGTGCTATAGTCAGGAACCGCCGCAGAGGTGAAGAATAATCATATTACCTTTCTCCTGGTACTCATGTGATCGGGACTCAGGCTTGCCTCCCACCTCCTCACACAGTCCCTAAGCTTCCTAAGTTTCCCCATTGCATCCCCGTCTCTCCTCCTCGCCCACGTATGGTACTGCACAAGTGCGCAGCTCGTAGCACCATACGCGATGAGTAGCCAGACGTCGTATACGCTCTCATTCGCATCCAGCCAGTCAATAGACTCTCCAGTGAGTGTAACAAGCGCACTCCATTGCTCGACAGTCAACCCAAATTTGAGATGTGACGGACAAGAATACGAGATCCGCATGAAGACTCGCCAGAAAATCATGCAAACACATGTGTACAGAAGGTGAAGGATACCTGAACAAAGAAAAGGAATCAACGTCATGCGTAAGGCTGTAGATTATCATTGACTAACCAGATGTCAACGAACTTGATTCTCCTCGGAACCTCAAGCTTTCGGGGAGGTTTGCTTTCCACGCCTCGATGTCAGCAAAGAGTTTCTCGAGCATCTCATCAGTTGTGAAAGTCAATCCACTGGGGGTGTATATGGTCTTGAGGACTCGTCCAAGTACAACACTGAGGCGAACGAGCTCGTCCATGTACATATCGCCTACGGTACCACCGCTCGGTAATCGCGCGTCGCAATCTTGAACGTCAATCATATGCGGATGTCCGTAAGTTAGAGACAGCCATCCTGTATAACATCAGCTTAACTTTGAGTGATATAAAGCCAAAAAAGTACGTACGATCACTAATCACACATGCACCCCAGAGTCTGCGTCGCAGTTCGATGTCTTGCATAACGGTCTCCGCGCGATGTAGACCGAGATCCTGCGCCATCCGTATCGCGCTTCCCAGGCGAACCCACAATGCCGAGAGAGCATTAGGTACAAACTGTGAGTGACAGTCGCCGGTCATGCACAAAATGAGCAGACTCTGGACGTTGACGATTGATGCGGTAGAGAGAACATCATCGGCTCTGATTAGAGCATTGACGGTGTAACGAATCGAATCGAAAACGCCCTGAGGAACTTCTCTCCTCGCAGCAGCGACTAGGCACATGGAGTAGAGGAGGATAGGCGGGGGCGGCGACGAAGCAAGGAACTCTTTCTTTGTTACTATGGGCAGTAGCGGGGCAACATATTCGAAATACGCGTTGACAAGCTGCTGGATAAGGTCTGGTTCAATATGGGTATCCTTGCCCGGAAGCGACCCGCCCCGAGGGTCGACGGCAGGGGGCTTATGCTGAACAATAATCCTGTCGCCCGATTCGCTGATTTCGAAGGTGTGTTGGTAGCGAAGGTCGTAAGATTCGTAAGATCTTGGAGGCACGGTAGCTGTTGAATGAAGTAGATGGTTGACAGAGGTAGGACCTTGTTCGATTAGCATTCACCAAAAAGGACCAAACTTTACTCACCGAAGACAGCGACATCTTTGCCCGCAGACGTGCTGACCTTGTCCTTGTCCTGATGCTCGTCTTCGGTGACTTTCTTCTTCTTGAAACGCGTCTCGGTGATGGGCAAGAAGAAGGTGCACTCAAAGCCGTACTGTTTGCAGTGCTGACAGATGATGGGCTCGCTATCGGCCAGGACATCACAACGAATTTTGCGACTCCTACAAGAATCGCAAGCACGAGCAGTTTTGGTGCGTTTTTTCATATCCACAGCCGAGGAAGGGCGAGCAGCGTCGTCGTCCGTGTCGTCGTCCTTGCCGCCGCGCTCCGGCTTGCGCTTGCGCTTGCCAGACGAGGAGGCCGACGGCTGATCTGCCGACTGGGGCGGCGGCGGCGGCTGTTGGTACATCACGACAGGCTGGACGGGATGCTGGCCGACGACGGGCTGGGGATATTGGCCATACTGGTAAGGATATGGGGGCATGTGGTAAGGGTAAGCATTGGGAGGGGGGGAGGTGTGATATTGGGGGTAGGAAGAAGGATAGGACGCCGGGTTCATGATGAAGGGCGTCGGATAATGAGGTGGTTGCGGCGGGGGAGGTGCCGGCGTCGGCTGCGTTGAGCGTTTCTGCCGACCTTTTTTCGGGGCCTCCTTTGTCGGCTGTGGGGTCGGCGGCTCTGCAGGAGGAGATGGCATCCTACTCATGCCTTATATACCCAGTCCCGCTTATTCAGATTCTTGGCTTTGCCTCCGTGTCTCTCCTTTGAACCTGCCTGCCCCCAGTCATCCTTCTGTGTATATCCAAGAAATAGCGGGCTTACCGGTTCTCTCGTGCTTGCTCCCGCCCTGGGGTCGCTGTATTGCGCTGTGGTCAACAGTGGGCAACGCAAACCTCTGCCGGGTAGTTTTCAAACTCCGCCTCACTCCGACAGCCGCCTTGCTCCACTCCATGACTAATCCGCCCATTTCCATTTCGGCCCATCGCTGCCTTGGCACTTTCGGCAACGTTGCTTCAAACTTTCAAGCATGTCATTCTCGTGCCGGCCGCCTCTCTCACAGACCTGTAAACCTCCCCTTGAAGACCGAATATCCCGCCCGGTTCCTTCGAAGCGGTGCAACCTCGTGCTTGTGGAGTATCATCATTCAAATTTCCGTAAACAATATATCATGTCATCGTATACTGTAAGAAGCGCTTCCACGGATGTAAGTAATGACACTATACCTAAGAATAAGCTACCCCTAGTACTATCAAAAGGATGCCCGATTAAACAAACTCAGAGAGAGCGCCTGTTCAAACGTTCACCCCATACATAATCTTGGCATGCAACACATTGTCGAGCACTGAGCCTTGGCAAGTTTAGGATTCAAGGACCCATTGGAGCTACCTACTCCTCGAACATGTCTTCACACGATCGCTTAATCCATTCAACCATCATACCACGACTTTCCCACAGAGCTTTGTGGTTGCATGTACCCTTGACCGGACCGAGACACCATGCTTGCACTGTACAATTGTGACTCCTTACTAACCTTCTCCACTTATTTTGCCTTGAATCGATCTAATCCGCGCCACACAGGTGACATTACTCGAAGCTATAGAAAAACCTTTTGCAGCATTCATGATCTGTCCATCAATCTCAGTGTCTCCAAGCCCCTTACACAGATCTTTAGCTCAAGGGCACATTTAGGGCAAGCGTTTGAACACAAGCACCGAGGAGGCCTAGGACAATATTTGAATGCGTTTTATCCGACGCCGGAGTGAGGAACATGGAAGAGGTCATATGTACAGCCTGTCAGTAGCGGCCTGAAGGTCCACAAACGCGTTGAAGATTTTTCCGCCCCCCCTCGCTTGTTCAAAATAGATTAGCATCGATACGGCTATTTTATTCTTCAGCGGTGCTCACGGAAATTTCAGTCAGCCATGTGAACAATACAGGAACACAACTTCAGAACACAGATGATTTGTAATCATGAGCGCTCACCGATGTCGTTCTCTAGCCGTCGGCAGTCGGCGGTCAGCTACCCTTCTAGGTTTGCATGCGTATCTAAAGCGTAGGCCTGTCCTTTGGAGTAATAGAGACCCAGCCCCTTTACGACACGCTGCATCTAACGAATTTGGGCGCATCGTCAGTTGAAAAATATCAAAACATGTGAGACCCTAGTGTGGTAAACATCGTCCCATTTCGCAGCTAGAATTGATCTTCAAAGAGTCTCTCGCTCTGCAGCTGATTATCAGCATAATCGGCACCACGCTACCGGGTCTATCCTGCCCGGCCATGAACTTTTACTTGCTTCCGAGGCGTGGTTGAATCTCAGAGGAACGGCCTCATGATCTGTGGAACCATTATTCAATTCTCTCGTAAACATAATCGTGACATTCGTAAACTGTAAGAAGCGCGGTCAAACGCTTGAACGGATGTTAGTGATGAGGCTATGTCCTAGAAATGTAGAACAGATACCTTTCATACCGAAGGGTACTAGCTAACCTCCCAACCAAAGCAGTCTCTTTACCCCATATTCCATCTTGGTATACATGCTCGTCATTCGCTGAGCCTCTGCGAGACTTACCACATCTCCCTCTCTCACGAATCCACTATCTACTCCGCCAACATCTTCACACGCCCGCTTGATTCGCTCAACCACCATATTCACGGCTTCTCGACAGCTCCCCGCTATCTCGACCTCTTCACTGCCTGCACTCTGTGATCGCGACCGGGTAGGATCGATAGGTAGCATCTTGAAGGCCGCAAATGTTTTATCCATGTCGTTTGCATGCCCGTTTCCTAAAATTGAGCTTAACGTTACCCGGTCTGCCCTTCCTGGTCCTACGGTCATGGACTTGTACTTGCTCCCAAGTGATGATATATTGCACTTTAGAGGCGGCGAAATGGCCGACAGGTCCAACGAGTTCTTCACCGAATAGCTCGTCACACGTGTGATTTCCCGACTGCTCAGCCATTCGATCACAAATCCTGCGTTCTGTTCCGGATCCCTGCTCGCCTCTTCTAGTGGGGACAGTATATAGGCGCCTAGGAGAATATCCATGTACTCAGTATACCGCATAGTATTATTATACGATCACCATGGAACCCACTCGCCTTTTGTAATGCCTATAATGTCGCCCAACGGAACACGGGTATATTTCTTTACCTTCTGTAGGGTATAATCATAACTCTGTTCGACCAGTCAGAAGATGGACTCGTTCACCAACGTAAGGGCATAACACATACGATAATAAAAATAGCTCTCGCAGTCTACAAACATAGGTCTTATCAGCACGAAAAAAAGACAGGGTAGATGCCGATAAAACGAATTCAAGAAGAGAGCATTGAAGGCTCCACTGACCCCCGAAGATAGAGAAATTTGTACATTCACTCACCAAAAGTAACACCTTCTCTTCCCACTTATCTCCAACTTTTAAGGACATTTCTTCCGGTGCAAACATAGTCCATCCTGCCAATAACCTCTCGCCTTCCTCCAAAACTCTCGCTACACTGGTAGCTATAGCCTCCGCTCTGATCTTCGAGAGCCGTATCAAGTCTCTCGGATCAGTCGACTGCAGTTTCAGCAAAAATTCGCTGAACACGCTAAGCGTTCGATGCCCAAGCATGAAATCAATCACAGCCTGACAAAACCAGTCGCTAAACGTAGACGTGTACATTCTACAGGAACCCGACATTAAAATTAGTTCAGCAGAGATCAGGATCGCTTACCGAGCCAGTGAATTCACACCATCGTTGAGTAGCCCACTCAAATCACGTTTTCCGGTTCTGATTAATATAATCAGGTCAACAGTCCCGGAAATGGCAAGATACCGGAAAGGACTATACCTTGTGAAGTCGCCCTAGCATCCCCGAAAGCTTTAGCACTTGACACGAGAGAAAATAGAATGAAATTACCTTTAATGCCGATGTGCCCGCGCTATTCATGTAACACATCTTAATACTAGATCACACCGAACCCTGATATTGGACTCACTACGCGCGGCTTATAGCATCTCCGTTGTTGGCCCAGACATCGTTAAATATCAGATCATTATCCTCCATCCCGCCGACCAACGCCACCGCCCTGAGCTGCGTCTGCAGCACATGGCGCGCAAAAGCGCTTTGGACCACATTTGTACGGTCAAGGCAATCAATGCAATTCACTCTGAAGGCCCCTTTCTGGGTCGAGAGTACACTGTCATCCGAAATCCACAAGAATCTGGTCAATCTTCTGTCAGAATGATGGGAGAAATCGAAACTGGATTCTCACCCCTGATGCTCGAACCTTCTGTCCATCTTGTCGATGAGCTTCGAAATGTTCTCGTATCTATGGACAGATGATCAGGATTTGTGAGTTATGAAGGCCGTGCGCTTACTTCATCCCTTTAGTTTCGACGTGAAAATCATACTCATGATACCTGCTCCACCATAAGCCGAAAGATCTCAAAGTTCAAGCTAGTACGCACTGAACATCAGGCAAGGCTAACTCCGCCATACAATCTCTGTATCCCTGCGTGACGGCTGCTTCTTTACCATGCTGTTCCGCGAGGTTCACTATTGCCTGGAGGTAACCATCAAAACAAAGCTGCCATCAGGAAGACTGAAATATTCCTACGTGAGGTCCATAAAGGGGCACCGTTCTCCCGAAATGCCTCTTCATGGCATCAAGATTCTGCTCATGTGTGCGGTCCGCAGCGAGTACAGGCGGGGGCTTCAAACCATAGCCGGTTTGCGTCCAGTAAAGGGGTACTGTAACAAAGTTAGCGCGGCAGTACAAAGCTGGCTGAGCTAGTAGACTGACTAGAGCCTCGAATCTGCACGTAACTAAACATGTTCGCCTTCCCTTCTCTCTATAGAGGTGGTCAGGTATGAGTACGGCTGAAAGAAGTGAAGCACTTACCACGACTCGCATTATGGTCTCGGTCTCCACAAAATTAGCCACATGAGCATCGTCATCTACTCCCCGCCGTTGGTACCTCAATCCGGCTCTATCTCTTGATCGCCTGGATATGAGGACATAGTCAACAGGGACTGGATTCTTAGCACCATCTTCTGGTATATCAAATGCCGATACTTGACAGTAACCTTGCATGATGGGCAACACATATGGGTGCAACTGAAATAAAATCAACTTGGCAGGAATCATGGTAGTAAATGATGACGAACCCCAGCATCAATAAATGGTTTTGCCAACCATTCGTTCCACCAATACTTCCTATCTACCCTTCGCCAAAGCGGCAGTGTTGGATTTGGCTCGTAGACATGTCCGGCATTGTCCAATTTATGATGAGATGAGAAGACGTTGAGGTCTGCCAATAAGAAACTTTGCCTCTGCGTCTTGGCAATCAGATCGCGTTTATGTTGCATGGATCGTGTTATGTCAAAATTGTACGCAAAGAACATCCCACCTTTCGTGAATTCCTTTACGCACTCTCTGATAACCTTTCTCTCCAGCTCCGAATGTCGTTCTTCGGGTGAGATGGGTTCGGGAGCCACGATACTAGCTAACACTTCTTCAGGATCTCCCTCTTCCAAAATATCCTGTTCGCATTTAGGACTTGGGTTCAAAACATCGTCGCTTGTTTGCTTCAAACCCTTTGTACCACCAGAAGACAGTCGATTCCAAAACGACAGTCGCGAAGCCAGGGCCTTAATTACAGGAGACGCTGTAGATGACTCTGACGATATTGACGACGCGTCAGATGGAGAGTGTGAACGTGAGGTTTGTTCGTCCGCGTTCGAATCATATTCAGAAACTGGAATAGGTGCAGGTGCAAATTGAACACGAGGGCTTGGTTTAGGAATGGTAGGATCTGAGGATGAGGGTGTCACAGCGTCTGCTGGATTGGCGGATCGTGGGGAAGAAACCGTATCCAGGGTTCGGCTGGTCGGGAGATGGCTCAGATTTACGCGTGATGCAAGGGTTGCAATCCTTTCACGAGCACCATCTTCATGGAGCGGTATCGCCACGACGCCCTTGATGCCATATATCGAATGACTTTCTTCAAATACTGGGAAACATAATTATCTGGCTATTAACAAAGAGTGGACGCGCTTACGGCTTCCAATGTCTGTCTTGGCCGTAATGACCAGTAGATACGAAGCTGACCCATTGTAAGTGAAGCGTTAGAAATGAAGATAAGAGAACGCACATGAAAAGAGCTCCAGGATACCGACGATACCATAGACGACGATGTAACCTTCCCACTCTCCGACCACGGCTATCTCCTCGATTTTTCCACCTCGACCCCAGGCAATCTTGGCACCATGGACAGAGGATATTCCTGCACCCAATTCATACGGTCTCATCAAAAGACCCTCCTTTGTTGCTAGAAGTGCTATATGTTCATATGGAGCAGGATGAGGAACTGGTGGGACAACATATTTCGGTTGCAAGTGAGGATGAGGCAAGGAGGTAGGGACCGCAGCCGGAGCTGGATCAGAACCGGTATCTGAACGATTTGGGGACCTGCTGAAGAAACGTTTCATCTTGCCTCGCCGTCGTCGTGGTCGACGACGAGAAAGATGCTATCCGGTTCCCCTGAACGTCAGTAGATAGACGTCACTTGTGACCAGTTTGGGCTGATTAGCAATTATGTAAATAGTTATTTTCCATACGAAAAACGTCTAAATTATGTTGTAAGTTAAGTGCTCCTTCATCATCATCATGCCGGTGTCCCCACACTCTTTGTCGTTCTCGCCGCCTGGAACACCGTCGACGACGAAGCGCACATCGCTCAGCCAGCTTCCGCTGCCGTCCACAATGACCGCAGCGCCCGTGGCCCGACGCACTCATCTCCCCGGCATCAACCCTTCCGCCTCCTTCTTCCGTCCTTCCCGCCCGTCCTTTTCGCGGCCGTCGTCGTCGTCGTCACAGCCAGACGAGCACCCTTACGACTCAGATTCGTTCCCACTTAAGCGGCTTCACCCACTCGATGAGGACGATGACCACCCCCCATTCCGCCCGACGTCCAAGTCATCTTCCGTCTCTTCGCCAAGCCCAGCCCCTTCTGCTTTCAATCCGACACCGCCGCCACTCCCTCTCAACTCAATTGTCGCGACAGACCCCCTGACTCACCGTCCAATTCGGCGCTATGCCCAGCACCCTTCTCGCAATCGATTTTTCTTCCATGGTCGGCTTCTCACCAGTGGCGATACGCCTTGGGCATTCGCTGCTGCCCTATGTATAGTGTTCGGCATAACCGGAGCCTTCTTCAGCTCTACCGCTGTTTGGTGGTGGCGCAATGAAGGTCCGGGAGGCATCGTACTGGTGGTGATAACTGCGTACCTCTCACTTGTGACAATTGTTAGTATGCTTGTAACGGCATTCAGTGACCCGGGCATCTTGCCCAGAGGTCTAGATGAAGATCCACCGTATCAACCAGTGGAGAGTGGAGATGGCACGCGCGCACCAATGCCGAGAATATTAAAAGTCAGAGCAGATGTGTATGTCTTCCAGAGCTGTTTCTTAACAAGTCTCATGAATTTCCTCAGCGTACGCGTCAAATATTGCCCTACGTGCCGTACATACCGTCCACCACGATCTACTCATTGCAAACTATGCGACAATTGCATCGACGGCTGCGATCATCACTGCCAGTGGGTGAATAATTGTGTCGGTCGCCGCAATTATACATCCTTCTTCACTCTTCTTCTTGGTGCCGCCACGACCCTCGTCATCGTCATAATATCTTCCGCTCTGCACCTCTTCTTCCTCACCCAACGCAATGACATCGATTTCCGGAAGGCTGTAAGCCACGGACAGGGTACAGGAAGCGCAGTGGCCTTTTGTCTGAGCATCGCTGTCGTCTGGCCTGTCGGCGCGCTACTAACGTATCATATGCGCCTGTTGCTGCTCAATATTACGACAATAGAGCAGATACGAAACCAGGCCCTCAAAACACTCGTTGCTGGACCTGCACCTCCGAATCCGTTCTCGCATGGCTCATGGAGAAGGAATATTGTTGCTGTGCTTTGTAGACCCAGAGGATATTCCTGGCTTGATCCCACTGGAGTAGTATTAGAGGATAGGAGAGAGGTTAATCCTGGAATGACTATCGGGATGGATGTCGTCTAATTCGCTCCTTGATTATTTTTTTTATCCATCACTTGTATTCGGGTTCTAGGGATTATTTTACTTGCGAGTGATGCTTCTTCAGTGCATCTCGTACTAGTATGTACTCGCAGGGCCGCTCAGAAGGCCAGCAACGAGACCAGGGCGGACTGACGTATCATAGTACGGGCGACTGATCCTGCCTGAACAGAGTCAATTCGCTCCTCTCGGCTCGATACTAATACTCATGCTGCAGTCGTTGGTCTTGCAGTTGGTAACTATTGCGACGGCAAGCTCCCTGCTCACTACTGCAGCCAGATAATTTTTTGAATTATATTCCATTAGTGCTTGCATATATATAATCCTGCTTCAATTCGAGGCTATAATATTTTACTTTATCTTTTCAATGAAATAAGTTTTTTGAGAAGGAAATTTCGGTTCAGAAGTTCGTTCGACGCTGATTAGTGAGTATCACATATGTCAAATGCTCAACGGCTGAGGTCTGCTGCTTGATGTGGCTGTGTGTCGGGCATCAGAAAGGTATATGGCAGCAATAGTTCAAACTGGTACAGATCACCGTTTTTTACCATTCTCTTTCACTTTCGATTTCTGACACCAAAAATTTGGTGTTGGATTTGCAGTTAGGTATTGTATATCTTCCCTCCTTTCACCCTTCCTTTTCTCTGTTTTCTCTTCTTTCTTATTTATTTATTTTAATTTTCGTTCTTGACTTTTGCAAAATCGATCGATCGATGATTTGGCAGCAAAGACCCCATATGGACATTTTTGGTCCAATGTCAGCCTGAGAAAATTTTCGCTCTTCTTCAACGCGTACGCCCACTTACGACCAAGGATCAATCGTGAGGTCAAATCCACCATCTTTTCATATACAAAAGACATTCGACTGTGATGGCTGAAGATCGCGGAAAAGCATTTCCTCTTGCTGATGCTGACTTGACGAACCAGGTTCATATTCTTCATACAATTGACGTTTCATGGCCTTACCAGTGTCATATAGATTCTTGATCTGGTTCAGCAAGCCACCGACTACAAGCAGCTCAAGAAAGGTGCCAACGAAGGTATGCCTGTAGTGCTCCCGATAAACGTTCTTCTTCCTGACTTAGTTTTCCGCAGCGACGAAAACTCTGAATCGGGGAATTTCTGAGTTTATCGTGTTGACTGCCGATACGGAGCCCTTGGAGATCTTGCTTCATCTTCCGCTTTTGTGTGAAGAAAAGGTGTGTTTGTGGTGTCTTGTCCCGTCGTTGATCTAAAGATGTCTTCAGAACGTTCCGTATGTGTTTGTTCCGTCAAAGGCAGCCCTAGGACGTGCCTGTGGGGTCACCAGACCGGTCATTGCTGTTAGTGTGCTCACCAATGAGCAGAAGGAGCTGGTCAGCCAGATCGATACCATTAAACTTGCCATCGAAAAGCTTTTGGTGTAGATCTATTGTATTTTTGTACGACAATAAGAGTTTTTAAAACAAGTCTTTCTTTGTCGGAAGGGCATTATATAAAGAGCTGTTTGCAACTGCAATCGTCTGCGTTCGCACGTCCCCTTCGAAATATCTGCGCTGACTAAGCACATTATAACTCTTCCTTTCGCCAAGTTGAGCATGTCGGGCATTTGCAGACCACGATTGGCGGAAGAGCGCAAGCAGTGGCGAAAAGACCACCCCTTTGTGTGTATTTTACTGTCACCGGTCCTTCGCAGTGGTCGCTGACATCAGTCCAGGGTTTCTTTGCCAAACCTTTGAAGGCGTCCGATGGCTCTATGAATCTTATGGAATGGGAAGTTGGAATCCCAGGAAAATCTGGTGTACGTCGATATCCGCATTATACTCGTCGGCGTACCACTTGTTGACTCGAATAATCTTAGACTGCGTGGGACGGAGGGCTGTTCAAACTAACTATGATTTTTCCTGAAGGTGTGTTCGTTTTTCGCCGCTTTACGTCGCCTGTGCTCATCCTCGTTACCCGGCTTAGATTATCCCTCAAAGCCGCCCAAATGTTCGTGGCATATCTTTCCTTTCTGCTATCCTCTTACCTGTTACACAGGCAAATTCACTCCGCCTTTGTTCCACCCGAACGTTTACCCCTCTGGCACAGTGTGCTTGTCGATTCTAGATGAGGAAAAGTCGTGGAAGCCAGCTATCACGATTAAACAGGTGCGATCAGTGGCTGGGGTGCCTAGATTTGTCTAATGCCTCTGTCTAGATTTTGCTAGGTATACAGGATCTTCTTGATGATCCCAATGTAAACGACCCGGCTCAAAGCGAGGCATACACGATGTTCAAGTACGCTCTTGCTGTGATTCATTGTTTGGGTTGTTGGCTTACTCAACCTCCATCTACAGGAACGATAAGGTGGCCTACGAGTACGTATTGTAAGTTTATTTGGACTAGCATCCTGCTCACGATGACACCTTGCAGGAAGAAGATCCGTCAGCAAGCCCGGGAGAATATACCCAAGTAGTTCCTCAGCATTTTTCAACACGGGCCACGGGGGCCAAGTGTGCTGTATTTTTGTTTCTACATAGTTTAATCAGTATAACGTTACTGTACTGTACCATGTGTCTGCAACTTGAAGGAAGCTGGCAACAACTGGACGGGGCTGGTTCGGGTCGGTCCAGTAGCAACGCGTACTGATGGCTTCGACCAACCTTTGTTCTTTGAGGAAATGTTACAGAAACGCCAGTATGTGTGCTCTTCGAGAAAGACAAAAAAGAATATCATTATTGGACCACTGTCGACGTCTATGGGGGCGGGCCGGGCTCCTAATGCGTCACTCGCGTGACGAACGTTCCTTACGCTTAAGCCGTCAACATCGTCCTCGACGACGCCCTCCCTCCTTCTGCTGCCATGTACGCCTCCCACAGGGACTACGATTCGCCGCCGCCAACGTCTCAATTTCGGCGACCGTGGTCTCCTGAGCCTTTCGACCCGAATCCACGGACTGGCCTCTATGATTTGGAAGTGAACTATTCCCGGTTCCCAACATACACACCACCGACACAGAGGAGGGAGCCCAGTGTAGAGGCATTGGACTTGGCAGACTATGCTGCGACGCTGCGCAGGCAGCCAGATTATGACTATAATGATGATCCGCACGATTACGACTATGATTCTGTTCATCGGGTAGTACCCAGTTTGGTGTCTCGAGGAGAAACGCTCTCGTCCAATTCGCATGCATCGAGGTTTCGTGCATTTTCTTTACCACCGCCTCCACCGACACAGCCCCGTATCGCAGACTCTGAACACGACATCGACACCTCCCGCTTTCCCGCCTTTACTCGACACTGGTACACCCCTCCACCGCCGAATTCTCTGTCATTTGACGAAGACCCATATATTCTGCCCCCCAAGCGATTATCACATACCGGGACACCCTTCGACCCAGGTCACACCTACAACTCGTTCCCGACGCATTCTACTCCTTATTCAACTCAATATGCTGGGTCAAATGCTCTTCCTTGGTCATCTGATACGGATCCCCCGTCGTACCTCGATCCATCTCTCAAAGAAGAACGCATACGAATGCTTGAGAGGGAGTTTGCGAACACTCCGGCTACTGCGCAGCAGGGAGCTGAGAGACCGCAAATTGGTATGGCAGACGGAAGAGGGAATCTGATTACACAAGGGCCGAGGAAACGTACAGCAACGAGAGTTTTTCAGGTGTTGCTATCCCTAGCTGCTGGTATCCCGGGGATATATGCCGCTGTGGTAAGTGAATTGTATTTGTCTCACGTTTCCCCGACTAATGGGAACTTGATTAGGCTATCAAAACGGAGGGGACACCCCCGCCAGCAGGTACTCCGGCTGCGTACGCTCTTTACGTTGCCTCTGTCGTGACATTTCTTCTGCTCTTCGGTTTGTTCGTCGTGCGTCCGTGCATCAAGCGACCGAAGAAAGAACAAAGCGGTCCTGGAGTTAACGGGATGATGGTGCTACCTGTTGGCGGTAACGACAAGAAAAAGAAGAAAAAGAAAGGAAAGAAGGGAGGTCCTCCATCGCAGGATGTCCAGGTCAACCTCATCGTCGACCCGACGATGTTTCAACCACCCAAAGAGGAAGCTTCTGATTCAGAAGACGACGCAACGCGGTGGGACGGGTCAACCGCCTCTTCACGCCGCAAGAAGAATGCAAATCCTGCTCGGAGGAGCGTGTTTGCTGGGCTTCATATGGAGGCTGAATGGCGGCGGGCGCGGTCCTGGGCTAAGAAACTTGCCGTGGTCGACGTCTTTGGGCTTATCATATGGGGCGCCGTGTTCGTGGTTGTGCTGCTGGGCAAGAGGTGTCCGAGTGGAGACTTCGAAGGGTGGTGCAATGCCTACAACGTATCCAGCGCTGCCTCCTGCTTGCTGTGTCTAGCGTTTGGCGTCAGTGTCTTTTTCGACATCAAGGATTTGCACGCCAGTAAGGTTTCCCCGAGGACGAGATGACTTTTCATGACTGTTATGTTAATGATTTTTTGCTTGATTTATTGGCTTGTTTGTTTTATTGCAGACATTTTTACGGACTTTCATGACCACTCACGCATCACATTACACAATTATTCTTAACACTATCAAGACTGTAACAAAGTTCAATTGTATTCTTACATCCGATTGGCCAAGTGAGGGCTGAGACGCATCTCTCGAACACAGTTTCCTCAATTATGCTGTCGCTGTAATACGGTATGAAGCCTCGTTTCCCACGGAGATGTAGCGTTCCCTGCGCTCGTTCTCCGAATGACCTAATTCTTTCCCCCTTCTTCGTAGGTCGCCGTAGCTAGGTACTTCAAGTTCGTTCAAGTTTGTTCAAGTTCATCTGACACCCTGAATATTCTCCCCATTTTATGGACTTGCTCATGCTTCAATTTTCTTCTTTTTTACCACCATACTTATGGCAATAAGCCTGTACACGTTTCGTGGAGAAAGTGGTAATAATCGGCCTTTTTGAATTACTGTAGCAAGTATATAAACCATTCCTAGACGCGCATCTAGGTGTGGTTGAGGTAATTCACGAATGAATTGAAGACAAGCATCTGCAACAGTTAACGTTTCGTAGGACCAACAATGTGTCAGGTTGGTCGACATCTAGACTGGTGACAGACCAACCCGACGAAGGCCGGGACGGAAAATAGTAGTTCGCTGCTCGGGCCGTACAGGCCCCCGTCCGTGATGCCAACATGAGAAATACTCAAAACGGGGATCTAATAGGACAGTTGAGCGGCAATGGGCGTTACTAGTACGTACGTAGCACCACCGAATTGGCATAACTTTCAGGCGTAGATGCCGAGGGGAACTTGAGGTGCAGAGCCACTAAGTCGTGTTACGGCAGGTCTTATTTATGTAAAAATTTGGTAGTCGGAGCGCAGAAAAATTTTACGGTCTGAAGTATCGCAGCGACCCACAGTACATACCGCAGTGCCGTCACCGTTGCCAGCAGCCTGACCAGGAGAGATTCAGATCTTAGAGACCTTCGCGTGTCCGCGGTTGTTACAGTCATTCACCGGTCACTTAGACCCCCCCAGTCATCTTAGACCCTGGCTCAAAACTCATCTTCCACTCATTTTCCAAGCTTCAAAAAATTCTGAAAAATAATATATAATATATAATTACTTTCTTGACCCTTGGTCTTTGGTTTATATAGTGCTTCACTATGTTCTGAGGCATTCTCGCTTCAATCAACAGAAATTGCCTTATTAGGGTATGTCACATGATACAAATAAGTTAACAGTATTAATCCATTAAAAACATATTCCAGCCCCCAGTAAACCCTCCAGTGAGTCTCCAGAGCAGTTTTACAACTATAGCAGCCTAAATAATTATGATACCTATGAAGAGAGATGATGTGGCCTGATTTTGGACTGGGGTCTAAGATGACCGGGATTGCCTTTTTTGGACCATCACCAGAACCATCCTCTGTAGCGACCATTTCTCTACATATAGCTTTGTCAAAAAATTTCAAACTCGATAGATTGTAGTAGTATATATTGAGTACAAAAAGTTTTAGCCATTTTGCGAAAAAAATATTCCAGCCATCAATCAAATTTTAGGGTCTAAGTGACCGGTGAATGACTGTACCACGCTACGGGCATTGCCGGTCCGAGGCGTTTGTCGCTACCCCATTTAACAGAAAGTGTGTTTTCCTGTATTGTCGCAAGTCGATGTAACGGGAAAGCTCTGTTCATGAGACAACAGCACAAAACCGACAAGGCTGCCGCTATAAGTTTCAAGGACACAGCAGTGGAAGGCCGCTAAGGAACAAATGTCGAAGCCATCCGGCTAGAACCGAATTTCGCACGTGGTCAGTGGCGTAAGGGCAAATCCTGTTCCAGGTCTCTCTCTCATCCCATACCCATGCTACGTCCAAGTGCATCATGTATCGTTGGCGAGGTAGCCTGTTCGTACCCACAGCTCTGCTTTGGTCTGCGCTTGTATACTCTCATTGCCCTTTTCCTTTCACATCTTTGCAAACCACATCATTTTCTGGTATTTTTCCTGCGCGCCGCTGCGAGGGTGCCGAGTTTTTTGTGCGTGGCGACGGCAGGTGGTCACTGATCTCGAAGAGCGGGAAAAAGCTGTAGGTGACTTCATGATGCCCATCGTCTCTTCTACCTCTTTCGTACATGTCCCCGACATTCCAGGTTGATGCATCGTTGCAGTGGCACGCGGGCGCCCACTGTCCTAGAACGCGCGGTGTCTCGTCGATAGTGCCAGGCTATCATAGGCTGCGTCGCTCCATGTTTTCTTCCTTTCAAGCATCTTCTCCATAGGCTGATTGTCTCACTGTCCTCTACGCTGGTCGATTGCTCCGACTGAACGCCGCAGATGACTATCGCGATGACTCAGGGTTCTCAGGCTCTATCTGCTCCGTGGAGTTCTCTCCCATGCCTTCTGCTGTCTATTCTCCTTGTTGGCCACACTAAGTTCATCCACTTAGAGGGCCTCCTGATGACGATTACAGATCTAGCGCGACCTGGCCCGGTGTACGCAATTGCCTGGGCGCAGACGTGGCTGTCCTTCTACTGAGTAAGTATGGAAGGGGCGTAGATGTTTTTCACCTTGTCCTTGTCGTGTTTGTACAGCGCGACTTTTTTTCACAGGCTTGGCACGGGGCGAGTACCTGATACTTAATGTTTAACACCCTTCCCATCGAGTCCACCCGGGCCCCCCGCGATGTCATCGGGTTCAAAAATACAGTGCGCTTCTAGGATATCTCTGGATACCAGTGCTTCTCATCGTATTCCGTTGATTGGAGGCGTTTCTGGGATTGTTGCTTAGCCCTTGACGGCGTATTGCAGTCGTAGTACACTTCCAGTATGTTGTGTTCAACCATCTCATCGCCCATCGTTCTGATCTTGAAAACAGTTGTACGCTTCCATTGTCACCGATCGGAGATAAAGAAAACTAACTATCGATTCGTATCTAGAGTCTTTGGAACACTTTTTTGTACAGAATCTTCCAGGTATGTTTGTCTCACCTCCAACGTTCTTATTAGGTTCTCAACGCCCCGTTAGCTATTTTACATATTTTTGCGTAAAGGCGCAGCATCTCATGTGACGTCATTGTTTGTGTAAGATAAGAATTTTCTGTGCCGAAGTCGCCGAGCCGAACCCACCCAGTTCGGAAATCCGACAACGCCTCACGACGACGAGGGCGTGGCCAGTGTCATCGCCGACGACCTCAAAGATTATTGTGTGGATTTTGTCCAGACCATCCTCTGATTCCAACGTACTCGACCCAACCCTCTCCATGACATGCCCCGTCCTCAACCACCGGTGCCATCCACGCTCAGGAATCGCAACCGGATTACGAACAAGAGCCGACTCAGAGTCCACGTTGGAAATGTCGAGGCCGATCCAATTATCCCTGATGAGGACGATGAGAAGAACCGTATGCTTCAGAGCGTTGCAGGTGTCGACCAGGAAGATGCAAATGTGAGTGCTCGCTGTCAGCCAATCACAGACATCCACGCCGCCATCAAATTGTGGCAGTGCGATCCATGGATTTGCTGACTAATCGACTGTCTCAGGAACACCACTTGCAACAAGTCCTCAGCGAGGCGGCACTGCGGCACCACTCCTCTGTGCGCTCTACTCGGGGCGTATCTGATAAGACTGCAGCTTCTGTCGCATACATTCCGACGCCTGACTCCACCGGAGTTGTCGATAATTATGAGTCTCTTTATCCTTCTAATAAATGGAGGGATCCAGCCTCGCTTGTGTTCTCTTCGGAAACTGTTGAGGAGAAATGTCTACTCGGACTCGCCCATGGATGCACCTACTATATGGATGAGCGGGACAAAGAGTGGTTGGATAAGAATAACGAAGAAGCTAGAGGTGAAGGAACTAGCACCCAAGCATCAATTTCAGTCGGTGCAAGGACGTCTGCACGGAGTGCGAAGAGTAAAGGCAAGGAACCTGATACTATAACTCCGGTTCATGTCGGAGAGGACCATTTTGAGTTGGTCATGGGATTGTTCGAGCTGATTACGCATGAGGAAACGGAGTACTTGCATCATGTACGCGAGAGTTGCTTATATCGCATCGTCAGCTCACTAACAGGCCATACAGAGTCTTAAAGAGGGAATGACTTTTCCGGAGTTCTCGAACTATCATGATACCTTCGCGAACCCCCTTCCGGCTTCCTTGTTCGCCACATTTTATGTCCCTCGGGGCATCCCCCCTCCTCCGCAATTGCTTCGTATAGCTCGACTGATATATCCATATTGGAAGGAGCGTAGAATCGAACGAGGTGGCCAACGAATTATACCCCAGCTCAATGTACGTCCTTTGTGATCTATTTCTTCTTCCATTCACACCATCATCTTTAGGGTGATGAGGCGGATACTTTGAACGAATCCTATATCTGCTTCCGTCGGCGAGAAGTCAAGGCCATCCGCAAAACTCGCGCTTCGCAAGCAAATTCCTCCGATAAGTTGGCTGCTTTGAATAAACAACTTTCTATACCGTTTGAAATTGCGAAGAGTATCAGAAAACGAGAGTATGCCAAATGCGAGTCGGGACGGCTTGGGTTGCACGTTTGGCTACGCCGCATTGCAATCGTTGATCTTAAACGGCGAAATCCTTCCTTCGACGTCGACACTTTGAATGAAGAGCTTCTGGTCGACAAAGAACCTCCTGCCAAGAGACCAGACCTGTTTGTGTTGGATTACATTATTTTCTGTTCACTAAACAAATACATCCCTTTCTCTAGCCGCACACGGATACCAGTCAAGCCAGAGGTTTTTATACCCTCACCCCCTATTCGTACGGAACCGTCTATTCGTCCCAAAGACAGGTATGCCGAAATACACACGAAGGTCGAGAACGCCTTGCAGAAGAGAAAGGAAAAAGATCATCAATGGGAAGACAGTATCGACGTAAATGTTTTCTTTGTTTCCTCGGCCATTGCTAATCAATAATTTAGAACTCCTACATCCCACCATTTGTGCCCTTTCCTTCTCGAGTCTTCAGACATATGGGATCTTCCGATTCTCCATCAGCGTCACTGCGATCGGTTCCGAATTCCAACGCTGATTCGACATTGCGTCAACCGAAACCTGTTCGTCTACGTTTCGGACGAGGTGGTCGCATGCATCTAGATCGACGTAGTACTGTCGCTAGTTCTGTACCTCGACGTGAAAGTCCTACCGATTTGGACGCTATGGATGTCGACGTTGACAAAGACGCGCAAATGAAACGATTACAGGAACGTTGGCGATTCGACCCAGATGACGCACCATCGATCGGCACTTCAAGCCCTGAAGAGCAAGATCGGCAACTTGTCGACGACTACGATCTCAAGTGAATATCCATCTATGATTGCATGTCGTATACTTGGGCTTACTTTTTTTCTTAGATATATCCGGCATTCTATCCATCTATTGGCTGATGTAGACCAGAATCTCTTGACAGACCCCTCCATAACCAAGTACAATTCCGATGGTCGTAAAGAGGTCGTCATCCCCTTTAAGCTGGGCCTCGCCAATGCTATCGTTAGGCGCGACATGGGTCCCAGACCTGGCCCACAACCAGTGATCTCCCACGCCGCTCAGCAAGCACAAGCTGTCGCTGCCGCCCAGCAGGGTACGGTAATACCCATGCCAAACGGCACTCCCATATCTGCACAGCACCAGGTGAAGATGTCCAGCGCTGGTTTAAGTCATCTGCGCATATCTTCTAGTGGCATGCGCGCAGGATCGGCGATTCCTAACGGGATGCATAGTGCCTCTCCTCCATTATCTTCTCCATCTTCCGCCCTGCAGCTTTCTCCTCCCCTCAGCGCTACAAATGGTGTCGCCCGTGCTGCTATTAACATGCCACATCTTGATGCTGTGAAGATCGAATCTGGATATTCCATACCGAATGGTGCTGTAGTCATTCCGCAATCCTCCCCACCTCCGCATTCGCAGGAAGCCATTTCCAATGTGCAAGAGGTCAACGTCAATGGCCAAGGAAACTTTGCCAAGTCGCAAGAGCCGCTCCATGTCTTGCATCCTGGGTACCATATCAATGGCTTCCAAAGCACTCCTCTTTCCAATCATTCGCAGTACATGAATGTCCAGACTGGACTGAGTGCGCAACAGATGCAAAATCTTAAGTCAGCGTTTGCCGCACCTAGTACACAGGATATGACGGCTATCCAGATCAACGGTGTGCGTCCTATGCCTGGTCCATATATGCACGTCGTACAACAGAACATGAACTACGGCCAGGCCAACATCAGTAACATGAAGCTTCCGGCGGTGCGTCAACCGATGCAGTGGTCCCATGGTGTCAATGGATCTCCGATGTTGCGGCCTACGTCCATGGCTAATGGACTGGACGTCACAATGATCAATGGCTCCCTCTCGCCAAATTTGGCACAGGCTACGCCCGTCCGTTCGCCATCTGCGAATGGGACGAGGATGGGTTTGCCCCGAAATATGTTGTCGCCTCATGTTCAGCATAGCAGCCCGTCGCCCATACCTTCGATTACACTTGCTCAATCTCCGCCTCGTCTACCCTCGACACCAACGATGGCAACAGCACAGCCTGTCGGGACGACACAGGGCAGTTATTGATTTTTTTTTCGCGCTTTTCGGGTTTCTGTACAGCTAGTATATCCCTTTCTCTTTCGTACTCTTTTGGTCGGCACGTCTGTTTTGTTCCTTATAATGACATAAATTACTTCCCTCCTTCCGTCGTGTATTTTATCAGAAACTTATCATTGATTCTCTCGATTGGTGGAGGTCAACATTTCGGTTTTGTAGGCAGTTTCGATACAATCTTCGTAATACACAGGTACTCTTATCGTGCTTGTGAATACTGTACTTTGGACCGGAATATTATGTGATTGCCAAACGGACATCCTGATGCTTGGGTCATATGGTACGGACCGAACTGTTTACAACAGTTGTGAAGCACACCTGATTGGTACTCAACCTCAACGTAGACCGTGCTGGTAGGTCTTGTCAGGCTTTCCCTCTCCCTTTTCTCTTTCTAATCTGTTTCCAGACCGACCGGCAAGCATCAGTATAGCGAGCACCCACTCGGTACCTTTCAACCTTCGAAGATGACTGAAATTGCGACATTCTATTTTGCTTACGGGAGCAATCTCTAGAGGCCCGAAAATAACTTCTTGGGGGTTGGTTTACTCAAGGAGTGGTAGGCGGCTGTTCATATAGATAATGCTGTTCTGACCGCCGCTCATCCTATCTTAAGCGGTGGATCATCAACGGGCGTGGTTATGCCAACGTTGTCCCATCCAAAGACGCTGGAGATGATGTTTACAGCTTTTTGTACAAGATCAATGCGAAGGATGAGGAAGTTCTGGATGTATACGAGGGTGTTCCCACCAACTATCAGAAGATCCTTCCCGTGACGTTGCTTAGGTCAGACAGTGGCAAGGACGACAAGATCATGCATTGCCTCGTATATGTGGATACAGAGAGGGTGTTGGATACTATATCAAAGGAAGAGTATATCGGACGAATGAACAAAGGCATCACAGATGCGGTAAAAAACAAGGTATTCCCAAAGACTACATTGACAAGTACCTGCGTCAATATATCCCAGACAAGCACAAGTGCAGAGGTATCAAACATTGTGCCTGTATAACCGTCAGTACGAACGCATTGAGCTATTTCTTGGCAATACTGACATATGCAATCAACTGTATCTTCCGCCACCTACGAAAGTCGCACTGGGGATATCGGACATACCATATTCAACATCCTTGGAATAGAAAGAGAGTCCATCGGAGGAGATGTATGTGAAATGCCTTGAAATACGAGATATGTCATCGATATCCAACTTTTCTGCAAAATTTACTGCCAGGATATAGGCATCTGAAGTCGAATATCAATGAGGGCACTCGGTTTTGAGGACATACGTACAAGCCTGGACCAACAGAGTGACGCTGTACCAGATGATTGGGAGCCCTTTCACGAGGGACCAACCCTTCTTGCAGAACTGAATAGCAAATTCATCGAGATCTCCTTGTATGCAAGTCGCAACAGTCAATGAATCAACGTGTCTGAACGTTGAGTACAACGTGAAGGCAAATGCGCCGATTATTGCCGCGTAATGAGTCGCTACGAGCTTGCAATAGATGAAGGCGAAGTTGCGATTCTGGGAGATGCCTTCGGCGAATCTGATGTTGCAATTAGATTCCGACTTTTAGAGGGTTTTGTAAGGAGTTCAGCACGTACCCAAGGATGGAGAAAAGGCCTAACAAGGAGAAGACAATAGCTTGAACGAACTGTGCAATTTCGTCTTGAAGTGGTAGTGGATGCGACGCTTGCACAGGGGTGTCGGTACTTTCAATATTACAAGGTAGAGATTAAACAACATCATACCCATGAGGTTGATTTCCATCCAACTACCTACAGCCCCAGACGCTCCCAACATCAGTCCAACCAGAGAGAGTAACCAGACCCCTGACGCAAGTGGTAGGCACCCTAGAAAAGTACGACACCGAATGAAAGTCATTCCTTTGAACCCAAGCTCCAGGCAGGCGGTCGCTCGACTAGGAGCGACGAAAAGAAGAGAAAGAAGAGAAAGAAAGGGCTGTGAACGAGAAAGGAAAGACAGAGAGGAGGAAAATATATGGTATCCTTCCATGGAAGATCAGCCATCACGGTATCTATTGAATTATGGTAACTTGGGCTCTTTCGAGACTCGCCGTTTCAGTTACTATCACGGAGAATATAAACGAATCTTTGGATCCACCAACCATCATTTACTACGGTTCAATCACACGGAGGGGGGCAAAAACATGACAGGTCCGGATACTCGGACCGTCAATATGGCTGTATTTACCTCCGGCTTTCAGCCCAAGCAAATATCCAAACAACACGGCCGCGTCACCATTGGATTTAGCATACGTCTTCTCATCCCACCGTCATGAACACATTTGCAGAACGTTTCTCGACAACAGGTGCTCTTGCAGAGCTGCGACGGGCGCAGAAGGAGGTCGACGAAGAAGAATTTTCTGATGCTGCGTGGGGTTCTGAGGCCGGCTTTGGTAGCCTAGCGAAGGGTGTGCCCACTTTCAGCATCCCAAATATTGCGGATGTGAGCAGGATGCATCGATATATATAGGCCAGAGTATTGACAATCGGGTTACCAGCCAACGGCCTTTCTAAGGCTACATACCGATGACCATGCCGATCCCACTTGCAAAATCAAGATCTCTCACGGAACAACGACGCTTGCTTTCAGATTCCAAGGAGGTGTTATTGTCGCAGTCGATTCTCGTGCTACTGCTGGTAGCTACGTCGGTGAGTATTGACTTCTCAATCTTGTCTTGGGTCTAATGAGTTATCAAGCCTCGGGAACGGTGAAAAAGGTCATTGAAATCAATCCTTACCTTCTTGGAACGATGGCTGGCGGTGCAGGTAAGCTTTCAGTGTATATGCCAAGCACTTGACTTACAGCTCTTTAGCCGATTGTCAATACTGGGAAACATACCTTGGGATGCATTGCCGCCTTCACGAGCTTCGAAACCGGGAGCGCATATCCGTCTCTGCAGCCAGCAAATATCTAAGTAACCTCGTGTACAGTTACAAGGGTATGGGGTTGAGTATGGTATGCGCTAGGATGCTTGCCCTTCCATCAATTCCTAACTTGCCATCGCACACAGGGAACGATGATTTGTGGCTGGGACAAGACAGTACGTTCTTAGAATAAATCTTCGTTGTTTTGAATATTCATGGCAGTATCTAGGGTCCAGCTGTGTTCTATGTTGACTCTGATGGTACGCGCCTGAAAGGAGACCTGTTTTCGGTAGGGTCTGGCAGTACGTTCGCGTACGGTGTGCTGGATCAGGGTTACCGCTGGGACTTGACGGATGAAGAGGCACAGGAACTCGGGCGGCGTAGCATCTATGCTGCTGGTCATCGAGACGCCTTCTCTGGAAACACTTGTAATCTCTATCACGTCAAAGAAGACGGATGGAAGTTTATTGGTCTGCGTCTATCTCACTATCGTGACAAGATGTTTGCTGACTTTGGACGATTCCTCCAGGCAACTACGATATATCCAAGATGCATTACGAAGGCCCTGGCAATGTACCTGGTGCTCCTGTTGGTGGATACGGATACGAGATGCGAGTTGAAGGGCTTAGTTCAGCAAACCCTCCTGTGGCAGCCCAGGCGTAGATCATGGATGTGTATCATATATTATGAAAAACAAATTATATGTCAATCTTCTACGCTTGACGTAAGAAGTTAGCGCTAGAATCATACATCGGTCATGAATTAATCCAGTTCCAGAATCGAAGGAAACGATTTGAAGAGACCTCTTCTACAAAGTTCTGCTCGTACCGATCTATTTGGGCACGCTCCAGCTCGAAGAAAGTCACTTCGGAAGGTTTCCGCCACTGAACAAAGAATGTCAGGATACGAAGGGGGCCACAAAAAATGTACGGACTGGAGTTCGATGATACAGTTTCCATGCCACGAACAAGACCGGGCAGATTCCAATCATCGCATATGAGAATAGGAAAGTGGGTATGTCCCATCTGCCCTTAAGAAACACGGTATAGCCACCAACGAAGGCCACGACCACGGTACCAAAGAGCGCATAATACCTGCAAGATTACTACTCTGAACTTTTGGTGGAACAAGCGAAGGGTACCACGTACGCGCAGAAAGGCTGCCAGAAACTTCTGTGAGGCAAAGTGGAGCGGTCAATGCCTTGGACCTTAAGCGCCTACAAACCACCGTATTGAGCATCTCGAGAACGCGAAAAAAAAATTGCTTTCGCTCACGTTGTAAAATCGTAGATATGTGAACGAGATGAAGGCAAAGTTCAACAGTTGTGAAGCTGTCACAAGGCTCACAAACCTGGGCGAAGCATTGGGACAGCGGACAATGAATGGGTAATCACATAACCTACCAGTTAAGAACCACAGCGGCATTAGTCGAGACCTGCAAAAAAGCTACCAGAACCTGTCAGAACCTAACATTGCCAGCAAGGGGCCGTTCGCTTACCCAAGAGAGCTATCGCTAGCGTCAAAGCAACGGAATACATTGGCACCCCATTCCTCGTGCACCTTGCAAAGATTCTCAAAGCTTTGCCTTCAAGCGCCAGGCCAAACAGCGTCCTACTGGCACAATACACATAACTATTCCCTGCTGAGAAAATGGATGTCATGACTAGCGCGTTGACGAAATGGGGGAGGACTGGTATCCCCATGCGCTGCATCGCAATAACATAGGGCGACGACCCCGCCCCCGGCCTCGCATCAGAAAGCGCTTTCAACAGGTTCGTGTCATTGTACGGTACCACAATCCCTATGCACAGGGACCCAAGGACGAAAAAGGTAGTCAGGCGGTAAAACACGCTCTTATACGCTCGCGGAAGATTCTTGCGCGGAAGCTCTGCCTCGCCTGCAGTCATTGAAACGTAATCCGGACCTGAGGTGGGGGAGATAAGCAAGCTGAGAAAGAATGCGAGAAACCGGGCGTACCTGCGATAGTGAATGACGCTTGGATAAGGCAGGCCATGAAGCCCATAAAGCGGCCGAGGTCGCCTTTCTGGATGAACTCTGCGAATGGTGTCCCTGATACGTTGGATGCTAGGGATTGTCTGGTGAGCGATAAGTGGATGGCATGGTAAATAGGAAGACGAACGATTCCAGTAGCGGAATCCATACGCGTCGTGTAAAGGATTACCGCCGACCATGGTAATGAATGTGAACGATATCAGGCCAAGAGCAAGGATAACCTTGCCAAATGCCAACCAAAACTCAGACTCTTGAGCACAAAGTTAGATACGCGACACGGAAGATAGATAAAGACTTCTGACCTCCATACCATTTTACAGCAAAAATATTCAGAAAACTGTTATCACAATCCCGTCAATAGGCATCGCTAAATGGGGAATGCATTATAGCAACGCACGCGTAGCACACGATCACAAAGGCGATAACAGCAGCGACGGGAATTTTGTCCGTCCAAAATTGCAATACGACGTTGAAGGCGACGATCTCGAATGGGACCAGTGCCGCTTCGAAGACGAAAAAGTTGATGGCGGCGGTGAATCCGAGGGCTGGGTCTACGAAACGGTCGGCGAACCGCACCTGTGGCAACGCTGTTGAAATAGGATTTGAGATGATGGGGCATGGTTACGTACAAATGGGGATGAGATGGGAATCCAGGTGACCATCTCAGCTGGGGGAGGGGAGGCGGGGTGAGTTGGGGCTTTGGTGGGGAGGCACCTGGTTGCTCACAGAGACAGTTGTTGACTGCGAGAATAAAAGTAGACCATATCGTAAAAGCAAGGAATAAGCTGGCTGAAGGGGAAATGGGTGATTTGTACGCGACACGAGTTGAACAGAGCAATACCAGGGCCTCCTTTGGTTAAAGACGCGCCAATCTGGACGAAGAGTGCCGTTCCGATGGTTCCTTTAGATGAAAAGGTTAGATGATAGCCTTGGTGTAGAGTGTGACAACTCACCCCCGATACCAATGAGCTGAATGTGCCTACTCTACGAAAAGCATCAGCAGAAGAAAAAACCAGAACGGAACGAACACACCTTAAGTTTCCGCTGGGTCTGGTCATAGGAATAGAGGCTCTCCGTCCCTTGATAAGTCAAAGTCTCATCCGCAGCAATCTCCTTGTCGTCGACCGGGTGGCCTTTAAAGCTCATGGTGGTATGAATCCAACCTGTTAGCACTCTTCAAATTTAATACAGTTCGGGAAGCACGTCATCGTACAGAATATGGACCACAATTGATGCACGCGAGGATCTGGAGAGGAATTACATGTGATCTTTTTGATGGGGGGCTAAAAATGGCGGAAGAGGGTGGAGTCGATGAGGGCGGCTGGCCCGGGCCCGACTCGGATGTAGACTGGCTAATGTCAGGAGGTGTAGAGCAAAGCAAAGGCCAAGAGCTGCCATGTACAGGTAGATTATCTGGCAGTGTGTCGATGAGAGATATCTTATCGTGTTCTGTCGATAACGACGCCGCACTATGGTCGACGCTCGCCCCTGCTCGGATAGTCATATTCCAGTAGAAATTGACGCGAAAAAGTGAATGTATACGGTCAATATCGACTGATCACTGGGTCAATACTCTGTTGCGGCATCGAAGAAGAAAGGAAGGGGCGCACGTAAGATTGAACGCCCCAAGTAAGCCCTTGGCATCACCGCAACGTCCCTTCAACGACAGGCCAAATAGAAGAATGTAGTCACTGGCAAGCGGTCCCTAAAAATGGGAACAACCAATGCTATCAAGCCTATTTGATTTAGACCGTGTAGGTCCCTGGCCATGACTATCATCATGGTGGCAGGATCCATGAAGCGTTTCACGTTTTGGTTCCATACTGGAAAGGACTAGGATGCAAACGAAAACCAGAGACTACTGCAACACGTGCACCGAATGAGCGATAGTGGTAATACTGAGGCAACCAGTGAAACCATAGAAGACAATATGTCCGTGAGGTATGGTAGAGTGAGAGGCGGGCGTCATTGTACCTCTAGGAAATATGGACAAATGGAATGGAATGGCATGAGACAGCGGATGCCGACCGACTTTGGGCAATACACAGGCACAACCCAGGCATTGACTGAAGAAAGTGCCATTTATCCTGAGATACAGAGTATAGAGGGAATATGCGTGATAGTGGTAGGAGTGAAGGAATTAGCGTGGTCCACAAAATTAAGGGAACTGGTGGTAATCCAGGTGCGAGATAGCGCGCGAACCCAGTAGCGACTCGTAAACTTGACAACCCCCGTCGAGGCGCGGCATAACAACAGATACACCCGAGTTAAATAATCCCGTACTCATAAATACGGAATCCCGGAATAATTAAGAAAGACGCGAGTAAAAAAGACGATTCTAGAGGAGGCGGGAATAGGTTCTGCCCGTATATATGCTTGGCAGATGAATTAGCTGGCCGGACCTCGCGCGTAAGGAATCAAAGCACAAAAAATGTCGCCCACGGTACAGTACGGCTGATGCCATTTCCGAGAACCTCTGTGAAAAAAAGGAAATCACAAGTGGCGAAAAGAAGTAAAGAACTAGTGGCTGTGCAATTTTGTTCGACTGACTTACATACGGTCCCAAATGAATAGAATAATATCTATCTGGTCAGTCTCTCTGATGATTCTATCACCACAACTCGTGCACTCTCTGTGGTACAAATATTGAGGGTTCTGACTTGTTCCGTCCCATCGAGAGACAAGGCCTAGTACTGCCCATTCCTTCAATCCTTGTCGTTTGGATCCGCTATCCGTCGAGTAGGTGACACAATTAAAGATCAGAAGATGCTGCGCGCGGTCGGTGCCGATGCCTGACGACTCATTTGAGGTGGTGCATCAGAAACTTTCAAACAACGCATCCCCCCTGGAAGCGGATGCACAGCGACGAATTAACGCATATTTTTCTTTTCGATGTTCACTAGTATGTAGTCCCACCTGGAATAGAAGAGAGGTCTAGAATGGTGATGAAATACATGACTTCCTTGACATATAACGTCTCAAATATGGTGATGACGCGGATCCGTACATCAGGGAAAGGGCAAGGGACGTTATTGATCCCAGGCCCTCATAAGTATTTGCATTTCGGGAGCGGGACCGACGCCAGAAAATGCAGCGACTAAGGGAGAGAGAAGTTACCTCATCTTGTGCCTTCAAAGTTCCTACGAGTATCAAACTTGTGGCATCGATGAGCGCATTTGTTTCCATGAAGCCCGACGAGTGGTGTTACATCTCGGGCGATATGGAGCCTAATCATAAGGAAAACTGCGTGCACCATACGTCCTTTCCGATTCCATACCTGAAACTCGGCCTGATTTGATTTGGAAAAGAGGACATGCTGCGCGCTCCCTTCACTGCGAGGGTGAGGAGGGGGGGAGTTGCCTTGAGATGATACAGCTTCGAGGCTGGATATGTCGACAACGACCGGGAAATCATTGATATCGTATCGGGAAAATGCTGGCAACGCAGGTGATGGATCATCGAGTGGGGCCACAGGTACTAAAGAAAGATTTGTTCCCATCACCGAATATTAGATGGACACATGTGAGAAGGCAGCTCATATTCGCGGGAGCATTAAACTCAAAATTTAAATTTAGGGCGCAAAAACAAGTGAAGAAGCCAAACCAGATGCCTAGCAGACAGTGGAGTGGGCCTTCCGGAGAAAACCAGGAAGATATAGTAAAGGATCGGCACAGCGGAAACAGCGACGGCAACAAGTGTGTCAAAGAATGATGGATGATGGGGATGATGGTTAGATAGAAAAATGCTATATAGATTGTTGGAGACGAGGCAAATGCATTGAACTGGGAAAGAAAAGTCAGAATAGGAAATTGATAGGTCAGGAGATAATATCAGAATATGACGTTGCCGGTGAGTTGCCGGATTGGCGGACTGGGTTCTTACCACGACGTTGGGTGAACTCAACCTTGTCCACCGTGGTTGCTCGCCGCCTAAGTCCTGCCTCGTTTCCTTGCCTGCCCTAACTTATTCTTGGACTTGCCTGCTATTCTATTCTTCGCCGACAATCATTCTTTTCCACTATCACCACCACCATAGCGCTGGCCGTACTTGTAATATTGCCCTCCCTGCCCTGCAGCTCATCCCGCCATGATGGCCTCGCTGCTCACCCCGACCCCGGCAAACCCACCAGGTCGCATATCCCAGCTTCTGCCAACCGTCAAATGCTCAAATTGCCACCACCCGGTCCCGCTCGCAGAACTGGGCGAGCATATATGCACGAAACCGCCACCATTACCGCCTGTTCCAAACCCAGCGAAGCCTTCGTTGGGAGCTACCTCAGGCTTGTCCCAGCGGCTACAGAACCTGGTGTCGTCGCCCAAACCTAATAGTATACCTTTGTCGCCTTCCCGCCCTTCTCCTCCAGCTCAGCAGCGTCCGACAAGTCGCTCAGCGCCACAGCGTTCTACACCTCCCCCACAACATCGCCCTAGCCCATCAACAGCTAGTGAACATATACGCGTGCGTACGACCTCCGGGCCATCATCTACTCCAAACAGGTCCAGTCCTCTGGCTCGCCCTGATCCGGACAGACGCGACACGTCGTCTCTGGCCGCTCGACGAGACCTTTATACACCGTCTACCACCTCCCCGTTACGTTCTAGGACGCCTTCATCCGACTTTCGGACGCGCACCGTCTCTAGTAGCTCCAGTAGTTCATCACCAAGCACTGCTCGCCCTTCGTTCATCTCCACTAGGGACTCCCCTTCGCCCCAGCCGCAGTCGTCACCTAAATCCGTAACACCCCAGCCTGCAGCTCCGTATGTCGTGCCTCAGATAGACACCAAAATCGGGGGAGCAGCGGGCATGGCTGGTGTGGGCCGTCGTGGTTTTGCCGCTGCAGCTCGGGCAGCAGTCTTTCTCGCGCCTCAATCTCCACGCGAAAGCCGTCGTGATAATGCTCCTCAATTTCTGGATATTTCTGCTGCTCGCAGTCGTATGTTCTTCCTTTACTACTTTTCGTTCTTTGCTCATCCTACCCCGTAGTAAACGCCACTCCTCCTTTATCTCCGGGGTCTGGATATTCCTCGACATCTCCAGGTCCTGTTTCACCACTGTCCCAATTTCATTCCCCTATTCTTTCCAAGCCCCCTTCACCCACCGCTATTAATGATAGCGATGCTAGTCCAATATCACCGCTTGCCATACGTCTCCCCTTCCCCGACAAATTGCGGAAATCTGTTACACCCATTGATACAAACTCTATACCTATCCCTAATACTCCTTCGACGGCGACATCTCATACCCGCTCTAGAACCTCTTCCTCTACTTCTTACAGTCACACTTCCGCACGTTCTGTCAGTCGAAGCACGACCGCTTCACGACGTGATGATCGTATCCCCACATCCCCCAGTTCCGGATCAGAATATGGCTTAGCCTACGCTGACTCCACAGATTATGAAGATGAAGATCGAGACGCCAATGTCAATACTAAAACGAAAGCCAATCCCCCTCCTCCTCTTCCCCTAACCACCTCTATTCTCCGTTCCATCTCTCAGACCAGCCAGCAAAGTCACATTCGTTTTCCGTCAGCCTCGGATCATAGTCGTTCGGCTAAGCAGCCATCTCTAGCTCATCAGAAGAGCTCTGGTTCTGTGTCGTCTGTCACCGATGCTGACGCTGCTGCTGGGACAGGGAGGGATAGGAGCAATTCTTCCCTTATCGCTCAGGCACTTGGCCTTTCTCAAACACCGCCGAGCAATTATGGACGGCTCGGTGGACCGCCTTCGCGTAGCGGGCGGAGCGCCAGTGGGAGTAGCAGTGGTAGCCGTAGCGCGTACTCCCGTAACACCTCGGTCTCCTCTGGAACCGGACTGGAAAAGATTGCGCAATCATCTTCTGGTCTGATTACCGGTAAACTGGAAAGGGCGATGGAGACGTTATTGGAAGACGTCGCGTTGGATGGCGCGCGATCCTCGTTGTCCAAGAGCAAGTCTACGGGGAAGCAAACGTATTTCAAGAAAGAGGATAGCAGTGATGCGAGGACTTCCGCTGTGCCGATACCGTATCGGAGTAATACGATGCAGGTTACGAGCAGTCCAGAGAATAAACCTGTGAAGCTGCCGGCGCGTGCGAGGACGGAGAAAGAGCGCTCGTCAGATTTGGAGAGGGTGAGGAAAGGGAAGGAAGCGCTGCGTGGTTTAGAGCGACCGGCGAAGAAGGTTCGGATTTGTGTGCGCTGTGATATGAAGATCGAGGATGGGAGGTGGATACAGATTGATACCGGGGGTGTACTTTGCGAGAAGTGTTGGAAGAATATGTATTTACCCAAAGTGAGTGTTTCTCTCTCTTGATGAACAAAGAGCTGATGTTGATCTGTCTCTAGTGTCGGCGATGTAATTTACCTATAGAGAAACAAGCAGTATCGTCTTCTGACGGTCAACTTAAAGGAAAATATCACAAAGACTGTTTTAATTGCCATATATGCCACGTACGTTTCTTTCGCATCCTCATCGCAGCGTTGATCTAATTCATCCTTGTCCTCAGAAATCTTTTCCCGACAAGACGTTCTACGTATTTGACGGCCGACCATTATGCGCTTATCACTATCATGAAGCCAATGAATCCTTATGCGCTGCTGCTACATGCGGCCAGCCAATCGAGGGACCGTGTGCGGTCTCGCATGCGGGAGACCGATACCATCCTGAACATCTTTTATGCGAGCACCCAGGATGTCACGAGAAGCTGGAGGAGTACTGGGAAGTGGATGGGAGGATGCTGTGCGAGCGACACGCGAGACGCGCGGACGACGTGGATGATTACGCGGCGATAAAATCTATGAGGCGGGTGACGAGGTTTATTGACCTGGCTGGTGCGTCTGAACTTGGACTGAGATGAACATTCCTATCCATTGCATCTTAATTTATTTCTCCTCTATCACACTCTCTGGGGCTACAATGGACCGTATATCTCTTCACATTTTTTGCATACCATCATTTCATTTCATTGGATCTAACTGTAGTTCACCAATCCTAGCATCTTAATTTTACATTCGTTCGTTTTTCACTCTTTTGGGACTTTTTTTTTTTATCTACATGTTTTGATTTTTGATTTGTTATGCTTCTTATGTATTATATCTGTCCTGTAAATACTTAATTTTGTTTGACCGACGCCATTTGTTCATTGACAAGGGCGTCGGACCGATTTTTGTTCGTCAGAACGGGGGCTACTAGTTCCAAGTGGTGTAATTCGGTTGGCAAGCACTATAAGGAAAGGTTTACCTGGGCAAGCGGAGGAGAGCGAGTTAGTAAGGATTTTGTTGAGCAAAAGCCAATTAAAGGCTCGTTCGCGACGTCTCTGTGTGTTGGAATAATATGACAATCCGATATCATGCCAAACTTGTTGATTATGGAAGAGGAAGTAGGAAAAGAGTGGAAGGTTCTAGTGTATATCCTCACAAGCGCAATACTATTGGCCCGACACCGCGCGTGTACTTACTGGGCCCGGGAACGGACTGACCCCCCCGTTTTACAACAATGTGAAATCACGCAAAAGGTAGTAGTGTTATAATCTCCAAGTACGGCCCGTTATATCCTGGTAGGCAATCGACTAAGCGACTGCATAATCCCGAGTCAATCGTTGGTATCCTCAGGTTATAGTATGCAAAATCTTGTTCGTGATATCCTCCAGGACTCGCCGTTCCAGACGTCTGGTCCCATCACTATCCCGCGATGCTTTGTCGGTGCCACCACCGTTCCCCGCACCCTTCCCTTTCTTCCGCTTAGTCTGGCACCTACCACTGTCTTCCCCGGTTCCTGAAGTATCTCGGGCCCGCTTTCGAGTCTTGCCCTTCGTCGTTTTTTTAACACAGGAATGCGACTTTCCTCTATTAGTAGTGGGCCGAGTCTGCAGGGACCATGTTGACGAGCTGACCAGACGCGAATGAGGAAGAGCTCACATGTTGCCCGGGTTTCTGCGCATTGGTCTGGATGAACAGGACGAGCTCTTTTCCTTGGTCGAGAGAGGATGGCTGGCTGGGGATGTTGAGAGCAGTGACGACTTCTTCTGCGGCTGGACATCGCAGGAAGGGAGACTCAGACTCGGAGGTGGTAATGTTGGGTGGGGCGGTAATAGACTCAGGTAGATGTTCAGGTGAGGAAGACAGAGGTGAGAGTGTAGGTACATGAACGGTGCCGGATGGGAGCTGAACGGAAGGTTGTGGAAGTGAGAAATCCACAAGCGGGGGTCCACCCTCAGGCTGGATTGATCGTGTTAGTATGTGGTGGATGGAAGATTAGATACACCACTCACCTGGCGGGTAGGCCCCTCGTCATCATCGTCTTCCACGGGAAGACGAACACAAGACGGGCATCTCGTTGGAAGCGACCCAAAACACGGGTCACGTCTCTCAGGAAGGCCATGGAGAGTGGGAGACGCGACTTCATCATAGAAGCACAGGCAGATAAAATGCTCTGGCATTGTATTAGGAAGGGAGTAGATAGTGTGTATACAAGAAGGAGTAGCCTCAGTTAGTGGTGGTCAAAGCGATGAACACCATCAACCAAGAGTGAACACGGTCATGGTGTACCGTGATCAAAGTCCTCGTGATCGAGCACCATGATCGGCGACGCGTTCGAAGTTTGATCAGCATCCATCAATGAATTCGCTACCGACGACACTCTGCTAGCCCTATGTTGGTACTATATGTCCAGCGTTTTTTCGTCTATACGGACGCACTGCTTTTCTATCCAGCCTGCTTGGCTGCAACCGGAATGGCTTTAACGCCTATTCCACCCAGTCATTATCCTCCTTCTCCGACTGCAAAACGACCGGTCCGTACGAGACGCCTATAGCTAGCCACTAAGAAATCTTCCATGACCCCGTCCTGCTTACCTAGCCGTTGGTGTTGCTTGTCGTCGCATCGCATGTGTTTGGGGCGGGTGCTGTCAATGGATCTGAGTTCTCTGCAGTATAACTGCGACAGGACCGGTCCTCGATGAAGATTTCTTTTCGGGTGCCAGTTCAAAGGGAGGATGACGATGGCATGCCGTTTCCCCAGGAAGATGAACAGACACTCATAGCTGATCCCTCGCATGATAGGTGAGCATATATGCACATACATCCAGGTTTACCCATTCTCGAAGCAGATAAGCCGTATCGACCCAGATGACGATGAAAATGTTCTCAAGCTCAACAACTCACTTGAACAATCTTCTATGTGCTATTCAAATATTCCCGTTGCAGACATCGTTCAGATTCTTGTTCCGGCTAGCAGACGCGTCAAGGGAACTCACCACGTTCGCCGCACTCATGTCGACGACGACTTTGGGAAGGGACTCTGGGATTTGCTTGAGACATATAAGAAGATGGCCCACGGCGTTGAAGGATGCGGAGGAAAAGTAAAGGATGAGCATGAGGCTGCGCTGGTAGGTGCAGGTTTCCACATTTCCATGTATTCAAGGTCTGTGACCAACGTTTCTGATCTGAACTTTGTCTTTCACCTGTAGATCTGTTATTCCAGCACTGTTTCTTCCACTGTCTGATCAATCCTTCTCGGCATGTTCAACGACTTGCTGTAGAGTGCCTTGGGTTTACCAGAGCCCATCGACGGAGTCATTGCATCGGTTTTTTTAGCGGTATCTGACGTTCTTCTCAACTTGCTCGCTGCTACTTCTCTTTATCACGGTGGGCACCTACACATCACTTCTCGTTGGTATCCAACAAATTTCGACTTCACTTAGGTAGCCGCCGTAACGCGTAGCATCTCAGGTGCATTACTATACACCTGTATCGTAAGTCTATATGTTGCTTGTCGGTTCGAAAATCCCGCCAATGCACGCTTAGGCTCCCGGAGAACACTTTCTTTCAAGAATTCAATGGTTGACTATTAAGTGTCGCGCGTAGGCAAGACGATGCGAATACGTTGTTGGGATGATGACTACGTGGGGGAACTAAAAAATCCGCCTGGCTGGGAACGTACTACTGTTCGCGCGCGGGGAAACTTGGGGGATGTACTTGAGTGTATGTGATGTATATCATTACACGGACGCCGAATATATAATGAATCTTTAACTTATTATATTTTATCAATATCTAACGAGCACAGTATCCTATGAAATATATGAAGAAGGCGCCGGTGAGTCTACAAGCGGTGTATCCGGGACTCTTGATCGGCGTAATTTCAAACATACCTTCTCTTGCTTTAACAACCACTGTGCAAGCTCAACATTTCTCTGGCGCCTTCGAGCCATTTCTGTCTCAGGACATTGGAAGCTCACTTCGGAAATACAGTTTTCGATAGACCAATTTTGCCTCTCTCTTAGCCGGCGTTGAACGTTGACCTGCAACGCAACGTCTAAATCTGTGGGGAGGGTGCCGCTGGGAGTGACGATAGTGGGGTGGGATAGATGAGTTCTGATTGGCGCTAGACGGCATCGCTATCGGCAGTATTTTTTCTAGTCTGCAGCGGAGAATATCTTCCTCGACATGCCGTCTTGATCCTGGGTGCACGGGGTGGGTGATGGCCGTGTTTGACACATAGCATGAAGCCGACTCAGTGTTCTTTCTAACGCCTACCATGTCCGCAGCATCTAATGCCCTCCCCCAGGATTCTGGAGGACCAGCGGTCATCGACCCAGAAACCACAAATATCGAAGCTGTGGAAAGCATTGTTGAGGAAGAAGGTGTCGCTGCTCCAGCTCAACCGTATGCAGAATATGTTGATCCTGCAAAGTCAAGGAAGAGATTTGGTCTGAAAGCGCCTACCCATCAGCAGCCTCCCAAAGGTAAATGACACACCTTTATTAACGGAATCGCTCTCATCGAAGGTTATCAGGCAACGATCCTTTGAATTACGAAGAAAAGTATCCAGAAGATGCGTATTGTGAAGAGATGGGACCGAACGCTAGGTTTTTTCGGACCTACGTTGATCAGCGTGCAATACATGACACGAATATGGTCGAAGAGGCAAAAGATGGTGTTGACATGCTTCTCGTTTTTGTATGTCATGAATGTTTTGTTTTTTCATGTGCTCATTCCACTGTACTAGGCGGGTCTGTTCTCGGCTGTGGTCACTACTTTTGTCGCCCAAACATCCCAGAGTCTACAGGCAGACTACACAGAGATGTCTGCTAATCTGCTCTTTGAGATGATCAATATTCAGCGCGCTATTGCAAGTGGCGCCTCAGTGGACACCGTCCCTCCTTCCCCTCTTAACCCCAACATCACTTTCATTGCCTCGACGAACAGTGTGTGGGTGAACGGACTGTGGTTCACCAGTCTTGCACTCAGCCTCACCACAGCACTCATCTCGGTTCTGGTCAAACAATGGCTCCACCACTACATGGATCTGCCATCTGGAACAGCTCGCGAGCGTAGCCTTCTGCAACAGTTCCGATTTGCAGGACTGCAGAAATGGCGTGTTCACATTATCATTGGCCTACTCCCTGTTCTTATGCACACCGCGCTCGCTCTCTTCTTTGTTGGGCTTGTGATCTTCCTTGGTCCACTGCGAGATTCCATCGCATGGGCTGTCGGCGTGATCACAGTTGTTGCATATGTGGCCTACTTGACAGCACATGTTCTTCCCCTCTTTTTCCCCCAGTGTCCCTACCGGACCTCACTGTGCGACCTTCTACACGTCTTGTACAGCCGTGGGATGCAGTACACCGTGAATCCCCTCAGGCGTCATTTCTGCCGCTCTGAGATGAATATAGATATTACACCCACTGGCGAGTCTGCCTCTGACGTTCGAAAGTGGAAGAGCTTGAAAGAATTGGAGTCGCAGGCAGCAAAGTTGTTATCGGGTGAATTATCTGTCGAAGCCCTACATGAACTGTTTTCCATGTCATCAAACCCAACTGTCCAGAGTATTGTCCTTCAAGCTATTGGCGGTTTGCATCCAGCATTGAGCGGCAAGATTCAATCCTTGTTCAGTGATATTGGGTTGTTATTAAAGCAGTCATGTGAAGAGTGCCTTGCTATGTCGGGGCCCATGTATAGGAAGCCATTGCTTGGCCTACAGACAAAGCTTGAACGATTACTACGCTGCAATCTATTTCTCTCTGATGAAAGCGACATTTACGTGACGGTCTACTTCCTCCAGAACGAGAACGTCGGAAATGCACTTGACATCAAGCTTGCCTTGATGAGTCGATTTAGAGATCTCGCTCAGTCTATGAGACAGGTTGCAAGCAATGGAGCTATGGCATTTTCTCATTTTTCCGATGATGAATATTGGGTGTTCCATCCTATGATCTGGATCAACCTCATTACAGATGCGGCTTCGAAGAACGTCTTCTCTCCCATTGATATGGGCACTCAAGACCCTTTTGCAATAAACATATGCTGTGCAGTTCTTCGCGCATTTGACATGCCTCGTTCAGAGGATAAAGATCGCACAACAAGCGTGGTCCAACCAAGTGCTGTAGCTATTACATTCCCCGATGCTGTTCGCGACTATCTACATTCAGACATAACAGCGCATCTCCTGAAAATGTTTGCCGTGTTTGTGCGTCCCTTGAATGTCCCCTCTATTGAACCATCTCTGTGAATTCTTTTGGTTTTTGCCGAATTTCTGATTTCCAGGATTCCATTGGGAAAAGAAGCAAATACAGCGGCACTGGAGTTACACGCCCTCAACACAGTATTTCAATTAATTTCGGGTCAACCTTACTTCCACTCCCGTCCTTCGGAGGCGCATGCCGCCGTTTTCGACGTCCTTGATCGTTTCCTCGCGGATACCTCGACATCTATACCGTGGAAAGCAGGTTCTAGTGCATTCAACCCCGATGTATTGTTCCTTTCCGCAATGGACGTCTGTATGAACTGGCATGCCTTGGGACCCAGATCTGTGGAGGCAGTGATCAATGTCATGTTTAACCATTACTACTCCGCCAACACCTTCATTGTCGCCTATGCAGGTAAAACCATAGGAGAGGCGCTTCGCCAAGGCAGCCCGACAGCGTTGAGTGTCTTCCGTACCGCACAATGTTTGGAGTATTTTGGACACCATGGATATCACCCGAAGTTGTTAGACATCATCGAAGGCTACCTTTCCATATTCGACCGAAACTCAAATTCTGGTATTGAAGCTTCGGTAGTACAGGAACACATCAAGTATCTCCACACACCTGACATCCTGTTCGATGTTTCCTCGATCCTAGCCGTCGGTGGCTATTTCTTGACCGATGAGCTACGTAGAGAGGTAATCAAGCGGAATATCTTATCACTCGTTCGTATCCAGCGGGATGCTCCTGTATGGGATGACTGTCGTTACAGGCTCGGACAATTACTCGAAGAAGACGGCATGGACTTCTTCTATCGCCAGACTCGTATCCGTGGAATTAAACGAGTCCCATTGTCAGCAGAACAAATAGCGTATCAAAGAAAATGTATTCGTTTCGCCATCGACACCTTAGATGCGTTTTTCTCTGGCACGCTGGATGATGGATCTGTGAGTGCTAAGTTGCCGTAGTTATTGGAATACATACTTACTCGAGCTAGGAGAATGATCCCAGTGACCATCTTGTGGCGATTCCAGATAATTCACCGACTCAACCTCGGGCAACCTGGCGCGGTCACTTGCATCGATTTTTACCTTGGCACGGTGAGCGAGATGCTAGCGACCACGGTGCTACAGAGGTCGTTTGATTTCATGATGAGCCTCATGTTCGGCATCTCGATAACAAGGGTGGATGGATTAATGGCGAAGCAACGAAGTATAGGCTAGGCGATCGTGATAGGATAGCAAAAAAGTCCGGAAATAGTTACAGCAACTATCGTTGTATTTTGTAGCCAGCACCCGTTGTCCTTCTGCTTCGGTAAAATCCCAATAATCCGTAACAAGCCTGAAGACGCGTCGATTGCTTCCTGCCCCTAACCATTCTTTTCAACGACCACCACGCCTCTTCCACTTCCACCACCGTTTCCGCCCGTTTCTGATAACCTGCACTTTCGTTGTGGTGATGAGGATGAGTCCTGCCGCTGCTATGGCGTTGCGACGGATTCGTTCCTGTTGCTCGCATCTCGTTGGTGGTGATGAGGATGGGTCCTGCCGCCATTCCGGTGTTGCGACGAATCCATTCTTGTTGCTTGCGTCTCCTTGCTGGTGGTGAGGATGGGTCCTGCCGCTGCTCCGGTGTTGCGACAGATTCATTCTTGTTGCTCGCGTCTCCTGTCTCGTTGGGTGGTGAGGATGGAACCTCCCGCCGCTCCGGTGTTCCAACAGATGCATTCTTGTTGCTCGCGTCTCCTTGGTCGTCATGAGCCCTGTCGCTCGCTGCCGTTCACCGGGTCCGTGCACTCATTACTCACATTGTGCATCACTATTTGTTATATCTCACCCTCGTCATTACTTCCAACCCTCGCCATCACTAATATCAATTTCACGGGATGTTTCTCGCTTTTGTCATTTTCTTCGTCGTTCATCATCATCAATATCAATTGGTGGTCCTGTGACGCCAACGTTACGTTCAGGTGATACCATCTTGGCCAATATTTGGGAGCACAGGAGGCCACTCTTTCTTTCACCACTGTCCACATGGATGAGAATACTCCTGCGAATGTCGCCCCTGTCGACACATACTTGGAGGCTCTGAAAAACTTCCCTAAACTTCCCGATGCTCCTGTCCCTGCAGATGAACACACAGCAGATGGTTGGTGTGGTCCCGAGAGCCAACCGGACAACGTTAAGGAACAGGAGGATGTCGTCATAGATCTGGGTCCCCAACGCCATCTGCACTTCATGTCACGCGCCTGTTCGTAGATACGGAGAAGTCGGCGGTTCTCTGTCGCTTCGCTAAGTTTGTTTTTGATATTTTGCGTGTATATAAGGAGGTCCCGGTTCTCCGTTCCTGACAATTGCATCGCTGCCGCACGTGCGATAACCTATATTTTGTACTCTCTACGAACCCCACAAAATGCTCTAACCCGCGAGACACACTCAACAGTGTGATTACAACGGCATGAGTTTTTGTGGCCGCAGCACATGGTTCGCCATGTCAGGGCTGCGGACCCGGCCGTTCCTTATTGGGACCTTGTGCCGGTACCACCACCACCACCACGACTTGTCACGACGCCGGCAAGAGGAGGAGGAAGTTTTCTTCCCTGACGGTGCTGCTCAACAGCAGCATGCCGGCGTACGTACTAAAGAGAGCCTTCAAATCGAGGCTTACTGAACCGCGGCATGATTCGTACATTAAAGAAGCCGATCGGCCCGACGCACTGCTTTTATATCGCGCCTACTTGGCTTCAACCGGAAAGGCTTTAATGCCTATTCCACCCGATTATTATCCTCCTTCTCCGACTGCAAACCGACTGGTCCATACGAGACGCCTATAGCTAGCCACTAAGAAATCTTCCATTACCCCGTCCTGCTTACCTAGCCATTGGTGCTGCTTGTAAGTTGTCGAATCGCCTGTATTTCGGGTGTTGTGGATTGTATGAAAGATCGTTCTCGTGAGGAAGAGCGCGAACGAGTATTCTCGCCGCAGATAGGTCTTCGATAGCTATAGAAGCACCAAACGCCGGAGGTATGCCGAACTGAGATAGAATTATTGAGTAGCAACCTCGTAAACCCATGAGCCTTCTTTGCGAACGCGAATATATGGTCACATTGCCTTTATATCCAGCCTGCTTGGCTTCAAACGGAATGGCTTTAATGCCTATGCTACCCGGTCATTATCCTTCTTCTCCGACTGCAAAACGACTGGTCCGTACGAGACGCCTATAACTAGCCGCTAAGAAATCTTCCATTGCCCCGTCCTGCTTACCTAACCGTTGGTGTTGCTTGTCGTCGCATCGCCTGTGTTTGGGGCGGGTGTTGTCAATGGATCGTTCCCGTGAGGAAGAGCGCGAACGAGTACTCTCGCCGCAGATGGGTCCTCGATAGCTATAGAAGCACCAGACGCCAGAGGCATGCCGAACTGAGATAGAATTATTGAGTAGCAACCCATGAGCCTTCTTTGCGAACGCGAATAAGTATTCGCCCTTTCTACGATGGCTTCGACATCGTCTAATACATCTATTTGCAAGTCCTGGTTCCATCAACAGCGACGACGCAGCAGGATAGGACATACGCCCAAATCTTTTCACCGGAGGTTCGGCGACCTTTTTATAAGAATCAGCGTCGAAGTGTTGTCCTACAGAGCGGGAGGAGTGACGCGCGACGTTCAAATTAGGCTCCTACTGATTGTGAGCAGGTGTCCACGACAATTGACAAAGGTGAAGCGTTTGTCTCACTTATTGCACACAAGGAGTCGAGGAAAACGCGTCGTTTTTATCGAACGTTGTGCTCACCCGTTCATTTCCCCAACCAGACTACCCTGGACAACGTCGCAACCGATATATATACCTCTTGGGCAGCGCGGTAGTACGCAGGACAGGCAGAGCATCTGAGAATGGCATGATGATGATGAGCAGGCGGGCAAAAGGTGGTAGAGAAGAAGCGCGACGTCTTGCCAGCCATAACACGTCGGTAACGAAGAGAGTTTAGAGGAAGCTGAAGTGGATTTCAAAGACGAGGGGCTGGCGAAAACATATCCGTTTCTCTCTACAGCGCAGGAAAGTCTGAGCTCAAAGCCAGTTTACATCTTGGGAACATCTTTATACACTGCATTGAACACATAAGCAGGAACACGAATCACCGCCTCGGTAGAAATGCTGCCCTAACTAACCCTCTCACCCTCCATTCCCAGGCAACGAGATTCACCCTGCGGGTCACCTCGAGTCGTATCGAGTCTTTGGAGTGCAGTATGCAGTGAAGGTACGCAAAGACGAGGGCATCGAGTGGTGTCGGGGCCCTGCCCAGTGTCAGCACCACAGAAGAAACAAGCGCAAAGAACATACTCGGATGACAAGAACCACTTGTCGGTGCCGAGTCTCTCGGAGAGCGCGCCGATGGCCTCACGGTAGCGCGACTGGACGGCCTCGCGGGGAACGCGGGTGCCAAAGGGCGGGAGGAGGGACGTGAGGCCGGAGAGCGGCGCGGGCGGCGGGGCGAGGACGGACTCGATGGCCCGCGTCTTGGTGTCGGCGAGGGAGAAGCGCGCGGGCGGGGGCTGGACGAGGAGCAGCGCAGCGTGCACGCAGCCTTCCAGCAGCGTCACCCACGCCCGGCTCTCGTCGCGCGCCGCCTCGTCCGTGTAGCCTTCCAGCCCGCCGTCGTGGTGGTGGCGGCTGCTGTCCACCCAGACAGGCAGCTCCCGCGCCGCCAACAGCTGCGCGCCGTCCCACAGGTTGGGGAGCTGCCCGGCGAGAGCGCCCTGGGGGTCGACGTCGGTGCGCACGGCGATGTGGCTAACGCCGCGCAGGGCGAGGTAGGCCTGCCATTTGAGGCACTCGACGTCGGAGCTGAGGACGCCGTCGGGCGAGTGCGGAGGGTGGATCCATAGACAGGGGGTTGGGTGTGTCTTGCTTTGGGGAGGGGGGATGGGAGGGTACGTGTGCAGTGGGAACGGAGCGAGCAGCTTTTGGATGATGGCTGGGACTTGCATGGCGCTAAAGCACGAAATTTAGCGAGTTTAGCATCAATTTGATCGCCTATATTGACTCCCACGATCGAGGCTGCCAGGTTATGGGGGCATAGCTCAGCTGGGAGAGCAACAGACTGAAGTGTGCTGTTTTCTGGAGGTCCCCAGTTCAATCCTGGGTGCCCCCATTCATTTTGGTTTTACAGTAGGTTACTTACCAGCAATAAACCTCATGTAACGAAACCTAGGCTTATTCTGTTGAGAGCAATCATCACTGTACCGTGGGCCGTCGCCCGATGGAGTCACAGGTATCAGTCATGGTTCACGCTTTAATAGAGCTCATCTTTGCCTTGTATATTACTTGGCGTGAGCTGAGAATCGCACCCTTAACAGGGAATCCCGCCTGAAGCGTCATTACCTAATATCTTACCTAAGGCCTCTACCTGGCTTACTATACGTCATCTTTGAACAGCTATACATCTTTTCTTCCTTCTTCTTCCTCTTTCCACTCTCTCACGATGGCGGAAGAAATTCAGATAAATGTAAAAGGTCTCTCATACACACATGCTACTCCATGTTCATACCGCTGATTCGCATTGTGCACTAGGACCGGGCGAAATCAAGCTCCAGATAACGATCGCGACAGATAAAACGGTTCTCGAGCTGAAGCAAGCAGTCGCCGAGAAATCTGACGTAGAGGCGGAGCGGCAGAGGCTCATTTATTCCGGTATTTCTCTCGATTTTCCTCACATTTTAGCCTGCTGACAAAATGGGTACTAGGACGTGTCTTGAAGGTGGCGTCAAGGCTCTGCTGTCGCAGACTTGTCTGTGCTCACTGTCTTCTAGGACGAGGATGCTCTTTCCACGTACAAAATCAGCTCTGGACACACGATCCACATGGTGAAAGGAGTGGCGCGGGGGAGTGCGTCTTCGTCAGCGGCGACCCCGCAGCCGCTTCCCACCATGCAGACGGGACAAAACCCCCACGATCCACTAACGCTGCTCAACAGCCACCTCGGATACGGCGCCATGGCGGGCCTCAACCCCTTCGCCGACATGGGCCTCAACCAGAACGACCCCAATATGGTGTGTAGCTGTATTCTGTTTCCGCCCAGTGATTAATGAAGCAGCTCCAAACGATGATGAACTCGCCCGAGTTCCTCCAGCAAATGGCCGGGATGATGTCGAACCCCGCCGTGCTCGACCAAATCATCGCTTCCAATCCCCAGCTGCAGGCTATGGCGCCGCAGGCCAGGGAGATGTTCCAGAGTGAAAGATTCCGCCAGATGCTGTGTGTTCGGCGATCCCTCTCTGCTTTCTGCTGATCGTGACTTTTTTCGATGGGACAGCTCGGACCCTCAGCGGCTGCAACAGATGATGCAGATGGCGTCGATGATGCAGGGCGGTGGCGCGGGTGGATTGGGTGGATTTGGGATGGGCGGGGGTGCGAGCAGTTTCCCTGCGCCGGGCGTGCCAGGCGGCAGTCCATCACCCGCTACTGGAGCAGCAGCAGCAGCAGCCACGGGAGGCGCACCTGGAGCGGGAACGACGCCGCCAAATTTGTTCAATCCCTATGGCGGTCTGTCCACTCCGAATGCACGCCCTCCGTTTTCACTCGATCCTGCATTGACGCGGCAGCTCCTCATGGGCGGCGGACTTGGGGGCGGACTAGGTGGATTTGGTGCTGCACCCACAGCGCCGGCGGACACGAGATCGCCCGAAGAGCGCTTCCAGGTCCAACTGCAGGTACGTGCTCCGTTCCGACAACGTTCGCTGCTAATCCATGCGTGCAACAGCAACTCCAAGACATGGGCTTCACAAACGCCTCGCAGAATGTTCGAGCCCTGTTGGCCACAGGCGGCAACGTGCATTCCGCGATTGAATACATCCTCGGTGGCGGCGGGATATGAATGTAGAACACGGACGTCTTTGTAACCTTTTTTCCAGCGCTGATCGTTGCATGTATTCATGTGTTTTCTCAATGTACCACCTGGCTCGTATATAGTCAATTTGCTGATGTAGAATATGAGACTACTTGTCGATCTTTTTTTAAGATTTACGTTTACGTAGCGAAATATTTTGTCAACCGCGGGAGAAGGGCGTTCCTTAATATAAGAAAAGTGTCGTTTGACTCAAGCGATGTCGTGTCCCTTGTTCGTGTATCTAGATCCACGCCTAAAGCTTTAATTCGGGCATAGCAACTACGTCGTCCTCGACATGTCCTTCGGGTACGGCCCCGACGAAGCTTAGGGTTAAAATCTGGGTTCGGGCCCAGTCTCTAGCGAAAATAGGATAATGTCTATGCCTCGGAGAGAGGATAAGTCCCAATAGCAGCTCTTCCGCATGCGAACATCGTGACTCGTGGCACCATGGGCTGGAAGCTCGCGTAGACGGGGGAACTTCGGAAGTAGGTAAAGCAAAGGCGTCTCGCGGTGAAGTGATAAGGCCTACGACATTGGTTCGCGCATCTACGAAGAGAACTGCCGGATCTGTAGCGGAATCGGATGTTAAAGCGAGTCGGTATATATGGGTCGGTGGAATATATTTGCGAGGTAGATTATTTGTTCTTTAAAACCTCGAGTACGTCCAAAGTAAGCGAAGAACAAGGATGCACCGAAGCTGCAACTATATGCCAAACGATAGGCGGCTGACAATGATTTTGACGAGTTGTAGGCCGCTGAATATATGTTTTTAGACGTCATCACGACAAGGAAGTCAAGCGCTAGATAATTTGTTTCTAATGCATGAAATACTTGACAGCCTTGACTTTCTCGGAATTTACTTAAAAATGCCAGTTGAGAAACCTGGAAGCGTGTAGGGAAACCTTTCGGTACTCCTGGCGTGGATTAGCGAGGTATCTGTACATTCATAGAACTGTGTTCGATTAAAAGAGTTTCCGAGGTGTCGCAGACTAACCTTGCGTCAACAGACAGCTGGAAAGAGACTAGTACATAACACCTCTGAAATCAGGTAGTTTGGCAAGACTGACAGCTCAGAGTACATAACAGAACTTGAAATGGAAGAGGCCGCCGCCGCCGCCGTCTCACCCACATTTAAGGAATACAGTCGGGTCGAAGGCGCAACAAACGACCCCTACCGATCGCGAAAAGTCAGAGTTGTAATTTCGAAATAAACGCACGTGTGAATTTCGGTAAGTATTTTCTTGGCGGCTGCTTGGCATGATCGTAACCGTCGCACCAAAAGGACATCGCTATCTAGTTCTGGCAGACATTGTCATTGCAATTGGTAGCTCACACTTTCTACCATGTGTGCGTATGGCTATCGGAACCTTTGCCACTTGCTGCAGTGTTTTATCAGTGCGTGTTCTGCATATCACGAGGGGTTTCTGGCCGGTCGAGATCCCCACTCATGTCCTTGTCAACAGACATGTACTCATGCACGGATGGCGCGATGGGATACCCTGTGTTCTCTTCGAACGTCTAATCCGGGGATTTTGCGCCGGCCAGGCTGTTCTTTCTGCAGCCCCCTCCTTCGCAGTTCCGGGATAGTCTTCTCTGCAGGAGTCGCTGCTTCTGGCTCTCACGGTGTCCTGACCGACTTTCTAAGCCTCTGGAGGACACAGTAGCGCTATGTTGCCGGTGCAACGGCCCTGTAATCGCTGAAACTGACTTTGGTGTGGTCGTCTCGCTACGGATCGTGCTTCAGACCGGTAGTAGACACCCATCGCGGGCCTTGATTGTGGACCATCAAGCATACAAATCCTGCACTTCTGCGTGCATGGCGTCCGTTCTCGGTGTAACACACACACATGCACAGGACCCTACTGATGGTCAAAAGAAGCCACAAGCAATATGGTGCTCGCGTCGCGATATGAAACTGCTTTGGTCTTATCTCGGCGTGCTGGTCGACCTGCGCGTATAAAGGTCGGAGAAAAATGAGGAAGGCGTTCTTCACCGGTCTACTGGGTTGTTGATTGTAGCCATGTTCTCCCTCTCCGTTCGCTCCTTCTTGTACACCCTCTGCCTCTCCGCGGCCGCTGTATCCGCCGCCCCAGGACTTTCCCTCTCACTTTCCGGTATTACACTCTATTAGAGTCTGTACAACAGACTGTCCTGACGCCCATCGTAGGTGCCGATTCGGTGGTCGATGTCGAGAATCTCAGTGTGGCCGCAACACTCACCAACACCGGCGACACGACAATGAAGATCCTCAACGACCCTTCCAGCATCCTGTCGTCGAAATTCGCCACCCACACTTTCGACATCAGCAGCGATAGCGGATCCCCCGCTTTCACTGGTGTCAAGGTCAAGTACGATCCTGACTACGTCGTGAAGAAGAACGCGGATTCTTCCTTTACGGTCCTCGCGCCTGGTGAATCCGTCACCGTCAGCCATGCCTGTGCGTTTTTTCTTTCTTTTCGTGACTTCAAGGATAATAAGTACTAATCACTCCTTAGTGGGCGCTGCCTACAACTTCACTGGCTCCGGCGCGGCTTCATATAGCATCCAGCCTTCTAGTCTCTTCTACTATGTCGATCCCGACACCAGTGAGCTCGCCAGCATCACCGCCGACACGCAGCAGCACACCGCCAAGATCAGCGGCACGCTCGCGGTCGCCCGCCGCTCCAACCTCGGCAAGAGGATCAGCTACAACGGCTGCACGTCCTCCAGGCAGACCACCCTCGTTTCTGCCGCTGCAGCAGCCCAGACCTACGCGCAAGCCTCTTATGAGTAAGCGTCACATTTTTCACATCGTTTCTTCTTCGCCGATACCATGTCAATACATAGCTACCTCTCGTCGCACACGGCCACCACCACGCGCTACGTCACCTGGTTCGGAACCTACACCAGCGCGCGCCACTCCACCGTCCTCTCGCACTACTCCAACATGCTCGCCCACCCCTACGCCAACTACGAATACGACTGCACGTGCACCGAGTCCGACGTCTACGCCTATGTTTACCCTTCTCAGTACGGTCGCTATCTGCGCATACGGCGATCTGCGGCTGATGATCTCCATATAGGTTCGGAACTATCTATCTCTGCGGCGTTTTCTGGCAGACCACGACTACTGGGACCGACTCCAGGGTAATATCGCCTTTACGTTGTTCTTTTCCGACGACACACAGCTGATGCGCTTCTTAGGGTGGAACGTTGATCCACGAGTCCTCGCACTTCACGATCATCGGGAGCACCCAAGACTATGTGTACGGACAGACCTCAGCCAAGTCCCTCGCGTCGAGCAACCCCAGCGAAGCCATCGAGAACGCCGACAACCATGAGTATTTCGCGGAGAACAACCCTTCCCAGTCTTAAAGCCTTGTATTTTTAAAGGAATGCTAGTAGGAACTGCTATTTGGCCAGAATGGAAATTTCTTTTGGGTGCTTTCGGGGCGCGTCTTTGAGTAGAAACACCATAAAAACTATCAGACATTCGAATTCGATTCTAAGTAAGCATTGTAAGCTCTGAGAACATCAGGGATTTGAACCATATGATACGATACGTACATAGGACAAATCAAATATACTGCCCACCTCATGATGCGAAAGTTGGACATGATTGAAACTTTCCATGGAAGTATACCGGAACTTTGAGAGGATATGTGGAGCTTCCAAGGCTCGAAGGTGCACGAAATGAAGCCCAGACTCATCCACACCCTCTCCCAGCGCTACATAGGTCCATCGATAACGACTTATTTAGGACGTAAATATTAGGCTTTGAGGCTTCTTCGGATGCCAGCGTTGTCGTCTTTTATTTACAAGCTGATGATGACGTCGATCATTTAGCTTGTATAGATGCGAAGTGTGAAAACACATTTTTCTCGTCGTATTGCAGATGTCTACAACTGCAACTACCAAGATCATCGTGCAATACTGTTTCAGTCACTGTTCAATGAGTACCAGGCAGTTCGTGGTAAGGCTTTCAAGTTATCTTTGGAAAAAAAAATTGTGACTGTTGTCTTGACTCTCGATGCCCTGTGGGATACTTTAATACACCTTAGCTGTTAATGGCAACGAGATACGGCAATGCATCGATAACAATAATACAGCGGGCCGGAAGGGTTGACAAGAAGCAGACGGTCACTTTAGCTTATAAAATCGTGGTGCGTAGAAGCTGTAAGAAACTTTAGGCTATTCTCAACGTCATGATGACTCGATGTACATGGAAGTTTCGGCTCGCCTGGATTAGAAGAAATACAAGGAAATGAACGGGAGAGCTCAAAACTTGGAGGCGATCCGGTTTCTTGCTCGGCCGCTTGCCCCAACTATTTTTTTTTTCGTGCGACAGCTGCCGTCGAGAAATTTTTGATAAATTATCCCGAACGGCGTAAAGGCAGGGCTCGATAGGTATCTCCTTTTGCCTATTAAAAACTTGTCGTAGATGGATTTAAGAGCGGGCACTGGCAGGCCGGCAGTCCGGTCCGAACCTTCAATCACATTTTTGACACTTGACTCCCTACCCTGCAACCACAACGTCCCGCAATGCGCAATACCGACTGGTTTTTACGGAAAATCCTATCAGCTTGTCGTTCGCTAGGTCCAGGCGCTGTGTCCTGATGTGTCGACTCCGCTGTGGCCGGGAGAAGGCAGAGCTTCTTTGACGCCTGTCCGTATAAACACCTCAAGATTGACGCCATTGGACAGCCTGGCACCCTCATGTCTACCGCAAACTCCACAGTATGCCCTTTTTTCCTCCAGGGAAAATGCAGGCTTGGGACTCGCTGTAGGAAGCAGCATATTGGTGGAACTTCTGTAACGTTTACTGCTATAGATTCGTATCGCCTTTCACTTACATCATGGCAGGAAACGCAGAATACAGCACTTGATAATGTCGAAAATAATGGGGCCAGGCGAAGGGGCCGCCCGTCGAAGAAATCTGTGCCTCAGAATAGCACTGGCTCTAACCAGAGCACTCTTCTCAATGTCGATACGCAACCAAGACCCAGCGCCTCGAAAGTGCCGCAAGGCTGCAACGTGGAAATCCCAACTAACGCTTCAGCCAATCTGGAGCCTCGACGGAACGTTCATAATCCTGCGGTATGACACAGCTGCTTCAATCGCATTATTGCTCATCTCAGCATAGGTCGAGAAAGTTGTCGATCTCCAAAAACGCATTGAAACGGAAAGACTTCGACTATTAAACGTCCACAATCCCGCGGTATGACACAGCTGCTTCAATCGCGTTATTGCTCATCTTTTGGTACAGGTCGAGAAAGTCGTCGATGTCCAAAAACGCATTGAGATGGAAAGACTTCGACTGCTGAAGCCTGAAGGGATACCTGGGAAAGAGCTTGAAATGGAACAAACAAGATTGGCTGGAGAGCAGAAGAAGCGGGAGGATCGAAAGCGTCTTGAGGCAGCCAGGCGTAAGGAGGGGCGTCAGCGAAAGGCGCAACAAAAACAACGCAAAGAAGAGCTGGAACGTCAGCGGGAGGCGGAGGAGGCAAGACGACGCACAGAAGAGATGAGGAAAAGACGAGAAGAGGAGCAACGTGAAAGGGAGGAAGAACAGCGCAAGAGGGAGGAAGAAGAACGTCGAAAAGAGGCGGAAGCAAGGCAACAGCAGGAAGCGGCTCGACGGAAGAGGGAAGAAGAAGAACGTCAGCGAGAGGAAGAGCGGCGTCAAAGGGAAGAAGAGCAGCGTAAGAGAGAGGAAGAGCAGCGCCAAAGAGAGGAGGAGGAAATGAGACAACGGCAGGAAGAGGCTCGACAGAGGAGAGTCGAAGAAGCACGACATCGGCTAGAGGAGGAGCTACGCAAAAGGAAGGAAGAACAGCTCAGAAAGGAGGAAGAGGAGCGCCAAAGAGAGGAGGAGGAGGCAAGACAACGGCAAGAAGAGGCTCGACGGAGGAGAGAAGAGCAACGACGTATAAAGGAAGAAGAACAGCGTAAAAAGGAGGAAGAGCAACGTCGACGAGAGGAGGAAGCAAGACAACGACAGATAGAGGCCCAGCGTAGGAGAGAAGAAGAGCGACGTCGGCGAGAGGAAAAACGACGTCGTCAAGAGGAGGAGCAACGTCGGCGAGAGGAGGAGGCAAGACAACGGCAAGAAGAGGCTCAACGTAGGAGAGAAGAAGAGCAACGTCAGCGAGAGGAAAAACGACGTCGCCAAGAGGAAGAACAGCGGCGCGTCGACCAACAGCTTCGTGTTGCTGATGCTCAGGTCACTCTGCAGCGTGTCATTCTCGCCGGTTCGATCGTCACGTTCAGTTCGGGCCTCTCTATCGAGAACACCATCACAGGCTTTGAATCCTGCAAAGTCCACGTCAAAAACCTTCCTCACGACATCCGCGAGCAAGAAGTTGCTGCCTTGTTTACCCAACAGGGTCTTGATGTGTCTGAATTTCACGTCGTATCTGTGAAAGACACCCCTGGGAGACAGCGGAAGAAGGAAGCAGATATCATTACAAACGCCACTGTTGCACAATCATTGGCTGTTGGTCTTGAAGGTGTCGAATTTAGAGACGAGAGATTGGAGTTTGAAGTCGGGATGTTCAATGCGCCTGGTGCCATGGGTGCTCTGACACCAAGGGATGAGAATACCTTAACAATCTCGTGCCGCGCACCTTCCATTCGTTACGTCGTCGAATATCCTGGCATGGATTTCTGTCGCACGAAAGTGAGGGAGCTCAATGGTCGTATATGCGCCGGACGGCGGGTGAAGGTGGAAATGAACCAACTCCCCCCTGGGCGTGTCGTGCCCAGCTTCCGATCAAACACTATCAAGATTAGCAACCTGCCTGATGGTGTCCCTCCCGCCATTGTGACCGACTTTGCTCAGTCCCACACAATTCGCCCTCTCAAGCCTCATAGTTTCGACTTAGATTCTGCGGTTCGATCCTTAAAGTTGCATATTCATCGGATAGAGGGCATCGAAATGCAGTCTTTCGATGTTACTTCCCGAGGTGATGACGAAGCTGGGGTGCTTTCAATTCGTGCCCGCTTCAAAACGTGGGATGACGCAAAGAAGGTTCACGATGCTCTCCTCGACCGACGCTTCAGTTATATCTGCAACTCCATGTTCTGGCTCCGAATCCCCCCTCAAGCGCTCTACACCATCACCATACCATCTGGGCAGTATCGCGCCCAAGAAACCCTTTGGAAAGAGCTCCAAGGGAATATCAAAGATCGTAAAGCGTGTAACATCATTATTCGCGAACTCAACGGCGGAAGCCACCGCGTTCAGGTGTCAGGGACAGTCAAGGCTGCCCTTGGTGCACTCAAAGTACGCGTCGAAAGTTTAGCTGCTGGTGAAAAGATCGACCGTTGGCACGATCATCTAGCTTATCCCCAGGCCCAACTGGTGCAGCAGATCGCCGAGGCGGGGGCTTTTCTACGCTCGGATTCCCGGAAGCGGACGCTTAAGCTCTATGGAGAGCCGAAGGCGGTGGAGAAGGCCAAAACGATTGTGATGGAAGAGCTTGAACGTCTTGCGTCTCTTGAGTTTGCCGTAACATTGAGACGCCCCTCGGTGGGATACTTTGTCCGGACCGGTCTTGCTGCGATGAGAGAAGTTTTCGGTGAAGACAACGTGGCGCTGGATATTCGTTCTGCGGTCATCACGGTTAGAGGAGGCGAGGAGGTCCGCCTCCATCTTGACAATCACATCGCTGAGTCCCTAAAGTCCATCAATGTGAATGTCGCTCCCGGATCCCATACATGTCCGGTATGCTACGATGATGTCTCGACGCCGTATCAATTGGTATGCGAACACGTCTACTGCACAGGATGTCTCCGCCACTTCCTCACCTCTGCTGCCGAAACCGGAATTTTTCCACTTGTATGCATGGGGAACGAATCAACGTGCGGAACACCTATTTCCATTCCCGTCATCCAAAAGTTCCTTCCATCAACTGCCTTCAACCATCTTCTGGAGACTGTTTTCACGACGCACGTAGACAAACACCCGCAGGAGTTCAGGTACTGCAAGACCCCAGATTGCTCGCAGATATATCGTAGGTCGGAAGCGGTGTCTGAGTTACGATGCCCATCTTGCTTCTCCGAGATATGTTCTTCGTGTGGCGAGGATTCGCATGAACGGTTGAGTTGTGAGGATGCTCGCATTCATAATAACCCCGCGGAGCAGGAACGATTGAGCGAGGCGTGGCTCTTGCAGCAACGTGGTATCAAAAAATGCCCGACCTGCTCACGCCTCCTAGAGAAGACGGAAGGATGCAACCATATGACATGCCGGTTCGTATTTATCCCTCCATTATTTGTTGAAGCTGACTACCACTTTTAGATGCGGAGCTCATATTTGCTGGCGTTGCATGGGAGCCTTTGACGTAGGCGAAATCTACGATCATATGAATGTCGCTCATGGAGGCATGTACGGCGACGAGCCTGCTCCAGCCCCGCCTCAACATCAGGCCACTGCACCCCGGCTCCAGAATCCAGTTATGGTCCCTCTCCACGGTGTCCATTACCTCGAAAACGGTGTCCATTACCTTGAACACGGTGACGTTGAACCCCGCCGCATTGCGGAAGATAATTTTTTAAGGCAGTATAGAACTATCACAATGCTCACGGAACAACGGAGACGAGAAGATGCTGATCGGGAGCGGGAGCTAAGATTGGAGCGAGAGGCTCAGTGGAGAAGGCAACTAGCTGAGCGCCAGAGAAGGGAGCAAGACGAAGTTGATCGTTTGTATCGAGAGCAGGTCAATCGAAGGCGCACAGAACAAAATGAAAGAGCTCGACAGGCTGCGGCTGGCCAACAAACACCCTGGCAGCAGCAGCTTCCTCGGGCTCAGCCAGTACGCCAAGACCAAGGATCGTGGTGCGTGGTGATGTGATGATTAAGCTGTTTTGTGGGGTACCCGGGGGCTACGGTGATGTATTGATACTCTTGTTCTTGCTTTGAATACAACTGTAACTGATTCAAATGTACTTATCTAATGTGTCCTACAATGAAGTGAATCATAGGGGACACCATCGGAATCGGAGTCGGAAACAGCACCATCCATCTCACACTCAAGTCGACCTCATAGATTTTCACTCAGCAAACGAATCCAGACATCGTGCAGTATTAAAACCTCGTTGGACTACATAACACATGGACCCTTCGCCACATCATAGGGATCACTCCACGACGTCCCGCCCAATCCGAGTCGCACCTTACGCATACATCATCTCGCTCATCCTCATTGTATGGATGCTCAGTTTCTCGCTACCCCGCCTTTCATCAAGGTCCCGGATGTGGGTATTGCTGTACGTGGGGATCACCCAAGTCGCGTTGGGGTGCCGCATATTCGGGAAGAGCAGAAGGAGACTGGCATGAACGAAGATCGTGGTCAACGCATCAGTCATTGTAATATTCGGAAATAGTCTAGAGGTGATGTGTATTTTTCAGTTTGTATTGTTATGAACCACCGTATCTGCATTTTGTGCGAACGGCTGCACTTGGGCCCTCTGAAACAATGACTCGACGCATAGACACAGACTCATGCGGACTGGAGGAGAACCATCAGTGAGTTTCACTGGCCTTGGTGAGCCTTAGGCTCTACCATGGTTTCCACTCACACAGATGCTCAAGAGAAGTTATTTTATACGAGAGCTGCCTTGAAAACATACCAATGGTCTAAAGGCGTTGAACGCAAAGTTCGGGAAAGTGTTGCTGAGTTTCCAACTCTATTAGTACCGTTGTCAAGATATCACTGGTACCACTCATTACAAAAAGTGGAGCTTAAACCAACGCCAATACCATCAAACTACCACCTGCGACATCTGTGGCTCCAAGGTTCGGGCACGACACTCGGTTATCTCCCTACGTAATCGCCAAACTTCAAACTTTGCCACGGTTCCAACCACTACACTCCTTCCAGCAGTCTCAAGGCAGTAAGTGGCGATTGCGAACACGTGCATTCCGAATTTCACGATCTTGTAGTCTGCCGCACCAACAGTTGTGGTGTACTCGTTTGCGTCCCCAACTAATCAGTGGTCGCGTCACTGGATACGATGAAGAGCTGAATGATCCGTTCTGTAGCTCATTTGTATAGTTTCACAAACTCTATGCATGTTATTCAGGCTGCTGTGAACTTATCGCCATGACATTAGAGAACTCCGGCCTTGATGATGAGCGGCTGATGGTCGTACCAAAGTTGTAAGGATTCACATGGAAGGTGCGTGAACCTACAAAGTACTGAAGCGAATGTTAATGGGGGATTCTTATGCGGGTAGAGACTCAGCTGGGTTTCCACTGTCACTGGAAGCAAAGTTGGGGAGAGTAGCAATGGCGAATTTTCCGGACTGCCTCAACAACGTGAGAGTTTTTGATATTGACCCTGATCTCCCAGTATGAAAAGTATATTTAAAGAAACGCTCGTAAACGTAAGTGTACTGCGTGACGCCTAGTATCAACCCAAAATACTCCAGCAAACGAACGCACCCTTAGGACATCTATTACTTTCCCTCGGCTACCGAGTAATACTGGATACGTCTGGACTGTAACACCGGTACATTTTTTCTAGTAGAATTTAGGTCCTTCCTTCATTGCGAGTATCCTTCAGACAAATCATGAACCTGCATAAAAGAGATATCCGACTCACCAATAGAAGTCTAAATCACAGAAAGACCACTGCATACTATTTTTCCGACCAACACCAAGAAGGATACTGTCGATTTAAGTTTATATTAAGCTATGCGCGGTGAACACGATAGCAAGATTGGGCGCGAAGCGAGTCCCGCTTGCAAGCGGCTGGCTGCTATTGTTCTTCGGCTGAATATGCCCTGAAGACTCAGCAAAATTTGGACTGTGAACGTAGCAAGCATGTTGAAAAAGATCCGTCAACAAATAAGGACATTTACGAAGACAAAACATTACCTCTTCCACTAAGTCCGCTTCAAAATCGTACGCTCATTGTTCAAGGTATTTTGAGTTATGCGACATCCCAGAGAACTCGTCTTCAAGATAAATCTTGATATTTTCCTTGACTCGGTGTGACATGAAGCCTAAGATGTACGATAGTCATACATCGGAGCGTAATAAAAGTTTGTCGCCCTCTCTTCGGTGGCTAATTTTGCTGTAATTCCTCCAAAGCATCGAGTACTAATCTCAATCACCTCATGGTGTCTCTCTCAAAATCGTTTGGGGCGACACCCCTTTTCTCTGTTCGCACCGCTGAATTACAAGTGAGTGCTATATGAAGAATGAGCAAGTCATGCCACACGGGCAACCTACGTCACGGTAACAATCTCGCCTTTCCCATCTTTCAGTATGATCAATTCACATTCAATCTTCTCCCCGGTGTCAAGACACACGATATCTGTAGGGTCGATGGGATTTGTTTGTATCTGTCGGCGTTCAAAGAATGACCTCCCAAGTACGACGTCGAAGTGCGGCTCTTCTGAAAGGTATACGGTTATGAGGGTCGGTGCGGGTTCTTTCTTATCAGATGAGTCTTTCTTCTTGGCGCTGTTCGTTTTAGAAGAAGTAGGCACGGGTGGAGGAGGCGGAGCGTTCGGATGACTAGACACCGCGGCAGATGGCGTAAGCGTTATAGGCCAAGTGCCAATATTCACAAGGCCGCCGTATCCGTAGTGCCCAGGTGCAGCATCATGGGGTATGAAACCATGAGCCTTTGCAAATTCCCGAGAGATGTACACATGTCGGTATCCAGACTTCAGTAGCATGCGTACTGAATGCGTTCTTAGTACAAAAGAGACTTCGAATTCTCCACCACTGGACGCACCATTTTGCACAGGGCCAATACTTCCCATGACAGTGCGAACTCCATTTGCACTGTGGAACTTCTCAAATTCCCGTTTGAATTTAGGCACGCTACTATCTTCATCGCTCAGCTGAGATTTATTCGTGCGCTTACTACCCTTGGTCTTGCGAGACTTTGTGCTGTGTGGTCGTGGAGACGGGCTCTGTCGAGGAGGAATATGAGAGGGTTGGAAGAGGTAATACGCCGCGTTTCGGTACGCTGGCGGTGCGGGAATGGGTTCCGAGGGATTGTGGAGGAAAAGAGTTGGCGCTGACGTCTTCCTATTGATGGTTATTGAGGGTATTGTCGTTGAAGTAGAAGCTTCTTGGTCGTCATGCAAGGCCTGCTGCTGGCGCCAAACAAAAATAGTATAATCCGAATCTACGTTGTCCAGAATGAGCAAACGGTGTGGATCTTCAGGTGGCTCTACTGACCGTCATCAAGGTTCCATATGGAATCATTGAACTCGTATTTGAGCCAGCCAGGTCCGACACGGCTGCCATGATAGGCAGTATGAGCCTTTCTGCTGAGCTTGTCGTACAAAGCTTCCAGAGATTCCTGGGTTACTGCGAGATGTACATCAGGACTAGTCTAGGAAAATGATTGCTTTTACTCGCTGGTGTGCACGATGGCGAAGGATTCCGAAGGAGTATGAACGTTGATGATGGATGGTGGCAATGCCATTCCGCAGCCAGGTGGTGGTTTGAGTTGAACTTGCTGTGCGATCGAGATCGAAGGCCTACCTCGGTCATAAGCGTTATTATTCATCAAGGTCAACTGCGGCGACCACGAATATTTTCAACAACAACAATCATGTCCCGAGTGTCGCTTGCAGTATATAATGGTAGAGGGGAGCCAGTGAATTAGTATCCGGTAACCACACATGAATATGCAAGTATGAAGTCCTCAGGCCAAGGGACAAAATAATTCAATGTTCGATTAGTTTAGTTTGAAATGTGTGGGATGAGATGTGATATTGGTCTACAGCTACGGATAGCAAACGACTGAAGAACCTGCGTCCAACGACCGTTGATACACTAGACAATGACTTGATCCTAATTAGGATGATCTTTGTCTTGACGCACGGGTCAACTGTAAAGCAACACGTTTAGATATAACCAAAATTCAGAGATACTACACCTACTCTTCTTCGTTTCTTTCGCCTAGACAACGTATATCAGAATAAAGACAAAACAATCAGGATGAAAAGGCTGACTTGTGTTTCTTCATCTTCTTTCGTCTCTTCCTCTTTACACTGTCCATAACAATGTCTCTCCAGACCTTCCTTATCTCCCGTTGCGAGCCGATTCGATCCGGCTGTGCATTCACATCCAAACCCAGACGCTTAAGCGTATTCTCCCATGCAACTGCACTGCCTGCCTGCGACAACGTCAACGCTCGAGTCAATTGACGCGCGGCATCAGCGTCCGCATCTGTCACGGTCTCCATTGACCCTGCTCCGGGTGTACGTGCTTCAGCCTCATTCATAGCAGTTGCTCCTTCCGTTTGGTGAAGTGGCCCCGTCCGCGGCGCAGTCTGCAAAATCGAAGCAGGGTCCGAGAGTAAAAGAAGTGGCCGATGAAGGGAGAAAAACTGATGAAGCTTGAAGTCTCGCGACTCTATCAGTGGATGCGGATGGCTGGCTTCGTAAAGAGAGAATGATCGAGACGGTTCCTCGCGGGGCCCTGTGGGAGATGTTGGTGAGCTTTCGTCATCACAGGACGACGACGCGGTCCGGGTAGTGGAAGGATCCTCCGTATCCGCTGCCTTCACAATCTGAGCACTTCTACCTGATACATCTTCTCCTTGGGCAGCTTGAACTGCCTCGCCGGCTGTCTCGCCTGCTGAAGATCCCGATTCAACAGCACCTCGTGTCCCTCTGTTGCTCTTCTTTGCAACACCACCTGCTACGACAGTTTTCGTCGGTCTCGCAGAGTTAAAATATCGCCCACCACCGGGCTTCGATGAAAAGAACGATGAGTAGGCTCGCCTCGCAGCCGGTAGAGGCTGGAGAAAGCGAGCTAGTGAAGACATGCGTCTGCCTAGCAGCGCTACGATAACGTCCAAGAACAGAAAGGGCAAGATTTGAAAACGGGTCTTGCCACTAGACGGTGATGGCAAACAAAGCCACGTGCCAGTGGCTATGCAACCAATCGCGAGTCGCGAACTTCAAGTTGAAATTGTAGTAAAACACGCGCCGTCATCTTTCTCTATATCTGTGTCCAGTTCTACAGGAATGATATCCGACACTCATTACGCCGCACAGACCAAGGATCTCTTGGGCTTGGTAAACCAGTTGCACAGTCTAGGGTGCGTTTTACTCTATAAATCGCCGTGGCATTTTTAAAAATAGCATTCAATTTTCAGTGCTCAGCGAGACCTTGACCTTCCACGTATCGCGGTGATAGGAAACCAAAGCGCAGGTGCTTATCTCGAACTGGTAACTGATGCCTGTTGCTTAACGACAGTTAGGAAAATCGAGCGTCGTAGAAGCTATATCAGGGGTAAGCACTTCACATGTCCGGAATCTTCCTCGCCAGACAAATTTCTTGTGCTAGATCAACGTTCCAAGAGACGCCGGAACTTGTACTCGTTGCCCCATGGAATGTCGCCTGTCCTCATCCTCGAAACCATGGCAATGCAGGATCTCCATCAGGCGAGAATATGACAAAAACGGGGAACGTATGGATGATATCTCAGAGACACGTTTTGGCGGGCTTATAACAGATAAATCGGCTGTTGAATCTCTTCTCAGAAGGGCACAGCTATCCGTTTTGAATCCTGGGATCCCCGTCGAGAAAATCCTGCATGCCCCGAAGGAGGATCTCATTAAGTGGTCCGAACAATCTCAGAAAGTGCAACCTTTCTCGCGTAATGTCGTGTGCGTAGATTTGAGCGGGCCGGAATTGACTGATCTTTCTTTCATTGACCTTCCTGGTGAGGCTTAGTGGCTCTCTTCCGTTCTCGTGCTCATGGTGGAGTATAGGCTTAATCCAAAATGCCGAAAGTAACATCGTCAGCCTCGTAGAGGACCTTGTTGTCTCCAACATCAAGGGGAACTGTTTGATATTGGTTGCTCTGCCAATGACAGGTATACATTAACTGAAGCTGTCGATATCATTCAACAACTAATTTATCTTCCCAGATGACATAGAAAACCAGAAGGCTGTACAATTGGCGAGAAAACAAGACCCTCAAGGTCGACGTACCATTGGTATATAGTACAACTGAGACATTTAAGGTCTTATGCTCATAAAGCCCAGGTGTCTTGACAAAACCCGACATGCTTACTGTTGGTTCCACCAAAGCCCTGGACTTGTGGCTAGATGTGATCGAAGGACGTCGCCATTCTCTCACTCACGGTTACTACTGCACCAGGCAACCTGACGACAAGGACAGAGAAGAGTCCATTACGCCTGAGCGGGCTCGAGCCAAGGAAAAACTGTTTTTCGAAACCACTACTCCTTGGTCAAAATGTACTCAAACGAAGCGATTTGGTACCAACAACTTGATTGACACTCTTAGTCGTCTTCTCATCCAAGTCATCAATGAAACGTTGGTGTTCGTCTTTCTGCCCGGAATCAGGTTTTTATGATGTATGCAGGCTCCCTATTATCCGATCGGAGGCAACGAAAGCGTTAGAAGAATGTCGTGCGGAGCTCACTACAATCCCTACAGCAATCAATGAAGAACCTGCGACATATATGCTGAAACTCGTCACGTCCTTCTCTGCTGAGGTACAAAGCCTCGTCCGTGGGCGATCAGACGCAAGTCGTTTGATCCAAGAGAACCGGAACGCATTCAAAGATCTGAAAATTGCAATCAGGCGCACCGCACCAAACTTCGTTCCTGTGGAGGACAACCAGCGTCGGCCAGCCATGGTCAACTCCCTGGAAGATGGGGAAGAAGAAGTTCTGGCCCCGGAATTCAGCATGAACCAGCCTTTCACCTTGACTGACATGAAGAGTCACATTCAATCGTAAATTTCATTCTTTTCGTATGAGGACGATTCTGAGTATTTTTAGATCCCTAACACGCGAGCTTCCTAACAATGTACCCTTTGAAGCCAAAGTCGAGCTAATGAATGCTTTCCAAGCAACATGGTGCGCCTCCGTCATGAACTGCTTCAATCGTGTACAAGGATGCACGTTCGAAATTTTGATGAAGTGTATCGAAAAAAACTTTTCTCGATATGTAATCCTGCAAGGACATCTAAAGTGCGCCAACATTTCTCCGCCCCAGTATCTCTGTTGATCTGTATTCTCAGAACTTTCATCATGGAATTGATGAATGAATGCCGTGCGACTTGCTCGGTTGTCTTGAATGCCACACTGGATGTAGAGAAGTTTCCGTTCACGCAGAACACGCACTACCTCGAGGCTACAACCGATAAATGGCTAGCTAAGTACAAGGACATCCGAGCAGGGAAGACCCATTCCCATGGCTTAGAAGAGCCTCCAGCGAAGAGACTGAAGACTGAAAGACAAAGGACCCCATCGGCTAATGGTGCCTTTGCTGGACGAGCTGAAACTACTAATGCGTCGCAGCAGATCAATGGCACCACGTCCAAGGTGAACGGCACTCAAAAACAGACTCAGAATCAGGAACAGCAGGACCAAGACGCCATCTGTCAGTGATGTATCTTTCTCTCTAAGTGACTGATCTAAATGACCCTCTAGTCGAATTCGGTGGTACCGGGACCCCCTATTCGCCGTTCACACTAAGCGCTCCGGCAGGTGGTAAGCCATCTCGTAGAGCACCAGTAGCGGCTACTCAACCTGCGCAAGTTCCATTATCTGACGGGGACGATGCCACAAACGCTGAGAAACTTCAGGAAGCTTTGACCGCGTTGGCTGCCCTTGGCTACTCAGTGAAGGTGGAAGATCTGGGGAAATTGAATCCTACGGACATGTTTGAGACGGAGCTCAAGGTCATGGCAGAGGTGCGGGGGTATTTCCAAGTCGCGTACAAGGTATGCATCACCGTCTTGCTAATAGATCATAAGAAACTGAAAGATGAATTCAAGCGCGTCATCGACAACGTACCGTCATTCATAGATCTGCTGTTTGTCAGAAAGTTGGCGGAAGAGTTGCAGCCCTTCCTTATCTCCAAATTCGGTTTGGGAACCGTTGCTGCGAATGAGAAATGTGCTAGATACCTGGAGGAAGATCCAGGGCTGGTAGCCCGACGGGAGGAGCTGATTAGTCGCGAGAAGAGACTGTTGAACGTACAGAAGGAGCTTAACAGCTTTGGAATATCGACGCAGGCGTAAGCCATGAGCCTCGTTAAGCAGGATTTCATGTCTAATGGATCCTTTCTTGCACCGTTTATACACTTGACTCTTTATCTCCTGACATCTTCGGAGCGAATACCTGTTCCCACCCACCATCGTCGTCTCGCCAAATGCCGGCAATAATATCGCGTCACCTCATCTTCCAAGCCGAGGAATCCCGAGATTGTATACAGGATGGTCGTCTGCTATAGGGAGAGGTACACTAACCTCGACACGTAGAAGCACACGAATAGAGTTCATGTCATGCCAGGATACACTGGAGAATTCATGCGGTACTCTTGATGTAATGCTTTAATAATATAACTAACTCGTGTTCATAAATGTAGCGATCCTCTTACGAAAGAAAGGCGAGCAGTTTTTCGTGCCTCCTTCGCTACGCTAAAAATATATGGGCGGCGACATGCACACCTTATGTTGTCCGACAGGCACTTTGTCATGACTTTCACAACCGCCACGACGATCGTCTCTGAAAGTAGCCGGCGCCATAACTATTCTTGCTTCCACTTCTCCTTGTTCTTATCTAATTGCTGGCTGTTGATCGGCTACACTACGTCTCGCTAGTCCCGCGTTGCTCCGTAGTGAAATTATTGAAAGCGTCGGTCACAGGCTGTTTATCAGTCTGATTACTGCGTGGCGGCCCTGCAACGCTTTCCATCAACTCGAGTCCTCGAATTTCACAACGATGAGTTTATAGCAGCTTGAAGATCATATGTAAATTTTACGCAAACTACGCAAACGAGTACATATATCGCAACTGTTAGTGTGGCAGACTACAAGATCGTGAGATTCAACATGTAGGTGTTCGCAATCGCCGCTCACTGCCTTGAGCCTGAGACTGCTTTGCTCTAGGCTCAAACTTGGCATTTTCTGGTGACTTAGGTCGATCCAAGGAGCCATTTGTCGACGCGTCTTTTCTTTCTACTACGAATTATTGGAACATTTATCCAAGTAAAAGTACGAGTGCTAGCTACAAAATTCGACTATACTTGCTACAGCTATGTGCGGACCTTTTTTGCTGTCCTATCGCGGTCGACTAGCCTAGCTTTCGTTGCTGCGTTCGCCATTAATCCACTCTTACTGTCTGCATTATTGAAATCAAACACTTTCTATAGTATCGTGGTCGCTGGCCTCTCGCTGACCGTGACAAGGTAATAATCGATGCAAGTGAACGCGCCAGGTTGCCCGAGTTTGAGAGATCGGCGAATCATCTGGAATCGTCACGGGACAATCGATAGAATCATTCTCCTAGTTCTAGTAAGGATGTATTCCAATGACTATGGTAATTTAACACTCACAGGACCATCATCCAACGTGCCTAAGAAAAACGCATTCAAGGTCTCGATGGCGAAACGAATAGATTTTCTTTGATCCGCTATTTTTTCGGCTGACAATGAGACTCGCTCGATCCCATCAATACGAGTCTGCCGATAGAAGAAATCCATACCATCTTCTTCGAGTAATTGACTGAGCCTGTAGCGGCAGTCATCCCATGCAGGAGCATCACGCTGGATCCGAACGAGTGATAAGATATTCCGCTTGATTTGTTCTAGGTTGCAACTCCATTCAGAGTGATAGTCATGACCGATGGCGAGGATGGAGCAAACATTGAACAGGATCTCAGGTGTGTGGAGGTACTCGATATGTCCCTGCACTAGCGAAGCTTCAATGCCAGAATTCGAGGGATGTTCAAATATGGAAAGGTAGCCTTCGATGATATCTAGCAACCATGGGCGACATCCATGGTGTCCAAAGTACTCCAAGCATTGTGCGGTACGGAAGACACCAAACATTGTCGGGTTGCCTTCGCGAAGGCCACTTGCTATGATTCTACCTGCATACATGGCAACGTAGTCGGTGGAGTTGTAACGGTCGAACATGAGATTTACTGCCACCTCCAAAGATCTGGGCAGCAAGGTATGATATCGCGTATGAACCACACCGGAGTAAACCGCCAAAGCTTTGAAGTGCAGATGACCGGCTTCTATGGGGATAAATTTCAGGTTACTCGTGATGAACCGATCGAGGACATCGAAGACGGCAATATCTGCCTCATAAAAACGACGGAAATTATGATACCAAATGAATTCAAATGCTGTGGCGAGGGCGTGCAACTCCACTGCAGCTGTGTTTGCTTGTTTTCCCAACGAAAGCCTGGAAATAAGAAATTCGGTGAAAACTAGAAGAATTCGCAGAGATGGTTCAATAGAGGGGACATTCGAGGGACGCACAAACACGGCAAACATTTCTAGGAGATATGTTGTCATGTCTGAATATAGATAATCGCGAACAGCATCATGGAATGGGATAGCTGCAGCACTTAGTTGGACCATGCTTGTTGTGTGGTCTTTATTCTGTGAACGAGGCCTCCAAAATGCGCGCAGAACTGCACAGCATATATCTATGGCAAAGGGATCTTGAGTGTCGATATCAATGGGAGAGAAGACACCGTTATCTGCTGCATTAATAATGAGGTCGATCCAGACCGAGGGATGGAAAACCCAATATTCCTCCTCGGAGGAATGAGAGAAAGCCGTAGCTCCGTTGCTTGCAACCTCTTTCATAAACAGATTGCGCTCACAATAGTAGCCTCTATGTGTCACGATCAAGGCCTTGACACTAGGTGCAGTTCCGAAATCTTCGGTCTGGAGGAGGTCGACGGCAATGTAGCTTTCATCACAGAGAAATAGCTTGCAACGTAGTAAACGTTCAAACTTCGTCTCTAGGCCAGGCAGTAGCTTTCGAGATCCCGACGATGGCCTAGCAAGGCACTCTACACATGACTGTGATACTAACAAGCCAGTATCACTGAACAGGGATTGAACCTTGCTCCGCAATGCTGGATGAAAACCGCCAATAGCTTGAAGGACAATACTCTGGACAGTTGGGTTCGATGACATAGAAAAAAGGCAACGCAGAGCCTCGATCGATAATTCCCCCGATACTGATTGTACCGCATCTGACTCCAGTGATTTTAAGTCCTTCCATTGTGCAGCATGGAAGCGGACTCCACAACGCATGATATTATGTATAGCGTACGGCATCGCACGGCTGTACAAGACGTGGAGAAGGTCACACAGTGAGGTCCGGTAGGGACATTGGGGGAAAATGAGGGAGAGAATGTGTGCCATTAAGTATGATGCATACGCAACAGCTGTGATCGCGCCGACAACCCATGCAATGGCATCTCGCAGTGGACCAAGGAAGATCACAAGGCCAACAAAGAAGATCGCGAGAGCGGTGTGCATAAGAACAGGGAGCAGGCCAATAATAATGAGAACACGCCATTTCTGTAGTCCTGTGAATCTGAACTGTCGCAGAAGGCTATGCTCGCGGGGTGTTCCGGATGGTAGAGCCATGTAGTGGTGGAGCCATTGCTTGACCAGAACCGAGACGAGTGCTGTGGTCAGGCTGAGTGCAAGACTGGTGAACCACAGTCCATTTACCCACACACTCGTCGTCGATGCAATGAAAGCGATGTTGGGATTAAGGGGGGAAGGAGCGACGGCATCCAAGGAGGCGCCGCTTGCAATAGCGCGCTGAATATTGATCATCTCGAAGAGTAAATTAGCAGACATCTCCGTGTAGTCTGCCTGTAGACTATGTGATGTTTGGGCAACGAAAGTAGTGACTACTGCTGAGAACAGACCCGCCTGGCAGACCTGTGAATATGACATTCGGGAGAGTAGGGGGCAACGTACGAAAACTAGAAGCACGTCGACACGATCTCTCGCCTCTTCGACCATATTCGCGTCATATATGGCACGTTCATCGAGGTACGTCCGAAATACCCTAGCGTTGGGACTCATTTCTTCACATGGAGCATCTTCTGGGTACTTTTCCTCGTAGTTGGATGGATCGTTGCCTGAGTAAAACAAGATGAAAACAATTTCATTAGCACAAGTGTGATTTACCTTTGGGAGTTTGGTAAGGAGCAGATCCTCGCAATCCGAACCTCTTGCTCGACTTGGTAGGATAAATATATTCAGGATACGGTTGTCCTGTAGTACCGTTCTCCTTCGCTTCGACGATTTCGGATGTTGAGTCCCTCTCTACTTTTGCTTCAGGAGCTGCATCGCCAGTAGGGGTATCGGTATTGAACATTTTGAAACTTGGTGGGCGGGAGTGAGCGTAAGAGACGAAGACCCACCGTACAGCTAACGTACAGCCATCAAGGCATCACAGTGGAACTAGAACGGAATCTTTCGTAGCCAAATTGAAAGCACCCATCAGGATCGAGTACACGGAATTTCTACTCCCTTCTAAAGCGCGTCCTATGCCGGGATATATATCCCTTGTCCTTGTCTATCTTGCGTTTGAAGAGTTCGCAGCGAAGAAAGATTTGTTGTTTCCTGGCGCAATGTCGTTACTGGACATTGAGGGTGGGTGTAAGAAACGAAGGCTTTTCATATGGGAGAAGGCAAGGAACAAGTTGTTATTCAATCGAACCTAAAAACTGGGGAAGTGCCTGTCGGCGGCGCAGACCTTGCTTTTTTTTTTTGGATTCAGCGCTTGATTAACCGCTACAAGTACACTCTCTACTAAGACGCGGAGGAGGTATCAGTCCTCAGGCTCCCCCCTTCCCTCTCATTCCAGTCCCTCCGCTCTCCATGTGACTTCTCCTGGTAGCGTGAACATTTGTGGTACTTTTCTGCCCTGAATTGGGCGCAGACCTTGCTTGACACAAAGGGACACCACAAATATCTAATCGCACGATAAATCCACATTCATTTAAACTATTTCACGTCCAAACATTAAATTAAATGTATTAACGGGGAAGTCTTCTTGCAGGGCCATGATGCAGAGCTCCTCATGGAAGATGTGTGTTGGACAAGAAGACACAGCTTTGGTGGGCCAAAATGATGTTAAGTAGCACAGATGGATAGAGAAAAGCATATATGTTGAGTTAGGAGACAATCATAGGCCGTAAAACTGCAGATCTAGAGGCAAGCAGAAGTAGAAAGCAACATGACGGGGCGACTCGGAGGCCACCACAGGGAGATCACGGAAATGGGAATTATGGCAGTGCGATATGCTTGCGCTTATGTACGAAAGGAGTCAAAAGCAAGTTCATCATTGCTATCCTCAGTGACTAACACGGTGAGCTTCCATGTATAAAGGACTCAGTACTAATATCTGCTTGAGTAACGTACAGGCGCACGTCCGTTGCATGGTAATCCTTGTTGAGGATTATGGTTTCACAACCCCCAAGCTGAGCGCTGATGACTCGCCATTATTTGTTTTACCTTATATTTTGTTTTTGTACCGATCGTTATTTGCTTGTTGGCTTTGTACCACCACCGCCTACGATCTGTCATCAATAATACCTGATTTATTTCTAATAACAAAGTTTATTGCAAATGCCAATTATTTTGGAGTACTGTTTTATTTTAGTGCTAAGCAACACAGACTTCCAATTAATTTCTTTATATGACATTAGTTTAGACTATCAAATAATTATATGATTTGGTAACCCGTTAACAACATAAATTCCTAAAGTAAAATAGGTTTGCTAGGGGCACTATAGTACCCTCCTAGGATTGTCTATTTCCGGTATGGTATATCATTTAAATCAGGAGCTCTCTGTACGACGTGCACAATTAGTACGGCTACAGTTACTTCCTGTTTCTTATGATCTTTAACATGACCGCCGCGGAGCAATTTTTCTGAATTCTTCTGCGCGACACTCCACTGCCGCATCATCGTACCTTAAATCCTAATGGAGGGGAGCAAATGCTCTTGATTGAATTACAAGGTACAATGAAAAACAGAGGCATACAGAAATGGAAGATATCGAAAGAACTACAGGGAAGACTTTCTACATTACGACTCACTGGAATCAAGTTCCCTATCCACCTCAACGTCGTCCACCTCATTCACATCACCTTCTTCCTTAATTCCAAACTTGTACTTCTGCTCAATTTTTTTCCTCTGCCCTTCTGCGACTGACTTATCCCATTTAGCTTTATGGGTGCGTATATGCGCGACCTGGCCTGCACTGAGGCATGTGAGATGGTACCATGTCGCTACAAGCCTCACCCGATCCTTGTACTGGTGACAGGAATGCATTAATGATCAGAAGAGGGAAAGATAAATGGAAAATGTACCCTATTGGCAAGGAGGACCTCGCTGGCGCCAATATCTGTGCCCATCATTTTCATTTTCTTCAAATGCACAGGGGGAAGAAAGGAGCGAGGTTGCATCTGCCGATAGACAACCATAACCTTCTTGGGATACCCTAAAAGGGGACCTGCATGGGAGGTATCAAGTTGATGGTAGCAGAACAGACAAAGACGCAAAATGCATACGAAAACACCTGTTGCATTCTACAGACCCGCCTTTCTCAGCTCCTCTGACTGACTTATTGGGCGCCAGTTGTATGAATATGTTACGCTCCTCTATGGCTTCTCTCTGCACTTGGTTCTGTTTATTGAAGCGGCGGTTATGTTTCCTAGTAGCCTTTCCCGATGGGGGCAGATCAGGTTTCTCGGTATTGATTGCGATTAGATGCCGCGCAGCCTTCACCGCTTTGAGACGTTGCTAAAAAGAATTGGTCGATATCAGCCATAAGTATGGATCGGTGGAAATAAAGAAAGAATCATATTTACATCCGCCTCACGTTTCAGCTCACGATCACGCTCGGCACGTCTCTGCTGTGATGCAGCCAACGCTGCCTCTTCTTCCCGGCGACGGTGTTCGTTCTTAGCAGCCAATGCAGCTTTCTTTGTCATCAAGGACTTTCCCGAGATGGGTGTACGTGTCTGGGACTTTTGTCCAGTGCGAGCCATGGTGGAAATGATGATAGTCAAGAACCAAGAACGACGTAAGCGTATCACAAGATAAATATCAACACATGAGCAGGGATGCATGAAGCAAGTATATATTCGCTATATGTATATGGCCTAGTTGGTATCTGATGTGCGTTTGTGCATTCATTGAGGCGGATGGTTCAAGTCCCACTCTCCACTGCTGATTTGAACTGTTTGCCAGGGTCCTTCAGTACACAGTGCTTACGACCCCGGGATGAGTGACAAAATAGAGGTGCTGCGCACGCGCTTTTCTCCCTAAGAGGTGGTGGGTTTGCAGCTTGCGCGATTTTATCGCCAGAATCACGTGACTTTTCGACAGTCACGTCTTTCACTCAGTCTGGCCATAACGACATATGTATCTAAATATCATCTTCATTTCGTACTCTGGGATCTCAATCTTGTCATTGATTTTACCGCCCGGTCGACCATTCTGATACCCTCAGCGATTCTTCGCCATTCCAACACGAGGGTTGGCCAATAGCGTTACAGAAAGACGATACTCGTTCACTCAATATACAGCGGGAGGGCTGTTTCGTTGGGTGGACTATGGCTTCATGGCAAGCGAAGAATACTGGGGATCATTGGCCTCACAAGAACGTACACGTGCAACAGATGAACGTAGGAAACGCTGGAGCCTCGGACTGAGCCTTTTCCCAACGTTAGATAATCTACGTACTTCGTGAATACTGCAATAACATTTATTCCATGTTCTCCTGTGTTTAGAAGAAATCCGAGTCTCGTTTATTGGGTCGACTTCAGACTTCAGACTGACACAGTGATGCTAACAATTGTCATCATGAGCTATTAAGCTAGTCGTTTACTATATACAACTTGTTCAGCCGACATCCAATTAAGTACATACTATATAGAGACCTCGGTCGACTGCTATTGAGCTGATAAGGAACAGGACATAAGAACCTGGCTTGAGCCTAAATCAAAGCTTTGCCATGCTGATAGAATTCAAATGTTACAGACTTGGTACATTCTTCCAGGAGACACAGATCATAGCAATCAGGTAGAAACGAAACAAAGCGATCTAAACCGGCTAATATTCTGGGCTGGATATGGGGGTTGGTGTCGAAGTGCTTGCTCTCTCCTGTGTGCCGGAGGCCTACAGCTCAGAGTATGGTAAATACCTTAACTTTGGGGCTCAATGTTTAATGTAGTGGATAAAAACCGTCTGTCAGAATATACGTTCGTTCGAGCCATACCCCCTCACGTTCACTCTGCCTGCCGACATGTAATCCCAACAATCCTTACACCCTACAATCATAGCCGAGAAATGTTTGTCGTCCACTGAAGTCGTCCAGTATTACGACAATAAGTTTGTAGAGTCTGAAGAACATGCATGGAATTCGTAAAAACTACACGAATGATCTATTTCACAGGTCATCATGTCCAGTGGAACACGTCAGTTAGGGACGCAAACGAGTACACCACAACTGTTGATACGGCAGACTACAAGGCGGTGAGATTCGGAATGTAGGTGTTCGTAATCGCCACTTACTGCCTTGAGACTGCTGGAAGGCACAGGAGTGTCCGTCACTGTAATTGTTGGAACCATTGCATGCATCGACTTAAAGACATCACGGTCAGTAAAGATTATCCTCGTCACGAACAAGCTCGACAAATACCAGGGTTAGCTGCGATGGCATTTGCTTGTCCTACGAAGAGGAACATGGCGGCCAATGCCACGGCAGTCAACTTGATTTGGAACAGCATTCTTGTGTGTGAATGGATGGTAGACTGTGAAAGGGCAGTTATGACTTTGTGAGTGTGGTTGTTGGATGGCATAGCAGGAACTGGTGGCTTTTATATGTGATTCATACAACGAGTCGTGTTTTACACAGTCGGAAGATCCGAAGGCGCGGAGCATTCGAACGAACGGTTTCAGGTGCCCCCAAAAAAACCCGTCTTAGTTTTCTATTGGTATGGTCAACTGACAGCGATATCAAGCTGTTAAAATTAGCATCGACATTAGGTGCACACGTTTCCAAAGTGGATGCAACGAACTATCAGAATATTTGGGAGACTTAAGGAGATTCATCTATTGAATGCGCTGAAACAAATCAAGTTTTAAGAGCAGTATACATCATTACCAGACGCATAGGTATTAATACGTGTACACGTTGTAGTTACGGCTCTGGAACTGCAAAGAACTGTGATGCATTCGCCAAACTGAACAAAAAAATCCGGCGAAATCTGAAACATTTTAATTTTATCAGCATCATAACCCAAAAATTACGCGTAATTTCCAGGTGGATTCATCCTAAAGAGCAAGCATCGACTTCAGGCAGCTGCTCATTGTAGGGGACCGGTCACACGTCTAATACGCGAAACCCTCAATTTGTTATATTTGATTACCTCAGACCTCAAAATCAACCCGAAATTCGCAGGTTGGAATTCTCCTAGTGAGCAAACATTGATACCCGCCAGGGCACCTGCTCGGTGTAAAGGACCTGCCAGGCCCACAGGTCCAGCATGGGTCATACTTGCCTGGAACCACCCCGTAGACTACAGTTCGCCCTGAAACATTCTCCAATGGAATAGATTTATGTCGGCGTGAAAGCTTCGCCCATTGAAATGCACGAACAATTTAGAAACACGAAAATAATAATCGAAAATGCATCGTTCGTCTATAAAACCTGGCGTAAGTCTACCCACCACCCTCATCCACACAGATATCACTACTCACCAGCATCAACTACAACTTTCTCGTCTTCTTTTCAACATGATGTTTAAACTCTCCTCCATTACCATGATCGCCTTAACGACCATGTTCTTGTCCGTGGGACAAGTCAATGCTGCTGCCCTTATTGCAGCCAACCCAGGTAGGAATTTTGATTACATACCCGAGATTTTTACTCATTTTGACGGTCGTAGTGGACGCGTGCAACGGTAGTAACAACTACGATGTGGGACACTCTTGCGCCTTCAAGCAGTCTCAAGGTACAGCTCAAGGCTGTAAGTAATCGTCTCTTGGATCCATATGCCGTATCGTACTCACAGTACTAATCACATTTTATTAGTCTGCGAGAACAATGCGTGCGGAAACCTGATCTGCGTCCCTCATTAGTTCGATCAGATCGGCGGCTGCCTAGACCTCGGAAGTTGGAGTTGAGTTGAACGGTCGGACATGGCAACTTTGTAATCTTTGCTAGCCATATTTCCTGCATTCAACCTGCGTCAGGCCACTCTTCTGCTCACTTTCAGTTTTCTCGCCTCTTTAAAGGTAAAAAATTGTGTCTGCTGGTGAACGTGAACTTTGTCGATCGATGGAGGTTTTTCGATCGGTAGACCGGCGTGATGTTGTGCAAGTCCTACGAAGACGGTCACAGTCCTTTGAACTAATCGGTTAGTCTCCTTTTTTTATACTGGTCCACGGATCAAAAAGGTTCATATACGGACCTCGGCGTCATCACACAATTGTAACTGGCATAGTGGATCGTACGGATCCGGATGGCGACAATGCTGACCGAACGCTCTATGGTACACTTCATGGGTTATTGTACTTGTTTCGCGGTGTGCCAACAATACTAGTATGTCGCAACATATACTCCTAGCTGATAAACACTTTAACCTTGCCAAATGAATAGAGTTTGTGTCGCCATATACCAGGATCCGCCGGAAAATTGATGCTGTTGTTGTGAGTTTTATAGGAAATTCTGGATGAAATGTTTCTGAGAACATTATTATATAAGTAACTCGTATTCAAGTTCATAGTGCAGCGATCCTTTTACGAAGAGAAGCAAGCAGCTTTATATGCTTCTTTCGCTGCGTCAAAGATAAGGGCGGCAGCGTGCACACCGTGTGTTGTGTGACAGGTACCATTACCATTACCTGCCTCCCAGGATCGTCGCTGAAAACGACAGAAACACAGTTGAAAGTTCCAACCACAGTTCACCTGACAGTACGTACAGATCCACTCGGGACAGCACCACTTTCCCTTTCGTCGCTCGAGCATAACTTGCGTCGAAGAACATTATAAAATGAGTACTTGCTACCCATATCAACGTACATGAAAAGGACATGAAATAAAACGGAAATATACGTGTACAACGAGACTTCAGTCTTCCAACAAAACAGATATCAGTGCAAACAGAATTTTCAAAGAGAACCGAAAGTTTAGTCCTTTCATGAAGACGACTGAGCACGAAGTTGCTTCTGCTTCTCCTGCTCCAAGCGCTGTGAAGACCATCAAGAACCGTATCACATCGGCGTCAAAGGCGCACTCACATGATAAAGCAGTTGTACAGCCATCTGTATATTAGATGGTTGGCCAGTGATGACAACTAAGCGCTCTCCCTCCCCGCCTGGAGACGCAGCTGGCATTCCCGGACCGACCCCGACAGCTCCAGGCTCCATGATCTTAATTTGGCTGGCGCTCATATGCCTAATCTCGTTGATCTTACTGCCACCTTTGCCGATGATACAGCCGACGAAGTCATTTGGGATGTATATTTGCTGTGTCTGCATCTGCTGTGGAGGGTTGTGATGGGACGGGGGAGAGTATGGATTCGAGTATCCCGGTACATACGACGACCCACTGTATGGTCGGCGAGAGTGACTGGTAGGTCGATAGGAAGAGTTGGAGGCGGACGGCATGCGCTCTTGGGCTTCGATCAATATAGTGCCGATGTAGTAGGTTGCTATGTGGATGGCGTCGGCGACGCCGGCAACACTGAGAACTCGCTTTGATAGAAGTTAATACCTAGTGTTGAAGTTACTCTGCGGACGGACCTCAGTAGATCCAGGGAGCATCCCTTCACTCGCATTAAGACGTGCCCCACTGGCATCCTGTATTTCCTTAATCTTGGATCCCTGCTTGCCTATGACCGACCCCATTCTGGAGTTGGGGATCATGAACTTGATAGTCACAGCTCGGCTACCAGGGACCGATGGTGTGTCAAAAGGCTCGTCGTTAATCCTCCGCACAATAAGTCCAAAAGCCTACGAACGTTCATGAAACCAACCACATAGAGCAAACGAAAACCACACCTTTGAGACAGCATCGAGGGGCCCACTGACATTAAGAATACGCTCAGGATTCCCAGGTATGCTTTCGGAAACGACGACACGGGCACCGCTTTTCTCCCTGATCTCGTTTACATGAGAGCCGCCCTTGCCAATGATGATCGAGGCGTCTTGGGTGACGATAAGGCATCGCATGTGTATGTTGGCCGATGGTGCACTACTAGTCGAAGATGAGTCTGCACTGTTGGGAGCAGCGTCAACATCATCATTGGACTTAGATTTAGTAGAACCTGGAGTAGACGAAGGCGAGGCGGCAGAGGCGTCAGTCATGGTCACGTCAGTCTGGGTGGGGCGAGCAACTGAACCTGAAGGATTAAAGTCATCCGAGGAAACAGCTGCACCAGTGTTTGCCCGTTTGTTGTGCTTCTGTTGTTCAGAATCGGAGGGCGACCGCGAGCGCTTGCGAGTTGAGTCAGCGTCTGGCATGGCGAAAATGATGTACGGCAAGGGTCAACGATAGTAAGGATTCAAGGTATTGTCAGTGTTCTCTCCGTTTGAATGCAGGGACTTGGGATGGGGTTCGGGAAGGAGTCTAATGGATAGGCATGGGGGATGGTGTGAGGGGGGGCGGAGTTGGAGGAAGGGTTGCGGCACAGAAATGCTACATACCTTGCGCTTTACTGATCTGTCCAGCTGCCAGCTACGTCTCTGTCCCTTGTTCCTGCAGCGACGAGTTCGTCGTGGTAAATGGCGAAGATGAACGTCGCCTCAGTCGTAGCAGGCCATATGATCAGCCACAGTAAACACGTGTCAACCGCAATGCACAGCCTTGCGAGTTCAGCCTCTAAGTTACTTGTTGACGAGACACCGTTCATGAACATGACAGTCATCATGACTGAGTACTGAATCCCATATTGTAAATGAAAATCTGAAAATTTCTTTGAAAAAAATTCTTCAGGCACTCAGTCAACGTTGCTCGGCTAGCTAGAGTACGTTCGTATATACACCGCGTTCCTAAGCTAAAACTATCGGCATTTCAATGTCACAGTTGAACATGTACCTTTAGCACTAGTGCTAGTCTAATGACCGTGCTAGTTTAATGACCGTGCTATTCCTGGCAGCCAACTTGCTCGCACATTGTAACTCTGCGACTACTATCAGCGCTAGCACCGCCATTGAACAAATTTAACGCAGGATTCTCATCCGTTACCTAGGATAGTGATAATGAAGTTGGGCATTATCAATCAGTTTCATAAGTAACCATGCGCGCGCTTGTAGTCTGACAAGTCCGGCTTTATAGAGGCGGAACTCAATAAGCGTAAAACCGCATCCTTGATATCAAGATCGTTGACGTGGGAGTGAATATGATACAAGCCATAAATGCTACAATCACTGTTGGTGGGGTAACTACAGAAACTACGAACTCAATGAGCGCTATATCTAATCCCTTTTTGTAGAATAGGTAGGTAGGGAGGGAAGATCAAAAATATATATCTTAGATACAGAGATGCCGAAATGTGAACGAAACAAAATGTCAATGCTAAATGCGAAAACAAGATTAGACAGAAGGCCGTATGATAGATGCAAAGCGATGGTATGAAAATCATAATAGCGGTGTCGTTTCACTTGAGTTATTATCGTCGTCATCGACATGTTCGACTTTGGGACCCCGGTCAGATGGCTCGCATGATTCATCGTGATTGGCCGAGGTCGACTCAGAAGGACACGGATGTTCATGCGCAGTGTACAGCGGCAGAGGGATGGAATCGGGTTTGCGGTCACCGTTAGAGTAGAAAAGCTGCGAATAGGCGGGAAGTGCCGTCTCTGAATAAGCGGAGGAGATAGTCGGCAATGACTCTGCGGATGGAATGATCATGGATTGTGATAGAACGAGCGGTGGAGAAGAGCGTGCCGACGGAGGCGGAGGTGGGGGAACGTGAGCAAAGCGGAGAGGGACGGCTGTACAGATAGGATGAACAGTCAGCGAATGACGGCAAGAATGAATTGAATTGATCGTACCGAAGGTCAGCGTCTCAGTTGCTTGTTGGCTTTGATCAGGAAGATCATATGTTATCATCAGAGATATACAAACTTCGTGACGGAATGTCAATAGAGGCGAGGAACCCGTCGGGCGAAGAGATGCAGGACCAATGAGGTCGGAGGATTCATCCTGCTTGATGTCTGGTTCTGGGACGAAAGGGATGCTAGTCTGCAAGGTGTACCAAATCGGCGTTTCTCCAGGAACATTGTGTGCGAAAACGTAGTTGTGATCGCCGAGTTGGTATTCTCCATTTTCTTCGGATGGAAGGAGAGAAAAGGTGCGGACATGCGATGCTTCGTCGTTGATCGGAGGGGAGTAGAAACCGTCATACAGGTATCCTAGTCTGTGACAGCTACGTAGTGGAACGTTAGGAGGCTGTTCAGAATCAGACGGAAGGGGAAACCGTCTCCGGTACTCCGTTGATGGTCGATACCTGCAGGAGAGCGTCAAGAATGCTTCTCCGGCCGCGTCGGGAGCACTTACCGGCACTTTTCTCTTTGCAGGACGTTGACAGCAAAGGCAGATAGCTGGAGTCTCTTGCATTGCTCTGCTTCCAGGCCGTGGGCTCTCATACGGAGTGTAAGACCCACGGCGTCCTCGTCAACATCAATGTATTCCGGAATAGATGCGAGGATTTGAAGTTTTGAGATAATTTCTCGTGGTATGCGGGGTCGGTCCTTGTCGTTTTTGGGTGGGGTTGGCTTTGAGTTGACAAGGAATGTCGTCCGAGGAACTTCGGTGGGATCCAAGAACGGAGAATCCACAAAACGACGTAGGGGAATAGTCTTCTCGGCGTGGACCTCCCTCTCTCGGGAGCGAAACGGCGCGCATAACGCGCTCAAAGACCACGGCGAGGTGTTATCTAAGTCTATGAACTTGGCGGTGGCATAGAGCGTATACGATGTCCCCATGTCTTCGGCGCCATACTGTGATGACGCAGGTAACCATCCTGGAACCGGAATGTTGAAGACCACGTTCCAGCGGCCTATGCATTCATTAGTCAATGGACAAGCAGTGGCAGCGACAGGAAAACGTACAAGGGGTATGGGACTCTTCCTGGCCCTCATTTGAAAGCTCCAGAGGCTCACTGGGCGCGAGTTGACGCGTTATACTGCACAAGCGAACACCAGAGTAGCCAATCTGTGGCGCCACCACTTCGGATTGGCCTTCAAAGGTGAGTTCGAGGGACTGAAGGAGAAATGACGTCGTTCGACGACGTTCGAATATGGAATTAGGCGAATGTAATGAAACAGTGACATGGCCTGACAGCGAGTATGCAGAGCTGGACGCGTTAATTGGGTGAGTGATTGTAAAAACAAATAAATTGCAGTGAAATACTGACGAAGAATCCGGATCTCCGTACATGTCAAGGGAAGGCGCGAGGGTGACGATGTCGATAGAGACTGGCATGGCCAATAATGCGAAGAAGAGTAGTATAAGGTCGTTAGTTCGTGATTATTATAGTACCGTCGAGGGAGTGGCGAAACGAGAACAAGGGAGGGGGAACAATTAAATGAACCTGAATCATGGCAGGCCTTTTATTGGACAGCCGTCGCTTCCGGGGAAGAAACGTCAAAAGGTCTTGTTCCGGCATTCTTGTTTCACATCCGTATTTGGAAGCTGAGATATTATGTAACACAAATGATCAGCTCTTCGCGGACAGTGCGCGTTTCCTACATGTTCCTGTTCCTTTAACCGGGGTTTCCCCCCCAGATGGGTGATGTCGTCGGTAGATATCGGCTAGCGAGTCAGTCTAATTTTTTTTTTCGCTCTTGGAACGGTTCCCCGGAATTTGGAATCAATTAACATCCGCCCTCGATCGGGGTGTAAGTACTAGAGCGTAATAATTCGTGTGGAATTTATTGACATGACAGCGCAGTCTCGTCGTGCTAACGACCCGGTTATTCAATTATGGCAAGCAACACCAGGCAATCCCCGCTCCATATATATCTGCCGTTATGATTTAAGTCAGACCTAGCCACCTTGTCGTGGGGCACTAGGCTGGTCCATCATGTAAAAACTTTCGACACTGCGAGCTCATCCTCGTCTCTCTTCCGGTGTTCCTTGCGACGTGACGTCTCTTGCTCGGCATCCTTCCGTATATTATATTTCTTGCTCTGCTCTTGTCGGATGCTTGATCTGATAGCCGCTGGGGAGATAAATTCTAACAGATGGTGTCAGAATAACGGGCCTAGAAACAATAACAAAACAACGAACCGGGATTGGAGTATACCGTCGCCCCGCCAAAGGCACCTTCAAAGATTCGGATGGGAGTCAGAACAAATCGGGGACCAATCTCCACGAGGGTCGTCTGGGGAGGCCCATTTGGCTGTAAAGGATCCTTCTCCATTATCTAGCGGATGAACAACAATTCATTGTGGCTCAAATCGGACAAGAAGAACGCAAAAGCGTACCTGGAAATTGCGGAACCATATCTTTGAATCAAGTATGGAGAACGTAAGGATGTGATCAATGAATGGCTTGGCTTTCCGGGCTGTCGAGGGAACGCCGAATATCTAATTTCGAAGGGGATGAATGAGACAGGAAGTTGCAATTGAAATGCCATACTTACATGCGTGAAAAGCTCCTTGGTCAGCTTCCCCCACTCAGTGTCTTCAAATGCTTTGTCAAAGCTAAGCAGCCCCCGGCTTCCTTTCAAACAATTGCCCGTCATCTTGAGTTCATCCATCGTATGGACGTTTTGCACATGCATCTTTATTGAAGGCCCGTTTGGTGTCTTTGTAGCCCAAAGGTAGAGGTCTTCGTGCCTGCGGGCCTCGAAATACAGGGTATTGTTGCAATTATTGAGATCGGCTAGTTCAGGGAGGAGATGAAGCTGCGACTTGGAGTCCAGTTTGGAATCTATCGGAAACAAACGGTTAAAAACAGCTAACAATGGCACGCATTGAAGTACCTTTTTTGACATGAGGAAGGAGGGCCTCAATATCGGTCATCAGGTGCCTCATTCGATGAGTAATGCCGCGAGACGATAGAAGAAGGACTCGTTGCTTGTTTTTCTTGGGTTTGGGCGCTGAAGATTCTATGTCCTGGTCGACATCCATCTCGTCGGCTTTTCTTTTGCCTTTTAATTTGGCGTCCCTTTTTGAAGCATTCGCCTTTTGAGCTTTCAGGATGGAGGCCATACTGAAGGAACTGGTCGTCAGAGGTGAAGAGGTTTACTGCTACCAAATTTTCGGTGATGGATTAGTCAGCCGGACAATCGGGCCGCGAAGTCCAAGCTTGCTCTTGTTGAAGAAAAGGAGAATAGTATTTCCAACAAGCTCACTTAGTATTACAGTAATCCTCAGTTCTAGTAATATGTAGCAACCAGTTCACTACAGTCGTTTCGCAGCTGTTCGCCGCTTTCAACCTACCTGTCATTGGCATATTGCTTCACCGTCCGATAGTACGATAGTTTGTGGCGCCCTCGTAGGAGCTTAAACGAGCCGACTAGATACTCTACGAGATATCCATACTATCCTCTGCTGGAGGGTCTTCCTGTCTCACATAACATCCCAACGCTGTACTCCATACGAATTCATGGTTCAACAACTTCGTGAGCGTCTCATACGCCCAGATATTAGAAAAGGGCACCCCCGTCCTTGGATCGAGGTAAGACGCGGGTTGACCCGTCAGTGGGCACATCTGCTTCGGACGTGCTGCAAAAGAAACCTGTCAGAACGCAACAACCAGCTAGAGACGCGTAGAATCTCACAAGTAGGCCTTCCCTTTCCACTATACACCTTCACCTGATCCCACTTGACATGATCACCAAAAATGACTTCCATCGACTCGGTCCATGATGGCTTGGGGGCTTTTTCGTATTGCGCGAGTTCGTGGACGAGGTAGTTTTTGTTTACCCTCTCCGTTCGTTCTTCAAAGACTGGTGCTGGGGGAGGTGCGGGAGGGGGAAGATAATGCATGTACGGGTTTTGGTAATGCGTTGTCGCATAGTAGGGATAAGCTGGTGGTGTAGATGTTCCGGGTGCGTTATACGCCCCATAACCATGACCATAGCTATACGATGGCGAGGCTGCAGGTGGGGTCACTTCCACTTGTATTTTTATATCCTCGCCCCGGCTTATCCACCGCAGTAGAGGGCCCTCAACAGAATCTCTCACTACCCGCGCGCGCTTCCGTTTCTCCTCCTCGAGTTTGAGATAGTCGCGGTGCTCCACGATGTTGCCCTCTTCGTTGTCGAGTGCTTTGGCAATGAGTTCCCCCTGCGTTATCTCGCGGGCGAGAGCCTTTACCTTCGGCGTCTGGGCAGCCTAAGTATAAGGAAATGAGAAGGGCAAGGAGATGTGACACAAGGATATGGAACTTACGCGTCTCTCTTCACCCTTTTTGAAACGTTTAACAGTTGCCGAGGTGTTCTTTATGGTGTGCGTTCTTTTACTATGCCGCTGCCCCTTGGCATCGCCTTCTCCTGTCCCTGCATGAACGGTCGTACTCAACGAAATCCGACGATTTGATCTCTTTGGAGCAGTAGATGTCGAAGCCTCAGGGTTAAATGTGACTTTCTGGCGGGCATGAGCGACAGCAGTGGCCTTTTCTACACGAGCTCGAGCAGCCTGTGAATGGTGGTTAGGAGGACGGACAACGCGACGGGGTAGACAAACCTTACGTGCTTGCTTCTCCTCGTCTAGAGCCTCCTGTTCCCCTGCGGTACCTTCGTTTTGAGCCTCTTCGTCAGTGCTCTCAAAGTCAGACTCGAAGATATCCTCTTCATCTGTGAAACAAAATGAGTTGCTAAGAACTTGCCCCAGAGTTAAGGGGAACAGACATTTGTCGACAGCAAAATCAACGTCATCATCAAGATCTTTCACTGAGTCGTCTATTGACATTTCAGCCAGTGCAGCTTCCATCCTGCCCGGAATTTTATCAGAACATAGAATAACTCATAGACAACGAAGTACCTGTTTCCCGCTGTGCTTCGTCTTGAGCGCCGAGCTACAAGGGTCTCTTCGACCGGCGGTTCCGCCATTGTTATGTCCGCTGTCGACATGTTGCAAATGGAAACGCGTTAACGATGAGGGAGGGACGGAAGAATAGTCGGCAGCTTCCGAGATCAACACGCACCAACTTGTCTTCCTTCCGCAATGGTCTTGAAAGCAGTCGCGAAGGTGGCACAGCCAAAAGTTCCCCAGAAAATAGATTTGGTGCTGGACTGGCTGAGAGCACCTCCAAGGCTCCAGCTACGTGGCGTGCAGAAACTGAAGATATCCCTCGCATACCGTAATGACCACTTTGGCGCGAGGTTCGTTTTGCATTTTCCTGCAATTTACAAGTATAGGTCCTCACTTTTTTCAGGCATTTTGTGAAAGAACAACTCCCTCGTATCCGTTTTGCCAACCCAAATATCGATATTCATGTAGAGAAGGCTTTAAAAACAAAATCGGAGGCTTGGAGACCAGAGATCGAACTTGTATTTGGTGTGTTCTCCCCTCCTTACTTTCTTGCATTCAAGAACTGAACTTGGAGCAGAGGATGGCAAGCAAAAGACACTCGACCTGCACGAGAAATGGTCCACTACAATAGTGAAAGAGCTCATGGATACTGCGGGTACTGAAGGGTGGACCAGATGGAAAACGAACGCCTTGGCCAGTGGCTTGCCAATTGTTCCTGGGGAGGAGAGCGAATCAAAGGCTAGAGTATCAACGGATGTTACACGACTGCCCTCTTTGAAGGAATTTCGAGCGGCAAGACAGAGGGTAGAGGCAGCTGATCCTAAGGCTGACCCAATACCGAAGCCTTCACCAGCGACTGAGGCATCTCCGGATTCATGATATCTCACAGTACGGTTATAATGCAACAAAATATGGGATTAAATATCTATACAGCGAACCATGATGCCACCCATACTATGAATCCCAGTCCGACAATGAGCCCCGCAAGGTCATCAAGTAGCATGGAAAACAGCGAAAGGTACTTCCATCCGTAGACGATAGTAGATGAAAGTTGCGGTGGTAGAAAGGGGACAGCCATGTTCACTAGGAAAGGCAGAGGTGCCGCATCCTGTGCGAGCCATCAGTAAGATATTTCGTCGAGTAGTTGAATCACCTACGGTGCCAACGAATATGCGAGTAGAGTGCAAAACAATTTGAATCGTTGTCAACGCCCAGAAGAATGGCTGCAGAAAGGTATTTGAGAAGGTTCAAAGGAAACGATAGAAAAAACTGACCACCAGCTGAATGCGACCCTTCTCTGTCCCAAGCTCAGCCCATCTCTGCCACAGCGCATTCCTCGGCTCGTTTGTCAACCCTCCCAACGCCTCCTGCACTTGAGGCTCCTTGTACAACACAAAGAATGCGAGGAAACCCCACATGACCACGAGATGAAGCAGCGGTAACAATTTTTGCAGCAGGGATTTTGGCTGTGCGACTGGCTCTGGAACCTTGCCCATGGCTGGCATACCACCTTTTCCGTTGCCCCCTCCAGAAGTCGCAAGAAGATTTGCGAAAAGAGGGTTGTCCGCAAGGTTAGGCATGGGTGGAGGCTCGGTTCCTGCTGGCAGCTGCCCCATGAGCGCCTGCATGAGTTGCTGCTGCTGTTGCTCAGACCATACGGATGGATCTGGCGCAAAAGAGGGAGTTGGGTCTGCTCTAGAAGGAGGCGTCTCTTCGCCTGTAAAGTTTGAAAGGCTGGAAAGTTTTGGAACAGGCGGGTCGTCTTGCATATACGCCGGAGCATCTTCGCCTCGACCGGAGGTGGTGAGTTTCGCAAGTCTGTCACTGCCGCGACTGAGGATGGCCTGACGACGGGCCTGTGCTCGTGCAGATGCAGACGACATGGTGGTGGTACTTTTCTGAGCAACGTGGTGCGTGTTTACCAAGGTGGCCGGGACATCGGACCGAGGATACCGATATACGACCCGATGAATATAGGCTCAGCAATACACTCTGACGTTTTTATTCCATGCCAGGGCCTCAAGTGACACAGTGTATGTATGTTTTTGTACAGTTGGCTCATACTATGATATATGATCCTCAACATGAAACTCGACCGGTTCCAGCGCAGTAGCGGCTTCGCCCCAAGTCAAGAGACCCACGTAAGGCATCACGCTGTATTTGAGGGTATAGTTTGATGTTGGAATGTCCCTGGAACGACGGGTCAAACTTTCATATTTCAAAACGCGACACACACTCACTTGAACTTTCGCGAGAAATCTCTGAACGCATATTTATTCTTGCCTGATACCTTGATGAGGGCATCTTCCTTCCTCCGTACAATACGGTCCCATATCACGACTTCGTTATGCACCTTGTTTGGAAGGATGAGTAAAGTGCAAGCTACATGGCGATACCTTCACTGACCCCTTCGGTATTGACATACTCTGCTTCTAGGTATAGAAAGAGCTGTTTCGTATTCCAGTTGAACAATGGCGTCAGGTCTGTAATGAATCTAAGCCTCGGCAACCCGACATATAGCGGTGCATACCAGCTTTGAGGTCAAAGTTTACGAACGCCATTTCTTGTTTTCTACGAGGGTATCGAGGAACTTTTGCATTATACCTATGGAGACATTAAACATTCTAGCATTGGAAAGACTGGTCAGAGACTCACACTTTCACAGCGGCAACCGTCAACTCTCCCTTTGGATCGGCAGTAAAAAGAAACGATGAGAGGGCGATAGCACCGAGAAGACACATCATGCATGTAGACAGAAAGGCAGACACATTGTTGACACGGGATATTATGCTATGCATGATGAGAGAGAGACGAAAAGTGTGTATACGAAATGACACGTTGTGGTCAAGAGATGAGATCGTCACAGAGCGTCACACTGTTACGCGTTGGTGACAAACGTGACACAACCACTCACGCGTCGTCCGACAAGGGCATGTCCGACGATTCACTAGGTACGATGTCTACTGATTTCCTCCTCGTCTGCACCCTTCTAATCAAAATTCCAACTCTTCCTCAGACTTGGGTGGACTGGGCCCTACCACGCCGGCAGCAAACCCAAGGATGGCTCGTAAGGCCCAGGGTCGGAGCGCGGTCGCAGGTCCGTCGAAACCAGCATCCAAAACAGGCGGGCAGAAGAAGAATGTAATGTCAAGCTCATCCGGCGACGAGGAGCATCCAGTGGTGGTTCCTGACGACGACAGCACCAACAACGACGACGGCGAAGAGGCTGTGACACAGGTGCCTCTCCGCAAACCCCAGACGGCGCGAAGGGGCAAAAAGCCCAGTGTAAATGGAGTACCCCGTGTGAAGGGAAAGGGAAAAGCAAGGGCGCCATCACCAAAAATGACGCGACCGCCTTCTCCTGAAGTGCTTGACGATTCGGACGAGGATCGCCCCGTGCAGGTGGCTGCTGTGATAAATAGCGCGATCGAAAGCAACTCGGGTGGTGAAGTGAAGCGTCTTCGACGTGAACTAACTGAGGTATGCCCTATATCCTGTATTCCCTACTCAATTCACAGGTTCTGCACAAGGCCAGGGAGCGCGCGGACAAATATTCTAAACAACTGGAGGAGCTGTTCGCAATCAGACATACGGAGCCAGAGCATTTGCTAACTGAATACCGTAAACAGTCAGACTCCAAGATGGAAGGTTCGTTGTGCTCAAGCTAACGTAGTTATAAACTCTCATACAATCATCTCAGCCCAGGACGCGCTAATCAGGGAGCTGACATCTAACCTGGCGAAGAAAGAACCATTAATAAGGGAAGGAAAGACGTCTGTGCTACACCTTATGACGCGTGAGGCTGTTGAGGAAGAGAAGGAAACGCTTGAACGCGATGTTCAAAGATACAAAGGGAGAATGGAGGTGTGCGATAGGGATTTGAAGGAGAAGGATAAGAAGATTCTTGAACAGGAGCAGACCAGTTTGTCTATTGCTGCCTCTCTCATGGGAGCCATATCTTACCTCCGTCTAGTCAAGGACCTCCGAGTAGAACTCCAAGCAGAAATTGACCGAGCAAACAACCTCGCAAAGGATCCACGCCGTCCGCCTGGATCAGCACAGCGAAACAACAGAGGCCAGACAGTGCTAGGCGCCCAAGAACCAAAGCACGGCGCAACCATAAAGTTCTACGAGGACGTAACGAACCTTCTCATCACCAATGTCAGAAACGAGAAGTGCAGCAAGCGCGACAAAGAAGAGGACTGGATTTTGACATGTATATATACCTACGTTGACGAAGATTCACCCGGAGACCCGGATTCCAACGGAAAAAGTAGGTTTCCTTACCGCTCCTAGTCGTATGAACGTCACCGTTGTCTACAGGTCTCAATTTCAATCTTCGCTTATGCCATGAACTTAATGAAGGAAATGAATACGCGGATGCGATACTGTATTCCCCGCTCGAGCTGGACAAAGAAACCGAAGAGTTTGTCAATCAACTGGACTTCTTGTCGGGTCCGTTCACTTTCCCGCGGAGACAGCTACCGGTCTTTATACGCACCATCAATAATACGATAGGGAAAACGACGCAAGAGGAGGAAGGCGAGGCAGCAGACGACGATGACGACGACGTTCAAATGATTGAGTAGTAGTTTTGGTTTGTGATGTTTTCCTCCATCTATTTTCTTCCAAGTATATTCTAAGATCATGGGCATCTTGGTGCGTCCATTGGTGTCATTTGACTGGCCACCCTGTTTATATCACTTAGGCCACACTCGCTATTGTTTCAACTCGTGATGACGCTCATGTAACTTTATTTTGTTGTCCACGGAACCGCGCTCTCTCGTTCTGGCATTGATACTCTCGTGAACCGAACCAGCTCCTGCTTGACTGAGTTCAAAACATTTAGGCTTCAAATCCACACGCAACGCCCGTCAGCACAAGGTTTTGAATGTGCCGATCTCACGCCAGTCTATTCGCCAGCGAGAGTATTTACATTCCCACTTATAGCTAGAAAACACCATCTGGTTTATCCTATCCTAGTATTTACAGTCGGTATACGGCCCCGATAGGTCCAAGGAGAAGTCGGAGTATCTGTTGCCGGGAATGTTAATGAAGACCGTGACAGGCGGAGTACAAGGGCTTCGATGTGCAGATCTTGTAGTAAATGTTGGAATTTGAGTCAGAGGTTGTGCTCTATCTATACCCTTACTCCAGCGGCGTCCCATGTCTCTTGGCATTTCTGGTCGTTCGCTCGTAAGGCGTTCTTTACTGCTGTCCTCGCAAAACCCTCATCCATGCCACCTAGGCTGGCCCCAGCCTGGATCAGGACTCCGACGACATCTCGGTGACCTTGTCTAGCAGCCTGCAATTATCGGATGCTAAGTACACTAATGAAATTGCTGTTGAATATTACGTACGTAGTATAGCGGTGTATGCCCTAGAGCATCCCGCAGATGAACCAGAGCACCTGACTGTAATAAGACATTGACAGACTCGAGGTGGCCATTCAACGCTGCTACGTGCAGTGGAGATCGACCAGAACCTGGCTCCAGTGAATTCACCACCCCGCCGGCTATGTTGCCGTACTGAGGAGCGTCTACTGAGGAGTCGAGCTCTGGGTATCCTGATGGAGTAGATGACGACTCCAAACAAAACCGGATGCTTGAAGTATCGTTTCTCGCAGCGGCGAGATGGATAAGGAAAGGGAACAGTACAGCCTCTGTCGAAGCAGCCTCAGCTGCAGTCCAAGACCAAGGGGCGGCCGCATCGTGAGACGCCTCATCTAGCGGCGCAGACAAAGTTATCTTCGGTACGGGCGAAGTAGATCGTTCTGATAGTCGGACAAACTGGGATAGGACTCCTTGAATTTTCTCAAAGTTCTGGTCAATGCTGGGTTGTCCTGGAACAGCACTAGAATGTGGTCGCGTGAGCTCACCACGAAGTGGCGAACCCATGAGCGTCCTGACCTCGGCGGTGCTCAGCTCAGGCTTCGACAGCAGATAACTCAGTTTGGCCAAGGCACACTGCGGGGATTTCATTAGTTAGAGCGTTCCGGTTCGAATGGAACCAAATATTACTTCAGGCGTCATATCATGCCCCGGAACAACGCCGGCCTGGAGAAGTGTTCTTCCAGTCTCATATGCGTCCGAAACCGTACCCTTTGCACACTGCGAGATCGCGACAACCACGACCCCCCTTTCACAGGCTTCTTTCAGGGCAAGCATCAAATCTTTTCGTTGGGGGGCGTTCCCGGCCCCGAAAGTCTCCAGAATAACACCTCTGATGGGTGGCATGAAAAAGGCACTAACGGTTGCAGCTGTAATTCCCGGGAACAGACGGAGTGTGGCTGTAGAGGTGCTTGAATAATGCCATGGTTCGGAAGAATTTTAGAACATACCGACGTGAGGGCTCATCTCTGCATATGAAACGATCAGAATATCATCAGTGTATTGGCAAAAGGAAGGGATTCGAAGCTCACGTTTATGAGCTCGGAACCGCCGGAGACTGGTTTGTCTTATGACATCGTTCCAGTTCACTACGATGTCGATGCCCACTTGACCGTAAATCAGTACCAGGCTTCTGATGTAATTCTTTGGATCTTACCGTTCACAAGCGGAGCAAAGTTGGGGCTATCGAAGGCACTGAGATCGTATGAGGATATTTTTGAGACCCTGTTTCCTCGGAACAGGGTGTGATTGAAGTACAGAGAACATTCTATGCTGTGCGGTTAGTGGGAAATTCACATGAGGAGATTGAGAGTGGGTACCGGGAATAATATAATGTCCAGCAATGGTTAGTGCACCCATTAAGTTGTCTGTAGCGTCATTTCGAAGCTGTGACAGTGGTATTTGCGCGCCTGTGACGATCTGACATATATTGTCAGTGATTTTGCAAACATTGGGGCAGCCAAACTTTACATACAACCGTCTTTCCCAAATCTTCTAGAAGGAAACTCAATGCGCTTGAAGTGTATGACATTGTATCGGTGCCATGGAGCACAACGAAGGCGTCAAATGAGTAGTTGAGTTCTATTTCAGATGCTATACGTATCCAGTCTGAATTGTGCAAAATATCGATAAGAATGGACAATTAATGACGTGAACGCTCGTCACCGTCAATCTCGATATTACTGCTGTCTAGCAAGGGGTTCCACTGGACAAAAAGATCATCAATCAGATATTTTCCCGTGGTCCGTGAACTCTGAACTCACCTCCAGAATAGCATATCTGATGGACTTGCTACCGCTACCTCCGGGGACTGTACTCCGTGGTGTGACAAGACTTGGCAGGTGAGCTTCGTATACGTTCTCAGCTACCTGTATGCTGTGTGATAGCACCGAAGATTGATTGGGCGCCAGTCCATATGATCCAATGGGACGGGATGATCGCACACGCAGAGTGGGCTGTTGGGGCGTCGAAGTAGCTGATACGCTAGGTGTTGTACTACCTCCAAGAGGACTAGACCTGCCACTTCCAGAGCTCCACTCCCGGAAGCCTTGCACGGACCCAGAATTAGAGAACAGAGAACTTTGGAGCGGGTCATGGAACCGCGTCTGGCTCCGAAGCGTTTCGGTCAAAAAATAAGGCTCCGGGACGTATCCTCCAGATCCAACAAGCATCCCAATAGTGCCACCGGTGTATATAACAAGGACTCTGGACTCGTCGGACAGGATGGGGGTAGCCGCGTCCATCAGGGAGAAAAAGATGGTGATGGTCAAGAAACGCGATAAGATAAAGATGATCGGAGAGATCTAGATAAAGCATTTTATTGATCCTTCCAATTCTGACTCGACTTGCTCCCATCGCCATGGACGCTCTCAAAAACGTTTTCGCAGCCAAGAAGGCCCAGGTTGGCCGTTTTCGTTGTTTCCTTTGCATGTCTATTCATGTTCCTGACAGGGTTCGCCCGCATTGGTCACTTTTGTCACGGCGGGATATCCTACGAAAGATGCGACGGTTCCCATTATGTTCGCTATGCAGAACGGAGGCGCAGATATCATCGAATTGGGAATGCCTTTCTCTGATCCTATAGCCGATGGTCCTGTCATCCAAGAAAGCAACACAGTACGCGCTGACGGACTCGAGCGAGTCTACAATACTCATCTCCCGTAGGTTGCATTGAAGAACAACATGGACTATGCGACGGTCTTGGGTCAACTTCGCGAGGCAAGGAGCAAGGGACTTACTGCCCCCGTCATTCTTATGGGTGCGAGTCATCAAGTCAAGCGGCAGCATAGGCACTGACAGTGGACTAGGCTACTACAACCCGTTGTTGGCGTACGGCGAGGACAAGGCTATACAGGATGCAAGCGAGGCTGGAGCGAATGGCTTCATCATGGTCGACCTCCCTCCCGAAGAAGCTATCACGTTCAGAGAAAAGTGTACAAAAGCAAAGTGCGTACACGAGTCACAACCCAGGGTACTCCTTGCTGACGCCAAACATAGCTTGTCATACGTTCCTCTCATCGCTCCGTCGACCACACCCTCTCGAATAAAATTCCTCGCGTCAATTGCCGACAGTTTTATTTATGTCGTGTCCAAAGTCAGTTCATTTAAATATTCATTCCGATATCGCGCTCATTATTCTTTAGATGGGTACAACGGGATCATCCGACAAGGTAGCGATAAACACTGAGCTCCCAGATATCATTGCTCGTGTCCGGGAACATGCGACCGTTGCCATCGCTGTCGGCTTTGGTGTATCCAATCGCAGTCACTTTGATTATGTTGCCGATGCCGGTGCAGACGGAGTCGTCGTTGGCAGTCGGATCGTCAATGTTATTAAAAGCGCCCCTGCAGATAAAGTTTCCCACAGTGTTGAAGCTTTCTGCAGTGAAATTTCTCTGAAGGGTCAGCCTCCTAAAGCCAGATCTCCTCTTCCAGCTCGGTCGCCTGCACCTGTGACACACAGCAAGAAGGATGTCTCAAAGGACTCTTCGGTATCGGATTTACCTGCACGGTTTGGTCAATTTGGCGGTCAATATGTCCCAGAGTCCCTGGTCGATTGTCTGGCAGAACTCGAGGAGGCACACAAATCTGCTATGAACGACCCGGAGTTCTTAAAGGAATTCCAAAGTTATTATGAATATATTAACAGACCGTCAGGGCTCTATCTAGCCGAAAATCTGACCAAACACGCTGGTGGCGCTAACATCTGGCTCAAGCGCGAAGATTTGTAGGCGAATGATTTTCCGCTTGCATTGCCAGCTGACGACTTGAATGCAGAAACCATACGGGATCTCACAAAATTAACAACGCGATTGGTCAAGCAAGCCATTTCCCATGCATCGCTAGGCAAATTTGCTGATCTCGGAAAAATAGATTCTCCTAGCTCGCCGCATTGGCAAGACGCGTATTATCGCCGAAACGGGTGCGGGTCAGCATGGTGTTGCAACAGCAACGGTCTGCGCTAAATTCGGCTTGGAATGTATAATTTATATGGGAGCTGAGGATGTCCGACGCCAAGCGCTCAATGTTTTCCGTATTGAGATGCTCGGAGGCAAGGTGCGCCTGTTCCTAGCATTCATTGCAATTAAACCTCACAATTTAAAGGTCATCCCTGTCCACTCCGGGTCATGCACCCTCAAAGACGCCGTAAACGAGGCCATGCGGGACTGGGTGTCTAATCTATCGACGACGCATTATCTCGTAGGATCTGCTATCGGTCCACATCCCTTCCCCACGATTGTCCGTGATTTCCAAAAGATTATCGGGGAGGAAATCAAAGCGCAACTGAAAGAGAAGCGAGGTAAACTTCCTGATGTCGTCGTGGCCTGTGTGGGCGGTGGAAGTAATTCTATCGGGACTTTTTACGATTTCATCGGGGACAAAAATGTTAGAATGGTTGGTGTCGAGGCCGGTGGCGAGGGTGTGTGTTGCTTTCATTGCTTTCATATCTTGTGTTTAAATCTCTTTAGGCGTTGACGGTGACCGACACAGTGCTACGCTTTCCATGGGACAGCCTGGTGTGCTCCATGGCGTGCGAACCTATATTCTGCAGTCCCCGGACGGGCAGATTATCGAGACGCATTCCATCAGCGCCGGACTCGACTATCCTGGGGTAGGACCAGAGCATGCCTGGTTAAAAGACTCTGGTAGGGCAGAGTACGTCGTCGCTACAGATGAAGAGGCGTTAAGAGGGTTCAGAATGCTGACACAAATGGAGGGCATAATTCCGGGTGAATACTCTTTAACCGAACCATGGAATATCGAGACTGATCTTTGCTTATCTTTCAGCCCTCGAGTCGTCGCATGCCATCTGGGAAGGTGTCCGTATCGCAAAAACGATGCCGAAAGATTCTGATATTGTCATTGTAAGGCTGACCCCTCATAAATGACACTTTACTAATTCTGTCCATCCGCAGTGTCTTTCCGGCAGAGGTGACAAAGATGTAGAGCAGATCTCTGAGCTTCTTCCCAAGTGGGCGGATATCCTCGACTGGCACGTCAGCAAATAGAAACGTAGATGTGATGTTACAGTAACTGTACTTTATTTCAAGGATGTTCTAGTTCTCTACTAAGACTACATGTCACACTGGCAAAATAACAAAATAATAGCACACTTATAAGATTATGTACTCAGAAGAAATGTACCACGAATCCACCACCCATCAATTACTTTGCCATGTATTGTGCAACCCCACCGTATCATCTGCCCCGTTCATCGGACCGCTGGACATCACCGTTACATCCTCCCGTCTTGAACCGCTGATGCCATTGAGTTTGGCCTTTCCTCGCACATTATCCGCACGCTGACCTTCCAAAGCAGCGAGATACGGCTCATCGACACCGCCCGTCACGTACTCACCCGTGAAAACGGAACAGTCAAACGCTGAGATGTGAGGATTGAACTGCCGCACGGATGATATCAGGTCGGGTAGGGTTTGGAAGATTACAAGATCAGCGCCAATGGCCGAGGCTATTGAATCGGTGTCACGTCCGTATGCGACGAGTTCAGTACGGGATGGCATATCGATGCCGTAGACATTGGGGTATCTATGACGCGTACGCGTGCAACCTTGAGCTGGCTGTGCCGGAGGCCGAAAGATGGACATACCTGATGGGAGGGGCACAGCTGGCCATCACCACCTTCTTCGCACCGACGTCTTTGGCCATTTGAATGATCTCCTTTGACGTAGTACCACGAACGATGGAATCTAGGCATTGAACTGAGAAAAGAATACGAGGATAGAACACCAAGATTCACCATCAACCAGGAGAATGTTTTTTCCCGAGAACTCAAGCGCCATGGCGTTGAGCTTCCTCCGAACGTTCTTTTTGCGCATCTGTTGTCCGGGCATAATGAAAGTTCGGCCGACATAACGATTTTTGATGAAGCCCTCGCGGTAAGGGAGTTGTAATTTTTGTGCGAGGTTCAAGGCTGCGACCCGGGACGTATCGGGTACCTGAGCAGAACGCGTCAATATAAGATTTGCGTTTGCGAGGAAGGTTATTCTCACCGGAATAACGACATCAACGGAAAGATTCTGCTCGGCTAATACGCGCCGGACTTCGTCAGCGAGCGCGTCCCCCATGGCCATTCGACTTCGGTAAACGCTGATCCCGTCCAATACAGAATCAGGACGCGCAAAGTAGACGTATTCGAAAATATCCGGTGCAAATTCCGCAGGTGCAGCTACCTGGCGTCGAGATACACTTTCGCGCGTGATAATTACGGCCTCACCTTGAGCCACAAATGAGAAAGGACCACAGAGGAGGGAGAGTATACATACCAGGCTTTACATCTTCCCACTCGCTAAAACCACTGGCATCGGCAACAACGCTCTCGCTGGCGAAAAGGTAGTCTTTTCCTTGCGTAGTGGCAGATTTTCTAACAGCCATGCCGACGGGTCTAATTCCGTTCGGGTCTCGGAAGGCAATTATTCCAAACCCAGCGAGCATAGCGACGCATGCGTACGCCCCCTTGCACTGTTTCATCAGCCCTCCAATTGCAGTGAATATATCCTCTTCATTGATACGGAATTTGCCCGTTTGTTGCAAGTTATTGGCAAAGATATTGAGTAGGAGTTCTGAATCTGACGAGGTGTTGATATGACGATGCGCAGTGGCGTCTAAGAACTGCAGAAGTGACGCTGTATTGATAAGATTTCCGTTCTGCAGTAAAGTTAGTAGAAAGCAGTAGAAACGTGCGTCAAGCTTCATACATGTGCGAAGACGATCCCATACGGTGAATTGACATAGAAGGGCTGAGCTTCTGCATTGTTAAAGCTTCCCGCAGTCGGATATCGCACTGTCGAATAATTAGACCTACCACAGGTAAACGGAGACTACGTACCATGTCCCACAGCCATGCCTCCAACCAGACGCTGTATGGCCTTCTCGTCGAATATATCCCGGACCATACCATTGGCCTTGCATTGATAGAATCGACCTTTTGGTCCACACGTAACTATTCCGCAAGCATCTTGTCCTCGATGCTGCAGCAGCGAGAGGCCCTCACAGACCTCTGGCGCAGCGTCGGTATTGGGGTCATGTAGAAGAAGACCAAGGATTCCACACACTGGAAATGAAAGGTGAGCGGAGTCAAGAAACTAAAAGGGGACGGGCGAACTTGGCAGCGGATTGGATGGATCGACGATGAACGTGCTTTGCAACGTCCATTTTTTTTTTGAGTCGGATGCGCTAAAACGTAAATTGAAAAACGTGAATTGGGTTACGTCAGCAGGATTAAAGTGTCATTCGCGGTCCGCCTGTTCCGCCGGCCGACCCTTCCGATAGTCCCAGATACAGGTCCCGGTAGTAAAAAAAGTATAATAAGTAGTCACACACAAGACACTTGGAAGGAACGAATTATCAAATACAAATGGGAGTTAGAGGGAAGACGACATTTGACGGATGCTATGATATATGTCTAGAATTAAGTATCTGTATCACTCTTTGGTCTTCTGACATACGATGATGACCACGCTGGGAAGAGCCAGATATGACTCCCATGTTATACACCCCTACTGCAGAATGCAGTGGTGGCAGCGCCGAGTGTCCAAAAGTCTCCGTGGTACCATCATCCCCTTTCCTGGCCTTCCCACTCTGGTAGATACCCGGAGGAACAATGATGTTTCGCAGGATTGCGTCCGTGTCGACTGTCGGTATTGTCGGAAGATCAGCGTACGTGAAATAGGCAGTAAGATGCCATTTCCGCGGTGTACCTGTTGGCGAAAGTTGTACCCAAGCAGAATATGCCTGCTTAATTAAACCGGGATGATTTCCGCCACTGCGATCTTGATGGAGTAGAGCTGACGATGAGGGGATCGTGCGGGATACGCCGTCGACAAATCTGAAAGCCGGCGGAGACCTATAACAAAATGTTAGTCAGTAAGTCATATGTGATCTCGCCCCAGAATTATCGGTACCGTGGAGAGGTGGATGGCTCGCTGCCAGGCGCCGATGGAAGTTTTTCGTCGTAGAATAAGTATGGCTGCAAGGTTATCGATCAGCAACATGGACTTGACGGTGGTGTATCGACGAGGTCCGGACGCACTTCACGCATACGGGACTGTCCCCAAAGGCGTCCGTCTATTGAAGGGGGGGGAGATCAACAGGACTTCCGGGAGAATATCAATACTGACTTACCGGTCCAACGCTTAAGCCCTGATTCGTCGTCGCGCTCTTCCCAAACGAACACGGCACCAGAACGTACTGACATAGACCTCTCAGCCTCGTTAAGACGTCTAGTAACTGGCTTAAGAAAGCCTTGCCTGACGGCCTCAAAGATGATATGGGCGTCGCGCGTGTCGCGGAGGTGAAGACGGGGGTGGGTAGCTTGCTGCATGGAAAAAGTGGGGAAGAGAGAAAGGCACGAGAATAGCCCTTTTAAATCGCGATGAAGAGACAGGCAGGCGATCAAGACGCAACCACAGCAGCGAGGATAGGGGAAAACTCAGCGCGCGTGTCATATATATACGTGATATCCCCATTGTGGGTAATAAATAAATGAGTTGCAGAATGCCACATTTGAAGGGTCAACCACCGGGTTCACAATGACATTGACGCGCGAAAGTGTGGGTAAAGCCGACGACGAGAGTGTGAGAGAAGTTAGTCATCTTTGTAACGTTTGCAAAGACGAGATGGGTAAAAATAAAGTCTACCATTGATCTGGAACTGGACTGGGACCCTCCTGACCAATGCAGTGGTCCTCAATCCAGGACCGGGGTCGGATCGTCCACAGAGAGAAATGTAGCCTTATAGGCTTCCACGGCCTAATCCTTAGATCTGCCTCCTAACAGATAGAGATGTATATGACGAGCAAGAGATTAGATATTCGCTGTCGCGTAGGTATCCGAGGGAGAAGAAACCGTCAGATCCGGGGGCCTTCCACGAGGGACTTACCATGCAAGTTATGGTGGGAAGCAAAGGAGACGGGCAGCCTTGAGAACTGCCAAATTTAGTGCCGGCAGACGGCGGCAATTGGCGCAACGTGGCTCAGCACTGTCTTCCACTAACCATCATCGTTCCCTTCTTGCCTTTAAACAGCTCCTTGGAACAATCCCCAGGGGGCTGTCGTTTGTGAATCATATACTACCATTGCTGGAATGACTACCGACTTCACTTCAGCGACAAAGGTCCCAGCACTGGTCGCCTACTGCCAACGAGGTGGGACGATTCATATAATTCTAGCTCTACTCGTTGTGACTTTTGTTCCATTCTATCAGTTGCCGGGAAACACGTTGAGTGTCAGCCAGCACCCATAGTTATTCCTGATTGCTTCTTGATATTTATTTCCTATATCAGCCATCCCCACACTCGGCCAAGAACTTAGTCTCCGTTATGATCTAGTCAAACCCATCCTCCAGCAGTGCGAGCCACACGACCTTCTGCGGCTCGAGCGAGGCTCAACGGTGCGTCGCATGCAGCGCAATAACGGACCTTTTTCATTTCTCGACAGAGGCTCCAGCACAATACCCAAGGCAAATGATTCTCAGCGCTTCTTTGCCTGCCGACTAACTTGGTCTATGATCCAGAATTATGGAAGAATCTCTCTATCAAAAAGTATAGTATTCAACTCCAGGGCTATCTCTCAGGGGACGCACCAGAACCAGAGTCCTGGAGAGATCATTACTTCGTACGTTCTCGGATGATAGCCACATGCTGCCCGGGTTTTCTGATTCTTGATTAAGGTTCTCCAGAAAGCCGAAGCGAAGCATCTAGAAGAAGTGGGATCACGCCTGCGTTCCCAGCGACTTGAGCATGAACAACAAAAGAAGGAGCGCGAGGTCAAGATCACAGACCGAGTTCCCCCACAGAAGCGTCTTCGACCATGTAAGTCGATCGTGACGTTTACATCACGTACCCATTCTCATGCCTCGTCATTCCTAGGGTCAGGGCCAAGTCAACCCAAGACATTGATGCAGAAGACCTACACCTCCGCCTCCAAATTGCACAAGACTGTGTACAATGCTAGGTTTGCGGCCAAGGGAAAACCTATCTCGACATCCCCTAGCGTGCCTCTACTGCCGACGCCTTCTCCCAACTATGCAAGTCGAGTGACGGTCACCACTGTAAAGCACCGACAACCTCCCTCCTCGTCACCGCCAAGCAGTACGGGTTTAAACTCCCGGTCGTCTACATCGTTATCAACGTCTTCTAACGGACCCACGACATACGCTGCACCTGTTTCTCCTTGTAAACTCTCACACGACGATTGCCGGCCGCCTCCGTTGTCACCAGCAAAGAAACCTGAAGCTGCCCAAAGATCTGCACTGCCCAATCAGATATCGCCGTCACCCGGGCCACGACCGAAGAAGAGACCTGCAAGCTCTTTGTTCATGCCCAAGGATCGAGCTTATTCGCAACGTCCAAGGATCTCCAGATAGTTATCTTTAATTTGGCACTTTCTTTCGCCCCTTCCCTCTTTCAGCATAATGGCTCCTCATCATTCGCCCAGTATCTTCCTATCTTACAACATGTAACACTATACGCATAGAAGTCTCCCGACTACGCTCAGGCCGTAGCGGTCTGTATATCCCACCGGAACATACGTGTACCACTACTACGCATTTCATTTTTTCTAATCTGATTCCGCGTCCTCGCTCCCGATAATCAAAAAACTACTAATTCTTCACGTCCCAGCGCGTACCTGTCAGACGTCTACTGTCTGTCTCCGATCCTTATTAAATATACCAGTCCCGGTTAATGAAGCGACGGGGTGGTCATCTGGTATGGAACGGTGCCAGTGTTAACTCGACTGCCCCTGCCCGCAGGAAATGAACGTTGCCTGAAAAATATATTGCTCAGGTCATACCGACGATGGAATGCTCCCTCCTAGTTCTCACCCTGGTACGCCAAGGTCTACTTTCAGATGCTTAGCGGTTTTCTGCAACAGGGTACTTTGGTACCTATTAATCGGTGTCTATGTACGTGTCAATGACATGTAAATGCTATTGGTTTAATGTAAGTATTGGACTTCCACATCTGAGAAGCGGTGTAGCTATGTATGAATATGTATGCAAGAGGAGTTGATACTTACTGCGACAATTGTGAGATGAAAAACGGAGATGGAAAACCTTTGCTTATAGAAGTGTCGAGACCAAGAGTTATAAAACAAATGTGTGCAGAGATGGTTCAGATGCAATATGGGTGGAGATGGGAAGAGGAAAAAAAAAACCAAGTAAGAGCAAATACAAAAGAGCGTTGGTATTAGTGATAGGTATGTAAACCATAAACTCGGGAGGTGGGATGGCCACCAAAGAGGATGGAATGAATGTATGGTGAGTTCTAGGGAGAGAGGCCTCAGATGCACGAACTCGGTCAATGAATCACGGCCGCGTCACGCTCGAGCCGGATTCCATGCCGTCGCCATCCCAGCGCTGTCGGGTCTTCCCCTTCCCCTTCTCAGCATACGAGCCCAGAACCGGACTCATTGGCGGGGAGTCAACACCCAGCGCCTCCCATATCCGAATCGTATGATCATCCGAACAAGATGCAAACATACGCTCGTTCCGAGGGTTCCATGCCACGGAGTTCACACTCCCCTCGCCATGCCCAGGAAGCACCTCGAGTAATGCCCCCGTATCACGATGCCACACATATACATTGCCGTCTAAGGTGAGAGTCAGACACTAAAAACGGGGAAGCAAGGAAAAAACCACCGCGGACCTTCGCTCCCACTGACAACAAAGTTTCCGTCCATCCCGCCGAAACAACTCCGGATAACATGTCGGCCTTGTCGCTGACCAGTGAATTTGCGTGCTACACGCCCAAGGTTCAGATCCCAGAGTCGGATTTCCTACAATAGGCAAGCAGGGAGAGATCTGATCAGAACCCGGTTCATTGGTATGAAACTCGCAATAAAAAAACCCACATCCGGCGCATGATTGATCAATGCATACTGCGAGTTTTGGGATACCTTGACACTTGTGACCTCGCCTTCAAGTCGCACGGATCTAAAAAGGAATAGATCGAGTTAAAATTTTGTTCTCACAAGAAGGGGCGAAGGAGGAATTTGAGATAAAACGCCACAGCGCGATCGCGAAAAAGTGGGGGAGGAAGAAGAGTCGACGTACGATTCTACCTGCTTCGTTGCGTAGTCGTATGTTATGAGCCAGTTATCCGAATTCTGCCCCGGTCCAAGGGCAGGATTCCCACCATTGCCGGTCGGGTTTGTCGTCGCAAACTCCCCGGAACGACGACTACTTCCCCTAGAGCCTCCGGAAGGTGTATTGGAAATATAATCCATTCCGACCGTCACTAATCGCGTGAAGTCAGGCGTGATGGCGAGACTTGTTATCCGAATGGCAGTTGCGCCCCAGGAATCCCTCTCTGTCCAATCCGTGTCCTATACATTGGAGAGTTAGAAGACGTGTAAGAGAAATGTGGCCTTGGAATGGTTTCGACTGACCCAGTGTATGATCCTTCTATCCAGAGCAGCGGAAAGGAATCCCGAGCCGTCCGGCAGCCACGCTAAGGACGTTACGGTTTCTGAGTGCTTGTCGAGCTGTTTCAAGCACACCCCGGTCTGTCTTAAAAGTCAGCATCAAGCCTGCGAGTCTGGGAGGAAAGAAGAGCGACCTTGGCGTTCCACACCTTGATGATATTCTCAGCACTGGTCAGCAGAATGGTATCGTCTATGGACCACGCCAGACAGCCCACAGGGTACGGGTGTTCGCGCAAGACCTGGTGCGTATCCCATTGTCGTATTGACGGCTCTGTCTCGGGCTACAGAAAAGTGTTTAAGCTATACGGAATTTAAATGACGGAAACGATGCTTACACCGATCTTCCAAATAATGGCCGTTCTGTCTTTGCTAGCACTCGCAAGATACATGCCATCGTGACTCCATTCGATATGCCATACTTCATCACTGTGTACCTCGAGAATGGTCGTGGTGACTCTTGGAAAGCCTGACTTATCGCACTGGTGATCACTGTATAATGAAAAGTCTGCGGTGTTTGTGGGGAGATTATGATAGACGCATCGCTGGCGTTGGTATATTCGTGATTGTTGGAGAAGAGTGGCAAGCCGGCGTTGGGGGATCATGACGGAAGAGGGGATATATCCTGTGTGAAGAAGCGTCAGAAGTTCGGCGGCCGGACGCGTTGTTTCAGAAACGCTTACGGTGTAAGTTGTCTAATAGATGCATACGGGAGGCGCCCGAAGCACCATCCCAACCAGCTCGTTGTCGAAGGTCTTCAGGTTCCGAGCACATTATGAGGCTATATAAAATGTTTAATTGTGGCGCACGACAAGTTGTGAAAGAGTCACCTTGATAATGTGTGAAGTTGATCAGGTTCGACGTGCAAAGGAGCGAGCTCATTGCGCAGAACATGTAAAGCATCCGTTGTCTTCTCTGCCTCGAGGAGTTCAAGGTACTTTTGCTGATTGATCAGAAACCTTGCGTCCTAGAGTGATATGAGGTCAAAACACGTCGAGAGAACAGACAGCTGCGCACCATAAGCCCGTCTGCGTCGGTAACGCCTAACCGTGTCAAAGCCACCTCTGCCTTGTCCCATACCCCGTCCAAGATACACTGCCTGAAACGGGTCACATCTGATGCCTCCATTGGGAACCCCGACTCTGCTTCGAGCGTGTCTGCCGACTGACTGCATGCAAAATGTGAGGATTCCAGAAGAGTAAGAAGGAAAGGATAAGAGGGGAGCGTACGTGTATCCCACATCGCGAAGACTCTGTATCACCAGCCTCACGTACTCCTCCCGATCGAGAGTCATATCGTCATACAACATGGTGCCTGGTAGATTCACCCTGGCCACCGCCTTCCCGTGCTTTTGGGCGACCCCGTTCGATACAGCGCTTGACAGGCCATTGCTCGAGCCGTTCGACTGCGAGTGGCCGTTGTGACTGTTGCCGTTGGTAGCAACCATAGCGGTGATGGTATGGCCATTGGTCGGGGACTGCGTCGGTCCATCAAGCCCCAGCGACGAAGGGCCAGCCTGCATGGCGGAGATAGCAAAGTCAGGAGAGATGGAGAGTTGCGAATCGATATCAGAATCGGGCAGCCTCATGTTAGCTGGGGTAGCAGAAGCGATGTCGCCTGTTCTTTGTCTTTTGCGGGCTCTGTAGTTGTCGTCGTCTGAAAGAGAGAAGGGAAATGTCAGATATCCATGAATAAGGAGCAGCAGTGTACGAAAAGGAGAGTACCGGTTGTTGTGGAGAGGTCAGGTAATTGGGAGCCGGTGCTGCCTTGCTCTCGCTCAGATCTAGAACGGGTCGCTGGAATTAGACTGCTGGGAGAGACAGCAGCGAGAGACGAGAAGGAAATTGGGGACGGCGACGGAGCAGCAGGGACAGGACGAGAGGGACGAGATATGGACGATGGAGAGGGAAGCGAGTCCCGCGGAGGGAGTCTGTTGGTAATTGAATCAATGGTGGCCGACGATGAGGACGGACAGTTCTCGGTTTCTGCAGCGCTGGCGCCGCCGTCGTCGATGGTGGCGGTGGATGTTTGCTTGTCTCCACTGTCCTTGTAGTGGTTCAAAGCCAATTCTGTCTGATATTCCATTGCCGCCTTTCGACTCTCGCGTGCGTCTTCACACGAGGTATTCTCGTTTTTTTGTCTATCAATGGCGACGAATCTTTCTGATACTGTTTATTGTATCTACGACAGACGGTGGATAGCCTGGTACATAATAAATACAATAATACACCGTTGCTCCTTATCAGGACTCGGCATCCCTGAGTCTGCGACACGCTCAGAGAGGAACCCAGCATCCTGCTCCTGGTTTGAGACTAGTGAACAGTGGCACCACAGCCTATCGACCTTGTGGAGACGTGCACCAGGACAAGCCCCCCCTTGCGCTATCCCAGCAAAGAAACCCAGATAATGGTATGTACACAGCACTCAAAAAGCTTGCCACAGAGGTTCGGTCGCGACAGTCAAGAGGAAAAAGGTGGTCGGCCCAATCGGGAAGCAGTCAAGTCAGCTCGGATGAAATCGGCAACACAGCATGTCTGAACCAATCCGATCCTTTCCTGAACCCGACACTCAAGGCGTTATCTGGGCTGCAAGGCAGCTGTCGCCTGGTGCTATACGCGAAGAGGTTCTAGGAAAGCCCTGCATGCAAAGGCCGGCGCGCCACACGCTGCCTCAGACACTATCTCACCTACCTGGAAATAGAGAAAAAAATAACAAAAAAGCCACGAGAATCGGATGTCTTAAATACTCTCGTCTCGTCCAGTCCCAGTCTAGGAACCCGGCTAATGCGTGACAAGTTCTCCCCGTCGATTCCAGGTCTCAACCATATCCATATGTCCATGGCGGTCCTACTAGTCTCCCGAGCACGCCGTATTGCACGGAAAATACCATCCGGACATAAAAAAAACTCGTTTAACACGATTACTTATCCGCGCTACTACTCAATTCGTGTTCCCCGCGACTGCGCCGGAAATATTCCTTTAAGCGCATCACCGTTCAGTGTCTTCACCGCCATGGTACGCGCACGGAGACCTTCATTTTCAGCGACGTCATCCCAGACAGGAACCAGGACTCAGAATACAAATAAATAACCGCGCCGAGAATGCATAATATATGGGCCTGATCCACATCCTTCCCGCGATAGCCTGGGCCAGTTCCAGTGCCCTCGGTGAAATTGCCCACAGAGGAATATTATTAGTAGGACTACTTGTGCGCTCTAACTAGCACGTTTGAACGTTGCTCGCCGCGCCACACTTATGGACCGATCGACCGATGATAGCATCATTACGCACGCGTGCACGTGTGCAAGGTCACGCGCCACCCCCACAGAGGGCGTCGGTCGGGGAGGACCCCTGAACGTCAGCTGGGATTCGCCCAAGTCTTATCAAGTCTAACGCCTCTGAATCTCCTGGAAATCTCTCGCAACGAACATTTCCGCCATATTCGCGCCATGAATCACCCACCTGACAACACTTTCAGGGGCGATCGCTCGGCGCGGGATATTGCAAAATATCGCACTGCCGAGCTCGTCGTTCTCGCGCTCAATAATGTAATATTTCCGTGGTCCGGCTGATAATCAGTATATCCAACATCCGTCCCAATACAGATGATGACAGCAATGCATTTTTTTCAACGTATGTGTGTAGGTAGCAGCAGTACTTAAGATGACAACAGCGGAATTTGATTGTGTGATTGTAGCTCCGTTCAATTTGCATGAGAATAAAAGAAGTGATGAATGCGTGCGTTAGAGTGTAAAGAGTGGTGTGTGTGGAAACGTGCGAAGGTCAGAAAAAAATGTAGTAATAATAGCATTGGTGGACTGCAAACGACAAGGTATATTTGCTGAGATGGGTAATAGTGGCGACAAAGTGCTGAATGATGGTGAAACCGGGAGGTGTGTTCGAATAGCCCAAAAAATGAAGACTGGGAGAGTATGCCTGATGAATGAGAATACGATGAGAGGCAATGGCGAATGATGGATGAAATGCTAAGGGGGATGATGTGAAATCTTCATTCTATACAGGCCAGCGCAGATGAGGCTGCATCCCGGTTGTCTTTTCGTGATGATGCGTTGATAATATGTTCAGTAGTAGTCGCTGATACAGATCGTGTGGCGTCTTGTCTTTGATGCGGTGCTTTTGAGATGGAGATTGAGCTGGAAGGAGTATGGGCGATAATACAGCGATGGACGCAAAGCGAAGCAAGGTACGAGTGAGGGCATGCTAGCAACGTCAGGCCTCATTATGACCGGAACCTTCCACCCGTCCTGTGTCCTCGCTCCCGGTCGATGAGCCCACTACGCCCGTAACCAAGTCCCGGGGCGTCTTCGGACCCGCCGACCCCATCCAACTCTTCAACCCTGGCCCGTCCCCTTGCATGGGGTCGAGCAGTGTTGTCCCTGTAGTGGTCACGGCCTTCGAACACAAACATCGGTGCCGTCATTTTCGGCGGCGGAGAGCTGTTCCTCCTTACAGCAGCCCGACCTCGCCGCGGGTCCGGCACTGAAGAGCAGTCAAGAACGGATTCCTTGTTGCCACGGCTATCCAGCCGTGGTCGAGGAAGAAAACGCGTCTCCCTTGGCGGCGAATGTGCAAGGGAAGGGTCCTCCCGCGAATCACTAGTTGAGCGAGAACTGCAACTGAAAGAATCATCTGATCGGGAACTACTCTGGGATGTACCCAGGTCCCGACGACGGCCGCGAGGAGAGACGAAAGGGGGAAGTCCTAAGGACACTTTTGGTGTGGGAGGTGAAGGCTTGACCACGGTCTGGCCTGAAGAATTCGATATGGTGGGCGAGGCCCGTTTTGATGATGCTTGGCAAATAGGAAAGGAATTTTGTGTGCCGGGAACTGGGAGTAATGAGTAGTATGCTGGGAGGCTGCTGCGATTGCGAGAGCGTCGGGTCTTGGTTATGGTAGAATGGTCCTGCTCGCGAGCGAACTGATTGTGCTGACGCTCGGGGGCCGACTGGGGAATGATCTGCTCAAGGTAGTCCTCGACTTCTCGGGACGGAAAGCCGGAATCAATGAGGACATCGTCGTCGTGCACGGTGTGGGGATGCGAAGTGGCGCTTCGAAGACCTCTCACGTGGCCGGAGAATGAACCCGACGAGGATGTGCGGCTGTGAAGACGCGGAACAGTGGAGCGTGTGTTCGTACCAGAAGGACGTCGTGCATAGGAAAGCGGTCTGGGCACGAGACCATGTGATGTCGAGGACTTGGACGTGGACTCGTAGATAGACTCGGCGGCGCTGTCTGGGTCGCTTCCAGTTCCCAGTATAGGGTCTTCCTCGTCGTCGTCGTCGGTGACCACGGACCACGCAGTCGAGGACGCTGAAGATGAAGATACGGAATGGCGATCTTGCTGGAAGTTTCTAAGCGCGGTGCCTAGCACCGACGGAATAAGGGCCGGAACGTCGCCTCCAACGGCATATCCCAATGAAGGCGACGAGTAGGCGCTGCTGGCTGAGGAGATAGACGGCGACGCCGAGTCGAGTGTTTGGCATTCATCGCTGCAGTAGGCGCTCCTGAAAGAAATGAGCGACACGGTGAGGACGGACGGCGACAGGCATACCCATCATCCTGGAGATGGCTTCCACATGTGAGGCAGCGTTCTTCAAACATAGTCAAGTGCAAGGGCTGGTCGCAAATGCGAACTGCGACGAGGAGAAAGGCGACAGGGTGGGAAAACCAGAAGGGAGGTGATGGTTATATACCGAAAGAAAAGACAAAAAGTCGAGTCAAGCAGCGCGATGTGACTTCCTTTTCGAGAATTAATTCTGGTCGCGTCACAGATGTGACGGATCCCAAAGGAGCGAATCGCCGGCGAGACCCTTCGAGATCTGGCGAGCAGATCGGCCATTGTCCTGCAAGCGAGCCACGCGAACCGTGCATGCCAACATTTGGAAGCAATCAACTGCACCGGTTACGCAAGCAATGCACGAGCCAGCCGCGACCGAAATTCCTCTTTCACGTTCGTATTTCTCTTTTCCATAGAGGAGAGCCGTCGAACGTGGCAGGCCTTGCCTACCACGTTTATCGTTGACTGGCAGGGTGTGTGACCACAAATCTGATTTTCAAAGCATTCTTCCATCACTCCTGATGCCTGTGCCATTATTTCCGCGTATTCGTACCGCATTCCCACCATTTATCGCGTTTGTGTTCTGTGAATCTCATCACGTTCCCTTTGCAAACCCCGGGGGGCCCTCCTTTTCCCCCTCGTTATGACTTGCCTTTCTCGGCTATCCTCCATTTCAAAGAAAAACGTCACCACATACGGAAATGGCGCCTCGATTCAGGGATCGCATCACTTTGCCGCGATGTTGCCATAGAACCCACAATAAGTAGCAGTTTATCCGCTCGTCAACAAGGATATTGGGACGTCGACGAATAAATGAGATATCGCCAATCCTCGGACTGCTGGGTCCTTCGGAGATGGGCCACCCGAAGCCACGGCGCCACCAATAAATGTCAATGGCGCGAGTATGCCGACTTTGAGTAACCTTGAAGGTACCCCGGAAACGGCATAATGTCGAGACTGCTGTAGATCATCAGCGACCGCCCCAGTTCACCTGACGGCGTCTGCCCCGGACCAGACATCAAAGCACTGACTCTGGACAGCAGCGGCACTGCGCATCCTGTAGTCAGCACCCCAAATCATTTCAATTCCCATCCGAGGCCCCCCGCCCCACTCCAGTCTAAATATCTTCTCACCGGCCCACTATTTCGGGGACGTGCGACTTTCAGGGCAGTCTAGGCTCCCGGCTCACGGACCACTCTCCATTTTCCAAGTCCACATGACGCTGCGTACAGTGGGCTCCTTTCCCGCTGCTCACTCAACTCTCATATGTTTTTGATTCCAACATTCACAAGACTCGGAATCATTCGCCATCAGGGCCTCTTCAGCCGAGCCAAACGGCGTCGGGCGAGCCGAGAACAAGAGCTGCTAGGTTCCCTTGCAGCGCCCAATCCGTCGCGATACGACTTTATCTCATCAGCGATCTATTCTAATTCACCGAAGGTCCCCTCGTTCCAGTCAAATTCCAGCTAGACGCCGAACACGCCATTGTTAGTCGCGTTATTAACAATCACACATGCGTCATGTCGTCTTCGTATGGACCAACAAAAGCCTACATCCGTATCACGCGGCATGCTCACCACCGCTGAGATCAATTCCATCGTCCTGCCCTCTCAACCAGATCCACCTACTCCAATACCTTGTTCAGCCCCGAGATGACCACGCACCACCTCTTCTAATAGTAGGACCGCAGCACTAAAACCACCTTCTGAACTAATAGAAGTCCTTCCCTGAATGATACGATTAACAGCACACAACCTGCCCAGTGAGGAGTACTGAGTACCCTCTGTACCACTCATCTTCCCCGCGACCACGGAGGTCGTCCATGGATTTAACTGACGTCTTCCAAAATCAATATACAAATCTATCTATACCCCATATACAGAATGTGTCGATAGTGCTTAAATTCGCCATACCTCGTCACCGTAATCCTTATATTGATGACGACGTAAAGAATCCATATAATTATGATCGTAAATGACGACTTGTGTCCGAGTCACAGGCAGTTGACAAGGGTGTAGTATAAATGTAGAGAAATCCGGTAGACATCCGAGCGTGGCCGGAGTTGCGTTTTAGGTTCATCACGTTAATGTTATGGCTCGCCGAAGCCTATTACACCTGCACATGGGAACCGGACGCCTGACGCCCGCTTCTTCAGGCTTCCTGCTAGACATCTGGCAGGCGGTCATGATGCAGAATGTACAGCTTCAGAAACGGATGCAGGTGGTACGCTGCCGGCTATAGGAGGATTCTGAATTATCTTTGCGGGAACATCATCTTTGGAGGGCGACGAATCAGATGCTCCGTCTAAAGTTGGAGATGGAGATGGCCCTTGCTCTTCTGATTGTACTGAAGTTGCCATTGTCCGAATTTCCTCGGAAGATGTTGTCGCTTCGTATGAACTTGATTGAGTAGGTGGAGTAGATTGACCGACATTGTCCTCCTGTTGCGGTCCAGACTGCGTTTCGGCCAACTCTGAAGCTTCAGGTCCAGATACTTCTATCTGTTTGAAGCCAGAAGAAGGGGGATCACCACCTGCCCCTTCTTCTTGAATTGGGGGCGGAGGTAAGGGCGATTCTCGACCATTTATTCCTGGTTTACTAGTCCCGTTGATTCCGTTCGACGGCGGTGGTAGAGGTGTAGATGCTGATGTTGGTGTAGGCAGTACTTTATCAAAGGAGGATTTCCTCCCGGACAGCAGACCCTTGAGCCGAAGATTCGTATTGGACCCCCATGCCGCGGAATTGACTGCCAAAGAATCGCTTCTCGTAGGCGTTGGAGGGACAGTCGGTCGAGGAAGGCTCTTCTCCGAAATGACCACCTCCAACATATTACTCGGCACTCCGACATTCTTGAGCTCACCGATCTTCTGGTAAAAATGTTTGGCGTCTGCGAGGAGCCTAAAATAGACATAGAATGTTAAACCTTGTAAAGCAACAATCCACAGTATGAATCAACATACCTCGTTTTGGCTGCGGCATGTGGCAACTCGAGTTTAGTGTACTCTTCCGATAATCGATGATTGATCGCTGCGAAGACTTGCGTCATGACATCCTAATGTTCGTGTATATAAGAGGCTGATAGTTGGCGCGAGCCCTAGTTTAAACTCACTTGAACGATGGCTGTCGACAGATAGCGAGACAGCACTTTATGCAATGTGACCGTCTCTTTCGTCAAGACCACTATATATTCATTTGCTTCCCCTCCCTCTTTCGGAATACTCCAATCCAGAGCCTTATGAGACGGTAATTTAAGCAATTAAATCGATGAATGGCAGCAAACATACCTGAAGAGACTTGATGTGAGCAGATAGTCGTTCACCCATAATCGCGATGAGCTTGGCATGGATTTCATTCTGATGCTCCTGATAATCCTACCAGTAGGTAATTAATGATGCTGCTGTCCTGAGTTAGAACTGGCCAGACTCACTCTCTTCAACTTGTCAAACTCCACTAACATAACAGCCTGCTTAGAGCTCAGATGGCGCCTGAATGTTTCACGCACATATGGAATGAGCGCTATCATGATCGACAGTGACTGTGAGGCCAGAGCTAAGAATAGACGAAATAACTTTCTGTCAATAAGCAGCAGAACAGAAGAAGATAATTTGCTTACCTAGATGCTTCGCTGTGATGTTCTTTAGCCCAGCCGATCTCATTGCACCGGCTCCTAGGACAACCTGGCATGTTCGCGAATTGAACGCCTTGAGGAATTCGATCACTCGGCTCATAGTGTCCGTGACAAGCATGCCAAAATTCACTATCACCTTGACATAGTCAAGGAGTAGATATAACACCTCGGAGGTGGCAGATACAGTAAAGTAGGCTCGATCCTCAATATGGAGATGCTTGTGGGATCCACCAGCCAAAGATGAGGAACTTGACGACGACTGGGCTAGTGACTTCATCGGGGAGGAGGAAAAGAATGATTTGATACCGTTGGCAGCTGATTTAGAAGGGGAAGCCGGAGTGCTTTCTGGTTGCGGAGGTTGTATGACCATTTCAGGCGAATCCTTCACTGCAGAATCCACTAAAAGATCGGCAAGATGCTGCAAGGGCTGAGGAACATCGCAAGGATTCCACTGCTCGTCTTCCACGAGTTTTGCGGACTGCGTCAGCCGAGTCTGATGAAACGCTTGAAGGAATGTCTTCCCCTAGAATGTGGCAATGAGTTTACCTGCACCAAATAAGCGTGGCTAATTACGCTCACTTGTCCAACAACGGCACCTCTTAGCCCAACCACCATTCGGCGACAAATTACCTCACAGCCGATTACGAAAGACCATGTCTCGTTGAAAAACTCCCAGAACTCGTGGAGCGGCAACGAAGTATGTGGCTCTGATCGAACAGAAATGACTTTGGCTATCATGACGTGAGCAAGCTCAGTTACAGAGCCAAGGATGTCTGTCAAATCACTCTGAATGCTGGAATCCGGACTAGACTGATATCTACAAGAAGAAAAAGAGTGGGGCGTTGACGGACGTGTCAGACATGCTGAGGAAATACGCACTTCAACTTATAAATAGCCTCGAGGACCTCGCCTATTATCATTCCTTGAGTCCAGAGAGCTTCGATAGCTCCCAGGAGATATTTATAAGTCGCCCGTAGAATTTTCATGAAATCTATATGCTTCATTTCTCGAAGGTGGTTGCCCAGGCCAGCACTGAAGTGATATCATCAGCTCACGTTTGGAACAGAGACAGCTCCACTCACCGAGTTTCAGATCCATTCTGGAGTTGCCTGTCCGACATACGAGCAGTGTCATTTTCCTCATCCATGGAGGGGAACTTCTAAAACGAAGTGTAAGAACTCAGGCGTACAATTGATTAAGAAGAACACAAGCGCGCCTTTTGTATTATCCCTCCCACTTGGCTCAAAGCGACGTCCCTCCATGCTGATGTTGCTTGCCGAAGTCCTTTGGTCCTGACGAGACCCTCTAACAGGGGACTCAAGCTGTCTCTGAGTCCTTCGTTCATCTGGCGAGGGGAATCGCTCTCTTTCAATTCAATTTTACGAAGTAAGTCTTCGCTAAGAGTTGAGCACAAGTTGTTGGAAAGGGAGGAGACTATTTCCATGGTGAGGCTTCGAAGATGACCAGGAAGTGCTGAGAATGCTTGCAGAGATGCAAGTGGGACGGCGAGCGATGGACGGCTTGATAGTGGTTTCTCAGGAAGCGTTTCTGGTGGTTCTGACGTCTCTTCAGGCGTTGCAGGTAAAGGTGGTAATCGTCCATTTCCTGGCGTCGATGGTATAGGTTTTGAGATGCCATTCTGCGCCTGTGGAGTGTCCTCTGCTGCCCAGGTGTGCTCCAAATCATCCACAATGTTCAAAGCACCACCCCATTGCCCTTGACTGACTAGCTGGCGGGCCGTCGCGGAAACCTCCACAATACCCTTGATACCGTCGATTCCTTCATCAATCTTCTTTAGATTACCCTTCTTCTTCTCCAACCCAACTACTTCTAGACCCTTCTTTGCCACGTCATTGTCTACGTCCTGCAAAAGTTCCCGTAGGCGCGAAATTTGAGACAAACAGGAAGCAGACTCGGACTGGAGATGATGAAGATTGGACAATGCGGCAAAAAACGACGATGAACGGAGAGATATTTCGTGGGTGAGGTGAAGTTCGATGGTATCCGCATAGTGAGAGAATTTCTCGAGAAGTGGAAGAGAATGTGCGAGTGCTGTGGGATCCACATCCAGGTCTTGACCATCCTGTTCTGTGACATTAGCAAAGGTCCCTGGGTCCGCCAAGTTAAAATTAGATTCGAAGAAAACCGAAGGAACAGAATCTAGGGAAGGTAATGATTTGGCATTTGTGGGGTATGATGATGCATGAGAAAATGAAGGGCGAGGCGTCGAAGGACCGGCTTCTGGCTGGTGGGCGTTCTCGAAACGCTCCCATTCTGAAGCTATGGCAAGGAGGTAGGGGTCGAAATCCTTTCTGCGAACCCGAGGTAGCTCTGCTGGGTGTACCGAAGGCAACGCTGAATGGGCCTTGGGTGGGGCCTGTCGCTTGTGAGGATTATTGAGTACGGTAGAGATCGCTAGTACGTGTCCGGATTAGCACGACCAAATCAGACATTACTATTCCACGTACCATGGAATCCATGTTTCGAGCTACTCCACTCAGCGGGTAACGCTCCAAGCGGCAAGGTCGCTGTCGAAGAGTTGAGGTTGAGGTGACCAAGCCGCGGGACAGTATTGTAGTAATCCGGGCCTCTACCGTCCGTCGTCGTCCCCGATACACTTTCTGGGCCAGGCTGTCGCGATGCAGGATCCCAGTTGAATCTGTACGGTCGTACGGTGTCTGGAAGGGCGGATACTGGTGATGTTGGTCGTGAAACGCCGCTGGTGTTCGAGTCCGACATGGAAGCAAATGCCCAAGTTGCTTTACCACGGCCGCCACGGCTTCCTCCTCTACCATCATGGCCACCTATGCGACTTGGCTCTCCCGCTACTCTACACTGTTGAACTGGGGCACATATCGATAGCGGGTCGCGGCGATAGTTCTAATACGTACGCCAAACCTACAGGGCATCGTATCTACGTTCTACTCGTACGTTCTTCCGTTTTCAGGGTTGGGCTACGTGGATGAGCAATAAGCATTGCTGCGGACTCTCACATTATAAACGTGTATAGAACATTTGCATGGTGCTCTCTGGTCTCACACATGGATTCTATTACATGTCTCTTCCAACCCTCCAGTCTGTTCCATTCGACTGGATGTCGGCTCGTAGCGCAGCAGCAGACTTGGACCGTCCTCGCCAAAATTTCCTTCCAACGACGCATGTCTCTCTATTGGACCCGCACTGACCTAGCCGTCTCGGTGTGGGGCCCAAATAATACTGCTGCAATATCCAAGTCTACGCGAAGACTAGATTCGAGTCGTCGGCTGCTGCCTTTAGAAAGACAATAGGAAGGAATCGGTATAACTTTCGTGCATGTATTTATCCCAACATTCGCTGCAATCTTTATGATTGTCTGATTGAAGCTACACTTTGGGCGATTGAGCCAGTGATACTTTCACTGCCCCCTTTTCGAAGGCACCCTCTCCCAGGCCTGGGCCTCTCCGTCTCAATGCTTCGGTTCCGGGAGCCACTCACACGGATCCAATGATAATTTGACAGACCTTTATTGAAAGTCAAATATGGATTCCGGTCTTCCAACCAGAAACGTTAATCACATCTGCTTCCACTCCGTCTATCACTCGTGAACAAAATGGACGACAAGCGTGTGGTATAGGGCAAGTTGATCACATAAAAGATGCGCTAATATGGTATGTCATACGTGTTACGCCTCTTCTCCCAAAGTCCCCGTGTATGTGTGTCACTGAATTGCGGCGGATCTGTGAAGGACCCAAACGAGTACAAGGGATCTGATTTCTTGGTCAAGGACACAGAGTAAATCTTCTGTAAGAGCATATGCTTGTCGCATTCCATTATAACGAAATAGGTGCTTGAGTAATGAATGGCTAGGATTGTGCCCCAAACCTCTGGTACCATGGGACTCGATGAAAATCGACCCAGTTCGAGCTGAAGAACTACCGTATCAGGGGTACGGAAATGCTGACAGTGATAATTGTAGGTCGCCTTTGAGTTTTGCCTCGCTAACCTAACGATATCCGTACCGAGTTTTAGACTGCGGTGCATAATGTGTCTCCATATGAACTAGCACTTTTGATAATTTCTCGGCCCGTTGGACTCGGTTCCGTCCTCGTAACGGGGAACTAATAATGACCGTTGTCCAAGTACCTCTCATCCGTGAGCCAGCATATATATCTCCTTGCATTGTTGGATAATAATAGTACCCTGTCTTTCAGTCAGGAACGAAGCCGCGCGGTACACAGAAAGACGTGTCCCCTCTTGAAGACGCTAGGATTTAATTATGAGAATGTCCAAAATCAGTAACTCACTCAAGAATAGAATCGTAAAGGTCGATGGAGGTGGTTGCCCCTGACTACTGGTTCCCTGAGGACGGCAGAACAACCGGGTGTCCACACCCGTATGCCGGACTATGTCGCTGAAAAGAGTGTACTTTCACCGATCACGGTGCAGTAAGTGAACCATGAACCGCTCAGAGTCGGTTTGCAGTCCCGCTTAACAGCATAAACAATCCGAGCCGAGTCTGAGAGATTGCCTGCTCCACCGTAGATCCTCTGGTAAGGCTGGGCTAGAAATCGTAGGTTCTCGAGCTAAAACAAAACCAATACTCAAGTACTTGCTGATGTCAAGGAATCCACCTTCCCAAGCCGGTTAAACTCCTTCAAAGTGTCAGACTCAGTCATGACATCCGCTGGGTTCGTAGCAGACGGCCGGACACCGAGAATGCTACTAAGAAGTTGGAGGCATTTCACATTCAGTACGGCCTCACTGATTCAATACAGCTCTAGGTGCAGTAGGTCGAGCAGCGACAGAGACCGATGATAGCAACCATATCCCGCGCCGCAAACAAGGGTAATTGATCAACAGGCGAGTCCAAACGTGAATTGACTACTCGGCATGACCTCGTTGTATTCATGTCGAAATCAACCCCGTTACCGTGCGGGAATGCTCACCCTTGAGCAGGCGAAGGTTATACGCCCGTACTGTTCATAGATATCTCTCGTAGTAATTTCCGATCCACCAGATCGTCCGATATCAACATCGTAAACACAGATCTAGGCCACATCCGAGACTCGCTTGTAAGTCCATAAGGTTGGGGCAAAGGCAGAACTAAGCACGCTTCCTTGGAGTTTACAAATGACACAAAGCGACCAAGTGTACTTGCCGTCCATGTACAAAGGCTCAGATAGATCGGATCTCGGCCCGATCGTCTCTAATCACAATACCAAACGCTATCGCGACTCACGTTCGTTATCAGCATTAACAAAGATGATTCGAGCTTGTACAGTACATGGCATTCCGGCTGCGAATGTCGCCTATGATACATAATTATCGTGGGAGACAAACGTCGGATTGCTTCGTCTTAGCTATCACTGTTCTATTCCCACCAGCTGTCTAAGCACTGTTAAGCATCTCTTCTCTCCTTTCGCGCCCGAGAAAACATACTTGGAAACACCCACGCGTTCCATCAGACCCAGATGCAAATGGCAGTTGACAGGGGGTTACCATTCCCGAAATTCCGACAGCTGTGGTCCCCTACCACAGCATACTTGACTAGGCGCTCCCAGTTCACTCGCTGCCGCCGAGATGGCCCTGAAAAAGATCCGTGTAATAGCGCGTACAAGCACGGCGCTTAACTTTGCGATCCTATCATCAGGATTGACCAAGGAGATGTCGACGATGGCCATCTTTCCGCCGGCGTGTGCTGCTTTCGCCATTTTGGAGAAAATACTGGAGACAGTCAAGGTGTGTGTCCTACGAAGGGCTTCTTTTTTGCGAATCTCAATGACTTCCAGGATGTTCAAGTTCGTCGAGCCGTCAGTATCTATGTACCGAGTAGCGCGTCTAAATCAGTGTTCTAGTCTAACAAAGAAGCCTGTCATCGCCTTGTCCACAAATGCGCCCGGATTTTATTCAACATTAACGAGCAGATGGAAGGAAGATGGGAATTTGCGTCTCCGTTGCTGCTGAAGAATATCAGTCGTCTTCAAGAGTGCGTCCTAATACACATATCTTAGGGGAGGTCGTGCTTACTTTTATGCAGGACGCTGACCATGATACACGCCTTCATGGTAAAAGAGACACAAGCTAAATGGAGCAGCCGTCTGTTACGCAAAAATTCGATTGAAAACGCGTTAAACGAATATGCCGAACTTCTGGACGAAGCATCACAGGCGTTTCAGGCATGTTTCCCATCTCTCATTCGTAATGTCAATAACCCCATGGCGTAGATAGCAGCGCTCATTAACATCCAATACACAGTCGAAGCGTCCGCCCAGAAACTCAATTCCAAGCTCGTCACAGAAGCACAGGGCAGCCGCACCCTTGAAACCGTCGTTCATAAGCCGCGTCGTTCTCCAACGCTTCCACCATATCATGAAACCGACAAAGCCGAACCCGTAGAAACAGTCCAAGATGACTTCCAATACGCTCTCGACGAACTTGACAACCATGGTGTAAGTGAATAAACAGCCACATCTTTCGCCGTATCTTCACACCACCGGTTCCTAGTTCCGAAGATATCACCAGTCAGAAGTTCGTTTGAAAGGTTCGTTTGGGGCTTCTACTTCCAGTGGCTGGTGGTCGGACGTGAACGAAGCACTCGTCTACGGGGAACCTACGCTTATCCGAAGGTACGATCAAGGTACCAAAGCCAGCGCTGTTAAGGCGAGGATGCTATTTCTCGCTTCATATTTGGCTGCGAGTTAACGTGTCCTTCTGTAGGAGTGGATCCATGATGTAAAGATCCTCCAAAATTTATAGCAAGTCCCGGACTCCCTCGTCCACATGTGTGGCTATACTAACATAAGCTGGGGTACATATAGCCATCCAAACCTACCCCAAATGATCGGGGTATCTGCAAATGAAGCCGGAACACCGTTTGTTATCCTATCTCATGGTACGAATTTTTTTCCGGTGGCGAAAATAGATGGTAATAATTCACCGTCATCAGTTCAAAGGCGATCTCCAGAGAATCTCCTGATCGATTCTCTCAACAAATTCGGCTTAGCTGGATGCATAAACACCGTTCTGCATTTTGTGAGTACTTTACTCCGACGGAAGACCTTCTTCAAATTGAATTTATGCCTGTATACTTAGTACGTCGACATTTCCGTAAGTTACTCTCCGGACATGTTCGCTCTACTGTTTTTGATTAATTTTGATCTTATTGAATTTTTTACATGCGCCCCCATAGAACGCCGCCGCATACCTACAACGACAGCTCGAGCTGACCGACTCACAAGTGCAAGACGTCATAGAGGTTCGGTCGTTCGCCTCCATTATGCAAGCGGTTGAGGCTCACCATTGAATAACGTGCAGAGTGTGGCCTTCGCGGCAGACGGGGGCAAAAATTTGATCATGGGCCTCCCGCCGCCCAAGGAAGGCACATGGGTGACCGCCAGAAATTACAGCCTCGCAGATACTATAGGATCTACTGCTATGAAAGTGCGTTTCACTTCATGCTATAAAAGGCCTAACAATTCGAACCGGTTCTCATGACCTCTTGCAGTTTTTGCCACCCCGAGGTTCGGTGATACTGAACAGAAACGGGTTGATTGGTGAGCATTCATTTATTCATAGTCGTGACTGCCAGCGGTCGTTTATGGATATCGATCCTTAGATGACGATGAGATTATGCGACTCCGTCATGTCGCGGCATTGGTTGAGGGGTTTCTTCCCAAAGCACGGGAGCCTCATGGCCTTCCCGAGCGGACAAGGGCATTGTTGACTGACGTAGATGAACCATTCAATGGTCTGATGAAGGGACAAGCGCCTTCTCTTCGCCAGCTGAGATTGTCAAGCCTGGACGCGAAATCTCACGGCCATACCTGGTACACAAGCTTGGGAGTCCTTCCTTGTCGGTTTTCAGTAGGAGATTTCGGGTATATTCCTCGACACAAAGGACACGCGGTGTCTGGTAAATCATTCAAGGACTTTGTACTGTTAGGAAACACATTCCGTGACGACTTTGCCAAGTTCATCGTTGAGAGAGCGTGTCATGGTACTCAATTCTGCTGGAAGGACTTTCCGATGACCTGTCAGCCCATCAATCCGTTCAGTTTGACAGATGATATTCAATGGTAGACTTCTTTTCCCACAAACTAAATGTAATCGCTGATGGAATCTCTCTCAGCTGGCCGATAGTAGTCCCTCCGGGAGCGCAGATAGACTGTGACATAACTCACGAGCAGTCTATAGCTAATACCGCGGACGCTTGGCGTTTCCTCATGCAAGAGTCTCGCTCTCTTGCCGGTGAACTGGGCATCCAACCCCATGATCTGATTCTCAGTAAGTCCATCTATGCCTTCATGTCATTCTGACCGTGACCCGTGTCTAGTTACTCGAACTGGACTGTCTAGACACGCCTACATCCACGACTTTGCAACCTCTGTCAAACTCGGACCTTCTCATTGGCGTCATCAGCCTCCCGGGGTGCGGCAACCTCCCCGGCCTTTCTTCTCGCATCAGCCGCCAGCCATGGCAACGCCCATGTACTTGCATACTTCTTTTGATGATACCTACGAGCCCTATTGGTCTCATCAGCCCCGGTATACGCCACACGAGCCGCAATCAAAGCCGCCGCCCCTTTCGGGAGGGTGGAGGAATACAGTCGGATCGTGAGTTGAAGTGGCTACAAGTGACATGGACACTTATCATTTTCAGGGATACACAATTCGTTTCTTGGATTCAGCTTCTTCCCGAGGATTTCGATGACTAGTTGAGACCTGGGCTAATGTCAATCAATTTCGGAGACAAAGCAAACTTTACCATTGGTGTTGACATTCTTGATTGAGTAGGGAGGATGGATCCCTGCATAAGCACATGGAATGGGGTATTCTACGCGAAGTGATAACTACGATGATGTTCCCCCCTCCCTGTCATTGATCATTTAAATTGCAATCAAGCCGACGTCGACTTGGACAGCCCTCGGGTCAGAATAGTTTCACTTCGGTCTCAACTACAAGTCGCCATAGTAGAGAAATGCGGTCCAGCAAACAGCGTCGGCAACGAAAATACAAGACAGGACAGACTCTCACTCAGTCCAGTATTTTCAGTGGTAACGAGACGTTTCTGCTGCTACTTGTGTTTCGGTTTCGCAAAAAATAAAAAATATTCGGATCCGGTAGATCCAGACTGACGACAGGCGAAAGGGATGAGCAAAATCTGGTAATTGAGGAGGCTTGCGAAATTCCCAAACTTGAGAACTTCGATTTAGTAGGCACTGGTACTGAAGCAGTGACAGATACACTTGGTAATTTGGTACTTAGCTGGAAGAAGGAATCAGGATTCAAAACGAAAGTTGAAACTGTTCAGCGTTCGCCGTTGAAACCTGCAAAAAAGGGATAAAATTGGAAATAAAAACTAGTTTTAGCAAGAACATGGGGACACCCAGAATTGAACTGGGGACCTCCAGAAGTGCAACTACGTAGGCGGCTACGTACTTCAGTCTGTTGCTCTCCCAGCTGAGCTATACCCCCATAGCGAGGCGATGCCGCCAAAATCCTGGATCGTCATATCAATTCCTCTTCCATCTTCACGCCCTTAGTTCCTAGCCTCCGATGCGAGTGCCTCAAGTAACAAGCCTGCGAGGCCTTGGTCACAGTGCCGCGCGTGCCGACGTTCATCTGCAGGGTTCTATTGACGGTGGGACAGGTCGCTCCGACTCGCAGTGAGGGAGGAGCATACTATTTGATTGGACAGCGAGGTCAACATTGACAGCGATGGCGGGCTGGAAGATTAAAAAGAGACTGAGATGACGTGACCAGAGTCGGGTGTGTTGTTTCTTCGCCGCCTTCCCACGCAAGACAAGGTCATATCTCGGCAGTTTTATAGGACGCGAAAGGGAGTAGAAATTCCCTGCCGGTGTACTCGATCCTGATGGGCGCTTTTCAATCTGGCTACGAAGGATTCTGTTCTAGTTCAACTATGATGCCTTGATGGCTGTACGGGGGTCCCTCACCTCTTACGCTCACTCTTGCCCACCAAGGTCCAAATGTTCAATACCGATAACCTCACCGGCGCTGCCGAAGCAAAAGCGGAGACGGACTCAAAATTTGAAATCGTCGAGACGGAGGAGAACGTCATTACAAGACAACCGTATCCTGAATATATTCATTCTATCAAGTCGAGCAGGAGGATCGGATTACGAGGATCTGCTCCTTACCAACCTCCCAAAGGTAAATCGCACTTGTGCTGATGAATTCGTTCTTATCTCGTTTTTCTCAGGCAACGATCCTTTAAACTACGATGAAAGGTATCCTGAAGATGCTCTCTGTGAAGAAATGGGTCCCAACGCTAGGGTATTTCGGACGTACCTCGATGAACGCGGGATATTTGACGCGAATATGGTTAAAGAATCGAGAGATGTTGATGTTCTTCTAGTTTTCGTACGTTGTCTCCTATTCTCCTGAATGTCACATTCACAGCTCCGCTAGGCGGGTCTGTTCTCGGCTGTTGTCACTACTTCTGTCGCACAAACGTCTCGGAGTCTGCAGGCAGACTACACAGAGATGTCTGCTAATCTGCTCTTCGAGATGATCAATATTCAGCGCGCTATTGCAAGCGGGGCCTCCTTGGACACTCGTTCCTTCTCCTCTTAACCCCAATACTTCGTTCATCGCTTCAACTACGAGTATCTGGGTAAACGGGCTCTGGTTTACCAGTCTTGCACTGGGCCTGACGACAGCACTCGTCTCGGTACTGGTCAAGCAATGGCTCCATCACTACATGGCTCTGCCATCCGGAACACCCCGCGAGCGTAGCCTTCTGCGGCAATTTCGATTCGCAGGACTGCAGAAATGGCGTGTTCTGATTATCATCGGCTCACTCCCCGTTCTCATGCACGCCACTCTCGCTGTCTTCTTTATTGTACTTGTGATCTTCCTTGGTCCGCTGCGAGTGCATGGGTTATCGGCGCGATCACAGCCGTCACATACATGGCTTACTTGATGGCACACATTCTCCCCTCATTTTCCCGCAATGTCCCTACCGGACCTCACTGTATGACCTTCTACACGTCTTGTACGGTCGTGTGATGCAGTACACCGTGGATCCCCTCAGGTGTCGTTTCCGCTGGTCTGAGGTGAAGATAGATATTACGCCCACTAGCGAGTCTGTCTCTAATATTTGAAAATGGAAGAGCTTGAAAGAATTGGAGTCACAGGCAGCACAGTCAGTATCGGGTGAATTATCTGTCGAGGCCCTGCATGAACTCTTTTCCATGTCATCGAATCCTGCCGTCCAGAGTATCGTCATTCAAGCTATCGGCGGTTTACATTCAGCATTGCAGAGCAAGGCTCAAGGCCTCTTCAATGATATTGGGATATTGGCCTGGTATTATGGTGGTCATGCGTAGGCCGTCTCTCTAGGCCGTCGCCCGCGTATCGGAAGCTACTGCCTGGCCTAGAGATGAAGCTTGAGCGATTACTACGCTGCAAGCTATTTCTCTCGGACGAAAGCTACATTGCCCTCGAGTTTACAGGCAGACTACACGGAAATATCTCGAGGAGCAGATGGCCAATATTCAGTGCTCTATTGCAAGAGGCGCCTCCTTGGACACCGCCGCTCCTTCCCCCCTCAACCCCCACACTATTGACAGGCAACGTCCAAATTTGTGGGGAGGGTGTAGCTAGGAGTGATGGTGGTAGGGTTAGATCGAGCGCGTCCGTCCAGGCGCGCCATTGCAGGGTCATCGGAGTTCTCTCTGAGAGGTTGGACTTGAGAAGTCGTTTCTGTCTGAGTACGTCCTTCTGTTAGTTCTTTTCGTATTGCTTATGGTCCTAGCACTACGCTTCCAGTATTCAAGCTCCAAAATGAACGGGTAGTTGTAGGGAAAGGGTACCAGTCAAGCGAGGATGAGAGTGATGCCTATATAAAGTCGATGGCCGAAACTATATAAGTGTTGCTGACCCGCGCTAGCTTTCCTAAGTCCACATGCATCATGAGCATAGGGTCAGCGCTCAGCTTCACAAGTTTCCTTCGTCCAATCAGGTGATATGTTAGCAGAGAATTACAACAACGTTGTAGTGGAGAGGATCTCGCGAGCGCGTTCTTTTTGGCAAAAGTCGGATGGTAAAAGACCTTGAGTAAAGTAAGTGAAATCGCCTCATGATTTCGATACATAATTTCTGACTGGCGCTAGAAGGCATCGTATGCTGGGTATTACTGGACTAAAATGTGAGATCGCGCGTGGCTGAGAGAGGGTGGGTGCCTCCACCCCTGAAAGATAGGCTACCTGGGTGCCTCAAATGTGACCGGAGGGTGACACCTACTTTGGGCCACCACCTCCGCACCCCTCCTGTAATAAATAAATTCAATAACTTTATTATGCTAAAACAATTGCCTCATCGCTCCATGCGTTTTTGGCACTGCCGCAGATCTCAACCTCTTTGCTGCAACATGACCACCATACTAGTTGAGCGGGCCAACAGCTCATGGGCTGAGCTCTGCCACTCTGTCAACTGCATGCTCCAGGCTGGGAATGGTGATCCGCACCGTATTCAGCTCCAGATGAACGATCTCACCTTGTGGGAACGATATTGGACAGAGGTTCACCTTTATGTAAACCATGATGATCAGCTTTTTCACTCACATGTTGCAGAACCAGGCGTATTTCTCTGATGAATACGTCACAATTATCAATACCGGACTGGACAGTATGAGATCCTCTTTGACAGCAGCATTATTCATCTCTAATGATCCACCCACACACCCACCTTTGCTACAACCCAAGTCCAAGGTATTCTACACAGGTAGGAAAGGCCGACCATGCGCTGGTATTGACCTGACCATACTGGGGTTGCTCACTCAAACCCATCACTCAGCTGCCCGGCTCGCTGACCTCTTCGGCACACATCCTCGGACGGTAACCCACCATCAGCAACGCGCTGGACTGAAGGGTGCTGGACAGGCACCTTTCCAAACGGTTGTAGATGCCAATGGTCAAGAACACCAGATACATAGACCAACCAGACCGGAAATGTCAGATATTTCCGACGAGGAGCTTGACAAGCTTCTCAATGGAATTGTGGGTCGCTGTCCAGGCTATGGACGTGGCCAGATCAAGGATGCGCTTAATCGCCTCGGTCATCGTGTTTGTCGCCAACGCATAGATGCATCCAAAAAAACGAGTCCATGGCCCGAACCTTACTTTCGGCTAGCGACTACTTGTCCGAAAGAACTACTCTGTGCCTGGTGCCAACTCCATGTGGCACCATGATGGTAATCACCGTGGGTTACACCTTTCTTTACTGCTAAGGCTGTTAACATGCCAGTAGGGCTCATCCGGTGGAAGATGCTGCTTCATATCTTTGTTGATGGCAAGACTAGGGTCGTCACAAACATCCGTGTGAGCAATTCAAACCGACCATACATCGTCTTGATGGTTTTTTTGGATGCCATGCTGGCCTGGGGTGTTCCCACACACTTACATGGTGATCATGGCATTGAGAATTTATACTGCGCTCAGTGGATGGAGAATTACCAAGGGGTGTTAAGCAATCCTTACGTCTGGGGGCGGTAAGCTTGTCTTATCTCCATTGAACACTGTGCATGTCACTGAACCTTCCCCAGGTCTGTTCACAACACCTGCGCAGAACGGATGTGGGTAGAGACATCAAGGAGTTGGTGCGACCACTGGTATACCCTTTTCATGGAGCTTGAGGCCAGCTACGGTCTGGATCATGACAAGTCCGCACACATTTGGTTGCTGCAACATCTTTTCCTTGCAAAAATTGATGAACAGGCATGTCTTTGGGCTGATGATTGGAACAATCACAAAATTCCGTTGGAGGGCAAGTGACCGGAAACCCCACACAATATGTGGATTGAAAGTCAGATCATGGATGGGTTCCGAGGGCTCGAACATGTCTCCCCCACTGACCCCCATCATGTGGATCCATTCACCGCTATACCTAACATGGGGGTTAACCGTGACATCCTCACCCTCTTAGAACAACGTCATCGGGCCCTCACACCTGAGGTCCTCGCTCACCTGGACGATGGAAGAGGAAATGTCCCACTGCCTCAGAACTGTTAGTTTCTCTGTCAATGCCTCTCCAGACTGTATTGACCACTTTCTTCGAAGTTCCAGCAGGCTCGTTGGCATATGTACCCTGTGAGCCTCCTAACTGCCCACTGACACCCGATGAGGTGGACATGCTTGACCGGACCATTGCAACCAGTCCTGGAATGGGCGATGAAACCAATGCGGGCTGGCGGGTACTCTGGATCCATGCCTTGCAAACACTCAATGCCATCATGACTCATCGACTAGCCTGATTCAGTGTACTGGTAGTAGTTTCCCTATTGATAAGGACTTCAAGGGAACAAAGCAATCAACGAGGTGTATTGTGTGAAGTGATAAACAACTTGACACGAAGGATCATCCTTGGTGTGACCAACAATGTGGTATGTCACATCACACATTTTGAAAATCGCCAAGAAGGATCTCTGCTTCGTCTAAAAGTTCCCCTTGAAGCAGGCCATTCATGCCATCCTCAATTGCATTGAGCAATTCTGCATGAACCCAATTATGTGTGAAAGGGAATTTGAACTCTGCGTTATCAATATATCCATACACCATAAGCTCATGCAGAATGTCAGTGAGATCGATGCTAGCCATGGCCTCCAAAGCATCCAACAGTTCGTAATCAACATTGACAATGCAGCTGCCCACATTGTTATGGATTGCAGGGAGAAAAACCATTCTAGCAACACCCTCAGGCTACAAAGTGAATGTCAGGTTAGAGACAGGTATGGTGCATCGTCATTCTATGCACCAAGGGACCCCTCCACACTTTGCAAAAGAACTGTGGCAAGGAGTTAGTGAGAGCACATCAAAATGACAAAACTATGGACCATGATGTTCGCCTTCTGCCCTGGGTTCATATGAGGAAGGGCTGCTGCATGTAGCATCTCATAATGCAAAGAGGTCCATTCGAGCGAACGGACACCTGGAGGGTAGGCCACCACCCTGTTCCAGTCGCCATGTGGATGACCAGTAGTAATGAGGTATGTGGAGAGCACATTCTTCAGCCCATCCAGCAGACATTCGTAGTTGTCGGCCTCTTGCACCGTATGAATGGGATGCAGAACAAATGTCAAATTGGGCAGGATGTCGATTTCAATGGAAGGGATGCCCTGAAACTGACCAATTGATCTACAAACGAACTCAGTAGGTCAATGTGAGATGCATTGGGTTGTCTACTCATGAAGGAAGTGTATGTGTCTGCTGAATAGCCGCATTCACAACATCTATCATTGTTGAGGAAGACATGGTTCAGGTAGGCAAGGGACAAGCATTCCTATGTTCCTCCACTTTAAAAATGGCCCACCGCTATTTTATTTGCTAATCAAATTAAATAAGTCTAATTAAATACGGGAAGGCTACTGATTTTTCGGATCGCATCTGAGCAACTCCTCAGCTTTCTTCAATGACATGCTATTTGTAAGATAATGCAACTCTGCTGTGGTCGGCTCCGCATCCACTTGACCCACCCATGTGGGGATGTTTTGCCATACAATGAGCATATCTAGAATATTTGACTGGTCCCTGTCATATTCTGAGTTGCCAAAGATGGTTTGACTGAGCTGCAAAGAGAGTTTCTGTACACGATGCCAAAAGGTGAAATAGCGCTCAAACAGTTCTGGGTGAGCAGTTCAAAAATGGTCAATTTGTGGATCCCCACTCTGGCCTTTAACCAAGCGAGCACTCCTGGAAGTCGGCCATAGCTTCCCCATACCCATAGGTTTCTTCTCCACAGTATTGAGCTCACGAGCGATGCCTATGACAGCCGATACCGCAGCATAAACCTTGAAGGCCTCACCTGTAGGACTGATCGAATAGAGGTGCCATAGGCTTGATCGAGTCGAGGAACATGATGTCCCAGTGGGCCCATTCTGGCATCTCAGTTGGTCCCAGGAGGCAGTCGTAGGAGTGCCTGAGGGCAGTGGGAGTGCCAGCTGAAGTGGGCAGAGGCGGGCTGTAAGCCCCAGGGTCTGTTCTGTGGATGTAAACTGACATAGATTTCCTCACGAGAGAGCTGAGTTTCCTCTGCTACTGATCACTGTCTCTGGACATGCCCTACTATCGCGCAAAGGTGTGCTAAAGTGCGGGCTTTCCCAGCGCAGCACTGTCAGTCAAGGGTTGAAATTTCCCGGAACGAGAGATCATCACCCCCCCCCTTACAGAGAGGCAATGGGCGCGTGGAGGTGGTGATGGTGAAACAGCTGTGGTCCATCTCTCTAAGGACTCGTGCCGCCCGTCCTCCATGCGCCAGGATATGTGTGAGGGCTTCACCTGCATCGTGAATATGAATATAGGATGTGCGCATACATTGACCAAACTTCACAGCCTACCTATCGATGCTCTCGACACGGATATGTCATACTCCATATGGGGGTGTTCCAGCCCATCAGCGCCCTGCATGGAGATATAAACATTAATAATGTCACTGAAAATTGAATGAGTAGCCAATCTTTTCCCTTCAAGCCGTGTACATACCACATTCCTATAGCTGGACCACCTACACCACCCTCCAGAAATCCCCCCTGCTGTTCCGGTTCATCACCCCCCAACTGTTGCGCGTATCTGGTTGAAGGCCCATGTGGTCCATGGGTTGAGAAGAGATTCCCTGTGAGTACTGAGAGACCAGCTTGATTGGCAGTTGCTCCAGTAATGTCTTGGTTCGGAGCACTTGCGCTAGGTTGAAATGGAGGTACATTTAAATGCGCCCAATTACACTGGGCATTGGCTTGCCTCATGGCTGGGACGTCAACATGTCCTAATTAGTGAAAAGTCAGACATCAGAGCGAATTTGAGGGTCAGTGGGACAGATTCACCAGTACTTAGGGTGTCTTTGTTGCATGTCTCATCTTCCTTCATATTGGACAAACTTTCTGAGGAATGTCCTTCAGCTGCGGGAGCATACCGAACCTAATGTTTATTATACACACCTTCCGTGAACGTCAACCGTGAATGGACATGTCATGAAAGAATTTGGATAAACCTACCGTTGTCATCATAGTCCTTGCTCTTGCTATCATTGCTATCTGGCAGATAGCCTGCATTCTTCGACGACCCATTAGAATTGTCATTGTGTGTGTCTTCCCCAGTTGTTGCCTGTCCATTACTGGGCCGCAAAGCGTCGGGCGCTACACTGGTGGCAGCAGCTGTTTCTCCAATGAGTCGGGGTAGGTGGCAAAGTGTTTGGCATACCAGATTGGTGTTGTCTCTTGAATGCCAAGCCTATGTCAGCCAACTCATCTTCTTCCGACCTCGCCTTGCATCTGACTGTCTTTGGGCTAGACATGATGACCACTGGAGAAGGGGCCCGACGTGTCACCGGAGGATCGCCTACAGTAATTGCCTGAGTATTCTCAACGAACGCAAAAAGTAGTTGATTCCAAATACCTTCATGTCTGTGGCTTTGTGGCAATTGCGACAGCTGTCCTGTTCTCGTATGCTTGGCCAGTGACATGGTAGCCAAGGGTGCATCAATCTCCTGGTTGGAACTCGAGGTCATGAAACGGAGACAGTCGTAACAAACAGGGCGTCAGAGTGGGTCATACCCCTGTGTTTAGTTATGGAATGTCACAAACCTGGTAGTCAGTCACATCACACACTGTTTCAGACATGACTACATGTAATATCATTCGACGTAATCTATTTACACCTTAGTTTCGAGGTCCCTCGAACACCTGTGCACTAGGAAATGTACAATGTCCAAGTGGAAGCGATCTGCAAAATCGGCGGTGCACCAAAACTTATCCTGTGCCGACGGTGGTTTTCTGTGCCACATCATATACCAGGCAAAGGCAACTGTGTATACACCACAGTTGATGGAATCATTTTGCCTGGGCACATTCTATAGAAGAATGCCGGTGAGGATCCTTATGCAAGGAATTTTGAGATAAGGGCTAACCTCAGCTATTTTGAAGTGAAAAGGTGTGTCAGTTTCGGATGTGGCATGCTCAAACCGTGACCAAAGTGCCTACCGAGGGAGGCAATGTTCAACACCAGTATTCATTTAATTTTAAATGGAACATACATTGTATGTGTTGGTTGCCGAGTGCTCGCGCATACCCAGACTATCATAGCACACTATTCTTCGGGTCGAGAGATTGAGATGGAACAGGAACCAATGGTTGTCTTCGTGTATCGGGAGTATGAAGTCCAAGTGGCCCAGTTCGGTGCAGGCCTACATATGTTGATAGGTCAATTCACACAGCTGTTTATGAGGTACTAACCTTCATGATGTTCTTGAAGGCCTTACTTGCAGCATTCACGGAGGCAAGTGCCAAGGATTCTGCAGTGCCCCATGAGGAATACTCTTGACACAACACCTCAAAGGTGACAGTGATAACACCGTCATCGAGCCAGGACTTGCGGAGCTTGATCAACCTGCCAAGAGATTTTTTTTCTAACAGCGTTGAGACTCCTTGGAAACACCAGCAAGAATCCCGATTGGTATCCAGCAGCGATGTCATACACTTCAGATTGTTATTAATGTTATCAAGCTTGAATGGTACTTCCACACTCACCTGTAAGAAATCACAGTGTGAGCCTTCGTCGTTGTGGATCGCAACCAGAGGTTGGTGTTCCTTGAGGTAGCTCTGGAGTCCTGTCTTTATCTTCTCTCGCCATTGGAACAGATCCTCCATCGACTCGGACTGGGGCTCTTCATCCTCATCAGAAACTTCAATTACATCCTTGCCGGAAGTGTTTGACACACCCCCGGGCGACTCCAGCTTGGGCTCTTCTTCCGCATCACTAACATCAACTACTTCCTTGCCAGCAGTGTTTGATACACCCACCAGCGACTCCGGCTTGGGCTCTTCTTCCGCATCACTAACCTCAACTACTTCCTTGCCAGCAGTATTTGATACACCTGCCGGCAACTTCAGCTTGGGCTCTTCATCCTCATGACTAACAACAACTACCTCGTTGCCAGCAGTGTTTGGCACGGCCGCGAGCGGTTCTGCCATGGGATGTGTGCCCCCATTGGGTTGCTGGTGTTCAGTTGGTTGGTCAGCTGAGAGGATCCATTGCCTCAGGGGCGGTCCTAAGCTAGTAGCAGTCAGCCCAACGAGAATGTCAGAGGTATCTGTGATATGTTCGCTGGGATCAGTCATGTCGGACAAGGTCTGAACCTGTGCGCGCTTGGATGTGAAAGCGCCATCCCCAGCAGATGCATCCAGTGCGCATTTGCATGTCAGAGGTTGCTCGGAACCCCTGGCCAACCGCTCGTCTGTTGATCCTTGTGAGAAGGCTTCACAATTGATGAAACGATGGAAAGTGTTGTCCAATTCACCTTCAATCCAATCCACCTCAGAGTGGCCCAGCTGCTCCACCATGTCTGTAGTGCCCGGCGAATCCTCAGCAGTCAAATTCGGATCGTCTGTGGTTTCCCGTGCATGACGGAGTCTCTCATCCAACAATTCCATTTTGAGATCGAAAAGTTCCCCAGGGGGAAGAGAATCAAGGTCGTCATCCATAAGCCTGTACACCTGCGCTCTGCTGGCTGATTGGGAGTTCAACAACGATGTCATGAGAGTTGCTGCCAATCCTTCATCCAAGAGACTCTGGTGGTGACTCAGTTCGACATCGGGGCTCACTTGCCATGTCGCTTGGCTAGTGCCTTCTTGGGCCGCCAAGTAGCCTTCATCACTACTGTCATTATCATCGTCTGTGTCCTCTCCGTCAGAATGGATCAAGGGTCGAGGCAGGGCTATTGTCATCATCGAGTACAGTGTGTGGCTGGGGACTGGCATACGAAAAGTGGTCCGTTTCTGCTTTTTGGACCTAGGCTGCGCTGAGACTGGATCCTTCATCAGTACTGATCTCTATTAGGCGTAAACACTTCTTTGAGAGCACCAGGCCATCTGCTTCCACTTCTGATGTCGAACTGGTGAGACCATCAGATTCTGACACTTTTGAACCTTGGGCCTGACGTTGTCTTTCAGGACTGGGGAGGAGCATTGGCTGCAGGTGGGGAGCTGGAGATTTCGGCTCCTCAGTGTCCGACAAGCCTGTCAGCTGACGAGGAGCTCCCAGATGAATCAGATTCCTCTCCTTCTACAGGAATGTCCACGTAAGAATGAATAGGGCACATCTACTGGCAAGTCTGCAAATGATGTCAGCTTGGGACACACAAACAAGTCATCACAACGTGCCTTTGGCTCTGCTGATCCCAAATGGAACATCCCAAAAGAGACTGTCCTCTGAACGACGGTTTTCCTTGCGCTGTGCCTGTCACAGCTCATTACCAAACATTTGATCAAATGCCGACATCACATCGCTGCGAAACCAGGTACGATGGAAACGATCTTCACTATCTAGAGCTTCAGTAAAGGGGACAATCTTCGACTGACACATTGTAGTCCAGGAGAGCCTGCCCAAACTGCTGCACCGAGAGCTTGACAACAACATGAATCTCGTACACATCTTCCCTCCCATTCAGACCAGGTCAACACAAGATGTTCGTTTGCCCAGGATACAAGCTCCCAATACTGTGAAAATGCAAATCGTAGGTCATCCCAATACAGGTCTTTTCGTCTGGAGAGTGCAGGCAGGTAGATCAGCAGGTTTCCCAACGCACAGACATCTAAGAGGCCCTCTCTCAGTTTCAATATCTGGCACATGGCCGTCATGCTCTGGGAGATCCGGTAAATGAATCAGACGAGATGGCATGGCTCACAAGCATACCTTCAATGTTCCCACCTGCTGTTATCACTTTTTTCCAGTAGGCCATCAGATGGAGCAAAAGAACTCTCATGTCCTTGTGCTCTACATTTGTGATAGCCCAAGAGAGAAAGGCTGTGTGAACCCAGCCCATAATCACCGAACATATCGCTGAAGCGGGAAAGAAATGTTGTCCCCAGACCAGGGAATTGGACTCTGTGGCCATGGTGTGCAGGGTGTTCAGATGTTGAAACCTGTGCAACCAGTTGGAATGTATCAGTGAGGCTCTGAGGGGAGAAGTACCATTCAGGTACTTACCACAGTGTGCCCGGCTCGACCAACACAACCTCACATTGATACACGTCAGAGTTGACTTTACTATCTGCCTGGAAATCTCGGAGAAAGGAATCCCAGGTTTCACCCCACTCGTCTTCCTGGCACTTGCTGATTACAAACCAGATCTTGCATCCCGTGAGTGTTTGAATCTTGACCGCTGAACCGCCAAAGTCGGAGTGAGGTGGGGCGATAGCACCAGCGACCGAAGCCAATCCCCAAGAGAGGGCAGCTGCTGGGAATGGTGCAGCAAGCAGGTCACTGCCAATGGAGCGAGTGACCTTGCATGCCTCCAAATGGGAGGCTACCTCACTGCAAAAGGTGAGTACATCTTAGGCGTGGATAAGGGAGTGGCCGTACTGGAACAATGCACTCTGGAGGGTAGTATTGGGCATGGGAAGGGTTAGAGCATTCAAGACTCGGCCTTTCTTGCCTTTCGAGCCCTCATTCAGGACGGTTTGAAGTGTAGAAGTGATTATGACAGTTGGCAGTCGCCGATCTAGGAGAGGCATCCGTGACTTGCCAGTATGGGTTCTAAAAGAGATCACATCGATGGTGGGTAATCACAGGTGAAACAAAGAGAACTCATACCATGTACTTCGATTGGCATGTCTAAGTCACCCAGTTCTCTCGCAGTCCAAGGGTTCCATCCCCATTTTCTTGCATGCTGTGGAACATCGGTCACTAACACACTCCGCTGCTGAAAAAGAGGCAGGATCTTGACTGTCTCCGAATACCGCACGTGCGCAACTCGAGACATCCCTGTCAGTGCAATCCAGCCATGCCGGATTTTCCCCCTGGTGTGTCAGTTCGACATGCGAGGAGCGACTCTAGGAGTTCTCTCTCAAATGGATCCTTTGCTCCAGATGTTAGTGTCCAGGTTTTCCTCAGGCAGTCAGGCACTTACGGACACCTTCAGACACTCAATCTCATATTTGACCCATCTATTCTGTGAGACACTAAACACATCGACGCAGACGGGAGAATTACATCTGTCAGTGAGGCGCGGATCAGGTGGTGGGGTGGAGGGGTGCTCGGAGGTTGGGGGAGTCAATGACCGCACAGCTTGCACTGGGCGACCAACGGCACTCATAACGGGGCCTTTGGTGCGATGAACCCGGAGAATGCCATGCTGCCAGGTGCTATCTTCATCGTCGGCACCGCTACGGGTGTACGCCAACAGCTCACTCTTGGACAACCTGAATGGGGGAGGTTTGTGACGACATATGACCTTATTCGAACTCGAGGCGCTAACAGAGGCGAGATGGGTATCCGACCCATCATCTTCAATAACACTCTCGTTGCTCTTTTGCTTGCTCTTCTTCTTCTTTGGGGTGGGTTTCTCTTCGATGAATATGTCTTGCAGTTCATCCGCCTCCTCCTGAGCACTCTCCTTGCTCTTGCTCTTCTTCTTCTTTGCAGCGTGTTTCTCCTCGACTGATACGTCTTCCTGTTCATCTTCCTTGACCTCATCCTCAGCTACTGCGTTGGCATTGTGGCCGCCACTGGGCAGTTGAGGATGCGGTTTCCACGGTGGCGGCAGCGCCCGGCTCCACTGTAATTGAGGTTGTAGCAGAGCCCTTTGGGTGCTTCAAGCGTGCCGTGACGTCAAACCATGGCATTACATTGGCGACACCTGATGCGCCCACAATTTCTGATTGATATAAACGAAGAAAACAGGCAAGGCCATGTTCCGCTTCAAACACTCCACTAGCCATGCCTAATAGCAGAGACCAAAGGCCTCTCTCAACACTCCTGAGGACTGGTGGTTTATCTCTGTCATCAAAGCTACACGAATACTACATGGGACTATGAATGGATGCGCAAGGAGTCAAATATAACCACACCCACCAGCAAACACTGCACAGCAGGTGGGGCTGCGTCTCGCTTCCACTTGAACAAAATAAGGGGAGATATTGTAACACGTTGTAGTAAAGCCGCTAGAGCATCTTTATTTCGAGGAGTGACGGTGCTAATGCTGTCCTGGACTTGCTGCCATACGTCAGTCATTCCATTGTTAACAGTGAACCTGGCAAGCGAAAATGGTCAGTGAAGGAGGCGTATGGTATAGTCACATCCTTTACATCTGTAGTTGCCTGCCATAGGCTTCAGGGTCACCTCGAGTGCGGCGCATCCACCTTAGCTGCCAGGCCACTCCTTCAATAAGATGTAGCAACTTCTCCCAATAGCTCTGGTGGCCATGGCAATGCCATGAGCATGCGGCCTGTAAGTCCTGCCAAAGGGCTTTCTGTTCGGTAGAAAGTTGGGTGCCTGCTGGAAGGCTTGGAAGTGCTGTTTCAACGCGACGGCGGTCTTGAGAACGGATGGCGCTTAACAAGACCGAAGGCCACTCTGCGAGGCGAGCGACCCACTATACGCGCATGAATTTCGAAGGCAGGGAAAGCGTCAGAAAATCTCTTACCTGTGTAAGTTTGGCTGAGGGCTTGAACTTGGCCTGGTAGTCAACGGCAAACTCCCCATCATCAATGCCCTCACAGCGTAATAGTTCATCAACCAAATGCCAGGATACTAGCGCTTCGACGAGGTCCACCCGTTTTTGGGAGTCCTGGTTTGTGAGCTGATGGAGTGGCTTCACAACTGCTTGAGGCAGTCGAACCAGACCACGATGGTATGCGGCAGGAAGTGATTGAGCCAGATCCTGGTAAATATTGACACACTCAGTTGTACGTCCCTCAGGGCTTGACAAGGTGATCTGACCTGAATAGAGGTCGAGAATCCTGCCCAAACTCCCGGTGACACTACAATGTCGTCAGGCGCATTGGAATGTTGAATGGCTGGCTCCTCTCCGAGGGGTAAAAGGCATGCGCTCAAGGGAAACGTCAGGAGTCGGGTGAGGTTGTGCAACGGAAGTGACTGAAGCAATTTCGTTTCTGTGGCTTGCTGCACTGATGTCGGCAGATCAGTGTCCATTTCCCCGGCCAAAGACACGAAGACAAGAATAGACAAAGGCAACACGGCGACATATGTCTAACCGTGCATGGAGGCGATGCAGTGACAATACATGTCCAACTGCCCAAACTATATCTATGCCGATCGCAAGGGCCACTTCCCCAGGCTTAGGAGACTGCCAATGCCAATGGTGAGACAGGATCAGATGACACTCACTCATCTTTGAATGGGCAGCATTGGCAGCCATGATGATCCAGCTCGACGTGGCAGGAAGTTAGCAAAGTCAGTTCTGCTTGCTTCTTTGTCACGACTCTGGTTGTGTTGGTCACGTCACTCTGTTGATTACCTTGTGACCATACAATGCATTGTGATGGACCTATTGGTTCATCATGTCACAAATTCGATGTCATGTGAGCAATGCATTTTCATTGAGTTTAAAGAAAGGTATTTACACTAATCTAATTGGTAAGATACGTCACTTCAGGCACCCTTCCACCTTCTCACACCTTCTGCAGGTGTTGGCCGCTCAGAGTGCGAATCCATATCCAGAATGTGTGGTCTAAGCCTCCCCATGGGAGCTGCTCCCCAAAGTCTTAGCCATCTCAATTGTGAGTACGTGCCACAGCCGGAGTCTCACAGAACTGACAGCCAGGCTCTTTTTTGCCTGCGTCTATTCAGATTTCCGATATATGTACCTGGGAGGTGTCAGTTGGGGCCCTTGTCGCTCTCACTAAACCCCCAGGTATGGTTCTTTGAAATCTTCATCAAACAATACACTAATTTCACTCTCACTGAACTACCAGAGCCACACTTATTGGTAAACTCATCTGATAGGTCAGACAGTTGTCGACCAATTAGTTTTCAAACACAACTGTTACGGGCCTACTGGCAGGTCACATCGCAGTGACCATGTCATGTAAGCACTCTCTGCCGTTTTCTATTCTCGATCCTCCAGCTCGACATCTCAGTTGCTGGTGCACGCTTCAGACGTTAGTCAGCGTTAATTTTCATCCCATTGTAAATAAACCATGCCACCTACAACACCTCTATCTCCTTCCGACCGCGGTCTTACATTGCGACTGATGCTTATGACTTTTGCCGGTTATTTGATATGCTGAACATGCCTACCCAGCTTCAAACCATCCTGTCACCCGCCCAGCGGATGTTGAAAGGCTGGAAGGAAGAACTGGGGCACATACTCGACCAGTATCTACATTGATTTTGGGGTCATAACAAATTCATTGATCCTCTCAGGCTGCCGGGGGGGATATGCAGACACCAGAGGAAGCTCTGTTTTGACTCCTTGTGGGTTCTGGAGATAGAAGCCTTAGCTCAAAGTTTAACTAACCGAATGTCGCAGAGTGATGGTATCGGTGGTGAGGCCGCTAGGTATGGTTACATCAATCAGACATTGTCGGCATATATATTTTCGTACATGAGAGTGAATGGATGTATCCATATGAATGCTAATGCTTGATTTGAAGGCATATTTTCGTGCGTGAGAGTGAATGGATGTATCTATCTATATTAATGCTAATGTTTGTTTTGAAGATGCTTGATCATTGTGTACCACATCACTATTTATCAATGGGGTGAATAGTTTCTTTGGCAGTTGTTCATGGTGGTCGGAATTCAATTACAGGCAATCTCTCCCACTGTCATGTTGCCCTGCATGACTCGTGTTAAGACCACTAAGGTTATTCCATGCCTTGATGATTGCGTGCTGCATGAGGTTGGGTGATATAAGTTCAGCTATGAAGATGCAAGGACGGCATCAGCATCATGGATTCATTCGTACATCATGAGCTGTCTCCCACTCTACTCATATCTATCTAATACTTTTGTGTCCTTCAGAACACCGGTACTATTGTACTTAATGAGGTCAACACGGCCCGTTTGTCTCACATGGTGTCACAGGTGGAACTCTGCATGAAGCCATTCACATCGACAGTGCACAACAATGCGTCCATCATGCATTTTTACCTGATCCTCATCTCCAGCCAACTCTGGGGACTCTGGCAACGGCTTCAACTGGACATAATGTGTTCTTGGCAAAATGATGTGGTGACACCAGAGGTCACGTGAGTCACAATTCCACATTCCTGGTCGAAGTGTCTAATTGTCCTTAGGGTGACGGGCCATGACTGTATCCCCACAGGAACACACATAGACCAGGTACTGTCATTCCCCCTCCTTCGCACCGACATCTCTGCAGGCGATCTTCTCGAACTCATCACTGGTGCTGGCTTGGACAATGTCATGGTCAATGCAAACAATGCTGCATGTGGCCATTTTTGTTTTCAAGCCTTGCAGACATTTGCGGATGCTGGTCTGATTGAAGGTGATTGGGCCGAAGAAGCCTACGAATGGCACACTGACATTGGCATGGCAAGCGAAGGACTTGGCGCCACCATGATTGATGAGGATATTATAAATTTGTGATTGTTATTATGCAAAAGGGCTCAGTCGGTCACATAGTCATTGTGTATAGCTATATTGTAAACACTATCTGTTAGTATACAAACAGTTGTACAAAGGTAGCGGAGGACATATATATATAACAGTATGCAAAGTAAGATAAACATATCAGTCAGTCACGTAGTCGATGTGAACAGCTGAGGTGTGATAAAGGGGAAGCGGCAAATAAAGTGAAACATCGGTATGTCAGAATAGGCAGGATATTCGGGATAGGCAGAATCTCTAACAGTAGAGATGGTATGTACTTTTGTATAGCCATTTGGGGACGATCATAGGATTCAACCATGGCTACAAGTCTTGCAAACCTGCTATCAGAAGGTTGTGATGATCAATGTGAGATGATGTTCTTCATTACAGACAATAGTAACAGATGAAACAGTTAATCCTTGCTACAAACATTCCGGCGATACTCTTGATACCCAGTCATATATGCAGAAGTACGGATTGGCGACAAAGGGGATAATTGCCCACCACATTGAATCATATTCCAGTCCCCCTTCGCACCTTGCATCGATGACCATGTTCACGTATTCAAACCATCTAGGATAAAAGCCTACTGTGGCGAAATCAATGAGCCAAAGTTGGCCATCCTCCCCGAGGATCAAATTTCACAGGGCCAAGTTGATATGAGAGTATACAAGAGTCCCATCATCTGGCAATGGCCCCTGGTGCATGGACAATCGGGCTAGGGTGGCTACATCCATAGCATTGTTGAAAAGCTTGATGAATTCAGCCGAGGTCACGAATGGGCCCTTGACGGATTTTATAGGGCCGAAGATGCGGGATGCGTAACATCTTCCTGGCTGGTCACCATCGAGAACAGGCCCAGGAATTCGGGATCGGGTATGTGTGATGGACCTGAGCTGGCATACGTAGCTTCGTAGGGTGAATGCTATACGGATTTTCTGCCAGAACCCCATGGTGGGCCAAGCCGCCGCCAATGTGATTCCGGGAATGAAGTCCATGACAATGATACTCTGACTTGAGTCCACCTTCACGACGCGCCGGATCAGAGGTACAGGGATGTTCATGCGGTTTTTAACGAGATCTTGGGCTAACGCCTCCGAAGGCCACCCCGCTGTGAACCCGTGTACCACCTTGACCAGAACATCTGGTGTGAGCCTGTGTGGGCAGGACGATGCGTCCCATTCATCCCTAGGCACAGAGATACACTGATCCAGTAGTTCCTCATCTGTTTTTTCGTCAACATCTGCACTCTGTCGGCATTGATAAGGATATGGGCAATCAGGCACGAGGTCACATGCACATTTCGATATGGCAGTCGGCCTATAGGTCCAAAGCAGGCAAGCAAAAGGTCGGCAACAGCAATGACGGCCGTGTAGAAGACAGTGAGTATGCATTTAGGTATCATTTCAACTGGTGGTTGGGAAGACCCCAGGGTACATGCACGTCAACTTATTCACAGCCTATAAAGAGCTGCGGGGTCTTCCAGGTGTATTAGGTAACTGGTGATGTAGGTTGCCTGGTTTTGCTGCTATTTACGACTATTTGTTGCCTAAGCTCATCTGTGTCCCTGCCCTGCATACCCTGCACCTGTGAGTCTGGCTCCTGTTACCCTGCACTGGCTGTAATCGATTGGAGCGGTGCGTTTTGCGTCTGCGGAGGCAATTCCTTGGCGACTGGACCCTTAGGTCGTCGTGCTTTATTGGCCCATCTCGACATATGTCGATGTGCTGTTTTGCTAAGCCTGCAGGACCCTGCATGCCCATCCTGGCCGTAACTCATTGACCTTTGATGTTCCAGGATGCGTCACTCTCAGAACCGACTATCTGCCGAGTCCCTACAACGAGACCCAAAGTTTTTGACAAAGCTCTCTCAACCAGACAAATGTAAGTGTACCAAAGCCTGTCCTTTTGCGACCATGGCTGATATAATTTCAGCCATTCATGCTTGGGATGGACTATGCAGTGCCGTGGTGAATGAGCATATGTTCATAATGAGCCCCAACTGCCCATTGCTTTTTGACCCACCCCTAGGTGTCAACCACGAGATGTGGATGAGAAACGATTACTGATACGGCGAGGATGACCCTCTCTCGTGGCCCCAACCTTACTGCGCCTCACGTCCGTACCTGTCATGTTTGCGACTGTGTGAGAGGACGCAGTCGGATCCCGACCTTCCCTTATTTAAGCTGCCTATATGGGCTGACTTTCTCAAGCTGGACACGTCCTCCTTGATTTGCGGGCCTGGTTTATGGGCAGAAGACAGGCAATCAGCTTTTGAACATCGCTGTAGGGTAATCCTGGGAAGATCCATGAATTTAGCAGTTGGCGACGATGCCTCTATAGTGGGAGCTAATCGGGTGGAGCAGCTCAAGGTCTATGCGGTCATGTTTTTGGAGTGGTTGAAAAGCCTACCTATGACATTTCCCAGGCTGTGTCTTTGCGTCGCTGAGACGCAGAGACTGGTCTTAGAGGTGGAGGCTATCTCGACATTCTTCTCAACCATTCGTCCAAGGTTCGCTGCCGGTGCCACCAGTCTGCCACCAAAGGCAGACATGGACCTCGTTGGATGCTTCACCACTGACATCGGCGTGGCACAGCAGTTACACCGAGCCGGCGTTCCCATCTGGGTCCTGTGGCCTCTCAATGATGTCATGCACACAAGGATTGATAAAGTTGTGGAGATGAGCACCGTGTCTGGGCGCGTTCATTTGGGTACATGCCCTCTCCGTCTTCCTTCTGTCTATGTCGGGTCTGGCGCTGATGAGGGCAAGTATGACACATTTGACCAGTTCACAAGGTCCCACCTTGGTGTGCCAAGGGTATTTGCATGGATGTCAGGGTGACTTCGGAGTGGACCGTCAAGAATGCGGGGCAAGCAAAGTATCCCCACACACGGAGTTTTCTCACCATGTAAGCACCATCTATGTCTTGGTTCCTCTGCAACAAATAACCTGTGGGCAATAGACAACCAAGGTAATCGCTCTTGGAAGGGTCATCTGAAACCTGGGTCTCCGAACCAATTCAAAGTTATCACGCATGCCCTGTTGCCTGGGATTCGCACAACATGGAAAGACGGGCTTCTAGGTGTCAATGTCGACAAGGCTTGTGTCGATGTCCCTGCTGCACCTTTTGCATTTCCTCAGCCTGATCTTTTCGTGATGATCTCTGACTCTGGGGAACGGATGAGCGTGCTGAGTACCTGGCTGCGTCTTCGGCCAGGCCACCTGGCCATGCAGACATCCTCATACTGCCCTGGAAAAGTCAGCCACCAAATGTGGCGGGCCATCCTGAGCTATGACTGGGTTGGGAAATCAGATGCGAATGACCGGGTGAGAGGAAAGGAGACCCAATGTTGTGACTTAGCGGCAACCTTCTTGGTTGGATGTCTGGATGAAATGTCCATTCAGGAAGGGGTATCAGTGGATGCGACCTGGCGGGGCAAGTCTATGCCTCACATCGATGTAGAGGACATGCACGAAATCCTTTGGGAGCTGTCTGAATTGGGGTTCAGGTTGGAAATCTTGTCCGTGGATAGTCATTTGAGGGTCATTGAAAACGACTCTGCTCTAAGGAAGCATGAAAAACACTTGGGACACTGTTTTCCCAGAGGACGTTATGATCGGTGCTGGATTGTTGAGCTTGCAGAAGCCCACCATGGTCTTGCAGAGTGTAGCTGGATGCGTCGGGCTCCATATGTCTGCTCACTACACCGTGTGATGAGTAAATGGAGAAATTGTCCGCAGAGTATACAGGATGAAAGGGAAAGATATACGGAGGATATGTTGATATCTTTGCAACAGGACATGGCCCTGTTTTATTGTAAAAGTTTCTACACAGCCTTCGGTTGGGCCCCCACTTTACCACATGAGTTGGGTCATGTCCCAGATGTGGATGCAGAGTATCCTGAATGTGCTGTGTCCCTAACCAAATCCACCGGTTATTACCATGATGTTATGGACTGGGAGGCATCATATTGAAAATGTCACGTGTATATTTGTCCAATGTAACACTATTAGTTTGTGACTGACCTACAGGTGTTGTGATTGTGTGTCACAAAACCAATAGGTCGGTCACATGACATTCCGGACAACCCATTATAAAATGGTAACTGTCCTGGTGGTATCGGATAACCAGAAATTCAAGCATTCAGTCCAATTGGGGAATACGTCAGTTGCACCACCAGCTAAGAGTCCACAGAGCGCAACATCGAGCTTGATCTTGACCAGTCTGAAGCACGTGCTTGTGTGGAATGTCTGGGATGGGGGGTCATGATAGTTAGGTGGCAGGAACTGTATCTGTACGTTCCGTGTTAACCACTGCGTGGAACTGATGAATGTGGCTGAGACTGTACCTTAATCTGTGAACCACCACAGGGCATATACGGTAAGCTGGTGGTGATTTCCAAGAAGTGTGTCCCACGCTCCTTCAAGTCGTGTTTGAAGTAGGTGCGCAAGGCATCCTCCAATGCTTTCTTCATGCTGATGTACATTGGCAGGTCGTGTCCGTTTGGGTCTTTACCAAAACCCCAGTCACATCTTCTACTACAGAATGTATCTGTGGCAACCAGGCCCATGTCGACCTGTATGACTTCCATGAGGGCCTCAACGGAATGAATCTTTCGATCGTAACTGCTTTCAAGGTATTCCAGGAGGCTTTCAGGATTGTCCTCGATGGTGGGATAACCACTCTGTATGAGTGATGGCTGGTGAATGAGTCATTAACATCTTTCAATCAATATAGAATGCCTGCACACGTACTAGTCCACCAGTATACGAAGTGTGTCCAAAATGGAATGCGAAGCCTTGCCGTAGGGCATTGAAACTGTCACTCTGCTCGGCGAGTGGATGTGATAATAGGATCAGTCTCAGAACCAACCTATTCTGAAATATGGCCTTTTTGCTGTCTGTTGTCTGAAATCCCACCTCCAATGCCTACAAATAAAATTTTGATGAGCAAGTGTGAGACATTCCACAGGCGCTTATGCTCTCATGGTCAAATGAGGCTCGCAGAAATTACTGATCCAGAGGTATCTCGGATCTCTCCCCCAATTGGCCAGTGGCTCCGAGGTCAATGGATCAGTCAGCCTGTGTCCGAGCCAGGGTTCCATGAAGACCTCACACGTGGGATCCAGGGCTTTGATGACAGGACCGGTGAGTGCATCCAACACGCTGGGCAGACTACGCTTCTCAATGATTAGGACGAGGAATAGGAATGGTGAGATGGGCAATGGCAGCATGCAAAAGGTGACTGTGCACACGGCAAGGAGAAGACCCTGGGCTCTCCACTGGATAGTTTGTCGGGTCATACAACCAGTCATGGGTAATTTGGCTGTAAAGTAGGCAGAGCTGTTCGGCAAAGTGACATAAAGGTCAGTATCTCTCAATGCCCTGATCAATGCTTCTCTGAAGACGATTTTGTTGATACCTCCCCCATAGCTTCTGCTGGGATCAACGACAATCCTCATCTGGCCAAATCTGGCTGGCTCACTCCAATTATCACAAGTGATGTCTGCCGACTTGAATTGGGGTCCTGGCCAGTGGTCAATGTGTCGCTTGAATACCTGCTTCTCCTCATCCCACCCGGTCTTTGCATAGAACAAGCACAGGGTCATGACTGCGTCCACGAGGGCACCGATATCAGGGCCCTTAAGAATCATCGTGTTGTCCCCCATCGTGTCCATATGATCGACCATTTGCATATAGAAAGAGGGGAAGTGCTTGTTGCAAGCGAGCTCAGCACGATCAGGCACTGGCCAGACCCAACCCATGTAGTAGGGGGGTGGAAGAGGGAAGGGCTGCAGTTCCGCTGGCCATATAGGTGATAGGCCTCATACAGGAGGGGCATGTGGCGAGGGTGACCTCGATGAAGCCGGATGCTTTGTGGAGCAGCGGTTCAATGAGCTGTTCTATGGCCCGGTTAGTACTGTTCAACCCCCCCGAACTTTGTTACTCACCTTGTCTAGCTCCCGGGCTCTGTTGGGAATGCCAAATGACACTGGACAATGTGGAATACCTAGCTCGATGGGCATCTCTTCACCAAGAATATCAGCAGAAAGACCTCAGCATGCATGCAGGCAAGGTAGGCCATTCTCATCACCAGTGCCACCCTGGCATCTCATAACGAAGCTGAGATTGTGCATAGCCCACTCAGCAAAACAGGCATGAACAGCATTTCATGCTGCATCTGGGATTCCATTTGGGCCATAGTCAGCCACATACAAATTCTGGTTCAAGAGATTGTGACAGATAGGTGCAGTGGTTGGTGCTGGACAATGTATAGGCATTGGCTTGCTCCTTGGGCACTGAGATACATGAAAATGTACCAATGACAAGGGTGAACTGGCCAGGTGTGGCTAAGTACTTTCTCCTGCGGTGGCCATCAAACTTGGATTCTAGACTAGCGTACTGAATCATGTACAACAGGTTGAATTGAGTCTCTTTGATGGTCCTGTTAAATGAAAGCAAGGTGTTGTCCGGTTTGCGGGTCATCAGCTGGAGGAAACACCATCCCATGTTGTCAAACGTGAGATAGTGGAGATTATCAGTCTTCAGGCCAGGAATCTGGGGATTCAAAGGGTCGGCATTGTGTGCAAGAAGTTGACTGTGAATGTCCTTGTATGTGTCGTTGCTGGTAGGGCGATATGTGATACATAGACCAAGTTTTTGCATGTGTCCACGGAATGGCTCGATATCCGTCAGTTCAAGGTTGTAGGTGTCGGACTGGGGCAGCATGTATCCTCTCTGTACGTGGGGGTAATTGTGTTTTTTGGCCTGAACATGATGGTGGGGACTGACAAAGGGGTATATGAGAATGTGGCATACGGGTGCTTCCCTGTCGCCCAATGCCATGCACAAGATTGAGGCTTTCTTATGCCCCATAGTGTTGGATCCAACAAAAGCCGTCATGCTGGACTGTGGAAGCTCTCCCAGGAACGCATTGGGGTTAAAGCCATGCGATAGCAAGCCGGCTACAGCAGGTGCTGGTCGCATATACGGCTGAGGGAGTGTGCTCGAGGTGTTGGCAGTTGTGTGGCTGGGTTGTGGGTAGATACCAGAGGCAGTAAGCCTGTAGAGTGGTGATGTGGTCGGAAGGCTTGGAACCAGATTGGTGCTGTGAATGCTGAGTTCTGCATTGGTGGTAGGATTCGGATGTGGTTCTGGTGCAGTAGGTTGCTCATTCTCAACAGCTGGTGCTGGGTTCACTTCTTGCCAATGTTGTGCTGTTTGAGAATGGCTGAGAAGTTGTGTCAATGGCACAGGGTGGGATTCAGACATGGTGAGGGAACAAAATAAATTTTCATTATTTGTCTTGTTCGTTTTTTTCAAGTGTGCGGTGGTGGAATTTATTGACAAATTTTGACAGACATTAAATAAAAATACATTATTGGCTACCCAAAAGCATGTCCCAGGCCCGGGAGCAATCCATGTGACTGTTGTGACAGAATGTGCATTGATGTGCTTCATTGGGAACGGAATTGTCGGAATCACTGTTCCGACGATTGGTGCCCTCGCACGGCTGCATGCGATCTCACATTTAAGTCCAGTAAAACCATACATACATCGCTGCCGGCAGTATCTTTTCTAATTAGCAGCCGAGAATACATTCCTCTCCTGTGGATCGTGGGTACATGGAGATAGATAATGGCCGTGCGTGACACAGCATGAAAGCCAACACATCATTCCTTTCAATGCGCACCATGTCCACAGCATCTGATGCCTTCCCGGAGACTTCTGGAGGACCACCGGTCACCGAACAAGAAACCACGAATGTCGAAGCTGTGGAAAACGTTGCTGAGGAAGAAGACGTCCCTGCTCCAGCACAACCATATGCAGAATATGTCAATCCTGCAAAGTCGAAAAAGAGATTTGGACTGAAGGGGCCTACTCCTTACTGGCCCCCCAAAGGTAAATTACATTTTTTTTGTTGACAGGAAGTGTTCTCATCCAAGGTCATCAGGCAATGATCCTTCCAACTACGAAGAAATTTTTCCAGAGGATGCATATTGTGAAGAGTTGGGACCCAATGCCAGGGTATTTCGGACGTACCTCGCTGAACGGGCGATATATGATGTGAATATGGTTGAAGAATCAAGAGATGGTGTTGACGTGCTTCTAGTTTTTGTATGTTGTCTCCTAGTCTCCCGAATGTCATATTCATGGCTCTGCCAGGTGGGTCTGTTCTCGGCTGTGGTTACTACTTTTGTCGCCCAAACATCTCAGAGCCTACAGGCAGACTACACAGAGATGTCTGCTAATCTGCTCTTCGAGATGATCAATATTCAGCACGCTATTGCAAGTGGCGCCTCTTTGGACACCATCACCCCTTCCCCCCTTAATCCCAACATCACTTTTATTGCATCAACGATGAGTGTGTGGGTAAATGGATTGTGGTTCACCAGTCTTGCACTCAGCCTGACGACAGCACTGGTCTCGGTTCTGGTCAAACAATGGCTCCACCACTACACGGATCTGCCATCCGGAACAGTGTGCAAGCGTAGCCTTCTGCGACAGTTCTGATTCGCAAGATTGCAGAAATGGGGTGTTCACATTATTATTGGCCTACTCCCCACTCTTATGCACACTGCTCTCGCTATCTTCTTTGTTGGGCTTGTGATCTTCCTTGGTCCACTGCGAGATTCCATCGCATGGGCTGTCAGCATGATCACAGTTGTTGCCTATACGGCCTACTTGACAGCACACGTTCTTCCCCTCTTTTTCCCCCAGTGTCCCTACCAGACCTCACTGTGCGACCTTCTACACATCTTATATAGTCGTCTGATGCAGTACACTGTGGATCGCCTCAGGTGTAATTTCCACCGCTCTGAGATGAATGCAGATATTACACCCACGAGCAAGTCTGCCTCTGGCATTCGACAATGGAAAAGCTTGAAAGAATTGGAGTCGCAGGCAGCACAGTCAGTATCAGGTGAATTATCTGTCGAGGCCCTACATGAACTGTTTTCCATGTCATCAAACCCAACTGTCCAGAGTATTGTCCTTCAAGCTATTGGTGGTTTGCATCCAGCACTGCAGAGCAAGGTTGAATCCCTGTTCAGTGATATTAGCCTGTTATTACAGCAGTCAAGTAAAGAGTGCCTTGTTAAATCGGGTCCCATGTATGGGAAGCCACTGCCTGGCGTAGAGACAAGGCTTGAGCAATTACTACGTGGGACGCTATTTCTCTCTGACGAATACTACTACTTTAATGTGGACTTCGACTTCGCTCAGAATGAGAATGCCGGAAATGCACTTAATGTCAAGTTCGCCTCGATCAATAGAGATAGATATCCTCCTGGGTCTATGAGAGAGGTTGCAAACAATGGAGCTATGGCATTTTTTCATTCCTCCAACGATGAATATTGGGTGTTCCATCCTACGATCTGGATCAACCTCATTATGAATGCGGCTTCGAGGGGCGTCTTCTCTCCTATTGCTATCGGCACTCAAGACCCCTTCGCAATAGACATATGCTGTGCAGTTCCTCGTGCATTGGAGATGCCTTGTTCAGAGGATAAAGATCACACAACAAGCATGGTCCACCCGAGCCCTGGAGCTATCCCATTCTACGAGGCTGTTCGCGATTATTTACATTCGGACATGACAGCGTATCTCCTGGAAATGTTTGCCGTATTTGTGCGTCCCTCGAATGTGGCCTCTATTGAACCATCTCTACGAATTCTTCTGGTTTTTGCCGAATTTCTTATTTCCAGGATTCCCTTGGGAAAAGAAGCCAATGCAGCTGCAGTGGAGTTACGGGCCCTCGACACAGTATTTCAATTCATTTCGAATCACCGTCACTTCTACTCCCATCCTTCTGGGGTGCATGCCGCTGTTTTCGACGTCCTTGATCGGTTCATCGCGGATACCTTGACATCTATACAGTTGGAAGGAAATCCTACTATATTAGACTCTGTATCAAGGATTTACTCAACGCTTGCCTATACGAAATGGCATACCATGGGACCCAGATCTCTGGAGGCGGTGATCAATCTTATGTTTGACCGTTACTACTCCACCGACTACTCCCCCGACTACTTCGTTCTCTTGTATGCAGGTAAAATCATAGGAAAGGGTCTTCGCAAAGGTAGTCCGACAATGTTTAGTGTCTTCCATACTGCACAATGTTTGGAGTACTTTGGACAACATGGACGGTGCCCATGGTTGCTAGACATCATCGAAGGCTACCTTTCCATATTTGTACCCCACTCAAATTCTGGTATTGAGGCTTCGGTAGTACAGGAGCATATCGAGTATCTCCACACACCTAACATCCTGTTCGATGTTTGCTCGATCCTAGCTGTTGGTGACTACCGGTATCACGATGAATATCGTAAAAAAGGAATCAAGGAAAATATTTTGGCACTCGTTCGGGTGCAGCGGGATGCTCCTGCATGGAATGACTGCCGTTACAGGCTAGGACAATTACTCGAAGAAGATGGCATGGACTTCTTCTATCGGCAGACATGTATTGATGGAATCCAACGAGTCCCATTGTCAGCCCAAGACATAGCGGTTCAAAGAAAATATATTCGGTTCGCCATCGAGACATTGGATGCGTTTTTCTTAGGCACGTTGGATGATGAACCAGTGAGTGTTAGATTACCATCGTTATCGGAATTCATACTTACTGAACCCAGGAGAATCGTTTCCGCCATTATGCCACAGCGAGTCCAGAACATGTATCCATTTTTCACCCTCGGGGGACCCGGCGCAGTCGCTTGCATCAACTATCACCTTGGCACAGTCGGCATGGTCAGCGAGAGGCATTCGACCACGATGCTATAGAGCGCGTTTGATTCCATCAACAAGCCTAATTCGGTATTTCAATAATGCAATCAGTAAGGGTGTATTATTACTATAACATTACACCCGTTTTTACTGTAGATTTATATTCCATTAGCCTTAGAGGTTTGTTGAGGATAATAGTTCCACAGCCACCAGGCCGACGGCTTGTCGTTTTTTGTTTTACTTTATTTTTATTTTCGTACCGATCGCTACCGCTTCTTGGCTTCGTACCACCATCACCTACGTATTCGTCCGTCAATATACGTTCGTTCAAGTCATGCCCCTCGCGTTCATCATGCCTGCCAACGTCTATCCCCAACAAGGTTAGCAACGAAGGATAGGCAAGACGACCATCATGGACCATCATAGGATAGCAAAGAAAGTTCGCGGATAGCGCTGTAGCAAGTATGGTCGGGTTTTTGTAGCCAGAACTGATTGTAATCTTACTTGGGCAATTATTCCAATAATTTGTACTTGAAACAAAAGCCGCGTCCGCAAAATTGCCCTTTGGATTGCCCTAAGCGCAACAGCATATGCGGCGTCTGGTCCTAGAGCAAAGCAGGGTTAGTAAACGAACAACGACGGCCTCAGCATACATCTTGCACTGTACGCTGAAGGTAGATACGTTGGGGATGTAGTCGACACGGTGAGTGTACGTGGACGTCATGCCATGAGGCGTGCTGGGTCCAATAAGTATATCGAATCACGAGGAAGAAAGGACGGAGGATGGACTGGGACGACGACAATCTGTGGTTCGTCGCCCCTCGTAAAAGGCCTGATGCCCTTGAGTATTATGCCACCGTTCAAAAAATTTCTCTGGTTTAGCGAAGCCAATCCTTGCCGAAAGGGAAGCCAGAAGGAGACCAGATACCTAGCGATGAAAGACTACGCAAGAGTTATAATGAGTAGAATTATTGTCCAGTCAATTGCTAGGACGACGCAGAGCTACGATCTCAAAATCTTGAACAAGCGCATGCAGAGATGCAGCTAAGAAAGCGGTCTTGAAAGAGATGAGAAGCGTCGCAAGCAGATAGTAAAAATTCGATCGTCAGTTTGAAATGGGAATGAGGCTCGGCGAGAAACTTGGGGTTGAGTTTGTTCACAGAAAGTACGCGAGGTATAACGCATTGCTAGAGGGCTAAGTGCTGCACTGGATAAAACATTTAGAAGCATTATGAGACGGAGATGCTTCCTATGACAGCGAGACCCTTCCTTGAACTGAGGTCTACTTGGTCCTGAGGTGGAACAGAGATACGCATAAGGCCTAGTGAATACGAAAACATGCATAGAGTGACAGAAGAGACACGTACTATACTCAACGTTCACATTTTAGAATGGAAAAGAATTCACCTGGAAGAGGAAAACCGAAGCAAGAGCCTGAAGGTAACAGCAAAGCGACCGAAAGTGGTCGGGATGAATCATTAAAGGGAGTGTTCCACGCCGAGTGTCAACGTACCGCTCCCTCTTAGGTTCCTGTTGAGAGCTTGATGGGCGTTCGACCCAAAGAAGATCGAGATGAAGATTTCGAGAAATAATTGTTGAACGCTGGTGATGCAGCAATATTGACGTTGTTGATCTGAGCAGAAGCAATCCTCTTCATGTTACCGCAGCTCTGTTCCGCAAGGATCTGGCTCAAAAAAACACCAGGCATTTGGCCCCGATGTCGACAACCACCATATGGCACGTCTCCCAAGGAGCAATCCATCCTAGATATGACGGTACGGCTTTAGTTCAAAAAAGGTGGGTAATGACAACCCCAGAGGGACGGTGTGTCGAAAAGGCAAAGAGCGCGTTCAGGCAGAATGATGTATGTGTATCATATGTACCTATACCAGCGATGCCGTGCATAATAGCCATGGTGAATAATCTTCACAAATTCAACGTACATTGTATTCAAGTGCTCTTGGCCGACAGACGATTCTGAGCTGGGCGACGTGAATGGAGAGACATGTCGTGGATGACGCGATAATATCGAACAAGGCAGCGAAGGTGGCGGAGCAGAGTAAATGTTTCTGAATTTACAGCCATATCCTTTTTCGGACCGAATATCCGTCGCCTTGCTTTTCGTTCGGCCATCATCATGGTTTATTGTCCTGCACTCTCGACGACGCGTAAATCTCACAGGATCCCATACTCGTATAGGTATTTTGACCTCTTATTTTACGCTACCTGACCAGACAATTCTCTTCCAGCTATTGAGTCCTCTGCAGTATAACTGCAACAGGACCGGTCTTCGATGAAGATTTCTTTTCGGGTGCCAGTTCAAAGGGAGGATGACGATGGTGTGCCGTTTCCCCGTGATGACAGACAGACACTCATAGCTGATCCCTCGTATGATAGGTGAGCATATACGCACATACATCAAGGCTTACCCATTCTCAAAGCAGCTAAGCCGTATCGACCCAGACGACGACGAAAATGTTCTCAAGCTCATCGACTTGCTTGAACACTCTTCTACGTGCTATTCAAATGTTCCCGTTGAATACATTGCTCAGACTCTTGTTCCCGCTAGCACATGCGTCAAGGGAGCTCACCACGTTCGCCGCACTTGTGTCGACGACGACTTTGGGAAGGGACTCTGGGATTTCCTTGAGACATATAATAAGATGGCCCACGGCGTTGAAGAATGCGGAGGAAGTAAAGGATGAGTATGAGGCTGCGCTGGTAGGTGCGGGTTTCCACGTTTCCATGTATTCAAGGTCTGTGACCAACGTTTCTGATCTGGACTTTGTCTTTCACCTGCAGATCTGTTATTCCAGCACTGTTTCTTCCACTGTCTGATCAATCCTTCTCGGCGTGTTCAACGACTTGCTGTAGAGTGCCTTGGGTTTACCAGAGCCCATCGACGTAGTCATTGTATCGGTTTTTCAGCGGTATCTGACGTTCTTCTCAACAAGCTCGCTGCTACTTCTCTTCATCACGGCAGGCACCCACACATCACTTCTCGTTGTTATCCAACAAATTTCGACTTCACTTAGGTAGCCGCCGTAACGCGTAGCATCTCAGGTGCATTACTATACATCTGTATTGTAAGTCTATATGTTGCTTGTCTGTTCGAAAATCCCGCCAATGCACGCTTGGGCTCCCGGAGAACACTTTCTTTCGAGAATTCGATGGCTGACTATTAAGTGTCGCGGGTAGGCAAGACGATAAGAATACGTTGTTGGGATGGCGACTACGTGAGGGAACTAAAAAATCCGCCTGGCTAGGAACGTACTGTTCGCGCGCGGGGAAACTTGGGGGATGTCCTTGAGTGTATGTTTTGTATATTATTACATGGATGCCGAATATATAATGAAACTTTAATTTATTATATTTTATCAATATCTAACGAGCACAGTATCCTATGAAATAAATGAAGAAGGCGCTGGTAAGTCTACAAGCGGTGTATCCGGGGCTCATGATCGGCGTAATTTCAAACTTACCTTCTCTTGCTTTAACCACCACTGCAAGCTCAACATTTCTCTCTGGCGTCTTTGAGCCTATCCCTGTCTTCGGACATTGGAAGCTCGCTTCGGAAAGATGGTTTTCCTTAGATCAATTTGGCTTCTCTCTAAGTCGACGTCAAACGTTGACCTGCAAGGCAACTATTAATAGGCAACGTCTAAATCTGTGAGGAGGGTGCCGCTAGGATTGATAACAGTGGGGTGGGATACAGGAGCTCTGATTGGCGCTAGACGGCATCACTACCGGCAGTATCTTCTCCAGTTTACAGCGGAGAATATCTTCCTCCATGCCGTCTTGATCCTGGCTGCACGGGGTGGGCGATGGCCGTGTTTGACACATAGCATGAAGCCGACTCAGTGTTCTTTCTAACGCCTACCATGTCCACAGCATCTGATGCCCTCTCCCAGTATTCTGGAGGCCCAGTGGTCACCGACCCAGAAACCACAAATGGCGAAGCGGTGGAAAGCATTGTTGAGGAAGAAGATGTCGCTGCTCCAGCTCAACTGTATGCAGAATATGTTGATCCTGCAAAGTCCAGGAAGAGATTTGGTCTGAAAGCGCCTACCCATCAGCAGCCTCCCAAAGGTAAATGACACACCTTTATTGACGGAATTGCTCTCATCGAAGGTCATCAGGCAACGATCCTTTGAACTACGAAGAAAAGTATCCAGAAGATGCGTATGGTGAAGAGATGGGACCGAACGCTAGGGTTTTTCGAACCTACGTTGATCAGCGTGCAATACATGACACGAATATGGTCGAAGAGGCAAAAGATAGTGTTGACATGCTTCTCGTATTTGTATGTCGTCAATGTTTTGGTGTTTCCTGTGCTGATTCTGCGTACCAGGCGGGTCTGTTCTCGGCTGTGGTTACTACCTTTGTCGCCCAAACATCTCAGAGCCTACAGGCAGACTTCACAGAGATGTCTGCTAATCTGCTCTTCGAGATGATCAATATTCAGCGTGCTATTGCAAGCGGCGCCTCAGTGGACACCGTCGCTTCTTCCCCCCTTAACCCTAACATCACTTTTATTGCCTCGGCGACCAGTGTGTGGGTGAATGGACTGTGGTTCACCAGTCTTGCACTCAGCCTCACCACAGCACTCATCTCGGTTCTGGTCAAACAATGGCTCCACCACTACATGGATCTGCCATCCGGAACAGCTCGCGAGCGTAGCCTTCTGCAACGGTTCCGATTTGCAGGACTGCAGAAATGGCGTGTTCACATTATCATTGGCCTACTCCCTGTTCTTATGCATACCGCTCTCGCTATCTTCTTTGTTGGGCTTGTGATCTTCCTTGGTCCACTGCGAGATTCCATTGCATGGGCTGTCGGGGTGATCACAGTTGTTGCATATGTGGCCTACTTGACAGCACACGTTCTTCCCCTCTTTTTCCCCCAGTGTCCCTACCGGACCTCGCTGTGTGACCTTCTCCACGTCTTGTACAGCCGCGTGATGCAGTACACAGTCGATCGCCTCATGTATCGCTTACGCAAGTCTGCCTCTGACGTTCGAGCATGGAAGAACTTGAAAAAATTGGAATCGCAGGCAGCACAGTCAGTATCGGGTGAACTATCTGTCGAGGCGCTACATGAACTGTTTTCCATGTCATCAAACCCAACTGTCCAGAGTATTGTCCTTCAAGCCATTGGTGGTTTGCATCCGGCACTGCGGGACAAGGTTCAACCTCTTTTCCGTGATATTAGCTTGTTATTAGAGCAGTCATGTGAAGAGTGCCTTGCTTGGTCGGGTCCCGCGTTTCGGAAGCCACTGCCTGGCCTAGAGACAAAGCTTGAACGATTACTACGCGGCAATCTATTTTTCTCTGACGAATGCGACATTTACGTGGACGTTGACTTCCCTCAGAACGAGAATGTCGGAAATGCACTCGACGTCAGGCTTGCCTTGATGCACAGATATAGAGATCTCGCTCGGTGTATGAGCAAGGTTGCAAGCAATGGAGCTATGGCATTTTCTCATTCCTCTGACGATGAATATTGGGTGTTCCATCCTACGATCTGGATCAACCTCATTACAGATGCGGCTTCGAAGGGCGTCTTCTCTCCCATTGATATCGGCACTCACGATCCCTTCGCAATAGACATATGCTTCGCAGTTCTTCGCGCATTTCGACGGCCGAATTCAGAGGATAAAGATCGCACAACAAGCGTGGTCGAACCAAGTGCTGCAGCTATCCCATTCCATGATGCTGTTCGCAACTATCTATATTTGGACATGACAGCGCATCTCCTGAAAATGTTTGCCGTGTTTGTGCGTCCCTTGAATGTCTCCTCTATTGAACCATCTCTGCGAATTCTTCTGGTTTTTGCCGAATTTCTGATTTCCAGGATTACATTGGGAAAACCAGTAAATACAGCTGCAGTGGAGTTACGTGCCCTCGAGACAATATTCAAATACATTTTGTATCGTGTCTTCAACTCCCATCCTTCTGAGGCGCATGTCGCCGTTTTCGACGTCTTTGATCGGTTCTTCGCGAATACCTCGACATCCATACCGTCGGAAGCAAATTCTAGTGTATTCCTCCATGCATTGATGCTTTACTCCTGGCTTGTCCGTACAAAATGGCATTCCATGGGACCCAGATCTGTGGAGACGGTGATCAATGTCATGTTTGACCATTACTACTCCGCCGACCCCTTCATTGTCTTCTATGCAGGTAAAACCATAGGAGATGTGCTTCGCCAAGGCAGCCCGACAACGTTGAGTGTCTTCCATACCGCACAATGCTTGGAGTACTTTGTTCCCCATGGATATCGCCTGGGGTTGGTAGCCATCATCGAAGGCTACCTTTCCATATTTGACCGAAACTCAAATTCTGGTATTGAAGCTTCGGTAGTACAGGAACACATCGAGTATCTCCACACACCTGATATCCTGTTCACTGTTTGCTCGATCCTAGCCGTCGGCAACTATTGGTATACTGTTGAGGATCGTATAGAGGGAATCAAGCGGAATATCTTATCACTCGTTCGGATCCAGCGGCATGCTACTGTATGGGATGACTGCCGCTACAGGCTCGGACAATTACTCGAAGAAGACGGCATGGACTTCTTCTATCGGCAGACTTGTATCCGTGGAATCGAACGAGTCTCATTGTCAGCGGAAGACATAGCGGAACAACGGATATATATTCGTGTCGCCATCGACACCTTGAATGCATTTTTCTCAGGCACGTTGGATGGTAGTCCTGTGAGTGTTAGATTACCATAGTTACTGTAATACATACTTACTAGAGCTAGGAGAATGATTCCGGTGACCATCTTGTGGCGATTCCAGATAATTCACCGACTCAACCTCGGGCGACCTGGCGCGGTCACTTGCATCGATTATTACCTTGGCACGGTCAGCGAGATGCCACGGGCCACGATGCTACAGAGGTCGTTTGATTTCATTAAGAGCCTCATGTTCGGCATCTTGATAACAAGGGTGAATGGATTAATGGCGAAGCAACGAAGTATAGGCTAGGCGATCGTGATAGGATAGCAAAAAGGTCCGCAAATAGTTACAGCAACTATCGTAGTATTTTGTAGCCAGCACCCGTTGTCCTTTTGCTTCGGTAAAAATCCCAATAATCCGTAACAAGCCTGAAGGCGCGTCGATTGCTTCCTGCCCCTAACCATTCCTTTCAATGACCACCACGACTTGTCGCGACGCCGGCAAGAGGAGGAGGAAGTTTTCTTCCCCAACGGTGCTCCTCAACAGCAGTGTGCCGGCGTACGTACTAAGGAGAGCCTTCAAATCGAGGCTTACTGAACCGCGGCATGATTCGTACATTAAAGAAGCCGATCGGCACCCAGTGACCCAGGACTCGTCCGTGTCTTACACCCATGGACACGCTCACCACCTACGCCCTCGCGCCCCACCTCCCCACGCTCATCGCCTCCTTCATGGTCGTCCACCTCGTCGTTGCTGCTCACGAGCCATACCTTCTTCCCCGACATGTATGGGCAAGACGGGATGAAGAGCGAGGAATAACTGGTGTGTTGCATCTCTGATGTTGGTGGGAATGTGTTGATGGATATAGGTACATACTCGTCGTGCCCCAATCACACATTGCGCTAGGATGTCTGCACTGCTGGATCGGGTTCGCGCATCTAGATGGGAAGGACACAAGGTGGGGCAGTCGATTGCAGTTTCTAGTGGGTGAGTCTGGCTGTTGGTGAATGAAGGAACGGGATAGTATTCTGAGCTCAGTCTTCCTCGCAGGAGAACGGGACTGAGTTCGCTGATCAAATCCTGGCTATCTGGAATGCCAGGAGTTTTCGTGTAGAGACTGACACCAATGACCCTCTCTTTTTGATCCTATCTATCACAGTTCTCTCGACTTTGAAGACTTCTTTTCGAGTGCCAGTTCAAACGGAGGCAGACAACGATGGCACGTCGTTTCCCCAGGAGGACGCACAGACACTCATAGCTGAACGCTCAAATGATAGGTGAGCATATACGCGCATACATTGGCATACATCCAGGCTTACCCAATCTCACAGCGCCTAACCCTTGTCGAACCAGACGATGACGAACTTGTCGTTGTCAAGCTCATCGACTCTCTTGCGTGCTATTCAAATATATTCATTGACAACATCGCGCGGATCCTTGTTCCTGCTGTCAGGCACGTCAAGGAAGCTCACCACGGTGTCAACACTCGTGTCGACAACGACTCTGGAAGTCCCATGAGACTTGAAAGAAGATGGAGCCTGTGACGTTGAAGGATGCGGAGGAGGTAAATGATGAGTATAAGGCTGTATGGGTTTTTACGTTTCCATGTATTCAAGGTTTGTGACCAGCGTTTCCGATCTCAACTTTCTCTTTCACCCTCAGGTCTGTTATTCCAGCGCTGTTTTTTGCGCTTTCTGGGCAATCCTTCTCGGCATGTTCAACGACTTGCTGTAGACTGCCTTGGGTTTAGCAGAACCCATTGACGCGGTCATTGTATTACTTTTGAGCGACGTCTGTGATCTTAGGTCCACAAATCGCCAACATTCTGCTCAACAAGCTATCTGCTCCTTCTTTTTAGCAAGGCAGGCACCTTCACATCACCTCTCGCTGATATCCAACGAATTTCGACTTCACCTATGTAGCAGCCGTAACGCGTAACATTTCAGGTGCATTACTATACGCCTATATTATCGGTCTGTATTTTACTTGTCTCTTCGAAAATCCAGCCAATGCGCGCCAAGGCTCCTGGAGAACACTTTCTATCCAGAATTCGATGGTTGGTTTTCAAGTGTCGCAGGGTAGGCAATATGATGCGATTATGTTGTTGACAGGTACTGGGAGGACTTGAAGGAGCTACGGAATCCGCGTGGCCAGGAGCCCATCGTTCGTGCACGGGGAATATAGACTGGGGGATGTGCTCTTGATGTACGGTACATAAATTATTGTACATGCATGTCAAAGACGTAGCAGAAACTTTAATTTATCATATTTTCCCAATATCTAACTAGTGCAGTATCTTTATGAAATATATGAAGAAGGGGTCGGTGAGCGGTGTGTCCGGGACTCATGATCGGCGTAATTTCAAACTTACCTTCTCATGCTTTGACTACCACTATGAAACTCAACATGTCTCTCTGACGTCTTTAAGCCAATTCTGTGGAGAGAACCAGGACATTCGAAGATCACTTCGGAAATATGGGTTTCCTTAGACCAATTTTGTCTCTCTCTGAGCCGGCGTTGAACGAAGTTGGCTTACAAGGCAACGTCTAAATATGTGGGGAGGATATTGGGTAGGATACAGGAGTTCCGATTGGCGCTAGACGGCATTGCTGCCGGCGATATCTTCTCCAACAGCGAATACCTTCCTCGACATGCCGTCTTGATCCTGGGTGCATGGGGTGGGTGATGGCCACATACCATGAGGCCAACACATTGTTCTGTCTAACACCCACCATGTCCACGGCATCTGACGCCCTCCCCCAGAATTCTGGAGGACCAGCGGTCACCGACGCAGAAACCACAAATGGCGAAGCTGTGGAAAGCATTGTTGAGGACGAAGATGTCGCTGCTCCAGCTCAACTGTATGCAGAATATGTTGATCCTGCAAAGTCCAGGACGAGATTTGGTCTGAAAACGCCTGCTCATCACCCGTCTCCCAAAGGTAATTGACACACCTTTATTGACGGAATCGCTCTCATCGAAGGTCATCAGGCAATGATCCTTCGAATTATGAAGAAAAGTATCCAGAAGATGCGTATTGTGAAGAGTTGGGACCGAACGCTAGGGTTTTTCGGACCTACGTTGATCAGCGTGCAATACACGACACGAATATGGTCGAAGAGGCAAAAGATGGTGTTGACATGCTTCTCGTTTTTGTTTGTCGTCAATGTTTCAGTTTTTCATGTGCTCATTCCATTTTACCAGGCGGGTCTGTTCTCGGCTGTGGTTACTACTTTCGTCGCCCAAACATCTCAGAGTCTACAGGCAGACTATACCGAGATGTCTGCTAATCTGCTCTTCGAGATGATCAATATTCAGCGCGCTATTGCAAGCGGCGCCTCCTTGGACACCGTCACCCCTTCCCCCCTTAACCCCAACATCACTTTTATTGCCTCGACGACCAGTGTGTGGGTGAATGGACTGTGGTTCACCAGTCTTGCACTCAGCCTCACCACAGCACTCATCTCGGTTCTGGTCAAACAATGGCTTCACCACTACATGGATCTTCCATCCGGAACAGCCCGCGAGCGTAGCCTTCTGCAACAGTTCCGATTTGCAGGACTGCAGAAATGGCGTGTTCACATTATCATTGGCCTACTCCCTGTTCTTATGCACACCGCTCTCGCTCTCTTCTTTGTTGGCCTTGTGATCTTCCTTGGTCCACTGCGAGATTCCATTGCATGGGCTGTCGGCGTGATCACAGTTATTGCATATATGGCTTATTTGACAGCACATGTTCTTCCCCTCTTTTCCCCCCAGTGTCCCTACCGGACCTCACTGTGTGACCTTCTACACGTCTTGTACAGCAGTGCGGTGCAGTACACTGTGGATCCCCTCAGGCGTCCTCTCCGCTGGTCTGAGGTGAAGATGGATATGACATCTACTGGCGAGTCTGCCTCTAGCGTTGGTAAATGGAAGAGCTTGAAAGAATTGGAGTCGCAGGCAGCACAGTCAATCTCGGGTGAATTATCTGTCGACGCCCTACGTGAACTGTTTTCCATGTCATCAAACCCCACTGTCCAGAGTATTGTCCTTCAAGCTATTGGCGGTTTGCATCCAGCACTGCAGGACAAGGTTCAAACCATGTTCATTGATCTTACCTTGTTATTAGAGCAGTCATGTGAAGAGTGCATGGCTCAGTCGAATGGCATGCATAGGAAGCCACTGCCTGGCCTAGAGACAAAGCTTGAACGATTACTACGCGGCAATGTACTTCTCTGTGGCAAAAGCGACATTTACGTGAACGTCGCCTTCCCCCAGAACGAGAATGTCGGAAATGCACTTAACGTCAAGCTTGCCTTGATGAATAGATATAGAGATCCCGCGAAGTGTATGCACGAGGTTGCAAGCAATGGAGCTATGGCATTTTATCATTCCTCCGACGATGAATATTGGGTGTTCCATCCTATGATCTGGATCAACCTCATTACAGATGCGGCTTCGGAGGACGTCTTCTCTCCTATTGATATCGGCACTCAAGACCCCTTCGCAATGGACATATGCTGTGCAGTTCTTCCCGCATTTTTGAAGCCTCGTTCAGAGGATAGAGATCGCACAACAAGCGTAGTCGAACCAAGTGCTGGAGCTATCTCATTCCCCGATGCTGTTTGCGACTATCCACATTCGGAAATGACAGCGTATCTCCTGAAAATGTTTGCCGTGTTTGTGCATCCCTTGAATGTCCCCTCCATTGAACCACCTCTGCGGCTTCTTCTGGTTTTTGCGGAATTTCTGATTTCCAGGATTCCATTGGCAAAACAAGCAAATACCGCTGCAGGGGAGTTACATACCCTCAACATAGTATTTCACTGCATTTTGGCTCACCGTCACTTCTACTCCCATCTTTCTGAGGCGCATGCCGCCGTTTTCGACGTCCTTGATCGGTTCATCACGGATACCTCGACATCTTCACAGTTGGAAGAAGATTCTGGTGCATTACAGTGGGCATTGAGGATCTACTTCATCCTTGTCCGTACGGAATGCCATGCCATGGGACCCAGATCTCTGGAGGCGGTGATCAATGTCATGTTTGACCATTACTACTCCGTCATCCGCTTCACTGTCATCTTTGCAGGTAAAACCATAGGAGAGGCGCTTCGCCAAGGCAGTCCGACAATGTTCAGTGTCTTCCGTACTGCACAATGCTTGGAGTACTTTGGACACCATGGATATCGCCTGGGGTTGGTATACATCATCGAAGGCTACCTTTCCATATTTGACCGAAACTCAAATTCAGGTATTGAAGCTTCGGTAGTACGGGAACACATCGAGTATCTCCACACACCTGACATCCTGTTCGCTGTTTGCTCGATCCTAGCCGTCGGTGACTATGACTATCCTGATGAGTATTGTAGAGCGAGAATCAAGCGGAATATCTTATCACTCGTTCGGATCCAGCGGGATGCTCCTGTATGGGATGACTGCCGCTACAGGCTCGGACAATTACTCGAAGAAGACGGCATGGACTTCTTCTATCGGCAGACTCGTATTGAGGGAATCCATCGAGTCTCATTGTCAGCGGAAGGAATAGCGGATCAACGAATATATATTCGTTTCGCCATCGAGACCTTGAATACGTTTTTCTCAGGCACGTTGGATGATGGACCTGTGAGTATTAGATTACGATAGCTATTGGAATACATACTTACTAGAGCCAGGAGACTGATCTCAGTGACCGTCCTGTGGCGATTCCAGATAATTCACTGACTCAACCTCGGGCGACCTGGCGCGGTCACTTGCATCGATTATTACCTTGGCACGGTCAGCGAGATGCCGGCGACCACGATGCTACAGAGGTCGTTTGATTTCATGAAGAGCCTCATGTTCGGCATCTCGATAACAAGGGTGGATGGATTAATGGCGAAGCAACGAAGTATAGGCTAGGCGATCGTGAGAGGATAGCAAAAAACTCCGCAAATAGTTACAGCAACTATCGTTGTATTTTGTAGCCAGCACCCGTTGTCCTTCTGCTTCGGTAAAATCCCAATAATCCGTAACAAGCCTGAAGACGCGTCGAATGCCTCCTGCCCCTAACCATTCCTTTCAATGACCACCACGATTTGTCGCGACGCCGGCAAGAGGAGGAGGAAGTTTTCTTCCCCGACGGTGCTGCTCAACAGCAGCGTGCCGGCGTACGTACCAAAGAGAGCCTTCAAATCGAGGCTTACTGAACCGCGGCATGATTCGTACATTAAAGAAGCCGATCGGCACCCAGTGACCCGGGACTCATCTGTGTCTTACACCCCATGGACACGCTCACCACCTACGCCCTCGACGCCCTCCCGCTCCACCTCCCCACGCACATCGCCTCCCTCGCCTCCTTAACGGTCATCCACCTCGTCGTCGCTGCTCACGAGCCATACCTTCTTCCCCGACATGTACGGGCAAGATGGGACGAAGAGCGAGGAATAACTGGTGTGTTGCGTCTCTGATGTTGGGAATGTGTTAATGGATATAGGTACATACGCGTCGTGCCCCAATCACACGTTGCGCTGGGATGTCTGCACTGCGGGATCGGATTCGCGCATCTAGATGGGAAGAGCACAGGGTGGGGTAGTTGATTGCAGTTTCTAGTGGGTGAGTCTGGCTGCTGGTGAATGAAGGAACGGAATATTCTGAGCTCAGTCTTCCTCACAGAAGAATGGGACTGAGTTCGCTGATCAAACCATGGCGATCTGGAATACTAGGAGTTTTCATGTAGAGACATGTCGGCAAATGGCGCGATAACGTCGAACGAGGAAGCGAAGGTGTGGGAGCAGAACAGAGTGATTCCTTGAACCCAATCCGGTGTCGGTCCGGATATCCGCCACTTTGCTTTCAACCATCGTCATGGCTCCCTGTCGTCCTGCACTCTCGATAACTTGTAAATCTCACCACAGGATCCCGTACTGAAGTAGATCCCCTGTTACCTTCGTTTACTCTACCTCACTCGACACTTCTCGACAAATAATCACCGCTGTAGTACATGCACAGGCCCTGGTATCGACCAAGTACTTGTCCAGAATTTCACTCACGTCGAGTCTCAAATATCTGACACCAATGACCCTCTCTGTTTGATCCTATCTATGGGAGTTCTCTCGACTGTGAGGACTTCTTTTCGACTGCCAGTGCAAAGGGAGGCAGACGACGATGGCACGTCATTTCCCCAGGAGGACGAACAGACATGCATAGTTGATCTCTCACATGATAGGTGAGCATATCCGCGCATATATCTGGGTGTACCCATTCTCAAAGCCCCTAAGAGCCGTGTCGAACCAGACGACAACAAAAACGTTCTCAAGCTCATCCACTAAATTGAACACTCCTCTACGTGCCATTCAAATATTCTCGTTGAAGACATCGCTAAGACCTTGTCTCGGCCGTCAGACGCGTCGGGCAGTCCTCGTTGCACCAAGGAAGCTCACCACGTTCTCGATATTCCTGGCCTGGGTGATGATGACTTTGGGAAGGGACTCTGGGAGTTCTATGAGATGTGCAAGAAGATGGAGCCCATGGTGTTGAAGGATGCGGAGGAGGTACAGGAGGTACACCAATTACGAAGAATATTTCCCGCACCGTACGCAGTCAATATGCGGATTCTCCCCTACACTTCGATCTGGCACCTGGTTCATGCTTGTACCAAGTATGTTGCCTTATATTATGTGCCCCACCACATTGGAAAGACCTGCCAGTATAATAGAGGAGTTCATGGCTTTTCATTGGACCTTGGGTTCCGAATCTGCTGCTAATTAGTTTCCGAGACCAACGACACGTGAAACGCAGCCTACGCCACTCCATCTCCCTTCAAAATTTGTACGTGTACGTGTATTCTACTAAGACGCCGTCAGCGCGGCTCATATGTAATGTTTATTGTAAACCAATTCAGGCGCATGGGCCTGTAACCTCTACTTACGTTGGAAATTTCCTCAGCATGAGACGGCAGTCTTTGAATCACATCTACGATGTATCCACGTTCAATCCACCCGGAGAGCACGTCATGCACGCGTCAAATTCAAACTGTAGCGGACGTCATTTGCTTCATGGGCCCAGAGTTTTATATACCACTGCTTATACAATTCCATATCCAACCGGGTGAAAATGTGCTATGATCCGACCTCAGTAGTGATCTCCTCTTCGCCAAGCCTTTGTACATCTGTTGGGTTAGTGCAAAAAGGCGGGTAATGATGAAACTGCGTGGGAAAGAAGTGTCGAAAAGGCGAAGGGCGCATTTGGGATGGCATGTCACTCTTCCTTCATCCACTTCACTGTACTCACTCTGGTGTAGCCCGATCTTGATGGCGCTACTGTCCCTTTTTTGACGAGTAGCCAAATGGCCTGCTGTGCATCACTCGCAGAACATAAAATAGTCTAAAGTAATCGACGCTTGATATCAAACACGTTTGCTATCAGTGATTCTCAATCATGTCCTAGCTCTTCAACACGATTTGGGCCTGCGACAGATCTCGGCGGTACGTTCAGCATCTGTCTTGGTAGTGCATGCCGCGCAACTCATCAATCTATCACAGTACTATACCTACAGTCCATTTCGACGTAACGCCTATATCAATAACCACAACCTCATACGACCTTGATTCTATCTTCCACAAGTGTCTAAATTCAAGATCGGACTTGAAGCCTGTATCCCCTGCGATATGATAGCGGGAGTGTACATCTTCTGGTCCTCTTGTCAGGTTGCATGGGCTTTTTGTATGGCAAACTCATGCAGGGCGTCTCTTTCCTCAAGGTCTGTGACTAACATTTCCGATCACAACTTTTTTTTCTCACCTGCAGGTCTGTCATTCCGGCACTGCTTCTTTGGCTCTCTGAACAATCCTTCTTGACGTGTTGCAGAGTGCCTTGGGATTAGCAGAAACCATCGACGCAGTCATTGTATTAGATTATAGCGGCATCTGCGAGCTTAGGTCCACGAATTGACAGCCACAGTATCACACTGTCACGTCTCCCAAGGAGCAATCCACCAAGATGTAACAGTACGGGTTTAATTCAAGGAAGGTGGGTAATGACGACCCCAGAGGGAAGGAGAGCGCATTCAGGCAGAATAATGTCCGTGTATCATATGTACCCATGCCACCGATGCTGTGGATGATAGCCACGGTGAGGAATCTTCACAAATTCAACGTACATTGTATTCAAGCGCTCGTGGCCGGCAGTGACCCGGGACTTGTATGTAATAACCATGACCCCCACGGACACGCTCACCGCCGACGCCGTCGACGCAAGCCTCGCTGCCCTCCCCATGCTCATCGCCTCCATCGCCTCCTTCAAGGTCGTCCACCTCGTCGGCGCTGCTCGCAAGCCATGCCTTCTTCCCCGACACGTACCGCAAGATGGGACAGAGGGCGAGGAATAACTGGTGGTTCCGTCTCTGGTGATTGGTTGGTTGGTGGAATGTTCTGGTATATGTAGGTGCATACACGTCGTGTCGGAGGCACGCATTTATCGTACTTGCACTGGGATGTCTGAACCTCGAAGGACTGGACCGGGATTGCGCATTTGGATGGGAAGAGGACTGGGGCTGGTTCTAGTGGGTGAATCTCGCTGGTCATGAATGACGGAGTAGCAGATTCTGAGCTAGACAGGCAGCTATTTCGTCTGGGACACCGTCAGTGCGCTCGCCAACTTTTTGAATATCGACGTTGAAGGCATGTTCGATTCCCTCGAAATCAAGGTGCTGGAAGAGTTATCCAAGCGCAAGAACGGGACTGAGCTCGCTGGTCAAAACTGGCGAATAGAGAGACATGTCGTCGATGACGCGGTAATGTCGAACAAGGTGGCGGAGCAGAGTAAAAGCCACATCCATGTTCGGACCGAATGTCCTGGGTACCGGCAACTGCCGGTTCCAAAACGTGAGCTGACTATGCCTATTTTCGGCCATTTTGACGGCAAATCAACGTTAATTGCTTCAAATCTCACTGATGGATGCTCCTCTCTTTTCATAATGCTACATACAAGTTCAAGTATATAGTAGCACTATTCTTCCTAGAATAATACTAATTATCACTCTCATCCTGTCCCTTAATATCAACATCTATGATCTCTTCTTGGCACCTTTCAGCCCCTGTCTCTGCTTCTTCATTGTTAGCCTCAACTGCCAGATTCCCTGCAGCTCTGGTAACTTGGCTACAGCTGTCTGGAGATGTTTGTATCTATATTTTAGGTCACTTCTGTCTTTTGCACAGATTTAGCCTTTGCAATATCCAATCCTGAGCCATTTTTACAATTCTTTATATGCTAGTCTAACTGAAAATCCAATTTTGCTACTGTGAGGTATCTTTTTGCACCATGCTGTACTTGGTATATTTCCTCAAGTATTTCACAAGTACAATAAGGACCACATCCATCAACAGCAGATGAGATGGTGTAAAAGTGGGAGGACACCTTTGTTTGGTTGTATTTGTAAAGCCTTCGGACTACTGATCCAAATGCACCTGGTACAGGCTTCCACAACCCTCATATTGCTTCGGAAAAATTACAGGATATCTTTTTAAAATAAAATACATGTATTCTTCGGAGCACAGTTTTTAAAAAGGCATTTTTAATGCCATAAATACAATGAAACTATAGTAAAACAGGGTCTTAAAAATATTCTGCTTGGAAGAATACATGTATAATTATGTCCTGAGCAAAATGTTCCTGCAAAGGTATTCACGAATCTTCCTCGTTCGAGCTGCAGTAGGTGCATCCATGAAAGTGCCCTATTTCCAGCCGAAATCGAGATCGCTCGGAGCCCGAAATTTGGCGGGGGTTGCCGGTACCCAAATGTCCGCCACTTTCAGCCGTCATCATAGTTTATCGTCCTGCATAACATTCTCGACGAACGGTGAATCTCACAGGATCCCATACTCGTGTATGTCTTTTGTCCTCTTATTTTACGTTACCTGACCGGCCCCTTCTCTTACAGCTATTGAGCCCTCTGCAGTACAACCGCAACAGACTCTCCGGTCCTCGACAAAGTACGCCACCAGAATCTCGCCCTCATCAAAAGTTACCGTTCTACTTTGAAGACTCTTTTTGGGTGCCAGTTCAAAGGGAGGAAGACGATGACGTGTCGTTTCCCTGGGAGGACGCACAGACACTCATAGCTGAACACTCACATGATAGGTGAGCAGATACGCGCATACATAGGCATACGTCCGGGTTTACCCAATCTCAAAGCGCCTAACCCGTGTCGAACCAGACAATGACAAAATTGTTCTCAAGCTCATCGACTCTCTTGCGTGCTATTTAAATATATTCGTTGATGACATCGCGCGGATCCTTGTTCCTGCTGTCAGCCGCGTCAAGGAAGCTCACCACGCTGTCAAAACTCGTGTCGACGACGACTCTGGGAGTCCCATGAGACATAAAAGAAGATGGTACTCGCGACGTTGAAGGATGCGGAGGAGGTAAATGATGAGTATGAGGCTGTATGGGTTTTTACGTTTCCATCAAGGTTTGTGACCAACATTTCCGATCTCAACTTTGTTTTTCACCTGCAGGTCTGTTATTCCAGTGCTGTTTCTTCCGCTCTCTTATCGATCCTTCTCAGCATGTTTGACCACTTGCTGTAGAGTGCCTTGGGTTTAGCAGAACCCATCGACGCGGTGATTGTATCGGTTTTTAGCGGCATCTGTGACCTTGGGTCCACAAATAGCAAACATTCTTCTCAACAAGCTCACTGCTCCTTCTGTTTAGCACGGCGGGCACCCACATTTCACCTCTCGCTGGTATCCAACGAATTTCGACTTCACCTATGTAGCAGCCATAATGCGTAACATATCAGGTGCATTACTATACGCCTATATTATGAGTCTATATCTTACTTGTCTCTTCGAAAATCCACTGCCAATGCACGCCAAGGCTCATGGAGAACACTTGCTTTCCGAATTCGATGGTTGGTTTTCAAGTGTCGCGGGGTAGGCAAGATGATGCGAATATGTTGTTGGGAAGTACTTGGAGGACTTGAAGGAGCCACGGAATCTGCATGGCCAGGAGCCCACCGTTCGCGCACGGGGAATATAGACTTGGGGGATGTGCTCTTGGTCTACAGTACATAAATTACTGTACATGCATGTCGAACACGTAGCAGAAGCTTTAATTTATTGTTCCCAATATCTAACTAGCACAGTATCTTATGAAATATATGAAGAAGGCGTTGGTGAGTCTACACGCGGTATGTCCGGGACTCATGATCGGCGTAATTTCAAACATACCTTCTCTTTAACTACCACTATGCAAGCTCAACATTTCTCTCTGGCGTGTGTGAGCCAATTCTGTGGAGAGGAGTAGGACATTGGACGCTCATTTCCAAAAGATGGTTTTCCTTAGACGAATTTTGCCTCTCTCTTGGCCAGCGTTGAAGAACCATTGATAGGCAACGTCTAAATCTGTGGGGAGGGTGCCGCTAAGAGTGACGGCAGTGGGGTGGGATACAGGGGGTCTGATTGGCGCTAGACGGCATTGCTACCGGCAGTATCTTCTCTAGTTTACAGCGGAGAATATCTTCCTCCATGCCGTCTTGATCCTGGCTGCACGGGTGGGTGATGGCCGTGCTTGACACAGCATCAGGCCAACACATCGTGCTTGCTAACACCTACCATGTCCACAGCATCTGATGCGCTCCCCCAGTATTCTGGAGGCCCAGTGGTCACCGACCCAGAAACCACAAATGGCGAAGCTGTGGCAAGCATTGTTGAGGAAGAAGATGTCGCTGCTCCAGCTCAACCGGATGCAGAATATGTTGATCCTGCAAAGTCGAGGAAGAGATTTGGTCTGAAAGCGCCTGCTCATCAGCAGCCTCCCAAAGGTAATTGACACATCTTTATTGACTGAATCGCTCTCATCGAAGGTCATCAGGCAACGATCCTTCGAATTATGAAGAAAAATATCCAGAAGATGCGTATTGTCAAGAGATGGGACCGAACGCTAGGGTTTTTCGGACCTACGTTGATCAGCGTGCAATACACGACACGAATATGGTCGAAGAGGCAAAAGATGGTGTTGACATGCTTCTCGTATTTGTACGTCGTCAATGTTTCAGTTTTTCATGTGCTCATTCTGCTGTACCAGGCGGGTCTGTTTTCGGCTGTGGTCACTACTTTCGTCGCCCAAACATCTCAGAGTCTACAGGCAGACTACACAGAGATGTCTGCTAATCTGCTGTTCGAGATGATCAATATTCAGCGCGCTATTGCAAGCGGCGCCTCAGTGGACACCGTCACTCCTTCCCCCCTTAACCCCAACATCACTTTTATTGCCTCGACGAACAGTGTGTGGGTAAATGGATTGTGGTTCACCAGTCTTGCACTCAGCCTGACAACAGCACTCATCTCGGTTCTGGTCAAGCAATGGCTCCACCACTACATGGATCCACTATCCGGAACCCCCCGCGACCGTAGCGTTCTGCAACAGTTCCGATTTGTAGGACTGCAGAAATGGCGTGTTCACATTATCATTGGCCTACTCCCTGTTCTTATGCATACCGCTCTCGCTATCTTCTTTGTTGGGCTTGTGATCTTCCTTGGTCCACTGCGAGATTCCATCGCATGGGCTGTCGGGGTGATCACAAGTGTTGCCTATACGGCCTACTTGACAGCACACGTTCTTCCCCTCTTTTTCCCCCAGTGTCCCTACCGGACCTCACTGTGTGACCTTCTCCACGTCTTGTACAGCCGCGTGATGCAGTACACCGTCGATCGCCTCATGTATCGCTTACGCAAGTCTGCCTCTGACGTTCGAGAATGGAAGAGCTTGAAAGAATTGGAGTCGCAGGCAGCACAGTCATTATCGGGTGAATTATCTGTCGAGGCGCTACATGAACTGTTTTCCATGTCATCAAACCCAACTGTCCAGAGTATTGTCCTTCAAGCTATTGGCGGTTTGCATCCAGCACTGCGGGACAAGGTTCAATCCCTGTTCGGTGATATTGGGCGGTTGTTATGGGAGTCATGGAAAGAGTGCCTTGCTAGGTCGGAGCCCGCGAATGGGAAGCCACTGCCTGGCCTAGAGACAAAGCTTGAACGATTACTACGCTGCAATCTATTTCTCTCTGACGAATGTTACATTTACATCAACATCGACTTCCCTCAGAACGACAATGTCGGAAATGCACTTGACGTCAAGCTTGCCTTGATGAATGGGTCTAGAATTATCCCTCGGTGTATGAGCGAGGTTGCAAGCAATGCAGCTATGGCATTTTCTCATTCCTCCGAGGATGAATATTGGGTGTTCCATCCTATGATCTGGATCAACCTCATTACAGATGCAGTTTCGAAGGGCGTCTTCTCTCCCATCGATATCGGCACTCACGATCCCTTCGCAATAGACATATGCTTCGCAGTTCTTCGCGCATTTCGACTGCCTCATTCAGAGGATAAAGATCGCACAACAAGCATGGTCGAACCAAGTGCTGCAGCTATCCCATTCCCTGATGCTGTTCGCAACTATCTATATTCGGACATGACAGCGCATCTCCTGAAAATGTTTGCCGTGTTTGTGCGTCCCTTGAATGTCCCCTCTATTGAACCATCTCTGCGAATTCTTCTGGTTTTTGCCGAATTCATGATTTCCAGGACTCCATTGGGAAAACCAGTAAATACAGCTGCAGTGGAGTTACCTGCCGTCGAGACAATATTGAGATACATTTCGTATCGTGACGTCGACTCCCATCCTTCTGAGGCGAAGGCCGCCGTTTTTGATGTCCTTGATCGGTTCATCATGGATACCGTGACATCTATACAGTTGGAAGCAAATTTCAGTGCATTCCGCTGTGCATTGATGATGTACTCACAGCTTCTCTGTACGGAATGCCATGCCATGCGACCCAGATCTCTGGAGGCGGTGATCAATGTCATGTTTGACCACTACCACTCTGCCGACCCCTTCAATGTCCTCTATGCAGGTGAAACCATAGGAACGGCGCTTCGCCAAGGCAGCCCGACAATGTTGAGTGTCTTCCGTACCGCACAATGCTTGGAGTACTTTGGACACCATGGATATCACCTGGGGTTGATAGACATCATCGAAGGCTACCTTTCCATATTTGACCGAAACTCAAATTCTGGTGTTGAAGCTTCGGTAGTACAGGAACACATCGAGCATGTCCACACACCTGACATCCTGTTCACTGTTTGCTCGATCCTAACCGTTGGCAAATATTGGATGCCTGATGAGACTCGTAGAACGAGAATCAAGCAGAATATCTTATCACTCGTTCGGATCCGGCGGGATGCTCCTGTATGGGATGACTGCCGCTACAGGCTCGGACAATTACTCGAAGAAGACGGCATGGACTTTTTCTATCGGCAGACTCGTATCTATGGAATCGAACGAGTCCCATTGCCAGCTGACCAAATAGCGGATCAAAGAAAATGGATTCGTTTGGCCATCGACACCTTGGATGCGTTTTTCTCCGGCACGTTGGATGATAGTCCTGTGAGTGTTAGATTACGATAGTTACTGTAATACATACTTACTAGAGCCAGGAGACTGATCCCGGTGACCCTCCTGTGGCGATTGCAAATAATTCACCGACTCAACCTCGGGCGACCTGGCGCGGTCACTTGCATCGATTATTACCTTGGCACGGTCAGCGCGACGCTAGCGACCACGATGCTACAGAGGTCGTTTGATTTCATGAAGGGTGTAATTTTCGGTATTTTGATAATACAGTCAGTAAGGGGTGGATGGATTAAACACGAAGCAACGAAGGATAGACTAGGCGATCACGATAGGATAGCACAAAAGGACTACGAATAGCTGTAGCAAGTATAGTTGGATTTTGTAGTCAGCACCCGTTGTACTTTTGCTTTGGTAAAAATTCCAATAATTTCTAGTAGAAAGCCTAAAAGAGGCGTCGATCGGTTCCTGCTCCTAACCATTCCTTTTAACGACCCCCACGATGCCGGCAAGAGGAGGAGGAACTTTTGTTACTCCCTAACAGTTGCGTGCCGGCGTCCGTACTAAAGAGATCTTCAAATCGAGGCTTACTGAACCACGGCATGATTCGTACATTAAAGAAGCCGATCAGCACCCAGTGACCCGGGACTCGTATGTAATAACCATGACCGTCCCCAAAGGCCGTGTCTTACCACCCCATGGACACGCTCACCACCTACGCCCTCGACACCGGCCTCGCTGCCCTCCCGCCCCAGCTCCCCACGCTCCTCGCCTCCCTCGCTTTCTTCACGTTTGTCCACCTCGTCGTCACACCGCTCGCGAGTCATGCCTTCTTCCCCGACACGTACGGCAAGATGGGATGGAGGGCGAGGAATAACTGGTGTGTTCCATTGTGTTGGTTGGGGGAATATGCTGATGGGTCTATGTGCATACACGTCATGTCGCAAGCACACGTCTCATTGGGATGCCTGCACTGTGGGATCGGGTTTGCGCATCTAGATGGGAAGAGGTCAGGGTGGGGCAGTTGATTGCAGTTTCTAGTGGGGGAGTCTGGCTGCTGGTGAATGAAGGAACAGAATATTCTGAGCTCAGTCTTCCTAGCAGGAGAATGGGACTGAGTTCGCTGACCGAACTGTGGTGATCTGGAATACCAGGGAGCAGAGCACATCCGGCGTGAATGGAGAGACATGTCGAATGACGAAATAACATCCAGCAAGGTAGCTGTTGAGGTTTCATGTTTTCGTAATAGTTGTGTATTATGGACATGATACTCGTATGCTCGCAGGGACCAGCTCTGGGTCGATTTTAAAGTCACGCTCAACAGCATTCTACTCCATCTTCTCAAGTGTACCCCTCGTTGACCCGACGATCGAGATGCTCAAAGATCTGCCTGCCAGAACGGAATGTGCTGGTTCTGAAGTTGATAAACAGAGCACGAACAGGGACGATGTCAGACCTGAGAAGACGCTAAAGAACCTCTCGACAAAACTGAGTTGATCTGTGCTTACTTGGACCTAATATAATAGTGTTCCTGATTTGGATGCGCACCTAAATTCACATCTGCGTCATAGGGTCAGCACTCAGCTCCATGAGTCTCCTTTGTTCAATCATTTGTTGTCGGCAGAGAATCACAACAACATTGTGGTGGCGAGGATCTCGCGAGGGCGTTCCTTCTGGCGAAAGTCGGCTAGTAAAGGACTTAGTCCCGCAGCTATCCCATTCCCCGATACTGTTTGCAACTATCTACATTTGGTCATGACAGCGTATCTCCCGAAGATGTTTGTGGTGTTTGTGCGACCCTCGAACCATCTCTGCGATCTCTTCTGGTTTTGGTGGAATTTCTTATTTTCAAGCTTCCATTGGGAAGGCAGGCAAATACAGCTGCAGTGGAGTTATATACATGCCCTCGTTAAAGTATTTCGATTCATTTCAAATTATGACTTTCTTCATTTTTCTGAAGCAGATGCTGCCATCCTTGATGTTCTCGATCGCTTCGTCACGAGTAATGTGAAGTTTATTTCTATCCTAGAAGCCGGTGATCTGTACTTTGAAACCTTGACGATGTACACCAATGTGGTTCTTACACGATATCATACCTTGCTGCCCACATCTTTGGAGGTGGTAGTCAATCTCATGTTTGACCATTACAACTCCACCGACTATGTTGCCATATATGCGGGTAGAATCATAGCAAGCGGTCTTCGCGACAGCAACCTTTCCATATTCGTCCACCACTCAAACCATTGTATTGAACCTTTGGTAGTACAGGAACAGATCGAGTTTCTTCACACACCTGACATCCTGTTCGATGTTTGCTCGATCCTAGCTGTCGACAACTATCTGTATCCTCATGAGTAGCGTAGCACAAGAATCAAGCGGAATATCTTATCACTCATTCGGATCCAACAGGATGCTCCTGTATAGGATGACTGCCGCTACAGGCTCGGACAATTACTCGAAGAAGATGGCATGGGCTTCTTCTATCGGCAGACTCGCATTTACTGGGATGGAATCCAACGAGTCTCATTGCCACCCGAAAAAATAGTGGATCAAAGAAAATATATTCGTTGTTGCCATCGAGACCTTGAATACATTTTTCTCAGGCACGTTGGATGATGGACCTGTGAGTGTTAGATTACGATAGCTATTGGAATCCACACTTACTAGAACTAGTAGAGTGCTCCCAGTGACCATCTCCAGTGTCGATTCCGGATGATTCCTCGATTTCTCAACCTCGGGCGACCTGGCGCGGTCACTTGCACGTGAGGTAGAAAGGACGGAGGATGGACTGGGACGACGAAAACCAGTGGGTTGTCGGCCTTTTGTAGAAGACCAGATGCCCTTGATTATTGTACCACCGTTCAAAGATTTGTTATGATTTAAAGAAGCGAGTCCTTGCCGAAGGGGAAGCCAGAAGGAGACCGGATATCTAGCGATGAAAGGCTCCACGGGAGTTGTAATGCAGTAGACTTATTGTCCAGTCCATTGGCAGGACAATGCAGAGCTACGATCTCGAAAACTTGAACAAGCGCATGCAGAGATGCAGCTAAGAAAGCGGTCTTGAAGGAGATGAGAGCCTGGCGTCGCCAGCAGATAGTAAAATTTGATCGTCACTTTGGGGGGAATGAGGCTCGGCGAGACACTCGGATTGAGTTTGGCTCAGAAGGGAGAGTGTGACGGGAGTTTGACCCCGGAGAAGATCGAGATCGAGAGTTTGGGAAAGAATTGTTGAACGCTGGTGATGCAGGGATATTATCCTCTCGTCACTGCAGCTCGGTTCCGCGGGATCTCGCTCGAAAATCACCAGGCCTTCGGCGCCGACGTAGACGACCACTGTATGGCACGTCTCCCAATGAGCAATCCATCCTAGAGGTAACGGTATGGGTTTAGTTCAAAAAAAGGAGGGTGATGACGAACCCTCAGGATCGTATGCAGTTGAATGGTGTCCGTGTATCATGTGTACCGATGTCACCGATGCCGTGGGTAATAGCCATGGTGAGAAATCTTCACAGATACAACGTACATTGTATTCAAGTGCTCTTGGCCGACAGTGATCCGGGACTTGTATACAACAACCATAGCCCCATGGACACGCTCACCGCCGACGCCCTCGACGCAAGCCTCGCCGCCCTCCCCACGCTCATCACCTCCATCGCCTCCTTCACGGTCGTCCACCTCGTCGGCGCTACTCACGACCCATGCCTTCTTCACCGCCACGTACGGCAGGACAGGAAAGAAGGCAAGGAATCACTGGTGGCCTCCGTCTCCGGTTGGTGGGATGTTCTGATGTATGTAGGGGAATACATGTCGTGTCTCAACCACGCATTTATCCTGGGATGTCTGAACCTCGAAGGACTGGACCGGGATTGCGCATTTGGATGGGAAGAGGACTGGGGCGGCTGATGGCTGTTTCTAGTGGGCGAGTCTCACTGGTCATGAATGAAGGAGTGGAAGATTCTGAGCTAGGCAGGCAGGTATTTCGTCTGGGACACCGTCGATGCACTTGTCAACTTTGTGAATATCGACGTTGAAAGCAGGAGAATGGGACTGAGCTCGCTGATCAAAACTGTGGCGATCTGATAGAGAGACATGTCGTGGATGACGCGGTAACGTCGAACGAGGTGGCGGAGCAGAGTAAAAGCCACATCCATTTTCGGACCGAACATCCGCTGCCATGCTTTCAGCCGTCATCATGGTTTATCGTCCTGGATTCTCGACGAACGGTGAATCTCATAGGATCCCGTACTCGTGTAGGTCGTTTGTTCTCTTACTTACGCGACCTGACCGACGACTTCTCTTCCAGCTATTGAGCCCTCTCCGGTCCTCGACGAAGTACCCCACCAGAATCTCGCCCTCGTCAAAAGTTACCGTTCTACTTTGAAGACTCTTTTGGGTGCCAGTTCAAAGAGAGGAAGACAATGGTATGTCGTTTCCCCGGGAGGACGCACAGACACTCATAGCTGAACACTCACATGATAGGTGAGCATATACGCGCATACGTAGGCATACATCCGGGTTTACCCAATTTTAAAGTGCCTAACCCCTGTCGAAGCAGACAATTACAAAATCGTTCTCAAAGCTCGTCGACTCTCTTGCGTGCTATTCAAATATATTGGTTGACGACATCGCGCAGATCCTTGTTCCTGCTGTCAGGCGCGTCAAGGTAGCTCACCACGCTGTCAAAACTCGTGTCGACGACGACTCTGGGAGTCCCATGAGACATGAAAGAAGATGGTGCTCGCAACGTTGAAGGGTGCGGAGGAGGTAAATGATGAGTATAAGGCTGTATGGGTTTTACATTTCCATGCATTCAAGGTTTGTGACCAACGTTTCCGATCTCAACTTTGTCTTTCACCTGCAGGTCTGTTATTCCAGCGCTGTTTCTTCCACTCTCTTATCGATCCTTTGTGGCATGTTCGACCACTTGCTGTAGAGTGCCTTGGGCTTAGCAGAACCCATCGACGCGGTGATTGTATCGGTTTTTAGCGGCATCTGTGACCTTGGGTCCATGAATAGCAAATATTCTTCTCGACAAGCTCACTGTTCTTGTAACATGGTAGGCACCCACACATCACTCCCGCTGTTATCCAGCGAATTTCAACTTCACCTATGTAGCAGCCATAATGCGTAACATATCAGGTGCATTACTATACGCCTATATTATGAGTCTATATCTTACTTGTCTCTTCGACAATTCAGCCAATGCATGCCAAGGCTCCCGGAGAACACTTGCTTTCCAGAATTCGATGGTTGGTTTTCAAGTGTCGCGGGGTAGGCAAGATGATGCGATTATGTTGTTGAGAAGTACTTGGAGGACTTGAAGGAGCCACGGAATCCGCGTGGCCAGGAGCTCATCGTTCGCGCACGGGTAATATAGACTTGGGGGAGGTACTCTTGATGTACCATACATAAATTATTGTACATGCATGTAGAACACGTAGCAGAAACTTTAATTTATCACATTTTCCCAATATCTGACTAGCGCAGTATCTTTATGAAATATATGAAGAAGGCGTCGGTGAGCGGTGTGTCCGGGACTCATGATCGGCGTAATTTCAAACTTACCTTCTCTTGCTCTAACTACCACTATGCAAGCTCAACATTTCTCTCTGGCGTGTGTGAGCCAATTCTGTGGAGAGGAGTAGGACATTGGACGCTCATTTCCAAAAGATGGTTTTCCTTAGACGAATTTTGCCTCTCTCTTAGCGAGCGTTGAAGAACTATTGATAGGCAACGTCTAAATCTGTGGGGAGAGTGCCGCTAGGAGTGACGGCAGTGGGGTGGGATACAGGAGGTCTGATTGGCGCTAGACGGCATTGCTACCGGCAGTATCTTCTCTAGTCTCCAGTGGAGAATATCTTCCTCCATGCCGTCTTGATCCTGGGTGCACGGGGTGGGTGATGGCCGTGCTTGACACAGCATCAGGCCAACACATCGTGCTTGCTAATGCCTACCATTTCCACCGCATCTGATGCCCTCCCCCAGGATTCTGGAGGACCAGTGGTCACCGACCCAGAAACCACAAATGGCGAAGCTGTGGAAAGCATTGTTGAGGAAGAAGATGTTGCTGCTCCAGCTCAACCGGATGCAGAATATGTTGATCCTGCAAAGTCGAGGAAGAGATTTGGTCTGAAAGCGCCTGCTCATCACCCGCCTCCCAAAGGTAATTGACACATCTTTATTGACGGAATCGGTCTCATCGAAGGTCATCAGGCAACGATCCTTCGAATTATGAAGAAAAATATCCAGAAGATGCGTATTGTCAAGAGATGGGACCGAACGCCAGGGTTTTTCGGACCTACGTTGATCAGCGTGCAATACACGACACGAATATGGTCGAAGAGGCAAAAGATGGTGTTGACATGCTTCTCGTATTTGTATGTCGTCAATGTTTCAGTTTTTCATGTGCTCATTCTGCTGTACCAGGCGGGTCTGTTCTCGGCTGTGGTCACTACTTTCGTCGCCCAAACATCTCAGAGTCTACAGGCAGACTACACAGAGATGTCTGCTAATCTGCTCTTCGAGATGATCAATATTCAGCGCGCTATTGCAAGCGGCGCCTCAGTGGACACCGTCACTCCTTCCCCCCTTAACCCCAACATCACTTTTATTGCCTCGACGAACAGTGTGTGGGTAAATGGATTGTGGTTCACCAGTCTTGCACTCAGCCTGACAACAGCACTCATCTCGGTTCTGGTCAAGCAATGGCTCCACCACTACATGGATCCACTATCCGGAACCCCCCGCGACCGTAGCGTTCTGCAACAGTTCCGATTCGCGGGACTGCAGAAATGGCGTGTTCACATTATCATTGGCCTACTCCCTGTTCTTATGCACACCGCGCTCGCTCTCTTCTTTGTTGGGCTTGTGATCTTCCTTGGTCCACTGCGAGATTCCATCGCATGGGCTGTCGGGGTGATCACAGTTGTTGCATATGTGGCCTACTTGATAGCACACGTTCTTCCCCTCTTTTTCCCCCAGTGTCCCTACCGGACCTCGCTGTGTGACCTTCTCCACGTCTTGTACAGCCGTGTGATGCAGTACACCGTCGATCGCCTCATGTATCGCTTATGCAAGTCTGCCTCTGACGTTCGAGAATGGAAGAGCTTGAAAGAATTGGAGTCGCAGGCAGCACAGTCAGTATCGGGTGAATTATCTGTCGAGGTGCTACAGGAACTGTTTTCCATGTCATCGAACCCAACTGTCCAGAGTATTGTCCTTCAAGCGATTGGCGGTTTGCATCCAGCACTGCGGGACAAGGCTCAATCCCTGTTCAGTGATATTTGCTCGTTGTTAAGGGAGTCATGGAAAGAGTGCCTTGCTTGGTCGGGTCCCGTGTTTTGGAAGCCACTGCCTGGCCTAGAGACAAAGCTTGAACGATTACTACGCGGCAATCTATTTCTCTCTGACCAATGCGACATACACGTGAACGTCGACTTCCCTCAGAACGAGAATGTCGGAAATGCACTTGATGTCAAGCTTGCCTTGATGAATGAGTTTAGAGATCTCGCTCAGTGTATGAGCGAGGTTGCAAGTAATGGAGCTATAGCATTTTCTCATCATTCCGACGATGAATATTGGGTGTTCCATCCTATGATCTTGATCAACCTCATTACAGATGCGGCTTCGGAGGACGTCTTCTCTCCCATTGATATCGGCACTCAAGAACCCTTTGCAATAGACATATGCTTCGCAGTTCTTCGCGCATTTGAATGGCCTCATTCAGAGGATAAAGATCGCACAACAAGCGTGGTCGAACCAAGTGCTGCAGCTATCCCATTCCACGATGCTGTTCGCGACTATCTATATTCGGACATGACAGCGCATCTCCTGAAAATGTTTGCCGTGTTTGTGCGTCCCTTGAATGTCCCCTCTATTGAACCATCTCTACGAATTCTTCTGGTTTTTGCCGAATTTCTGATTTCCAGGATTCCTGTGGGAAATCCAGTAAACACAGCTGCAGTGGAGTTATATGCCCTCGAGACAATATTCAGATACATTTCGTATCGTCACTTCGACTCCCATCCTTCTGAGGCGCATGCCGCCGTTTGGGACGTGTTTGATCGGTTCTTCGCGAATACCTCGACATTCATACCGTCGGAAGCAATTTCTAGTGTATTCACCCATGTATTGATGCTTTACTCAATGCTTGTCCGTACGAAATGGCGTGCCATGGGACCCAGATCTGTGGAGACGGTGATCAATGTCATGTTTGACTATTACTACTCTGCCGACACCTTCATTGTCTACCATGCAGGTGAAACCATAGGAAATGTGCTTCGCCAAGGCAGCCCAACAATGTTGAGTGTCTTCCGTACTGCACAATGCTTGGAGTACTTTGGTCACCATGGATATCGCGTGGGGTTGGGAAACGTCATCGAAGGCTACCTTTCCATACTTGACCGAAACTCAAATTCAGGTATTGACGCTTCGGTAGTGCAGGAACACATCGAGTATCTCCACACACCTGACATCCTGTTCGATGTTTTCTCGATCCTAGCCGTCGACAAGTATGACTATCCTGATGAGTATTGTAGAACGAAAATCAAGCAGAATATCTTATCACTCGTTCGGATCCGGCGGGATGCTTCTGTATGGGATGACTGCCGCTACAGGCTCGGACAATTACTCGAAGAAGATGGCATGGACTTCTTCTATCGGCAGACTCGTATCCGTGGAATCGAACGAGTCCCATTGTCAGCCGAACAAATAGCGGATCAAAGAAAATGTATTCGTTTGGCCATCGACACCTTGGATGCGTTTTTCTCTGGCACGCTGGATGATGGATCTGTGAGTGCTAAGTTGCCGTAGTTATTGGAATACATACTTACTCGAGCTAGGAGAATGATCCCAGTGACCATCTTGTGGCGATTCCAGATAATTCACCGACTCAACCTCGGGCGACCTGGCGTGGTCACTTGCATCGATTTTTACCTTGGCACGGTGAGCGAGATGCTAGCGACCACGGTGCTACAGAGGTCGTTTGATTTCATGATGAGCCTCATGTTCGGCATTTCGATAACAAGGGTGGATGGATTAATGGCGAAGCAACGAAGTATAGGCTAGGCGATCATGATAGGATAGCAAAAAAGTCCGCAAATAGTTACAGCAACTATCGTTGTATTTTGTAGCCAGCACCTGTTGTCCTTCTGCTTCGGTAAAATCCCAATAATCCGTAACAAGCCTGAAGACGCGTCGAATGGTTCCTGCCCCTAACCATTATTTTCAACGACCACCACGACTTGTCACGACGCCGGCAAGAGGAGGAGGAAGTTTTCTTCCCCGACGGTGCTCCTCAACAGCAGCATGCCGGCGTACGTACTAAAGAGAGCCTTCAAATCGAGGCTTACTGAACCGCGGCATGATTCGTACATTAAAGAAGCCGATCGGCACCCAGTGACCCGGGACTCGTCCGTGTCTTACACCCATGGACATGCTCACCACCTACGCCCTCGCGCCCTACCTCCCCATGCTCATCGCCTCCTTCATGTTCGTCCACCTCGTCGTTGTTGCTCGCGAGCCATACCTTCTTCCCCGACATGTATGGGCAAGACGGGATGAAGAGCGAGGAATAACTGGTGTGTTGCGTTGCTGATGTTGGTGGGAATGTGTTGATGGATATAGGTACATACTCGTCATGCCCCAATCACACATTGCGCTAGGATGTCTGCACTGCGGGATCGAGTTCGCGCATCTAGACGGGAAGAGCACAGGGTGGGGCAGTTGATTGCAGTTTCTAGTGGGTGAGTCTGGCTGCTGGTGCATGAAGGAACGGAATATTCTGAGCTCAGTCTTCTGATCAAATTATGGCGATCTGGAATACCAGGAGCCTCCATGTAGAGACATGTCGGCAAATGGCGCGATAACGTCGAACGAGGAAGCAAAGGTGTGGGAGCAGAACAGTGATTCCTTGAACCCAGTCCGTTGTCGGTCCGGATATCCGCCACTTTGCTTTCAACCGCCGTCATGGCTCCCCATCATCCCGCACTCTCGATAACTTCTAAATCTCACCACAGGATCCCGTACTCAAGTAAATCCCTTGCTACCTTAGTTTACCCTACCTCACTTGACACTTCTCCTCCAGCTAAGAAGCCCTGCAAATAATCACCGCTGTAGTACATGCGCAACAGGCCCTGGTATCGACCAAGTACTTGTCCAGAATTTCACTCACGTCGAGTCTCAAATATCTGGCACCAATGACCCTCTCTGTTTGATTCTATCTATGAGAGTTCTCTGGACTGTGAGGACTGCTTTTCGACTGCCAGTGCAAAGGGAGGCAGACGACGATGCCACGTCATTTCCCCAGGAGGACGAACAGACATGCATAGTTGATCTCTCACATGATAGGTGAGCATATCCGCACATATATCTGTGTGTACCCATTATCAAAGCCCCTAAGAGCCGTGTCGAACCAGACGACAACAAAAACGTGCACAAGCTCATCCACTCAATTGAACACTCCTCTATGTGCCATTCAAATATTCTCGTTGAAAACATCGCCAAGACCTTGTCTCGGCCGTCAGACGCGTCAGGCAGTCCTCGTTGCACCAAGGAACCTCACTATGTTCTCGATATTCCTGGCCCGAGTGATGATGACTTTGGGAAGGGACTCAGGGAGTTCTATGAGATGTGCAAGAAGATGGAGCCCATGACGTTGAAGGATGCGGAGGAGGTAAAGGAGGTGCACCAATTACGAAGAATATTTCCCACACCGTACGCAGTCAATATCCGGATTCTCCCCTACACTTCGATCTGGCACTTGGGTCACGCTTGTACCAGGTAAGTATGTAGCCTTATATTGTGTGCCCCACCACATTGGAAGGAGTTCATGGGTTTTCCTTGGACCTTGGGTTCCGAATCTGCCGCTAATTAGTTTCCGAGGCCAACGACACGTGAAACGCAGCCTACGCCACTCCATCTCCCTTCAAAATTTGTACGTGTACGTGTATTCTACTAAGACGCCATCAGCGCGGCTCATACATAATGTTTATTGTGAACCAATTCAGGCGCATGGGCCTGTAACCTCTACTTACGTTGGAAATTTCCTCAGCGTGAGACGGTCATCTTTGAATCACATCTACGATGTATCCACGTTCAATCCGCCCAGAGAGCACGTCATGCACGCGTCGAATTCAAACTGCAGCAGACGTCATTTGCTTCATGGGCCCAGAGTTTTATATACCATTGCTTATACAATTCCATATCCAACCGGGTGAATATGTGTTATGATCCGACCTCAGTAGTGATCTCCGTTTCCCAAGCCTTTGCACATCTGTTGGGTTAGTGCAAAAGGGGCGGGTAATGACGAAACCGGATGGGAAAGAAGTGTCGAAAAGGTGAAGGGCATATTTCGGATGGCATGTCACTCTTCCTTCATCCACTTCACTGTACTCACTCTGGTGTAGCCAGATCTTGTTGGCGCTACTGTCCCTTTTTTGACGAGTGGCCAAATGGCCTGCTGTGCATCGCTCGCAGAACATAAAATAGTCTACAGTAATCGACGCTTGCCATCAAACACGTTTGCTATCATTGATTCTCAATCATGTCCTAGCTCTTCAACACGATTTGGGCCTGCGACAGATCTCGGCGGTACGTTCAGCATCTGTCTTGGTGGTGCATGCCACGCAACTCATCAATCTATCACAGTACTATACCTACAGTCTATTTCGACGTAACGCCTATATCAATAACCACAACCTCATACGACCTTGATTCTATCTTCCACAAGATTTTCCACAAGTGTCTAAATTCAAGATCGGACCTGAAGCCAATATCCCCTGCGATGTGATAGCGAGAGTATACATCTTCTGGTCCTCTTGTCAGGTTGCATGGGCTTTTTGTATGGCAAACTCATGCAGGGCGTTTATTTCTTCAAGGTCTGTGACCAATGTTTCCGATCTAAACTTTTTTTTTCTCACCTGCAGGTCTGTCATTCCGGCACTGTTTCTTCTGCTCTCTGAACAATCCTTCTCGACGTGTTGTAGAGTGCCTTGGGTTTAGCAGAACCCATCGACTCAATCATTGTATCGGATTATAGCGGCATCTGCAAGCTTAGGTCCACGAATTGACAACCACGGTATCACATTGTCACGTCTCCCAAGCAGCAATCCACCAAGACGTAACAGTACGGGTTTAATTCAGGGAAGGTGGGTAATGACGACCCCAGAGGGAAGGAGAGCGCATTCAGGCAGAATAATGTCCGTGTATCATATGTACCCATGCCACCGATGCTGTGGATGATAGCCACGGGGAGGAATCTTCACAAATTCAACGTACATTGTATTCAAGTGCTCTTGGCCGGCAGTGACGCGGGACTTGTATGTAATAACCATGACCCCCACGGACATGCTCACCGCCGACGCCGTCGACGCAAGCCTCGCTGCCTTCCCCATGCTCATCGCCTCCATCGCCTCCTTCAAGGTCGTCAACCTCGTCGGCACTGCTCGCAAGCCATGCCTTCTTCCCCGACACGTACGGCAAGATGGGACGGAGGGCGAGGAATAACTGGTGGTTCTGTCTCTGGTGATTGGTTGGTTGGTGGAATGCTCTGGTGTATGTAGGTGCATACACGTCGTGTCACAACCACGCATCTATCCTACTTGCACTGGGATGTCTGAACCTCGAAGGACTGGATCGGGATTGCGCATGTGGATGGGAAGAGGACTGGGGCTGTTTCTAGTGGGTGAATCTCGCTGGCCATGAATGAAGGAGTGGAAGATTCTGGGCTAGGCAGGCAGGAATTTCGTCTGGGACACCGTCAATGCGCTCGCCAACTTTGTGAATATCGACGTTGAAGGCATGTTCGATTCCCTCGAAATCAAGGTGCTGGAAGAGTTATCCAAGCGCAAGAACGGGACTGGGCTCGCTGGTCAAAACTGGCGAATAGAGAGACATGTCGTCGATGACGCGGTAATGTCGAACGAGGTGGCGGAGCAGAGTTAAAGCCACATCCATGTTCGGACCGAATATCCGCCGCTTTCAGCCGTCATCATAGTTTATCGTCCTGCATTCTCGACGAACGGTGAATCTCACAGGATCCCGTACTCGTGTATGTCTTCTGTCCTCTTATTTTACGTTTCCTGACCGGCCACTTCTCTTCCAGCTATTGAGCCCTCTGCAGTACAACCGCAACAGACTCCGGTCCTCGACGAAGTACGCCATCAGAATCTCGCCCTCATCCAATGTCACCGTTCTACTTTGAAGACTCTTTTTGGGTGCCAGTTCAAAGGGAGGAAGACGATGACGTGTCGTTTCCCTGGGAGGACGCACAGACACTCATAGCTGAACACTCACATGATAGGTGAGCAGATACACGCATACGTAGGCATACATCCGGGTTTACCCAATCTCAAAGCGCCTAACCCGTGTCGAACCAGACAATGACAAAATTGTTCTCAAGCTCATCGACTCTCTTGCGTGCTATTTAAATATATTCGTTGATGACATCGCGCGGATCCTTGTTCCTGCTGTCAGCCGCGTCAAGGAAGCTCACCACGCTGTCAAAACTCGTGTCGACGACGACTCTGGGAGTCCCATGAGACATAAAAGAAGATGGTACTCGCGACGTTGAAGGATGCGGAGGAGGTAAATGATGAGTATGAGGCTGTATGGGTTTTTACGTTTCCATCAAGGTTTGTGACCAACATTTCCGATCTCAACTTTGTTTTTCACCTGCAGGTCTGTTATTCCAGTGCTGTTTCTTCCGCTCTCTTATCGATCCTTCTCAGCATGTTTGACCACTTGCTGTAGAGTGCCTTGGGTTTAGCAGAACCCATCGACGCGGTGATTGTATCGGTTTTTAGCGGCATCTGTGACCTTGGGTCCACAAATAGCAAACATTCTTCTCAACAAGCTCACTGCTCCTTCTGTTTAGCAAGGCAGGCACCTTCACATCACTTCTCGCTGGTATCCAACGAATTTCGACTTCACCTATGTAGCAGCCGTAACGCGTAACATTTTAGGTGCATTACTATACGCCTATATTATGAGTCTGTATTTTACTTGTCTCTTCGAAAATCCAACCAATGCACGCCAAGGCTCCTGGAGAACACTTTCTTTCCAGAATTCGATGGTTGGTTTTCAAGTGTCGCGGGGTAGGCAATATGATGCGATTATGTTGTTGAGAGGTACTTGGAGGACTTGAAGGAGTTAAGGAATCCGCGTGGCCAGGAGCCCACCATTCGCGTACGGGGAATATAGACTGGGGGGATGTGCTCTTGATGTACGGTATATAAATTATTGTACATGCATGTCAAACACGTAGCAGAAACTTTAATGTATCATATTTTCCCAATATCTAACTAGCGCAGTATCTTTATGAAGTATATGAAGAAGGCGTCGGTGAGCGGTGTGTCCGAGACTCATGATCGGCGTAATTTCAAACTTACCTTCTCTTGCTTTAACTACCACTATGAAACTCGACATGTCTTTTTAACGTCTTTAAGCCAATTCTGTGGAGAGAATTAGGACATTGGAAGCTCACTTCGTCCAAAGTCCAATTTTTTCTCTCTCTGAGTCGGCGTTGAACGAAGTTAACTTACAAGGCAACGTCTAAATATATGGGGAGGATAGTGGGTAGGATACAGGAGTTCCGATTGGCGCTAGACGGCATCGTTGCCGGCGATATCTTCTCCAGTAGCGAATACCTTCCTTGACATGCCGTCTTGATCCTGGGTGCACGGGGCCGGTGACGGCCACATACCATGAGGCCAACACATTGTTCTTTCTAACACCCACCATGTCCACGGCATCTGACGCCCTCCCCCAGGATTCTGGAGGCCCAGTGGTCACCGACCCAGAAGCCACAAATGGCGAAGCTGTGGAAAGCATTGTTGAGGAAGAAGGTGTTGCTGCTCCAGCTCAACCGGATGCAGAATATGTTGATCCTGCAAAGTCGAGGAAGAGATTTGGTCTGAAAGTGCCTGCTCATCACCCGCCTCCCAAAGGTAATTGACACATCTTTATTGACGGAATCGGTCTCATCGAAGGTCATCAGGCAACGATCCTTCGAATTACGAAGAAAAGTATCCAGAGGATGCGTATTCTCAAGAAATGGGACCGAACGCTAGGGTTTTTCGGACGTACGTTGATCAGCGTGCAATACATGACACGAATATGGTCGAAGAGGCAAAAGATGGTGTTGACATGCTTCTCGTTTTTGTATGTCGTCAATGTTTCAGTTTTTCATGTGCTCATTCCATTTTACCAGGCGGGTCTGTTCTCGGCTGTGGTTACTACTTTTGTCGCCCAAACATCTCAGAGTCTACAGGCAGACTACACAGAGATGTCTGCTAATCTGCTCTTCGAGATGATCAATATTCAGCGCGCTATTGCAAGCGGCGCCTCAGTGGACACTGTCACTCCTTCCCCCCTTAACCCCAACATCACTTTTATTGCCTCGACGAACAGTGTGTGGGTGAATGGACTGTGGTTCACCAGTCTTGCACTCAGCCTCACCACAGCACTCATCTCGGTTCTGGTCAAACAATGGCTCCACCACTACATGGATCTTCCATCCGGAACAGCCTGCGAGCGTAGCCTTCTGCAACAGTACCGATTCGCAGGACTGCAGAAATGGCGTGTTCACATCATCATTGGCCTACTCCCTGTTCTTATGCACACTGCTCTCGCCATCTTCTTTGTTGGGCTTGTGATCTTCCTTGGTCCACTGCGAGATTCCATTGCATGGGCTGTCGGGGTGATCACAGTTGTTGCATATGTGGCCTACTTGATAGCACACGTTCTGCCCCTCTTTTTCCCCCAGTGTCCCTACCGGACCTCGCTGTGTGACCTTCTCCATGTCTTGTACAGCCGCGTGATGCAGTACACCGTCGATCGCCTCATGTATCGCTTATGCAAGTCTGCCTCTGATGTTCGAGAATGGAAGAGCTTGAAAGAATTGGAGTCGCAGGCAGTAAAGTCATTGTCGGGTGAATTATCTGTCGAGGCCCTACATGAACTGTTTTCCATGACATCGAACCCAACTGTCCAGAGTATTGTCCTTCAAGCGATTGGCGGTTTGCATCCAGGACTGCAGGACAAGGCTCAATCCCTGTTCAGTGATATTCGCTTGTCATTTTGGCCATCATGTGAAGAGTGCGTTGTTAGGTCTGGTCCCGCGTATGGGAAGCCACTGCCTGGCCTAGAGACAAAGCTTGAACGATCGCGACATTTACGTGAACGTCCGCTTCCCTCAGAACGAGAATGTCGGAAATGCACTTCACGTCAAGCTTGCCTTGATGAATGAGTTTAGAAATGTCGCTTGGTACATGAGACAGGTCGCAAGCCATGGAGCTATGGCATTTTCTCATCATTCCAGAGATAAATATTGGGTGTTCCATCCTATGATCTGGATCAACCTCATTACAGATGTGGCTTCGGAGGACCTCTTCTCTCCCATTGATATCGGCACTCAAGACCCCTTTGCAATAGACATATGCTGTGCAGTTCTTTACGCATTTCGACGGCCTCATTCAGAGGATAAAGATCGCATATCAAGCGTGGTCCAACCAAGTGCTGCAGCTATCCCATTCCACGATGCTGTTCGCGACTATCTATATTCGGACATGACAGCACATCTCCTGAAAATGTTTGACGTGTTTGTGCGTCCCTTGAATGTCCCCTCTATTGAACCATCTCTGCGAATTCTTCTGGTTTTTGCCGAATTTCTGATCTCCAGGATTCCATTGGGAAAACAAGCAAATACCGCTGCAGGGGAGTTACGTGCCTTCAAAAAAATATTCTTCTACATTTCGTTTCTTCACATCGACTCTCATCCTTCTGAAGCGAAGGCCGCTATTTTTGACGTCCTTTATCGGTGCGTGGTGGATACCTCGACATATTCACAGTTGGAAGCGGATTCTAATGCATTACACTATGTATTGGAGAGTTACTCAATCCTTTTCCATACGGAATGGCATGCCATGGGACCTAGATCTCTGGAGGCGGTGATCAATGTCATGTTTGACCATTACTACTCCGCCAACCACCTCATTGTCTTCTATGCAGGTAGAACCATAGGACAGGCGCTTCGCCAAGGCAGCCCGACAATGTTGGGTGTCTTCCATACCGCACAATGCTTGGAGTACTTTGTTCACCATGGATGTCGCCACGGGTTGGTACACATCATTGCAGGCTACCTTTCCATATTTGACCGAAACTCAAATTCTGGTATTGAAGCTTCGGTAGTACAGGAACACGTCGAGTATCTCCACACACCTGATATCCTGTTCACTGTTTGCTCGATCCTAGCCATTGGCCACTATTGGGATGACGATGAAGATCGTAGAGAGGGAATCAAGCGGAATATCTTATCACTCGTTCGGATCCGGCGGGATGCTCCTGTATGGGATGACTGCTGCTACAGGCTCGGACAATTACTCGAAGAAGACGGCATGGACTTCTTCTATCGCCAGATTCGTATTGATGGAATCGAACGAGTCCCATTGTCAGCCGAAGAAATAGCGGATCAACGAAAATATATTCGTTTCGCCATCGAGACCGCGAATGCGTTTTTCTCAGGCACGTTGGATGATAGTCCTGTGAGTGTTACATTACCATAGTTACTGGAATACATCTTACTAGTGCTAGGAGAATGATTTCAGTGACCATCTTGTGGCGATTCCGAATAATTCACCGACTCAACCTCGGGCGACCTGGCGTGGTCACTTGCATCGATTATTACCTTGGCACGGTGAGCAAGATGCTACCGACCACGAAGCTACAGAGGTCGTTTGATTTCATGAAGAGCCTCAAGTTCGGCATCTCGATACCAAGGGTGGATGGATTAACGGCGAAGCAACGGAGGATGGACTAGGCGATCGTGATAGGATAGCAAAAAAAAAAAAAGTCCAGAAATAGTTACAGCAAGTATAGTTGTATTTTGTAGCCAGCACCCGTTGTCCTTTTGCTTGGTAAAAATTCTAATAATTCGTAGAAAGCCTAAAGACGCATCGATTGGTTCCTGCCCCTAACCATTCCTTTTCACGACCCCCACGACGCCGGCAAGAGGAAGAGGAAATTTTCTTCCCCGACGGTGCTGCTCAACAGCAGCGTGCCGGTGTGCGTAGTAAAGAGAGCCTTCAAATCGAGGCTTACTGAACGACGGCATGATCCATACATTAAAGAAGCCGATCGGAACCCAGTGACCCGGGATTCGTCCATGTCTTACACCCCATGGACACGCTCACCACATACGCCCTCGACGCCCTCCCGCCCCATCTCCCCACGCTCGTCGCCTCCCTCGCCTCCTTCACGGTCGTCCACCTCGTTGTCGCTGCTCACAAGCCATACCTTCTTCCCCGACATGTACGGGCAAGATGGGACGGAGGGCGAGGAATAACCAGTGGTTCCGTCTCTGGTGATTGGTTGGTTGGTGGAATGCTCTGGTGTATGTAGGTGCATACACGTCGTGTTGCAAGCATGCATTTACCCTACTTGCACTGGGATGTCTGAACCTCGAAGGACTGGACCGGGATTGCACATTTGGATGGGAAGAGGACTGGGGCTGTTTCTAGTGGGTGAATCTCGCTGGCCATGAATGAGGGAGTGGAAGATTCTGAGTTAGGCAGGCAGGAATTTCGTCTGGGACACCGTCAGTGCACTCGCCAACTTTGTGAATATCGACGTTGAAGGCATGTTTGATTCCCTCGAAATCAAGTTGCTGGAAGAGTTATCCAAGCAGAAAAATGGGACTGAGCTCCCTGATCACAACTGTGGCAAATGGAGAGACATGTCGTCGATGACGCGGTAACGTCGAACGAGGTAGCGGAGTAGAGTAAAAGCCACATCCATGTTCGGACCGAATATCCGCCACTTTCAGCCGTCATCATAGTTTATCGTCTTGCATTCTCGACGAACGGTGAATCTCACAGGATCCCGTACTCGTGTATGTCTTTTGTCCTCTTATTTTACGTTTCCTGACCGGCCACTTCTCTTCCAGCTATTGAGCCCTCTGCAGTACAACCGCCACATACTCTCTGGTCCTCGACAAAATGCGCCATGAATCTCGCCCTCATCAAAAGTCACCGTTCTACTTTGAAGACTCTTTTTGGGTGCCAGTTCAAAGAGAGGAAGACGATGACGTGCCGTTTCCCCAGGAGGACGAACAGACATGCATAGTTGATCTCTCACATGATAGGGGAGCAGATACGCGCATACATAGGCATACATCCGGGTTTACCCAATCTCAAAGCGCCTGACCCGTGTCGAACCAGACAATGACAAAATTGTTCTCAAGCTCATCGACTCTCTTGCGTGCTATTTAAATATATTCGTTGACGACATCGCGCGGATCCTTATTCCTACTGTCAGCCGCGTCAAGGAAGCTCACCACGCTGTCAAAACTCGTGTCGACGACTTTGGGAGTCCATGAGAGTTAAGATGCAGTAGACTTATTGTCCAGTCAATTGACAGGACAATGCAGAGCTACGATCTCGAAAACTTGACCAAGCGCATGCAGAGATGTAGATAAGAATGCGGTCTTTAAAGAAGATGAGAAGCGTCGCCAGCAGACAGTAAAAATTCGATCGTCAGTTTCTGGCGGGAATGAGGCTCGGCGAGAGACCTGAGGTTGAATTTGCCTACAGAAAGTACGCGAAGTATAATACATTACTATAGAGGCTAAGTACAGCACTAGATGGGAAGACTTGAAAACACTATGTCATGCAGATACTTTTCATCACAGCGAGGTACTTTGAACTGAGGTCTACTTAGACCTGGGGTGGAACGGAGATACGCATAAGGCCTAGTGAATATAGATACATTGGAAAACACGCAATCATTAAAGGAGTGTTCCACGCCGAGTGTCAACGTACCGCTCCCTCTTAGGTTCCTGCTGAGAGTTTGACGGGCGTTCGACCCAAAGAAGATCGAGATGAAGATTTTGAGAAATCATTGTTGAACGCTGGTGATGCAGCGATATTGACGTTGTTGATCTGTGTAGAGGCAATCCTCTTCGCGCCACAGCGGCTGTGTTCCGCAAGGATCCGGCTCGAAAATCACCAGGCATTTGGCCCCGACGTCGACGACCACCTTATGGCATGTCTCCCAAGGAGCAATCCATGCAAGATGTAACGGTACGGGTTTAATTCAAGGAAGGTGGGTGATGACGACCCCAGAGGGAAGGAGAGCGCATTCAGGCAGAATAATGTCCGTGTATCATATGTACCCGTGCCACCGATGCTGTGGATGATAGCCATGGTGAAATTCAACGTACATTGTATTCAAGCGCTCATGGCCGACAGTGACCCGGGACTTGTATGTAATAACCACAACGTTCCCCAAAGGCCATGTCTTACAACCCCATGGAGACGCTCACCGCCGATGCCCTTGACTCGGACGCAAGCCTTGCTGTCCTCCCCGCGCGGTCATCGCCTCCCTCGCCTTCTTCACGGTCATCCACCTCGTCATCGCGCCGCTCGCAAGCCATGCCTTCTTCCCCGACACGTACAACAAGACGGGACGGAGGGCGAAGGATGACTGGTGGTTTCGTCTGTGGTGGTTGGTTGCTGGGTGGAATGTTCCGACATATGTAGGTGCATACATGTCGTGTCTCAAGTACACGTCTCGCTGGTCATCCCACTCGCGCTGGGATGTCTGAACATCGAAGGGCTGGACCGGGATTGCGTATTTGGGTGGGAAGAGGACTCGGGCGCCGTTTCTAGTGGGTGAATCTCGCTGGTCGTGAATGAAGGACCGGATGATTCTGAGCTGGTTGGGCAGTACTTCATTTGAGCACCTTTGATGCGCTCGCCAACTTTGTGGATATCGGCGTTGAAGGCGTGTTCGATTCCCTCAAAATCCAGCTGCTGGAAGTGTCTTCCAAGCAGGAGAACGGGACTGAGCTCGCTGATAAAGACTGTGGCGATCTGGAACCCCGGCGTGAGTGGAAAAACATGTCGTGGATGTCGCGATAACGTCGAGCGAGGCAGCGGAGGTGGCAGAGCAGAGTAGAGTTGTTTCTGATGATTTCGAGCCACATCCATTTTCGGACCGAATATGATCTGCCTTGCTTTCAGCTGTCATCATGGTTTATCGTCCTGCACTCCCGACGGCCCTTGAATCTCAGTCGTGTAGGTTTCTTTGACCTCTTATTTTGCGCTACCTGACCGGACACTTCTCTTCCAGTCATTGAGCGCTCTGCAGTACAACCACAACAGGCCCGGTTCTCGACGAAGTAGTGCACCAGAATTTCACTCAGCACCAATGGTCCCCTCTTTTCGATCCTATCTATGAGAGTCATCTGAACTTTTGAAGACTTGTTTTCGGGTGCCAGTTCATGGGAGGAAGACGATGACGATGACGATGGCGTGTCGTTTCCCTGGGAGGACGCACAGACACTCATAGCTGAACGCTCAGATGATAGGTGAGCATATACGCGCATACATTGGCATACATCCAGGTTTACCCAATCTCACAGCGCCTAACCCTTGTCGAACCAGACGATGACGAACTTATCGTTGTCAAGCTCATCGACTCTCTTGCGTGCTATTCAAATATATTCGTTGACAACGTCGGGCGGATCCTTGTTCCTGCTGTCAGGCGCGTCAAGGAAGCTCACCACGGTGTCAACACTCGTGTCGACAACGACTCTGGGAGTCCCATGAGACTTGAAAGAAGATGGAGCTCGTGACGTTGAAGGATGCGGAGGAGGTAAATGATGAGCATAAGGCTGTATGGGTTTTTACGTTTCCATGTATTCAAGGTTTGTGACCAGCATTTCCGATCTCAACTTTGTCTTTCACCCGCAGGTCTGTTATTCCAGCGCTGTTTTTTGCGCTTTCTGGGCAATCCTTCTCGGCATGTTCAACGACTTGCTGTAGACTGCCTTGGGTTTAGCAGAACCCATTGACGCGGTCATTGTATTACTTTTGAGCGACGTCTGTGATCTTAGGTCCACAAATCGCCAACATTCTGCTCAACAAGCTATCTGCTCCTTCTGTTTAGCAAGGCAGGCACCTTCACATCACCTCTCGCTGGTATCCAACGAATTTCGACTTCACCTATGTAGCAGCCGTAACGCGTAACATTTCAGGTGCATTACTATATGCCTATATTATCGGTCTGTATTTTACTTGTCTCTTCGAAAATCCAGCCAATGCGCGCCAAGGCTCCTGGAGAACACTTTCTATCCAGAATTCGATGGTTGGTTGTCAAGTGTCGCGGGGTAGGCAATATGATGCGATTATGTTATTGACAGGTACTGGGAGGACTTGAAGGAGCTACGGAATCCGCGTGGCCGGGAGCCCACCGTTCGCGCACGAAGAATATAGACTTGGGGGATGTACTCTTTATGTACCGTACATAAATTATTGTACATGCATGTCAAACATGTAGCAGAAACTTTAATTTATCATATTTTCTAAATATCTAACTAGCGCAGTATCTTTATGAAATATATGAAGAAGGCGTCGGTGAGCGGTGTGTCCGAGGCTCATGATCGGCGTAATTTCAAACTTACCTTCTCTTGCTTTAACTACCACTATGAAACTCAACATGTCTCTCTAACGTCTTTAAGCCAATTCTGTGGAGAGAATTAGGACATTGGAAGCTCACTTCGTCCAAAGAACAATTTTGTCTCTCTCTGAGCCGGTGTTGAACGAAGTTGACTTACAAGGCAACGTCTAAATATATGGGGAGGATAGTGGGTAGGATACAGGAGTTCCGATTGGCGCTAGACGGCATCGTTGCCGGCGATATCTTCTCCAGCAGCGAATACCTTCCTTGACATGCCGTCTTGATCCTGGGTGCACGGGGCCGGTGACGGCCACATACCATGAGGCCAACACATTGTTCTTTCTAACACCCACTATGTCCACGGCATCTGACGCCCTCCCCCAGGATTCTGGAGGCCCAGTGGTCACCGACCCAAAAGCCACAAATGGCGAAGCTGTGGAAAGCATTGTTGAGGAAGAAGATGTTGCTGCTCCAGCTCAACCGTATGCAGAATATGTTGATCCTGCAAAGTCCAGGAAGAGATTTGGTCTGAAAGCGCCTGCTCATCAGCAGCCTCCCAAAGGTAATTGACACATCTTTATTGACGGAATCGGTCTCATCGAAGGTCATCAGGCAACGATCCTTCGAATTATGAAGAAAAATATCCAGAAGATGTGTATTGTCAAGAGTTGGGACCGAACGCCAGGGTTTTTCGGACCTACGTTGATCAGCGTGCGATACACGACACGAATATGGTCGAAGAGGCAAAAGATGGTGTTGACATGCTTCTCGTTTTTGTATGTCGTCAATGTTTCAGTTTTTCATGTGCTCATTCCATTTTACCAGGCGGGTCTGTTCTCGGCTGTGGTCACTACTTTCGTCGCCCAAACATCTCAGAGTCTACAGGCAGACTACACAGAGATGTCTGCTAATCTGCTCTTCGAGATGATCAATATTCAGCGCGCTATTGCAAGCGGCGCCTCAGTGGACACCGTCACTCCTTCCCCCCTTAACCCCAACATCACTTTTATTGCCTCGACGAACAGTGTGTGGGTAAATGGATTGTGGTTCACCAGTCTTGCACTCAGCCTGACAACAGCACTCATCTCGGTTCTGGTCAAGCAATGGCTCCACCACTACATGGATCCACTATCCGGAACCCCCCGCGACCGTAGCGTTCTGCAACAGTTCCGATTTGTAGGACTGCAGAAATGGCGTGTTCACATTATCATTGGCCTACTCCCTGTTCTTATGCATACCGCTCTCGCTATCTTCTTTGTTGGGCTTGTGATCTTCCTTGGTCCACTGCGAGATTCCATCGCATGGGCTGTCGGGGTGATCACAAGTGTTGCCTATACGGCCTACTTGACAGCACACGTTCTTCCCCTCTTTTTCCCCCAGTGTCCCTACCGGACCTCACTGTGTGACCTTCTCCACGTCTTGTACAGCCGCGTGATGCAGTACACTGTCGATCGCCTCATGTATCGCTTACGCAAGTCTGCCTCTGACGTTCGAGAATGGAAGAGCTTGAAAGAATTGGAGTCGCAGGCAGCACAGTCATTATCGGGTGAATTATCTGTCGAGGCGCTACATGAACTGTTTTCCATGTCATCAAACCCAACTGTCCAGAGTATTGTCCTTCAAGCTATTGGCGGTTTGCATCCAGCACTGCGGGACAAGGTTCAATCCCTGTTCGGTGATATTAGGCGGTTGTTATGGGAGTCATGGAAAGAGTGCCTTGCTAGGTCGGAGCCCGCGTATGGGAAGCCACTGCCTGGCCTAGAGACAAAGCTTGAACGATTACTACGCTGCAATCTATTTCTCTGTGACGAATGCTACATTTACATCAACATCGACTTCCCTCAGAACGACAATGTCGGAAATGCACTTGACGTCAAGCTTGCCTTGATGAATGGGTCTAGAATTATCCCTCGGTGTATGAGCGAGGTTGCAAGCAATGCAGCTATGGCATTTTCTCATTCCTCCGAGGATGAATATTGGGTGTTCCATCCTATGATCTGGATCAACCTCATTACGGATGCAGTTTCGAAGGGCGTCTTCTCTCCCATCGATATCGGCACTCACGATCCCTTCGCAATAGACATATGCTTCGCAGTTCTTCGCGCATTTCGACTGCCTCATTCAGAGGATAAAGATCGCACAACAAGCATGGTCGAACCAAGTGCTGCAGCTATCCCATTCCCTGATGCTGTTCGCGACTATCTATATTCGGACATGACAGCGCATCTCCTGAAAATGTTTGCCGTGTTTGTGCGTCCCTTGAATGTCCCCTCTATTGAACCATCTCTGCGAATTCTTCTGGTTTTTGCCGAATTTCTGATTTGCAGGATTCCATTGGGAAAACCAGTAAATACAGCTGCAGTGGAGTTACATGCCCTCGGGATAATATTCCAATACATTTGGTGTCGTGACTTCGACTCCTATCCTTCTGAGGCGAAGGCCGCCGTTTTCGATGTTCTTCAGCATTTCCTCGCAGATTCCTCAACTTTTATACAGTTGGAAGCAAATTATAGTGCATTATACCGTGCATTGACGATTTACTCACCGCTTGTCCATACGGAATGGCATGCCATGGGACCCAATTCTGTGGAGGCGGTGATCAATGTCATGTTTGACCATTACTACTTCACCAACCCCTTCATTGTCCTCTATGCAGGTAAAACCATAGAAACGGCGCTTCGCCACGGCAGCCCGACAATGTTGAGTGTCTTCCGTACTGCACAATGCTTGGAGTACTTTGGACACCATGGATGTCGCCTGGGGTTGGTAGCCATCATCGAAGGCTACCTTTCCATATTTGACCGAAACTCAAATTCTGGTATTGAAGCTTCGGTAGTACAGGAACACATCGAGTATCTCCACACACCTGATATCCTGTTCACTGTTTGCTCGATCCTAGCCGTCGGCCACTATCGGGATGACGATGAAGATCGTAGAGAGGGAATCAAGCGGAATATCTTATCACTCGTTCGGATCCGGCGGGATGCTCCTGTATGGGATGACTGCCGCTACAGGCTCGGACAATTACTCGAAGAAGATGGCATGGACTTCTTCTATCGGCAGACTTGTATTGATGGAATCGAACGAGTCCCATTGTCAGCGGAAAAAATAGCGGATCAACGAATACGTATTCGTTTCGCCATCGAGACTTTGGATGCGTTTTTCTTAGGCACGTTGGATGATAAACCAGTGAGTGTTAAATTACTATCGTTATTGGAATACATACTTACTAAAGCTAGGAGAATGATTCCAGTGACCCTCTTGTGGCGATTCCAGATAATTCACCGACTCAACCTCGGGCGAGCTGGGGCGGTCACTTGCATCGATTATTACCTTGGCACGGTCAGCGAGATGCTACCGACCACGATGCTACAGAGGTCGTTTGATTTCATGAAGAGCCTCATTTCCGGCGTCTTGATAACAAGGGTGGATGGATTAATGGCGAAGCAACGAAGTATAGGCTAGGCGATCGTGATAGGATAGCAGAAAAAGTCCGCAAATAGTTACAGCAACTATCGTTGTATTTTGTAGCCAGCACCCGTTGTCCTTCTGCTTCGGTAAAAATCCTAATAATCCGTAACAAGCCTGAAGACGCGTCAATTGCTTCCTGCCCCTAACCATTCCTTTCAATGACCACCACGACTTGTCGCGACGCAGGCAAGAGGAGGAGGAAGCTTTCTTCCCTGATGGTGCTCCTCAACAGCAGCGTGCCGGCGTACGTACTAAAGAGAGCCTTCAAATCTAGGCTTACTGAACCGCGGCATGATTCGTACATTAAAGAAGCCGATCGGCACCCAGTGACCCGGGACTCGTCTGTGTCTTACACCCCATGGCCACGCTCACCACCTACGCCCTCCCTCGCCACCTCCCCATGCTCATCGCCTCCTTCATGGTCGTCCACCTCGACGTTGCTGCTCGCGAGCCATACCTTCTTCCCCGACATGTATGGGCAAGATGGGACGAAGAGCGAGGAATAACTGGTGTGTTGCATCTCTGATGTTGGTGGGAATGTGTTGATGGATATAGGTACATACTCGTCGTGCCCCAATCACACATTGCGCTGGGATGTCTGCACTGCGGGGTCAGGTTCACGCATCTAGATGGGAAGAGTACAGGGTGGGGCAGTTGATTGCAGTTTCTAGTGGGTGAGTCTGGCTGCTGGTGAATGAAGGAACGGAATAGTATTCTGAGCTCAGTCTTCCTCGCAGGAGAACAGGACTGAGTTCGCTGATCAAATCGTGGCTATCTGGAATGCCAGGAGCCTCCGTGTAGAGACATGTTGGCAAATGGCGCGATAACGTCGAACGAGGAAGCGAAGGTGTTGGAGCAGAACAGAATGATTCCGTGAACTCAATCCGTTGTCTGTCCGGATATCCGCCACTTTGCTTTGAACCATCGTCATGGCTCCCTATCGTCCCGCACTCTCGATAACTTGTAAATGTCACCACAGGATTCCGTATTCAAGTAAATCCCTTGCTACCTTAGTTTGCCCTACCTCACTCGACACTTCTCCTCCAGCTAAGAAGCCCTGCAAATAATCACCGCTGTAGTACATGCGCAACAGGCCCTGGTATCGACCAAGTACTTGCCCAGAATTTCACTCACGTCGAGTCTCAAATATCTGGCACCAATGACCCGCTCTTTTTGATCCTATCTATGAGAGTTCTCTTGACTTTAAAGACTTCTTTTCGAGTGCCAGTTCAAACGGAGGCAGATGACGATGGCGCGTCGTTTCCCCAGGAGGACGAACAGACACGCATAATTGATCTCTCACATGATAGGTGAGCATATCCGCGCATATATCTGGGTGTACCCATTCTCAAAGCCCCTAAGAACCGTGTCGAACCAGACGACAACAAAAACGTTCTCAAGCTCATCCACTAAATTGAACACTCCTCTACGTGCCATTCAAATATTTTCGTTGAAGACATCACTAAGACCTTGTCTCGGCCATCAGACGCGTCAGGCAGTCCTCGTTGCACCAAGGAAGCTCACCATGTTCTCGATATTCCTGGCCCGGGTGATGATGACTTTGTGAAGGGACTCTGGGAGTTCTATGAGATGTGCAAGAAGATGGAGCCCATGATGTTGAAGGATGCGGAGGAGGTAAAGGAGGTGCACCAATTACGAAGAATATTTCCCACACCATACGCAGTCAATATGCGGATTCTCCCCTACACTTCGATGTGTGGCACCTGGTTCATGTTTGTACCAAGTAAGTTGCCTTATATTATGTGCCCCACCACATTGAAAGGACCTGCCAGTATAATAGAGGTGTTCATGGCTTTTCATTGGACCTTAGGTTCCCAATCTGCTGCTAATTAGTTTCCGAGACCAACGACACGTGAAACGCAGCCTATGCCACTCCATCTCCCTTCAAAATTTGTATGTGTACGTGTATTCTACTAAGACGCCGTCAGCGCGGCTCATATATAATGTTTATTGTGAATCAATTCAGGTGCATGGGCCTGTAATCTCTATTTACGTTGGAAAATTCCTCAGCGTGAGACGGCTGTCTTTGAATCACATCTACGATGTATCCACGTTCAATCCGCCCGGAGAGCACATCATGCACGCGTCAAATTCAAACTGTAGCGGACGTCATTTACTTCATGGGCCCAGAGTTCTATATACCATTACTTATACAATTCCATATCCAACTGGGTCAAAATGTGCTATGATCCGACCTCAGTGGTGATCTCCGTTTCCCCAAGCCTTTGCACATCTGCTGGGTTAGTGCAAAAAGGGCGGGTAATGACAAAACCGGGTGGAAAGAAGTGTTGAAAAGGTGAAGGGCGCATTTGGGATGGCATGTCTCTCTTCCTTCATCCACTTCACTGTACTCACTCTGGTGTAGCCTGATCTTGTTGCCGCTACTGTCCCTTTTTTGACGAGTAGCCAAATGGCCTGCTGTGCATCGCTCGCAGAACATAAAATAGTCTACAGCAATCGACGCTTGCCATTAAACACGTTTGCTATCATTGATTCTCAATCATGTCCTAGCTCTTCAACACGATTTGGGCCTGTGACAGATCTCGGCGGTACGTTCAGCATCTGTCTTGGTAGTGCATGCCGCGCAACTCATCAATCTATCACAGTACTATACCTACAATCCATTTCGACGTAACGCCTATATCAATAACCACAACCTCATACGACCTTGATTCTATCTTCCACAAGATTTTCCACAAGTGTCTAAATTCAAGATCGGACCTGGAGCCAGTATCCCCTGCGATGTGATAGCGAGAATATACATCTTCTGGTCCTCTTGTCAGATTACATGGGCTTTTTGTATGGCAAACTCATGCAGGGCGTCTATTTCTTCAAGGTCTGTGACCAACGTTTCCGATCTCAACTTTTTTTTTCTCACCTGCAGGTCTGTCATTCCGGCACTGTTTCTTCGCCTCTCTGAACAATCCTTCTGGACGTGTTGTAGAGTGCCTTGGGTTTAGCAGAACCCATCGACGCAGTCATTGCATCGGATTATAGCGGCATCTGTGAGCTTAGGTCCACGAATCGACAACAACGGTAAGGTACCGTCACGTCTCCCAAGGAGCAATCCACGGGATTAATTCAAAGAAGGCAGGTAATGGCGACCCCAGACGAAAGGAGTGGCGAAAAGACAAAGAGCGCATTCGAGTAGAATGATGTCCGTGGTTCGTAGCTGATATGTACCTATGCCACCGATGCCGTGGATACTAATAGCCATGGTGAGGAATCTTCAACGTACATTGTATTCAAGCACTCTTGGCTGACAGTGACCCGGGACTTGTATATAACAAACATGACCCCCACGGACGCGCTCACCGCCGACGCCATCAACGCAAGCCTTGCTGCCCTCCCCATGCTCATCACCTCCATTGCCTCCTTCATGGTCGTCCACCTCGTCGGTGCTGCTCGCAAGCCATGCCTTCTTCCCCGACACGTACGGCAAGATGGGACGGAGGGCGAGGAATAACTGGTGGTTCTGTCTCTGGTGATTGGTTGGTTGGTGGAATGCTCTGGTGTATGTAGGTGCATACACGTCGTGTCACAACCACGCATTTATCCTACTTGCACTGCGATGTCTGAACCTCGAAGGACTGGACCGGGATTGCGCATTTGGATGGGAAGAGGACTGGGGCTGTTTCTAGTGCGTGAATCTCGTTGGTCATGAATGATGGAGTAGAAGATTCTGAGCTAGGCAGGCAGGAATTTCGTCTGGGACACTGTCAATGCGCTCGCCAACTTTGTGAATATCGACGTTGAAGGCATGTTCGATTCCCTCGAAATCAAGGTGCTGGAAGAGTTATCCAAGCGCAAGAACGGGACTGAGCTCGCTGGTCAAAACTGGCGCGAATAGAGAGACATGTCGTGGATGACGCGGTAATGTCAAACGAGGTGGCGGAGCAGAGTAAAAGCCACATCGATGTTCGGACCGAATATCCGCCACTTTCAGCGGTCATCATAGTTGATCATCTTGCATTCTCGACGAACGGTGAATCTCACAGGATCCCGTACTCGTGTATGTCTTTTGTCCTCTTATTTTACGTTACCTGACTGGCCACTTCTCTTCCAGCTATTGAGCCCTCTGCAGTACAACCGCAACAGACTCTCCGGTCCTCGACGAAGTACGCCACCAGAATCTCGCCCTCATCAAAAGTCACCGTTCTACTTTGAAGACTCTTTTTGGGTGCCAGTTCAAAGGGAGGAAGACGATGACGTGTCGTTTCCCCGGGAGGACGCACAGACACTCATAGCTGAACACTCACATGATAGGTGAGCAGATACGCGCATACGTAGGCATACATCCGGGTTTACCCAATCTCAAAGCGCCTAACCCGTGTCGAACCAGACAATGACAAAATTGTTCTCAAGCTCATCGACTCTCTTGCGTGCTATTTAAATATATTCGTTGACGACATCGCGCAGATCCTTGTTCCTGCTGTCAGGCACGTCAAGGAAGCTCACCACGGTGTCAACACCCGTGTCGACAACGACTCTGGGAGTCCCATGAGACTTGAAAGAAGATGGAGCTCGTGACGTTGAAGGATGCGGAGGCGGTAAATGATGAGTATAAGGCTGTATGGGTTTTTACGTTTCCATGTATTATTTAAGGTTTGTGACCAGCGTTTCCGATCTCAACTTTGTCTTTCACCTGCAGGTCTGTTATTCCAGCGCTGTTTGTTCCGCTTTCTGTCCAATCCTTCTCGGCATGTTCACCGACTTCCTGTAGATTGCATTGGGTTTAGCAGAACCCATTGACGCGGTCATTGTATTACTTTTGAGCGACATCTGTGATCTTGGGTCCACACATCGCCAACATTCTTCTCAAAAAGCTCTCTGCTCCTTCTGTTTAGCAAGGCAGGCGCCTTCACATCACTTCTCGCCGGTATTCAACCAATTTCGACTTCACGTGTAGTAGCCATAGCACTTAACATTTTAGGTGCATTACTATACGCCTATATTATCTGTTTGTATTTTACTTGTCTCTTCGAAAATCCAGCCAATGCACGCCAAGGCTCCTGGAGAACACTTTCTTTCCAGAATTCGATGGTTAGTTTTCAAGTGTCGCGGGGTAGGCAATATGATGCGATGATATTGTTGGGAGGTACTTGGCGGGCTTGAAGGAGTTTAGGAATCCGCGTGGCCAGGAGCCCACCGTTCGCGCACGGGTAATAGAGACCTTGGGGGATGTACTCTTGATATACGGTACATAAATTATTGTACATGCATGTCAAACACGTAGCAGAAACTTTAATTTATCATATTTTCCCAATATCTAACTAGTGCAGTATCTTTATGAAATATATGAAGAAGGCGTCTGTGAGCTGTGTGTCCGGGATTCATGATCGGCGTTCTCTTGCTTTAACTACCACTATGAAACTCAACATGTCTCTTTGACGTCTTTAAGCCAATTTTGTGGAGAGAATTAGGACATTGGAAGCTCATTTCGGAAATATGGGTTTCCTTAGACCAATTTTGTCGCTCTCTGAACCGGCGTTGAACGAAGTTGACTTGCAAGGCAACATCTAAATATGTGGGGAGGATAGTTGGATGGGATACAGGTGTTCCGATTGGCGCTAGACGGCATCGCTGCCGGCGATATCTTCTCCAGCAGAGAATACCTTCCTCGACATGCCGTCTTGATCCTGGGTGCACGGGGTGGGTGATGGCCACATACCATGAGGCCAACACATTGTTCTCTCTAACACCCACCATGTCCACGGCATCTGACGCCCTCCCCCAGGATTCTGGAGGACCAGCGGTCACCGACCCAGAAAGCACAAATGGTGAAGCTGTGGAAAGCATTGTTCAGGAAGAAGATGTCGCTGCTCCAGCTCAACCGGATGCAGAATATGTCGATCCTGCAAAGTCCAGGAAGAGATTTGGTCTGAAAGCGCCTGCTCATTAGCAGCCTCCCAAAGGTAATTGACACATCTTTATTGACGGAATCGGTCTCATCGAAGGTCATCAGGCAACGACCCTTCGAATTATGAAGAAAAATATCCAGAAGATGCGTATTGTCAAGAGTTGGGACCGAACGCCAGGGTTTTTCGGACCTACGTTGATCAGCGTGCGATACACGACACGAATATGGTCGAAGAGGCAAAAGATGGTGTTGACATGCTTCTCGTATTTGTATGTCGTCAATGTTTTGGTTTTTCCTGTGCTCATTCTGCGTACCAGGCGGGTCTGTTCTCGGCTGTGGTCACTACTTTTGTTGCCCAAACATCTCAGAGCCTACAGGCAGACTACACAGAGATGTCTGCTAATCTGCTCTTTGAGATGATCAATATTCAGCGCGCTATTGCAAGCGGCGCCTCCTTGGACACCGTCACTCCTTCCCCCCTTAACCCCAACATCACTTTTATTGCCTCAACGACCAGTGTGTGGGTGAATGGACTGTGGTTCACCAGTCTTGCACTCAGCCTCACCACAGCACTCATCTCGGTTCTTGTCAAACAATGGCTCCACCACTACATGGATCTGCCATCCGGAACAGCTCGCGAGCGTAGCCTTCTGCAACAGTTCCGATTTGTAGGACTGCAGAAATGGCGTGTTCACATTATCATTGGCCTACTCCCTGTTCTTATGCACACCGCGCTCGCTCTCTTCTTTGTTGGGCTTGTGATCTTCCTTGGTCCACTGCGAGATTCCATTGCATGGGCTGTCGGCGTGATCACAGTTATTGCATATATGGCTTATTTGACAGCACATGTTCTTCCCCTCTTGTTCCCCCAGTGTCCCTACCGGACCTCACTGTGCGACCTTCTACACGTCTTGTACAGCCGTGCGATGCAGTACACCGTGGATCCCCTCAGGCGTCATTTCCGCTGCTCTCAGATGCATATAAATATTACACCCACTGGCGAGTCTGCCTCTGACGTTCGAAAGTGGAAGAGCTTGAAAGAATTGGAGTCGCAGGCAGCAAAGTCGTTATCGGATGAATTATCTGTCGAAGTCCTACATGAACTGTTCTCCATGTCATCAAACCCAACTGTCCAGAGTATTGTCCTTCAAGCTATTGGCGGTTTGCATCCAGCATTGCGGGACAAGTTTCAATCCCTGCTCAATGATATTAGCTTGTCATTACAGCAGTCATGTGAAGAGTGCCTTGTACAGTCGTTTCCTGCGTATGGGAAACCCCTGCCTGGCCTAGAGACAAAGCTTGAACGATTACTACGCAGCAAACTATTTCTCTGTGGCGAAAGCGACATTTACGTGGACGTCGACTTCCCTCAGGACGAGAATGTCGGAAATGCATTTGACGTCAAGCTTGCCTTGATGAATTCGCTTAGAGATCCCGCTCAGTGTATGCGCGAGGTTGCAAACAATGGAGCGATGGCATTTTCTCATTCCTCCGAGGATGAATATTGGGTGTTCCATCCTATGATCTGGATCCTCCTCATGACGGATGCGGCTTCGAAGAACGTCTTCTCTCCCATTGATATCGACACTCAAAACCCCTTTGCAATGGACATATGCTGTGCATTTCTTCGCGCATTTCGATGGCCTCGTTCAGAGGATAAAGATCGCACAACAAGCGTGGTCGAACCAAGTGCTGCAGCTATCCCGTTCCCAGATGCTGTTCGCGACTATCTACATTCGGACATGACATCGCATCTCCTGAAAATGTTTGCCGTGTTTGTGCGTCCCTTGAATGTCCCCTCTATTGAACCATCTCTGCGAATTCTTCTGGTTTTTGCCGAATTTCTGATTTGCAGGATTCCATTGGGAAAAGAAGCAAATACCGCTGCACTGGAGTCACTAGCCTTCAAATGCATATTCACATTCATTTCGTTTCGTGACTTCGACTCCCGTCCTTCTGAGGCACATGCCGCCGTTTTGGACGTCGTTGATCGGTTCTTCGCGAATACCTCGACATCTATACAGTCGACCACATATTCTAGTGCGTTCGACCCCGATGCATTCATGAGTTCAATGTATTTCAGTGGGCAATGTCATGCCATGCGACCCAGATATCTGGAGGCGGTGATCAATGTCATGTTTGATTGTTACTACTCCGCCGACACCTCCATTGTCTTCTATGCATGTCGCACTATAGCAATGGCGCTTCGCCAAGGTAGCCCAACAATGTTGAGTGTCTTCCATACCGCACAATGCTTGGAGTACTTTGGACATCATGGATATCGCCTGGGGTTGGTATACATCATTGAAGGCTACCTTTCCATATTTGACCGAAACTCAAATTCTGGTATTGAAGCTTCGGTAGTACAGGAACACATCGAGTATCTCCACACACCTGATATCCTGTTCACCGTTTGCTCGATCCTAGCCGTCGGCGACTATCGGTACTATGACGATGAAGATCGTAGAGAGGGAATCAAGCGGAATATCTTATCACTCGTTCGGATCCAGTGGGATGCTCCTGTATGGGATGACTGCCGCTACAGGCTCGGACAATTACTCGAAGAAGATGGCATGGACTTCTTCTATCGGCAGACTCGTATCCGTGGAATCGAACGAGTCCCATTGTCCGCCGAACAAATAGCGAAACAACGAATATATATTCGTTTCGCCATCGAGACCTTGAATGCGTTTTTCTCAGGCACGTTGGATGATAGTCCTGTGAGTGTTAGATTACGATAGTTATTGGAATACATACTTACTAGAGCCAGGAGACTGATCCCAGTGACCCTCTTGTGGCGATTCCAGATAATTCACCGACTTAACCTCGGGCGACCTGGCGCGGTCACTTGCATCGCTTATTACCTTGGCACAGTGAGCGCGACGCTAGCGACCACGATGCTACAGAGGTCGTTTGATTTCATTAAGAGCCTCATGTTCGGCATCTCGATAACAAGGGTGGATGGATTAACGGCGAAGCAACGAAGGATAAACTAGGCGATCGTGATAGGATAGCAAAAAAAGTCCGCAAATAGTTACAGCAAGTATAGTTGTATTTTGTAGCCACCACCCGTTGTCCTTTTGCTTCGGTATAAATTCTAATAATTCGTAGAAAGCCTAAAGACGCGTCGATCGGTTCCTGCCCCTAACCATTCCTTTTAACGACCCCCAGACGCCGGCAAGAGGAGGAGGAAGTTTGTTACTCCCCAACAGCTGCGTGCCGGCGTCCGTACTAAAGAGATCTTCAAATCGAGGCTTACTGAACCGCGGCATGATTCGTACATTAAAGAAGCCGATCGGCACCCAGTGACCCGGGACTCGTATGTAATAACCATGACCGTCCCCAAAGGCCGTGTCTTACCACCCCATGGACACGCTCACCACCTACGCCCTCGACGCCGGCCTCGCTGGCCTCCCGCCCCAGCTCCCCACGCTCCTCGCCTCTCTCGCCTTCTTCACGTTCGTCCACCTCGTCGTCGCGCCGCTCGCGAGCCATGCCCTCTTCCCCGACACGTACGGCAAGATGGGACGGAGGGCGAGGAATAACTGGTGTGTTCCATTGTGTTGGCCGGGGGGGATGTGCTGATGGATGTAGGTGCATACACGTCGTGTCGCAAGCACACGTCTCGCTGGTCATCCCGCTCGCCCTGGGATGTCTGAACCTCGAAGCGCTGGACCGGGATCGTGCATTTGGGTGGGAAGAGGAAAGGGTGGGGCGGTTGATTGCTATTTCTAGTGGGTGAGTCTCGCTGGTCATGCATGAAGGAACGGGAAATATTAAGCTACGCGGGCAGGTACTTCATCTGGGACACCGTCGATGCGATCGTCAATTTTGTGGATATCGGGTTCGTCGTGCACGGCCTAGCGTGTTTGGCTATTTATCTTGGATCGTTTGTATGCTCTCTGTTCGTTTTTGTCGTCTCGCCCTTGCTGAATGTCGTGTAGAAACCGTTCTTGGCGTACTACGCGGCACGGTGTCTTCTCTGGGAATCGTATGTTGTTCTCTCATCTCTCGCCTTTCTCGCTCACACCCTTTCCTTTGCAGGAGCACGTTCTTCCTCAACATTCACTGGTTCCTCGACAAGACAAACCGCACCGGAAGCACCTTCCAGCTCATTAACGGCCTGCTCCTCCTCGTCACGTTCTTCGTAGTTCGACTTGTCTATGGAGGGATGTATGTCGTACGTGTTTGACGCGTCTTTTTCTTGGCACTTGATGCTAATCCTCGATCGGCACTAGTCATATCAATTTGCACATACGCTATACCAAGTCCGGCATCAAGTGCCGCTCGCATATATCTTTATTTATGGAGGGGGGAACGTCGTGTTGCAGGGTCTGAATTGGTTATGGTGCGTAGATAACCATCCTTTTCTGGTTGTGTGCTGATGCTAGGGTAGGTTCGGGAAGATGATTCAGGCTATCCGAAAGCGGTTCTCTGGGGATAGTGCAGTCAAGGCACATACTAGTAATGGGACGACGCCAAAGTAGAGCAGACGCTCGAGGAACAGCATACTACGCAATAGACTTGTGTTTTGGGAAGCGAATCGCGTCTATATGTTATCAAGGTTCGGCTCTCGTGGTGTGCTGATACGTCTCGGCCCTCCTTACAAGCGAACAGAGACGATATATTCGTCATACCGGAGGGTCTACTATTGCGCCGAAACTTTCGACACGTTAGCTGAGATGTTCTCCGCGTCAACGTATCACACGACGCACAGGTGTCAGGTCAGACGGCTTCTGTAATGATACCGTTTCACGCCAAGGGGAACCAAGCATGGCTTGCGTGATCTGATTAATAGGTGGCAGCAGCGCGTTGATGGAAATTCATGGATGGGAGGGCTTGCACTTTCAGACGGTGAAATAACGACCCCCCGCCGAAGCTAGCAACTCAACCAGGGAGGGAGTGACGTTGGTTATTTCAATTTCTGTGCGCTTTCTTCTTTCGCACGTCTAGCGCTTTCCTGCACCACCCCCAAAGGTTCCGTAATCGTGAAGAAAAGATTTAACTTTCAAGTTGATTGTCGGGTAATCAAAAACGTGTTACCGACTGCAAATGGGGGCACCAGGGATTGGACCAGGGACCTTAGGCCCGTTTGAGGGCCATTTATCTGGATCTTACAGTCTCCTGAGTCCGCAAGTAACCGTACCAATGCCAGGCCCTTCGGGGAAGGTCGGTAATAACGGTATCGTGACTGGTGCGACGTGCTCCGGAGTCCGGGCTCCCACCTGAAAGTTTCGTGGCGATTGTAAACCGCAGCATAAAAGTACAATAAATCCTCATCCATGGGGGCACCCGGGATTGAACCGGGGACCTCCAGAAGTAAGTATGCTATTCACTTCAGTCTGTTGCTCTCCCAGCTGAGCTATGCCCCCATTATGTATAAATTATTTATTAATATTATACTACAGAAGCACCAAACTTTAGATTTGCAACAAATTCAGATAACTTGGGCTTGACCAGAAGGTTTCTTGAGTCAGTAGATTGGAAGAGCTGCGGGGTCAGAGTGGTGGGTATTTGGTACCTAGGGAGGAATGCCGTTTGTTGCGTCGTTCCCTTGAACCGGCGTTCTTTCATGAAACCGGTGGTGTTTCGAGGATAGACCAATAATGATCCAGTGGAATGTTTTGGAGCTGACTCGTATATGCAAGGTTCGCGCAATATGGAATAGGAAGTTGCGTTTACTTGAATAAGCCTCGCGTGGTGAGTGAATGCAGGGGGGGGGGGTTGCTTAGGTGGTGGATGAGCAGCCTGGGTGCCCGCAATATGATGCATGCACATGACAAGGTCCTAGTACGCGAAACACCCATGTCGAGAGGTATGAGAGAACAATGGGATGTCAATCTAGAGTTTCATTTTATATCGTATTCGAGTCTGCGAAATAGTAATCATATTTCCCTCAGAAACTGGCGGACCTGGTGTTCCCTCAGTGCGCCGGTGAACGTCTTGACGGCCTTGCCTCCTTGGAAAGCGACGACTGTGGGGAGCGCGCGGACCTGGACGCAGTCAACACGAAGATATAGCATGACAAGAAGTGAACGCACCTTGAATCGCTGAGCGAGCTCTCTCCCCTCTTCGGTATCACTGTTAATGGTGACGAGATCCAATGGTTGCCGGGACGCGGTCTCGGTAGCGGGGTCATTGGTAAGCTGTTCGAGGATGGGAGAGAGAACCTTGCATGGCTGACACCAGCTGCGCAACGTGAGCTTGTGAGCATGGCTAACCGGCCCTGCTTACTCTGCGTAAAAATCAACGAGAACGATGCGTCCTTCGGCTGTCGTCACTTTTTTGAAGGTCTACAGATAATGTTAGGTAAGTAAAACTGTGAAGGAAATAGACAGACGTGAAAGTCAGCATCAAGGTAGTGGTCGAAGCGGTGTGGCGTCGATGAAAAGCAGCGGCGTGAGAGACGAGACGCGACTCCGAGAGACCTGACCGTGAGCGAAGCCATGGCGGTGAAAAATAGAGAAGTGATGTCATCACCCTCGCCGGGTTAGCCGACACCCATCACCATCACCAGGGAACGTTCGTATAAATGCGAAAAAAGATGCACGTCCCTCGTCCTCTTTCTTTCGTTCGTTATGTTTTTCATTCTCTTTGCTGTCCTGGTGTCAGCCGTCTTTGTTTCTGCAGCGGACCATCTCGTAACCGTCGGTGACGGAGGAGTGAGTGTTTTCTGCTTTTGCTAGTCTGATTCGGTTCTCACGATGGTTTGTGCAGGCGCTGGCGTTCAACCCAACAAAGTGAGCAGGCCTGCCATTCTGTGTGTGTGTGTCTGAGCTCGTCTGCAGCGTGACCGCCCTTGAAGGGGACACTGTTACCTTTTCATTGTACGTCCTCCTCCTCTCACCTAAACACCCTCTCACGCCCTCCCTAGTCGCTCCAACAACCACGTGCGTCCCCTTACACCTATCCGTCTCCCAGCTAATACTCCGCCTAGTCTGCTACGCAATCCACGTTCGCCTCCCCCTGCAACAAATCCGGCATCGACTCGGGCTTTGTTCCCATCGCCTCCAACAGCACCCAGTTCGGCCAATGGTCGTTCACCGTCGACAATACGACCCCGCTCTGGTTCTTCTGTGCACAGACGGGGCATTGTGAAGCGGGCATGGTCTTTGCGGTTAATACCACGCCGGAGAAGAGTTTCCAGGCGTTTTTGGCGACCGCACAGGGGAATGGGACAGCGAGTTCGAGTGCGGGCGTTTCCTCCACTGTGGTGGTATCAAGTGCTAGCGCGGGCGCCTCGGCTACTGCTTCTAGTACTGCCAATGTTAATACCGCCAGCAACGGCGCCGGGCCCAGGCTGCGCATACATAGCATCACATTCTCTGTCTTCGCTTTGGTTTTCGGGGTTCTACTTTAGACAATGGTACAGGAATACAATTTGGTGTGTTGTTGACCGCCGGTATGAATTGTTCTGGTGTTGTGTGAGCGGGACGACAGGAATATAGGGGGCATAGCTCAGCTGGGAGAGCAACAGACTGAAGTGAATGGCATACTTACTTCTGGAGGTCCCCGGTTCAATCCCGGGTGCCCCCATTGACTGCCACTCAAGTGGGTTTAACAGTAATCACTTTTATTTTTAGTCTGTAAAGTTTAAACTTCTAATTTTTTTCTGGGTCAGGACTCAACATCGTAGCAGCTCTGACAGCTCATCATGACAGTAATGAATGTAGGATAAAACAGGCCCCACATGTGTCCCTCACGATGGATTGCAATCATTTATCACAGAATGTCTCAAAACTGCAGCAATTGAGCGACTAGATGCCAGAACTGGATATACCGATTCGAGAACATATGTGTATATCTCAATTCATCACGGAAAGTTATGCACTGCTATGCTTAACTTTTCAAAACAAAATGCAGGACACCGAGCAAGGGCCCACCCACAATTCAAGACTGGGTACCACTTCGGCATGAAAGAGTCTTCCAGCCAGTAGAACATGACTCGGTACATTGATCATAATTCGAACAAATCGAATGCACATAACATTCGCCCTCGGACCGATAGCATGCGTACATTGAATCGCTTACCAAACCGGATTCATGACAAGAGCGAGAGCATTAATTAGTACATCACGGTGGCCTCCGATTCACATCCTACAAGCGCCCGTCACATCACCACGCAGCACCACGCTTCAATTTCTGACCCAGGCGGAGGAGGCAGCGGTCGCCGCAGGTGCTGTCGCCTTCGCGCGGCCTGTTGAGCCCTCTCATTTTGGTCCCGATTGACTTGCTCCTCGTGCAAGCGCCGAGTTCTCTGGCGTTCCGCCTCTTGCTGCCTCCTTTGCTGGGCTACTTGCTCCGATCTCTGCTGCTCCTGATCATACTGCTCTTGCGCTGCCTGCTGGGCTCGTTCTTGCTCAGCTCGTTCCAGCCTGCGCCGTTCCCGGGCTTCTGCGTCAATCCTCTCCTGTTCCCTTCTATTTCGGGTATACTGCTCTTGCGCTACCCGCCACGCTCGTTCTTGCTCAGCCTGTTCCAGCCTGCGTCGTTCAGTGGCTTCTGCAGCAATCCTATCCTGCTCCCTTCTATTTCGATCATACTGCTCTTGTGCAACACGATGAGCTTCCACTTCGTTAAGAAGCCGAACCTGTTCAAAGTAATCAACGTCTCGAAAAGCATCTACTTCTGGATTAGCGGGCGGTGGTGCAGGTGCGGCAGCCTGAGGTTGGGCTGGGACCGGATCAGGCTCGTCGGCATATATGCCTCCATGCACGGTGCTCATGTGGTCATAGATGTTGTCGGCGTCAAAGGTTCCCATACAACGCCAGCAAATATGTGCTCCGCAACTAGAAAAGCCAGTTAGCTTCAACGACCAAATGAAAGGACTTAAAACGAACGGGCATGTCATATGATTGCATCCTTCCGTCTTCTCCAGGAGGCGTGAGCACGCCGGGCATTTCTTGATACCGCGTTGCTGCGAAAGCCATGCCTCGCTCATTCGTTCCTGCTCCACGGGGTTATTATGAATGCGAGCATCTTCACAGCTCAGCCTTTCATGCGAATCCTCGCCACACGAAGAACATATCTCGGAGAAGCAAGACGGACATCGTAAAGCGGATACCGCTTCCGACTTGCGGTATATCTGCGTACAATCCGGTGTCTTGCAGTACTTGAACTCCAGCGGGTGCTTGTCGACGTGCGTCGTGAAAACCGTTTCCAAGAGGTGATCAAAGGCAGTCTGTGGGAGGAACTTTCGAATGACGGGAATAGAAATGGGTGCTCCACAGGTTGATTCGTTCCCCATGCATACGAGTGGAAAATTTCCGGTTTGGGCGGCAGAGGTGAGGAGGTGTCGAATGCATCCTGTGCAGTAGACATGTTCGCATGCCAATTGAAACGGTGTCGAGACGTCGTCATAACATATTGGGCACGTATGGGATCCAGGTGCGACGTTCACATTAACGGACTTGCGGGACTCGGTGATATGGTTGTTAAGATGGAGTCGGACCTCCTCGCGGTCACCTCCTCTCACCGTGATGACCGCCGAACCGATATCCAGCGCAACGTTGCCTTCACCAAAGAGTTCTCTCATCGCAGCAAGACCGGTCCGCACAAAGTATCCCACCGAGGGGCGTGGCAATGTAACGGTAAATTCCAGAGACGCAAGACGATCCAACTCTTCCATCACAACTGTTTTGGCTTCTTCCAGCGCCTTCGGCTCTCCGTACAACTTGAGCGTCCGCTTCCGAGAATCTGAGCGCAAAAATGCGCCCGCTTTGGTGATCTGCTGCACTAGATGGGCCTGGGGATATGCGAGATGATCATGCCAGCCGTCGATCTTTTCACCGGCAGTTAAACTTTCGACGCGGACCTTGAGAGCACCAAGGGCGGCCTTGACCGTCCCTAACACTTGGATGCGGTAGTCCCCACCATTGAGCTCACGAATAATGATATTACACGCTTTACGATCTTTGATGCTTCCCTGGAGCTCTTTCCAAAGGGTTTCTTGAGCTCGATACTGTCCGGATGGTATGATAATGGTGTACAGCGCCTGGGGGGCGATTCGGAGCCAAAACACAGAGTTACAAATGTAACTGAAACGTCGGTCAAGGAGAGCATCGTGCACCTTCTTTGCGTCATCCCACGTATTGAAACGGGTACGAATAGAAAGAATCCCAGCTTCGTTGTCACCTCGGGAAGTAACTTCGAAGGACTCCATTCCAATGCCCTCTATCTGATTGATATGCAGCTGTAGACAGCGAATTGCTGAATCTATGTCGAAGCTAAGAGGTCTGAGAGGGCGAATTAAGTGGGACTGGGAAAAGTCGGTCACAATGGCAGGAAGGACGACATCAGGCAGGTTGCTAATCTTGATAGTGTTTGGTCGGAAGTTGGGCAAGACATGCCCGGGGGGGACTTGGTTCATCTCCACCTTCACCCGCCGTCCGGCGCATATACGACCATTGAGTTCCGCCACTTTGGTGCGACAGGAAAGGATGTCGGGATATTCAACGACGTAACGGACGGACGGGGCGCGGCATGAGATCGTCAGCGTGTTCTCATCCCTTGGTGTCAGGGCACCCATGGCACCAGGTGCATTAAACACACCGACTTCAAATTCCAGTCTCTCGTCTCCGAATTCGAGGCCTTCGAGCCCAACCGCTAATGACTGCGCGACGTCGGCATTCGTGACGATATCCGCCTCTCGCTTCCCATTTCTCCCTGGCATATCTTTAACAGACACGACGTGGAACTCGAACTTGTTAAGGCCCTGCTGAGTAAATAAGGCTGCGATCTCGTTTTCACGCGCATTACGGGGGATATTCTTTACACGAATTCTGCACGATTCGAAGCCTGTGATAGTGTTCTCGATGGCGAGGCCAGCGCTGAATGTGACAATAGAACCGGCGAGGACGACACGCTGTATAGTGACCTGGGCATCAGTTACACGACGCTGCTGGTCAGCACGTCGTTGTTCCTCCTCTTGACGACGTTCCTGCTCCTCTTGTCGACGTTGTTGTTCTTCTGCCTTCCGTCGAGCCTCTTCTCGCTGCTGTCGAGCTGCTTCCTCTTTTCGACGTTGCTCTTCCTCCCGCCGTCGTCGTTCAGCTTGTTGGGCCTGCCATACAAAAGACTTAGTGATTGCGAGACCAACAAAATCATGCGCATACCTCAGGATCATGAGCATACCAACATTTCTCCCCTTTAGCACAAGATCCGTGCTTCCATGCAAAGCAAGGTTGTTCGCCTCTTTTTCTGCCTCGAGAATTTGTCGCTTGCTGTCCACTTCTTTCTTTCTGCTGCCGCTCCTGGGAAGCTAAAGTGTCTGGTGGCGGAACTTCTTTCTCGTTGACCTCGATAATTAGGTTAGCTGATGTTGTAACCGACCTTGAAAAGAACAAAATACGTACTACATTGGCTTCCGAGTCCTGGGGAAAATTGCTCTGCTCTCCTCTATGCAACACAGAGTATGGCACTGTGTCCTTGGAATTGCAGTCTTCTGGTGTACTGAGATTAGATTGAACATCAACGTTGCGAACGATATGCTGATTGGAGTTATCATTCCGTTTCTTCCCTTTCTTGTTGATACTATTATGAGACGTGTGTGGGATTCCCTGTCACGAAGGCCTTGTAAGAGGGAGGAGATGTGAAAGCAGTGAAACTTACAGAAGTCCTATCAGGATGTTGGTATCTACATCTAGCCCCGTACTTGCATTGTCCTCTAAGAAAATCGCGGCACACCGTAGAGTTTGTGGCAGACATGAGGGCGCTAAAACTGTGTATTGTGAGACGCGCTAATACGAACACGCATCAAAGAAGCTCAGCCGTCCACCGGCCGCAACTTTGGAATGAGGAGCAGTGGTCCTAGGCTCTGCACAGATGCCTAGTTATTTGCCGCAACTTACAGTCATTGTTGCGCCTTGGGGACATATGTATCATGGTCGCAAGAGCAGGAAGGAAGTATGTAGTTCTGAAAAATGGACTTGACGGTTCGGACCAGGCAACGAGCGGCGGGCCGGGCGCCTTTTGCGGGCAGCGAGGGGCTGCTCCTCAACTCTCCGCCCTAAGAGTAGAATGTTAAGTAAGTGTTATATCTCAGCATAACATGTGAGTTGTCTCAAAACACCTCAGTACGCCATCAACACCAGAGGTGCTGTAAAGTCCTCGATGTTCAGAAATTGGGACACCTCTTTTTGATAAATGTGCGCGAAGCCTTCAGTTTTCGTTAAACAGTGCTTGGCCATGACACCATGACATCGACAAACCATGGTTTAATTGTCAGGATCCTGCCAGCCATGAACTGGTGAACAAGACAGGGCTTCTCGTATATGTGCGCATATCTCGTCCCAAGGTTGTAAGAAATCGGGTATCTGCTTTTACGTTTGTCGCACCAAGCTTCGAACACCGACCGTCGGATGCCCTGGGCAACCGTCCACGGAGGTTCTCCTTGCACATCTTGATAGCGTCCAATAGTTTGCTGGAATTCAGATAAGAACTGCTTGACTTCATCCTTAATGTTTTGATTCGAGAGCGTAAATCATTGCCCATGGATCGGACTCATCGGAGTCCAGATCGTCCCGTGCCCGTAAACAATGTTTAGACCTCGGCGTTGACTGATATCGTTTGTTTGTCAACGTCCATCTCTTTGTATTCGTCCAACAAGAATTGCGAACAGAGGTCGAGGATGACGGCCGAGAGAGTAAGAATGAGTTCGCGAATGTACCTGAGAGATCAAACGACTCAGTGTCTCCTGGTCCATCTTGCGCGGATATTTATTGCTCTGAAACCGAGGAGATACCTCGGGATTCCGTAACCTGCAGAGAGAGCTTATGACGTCATAGATAGATATATCTCGGTAACAGACAACGGTGAAGTACCGAGTATTCTGAAGTCGCTCAGCGACGGTGCCAGCGACTGGGAATGTAGGCTTCGTTCACAAAGACGCAAGAGAACGAAAGGGAACAAACGAGGCAAGTTGAATTTTAGGAAACATGATTAACAAGTACTACCAAGAAATATCTCTTCTTAATTTCATGTGCGAACTCGCGGTCTCCCTTTAATTGGGAACACAGACCAAGTTTCCACACGCGTTGGTCTTACAGACTAATAGAGGCAATCAGAAACGGTACATGGATGAAAGAGCCGATCACTTACCACCTTGCGACTGCTGGAAGGCGCAGGAGTGTCCTACACCGTAGTTGTTAGACCCATTGCACGCATCGACTAGAATAATCAAAGTGAGCAACAGCTCGGATATCGCTTCATAATTCCTACCAGCGTTGTCTGCAGTGAGTGTAGCACCGTTGACCTGTCCCGCGGATAAGAAAACGGTCGTGAATGCGATCATGGCAATGGAGGCGAGTTTGAACATCATTTTCGACAGAGGATGAGCAAGAATGTAACGGTCGACTGTGAGTGGTAAAGTCCGTGGACGAGGTTGTTGGATAGAAGAAAGATTTTTAGGCAATGTTTTATAGGCTGACAACGCCAACTCCAAAACGTTCCTGTGTTTGTAAAAATTCCTCGAGTTTCAATAGGGGTAGCGCTCACACCGAAGAAATCCGTGACACAGAAGTTTCAATGAGATTCGTGGTAGACGGGTCATGGCCAAATGGACATGACTTGTAAGAGTTGCGATGAGACGAGTAAATGCCACATCCTAGACTCCCAAAGAAGCCCACATAATTCGATATCAGAGTAAAAGCGATGCGCGGAGACTGATCTCTTACCGTCTATTTGTAATTTTAAACAATGTTAGTCAACAATATCCTTGCAGAAATCAGCGCTGGAAGGACTCGTTGCATTGCAGTGGACAGCAGTTATGCAACTACCCACATTAAGCTGATGCGACCTTGCCGCACAGGTTACCGTCGGACACCGGAAACGATTATTGATCATAATTAAGAGCTACTCGTTATAGCAACTTTGATGTGTGGCGTCGCTTGTTATAGCAGTATACCGGTCGATCTAATATTATTAAACTCCAATGAACAGTGATTGACGAACGCGGTAAAAAAAATCAGTCCTACTTATTGGGTTGGAATTAAAAGACTTTCCTCAAGTCGTGACAAGCAGAGTTGCCCGCGACAGCATTCTTGCCTAGAACTTAGTAGAAGTGGCCATCGTTCCGTAAATCCTAAAACAATATATCAGAAGCTGACTCTGGTTTCCCGCCCCATTTCGATGTGCTTGACAAATCGCGCCCACATACTCTCTGATAATTTCAACCAAGTCACTTTGAGCGCCAGCGCTGTGCGCTCAGTGTAGCGCCACAAAAATCGGATAATGAGAGTCTAGACTAATTATAACACACCGTTGGGTCAATTCCTCGCCGTCGGGACAGGGAGCAGAGCAGGTGCTTCGGGGTTATGTTACTCTTGAAACATACCCGCAAGCACTCCGATCTTTTGCATTTGTGACTTGTTAAGCATAAGATGCATAGCTCACCTATAAAAGCCAGTCAGATTTCGAGCATACTACCCAACAACCACATTCGCACAGTTCTAACCACTCCTGACCATACCATCTATCCACATACCAAAATGATGTTCCAAATCAAGTTGACTGCCATGGCATTGGCCGCCGTCTTCCTCTTCGCAGGACAGGCAAACGCCACCGCGGCTAACGCTGGTATGCATCCAACTCCCTCGTGCCTATGGCCATCGTTACTGACCATGGTATTTTCAGTCGACGCGTGCAATGGTTCGAACCATTACTCTGTCGGACACTCTTGTGCATTCCAGAACTCTCAAGGCAGTAAGTGACGACTTTTAAATCCGTTCCTTCTGAAGCTCATGGTTTCGCAGCCTGTGAAACGAACAGTTGCGGCGTGCTCGTTTGTGTCCCCAAATGATGCGGCAGCGTAACTGAATACGCCTGAGAGCTGGATGGTCCTACAAATAGCTCATTTGTGTAGTTTTCACAAATTCCATGTATACTCTTCAGACTGTCTCAAACCTATCATGACACGGTTTGGATGGCAGCACTACGCTTTGTCTAAGTGGATGGTTGCATTTGAAGACGACAAGACCGTAATATCACCAGTGGATAAGGAACTGAATTAACCAGGAAAATATGTTCAGCATCGAGTGGCTGCATAAGCGGACACTTACTATGAGGGTCGCTAGACGTGTCAGTGAAGAGGTCTGAGTCGAAGAGGTGAACATACGGGCTGTATTGCCACTGACGGTGTTTGTTGCCTTCTTGACTGGTATATTTATTTTTGATGCCCTTGGCATACAATTGTATTCAGAGACAAGAGACAAGTACATGGCAAGTCTGGTGCTTATAAACTGACTCTTCACTGACAGAGCATAAGAATCCGATACATATAGTGAACTCCGATGATATACGGACCTCAACGATTCCAGATCAAGGTCAGAAAGTTCAATCCAGTCGCTTATGTCGTTCGATGACATACGAAGTTTGAACGTTGAAGACGGGTTCCATTCCTTCGAAATCAAGATGCTGAAAGAGTCGTCCAAGTGGGAGCACGGGACTGAGTTGGTGGTGGAGCAGAACAGAGATGTGTCGATGTCACATCCATTTTCGGACCGGATATCCGCCACTTTACTTTCAACCGCCATCATGGCTCCCTATCCTCCAGCACTCTCGACGACCCGTAAATCTCACTACAGGATCGCGTACTCGCGTAGGTCCTTGTTCTCTTATTTGCCTTACCTGCCCGGACACTTCTCTTCCAGCTATTAGGGCCTACAAACGATCACCACTGCAGTGCAATCGCAACAGGTCCGGTCCTCGACGAAGTACCCCACCAGTATCTCACTCTCGTCGAGTTTCGAATACCTGGCATTACCGACCTCCTCTTCTTGATCCTATCTATGAGAGACCTCTTACCCGGAGGAGACAGGAAGTATTGTTTTACCTTGAAGACTCTTTTAGGGTGCCAGTTCACAGAGAGGAAGACGACGAAGACGACGAGAGCGTGTCGTTTCTATGGGGGGATGAACAAACACTCATAGCTGAGCTCTCTCATGATGGGTGAGCATTTGCGCGCATATATCCAGGTTTACCCATTCTCAAAGCGTATCAGCCGTGTTGAATCAGATGATGACGAAAACGTTGTGAAGCTCATCAACTCACTTGAACACTCTTTTGCGCGCTATTCAAACATTCTCGTTAACGACATCGCCCAGACCCTTGTTCCTGCTGTCAGGTGCGTCAAGGAAGCTCACCACATTCCCAAAATTCGTCGACGCCGACTTCGGGAAGGGACTTTGGGAGTTCCATGAGACGTGCAAGAAGCTAGAGTTTACGACGTTGAAGGATGCGGATGAGGTAAAGGATGAGTACGAGGCTGCGCAACCGAGTTTGTGTTTTCATGTTTCCATTGTTTGGGTTTCATGTTTTCCTAATAGGTGCGCATTGCGGATATTATGGGTGAGCTCAAGGACGCGTATGCTCGAAGGGACGAGCTCTGGACCAATTTCGAAGTTAAGCTCAATAGCACTGGTACCGCTCTCCGATCTTTCAAGTGTACCCCTCAATAAAATCGTTATAGTGGATCCGACGATCGAGATGCTCAAGGATCTTCCTGCTAGAATGGCGCGTGCTATTTCTGAAATCGATAAACAGAGCAAAAAGTTGAACAAGGACGATGTTGGACCATAGCAGACACTAAAGAACCTCTTGACGAAACTGAATTGATCCGTGCTTACTTGGACTTGGGTCTTGCTATCATCCTATTCCTTCGTCTCCAGCTTTAGCTGTCGTTCCTTGCTTGCGCGCGCCATCACGAGGGCTGATAAATAACCGTCAATCAAAGTCGTGTCTCGCGCCTGCGATGAACAAGAATCACAGTCCTGGCAGCTGTACTTTGTCTATGAATCACCCTGTATCTCTAACCTGACCTGCCCGGCTCGAAGCAACAAATACTTAATGTGAGGGGACTCAGAAAATGGCTGCGAACCTCATTTACAGCACAAGACTTGATCGATAGCTTGCTACTCTATGCTTGTATTTCGCGAGGAAAATCTAGTCCAGGATAGGCTCTGGGATTCAAGCTGGCATTCTTCCAGACCTATCAAGGGTGTAGTTAAATGGTTCGGGTGGAAAGGGGTATTGTGTAATAACGTCAAAGTAACCCAACGCGCCAATTGCGGAGAATATTTCCCGTACCGTACGCAATCAATCCTCGGGTTCTTCTCTGCACTTCTATCTACTAAACTGGTTCTGGTTCACGCTTGTGCTAAGCGAATATATGGCTCTATATTCTATATCCCACCACGTCGAAAAGACCTGTCAATTTAAAAGAGTTCTTGGCTCTGTCTTGGACCTTAGGTGCGCTTATTGGTTTCAAAGGTCAACTCCGCCTGAAACGCAGTGATACGCCAGTCGATCTCCCTTCAAATTTGTTCGCGTCCGTGTATTTCCCCAAGACGCCGTCACGATGTTTCTTGTGAACAAATTCGGGCGCATGCGACGTTATAAAAAAATATCTGGGTACAGTGAAAAAGACAAAGCACTGAGGACGGATTCAATTCTTCTAATGTGTCATGGATATTACTCGCAGCGTATACGTGTTTCGGTGTTTGTGTTATCGGACACTAGGACCGATGAAGTGCACAGTACAAGCAATGTCAGAAGGAACTCTAGGCCCATGAAGAAAAGGATGTCCGCTAGTTTGAATTCGGCGTGTGCAGGACGCGGTTTTCTGAACAAGCTGATAATGAATACACGGTAGATGTGATGCAAAGACATACAATTGTGCTGAGGTCATTCCAACACAAGTAGAAGAGGGTAGTACAGGCAAAAGACCCGAGGCTTTCTTTTGGGAATCAGTGATATTTAGAACAGAGGATTCATTCTTCGCTCCTGCTTTTACAAGCCTGCTAATTGCGTATCTAACCGGGTGAAAATGCGTCATGATCCGACCTTTATGATCTCCTTCGTCCCAAGCTTTTGCACGCCTGACAGTCAACATCAAGTATCATGACTAGACTGCTTGCTTAATAAGAAATGCCGGTAAGAGAGACCGTACCTTTACACCCCCGCCGCTTCTGATCGGATGTTTAGGTGGGTCCAGAGGGGGTACTTAACGCTCGTCTGGCTATTCGTCCCTCACCCATACCTTTGTCGACACCAAAGGATCCAGGGGCATTCCTCTTCTGGTAGAAACTTGCTGCTGACAACAAACTGCAACTCTTGGGCGCAGCACGAGCCAAGACAGTCCACGTATCCGAGTCGCCGCCGCAGATTTTTAGACCTACCCCAATTCCAGAGGGTCAGAAAGGATCCAGTAATCGGAGTTCCCCGATACACGGATCACAGGCCGCCGGCGTATGGTCCTGGACCCCCACAGACTCTTTTGGTCTCCATCAGTATCATCGACAACACAGGTTTTAGATTTGCGTCCTTCTACAGGTGAACAATAGGTGGAACCAGCGTGGCGACAATGGGCGAAAGAAGCAAGGAAGAGGGAGGAGACGAAGAAGAAAGAAGATGAAGGAACTCGGAGGAGATGCAGCGTAGGGCACAAGAGGCGAGCAGGATCGTAGCTGAAACTGAGAAGCAACTCAACGTGCTAAGAACATGTGAAGAGGCTTTGAAGCGATGTGAACGAGACCTGGAGATTAGAGAGAGACGCAGAGTTGGAAAGGAAAGAAGAATCGGCTTTGAAGAAGCAAGAGGAAAACTGCCAAGAAAAGCCTGCCAGAAACTTTCAGGTGGAGGCATGGCGAAGGGCATCGGAAAGAGCAGGAGCGACTTGAGCGGCGTCGAAGCTTCTGCAGCTGGACTCAGATCAACCTTGAGAGACAGGATACTGATCCGCGCACGCAAATTCAGAGTCTACTTCGTGGTGTTACAGCTCCTTGGAGGTCCGTGGAGCTAATATCACCCTCTGCGGAACTCATGGTGATGAATGTCCTGCAGCAGGTATGTGAATTGTAGAGTGTTTGATAACAATGACAGATGTACGGAAATATCACTCATCAGGAACTGGACGACCTGTCTTGTCCAGACGATTATCGTCCTGCCTGCATGGAATGTCTTCAAGTGTTGAGCAGGACCCGGAACATTGTTCCCTCTTCCTTCTCCTGTCAAGATGTGACTAGAGAAGGGACATATCCCGTCTGGGGCGGGGGATTGTCTGTGTTAATTCACTCTTTTTATGTGGTCTAAGCCTTACATTCTGCATTCTTGACAGGACATTTGGAAAGGGCGTCTTCATGATACTCAGGTATGCTTGAAGGTCCTTCGGATACTCATTTCCGGAGAAGCCCGAGAAAAGGTTGTCCGAGTGAGCCGCATGTTAGTACAAGCCCCGGCCCTGGAATCATAACTCGCCCTAAGATTTTTGCCAGGAAGCTCTCGTATGGAGGCAGCGAGGACATTTTCGCACCTAGTTACCGCCTAATATCTCCCTGCATGATCAACGGAAATATCATATCTTACCTCGAAGCTCATCCTGATCACGATTGTCTTACTACGTCGGTACGCCAGCCTGATTTTTGATTGGGTAACAGAGAACCGAAGCTGGGCCTCTTCTTGACGGCATCGTTGCTCCTCTCACCGACGTTGCTCTGCTTCTCTCCTCCGTCGAGTGTCTTCTTGCCGTTGTCTTGCCTCCTTCTCCGCTCCTTGGCGCTGTTCTTCCTCTCTTTTGAGCTATTCTTCTTTCCTTTTACGTTGTCCCTCCTCTAGACGATGTCTTACTTCTTCAGCTCTCCTCTGTCGAACCTCATCCTGCTGCCGCCTCTCTTCGACGTTGTTCGTCCTCCGCTTTGCGCTGTTCTTCCTCCTTTCTACTGGGACCTGGTTGCGCTCCGACAATGGGAAGAACTCGCAGACTGGGGCTAGTCTGAGGCACAGATTTCTTCGGTGTGCAGCCCCGTCGGCTAACTCCATTATTTTCGACATTATTCTGCGCTAGTTTCTGTGTTTCCTGATATCAGGATCTTTGTAAGTGAGAGGTGATGGTGAAATCATGTCTGAACCTTACAAAAGTTCCACCAGCCTGAGGATGTCGGTTTCTACAGCGAGCCCCGTACTGGCAGTTTCCGCATAGAAAAAAGAGGTATACTGTAGAGTTCGTGATAGACATGAAGGCGCTAAAAGCGTCTATTTCGAGGCGCTCACATGAACATCACAGAGGCTCAGGCGTTCCCCGGCCGCACCCGCTGAGTCGACGCAGAACACTAGACCTAGTAGACAGCCCAGCACCAATCCAGTCAGTATCGCGCTATGTGGAATGTGTATCATGGATGCAACGCAGAGCTTCGATAACCCTATTTCGGACGACGCGGAGGGACGAGAAGGAAGTTGTCCCTCAAATGCCCAAAAAGGGCTTCGGATCTGACAATTTCGGGACGGGCGCCTCGATGAAGTCTAAATTTTCCTGCCACTGGATCCTCGCTGCAGCGTGACAGACCGTTCCCATACAAAGACTTTTCCGCTAGGCCTATTGTACAAGATAATCAAAAACATCACTAACAGGGGGTTACTTATTTCTGGCTGCCGTCGCCCAAAGGGTTTGAACGAAGCCAATTTTGATTTGAGCTAGTATCAGAATCCTTTCCCGAGAAAGTGATGTACGCCGAATCTTCAAAACATAGAACATGGTGTTGAGGATGATATGGTGTAGGAATTGTCAAAGTGCCTTTACACTCCCTCAACAATCTAAATAATGCAAAGTCCGCAATTATCCTCTTCATCGAGTCAAACGTGTCTTAAGGTAATAGTTTTCGGGACCGGGACCAGTACGGTACTACAGTTCTGAAAAGTCTACATCAGAATAAATTTCCCTCACCTTCCCCCACACGTATTTACTACTGATAGCGGATAAGCTTCCAATAGTGTATTTTATTCACCTGAGAGATCAGACGACCCAGTGTTTCCCCCGGTACACCTTGCGCGGTACAGGGCTCCAAGACGGAGGAGATACTTGAGGACTTCCGTAGCCCGCGGAGAGAGCTTACCACGTCATAGATAGATGTATCTCGGTAGCAGACAACGGTGAAGTACCGAGTATTCTGAAGTCGCTCGGCGACGGTGCCAGCGACTGGGAAAGGAGGCTTCTTTCACAAAGACGCAAGAGAACGAAAGGGAACAAACGAGGCAAGTTGAATTTTAGGAAATATGATTAACAAGTACTACCAAGAAATATCTCTGCCTAATTTCATGTGCGAACTCGCGGTCTCCCTTTAATTGGGAACACAGACCAAGTTTCCACACGCGTTGGTCTTACAGACTAATAGAGGCAATCAGAAACGGTACATCGATAAAAGAGCAGATCACTTACCACCTTGCGACTGCTGGAAGGCGCAGGAGTGTCCTACACCGTAGTTGTTAGACCCATTGCACGCATCGACTAGAATAATCAAAGTGAGCAACAGCTCGGATATCGCTTCATAATTCCTACCAGCGTTGTCTGCAGTGAGTGCAGCACCGTTGACTTGTCCCGCGGATAAGAACACGGTCGTGAATGCGATCATGGCAATGGAGGCGAGTTTGAACATCATTTTCGACAGAGGATGAGCAAGAATGTAACGGTCGACTGTGAGTGGTAAAGTCCGTGGACGAGGTTGTTGGATAGAAGAAAGATTTTTAGGCAAGGTTTTATAGGCTGACAACGCCAACTCCAAAACTTTCCTGTGTTTGTAAAAATTCCTCGAGTTTCAATAGGGGTAGCGCTCACACCGAAGAAATCCGTTACACAGAAGTTTCAAGGAGATTCGTGGTATACGGGTCATGGCCAAATGGACATGGCTTGTATGAGTTGCGATGACACGAGTAAATGACATATCCTAGACTCCCAAAAAAGCCCACATAATTCGATATCAGAGTAAAAGCGATGCGCGGAGACTGATCTCTTACCGTCTATTTGTAATTTTAAACAATGTTAGTCAACAATATCCTTGCAGAAATCAGCGCTGGAAGGACTCGTTGCATTGCAGTGGACAGCAGTTATGCAACTACCCACGTTAAGCTGATGCGACCTTGCCGCACAAGTTACCGTTGGACACCGGAAACGATTATTGATCATAATTACGAGCTACTCGTTATAGCAACTTTAATTACTATGACAGGGTGTGGCGTCGCTTGTTATAGCAGTAAACGGGTCGATCTAATATTATTAAACTCCGATGAACAGTGACGAACACGATAAAAAATCAGTCCTACTTATCGGGTTGGAATTAGAAGACTTTCCTCAAGTCGTGACAAGCAGAGTTGCCCGCGACAGCATTCTCGCTTAGAACTTAGTAGAAGTGGCCATCGTTCCGTAAATCCTAAAACAATATATCAGAAGCTGACTCTGGTTTCCCGCCCCATTTCGATGTGCTTGACAAATCGCGCCCACATACTCTCTGATAATTTCAACCAAGTCACTTTGAGCGCCAGCGCTGTGCGCTCAGTGTAGCGCCACAAAAATCGGATAATGAGAGTCTAGACTAATTATAACACACCGTTGGGTCAATTCCTCGCCGTCGGGACAGGGAGCAGAGCAGGTGTTTCGGGGTTATGTTACTCTTGAAACATACCCGCAAGCACTCCGATCTTTTGCATGTGGGACTTGTTAAGCATAAGATGCATAGCTCACCTATAAAAGCCAGTCAGATTTCGAGCATACCACCCAACAACCACATTCGCACAGTTCTAACCACCGCTGAGCATACCATCTATCCACATATAAAAATGATGTTCCAAATCAAGTTGACTGCCATGGCATTGGCCGCCGTCTTCCTCTTCGCAGGACAGGCAAACGCCACTGCGGCTAACGCTGGTATGCATCCAACTCCCTCGTGCCTATGGCCATCGTTACTGACCATGGTATTTTCAGTCGACGCGTGCAATGGTTCGAACCATTACTCTGTCGGACACTCTTGTGCATTCCAGAACTCTCAAGGCAGTAAGTGACGACTTTTAAATCCGTACCTTCTGAAGCTCATGGTTTCGCAGCCTGCCAAACGAACAGTTGCGGCGTGCTCGTTTGTGTCCCCAAATGATGCGGCAGCGTAACTGAATACGCCTGAGAGCTGGATAGTCCTATAAATAGCTCATTTGTGTAATTTTCACAAATTCCATGTATACTCTTCAGACTGTTTCAAACCTATCGTGACACGGTTTGGATGGCAGCACTATGCTTTGTCTAAGTTGATGGTTGCATTTGAAGACGACAAGACCGCGTCATTACCAGCGCATAAGGAACTAAACTAAACAGGAAAATACTTATTAGCTGCACAAGCGGACACTTACTGTGAGGCCCACAAGACGTGTTGGTGAAGAGGTCTCAGTCGAAGAGGTGAAAATACGGACTGTATTGCCGCTGACGGTGTTTGTTGGCTTCTTGAGTCGTATATTCATATTGAAGTCCTTGACATGCAATTGTATTCAGGTCCAAGAGACAAGTACATTGCAAGTCTAGTGTCTCACAAACTGACTCTTAGCTGACTGTGCATAAGTATCTGATATACGGAATTCAAGGATATGCCGACGAAAAGAGTGCAAACCTCAACGGTTCCAAATTAAGGCAGTCAGAACATTCAATGAAGTCATTTCTGTCGTCCGATGAGATATCGATGTTAGAGGCGCGTTCCGTTCCCTCGATATCAAGATGCTGAAAGAGTCTTCCAAGCAAGAGAACGGGACTGAATTCGCTGATCAAATTGTGACCCTCCGGAATACTAGGAAACACATCCGGCGTGAACGGAGAGACATGTCGGTGAATAACGCGATAACGTCCAACGAGGTAACGAAGGTAGTGGAGCAGAACAGAGATGTGTTGCGATCCAGGCAAGCCGGCATCACTCGGCATGATTAGTAAGGTGGAAATGGTACGAAAGACGGAGAAGATACTAGATTACATAGTAAATAGTATACATACAAGTGAATAGCGGGCAGACTCTTTGCGAGTTTGTGACCCGATAGCTAGAGGGGCTACAGAGCTTATACTCAGTATTCCCACAAGATGTTTCTAACTATTTCAAGCCACATCCATTTTCGGACCGGATACTCGCCGCCCCTTTTTCAGCCGTCATCATGCTTTCCTATCGTCCTGCACTCTCGACTACCCGTAAATCTCACCACAGGATCCTTTACTCGCGTAAGTCCTATGTTATCCTATTTCACGCCACCTGACCGGACACTTCTCTTCCAGCTATTGAGCCCTACATAGTAGCACAAACGATCACCACTGCAATATAACCGCAACACTGAACAGGCCCGGTCCTAGACGAATTACCGCGCCAGAACAGAAGTTCACTCTCGTCAAGAGGTATTGTTCGACTTTGAAGACTCTTTTCGGCTCCCAGTTCAAGGGAGAAAGACGATGACAACGACGATGGTGTCTCTCTTCGAAATTCTGAGATGGTAGCTTTGAAATGTCCGGCTATTATTTGGACAATAAGTCCATTACATGTTAACCGTCGCAGAGCCTTCCGTCCCTAGATATCCTTTCTCCTTCCGGCTTCCCCTTCGGCAAGAACTCGCTCCACCGTAAATCTTTGAACCGTGAGCACAATGCTTAAAGCCAGCCCCCTGGTTTTCGTCGACTCAGGCCGTCCTCCGTCCTCTTGCCCTCTCGTGTCCGATATACGTACTGGACCCCAGTACGCCTCATTTCGTGTGTTTACACTCACGTACGCTCATGCGTGTCGATGCATAGGCCCAGCGTATCTACCTTCAGCATACAATGCAAGCCTTATGGCGAGGCCATCGTTGTTCGTTTACCAACCACGTTTTGCTCTAGGATCAAACGCGACATTTACTGGTGGCGCTTAGGGCGATTCAAGGGGCAATTTGACGCGTCTTTTCTTTCCACGACGAATTATTGGAATATTTACCAAAGTAAAAGTACAGCAAGGTACAAAATCAGACTATACTTGCTGCGTAATCGCGGTCGCCTAGCCTAGCCTTCGCTGCTGTCTTTGCCATTAATCCACCCTTACTGACTGCATTATCAAAATACCGAAAATTAGGCTTGTTGGTGAAATCAAACACCCTCTATAGCATCGTGGTCGCTTGCCTCTCGCTGATCGTGCCAAGGTAATAATCGATGCAAGTGATCGCGCCAGGACGCCCGAGTTGGAGAAATCGATGAATCATCTGGAATCGCCGCGTGATAATCGCTGGAATTCTTCTCCTTGTTCATAAGTATATATTCCAATAAATATCGTAGTTTAGCACTCACAGGTTCATCATCCAACGTACCTAAGAAAATTGCATTCATAGTCTCGATGGCGAAACGAATATATTTTCTTTGATCTGCTATTTTTTCGGCTGGCAATGAGACTCGTTCGATTCCACGGATACGAGTCTGACGATAGAAGAAGTCCATGCCATCTTCTTCGAGTAATTGTCCGAGCCTGTAGCGGCAGTCATCCCATACAGGAGCATCCCGCTGGATCCGAACGAGTGATAAGATATTCCACTTGATTCTCTCTCTACGATACCAATCAGGATACCTATAGTCGCCGAGGGCTAGGATCGAGCAAACAGTGAACAGGATGTCAGGTGTGTGGAGATACTCGATGTGTTCCTGTACTACCGAAGCTTCAATACCAGAATTTGAGTTTCGGTCAAATATGGAAAGGTAGCCTTCGATGATGTCTATCAACCCCAGGCGATATCCATGGTGTCCAAAGTACTCCAAGCATTGTGCGGTACGGAAGACACTCAATGTTGTCGGGCTGCCTTGGCGAAGCGCCTCTCCTATGGTTGGACCTGCATGGAAGACAATGAAGGGGTCGGGGGAGTCGTAACGGTCAAACATGACATTGAACACCGCCTGCAGAGATCTGGGTCGCATGGCATGCCATTTCTGACAGGCATCCATTGCGAAAAGGATCAATACACCGGGGTTGAATACACTAGAATCTGCTTTCCACGGTATAGATGTCGAGGTATCCGCGAGGAAACGATCAAGGACGTCGAAAACGGCGGCATGCGCCTCCGAAGGATGGGAGTGGAAGTAATGTTGACCCGAAATGAATTGAAATACTGTGTTGAGGGCGCGTAACTCCACTGCAGCGGTATTTGCTTGTTTTTCCCATGGAATCCTGGAAATCAGAAATTCGGCAAAAACCAGAAGAATTCGCAGAGATAGTTCAATAGAGGGGACATTCAAGGGACGCACAAACACGGCAAACATTTTCAGGAGATGCGCTGTCATGTCCGAATATAGATAGTCGCGAACAGCATCAGGGAATGGGATAGCTGCAGCACTTGGTTCGACCACGCTTGTTGTGCGATCTTTATCCTCTGAATGAGGCCATTGAAATGCGCGAAGAACTGCACAGCATATGTCTATTGCAAAGGGGTCTTGAGTGCCGATATCAATCGGAGAAAAGACGTCCTCCGCTGCCGCATCCGTAATGAAGTTAATCCAGATCGTAGGATGGAACACCCAATATTCATCGTCAGAGGAATGAGAAAATGCTATAGCTCCATTGCTTGCAACCTCGCTCGTACACCGAGGGATAATTCTAGACCCATTCATCAAGGCAAGCTTGACGTCAAGTGCATTGCCGACATTCTCGTTCTGGGGGAAGTTGACGTTCACGTAAATGTCGTTTTCGTCAGAGAGAAATAGATTGCAGCGTAGTAATCGTTCAAGCTTTGTTTCTAGGCCAAGCAATGGCTTCCTATACGCGGGCCACGACATAGCAAGGCACTCTTCACATGACTGCCTTAATAACAACCCAATATCACTGAACAAGGATTGAACCTTGCCGCTCAATGCTGGATGTAAACCACCAATAGCTTGAAGGACAATACTCTGGACAGTTGGGTTTGATGACATGGAAAACAGTTCACGTAGCGCCTCGACAGATAATTCACCCGATATTGACTGTGCTGCCTGCGACTCTAATTCTTTCAAGCTCTTCCATTTTCGAACGTCAGAGGCAGACTTGCCAGTGGGTGTAATATCTGTATTCATCTCAGAGCGGCGGAAATGACACCTGAGGGGATCCATAGTGTACTGCATCATGCGACTGTATAACACATGTAGAAGGTCACACAGCGAGGTGCGGTAGGGACACTGGGGGAAAAAGAGGGGAAGAACGTGTGCTGTCAAGTAGGCCACATATGCAACAACTGTGATCATGCCGACAGCCCATGCAATGGAATCTCGCAGTGGACCAAGGAAGATCACAAGGCCAACAAAGAAGATGGCGAGAGCAGTGTGCATGAGAACAGGGAGGAGGCCAATGATAATGTGAACACGCCATTTCTGCAGTCCCGCGAATCGGAACTGTTGCAGAACGCTACGCTCGCGGGGGGTTCCGGATGGTGGATCCATGTAGTGGTGGAGCCATTGCTTGACCAGAACCGAGACGAGTGCTGTCGTCAGGCTGAGTGCAAGACTGGTGAACCACAATCCATTCACCCACACACTGGTCGTCGAGGCAATAAAAGTGATGTTGGGGTTAAGGGGGGAAGGAGTGACGGTGTCCAAGGAGGCGCCGCTTGCAATAGCGCGCTGAATATTGATCATCTCAAAGAGCAGATTAGCAGACATCTCCGTGTAGTCTGCCTGTAGGCTCTGAGATGTTTGGGCAACAAAAGTAGTGACCACAGCCGAGAACAGACCCGCCTGGTACGCAGAATGAGCACAGGAAAAACCAAAACATTGACGACATACAAAAACGAGAAGCATGTCAACACCATCTTTTGCCTCTTCGACCATATTCGTGTCATGTATTGCACGCTGATCAACGTACGTCCGAAAAACCCGACCGTTTGGTCCCATCTCTTGACAATAAGCATCTTCTGGATACTTTTCTTCGTAGTTCAAAGGATCATTGCCTGATGACCTTTGGTGAGAGCGATTTCGTCAATAACGATGTATCATTTACCTTTGGGAGGCTGGTGATGGGTAGGCGCTTTCAGACCAAATCTCTTCCTCGACTTTGTAGGATCAACATATTCTGCATATGGTTGAGCTAGAGCAGCGACATCTTCTTCCTCAACAATGCTTTCCACAACTTCGACATTTGTGGTCTCTGGGTCGATGACCGCAGGTCCTCCAGAATCCTGGGGGAGGGCGTCAGATGCTGTGGACATGGTAGTGGTAGTGGTAGCACCGGCGCCAGGTCCCAATAAGGAACGGCCGGGTCCGCAGCCCTGACATGGCACGCCATGTGCTGCGGCCACAAAGGCTCATACCGTTGTAATCACACTGTTGAGTGTGTCTCGCGGATTAGAGCGTCTTTGTGTGGTTCGTTAGTAAAGTAGGTAGTAATTTGAGAGGACATGGGGATCATTATAAGGCACGGACATCATTATTGTGAACGGAACACGGGGGTTGTGATTCTCTGCTGATGTCAAATGATTGGACGAAGGAGACTCGTGGAGTTGAGCACCGACCCTTGTATGACGCAGATGTGGATCAGTTAGGGAAGTTACATGCGCGGGTTACAATCAAGGACTCTTATATAGTTTCGGCCATCGCCTTCATGCATCATCGACAATGCAAGTGATGTGAAGCGCGCGATTTTCAAGTGCAGAAATTCGGAATACCTCCTTTCATCGAGTCAGACGTGTCTTAGGTCTACGTTTATGAAGTTCAAAGTTATCGTCAAACCTAGGTAATGGTTTTCGGAACCGGGACAAGTACTGTTCCAAAAAGTCCACATCGAAAATAAAATTTCCTCGCCTTCTGCTCATACGTATTGATAGCGGATAAGCGTCCAATAGTTTATTTATTTACCTAAGAGATAAGTCGACTCAGTGTCTCCTGGTACACCTTGCGCCATGTATTCACGGCCCAGAGACCGAGGAGATACCTCAGGATTTCCGTACCCTGCAGAGAGAGCTTAGGGCATCATAGGTAGATGCATCTTGGTACCAGAAAACGATAAAGTGCCAGGACGCTGAAGTCGTTGGGCGAGGGTACCGGAGACCGGGAATGGAGGAGTCGATCACAAAGACGCGAGACAACAAAAGTGAATAGACGAGGCCAGTTAAATTTTGGAAAATATGGTTAACAGGTACTACGAAGAAGTATCTCGGTCCAAAATCATTTGGGAACTCGCGGTGTCCCTTTAATTGGGAACACAGATCAAGTTTCCACATGCGTTGGTCTCACAGACTAATAGAGGCAATTAAAACAGTACATCGATGAAAGAGCCGATCACTTACAGCCTTGAGATTGCTGGAAGGCGCAGGAGTGTCCTACACCGTAGTCGTTAGACCCGTTGCATGCATCGACTAGGATAATCAAAGTGAGCAACAGCTCGCATATGGCTTCATAATTCCTACCAGCGTTGTCTGCAGTGAGTGCAGCACCATTGACCTGTCCCACGGATAAGAACACGGTCGTGAATGCGATCATGGCAATGGAGGCGAGTTTGAACATCATTTTCGATAGAGGATGAGCAAGATTGTAACGGTCGACTGTGAGTTGGGAAGTCTGTGGACGAGGTTGTTGGATAGAAGAAAGATCTTTTAGGCAAGGTTTTATAGGCAAGCAACGCCAATTCCAGAACTTTCTTGCGTTTGTAAAAATTCCTTGAGTTTCAATAGGTGGAGCTCTCACCCCGAAGAAATCTATTACACACAAGTTTCAAGGAGAATCGTGGTACACGGGTCATGGCCAAATGGACATGACTTGTATGAGTTGAGATGACATGAGTAAATGCCACATCCTAGACTCCCAAAGAAGCCCACATAATTCGATGTCAAAGTCATAGCGATGCGCAGGGATTGATCTCTTACTGTCTATTTGTAATTTCCAACAAGATGTTGATCAACAATCAGCTTGGAGAAATCAGCGCTGGAAGGACTCGCTGCATTGGGGTGGACAGCATTTACCCTCCTTCGCACTTGGAGGCGGTAAGCTGATGTGACCTTGCCGCACAGGTTACCATCGGATACCGGAAACCGTTTTTGATGATAATTAGTACGAGCTACTCGTTATAGCAGTTTTGGTTACTGCGAAAGGATGTGGCGTGGCTTCTTATAACAGTAAACGCGTCGATTCTGAGATCATTCAACTCCAATGAACAGTGATTGACGGACACGATAAAAATAAGTGCTACTTACCAGGTTGGAATTAGAACACTTTCTTCAAGTCGTGACAAGCAGAGGCGTCAGCCGCGGAATTCTCGCCTAGAAGTGGCTATCGTTCCGTAATCCCTGAAACAATATATCAAAAGATGACTCTGGTTTCGGGACTCCAGCACGCTCTAACTTACCTGCCCCGTTTCGATGAACTTGACAAATGACGCCCACATACTCTCTGATAGTTTCAACGAATTCACTTTGAAGGCATGCGCCATGGGCTCAGTGCGGCGCCACAAAAAATTCTGATGATTAAACTAATTATAGCTCGCTGTTGGGTCAATTCCTCACCGTCGGGTCAGGGAACAGGCCAGATGTTTCGAGTTTATGTTACTCTTGAAACATACATGCAAGCACTCCGATCTTTCGCATTTGGGATTTGGAAAGCATAGGATGTATAGCTCGCCTATAAAAGCCAGTCAGCCTTCGAGCATACTACCCAACAACCCACATTCGCACAGTTCTAAACACTCCTGTGCATACCATCCATCCACATACTAAAATGATGTTCCAAATCAAGTTGACTGCTATGGCATTGGCCGCCGTCTTCCTCTTCGCAGGACAGGCAAACGCCATCGCGGCTAACGATGGTATGCATCCAACTCCCTCGTGGCTACGGCCGTCGTTACTGACCGTGACGTTTTCAGTCGACGCGTGCAATGGTTCGAACCATTACTCTGTCGGACACTCTTGTGCATTCCAGGATTCTCAAGGCAGTAAGTGACGACTTTAAATACGTACCTTCCGACGCTCATGGAGTCGCAGCCTGTCAAACCAACAGTTGCGGTGTGCTCGTTTGCGTCCCCAACTGACGCGGTAGCGTAACGGAGTATGGCTGAGGGCTCGATAATCCTACAGATAGCTCATTTGCGTAGTTTTCAAAAATTCCATGCATACTCTTTTGACTGTATTTGCCGCTGACGGCGTTTGTTGCCTTCTTGACTGGTATATTCATTTTTGAAGCCCTTGACATGCAATTGTACTGAGGTCTAAGAGACAAGTAAATTGCAAGTCTGGTGTCTTATGAACTGACTATTCACTTACAGAGCATAAGAATCTAATACGTATAAGGGACTCCAATGATATACGGACCTCGACAATTCCAGACCAGGGCGGTCAGAAAGTTCAATCAAGTCGCTGCTGTCGTTCGATGACATATCAACGTTGAAGACGGGTTCCATTCCTTCGAAATCAAGACGCTGGAAGAGTCGTCAAAGTGGGAGCACAGGACTGAGTTGGTGGTAGAGCAGAACAGAGATGTGTCGAAGCCACGTTCATTTTCGGACCGGATATCCGCCACTTTGCTTTCAACCGCCATCATGGCTCCCTATCGTCCTGCACTCTCGACGACCCGTAAATCTCACTACAGGATCGCGTACTCGCGTAGGTCCTTGTTCCCTTAGTACCCTACCTGACCAGACACTTCTCTTCAAGCCATCAAGCCCTACAAACGATCACCACTGCAGTACAATCGCAACAGGTCCGGTCCTCGGCGAAGTACCCCACCAGAATCTCACTCTCGTCGAGTCTCAAATATCTGGCACCAACGACCTCTTCTTGATCCTATCTATGAGAGTCCTCTTACCCGGAGGAGACAGGAAGTATCGTTCGATTTTGAAGACTCTTTTCGGGTGCCAGTTCAAAGAGAGGAAGACGACGACGACGACGAGAGCGTGTCGTTTCCCTGGGAGGACGAACAAACACTCATAGCTGAGCTCTCTCATGATGGGTGAGCATTTACGCGCATATATCCAGATTTACCCATTCTCAAAGCGCATAAGCCGTGTTGAATCAGATGACGACGAAAGCGTTGTGAAGCTCATCGACTCACTTGAACACTCTTTTACGCGCTATTCAAATATTCTCGTTGACGACATCGCGCAGACCCTTGTTCCTGCTGTCAGGCGTGTCAAGGAAGCTCACCACGTTCTCAACACTCGTGTCGATGACGACTTCGGGAAGGGACTCTGGGAGTTTCATGAGACGTGCAAGAAGATGGAGCTCACGACATTGAAGGATGCGGAGGAAGTAAGGGAGGAGTATGAGGCTGCGCAGGTCGGTGTGGGTTTTCATGTTTCCATCGTTTGGGTTTCATGTTTTCCTAGGTGCGCATTGCGGATATTATGGGTAAGCTCGAGGAGGCGTATGCTCGAAGGGACCAGCTCTGGGTCGATTTTGAAGTCAAGCTCGATAGCATTGGTACCAATATGTCTTTTCAAGTATACTACTGCTCACTAAAGTCGTTATAGTGGACCCGACGATCGAGATGCTCAGGGATCTTCCTGCTAGAATGGAACATACTATTTCTGAAATCGATAAACAGAGCAAGAAATTGAACAAGGACGATGTTGGACCAGAGCAGACACTAAAGGATCTCTTGGCAAAACTGAATTGACCTGTGCTTACTTGGGCTTGCTTCTTGCTATTGCTTGTTACGACTCATTCTGCTTACAAAATGTAATCGAATCGCGGCAGTGCTTTTCCTGGTTTGTGGACTCTTTTTTTCTCCAGGTTCAAGTCGCCTTTTTGTCTTATATCCACATCAGCAGCTATCCCTTCAAGGATTTATCTTCGAAACTTTCAGATGTGATTACAGGTGAGGACTATGTGCATCTGGATCAGTTGGGGACCATACGTTGCCATTCTTCGATGGTCAGAAGGACGATATCAGGGGTTTTATCAAAGGACCATATCTGCGGAGAACAACGTCAATGGTAGAGCATCATCTGTGTCAATCGGTGACTGGCTCCCCCCATTGAACCTGCTTCTAGACTGACGTTGTCTTAGAGAAAAGTCTAGTTCCGATATGCTATTGAGATTCATCTTCTTTGACCCCTCTATCATCGGCAGACAAACCTGATGCTGACATCCTCCCGTTGTCCATGCTCGTCTGTGTATCCATCCTTTACTGTGTTTGTTCAACTTCAAGCTCTACGCTGACATCCTGCTGAGAGCTGTACCTGTTCATCCTACTCGTCGATATATAATATGCCAATGGCCGGTCAGCGAAAGTATCGATCTTTACAACACATACTGTGGGGGTCCCTTTTGGACGACCGCTGTTTTTGATCTTCGAGGTTTCGCTTGCTCTCACCTGTGCTTACTTTTTGCATCTCGTTCCACGTTGTCTACGTCAGCTGTGCCTCACGGGGACATGGCCGTATGAATGCGGCCGAATGTGTTCGGTCTCGTCATATAACGTAGTACTCTGGTCGTTTCGTCTTTCCTTCTCAGGGACATTAACCAGGGACAAGGTACTTTCGCGTCATTGCTCCGGCTTCTAGAATCTTTCTTCCGAATCGACTTTCCCTCTAATCCCGAGACGGACATCAATACTTGAGTGGATGTTCCACCATGAACGCCGTACTCGTCAATCATAGATGGGACGAGAGCTCACATACCCCCCTGGTTACACGGTTACTTGGGAGTGCTTTCTCATGTGCAGATAATATTCTTTCTTGGTACTATTTGTAAACCAAAATCGATATGTATATCATTTGTCTGTCTTCTAATATAACTTCAAGGATTGTTGACAGGCATAAGCAGCACTATCACACAGTTATTCGACTCGTAAAGTCACGTTGAAACGAACGTCTAAGTCTCCCTTTTGCCTGCCGCACGCCTGGGATCTGAGAATAAACTTGATCTATTCAGTACATCTTTCGCATGCCAAAAAAACAGCTGCTTTTCTGCGAATGAAAAGCGGTTCTTACCGCGGGAAGTGCCTTCAATTCCGTTTTTCGGGCTCTTTCCCTTACTTCAAAATGGTACGTAAATGATCCCACGTTCACCTTGTTTCCTGAACTCGTTATTGTGATTAGATTTGAGGTCTTGTTTCTCTGATCGGCCCGAAATGTACTGGTCCTCGAAACGGACATTTCCTCCAAGCCCTTTGTTGGGAAATCGCAGATACGTTGTACGGACGTATTTGCTGCCGTTACTCCAGGGTCATAAGGTCAATGAGAGTCGCTACTCGGTGTCTGTGATTGATATCTGCCGTTTGAGGAGCAACGGTAGCTGTCATCACCTGTTCCAACCGGTGACTGGCTCCATCCGCTGATTGACGTTGAAAGCTCGTCGAGCACCGGCGAGTGCTCAAGTGCTCGGGATATCGACTGCGCAAGTATTGCAGGTCCACATCTGAAACGTTTTACTTGCGTGCGGTGATAGAACTACGACGCCCCCGGAGCCCAGACAAGTATCCGACTACTCTTTTCAGGTTGGCTACTTCGATGATTGGCAAGGTACGTAGGGGCTTCGATCACTCGTGCTGTTCCTAGCAGGGGCGAGGAGGATGAACACCAGCAGCATTGCTTATCACGCTGTCCTGATCAAGGTACCATCCGTCCGGGATTAATAATAAGGTGGCGGGGCCTGAATGCGATGATAATAGAAACGAGAAGGTGATACAAGCAATACATAGCGTACATACAACAACAAGAATCCGCAGATAACCAAGGGAAGGAGAGAACGAGAAACTACTGCAAAGAGCAACACTGGCAATCAGTTCGCTGTTGTCCATAAGGATCCTCCGCCCGTCCGACCGGGCCCCACACAGAGGGGACCTGTAGCCTGGTGAGCGAGAACGAAGAGAGCCGACATGAGACGTACGAGGTGGTCTTTTGTCGTTTTGCAGTACCGTATGAGACTGGGCGGCGGTGAGACGATGGGCGCAAGGGGGACGGAGAACGCACCTGGCACTGGCCTCGCTGACCCTCACTCGCGGCCGGGCCAGGTCCTCCCTGAGCCGCTGATTATGTTCGAGCAGCCGACGGAGCTTGAGCTCGGACATGGCCTGGCGGCCTCCTGTGCGGGTGCTCATAGGGGGCGATCGGGGCTGGCGGTAGCCGTATTCACGATCTTGGCAAAAACGGTGAGCCAAGCGGAGCAGTTACGGTACATGGGCCAGCTCACTCAGGCTGGGCTAATATCAGGCAAAGGATTACCGTGGGCGACGGTATCCTTTGGCTACGGGTTGGCGGGTTGGCTGTCACAGGTAAAGATACATATATACCCGGCATCACTGCGGGTATTTATCAGCACTCGCAAATCACACATTTGCCTTTTTGCGAACTTTGGCTTGTCCGCCCGTATTTATGATTCGCGTTCCACGCTACAGTCTACTTATATCTAACATAGTTTCGGGCAACAGGGACGGGACAAGCGAGGCGAGTCGATGACCAATAAATTTATAGTAAAGCAACGACCTGATGATATACCGAATGGTGATGATAAGAAAGCAGCAGCAAAGAAAAAATAATGTAGAGGTGGAAACTGGATATTGATGGTGGTTGGATGCCAACCGAACAGGATCGGTGGGCGGGTATCCTGTTGGTGAGGACGGGGGTAAACGAGTGTGAAGGTTGGCTTGAGGGGCAATCCGAATATCATGTCTGCCTTGGTACAAATTCCGAACGACTCCTCCATGAGTGATGAAAAATCCGAGTAGAAAACAGGAACATTAGAGCGCAATCACATAACGACGCAACTGCAGCCCTGCGCTGGCGGTGCGTACGGATCCTCTCCCTTTCCGACTGGTCCCCATACTGAAGGTACCTGCAGCAGCCATGAGGGTCAGCGAGTAGCAACGAGGCAATACACATACAAGATGGTCTTTCGTCGTTTTGCAGTAACGTATCAAGCTAGCAAAATCGGCAAAGTTGTCATCGCTGCACAGAAAGGAGACAACGGGTCATACCTCGCGCTTGCTTCACTCACTCGCACCCTGGGCCTCGCAAGGTCCTCCCGCAGCCGCTGGTTGTGCTCAGTTAACCGTCGGAGCTTCAGCTCGGACATGGATTGCTGGTAATTTCTGTTAGTCGACGTTTCAAAAATCCAAGTCAACGAGGCACACTTTGTGAGGCCGCGCATTCATGTTGATAAGGGTGATTTTGACTGGATTACAAGGAAAGGAAACTGGAAACGAGGATGAGGTGGGGCTGGCGGAAGGGGCTCGTGCAGCTGACCTTTTGAAGAAAAGGAGAGGAGGTCAAGGGTCGAAGGGTTGGCAGACTGGAAAGCTGGATCAGCGGACTTTAAATTTCTGCGACTGATGTAGTCAACAGCCATCAACAGTCCTCCTCACCTGCAAGTCTCCATTTATTCGACACTCATTTTTCTTAAATTTCATTCAGGTATAATGACACTACCGGTTAATTACTAGTAAAGTCTCCAGGTCCCGGCCATGCGCTACCGAGCCTCGCTTAGCTTTCACCGAGCACATACTTACGAAAGCTCCCGGCTATCGCAAGGATCATTCCACGAGGGGGGAGGCACAGCTCGACTCTAGACGTGGACATAAAACAGAGCCTTGAATTCTGCTTTCTCGGACGGCAAACCTTTTCTTCCGACCAAGTTCAGCCCCGTTCTTCACTGTACGCCATTACGGGGGACGAAATTTGGGTATTCCCCCGGCGTTGCTTATTCTGATTCTGATGATGCGACGGAGACACAGCGCTCCAGAGAAGAATGGTAGACCTTGATATGGTGCAACTTGGCCGCGCGTAGCATCTCCCACAAGCGCCGGTGTTCATGATTTCACCGCAGAGACGTCATTGCAGAAAGTAAGGCTCGGTCACCCATGTTCCCCGGTAACCCACGAAGACTCTCATTACTGGCCATCATGGAAGAAAGGAAACAAGTGCATCGCAAAGTTTGTGCGCATCGAACTCTATCCCACGTCTTCTTATATCCTCGTAGCTCGGCAACGAAATGACACCCTAATGCTCGCATATCCGAGCTATTCGTTCCTGCATCATTGATTCTCGCTTGGCACGCGTGTACACGAGCAAGTTCTGCGAATAGCGCGCATGATCCTGATGCAATACGGAGACACGGCGCTCCAAACGAGCCATCGTTCGATTTCTATCCCAAGTATGGGTGGGCTAACCTCTCTCAACAAGGTGCCTTCGAACCAAGGGTTGCTTTAATATACCGGAGCCGCGGGGAAAGCTTGTGGTGAGCTATTTATTTAATTCCCTAAAGTTCCATTTGGCAGTTTGGGGTCTACATAGCATAGCAAGGGTCTCAGTGCGCTGGTTATGACAGCTGGCAGTGATTTTGATGAGACGGCGGAGACACGGCCGTACTTGTCGTTCTATTCTGAATCACGCCTTGTATGGGACCTGTATGAGTTCTTAAACGTGTGATATGTTTTGATGTGTCACTTAAAATTACAGTTCGATGGAAGCAAAAGGGTCGCAATGTTTGTGTCTTCACAGTGATATCCGGGCGCAGTCACTGATGATTACCGGGAAGTGTCAGAGAATTCATGAACTTGCCGGTATGATCGATCATGTTCCTCGGTCCTGATATCTTATTTAACAGGTGTTCGAAGTATTGGTACGTAGCAATTCGAAAAAATAGGATAACCACTATGTCAACCTGTGGGAGTTCTAGGAATAGTTCGCCCGAATTGCGTCTGTGAAGTCCTCTCATCAATCTCGTCGCACCAAAAGCACTATGAGACACCCCGGAGTGCGGTGTTAGAATCCGGATGCTACAGTGGATGTTGCATCGTGCATACGAACGTGCAGCCATTCGGGCCGACTGTCGGAGAAGAACAAACAGACATATCCTCTCACGACTGCGAAAACGAGCAAGTGGACTACTAATGTGTCACGCATCCTTACCGGCTCAGGCTCAGCATGAATTTCCTAAAATAATCCGACTCTCATGTTTATTGCACCTCATCGTGCATCTTTGGTATCGATGACTTGAACCTGCCGGTACAGGGTCCCATCGATTAGAGAACACCTTCTCGTCGGACCAATGACTCTGGTTTGATCGCCTGGCCGTAGGGCGTATTACGCACCTAGGGACATTTCATTGCGGCGATACTGATCACCAGTTCATAAGGATGGTTATCCAGATAAGAGTTTTCTGAAACGTAACTAGAGCGATCGCCTACCCAAGTTGACAATCAACTGCACAGTCGCTTCTTATCTTCGTAATATGTAGACACGAGGCTCTTTGCCGTGTCGTCTACGTTTATTTCAGGTGCTGCCAGGTGTGCGGAATTTTTCATGAGAGATATATGCTGTGTCGAGGTAATACCCAATCTCGGGTCATCAGAACCTTTCGGTCGGTGCCCTGCAAAGCCAAGTGTATAACTTACCGTAATATTTGAGACGTTTATACTAGAATCGATATCCTGTCGTTTAATATTGAATGTCAAGGGTTACCCTATGTTACTATATCCTTCGGCTCTACGTCTTCGATGTCGATGGTATCGTTAATGTTATGGATTTCCGCGTCCACATAATCCTATCGAAAGCTCTGGAAGTCTCCAGTTGCTTTAAGATCCTTCTCTCTCGGAAATTCTTCTAGCATCCGGTCTCTCACCGGTGAAGTTCCGGGACATTCTGCGATGACTGACCCCAATCCATGGTGATATTTTCTTGCCCGGTGTCCACCTGTGTATTTGGTTGCAAGGTACGTAAAACTGGATTTTCATTGTGCACCTCATAGCTAAAACTTGAATAGCATAGAAATTTCAAGCTACAATTACTACCGAAAGCTCCTTCCTCACCTAACGCTTCTCCGTATGTAGCTCGTTGTCGTGCTTCGCATGTGTCGGGCGCTGCCAGCCAAGTATGTAAAAATGTTCTTCCGGAGAAAGATCCAAGCTTACATTGGGTAGCGCCATCCGTGAAATCACTACTCTAATATCTGGTCGCGTACTTGGCAGAGTGTTGAGACAATCCATTACAAGTGACCATAGTTCATTGTAGGGGAAGACATCTTGAGGCGGTCTTGATGGGCGGTTTCCTGCCAGAACCTCATGCATGACATGTGCTTCATGCTTGATGTTACTATACGGTGGGTTTCCGGTAAAAACCTTCCGTAAAATGCTATGAGAGTACGCAATAAAAAGCGGACTAGCGAGCCTACCTCTATGACAGTACATCCGTAAGCATATATGTCCCTAGCAACTACGTAGGAGCGATCGAATAGTGTCGGAAGTTATATATTCGGGAGCTAGCCAACGGATGCTACCTTTCCTCATCCTAGAGGAGCTGTCGAGTCCCTGAGATTCCGCCAACGGGGAGGGCCCAAAATCAGCGAGGCAACAACGTAGATCGTCCGCGACAAGAATATTTGCCTAATTCCTACCCGTCATATCAGAGAACTTTGATAAATACAGTAAACGCACTCCGCGGATGTCGGCATGCACGATCGGGGGATTGAGATTGTGTAAATACTTCATGCCTTCAGCAATCTGAACCAGCTAAGAAAGGTAGCTTCGGTTCTCTGCTATGCGACTAAAACAGACTGGCATACCGATATGAGACGATCGTGATTAGGATGAGCCTCGAAGTAAGATATGATATTTCCGTTGATCATCCAGGGAGATATTAGGCAGTAACTAGGAGCGAAAAGGTCCTCGCTGACTCCCAAGAAAGGGAGGACATTGGGATGACGGAGCTGCCTCCATACGAGAGCTTCCTGGCAAAAATCCTGAGACGGGTTAGGATGAACCCAGAGCTTAGGCTTATAACATGTACGGCTCACTCGGACAACCTTCTCTCGAGCCTCTCCGGACAGGAATATCCGAAGGACCTTCAAGCATACCTGAGTATCATGAAGACGCCCTTTCCAGATGTCCTGTCGAAAATGTAGAATGTAAGGCTCATAGACTACATAAAAAGAGTGGATTCTCACAGAAAATCCCCCGCCCCAGACGGGATGTGTCCCTTCTCTAGTCACATCTCGACAGGAGAAGGAAGAGGGAACAATGTTCCGGGTCCTGCTCAACACTTGAAGACATTTCATGCAGGCAGGACGATACTCGTCTGGACAAGACGGGTCGTCCAGTTCCTGATAAATGATGCTTCTGTACATCCGCTTATCAAACACTCTACAATTCACGTACCTGCTGCAGTAGATCCATCACCATGGTTTCCACAGAGGGCGATATTAGCTCCACGGACCTCCACGGAGCTGTAACATCACGAAGTAGACTCTGAATTTGCGTGCGCAAATCAGTGTCTTGTCTCTCAAGGTTGATCTGAGTCCAACTGCGGAAGCTTCGACGCCGTTCAAGCTGCTCCTGCTCTTTCCGGTTCCCTTCGCCATGTCTCCACATGGAAGTTTCTGACAGGCTTTTCTTCGCAGTTTCCTCCTCTCTCCTCTTCAAAGCCGATTCTTCCTTCCTTTTCAACTTTGCCTCTCTCTCTCTAATCTCCAGGTCTCGTTCACGTCGCTTTAAAGCCTCTTCACGCGCTAGGACACTCGGAGGTGGCGCAGGACCATGGCTGTATGGTGGCATGGGGCCTAGCACTGGAGGGTCCAGCGGTGGAGGTACTCGCTTTCTTATACCCTGGCTAGGTGGAACGCTGTCAACCTCAACATCCAAGTCTGGAATAAAAGGCGACCTGAACTCATGAGCATAGGATTCAGTATCATCGACCCAGTACGAGATACGGCGCATGGCCCCCTGGTAGCGCACAGCAGCCTCTAGTGAAAGTCATATTCCGTCGTGCCGAGAGAGCTCTGAGTGTGCGAAGAAGGGATCCATAAAGATAATTGTAGAGGACGGCGGTGGTACATATATCAAGTCAAGGACCATGGTTGCGTGCGACTCCGAAACGAGCGAGTGACTCCAAGAGAGGGCAGAGGCAGAGGCATGCCGTCAAGTCGAGAAATTAAGAATAGATTCCTATATGTGATGAATAGTAGGCTGCACAGAGTACAGACTGACCTGGCACACCTGTCCCTAGCAGACTGATATATCAATTGCTGTACGATAACGTTAACCGTAATATATTGATATATCAGCTGCCATAGATTCTAAGAAAAGGTTCTTTCTTCTCACGAATCAATCAAGCTGTGCTCATCGTTAGCAACGATGCTTACTCATCTTCTGCGCCTTACCTTGACTGACCATTCAATCAATTGTTCTAATGTACTGGCTTTGTCGACGTCTTTGTCTGTGGACTGTCCCCCAGAAAAAATTACTTGCCTTCAAAATTAAGTAGCTATAATCTCACAGTTGCTTTGCTTGATGTTAAATGGCAAGGTCTCCTTTTCACATGGCAAGCATTGATAATTATGGTTTCGCCAGGCGATACAATGCTTAACAGAAATGCTCGCATGATGGATCTGAATGCGATGTGACCGAAACGGTATTGGTGCAACATGCACCCGGTCTATATTCTTCTATATGACACCTGATATTGTCAGAATTTGTGTGCATGTTCTGTAGTAACTGTTTTTATTGAAAATTTATTTCATTTTTAAAATTTTATTTTCCAGGTTCTTAGATGCTTCTTTAGTGTGTCACGCGCTTCGAGCCCTCGTCGACAGTGGCTAGCAGAGTGCCAACACTTGTAAGCAAGGGATTTAGGACAGTGGGTGCAGTCATGGGATGTGTAAGTGTCATTGATATATCAAACAGTGACTGCAGGAACAGTGCTTTAATATATCATCGCTATGTATATCGTACAGTCTTTGATATAGTAACACGTTAGGTAGCTTTGTCCCATCTATGATTTATGAGTACGGCGTTCATGACAGGACATCCACTCAAGTATTGATGTCCGTCTCGGGAGTAGAGGGAAAGTCGATTCGGACGAAAGAGTTCTAGAAGCCGGGAGAAGCAGCAATGATGGGAAAGTACCTTGTCCTGGACTCCTGGTCAATGTCCCTGAGAAGGAAAGATGAAACAACCAAAGTACTACGTTATATAACGAGTTCGAACACAGTCGGCCTCGCTCATACAGCCATATCCTTGTGATGCTCAGCTAGCGCATATAACGTGGAACGAGATGCAAAAAGTAAGCACAGGCGAGAGCAAGCGGAACCTTGTAGATCAAAAATAGCGGTCGTCCAAGAGGGACCCCCACAGTATGTGTTGCAAAGATTGATACTTTCGCTGACTGGCCATTGGCATATTGAACATCGATGAGTAGAATGAACTAGGTACAGATCGTAGCAGGATGTCAGCGTAGAGCTTGAAGTTGCACAAGCACAGTAAAGGACGAATACACAGACGAGCATTGACAACGGGAGTATGGCAGCATCAGGTTTGTCTGCCAATGATGGAGGGGTCAAAGAAGGCGAATCTCAATAGCATATCGGAACTAGACTTTTCTGTAGAGACAAAGGAATAGGACAACGTCAGCCTAGAAGCAGGTTCAATGGAGGGAGCCAGTCACCGATCGACACAGGCGATGCTCTACCATTGACGTTGTTCTCCGCTGATAACAGCAGCAGATATGATCCTGTGATAAAACACCTAGTATCGTCCTTCTGACCATCAAAGAACGGCACAGTATGGTCCCCAACTGATCCAGATGCACATAGTCCTCACCTGTAAACGCATCTGTGAGTTTGGAGGACAAATCCTTGGAAGGATAGCTGCTGATGTGGATATAAGACAAAGAGGCGACTTGAACCTGACGAAAAAAGGGTCCACAAACCAGGAAAAGCACTGCGACGATTCGATTACAGTTTGTAAGCAGAATGAGTCGTAACAAACAATAGCAAGAAGCAAGTAAGCACAGGTCAATTCAGTTTTGCTAAGAGATCCTTTAGTGTCTGCTCTGGTCCAACATTGTCCTTGTTCAATGTCTTGCTCTGTTTATCGATTTCAGAAATAGCACGTTCCATTCTAGGAGGAAGATCCTTGAGCATCTCGATCGTCGGGTCCACTATAACGACTTTAGTGAGCAGTAGTATACTTGAAAAGACATATTGGTACCAATGCTATCGAGCTTGACTTCAAAATCGACCCAGAGCTGGTCCCTTCGAGCATACGCGTCCTCGAGCTTACCCATAATATCTGCAATGCGCACCTAGGAAAACATGAAACCCAAACGATGGAAACATGAAAACCCACACCGACCTGCGCAGCCTCATACTCCTCCTTTACTTCTTCCGCATCCTTCAATGTCGTGAGCTCCATCTTCTTGCACGTCTCATGAAACTCCCAGAGTCCCTTCCCGAAGTCGTCATCGACACGAGTGTTGAGAACGTGGTGAGCCTCCTTGACACGCCTGACAGCAGGAACAAGGGTCTGCGCAATGTCGTCAACGAGAATATTTGAATAGCGCGTAAAAGAGTGTTCAAGTGAGTCGATGAGCTTCACAACGCTTTCGTCATCATCTGATTCAACACGGCTTATGCGCTTTGAGAATGGGTAAATCTGGATATATGCGCGTAAATACTCACCCATCATGAGAGAGCTCAGCTATTAGTGTTTGTTCGTCCTCCCAGGGAAACGACACGCTCTCGTCGTCGTCGTCGTCTTCCTCTCTTTGAACTGGCACCCGAAAAGAGTCTTCAAAATCGAACGATACTTCCTGTCTCCTCCGGGTAAGAGGGCTTTCATAGATAGGATCAAGAAGAGGTCGTTGGTGCCAGATATTTGAGACTCGACGAGAGTGAGATTCTGGTGGCGTACTTCGTCGAGGACCGGACCTGTTGCGATTGTACTGCAGTGGTGATCGTTTGTAGGGCTTAATGGCTTAAAGAGAAGTGTCCAGTCAGGTAAGGTAGTAAGAGAACAAGGACCTACGTGAGTACGGGATCCTGTAGTGAGATTTACGGGTCGTCGAGAGTGCAGGACGATAGGGAGCCATGGTGGCAGTCGAAAGCAAAGTGGCGGATATCCGGTCCGAAAATGGATGTGGCGAAACATCTCTGTTCTGCTCCACCACCAACTCAGTCCCGTGCTCCCACTTTGCCGACTCTTCAGCGTCTTGATTTCGAAGGAATGGAACCCGTCTTCAACGTTGATATGTCATCGAACAGCGACTTGATTGAACTTTCTGACCGCCCTGGTCTGGAATTGTCGAGGTCCGTATATCATTGCAGTCCCTTATATGTATTAGATTCTTATGCTCTGTAAGTTAAGAGTCAGTTCATAAGACACCAGACTTGCAATTTACTTGTCTCTTGGACCTGAGTACAATTGCATGTCAAGGGCTTCAAAAATGAATATACCAGTCAAGAAGGCAACAAACACCGTCAGCGGCAATACAGACCGTATTTTCACCTCTTCGACTCAGACCTCCTCACCAACATGTCTAGTGACCCTCACCATAAGTGTCCGCTTATGCAACCACTCGATGCTGAACATATTTTCCTGGTTAATTCAGTTCCTTATCCACTGGTGATGTTACGGTCTTGTCGTCTTCAAATGCAACCATTCACTTAGACAAAGAGTACTGCTTCCATCCAAGCCGTGTCATGATAGGTTTGAAACAGTCTGAAGAGTATACATGGAATTTGTGAAAACTACACAAATGAGCTATTTGTAGGACTATCCAGCTCTCAGGCGTATTCAGTGACGCTACTGCGTCAGTTGGGGACACAAACGAGCACACCGCAACTGTTCGTTTGACAGGCTGCGAGACCATGAGCTTCAGAAGGTACGGATTCAAAGGCGTCACTTACTGCCTTGAGAGTCCTGGAATGCACAAGAGTGTCCAACAGAGTAATGGTTCGAACCATTGCACGCGTCGACTGCAAACGACACGGTCAGTAACGATGGCCGTATCCACGAGGGAGTTGGATGCATACCAGGGTTAGCCGCGATGGCGTTTGCCTGTCCTGCGAAGAGGAAGACGGCGGCCAATGCCATAACAGTCAACTTGATTTGGAACATCATTTTGGTATGTGGATAGATGGTATGGTCAGGAGTGGTTAGAACTGTGCGAATGTGGGTTGTTGGGTAGTATGCTCGAAGGCTGACTGGCTTTTATAGGCGAGCTATACGTCCTATGCTTTCCATATCCCAAATGCGAAAGATCGGAGTGCTTGCATGTATGTTTCAAGAGTAACATAAATTCGAAACGTCTGCCCTGTTCCCTGGCCCGACGGTGAGGAATTGACCCAACAGCGAGCTATAATTAGTTTAATCATCAAAATTTTTTGTGGCGCCGCACTGAGCCCATGGCGCATGCTTTCAAAGTGAATTCGTTGAAACTATCAGAGAGTATGTGGGCGTCATTTGTCAAGTACATCGAAACGGGGCAGGTATGTTAGAGCGTGTTGGAGTCCCGAAACCAGAGCCATCTTTTGATATATTGTTTCAGGGATTACGGAACGATAGCCACTTCTAGGCGAGAATTCCGCGGCTGGCGACTCTGCTTGTCACGACTTGAAGAAAGTGTTCTAACTCCAACCTGGTAAGTAGGACTTATTTTTATCGTGTTCGTCAATCACTGTTCATTGCAGTTGAATAATATTAGAATCGACGCGTTTACTGCTGTAAGAAGCCACGCCACTTCCTTTCGCAGTAACTAAAACTGCTATAACGAGTAGCTCGTAATTATCATCAAAAGCGGTTTCCGGTATCCGATGGTAACCTGTGCGGCAAGGTCTCATCAGCTTACCGCCTCTAAGTGCGAAGTAGGGTAAATGCTGTCCACTTCAATGCAACGAGTCCTTCCAGCGCTGATTTCTCGAAGCTGATTGTTGATCAACATTGTTGGAAATCACAAATAGACAGTAAGAGATCAATCCCTGCGCATCGCTATGACTCTGACATCGAATTATGTGGGCTTCTTTGGGAGTCTAGGATGTGGCATTTACTCGTCTCATCGCAACTCATACAAGTCATGCCCATTTGGCCATGTCCCGTGTACCACGATTCTCCTTGAAACTTGTGTGTAATAGATTTCTTCGGGGTGAGAGCTCCACCTATTGAAACTCAAGGAATTTTTGCAAACACAAGAAAGTTTGGAGTTGGGGTTGCCTGCCTATAAAACCTTGCCTAAAAGATCTTTCTTCTATCCAACAACCTCGTCCACAGAATTTACCACTCACAGTCGACCGTTACAATCTTGCTCATCCTCTATCGAAAATGATGTTCAAACTCGCCTCCATTGCCATGATCGCATTCACGACCGTGTTCTTATCCGCGGGTCAGGTCAATGGTGCTGCACTCATTGCAGACAACGCTGGTAGGAATTATGAAGCCATATGCGAGCTGTTGCTCACTTTGATTATCCTAGTCGATGCGTGCAACGGGTCTAACGACTACGGTGTAGGACACTCCTGCGCCTTCCAGCAATCTCAAGGCTGTAAGTGATTGGCTCTTTCATCGATGTACTGTTTTAATTGCCTCTATTAGTCTGTGAGACCAACGCATGTGGAAACTTAATCTGTGTTCCCAATTAAAGGGACACCGCGAGTTCGCAAATGATTTTAGACAGAGATACTTCTTCGTAGTACCTGTTAACCATGTTTTCCAAAATTTAACTGACGTCGTCTATTCACTTTCGTCGTCTCGCGTCTTTGTGATCGACACCTCCATTCCCTGTCTCCGGTACCCTCACCCAGCGACTTCAGAGTCCCTGGCACTTCATCGTTGCCTGGTACCAAGATGCATCTACCTATGATGCCCTAAGATCTCTCTGCAGGGTACGGAAATCCTGAGGTATCTCCTCGGTCTCGGGGCCGTGAATACATCGCGCAAGGTGCACCAGGAGACACTGAATCGACTTATCTCTTAGGTAAATAAATAAACTATTGGACGCTTATCCGCTATCAATACGTATGAGGAGAAGGCGAGGAAATTTTATTTTTGATGTGGACTTTTCGGAACAGTACTTGTCCCGGTTCCGACAACCATTACCTAGGTTCAACGACTAGTGGGTGTGGGCCATCACAGACGTGTGGCATAACCGAGTCCTATTGTCTTTTTTTTTTTTTTTAATAAATATATTATACATGGTGTAATCAATGAGATGTGTGAACATGTAGGAACATTTCCTCCTTTTATGTTGTCACCTTAGTGTAAATGTATATCACTGCTTCATATTCATCTAATCTATTGCATAAGTCAATAGTGCTTATGTGGCCTTCTTGTCTTGCATTACGTCCAAGTGTTATGCCATCATTGAACCATACAATCCTGTTGTCATCTATATACCGAGCAGTGAAATGATTGCTGCAAAAATACACTATACCTGTCAGCACATATTGTATGGTATCAGTCTTTATCATGACATCAATATGAGGGTCAGGAGATGTTGTAGTAAAAGACACCAGTAGTGCTATAAGTGGTGGAGCATACATGAATAGCTCTTTCATGTGAACTGGAGCATGACAGTGGGTACAGCTCTTTACAGACTGTCTGTCTGCACTGATACTCAGGTAATCCTGAATAGAATGCCATGCAAGTTGTTTGCCAGTATTAGATGGCATAATAGAGCAGTTGAATGATTCTATTGTGGATGCCACATGATTATTAGTACAAATCTTAGTTGATTTGTTGAATACATCAGGACCCATGAAAATCTTACTTATAATAGCATCTACACTTGTATCCTCTCCAAATTTAAACAAGTCACCATACTTGTTACTCAAGTGTCTACGAAAATAGTCTCGCACTTCTTCTAGAGTATACTGATTATCTATATGCTTTTGAAAACACCCTGAAAGAAGCCCTAGCCATTCTGTGTTCATACTATTAAATTTATCAGTATATCTGAGTGGATTAGAGTTCCATGTATTAAAAAGTATAAACAGTACTGCATCATATGCACAACTATTTCTATGCCACTTGCAACCCCGTGGAGTTGTGTTTACAGATGTACTTGGTGTGTATATATTGCTATCCTTGTCATTATTTTGATGTTTAGATTGTTTATGAACAGGTGATACAATGAATGAAGATACCACAGATGGGTCAGATGGTCTGCTCTCTCTTTTGGTGGATTGTTTCATAGGGGTAATCAAGCGATCTTTATTTGTAGTAATAGATTTAGGCAATCCTTGTGATATGGGATATGTTGGAGCCTTTACCATGGCAGGTTGAAGATCACTCTGAATGGGTTGAGGTGGCTTTGGAAGAGGTTTATGTCCATATTTTGATAAATCCCAATTTATGACTGTCTGATCAATAAGTTCCAGTGGATCTGATTTAGTCCAACGAATACTATGCTCCACTGCATCAGGTACAAAATATTTGCCAAATGTGCTTTGAAAAGATTCAATTAATGCATAGCGATGGTCACCACAAACACTTAAAGGCAACTGTCCATTGTACTGCAGATCTGTTATATGATCTAGCAGTTCCAGTTCTCGAAACTCTTGGCGAAGATGACCAGAACACATACCATGTATTTTTGCTGGATCAAATGCTTCCATATTGCGGTCAGTATAATCAGGTAAGATCAAGGTACCTTGTGAAGATGCACTTCTGGACAATGCTGTATAATAGGACTGATGAGATCGACAGTTGTTCAGATCAACAACATTCCATGGTCTGGTTTTTCCTTGTGAACAATAATCTGTCATGGCAAAGTTTGGAATTATCTCCACCTGAAGTCGAGAGATATTAAGCTTTGAATCATCCTTTAGCATACATGTAATAGCAACAGAAGTTCTTGTCAAAGGTACAACATTTTCTGGTAGACCAGGAATATGTATGGGTTCAGGTGGTGCAGCAAGTTTAACAAATAATGTTTGCAACACTCTCTGGCCTCTTGTTCCTGTACCCTCAACCCAAGAGTACACAAAAGCTTCCTGTCCTTTAGTAATTCCTAGCTCTGTAGCTGTGTTTAATCTGATCATAATAGGTAAACCTTTGCATAATGATAGCTTTGCTGGTATCTGTTTATTATTAGCACTAGGAAGAGAGTTCCATAGTTCAATTTGAATTTGTGGAGACAGTATGGTCACTTTGCTTGATTTTCCACGTTTGACTTGGGCTAAATTAACATTTTCTGAAATCATATCTTCTGAAAAGAAATGGACTAACTCTTGATTAGTTTCCTGAGCAAACCGTATAGTACCTATTCTATTGATTTCATCTTTCTGTACATTCAGCCCAGTTATTATTGATACATTTCTAAATTCACTGCTGTTTATATCAGGTGCAACAGATGAAGAACCACACACTCGAGATGCAAGAAATTCAATATCTTTAACTGTACATGCCTTATATCTCATGTTTGATAATGCAGTTCGTAATTTATGATCATCTTCTGTTTGAGATAGTTGGCGCATATTCTTGCGTAATATCACAACTGTTGTAACTTGATGCCATATGGCTTTTCCTAATGCACTATCTTGACCTTTCTTACTAGTAGCGATCAGGCCTGTTGGAGGAGAATACAATGCAGAAGACTCACCTCCCATGACTGGAGGCAACTGAGCAAAATCACCAGCAAATATCATGTTCATTCCTCCAAAGGGTAAGTCAGGATGGTTCAAACAAGCTGCCAATCGGCTGCTGATTTTAAATAAATCAGAACAGGAAAGCATAGAGACCTCATCTAGAAAAACATAATCAACCCCCATCAAGCGTGCTTTAACTTCTGCCATACCTTTCTTACTCAAATCGCTTCCAGAAAATTCATTTATTCCAAATGTGAAATGATATGTGGATCCTTTGACAATAGAGGCAGCAGTACCTGTAGGTGCCACACAGACTAATCTGCCACTCTCTTGTTTCTGTTTGAAAAATTCTGTAAGTGATTTCAATACTTGAGACTTCCCAGTTCCACCCATGCCTCCGATATACATTTTCAGTTGTTCTGCACTTGGATCTAATGAATGTTGAGCAACAATTCGGAATGCTCTGTCTTGTTCTGTATTCAATTTAAAGAGCTGAGTAACATTATCCAAAATATCACATTCATTGGTCTGATGTTTTGATTTGGTAAGATGGTTACGGGTTATAACTTCTGTCTGATCAACATATTTTTGATGATTGGAGGTCTTATTGTTCATGTTTTTGTTATGCTCAATAACTCTGCTTTCAAGCACTGCTTGTCGTAGTACAGCAACTTCTTGCTTCCATTCTGAAGCAGGCCGGTTCTGGATAACAATAGATTCTTGGATATGCCTCATATCAGCTAAATCATGTTGTGGAATTGACCATGAACATCCATCAGTTCCCATATTTTTTGCAATCTTTGCAATTTTCTGAGCTCGTTTCATATAAGCAGTTCCCAACTTAGTTGCTATTTGTTCAAAATCACCAGAAATACCTGTATCAATATCATCTGGAGAAATATAGACATCACTATTGTGGTCTAATACTGACCAATTAGTATCAAAAAAATCAGCTTCTTGTATTTCTCCTTGTCTCATCTGTGCATTGTAATCATCCTTTGCATCTAAACATTCATATCGTAGATTAAAATTACTGATTATCTTAGCCTGCCAAGGCAGAAGTTTGAATTCAGTAAATGCTATAGCCCAGCTAGCATCAATAGACTTGAGATCCTTTCCACGGCGCCAAGGTTTGAACAATGTAAGCATAGTGATGCAATAGTATTCACGATCTCCAACATTATGTCTTGGTAACAGGCCTCCTACAAAATTAGGAATGTGTCTCAAAGTCTCTGGTTTGACAGATACATGATGAGTATCATGTAAAGGATGCATAGCTAGAAACTTATATTTAGGGTACTTGACTTTATTGTTAGATGTTGGTGAAGTGTTAGGTATGGTATTGACAGGTATGTCATCTATTAATGTTGATTGAGTTGATTGTTGAGAATATGATGGAGGATGTTCAGATGAGCTTTGTGTACCTACCATAGTAGATTGAGAGTGAGAATGATTGTTAAGGTCATTTTGCTGGTCCAATTTGATGCCGGACGTAGTATCAGATACAGCATCATCATTAACTATAAAGTCTGCTAGAGATGATGAATCTAAAGAGTTATCAGAGTTGTGAGAAGACATGTGTTCAGTATCTGAGCAATCATCACCCTGCTCTTCTAGCTTTTCTATTACAGAATCTGTATCACTGTGTTCTGTATCTGTCATATCTGAGGCTTTTGTGTTAGACTTCAAAACACGAATACGCATCCGTTCACATCTACAGATCCATTCATACAGAGACAGGTGTTCTAACTCAGAGGGTCGATGTATATAATCTTCAACAGGAGAAATACCTATTATAGCATCATCTTTCTTTTTAATATGTATTTTAATCTCTTCAATCACATCACCTTCAACCTTCCAGTCATTTTTAACTTCTGCAACAAAAGACCTCCAGTAAAAAGTCACAAATGTACGGTTTGTATAATGATCTGGTAAGCCAAGTAAATATGAACATATCATGGGTGCCCCAATTTCCATTTTTGCACCCAACATATTGACCATCTGTGTCATAAGTTTTCTTGCCTTGTCATACTGTGATTTTCCTAACAGAGGTTGCTCCTTATTTCTTTGAAATACACTCTTAATAACATCAAAAAAAACATGAGTTTTTAATGCAGGTTTGGTGACATAGTCACTTACATATATCAACACTGCCTTAATTGCAGTTCCAGATCACAAGGAAGTGACGTCTGTATTACACCGTAACAGATATGTCAACAGAAAAGTGAATGTATTAAGCCAGGATTCTTTTTTTTTAATATTCAGGTGACCGGTGGAAGTATCTACATTACTTTTTGAAAACAGTGGCCTTGGAAATCTCCCACGACATTTTCCCCATTTATTATCTTTACACCCTTTAGCTGCTACATTCCGTTTCAAGGTACCATCTGCCCATGTGTTCTGGTGACATGTATGTACATTGACTAGATTGAGTATTATATCAACAGTCTGCTTAAAATATGACCACCATGATTCATTTTTCTTACATCCAAGACAAGTAGGCACTTTACAGACACACAATGAGGGTGGCGGAATGGGAAGTGTTTCAGTTGGATCTTGAAAATCTGGTAACAAACTAGCTTTATGTCTCATTTCAATCACTTCAAGACTTGAGCCTGTGATATAGTCACCAGAATGAGCTGCTTCCAGATATGCAATCAACTGCTGTTGAAACTCAGACTCCTCTCCAACTAACCTGTCTCTGATTTCCTGAGGACTCAAACCACATCGTATCCAAGCTATCAAGTGGAGATGCAAGGTGAGACGACCTTGTTGTTCCACTGCTCCATAATAAGAAGATACATTTCCATATGCACCAGGCTCTTCTTGATCTGGTTTAAGTACATGTTCAACAAATAACTTCACTATAAAATTGAAAAATCTAGCTGCAGCAGCTGGATTACTAGTAATAAGAAGGAGCCGGTTTCGGTCACAACGTAATGCAGGTGAAAATGTAATATCTTTATCAGCCCAGTATAGAGCAATAGGATGCTTAAAATCAGAAGGGGCAAATGTAATGTACCATGTCGGAGCACCTTCAGCTGCCATTAATGAGTATACTTCATTGCGCATGTATTTCTTTGATGTAAGAGACCCTTGCACCTTGTAAGATACATAATCCAAATCATTGAAAAGTTGAAAACAATCCTTTTCTGCTTGTGTTTGTGGTACAACTGATTGACCAGAACTCAACCGATTGGATAAATCCTCTAGAACATGCTCATCTATAGTCATGATTCTCTCTGCAATGCCTTTGAATTTATCCTTCTTAACAAGGAGATATCCAGCAGATGTACTAGCTTTGATCTGTGTGTGGCTGAATGCAACAAATGGAAAGTTGACATCAGTCTGAAATCTCTTATCATGATACATCATCAGCCAACGCATATGAGCAGCATCCGAGAGGGGTGTGTCTCCAATACTTCCCATTCCATATGGAAAGAGCCATGGAAATATAGATGAATACCGTGAAGGGTTATTATATATGGATTCAGGTTGCTCTGCATGGCCTATTGCTAAGACTCCATTGTCTTCCTTAAAATGTTTAGTGGCCAAACTTTTTTAGGTCTTTATATCCAGAAGTGGTAACCCTTCACCAATCAGACCATGTACTACCATTGGACATTGTCCTTCTTCAGTACCATCAGCATCAGAATTGTCAAACACACTTGTACCTTCTGGAACCTTATTTGTAAGACTGTGCTGGTATATAACTTCTACCAGTATAGCATTATCTAGGTATTCATTGAGATTCTCTTTAGAGATTTGTACATGCCGATACTCTGAGTGATTGTTACATAGCCAATGTAAAGCATTTACAACAACACGGTGTCGCACCAGTAAAGTTGTACGCTTCAGATCTTCTTCAGTAGGTTGGTTTGGTCCTGTAAACATAATAGCAAGCACTTCATCAATGTCTGACTTTGGAGGGGGCAACATATCATAAACCTTAGCTACAGGAGACTCAAAAGAAATAACATGTGAAACCATCTTATGACTACCAAGATCAGGATGACTGCTTGATGCCAAAGAGACTTTTACAAAACAAGAGTTGTGACGTACTCTGGCCACCAATAGCTTTTCAACGAATGTCAACTTTTCCAGTACATCAGGTACCTCTCCAAGCCATAACCCATTGCACAATGCATTAGCAGGAATGCAACCTTTACGGACAGAGGCACGACAAGCCAAGCATATCATTTGAGTGGAATCTGCCAGTACCGGACCATTTATATTTGTAACAGGATCTCTCTCATTGACACGTTCAATTCTAGTTACATCAGGATTCTCTAATATATATAGAAACCGCTTGACATGTTTGATGTCACTTAATTGGGTCAATGGGACCAGTTGGCCACACACTGCACATCCCGCTTCACAGAATGCTTCTGGACTGGATGCCTTACAGAATGAATCAACAATAGACAGAGTGCGTGCTTCATCTAGAGGTGGAGGAGGGAAAGCATATTGTTTGCTGTCTTCAAAAGGACCCATACCAATTTTATTTCTTTGGGCTAGTGTAGGCTTTAAACCTGGTAGCAAGTGTTGTTTTAATACAGTAATGGTGTGGGCACATTTTTTGCAGGTATGTGACTGAACCATTTTAATCATAGCATCTTTATTTTTGTAAGACAAGCCACTTGCCTCAATGTCATGTATCTTTGTCAAGGCTCTTAATGTTCTTACTGGTATAAATGCACAGATCACAGACAGTGGTACACAAATTCTAACATGGTTATCAGGTAACACATCAGGAAGTGGTTCCTCTGCAAGATGGTGCCCAACAAAGCTGTATCGATATATATTTTGGTTAGCATTATAAGGCCCAAAAGTGGTCGGTAGCCATGGTTTGAGTGTATCATAACTGATGTATTGGATACCACCTCCAATGTGAACTGTCGGAGTTGCACTGTATTGACAATCCTGAGTTCCCCTGGAATTCAACAAGAAAAGGGATTCAGACAATCCATAAACAAATACACCAACAGCGAACATGCACAGCGCATACATGACATATAAGTTATGTATACTCAAGCGTAATCCTATGGTACAAACTATACTGATGTCATAGTTCCGACAACATTTTATCGAACATACACCCGAAAACAAGGCGTGCACATCTGTATCATTCCGAGCAGGAACAGAAAATACATGAGTGTCTGCGCCCATATGTCCGGCACGCAGATCACAATGAGAGTTTGTACCCATATATTCGGCGTACGGAACTAAGTCTAACGGCAGGTTCGAGTGAGAGCATACAAGAGTGGCTGCATACGACGGACAGGTTAGTTAGGCAGTGACAAATATAAACATGCGTGCTCACCAGTCGAAGACACCCACATTGGAGAGGACCGTCCACAAGCCATCGAAGGACATACAATAAGATATGCCTCGGCGATTTTGAGGCGGTGGAGAGCAGTCGCAACTCGGTCCATCAGTTCTGTACCCAAGATGTCGTATTCGTAGCATTGCACGCTCGCGGACGAAGGAACATCTTTAGTTTCCAAAAAGGTGGACCGGACGAACGAGCAGCCAAATGCAAGACATTCGTGGATAGCGATGGGCTCATTCGCCTGCTCCCAGATGGCGACTAAGCACGAGTGAACGGAGAGGTTGAAAGAGGACTGCGATAAAAGTCCAAGATATGAGTCGTAAATCGATGCAGTGGGAGGGTAAAACAAACGCACCAACAAACAAGGCCCATCCTGAATAAGACGTAGCGGATTGTGATGCTCCCAAAAGGTGACTGAGCACGTGTGAACGTCAGAAGCGGACTGTGATAGATTTCCACAAAATGAGTCGGCAACCAAGGCGGTCGAGGTGGGTAAAATAAACGCACGGATAAGTGAGGTGCTTCCTGAATAGGTTTTAAGTAGATTATCATCGCCATACGGAATGTACATACCAGAAAGACGTTGTTTTGAAAAGTTGCGGTGTATACTCCAGGAGGGTAGTGGAATCCACTCCAGATCACCTAGCGACAGTTGGTATCAAATATATACATTAGGAAACGAACGACTCACCACAGCTATGGCAGATAGTTTCAACATACGCAACGACATACTGATTCGACGAAGGAGTTACGGAGTAGAAAGTGAAGAAAAAAAATTAAATCAGGGGTCGGACGACATCCGTCTGCACGTGACAAATGTACCGGTGCCGGGATCCCAACTATACCCGATGTGATGCAAGACGCTGTCGTCATCTGAAGTTACGGTTATATCCGGCGGGGTTTCAACTTGGCTGTATCAAGCCCATGGAAACAAAAGATTCCCTTTTGTTTCCGCCTTTCTACATTACAAACTCGACAGCACTTCTTGCGGTACGGCACAGTTTCAAATGCGAATTTCGCATGGTAGTCGTTGAGATACAATAATTCGGCATGTACATCAATCGGTCAACCTAGACGATGCTAATGCTAACTGGTTTCGTCACAGACTACTGACATGGCAGGGGGGCTAGCGACTGGCGTATCGCCCTGCATGCACCATCTTTCGTAGTCGTACGGCCCTCATCTATGGGCTCATATAGCAGCGTTGACCAGTGCAACGACATAGTATAACTTGTATTCTATTGTAGAGTACAATAGTTACTATAATACAGCCAAATTTGTGTCGCACCACAACGACCTCTGAGACCAAAAAAAAAATACACCAGACTGTCGACTACTGGTGTTTCCAAACCTCTGAATTCAGCTATGAATCACAATATTACAGATATACTCTGGGAATATGATAAGCCTAGGAGTCAAAAAAATGGCTTTAACAGATTCGTTGCAAGCAAGATCATTACAGATACGGGTAAGATACTTCACCTCTTCTGCCAGGACAGGTCTGGGGAGTGTCAATGCAATAGATATACGGACAGAACCACCAAAGTGGTGATACTCGGTATATCTCGTCGAGAGTAAGATGCATTGGAGGAACGTTTCTGACAGTTCGCGAGGAAAATCCCATCGGCTGAGTCTGTCCACACAGACGGTTATGCCGAGAGTAGCAGACGATGACTCTTTGGCAGGAGACATCCATGTCACGACGCTCCAAAGCATACGACGAATCGAAGAAACAGGTGCGACCAGTTTAATGTGTTTCAGCGACATCAGGCCGGCCAGCGGTAGATGGCCGTTACCGTATTCTGAAGCTTCTACGTCACCTAGAAGTACTTCAGTTAGATCAAGAATAGTCGACGATAGGCGAAAATGCTCACAAGCCCGTATAGTCAACGTAGTGAGAGATTCGCTCATCTCACTCCAACCCCATCGGACGTATCGGTACAGGAACGACCCAAGGCAGAGATCGAGCTCAACAAGTGAGCATAGACGAAGATGGACAGGGAATGTTTCGTTGTTCTGCAGGTATAGCTTGAATATGGGTTGCGACTGAGGTACTCGAAAAAGCTGAGAGACAAACAGGTGTTGCATGAAAGTTGGTTGATACAACGTAGACGGTTCTCCGTCCTCTACGACTGGACGTATGACCGGGGCGAAACTTATTTTCAAACGTTGAAGGGACGCGGGAGGGGGGTTCTGTACAAGAGATTGGCGATAAGAGCTAAGACCATTTAGCTCGCGCCAATCGTGGACGTCGGTCCATGTGGGATTCACTGGGGTGATCTACGAAATCATATGATATAACAGAGCATCAGCAGCCTGCTAATTTTAACGAGAGAAAGGACATACCACGAACCCATCATCAACACGATCGAACTCCAAAGATTCCAGCATTGTTCCCGGTGAGAGCAACCCCAACAGACTATGGCATGTAAGGGAGCATCTCGCGACGACAAGGCTTTTCACCGTAGGGGGCAACATAAAGGGGTAAGGAATATGGGGGAAGAACGATAAAGGGTACCGATGACCAGTGATAGCGACGCTAGTAACCACCGCATTCTTTAGAAATTTGAAAAAGCAATATTGGCTCATCGGCCATGACTGGAAAGTCACAGACACGATGGGGAACCAAGCTTCATCGATGAAGATGGCACCCAGGATCTCCGCCGCCGCTGCCCACTCATATACCACGGTAGAACGTTCTTCAAAGGCCGACCATCCGGACGGAGGCATTCGAAATCGTAGGCGAGAGTGCGTGATGGGTGTAATAAGTGCCCACAAGCGCTTGTTAACCAGACGAAGCGTAAGAAGGTCAGAACGGGGCACAACGTCGAAGACAGCCATCTTAAGCTCATCGGGAAATTCCATGAATGATGCACTAAGCGTGGTGTCCCAGCTGAAAGAAGGGGGAGAGAAGTATTTTTCGTTGAACTCTTGCCAATCGCCGATGAAACGAGTTAGGAGAGGCTCGAGGGACTGATAGAGGTTAGCTTTGAGAGGATTTCCCTCCATCCGACCGGATACGACCAGGTCATTCAAGTATTTGTAGTACGCATGAGAACCTATAGAAACATCAGCCATTGTTAGGGATGAATATGAAGTGAACGTGCCGTCTACAACAGATGTGAGCACTTGGCCAGCCAATTTGTCATCCTCATACTTAAAAACCTCATCGTCCATCGCCTTGAAGTCAAACTTGTCGCGCTGAATTAGCATGAGTTTGTTTCTCGGAAACACGACGCTCACCGAAGTATACACAGGCATTACAGGTATAGAGACACACTTCAAAATTAGAGATGCAAAGGGGAAGGGGAGCGTGGAGGTTCTTGAACGTCACTGACTCTTATAGCCAGAAGAAACAATGAACAAATCAAACCGTATACGGCCAGTCATCTTGTAGCAATCCAAACCAGTTCTGGCCACACATGACGACGGTGTAGAGAAGGAGGGAGAAGCGGCAGAGGTAATTGCGGAGAATAATCCCATGCGAATCGCACTGAAATGAACGGGATTCAATACCAACGAAGCGACTAAGAAGCCGACTTACAAGACATAACGGGCTTAAGTATCTGCATTCTTTATCAAGATTGCATAACAATGAAGTGAGTGAGTCGCATACGTCCATCGGAACCCAGATTCGTCGAGCGGACAATGAGTAGCGGTTCGACCACAGGTCCAGATGGCGGTGAGACACAGACTGATGCCCAAGGATTACGTTGATCTAACAGTCCGGGCTGCAACAAAGTAGGCACAAATTTATTTAATCACTTGAAAAACCACCCAGGCGCTTGGGGGAAATACATACAGGTGTGTCCACTAAGCATAGCTCCATTGCAACGAACGGCCACAGCAAAGATACTATGCAACGCTAGGAATCGTAGAGCGGCACAGAGACAGAGAGTGTACGGGCCTGTAAGAGGGTGAATCAAGTGGATAAAGATGGCGACACCATGACAGGGTACGTACCCTATTGAACACCGGCAATCCAGCGAGCCATATCGGTAGCTGTGAACGGCGACCAAAAACGACGAAGGACCATGCGATGCACAGATGCAGACGTACAACAGTCGTTGACTGAAAGTAATGCGAGAGCGGAAGAACGCCAAAGAGAAGGATCCGTTAATTCCGACGAATCGAGGACACAGCGAGCTTTGACCTCCAACGCATAACTTGGCGAATGTACGGACGAATACGTCCTGTATCTGTTGACTGTTCGAAAGAGCCACGAAGCCCAACAAAAGGACGGCAACGATGTGTACGTGCATGTGTAAACAAAGTAAGGCACGCCAATACAAACAAGGCACTGCGTTCGCTAGTTGTTACTAACCACCAGGGGAGCCGAGGTAAAAATGCCAAGTGCCCGTCGCTAAAATAGCTTACAAATTTCTCAAGGCATCCTAACATGCAAGTACGATCATAAAGTCTAGACACCCAAACGGAGCCAGACACAAGTAGCATTATAAACGACACATTGTATACTAAGACGGTACACGTTGAATATCACGCAGCCCATAATACACAGGAGACGGATCTGCACCCTTATTCAAGAAGCCCGAGTGTGGCGAGTTTCTCCTTCTTAGGCGCAGTGCCTAATACAATAACGAAAAGGATGTTGGGGGAGAGGCGCGGTTCATTGTTGAATGCAGTCCAAACCGATAAAGAATATCCAACGGAGACCAGAGTGAACGCGTCAAGGTCACGAGAAGATGTGAAACGAGGGAACGACTTGAGCACAGAAAAATCACTAGGGCGGAAGAGAAAATGATTTCCGCCGCTTGCGCAACCATCGTAAATGGGCACTAAGTAGAGACATGGGTGATAATGTCTGACAAATTGCGACCACACAGTATGAACCTTCATCCAGGAAACCCATCGACGTAGGATAACCGGCACCAGGGCTGACCAACTCGGTAGTTAGAGTTTTAGTCGACGATCTCCACTGACCCTTAGCGGGAGATGCGCGTGCAGACGTATCTACAACAAATACATTGATGAGCACGTAAACGAAATCAAGAGAAAAACCGACATTTGGAATTCTTGTTTCCACGCCCGGAGGGATCCTCGACTCTGGTGGAAAACGACACACCTCGGTTGGAGATGCACGTCGTTTCCACGAACTCCAAGTCGAACGCCAAGGCCCATGCCGTGGATTCACAACGAAACATCTGATGAAAAGGCATTATCCTCAAGCGCTTGACACGCTTACCTCCCTGGGTGCCGCTGGCACTCGCGTAGCCACCTTGCTGTGCAGGTTCGAATAGCATACACTCGGTTATGAGACCGACAGTCATGCACACAGCGTTAGAACCACTGACATGCAACGTCTTCCCCTCCAAAGACAGAGCAGAGGGCATTGCGCGCGCAAGATTGACGAAGGAACCATACCGCTCAAACTTGAAGGCCTCGACCAAAGAACTGTCGAGCTCATCAGTCAGTATGGGAACAAGATCAAGACAGTGACACGAACGTTAAACTCTCCAGGCGGAATAACTTTGCCGTGTCAGTGAAGGAACCAAAACGAGGAGGATCAAATGTGTCCGGGGCGAACCCCGTGGGTACGACAGCACGATACACGCTGTAAATATAACGCAATCAATGAGAAGACAAAACATCGAAGACGGACACCGATACGTACCCAAGCGGCGGCAACGACACATAGACACCCAGAGCGACCAGATGCTCTTCCATCAATTCAGGTTGCATGACCCGGAGAGCAGGATCATCGGGCTCACTGAGATCAGGGCCAGGCTTGTAGGGTGCACTGCAAGGTAATTACAAAATTATTAGGCTACGAGAAATACAGAAGAGCGGCACATACACTCCGATTTCAGGCAGACGCAATACGGGGCCTGCATCATCAGGCTCTGGCGAAGAGCCACGTACATCATCTCTAGAGGAAAAATCAGTCGGGGTAAGTGTATGTCAAGGAATACGTACCCAAGAAGAGCTGCCAGTTCACTGGTGATTTGTGAGGCAGGCGCTGCCGCCGGTGTCGAATCGTCATCAGGATTGTCTGAAGAAAATGCTCTATAAATGAAACATAGAGAAACATAGAAGATTTACCGGAAGAAACGACCAACGGTTCGACATCCTTCTTGGAAGCGACCATGGCCTTAGATCGAGGGCGTGAAGTCGTCGATGTCCTCGTTGATGCCTTGGCAGACGAGGTCTTCGAAGCCCCCACCTTAGCAGATCCACGGCCCACAGTGGAGGCGACAGTAGGTTTGACGCCGGCCATGGATTTCGATGGACTAGGCTTAGATTGTATAGGTGTAACAGGATTGGCATGGGTATGCAATTCTGCCTGTTCATCAGACGAATCTGCTACAGCGTCGCCCGCAGTGTGCACAGCTGCTCGACACGAAAAAAAAAAAAAAAAAGGTTACAAAGTATAAGTAAAACTAGATTGCACACGCACAAATAGCAGCCCGGGAACCTTTAGATCTCGTGGAAGACAGGCCCATAGTCTTAATTAGGGTAGAGCTTGCGGAATCCACAGACACTTGGGTTTCCAGTCATGCATTGGTGGAGAGATCTTCCTTTTTGGACCTACCGGCCGTCCGTTGGCCCAGGCCACTGCCCCGTTTCACGGGTGACTTGCCTTTTGGTCGCGACTTGGGAGCAAAGGGTTCCAGATCCTCCAGATATACTGTAGAAGGTGACCGTTTACGGACATTCCCCTTGCTGTACACAAAAATACGGAAGATTAACAAGTGACACAAAGCTATAAAATAAAGATACTGACGCAGTCAAAGTTGGGTCGTACTTGACGTCGTCAGACTCAGCCACATCATCAACATTCCCAGAACGCAACCTACATCGAAAAAGACAAGATACTAAGCTATCTGTTAACAAACAGCAAGAAAAAGAGACACATACAATGCATCCACATAAGACCCTTTGACCGTCTTGACCTTCGACCTACTGGCCGGAGGTCAGAAACAGAAGACAAGGAACCCACAAAACCTACAGCGAACGCAAAGATGGGATGACAGCGCCGTCTTCAGATCTGAAAGAAGACAATAAATGAAGTTTCACAGGGAGCATGACTGAACAAATGTACCCAGCTTCGCAGTCAGATCCATAGTCGTCCTCATCGGCAGAGGGTTCCTCAGAAACATGAGATGCCTCAGATGCTTCATCATCGACAAATAACACCCGTCCACGGCGCTTGAGAGAGTTTGCGGAGAGGTCAGCGTCATCCACATCTGAAGGAGCAACGACACTCTCGACTTCTTCAGCGGACAGTTCGCCATACGATACTTTGCGTTTTAGCATTGGTCGACCACGAGGACGAGCCTGACTAGAACTGGAGAATAATCAGTAAATGGTAAACGGAATCGCGAGGCAATGGGGCAAATACGGACGTGATCGAAACAGCCGGCAGGAGCGCAGACGACTTTGGAGATGAGCGAGTATGAGACGAAGATATCTTGTTTTTTTTGCGAGGTACCCTAAGAAGAACGGCACTCAGCACACGCACATGACAGACACAGAGACCACTCACGGTTCAGGAGTAGTCTCGATGGATGCAGGAATCGGCGACGAATGCACCAGTTTTCACTTCGAAGGGCTCCTCGAAGACGTGGTAGAAGGCATAGCAATGGCGCGGTTACACAGGAAACAATGGAGACAACGGACGAGAGAAAGAGAAGGAGCACTAAACCTTCACAGTATGATATATAAGATGGGCACCTGCATAAGGCGAACGAGGCATCAGAAAATGAAACACGTCAACAAAAATAAAAGCAAACCACGGGTTTCAAGATGTATTGACTTGGACTCTAAGGAATCGCAGTAGACGGCGATGTGAGGCGGGCAATAACAATAACGAAGCGAGTAAGAGGAGGGAAAGCCCAGAAGCGTCTCCCAAACACAAGTGGTAGCGGAAATGAAAGCAAAGATGCCAACAATCTGACAGATAGCTTGATAGCGAGGGGCGAAACCCAAACACAAGAGCCTGGGCAACAAAAAAGCATACGTCGAAACACGAAGAAGTCCCAAGACAAAACAAGGAAGTCAGAAGTCAACGGAATTCACATACATTAAAGCAATGAGAATCCAATAAACACGGCGAACACGATCACATGCTACTGACAGGAAAGAATAATCACGAAATAGTACGAGTTTCATACGGGCTGGTAGGGCTGTTAATAGAGATCCAAAAATCGAATGACTTGCATTCCGCATTGTCCATCAAGGTAGGAAGCGCACACTTCACCAGAGGTACAACATGGACGAGTTCTACGACCTAGCGAAAGCGAGTGAGTCAACATACAACGACCGAGAGAAACACATACTAACGTTGACCATGACGCCCTAGAAGATACCATCCAAAAGTTATCCAAAGAAAGTACGAAATCAAACAAGTATCATCTGTCTAGGATAATCAAGGTAAGCGTAGAACGACTGCAACGAGAACTTACTAACCATGTTACGCAGGAGGGATCGCAAATGATGAACGTCAGTCTTCAGAAAGACGACGACGATTTCGTGTGGCGTCTGATCAAGGGGGGAGCCGAGGAAACGGAAGAGATCGTCTTCGCGTGCACGGGTGTGATATGCGAAGTAGACCTACCCCCAGTGATCAGATCACCAGGGTATGTATTCGTGCTGTTTACGAATAATAACCTGTTCCCCACTGACACGACACAGCGTCGGGTGAGACAAAACGATTACGCTGTCGCAAAGCATGACGCTGACAGGATTGGGCTGCGTGGCCTTCGACGAAACGATCGCTACTCTTCAGGAGATTAGGCTGACAGGAGAAAGAGAATTCAAAAATGGCATGCTGGAAAAGTGGACTCCATCGACGTACCGAGGTTTACCAGCATTCTCAATTTCCAACCGGTATTTCCGAATGGTGAAGGAAGGTGGACAATATGAGGCCATCGAATTCAGCAAAGACGTCGACCCTGTTGGCATATTACAACGGTTAGGCAAAACAGACGTGGCGCACACCGAAGACAACGAAGTGCAGTACTTCAAAGCCAACGTCGACGACGAAGGTAAACGGCGGTGCGTGTGGGCAGGGGTTGTGTTAGGGTTGAGGCTTGCTGACACTATAAGCAGGTTTCAACGAGCCAGACCCCAACTGTTCAGGATCGGCGACATCGTCGAGGTACAATGTTCGGTCATTATGTTCAAAGCGAAGGGTGCAAAGCACAGGATGAAGCTCGTATTACGAGCAATTGCGATGCTGGACTGCAATATGACGTTGGTGAGAACACAGCCAAAAAATCACCATGTAAAAACTAAATTTAAAATTTAAAAAAAAACTCACATCACACAGGACGCCAAACAAATGTCGAGCAAATGTTTAGCGCCCGAAGATACTGGACCCAAGCGACTGAAACGGAAGATTGGGTTCACGGACGAGGAGAGCTGTGAGGACATGGCGGCCAAACGAGCTAAGGAGGGGCCGACGATGGATGAGACAGCATGAGAAGGGTACACCGAGGTCGCTGTAGAAAAATAATCAAAGTAGATTGAACATGACGAGCAGTCTACCAGAAGGAGAGAAAATACAAGGAAGAAAGAAAAACATCACGGAAAGAAAAGCGCACAGAACGCCGTGGTCCTGAATATTACAAAAGGGATGTCATAAGCATCGAGGCAACGAAAAGGCAGGAGATTCCCAGGCTTTTGATGGTCGATGCTTTTTTTTCCCACGATATTTCTCATGGAGTGCCCGGCAAGTGCCGAATACCATACAAAAGTGCTCGGCAAGTCCCGAATAGCATCATTCCCACGGTCAAAACCAGCATAAAGACCGATTACCTATAATATACATTATAGGACTCGGAATAACTTTGAACTTCATAAACGTAGACCTAAGACACGTCCGACTCGATGAAAGGAGGTGTTCTGAATTTCTGAACTTGAAAATCGCGGTCTTCACATGACTTGCATTGTTGATGATGCATAAAGGCACTTTGAGAATAAGAATATCGTATCCAACATCATGTTGTATCTCTTCAAGATTCGGCGTACAACACTTTCACGAGAAAGGACTTGAGTACTGGTTCGAATCAAAATTGGCTTTGTTTAACCCCTTTGGCAGGTGACAGCATTCGGGAATGAATAGCTGTTTGGTAGTGATGTTTATTGAGGAGCAAGGCGCTCTAGGTCACGTGCTCATTACGCGTCGCATATAGCTCCGCTCCCTCCTTCCTTATACCTCAGTCATTCCATCAACCTGACTGAGGTAAGATCTTTTATACTACGTATTTTCTACATTATCTGACACATTGCATAGTATTCTCTTGTGTACAGGTACATTGAATCAATATAGTCATTCCATCAACCTGACTGAGTATTCTCTTGTGTACAGAAATTAACAGGTTATGGGTGTTTGATCTCTCAACGTTCTGTACACCTCGTTTCTACTGGTTTCTACGCTAGGCGTTTACATTTTTATTCTACTTTTCGGTGCATACATCCCAGTTTTGGCATATGTCGGTCCTTAGGTCGCCCTCTGCTTCCTCTTCCCATCGCAAACCCTCTCGTCGCCCTGGTAATTGGTCCAACATCATTGTCAAGGAGGTTGAGAAACCCGCCATTATGGATTTTGATACCGAACTCAATGATGATGCCAACGTCGAGCAAGACGTTGACGACGATCATCTTGAACATGAAGATTACAAGGAGGAACCTGAACCCGAGGATGACTTGTATGAGGACCTGGTTCCTGATCCACCTCCTGCACCTCCTGTTTGTCACATCTCCTTTGCACCTCCTCCTATCATGCCTCACCCTGCTGCACGATCCATAAAACACTCTCGAGCTGAGATTGTTCATTACGATTGCACCCACCCTCATATTCGTGTCACTCAACTATGTGATACTGCATGGCCTGCATCCATCTCTGCCCTCGACCTGACATCCCAAAATTGGAAAGACTGGTCCCGAGCAGTGGTAAATGTATTGAATCTCACAGGCTTACGTCCACATGTCATACGGGATGCTTCCTTCTCTGTCCCAGATGCATGTTTAGAACCTACGGCTTTTGATAACTATATGCAAAATGATCAGGCCATTATGGCCTTCCTTGATTTGCACCTATCAAAGAATGAATGGACGTACACTGTCACTGCGATGAATGCACTTACATTGTGGACAATTTTGCATACACGGCACAAATCTCAGGGTGTAGCCTCTCAGGCTGCACTCATCGAAGAACTCCTGCAGATCGTGTATTCAAAGGACGCTTCTTTTGCCAGCACTACTGAGCATCTTCATGAGATGAACGGCCATATATGGGATATGGGAATGCCCACTCGCGACGACTTCTTATGCATAGCAATTGTTTGTGCATTGACACCTAATTTCCCTGATCACCGTTTAGCTGTTGTTCATGAACTGGCTGCTGGTACCACTCACAAACCTTGCATGTCCACACAGTTGGTCAAAATCCTTGAATTGGACACGAAATTCACCACGAATACTCCTTCACCTTTTGCACTCACCATGCAACATTCTCGTGTCCCTGTGAAGGAGGTCTGCACAGTATGTAACCGTTCTACACACTCCACTGCATACTGCATTCGTCCTGGTGGAGGTATGGCCAGGCAGACCATTCAAGCTGCTTGTGCAAAGCGTCTAATTGACCAAGGCAAGACCTCTCCTTCGTCTAAACCTATGCCTTCCGTGGCTGTGCCCATCCCTCCAGCTGCACCTACCACCACTGCCATTGCTCACATGAAGGATAAGTCCAGCTGAGCATTTGTCGTTGATGCTGTCTCCAGTCAAGCATTCTTCCTTGCCAGCGACATTGCTCCTGAAGCTCCTTTCATTGGTTTGGCAACTGATGACATGCACATGCTTATATCTCCTGACATCGCAGCAAGTATGTGTGCTGCCGATTACGAAGAGCTCATAGCTTTCTTCGATGTTCACAATCTCAAGGCATCTGTAGACTGGTCTTCAGATTCTCGTACACTCCCTGGCGATTTCACGGTGTTCTCTGCTTGCGGCTCTGGATCTCAGACTTCATTTGAGGCTTCACCCTGGTTACAAGACACCAGTGCCACTGTACATATTACCCATGACAAGCATGACTTCTCTTCCCTGCAACAATTGACCACTCCCCACACTGTAAAGGGTGTCGGCGGCAGTACTATAACTGCTTTAGGAATGGGAACAGTCAAACTCCATCTCGCTTGTGGTGCAACCCTCATATTGGAAAATGTACTTTATATTCCAACATCATCTGTCCAACTTCTCTCTGTCGCCATCCTCACGCATAAATTAAATTGTGAAATCACATTTGATTCAACATCATCTTGTATCCTTCACAACAACTGTATCATCACTACAAGCTCCCGTCTTCCCAATCACAACTTGTATAAGCTCAATTGTTCCCATTTCATTGTCCAACACACCTTATTCTCTACTCTCGCCGTTCCTACCATTGATACCTGGCACCACTGACTTGGCCACCCAAATAACCACTCCATTCACCTCATGGCTACCAAACAGCTTGCTGAAAGTATGCCCATCGACCTGTCCTCTATTCCTGCCTCATGCAAATCTTGTATCCTTGGAAAGCAGACCAGATCCTCTGTCCCCAAGATTTGTGAAGGAACTAGAGCGTCAAACAGGTTGGATGTGGTTTTGGTAGATCTTACTGGACCTGAGGATGTCATATCAGCATCTGGAAACAGATATTTGATGTCCATCATCGATGAATTTACATGCATGCCATTTGTTGAACCCTTAAAATCGAAGGACACTGCATTTGAGAGGATCATGGCCTGGGAGTTGCTCATTGAATGGGAAACACATCAACAATCTAAGAAATATAGGGTCAATAATGGTGAGCTCAAGTCTGCTTGTTTTGAGTCTTGGTGTAGCTCTTGAGTTCACTGCCCCATACACAAGCGCACACAATGGTCAAGTCGAGAGGACTCATCGGACTATCATGAGTAAGGCTTGCACAATGCGAATACATACCGGATTGCCGTCTAATCGTTGGGATGAGTTTTGCTTGACAGCTGCTTATTTGACTGCTCATACCCCTGCTGCTGGTGTGAAATTTGTCACCCCTTTTCAACGTTGGCACGGTCACCTCCCAAATATCAGCCACCTTCACGAAATCAGCTGTAAAGCCTTCATACTGGTTCAGCCTGTTGACAAGAATCCCAAGATTTACCCTAGGTCTATCAAATGTGTTCTCATCGGCTATGCTTGAAACTCAAAAGCTTATCAATGTTATCATAAGGCTACGAATAAAGTCATTGAATCTTTCCACGTATGTTTCATTGAACGAAAAGATTCTATTGACCGTCATCTTCAGCCTGGAATTATCATTGACCCACTCAAAAATCCTACAAGTCCTTCCCTGGCTCAGTCTGAACCCCATCTCCCTACTCCCACTCCATCTATGTCTCCACCCATTGTTCCCAATCCCCCTCCCTCTCCATGGCCATCTTGTACCATTATTCCCTCTGAATGTCTTGCTCAATCTCTAGGACTACATTGTATCCCAGCTGTTTGCGCTGCAACTCTGGCCTCTGCCAAAGCTGGGGCACAACTCAAGGCTGAGCGTGCCGATGCTAAGGACCTCCAACGTCGTGCACGTTTGGAGCTCTGTGCTGCTCTCCTTGATGACTCCAGCCTGGTTGGACCCTCTCTTGCTAATCATGACGATGATGAGGATACTGTACTCACCGAATTACTTGCCGCCGCTGAGATCTACACTGCAGACAACCTTCATGATGATGATCCTGTCTCCCTACACGATGTGCTGGCCTCACCTGATCGTGACTGTTGGATAAATGGTATTAAGGAGGAGCTTTCTAGTCTCAAGCAAATGGGTGTGTACAAGCTTGTTCCTCGTTCTGCTGTTCCTTTTGGCCATAAAATTCTACACACAAAATGGGTATTCAAGCTCAAACGAGACAGCGCTAATATCCCCATCCATCACAAGGCTCGCCTAGTTGTCCAAGGTTTCAAACAGATCTACGGTCGTGACTATGAGAGGATGACCTCCCCCACTGCATGAATGGAGTCCTTCCGTCTCCTCCTACACATTGCCGCTATGAAAGATTGGGATATTCAGCAATTCAATGTATGAACTGTGTTCTTGTATGGCCTGCTTAGTGATGACAAAACCCAGTGGATGGAACAGCCTGAGGGCTTTGCCGAACCTGGTCAGGAAAACTGGGTATGGCAGCTCCAGCATGGCTTGTATGGGATGAAACAAAGTGGTCAAATTTGGAATCGCACGCTCAACCATGCAATGATATCTTGGGGCTTCAAACGTCTACAATGCGAATGGTGTGTCTACTACAGGAAGACAGCTTCTGGTATCATTCTTTGTGCCATCCACATCGATGATTTTCTCTCTGTGGGCAGCAGTCATGACGAGAATGACCTGTTTTTAGCCCAGCTACGTTCCAAGTGGGAGATCTCTGTCGAGGATGCTCAATTCATTGTTGGCATCGCTATCGAACGGGATCATGACAATCATCAGATCATGCTATTGCAGACCGCTCTCATTGACAAAATTATTTTGCAATTTGGTCAATCCACCGCTGATCCAAAACTCATTCCTATGGATCCAGATATTAAACTGGCCCATCCTGACCCTTCTGTAGTACTCACTCAGGAGGAGACTACTTCACTCGCTCAATTGCCATATCGCTCCCTTGTTGGCTCCCTTATGTATGTTGCTATTGGCACATGACCTGACATTGCTTTCACTGTCTCGAGGCTTACCCAGTTCCTTGACTGCTACCATGAACACCATTGGAATGCTGCGATAACTGTCCTACACTACCTGAAAGGCACTCATTCTCTTTGACTTACTCTCGGTGGCAACAAGTGCTCCCTCATTGGCTTCTCTGATTCATCTGACGCTGACTGTATTGATGATCGTTGTTCGACAATGGGCTATTGTTTTTCCCTCGGCCTTGGAGTCATCACTTGGAGCTCTCATAAACAAAAGACAATTGTCACCTCCACCACTGAAGCAGAATATATTGCAGCCTCCGAATCTGTCAAGGAAGCAATGTGGTTATGCCAGGTCTTCCAAGAGATCCAACTCGAAGAGCCTCATCCAACTCCTTTGCTATGCGATAACAACAGCACCATCTGTCTGGCTTTTGACCCTGCATTCCATGCCAGGGTCAAGCACTTGGACGTTCGATACCACTACATCTGTGAACGTATAGCTGAAGGATCTGTCTCCATCCACCATGTCTCTTCTAAAGAGAATGTCGCCAATGTGTTCATGAAGCCTTTGTCTCGTGCTGACTTCCTACATTGCCATGATGATTTGGGCCTGGTGTGATGTGTGCAAGGAGGAGATTTTGGTTTTTGATATTTTCTCTTTTCTTTTCTTTATTTTCTCCCCTTTTCCTATTTTAATTTTTGACCTATTTGCACATTGAGGAGGAGTATTGAGGAGCCAGGCGCTCTAGGTCACATGCTCATTACGCATTGCATATAGCTCCGCTCCCTCCTTCCTTATACCTCAGTCATTCCATCAACCTGACTGAGGTAAGATCTTTTATACTACATATTTTCTACATTATCTGACACATTGCATAGTATTCTCTTGTGTACAGAAATTAACAATGTTTTGGATTATCCTGTACAAGAGGCCCAGCGGAAGAGTCTTTGGATAGGAACAGTCTGGGACATAAATATTAGGCTTTGAGGCTTCTTGGATGCCAGCGTTGTCATCTTTTATTTACAAGCTGATGATGATGTCGATCATTTAGCTTGTATAGATGCGAAGTATGAAAACACATTTTTCCCGTCATATTGTAGATGTCTACAACTGCAACTACCGCGAGATCATTGTGCAATACTGTTTCATTCACTATTCGATGAGTACCAGGCAGTTCGTGGTAGGGCTTTCAAGTTATCTTCTGAAAATCCTCTTTTGTGACTGCTGTCTTGACTCTCGATGTCCTGTGGGATACTTTGATACACCTTAGCTATTAATGACAACGAGATATGGCAATGCATCGATAACAATAATACAGCAGGCTGGAAGGGGTGACAAGAGGCAGACGGTCACGACTCACTTTAGCTTAGAAAATTGTGGTGCGTAGAAGCTGTAAGAAACTTTAGGCTATTCTCAATGTCATGATGACTCAATGTACATGGAAGTTTTGGCTTGCTTGGATTAGAAGAAATACAAGGAAATGAATGGGAGAGCTCAAGGCTTGGAGGCGACCTGGTTTCTTGCTCGGCCGCTTGCCCCAACTATATTTTTTTCATGCGACAGCTGCTGTCGAGAAATTTTTGATAAATTATCCCGAACAGCGTAAAGGCAGGGCTCAGTAGGTATCTCCTTTTGCCTATTAAAAACTTGTCGTACTTAGATGGATTTAAGAGCAGGCACTGGCAGGCCAGCAGTCCGGTCCGAACCTTCAATCACATTTTTGACATTTGACTCCCTACCCTGCAACCACAACGTCCCACAATGCGCAATACCAACTGGTTTTTACAGAAAATCCTAAGGTAGGCGTCATGCAAAATCCACTAAGGTCACATGATCTTTTGTGACATGACCAAATTGAGCGACTCTCAGATAAAAAGTTAACTATCTCACTTCCTCATGTAGATATATCGAAAGTAGAAAATAGGAATTATGTATTGAAGTCTATTTCATTTGATTGCAATAACAATTTGGCCAGAAAGGCCATACCAAAGAAGGAATTACAGATTTAGAGCATCACCACACTAATATATGCATCTCGACACATCGCAAAGCTTCTTGATCATGGCATGAAAGTCAAATCATCTCAAACGAAGACTAGAAAACATAGGAAAAGCTGTAGAAGCCCTTAAAAATGGAGTGAAGCAGACAATAGAGTGTTTGTCTCCCCAAAAAAAGAAAAGAAAATTTGATAACAAGAAAAATGTGAGTGTATTTGCCTCTCATTGCACGTTAGTGTGGCTTACAATGTTAGCATGATAATTCTGTACATGCAGCAGCATCTATGATGCCTGTAGATCTTGATCCAGCCTCAAATGATGACACATTCTTTGCAATGCCGCTTGTACACAATCGTGTCAATGTTCCGTTACCTGAAACTATCTGCCATGGATTCTTTGATGCAAATTCATCCTCTCCCGAAGTCCCTGCAGCCCCTCCCAATCAATCCTACCATAAATATACCCTGCACAAGCCAAATGGGCCATTGTGCAAGGACATCATTGCAGAAGACAATGAATCGGTTCTTGCTTTCCATTCTGGGAGTAAAGGCATGGTGCTCGATGCTGAAACAGATGGGGAATCTGATGTGGAGCATGATCACACATGGCCGATAGCCAATATCAAGATCAAGACATTGCTTGTGCCTGATGGAACCTGGGCTCCCCCTCCCACTCCTATCAAAGAATTCAATGCCTTCGATGACATGTTCTCTGCCACATTGAAGTGTAATGGGAAGATACAAGAGGCACCATCACAGAGTAGAGCATTGGCCACTTTGAAAGACCTGCATGATACTCTATATCCATGAAGGAACAATGGAAAGGGGCATAAAAATGTGGATCTAGATCCATTTCAAAGGGTTTGGATAGAGGGGATGCAAACAATGCTCTCTCTTTACACAGACACAAGATCTGTGACTTGCGAAAAATGGATCGCTTCATCGCTTCAGGCAGCAGTTACATTGCTCTGTGGAACACATTGTGCTTGGATCCTTTGTCAGCTGGTCTGCCAATATATATCAGATCGTTCTATCCTCCCACTAAATCCATATGGCAACTGGAATGAAACAATGTTCATTAATGAGGACCTGGTCCAAGAAGTTAATTTGCATCTTCAAGAGCTGGGGAAGGAGATCATGGCAGCAAAGATTGTTCTGTTTTTGGCATGTCCTGACATAAAGGAGAAACATGGAATCACAAAGAACATCTCCCTGAGGACAGCACAGCACTACCTTCGGGTCTTGGGCTATCATTGGCAGGAGGCAAAGAAGGGCCAATATGTTGATGGGCATGAGTGTGCAGATGTTGTATGGGAGCGTGACAAAGTATTCATTCCGAAGATCGAGAAACTCAGGCACCAGATGCAGATCTTTGACAAGGATGGCAATCCAATTGATGGTATTCGTCCTGATGGCAAGCGTGTTGTCCTTTGGTTTCATGATGAATCAATCTTCTATGCACATGATTGGAGAAGGAAGTCTTGGCATCACATTGCTGAGCCTGCAAAGCCATACCGCAAGGGAGAGAGAGCATCTCTTATGATTGCCAATTTCTTCTCAGCTGACTTTGGGTGGTTGGAGTCTTTGGATAAAACAAAAAATGCACGCAGAGTCATGAAACTGGGCAAGAACAGAGATGGCTACTTTACCACAGAGGACATCATTTCACAGGCACATGAGGCCATGGACATTCTCCCAGACTTTGGTGATGACATTGAGCATATCTTCATCTATGATAATGCTACAACCCATAAAAAGCGAGCCGATGATGAAATTTCTGCCTAGGAATACCCCTCCCATTGGGAAAAACTGGTTGGTAGACATCACACTATGTGGCGAAGATGGGAAGCCGATCTATAAGGCTGATGGTTCCTATGAGAAAGTTAAAGTTCAGATGAAGGATGCAACATTTAACAATGTTCCTCAGTCACTTTACTTTCCTGATGGCCATCCTCGGGCAGGTATCTTTAAAGGGACAGCTGTTATTCTTCAGGAGCATGGATTTACAGCAGAATTCATCAAGTCCAAAAAGGCCGAGTGCAAGGGATTCAAATGTGCATCACCTATGGAGGATTGTTGTTGCTGTCGCATCTTATTCAATCAACCAGACTTTGCAAATGTCAAATCTCTCCTTGAAGTCAGCTGTGAGGCACGTGGCATTCAGATTGTTTTCCTGCCAAAATTTCACTGTGAGCTTAATCCAATAGAGCAGTGTTGGGGCTATGCAAAGCGGCTGTACCAACTTAATCCTGAGTCTTCCTGGGAGGATGTGCTGGAGAAAAATGCACTAGCAGCTTTGGGAGAGATTCCTCTTGTTAGTATGTGTTGGTAGGCTCTTTAAATTCACTTGTTATGGTCACAGGGTCAGTTGAAATTCTTGTTCCTAGATTTGTCAACCATTCCCTTCGATTTATGGATGCCTATGCATGTGGATTAAATGGTAGACAGGCCGCTTGGGCAGCACGACACTATAGAGGACACCGGGTGCTCCCAGAAAGCATTCTCGAGGAATTAGAGAAGGAGAATATCACATAACTGTAAGCCTAGCTTATAACAGTGCACTGCACGATGACACTGACAGACGATCACCCCGACGATCACACAACGAGGATCACACAGACGAGGATCACATCGACGAGGATCACAATGGACGCAACATCACACTGAGACCACGCCAGACAGCGGGAAAGCCAAGGATGATCGTGCATGACTATATATAGATTTCTCCTTATATATAACATTAGGTACTCATAGGTACTTGCTCCTTCTTCCTTCCCACCACCTCCCATAGACATATACACTCACCGTAGTCCTCCTCGCCTAACAATTCATACCCTGTTTCTGTTCTCTGGCGTGATTCGTGAGTTCTTCCCAGTGAGGCTGTCCTCACAAGACGACAGCCTTTCACTTTTTTTTTGAACATCGAACGGGGCGCTAATCGAACATAGGTCTCTTTCGCGCTTTTGCTATTTTTGGACTCGAACCATCGCTCTTGCTTTTGAACTTGCAACACGCTTATTGTTCCTTCGAACTCGAACCATTGTACTCGCTCTCGAACTCGAACCATTGTGTTCGACCTGGAACTTGAACATTGAACCATGGCCAACGCGATCTCATGATTGTTCTCTATACAATTCTGTCGTATCCTGTTGACATTAATACCTAGCGCTACCGTCGACAACGTGGAGTCCTCACCAAGACCCACACGCTTGCCTGGGCATATACCTCCTCCATCCAATTGATCCAGCCGTACTTTCCCTAAAACACCTGTTCCCATCGATCGTCGCACTTCTTTCGGCACACCAGACATCTCTCCCCCTGCACCACCTATCATTACCCCACCCACACGCAACACCTCTGACTCTGACTCAGACGATGATATGATGCCGTCGTTCGCTGCATCCAATGGCGAGGCCCGTGTAACCGCCGGCACTTCCTCGAAGAACTGCCCAAAGGTGTCTAACAGTGACATTACCCATGGAACATTACACTGATTCTTGACAGCTGCCGAGAACTGGAGGTCCATGTATCACCCCACTGTAGCGGCTACAGTGATCATGCCCTACCTCGCTCCCGGATTCTGTGATAACTCTCGACTTGATGATTTCTATTATCAGAATTCAGAACAACACAACAAGTTAACACCGACCGAGTTCCGGAATGCAGTGTGTAAACACTTCTTCTCTAGCACGTGGTACCTTGAAGTACGTCGTACACTCGATGGATTGCTTCAAGGAGATGGACCTTTCACCGACTTCCTGGATGCGGTTCTTACCCAGAACTGTTACCTTGAGGACAACCAAGAACATGTAAAGGACACCCTTTTGATCTCTACCTTGAAGAAGGGGATGCACATTGATTTATCGGAACGTTGCTCTGAACCTGACATGGAGATCTTGAGGGTCTTTACCGCTATCGTGAATGGTACAGCGGACGCTGCGAAGGAGGAGACCTTAACGCATTGGGTCAAACTCATAGAAGTTGAGGATGAGAAACTCCGCAGAGATCGAGTCCGCAACCAATGAGATGCTCGTAACGCTGTCAATGACCTCGGGCTCAAAAGGATGCATAACAACGTGTTCCAATCCAATCCAACCAACGTTGCCCCAATGTATTCCGGACCACCTCATTACTCTCATGCTGCACCTTACCCTAACCAATCCTTGAACGTGGGCGCCGTCGCACAGTCTAATGGGTTCTCTGGCCCGGGTAACTTTCCCCCTCGCTCGAATATCCAGACGATTACTCCAGCCCGGTATAATGATGACGAGAAGTGGCTGATGTTCTTCCTCGCTCACTTCTGTATCAACTGTTTGACACCCTTCCAGAACCATCGTAAATCAGACAATGTTTGTGATCCTTGCCCCGCAGCCAACTATGAAATCAGGGATATTAACTTCATCAATCGCTGGGTCCAGGCCCATCCTAACGGATTCGAGAACCGCCGTACACCTAATCATGGCGTTGCTGCACATAAACCTTGTATCATCACTTCCGAGGACATCGTGCGTGCTGTGGAACGCGTCCGCTCCAATGGAGGATACATTCCTCCTACGAGCAAACCCTGCATCGGCCTCGAACAGCATTCCAATTGGCCATCAGCACGTCGCACCCATTCAAGCTGTCCCACAGAACTACATGGCCCCCATTCTACATTCGCACGCTTTCCCACCTCAGGCGCCTACTCATGAGGACCATCCTCCATTGCGTCCTGTGTCAAGGCCCACGTCTTGTACAGCACTCATGCCGCCATTCTCCAACTGCACCGTCGTCGGCGTCGACGATGACGATGATTCAGACTACTATGACAGTGATTTTGGGGGTTACGATGAACCTTCATCTCATGAACCCTTGTCTCCTCCCGCTTGCAATGTACATGCTCGCCATTCGTTGAATTCCATCGCTTCTGTACAGGAGGGCCATGGTCATAGGGTGGAGACTGAACCTTTGCCGGCACGTCTGCTCCACACCTCTCGCACTACTAACTCCCATTCCCACTCCCTGAGGCGCTCCCAATCTCGTTCTTTGGATCGTGAAGATTGTGTCAATTATGAGCTTGGAAGTGAACTGCCGGAACACGGCGAGGACAGTGAAGAATTGGTGAGTGTGGCTCTGTCCCATTTCATGCCCCATGTGGCCACGCTGTGCGAGGATGAGGTATCCCCCCTTGCTGAGCCTCACCTACTTTGGCATTGTACACTCTCGGATCATAACATGACCTCTGAGCTCCCTCGCATGCCCATAACCACTATGCTTGACATTGGCTCACCTTTCGTTCTTATTAGGCCAGAGGTAGCAAGTAAAGCCGGTCTCAAACCTCGTCGACTGCATGCACCTATTACTATTGATACCGCTTTGCCGTCTGCTTCTTCCAAATCTGCCTTGACAGAATATGTTTACATTCAATTGCACAACTCTGAAAACCTGTACTCCGCTCATTCCATGCGCGCTATTATTACTCCTGGCCTTTGCACAGACATCATTCTCAGACTGCCCTTCCTTTCCCATAACAATATTACTGTCAGCTCCGCTCATAGATCCGCAGTTCATGAACCTTCCAGCTTCGATTTGTTACACCCAGTGGGCCCTCCTGCACCCCCTCCTCCTCACCCTCGCCTCAAAGACTCTTTACTAAACACTCGTAAAAATATCTCGTCTCTTCGTTCTGAACTTAAAACCTTTTGTAATTCCATATGAGACAATATTGACGCATGTTGCGAACCTATCAAGCCATTTGACGTTGTTGGCGCCGTACGTACTCGGATTGAATGCCTCGCCTTGGTCGACTACTGCAGCAAACTTGAAGTCGATGCGAAGAAGGCGTATGAGGACATTTTTCAACCCTTACCTCACGTTGATGACATGCCAGATAAGGTGACCTGCAAGATCGAACTGAAGAATGCGGAGAAGACAATCACTTCTCGGTCATATGCCTGTCCACGTAAGTTCCGTGCAGCATGGCAGACACTGATAAAGCAGCACCTGGATGCCGGCCATATTCGTGAATCTTCTTCCCCACATGCATCCCCCGCGTTCTTAATTCCCAAGCCTGATGCTACAGTACTTCCCCGATGGGTCAATGACTTTCGTGAGTTGAATGCTAACATTGTCACCGACAAATACCCCCTGCACAGGATCGACGACATCCTCGCTGATGCTGGCACCGGAAAAATTTGGAGTAAGCTGGATATGATGGACAGCTTCTTCCACACTCGTATGCACCCCGATAGCATTCCTTTGACGGTGGTTTCTACCCCTTTTGGACTTTACGAGTGGACTGTGATGCCACAAGGAATGAAGAATTCACCTTCCATTCACCAGAGACGAGTTAACGATGCTCTTCGAGATCACATCGGCAAAATTTGCCACATCTATTTGGACAACATTATAATCTGGTCTCAGTCACTTGAGGAGCATCAAGAGCATGTCCGTTTAATTTTGGAGTGCCTGCGTAAAGAGCGTCTCTACTGCAACACTAAAAAATCAGAGTTCTTCCGGTACCAGTTGAAATTCCTCAGACATCGCATTTCCACTAGGGGAATCGAGCCCAATAACTCCAAGGTTGCTCGCATCTTGAACTGGGCTGTTCCTGTAACGGCTGGTGATGTACACGCCTTCCTGGGCCTGGTTCGTTATCTCGCGTCCTTCCTGCAGAACTTGGCAGAATACATGGCGATCCTGACCCCCCTGACGGGTGTTAAAAGTGCCGTTAAGATTAAGTGGACTGACGAACATCAGTCTGCCTTTGACTTGATCAAAAAGCTTGTGGTTTCTGCAGATTGTCTGACGGTCATTGACCATTTGAACCCCAGCAACAATAAGATTTTTGTGACTACTGACGCCAGCGACTGGTGTACTGGGGCTGTTCTGTCCTGGGGTCCCACTTGGGAAACGGCCAGGCCTGTTGCGTATGACTCCATGCAGCTGAAGGGCGCACAGCTACACTACCCGGTGCATGAAAAGAACTACTAGGTATTGTTCGAGCCTTGAAGAAGTGGTGTGCCGACCTCCTTGGCAACGAGTTCCAAGTCTTCACGGACCACCGCACCTTGGAAAACTTTCAGACCCAGAAGGCACTTTCTCGACGGCAGGCTCGCTGGATGGAAGAAATGGCTCAGTTTGACATGACTATCAACTACATCTGTGGGGAGGACAATACCGTGGCCGATGCACTGTCCAGACTGCCTGATAATCCCTCCGAGGTCATTCCCAACATAGACCCCTCCAAGGTCAACTGTTGGAAGTCATGGCTAGAGGCAGGCAAACTGCCCACAAACATGGCAGCTGTGCTACAATCTTCCCTCCTCATCTCCGTGGACGAGCGGTTTTTAAACGAGATTAAGTCTGGCTATGCTACAGACGAGTTCTGCAAGAAATTTGTATTGGGAGAGCGCATCCTTCCGAATGTCCGTGAAATCAATGGTTTGTGGTATATCGGGGACCGTCTCCTTGTTCCTCGCACCGGTTCTGTTCGGGAACAGCTGTTCCGCCTTGCACACGACTCGTTGGGACACTTCGGCGCTGATAAAGCTTACGGGGCCCTGAGAGACACCTACTATTGGCCCAACATGCACAGAGACCTCGAGGTCTCATACATCCCCTCTTGCGAACAATGCCAGCGCAACAAGTCACGAACATCAAAGGTCCCTGGCCCTCTACATCCATTGCCCATCCCTGACAACCGTGGTGACAGCATCGCCATAGATTTTGTTGGCCCCCTTCCTGAAGACAACGGCTTCAACTGTATCGTGACCTTTACTGACCATCTCGGCTCTGATATTTGTATTGTTCCTTGCAGGACGAACCTCTCCGCAGAGGGAATGGCACAGCTTTTCTTTGACAATTGGTACTGCGAGAATGGGCTTCCCTTAGAGATCATCTCTGACCGTGATAAGCTCTTCATTTCGAAATTTTGGCAGGCACTGCACAAACTGACCGGTGTCAAATTAGCTATGTCCTCTTCTTTCCATCCGGAGACTGACGGCGCTTCTGAACGTACGAATAAAACCATGGTCCAATGCATATGCTATCACGTTGATCGTAATCAGCGAGGGTGGGTCTCTGCCCTCCCCCGCATCCGTTTCAACATGATGAACACGATCAATTCTTCTACTGGCTTCTCGGGCTTCCACTTGCACTTAGGCCGTTCTCCCCGACTCATTCCCCCACTCGTCCCTCGGACCTTCTCTGTGGGTATGCCTCCTGATGATGTCAAGGCTGCCGAAATCATTGAACGTTTGATACTTGATACTCAGACCGCAGGCGATAACCTCGTGGCTGCGAAGGTGAACATGGCTCACCACGCTAACAAACATTGATCTGCTGATTTTCAACCCTGCATAGGCGATCGTGTCCTTCTCAACACTTCTCATCGAAGGCGGGACTATACACAAGCCGGCTCAGATAGAGTTGCTAAATTTATGCCTCATTTTGACGGCCCTTACTATGTCACTCATGCTAACCATGATCTTTCCTCTTATACATTAGACCTGCCGAACTCGCCATCACGTTTCAATTCTTTTCACATATCACGCTTATGACAATTCATTCCTAATGATGACAAGCTCTTCCCCAACCGTGAGCTGCCATGACCCAGACCAGTCGTTACTGAGGATGGCATGGAAGAACACCTCATTGACCGCATCATCGAAGAACGTCGTCGAGGACGTGGTTTCCAATACTTGGTACACTGGGTAAACTTCCCTGATTCGCACAATGTGTTACGATTTATTTACTTTTTACCCTTCAGAACCTTCACATTGGCACTATATGCATCACGTGGGCAACGGTCGCATCAACTTCCATAAATCTTCACCATCACCGTTGTCAACAGCTATTATTAGGACTACCATTTAGTATATAAGTAGCACGCTCTCAGCTGTAATACTCAGCTTCGAGCTAAAGTTTATACAACCTCATTCTTCTCTCGATCCACTCGCGACGATCTGACTGTTGCACTAGTCTCTGACCACAACCAGACAATACTGAGACTCTGTTGGACTCGGGTATTACCCGGCATAGCCTAGCAGTTTACTCTAGTTTGGTTTACTCAGGGCTAGTCCTAACAATTAGCTCGAAGCTTCCCTATATTCCCTTGAGTGCTAGCCACCACCGGAACCCATGAGTATCACCCCAGACATCACGACACTCGACCAAAACATCCTAATCGTCGCACTAGTATCATCTAGCGTCGTCTTGGGAGTCTCTATTGTCGTCCTAGTCTACTTCGGCAACAACTTGCGGGCCTGGTGCATTCGCACTTGGCCAGCGCCTCAGCCAGTCCAACAACCCATTCCCCTACAACCCGTCCCTTTCCACCCTAATCCAACCTATAATGTTCCCCTCGGACCCCTCCCCCCCCCATGGGTCCAGCCGACGACAGAGATTGCAAGGCTTCCTGAGACTGCCAACCTCCCGGCGGAGGACAATACCAGGAGCCCTGACAGAAGAACCAATGAGTCCGAGCCCGAGAGCCCCATCGCTGGACCTTCCAGGGCTCGGGACTCCCTTCGCCCAAGACTTAGAACTCCCAGAATCGAGGAGGACCTCACCAGCCAGAACCCATCCAACTCTAGTCGAGAGACCGTTCTCAGACAGAGCCCCCCCCACACAGACATCAACACAGAACCCCCGCCGCGGAGTCTACGGGTTACGAACCCCGATACTCGAGGAAGATTCCCCCCCGACTCTCCATCTGAACCTCCCTCCCCAGACTCGGAGGCCATCTCTATTCACGAGACCCCGAGGGCAGGACCCTCCCAATCCGTACCAGTTCCGACTCCAGGAGAGTACGTGGAGGTCGAGGGAAGATTCATCATTTGGCCAGTCCTTCGCGACACCCCGGGCGACGAGCAGCAGGCCCGCGAGCTCAGGAACGAGCATCTATCAATCGCTCGAGTCGGAAGGCCCCAGCCGGCAAGGCAGCCCTGGGAGACCAGACGACAATACAACACGAGACAATGAGCCCTCAGCCAGCACGAGGACCCCCTTCCCCGAAGGGTGGAAGAGATCCTCGCAAGAAGCGAGCTCAACGAGAGCTCCTTCTATCCAAACGGACCAGACAGGGTCTGGCCGGACCTCACCAACCACCAGCGACGCCTCCTCGGAGAACATCGAGCAGAGGCATGGAACCTTAGACGAAGGGATTACCTCTGACGAGGAGGAGAAGACCCGGGCTCGGTGGAGCTCTACAGAGGAACTCGAGGCTATGAGCTCACCCCATCTCAGCGAGAGAGGGAACGAGTATATGGACCTCGACCTGGAAGAAGAGTATGAGAAGGAACTCTACGAGAAAGAACTGAAGGAGAGCTCGAGGTACTCTTCAAAGAATTGGGAGCCCTACAGGAGACCTGGGAGAGGATCAACCGCGACCTCACCTATGACGAGTGGGTTGGAGAGGAGCAGATATGACGGGATGAACCCGTTCCAAGGTTCTACACCCAGGAGTCCGCCATGGGAACCTAGGCCGTTACCTGATTCCCCCCCTCCCCGAACCAGGAAACAAGAATATTACCCCTGGCCAACCAGGAGCCGACTAGTCGCCGGGTCGGGAGAAGCCAGCGGATCAAAGAAAGAATACACCGAGGAAGGAAAACTCCTCTCCCCGGAGGAAGTAAGGATCCGAAGAGAAGCAGTTGCACGGGAGAGAAGCGACATGGAAGAGGTAATCCGAAAGGAACAAGAAAAGATCTGACAGCTAGTCGAATACTGGGACCTCGATCCAGTAGAAGGAAAAGGAAAGGGACCGGCTGAACCAGCCCCCCCGGTTCCCCCTAGACCCCACAGAGGAAGGAGACCCCAAGACCCCCCTCCCCCAGGACCTCCCTCGGTAGGACACAACCGAGACAGATTCTCAGTCCCAAGACGACCTCCGAAATACCCGAGGCTGCCTGACGATGGATGGCCAACGGGCCCCGCCAGCAACGACGACCTATTCCCCTCTGTAAAGCCTACCCTGCTGCGCACCCCTCTTCCCTTTGAAGGGAAACATGACGACATAATTCGATTCTTTGGAGACTGCGTCGCATATTTCGAAGTACACGACTCTTATTTCCACCCCACCTTAAAAGTCCCGTTCGCAGCCTCCTATTTCGAAGGAGCAGCAGCCAGATGGTGGACCACCAAACGAATGGAATTCTACAGTGAACGACTAGAAAGGTTCCGCTACCCGAACTGGCGAGACTTCATGCATATTGTCCAGGAACAGTTCATGGATGCCACAGCAAAGGAACAACACGAGAAAAAGATGATGGACCTCCGGATGGGGAACGGATCGGCCGTAGTATACTTCCAGAAACTGGAAGGGGAAGCCCAACTAGCGGATAGAATCCAAGACATTGGAGAAAGGGGAGCAATGGTCAGGGCACTCCGACAAGGAGTACCCGAAGACTACATCAGATTCATCACGGACATGGGCATGAATATCCCGAGACAATACATCGAATGGAAGACCCGCATAATCACCATGCACGAACAACAATCCGTCGCCTTGGCCTATAACCGAACCAACTATGGAGGACGACGTCCCGACAATCACCCAAACAACAACGTCAGCAGCGGGCAAAAAGCTGCTGGCCCGACAAGTGGGACAGGAGATAAGAAGACCGCCACAGGGACGACATATGGAGGGACGGGAAAACCCATGGACATAGACCGGATGCGAGCCGAAGGAAGATGTTTCAATTGCAACCAGAAGGGGCACCTAGCCAGGGACTGCAAGGAACCGAAGAAGGAAAGGAAGAAGTGGAATTCACAGGAGCTGCGAGCATTACTCGCCACTGCAGAAAAAGAGGAGAAACAAGTCGAGGAGAAGACGCCCTTGACTACAAAGATAGAGGAAGTAAAAGACGGGGCCGACAAGTGAGCGATTCCACTTGCTCGGCCGGACTTATTAAAACCCAGGGTGTGTGCTCATCTCCGACTGGTCGGACTTATTGTACTTCTGTAGTTACCACGTGTTTACCTACGCATTCGAATATACCCGTTTCGACACCTTCCAGAACGACCACACCAAAAGAATCGCACAACTGTTACGCTCTGCTTGCGGAGCCAGAAAAGGATATAAAAACACCCTCTGAACACCCCACTTCCCCACCCCCCTGGACCAACCTCCTCCCCCTAGGCTCCTCTGACCATTCGAGAGCACCTACGATCCCCGGCGTGTCTGCTCAAGGCGCAGGAACGCATCCAACTGCGACAAGACTGAACAACGTTCAATCGCCGGACGCAAAGGGAACAACCATTAGGGAAGCCGTCTTGTCAGAGGAGGGATCCGACAAAGGAACGGACAACAATGAACACCAGGAAGAAGAGCGGCGAAGACTCAAGACAGCAAAACCTGACGACTGGGATTGTAGGGAAGGGCCCCCCCAAGATCGTCACCCGGCGTCAGAAATCGCAAACGCCTGCGAGAAGGGCCGAACGGGGGCCTGCACGCCCCAACAGCTGCGCACCACCCTCGTAGAAGTACCCGACGAGGATGACGACACGGCCTATCGGATATGGAAGGAAAAGCAACGGCAGGAAGAAGAGAGGGAGAGACGAGAACCCCCCATTATCCCCGCTAAAGATCAGGTATGCATCCCTCCCCCGGGGCACACCTGGTTCAGACCCTTTGAGGTCGACTGGACCCTCCGGGCGATTCGGGAAGCACGTACTGAGTCCGAAGCCCGAGCTGCCCTTTCACTCTGGGTCCATCGGGACCGGGTCGGCGAAATCATAGCCGACCTAATCGATGAGCTCAAGGTAGGAGGGGAGGTCGCGAGAGAACGACTTTATGAATTACGAGAGCCTATCCGATATATCCATCGAACAGAGGGAGCATCGTCACGAGCTTTGATTCTTCCAGTGATCATTGAAACCCTCACCGACAGACGAACCCTAGAGGTCAATGGACTCGTTGATAGTGGCTGCACGGGGAGCTCCATCAATCGAGCCTACGTAGAGAAGCATCAGCTACCAACTTCGAAACTGACAGTACCCGTACCGGTCTACAACGCGGACGGTTCCCGGAATAAGGCGGGGGATGTCACTGAATTCGTAGAGTTAAGGATGACAATTGGCGGCCATAGTGAGCGGATCGACCTTGCCGTCACGGACCTGGGAAAAAACGACCTCTTCCTCGGCCACGACTGGCTCAAACGACACAATCCAGTAGTTAATTGGAAGTCGGGAAAAATCACGTTCGCCCGCTGTCAATGCCACAAGAACCCTTTCCCATTACCTGATGCCGATCCTGAAGACAGATGGGATGAAGAACTAGAGGAAGGGGAGACCATCCTTGCAATCGACTTTGAACAAGCCCTTGAAATTCGGGCTTTACATCACGCTAACGAATTCGCCGTGCAAGTGAATGCCGGGAAGGAAAAGAAGTCATTCGAAGAAATGATACCCCCAGCATACCGAGAATTTAAGGATCTCTTCTCCAAAGAGAACTTTGATGAACTCCCCGAACGAAAGCCATGGGATCATGTGATAGAACTAACCCCCAACGCGCAGTCGACCTTAGACTGCAAGGTCTATCCCCTCAATCGCCATGAACAGGAAGAACTCGACAAGTTCTTAGACGAGAACCTCGCCTCAGGACATATTCGACAGTCAAAGTCGCCCTTCGCCTCCCCTTTCTTTTTCGTCAAGAAAAAGGACGGTTCCCTGCGACCCGTCCAAGACTACCGAAAGCTCAACGAAATGACGATAAAGAACAGATACCCACTCCCTCTAATTTCAGAACTAATGGACAAGCTCAAGGGTGCCAAATACTTCACCAAACTAGACGTTCGGTGGGGATATAATAACGTACAAATTAAACAAGGAGACGAGCAGAAGGCAGCTTTCAGGACAAACCAGGGGCTCTTTGAACCGACCGTTATGTTCTTCGGACTCACGAACTCACCAGCCACCTTCCAATGGATGATGAACGACATTTTCAAAGACTTAATCGCCAAAGGAAAGGTCACCATCTACCTCGACGACATCCTTATCTTTACAAAGGATCATCAGGAACATAGAGCAATCGTCAAAAGAGTGCTTCAGAGGCTGAGGGAACACAAATTGTTCCTGAAAGCCGAGAAGTGTGAATTCAAAACACTGGAAACGGAATACCTCGGGGTAATAATCAGTGAAGGAGCGATTAAGATGGACCCAGTGAAGGTTAAAGGGATCACCGAGTGGCCGACACCGACAAAGAAGAAGGAGCTACAATCATTCCTGGGATTCACCAACTTTTACCGACGCTTTATCAAAAATTATTCAAAAGTCGTCCGCCCTATGACTCAACTTACGGGGAACGCACCCTGGACATGGGGAGCCGCCCAGAATCAGGCGTTCCAACAGCTGAAGAAACAGATGGCGGAAGACGTAATCCTGGCGATGCCAACAGAGACAGGGAAGTTCAGAGTGGAGGCTGACTCAAGCAAAGGAGCAATCGGTGCTGTCCTCAGCCAACAACAAGACGGGAAGTGGAGGCCGGTTGCATTCCTATCGAAGGCCCTTACCATAACGGAAAGGAACTATGAAATTTACGACAAGGAACTCCTAGCTATCATGCTCTCCCTCACGGAGTGGCGCCACTACCTCATGGGAGCCGCCGACACATTTGAAATCTGGACAGATCACCAGAACTTACAATACTTCAGAAAGCCCCAAAAGCTTAACCGCCGCCAAGCCCGATGGGTAACGGAACTGGCAGAATATCATTTCACCCTCTTCCACAAAGCTGGCACAGCCAATAGGAAAGCCGACCTGCTGAGTCAACGAGATGACCACAGCCAAGGCAAACAGGACAACGAAGACATAGTTGTCCTAAAACCCAAACATTTCCGGGCAATGATCATGCCCACCGACGAAGAAACCCATGCCAAGGTCAAGGATGCCACCAGAGACCACGGAAAATGGGATCAGGGCATCGCAGGGTCCCTCAATCACGAAAGATGGGTGACAGAGGCAAACGGACTCCTCTACTATGACGGACGAATATACGTTCCAAAAGACCACACACTTCGAGGGGAAATCATATCTCGCTCCCATGATCACATTACTGCTGGTCACCCAGGAATCGCCAAGACCAAAGAACTCGTCCAACGAGAGTTCTGGTGGCCAAAGCTCCACAAGGACATTGAGGCTTATGTTAAAGCATGTGAAACGTGCCAACAAACCAAGACAAGCACACAAGCAAAGGCAGCCCCTCTCCATCCCAATGAAGTCCCTTCCGAACCATGGACTCATATTTCGGTTGACATGATAACCGGTCTACCCGAGTCAAATGGATTTGATGCCATCCTGATGATCATCGATCGCTTCTCAAAAGAAATGGTCCCCATAGCCTGCAACGTAGAGTTGACCTTGGAGGGATACGCAAAAATATTGCGAGACCACATTTACGCCTGCTACGGAATGCCCAGCGTAGTAATCTCTGATCGAGGCCCCCAATTCGTCTCAAACTTCATGAAAGACCTCTATAAACTACTCGACATAACCCCGAATGCATCCACGGCATTCCATCCCCAGACCGATGGACAAACAGAGAGGGCCAATCAAGAAATCGAAAAATACCTCCGTATATTCGTCAATCACCTACAAAACGACTGGAGCGAATGGCTAGCGATTGGCGCCTTTGTCCATAACAACCGCATCCACTCCGCCACCGGTAAAAGCCCATTCATGGTCAACTACGGCCGGAACCCTAGAATCGTCCCTGACTCTCACTGAGCCAACCCATTCACCAATCCCACTGCCCAATCCTTCTCCGACAAAATGAAAAGCATCCACGCAGAGGCAAAAACCTCACTCAAAGAAGCGGCAAACAAAATGAAAACACAATATGACAAGAGAAAGCGACCCGCAATCAATTACAAAGTCGGAGACCGAGTATGGCTCGATAGTTCCCATCTAAGCCTTCCCCGTCCCAAGAAGAAACTCGACGACAAGCGAGTAGGCCCTTTCCTCATTCTTAACAAATATGGGGCCTCCGCCTATAAATTGAAACTCCCACCTCATTGGAAAATCCACCCCACCTTCAATGAGAAACTACTCTCCCCATACACCCTGCCCGCATTCCCGAACCAAGAACAACCACCACCACCACCCCCCGACTTAATCGAAGATGAGGAGGAGTACGAAGTCGAAGAAGTCCTAGACCATCGCACCAGGAAAGTCAGGGGAAAGAGAGGAGAGCTCCCAGTAGTCGTCACCGACTACTACGTCAAATGGAAAGGCTGGACCCGAGAGCACAACAGCTGGGTACGAGAAAAGGACATGGAAAACGCCAGAAGGTCAATCAAAGACTACGAGAAGAAGGCCAAACGTGCAGGCCGACTCACTGTAGCCTATGCGAACACCAAGTCTTACGGGAATCATCAATTCGAAGTCAAAAAATTCCCAAGAATGATCCTGGAAGGACAGTACGATGACAATGGCGTACTCAGCTACAAAACGCAGGCAGGCGATGGAAGCCAAGAATGGATAAAGGACCCACCAGACTACCCACCAGAGGCAGCCTCTGAACGTCGAAAATGGAAAAAAATGGTCAAAACATACTGGGAAAACGTACAACAAGAAGAGCCCGAATGGGAACCCTAATGGCAGTCAGGACGACTGCCTTAACGAGAGGGTAATGTTACAATTTATTTACTTTTTACCCTTCAGAACCTTCACATTGGCACTATATGCATCACGTGGGCAACGGTCGCATCAACTTCCATAAATCTTCACCATCACCGTTGTCAACAGCTATTATTAGGACTACCATTTAGTATATAAGTAGCACGCTCTCAGCTGTAATACTCAGCTTCGAGCTAAAGTTTATACAACCTCATTCTTCTATCGATCCACTCACGACGATCTGACTGTTGCACTAGTCTCTGACCACAACCAGACAATACTGAGACTCTGTTGGACTCGGGTATTACCCGGCATAGCCTAGCAGTTTACTCTAGTTTGGTTTACTCAGGGCTAGTCCTAACACGATGAATGGCTGCCCAGGCGTGAACTGGAAGATTGCGAAGCGTTGGACGTCTGGCTACAGAAGAAGCAAGACCTCGAAAACACAGAGGTTGCCGCGCTCCTTCGAGAGGATGACTTCACTCTTCTCGGGGAAGGGGAGAGTGTAAGCCTAGCTTACAACAGTGCACTGCACAATGACGCTGACAGATGATCACCCCGACGATCACATGACGAGGATCACACAGACAAGGATCACATCGACGAGGATCACACCAGATGCAACATCACACCGAGACCACGCCAGACAGCGGGAAAGCCAAGGATGATCGCGCATGACTATATATAGATTTCTCCTTATATATAACATTAGGTACTCATAGGTACTTGCTCCTTCTTCCTTCCCACCACCTCCCATAGACATATACACTCACCGTAGTCCTCCTCGCCTAACAATTCATACCCCGTTTCTGTTCTCTGGCGTGATTCGTGAGTTCTTCCCAGTGAGGCTGTCCTCACAAGACGACAGCCTTTCAATAACTGCACTATTTTAGTAATAAAGCCTTAATTACTCAACCAATATGGATCCTCTTGCAAATCTGTTTCATTTGTGACTACTTATACTTGTTTTAAACAACTTCTATTTTCGATATCTGAAATATCTAGCCCGTAGCAAGTCCTACGTCTCCTCGAGCATCTGGTTCGCTCAATTTGGGCATAGGTGTCACGCAAAAAGTCACATCACCTGACCTTAGTGGATTTTGGATGACGCCTACCTTATCAGCTTGTCGTTCGCTAGGTCCAGGTGCTCTGTCCTAATGTGTCGACTCCGCTGTGGCCGGGAGAAGGCAGAGCCTCTTTGACGCCTGTCCGTATAAACACCTCAAAATTGACGCTATTGGACAGCCTGGCATCCTCATGTCTACCGCAAACTCCACAGTATGCCCTTTTTTCCTCCAAGGAAAATGCAGGCTTGGGACTCGCTGTAGGAAACAGCATATTGGTGGACCTTCTGTAACATTTACTGCTATAAATTCGTACCGCCTTTCACTTACATCATGGCAGGAAACGCAGAATACAGCACATGGTAATGTCGAAAATAATGGGGCCAGGCGACGGGGTCGCACGTCGAAGAAATCTGTGCCTCAGAATACCACTGGCTCTAATCAGAGCACTCTTCCCAATGTCGATACGCAACCAAGACCCAGCGCCTCGAAAGTGCCGCAAGGCTGCAACGTGGAAATCCCAACCAACGCTTCAGCCAATCTGGAGCCTCGACGGAACGTTCATAATCCTGCGGTATGACACAGCTGCTTCAATCGCATTATTGCTCATCTCAGCATAGGTCGAGAAAGTTGTCGATCTCCAAAAACGCATTGAAACGGAAAGACTTCGACTAAACGTCCACAATCCCGCGGTATGACACAGCTGCTTCAATCGCGTTATTGCTCATCTTTTGGTACAGGTCGAGAAAGTTGCCGATGTCCAAAAACGCATTGAGATGGAAAGACTTCGACTGCTGAAGCCTGAAGGGATACCTGGGAAAGAGCTTGAAATGGAACAAACAAGATTAGCTGGAGAGCAGAAGAAGCGGGAGGATCGCAAGCGTCTTGAGGCAGCCAGGCGTAAGGAGGGGCGTCAGCGAAAGGCACAACAAAAACAACGCAAAGAAGAGCTGGAACGTCAGCGGGAGGCGGAGGAGGCAAGACGACGCACGGAAGAGATGAGGAAAAGACGAGAAGAGGAGCAACGTGAAAGGGAGGAAGGACAGCGCAAGAGGGAGGAAGAAGAACGTCGAAAAGAGGCGGAAGCAAGGCAACAGCAGGAAGAGGCCCGACGGAAGAGGGAAGAAGAAGAACGTCAGCGAGAGGAAGAGCGGCGTCAAAGGGAAGAAGAGCAGCGTAAGAGAGAGGAAGAGCAGCGCCAAAGAGAGGAGGAGGAAACGAGACGACGGAAGGAAGAGGCTCGACAGAGGAGAGTCGAAGAAGCACGACGTCGGCTAGAGGAGGAGCAACGTAAAAGGAAGGAAGAACAGCTCAGAAAGGAGGAAGAGGAGCGCCAAAGAGAGGAGGAGGAGGCAAGACAACGGCAAGAAGAGGCTCGACGGAGGAGAGAAGAGCAACGACGTATAAAGGAAGAAGAACAACGTAAAAGGGAGGAAGAGCAACGTCGACGAGAGGAGGAAGCAAGACAACGACAGGTAGAGGCCCAGCGTAGGAGAGAAGAAGAGCGACGTCGGCGAGAAGAAAAACGACGTCGTCAAGAGGAAGAGCAACGTCAGCGAGAGGAGGAGGCAAGACAACGACAGGAAGAGGCTCAACGTAGGAGAGAAGAAGAGCAACGTCAGCGAGAGGAAAAACGACGTCGCCAAGAGGAAGAACAGCGACGCGTCGACCAACAGCTTCGTGCTGCTGATGCTCAGGTCACTCTGCAGCGTGTCATCCTCGCCGGCTCGATCGTCACGTTCAGTTCGGGCCTCTCTATTGAGAACACCATCACAGGCTTTGAATCCTGCAAAGTCCACGTCAAAAACCTTCCCTACGACACCCACGAGCAAGAAATTGCTGCCTTCTTTTCCCAACAGGGTCTTGATGTGTCTGAACTTCACGTCGTATCTGTGAAAGCCACCCCCGGGAGACATAGGAAGAAGGAAGCAGATATCGTTACAAACGCCACTGTTGCACAATCATTGGCCGTTAGGCTTGAAGGCATCGAATTCAGAGACGAGAGACTGGAATTTGAAGTCGGGGTGTTTAATGCACCTGGTGCCATGGGTGCCCTGACACCGAGGAATGAGAACACGTTGACGATTTCATGCCGTGCTCCGTCCGTCCGTTACATCGTTGAATATCCCGACATACCGTTCTGTCGCACTAAAGCGGCAGAACTCAATGGTCGTATATGTGCTGGACGGCGGGTGAAGGTGGAAATGAACCAACTCCCCCCTGGACGTGTCATGCACAACTTCCGATCAAACACTATCAAGATTAGCAACTTGCCTGATGTTGTCCCTGAGGCCACTGTGACTGCGTTTGCCCAGTCCCACTTAATTCGCCGTCTCAAACCTTTTAGCTTCGACACACTTTTGGCGACTCGCTCCTTACACAAGCATATCAATCGAATGGAGGGCGTCGAAATAGAGTCTTTCGATGTCACTTCCCGAGGTGATAACGAAGCTGGGATTCTTTCCATTCGCGTCCTTTTCGATACATGGGATAACGCAAAGAAGGTTCACGACGCTCTCCTCAACCGACGTTTCGATTACATTTGTAACTCTGTGTTTTGGCTCCGAATCGCCCCTCAAGCACTTTACACCATTAGAATACCATCCGGACAGTATCGTGCTCAAGAAACCCTTTGGAAAGAGCTCCAAGGGAACATCAAAGATAGCAAAGCGTGTAACCTCATTATTCACGAGTCCAACAATGGAAATCATCGCATACAAGTGTCAGGGACAGTCAAGGCTGCCCTTGGTGCACTCAAGGTCCGCGTCGAACGTCTAGCGGCTGGTGAAAAGATTAACGGCTGGCACGATCATCTAACATATCCTCAGGCCCATCTAGTGCAAAAGATCACTGGGGCGGGCGCTTTTTTACGCTCAGATTATTGGAAGCGGACGCTGAAGTTGTTTGGAGAGCCGAAGGCAGTGGAAAAAGCCAAGGTGATTGTGATGGAAGAGTTGAAGCGTCTTGCGTCTCTAGAGGTCACTGTGAAGCTGGAGCGTTCCTCGGTGGGATATTTTGCCCGCACCGGCCTTGCGGCAATGAGAGAAGTTTTCGGGGAAGACAATGTGACACTGAATATTCGTTCTGCGGCCATCACGGTAAGAGGAGGCGAGGAGGTCCGACTCCATCTCAACAATCATATCACTGAGTCTCGCAAGTCCGTTGATGTAAACATCACGTCCGGATCCCATACGTGCCCTGTATGTTACGACGAAGTCTCGACACCGTTTCAATTGGTATGCGAGCATGTCTACTGCACAGGATGCATTCGACACCTCCTCACCTCTGCCGCCCAAACGGAAATTTTTCCACTCGTGTGCATGGGGAACGAATCTACCTGTGGAACACCCATCTCGATTCCCGTCATTCAAAAGTTCCTCCCACCGACTGCCTTTGATCACCTCTTGGAAACGGTTTTCACGACGCACATTGACAAGCACCCACTCGAGTTCAAGTACTGCAAGACACCGGATTGTACGCAGATATATCGTAGGTCGGAAGCGGTGTCTGTTTTACGATGTCCGTCTTGCTTCTCCGAGATCTGTTCTTCATGTGGCGAGGATTCACATGGAAGGATGAGCTGTGAATATGCTCGCATTCATAATAATCCCGCGGAGCAGGAACGAAAGAGCGAAATATGGCTTTTACAGCAACGTGATATCAAACAATGCCCGACGTGCTCACGCCTGCTACAGAAGGCGGAAGGATGCAATCATATGACGTGCCCGTTCGTCTTCAGTCCTTTCATTTGGTCGTTGAAGCTAACTGGCTTTTCTAGTTGCGGAGCGCATATTTGCTGGCGTTGTATGGGAACCTTTGACTCCGACAACATCTATGACCACATGAGTACCGTGCATGGAGGCTTGTATGCTGACGAGCCGGAAGGACGTGGGGTCGTCCGACTGCCTGCAGAACAGGATGACCAACTGGAACAAGAGAGGGTTGCTCTGTATCATGCAGAGATTATGGAGCAACGCAGGCAGGAAGAGGCTGCCCGGGTAGCGCAAATGCAGCGTGATCAAATTAAAAGGGAACAGGATAAGATTGCTGCTCAACATGCAGAAGCTATAGAACGACGGAGGCGGGAAGAAGAGCAAGAGCGGCAGAGAGAGGAGCGAGCAGCTCAGTGGAGACGGCAACAAGCTGAGTGGCGATGAAGGGAGCGACAAGAGGCTGATCGCTGGGAGCGAGCCGAGCAGATTGAGTCTAGCATGTTGCTGCATGGCAGTGGAAAGCTGTCGTGATGTACTAAAATCTTGTCTTGTTATAAATACGGTTTGTAACACATTGGATGTACTTATACTCTGAAATCTATTGCATTTCGCACATATCGGCAGTCCCAGCTCTGCAACCAGGTCCCAAGCAAAGTCAAGCCTTTATACGAAACCTCGATAAACGACGGGTGTACCTTTCGCTGCTCGTCCTCTTCAGGCTCGACATGCCGCAGAGTCCGACCGCTTTGAGTTGCTTCCAATATAGCATCGAAGTCCACAGAAGCAATAAGCAACGTCGGATATACGTATACCAAGAAAAAATCCTACGTGTACATTAGCACTACAATCTTGTTCATGCCTCTTTCGATATTCTCTGAATCTCCTGCAACCCTTCATCATGATCCCAAAATGCCTCATCAGTACCAGCATCAGTTCTCTTCACCTCCGCCACATCGTCTTCCCCCTTTTCGGCTGTACCCCGCAAAAAGGACTCCTTGATTTCCCTTTCCTCCCTCTCCCGCTCTTTCACCTCCTCGCTGGCCTTCCACACTATTCTCTCAACGATGTGCCGAATGACGACACGAAGGAGCAGATATCCATGGGAGGCAGCAAATGCAATCAACAAGGCAGTTTTCAGTAGATCCATCGTCGCGGCCTGCCCCTCGATCCCTGCGACACCAGCAACTGAGAAGAGTTGGCTGACTTTTTCGATTGAAGAAGGGGTAGTATTGCAATGAGCATGTGACCGGGGACAGAACAGATATACGAGTGATGCATTGGTCAACGAGGCTAGCCAAGCGAGGAAAGTGAGCGCGTCCAGCCAGGGTCCAATTGTATCAACCCTCACGGGAATGGGCCGGCGGACGTGTGTGATGATTTTGAAAGCATCCGATCGAAGCTCGAAGAAGTTATTGACCAGCGCCATTACTAGAATGAAAGTTTGGTATCAGCTCCTCTGTTAGAGTTTAACCACTTACAAGGAGCCAATGGCCATATCGTCGACCATAATGCAACATAGCCAAACTGTATCACCATCTCATTGTAATCCCCAAAGATATCGTATTCAGGCAAAGCGACTTCGCTGCGAACTCTTTCCAAAAATTCTCTCTCTTCAGCACCTCCCTTTTCCTTCTCATCTTCGAACACCACTTTCTTTTTACCCTTTGGAGATGACGTTCCCGAATTGGATTTTCTCTTGTTTCTATAATTTTCGACAGCGCGCAGAACGAATGGCAGACCAATTTCCATGAACGTATTCACAACCTGATTCGTCACCGTAAAGGCAAACATCTGGTCGCGGAGACGTCCTGGGTTAAGTTTGCGACCAGCTGTGGTAGCATCGACCTCCCAGATGCCCGCGGTCAATTTGTCGGGTGAATCCTCGGAGGTGTTATTGGAGTGGAAGATTTGTGACTGTACAAACTGCATGACGCCTTCACCAAATGGCACGTAGACGAACGCGCTCAACGCAAGACCGAGATATGCAACAAGGGCAGTCAGGACGAAGGTTTTCAGACTAAGTGAAGAGATGTAGGAAGAATGATGTGCATGGTTTTCCCAGGCTGTGAACTTGGTCGCTATCACTTGGTAGACATCCAGTAAACGTGGGACTAGAATCGCGAATAAAATGGTAGGACTAAGACTCTGGAGAAAGCATGTTAATGGGGTCACCAAGATATACACCAGACTCACAATGTATTTATGTCCGGGCCCTGTATACAATTGCGTGACAAAAGCTTCAAACACGAATATACCAGTCAAGAGGGCAACAAGGACACCAGCGAATAGTAAGACTATCGGAAGGCTTGCAAGCATTCGAAGGTCTCGCTGCCACCAGGAGAAATTGGGATTGTACTGAGCACGCCGTTTTTCTACACGGAAGGAACCTCGCGTTCCGAAACGGAGGGAGACAATGCGCTCCTGGACACGCCACCATTCGACGAACGTGACGGACCAGAGAAGAAGTAAGGAGGAGTACACAGGTGAATACGGCGAGCCAAAGAAGTAGAAGGCAGGACCAAGGATAGCCGGAATTATGAGGGCGCGGGTGTAGGAGTGGAGGAACGAGAAGTATAGAGCCACAGAGTCGCCAAACTAGAATGGGTCAGTTAATTTGACCTACTAGTAATGAAAACGTACTTGATCTCGTATTCTATCATCCGAGACCGAAGCAATCTTTCGACTCTTCCACGTATGCTTCCATTGCTCGTTGAAGTTCCGATCATGCAAGCACATAACAGATTCTACGAGATCCCATTGGGAGGTTTTTGGTGTGATTCCCAAACCGCCGTCGATGGGCATCGACGTTATGTATGAATGCACTAGACGAAGGCGGTCTGAAATACTCAGCGGCGGTAACTGAGTGCCGGATTTGATTGGTGTCGTCGGAAGGCCAGAGAGAAAATCTGAATGCCTGGCAGTCGTTGATCACCAGGCCGAAAGCCACGACAGGTGAAATGACATACCGCTCTCTCTTGACTAGGTTCCTGACCAAGCCCTCGGGACAGTATACAAAGATAAGTAGATGTCCAAGGGCTTCTCCCCTCCTAGCCACCGCCCGAAGACCACCGTACTTCAATGTCTCAAGGAGGCGGGCATACTGCTGCTCTGCCTTCTGGGCGTCGTCGCGAATCTGCTGTTTCGACAGAGCAATTTTCTGGGAGGCCCTGAAAGTGACGACGAGGTCTACCTGAGGTGGCATGATGGTGGTTCGGTACAGGGAGGCAGCTCAACCTCCCTGACGCGTGTCTATAAGCCGCGATGATGGGTGAATGATGTCGTTGGTGCCTCAATCGGGGTCCATGCCAAACGGGGATAGCCGAAAACTGACTCGTCCTCAACGTTCTGCACGTCCTCCACGATGACTTCCGATGCCGGCGACCAACGCATCGTCGAAAGCCTTGCTCTACGACTACGGCGGCGGTCAGTGTTCCCAGGAAACAGTTCTGCTTCTCTCTCATAATTTAACAGACAAGTCGTCGGTTCACGCGCATCCGCTCTCGAAACTTTACTAGTGATACGCCAAGTCGTCGCCAAAGCACGGTTCTCGAATTTCGATCAACTCGTGGATATCATTCGCTCTGTGGGCCGAAGACTCGCGGACGCGCAGCCAAAAGGTTTGTGCATTGTTATATCACACTGAGTTTCATTAAATTCATGCTCATAGAACACTCTGTCGGTAATACCGTACGAAAGGTTCTGCATCATATCCGAGAGGAATACCATACTGCCACCAAAGGGACGATGACCTCAATACCCGAATCATTTTCAATAGCAAAATTCGTTCTACAAGGGCAGCCACGGAAGCAAATTACCGTCACAAAAACAGAAACGAAAGGCACGCTCAAAGAGGATGATCCAACAGATCCCGACTCGTTCGCACGAGGACTGAAACCCGTTCTCATGGAAGCCATCCAGGATATATTTGACGAGCTGGAAACTGTATACGACAACGTGTCAAAAAATGCCAAGGATCATATACATTCAGAGTAATAGCATCGTTCCATACATGGCTTGATACTAAACTTGCTTCTCAGCGAAATCATTCTCACTCTCGGCGCGTCGAGGACCGTAGAGACGTTTCTCAAAACTGCCGCACATTATCGAAAATACACCGTCATAGTCGCCGAGACAGCTCCAACGTCCGTACCAAACGTTCTACACAATTTCGCTTTGCTAATCTTCACTTTCTAGTTACGGTGGCCGCGATTTAGCTGCATCCCTCTCCTCCGCCGGTATCTCAACGTTCCTAGTCCCGGATTCATCAATCTTCGCCCTAATGTCTCGAGTCAACAAAGTCATCCTCGGTGCCCACGCAATCCTTGCAAACGGCGGCATGTTTGCCACATCTGGTGCTCAAATAGCCGCGACTGCAGCACGAGCGCATAGCACCCCCGTTGTCGTCTGTGCCGGTCAATTCAAAGTGACCCCACTTTGGAATCTCTACCATGAATATGGGGCTTTAGATTTCTCCGATCCCAGTAAGGTACTCGGGTTTGAGGAAGGTGATTTGGTAGATAAGGTAGATGTTGTCAATCCATTTTATGACTACGTTTGTCCGGAATTGGTCGATGCGTATATCACGAACGAGTCAGTGAATCATATTTCTGGAGGCTGATGCATACTGATGCTTTTTACCCAGTGGTGATCATCCTCCATCGTCAATATATCGGTCAGTCGTTGCCTTTTGTTCCCGTCGGCGACTTTTTCAACTGCCTCTCTAGGTTACTCAAAGAAACCTACGACGACGAAGATACAGTACTATAGATTCAACGATACATTATAGCAGCCAGTCATCCTATATCAGTATAATTAGAGTAGTGCTAGTGTTGTATACCATCCAATTATTTCTTGAGAATATCGAAGAAGGCCTCTTGAGGAAGTTCCACTGTTCCGACCTTCTTCATCCGTCGCTTCCCTTCCTTTTGATTCTCTAGATGCTTCATTTTCCGCTCATAATGACCTACTCGACGTCAGCTCTTCGGTGGCCTTCTTATTGCCAAATACTACGACGCACCTCCGTACAGTCCCGCGGTGACATCAGCTCTCATGGCAGAGAGGGTTTCTCTGGCGATTACTTTTTTCCCGATCGCTGCTTGGATGGGGACTTCAAAGAGCTGCCGAGGAATTACTTTATCTGTTTCGCATTGAGCCAGAATAAACATCACTAACATGTCGGGGACTTACGAAGCTTCTTAACCCAGGCGCGACCAACCTTGTCCTGTGCGGATTTATGTACAACCAGCGCAAGAGCGTCAACAGGCTTGCCGTTCAGCAAAAAAACCATCTAGGTAACTGATATAAGCACCCGTCCGTACAGTCGTCCTTGTCTTCCTACCTTGGCCAAATCACTCTTTTGATATCCAGCATCCTCGTAACTGAGAAAGATTGCGTGCTCAAAACCGAGCCGAATATAAAATAGAGGATGCACGCACTCAAAACTGGCAAATCCAGATGTCCGACTCTTCAGCTGATCGAAAAAGTCGGTCACGATCTCGCTCAGAGGCATGACACAGGTAATGATAACCCTCGACGACGCAAGACCCGAACCAGCATCCAGATACCTGTGATCTAGATCCTCGGCTCGATGAATGAAGCACAAGTCTGTGATCTCCCCAAAGTATTCTAAAGTGGACTGTCAGCAATTCGGCAGTCCGCAAGGAAGCATTTTTACCTTCCGGAGCGATTATGCTCGCACTAACAACGGGCTCCTGAACTTCCTTGACTTTGCCCATGCTTTCGGCAATGTCTGGGAATTCCGTCGGGTTACTGATGAAGTAGTCACTGCCCTTCGTTGGGATTACCTTGAATGGGACTGTCGGAGCTGTGATGATGATGTTCGCGTCGTACTCGTCCTCCAGACGCTGCCGGAAAACGTCCATGTGCAGGGTTCCCAAGAAGCCCAGCCGGCAGCCTTGCCCCAGAGCAGAGGAAGATTCTCGTTGTATGGTTATACTTCGGTCGGTAAGAGTAAGCTAGGGAATTCAAGGTGTCAGTAAAATAATGAAAGCTTTACACAAGAAAAGAAAATACACGCTTGATGGATTCTTCAAGCTTCGGGAAGTCGCTACTGTCCACTGGGAAAACCCCAGCATAAACCATAGCTTTTGATGGCTTGAAACCAGGCATAGGTTCAACGGGTGTACCGTGGCGATGTAAAGTGTCACCGATGTGAGCTGGCCTTGAATAAGACATCGGCAACGACAGGCATTAGATCAATATCACTGACCTTCTGACGACTCCTTCATGTTGCAAGCAATATACCCTACCTGCCCGGGGTACAGACCATTTGTGGGGATTTCTTCCGGATGCATTATCCCTACTTCTGTGATATCGTATTTTTTCCGCGTGTGACATGAAGATATTCTATCACCTAGACAGCTTCAGTCCAGCGAAATGACACGCGCTCCAAGAAATTTACCTTTCCGTATAACTCCTCCTTGTACGCTGATCAAGGAAATGACGCCTCTGTAACGATCATACCTGAAAACATTCAATATGTCATGTCGGCTCGTGAAAATAAGAAAACACACACAGAGAATCAAAAAGAAATGCTTTCAGTGGCGCGTTTTGATCTCCTGCTGGCGGGGGTATTCGCTCAATGACGGCTTTCAAGACTTCCTCTACACCTTTCCCCGTCTTGGCCGATATGTGAAGAATATCTGTCGGGTCGATCCCAAAAGCAGCTTCCATCTGTGCAGCCATGAGTTCTGGTTGTGCGGCAGGCAAGTCGATCTATGGGACCAACTGTCGGTGCTAATTCGCAGTCCAAGGCAACGCCCGCACCTTGTTCAGAACAGGAATAATTTTAAGTCCTCGTTCTTTTGCAATATGAAAAACAGATATTGATTGTGCTTGGACTCCTTGACTGGCATCAACCTGGGAAGCCATGAGACGAGAATGTTGGGTCAATGGACGTAGGCCATACCAGCAACAAAGCTCCCTGACACGCAGCCAACGACCGAGAGACCTCCCACGCGAAATCTACGTGTCCCTTGCAGACCTTTAGTGAAGCGAAGAATAAGTTAATTGTAGCACCTTACTGGAGTATCGATAAGATTCAACAAGTGCAGTTTTTCTTCGTGCTTGTGGAACATGCTGGCCGTCTGGGCTTTCACTGTGCGCACAAATAGTAAGTCTCCTGGACACTAGAAGAAAAATGGACGGTACCAGTAATTCCTCGCTCTCTCTCCACTTTGAGCTTGTCCAAAACCTGCTCATTCTTCCCTGTCCGCTTCTTTTGAATCGTCCCGGTAAGCTGGGGACGTCACGTTAGGAAATAGGATTGCTGCATACAGTAGGGAAATGGGAACCTCTAAGAGCCTAGAGCATCACGTTAGGTCAATGAAAGAGTAGGGCAAACAAGAACAGACCTATCCGCAAGAGTCGACTTTCCATGATCTGGGTGTAAGTGTCACCATGTTGCTCTATAAGGCTGTAAGATGACACTGCCTCACCGATGTGTGCTATTATGGAGAAATTACTATAAGGATAGTTTCATTTATCACAATCCTTACTCTCGTAGGGGGAGGCTTACCGTATGGCATCGCAAGCAAAATCCTCCATGCGAGTTGGCACCTCGGGATTTTTGGCGGCGTTCCTTGGAGAACTAGTGCTGAAGAGACGATGGCTGTTAGGCGAGACAACCCGCAGGCAGGCAGATCGCCATATGTATACCAAGTTCATTGACATTAAGGGAAAATCTTCATTTCGCACAAGCCAAGTCGAAGTAGAGAAAAAGATTGATATGGGACCCAGGTAAATTTCCGGACCGAATCTCCGATATGGGGAACTGCGAATTACCCCTACCACAGTGTACCACAGTTGCCAAGTGGCAACCCTACCATCATCAGTTGGAAGAGACTTAAGGTCAAAGGGATATTCTATTTCTACTGGATAGGGTACATCGGAAAGCAAGAAGATTATCGTTTTTGAAGCCCTCATAGAGTTGGATAGCAGAGCTGAACAGTCTAAATAAATCCTTACATTACAACAAGTGTCTAAAAACAGAGCGGAATCATGGTCAAGATGCAACTTGTGGCTCTAAAGTAACATATAACAACGAAGTCATGATTATCAACTCAAAAACTAAAATAAACCAACACCAAGAGGATCCGTATTACTACTTCCTGGCGTCTGGGGAGGTGTGGGCTCTCTCACTTTCGGTGATTCAGTCAAGGTCAGTGTGCTAAGATTCCCTTCGACGCTGCGAGGAAGCGAGGAGTGTAAAGCAGCAGGAACAGTAGGGTCTAACGGAAGAGAACTTGGAGGATTCGATTCCGAGGACTCTGGTTCCTTCGATGGAGATCCACGAGTGGAACCCCAGGGGTTCTCGAATGGTGAGGGAAGGGCAAGCGAAGACGGACTTGAACTTGGCATCGTCGACCAAGGATTGATCGTACTGGTGCCCATCGGTTGAGTCGGTTCCTGTTCTCCCCAAGCGTTAAGATTATCCCTCCCACGTAACTCCTCCGTCTTCGTATCATCCTCTCGGGGATCCTGGGATAAGCCCACATAAACCTCCTGCACCGCTGAGAATGCCGCGGATGCGTTTGATGAGAGTTTCCCCCATACGGATTTTACCCCGCTACTCCCAAAGAAATCTGGCGTTCTCGGTGCTACACGATTTGAAGAAGAGGCGAGGGTAGTAGAGGAACTGGCTGGTTTCATAGAGATGGCAGATGTGGACGCGCCGAAGGGTTTGAAGCTATCTGCCCGAGATGGAGGTCCAGGAAGTGGAGATGGTTCTGTTATGGGAGAAGAAGTAGACGGAATCGGTGATATGCTTCGTGGCATGACAGATGTGCTTGTGGAACGGGACGGTGCCAAAGAGTGTGCAGGTGATTTGGATGGAGAAGGTGGCAGTGGAATGGAGGAAGGAGTATTAGACCTTTGGATTGGATTATCTTGACTACTCTCAAGAGTTGCCTCTACCCCCAGCGCTTGTGCTGTAACCAGTCGACCATTCATTTCTTCGTCTGTACGCCCATAGAGCTCATGCCAAAATCTGACATCTCTGGGGTTTGGAAGGAGAACACCCATGTCTGCTTTCGGACTTCGACTCATGGGGTCATCCAAAGAAGGATCGTATGTGGCGTTCCGATTTTGTTTCAATTCGTTAGATGAATTGAAGAAATCCCAAACACTGACTGTACGTTCGCAAGGTGGTGGCCCATCGCCGTCTCCCATGCGACGCTCCCTCTCACAGTTGAAAAGGAAAGTTCCGAATTGGCATGAATAAAGGTGGTAGTAGAGCTGATGAAGGAATCGCTCGTTGAACTCAAAACGATCCGGGAACTGGCGCTGAATTTGTCTGACCGACTCCAAGAATTGATGGAATACTGGGCTCGTCTCTTTGATGTGGTTTTGCGACGCAAATCGGTTTTGCATGGATGCCAAAAATGCTTGCGCTGCATCCGCGCCACTACTAGCATTCGTATTTTCCAGCGCTGAGATGAAGAATTTGTCTGAGGAGAGGTGCCCGCATCGATCCAGGAATTTATGTCCGTATGACAACCAGTCCTTCTCTACGAGGATTTCAAATCCACGTATGGTGCGATAGAAGGGATCCAGGCAGAGCTGGGCAAGCGAGGAGAGTTGCGAGGTGCGATCCCATCCATCGGAGCAATGAATCAAAACATGAGAGGAGTTAACGTGGACGTTTCGAGCGATCAGAGCTGTTCCCTCCAATATGGCCGATATATGACGCAGCCAACCAGAACGGCGAAGAGCTTGTCTATCCAAAACGGATATCCCTGAAACCTCGCTTGAGAGATCAGTGCTGATACTCGCTAAAGTAGTTTCCGCTTCGCGCAAAGCCTCTACGACTTTCGCCAGAGATTCTCGCATGGTGTGAATGTGATCGATTCCAAGATAGACCTTTTTTCCTTCTTTATAATGGTCCATATTCTCCGTTCCGGCGCCCTTCGCCGTATTTGCCATTGCATTCGTTGTCGGACGTGCATCAATGATAAGGTTGGTTGCCATTGCACCATAAACTGGTGTCTTTGACGCTCGAGATTCGGGCGAATGATGTGAGTGAAAGATCGCTTCAATTAGTTTTTCGTCCTGGACAGATCGATTCTGTGTGATTCCAACCATAGGCTGACTCGACCGAGTAATGCTTCCCTGCACGCATATCAAACATAATGAGACACAAAACAGGGAAAAGAGTCAGTTGTCTCACGTAATTCGACCAGTGAAGATAGCTGAGGACTGGTATTCGACATTTGCTCCTATATTTTGACGCGTATTGGAGAGTAGTGTCACTGATCTTTGTTGGAACGACTAGTCTTGCAGGATATGTAGGGCAAAACTAGGTGTACTGAGGGTCATCTATATGTGATACCTGAAGAAACATTCGCACCACCCACAGAGTAGTCCTTGTTAATGTCTGTGAATCTCCAAGCCTTGGATCGGGTCCCGACCCCCATGCGACCAAACTCTTCTCGCGAAGAATATAAAGACCATCCATCCGTTTGCGAGAACGGGGGTTTGGGGGTGTAGAAGAATGCGTACAGTTGCTGGACAGATGCTGATTGTTATCAGCAAGGCTACCATGTGGAAAGAAGCAGATTCAACGCACTTGCCACGGTCAACTCTTTCACGCTGTCGAAAACATCAGTAGCATCAGACTCCCTCGCAAAAGACACCGTAAATGTCTCGAAAGTTCGTGAATTAAATGTCAAAGGGCACTGGCCCTGTATTGTCTGGGGGAGGCGCGTAACAAGTGATATCAGGGGATAGGGAACCTGAGATACAGTAAGTACGCAGTCAATGATAGCAGAATAATATCTCACCCAAAGCTCGCTCTCTTTGTCTTCATCATACTGAAAGATGAGGTGATGAGCCGTAAGATGAACCGTACCGGTTAAGGTAGATCCGGACTTGGTGCAAGTGACACGTTCAACCTAAACGAAATTGTCAGAGAAACGATATATATGTTTGCGCATGAGTCATACCTTGGAAACACGTATCGAGTCCATATGAAGCGCCTAATGTCGTGGTCGGAGGACGAGCGGCAGTGGTTTGCTGCGATTCATGTGCTTGGGCCGCAGGGCTGCAGACAAACAATGGTCCGGTCCGAGTTACCGTCCTCGTCCTTGGCTTCGAACTTCTACATGTCTGTGATTTTTTATGCTTTGATTGTGCGACTGGTAATCGCACTGTGTACTCGAACTTTCTTTCAGCCAGATGAATATTTTCAAGCCCTTGAACCGGCTCATAATATCGTATTTGGGTACGGGAATCTTACATGGGAATGGCTAAACCCACTCCCCATCCGAAGCATCCTGTATCCGGCTTTGAACGTACCCATTTACTGGGCATTAAAGGTTACTGGAATACATGCAATTAGGCCTTGGGGTGATTTTCTTCTGGTATGCTGCCCATGACGGCTTGATTCCTCTGTTTATGAAATTGACCTTAGATCACTGGGCCGCGTATCTTACACGGAACACTTGCGGCAGGCACGGATATCTGGATCTGCTCCCTAACTCGACGAACAATTGGGGACCGGTATGTATCTACTTCCGTAAGTTTTCTTTTCTTTGTTCTGCCTCCGTACTAAGACACGTTGTAGTCGTTCTTGTCGCTTACTTCGTTCTTTCATGCCCTTTCACTCTCACGGTCGTTTTCGAACTCCCTTGAGACGTCCTTGGCGACCATCGCCTTCTCATACTATCCTTGGGATGCAAGCACAAGATTAAGCCCCCAACTGATATACAACAGGTACTTCAAGACTATTGCAACCCATTTCTGCATTCATATGGTCCAGATCGAGAATACGGAAAAGCCTCGCGTTTGCAGCTCTTGCTTGTGCCATCCGGCCGACGAACGCAGTGATTTGGATCTATCTATTTTCCAACTTGGTTTGGGCTCTTCGGGGTTATCGGCGGACTTTATTCTTCCTTCTTTGTGATGCGATTGCTATAGGGTAAGCTTCGTACACTGACTCTGAAACCTGTTTTAACACCAAGAACCATAGAACGCTTGTTCTGACATCTGTCGTTGGGCTGGACTGCGTATATTACGGAAAGTTTACTTTTGCTCCAGCCAACTTCCTCATCACGAATCTGTCCGGTGTTGCCTTATTCTACGGTGGAAATCCTTGGCACTACTACCTCTCTCAAGCCCTTCCGATACTTTGTACCACCGCATTACCTTTCGCCATCCACAGCTTATTCACGCATGGGGGTAGAAGCAACACGGCTACGAGGACCATGTGGAAAATGGTGGCGTGGACGATAGGCGTCTATTCTTTCACAGGGCACAAAGAGTGGCGTTTCATCCATCCGTTACTTCCTATCCTTCACGTACTGGCTTCTCAGTCTTTGGTCGATCTATCGGCGACGAGGACGAATCCCAAACCTCGTGCGTCTATTACTTCCTATTTTCCACCGGTTCGCAAAGAATTCCTCGCAATCCTCTTGCTCCCTATACCAATTGCGGCATACATCGTATCATTATATTGCAGTAGTCCAATCAGTGCCACAACCTACATCAGGGGCATACCTAGCGACGAGCTCCAAGGCGGGAGCATCGGAATCTTGATGCCTTGTCATTCTATGCCTGGTCAAGCGTACATTCATCGTAAAGAGCTCGAGAACGGTGGAATGTGGGCCTTGGGCTGTGAGCCTCCTCTCGGGTAAGCAATTTGATGGGTGTATTGACTGTAACTAAACTGGAAACACAGGCGGCAAGATCTATCTACGTATCGTGATCAGACAAGGGTATTTTTTTCTTCGCCATACCAATATTTGATGGAACGCTTTCCGCCTGCGGTCGATCCAACATTTCCTGTCTCTCCATTTCCCACTTCGCCTGCCGGCACTTCAACCACCCATGCATACCCCTGGGTTCACGAGTGGCCCCGCCACCTAATCTTTTTTGGCGCTTTGCTAAGAGAAGAAGGCGTGAAGGAACTATTGATAGGAAAGGGATATGCGGAGGTATGGCATCGAGGTCGATCTTGGGAAGGCGATGGTGATGAACGGAAAGGCGGTGTGTGTATCTGGAAGTGGATGGGATGATTCATAAAATAATCAGAGAATCGATCAAGATGATTCGTTGGACCTTTTACGGGCTGATGAGAGTGGAATTTTTGCGAGTGAATGTTGAGGAATAGTGGGATGGTGCATGTCAGGCCTGTAGCGGCGCTTTCCGGGTGAAAACGTGAAGATCTGGTTTCAGAGGCGTGTCTTCAAAGTCAGTTGGAATCAGACAGGGCATGTTCAACACATTTTCCATGATAATCCGTTGAGAAAATAACCCTCTGTTGAATAGGATTGAGATGGACAAATGAAGAACAGTTCTTTTAGTATTACCATGTATAAGATGAGCACCCTGGATTTCGCTGTATCGAAGTCGAGGTCGTCCAACCACGGAGGGAATTTGTAAGCGGGAGTGCTGTGCATACTGGAACGTTGTGCTGGCTAGGTAAACGAGTGAGAGACGCCCCCCGATACTCTAGTCCGGTAGAGAGTCAATACCGTAGAGTTTACCCGACGCCTTGGTCCTTGCAGAAGGAGGGGGAAAGGCTTCGTAGACTACGGAGGGGATGTTTTATCATTCGTCAGAAAGGGACTCAACCCGAAAAGGTCGCATAAGCTATTACCAAAGAACGCACAGCGTTTAATGTCGGTGTCTGGTAGGAGGATTCCATTTTTATGTGTATGTGAGAGTAGATTAAGGAGAAGGAATCTCCTCGTACAATGGAGCAGGAGGTATAAGTTATAGAACCCACGAGGGATTGAAATCCCGCTATAAAAACGAAAAAGTCGTGGAACCCAAGGAGGCGAAAGCCAATAATAGAGAACACCAAAATTGGACATACCACTGTTAAAATGTACTAATAGTAAGATAGAACAGCCTTTTCGTTGGCTTCTCGAGGTGTTGAGCATGGCCTTCAGTTTCCCTGAATGTTCCCGCACAAACCAGTGCGTACATTCCCAGTCATATCTCTTCGATATCGAAGAAATCAAAAGAACCTTCGCCCGTGATAAGACCGTCCGTTCATAATCAAGCGCTGAGAAAAAGTTATTGCCTCCAGTAATAGTTAGCACACTGATTTGACTGTACATCCACTGTCCTGGAATTACAGCGTCCTTTGATGATGCGGTCCTGGCGCCAACGTAGATTACACCTCCGCATTTACACACAAAACACCTGAAGAAATTGAATAACCAGAAGGATGGACTGTCAGGGACCTGAATACAAAACCAATCAAACCAATAGTAATTGAGTGTATTACTTGTTGCGGTTAAATAAAAGCAGAAACCAAAAAAAGGGTTCTTGAAGGCCTGGTCTCGGTTCAAAAGGGAAGCTGCGTGTGCCGATTTGGAATTCTGGGCAACCCGTGGGGCTCTCTGTTGCAGTACACCGAGCACCAAGATGTATAACACCATTGAATATCGTCGACAAAGTTAATGTATGTCGCCACTAAATGACAGTCAACCCGGATTGGAATTCATAGTAAGTAAGTGAATCCGCCACCGCCGCCAAGTACATACCCGCTGGAGGCCTCGGACGACCGAGAGAGAAAGCCAAAGATTAAGGCAAGCCGTCCCCAGAATATGGACACGTCGAACAAGACATTCTTCAAGATGATTGGGTGGGATCGTTTGAAGTAGTTATGATTCTGGTATCAAAATCCTAAGGCACTGTTAAGGCACAAATGAAATCACAAGGTATGCAATTGTAGAGGCGACAATAAGGGGGCACTGTCTACATACCATCATGTGCTCTAAACGAGGCCAGCTAACTGTATTCACGACCGTTTTGGAAAGAGGTCAGTTGCGGGGATGAAAGTGTTCAAACTCACATCACGAAAAATATCTTCACATAGATCTCGGTCCGAAGATACTCGTTTCTGGACTACACTGAGGCGCTAAACATTACAGATAAGTAACCAATATATATATATACGTAACCTCTAAGCGTCTTCACAAAGAACTCCCCAATTCTCCCACTGCACTCGACCTTCTTGGATATCAACCAGTCTGCGCCAGAGTGCGCCCCCTACTGGCCCCAATCCTTTCTCGTGGGCTGGCAACGTCAAATCGTCGCCTTCAAAGCCAATCTTCCCAACAGGAGCAACAATAACTGCTGTTCCTACTCCGAACGCCTCCAGTAACTTTCCTTCCTCACTGAACTTCTTCAGCTCGGACATAGTCACCTTTCTCTCCTGCGTATGGAGCTTAGGCAACTCGTTCAAATTTGTCCGGCCGTCATTATGTGCTTGCATTAGCTCCAAAACGGACATACGGGTCACTCCAGGAAGAATTGTACCATCTAGCTCTGGAGTGGCGACGTCTACGCCATCATCGTCGTCACGCTTGATGACAACGAAGAAGTTCATGGCGCCTGCCTCAGTGACGGCATCTCCAAGGAGCCATAGGATCTGATCGTAACCTCTCTTCGCCGCGATACGCTGAGGAAGGAATCCAGGAGCATAGTTTAATCCAAGCTTGTGGCCGCCTGTTCCTCCTGGCCATGCGCGCACGTTTTCCTTCACGGCAAGAAGAGAAAGTGGTTTGGGGCCTGTACGGAAGTAGGGACCTGTAGGGGATACGATCACGTAGAGGAGTGCTTGATCGGAAGCGGCAACACCCAACGCAGCGCGCGTTCCAATGATAGTAGGACGGATGTACAAGCTATGTCCTTCGGCAGTGGGTATCCAACGCTTTTCAACCATAACTAGGCGTTTTATCAATCCCAGGAGAGCGTCCGTGTTGAATGGCTGATCCACAAAGCCGAGTCAGTCGAGAATATCATTATCGACCTTCGGCGGGGGACTTACGGGTAAAGCAACACGCTCTGCAGACCTCGCGAGACGTGCCATATTTTTCTCTGGTCTAAACAAACGAGGCTTTCCGTCTGGTCCCATGTAAGCCTACGGTCCAATGCGTTAGCATATCAGTACAGCTGCAAGACTATAATGCACATACCTTCATTCCCTCAAAGAGATTTGTACAGTATTGGAAGCAAGAGCTCATAGGATCCAAAGTTAGAGGCGCATATGGTTTTATTTCGGGCGTGGACCATCCCGTTGAAGGCTCGAAACTGACGACCAGCATATGGTCAGTGGTGGCCTAAAAGGTAAGAGCGAATGAGTATGACATTGATGCTGAAGTTGACTCAAGGCTCACAGCTCCAAAAACCAGTTCCTGATTATCCGGTACAGGTTTCAGGGAATCGGCAAGCGTAATGGTGAGTTTTGATACCTAGAAATCGAGTCAGAAATCCAAGCCGATCACAAAACGAGCAGTAGCAAGCGCACATCAAGATCCGGAACGCTCGATACACCTTCTAGGACGCAGTTACCAACAGATTTCCAGAGAGACATTTCGCTTTGGGTGTAGGGCGAGTGAAAGGGAGTGGGAAGTTATTATGGTAGGTGACAGAGCGACGATCGGCAGGGAAAACTTATTTTTTTATATCTTATCATAGATTCTTTTTTTATCATATCAGCGATCGGTCTTTCGGAGCACACGGAATGCCATCGGGCGAGAACATGGGAAGGGCTTCTGCCTTAATTCTCTCTATTGCAAAGCCTGAGTACTGCTACAGACTCCACATGCGAAGTCTGAGGGAACAGATCAAATCCTCGGAGGCTCTCCAACACATACTTTTTGCCTCTCGAATCAAACTCCACTGCCCTCAAAAGGAGCCCGATATCTCTCGCCTGTGTATGAACATTACAGCTCACATACACCACCGTCTGCGGAAGGAAGCCAACCAGTTGATTGATGAAATTCATATCTGTACCCTTTCTAGGTGGGTCGATAACCACCGCCGTATGTTCCGGAGGAAATTCCTTGACAACGTCAAAGATATTTGCAGCATCACCTTTTCTGAATGAGCATTTCGTCGAGGGGATGTTGTTGAGCCGCGCATTGCGCTTGGCGTACATGATGGAGTCTGCAGAGAGTTCTATACCTGAGACGACGTCGAAATAGGGCGCTAGAGTAAGGGCGAATAGGCCCGCTCCGCAGTAAGTATCGATAAGGTGAGTTGGCTTCGAAACGATGCCGGGAGGAAAGATGGCTTCACGAATATATTGTGTGAAAGTGGGAAGAATGGAGTTGTTATTTTGGAAGAACGATCCCCCATTAAATTCGAAAAATGTGTTATCCACACGTTCTCGCACTGACGCATTATTGTTCGTTATGCAAATCTTGGTGTTCATCGCATCGGCGAGCTCATCAGGTGTCAGAGATGCAGATAAGGGAAGAGACACATCGGTGTTCAAAGACTCCCGCAAAAGTAGGGTTGAGCCTTTCTTGAACGTCGAAAGAGTGCTGACAAAAAAGGTAAGCTAGATGCCTCACGCGAGAGAGCAGATGTCATACTCGTGAATTTTCTTTCGAGCGATAGGCAGCGTCTCGTTCAAAACGGGAGTGGCTATGGGGCATTCCTGAGAAGAAGGTCAATCACGAGTCCGTACACCGGGCATCCACTTACCTCGATGTCGACCACACGGGGTCTAGAGGCATCATTGAAGCCAATACAAAAGGGATCACCGGGAGTACCGTTCGATTTTAACTGGAAGTGCGGCGTAATTTTCGTCCGGTATCCATATTGCAACGGCGATCCAATCGTCGGGAGAATTTCGGGCACCTCAGAATCAGGGAGTTCTATACCGGCATAAGCTGCTATTTCGCAGTACGATGCGATAACTCACTTGAGTACTTTTTGTACGCGTTGAGCACGACGTTTCTTTTGAACTTCAGTTGATTCTCATAAGAAACCATCTGCGGCATGCTTAGAAGCAAATACCAATGAATGCGCGATTACAATTCTCACCTGACTCTGGCACCCTCCACACGTCCTGAAGTATTTACACTTGACCAAGCTCTCATCCCTGATCTCCAAATTGGGTTCCACAACCTCCAAGAGGTCGCAAAGCGAGTGTAGTCTTTCATGGCGATGCACCTTGACACGAACTGTTTCTCCCGGGAAACAAAAAGGTATAACCAGTACCCACGGCCGGCCTTTTGATTCGGGCGCAAGAGCCAATGAAGTTGCTACGATTCGAAAATTCAGAATTAACAAGCTAAACAAAACGCGAACTGCATACCATTAGAGCACATATGAATAACTTTCACCTCGAGCTCTTCGAATTTCTCGAATGGCGAGGAGAACTCCGTCTCTGATTCTATAGCCTGATCCACGACGTCCTTTCCCAACAACGCAACAATATCTTGCCATTGGACGTCCTCCGGGGAGCAATGATCTGGCATGGTCTTGCGTAACCTTCGCATCTTCTTGTCGGCCTTTTTGCTGCTCTTCTTGTCAACTCGTACTTTTTTGGTTGGAGGTGGCCCAACAGCCGGCTCGTCCCCCAGTTCATCGACAGTCCTAACGTGTCCCGCATGACTCTCGGTATCCACAGTTTCCACTGGAGTCATTGTAGCATTGTTCAAAGTTTCATCCTTCGGAATCTCCTTCGCGACTTCGGTCGTCTCGATTGGCGTCTCTTTCGAGTATTCGACCTGAATCTCGACCATCTGGGGCGCCTTCACTGCTGCGGCCGCTTCAATAGTATTCGATGCCATCTCCTTCAGGGGTTCGAATTTGTGATAAGTTAGAGGTCCCAATTTCCCCGAGTCCGTAGGTGTTCGGCTAAATGTTGGCCGAAAGATTAAAGGCTCAGATTTGAGCTTTGCCCGTGTGCTGGTGGTGTAGTACCGGAATATAGAGAGGCCCCGTCGGCGACAAAACATGCACGACGCACGGCACGACGAGAACGCAAAGGACAGAAACAGAAGGCTAGGAAGTGGGGTAATAAGTTTTTTTGCCGCCTTTGCCGCCCTCATCCTACCTATTTGGGAATACACCACCTCTGATTGGTTTCAAGTCCACTGATAGAAAACTACGGACTGCATGGTTAGTTGGATTAGAGGGTATACATTATACTGGTAAAGTGTAGTGCTAGAGTATAGCATGCGAAACGGTATCGTAAACAAATCGACTGTGATAAAACTTAGAAATGCGAATAAAAACAGAAGAGAAAAGAGACGACATTTCAAACGGCTTTTGTGTGTCCCAAGACGCTATCAGAATTTCCTGTAAGAAATTTACAGAAACAAGGAACAGGCCACTCACTACTCCAGTGCTTCCCTGTCGACATCTGGATCCTTGCCATCGCCCACCATAATCTTGAGGCCCTTGCTCGGAATGTCATTTTCTACGACATGCAGCCAACCAGGACCCGGAGGATACACCTCCGGTGTTGGAGGTCCGGTAACAATGAGGTATTTGCCGTCAATAGTCGCGTCCAGATACACTAACCGAGAATTTGCGTGGACTGCATGCGTCACATATCCGTAGTCCATTAGCGCGACTGTAATTTCAGGACTGAGCAACATAATTATGCAAAGTAGAACGCACGTACCTTTTATACTAGTAGGTTCTGTGCCTCCAAAAGTGACACACACGCGTATCTTTTGCCCGTAAAGGATCTGTTCCGGCATCTCGTCGATGGTCGGTCTGGTCATATCCATGTAAGGTGGGTTGAGCCACTCTGCTCTGTACTCCGTCCCATACTTCACATCGCTACGGTCCAGGTTTGGATTGCTTCCTGCAATCATGACACTACCGGACGGCGTCAATGTAGCCACACTATGATACAATCGCGCAATGCCACTTGTAACGCCTATAGACGAAAACCGCTTGCCAGATTCGGCGGTGGGATCATATAGGATAGGCTCCAAGACTGGGTTATCAGCGTTTGAAGCTCCGACTTGGTTCTTAGTGTTGCCGTACCCGGCTATCCCAGATCCAGCGCCATTGACAATGACAAGTTGACCGGTAGGAAGAAGTACAGCATCTGCCATAATTCGAGCTTGAGGCATAGTTTCACCTTGCCAACCTTTACCGATCCCTTCATCCGTAAGAACCATCCGGAAGCACAGCGAAGAGGCAGGATCTTGGGAGGAGATGTCGTACGCAGCCTTCTGGTCATCGAGAGCGGACCCACCGCACAGAAGAACCTCCGGCACATAGCGATTCTCACTTGACAAAGGAAGAAGCAAGCAAGTGCCAGTCATAGGATAGGTAACTCGAACGCCGTTAGGAATCTGAGGAAGTCTCCGTTCCGTGTTGGTCTTCCAGTCGTAGATCATGGCGTCACGATTAGCGGCGACGAAGACTTTGCCATCCGGGAGTAAAAACGCGATGGGAAATAAGTTGGAATTGAGAGTGTCGACAAGGAACTTTGAAGAAATCGGCATGCCCTTCGATCCGTGTATAGATTTAGGAGGCCAAAACTCAAAGGTGGGATTGTTCACAGTAGCGTTATTGATCCATCCGCCTTTTTTCGAACCTCCGATTATCATGGCGGATCCATCCGAAATGCGAATAACAGTATTGTACCATCGAGGACTAGCCATTCGAATTTGGGAGTGATTCTCGTAGATATCACATTCATCAACAGATGCGTCATCACAAGGGTTGAAAATACGGATAGCTTGCAGTCCATTGGTGTCGCCAAAATCGGCGGCAGAAGTGCGATCCACGACAACAGGGTTACCGCCAACATTGATCATTTGTCCATTACTAAGGAAGGTGCCACCTGCGCAGAAAGAATTCGACTGCAAGCGGAGAGGTTTGAGAGTGTGAGTATCGAGATTGTATAGTGCGCCCCAGGCGGGGTGGCCATCGACATCGAGAGGATTGTGTTCGACCTTGTCGATGATCAGCGCGTGCGTATTAGAAATTATCGCCAGCTGCATAGCATTGACCCCGGTAAGGCCCTCTTGAATAAGCTTCCAGGGTCGAGTGTTTGGTGCCGCTTCTATCAAGGTAAGAAAAGGTGAAGGTGCGGGAAGACTATGCTGTACAGGTGGTGTAGCCGACGATGGCGATAGTGATTGTTGAGTAACGATGAAGGCATCAATATCCATAACAGAACGAGAGCTGGGATGAAGCTCTTCGGCGGTATTCTTGATCTTCAGGATGTGCTTCCCAGGCTTGAGACCGAATAGACAAAATATCCTTTGACCCTTCCTTGGCACGTCGCTCCAAGAATCGACCTGCTGCACTATTATTCCGTCCAGGTAGACATTGTGAACGCCGTGATGCATGTCAGTATTCCCAAACCATTCGATTCCGGTACCAGTGAACGGAAATGTGACTTCAGCGTCTTGATCTTTCGTTGTGCGTATAGACCCTCTGTAATAGTCACTATGATAGGACTCGGTCCAGTGTCCGCGGTATAGAACCAATGGTGACGATGAATCGTAAGCTTTCGAGCCGGGCGGGATGTAGAAAGGCCTGAAAGCAGTGATATCGGTTGACCCTGGGGTAGTATGCCCATTCCAGGCAGAGTTAGCCGCTAGAGTGCCAGTCAGGAACGCCAAAGACAAGAAAGATATCGCGTAGACGAAACATCGAGATAGAGCCATCCGATTTAGAGAAAACTATGCCCGAGTAAATGGTGGTAAGTGGTAAGGAAACAAGAGGCTTGAAGATCGCGGTGCGCGTTGGTATCTAGGTCCCGTGATGCGTCATTTGTTTGTATCTAATACCGAAGCCAAGCCGCCCATTTTTTTCCATCACTGCGCGTTGAAAGGACTAGAACACATTCGACTAGACGGCTCACTTGCAATGGTCGCAACTCACGCTCAACAATCTTCCTCATCTACCTCGGTTGCACCTAAAAAGAACCGGCGAAAAATTGGCAAGAAAACGTCCAAAAATGCACATGCCGACCAGGATATGGCGGATGCTCAGCCCGTCCTAGGCCCAGGGGATGACGACGAGCTGATGATTGACGTCGACTCCGCTTTGATACCTCAACCGACAGCAGCACCAACGTTTGAGCCATTACCTGCCAATGCCGATAGAACGACACTCAAGTCGGAAACGAGGCGGATACCTATACCGCCACACCGGATGACGCCTCTCAAGAAGGATTGGGTATTGATATTTGGGCCTCTTACAGAGATTTTGGGGCTACAAGTACGGATGAATGTCCAACGTAGATGTGTCGAGGCAAGAGTGAGTTTTGTCTGGTTTTCTTTCGACTATTCCTTCATCTCGACTACAGACATCAAAACATACCAAGGATATTGGCGCGATACAGAAGGGCGCTGACTTCATCAAAGCCTACGCGCTAGGATTTGATGTCAATGTATAGTTCTGACCATTCCTCACTATTTGTCATGCTGATGCGTTTGTAGGATGCTATCGCTCTTCTTCGTCTTGATGATCTCTACCTTGACTCGTTTGAAATCAAGGACGTGAAAACCTTACACGGAGACCATCTCTCGCGAGCCATTGGTGAGAATTTAGTTCGATTGCAATTCCACTTCACTCATCCTTCAATCCTGCAGGCCGAATCGCGGGCCAAGACGGCAAAACAAAGTTCACAATCGAAAACGCTAGCAGAACACGTATAGTTCTAGCAGACACGTACGTATTGTCTCTGCATACTTTTAGTCATACTCAATTCATTCGTATCTGGTAGGAAAATACACATTATGGGATCCTTTCAAAATATCAAAATTGCTCGAGATGCTATCGTCTCACTTATTCTGGGATCACCACCTGGAAAGGTGTATGCTGGCTTGAGGACGGTTAGCAGCCGCATGCGGCAACGAGCACTGTGATCCTATCCATGCATCATGCATATACTACACTGCTTAGAACTGTACGACTATCTACTTTCCTCGTAATGTGATATAGGATACACTGGAAAACAGCATGATACCATTCACGGATATCTCACATTCGGGATTGCACGTACAAAGCATCCAGAAGCGCGTTGGCACCCACACTGAGATTCGAGGCGTAAGTGCCTTGAAAATTTCTGCTTGCGAAAGTGTTCCTTGGTGAACAATGACAGCACCGGCGAGCACAAGTATTACTCTCCACGTCTGATGTTGTGACTGAACCTTCTTTTACGAGCATATGAAACCATGCCTGACTCAAACATAGCATTGAAGCGCGCGGTATGAGCATAGATAAAACATGGACGTATAAATCACACAATCCGACGTCTATGCCTTCTTTGCCAGAGCCTTCCTGACGAGATCCCGTCTCTGCTTCTTCAACAGCTGCACCTCAAACCGTCCAAAGTCATTGAGCTTCCGCCTCTCTTCGAGAGCTGCCCGCTTCGTCGCCCACTTGCTGGCCTCCCACTTGGCAATGATAGCTTCCTTCTCGAGCTGCTTTTTGATGACACCCGATCCTGCACTGCGGGGGAGTTTGGTGAGTTTGTGGGGCGTTAGGGTGAGGTGCTTGTAGGGGAAAGCCTGGCGAGGAACAGAGGTGGTAGGGCCATCAATTATTGCCTGGATACGTGCCATATGAGCAACGCGATAAAGTTCACAGAGGAAAGACTCCGCACCCGGTTGTGGTCAATTATTTCAGCAATGACTGCAACCTGGCCGGCGCTTGGGCCAGACTTGAGTAGGACCACTAGCAGGATCGTCAAAAGTACGTTCGCAATACAAGACTTTTAAACGCACCACGGCCCACCTCGACGAAGCGCTTGAAGTTAGATTCCTGGATACAGAATATCAGCAAATGACCTTGCAGCACTCTTCCACCAAACGTCATCCAAGATTGAATCCTTCAATCCAACCCCTTCCACTTCATTTTTCCATTCAAAGTGGCATAATCTGGCCGGAGAGCATGAAGGGATGTCTCACTCACCGACATGACGGATAGTTTTGGGTCTTGATGATGTCGACGGCGACGGCGAGATTTTCCGTTGGCGTTGAGGAGGGTGGGAACAAAGTATTTGGACGTGCTTGGATCGCGGGAGAGTCGGACCGGATTCCGGCTTTACAGTGCAATTCGCGCTTCCTCTGCCCTACTACCTACCGCCATGACATCTGCCAGACATCTAGCTGAGGGTGGCCCTGAAGGTTTAACGACATCTTCAGTCTGTATTTTTATAATCTACTGACCCGTACCCAGCTCTTCGTGCTCTCTTCAATGCCATCGAACCCGGCGCCGACAAAAACCTCTCGCAAGAAGCCCTTCAGCGTTTGTCTGAAAAACTAACAGAGTTCTCAGGAGCAGTAGATGCTGAAAAATTAAAAGAAAACCGTGGGGGTGAGGTATGTTTACGCTGGATAGAGCGATACAGCTGCTAATGAACAGTTGTACAGCCGCGTCTAAATGAAGAAGGCCTCCCATTTATCGATATCAACGAGCCTGATCTCGAGGTTGGATCATCTTCGAATATGCCTTTAGCTGAACTCGATCTCATTCCACTGTCCTCGCTGTCTCCTGGAGAATTGGAAGTCCGGAAACGCGAACGGGATCGGATATTGGACATGCTCGAGACGGAGGAGGAAACGTTGGAACGAAAAACAAATGAAGCAGTTACGGAGCGGAGACGCGAGGCTCTTCAAAAGATGAAGGAAGCCAGCCGTGAAGGGGTTAAGGATTTCGCCCAAACGCGAGAAATGCAGAAGAAGATGGGGAAAGCACTGTTGCGTAACATGGCGGAGGCCAGGGAGAAGGAAGAAAAAGAGAAGGCGGAGAAAGAGGCGGAAGATTTGAAGAAGGAAAAGACAAAGGCGAAGAAAGGACCTCAAAAGACGGTTACGTTCGCTGAACCCGAGAAGGATGAGGAAGAGGCAGAACCGATACATGGATGGGGCGACGTAGCTCAAGGAAGACTGACCTCGGCTAAACGACCCACACTGCTTTCAAAATTGAACGACAGCACTCTCCCCATGAAGATGTCAGTGGTTGAGCGAGCGCCCGGCCAGTCAAACCCACCTCCAGAGTCGCCCCAAGTTCTGGCTGACTCTGATGACGAATCTGAGCCTCCACTATCTGAAGGCGGGTCGTCATCGGGTAATCCTTCTGATGGAGACGAAGAAGTGGAAGAAGGTTTCGATATAGATTATGCCCACTACCAGCGCGAGATTGCCTTGGAGTACCACAAGAAGCGACAGACCATTGGCCGTGACGTCTCTGTAGCCATGCGGTCACATACATATGAAGAAGATGAGGATGTAAGACCGAGTTTGTCATTTTACCGTTGCTCATTGAAAATGATGTTTAGCAGGAACAGCCAAGTGGTTCCGCACCCCGGCAGAAAACACCATTGTCACATTTCAAGTCTGAACGACTCGCGTCCTCCTACGGTGCCTCTTCCCCATCATCATCATCCTCTTCTGCTGCCTCTCAGTCACTTGGCGCTCACGTCCTCCCTGCCTCGGGCGCAGAGACCCTACGCAACGCGGTCCGCATGGGAAAACTTGACTCAGACAACCGTCTCGTAGGAGGAGAGAGCGACAGTGAGGGAGACAACGAGGCAGTCCAAGAAATCATTCGGCTCCTTGAAAAGGGCGAAGCCGGACCGAGTAAGACCCAGGGCAGCAATATGAAGGGCTCCATCCTCCCCGAAAACCTCCCCCCACTCCCACCACAAACGAAACCGTCCAAGTTCAAGGCGGCACGGTCGCAGGCTGGGAGGCCGGCTACACCTTCGTCTCAGAGTGATTCATCTACGCCTGTATCGAAAGCACAGAGGTCGTCGCCCAAGCTTCCACCTGCCGCTACAGATGTTTTTTCCTCCACGGTCATGGATTCGCCTTCTTTCCCTGCAGGAGACGTGATGTCCATGATTGTCGAGTCGCCTTCTTTCCCACAGTCTCAAACTGCACCGACACCACGTCCCGCAGTGATGTCGTCCGCAGTGAGGGAGTCATCTCAGCCTCAGAGGAGAGTGTCATCTCGTCCTCAAAGGCCGCCTACTGTGGTGCCCGTGTCTTCTATGGTGAAAGAAGCCAGTCCATCAGGAAGTCAACCGGTTGCAGAACGCAAACCTCCGAAGAAAGTATCGAGATTCATGGCGGAAAGATCGTAGTTTTCTTTGGCATTGCTTACTGTTTGTATCATACGTCGCAACTGATCTAGCAAGCTGTAAACACCTGCACAGCCTTGAAATTCATTACTTCCCAGCTTATGATATAGCCACCTATTAAGTGCTGGCAGCAGCTTGCGACTTCAAGTTGCCTACTCATGGAATCGAGCAACGAATCAGATCAGGGGGTATATGGCTTTCGGGGTTTGATTCGACATTCTGTCATGGACTAAGATACAAATGCAAGTGTGATATTGAACATTGGAGCAATAGATGCGAGAATTGTAAAGTGAAGTATAAAGAAAGCCTTGGCGATGAATTCGTACGTGGTCTACGGATCGCCATGGGTGTTTGAGGGGAATAGCCTGTTGTTGCAAAGGTGAAAAGTCTATATGCTACCATCGCTTAACCATGTCTTCCAATTCCGAAACGACTTCAGACATGGTTGGGCGTTTCTCGTGTTCGTGCGCCCACATACGTTCGATGAGATCGACGACATCAGGACACCACTGTTTTCGAAGACCAGATACCGAAGGACTGCATCGAGCACATCGTCAGCCAAAGACCGAACAAAGCAATATCGTACACATACCGTTGGCGTTTTGTTCCTACGATCTCGTAGATTGCATGTTCGTTCATGCCCTAAGCGATACATTCAGCATCAGTAGAAACCGTGTAGATGAGCGATATTCACCTCCCAAGGGAACTTCTTGGCCGGTTGATGCCATTGCAGCATCTCCCAATACACCATAGCACAAGAAAAGACGTCGACTTTATGGTTGTACTTGGGATGGGCATGCCATAGCTCTGGGGCCTGCCAATTGACCGTGCCGACTAGGCTCCGAACCATGGATCGAGTAGATTGCTTGACCTTGGCCAGACCAAAGTCGGCAATTTTAGCAATTCCTCTTGACGTGATGAGAATGTTGGAGGATTTGCAGTCCCGATGGATTACAGAAGGCTTTCTGAGATGGAGATACTCTAAACCGCGCGCGACGTCTAACATCATAACCAACTAATGGACGCATTCAACGTCTGGGCTGAATATGAGAAAAACACAACACTTACAACTTTATGCAAGGAGGGTGGGTGAACGTTACGAATATAATCAAATAGATCACCGTTCGAACAAAGCTCGCTGATCATCATAACCGGAACTTCCTTGGTATTCTCGGGAACGCTGACACCAAGCTGCCGATAAAAATCAACATATGATGTACAATAACATGAGAAATAACATACGAAACGAACTATGTTCGGATGGTCAAAGCCTCCAAGCAATTTCAGTTCCTTGATATCCACTAGCACAAGATCAGTACATTACAGAAAACCCAGAACTGACAACTTACTGGCAGTGAGCTGTCCTCGGAATTCTGATATAGCGATTCTCCTACCCTTGAATTTGCCTATGAAAACGTCCTTGAACCCACCACTGCCTATCTTCTCCAATTTCTGTAGCTTATCAGGAGGAATCTCCCGATCCTCCAAGCCAAGTGTACCAAGGTCCAACTCTAACTCAGGCTCTTGGGACAACTGCGGAGTACGCGGTTCGTCTGTATGGACACGCTCAGAGTGTAGGAGAATGGGCGAGGAGACGGTGTCAGAACTATTGGGCCTACGTCGCCGCCGTTTGATGGTTGACGGTGGGCGTATGGTACCAGAGGAAGATCTCGAGGAAATCGCTTGCTTATCTCGCCATTGGAGAAGTGCTTCTGCAAGCTGAGGCTTAGTGCCTACGGGCTCTAAGTCGCGGACTTCACATAGGCGAATGAGATCGTTTCGCCGCAGACGGACAAGGGTCTTTGTTGTAGCAATGGTAAGATCAACTAAGAAACAGGTTAGAACTTGTTGTGTAGGATGTGATAACAAGAGCATTACCGTCATCATCTTCCTCGTCGCCGTCTTCCTCTTCCCTCTCCTCCTCATCGGTGTCACCTTCAGCATCTATATCGATGTCTTCGATATCAACATCCTGTTCCTCATTATCTTCTACCAAAGAATCAACATCCATTTCCTCCTCCTCCTCGCCTTCCTCTTCCTCTTCCTCGCCCACAATCTTTCCATTGCGTAATCTTCGGGGCTCAACAGCAATAGTGACTTCATCATCATCTTCGCCTTCGGCATCCTCCTCTCCTTCCTCCTCAGCACCCGATTCTTCATCGGCATCCTCTTCCGCCTCATCAATATCCTCTTCTCCCTCACCGTCGTCCTCATCGTCACCATCGCTAGCAGTACCCTCTCGTCCAGGTCTAGAGCGAAGTCGACGCCGTAGAGGCGTCCTTCGTCCATAAGACGTTGCAGGTGAAGGAGAGGCCGTGGAAATAAGTTCATCCACTTCCTCCGTTTCTGCATCATCATCGCTCACACTGATGTCCGGAATGACGCTGTCCTCTTCCTCTCCCTCCTCCTCTCCCTCCTCCTCAGTTTCGGACTCTTTCAGACTTGTGATCCGCCCCTTCGCCTGACGCATGGGAGTCACTCTCCGTACATCCAGGGTTCCTGCCTCTTTCCCACGTTCCCTCCCCTTGTCCCTGCTTCTCAACCGACGAGGACTAGGTTCAGGGTGGGTGCTCAAACCAGCTTCTAGTTCCTCTAGTTCAGTAAGATCGCTCTCTTCATCCAATGACGTATGCGACTCGAGCGGTTGTGCCGATTGGGTGTCGAATTCAACCTGTTTGCCCTTGCCTTTACTTGACCTTTGAGTCCGGACTGGCGCCGGTATTGAGGCCGAAGCTTGGGGTGCAGCTTCAGTGGAAACTTTTCGTGAGCGCAGGCGAGTCGCGGGAGGGGTCTGCATAGACGAGGACGTAGACGCAAGCGGCGATGAACGAGTTGAGGTAGTGCGTCTACTAATAGACTGTCAGAGAGGCTATAAAAAGTTGATAATCTTCCTACCGAGTCGTATTACTTCCGGAAGATCCACTACTACCCTTCCTAGAGTTTCCTCTGTACGCATGCGACGCTACGGTGTTAACTGCGACGTCTCCGTGAAAAGTTCCCATAGAAAGGCTTCTACCCTTGAGGGGTCTGCCTCGGCTCTTTCCCAAGTCGTTTGTCGTAGCGCGGCGACGGAGATTCCCGATAGGGCTATAAGATAGTCCCCGGGTATCATCCCTTTCATTTTCAGCGACATTGCCCTCATCGGATGAATAGTCGCTTGAATTGCCATGCCCTGGAGGAGAGGATGGAGGTAGGGATGCAACGTCATCTCGAGCCGCAATGATAGCGTCGACAATGTCCGATTTGGTCAGTTGTTCTGCATCTTCAGATAAGCCAGTGAGGGCATATAACCGCACGAGTTCGTCCTTGCGAAGGCGGAGTAGTTGGTTAGGCGGTGCAGAATCAATAAGGTGGTCATCGGCTAAATAGGTCAAAATAAGTCTACAGCCTTGTTGGTTAACAGATACAGCACACATACTAGACTCCTCACTCTCTGCGTCGACTTCACCATTGCGCTCTTCTTCGCCGCTTTCGGAATCTGACTTACGTGATATGGACCACGGGGCGGCGCTGTCGATATCCATGGAGCTTGCATCGCTCTCATCGCTAGTGAACTCCCTTCGACGCTCATAACTACTTCTGAGCCTCTTCAGCACTCCCGAGCCACGCGTCGGACGGCCGGTGTTTTGCGCGTTTTCATTGCTGCCTGCGACGCGTTTCCGTTTCGAACCAACACATGGGTCTGCTTGTCTCCCGATATGCATTTCTAGAGCGCCCTTCTGATTCGTGAATACACGAGAAGGGAGACGACGAAGATTGGGTTGCAAAGGAACCAAAACAGGACGTGACTCTGTGGATGATGTCGAACCACGCAACGGCCTATGACCAACGGATGAGTCCAGATACAGATTATTGTTTCGCCTCCGGGAACTGGGGGAAAGTCGTAGAGGGTACTTTTTGCGCGCCAGAGGGGGCGAACTTGCCGAGGACGAGTTCACTGTCTGAGGTGAAGGACGACGGTGAGCCATAACAAGAGCCGACGACCATGCAAAGCGACGGCTTGGACTGCTCAACGCAAGCTCCGCTGATTAGAACAGGAGAACGAAGGACGAAATCGCGCGCAGAATGTCGTCGACAACAACGAGTCGGTGGCAGACGAACAACATGCACAAATACTGTTGTCCAAACTGACCACGTGACAATCGGGCAACCGTCGGCAATTTCCATTCTCAGAATTACTGTCGACTCGCGACCAATGCTGCGCTGATCTGAAGAGAGCACTTGAATCTCTTCTTGAACTTAGAAATGACATAGCAACGCTAGGCTACTCCTTGCCTGTGCATCCTAAATTAGGCATTATGCTCCTGAAAAATGGACAAAAGACAATGGACTGTTGCTTCTTGGTCATTTTCACAGTACTGGTACTTTGCTCGATTTTCGAAGTCAAAAAAGCCTGAATCTTTGGACTACATTCTCTTCCTTCCTCTGAACCCACCCCCCCTCCCTAGCTCTCCATAATGATCCTCAAGTTCTCTACCCCTGACTTTTTCCAGAGTCCCTTGGTCGACGTTGACACCGGGGAGCTGGTTTACAACGTCACGACAGAGCACGATGCTGGAGACCAAGATAAGCTTAGGGTTCTCTTGAATGATCCCCTCGGAAAAACAATCTCAAAAATCATCTGGACGAAACCCGATCCCTCTCTGCTATTCAACTTTCAACGGCTGAATAACGTGACGGCGATTATCGACCAGGATGGCGTTCAAGAGATAGAAGTGGCCTTCGAGTGAGTGGCATTCAACAAATTATCCCCTGCGTTCACCTACCATAAAATTTCAGAAACGGCTTGATTCCTATCTGCACTCGATTTGATACCGAATACTTTTGGAACGTTGGGGTGGACTCTCTGACGGTAGGCACCTTGTGTTTCGGTCATTGAAAGCACCATAGCATGTTCTTTACAGCTTTATGATGTCGATTCAGATACAACGAAAGGACAATTCTATATCGATTGCTCCTACCGCCCGGATGCTCCCAAGAGGTTCACCCCTGCAATAGGACCATTAGGGTACCATTACCTGGAATTCCAGTCGCATGATCTCGCTCATGATACTGAAATCATATGTACGTTCTGAGCTTCTTCGACGATGTCATTGAAATGTAATCACTGAGGCATCTAGTGACCTTCTTACTCCTTGAAGTCTACCGGAGAGGAGTCTTCCATATTTCCTGGCCGATCTTCACTCTGAGAAGTAACTTGAAGGAGAGCGTACACCTGAAAAAGAAAATGGACGCCTGGAGGTCTCGTAACAAATGGCGCCACATGTGAACGTTCCTGGATCTCGTCGTTTACTATGTGTCTGTCAACCTCGAGGAAACTCTGTGACCGGGATAATATGCTTAGCTACCCTGGAAGTATTCTCCTGCACTCATTTCTCAGAGTGAAGCAGTTCAAACTTAGATCAAGCCCCCGTAGTGGTATTTGCCATCGTACACACCCTTTGACAAAATACGCAGCCGAACAATATCATTTATCGTGGTATGGATACATTCAAGGAATTTCATAGGACTGGGATTGAATGGAACTATGAAAATGACGGAGGATTAGCTGGCACACCTGTTTGAAACAACCTGATTTGATGGATAGATAAACGCAGATACAAACGAAACGGTCTTGAGACGAGAGAATGAGTATATAGCACACAGCGAGCCAAGCAATCATACCGAAATGTGTTGAATGGTCATTTACTCGATATACCTGTATCCAACTCGGGAGCATGCAAGCCAGAACTCCTTTCCGCCCTCTTCACACCAACCGATTGGACCAAGGTCGCATTCGGCACATGAAAGCAATTTAATCTTCTTTCCTGAGAAGAGGAATAATCAGAAGGAACAATTTATTTGGTTTGGACCGCTCACCATTGGGGGAGAGAGGTACAGAATCAACAGCCTTCGAGAATCCGATATTATCGAATTCCATCGGTGTCGGGCCAACGAGCCACCAGGATGATGTCTCAGGAGCCTCCGGGATCGGGAGCATCAAAGGGTGTAACTCCAACTGACTGGGTTGCATCTATAGACTACTCGGCATTTCCAAAGATGCAGAAGTCGATTCCACTGACCTGGACAGTTTCTCGTTCTTCAAGACGAGCCACTCCTTCCCTCAGGATGATACTGCGACATTCGTCCCTAGGGCATACAAGCTGGTATTTGTTTGTTACCATATCTGGATAATCCCCGATAGCGTAGTGCTTGTGCGAAACATCAGTGATGCCATTCTCAAACGTCGTGAATAGCCTAAGTGGAGGCGTTGGTCGAGTTGGGCTAACGCCACGCAGGACTGCCAATACAGCCGGAGAAATATTTTGGTCTGATTGATCTGTAGGTTCAAGGGGCGTAATAGTCGGCTGGTCATGAGAGTCCGACATGGTAGATGCTGGCGATAAGCGTCGGTGAAGGGTGCAGTGCAGGCACGAATCCGGCAATTGCTTCCGTCGACGATGCTGTCGGTGTGACAGACGCGTGACAGGCGCGTCGTGCTCCTCCACCATGGCGTCTGCAACCTCCTTCGTACTCAACGGCCTTTTGAGCTTGTCAAGCGCGGCAAACATTCTCACTGATGAAATAGAGGCTCCTATTGCGGGACCTTCGTCTCCGCGAGTTCCTGCGCTAACTCTGTTTGCCACATCAACGGTGGAGGCATCGCTGCTAGCTACAGAATCAAGTACAGAAGGAACATTACAAGAGTCGCTCAGCGACATTGACTCTTTAAAGGACATGGGATCTTTCTTGGACGTTATTGGTGCAGGTGTGTTATCATTGCGCACTTTCTTTCTGGCTGGCTAATCCTGTACAGACGCAAGTACATCATCAGCATTGGGGACACCATTATTCCAGTCTAATGGACTCCTGTCTTCTAATGGCAGCGAGAGTTTGCAATCTGGTGTGTTGTAGTCTCTGTTCCTTTTGTTTTGTTGAAGAGTATAGACCCACTCGTCTCGACTGGACTTCTATCTGGCAACTTGAACCCACAAGGTGCGATTTTTGTCTTGCACGGATTTAAAGGTCCTCTTAATCCTGGTAATAAAGACGATGATCTACCACAACTCCCCGAAGCTTCTGGCATTAACCGCACGCATTCGAAAAGCACAGCGCCCTTTCCTAGTTTCGCCCAGTCCACGTCCAAATTTACTCTCAAGGCAAGAACATTTGATGGTCGAACCGTCTTCATTAGGCGCAAACACATGCCTTCTCGGGACACATCAGTAAGTAGCCAGACATTTCGCTCTGTATTTCACTCATCGCATTGTCAGAAAACGGCCACTTTGTCCGCCAAGGGAATGGGTAACTTGCTTGACGTGCCCATACACCGTCTTCTCGATAATCTCTCCAGAGATAAGGCGATAGAACTCAGTCAGCGGTGAGTGTGCCAATCGGAATGAGTGGAAGTGTCTTAATAGATCATCTTTTAAAGCCAACGACCTTCACACTCGAGTCACTCGGCCGAGCACACGCTATGGGTAGACCGTTATCGGCCACAGCGATTCACAGACCTGATGGGCAACGAACGCGTGGCCAGGGAGATATTATCCTGGGTAAAGCAGTGGGATTGGTGCGTATTTGGAAAGACCAAGGGAAAGAAGCGCGCACGAGATGGCGACGAGCAGGTCGATTTTGAGGACGAGTATCATCGTCCGAAAGAGAAGGTTTGCTGCAAACCTTCGCTGATAATACGTCTTGACACATGACACAGATTCTATTGTTATCCGGTCCTCCAGGATTAGGGAAAACTACAATGGCTCATGTCATTGCCCGTCAAGCCGGATATGAAGTCGTGGAGATCAATGCCAGGTACGACAACATAACTGGCTCATACAGCCTTAGTGTAAATATCATTCAGCGACGCTCGTTCCGGACAAATTGTCGACGATCGAATACGACCCACTCTTGAATCTGGTTCCACTGTCGGAAGTTCAAAACCGGTACTGGTCGTCATTGATGAGATTGACGGGGCCACGGGTGCGGGAGAGAATGTCAGGGTTCTTATTTTTGACCAGATTGATGTCCATCTAAGACCTCTCTGCAGACGTCGAGCTTCATCTACAAACTTATTCAATTGGCTTTTGATAAGCCACGGAAAAAAGGTGCGTGCGTCAACTTGTTACTGTTGCTCTGCTAACCTTCTAGCTAGCGCGCGCAGGACAGCAGCGGGATCCAAATGCCAAACGACCTATATTGCGTCCAATCATATGTATCTGCAATGACATCAATGCATCCTCGCTTGCGAAACTGCGGCCTCATGCCTACCAGATTAGACTGCAAAAACCTGCAGATGTACACACCGTAAAGCGACTTCGGCAGGTCTGTGAGCTTGAAGGACTTCGAGCTGATACTCGAGCCCTTTCTGCTCTTGTAGGGATTGCTAGAGGCGACCTAAGAGGATGCATCAATACTCTTCAGGCAAGTAAAGGTCATCGCAGATACAATGGCACTAACTTCGTCACAGTTCATCAAATCCCGCAGGGAAGCTGTAACGGAAGACATCATTCGCAAAGCTACCGTTGGGATGAAGGAAGCAGAGATGTCGGTCATCTCTGCCCTAACAGATCTTTTCAGTCCCTTGTCGAAAAGACGCGTGAAGGAGCTAGGCATGACAGATGAAGAGGAATCTCGTTACGTTGGACGTCTGTGTCGTGTCGTCGAGGCCTGTGGCAGGGATTCCAGTATTGCCATCGGTAACGTTTTCTCAATGTTTCACAAAAGACTGGACTAATGCCGACAGACAGGCTGTTTTTCTCACTACGCTAATCTTCGACAGCATGATGCCGATTTCTCGCGGTATCAAAAAGCCAATGAATGGCTGATGACTTTCGACTGTCTCTCCTCGGCTATGTACACAGAAGGAGAATTTGCGTTGAATCAGTATTTGCCGTACACCCTTGTTCCGTTTTATCCGTTATTTCAAGAACGAGGTGGTCCGCGAGTGGAAAGGGACCAATCAGATTGGGAGGTGCGCCAATTATCGGATGTTCAGTTGGTCCTGTCCGTCCTAATCTGCGAAATCAGAGTGTACAAACCACCAAAGCCAACGAGGAAATTTACAAGTCCTTAGGACGTGGTCTACACACAGCCAGCACTCATCTCGGGGGCGATTTCCGCCATCTTGTTCACGCTCCAATTATGCAATTAGAATTCGCTCCTCTCTTAAACAGGATTATATCTCCGCCTTTGCGTCCAGTAAGTGTGTATTTCTTTTCTTTGCAAGCTCAACTTACCAGCCAACGTTAGGTTAACTCTCAAATCATCAAACCCGAGGAGCGAGCACTACTAACACGACTCGTCCGAATTATGACAAGGCTGGAATTGCGCTTTGTGCAAGAACGAGCAGAAGACGGCCAATTAACCTATCGACTGGACCCGTGAGCTAGTCAGCCTCTGCGACAATATACATATTGACACCAAGCTCTATTGCAAGACCCATAGATGTTTTTGTCACCTACGACGGGAAACGCACAGCCGATATCAATGTCTCGCGTTACGCTGTTCGACACCTTGTTGCCGAAGAGGTTAGTCTAGGGCATGTAATGCAATCTAGGGATATGCTGATATGGGATAGGTCGATGCTGAATTAACCGCTATGCAAACCGACATTGTTGAAAAGGGGAAGAAAGGCAAGCATGCCAACATGTTTGACAAAACGTCAGTACTTGTCATTATCATTCTTTGAATAACTGCTGAAAGTTTGAATGCAGATCAAAGGCACGAACAGATGACCAGTCTTCTGATCCAAATTCTGGTCGTCCCACGAAACGCGTCAGGACGCAAGAAACTGATATCGCAGACCGGGTAAGTTGTTTTGCACTCGATCGACATCTTGCATGGTTTTGAATCCACTTCTGCTAGCCGCCCACGGACTTCTTTGGACGGCTGATTACCAACTCCTCCAGTGGTGTCCGAGGCGTGAATAAGAGGACCGTCGAGAAAAAGTTCCGTGTGGCGTACAAGTTTGCCGAAGGCAATTCAGCTGCAGTTCGCAAGCCTATCAAGGTTGAAGCATTCTTGTAACAGTGAACTTGTAGTTGCAAGGTACTCCGGCGTCGTGCGAACATAACCTATTTTATGATAAGTATGTAGAACGTGTATCTATGCTGTATAAGGATCTTTGCATGCGGTTAGTAGAGTGAGAATCATGTGTTAAGTTGTGTCCTAGTGGCTGAGGTGAGATTATTCCTGGCTTTTTACTCCTTTAGAAATTTACAATCCGATCTTGACCTGTATTCAAATATTCAAATCCGGCCACTCGAGGTAGCGCATTCCTTTTTACTGAAGTCGGAGAGACTGAAGGCATTAGCAGATATTCGCCCTATCACGGGCTTGCTTTTCTCTCTATCAAGATAAGCAGTGTTCAATGTATTTGTATCTCTATATCCACACGAGATATTATCCACCGGGGTTGTTCTCTTCCTGATTCGAACACCTCGGGTATGCTCTTCTATGATACGAAATCCGTGACAAGCTTCTTGAACTCTATTGGCCTGAATGGAAAAAGATGAGTATTGAGCAAAAAGGACGGTATACGGCTTACCGTTCTGCGTGAACTAGAGGGATTGTGTATCAGTCACGGGAAATTGCGGCGACGAGAGATCTAACATACCCCAATGTCCAGTGTCCAACGTCTCAAGCACCATGTTGGGGAAGAACGATTTGGCAATCGGAATGTTATGCCGATTGATATAGCTTGGGTATACGTTAGAATTATACCAAAGTAGAGTCAGCACCTAGACGTACGCGCTCTTTGTTCCTTTGATAAACATGGTCTTGCCGTCCCATCGCCGTTCTCCATCTTCATAAGGGAAGGACCCAATGTCTCGAATTGAATTCCCGAGGACGTTAATCGGGATCCGGAAGTACGCATGTTCGTGTGAAGTGTGCGGAGGCACCACAAGGTTTGTGAGTAGGAACATGACGATACTTGGGTCCTTTGCACATGTCAACTAGGAAAGCGATAGAGAAACATTGAAAAGACAAACCTTTTCTGTTTCATGCAAAATCTCGACAGCTTCCTTTCGTGTCTTCACTTTCATGGCCTCAATCTTCTTCATAACCTCAATGTATGACTGGAACTCATTCGACAGACTTCCTCTAGCAGGCGTTATGTCCACCGAAATAAGGTGAGAAAGCGTTGAAGTGCCAAGGTTCGGATCCAGTGCTACAGCAGCAGCAACTTTACCTCCCCTACAAGAGATTAGAAATTTGGATATAGACTATTAGCAACACGTACATAGAGTGACCCAGCAATGATATGTTGGTTAGATGGTGTTTTGAAATGAAGTGGAGAACGTCTGAGGCCATGGAAGAGTAGGTCATGGGCAAAGCATGCGGCGATGTTCCATGATTGCGAAGGTCCTAGTACATATTGTAGTTTTCTGAAAATGACGAGAGGGAAATGAACAGACCAAGGCATATACAGGTCGATTCAGGTCGCGCAAGAAAGCTTTGGTGAGAGACGTCCAGTTTCGTTTAGAACCGCTGATAAGGCATCAGACGCTCCTCGTAAAAATATATAGCAAGTTGCATACAATAATCCATGAAGTATCACAAGCGCCCGGTCAGTCTTGTTACCATCTGGTGGTATAAGCTCCGTATAATGAAGCTCGATTGAAGCGGCAGTCAGGGTGGTGTGGTGACGGTGAGGTCCTACTGTATAGAAAGTCAATTATCGGTGCAGTATAAAGCAAGGAAACTGACCGGCTAGTCGCCGTAGGGACCTTTGGAAGGTGATGGTGGTGTTGAAAAGGGAAGACCTCAGCATGGACGTTCTAGGCCAAGGCTCGGGCTTCCCCGGAGCTACTGTACGTTCACATTGATCGATCGAAGTTATTCATAATTTCAGCGTCACTGCCAACTGGACTGCACGAAGACATGAGGGAACTGGAAGAAAGACGTCGGTCGAATTGTACGAAATATGGCTAACAAGGACTACGAAGCTATATATGATTTATCTTCTTAAATCCATCTGTGAATCCCATCCAACTCAACGATTGCTCGACGTTACGCCCCAATTATTAGACCTTGCAGACCAAATTTCCACACGCGTTCTTCCGACAGACTGATAGAACAGTCAGTAACGTGCTGATATTACTACATATTATGGACGGGAGAGACGACCACTTACCGCCTTGAGACTGCTTAAAGGCACAGGAGTGTCCCACACCGTAGTCATTGGAACCATTGCAGGCATCGACTAGGACAATCAAAGTGAGCAAGACAAGCCTCAGATATATAGTAGTAGTCTTTACCAGCGTTGTCTGCAGTGAGCGCAGCAGCATTGACCTGCCCCACGGATAAGAACATGGCCGTGAAGGCGATCATGGCAATGGAGGCGAATTTGAACATCATTTTCGACAGAAGATGAGCAAGATTGCAGTGGTTGACTATGAGAAGTAAATCCTTTGTGGACGAGGTTGTTGGATAGAGAAAGATACTTTGGGCAAGGCTTTATAGGCTGACCATTCCATTTTCAGAAGCATTCTGGCGTTTGCAAACATTTCGTGAGTTTCAACAACCGGGGCTCTCTCACCGAACAAATGTGCTGCTCAGTGGTTTCAAGGAGAAACCTAGTCCACGAGACATTGCCAAGTCGACATCATTTATGTGCGTTGCGATGACACGAGTAAATACCACATACTAGACTCCCAAGTATGCCAAAATAATTCAATGGTCGGAGTCAAAACAATGCGCAGGGACGGATCTCTTTCTGTCTATTTGGAATTTTCAACATCTGCTGGTCAACAATTTACTTGGGGTCATCAGGTCTGGAAGGACTCACTGCATCGAAGCGAACAGCACTTACGGAACGTTGCACTTGAAGACAGTGCTAAGATGTTGCGACGCAGGCTTGCACAGGTTACTGTCTGATACCGGAATTATCTTTGATGGCACTCACCAGTTACTTGTTATAGTAACTTTGCTTACTTGGAAAAGATGGGGCATGGCTTCAAAGTACTGCTACACCAGTGAACAGAGTGATTGTAATATTTGCTAGCTTAAATGAACAGTGGCTGATGAAACCGCAATATAAATTCAGTCCTACTCACTGGGCTGGAATTTAGATTTTGTCTATGCGAGCAGAGTCACCTGCTATGACATTTCTAAGTACCTAGAAGCGGCCACCGTTCCGTAATTCCTGAAACAAGACGTTAAACCCAGCTCTGGTTTCGGGGCTCCAGTACGCCTCAATATGCCTGGCCCGTTTCGACATACTCAACAAGTCACCCTCGCACACACTGATAGTTTTAACAAATTCACCTCGACAGACTGTGTGCCATGTGCTCAGTGCGGCGCCACCAACATCTCGTATTGAGACTAATTATAACTCACCGTCGGGGCCTCGGGCCACTTCCTTGCCATCGAGCCAAGAAACTGAGAATGTGTTTCGGAGTGCGCGTGCCATTTTTGAAACATTCATCCCAGAGACTCCGCTCCTTCGTATTTGGGACATGTAAAAGCACGAGTCGCGTAACTCACCTATAAAAGCCAGCCAATTTCGATCATACCATCCAACAACCACACTCGCACAGTTATAACCAGCGCCTTGCATACCATCTATCCACATACAAAGATGATGTTCCAAGTCAAGTTGACTGCTATGGCATTGGCCGCCGTGCTCCTCTTCGCAGGACAGGCAAACGCCACCGCAGCTAACCCTGGTATGCGCCGAACTTCCTTTGCGACCGTGACAGTCTTCGCTGACCGTGATGTTTTCAGTCGACGCGTGCAACGGCGGAAACCACTACTCTGTCGGACACTCCTGCGCCTTCAAGGATTCTCAAGGCAGTAAGTAGCAATTTCGAAACGTACATTCCAAAGCTCATAGTTTTTCAGCCTGCCGAAACAACAATTGTGGCGTGCTCGTTTGTGTCCCCAACTAAGGCGGTTGTGTCACCGAACATGACGAAGAGCTAGATATTCCATACAATAGCTCGTAGTTTTCACAAATTCCATTCATGTTCTTCAGGCATCTTCAAGATTGTCATGACAACGGTCTGAATGGCAACGCTGTGCATCCGCAAAGCTGAAGGCCCCAGTTGAGGACAACAAGAATCCGACCGTGAAGTAGGCAAGGAAATAAATCGCCTAGGGAAATTGTTATTATATGCCGCTGGCACCCGCCGTCCTATCTTGCAATCTGCAAGAGGAGGATCGGTAGACGCCTTCCAGGATTGAAACATGCCATCTCAAAGTTGAAGCTCATGCCGACGCGTGGAGATCATTATACGTGCCTGTCAGATTCTCGATGTGAGGTTGGTTGGGACAGGTAGAACACTGGAACATACGGTCGACACACGCTGTTATGAACTCCGTCTAATAGCCACGGAAATGGGACTCTCTTCTCGCTCGACGCTTGCCTCATATTAGGGTCAATAAATCAGAGCATGGTCCTTTTTTCATGCAAAAATAACATGTTTACGGATGGAGGACATCGTTCGAATAGTCTGCTGATGTATATTGTCACGTGTAGGCTGATCATCTGCAGGTTACCGATCTAGAGAATGCTGTAGGATAACCTCAATCCTTCAGTACAATGTTCCTCTAGGTTCGATAAGGCTAATGCGCGAGCGAGTTCCTCCTCTTCCTTATCATCTTCAATATTCAATGATCGATGTAAAATGATCGTTCGCAGATGTCGGAAAGAGGGTCCTTTACACGTCCAACGCGACTTCACCATCTCTGCAAGAAGATTGGCATCAAACTGCATTTCGCCGCTGATATGCAGGGTATGCAGTCTCGGTAGGAGAACATTATCTGCGTCTGATATCACCAGAGGAGCGAGGATGCCGTTTGTTAAGGCCCTAGGACCCACGTCAAAAAGTTTTACTTCTTGGAGGGTAGATGAGGCGATGAGAAAGAGGGCAAGAAGGTCTTGTTCGGCTATATAACCGTGGGTGAAGTGAAATGTAGTCAAAGGTGACTGTGATCGGCGAATGGCTCGCCGAATAGCTGTAAAAGTATCCGGGTTATCGCGTATCGACCGTGGTACGCACCCATCATCCACACAACAGTGGACCGCAAGAGTAGACAAACGGGGTATGACGAGAGTATCAAGAAGCCGAGCGAGGACAGAATTGGGGTATCCCCACGAGCTCAATGTCAACGTTCGGAGCCTTTGACAAGATCGCAGAGCACCTCTGACTAACGAAGAGTAGCCCAAATCACAAAGTTCACATCGCAAATCGCATTCTTCCAGATTTTTAGCTTTTGAGAGCATGCCAAGGATGTGAGAGGTCGCGGGCCCGGGATTGCGACGTCGATGAAAAACGTGGTAAGTGGAGTAATGAGTGATCTGATGGTAAGGCAAGTCAAGGACAGGATCGACGCTCTTTATATCGACGATATCAAGGACAATTAAGAGTGGCGTATCTCGAAATAGTTTCATGCGAGGCAGCTTTTGGAATTCTTCACTATCCGTGGAAAGAAGAGCGAGATTTCTCAGGACCGGTAGGTAAAGTTGTAGAGTTGACACAAAAGTGAACATTGCAGGAGGTAGATAAAGATAGAGGGATTGTATTCGATCTTGCGTGGAGAACAGGAGTGTGGAAATCTGAGGCGGCAATGACTTGGAAGACGCCGACGTTTGGGGAGATCCCGCACAAATCAGGATTGATAATGGATAATGTCGCGTTCGTGTAATCTGGAGCGCTAATTGTCGAACGTAGCGAAAATCAGAGGATAAAAAGTTCTCGTCGCTGAGGAATATGTTGATGCTCGACCAAAGTTCTGGGAAGCCAAGGGCAGCGCGGCGCCACTTTTTGCATACGAGCTCGATTGACCACAACGCGCTCTCGGTAGGGTGGAAATCCCACCAGTATCTATCTCTCTGGGACTGTGTTCGCGGCATAGGGAAGATGGCCGTGCCGAGAAAGATCTTGAGTAGGATTTCTGGAGGTAGACGACGAACTGGGGAAAGAAGGCGCTTATATTCGGCTATGCGGGCTGACACCTCTCCACGCTGGCTGCCAAGGTCTTCCAACTCGGCATCAATCAAGGCAAGCTGAGTGGAAAGCACCTGCTGATGCTCCTTCAGGGCAGCTACACGATTATCGATTACAGCAACGCGCGCTTCGCCTACTGATATGCCATCCCGCAATTTACATTCTTCGGATGGAGAGGGAGGGTTATTGGAACCAAAAAGGCTGCCGTCGAATGTAGGATCGACATGAACTATTTCTTTATCGTAAGAATTTTCGGAAGGAATATAATGATTTGGACAATCACAGCCTGAGCAAAGTCGTGATCGGATATGAGAAAGCATCATCAGGGGTATAAATCTACAAAAAAGTTGGCTAAGTAACACTGCGACCGCCGTCAAACGGTACTCACTTGCAAGATAAAGCGATGAGGTGAAGAGCAAGTTTGGCTTTAAACTCCGCAACTGGCGTGGCCAGCTAGTGATAGGCGCCGACATCAGTGGGACCGACGAGAGAGGTTAAGGAGCCTTTCAAACTCCGCTTTCTCTCATGTACCGTGCCGCCCTCAGCCGTTTTCATTTTCATGGTATACGCTGACTTTCCACCACCTCTGCCGAAGAACACAGGGTTCTCCTTGACCGTGCCGCACAGATGGTTTATGTCTCCAAGGATATCGCGGCCGCCCTCGGTCGGCATGCTGATGTTCCAGAAGTGCTTCTGAAATCGAATGGCCGTGAAGGTTATATTGCTATCACGAAGGCAGGCGGTGACTCGGATGCCCTTGGTCGGGTAACGATAGGGAGCCTGAAGGTCAATACAGTACAAGGGGTTCTTCAAGGATTGAAGCAGGCGGATGAATGACTCGTGGCTCCCGAACGACTCATGTCATCTATCCGCCTCCTCACCCCAGCTTACGCGACAATTCTTAATACGCATCTCGTCTGTCAGTCCGTCATCGTCAAACCCAACGAGCTCAGGTCGGCTTTGGTTCGGCCCTTGCAGATAGCCCGCTACGGGCCATGTAGAAGCGAGAAATACTTGGCGGCCAGTCTGGCATATGGGACTGTGAAGAGTGCGTATCGTCCACTCCCTTGAGATGGTTCATGTGCTGATGATGGAGTAGACCACTCGTTCATGGATGAGAGCAAACGCACCGGATTCTTGCTAGGGCATATGTATTTGAGGGCGCAGGAACTTCCGGGTCTGGTTACGCAAGGACGTAACCAGGATTGTAGATTTCTTCGTTGGTGTGGCAGATGGAAGTGTTGATTTGGAAGAGCTGTGCAAGATGCTAGAACCACACATTCCATCTCGGAGTGACCTGGTCACGCCTGGAGTCTTTAATGTCCTGCCCAGATAACTGGGAATACACGCTTCGCCTTTCCGCTACGATACAATGAAAAGAAAGGCAATATCAAATAATCACCAGGCTCGCACTGCTTGCGTCCACGAATATTTTACTTGTTAGGACCAGGATCCATCTATGGGTGCGTTTTTTCCCAAGGTGACTCCCAATTCTGACTTGCAGGATGAAGGATCCTGAATTGTATCAAGCATCAAATTTTCGGTGTATTCATGTCTGATTTAGGATTTCGTGTCATCCTAGAATTCATCAATTTCGTTGGCACCGAATTTTGCCAAGTTTAGATACCAGCATTCTGTCTTCCGGCAGTACCCCAATAATAGTTATGAGCGCGACTCGAAGGCATGACCTGTCTGTTACGCCCGTGTGATACAAACAATCTGAACATCGATTGATCAGTCGTCCGGGATTTGCTGCGTTGAAGAATTTAGCAACATGAATGCCACTTGTAAAAAGATTAATATGTATTTGAGGCACCTTGCCAATTCACGAAATCAATTGAAACACGCCACTGCAATAGGGTGCTGGGAGAGTACCGGGCCATGGTGCAGGGCTATTATAACGGGTCAAAGAGACTCTAATAACCAAATAAAGTTACAGGACGAGAACTTACAAAACAAATAAGATATACTTGAGAAGCGAGCTTTATGATCACTCTATCATCTTATCGTCATCTTTCGGCACCTCAGGACGAACAGCGCCAACGGAATCATCCAACCCCTTTGCATCGTTTCTGAGCTCCTCCTCCTCAAGCGCGACGACATCCTGCAGCTCTTCTTCCTCGTCTTCATCCTGCTCTTCTTCATCAAGGATTTCCTCTTCCTCGATTATTTCTTCTTCCTCTTCTTCGGCCACCTCTGGGTCGACGTCCATAGCTATAGGACCCGTCGATATTGACTCGGAAGGGGGAAGTTCTGCCGGTGTGGACGCGAACGGCGTAGTTTCGGAAGGTGTAAGTCCTAAGGGCGTCGACGTGAACGGTGTAGTGGCTTTCTCCTTGCCTTTAATCTTGATAGTAGGCACAGCTGGTGCTGGAGCAGAGACGGACCCCATTGCTAGCTTGATGCCCGGCGTAGTACGGAGCACCGGAGTTGCAGAGGATGTAGCCCGTTTAGTCTTGTCGGTTTTGCTGAGTTCACGGTATACTAAAACCCCAGTATTAGTTAAAAAAGGGGCAAGGGAGATAGAAGACGACGGAAACGCACCTTGCAGCTCCTCCTGGAGGTTCTGCACCAAGTCGCCCAGCTCCATTACTTCGAGGGCACGGAGGACGTCCGTTGCGCTGATACTCTTGTGTTGTTTTGATAGAGCGACGTCATGAGCACTAGAGAGAATGAGATACGAGAAAACGCGTGAGAATCAGTGTACTTGCGTAGCAGCTACGAATGCGAGTCTCAGTCAGGACGCGTCGTTCTACCGTGTCAGGCTAACATACCAAGATAGTTGATGAATACCGTCGACCCTTTCACGAGCGATAGAATGGTTTCCTTCTGAAGCTTGGCATTTTCGGGAATCTGCCAGGGAAAAATTAAAGAAAGCAAGTGAAAGTGGGTGGCCAGAACTAACCGCCGACCGCGCAATCTTGGTTATCAGGCTCTTGGGGAGTTCAAAGTTCTCGATGCCGTCGGAAACAGCGTCCTGCTGGGCTTGAGCGGTGATCGAGCTCGTGTTTGTTTCTTTGCGTGGCATGATGAAGGATTGGGGGAAGAAAGTAAAAAGAGGGGAGGACGGTTCGCCAGCGAAGAGCCTATATTTGCTTAGATAGCCTTGCATATCGTAAGATGTTATGGCATTATAGCCAAGTGGTTACGGCGACAGATTCGAATACCGAAGGTTGTGTATCTGCAAGGGCGCAGGTTCAAATCCTGCTGATGTCGATGAAAGGTTATGGCTACATCATATTTTGCAGGACCCCTTCATCTTTTGTTTATATTTTCATTATTGGTTGCTCCATAGCCATTTGGCGAATGTCGGTTGCTCAATGCTGGGATAGAGACCACCACGACGTATTCAAGTTGTGGAAGCAGCAGTGGTTATTTCAATATCATTATATACTTCGTAAATACGATTTGAGTCGGTGTTCTGTAGATCATATTGTTGGGCCGTGTAACGTGTTGATAATTGGATCCCAGTTGAGATGTATCTTTCGTAACATGATACCTCCAAAGTTAGGGCTCAAAAAATATAATGTGCCTCGGCACATCGTTCTAAAATCTTGGAAAATTCATGTAGCATATAGGAAGCTTTTATGCCAGACAGAATTCTGACGAACGCCCAACGAGGGCGGAAAGATTTCATATCAGGATGTGATGTGCGGTTGATAAATAACTGTATGGCCCCCGGCTATTCAACCGACTTCCGGTCCGGCACGCATCACGACATTTTAAATATCAGACATGTTGCTTCTGAGCTATAAAGGTCGGCGCCGAAAAGTTTTCGTAGGCACGCATCATGGCCTTCTACACCTCACCCTTTTCTGATATTCCCATTGTTAACCACTCCCTGTTTACCCACCTTCTTCAGAAGAGCAGTAAGGAGAGTAAACTCGTCGGCGGCCATCCTGCTGATTCCTCTGTCTTCGTCGACTCTGCTACTGGTACTGTCTTGACTCGAGGGAAATTGCGCTCTCTGTGTCTTTCTCTTGGATACGGTCTCCGACACCATGGTGAGAAACGGGGGGATACGATCCTCGTGTTCTCGCCCAATGCGCTCGCTTATCCAGTCATCCTTCTCGGTGGTGCGTCCTTCGCGTAGATAACGCCATATAACTGAAGACTTGCAGCAATCGCTGCCGGGCTAAGATGCACGTTGGCCAATAATGCTTACACTAGCCACGAGCTTGCACATCAATACACGGACAGCCGGGCACGGCGGATATTTACGACCGAAGACAGTCTGCCTGTTGTGCGCGCGATGTTCGAGGAAGTTGGTGTGAAAGGTGATGAAGCAGACGCGAGGATTATTGTTCTTGGCAAGAGCCTCAAGTGGGCGGGTGGCCCTGATGCTCCACGCACGACACCTCTGCTGCACATGGAAGATTTGCTCGCATTCGGCTCGTTGGAAGAAGAGGAGAAATTTGATGGGGAACGCGCGCATGAGACTGCCCTGTTGTGTTATAGTTCAGTAAGCAAGCGCCTACTTTCCGTTACGGCATTCAGGTTAATCTTAATATGGCACAGGGAACAACCGGTAAACCGAAGGTGCGCCTTGTCCCTTGATTGCATCTCTCATCACAATACTAAAGATCTCCTAGGGCGTCGAGGTAAGTCCAGACCTTTTCATATCTCTATGGCGTAGCTATCTCCAAGTTCTCTCTCCGTACCTCGTATCGGTCTTTCCAAAGACCCGATGATTAGCAAGTATTTCGTGGACTAACTCCATTCTCAGACTACGCACCAAAATCTCACATCGGAGATTGACATGCTCGCCGCGGTATGGACTCATGGTACTGGAAACAAACATCTCGGTTTCCTACCCATGTACCACATCTATGGTGCCGTCATCATCCTTTTCCTTACCCAAAAGCTTGGGCATACGAGTTACATCCAACAACGTTTTGACCCGCTGCGATTTTGCGAGGACATTCAAAAATACAAGATTCAAATTGTTATGCTTGTTCCACCCATAGCGGTATTCCTCTCTCGGCACCCATGTAATTCCGCCCCATTCCTCAAAAAATTGCATTCTCACTCTTGTATACAGTGGTGGAGAAATTCGACCTTTCGTCGTTGAAGTTGTTGACGTCTGGAGCAGCTCCATTAGGCCCTGAATTGACGAATCAGGTGGGTGTCGAACCAGATCCATGCTTGTTTTCTTGACTGAACGCATACACGTGCAGGTCACAGCTCGACTGCCATTGCTCAACGTAAATGCGGCGGTCATTCAAGGTTTCGGCATGACTGAACTTTCACCCGTAACACACCTGCTACCCGTGGCTGACGCAGCACGAAAGGCAGGGAGCATAGGCTTGCTCCTGCCTAATCTGCAGTCCAGAATTGTTGACGAAGACGGTCATGATGCTCAGACGGGAGAGATGTGGATTAAAGGGCCTGTCGTGATGAAGGGGTATATCAACAATCCGACCGCAACCGTGAACACCATCACGAAGGACGGGTGGTTGAAGACGGGTGATATCGCTGTCAGGGATGAAGAGGGGTATTTCTTCATCGTGGATAGGGTAAAGGAGTTAATTAAGTACAAGGTAAGGTCTGGTTGCATTAAAAAGCATCGGACTGAATTCTACGATACACCCAGGGATTTCAAGGCAAGTTTTCCATGGAACTATATTTTCATCGCCTTAATTTACCGCACTTCTGTCAGTTCCTCCGGCAGAGCTAGAAAGTATACTTCTTAGTCATCCCGGAGTGGCTGATGTGGCTGTGATTGGTATTGAAGACGCTGCAGAAGCTACGGAGTTACCTAGGTAACTCCTTCACACTTTTTCCCAGCGTATTTTGCTGAATAACCGCACTAGGGCCTATGTGGTACCTACGCATCCCGGAAAAGTGAAGACTGATGCGCAAAAGACTGAGTTTGGCACGCAGATATCCGAATGGATGAAGTCCAGAGTCGCTAAACATAAGTATTTGCGCGGAGGTACGCTTCCAAAGTCCTTAGGCATATCTATCGTGGTAACATTCACCACAGGCGTCGTGACAATTGATGTTATACCCAAGAGGTGAGTGCGTAATGGTTTTCTGATGTTCCCGCTGACATGAATACTTCTTAGTGCTGCGGGGAAGATCCTTCGACGGCAGCTGCGTGATCTGGCGAAGAAGGAGGTACGGAGTCGACTGTAATATCTGCATTCTTAGATTGCATTTCGCATCACTGTGTAATCTAGTTTTGCACTAATAGCTTTGAGTACTACGAGCGGGCGAAGTATCAGTCAATAGAGCAGTGGCTTCTTTACGACAACGGCGGGAGCAGAGAGGCTAGAGCCCTGTCGCTTTATATTCCAGCCCATCGTTGGCTCTTGCTCCATATATGGGAATGCTTCAGTGGCTGTGCTCCAGTCAGTCAACAAGAATACAAAACTGTTAGGATGACCTTGCATCAATCGTGTTGACTATTGTCCCCTTCGGGGTGACATACGAAAAAATTGGAACGATACAGAGAAGATTAGCATGGCCCCTGCACAAGGATGACACGCTTTCCCGGAGTGGTAGATCTACGGATCTCAATATTTATTTTATTTTTATCACCTGTATCAATTTTTCGTATTTACACTTGGAATCTGGATTCTGTACTATGTACAATCAATGGCTCTTTTACACATTTTTACAACCATCATGAACGGCGTCATCACCTGCAACTGGCGAGAGTAGAGACTTCTTACAGCATAAAATAGTACTGTCGAGCATGAATCTCTCAAAACTCAGATTTTATAAATCTCAGCAAGATCTCATTACTACGCCCCTCGTTTTATGATGCCGGCAGCCTGGAAGGCATCAGTGAGGACCTCGAGTATAGCGTGTTACATACCATCTCTCCCACAGCATATGCGCTAGACTGTGTATGGCTTGCTAATTCCTATCAAGGCACTTAGCCAAATCCATCAACCACCGAATCTCCTTACCATCGGAAAAACAGACATGTCAACCTGAAGCATTATTAGACTCGATGACTGATGAAGAGTCGACGACATACCACACGCAGGTTGTCCGTTCCATAAACTCTTAGCGCACTATCAACTACACCCCCCAAGTCCTGGGGCATCATTGCTGCAGTGCCGAGTGGGTGGTAGACCGTGGAGCATGTGTCCTTGACAAACTCCCTTAGTCCATCACCTTCCAAGTCGACCTTGGTCGGAAACACCAACCCATCTGGCACCATAAGCTCAGCCAGTGGTTCTGTCTCGTAAAGCTTCAACGCCAGTTTGACAGTATGTATAAGAACCTCAAGATCAACAGAGTTGGAGAAGTATTGTGGATCGATAGCCGGCGGCTCTGACGGGTCACTCGACTGGATGTGCACGCTCCCCCGAGAGAATGGATGCAGAATACTAGCGTTAAGTGTCATGTATCTCTTCCCGGGTTTCGGCTCGAACATGGGCACGGGGAAGTGGCCGTTGTAAAAGGATACTCTACAGGATGAGTGACGGGATGATTTACGTTAGGCAGAAATCGTGAACTCACTCTCCCTGTGGGTGTCTCTCGTCACAGAACCACCGTTTCTGGATAGCATACTGCTTTGCAAGACCGGCGCGAAGTTGAGGATTGTTGATACTGGCGAGGTAGGTAGCACACTGGACGTCGGCTGCATCCCGCCATGCTTGGGCGTCGCCGAGCTTTAATGCGGGAATAAATATATATGCAGGAGCTTGGAGTGTCGACAAAAGACCCTTCTGCTCTTTACTGCATATGCACGGAATAAAACACCGGACGAACTGTCAGGTCGATGCACCTACTACAGCTCAGCGTGTCTCTGCGCTTCCGCAGCATCGTGTAGCACATCTACAGTTTCCAAAGATGCGTCGATCTCGGCGACCGTGAAAGCCATGACATGATCCTCTGTTTTAATCAGGATATTTTTCGCGACAAATGAAACTTGGGCACTTGCGCAAATTCTCGCCCACTCCAGGAAGTTCCACCAGAGTCTCGATACCATGTTTCTCAAGAATTGTCGGATTCCCGATTCCAGAAAGCTACCAGAATATTTCAGGCTGAGAATATGATAATGAAATTTTCAATACGAACCTCTAGAAGCTTAGGAGATTGGAGGGACCCTGCAGAATCCTTAAGAAGACTGTATAAATTTCACATAAATTTGGAGATGTACCGGCTGAGAGTATGACATCCTTCTTTACAACTGCCAAGTGCGACCCATCCTTTATAAATTCGACGCCGATAGCTCTTCTCTTGCCTTCCCCGAGATATCCTGTATCAAAGACGACCTAAAAGGTCCATTGCTTTTGTTCATGCTACAACTACCAAAAAATAATATGTACCTTCGTAGCCGAAGCACCTGTCAGCACTAAAAAATTGGGCCGTTCCGCATTGGGTCTGTAATACCCTGTTGCTGCATACGATCGCGTTGCTGTCTGTGGATCCACAGTGTTATAAACAAATGTCGAGCCAACAGTGAAGCCTCCGCCCTACGCGTTAGATATCAAAAATATAGAAAACGGAAAGTGAGGAGTGAGGCAATTACGGGTTCAGGATTCCTCGGGACATGCAGATGTTCTAGTGCATCGAAAAGCTTGGCATAAACGGGACTTTGAGACGTCGAAAATGACTTAATGATGGGTCCTAGGAAATAACGGGAATGAGAATGGGAGTTGTACCTCAATTGAGTGAGATTAGACGTACCGTGTTGCCCATGGAGCGCGGGATCTGGTCCTATCGCGAGTTCTTGAGCTTGCTCCATCGCGCGATCACTTGGTACCGTGTGCTCACTCTACCGAGAATAGACCCCCTTTCGCTAAGCAATCACACTAAATGAAAAACCAATGTTCTCGCACTCTTTTTGTGGCTTCAAGCAGGGAATGCCAATTCCATCCCTTATTTCCTAGCTCTTCAATCGCATCATACTCGTCCTTCGATGGCCTCACTATTCCGAGAAAGTTGATCTGCACGTCTTAGTTTGCGTCATTGACTCAAGGGAGTAAATCTTCATTCACCTGCGATGAGCCGCCTAATCCCTTACCCTGAGGCAATCGCATCTTCCTGCCATTGACATGTGATTGTTCCTCACTATAGAATGTCCAGTCATAGGCAGGATTTGCGACCGCACCTCCGAGGAAGCCTGAAAATTATCAGACACAGTGCTTTGTGACGCGAAAGCGAAAAGTGAACCTGGAACATCGATGACAGGCACGTTAGGGTTGTATTCTCCCGCTTCAAGTACGCCCACAATGGTATCCTGGTCCTCGCTCAATCTATCAATTCTCAGCATGATACATGGATCAGAGTAATATTGGGCATACCTAGCAGCAAGACAAAGGCCAGCCGTTCCACCTCCCACAATGAGATAGTCAAGGGGCCTGTTGATCAATTCTTTCAATGATACGATAGGCATTCAGTGATACTCTGGTCCTTTCGGTGAAATCACATTTTATATCGAGGAGAAGGGCCTCCGTATTCCAGATCGAGGATAAGATAAGTCCTGTCGCGTCCGATATCAGACGTTTCTGATGTCGTGGCCGCGTCGATGTTGCTCGGAATTATCCGAAGCGATGATGGCCATCGCCAGTAACTGACTTTCTCCACCTCGGAGTCGATCACCCCGGGCCAGTCATGCAACGATAGAGCTATAGGACATGCCACAATCTATGCGTAGTTGAACCCAGAGACCAAAGTGATGAAGGATGCTCAACGTGATTCCTACCCAAACTGCCTCCATAACATCGTACGTTCTGCGCGGTCGAGTCGCGGTGTGTTATCCATCCTAGTGCTTTGAAGATGCCCGCCTAATCATCGGAAGATTCCTTTGAATTTCGTCTCTATCCCATGTTCCGTCTAGTGGTGAATAGTAGTGCATTTGGAGCACTATCAGGGCCGTTGAGGAACACATATCGGTGGGTACACGGGATAGCCGTTAATCAGCAGCTGTCTCACAAGTCGTGAACAACGCCTCTGCTGCCTGACTACCTCATCGTCATGCTTCACCCAGCTTGGAATGCTGGCTGCAGCAATGGCTCGATGATTATTCGCCTTACGGCTTCTGCTCGGGTGCCTATTGTCGTCTCACATCCACAACCCTCTTTTTTTGGAGAGCGTCAATGTCGACACCCACGCGTACATCTCGCTCGGCACGACCTATGGTTCTATGATGGTTCTCAGCGCCAAGTCGTACATATAAGACTTTTCGTCAAGACTAACCGCCCCCCATCCTAGCCAAACCGATGAAGCTGAACATCGTCCTCTCCGTCTACGTTCACCTCTTGGCTGCGTCCGCAGCTTTGATATGTGAATACTGTTTCTGTTTCGAAGACGCTGCGAATATCGGCCTCCCAATCCTGACCAGTCAGTAGTGCACTGTATCCTCCGAGAATCCAACTGCTCACTTCTGTACGGAAGCCAAGGGAGCGTGCAACAGTTTTCAGACCTTGACGGGATGCGAGACGAAATTAGTCCTTTGCCTGGATGGCATTGCTTCGGAGAAGAATGCTACCGACACCCAGTAGGTTCTTTGAACACTGGCTATTTGATCTGTCCTTACAATCTTCAAGAGCAGCTAGTCAATGACCTCAAGGAGAGGATGCCACTCTGTTAGATTTCTCTATCATGCCGATGATGGCGTACTCAGTATAGGTTTGAATGGGAAAGATGCCAGTATTTAGTCGTACAGCCCGCTGTTGCTTGGCAATTTTAGCCTTTGAAAGTTGTACGAAAAGGTCATGAAGTCGCAAATTGCAATTGCGGTTGATATAATTATAATAGAATCTCGTAGCTCGCATCACTACCAAGATTAATCAGAGAAGAAGTTTGGTTGCTAGATGTACAGGCGCATACCTCCTCACCAGGCTCTTCGTCCAATCTTTGTAAAATTTGACTTCCTGCCAGTGGCCAACGCCCCGATGATGTAAATTGAAAGTTCCGGGTTCGGATATTGACCTTCAGTGAGTGTTTAAGGTTACAGCGCTTCTGGAAGATAATAGTAATCGCTGAAACGGCGCAACGGTGAATATAGTCCACGTCATTACAAACTCGATATTTTGAGGAAGGGGTAGATTGGTGAAATCCTGGGCTGTTACAAGGCGAGGCAGTAGAATGTCGATACCTGTACACGAACAGGAGTTCCGGTCCTATCTGCACAGTGAATGGTGGGAATGAAGCTCTAAGATTAGGGAAGAACCCTTCTATCATCAATTAGGAGCGCATTGAAGTTGGTCGACAGCGCATCGGAGTTGGTCGACAACGTATTGAAGCTGTTCGTCAACGCATCGAAGCTGGTCGACAACGCAGTGAAGCTGCCTCCAAGCCTATTAAGCTGCACTGGCTCAAACCAGGGAGCTGACATTCGACTGGTGACGTCGATACGCGCGATATTGAGATGACAGCGTACGGGCACCACCGTTTTCTGAAGGTCGCAGTCTCATGCCCTGATACATTCCATGTCAAGGAGTCATTTGGTACCAAATGGTGCCAAACAAACTCTGATTGCTTGATAGTGCATAGCGCATAGGATGAGCTGCCACCGAAATGGAAGGAGGAAAAGGCAGCCATGGTCGTGGTCGTGACCGTGGGTCACGATGAACCCCACTAATCAAAAGCTAATCAATCAATGGACATCTTTGTCGCCACGTCGAGGCTCGCTGCCATTTACTGGCCGGATGGTCACCCTAAATCTGAAGGTCTGCCTGCACATATAACGGAACGGTGATTGCTCCAGTTCGCTATTATCTGTCGTCGTGATGCTGATGATGGCTCCCAGAGTACTGGTACCATTGTACCGTGTCCTGTAATGATGGGAAGAGATGTAATCGAATCCATATCGGTCGTTGCCGTCTGCAAACGCATCCCTTTTCAATTTGGCACATGGTCAGCATCATTCGGCATATGCTCCCTTCGCGTCTTTGCATACCACTACGATGTCATCTTTGGCCACTGAACTCGCTGACTACGAAGCCAAGCGCAAGGAACTGATAACTAAGGATCGGTCTCTTCGTCTGGACGTTTTGGATGAAGATAAATTATCTGCTCTCGAGATAGAGGCAGACGGCTTGATGCGTAGCATTCGTGCCGCTGAGGCCGAGTCTGTATGGAGTGCAGATTATCCATCCATACCTCATCCATTCCCCGGGATGGAGTTTCTGACCGGTGAGCCGATCTAATCTGTTATCCGGGAATTTTATTTATCTATGTGCAGGCAGGAGTATCATCGTCCAAACCGAAATATTCAAGATTCTATGCAAAGTATGGCGTACTCTAACGTCTACAATGACCGGATTTCTTACCCTTCGTCCAGATGCCAAAAGGCGCGCTTTTGCATGCCCATCTCGACGCAACAGTAAACGCCTCATTCCTATACGAGCTCGGACTGCAAGAACCGTCAATCCACATTCAAGTTTCCCAAGTTATCAATGCTCAGACTCTGAATACTGCACTCCCAAAGTTCAAGGCGCTTCCTGCAGAGCTGCATAACATCGAAGCAGTATCTCTTACCTCGCCATCATACATCCCGGACTCCTGGATTTCTCTGGCTCAGGCCCGAGAGCAGTTTGATCCAGTGCTAGGAGGTCCAGACGGGTTCGATCGATGGGTTCTTGGCTGCCTGACGATCAATCCCGCAGAGGCATATGGAACGCACAACACTGTTACCAAGGTAGTCCTTACAGTGATTTGAATAGCATCGATTGCGAGACTCATTTGTTCTTCAGATCTGGCAAAAGTTTACCAGTACATTTCGGGTTGCGGACGTAGGCTCCTTTTATGTCTTCTTCATCTCGCAAGTCCTCATGACTTTATTCTAGGGTCTTATACATTACGCGCCGATTTTCACCAAATATATTCGCGAGTTCATCCGGAGCTCCATAGAGGATGGAATTTTGTATGTCGAACCGAGGGTCAATTTTTGGATCAAGTACGTGTCCGTGTAGAGCAACATATGCCATTCACGGAGTCCCCGTTTACAGGGCCATGGTGAATGCTGATGGTGTTGAGAATGTGACACATAGGGACCTTCTCAGGATCTTCGAGTCCGTCCTGGAAGAGACCATTGCTGATTTGAAGGCTCAAGGAAGAGAAGACGAGTTTGTTGGAGCAAAGGTTCATTTCTCTTTCATTCGGACGAGCTTAAATTGGACTCTACAACGCAGATCATCTACAGCACCCTTCGTTTCCTCGAACCAGACGAGCTGGATTGGTATTTTGAAGATTGTATTGCGCTCAAGAAAGAGTTCCCGCACTTGATCGCAGGTATACCGTATTTTCCTTCTAGTACTCCACGTTGACTCTCATTATACAAGGTTTCGATCTTGTTGGGGATGAAAACGTCCTATACCCGTTGTCGCATTACACAGAGAAACTATTAAACTTTCGTCATATGCAGAAGGATGCTGGCGTCGATATCCCATTTATACTTCATGCTGGAGAGACTCTTGGTGACGGTTCCAAGGCTGACATGAATCTCTACGATGCTATTCTTCTGGGAACGAAGAGGATCGGACATGGGTAATGCCACGTCTTACCTGACCTTTGATAGGCTTACTCACTATCCCGTAGATTTTCTCTAGTCAAACATCCTGAGTTGATGAAAATATGTAGAGAGAAGAACATCGCGCTTGAAGTGTGCCCAATATCGTAGGCGGCTTCTTTCTATACATCCCGTTCTAGCTAATATTCCTCCTAGAAATGAAATTCTGGTAATGTCTGGCTCCATGCCTTTTAACCACTTCCCTCTGACTGTGTCCCGCAGAGACTGACATCTTCGATGCCCATGCATCCGCTTCCGATCCTTCTCAACCACGGAGTAGCTGTGGCTCTGTGCTCCGATGACCCCTCGGTCTTCGGTAACATGGGACTGTCTTTTGATTTTTTCCAGGTATAGCTCTCAAGGTATCTACCCTGTGCTGTCATTGATGTATCCTTGAAGGTGCTTGTATCAAGTGAAGTTACTGGTCTTATCCAGCTAGGCGCTATGGCTAGAGATAGCATCAAGGTGCGGTGGCCGTCTTTTATTAAGAATATACTTTGACGAGACAAATTTAGTACTCTATGCTTGAATCGCACCAGAAGGAGATCGCCCTTGATAAATGGCATAGACAGTGGCAGAAGTTCTTAGAGTATATCGTGGAGTCTAGAGCGTAGATGCAGGTCGATTTTACGGTAGAGTTTTGCTTTAATACCCATCACGTTACTGTGCTGATCACCAAGGTCTGCGATCTTGGATGATATAGTCTCCATGTATGTCACCCGCGAATTTCATGAGCACGAAAGCTCGAAATCAGCTGCAGTGTCGCAACAAATGTCTAGTATACTGACGTCACCGCCATTTGCTTGGGGTCCGTCTCTGCTCCAGCACCAGTTGTGCCTACTATCAAGATCAAAGGCAAGGAGAAGGCCACTACACCGTTCACGTCGACGCCCTTAGGACTTACACCTTCCGAAACTACGCCGTTCGCGTCCACACCGGCAGAACTTCCCCTTTCCGAGTCAATATCGACGGGTCCTATAGCTATGGACGTCGACCCAGAGGTGCCTGAAGAAGAGGAAGAAGAAATAATTGAGGAAGAGGAAATCATTGATGAAGAAGAGCAGGATGAAGACGAGGAAGAAGAGCTGCAGGATGTCGTCGCGCTTGAGGAGGAGGAGTTCAGAAACGATGCAAAGGGGTTGGATGATTCCGTTGGCGCTGTTCGTCCTGAGGTGCCGAAAGATGACGATAAGATGATAGAGTGATCATAAAGCTCGCTTCTCAAATATATCTTATTTGTTTTGTAAGTTCTCGTCCTGTAACTTTATTTGATTATTAAAGAGTCTTTGACCCGTTGTAATAGCCCTGCACTATGGCCCGGTACTCTCCCAGCGCCCCATTGCAGTGGTGTGTTTCAATTGATTCCGTGAATTGGCAGGGTGCCTCAAATACATATTAATCTTTTAACAAGTGGCATTCAGATTGCTAAATTCCTCAACGCAGCAAATCCCGGACGACTGGTCAATCGATGTTCAGATTGTTTGTATCACACGGGCGTAACAGACAGGTCATGCCTTCGAGTCGCGCTCATAACTATTATTGGGGTACTGCCCGAAGACAAAATGCTGGTATCTAAACTTGGCAAAATTCGGTGCCAACGAAATTGATGAATTCTAGATCCTGAATCAGACATAAATACACCGAAAATTTGATGCTTGACACAATTCAGGATCCTTCATCCTGTAAGTCAGAATTGGGAGTCACCTTAGAAAAAAACGCACCCATAGATGGATCCTGGTCCTAACAAGTAAAATATTCATGGACGCAAGCAGTGCGAGCCTGGTGATTATCTGATGTTGCCTTTCGTTTTCACCGGGCATGACCAGGTCACTCCGAGATGGAATGTGTCGCTCTAGCATCTTGGTCAGCTCTTCCAAATCAACACTGCCATCTGCCACGCACTCTTCACAATCCCATATGCCAGACTGGCCGCCAAGTATCTCTCGCTTCTATGTGGCCCGTAGCGGGCTATCTGCAAGGACCGAACCAAAGCCGACTTGAGCTCGTTGGGATTGACGATGACGGACTGACAGACGAGATGCGTATTAAGAATTGTCGCGTAAGTCGGGGTGAGGAGGCGGGTGACCATAGATGACATGAGTCATTCGGGAGCCACAAGTCATTCATCCGCCTGCTTCAATCCTTGAAGGACCCCTTGTACTTTATTGTCCTTCAGGCTCCCTATCGTTACCCGACCAAGGGCATCCGAGTCACCGCCTGCCTTGGTGATAGCAATATAACCTTCACGGCTATTCCATTTCAGAGGCACCTCTGGAACATCAGCATGCCAACCGAGGGTGGCCGCGATATCCTTGGAGACATAGACCGTCTATGCGGCACGGTCCAGGAGAACATTCTGTTCTTGGGCAGAGGTGGTGGAAAGTCAGCGTATACCATGAAGATGAAAACGGCTGAGGGCGGCACGGTACATGAGAGAAAGCGGAGTTTGAAAGGCTCCTTAACCTCTCTCGTCGGTCCCACTGATGTCGGCGCCTATCACTAGCTGGCCACGCCAGTTGCGGAGTTTAAAGCCAAACTTGCTCTTCACCTCATCGCTTTATCTTGCAAGTGAGTACCGTTTGACGGCGGTCGCAGTGTTACTTAGCCAACTTTTTTGTAGATTTATACCCCTGATGATGCTTTCTCATATCCGATCACGACTTTGCTCAGGCTGTGATTGTCCAAATCATTATATTCCTTCCGAAAATTCTTACGATAAAGAAACAGTTCATGTCGATCCTACATTCAACAGCAGCCTTTTTGGCTCCAATAACCCTCCCTCTCCATCCGAAGAATGTAAATTGCGGGATGGCATATCAGTAGGCGAAGCGCGCGTTGCTGTAATCGATAATCGTGTAGCTGCCCTGAAGGAGCATCAGCAGGCGCTTTCCACTCAGCTTGCCTTGATTGATGCCGAGTTGGAAGACCTTGGCAGCCAGCGTGGAGAGGTGTCAGCCCGCATAGCCGAATATAAGCGCCTTCTTTCCCCAGTTCGTCGTCTACCTCCAGAAATCCTACTCAAGATCTTCCTGGGCACGGCCATCTTCCCTATGCCGCGAACGCAGTCCCAGAGAGGCAGATACTGGTGGGATTTCCACCCTACCGAGAGCGCGTTGTGGTCAATCGAGCTCGTATGCAAAAAGTGGCGCCGTGCTGCCCTTGGCTTCCCAGAACTTTGGTCGAGCATCAACATATTCCTCAGCGACGAGAACTTTTCATCTTCTGATTTTCGCTATGTTCGACAATTAGTGCTCCAGGTTACACGAACGCGACATTATCCATTGTCAATCCTGATTTGTGCGGGATCTCCCCAAACGTCGGCGTCTTCCAAGTCATTGCCGCCTCAGATTTCCACACTCCTGTTCTCCACGCAAGGTCGAATACAATCCCTCTATCTTTATCTACCTCCTGCAATGTTCACTTTTGTGTCAACTCTACAACTTTACCTACCGGTCCTCAGAAATCTCGGTCTTCTTTCCACGAATGGTGAAGAGTTCCAAAAGCTGCCTCGTATGAAGCTATTTCGAGATACGCCACTCTTAATTGTTCTTGATATCGTCGATATAAAGAGCGTCGATCCTGTCATGGACTTGCCTTACTATCAGATCACTCATTACTCCACTTACCACGTTTTTCATCGACGTCGCAATCCCGGGCCCGCGACCTCTCACATCCTTGGCGTGCTCTCAAAAGCTAAAAATCTGGAAGAATGCGATTTGCGATGTGAACTTTGTGATTTGGGCTACTCTTCGTTAGTCAGAGGTGCTCTGCGCTCTTGTCAAAGGCTTCGAACGTTGACATTGAGCTCGTGGGGATACTCCAATTCTGTCCTCGCTGAGCTTCTTGATGCTCTCGTCATACCCCGTTTGTCTACTCTTGCGGTCCACTGTTGTGTGGATGATGGGTACGTACCGCCGTCGATACGCGATAACTCGGATACTTTTACAGCTATTCGGCGAGCCATTCGCCGATCACAGTCACCTTTGACTACATTTCACTTCACCCACGGTGATATAGACGAAGAAGATCTTCTCGCCCTCTGTCTCATCGCCTCATCTACCCTCCAAGAAGTAAAACTTCTTGACGTGGGTCCTAGGGCCTTGACAAACGACATCCTCGCTCCTCTGGTGATATCAGACGCAGATAATGTTCTCCTACCGAGACTGCATACCCTGCATATCAGCGGCGAAATGCAGTTCGATGCCAATCTTCTTGCAGAGATGGTGAAGTCGCGTTGGACGTGTAAAGGACCCTCTTTCCGACATCTGCGAACGATCATTTTGCATCGATCATTGAATATTGAAGATGATAAGGAAGAGGAGGAACTCGCTCGCGCATTAGCCTTATCGAACCTAGAGGAACATTGTACTAAAGGATTGAGGTTATCCTACATCATTCTCTAGATCGGTAACGTGTAGATGACAAGCTTACACGTGACAATATACATCACCAGACTATTCGAACGATGTCCTCCATCCGTAAACATGTTATTTTTGCATGACAAAAGGACCATGCTCTGATTTATTGACCCTAATATGAGGCAAGCGTCGAGCGAGAAGAGAGTCCCGTTTCTGTGGCTATTAGACGGAGTTCATAACAGCGTGTGTCGACCGTATGTTCCAGTGTTTTACCTGTCCCAACCAACCTCACATCGAGAATCTGGCAGGCACGTATAATGATCTCCACGCGTCAGCATGAGCTTCAACTTTGAGATGGCATGTTTCAATCCTGGAAGGCGTCTACCGATCCTCCTCTTGCAGATTGCAAGGTAGGAGGGCGGGTGCCAGCGGCATATAATAACAATTTCCCTAGGCGATTTAGTTCCTTGCCTACTTCACGGTCGAATTCTTGTTGTCCTCAACTGCGGCCTTCAGCTTTGCGGATGCACAGCGTTGCTATTCAGACTTCCGATATCACAACAATCCTGAAGACGCCTGAAGAACATGCATGGAATTTGTGGAAACTACGAGCTATTGTATGGACTATCTAGCTCTTCGTCATGTTTGGTGACGCAACCGCCTTAGTTGGGGACACAAACGAGCACGCCACAATTGTTGTTTCGGCAAGCTGAAAGACTATGAGCTTCGGAATGTACGTTTCGAAATTGCTACTTACTGCCTTGAGAATCCTTGAAGGCGCAGGAGTGTCCGACAGAGTAGTGGTTCCCGCCGTTGCACGCGTCGACTGAAAACATCATGGTCAGCGAAGACTGTTACGGTCGCAAAGGGAGTTCGGCGCATACCAGGGTTAGCTGCGGTGGCGTTTGCCTGTCCTGCGAAGAGGAGCACGGCGGCCAATGCCATAGCGGTCAACTTGACTTGGAATATCATCTTTGTGTGGGTAGACGGTATGCAAGGCGCTGGTTATAACTGTGCGAGTGTGGTTGTTGGATGGTATGATCGAAATTGGGTGGCTTTTATAGGTGAGTTACGCGATTCGTGCTTTTACATGTCCCAAATACGAAGGAGCGGAGTCTCTGGGATGAATGTTTCAAAAATGGCACGCGCACTCCGAAACGCATTCTCAGTTTCTTGGCTCGATGGCGAGGAAGTGGCCCGACGGTGAGTTATAATTAGTCTCAATACCAGATTTTGGTGGCGCCGCACTGAGCACATGGCACACAGGCTGTCGAGGTGAATTTGTTAAAACTATCAGTGTGTGCGAGGGTGACTTGTTGAGTACGTCGAAACGGGCCAGGCATATTGAGGCGTACTGGAGCCCCGAAACCAGAACTGGGTTTAACGTCTTGTTTCAGGAATTACGGAACGGTAGCCGCTTCTAGGTAGAAATGTCATAGCAGGTGACTCTGCTTGCATAGGCCAAATCAAAACTCCAGCCCAGTGAGTAGGACTGAATTTATATTGCGGTTTCATCAGCCACTGTTCATTTAAGCTAGCAAATATTAGAATCACACCGTTCACTATTGTAGTAGAACTCTAAAGCCATGCCACATCTTTTCCAAGTACCCAAAGTTACTATAACGAGTAACTGGTGAGTGCCATCAAAGATAATTCCGGTATCAGACAGTAACCTGTGCAAGCCTGCGTCGCAACATCTTAGCACTGTCTTCAAGTGCAACGTTCCGTAAGTGCTGTTCGCTTCGATGCAGTGAGTCCTTCCAGACCTGATGACCCCAAGTAAATTGTTGACCATCAGATGTTGAGAATTCCAAATAGACAGAAAGAGATCCGTCCCTGCGCATTGTTTTGACTCCGACCATTGAATTATTTTGGCATACTTGGGAGTCTAGTATGTCGCATTTACTCGTGTCATCGCAACGCACACAAATGATGTCGACTTGGCGATGTCTCGTAGACTAGGTTTCTCCTTGAAACCACTGAGCAGCACATTTGTTCGGTGAGAGAGCCCCGCTTGCTGAAACTCACGAAATGTTTGCAAACGCCAGAATGTTTCTGAAAATGGAATGGTCAGCCTATAAAACCTTGCCCAAAGTATCTTTCTCTATCCAACAACCTCGTCCACAAAGGATTTACTTCTCATAGTCAACCACTGCAATCTTGCTCATCTTCTGTCGAAAATGATGTTCAAATTCGCCTCCATTGCCATGATCGCCTTCACGGCCATGTTCTTATCCGTGGGACAGGTCAATGCTGCTGCGCTCATTGCAGACAACGCTGGTAAGGACTACCACTATATATCTGAGGCTTGCCTTGCTCACTTTATCGTCCTAGTCGATGCCTGCAACGGTTCCAATGACTATGGTGTGGGACACTCCTGTGCCTTTAAGCAGTCTCAAGGCGGTAAGTGGTCGTCTTTTCCATCTATATAATGTAGTAATATAAGCACGTTACTGACTGTTCTGTTAGTCTGTCGGAAGAACGCGTGTGGAAATTTGGTCTGCAAGGTCTAGTTAGCGTCGAGCAATCGTTGAGTTGGATGGGATTCGCAAATGGATTTAGGAAGATAAATCATACATGGCTTCGTAGTCCTTGTTAGCCATATTTCGTACAATTCGACCGACGTCTTTTTTCCAGTTCCCTCGTGTCTTCCGAGTGGAGTCTGAAGGTGAGAATATAAATAACTTCGATCGATCAACGTGAACGTACAGTAGGTCCGGGGAAGCCCGAGTCTTGGCCTAGAACGTCCATGCTGAGGTCTTCCTTTTTTCAACACCACCATCGCCTTCCAAAGGTCTCTACGGCGAACAATCTCTCTATCGCTATCTACTCGTGGCGGTGTTCACTCTTGTGGCACCTCTTCAACTTTACCTGCCCATCCTCAGAAATCCCACTCTTCTCTCTACGAATGGTGAAGAGTTCCAAAAGCTGTCTCGCATGAAATTATTCGGAGACACCGCCTTTAAATGCGCTTGACACCGTCGATATACAAAACATCGTTTCTGCCCTTAATCTGCCTTACTACCAGATCGCACATTACTCTACGTATCACGTCTCTACGCGAGCTTAGGAACAACGTATCAAGCTTTGGAAAAGCTTGTAGATGGTCTTCGCCGTTTGCGATGACTTTACGTCTCAAATCACAAGTTTCTAGATTTCTCGTCTTTGATAAAAACTTGAGGATACAAACAATTGAAGGTCCGGGATCACGATGATGTGGGCGTTCGAATACCCCAGTCCTGTTCTTGTCAGGCTTCTCGGTGCTCTCATATTACCCTACTTGTCTACGCTAGGGGTGCACCGTTGTGTAGATGGTGGACATGAACGTGATACTGCGCTAACCTTCATAGCTATTCGGGGGGCGGTATGCCAATCGCAGTCACCTTTGACAACATTTTATTTCACTCACGGTAATAGAGATGAAGAGGATCTTATCGCCCTCGAAGAAGTTAAACTCCTTGACGTAGACCCTAAGGCCTTGGCAGTCAACATCCTTATCCTTGTCCGGTGACACCGGATGCGGATAACGTTCTCCTACCGAGGTTGAAGACCTTGCATACCGGCGGCGAGATGCAGTCCGACGCCAGCCTTCTAGCGGAGATGGTGGAATCGCGGTGGACGTGTAAAGGTCCTTCCTTCCAGTGCCTGCGAACGATCATTTTGTATCGATTATTGAATATTGAAGATGATAGGGAAGAGGAACTCGCGCGCACATTAGCCATTTCGAGGCTGTAGGAATACTGTAACGAAGGATTGGACTTGTCTTACAGCATTCTCTAGGTCTGCGACCTGAGTTTCCAAGTACAACATTATCACAAACTATATCCTTCGTCCGAAGCGATGCTCATTTGGCCGTGGATGTCAGACAGGGTTTATAACAGCGAGTCTCGACTGCATCTTCTGTTGCATTAACTGTCCCAAACAACCTTACATTTTATTCCAGAACTAGTTAGGTGCAATCACGCTCGTCGCGTGTTGCTATAAACTTCGGCTTTGAGATGATATGTTAAATGTTTCAAACCCGGAAGTCGTTTACCGATCCTTCTCTTGTAAGGTACTAGTAGGAGGGAGGGGGGACGGTAATGTGACGGCATAGAATAACATGATAGGTAGGTAGTTTGTAGTAGTATGATGAAAGGCGGAGTTTGAAAGGCTCATTGACTCCGACCAGCGTCTCTCATCTCGTTGGTTCCCAATGTCGGCGCCTATCACTAGCTGGCCGTCAGAACGGCCACGGAGTTTGAAGCTGAACGTGTTCCTTACCTTATCAACATCTTCCGAATCCTGCGCCGTTCCAGTGAGTTGATGGTCGTAGTAGTGAAACTCTCCCGATACTCAACTCTTTTTGTAGTAATATGGCTCACCATACCTGGTCACCACGAATTTGTTTGGGCTGCGACTGTCCAAATCACCATTCCCCTTCCGCGACCTCATGCGACGAGGAAACGGCCCATGCCATCCCTACATTTGATAACCTTTTGCGCTCCAATCACTCCCCCTCTCCATCCGAAGAGTGTCAACTACGAGATAGCATATCAGTTGGCGAAGCGCATGTTGCGGCAATTGACGATCATATCGCTGAGCTGAAGAAGCTCCAGCAGGCGTTGTCTAGCCAGATTGCCTTGATTGGTGCTGAAATGGAGGGCCTCGGCAACAAGCGTGAAAAGGTAGTAGTCCGCATAACAGAATATAAACGCTTTCTCTCCCCAATTCGTCGCCTACCCTTGGAGATCTTACTGCAGATCTTTCGCGGTACAATCATCTTCCCTATACCACGAACGCGATCCCAGAGGGAAAGATATCGGTGGGATTTTCACCCTAGTAAAAGTTCGCTGTGGTCAATTGAGCTCGTGTGCAAAACATGGCGCCGGGTTGTCCTTGACTTCCCAGAACTTTGGTCGAGCATCAATATCTCTCTCAGTGACGAGAACTTTTTATCTTATCACTTTCGCTACGTTCGACAATTGGCGGGCCAGGTTGCACGATCGCGATGTCATCCGTTGTCAATCCATATATGTTCGAGCTCTCGTCAGACATCAGCGTCCTCCAAATCTTTACCGCTTCAGCTTTCCACGCTCTTGTTCGCCATGCAAGATCGGATACAATCTCTTTATCTCTATCTACCTGCCACAATGTTCGCCTCTGTGGCAACTCTACAGCTTCACCTGCCCATCCTCAGAAAACTTACTCTTCTCTCCACGAATGGCGAAGTGTTCCAAATGCTGTCTCACCTGAAACTATTTGGAGACACGCCACTCTTAACTGTTCTTGATACCGTCGACATACAAAACATTGTTTCTGCGATTGATTTGCCCTACCATCAGATCACTCGATACTCCACTTACCACGCATCTAGCAATCGTTTTTATCCTGGACCTTCCGCTCTCAATATCCTCTCCTTTTTGTCAGAGACGAGAAATATAGAAGCTTGTGACTTGAGATGCGAAACTCAAGGAACGCTGGAAACATTTGGGATTGAAGACCATTCACAAACTTGTTCAAAGCTTCAAGCTTTGGCTTTGAGCTCGTGGGCATGTGCATGCCCCAGTTCTGTTCTTGCTCAGCTTCTTAATGCTCTCACATTACCCCGCCTGTCTACTCTGGAGGTGGACTGTCGTGTGGATAGATGTATACGCGATACCGTAGAGTCCTTTACAGCTATTCGGAGAGCCATACACCGATCACAGTCGCCTTTGACTACATTTCACTTCACCCACGGTGATATAGACGAAGAAGATCTTCTCGCCCTCTTTCTCATCGCCTCATCTACCCTTGAAGAAGTAAAACTTCTTGACGTGGGTCCTAGGGCCTTGACAGATGGCATCCTCGCTCCTCTGGTGATATCAGATGCGGATAATGTCCTCCTACCGATACTGCATACCCTGCATATCAGCGGCGAAATGCAGTTTGATGCCAATCTTCTTGCAGAAATGGTGAAGTCGCGTTGGACGTGTAGAGGACCCTCTTTCCGGCGTCTGCGGACGATTGTTTTACGTCGGGCAATGAATATTGCCGATGATAGGGAAGAGGAGGAATTCGGTTGTGCATTGGCCCTTTCTAAGCTGGAGGAATACTGTACTGAAGGATTGAAGTTATCCTACAGCATTCTCTAGGTCGGTGTCCTGAAGATGATGAGCTTACATGCGGCAGGATATTCGATACATTACCAGTCTATTCGCGCTACAGTATGTCCTCCATCTTGTTTACATGTAATACCTATACTTGTTCAATGAATTTATGTATCTTGTGCGGAGCTTGAAAAATGTGTCGCTTGACTGTTACGTTCATCCTCGTGTTCAGCGCCAACAGGATACTGCGTTTGCCAGTGAGTAGCATTTGATGGTGGTATTACTTGCTCAACTCTTTTGTAGATTTATACCGCTCACTATACTCTCTCATACCCGATCACCTTAAGCTGCGACTGTTCAAATTTTTATCCTCCTTCCATGACCTCGTACGCCGAAGAAACGGTCCATGCCAGCCCTGCATTTGACAACCTTTTATACACCAACGACCCTCCCTCTTCATCCGAAGAGCGTGAATTACAAGGTCGTATATTGGCGGGCGAAGCCCGCGTTGTTGTGATTGACAATCACATCGCTGCTCTGAAGGAGCTTCAGGCGCTTTCCACCCAGCTTGCCTTGATTGGTGCTGAATTGCAAGAACTCGACGGCGAGCGTAGAAAGGTCGTAGCCCATATAGCAGAGCACAAACGACTTCTCTCCCCTGTCCGTCGCCTACCCCCAGAGATCCTATACGAGATTTTTCTTGGTACCATCATCTTTCCCATGCCGGAAGCGCAACCCCACAGAGATGGATACTCGTGGGATTTTTGCCTTCAAGTTGGCGGGAACGCGTTGTGGTCATTTGAACTCGTGTGCAAAACGTGGCACCGGGCCGTCCTTGGCTTCCCAGAGCTTTGGTCGAACATCAATATCTCCCTCATTGACGAGAACTTTTCATCTTCTAACCTTCGCTATGTTCGACAACTAGCATGCCAAGTTGCACGATCGCGATGCCGTCCATTGTCAATTCGGATATGTGCAGGATCGGACCAGACTTCTTCCAAATCTTTACCACCGCAGCTTTGCGTGTTCTTGTTCTCCATACAAGATCAAATACAATCGCTTTGTCTCTATCTACCCGCCGCGATGTTCACTTTTGTGGCAACTCTACAACTTTTCCTACCCATCCTCAGAAATCTCACTCTTCTTTCCACAAATGGCGAAGACTTTCAAAAGCTGTCTCGCGCGAAGTTGTTTGGAGACACCCCACTGTTGAATTCTCTGCATACTGTGGATATACGAAGCGTCGTTTCTGCGATTGATTTGCCCTACCATCAGATCACTCGTTACTCCACTTACCACGTCTTTCACCGGTATTGTAATCCCGGCCCTGCGACCTCTGACATCCTGGGTGTCCTTGCAAAACTTGAAAATCTGGAGGAATGTGATTTGCGATGTGAGCTTCGGTCAACCCAATTAGAGGAAGTTATTCCACGAACTTGTCCAAAGCTTCAAACGTTAACGTTGAGCTCGTGGGCATACGTGTATCCCAGGTCTGTCCTCGCTCAGCTTCTTGACAACCTTGTAATACCCCGCGTGTCTGCCTTAAAAGTGGAATGTTGCGTGGATGAGGGACATAAGCGCGATACCGAGAAAACCTTTACGGCTATCTGGGGAATCATAAGACGGTCGCAATCACCTTTGACCATATTTCACTTCACTCATGGCAGTATATATGAGACGGATCTTCTTGGTTTCTTCCGCAGTGCTTCATCTACCCTCCGAGAAGTCAAACTCCTTGACGTGGGTCCCATTGCCTTGACAGACGGAATTCTCGCACCCTTGGTAATATCAGACGCCGACGCGGATAATGTCCTCCTACCTAGACTGCATACCCTGCATATCAGCGGAAAAATGGAGTTCGATGCCAATCTTTTCGTGGAGATGGTGGTATCGCGTTGGACTTGCGAGCTGCGTTCTTTCCAGCGCCTGCGAACGATTCAGTTGTGTCGAGTATTCGACAGCAATAATAAAGACAGGGAAATTGGGGAGATTAGTCGTGCCTTAGTTTTGACAAAGCTGGAGAAATACTCTACCGAAGGATTGGTATTTTCTTACCGCATTCTCTAAGTTTGAGGCTGGTTCATCCTACCTCTTGCTGCTGACGATACTGAGCTTACACATGGCGCCATGCGTCCTTCATCCATCCGACCTTTTCCTCCGTCTCGCATGTAATAGTTCACTGTTGTTGGTCAAGAGTATATGTATATTGTGTCGAGCGTGGTATGGAAGAACCTACGGTGTTTGGCTTGCGGGTACCCATCAAGGACAGCTACCACATGGTCGTTGGCCAATGACTCGACGTAGATACAAAATTCCTAAAGGTGCCTTCCAATGAAATCACTGATTCATGTCCTCTTCGGGGTGACATACGAAAAAATCGGAACAACACAGAGAAGATTAGCATGGCCCCTGCAAAGGATGACACGCTTTCCCGGAGTGGTAGATCTACGGATCACTATTTATTTTATTCATCAACCTTTTCGTTTGCTCTACAAACCATCATGATGCATGATTCAACATATCGTTTTCTCTTTTCTACTTGGTGAATGAAGCTATTGAAGAGTCCTCTGTCCGCCAGCCATTTTTAAATTCGATCCGTTCTAAGGTGTCTGCTTTTTCTGTCGACAGTATAGAACTGTTTGTTTTCTTGGTGAAAGTGTAGCCATGCTGGGGACCACCTTCGAAATCATCAAGCCCACGTACTTAGTATTCTATTCTTCAACAGAAGCCAGAGGTCAATGGGACAGAGAACAGGTTACATTAACGTTCACTCATATATACTTACTACTATGAATGTAGAAGTAGGGCTAAAGAGTGCATCAAACTAACATGGATATGAAGGAAGATACCTATCTGGAAGTAGTTGGACGTCTAAGCAGCCGGAACGCTAATAGCTCCCCAAGGCGCACTGCCATACTTGCCCACAATTGCAGCATTGCTCCAAGTGCTATCATCGGTCGCGGGGAGCTGGAAGCCAGTAGGAAGACTAGTGGAAGTCTTCCAGGTGGTATCCGTGACGTAGGAACCCGAAGTCCCATCATTATAGGCAACTAGGATGGTAGCCATGACACCGGCCGGACCACCAGTGTTCTCTCCATCGACTGCGAAGACATTCTGGTCGGGGTCCAGCTGAGGCACAGAGTATGCTTGGGCGGTGTTGAAGTCTGTGCCGGATCCGAGGGACTGGCCGTTGGCATAGAGTGTGTACGTGTTATCGCTGTAAAGGTTTGATCAATTACAACCAGTCAGATTGAGAATCAAAGGTCCTACACAGTGATGACAACTTTCGCGCAGACTGCGCCTTTGCCATATGGCGAAGTGACTGTCTTCCGGAACGCCCTGTGTCCAACTGGGGCGCTCCCCGTTGAGTCGGTCTCGCCGGTCCAAATCCAGTTGCTCCGCGTCATATCAAGTGCGGGTGGAAGTGTGGTCTGGCCCCAAGGAGATACCCCCTCCTTGCCCTGCCCGACTGCTGCAGCCCACGTCGAGTCGTTCAAGCTCGGGTTCGCGAATCTAGCAGGGGGAGGGGATTTTAAAGTCTTCCAGGACGCGTCACTGACGAATGTCTCAGTGGTGCCGTCAGCGTAGTCAACGAGGATGGTGGCAATCAGAGCGGCAGGTCCTCCTGTGTTAGTGCCATTGACGGTGATGACGTTGTCGGATTCTGGGTTGAGCCCGACAGTGTACGCCTGCGCGCTCGAGAAGGACGCGCCTGAACCGACCTCAGCACCATTGACGTACAGCGTATGGAGGTTGTCGCTGCATTTTCTTTCAGAAAGGTCTTAGAAGTAATCAAGAAAACCAGACATACGTCGCAAGGAGGACTGTCGCGCATACCGGGCACTTGGTACTGGTGTGAGGGATAGTCTTGCGGAAAGGACGAGAACCGATGGGTGCGCTCCCTCCCGCGCTGCCCTCCTCTCCAGTCCAAATCCAGCTAGAGTTGACTAGAGTAAGAGGCTGGGGTGTGGCGCGCGCTGCGAGAGACGCCTTTTCAGTAGTTGCTGCACCGTCAAGGAGAAGTGAAAAAATGTATGAGTGGGAAAACAGTGTACATCGCAAAGAAATACGCACCCCTCTCCGATGCCGGAAACGCAGTCGTGAGGACTGCGGAAAGAACGGCGGGCAAGAGCAAAAGAGCTATGAAAACGAGATCAATGGGAGGAGAAATAACTAGGTAGGCTGGAAAGCTAACCTTGAGCGAACATTGAAGAGAGGAATATCTACCTGTCGGTGGATGATTAGACTGTCCATTGTCACCTTACTTTTATACAAGCAGCACGCCCGATATGAAGGCCACAAAGGCGTTTTGGCAATTCGACAGGACAGATGTCTGACAGAGAGAATTGAAGCAAACAACAAGCGCCGTATAGAATGGATGATTAGTGACTCTATAGACTCACATCTCTAGAAGTGAATGGGATGTAGCAGATGGTGGCTCCAACATGCTGTTGAGCAGAGGAATCACAGAAACGAGACATCCAAAATGCTTCTATCACGCAATCCATGTTCAAGAAACTTCACGAGATCATGCGGAGCGAACAGTAGGTGACTGTAAGGCAACCGTGATACGGTTAATTGGAACACAGCACAATTGCCAGTGTACAATCGTTGCCAGAGAAGTTGGCATGAGTGAGGGCTGAAGCATCCTATTAGCCATTCAAGTTGAAAACAAAATGACTAGACATATGATTGAAGTTGTGCTGCATGAACAAATTGAGTTCAGTTGACGTCTCCGAAGAACTGAAAAATGAAACACCGATTCGACGAAAAATTTCGAAGTCTTTGTCATGTCTATGATATGTAAAAGCCGTCGTAAAATGGGCTAGAGAAAGTAAGAGCAAACTTGAACGAATTGAATTTGAAAGGGTCAACAGCGGCACAAATAGCCGTGCAATTAATCTACTTGCGGTACGTTTAGTACTCACTAGGAATTCAGTGCTTCGACTTTGAGTATAATATCAGATAACTGATAATTGTAGTGTGGTGGAATCATGGCGGTTCGAGTACAAGGTAGTTTTATATGTCATTTTACATAATTTACACGTCGAGTTTGCGGCCCGCCACTCTTCTCTTTTCTCACCACCTTTCCTAGCATCGGCTCCTCCTCAAACGGTTTTTGCGTGGAAACGATGAATACTCTGGGCCAAATCCAACATCACGTTAACTTAAGGTTTTCAATTACCATGCCAGCCTTCTGCTTAGACCTGTTATCGATGGATGCGATTTTTGGGCTCATCTCTTCTCATCGATACGAATACCTGAAATTACGCGGATTTTTGCCCGCAAATTCTCTTCTGCGCGCCTTCTCCGCCAAATATCCCTTCGAGAATCGATATGTTCTTCTCTCTCTCTTGCTTGTACCTTGTCTCCTGCTCTTCGTCACGGTATCCTCCGCATCGAAGCGAGCGTACAGGCTCAAGGAAAATGCTCACCTTCAGGCTCTCTCGACCGTCGTCATTCCAACACGGAACCATTCACAGTCAATCAAATACCGAGTCAGTTGGAAGGACCAGCAAGTGGAAGTCTCGTTGAGTGCTCTGGTCGAGAAAGTGAAGGCTGGGGTTGTCGAACTCCGCAATCCTAGGGAAGATTTACCGGACATGTTTCGCGAACGCTTGAAGGTGAACGGATGGAGAATTGGACTAGATATCGAATCGGTATGGTCGACCAAGACGATGGCGTGGCTTTTGAAGGATTTTCTCTGCTCCGTGGTAGGCATTATAAATTTCTGTTTGTTTGGTAGACTGATAAGTCATAGGCCTTGAAAGGTGACAAATTTCTGGCTATATGCGCTCCTTATGATTTGAACTATGAAGAAAGGTCCTTCCCCGCTCTTGTTATCCGAACACCCCTCAACGCTTCACCTTGACGTGGTCCCTCACTCTCAAATAGAGGCATCTCTCGCTTCGCTTATCAAGTCTCTCACTGCGGGATGTACGGCAACGATCGAATTCACAACTATTTCTCCCCGTATTGCCTGGATGAGCAAAGAATTTATTTTATGTTCTCTCCCCTTGCGCAATTCTACGCCACTCCTTGTCTCTCTCACTGACATCCTCTCTATTTGTACACCGGCCAGAATCAAATCCGTTGTAAATATCTCAGAGAAATACGCAACTGCGCTCAATAACGAGGTGGAGAGATTAGTGGAAAACAGAACACAAAGGATCGCGTTCATAGACCAATATGGACTGGAAATATGGAGAGAACGAAGGTTCCTCATGTACTGGGAGGCGGGGTTGTTGGATGCAGGATATGTTATGCGGTGGATGGTCGAGCTGCAGCAATAACTGTTCATCTTGTGTATCCTCCCTTGCTCTAACCTTCCCCTGAACGAGGAGTGGTATAATGTCATACACCAAAGTCCTTTTATATAACTTCCGACAGAAACAGAAATAAGTTAGCCCTGGTACACCGATGTTTAAACTTAATCCATGTCTATAGATATCGTACGTGTGCGGCGAGGATGGCGTGGTCGCAGTGCAAGTGGCCGTATCCAAAGCTTAACATAGCCAGTTTTCGTCGCCGTCATTAACGATCTTGGAAGAAATGCCACGGCTGCCAATAGCTCGCTTTCGACCTGCTTCACCTAGGAACAAGCATCAGAGCAAGCTCAACGCCAGAACCAAACCCACAAACCAAGACAGGCTGTACGACAGCGATCTCGTTACGCGAGGGTGCAGGATGGTAACGGGGATAAGGCTTATCCTCGGTACTAGGCGAGGGCAGATACAATGCGGATCTATCGCGTTTGAAAGCAAGCGAAATGGTAGACGACATTGACACCCGCTGATGATGGGTTGCCTGGAATTTGGGTCGATGAAGGGCGCCGCTCGAAAAGTCCCACAAGATAAGTTTGTTGTCTTCGCCCACGCTGCCGAACCGGTATGTCCGTCCGTCACAACGCAGGTCGTCAAATGCAACTGCAGTTACGAATGACGAGTGGCCTTGACATCGCGCGATTACACGCTGTTCCCAAGGTGAGAATATAGTCAACAGGTCATCTTGACCACCGGTCTGCAGCAGAATGAGATTCGGATAGTTTGAAGTGACCTCCAACACTTACCAAAATGAACCTGCCATCTGGAGACCACGCAATGCATGTTAGCGCACCGAAGTAAGATGCATAACAGTCGACTAGTCTGACGAGAATTATTCCTCGTCAATCCATCAGCGCTTGTCACTTACTGTTCGGCCAATGCATCGATTACCCTCAAGCACCCATCTTCTGAGATGGCACCCACATACTTGACGTCAGGAGAGAAAGCAAAGTCTACATGGGACATGTTATAGGAAACGTTGACCGGTAAACGGGACGACGTACCCACGACGCTCTTTCTAGATACCTTCCAATGGCTCACGGGATTCTTAACCGCTTTCTCCCTCTCCCTCTCATTCTTCACCCCGGCACCCCCAGTCACTGGATGCCAGGGTGGGATGGTCACGAATATGTTATCCATAGGATCCCAATCTTTCTGAGAAGTACTCTCGTCCGACGAAGGTAGCGACCCTGATCCCGAGGAACTGCTCTGCGCTATAGGCTCCTGTGGCTTGAAAGTCCCGTCGTCTCGTTCTCTGTCATAAACGACGATTGTACCGTCGGCGTGTGATGCGAGAAAAAGCGTCGATGAAGATGGTACCCATCGGACGGCAGTGCAAGGGGAGTTTGATATACAACCCTGTGAAATGGAGTCAATGCATCGAAGGATACTAATTGGACCAAAAATACCTGTTTATTGAGACGAGAATATCTGGACGAAATGGGATCTAGGCAATGTTAATATACAGTTGACAGAGTGATATCTGTAATTTACCCAACCATATGAGATCGCCGGTGCTAAAGCCAATAATCACGTCGAGACACTCGGGCGAAGCTGTCAAAGTGTTTACATCATGACAAGTTGGAAAGGCAGAGAACGTTACTCTCGCCAGTGGTTCCTAGAGAAAATCCAAAGGGTATAATAACGTCAATGAAGGGCAGGACAGGTGAATGTCATTCAACCACGCACCTTGTTCTTGGATCCAGTCTCTACCCACAAAAAGCTCTTTCCAGTATTATAGAAGAGGAATGTCGTGTCTCCCTGCTTGGACTGTAGCGCCTTGGGAACGTCTGCACGAGTAATGAATGTCGAGGAGGTAGTCCGGATATTATGTTTTGGCTTCCCGACATGCTTCTTCTTTGCCGGGCCCGAGTGCGAGAACAGGGCATGGTGTTCGTGGGGTATTGTCGGGCTCACTGGCAAATCGGCGCCTCCCAACGCAGGCGATCCATCGTCGTCCCCAGTATCACTGCTTGATTGACTATGCCCGTCTTCTCGCCCCTTGTCCTTCACGTTCCTCGTGTCCTTGTTGCCACCACTGAGCAGTTGAGCAAATCCAGGCCCACCGCTGCCGTGTTTGGCGGTAGGATAACGGACAACAATGGTAGATACGCGGGTGGGAAATGGAGAAGCCGGGGCGTTGACGTGAGCGACCAGGAAGAACGGCTTGTGTTCTTCGATGATGGAGTATACGCCCTCGGGAGCGACGAAAGTCGATTCGCTCTCCATCAACGACGGCGGCGGCAACGAGCTAGAGGACACGGCGGTCTTCGGCTAAAGACGATCAAATAGTAATGGACCTATTTGCTTAGCTATCACGCCTGATGACGACGATTTCAGGCTCGGATCTTCTTCATTCTCGCCATCATCTTCTCTCATGCTTGCACACTCCAGGGTCAATGCCTTAGCTCGCTGTGTAACACGACGTGGACGACTCTGTCGACGTTACTCTGCTGAAGTCGCGGTGGAGCCCCCTCCTGCTGGCGGGCATCTACCTTCAATAGCCACATCATCACTGCTGCGGCCTACGCGAGATCTGGCGATTCGTACCCCTGGGCTTGTGTGGACCGACGAGGATGGCTCTGGACCTTCGCGGAGCATTGTTGGTGGCAGAGAGACACGCAAGATGAATTTATACCAGGCTGTCCGGGACGCGATGAGGTACGAAAGTCTTGCCCTATGGAGAGCCCCGACCGACCGACCGACCTCTAGCGTAGCCATGTCAAAGGACGACCACGCCGTCGTATTCGGTGAAGACGTCGCCTTCGGTGGTGTGTTCAGATGCACAATGGTGAGTTTCTTGCGACAGCACTACTTCTCCTTACCCATTTCTGTCGAGGTCTTCAGGGTCTAGCAGAGGAATTTGGTCGTGAGCGAGTCTTCAATACCCCCTTGACTGAACAAGGCATCGTAGGGTTCGGTATAGGCATGGCGTTGATGGGCCACACCGCCATCGCAGAGATCCAGTTTGCCGATTACATATTCCCTGCATTCGACCAGCTCGTGAACGAGGCTGCCAAGATCCGCTATCGTTCTGGTGGGTCATATAATGTAGGCGGGCTCACTGTCCGCGCACCTACAATGGCGGTGGGCCACGGGGGACTCTATCATTCTCAATCTCCCGAAGGCTTCTTTATGGGTGCTGCCGGTCTCAAAGTTGTCATCCCTCGCTCTCCCATCCAAGCCAAAGGTCTACTTCTCAGTGCTATCCGCGACCCTAACCCGGCCATCTTCATGGAGCCTAAGATTCTCTACCGTTCTGCCATCGAGCAAGTGCCTACGGACGACTTCACTCTTCCCGTTGGACGCGCTGAAACGCTTATTCCCGGTTCAGATTTGACTTTGTTGACATGGGGCACCCCAGTATATCACTGCGAGGCCGCGATGCATATGCTCGCGTCACCAACACCGGAGATGGAAGAACATACTCCTGTTGCGTTGCGTAAAGCTCGTGTGGAGCTCATTGATTTGCGGACAATACTTCCCTGGGATATTGAGACCGTGGTTGAGAGCGTGAATCGCACAGGGAGGTTGGTAGTAGTGCATGAAGCCGGGATGACGGGAGGTGTGGGCGCCGAGATTTGTGCGCAAGTACAACAGCGATGCTTCTTAAAGCTCGACGCGCCCGTCAAACGAGTTACGGGATGGGAGTAAGTAGCATCTTCTCTTCTTTCATATCAAGTACTGATGCCATGCACTAACAGCACTCCCGTGGCACTCCAATATGAGAAGTTCCATATACCTGACGCGCTTCGCGTATTTGATGCTATCGTGGAAACTCTTTCCTATTAGCTTTGTATTACTCATTATCTCAGCTTTCAGCAAGTGTAGGAACATCCACGATCATTCTGTAAATGCAATTGTATCAATGACTCCAATAACACGATTATCATAATTCTCAAACAGCTGATAAATGATGTCTGCAAAGCATTAATGATGAGACAGTTCAGATTTGGGTTGAAATTCGCGTCTTTTATCTTTCAGAGTTATGGATCACTCCCTTTAACCTGGAAAGGAGTGTTTTTCTGACGCCGCCACAGGTTACAGTGCCGCCTTGATCTTCTCAATGGGCGAGTGTTCCAACCTCATTGGATTTGTGATCACACAGTTCAGTTGGAGGCATCGGACGCAAGTTCCAGCAGAAATATACTTGAAGACTATGGTCGCTTAGCGCTGTATTGCCGATAGATTCCATCGATAACAGATGAGTATCTTGCTTTCTATGATGGAAATTTGACTTACTCTTTTAATAAGCATCATAGCTGATGGCAAGCATGCTTATCAACGCTAAAATCAGTTTTCTTTGAAACATAATCCTGTTCTAGCTATCTGCTACGAATGTTAACAATACTGGAGGATCGAGGTCCATCCTCGACAATAAGAATAGCTTGTCCCTTGCAGCGCAAGCCATTTTCAATCATCTGGGAGCCTCAAAATGAAGTCCTTGATAGAGATGTACACACATTAACCATATCAGACGATATCCAAGGAATAACGACGGCAAATTTCTCGCACGCATGGACTATAGTCGTGACTCCAGGCTAATGGTCGGTGGGTCATCGGTCTCAGTCCAATCGTGTACTAAAATAATTAAAACCCGGAGATCAGGCGCTCCGTTAGGATGGAAGAAGAAACGCGGCAGGAATCACCTTCTTTTCCTTCAAGGCGATGCCAAGTTGGAGACGTCTACTTTTAACCAGGTAGGCGCCAAGAAACTCTCTATTAGGTCGTAGAAGCCAAACAAGCAGGCCAGTGAATTTGGCTTGGGAGTCAAGAATACGCATCCAATCTGCTTAGAGCGGAAGATGAAATCAGCATTTCACTCAACCTTCTTGGGAGCGCTGGTTGCTCCGGGGCTTCAACACCCCGTCCCCACTGGGAGTCCGAGACTCGGTATTTTGCAGTGGCTACCACTGTGTACCAAGGCCGGCTCGGACCCAACTGAGTGAAATCTCTGAAACTGGAGTAATTTATTAATAAGATGGTGTGGGTGCTCGATAATTACCGAGGACTTCTGACCGAAATTTAGAAGATCGGCGGAGGCTTCAGTGGGCTTTCATATTTCAAGATTGCTGTTGGCGCTAGGGCTAATCTTCAAGACAGCTTGTGTTGGCGATCTTGGGAAACGCGTCAAGAACGGCAATTGCCGATCTTTGAAGACTGAAGACTGAGGACTTAACATTTTTACACGTCTGGTGCAAATACAGCACAACTTTTCTGGTGTTCCCATTGAATGCTCCAACTGTGAAAATGGCATGAACACAGAATGGGTGAACCTCCATGCTCGAGGCGGACACTACTAGAGCTACAACAAATTGGATACACAAATTCTCAAACGAGGTAATTGACTGCCACTGGCAGAATGGAAGAATAAGAAAACAGCAAGCGAGCAACAGTATCAACAATACGGTGGGTATGTATGAGCACAACCGCTCTGATACCAGCAAGAGGGGTTGTGCGCCGGGAATGAGTAGCAAACGATCGGGACGGAGGAACTGAATCTGGAGATAACACGTATCTTCATGTGAGATTGAGGATAAATAGGATGAAGGAGCCTAGAAATTAGACCAAGAAATGACTTCTTCTCTAGAAGAGAACGCTGGACCCTCCATCTGTACAGTTATCCCGAGACTGGTACTTCGGACGGGTCGCTCAGCTTTCAGACCCTTGACGGGCTTGAGGAAGCACCATGCGGGAACAACACCAAGCTCCACATTAGGCTCCGCTTGAGCACTCGGAGATTTGAAGAGAGATTTAGCGTTATTGAAATTCGAGGTGTTCTCCCTCCCAACGACACACCAACCGTCGTCGAATGACTGCACGACCGTGAGCCGCTCACCGAGATTAGTGACTAGCTCGTCGGGGAGAATGGGGTTAAACAGCTGACGGATTTTACGCGTTGTACCGGTGGTGGGAGATGAGTCGACTGAAGAGCTGGAAGATATAACCGAAAAGCGGCTGACTGTACTAGCAGTGCTCATGAAGGAATTTCGGATCATTGATGAACGGTTTAATTGGACAACAGAGCCGCGGGGATTGGGGGCTGCTGCTGTCAAAGCAAACGCAAAGGGTTTAGGGGAGAAAGGGCGCGGGAAATTGCCCGACTGTCGGTGGAATTCAAGGATATCCTGAGGCGTCTCCTGTACTGGAGCAGGACGGTTGGATATCAACACTTTGTCCGGTAAGATCACAGAACTAGTGAGCTGCTCGCGAGAGAACGTAGAGCCTTGGATGGCTTGTAGGTTTCTAATCAGGAATACATAAGCACAATTTCAACAAAAGAGAAGGAACCGAAGACAGACTCGGGTAGGGGGGCCTTTTCAGTGTGGACGTCGCCGTCTCTGACGAGTCCCTTGACAGATAAGAACGCAGCCCCAAGAGTTTCTTCCCTCTTTGCTTGGGCTCGTCGCCGATAAGTTCTAATCGCGAGCCATAGAGCTACTCCGAGGAGTAGAACACCGACTACGACAAACCCAGCAATGTAGATTGGGCGAAGGGAAGACGAAGTCGACATGGCTTCGGAATTTTCATCTCGAAGGACAATTACTGGCATGATAAAGTTGTTTCCGATGTCGGGTTAGGTGGAAAGAGTGACGAATAATGAGTGGACGGACTGAAGCCGACTGAGGCGCACGACCTGAATAGAATAAAATAAAAATCCTCTGAAAGTCCTGGCAAGCACAAGACGGTCAGAAGGAAAGGTCGTGACGTTAAGGAAAAAGAACAACGAAAAGGAACTGATGGTATACGGATGGAGTTGGACCTAACGACGTCGCTTCGCGACTGATCGTACTACTCGGATTTATCCGCAGTATCGCCGTCGCAAGCCGGTGACTATGACGACATCGTGTAAAGAGGCGTCCAGACTCCAGCTGTAGCGTCCTCGTCCGTTTCTTGGTTGTGTAAAAGCCTACATGCGTTCAAATGGTGTAGGACATGATTATAGATAAACATGCCTGCTCGTATTCTGAAGCTACCTTCGAGAACAGACAAGGAAAATAAGTGGGCCTATTCGAATCTAGCTCTGATGCATTGATCTTCCCCTAACTAGTTGCTACCACAAGGGAACAAGTCTAAATCATCATCAAGATGGATGCCTGGTCCGAAATATTCACAGTGATAGATGGCACTTCTCTCCAAGAATTCGCTCGATCCACTCTGGAATATTTACAGAAGGAATATTGTGGGCATCAGGCAGGTCTAGTATGCGTAAAATCAGCCTTTGAAGGCATTGATTTTTAAATGAAGAGAAATGAGGAGTATCAAGTGTTTTAACTTATTGAGGAAGGACGTCAGTTGACCGTTCATTTGGGATAGAGCCGCGGGCGCCCGTGCTGCCCAATCGAAGTAGCGTTCATAACGCTCCTCATCAGGATCCAGACAATAACCTTTCTTCACATGGTCTGTCGAGTTTAGTTTACGATGCTAGCATCGATCGTTTGAATATGAAGCAATCAAAATCAGTTTCAGGTTCGTTACAATTGATTCTCGAAGCTTTCGAATACAATGCTCACAGACAACTCATGTGAGAAAAAGAGAGGATACCTTCTGGGTCTGTCACTAGTATAGCCATCGTATGCTGGCGTATTTCTGGTAAGGCCGCTGATAGGATCCCAACGTACTCAAACTTACGGTATTTATGACTGTCGCCCTTGCAACCATCGCTCCACCGCAGCAGTGAGGACACGTTCGTCTCGACCTCTCCAGAAATGTGAGGCATCATCAACACGGACAATCTCTAAACGCTGGGAATCGCTTCCAGTTAACGTTTGCAATTCATTAGTCCAGCGTTCGTACTTTGAGATGCTGGTGAAGTTGTCTTGATCCCCGAATACAACAAGTACATGGGCTTCTGGGTTGGAGAGGAGGTCCTTCAAGGCTGTATCATACACGCTGGAACGGAAAGCTGTCAGCCACCCTCTGGGTCCGAGTGGGTAAGACAAAAGGATGTGAGAGACTCTGGTTGAGGTCGAAGGTAGTGTGGAATGCAGAGAGGCGATGAGTGAGCCATGAGAGTAGCCCTGTGGTAAATTTCAACTCTGCGAAAATACCGGTCGAGACCATGCTCATACCACGATAACGAGGGATTTGATGTCCCCAATGGTTCCAAAAGCCCATTGTACAAGCGCTCGTAGGTCCTCTCCTTCACTCAAACCGGTGAGCGAAGGCCAGCCTGAAGACTTTCCGACTCCTCGAGAGTTGTAGCGCAGACGATAGTACTGAGACCTGTGCGCTTCAAAGACGTCCATCAATAAGGACACGACCCTTCCTAAGAAAGTCAGCTTAGATTGGTTATTTTGAAAATAAACATACGGATCCTGCATATGACCTCCCAGCCACGACCATGGATGGAGAAATATCGCCAGATTATTTCCACCATCACCGTGATTCTGACCGGCATCTGACGGCGACGTCAGTTCAGCCTCAACAGTTATCCCAGTCGACAAGTTGATGAGCATTCCCAAATGGTAAAGGCGAGGAAAGCGTATATTAGGTGGCTGGTTAGAAGGAACGAACAAAATAAGAAGCCCTGAAGTCCGAATACGCCGAAGCCTAAAATTATCCGGCCCTATCGGTCCGTATAGCCTAAGTACCTACTACATAACAATTACTGTACCAAACGCTCGCACTTAAAACTTAACAATACGAAGCATTTTTTAAGTCCTACAAGGCATCTTCGTCAGTCCCTGTAATAGTCGTCATATGCTATCTCTTGGAGATTGGAGGTCCCTTCTATAACCGACACATTGAGTGAATACCCAATATAGGCCCTGAACTTTACGGCTTCGGAAATGTTCTTGACCACCAGAGGGTCCACGGTAGGAAGGCCAAGGGCACTGGCGACACTCTACAGAAGAAAAATGATGAGTACTTCAGTGTCTTCGCGAAGAAAACACTCACATCTCCGAAAGTCTTGTTAACAGCGGTGAAAATGGAAACTAGCGGAGTGTTAGGATGATGGGAGATAGTGGAAATAGCACACGAACGTTGCCTGTTCGCTATCGTAACGTTCTTGATATTGGCCATGTGCGCTGCTAGGTTTCCAACAGTGGCAGCGCGTTGTGTATCATTCCAGATGTAAGCCCAAAGACCCCGAGGCTGCTCCAAATCAACTGTTAACAGAAACGAAAATAAGAAGGCAATAACATGAGGCCTCTATGAAGGATCCACGAGATAACGATACACCCACGTTCTGTGAATTCACTTAGATCACGGTATGCTGCGCCAAGGAAGTTCTCGTGATTTCTTCTGCGTTCATAATCGCAAGCCTCTCCTCCTGCGCAGCCCTCCCCATAGATCCATCCGGGGTTCGCCTGGTACGTCAAAGGCTGTATACTGCTTTGGTAGTTAGGTCTGCTGCCTTGAGAAAAGATCGTTCCCCATCCGTCCCGTTGGAAGTTCGCCGGCTCAAAGAGTGGGCAGTTGATCGGGAGCTGATTGAAGTTTGGACCAAGGCGATGTCGTGCTGTGTCTGGGTACGAGAACATACGTGCCTGTAGGACAGGGTCTGCCGAGGGCTCAATGTATGGGATCATATTTGCTGGTGCGAAGGAAAGCTATGCAGCGGGTATACATAGGTCAGGGCCCAAACGGTCATATGGCGGAGAAATTGAATACCTGTTCGATCTCAGCGAAGTAGTTCTCAGGATTCTTATTGAGAACTAGCTTTCCAATTTCCTGGAGAGGATATATGTTCTGCGGCCAGACCTTGGTAAGATCGAGGATGTTGTAACGGAATCCCTCGGCTTGCTCGGGGGTCATGGTTTGCTGAAGGACGTTTGAATAAAACCAGGAAGGGTTATAGAGCTACTTACAATGTATACGGTATATGTGGGGTAATCACCAGCCTCAATGGCCTCAAAGAGCGTCTGTGTACCGTAATCAGGGTTAGTTCCTGCCAATGTCCCTGCAGTAACTCTGTCAAGGGTCTACAAATGCCAAATGGATGAGTTCTGAAACGCGAAATCTCTTATCCGGCGCAGCGCATTCACCTTAAAACCGGTGTCCCTGAGGATCGTCGTCTGCACATAATAAAATGTACCGTCCGACTTAGTCCACTTATAGGTATGCCCCGAATATCCGTGCATATTGTGGAAACCGTCTGGGGTTCCACGGTCAGAGAACAAATACATGACCTGGAGAATAGACTCGGGGTTTAGGGACAGATAATCCTTGACTTGCGTCAGAACGGATACAATCTGAGAATGAAATGGCGTACCCAAAACATGTCGGCGTCTTTCAGATGTGTTTGAGGGTTCCGTTTCTGTGTGTGGATAAAATGGGGGAACTTGGCGCCATCCCTAATGAAGAAGACCGGCGTGTCATTGAATACCCAATCCCAGTTGCCTTCATCCGTCCGGATCTTTGTGGAGAATCCACGGGGATCTCGCGCAGTGTCCGCACTGCCGAGTTCACCGCCAACGGTGGAGAAACGTACTGTAACGTTGGCCCGCGTTCCGGGGGACGAAAGAAATTTGCTCGACGTGATGTTGCTCATGTCATGCGTCACCTCGAAGTACCCGTGCGCACCTGCACCCTTAGCGTGGACCTAGGATCGGGTTAATCCATCGCGCTAGAACGTCGTACAAGCTGACTCACAACACGCTCTGGAATACGCTCGCGGGCGAAGTGGGCCAGCAGGTCCATGGAGGGGAAATCTGGCGGTGTATATTCGGTCAGCTTAAGGAGACGTAACAATGATCAGTATACTAACCTTGCAGTAACAGTGGCCCACTAGGACCTGCTCGCGACCATGCATACGGCTGGGCTATGGGAGCGCCATTAGAAGCCGCAAAGGTCGTTTCAGTGACATCTGCACGAGAAAGCAGAGGGAAGACCGCGCAGAGAATAAACAGGCCAGGACCAACCATCCCGAGAAGAATCGAGAGTAAGGGATGGAAAAAAAACGCTATGTCCTTTATAGAAGACAGCAAGTCACAACCCTTTGCTTACTACTGCGGCTGTTTCCCGACTTTCGTAATGGCACTCCTCATAAGTAGTAAGATTCTAAGGATATCAAGGAAGCGGGAGAAGCCTCGGCAGATGTTGCATATCGGGAAAGATACTATGACGATGATCTCGTTTTGGCGATTATAGACATTCGGAGGCCTCGGAACGACGATCCACGTGAGCTACTAAGTAGTGACTAAGGTTCGCCACGCATCACGTGTTCGTACCAAGCCTCCAAGCGGACTGCGCAGTCACCAAATCGAAGCGGGTTGTCGGAGCATCAGAAGGTATCGACCAATGAGATGCTCGGGATTCGAAATCTACCAATGCACTAGAACAATGTTCCTGTGTGTTCGGCAGCACAACCACGCCTCATTTCGTGTCGTGTTCATATTCATTCTGATGTCCCCCCTGTTCCCCAGGCAAACAGCGGTTCCGGGTTAGTGAACGCATGCGGCTGGAGTATAATTGCAGTATGGAACGATGGTGGGATGTCAGATGAACGACAAGCGTCTACTCGCAGGATCGAAGCTGCTTACCTCGCGTACTGCTCAGTCGATCAGAGCGGCGAAGTCAACCCTCAAAGGAGATTGAAAGACGAGAACCTCAGGACTGTAGCACTCCGGCTTCTGTGATAATTGCCCTGATCAAACCTAGAGGTACAATCATATGAAGCACAAGTTCGCAATAGGGACGCATTTCTGGAAAAAAGAATATCCCTGTTCTTGAAGAAGCTGCGGAGTCATTAAAGTTGTAAAATGCCAAGTATGGACAACTGCACGAGCTAGGCGCTTGAAGGTCCTCAGAAGTGCATATGGCTGCAAGTTATTCACCTAAAACAAAAGCCTAGCCGTCGGCAAAGCATCAATGCGACAAGGCAACCGTAACGTCAAGAGGTGCTAAAATTTGAGTATCTTTCCCACGACTCGGCGGCGGCAACTCACTCTAGAGGAGGGCCAGAAAGATAGACGCTGAATGTAATGAGTTGCCCATACAGTTCAAGAAGACGCGGCTTTGTTCGACATTGCAACGACCTGATAGGCAGATGTGTTAGCAATAGAAATATTCTCAGCTCTAGAACGGGGGTGCTCGCAACGCTTTTTCCCTGGGAAACGTCTCGGTGCTCGTCGTATCACCGGTATGATATGTTTAGCACGGCAGACATTCCATCTTGAAAAACAACTGAATGGGTTTCGTTCATAGATCGCTGTCGCTGCTTTAACTCCCTAGATGCATTCCCGCAGCCTGCCATTCTGGCATGGTATGAAAATCATGCATTCCTGCGATCATAAGCAATCGAGCTGTCAGAATGCCGTCTAGCAAGCTGCCAAAACCTTTCGGGATTGGGATTTTCATTGAGTAAAAAATACGTAGGTTTGGCGGTTCAATCTTCAGTGGCAGTGCCCATGCGAAGACATAGAGACCCGAGGTTGATGCGGTTCCGCGATAGACGACCATAGTGATGAGTTCAATGCAATGCATGGCGGTAAGAATTCTTTCGTGTGATAGCCCTACATGCTCAATTGAGTAGCAAAAATGTTTGATTCGGTTTGAACCGCATCGCGGAGGTTTGCGAAGTGTGCTCACAGGCTGTTTCGATATCTAGATCTTCAGTTCTTGACATGACGAGATGTTGTTGATGTAAAATTAGCATGTTGATGTGAATTATCGTGGCACTTACGGTCTGTGTCTTGTAGGTAGTGACGATAATGGAATCACCGTAGGGCACTGTTGTCTGCGTAGCACGATTGGCAGGATTCGGACGGTTCGTTACTTCGCTCGGGGACGTCGGAGACCAGAGCCCAGACAGGTGTGCTGCAAGCGTGCCATCTTTTTTTAGACATAAAAAACGCTCTGAGTGCTGCTTTCTTATGATACGCCACCTAATCCGGGCGTCTGGCGTACAAGCGCTTTTCTCTGCCCAATCATATCGCCGACATTAGAAAGGAAGAAAGACAAACACAGAACAGACACTCAATCCCCTCCCTCATCACGCCTGACTCTTCCGTGAGTCTATATCAGGGCCACTGGGGTCATCGATTGTTTCGATCAGTCTAACCGGTAAGCGAGGTGGGGCGTTAAACTGTTAAACTGCGTAGAAAGGTGAGCACAGCATGAAGACCTCTGGGGATAATTCAGCAGATAGTGTACAGCATAGCACAGGAATTTGGTCACCTTTCTAGGGAGCGAAGATGGTCAAACGGCTTAGTTATAATCCTGACTGGAGGGCCTTCGAATTTCGAATCTATCGCCAAGCGCATGAAGGACGGGCAGTGACCTCCATACCCCTCGGCATCTTGCAGTATGATAAACTTTCGGCGGAATAGTCCGACTGCCATTGGCACATACTATATCAAGACAGCTATAAAGATTAACATGTAAGGCACTTTTAGTGTGCAAAAGTACAAGAACTAACCAGATCAGATCCTTTTACCCATTTCAGAGGGTCAGACATGCCTTATCAGCTAGACAGTACAAATCTACACAGGGTATCGCGGAAGTTTGATCATCTCCGACCATGAAAGGCCGTTCGATGGAGCGACTAGTTCGGCTATCTGCAAGGGACGAAAAGGACATAGCGGTGGGTATACCGATCTAGGGCTCCGGGCGGTGATGCATCAAAACATTATATCCACCCCCGCATTCATGCGCCAATATCCATGCGGCTACAGTGGGGTAACACTGGATTCTGTGCCCCGACGGGCAAGGGCAAATAATGCTGCCATCAGAAGACGAATTGACGGATATCAAATTTCGAGTAGACATTTCAGCTTTGGTACCACAAAAAACCACTGGCATATTTGGCAGCCTGTCAGAATAATCGACCAGTCGGGCTGTCCGGTCGAGGATTGAGTTGATGAAGGATCGACAGATACACGAAAAAGGCAACGCGTATTTTGTAGCGTGGGAATTCTGAGACAAGACGCGTTCTTTCTAATCCTAACAATTCCCTTCATGGTAGTCATAGAGCACATCGCTGCCAAGCGCGCCTTTCGTCTCTGCGAGGCTTCCAGTACGTTTCAGGTGCGTTATTCACGGATAATACTTATATACATCTAGGTACCGTCGGAGATATTTGTGGGGTTCGAATTCCGACGAACAAAGCCACGCAAAATCTGGAAAAAGGGACGCCTTCTGGCACGAGAATTCTCTAATTTACTCACTGAAAGGCTCAAGATTATTGTCTGAAACTTGCAGACAACGGACGAAGGACGAGGTACGGATAAGTTCAGCTGGACGGATCAACGAGGTTACACTCCTGCAGCCCCACACTGATGGCTGTCTTTGTGTAACAGCCAAGGTCGGTGATTCAAGCCTTCAGTCGGACTTGCATACATCCGCTCACCTCGTTTCCTTTTTTAAATCTTCATCTAATAAAGAGCTTATGTCCTCGCTTCTGGAACCTTCACTATTGCGCCCTTAGACATGGCCTCTACCACCTTTTGTATTGACGTTCCTGTCTTTGGTGGGCAAGGCACTGCTGCTGCCAACTCTCCTCAGACGCGCCAGCAGGCTCTCCTCGACGCCTCTTCTCCCTCAGGCGCTCTTCTCCTTGCTGCTTGCCACGCTACCCTTCACGCAGAATTAGAGACGCTCTCTTCGACAGAGCTGTCACAGGTTAATGTCGACCTGTCAGACTTCCAGACTAAAGAGTCCCTCCTTGCTTTACCCGTCGAACGGTACCTTCATAATGCAGTCATTTCTGGAACTACACTTTTCCTCTTACAGACGCTGCGCTACCTAGCATACATTGACGCTTCCGTTGCTTCCAATGGGTCTCTCACCCCGTTCAGTGACGTCCTGAAATCCAACTCTGTTCACGGCGTGGGCATCCTCGGCTTTTCGTCAGGGATATTGCCCGCAGCCGTCGTCGCTACTTCGTTCTCAAGCGTTTCATTCCTTTCCCACGCCGTAGAGGCATATCGCCTGGCTATTTGGATTGGTGTACGTGCCCACATTTTCCGCACCAAGACGCTTTCGGGATCCTTCCCTGAAGCCGTCCACTCTTCTCCTTGGAGTCTTGTGTTCCTTGGATTGAACAAAGAAGATGCAGAGGTGGCGATTTCGGATTTTGCAAAGGTCAGAATTTTTACACCATTCTTCATCTCCGTTACTGACCGTTCAAGCAGACCATCACCGAACCATCACCTCTTTATGTCACTGCAACGATGGATGCCAGTTCTGTCACCATTTCAGGTCGCCCTGACGCTCTCTCCGCCTTTTCGGAGCATGTTACAGCACACTTCTCAGCAGCTAGCATTGTTGTGCATAAGACAACACTCGACACTTTGTACCATGCGCCACTTCATGTGGCGGGCGCGCGGGAAGAGATCCTCAACGACGTTATTCGGAGGGGCATTCAATTCCCGCAAACCGCGGATATCCATGTTCCCTTCCGTTCCACATTCACCGGCGAGGCATTGAAAAAGGACATGACTGGGTCACTTGTTGAGCTCGTTGTGGATATGGTCATTTCCCAACCTGTAAACTGGGACCTGGTGACTTCCGGTGTTCTCGAGGACCTTCCCGATGACGCGTCCGTGCGTCTGCTCAGCGTCGGGCCTGGAACGGGTCTCTGTCGTGGTCTTGAAAGGGCCTTACGCAAAGAGCGCGTAAAATTGCTCGATCTTACGGCGTTTGACGCGAAAAGTGCCCGTCAATCGAAAGGCAAGCAGGAAGCTATTGCTATCGTTGGAATGGCGGTCAATATGCCTGGAGCACCCAACGTCTCTAAGCTCTGGGAAGTGTTGGAGCAAGGTATCAATACTATTAGCGAGGTACTCAAACTTTGTTTCCATTTTCACTACCATTTGCTGACATCTGAATGATTTTTTAAGGTTCCTGAGAACCGTTTCAAAGTGTCGGACTACAACGAGGCCAAGAACCCCAAGCGGCAAATGAAGGCCCACACCGGCAACTTTATCGAAGGTGCCGATGAATTCGATAACCGCTTCTTCAAGATCAGTCCCAGGGAGGCGAAGAGCATGGATCCTCAGCAGCGGGTCTTGCTTCATACCACTTACGAGGCTTTAGAAGATGCGGGCTACGTTCCAAACGCGACTCCTTCATTCAATCCGGATACTTTCGGATGCTACATCGGTGTAGCCACCCACGACTACTTACAGAATTTACGCGACGACATTGACGTGTATTATAGCACCGGTGAGCTCGCTTATTTACTGTTCTTGTGCCATCATTTACTTACCCCCTTGGGAACAGGCACGTTGAAGGCCTTCTTGAGTGGGCGTCTGTCTTACTCGATGCAGCTCAGCGGTCCCTCTATCGTCGTTGATACCGCATGCTCATCCTCTGGTGTCGCTGTATATCAAGGAGCGCGTGCTCTTATGAACGGGGACTGCAATGCGGCTATTGTTGGCGGTGTTAATGTGATCGCCAGCCCAGACGTGCGTTATTCTTCTCTTTGTTCTATACTTTAACTCATATACTTTGGTTTCAGATGTTCTTGGGACTCGATCGCGGCCATTTCCTGAGCCCAACTGGACAGTGCAAGGCATTCGACGCATCTGCCGACGGGTATTCCCGAAGCGAAGGGTGTGGAATTTTCGTCTTGAAGCGCCTCTCTGATGCTATCGCCGAGGACGATAAGATTTGGGGTGTGATTCGAGGTGTCGAAGTCAACCAAAGTGGCTTGGCCCATTCGATCACCCATCCTCACGCTCCCACACAGATCATACTGTTCAAACAGCTTTTGGAGAATACTGGTATCGACGCAAATCGGATTAATGTTATCGAAGCACACGGAACGGGAACTCAAGCTGGAGATCCCAACGAGCTCGAGAGCATCCGGGGTGTGTTTGCTCAGAAGCGTGGCGCCAAGAATCCATTGCATATCACATCTGTGAAAGCGAACATTGGACATCTGGAGGCAGCTTCTGGTGCTGCAGGACTCGCGAAAATCCTTCTCATGATGGCGCACCGAACGATTCCCCGTCTTATCTCCCTTCACGATCTCAACCCGCGCATTGCCCCATTAGATGCCGACAACACCATCATCGACAGGGCCCATGCTGCATGGGAGCCTTCTCCCGGCAGTCAGACGCGAATGGCACTCCTGAATAACTTTGGTGCCGCGGGTTCGAACACAGCTACGTTAGTGGAGGAGTTCGATCGTCCTTCGCCTACTCAGCTTGAAGCTATTCCTCTTGTTTTCGGTCTATCTGCAAAGACTGACACCGCCCTGGAGAAGCTCCGCGCCAAGTATATTAGCTGGCTCCAAAGTTCAGAGAGCGCCAACGAGAGATTAGTGGACATTGCTTACACGTCCACGAGTCGTCGCCAGCTCTATGAGCATCGCACAGCGGTGGCCGCCTCTACGAGGGAGGAGCTTATTGAGAAATTGCAGAAAGCCAAATTTGTTCAATCTCCCGGCCAAGATGGAAAAGCTGTTTTCGTGTTCTCCGGGCAAGGCGCTCAGTACCTGGAGATGGGGCGTACCCTGTACGATTCATCGCCGATCTTCAAATCTCATATCGATGAATGCCATTTATTCCTTACTGCATCCGGATTTTGCGGTGTATTGCCTATCATTGCTCCTGGACCCGATGGCACGGGTTTAACGGAGACGGAAGAATTCGAAGCCTATCAAGCGGCCATTTTCGCGTTGGAGTATGCTCTTGCCAAATTGTGGATGTCGTGGGGCGTGAAACCGACAGCTGTGGTTGGTCACAGGTATGTTCTATTCTGTCTCAAGGTTTCGCCGTGCTGATGCTGTTACAGTCTCGGGGAATACGCAGCGCTCGTCATTGCTAATGTCCTATCGTTGCGGGGTGCTCTTACTATCATTGCCCATCGCGTGCGTCTTATGGTGACAAAATGTGCCGTTTCATCAACTAGCATGATTGCCGTCAATTTGGCGCAATCATTGCTTCAGGACATTTTGAAAGCAGCCACCTTTGACAAGTTGAGTATTTCGTGCTTCAACAGCCCCGTTGATTGCGTCGTATCTGGGTCGTTGGAACAGCTTCGCGCCCTGAAGGAGCACTTGGATGCTGAAGTCCACTGCAAGAACGTACTTCTGACCGTGCCGTTTGGGTACCATAGCATCGCGATGGCGCCCATCCTTGCCGATCTTGACGCTGTCGCCTTGAACGTGACCCTGAGAGCTCCAACGATTCCCATCATATCCAATGTTCATGGTGATGTTGTGCACCCTGGGGACGCCTCCGTCTTTGATGCGCAGTATTTCTCCAGACATTGTGCCGAGCCGGTCCAATTCGATCGCGGGATTCACGCATTGATGGCACTACCCGAGTGCTCCAAGATTGACGCGTGGTTGGAAATTGGTCCCCACACGACATGCCTCCCAATGATCAAAGCGATCACGGCGCCCCTTGGCGCGCCCCTACTTCTCGGCTCCATCCGGAAGCAGCAGGATGCGTGGTCAACGCTCACGGCAACCTTGGCTCAGCTCTACCAGGCGAATGTGCCCGTTTCATGGCGAAAGACATTCTCCCATGTACCGGATGTATCGTGCATCAGTCTCCCCTCGTATCCCTTTGCGCCGTCGAAGTTTTGGATCACTTTCAAGGAGGCAACGGCTGTCGAGAAAGTTTCTCATGTGGAAGTTCCTGCGAAACAGTCGATCTCCAATTCTGCCCTCCTCCATGAATGGATCCAGGAGCCGTCTTCAGCGAACGGGTTTACCTCCATCTTTGAGACTCCCATCAGCATGCTGGCTGGCTCGATTACAGGACATCGAGTCGCAGGCATAGCATTGTGTCCTGCCTCCGTGTACCTGGAACAGTTGTATGCTGGGATCGACTTGACTCGTAATCATTTGGGCTCTCAGTCTGATGATAAGCACGCGATCCTCCGGGCTATCAAGTTCATGCACGGTTTGGTATACGACGAGTCCGTCGCCCGTACTGTTGTAACGGTAATCACTTTGAACGGAGAATCAGGCTCTTTCAGCGTCAGCTCGCGAGTAGAAGGTTCGAATGAGCAGACTTCGCATGCCCACGGCGAGTTCCGTCTCCAGCCTACGGCCACCACCCTCACCAAGTTCTCTCGTGCGCTTCCCACCATCAACCGCCACATTACTGCAGTTACGAAGCCCGGCATGCAGCAGGAAACCTTCTCGACGCGGACGGTGTATGATGGATTGTTCCAACGTGTGGTGGACTATTCTAAGGAATATCATACTATGCAGTCCCTCACAATCGATGCTAGTCACATGGAAGGATGTGCGCAAGTTCGTCTTCCCCGCGATCACGACAAAGGCCCATACGTCGTGCACCCGGTGTTCATGGATACTTTGCTCCACGTTGCAGGTTTCGTGGCGAATATGCAGGGTGAACGGAATGACGCCTTTATTTGCACCGAAGTCGGCTCTGTCAAGGTCATTCCTGAATTCGTCGATACGAATGCAGAATATGTTGTTTACTGCAGCAATGTGTGGGTGGAGAACGAGGGCGCGATTCTTGCCGAGGCGTGGGCGTGCCAGAAGGGAGAACCTTCTCGGGTTGTGGCTTGTATGAAAGGTATGCAGTTCCGCCGGCTTAAGCTCAACGCGTTTTCGCGCCTCCTCGCTAGAGCTGCGGGAAAGCCTGTTCAGACATCCGTCCCTAAACCCTCTCTCAAGCCTACAGCCCCTGCCACTGCTCGCCGTCCTACTGTCCACCATCATCGTTCTTCTGAACCGGAGGCGCCTAATGTTGAATCCACGGTGCTCACCATCGTGGCCGAGACTTGCGACGTCAGTCCTTCCTCTGTTTCTACTACCACGGATCTCGAGGCCATCGGTGTCGACTCTCTCATGTCAATCGAAATCTTTGCACGGCTCCAACAATCCTTCGCGGAGTACAATCTTTCCGCCCATTCTCTGACCTCTTGCCGAACGACAGGAGACATCATTCGTGAAGTCACGGCCAACAGACCGGTAAATGCCACGAGTATCCCGTCGTCTCCGACTCTTCGTGCCACGACCAGTGCCCCTTCATCACCGGCGACATTGTTTTCAGCGGACGATCAGCTCCCGGAGCCCACCCAGTTGTCCGTTGATGATGAGCCCGACATCAAGAGCGTTCTTGCCACGGTATTGGACATTGGTGTCGATGACATTCAGGATGACACTGACTTCGAGCATCTCGGTTTGGATTCGCTGACCTCGATCGAAGCCCTTCATTCGCTGAAGAGTGAGCTGGGGCTAGATCTTCCGAGTGACTTTTTCACGACCTGTAATACGGTTCGTTCCGTCCAAGACCATCTACGGCGACATCGTCAGGCGGCGAAGAAGGTGGTAGCGAATATTTCTGCGTCGAAGAAACTGGAGGGCGATAATGCCAGTACGTCTCATCTTGTTAAAAGTCTACGAATCGAGTCCCTTCCATCCACTATCCAAACCCATCCTGGAAACGACGCCCTTCCTCTTTTCTTGATCCATGACGGTAGCGGTTTAGTCAACTACTACTCCCGCCTTCAGCCGTTGGCTCGGTCTATCCACGGAATTCACAACCCCCACTTCATTTCATCGCAGCCCTGGGAGAACGTGGTCGAGATGTCACAGGCGTACGCCAAGGTCATTTCTCAGGTTTCGAAGGGTCCACTCTTGCTCGGAGGTGAGCTTCTTCCTCTTTTCCTTGACTATAAAATCTGATTTTCTCTTCACAGGATGGTCGTTCGGTGGAGTAGCCGCATACGAAACCGCTCTCCAACTCCAGAAGCAAGGTATCACCGTGAAAGGGATCCTTCTCATCGACTCTCCCAACCCCATCAACCACGTCCCTCTTTCCAAATCGCTGATCGCCGCCGCAGTGCAACTCGATTCTCGGAGCAGCGCTTCTGAAGTCGGCCAGCTCGTCAAGAAGCAGTTCGCCATGAACGCTGCGATGCTTAAGGACTACGACCCCCGCGCAACGCACGGTGTATGCCCTCCTATGGTCCTGCTCCGATCAAGTGAAGGCTTCAACCCAGAGGGTGTCGCTGACGTTCCGATATGGCTTGCTGACCGAAGTGACACGAAGAATGCTACCACGGGTTGGGATACACTCACTCCTTCTCCCGTGAAAGTGTTCGATATCCCCGGGAACCACTTCCAGCCTTTTACGACTACTAATGTGAGCTTCTTTTGATTGTCGCTGTTACTCTTACTGACCACTTCATCGACAGATTGCTTCTGTCTCGTCCAAAATGGCTGATGCTTGTCGATACTTGGAGGGTGTGTGAGGATTAATGGGCATTGTTGCATGTATCTTTAGATTGGTTATTAGACGTTAGAATTCTGTACATATTATTTTATGCCATTATATTTCAATCAGACAAATATTTAGTTTGTTTCAGAATTTGTTCTATTCGCACTGAAGACTTTGACTCGATCTAACACCATCAGCTCGACCATTAACTGTCATCCTAATTCAACAAACATGCGGAGAGCTCCTGCGACCTTGTCTTCAACAGAGTATAGGTTTAACTTCGGAAGATACGAAGGAAAGAAGATGTCCAATGTTCCACTATCTTACCTTGTATTATGGAAGCGAGCTGAATGGGTCCATGACTATCTGGATCTCAGACAGGCAATGGTTAGCCTGGAGCGAGAGCACCAGGGTATGAGTGCAATACAGAGAATCCAACGGGCGAAAAGGGTTACATCAGACTGGTTCTGGAATGAATCCTATCCGCGAGCTGACTAAATTTATGGTGTAGGGTCGCTTGGTACCGTGACGATACAGTCGAGACTCGCTGTTATGAACAACGGTACCCGCTCCGTCCGACAGCTACGGAAATTGAATTCTCTTCTCGCTCAATGGCAGCACTAAGGCAGCTTAGTAGATACCTGTCCCGTAGTAGGGCCAACAACCCCAGAGCGTGGTCCGTTTTTCCGCAAGAAGATCATCACTTCGCGTCGAATGAGCGATGTTGGGTTTGGTCTGGGGAGTACGAGGGGAAAGTCATGATGGCACTCGGGGCTGTTGAAAACAAGTCGAAAATAAAGACGGAGAGAATAGGCTACTAGTTGCACGATAGACAAGGAACAAGGTTACCGGATACATCATGCTTGTTTCATAGACTATCTTTGATACCCTTTTAGTTTGCAAAATGCACTTGTACTTCCCGTATTAAAAGCTGGCGGGCAGGGATGAGTACCATGAACGACAACTTGTCGCTTTGCCGGTTCCGACTCGGGCTGCTCGGTCCGAATCACATTTGGTCAATTATCGATTGTTCGTCCTCGTGTTCAGCACGAAGAGGATCCTGCGTCTTGCAAGTGAGTACTGTTCAACGGTAAGGTTACTTGCTCAACTCTTTTGTAGATTTACACCCCTTATGATGCTTTCTCATACCTGGTCACCTCGAGTTTGCTCAGGGTGCGGCTGTCCAAATCATTATTCTCCTTCCACGACCTCATGCGAGGAAGGAACGGCCCATGCTGGCCCCACGTTCAACAACATTTTACGCTCCAACGACCCTCCCTCTCCATTCGAAGAGCGTGAATTGCGGGATAGCATATCAGTTGGCGAAGCGCACGCTACGGCAATTGACGATCATGTCGCTGCTCTGAAGGAGCTTCAGCGCGCGCTTTCCAGCCAGCTTGCCTTGATTGGTGCTGAACTGGAAGGCGTTGAGAGCGAGCGTGGAAAGGTGGTAGCCCGCATAGCAGAGCACAAACGTCTTCTCTCCCCAGTTCGTCGCCTACCTCCAGAGATCCTGTTCAAGATCTTTCTCGGCACCATCACCTTCCCCATGCCACGAACGCAATCCTTGAGAGATGAAGACTGGTGGGATTTTCACCCTAGCGAGAGCGCATTATGGTCAACTGAGCTCGTGTGCAAATCATGGCGCCGGGCCGTCCTTGACTTCCCTGAGCTTTGGTCGATGATCAATATATTCCTTAGTGGCGACAACTTTTCACTTTCTAACTTTCGCTACGTGCGACGGCTCGGCCGTCAGATTGCACGAACGCGATACAGTCCATTGTCAATCCACATATGTGCAGGATCAGACCAGACTTCCTCCACGTCCTTACCACCGCAGCTTTACATGTTCTTGTTCTCCATACAAGACCAGATACAATCGCTTTGTCTCTATCTACCCGCCGCGATGTTCACTTTTGTGGCAACTCTACAACTTTTCCTACCCATCCTCAGAAATCTCACTCTTCTTTCCACAAATGGTGAAAAGTTTCAAAAGCTGTTTCGCACTAAATTATTTGGAGACACCCCACTGTTGAATTCTCTTCATACTGTGGATATACGAAACGTCGTTTCTGCGATTGATTTGCCCTACCATCAGATCACTCGTTACTCCACTTACCACGTCTTTCACCCGCATTGTAATCCCAGCCCTGCGACCTCTGACATCCTGGATGTCCTTGTAAAACTTGAAAATCTGGAGGAATGTGATTTGCGATGTGAGCTTCGGTCAACCCAATTAGAGGAAGCTATTCCACGGACTTGTCCAAAGCTTCAAACGTTAACGTTGAGCTCGTGGACATCCAAGTTTGATCTCGCTCAGCTTCTTGATAACCTTGTAATACCCCAATTGTCTACCTTAAAAGTGGACTGCTGCGTGGATGAGGGACATGGGCGCGGTACCGAGAAAACCTTTGGAGCTATCTGGGGAATAATAAGCCGATCGCAGTCACCTTTGACCACATTTCACTTCGCTCATGGCAAAATAGCGGAAACAGACCTTCTTGGTTTCTTTCGCAGTACCCCATCCACCCTCCAAGAAGTTAAACTCCTTGATGTGGGTCTTATGGCCTTGACAGGTGACATCCTCGCACCGTTGGTAATATCGGACCCAGATAATGTTCTCCTACCGGGACTACATACTCTGCATATCAGCGGCAAATTACAGTTCGATGCCAAGCTTCTTGTGAAGAAGGCACAATCCCGTTCGCCTCAACTGTCTCCCTCTCAGCGTCTGCGAAAGATCAGGTCTAATCAAGTATTCGACAAGGAAATTGGGGAAATTCGCACCTCAGTTTTGTCCAAGCTGGAAAAATGCCGCACTAAAGGATTGAAACTGTCCTACTGTATTTCCTAAGACTGGGGCTGGTTTGTCCGCCCACCAAACAGATTGATTTGATACTAGTATTTACTATTTGCACACACCCTCATGGAAACGATACTCTAGACAGACCGAATAATGCTAGCACTATTTGACGACAGCAAGTACATATGACATCGACAAAACACCGCGTCGATATAATAGTTAATGTGTAATATATTCCATTCGACGTGACGTTGCATGTTCACGTGATCGCGACCTGCGAAAATCGCTAATTTTCACATCACATATGTACAGCCACCTGACGCTAAACTTCCCTTCGAGCGTCCGATATACTCTTCATGCGTTTTATATTTTCCTCTGCCACAAGCGATTCGTACAAACGGTCTTGCTGTCTTATGAATTTCCACGCCATTTCACTGAAATCATATCTAGAAAACATGGATTCAAGTTCACCTTCCCCAGCAACCGCCTTTTGCCCCGAACCCCGCTGTATTGCAGGGAATCCTCTTGTTGGCCCTTTTCAATCAGCCTATTTCCTCGTGCATTCTGCAAGCAAATGCATTCATGAAGATATTCTACAGAGCCTTTCTTTTATGTCACGCACGCTTCCAGCTTGCTACAACAATCGCCTGGCCATCCGACACCTTTTTTGCGAGGGAGACGACGGAATTGGATTTTGAGTGGGCGATGGAAGATAGTGGACTATCTGGAGTAGATAATTGGAGAAACAAGTCTTCAAGGTGTATTGCTGGCTGGTATTCCTCGCTCAAGGCAGGTGAGTCGTGTAGGATGGAAGGGGGTAAAATTCTACAACGGAGATTTCAATTGATTCCAGTATGACCGTCAACTTCTTACGCCTTGAGTTCTTTCTTTATTCATTGATTCTGTGCCACGGCGATTTCAGAGCTAGAATAGGCTAGAATTATATGAATTCGAGGTGTTGGTAGAAATAAAACTCCGCCTTGAACTTTGTTCATCATGCCAGTGGCACATTGCGCTTAAGATGTTTTGCCGCGACAAATGCCGGCTCTGGCCGTTCCCTCAATCCATAACCACGATCATTGCTTATACACGGTTTATGCTGTCAGCGCCCAATTCGTTCCAGTTCGTCCTCCTTTTCTCTTGTCCTTTCTACTTACCACAACTCTGACCAGTCCATAAGTGAAGAGCTATACACATGCCATAACCATTAAGCGTGCCAAAGACATCGAAAATTTTCGTCGAAGCACTTGGGCTCTGCTTCTGGCTGTTTCATTGTTCGGTTGTTCGACATCATACAGTGACATCTCTATCATGTGTTCGGTCATTTTACTTGAGTGTTTGGGACGCTTCTGCCATCACTGATGCTAATGGCTCCAGTGATGATTGTCATCTATGTACACCGATGCTTTGTTCGGTTTCCTGACTCAACGCCGGATCGTTCTGCAGTCATCTACGGTTACTGTCTATTATTTTCCAATACTCCTTCGATGCGCGCTGCACTACAGAAACATCGTGGATGTCTGCAGTGTCGGTGGTTTCTACTTGCCAGCCATCATCTGTTACATCTCACTTCTAAATCCTGGTCCTTCAGAGTCAGCAGTCCTCCGTTCTGTTAGGAAATTGAAGCTCCGAGGCGCTTGTTTCTTTCTTCGATTCTGTCTGTCAAAAAATTGTTACGCTGCTGAATTGTTGTTTTCATTCTGGGTGTGTTTTTTTGCTATAAAAGCAAGGCGATAATGCACATTCCAACTATCCACCGACAGGTAGATATTCCTCTCTTTAATGTTCGCCCGAGGTTAGCTTTCAAACCTACATGGCCTGCTCATTTCTCTCTTCCCGCTCATATCGTTTCCACAGTTCTTTTGCTTTTGCCCGTCGTTCTTTCTGCAGTCTTCACGACTGCGCTCCCCACATCGGAGAGGAGTACGCGTTTCTTTGCAATCGGCGCTTTGATTCTGCGCTCACCTACTTATTAGGTTTCCTTGCTGGTGTGGCAACTACTGAAAAGGCGTCTCTTGCAGCGCGCGCCGCAGCCCAGCCTCTTACTCTAGCCAACTCTAACTGGATTTGGACTGGAGAGGAGGACAGCGCGGGAGGGAGCGCGCCCATCGGTTCCCGTCCCTTCCGCAAGACTATCCCTCACACCAGCACCAAGTGCCCGGTGTGCGCGACAGTCCTCCTTGCGACGTATGTCTGGTTTTCTTGATTACTTCTAAGACCTTTCTGAAAGAAAATGTAGTGACAACCTCCACACACTGTACGTCAATGGTGCTGAAGTGGGTTCAGGCGGGTCCTTCTCGAACGCGCAGGCGTACACTGTCGGGCTCAACCCAGAATCCGACAATGTCATCACCGTCAATGGCACTAACACAGGAGGACCTGCTGCTCTGATTGCCACCATCCTCGTTGACTATGCTGACGGCACCACTGAGACATTCGTCAGTGACGCGTCCTGGAAGACTCTCAAATCCGCTCCCCCTGCTGGATTCGCGAACCCGAGCTTGGACGAGTCGGCATGGATTGCAGCAGTCGGACAGGGCAAGGAGGGAGTATCTCCTTGGGGCCAGACCACGCTTCCATCTGCACTTGATATGACGCAGAGCAACTGGATCTGGACCGGCGAGACCGACTCAACGGGGAGCGCCCCAATTGGACACAGGGCGTTCCGGAAGACTGTCACTTCGCCGTACGGCAAAGGTGCAGTGTGCGCGAAGGTTGTCATCACTGTGTAAGACACCCGGCTCTTAATTCGACTAACGGTAAAACTGATGAATCTTTACAGCGATAATGCGTACACTCTGTATGCCAACGGCCAGTCCCTCGGGTCGGGCACAGACTTCAACACCGCCCAAGCATACTCTGTGCCTCAGCTGGACCCCGACCAGAATGTCTTCGCAGTAGATGGAGAGAACACTGGTGGTCCGGCCGGTGTCATTGCTACCATCCTAGTTGCCTACAATGATGGGACTTCGGGTTCCTACGTCACGGATACCACCTGGAAGACTTCCACTAGTCTTCCTACTGGCTTCCAGCTCCCCGCAACCGATGATAGCACTTGGAGCAATGCTGCAATTGTGGGCAAGTATGGCAGTGCGCCTTGGGGTGCTATTATTGTTCCAGCTGCGTAGATACTTGAGCAACTCCTTCCGGATACCTTCATCACATTCACTTTGATACTTCTGCAAGTAAATATGCTGGAATATTAATGTAATTTGCCTTCTAGCTTTTGTCGAAGAAACAAATATTCGGGTTTGAATTCGGTGGTCGCTCTCTGGCACCGATCTCTCATATTTGCAGGGACCTATATGGTTATCTTCGTACTGAATATCTCACCTTCTGGGGGTTCAATGTAAAGAACACTACTAGTACTCTATTCCATTGACCCGAAACTCTTCTGGCTTATGATCTTACTCCAAGGCATCCCAAGTCATCAAAGGCAGGGTATTATGCGCTCGTATGTATGAATTCCGTCCCATATATCTGCTAAGCAAATTTATCTACTCGTTCGTTTCAGATACATCAAAAGCATGCATCGTTATGGCGGCGCTTCGACCTTTAGGCATCACTGAAGAAATGACAGTTATGTGATAAGATCCGTCCCAAGACTCCACCCTCTCCACCAAGGACGCGATGCTCTCCGGAGGTGACGATCATGGTAATCATTCTTGTTCTTGTTCTCGACAGTACGTTGATGTCCGCTTTTCCAGGTTGAAATCATCGTCACCTTCTGTTATTTTCTTTCCCTTTGGAGTCGTCGCACAAATATTCGGCAGGTCCCTACGTGTATCACCAGCGAACGTTTATCGTGGACACATACTTTTGCGTTATTTTCAAGTCCATCCTTCCTTTTAAGGCATAGATCTTAAACTGCACATTTCGGACAGCTCAATGCAACGAGACACATAAGATACTACGGCCTTTGCGATTCGTACGGCATCATTTGATACTAATATCAGTTCTCCTTAGGCAAGGTTCCCGAGTCTGATGACAATCAGTCACAAGGGATCAGAAATAAACGGTATTGAAACTCGATCTGTCAATCCAATAGAGTCAACTTGAAGGCCAGTGGGATCGGAGGTCCTGATATCAATCGCTACTACAGCCGTCTCAGCAAACTATACTACTCACGGACAAGAATCAGTGCAGGCGAAGAAGTCGTACCGTGGTACATATTAGTAAGGCTCGAAAGTAAAACCACAAGTCATCAGTGCAACTCACCAAGCGTTATAGTGTAGAAACACTGGTCAAGAGACACGCAATTTTGTATAAAACGTAAAAGAATATCAAGACAGCAAGACCTGCTACGGATATTAACCGCGTGGAGGATCGTATAGGAGAATCGCTGGCTGAGTCCTGACGCCACGCGCTACTCCACACCGACCGACCGAGAAAGATCATTCCCAAAAATACAGTTCGACGCGTTGAATTGAGCGGTACGTAGCCTAAGATGTGGACCCGGTAATGGCAAAACGGTAACTCTAGTGTTCATTCAAGCAGTAAACATTAAAGCTTCTTATAGCAGCTGCCAGCTTCCAAGTTGGATCCACGCGCTCTATCCAATTGCCCGATTTCAGGATTATAAACCACCGACATCCGTGGGGGTCCTGCGTACTATAAAAAGGTAGGCCTTCATGGCTTAATCTCTCAACGAACATATTCATCTGCTACGCCATGTTCAAGCAACTCTTGTTCGCTGCCACTTTTGCTGCTGCTGCTTACGCAGAATCTCATACCGTCAAGTTGACGAACAGGTGTGTAGAACGTCTCAGATGAGATCCAAGTTGACTGAAGGTGATTTAGATGTGGATATGGGACTGTAAGCTTCTCACCGTCAAATCATCATTATCGTGTATGATGCCTTACTGACGCATGTATAATACCACAGCCCATGCTTACTGGTCAATCGGGTAACGTTCTCTCGACGGGTAGTGCCTACACCGCCTATGGAGAACTCATTGGGGCGAGAGCGTAAGAAATTCGACGACTTTCTTTGACTCGCTTCTTACTGGTCGTTACTAGCTGGCTGCAAAACGGCTCATGCGGGGGCGGTGGAACAGACTGTACCATCATAGAAATAACTTTAAGAAACCCGCAGAGTGCCGGTGCTGGTTCTAGTGTCGACATTTCTCTTATCGAGCCGTGAGTGTCTCACGCTTTGACTGACGATAGACGTTGATACTTATTCTCGCAAAGAGGCAACAAGTTCACTACTGCAGCTGGTTTCGTGTATTTCAACGGCTGTGACGGGCAAGGAAAATACTGTCAGTGATTTATTTGCATATAACGTTGAAACCCTAAACAAGTTTCTTGGAAGGCAACAATCCAGACTGTTCGGAGGCGTTCCATAACCCGTGGGACTATCAAGCTCAGGTTCAGTGCGAGGTCAACGATGTAAGCACACTCTTACGCTATTTGTGGATAAAATGCTAATACTGGTGTCTCAAGGTCGATATCGAAGTCACCTTTTGTTAGATAGCTAGTACTTGAAACCGTATTATGTGATAACAGCATGAATAACCCTTGACATGCAGACTTGGCGCAGGAGACCTTTATTCAAGGTAGAGGCAGGAAGTTGGCGTTAGGTGTGAAGCCAGAATAAGTACGTGAGCGTGACAGTTTCGAAGATGGTCCCTAGCCCAGTGGCAATACTTCCACAATTGACAACAAATGACTTATCTATGCTTGGTACTGTTGACAGTAAAAATTAGACACGAAATGAACGGAACGAAGTGGCTGTGAGAAACTTATTTTAGTACTCCGTGGAAACGTTATCCATAAATTTACTATGCGCTGTACAACGTTATAACGTAGATATCAATGATCAGATTTACTAAGAAAAAAAATCGAAAAAAGTGGGGATTCGGGAAATGAATAAAATAAATATTGAGATCCGTAGATCTACCACTCCGGGAAAGCGTGTCATCCTTGTGCAGGGGCCATGCTAATCTTCTCTGTATCGTTCCAATTTTTTCGTATGTCACCCCGAAGGGGACACTAATGAGTGAACCCTTAAGCTAGCGGTGTTAGCAGTTTTGTATTTGTGATGGCTCACTGGGACCTGTGTCCATATCGGGAAATGTGCTCACTAATCAACACATTTTGCTTCTTGAGTCTTGATTATCATGGTCAGTTAAAATGTCGGTAGCGACGCCTACTGTTCTGCCTCGGGATCCCAGGTTCCCTCACTTGCTACCTCCGGTGCCTAGGATCCGGCCTATGCAGCTGCGTAATGTCGGCTATGAGGCTATCTACGGTCGTATGAAAGATTATCGCGACCTGCAACGCGAGCTGGACGAGCTAAGTGAGGAGGAACGCGAGCTAGAGAATTTGGTGCGTTCATTCCTGGATTGCAGCATCTCTCTTCCTAACTCTGCGGTAGGATAACGATGTTCGTAATCGAGGCTTCGGGAGCATCATACCCATCGGTCGTTTCAAGACCGTACAGGAGGAGAAACGAGAGGTACATACTTTCCTCATCGTCTTTTCTTATTATGAATGACGTGTGTAGGTCGATGATGCAGAAGATGGTGAGGAGGACTCTATGCATTCTGATGGCCCGCCATCCGTGGTAGAAGAGGAGGACGAGGACGAAGAAGACGAATCAGCGGATATGGACGCTAGTATGCAGGACATGGATGCTAGCTTGCAGGATATGGACGAGGACGAGGAGCCTGAAGAGTCCTCGGATGCTGAGGATTTCTTGGTCTCTGATGTGCTGGAGGAATAGACGGTTCCTTCAACTATCTGCTGTGGTTGCGTCGTCTTGGTACGTTTATATTCTTTCAGAAGAGATAATATTGACTCTTCTCGTCAGGTTTTGTATACACTATTGAGACTGGTGCTATTTTTGTAGCCTGAAAGGTTCGAATCTAGGTTCGGTTTTACGTTCTCGCGCTGTAAAATGAGAAGGTACCTCCGTAAGTCCGATGTTCCGTGGGGGAAAAGTTTTACATATTATTTTACTGACAGCCTTTTCAGGCCCGAGAATGGGTTTCCTAAAGCAAGTCTTCCAAGGCTTGGTTTTTTATCAGCTAAAATACACCGGGCTCTGCTTTGATAACTTTGATATTTGGCCGGTGCTCACCAGCATGTATATTTTAGGATGCATCCTGCATCACGTTATCGCAGCCGAAGAGCAACTTTAAGGATTACATACATGTAGTTATTAGTTTACATAGTTTTCTGCACATTCACCGTCCTCGCCAGGATGCTCCACAGGGAAGACGTCGGTAAATAAAATCTCCACCTTTCTCGGTGCAGCCTCTGATTTTTCCCAAGCGACGAGCGCGTTGATGGCTGTCGCTGGGCAGCATGGCGTTGTCATAATGAAACGGCAGCTATCTCCTTGCAGCCTCTCCCCTCCATGCCTCGAAAATCCCAAGTCGACCTCATTTCTATCTCTGGAATTGTATCTGCCCAAGCACAGCAGGAGCTCGTCACCGAGGGTCTTGATAACTTTGAGCTGCCGAAGAGCCTGGTAACCAGCATCGCACGATCAGCAGTACGTCCCTATCGTTGTTGCCGCTGAGGATAGAATTCGATTCTTCCCACTAGCTCCCTGACAACGCGAAGCTGCCTAAGGATACGATCCTCGCGCTCGTCAAGGGCTCGACAGTGTTCATTAACCACCTAGGTGCGCCATCTGCTCTACTCGGACGCGTCTCAACCTTATCGACTGATCCTTTGAAATTCCCCAGCTGGAACGCAAGTACCCCGCAATCAGACTCGAATTCGGATCCCCCCCACTGACTGCGCTGCAGGGCCTACGATGTCGCCGTGTCAAAGCAGCACAAGAGCATTTCAGCCGCCGATGTCATACGGGCGCTAGAAATCCTCGAACTGGGCGATATGATCGGGACGATACAGGAGGATCTGCAGGGTGAGTGCCCATGGTTTTCGTTTTTGCCTCTCCTCTCACACGGCATTCAGTCTTTCGCGAGGAACAAAGAGCGGCTGGGAAAAACGATAGCGTGTCGGCGCCCCCGAGCCGCAGACTCTCTGTGCAACCGGGAGCTCCGACTATCAGGATCAAGCCGCCCAAGAAGGAGGATTCATCGAGAGCTACGTCTTCGTCCTCGTATTCGAGGCGACAGGAGAAGGACGAGGAACAGCAACAGCACCAGGGCGATCAAGGGTATGCGGAGGGTACGCCAGGGTTATATCATAATTGGCAAAGTGGCGGCCATCCTGACGACGGCAACTCGGACATGGAGTAGGACAAACGGATTCTTCGACTGCTTTCGCTCTCTCGTTGTGCTTTGTTGATGTCAGATGTACTTGCTATCGTCAAACAGTGCTAGACTCATTCGGTCTAGCTAGAGTACCGTTTCAGGTTGTACCATGAGTGTGTAACTACCATACGGAAATATCTATTTACCTCGCCCCTAGGCAGTAGTTGCATAAGCCGCTCCCTTCAGACAGAGGTGTTGTTTCGATCCTGTCATAATCATAGCATGTTCAGGCACTATGCCCTCGCCAGTAGCTAGTGAGAATTAACGTCCGTGGGATTTGTTGATATCATATGTACTTGCTATCGTCAAACAGTGTTAGCCTTATTCGGTCCGTCAAGTATCCTTTCCATGACAGTGCGTAAATACCAGTATCATATCAATATGTGTGGTAGGCGGATAAATCAGTCTCAAGCTGAGGCAATACAGTAGGACAGTTTCAATCCTTCAGTGCGGTATTTTTCCAGTTTGGACAAAATCGAGGTGCGACCAAGTTCTCCATTTCCCTTCTCTTCATTGGGGCCGGACACCCGACACAACTTGATCGTTCGCAGGCGCTGGAAAGAAGGCAGTTCACACGTCCAACGCGATTCTACCATCTCCACAAAAAGATTGGTATCGAACTGCATCTCGCCGCTGACATGCAAGGTATGCAACCTCGGTAGGAGAACGTTATTCGCGTTCGATATCAACAGAGGAGTGAGGATACCGTCTGTCAGGGCAATAGGACCCACATCGAGGAGGCGAACTCCCCGGAGGGTGGATGAGATACTACGAAATAAATGAAGAAGGTCTGTTTCGTCTATATTGCCGTGAGTGAAATGAAATGTGGTCAACGGTGACTGCGACCGGCTTATTATTCCTCGGATAGCTCTAAAGGTTTCCTCGGTATCGCGTTGACGTTCACGATCTACGTAACAGTGCACTTTCAAGTTAGACAAATGGGGTACCACGAGAGCGTCAAGAAGCTGGGCGAGGACAGAATGGGGGAACTGGTATGCCCACGAATTCAGAGTCAACGCTCGAAGCTTTTGACAAGATTGTGGAATATTCAATTGTTTGTCCAATCGGGCTGTTCGAACTTCACATCGCAAATCACATTCCTCCAGATTTTTAACTTTCAAGAGCGCATTTAGGATGTCACCAGTCCTAGGCCTGGTAAAAATACGGGGATGACGGATGTGGTAAGTGGAATACCGGGTGATTTGATGATAGGGCAAATCGATTGCAGAAACGATGTTTTGTATGTCGACGGTATCAAGATCATTTAATAGTGGCGTGTCTCCAAACAGCTTCAGGTGAGACATCTTTTGGAACTCTTCATGTTTCGTGGGGAGAAGAGTAAGCTTTCTGAGGATGGGTAGGTGTAGTTATAGAGTTGCCACAAACGTGAACATCGCAGCGGGTAGATAGAGATAGAGAGATTGTATTCGATCTTGCATTGTGAACAAGAGTGGGGAAAGCTGAGGCAGCAAAAGCTTGTCCGACTTCCCCGGGCGAGATCCCGCACATATCAGGATTGACAACGGATGACATCGCGTTCGTGCAACCTGACGGCCGAGCCGTCGCACGTAGCGAAAGTTAGAAAGTGAAAAGTTGTCGTCACTAAGGAATACATTGATCATCGACCAAAGCTCGGGGAAGTTAAGGACGGCCCGGCGCCATGATTTGCACACGAGCTCAGTTGACCATAATGCGCTCTCGCTAGGGTGAAAATCCCACCAGTCTTCATCTCTCAAGGATTGCGTTCGTGGCATGGGGAAGGTGATGGTGCCGAGAAAGATCTTGAATAGGATCTCTGGAGGTAGGCGACGAACTGGGGAGAGAAGACGTTTGTGCTCTGCTATGCGGGCTACCACCTTTCCACGCTCGCTCTCAACGCCTTCTAGTTCAGCACCAATCAAGGCAAGCTGGCTAGAAAGCGCGCGCTGAAGCTCCTTCAGAGCAGCGACATGATCGTCAATTGCCGTAACGTGCGCTTCGCCAATCGACATGCTATCCCGCAATTCACGCTCTTCGAATGGAGAGGGAGGGTCGTTGGAGCGTAAAAGATTGTGAAACGTGGGGCCAGCATCGGCTGTCTCTTCTTCGCATGAGGTCGTGGAAGGAGAATAATGATTTGGACAGCCGCAGCCTGAGCAAACTCGAGGTGACCAGGTATGAGAAAGCATCATAAGAGGTGTAAATCTACAAAAGAGTTGAGCAAGTAACAATACCGTCAAACAGTACTCACTTGCAAGACGCAGGATCCTCTTCGTGCTGAACACGAGGACGAACAGTCGATAATTGACCAATCTGACTCGGACCGAGCAGTCCGAGTCGGAAACCGACAAAGCGACCTTGTCGTTCATGGTACTGATCCCTGCCCGCTATCTTTTACCACGGCAACCCAAAAAAAATATCGACGAGGGAAAGCCAATACATAAACCGACTGTCTATGGTTGCCACTGTGGATGTTAGTATGCCACTGTAGCATCGTGGGCAATATTGCATGCAGGCCTGTTACTCGGAACTCGTTTTCATAAAGTTGGAGACAATCTTAAGAGACAAACGTGGGATCTGTCTGTCCCTAAATTTAGTTGGCAAATATTTTAGTGCAAGCAGGAACCCAGTAAAGCCAGGAAGGGGGCAATTCCAGATGGATGGTTGTGTATGAAGTACAAGCCGGATTTCGAAATGAAACAAAAAATGCTGATGATATATATTACTTGTAAGGAATGCCTAAAGAGGGAGAACAAGTCAGGGACAGCGCGCGTGTGCATCTTTAACTGACCATTTTGGAGCTAACAAAAAGATCAGCATATATATATCATTACAAAAACCGGAACAGCATACCCTCTGGAATTCATCATATGCGGTACTCCTCACATTCTCATGGGCATTCCTCACGACAGCCATCATATGCTCCGCCGCCTGGCGCTCATTCAACGTCAGCGCAAACCTATCACGTAAACGCCTGATCGTGCCTTCGCCTTTAAACGACGGAAAGCCCGTATCAAGCATAAGCTGGACGGTGCTTATCAGCTGCTCGGCGTGTGGTCGAATAGCGAGGAAGGCCTTGACGGTGAGGTGTTGGAAGAGTTGGTATCCTTGCGAGTACCTTCCGCCCATCAGTACCACCATCTCATGGTTAAGTTTGAACGAGTGCGGCTCGAATTTGACACCCTGGAGCAGACAGTAAATAGCGAATAGGCAGCATGACGATAGGGCTTACTCCTGGACGTAAAACGAAGAATAGCAACGTTAGTTTGGTTCAGATAGTACAAATCATAGGGAAACACATATCTATGTCGAACAAGAACCCGAAATCTGACGCGCAAAGATATTGACGGTCAGCTTGCTGCATCCAAAAATTTCCACAGACCTACCAATGTGCACTATATGACCTTCCCCATCAATCATGATGTTTCCATTGTGCCGATCCTTAATTTGCAAGATATAGCACGCAACGGAATACGCAGCCATGGACTGTATAAAGTTCATACGCGCTTTCTGGAACGCGATAGTGTCTTGACCACCATACTTGGCAACGAAAAAGTCGAGCAAATCATTAACTTTCGCACGACCCATCTCATCCCGAGATGTCGCATTAGGCACGACGTCAATAACGCCACACTATGTCGCAGATCAGCAATTTGGAAAAATTGAATAGGACGAAAGAAATAGACTGACTCCGGGGGCAGTAGCGGTTACCCGATAGGGGTACAGATACAAGGTCAACCCAACACTAGTAAAGATGTTTTTGAACATGGCTATGATCTGTAATGCGAGCACATCTTGACGGCAATCGTCTCCGACTTTGAAGATGGCTTGTTGCCATACATCGTATTCACTGCGGACTTCAATTCCTCCACCCTCGCCATCGAGAAGGGAGTCAGGATTCGTGTCGACCGTGACCTTTTCTTTCCTGACTTTGAAAGTGGCCATAAATGGTGCCTATGTGGCCAGATAAGTAGCGAAGTAACATGATACAGGAAATCTTACCTTAGCGTGACTCTGCAGAGGTCGTCCAGATTTCTTGTCGATATCAACAACTTTCCCGTCGGGATTACTGGGCAAATACACCCCGATGGCAACGACGATCTTGGCCATCTCTTCGTCAATTTTGGCCTGGGTCAAGCTTCAATCGCTGTTGACACATATGTGCGATTCAGACGCACCTTCTTTTCGGGCTTGGTTTTCTTGATGAAGGGCTTGAGTTTCCCGGATATCGACGTAACCTCATGAAAGAAGCCAAATTCACGGTCATAAAATTCCCGAGCTTCCCCAGACAAAGACTCAACGACGAGATTTGTCATAGAGTCGAGGGTAGGCTTCAGGGGATCCTCCTGAGATTTGAGTGAGTATTAAGGAATCTGGCAAATAACAGATACTGACCAATTCACCAGCATCATCCTTGAAGCAATTGGCCTTCATATTCCAAATAATTTGATGACAAAAGAGCTGCGAGATCTTTGCGGTCTCAAATATGAATCGAGAAACGTATCCTTTGTAATGGAATGAGCATAATTTATAGCTGCGGGAAAAGGGCAGACCTAGGTCATCATAGCGAAGCGCCTGAACCACCTGAGGGACGAAAAAGAACGTGAGCTCCACAGGATGCTGCTCCAAAACCCGGTGGGCATATTGCAAAACCATCGGGTCACTGTTATATCGTCGTTCGAAGAACGTGTTGGCTATTACTGGAGGAACAGGTGCCCATAGCAAAAGATACTGCCCAATTAATTAGGACAACAGAAGCTAGCAAAGAACGTATCGCCGACTCACCCTAAGATCTCGGCGTACAGCGGGATCCACCCTATCCTCAACAAGGAAAGGTAGGGCTTCCGGAATGTCAAGAACCTCAATGGTGCTTGATCTGACCAGTCTTCCAACTTCACTGCGAAGAATAGGAAGCTTAAAACGTTCGGTCATGTATACAGCAATGGCAGGGTCGATCTTCCATGCCGTCCTAAGAATTTGAACCCATGCAGTCTACGTAGGGATGTCAGGAACATGCGACGCAGATCTGAACAAATCAAACACCGACATCCAATAAAGTTCGCTCTGACGAAATTATATGGTCTGTGCCCCTGTGTGGGTCATTGGCAGGATTAGCCCAGACGTGGAGTCGATAGATCTCGCTCTCGACCAGGAGCTTCAGAGGCTGATTGATCGTACGAAGCCTATTGGTATAGTCTTTTGAACGCTTCAATACCTATTATACTATTGAAAGCAGCTGCGACACGTACATGTACTTCGAGATGGCGTCTGAGCTGGTGACAGACTCGAGATGACAGCAGAAGCTCGGACAGAATCTGTTTGAAGATACGACAAGAATTCAGAGAGCACCTTAACATCGGCATCAATCTGTACCCGATTGGCACCGTACGTCCACCTGTCAGTCAGAGTTAGCTTAAACCACTGTCAAAGATATTACAAATCATACTGAGGCCGCACTGCGAACCATGAATAGGCAGCGGAATACAAGTTCTCACGCATTTCACTTTCACAAAATGAGTCAAGATGAGAACTCTTCAGGGTCTCGAATCCGAAAAGCAGAAAAGAAAACCGGGCCTCTCGTGCCAATGCATGTGTACTAAAATAAGAAAGTGAAAAAACATGTCCATGACACAGTGGTTTACGGACCTTAAGGTTTTATAAGCTCTCGCTGACAACAAGACGAGATGCTGAATCAAAAACATGACTCCAGGCCGGCGGTATCGAGCTGCTTGCAAACGACTGAAGAGCATTTGCAGGACCAACGCATGAGGCATAAGCAACCGTCGAGCACTCAGCATCCCACGATCGATTTCTCCCTTCTCAGTGGGGCTATAATTGACCGGCTGATAGAATGGATCACCGTAGCTATGTGAAGAGGGAATGAGGGAAGGACAAGGAAGAGGGCAACACAACGAACTTCAGAGACGTTGAAAAGATACCCTTCTCTTGTCGAATAGTATAGGACCAAGCAGACAGAACTTCACTCATTAGAGCGACCTCGATGTCGTTTTTCTCTGCGATTACCCACGTCCAAACTTCAATGCCCGTGGAGATAGCAGCCGGTGTGGCGACTTCAAATGGAAGCGCTACCAGGTAATGAAGCAGCTCGTAATCGCACTGTTATAAGACGTTAAACAGGCCAAGCTACACACTCTCGGCTGTAAACTCACATTTGAAAGAGAGATGATCATAGCAGTGCATCGGAACAACAGACGTTTCAAATCCTGAACAGTCAACGTACTTGTTTTACCTCGTATTTCCTCCATGGTATGCGCCAGTTTCTCTTTGAGGGCGAGTATCTCACCAGATGGAGCCGACTGTGGAGGCAGTTTTTCCAACCTGTCAGCACCTGATAAAAAAAATTAGTAGAAAATACCGAATATAAAGTCATCCTTACCTGATCGACTTGCCAGCCGGATACCAGCCGCCTCACCAGAAAAGTAGCCTTTGCTCGCAATTTGGCTCGCTAACATGTTAGCCTTGTCCAAGGTCCTATTTGAAAGAGCCGAAAGCGAAACTACAGGCGGGTTAGCACAAAAGGAGCGGATATTTTTGAACCTACTCAGTTGGCGTTGGACTGGACCAATCGCTTTCCCAAACTGTTCAGCGACAGAGGCCCCAAGCTCGGCACCGTCTGTTCCCGAAGTTGATTGGTGCACCGCTAGATATTTCTGTAGAGTTGACTGCAGCTCGACCGGGGCTCGCCCAAGCGCCAACTCAAACCAGTTGTTGGCATTCCTATGCAGCTGTGCCAATATTTCGTTCCGGACTTGGTAGCTATCCGTAAGTTCAAGAGTGATCCCTGCGCGCGTGGAGGTGTATTCATAGATGGGGTTGTACTATGTTACCGACTTGTGAGCACAAAGAATCACTATCAAACAAATTCATACCTCGTCAGTGAACTCGTTCTCGCAAGACCGGCGCAATAACGTGAGGACCTCCAAAATCGCAAAGACGAGAGGCGGATCACACATGAGGGACGGAAAAGAGGATATCAGCCGATTGAGAAATTTGAATGCGATATCTCTTGCTCTAGCCACGGGATGAGTGCTGCACAGAAGCAATGCCCGCAGTTCGGATGATAACGCCTCAGGAAGGGCCTGCTGAGCAGCTTGGGCGTTCAAGTCATTAATACAACCTCGAATGACCTAAAAGCTTATCGGTCAAAAAGTGTGCGGGACGACAGGGTGCTGAATTACCTTCTCTGCAATAGAGTCCATACAGGAGCAGAGTCCTAGATGCCGATTGAGGCTATCATTGACAAAATAGGTAACAAGGGATGATGTCAATCCAGCCGCAGAGCGCATAGTCTCCATATCATGCATCGTCAACAAGAAAACAATCTGTCCAGACGATAGCGAGCGTATATCACTCGTTCGAAGTGGTATATGCCTCGTAAGAGATGTCTTATGCTTGAGGATTACCTGCACATATATCGGTAACGGAACAACAACGCGACATTGAAGAAGAAGCAGTACCGTATGCGCATACTCCTGACGGATCACCGAGTTATACTCGACATCACTGGCTACAGCATCCTGGGATTCTTCGACTACAGTAGCGGGAGTCTTGATGGCGATACGAGCCATGGCCGGCTTTTGCCATGCCATGGCATTTGAATCTACAGCGTCGTCGGTCGTGAAGTGGAACAGGATGCAGAGGAACCACATATTTCGGAATAGAGCGACAACTGCCGGCGACGCATCAACATGAGGATTGAAGTCATTATGCGATAGAAGGGCGTCAATAGGCAATAATAAAGACGCCAGTTGCTCGATCATGTCATCGGTCTACACGATATTAGTATTCCAAAACCAAAGACCGGAAGTAAAAGCTCAGGACCTTGATGTGATGATTCGCAATCTTCACGTTCTGGATAGCGACACCCTTGTCGGCGAAAAGAGTAAGCAGTTCTACCAAGTATACATCATACAGTTCAGGACGACGATACAGTTCCTGAGCCAGCCTCGTTTGTGCCGCAAGCACCTATAAAACAATCAGTGCTATGGTTCAGAAGACAACCCTGAAATCATCACCATGTTGTTCGAAAACCTGGGGTCATCCGGATTAGCAGAACGATTGATAGTCGAGAAGACGTGTATTATATCCACAAATGCACTCTCAGGAGCAGACAGTGCCAAATCAACAAGATTATAGGCGATCGCTGCCTCCATCGTTGGTTCTGCTGATCGAAGACGTTGCAAGAGCATTGATATAGTAAGACGAGTGACCTGCGCATGGGTTAAATGTTAGGAATATGTGGCAAAGGTATAAGAAGCGAAGCAAAGTACCTCTTCCATACGAAACTCGAGGGCCAATCGAGTCACAACAGATATTGTACTGATACCCACAACCCTCTTTTCGTCCTCCGACAACCCATGAAGTCCTGTTTCGACAGAGTGCAATGTACCCTGATCTTGTCCGGAGTAAAGGGGGTTATTAAATATCTGAGAATTGCTGGAGCTTTCATATATCTCCTTGCTCGTTGCAGCTATGTAATTCAAGAGGGAATACATGTTCGACATGATGAGATCGTCACCAGGAGCCAACTAAGACAGGCGTGTCAGAGACATAATAATGCAGCATACGCAAGGAAAGGTACGCTACCTTGATACACTGAGCAAGGCACTTTGCTGCAGCCGCCAAAGGGGGAGGAGCTCTGGTCTCAGAAGCAAACTCAAATTCAAATATTGACAAAGGAGCAGTAACAAAGCGTCGCAAATGAGCCGCCATTCGGGCAGCGATTTCAGGGAAGCTTCATAAAGCCGCTAAATCGACAAAAAACTTTCGAATATACTAGCGCTTACTTTTGAACAAGAACGGTCGTTGCCTTCAGGGCAGCCTCCTGGACAAGGTTATCAAAGATCGGTGACTCCTCGCTGAGTAGTAGCAAAAGTCGCGAATACAGTTCCTCGTCGAGTTCGTGGAGAGCCACGGAACAAACTGAAGCCAGTTTCTGAAGGAAGCTACGTCAGAATGCAATTTGAGAGGCAGATGGAAATCTCGCACCAAGCTTTCTGACATGGTTTCCCATGCATACGTATCAGGCGGAGGATCGGTCTCCATATCCTCAATCTGTATGAGTAAATCGTTGAAGCATTGCATTGCATATTGGATAGTAGACTTCAGAGTTGCAACTGTGGCTTCCTCAGTAACATCCGATTCTATGGCGGCGCGCTTCATTAAAGAATTCCAAGCCTTGTTCGCTGCTACGGCTTCTGTGGAATTGCCAATAGGGCCGGTCTGCGGTGGTGCTTGAACTTGAGCCAATACAGTCCAAGAGGTCTCTAGTACGCAGCAGACAATGAAATATCCACTAAGAGGTCGTCCACGAGAGACGTAGCGAGCTAAAAACGTCTCGATGAAGTGTTGAGTCTCGACGTCGACTATATCTTCATTCACAATGTCTCCGATAAGTCGATTCAAACGGTCGATATTGTCCACAGAGCATAAACCACCAAGAGCTTCTCTCAACTGTTGCCATTGTGAGGTACTCCAGGCGAACGACGTAGAGCTAATTGCACGATAAAGGCCGTGTAAAGCTGGAGCTAATTGGGTAAGGATATCCAAAGCTATTTGAAACGTAATGACATGTGAGAACAGGCAATAGGACTTGGTCTCAAACGTACTTGCAGTAGTGGGTATCTTTGTTTGGATATCCGAAATGAAAGCAACAATAGCGCCGGTTGCTGAATCACTGTACTGTGGGTGCAGTCCCGACACTCGCAGCAGTGCGGAGACCGTCGAAAATACTAGTTGATCGGGAAGCGACCAATCTGAAACGACATTAACAAAAGCCCCAAGCCGATTTCTGAGCACTGCTCATACCTTCCCACGAAAGGCAGTGGTCAAAGTCGATGTAGGGTACATCTCGAAGAACGTCGATGAGTACTGGCATTATGGTCCCTATCCTCTCGGAAATGTGAGATTCGGGAAAATTGAACACGAGTTCTCCAAAGGCAATGTTACAGTGAACTCTGGATGCAGGCTAGAAGTAAGTATCAGCTTTGAGACGGGTTCGTATTGGAAAGGGTGACGTGCCATGAACACCCTGTCGGTGACTTCCTCATCCACCTTTCCATTTGGCTTGGAGTATCCGTTGAGAACGTGGTCGGTTTTCTTTTCGGCTATTCTGGTTTGGACTTTCGAGGCAATGAGGGTCCCCGCATAGCGATAGTCGTCGTCGATTTCACTGACGTTCGAAGCAATGTCAGAAAGAATTCGCTGGTGTATGTTGAGTTCTATGCTGTGGGGATAGTTATTGAGCGACTTTTACGATAAATATGTGAATATATGCACCAGTCCATATTTCTGCCGAGAAAGAGCTGGATGAGAAGAGACTTGTCTGTTTGGCGAAAGCTTTCGGGTATATCCGGTCAAGGCAAACAAACGCGTCGCGTCTCTGTTAGGATCCTCCTTTCCACCTTCATCAATAAATATGCCACGAACGCCCAGCATGTTTCTCCCTCCAGTACTATCCTTTCAACTTATTCTCTTCGTTTAGAAACTAGGCCTGCTCGCGTCACAGCACCGACGTCATTTGTCAACGAAAATAGCGACGACGACGACGACAGCTTTGGCTTCACCGGAGCCTCTCGTAGTCGAAGACACGACGACGACGACATTGAAAACTCAGACGATGACGCCAAAACGTGACTATGCTAGATACCTTCATGCTCGCTCCGTTGACCTCCGCGATAGGATGGCCAAGTTTCTACAAGAATACAAGAGTGCGTCTCAGAGCAAATGGTTCTCATCATTCTAATCTGCTTTACAGAACAACAAGCAAAGAAGACCTCCGCTCGATCTGCCGCTTTCGATGGACAAAAGAAGGCGTTGTTCGCGTCGGCGCGCAAAACAGTGGAGGAGACATCGAGAGACGGCGTCGCTTACCTGTGAGTGGACCACATGTTATTCAACAGCATCATTCACATTGTCCTATAGGGAAGAATTGAAGGTACAGACCATGATCGCAAAACAGCAAGAGATATCCTACGAGAAGTATACTAATGGCCTCGACTCACTTGGAGATGATAGCAATGTTTGACATATAACTCGCTGCTGTCGGCCTCATGTTTCTCATCCTTCTTCAGGAGGCCTTTGCTAAGTGGCTAGAAATGTGTCCTACGGCCAAAGAAGATCTATTTGTTCGCCGCCTCCAAGCGCTCGACGCAGCTGGCAAAATGCGTTCGTGAATTCTACCCTTATCGTACGCCCCATACGATTAAATTTTAGTGAAATCTAACCCTTCGAAACGGGAACAAGCTCTAGAACGATGCCGAAGAAACGCCCATGCACAAGTGAGAAAGAGTGAGGAAAAAGAAAAGGTATGGGCATTTATTCTCCAACCTACGTCGCTGACTTTCCTACAGCTCGCGACTGATGCATCAAGGCTTATTAAACACTACAAGGATCTCCTTCGCGGCTGACGATTATTTCTATCTGCTGATGCTTCTGGCTCTACGTGCTATGCTTACTTGTTGCTCTGCTTCTGTGTCTTCTGAAATGCAATGCTCTGTATTATATACTCTAGCTCAATAATGTATCTTGATCCAGTCACGATATCTACTAGCAGACAACTGAATTAAAGAAATGACGATAGCTAATGCACTCACCAGTTCAGAGTCAGAACGCGATACAGAGCTTCGTTCCCTCCTTCCCAAATCTTCGGGCTGGAGGTTCAGATACTCAGATATGAAAACACGCAATATGAGATTCCACCGGCGCATTGTCGGCAAGTCGAGCGCAGATGCATCGTCCTTTGGTGGATAGATCAGTCAAGAAATGAGTGAACACAGGAATGAGTACCTTTAGTGTATGCCAGACACGAGGAAATGGTTCTGCAATTACATGCAGAACACTGATACCGCGATGCAAAAAGGGAACATGGTCGTCACCCATGTTCCCCAGGTTCCTCTCGGCTCCATGTCTCGGCGTAAAGTATGAAGACCAATGTCCGGGAGCCATGCCGGGGTAACCATCATACTGAAAGAAGCCATGGTCACCCAGTCTTTGTTCTGCAGATGCCATTGCGTCGAAGAGCCACCCTGTCTCTGTGAAGTAGGATCTTATCTTGGGCTGGGGTGCACCGAGGAGGTCGAGTAGAATGAGGTGCTCGATGCCGTGCATCTCAGTCATTTGTGGGCCAAGGAGGCGCCGTTTCGAATGAGGCAGGAGATATGTCGTCTCCCATTTCTCCGCTAGATGTCTTTACGACGTCAAACGCCTACAATGATGACTTTTGGACAACGCACCTCGCGCCATAGATTGAATCACTATCTGTCCAAGCTACAAAAGCCTCCTCTCCGTCAAAAAACACTAGTTGCAAAGTAATATCAGCGACATCTTCGTCGTCTTCGGTGCCTTCTTCAAGTCTCTTTTGCCGACTATCCAAGAGCGGATTCAAGGCTCCCGCGAGGTCGAGCATCATCGCACATGGTGCAGCAGAATCAGTCGCTCCTACAAACTGCGTCCCCGTCAGATCCTAGGGCACCAAGACGGAGAAGCACAGACCTGATTCGCCGGATACGAAGGGAAATACTTGCTGTCAAAGTGCGCCGACAGAATAACTCGTCGTGGAGCTGCTGGGTCTTTCGTAGCGATGAGATTTGTGAACCGCTTTTCGCCCACGGGTGTATGTCCTGTGAATTCGTCCTCTTCGACGTGCCAATTGAGAGCCTCGAGCGTGGTCTTGATGTAGTTCCTGACCAGGGTATTGTTGTCTGTGTCCGCTGTATGAACAACGTCGATGTGAGTCCCTGAATGCAATGCCGACCAACATACGTGCACGAGGTATCAATATTTTAGATAGATGCGAGGAAGGATTTGACGGATTCAGGTTCTTAAGCGGGTCGGGTGTAGAGACCAATATCGAGATGTCGTCCGTAGAGAGTGCTGTCAGCGCGCGCTCGCCCAACGTCGAAGCCTGAAACGACGGCAACGGCGCCCATAGAAGGAGTAGCAGCCATATTGAAGGCGCCAGAAGGTGGTCGGCCTTCATGGCAGCTGAGGGAGAAAGCAAATAACGTACTCACGCCCATGCCCTTGGCGTCTCACCATCATGGCCATCTTCGGGCTCTGGGTACGTGTTCCCTCTCTATTGGCGAATGGCTGCCGGAATGTCGCCTGTGTAGGTCATCAACAAGGCTGGAGGCCTTGTATACCAAAGAAACTTTGCAGGTGAGAATACGGTCGTCGTCGTGTCCATTGTGCTTATTTCTGCGGTAGATGGCTTGGCCCAGCTGACATCCAATGAGTACCTTGTCCTCGCCGGTACATTGCACGGTATTCACGCTATTACGAGTCGTTTGTCGCCGATGGGGTCTAGTTCAGGTGCTCAGGTTATCGAGGGAGAGTCATTCAAGATGACAATATTACTCACGGCTACAGGCACGTCTCCATACTGCTGGCTTGTCTGCTTCTAATATTGCATAGGAACGAAATTCGTACTTTTGACATCCCTAGCGGAGCTCTCAGCAGAAACAACATTGCAGAAAGTGCACGAAGCGTATGCCGACGCCGTGATGAAGAATCCTTTCCATACTCCAGAGATGCCCATTCGAAGTGAAGGCTTTGACCTCCGGATTAGCTCACTTATCGGCAACGGACAACTATAATGAGGATGGTAACATACAACTCTACTCATCGCTGCATGTTTCTCAAATTTCCTTCAGTGTCCGAGACAATACATATCGACAAGGTTTTCCGAGTAGATGTCAGCTACGGCGCCTTACACACGTAGTAACATATGGGTGATGAGCGCTGTTCACATACTAGGGGCGTCCTCATCACGTAGCACCCGAGACGCAAATCTTATAATGGCTGGCCTTGGTACGGTACTACCTACCGAACTTGCCATTTGACTAGCATATAAAAAGACAAATCATCAGCTCTTACAAGCTAACTCTTCAAGTCAACGACAGTCACCATAACATCTTCAGAATCACTTATCAACGTTCAATAAGATCCCGCCTGTTTCCAGCCGGGGTCCACTAACTTGATCACATCCAGAAGACTGAACTGGGTCAGCAGAGATGTTGCATAACGCACCATTGCGCTAGACTTACGAGTCCACCAACAAGCCTTGCGCCGAGCCATTCGGATGCATTTTTAACAGGGCTTTGAACTTGCTCAGTACCAAAAGAAACACCGCTAGTGGTCGTTCTGAAGTTGATATGATACGACAAAGCAGAAAAGAAAGCCCCTCGTGCAACCTTCATCGCATCCACTTGAATCGAAGATGCGTCGGTAAAATAATGCATTAACGTACGCAAGAGAGAATAAACGTACTAATAGAAAAACTAAAACTACATCAGGGTCGAAAAATACAGTTACTCCCTCTCCGAAGCCTTCTCCAGCTGTTGCCGTTTTCTAGACCCACCACTACCAGAGAAAGAAACATTAGCACGGCTCAGGAAGGGCTATTACTACTTACGCTGCAGTATCCAGCCCCCTCTTTTTGCCAGTCTTCGCTTCATCCAAGAACTGGTTAAGACCAAACACATCACCAGTATCCTTCTCGAACTGGACGGGGCCCTCCCGAACTTCTTGCTCGTTCGCACCTTCAAACCCGACCTGCACTTGACCCAGGTCAAACCGATCATTATCTAAGGCCTTCCCAATACCTTCATCAGTACCACCGCCGAATGAATCATCGTTGCCCTCCGCAATATTGCCTCGAGCTTTGTATATCGCCGCGGCCGCAGTAGAACCGTGGAACAGGGGCTTGTCGTAGAGATTGTAGGCATCGTCATCGGCGAAGCTTCCCGACAGAGATTCTTGGTTGAATAACCGCGAATCCAGCATAGATTCTTTGGACAATGTTGGCTTTGCAAGACCGAGTGCGACCTTCTCTGAGATATCGCGATTTTGTTGACGAGCAAGCTGCTTCGCCCGTTGTTCTGCGCCCATATTGTTCATCCTCATCTCCCGCTCTCGTTCCCGTCTCTTTTCCTGCCGCATCTCGTCACGTATTCTTCGAGCGTCCTCATCCTCGGCGCTGTCGTTAGAGTCGGAATCGCTGTCGCTGTCGCTTCCATAATTGGCCAAAGATGCTTTTATGGCTGCTTGTCCCTGGGCAGTTGGTTTAGGAGCAACACCGCCACGCTCCTCTCGTGCGCGCTGTGCCAGCATACGCAAGTTCTCTTCCTTCGAGGCTTTCTCCTTCTGCATCAGTTTCTGCTGCATGAGCGACCGCTGCCGGACTTCCTCGCGCGCATGTCGGTCCGCAACAAATAGTGCTTCTGAAAATTTGGCGAAGTTGTCGTTAATATGAATCTAAGTGGGATGAGTTAAGAGACATAATAGATAGTTTAGTATACTAACATCTTGAAGACCTCGACCATCTGCAGCTAATCGTTTATCCAGTGGAATAGTGAAACCCTTGTTGTTCTTCCAGTTCGAGATACATGGCGGTATCATCCACTCCTTCTGCTCAGCGGCGGTCGCTTTCCTTGGAGGACTCCTCAACACTGGGGGAGGGGGACTAGGTGGACCTCTAGGAATCTTCTTGTGCTTGAATCGGGGCGGCTCCAGAGGATCCTCCACAATTTCCGACATCTTTATTATCCGTTGCTTCAAGCCGTCACCATTTTGTTGCCCCGGCGTATAACGTATAAACGACGTCTTTCCTTGACTATCTGGAACATTTTTTGGTTGTGCGGCTTTGATTTTTCCGTTGACAAGTTTCTCAAGGGCCGCACGCGTTTTGTCTGCGGTCGCTTGGACTTCCTCTTCAGAAGGGCGGTCCATTGTGCGGTCGGAGTCCTCAAGATCTTTGCGGTGGAGAAGGGGGACGAGATCCTTGAATTGGGATTGAATACGCTTGTCGGGTCGTTGCCCTTGGTGAGCAATTGCATCGTAACGGACGTTGCCCTCACTGTCGACCTGTAATGCTAGTGTGTTCCCCGACGAAGCCTGAACCAGATGAGATACACCATTTCGCAAGGAGAAACAGAGACACACCTTCTTCCGGCCCATCTCCAACGGATATTGCGCTACATGACACTCCGGATACGCACCACCATCGCCTGGCCGACAATAAGTACGGGGTAAATCGCCAGCAATATTAGCGTACCATAATCCTCTGGTCTGGTGGGCTTCCATCCTTGACGCTGTCCGTACGGCGGAACGGGGATGCGTGTAGATATTACTTGTTGCGACTGTGAAGAAGCAGAAGGCCGAACGACGTCTTCCTCATCGTCAGAAACCACAGTGTCGTAGACAGGTTTTGGAAGTAGCCTAGTGAATCTCTTCAGTGCAGACCAATATCGAAAATGCAAAAGACTGACGCAGCGAGAGCAGCCATGAAGGGAGTGCAGAACTTGTAAGCCGGGTGGCGGTGCTGACATGCTATTGACTACTGTTTGTTTCAAGCACGTGGACAATCTAATGGGGGCGAATCTGACATAAACCTCTGATATTATGATGCTCATTCCCAACTCATCGCAAGCTTCATCCTGCCAATTATCATCCTTTGAAGAATTTGACGTGCTGAGGTTCACATGATCGCCGCATCCCTGCATAGCCACTGACTGTCAATGACCGTATCTTCTTCATACAACAGGATGCTGGAATGTCTCCCTCTCAACCTTCTCCAAGGTGTCGCTTCATCGCCGTACATGCGGGAGTCACATTGTCTCATCCAATCCATGCCTTTGGCTCGAGAAGTGAAGCTCTCTTTGGTTCAATGGTTGTGGTGGTATCCTTTACTAGACTAAAGACTTTCTTAGCTTGATGGCCTAGAACACTCCTGGGATCTTCCGTAGCGACGTCAATGCGCATTTTGAGACGGATGACAATGCTTAGATTTGTAGCGAAAATGATTCGAAATTACTGGCATATAGTCAGGGGGATGCCACTCTATTTGAACTTGACTCAAAATCAACGATCGAAATTTTCAAGTCCGCTCCGCCTTAAGAGGGAGTAAACCACTGCATAGTTCGCCCAGCCACCCACACACCTTGATCCCCGCTTCGCTATTACCATGCCGCGTTCAAAGCCAATCCGCACGTCGAAAAGAGCTCCTCGTCCTCGTAAGCAACGTACGCGAGGCAACGCCCATCCAGTGATGCTTATCCTGAGATTGAAAATGTCCCGGATAGGGAGCTCTATCCCGGAGACGGCGTCATAATTCGGTACAAAGACACCGAAGGTTGCCTGCACAAGGAAATCTTCACGCCTAATGGCAGCATAGCCTTCAGCAGAAAATGGCTCTCCGTGGCAGTCGAGAGTATATGTCCGGGGAGAAACATTGACGTTGAGAGCCTCATGAACACTGACGGCCTTGCAGTAGCCTTTGTATGCTCTCTACTCACTGTGGGTGGGATATTAAGCTGATACCCTTCTGCCCAGGCTCCTCCCAGATTCCATGACCGACATTTATATCGCACCTTCCAATTCAGCCCATCTCTATGGATTAGGGTTTGGGATCCCAATCTTCCCATTCCTCCAGGTGACACTCTTGACTTATTCGGTGTTGATATTGTCGATATTTCCGGTCAGCCTCAGGCAGTGAATACCCGTGTGCAGGATTGGTGTAAGGCCGCCTAGCGCGATGGAGCAGCAGGGCGACATCGTTACAGCTCTCGATGGTATCGGGGTACGAATGGATCGTTTCGACCTCATCTCGTCCCGGTATCCTGTGGCAGCAGATTTGGAATATGTATTCAAGGATGGAAAACCTGAAGTTGCATACACCTTTCATCACAACCTGCTTAACGAACCAGCTCCAGAGCGGCTGACGCGCTGGGCACGAATGAGGAACGGTTTGAGCCGGTCCCAATCAGCCGATTAAGGTGAGTTAATGTGATTGGTCTGCTTTTTGCCTTAGTTTAATGATACCCCGAAAGAGTTCCCCTTCTAATTCATCGATGCATGGAGGACGTGTACTCTTCCACTTGTATTTTTCTGTTTCCACAATCCTGTTCCAACAGTCCATAATTTGTCTTGTACTACTACTGGCCGCATGTACATATTCACACTGCAAGTACAGTGCCCTCGCGTCTTCGCCCTTCGCCTGCCCCCCGTAGCCTTATTCAAGTTTAAGGTTCACATAATGAGAACTTGTACATTACGTCTAAGCTGTTACTGTCTTGCTTGTAGCGACTAGACAGGCAGTCACCCGGTCTAGAAATTCTTGGCGAAATTGCCCAATTTTGCATACGAGCTTCGAGACAGAAATTTTAAGTGTTGCCGCCAACACCACTGGCATTACCTGACGACGAATAATTTGAGTGGCCACCAGTTGTAGTGCTTGGGAGAGCTTTGGTTTAGACTCATGAATACATACGCGTAAGTAATTCTCCAACATTCACCAGATCGAAAAAGGACACTGGAACGCCAGGTAAATCACATGATCGCCGTGTCCCTGCATAACCACTCACTGTCCGAGACCGTTCACCATCTTCTTTGCTTATATCTCTTCTTCTTACAACAGGATGCCGGAGCGCCTCCCTCTCGAACTCCTCAAAGTTACCGCTTCATCGCCGTATGTGCAGATGTCACATCGTCTCATCCAATCCACCACTTTGGCTCGAGAAGTGAAGCAAACTTTGGTTCAATGGTTGTGGTGGCATCCTTTACTAAATACTTTTTAGCTTGATGGCATAGAACATTCCTGGGGTCTCCACCGTGTTGACATCAACGCGTATTTTGAGACGGACGACAATACTTTGTTGTGTAGGTCTCTTGGCAAGTGTCTCGACAATTCCTAATACTCTTTAGTGGATTCATCCTTGCTCGATTCGTTCAAAGAGTCTTGGATTTTGGTTCCCACCGCAGAAACTCTCGACCGTATCGTTGACTGCTATAATCATCACCTCATGAATGCTCCTAGTCGTATACCCTTCTACGAAGTAAATATTCGACGTTCTTTTCCCTGCGAGTAGCTAATTTACATCTTAGGTATGTCCTCTTGAGGAAGAGTACGAATACACCATCATACCCCTTCGTCTGAGTGGCCCGATATTTGGCAAATCTCCGTCTGGTGAAATAGTCTCCTTCGCTGATCCGTTCAATGATCTCGTAATTACATCGAGAGCCAACCCGTTCTTTGTGGCAGCATTTGCTTCTTCCTGCACCAGGTATGAAATTGGAGCACCTGTCTATTCGACGATAGCATTAAAACTCCTGCGACTATTTCTCGGAGCATATGCTCTGGTGCCGCTCAAATTCTACGAGGGAAGCCGGCCAGGAGATTTCGGCCGAGAGCTGCCGGATAGTTACCGTGATCTACCTCAGTTTGCTTCAAAGAAATCGTCATCTCGCCTCCCCGCACTTACCACATCCTCTGACTCCTCTTCCTCTGAAAGCATCCGACCTTTTAAACGCAGCAAAGAGGATCTGTCTGAAGAAGAGGACGAGGAAAAATACCGAGAGCGCAATTCTGTAAATGTATTCAAATGGATGCAGGATACAAAACCATCAGAATTTGTGCTTAATACCAGAAACGACGAGGAGATTGGCGGTTAGGCTCTCGAGACGCCTCGGGGAATTGTGGGAAATATTCCAACAGATGCAGATGCTATGTGGCGGGAACTAGTAGAGAACGGAGCTGATAGTAATTTACATGTACTGAAACGGAAACGGTCATCGTCATAATATTATCTCTAAGTCTATCTCTTTTATTCGTGTCTTCTGAATCTCGTGAAACGCTCATCGTATTTTCTGACTGAATAATATCTCAGATATGCGTCCGATATGTAACTCATCCAAAACTAATTACTCGCGAGCGATGTCCAAATTTGGACAATCTATGTTTCCACCACCTTCCACTGACGCGGATGCCTCAATACGTTCCACGGACTCTGATGCTGCACTCGCTAAGTTATCTGCAGTTCACAAACAATACCTTAGCGATCCGTACATCCAATATTTCGTTCCTCGTGCCCATCTCCAACCCGCTCGCCCGCCTTTGATCAACATTGGAACCTACGTTCGCACTGCAGCTATCGATGATCTTGTCAATCAGTGGCTCTCTCTATCCCATGACGAAGGGAAACAGTGTCAGATAGTGAGCCTTGGGGCAGGCAGCGATACACGATATTGGCGAATCGCGGTACGTCAGAACCGTTTCTATGATGCCTTGATTGATCAAAGATCGGTCAGTAGGCAGGACCTCAGAAGGATGCCCTATCTACCTATATAGAGATTGATTTTCCTGAAATAACAAGCAAGAAAGCGATGGCAATCCGGAAAAGTAAACAGCTGAGTGCTGTATTGGGAAACCCGGCCAATGTCAAAGTCTGTCAGTGATCCTATGCATTGTCGCGTTCTGTAACCTATTCACCATCCATCAGCCGGTGGAGGAACCACTCTTCATGCTTCCAAGTACCACCTTTTACCTGCCGACCTTAGACTGTCCCCACAAGAGACTTTGGGTCCTCTTCTAACACATGACTCGGAACCTTTACTCTCGCCTTCACTCCCGACACTCTTACTTTTCGAATGTGTTCTTGTGTACATGTCGCCATCTGCTTCCTCGTCTCTTCTCAAGTGGTTCTTGCATTACCTCTCCCAGTCTGGCAATAACGGTTTTCTTGGGACTATCGTGTATGAAATGTTTGGTCTTCAAGACTCCTTTGGCCGCGTTATGGTTGACAATCTCAAAGTATTGCTATTTCTCTATGATATATGCGTTAAAACGTTGATGTTCACTTCTCTTAGGCACGTAATGTCTCTCTTCCCGGGGCAGCACCGTATTCCACTGTTGAAACGCTTCCTGCTCGTTTTACCGGCATTGGATACACAGCGGCTCGGGCACTTACGCTTCGAGACATCCGCCTTCATTATATTAGTCGAGCAGAATTGAACAGGTGAATTTCAGCTTTTACAGCTGTACCTAAGCTTATTGGTACGCAGGATATCAACTCTCGAATTCCTGGATGAGGTAGAAGAATTGGATCTAGTACTGAACCATTACGCTATTACATGGGGTCTCTGGCATCCTGGGGCCGAAACAAAAGCATCGTGGGGTATGTGGGGTCTCAAGACGCAGCTCAGTCCTGGAAACACTAGATTACATGAGTGACGATAGCGAAGCAGTGTAGAAAGAAGTATGAATCCAACAAAAATCATATGTGACTACGGATACAGTGAGAACGCCTTCATTCCCCAGGCTTGATGTTGACATTGAGCTTCTCGAGACATTCAAATATCACTCCTAAGGCAATCAAACCAAAACTCTTTGCCCCAAATTCGCCCGGATGGCGGAGACTGTAGTCCCAGGTGTCCCATGCAAGTCGTAGTGCATCTCTGTACGTCTCCGCAGGGACCACCTCCTTTAATTCAAGCTGGGGGCCAGTGAGAGGCAGCAAGAATTGTTTTATGTCCTTCACAAGCTGCGAAGCGTGACCACGCATGCGCCATGTACGATCCTTCCTCCACCTTCTTTGTGTGCACTTGGCCAGAATCGTCCCCACAACGACTTCAGCTTCCAGCAATCTGACCCCCGGAGTGTTTGAAAGCGTGTGTGTGGCACAGATGTACCGTAATTCATTTTCATACCGGTGGAAGAGGGCAATCGTTTCGCGGGACTCGCCGTCAGGTTCAATATACGGCCAAAGTTGGTGCTGAATGTAAGTCCTGAGTGCCATCGACAAAGTATCCGTTGAAAATGGTGAAACAGAGTGCTTGTCCGAAGTAGATGAGTCGGAGGGAAGCATCTCAGGACCTGTCCATTGGATAGAGCGGAACATGTATCCGAGGGCTCGAGTTGACTCGTAGTAATCTGTCCTGCGTGGATCGACCACTTCGGCAGCATGCCAGTCGGGTTTGCACCGAATAAGCGTTCGCGGAAGCTGGTTATCATCGATGTCGACGGCGATTCCTTGTTTAGGATAGTCAACGGCCTACAAACAGTTCTTAGTAGATCCCAACACTCTGATCATGCCTGACCGACCTGTGCGCAAAGTGCTGCTAACCGTTCGCAGTCTTTGTCATAAATTCCTTTCTAAGATAAAAAGTAAGCGGGCAGCTACCATCGATATGTGAAATAGACTTACAGATGATTGATCTGCATCAGGCGAGGAAGGTTAGATAACATCATAAGTGTGTCTTTGGCATTGGGCGCACCCGCGATAACGAGCAATCTGTCTGACAACAGACCCTGCCGAAAAGTTAACCAAATGGACAAACTTTCCTGACGAGACAAAATACACACCAGAACATCTGAGTTGATATATTCAACAATGAAGTCGGCGATGTCATTGACATCACATTCTTTCGGGTTACCATCTTCATCCAGAGCCACGTAAGTCCCTGCGCTTTCATAAGATGCAGCTTCATCAATGACTGGAGGCATGAGATCCGGGTTGGGGACAACGTCGTAGATATCACTGATTACACAGTACGCGATTAGCAACGACAAGGCTCTGGAAAGATCACAACGAACCCGTCCAAGTCACCACCACCAAGTTTCGACGCCAGGGACCTCTCGCCTATAGAATTTATCAAAAGCTTGTATGGGGCGGGCAGAACAAGCCTACCGACGGATGGAAGGACGACCGCGTTGCGGATATGAGCAAACGCACAGAACATGTTACCACGGGGTTTGACACCTATAACTTGCTGGACTGTAGATTGGATCAGAAATTGTGGTCATTGAAGCGTTGAGCATTTGCTCACTGTCTCCTGGATGAACCACCGGGCTGCGAGATATAGTGCAAGGACCCAAAATCCACTCTGGCTCATCTTCAGGGCGCTTCTGAACGCAAGCTGTAATTGAAAACAAGCTGAGTACCAGCGCGCGTGTTCCAAATAACAGTAACTGACCATATATTTCATTTTGTTTCAAGGTGAAAACGTTTTCATAACCGTTTTGTTCGTACGCTGGCCCTTCATCTGGTATGCCGACTAACAGATAACTTCCGGGAATTGGGATTCTGCTTTGATGTTTGATTTCTCGCAATACGTCGATCTTGGCAACTTGGCGTATTTGTTTCAAGAAGGGTGTATCGATGCTGGGAGTACGTCCCTGGGCCTGAATATCGAAACCTAGGGTGGAAATTTTATCAAGAATATATGATAATCGATATTGGGAGCCTAGGGAGTGAGCCCGAAGAATACTGTTGAAGTCCTTAATGGAGTCATCAATGATCATAGTATCAGCGACCGCATTATCTTGTAGTTCTTGGAGACTGTCCCTTCTGACTTGCTTGTCTTCCATTATCATTACCAACGGTCTCAATGTAGCGTGTCAGCATCTGGTGATAAAGAACGTAAAAATTTGCTGACCTGTTGAGATATGAAGTATTAGGTCTATCAAAAGCCCGAGCAATCTCTATATCTGCTTCGTTCAATTGGGTGTTTTCGAATTTTCGCATGCTAGGCCTCAGCTTCATCCTGATGCCGTTCGGGTCATGGTCAAGTTCAGGATCAACTGCAACGACGCCTTTGTATCCCAAGAACCGGATTTGATACTGCATGCGTCATCAGTACTATGCAATCCTATAACTAACAACAGCGAGACACTCACGACAGAAGGCTGAACAGCGCTTTCACCGTGATCTCGACGACCTTTGCAGAGACACGCCCAGATCTCATCTCCAAGAGATTTGGATATTGTGCCCGCGCCATCGGTATGTATGTATTGTCCTTTGGCCAAATTCTCCTCCGTGCCCATATCAGGCATCTCCGTCCATTCTTCACGTTTGACTTTGACAGAAGGATCTGTCGCAGTGAAAGCCTGGCCAATCCTAGCTGCCCATTTGGAAGGCTGAGTCATAAGTTTCGTGCCCTCAAAGTTCCCGATAGAGGACCGGATGTATTCCGCAGTAACATAGGATATGTCTTTAGTGTCCGGGTCCTGGTATCGGAAGGGGTTGATGAACCATACTGCATGTTCGCGTAATGCTGAGGATGAATAAGCTAGGAACTCAAACCTTCGGCCTCCCAGTACAAAACCTTCCTTTAAGGTATGACCTACTCGCTCACGGACAAAAGACGCCCCATCAACCGCGCGATCCCACCGATATGACAGTCTATCTTCATCGCGAAAGTCTACACGAATAAAATGTTCTGCATATTCGGCGTACTTTCTGATGATACGATTGGATTGGGTGGCATAAGGGCCTTCCAGAATCATGCGAGTCGGCGCAAATGTGACATGGCAGCACAGGAAATGTCCTGAGGAAAGATTTTGTCTATGGTAGATGAATCCCCGGTCAACACGATGGAAGCAGTCCAGGGGTGATTCACGAGGATCGCGATTTTGTAGAGCTTCAACGTAGCTCCGCAAGAGATTGCCAACGTGGTCATCATTCTGGCTTGGATGCTGGCGACAAGCCTTTATCACAAATGGTATGAGGGTCTCGACTTCAGGTGTGAGGAGTAGACAATTGTGAAGTAATAATTCCAGTTGGAACGCGACGGGCCAACAAAAGGTCTGAATATCCTTTCGCAATCTCCAAAGTCGTTTTTGCTCGAAAAATCCCTGTTTGGAAGCTTCCAAATTCCAGGGTCCTGTAAATGAGATGATAAGATTGGTTGCTATCCCGGCTACTTCGCAGAGGTTTTTGAACTGCTCGATGACATCGCAATTCGGATCGTTGTACAGAAGCAGCCGCAAATGTTGGGCGTATTGTGAAATGGCTGCATGCCCTGGGTGGAGAGAGCCGACACGGCGCTTGTACTTGTTGTTATCGATTCTGTCGTCGCCTGTCAGCGACCTATGTAACTCGATAGCTTCAAAGACGGGAGGTGTTAAGGTGTCGAAGCATATATCTGAGATGGAGTTGTTAGAAATACTAAACCAGGGGTACGATCGATGAAAAAGCGCACAAGGTTTGCCATCATAACCGAGAGCTATCTTGTCGATGCTAGAGAAACTGATAGCAATTGTTTGTCCTTCAGTCTCTGTAGTTTCGTTTCCAAGCTTAGAAACAAGGTCAAACATAAGAATACCGTATAAATGTGAGAAGACTGACAGTGATACGAATCAACTTGTGCTCGTATTCAAACTTCAACCAGGCAGCACCGTTTACGGCGTAGTTACGTTCCCACTCAATTGAGTACGCACGTGACGCAAGTCGTTGTTTGGGTGAAGTGGGGTATGAAGGGCGATAATATGCACCGAATTGAACGACGTCAACACGGATCCTCACATCCAGCTGCCGACACTTATCCTCCCATTCTTCCTGAATATCAGGATTGATAAAGGGCGTTCTTTGCAGTGTCAAAGCGACATAATCGCGAACATTACCCTTCGGGTACATCTTGATTTTCTTCCCGGCAATCCGTATAGGAGTTTCCCTTACCCAATGCAAGAGCTTTCGACCAATCGCCTCTGTGGGCAGCTGTAAGAAGCCGGTGCCGTTGTTACGAACACCACCCATTGTGCTCGGGTTCAGCAGAACCTCGAAGTTGAGGGGACGTTCATTCTCACGTACAGGGTGAAACTCGTCGGAATGAAGGACCTCGGCCAGTGATCTGGTGACGTCCCATGCATTGACGGTGGTTGGAAGAAAGTTCAGAGCGATATTCATGGCGAATGGGGAGAGATGATGAGAGTTGATAAGAAACAAAAGGCGACAAGCACATTAAGCGCCGTCAAGGAAGTAATCGATACATTATAGATACCGAAAACAAACAAAGGCAGCAGTTGAACAAAGGACAACAAAGGAAGCGAATTCAGTGAATTCGAATTTCGCAGCCCATGACATGCACGAAGTGTGACCTTTAACACGTGATTAATAATATACGTGGGAAAGTATTTCCGTTACAGCGACCTATCCCATTTTCCGGACCACCATCATCCTAAGGATGAAAATCATCGACAAAATAACAGCGCACGATGGGCCTCATCCATTCTATTTTTTCGAGTTTTTTCCACCGCGAACGGATCAAGTCATGGTCCTCTCCTTATCCGCCATTGCTGGGAACTGACTTGTACGGTCTTAACAGGGATTCGAGAACCTCCTTTCTCGTATATCCAGACTGTCAAATTTGAGGCCTATGGCAGTCAGCATTACTTGGGGAGCTGGGGGGAGTACCAGAGATCGCAGTCTGGACCTTGCAGGCTTGGCACAGACAGGGTATAATATCGACACCATTCTTCACCTCACATGTACGAATATGATGCAGGGGATGGTGGATGATGCTCTGGCGGTATGTAGCATACCTTTTTTTCATCCGCCTTAAAATTAATGCCTGGTACTAGGCTGCGAAGAGTAGGAAGATTGAAAACATACTGGCTTTGCGTGGCGGTACGTCATGTACGACCCTTGATTGTCACGTCAAATTTATGGAGCAGATCCGCCAAGAGGGAAGGAGGAATGGATTCCTATTGATCCCCGTTTCCAACGAGGTGTTGACCTTGTTTCCTATATCCGTTCGTCACCTCAATTCTCGTCCCAATTTTGCGTCGGTGTTGCTGGTTAGGTCTTCCGTGGCGTCTCTTTCCCTTCTGAACGATCCCTGCAGCGTATCCCGATCGGCACCCTGATAGCCTCCATGACGAGGATACTGAAATTGAGTATCTGAAAGCAAAAGTAGACGCTGGTGCAGAATTTATCGTCACTCAGCTTTTCTACGATGTCGACCAATTCTTTCGCTGGGAGAAGAAAGTTCGAGCGAAAGGTGCCTGCCCTTGTTTAAAGGTGGTTTTTGATTTTGATTTTTGACTTCTTGTAGGTATCAGTGTGCCAATCATCCCAGGCATCATGCCGATCCAAACCTATTCATCATTCTTGCGGTTAATCAAGCTTTGTGGCACAAGTGTGCCGTCGTATATCATGTCAGACCTAGATCCCATCAAGGTGCGTACCTACTTGTCCAGTATCAGAGAAATCATAACCATATAGTAGCATGACGACCAACTTGTTAAAGACTATGGTGTCAAGCTGGCCGTCAGCATGATACGACGACTGACTTCTGAAGGTCATGTTCCTGGTGTGCACTTCAGTACTCTTAACCTTGAAAAGAGTGTACAGCGCGTTCTCGAGACTTTGCAATGGGCTGGTGCCGCCCCCTCAGCTTATAATAAATTGATCGAGGTATTTGTCTCGTCCCATGCGTTTAGCGCATACCTGACATCTCGACAATTAGCAAGACACCCACGATGATAGATCTGTCACACCGTCTTCTGCAAGCCGGGCGGCAAAATATGGATTGGCTACTATATCTACCACCGACGGCGAGGCTGGTAGTGGAGAGTTGAACAATGCCGCTACATGGGATGACTTTCCTAATGGTCGGTTCGGTGACTTCAAGAGTCCGGCTTATGGTGATCAGGACCCATATGGCAACGTCGGAAGTATAGTGAGTTACAAAACAGTAAAGTATAATGAACTCTGTTTTGAGCCTTACGCCAGACCTTGGGCCCTTGGAGACACCCCCAGACTATCAACGATCTATCTACCATATTTCTGGATCATCTGCATTCGAAGATACCAACCACTCCATTCTCACCTACGCCGCTATCTCCTGAATCACTGACGATTCTTCCACACTTGCAGAAACTCACAAAGCGTGGCTGGTGGACGGTGGGATCACAACCCGCTGTTGATGGTGCGCCATCGAACGATGAGGTCTTCGGATGGGGTCCTCGTGCCGGATTTGTATTTCAAAAAGGATTCGTGGAGTTCTTTTGCACTGAAAATGACTTGGATATCATCGAGAAGAAGGTAGCTGATAACGGGAAGGGATGGGTACACTGGTTTGCTGGCAATGCGAAGGTAGGCTGGAACTCGCTGGCGTGGACGTTGCTGACGATTGTCTTAGGGAGATTACCGAGGCAATATACCCGACGATGGAAGAAATGCGGTAACTTGGGGCGTTTTCACGGGGCAAGAGATCATACAAACGACGATCATCGAACGTGAATCGTTCCTTTCGTGGAAGGTATGGTTATTTATTATTGAGCTTGGAGGGGTCCTTACAGTCAATCCAGGATGAAGCCTTCTCAATTTGGTCAGAATGGGCATCTCATTACCGCCCGGGGTCTGAAGAGCGGTCGTTGCTGGATTCGGTCAAGAAGGAACGGTGGCTCGTCAGCATCACGCATCACGACTATAAGAACACAGAGGCCCTATGGACGTTCTTGTCCGACATTACTGAAACAATGAACCTGTAGTCTAGAAATTTGTACAAGCTCTTCAACATTGGGCCCCAATGTATCTAGTACACCTACCTTTGTATATGCAAAAGCTCGTATAGAATTCCGTGGACTTGCTTATTGCTTCCGTGATCGTGGTGATTAGTGGCTTTGATCTCTTACCCAGCTACTATGACCACACCCTTACCCCAGCTATATGCCCGGGTACTTACTGCGGCATCTGATGCCTATGACCTTCCTACCATCGAAGACTCGACACAGGTGTTTATCTGCAGCATCCTCAGAACGAACAGAAAATAATATCCCTGTAGGATATCGTCAAGTCATGCATGGAGGATCTCCGTCAAATTCAAGCTCGAATAGCCGATCTCGCCCTTTTCAGCAGCAACGAGACACTTGAGGATATCTCCACGCAGAATCTGATCTACCTCACCGTACCCTATGCGTGTGCGGAAGTACAGGGACGCGTACGGACGACGGAGCGAGAGGATCGGTTTGTTTCCATTGTTCAAGCTCAAGTCCGTCTCTTTCTGTATTTCTTGGAGAGCGTTGACTTGAAGTACCCAGAATTACTATGAAACGTACTGCTCAACCCTGGAGAACTACGGAATAGTTACAGAGGGAGACTCGAAGCTGTTCTCGCGTAACGCCGCCAACGCTGCAAGCAAGCGAGAACAGAAAATACAGCAGTACCGCCATGAGAAGGACTTGCGCACGAGGATAGAGGTGCGTTGCCTTTGTAATGCGTATATCGACGCTTATAGTCTGCTAGGTCATTCGCAAACGCAGAAGGCAACAGCCTACTGAGGAGTCAGCGTCTAGCGCCACCGATTTTCTTCTCATTAGTTCCCTCCTCCCTTCTGCAACTGCCTCTGGAGACGAAGACGAAGACGATGAAGTGCTACGGGAAACAACCCTTCTCCTTTTACGCCTTTTCTTCTCTCTTTCCAAGACTCAGCTCGCACACATCGATACAGAGCTACAGCTTTTGAGGACAGCACCCCCTCCACTTCCATACTCACCAAGACCCGACGACAATGATCCAAGGAATAAAGAGAAGGAGAGGCAGGACGAGGGCATGTGGAAGGTAGATGCCCCGAATCTTAATCCGAATGGGCCGTTGCTAGATCCTGCAGGAAAGGTATGCTAATCAGTAGACTTGAATGTATGACTGACTAACCATGCTATACAGCCTCTTCGTCCATTCACGATTCTCCCTTCAGGCGCGTCAGAACGTGCCCGCCACCAGGCACAGGTCTTCGGGCCGGGATACAACTTGCCGACGATGACAATCGACCAGTATCTTGAAGTGGAGAGGCAGCGGGGTAATATTCTTTCTGGAGGAGGGTGCGTCGGATGCTATCGCGTTTTCATCTTCTATATCAACGTATTCCTCTTAGCCTTGGCTCTGAAAATGTGCCAACATCGTCCGAGCAGCTAGCTATAGATGCCGAAATGGATGGCACGGTCGAGGGAGAAGTAAAAGCACAAGAGAAGAGGCTTAAAGATGAGAATTGGGCGGTGTTCACTGATGAGAATCCGAGAGGTGCTGGGAACACGATGAATCGAGGCTGATCGATGGAATTGGAAAAAGAAGGATGGTTTTCTCCACCGTCGTATGTATTTTTCGTCTGTAATCATTAATCATGGCGTGTCATTATTCAGAACACAGATCGAAAGTTCAACGTTCTAAGCTCAACCCTCCCGGATATGATTCCATCATTGGATCACTAGAACGACGATTTCGGAGTCAATTCCGACAGCGAAGCTATTGAGGGCTAGAACCGTAGGTGTTTTAACAAGAGTGGCATCAGTTGGATGGTGTGATTCTAGTCTGCCCCCGGCCATTAATCATCCGAACTGGAACTGATACTAGCATGTAATCGACTAGAAATCGACTTCAGAATCGCGACTCTTCGCTTTGTACGAAATTGGTTGCACGAAGCTGACCCTCCTATAAACGATCCGAGGACCCCCGGTGAAGAGGCTCAGATTGGCCGGATACACAGATGAGAACCCGAGAGGTGCGAGTACTAATGAAGAAATACCTACGAGGACATTGTATCACGGTATGTATTTCCTCTGTAAACATGAGACCTTTAATCATGGAACCCCAGATAGCACATCTTATCCTATAACGGCATTTCGGGGCTATCAGCAAATTACCACTGATATCGGGTTCAATAAGGTGGAATAAGGCTCCTCGCTTCGACTGACACATATGGCTTTATCGTCTCATCACACTGGACCTTGACCATGTATAAATGATGACGTGAGGGCTCGTCTGTCTTGTGACTCTGCAGCCTTATCTGTCATGCTCGAGAAAGATAACCGCACAGAAACGCTTTCCCTCTCGACGGGTGTAGACAATGATGAGGGATTGCTCGCCAGTCTTGGGTATAAACAAGGTACTTCACAGTTCCTTCTTCTATTCGTACTGATCCCTAATACTATTTTTTAATCCAGAGCTGAAGAGACAATTCAAACCGCTGGAGATTTTCGGGATCGCTTTCAGCATTATTGGGATTGCACCTGCGTTATCGTACGTTCTGCTTATGAGCTCCAACTATGAAGATCTATCTTATGGACTATGTAGATCTGTTCTCATCTATTCCCTCCCTAATGGAGGCGCGTTCGCAATGGTCTGGGGTGTAAGGGAATTTTTTTCACGGGGTGTATTGTAATAACAAATGTTCGACTCCTAGTGGACTGTGTGTTCTATCTTCATTGCCGCCATTGCCCTCGCCATGGGAGACCTTGCATCGGCAGCACCAACTTCCGGTGGACTCTATTACTGGACCTTCATGTTCTCATCGGAGAAATGGCGCTGTGTTTTATGTTGGATCGTAGGGTGTATGGCTTACATAAATCGGCCTCGCAGACCACTGGCACTAACTCAAAGTAGATTCTAACACCATCAGCAATGTGGCTAGTGTGGCGAGCATTGACTGGGGCTGCGCCCTACAAATCATGGCGGCAGTCAGTATTGGATCCGATTTGACTTTCGAAGCGACCATCCCTCAGACGTTGTACGTTATCTCGTAATACGCGGGTTTGTGAACCTGATGAATCCATGCAGTGGCTTATATTGCGCGCTTCTCCTCTGCCATGCGTTGATATGCAGCATCAATCCTAGATTTATGGCTAGATTGCAGATATTCTTCGTAATACTCAATATCCTGTACATTTCTTCGCATTTTCGGGCCTGTTAGCTCTAAAGCCCCCCTCATATTCCAGTCTGTGCTTCGCAATTATCATTGGCCTCCCAGCAGCGACTCCCAAAGAATTCAGGAACGACGCAAAATTTGCCTTCGAAGACTTCACTAATGGTCAGTTGTCACGCAAGGAGTATTCAATGGCTTATGATGTTAACTAGTATCCGGATGGTCTAATGGATTCGCATTCATCCTCAGCTTTCTAACCCCCTTATGGGGTGTCGGTGGGTCCTGTGCATTGTGCATATGACTTTTTGGCGAACATACCATAGGATGCTTTGATGCTCCTGTTCATATGAGCGAGGAAGCCACGAATGCCAGCATAGCCGTTCCAATGGCTATCATTTTCTCTACCTTCGCCGCTACCGTCCTCGGCTGGGGTGAGTCTCCCTGGCACTATACCAACGTAGTTTCATGGCAGCTAACGAGCCTTCGTCGCGAAGGCATGAACATCTCATTAGTCTTTTGCATGGGCCGGGATTACCAAACCATCATTGACAGCCCCATCGGCCAACCTATGGCCACTGTGCGTAATTTTTGCTCCCGTTCATGCAACGCTACACATGTAACGAATTCGTCTGCTGATAGATACTTTTCAATTCCTTCGGAAGGACTGGAACTCTGATTGTATGGTCGTTTATCATCTTGGCACAGTGAATGATCCGTGTCCGTGAATCCTTATCTTCTCATTCTGATATCAATAATTAGGTTCGCCATTGGCGCAGGTATCGTGAGTCCCAGCGATGGTATCACACGGTATAAAAACTGACTAGTACATAGTTGACCACATGCTCTCGACAGGTAACTTGGTCACCTTGCTTTTTCCGCTCCGCTCGCATTGATGCTCAGAACTCCAGATTTTTGCGTTCTCCCGAGACGGAGGCTTTCCGCTCTCTCGATGGGTATACTACGTCAATCCTCGAACTAGGATCCCTTCTCACGCTGTGTGGTTTGGGACATTCTTATCCCTCTTACTCGGAATTCTTGCTTTCGCTGGTGAAAACGCTATCGGAGCGGTGTTTTCGCTAGTGATCACTGGACAGTATGTTTCATATTCCATCCCGATGGCAGCAAGGTTTCTTGGCGGAAAGACGCTGCAGCCAGGTCCTTTCCGATTAGGCATTTTCGTCAGTCGTTTTATGTTTGCACATCGGCCTAAAGTGACTGATGTAACACCTGTAATACCAGAGTCTCCCAGTTGCGGCGATTGCTGTCACTTGGATGACTTTCATGACTGTTGTATTCATGTTTCCACTTACGCCCTCTCCGGGGGTAGGGGGCATGAACTACACCGTCGTAGTACAAGGTCGGTTTCTTCCAAAGAGTGATTTCGCACGTTGATGCAGGGCTTGCAGGTGGCGTTCTAGTGCTTTCAGTCGTCTACTTTTATTGTCCCAAATATGGCGGGATGTATTGGTTCAAAGGCCCGGTCTCAACGGTCGAGGCACCTGCGGCACAAATCAAGGAAGCTGAAGATGAAAAAGAATGATATGCTAGTAGACGAGATCTCAACCTCAGCGTACATCGGGCAAGAGAGATCCGTATTCGTGTGGAACGTTACTATAGTCAAATGAATATTACATACCAACATATGAATGCGGAGATTCATTGAAAGGGCTAAGCGTACCACACGCCAGGTCAGTTCCGTGTTCACTTCGATAGAGTCATGTGGGCCTGGCCATCTCCCGTCGTTATCTTGCTGAAGAAGAAGGGCTTAGGTCGCATGCAGGATTAGTTGCAGAAGGTGGGCCGGCTATGAGCTGGGAAGGATGTCACCAGGGCTCCTTGAGGGGATACTGGAACACCTTACCATTTTCCGCCGCCATGAGCCAACAAAAAGACATGCTTGACGTCGACGGGAATTCTCCAGGAAACTTGGCATGGTCGCTCAAATCATCGACCGAGTGTACAGTAGAAGGATGTAGCGAGACACCGTGGCAAGCCATATATGACACGACCCGTAAGAAGTCTTCGGCTGCTGCGGTGAGCAGTGCTACACAGTTGTCCGGAACAACTCTCGCGCCCGCAGGTATCGTTTTGAGAATAGGCTCGTTGGCCTGCGCAAATACAGGGCAGAAGATATGGCTAGAGGCTTCAATCGACATATAAAGGTTGAGTAATCTGTGAAAGATAATGAGGAGGTAGGTCAGCTAGATGACCCCTGGGCGGAGCAATGATGGAAGTAGGAAGCAATGCCAGATAGGATCATGTGATGATGAACGCGTGTTGACAATTGAGTGATGCCCCTGCTTGTCCTGAACTTGCAGGAAAAGCGAGACTCACAGTCACCGGAGAAGCTATCCTGTTTTCTGGCCTCCACGTTACGCGACCCAATGTATTCCCCGGCAAACGGAACGAATTTGTGCACTCCACACCGCACAGAGCACAGACCCGACAGCACGTCAACCAATCACACACCTCACCTTATCCGGGGCTAGTAATCACCACTGATATCGGGCTCAATAGTGCTTTTCGCTTTGACTGTTGGGCGGACAAATATGGCTTCATCGTCTCATCACGCCAGACGGTGAGTCTCGTATAAGTAATGACGTGAAGGCTCGTCTGTCCTGTGACTGTTTTCCTTTTTGTCATGCTCGAGAAAGATAACCATACAGAAACACTTTCTCTTTCGACGGGCGTAGATAATGACGAGGGATTACTCGCCAGCCTTGGGTATAAACAAGGTACCTCATGTTACCTTCATTCATGGGCTACGTGCTAATTCCCGATCCCCTTCTTCAATCCAGAGCTCAAGAGACAATTTAAACCGCTGGAGATTTTTGGGGTCGCTTTCAGCATTATTGGGGTTGCGCCTGCGTTTTCGTAAGTTCTGTGTACAGATTCCAAGTTATCTCGATTACCACGCAGCCTAGATCTGTACTCATCTACTCCATCCCTAATGGAGGCGCGTTTGCAATGGTCTGGGGTGTAAGAAACACTCTTACAGCGAGTATCAGAATAGTGAACACCCCACTTCTAGTGGACTGTATCTTCTATCTTCATTGCCGCGATTGCCCTCGCCATGGGAGACCTGGCGTCGGCGGCTCCAACATCCGGTGGACTCTATTACTGGACCTTCATGTTCTCACCGGAGAAATGGCGTTGTTTTCTATGTTGGATTGTAGGGTGTATGGCTCAAATCTTCTCCGCCTTCCATTGGCACTAAATTGACGTAGATTCCAATACCATCAGCACTGTAGCTAGCGTGGCGAGCACTGACTGGGGGTGTGCTCTACAAATCATGGCGGCGGTTAGTATCGGATCCGATCTCACATTTGAAGCGACCACCCCCCAAATTTTGTACGTTATCTTATATTTAGCGACTTATGGTTGACGATCCATGCAGTGGCTTATTTTGCGCGCTTCTCCTCTGCCATGCTCTAATATGTAGCACCGACCCTAAATATATGGCCAGATTTCAAATATTCTTCTTGATACTCAATATCCTGTACGTTTCTTTGCATTTTCAGGTCTTTTTTTTTGGTTCAACGAACTCCTCCTACTCCAGTCTGTGCTTCGTGATTATCGTTGGCCTTCCAGCAGCGACTCCCAAAGAACTCAGAAACGACCCAAAATTTGCCTTCGAGGACTTCACCAATGGTAGGTTTTTAGACAGGAACTTTTTATTAGCTTACGATGTTGACTAGTATCTGGATGGCCGAACGGATTCGCGTTCATCATCAGCTTTCTAACCCCCTTATGGAGTGTTGGTGCGTCCTGTTTATTGTGTAAACACCTTAGTTAATGTACACAGGATGCTTCGATGCTCCTGTCCATATGAGCGAGGAAGCCACAAATGCCAGCATAGCCGTTCCAATGGCTATCATTTTCTCCATCCTTACGGCTACCATCCTTGGCTGGGGTGAGTTTTCGTATCGCCATAACACCGATGTGCATGGGCCAACGGGCGTTTCTTCGAAGCCATGAACATCTCATTAGTCTTCTCCATGGGTCGGGATTATCAGAGTATCATTGATAGCCCTATCGGCCAACCTATGGCCACAGTGCGTAATCAACAGTCTTATTCAATTGCTGTTTATCTAACAGACGAATCTGCTGTTGATCTGCTGATAGATATTTTTCAATTCCTTCGGAAGGACGGGAACCCTGATTGTATGGTCATTCATCATCTTGGCACAGTAAGCGTCTTGAGTCCATAAAACCTTACGTTCTCATCTGATGCCAACAAATTAGGTTTGCCATTGGTGCAGGTAGCGTAAGTCCTCCGATGGCGTCACGCAGCATCAACACTGATTGGTACATAGTTGACCGCGTGCTCTCGACAGGTAGCTTAAAAATGTCTCGCTTCTCCCAGCTTAGCTTGCATTGATACTCAAAACTACAGATTTTTGCGTTCTCCCGAGATGGAGGCTTTCCGCTCTCTCGATGGATATACTACGTCAATCCTCAAACTCGGACCCCATCTCACGCTGTGTGGTTCGGGGCCTCTTTGGCGTTCCTACTTGGAATTCTTGCATTCGCTGGTGAGAACGCTATCGGGGCAGTCTTTTCGCTGTTCATTACTGGACAATACGTGGCGTACTCCATCCCGATGGCAGCGAGGTTTCTTGGTGGACAAACTGTGAAGCCAGGCCCTTTCCGGCTAGGTATTTTGGTCAGTCATTTTACTGGTTCGAAGGTGATTGATGTAAATCCTGTAACCCCAGAGTCTCCCAGTTGCTGCGATCGCCGTCATGTGGATGGTTTTAATGACTGTTGTGTTGATGTTTCCCCTTACGCCCTCTCCCGGGGTAGGCAACATGAACTACACAGTCGCAGTACAAGGTCCGTTTCTTCCAATGAGTGATCGAGCTGCTGACACAGGGCTTGAAGGTGGCGTTCTGATGCTTTCTATTGCCTACTTTTATTGTCCCAAGTATGGGGGGATATATTGGTTCAAAGGACCGGTCACAACGGTCGAGGCACCTGCGTTACAGGTCAAGGTCGATGAAGATAAAAAAGAATGATATCCCAGTATATGGTGTCTCGACCTCAGGCTTCATGTCGATATTACGTTATGAGTGGCTAAAACACAAATGGGGAGATTCATTGAAAGACTCAAGTGTTCCCGACAACAGATAGAGACGAAGAACAACGTGGGTGAAAGTCAGCAGGTCCTCAAGATAGACTGTAATTTCTCTATGATGTCTGTTGAACAGAACGTCGAGACGGAAAAACGGCAGGGAAATACCGTTCCGGGGGTCAGGCATGTCACCAAGGCACCTCCGTATCTGTATTCTGACCTATAACGTCCAGTCCCCAAAACCCACCCCGATATCTAGTCAGTTATTGTAGCTCCGGAATCTGGAAGCTGAGATGGAAAGCATGATTCTGATCCATCACGGGAGAAGTCGAATAGCAAAGGCTCGTCAGAAGTGGGTCAGACTAACAGTTAAGTTCCCGGAAGGTGTTGTGCATATCTTCAATTGGATGTAATCTCCCAGGCGAAGAATCGTCGCACATAATTCTTTGCCTGAACTCACACAGTCCGTATTCCAGATTTTCAATGCGACCAGCCACGTATTTTGCCCTATACTCCCGGGGCTAGCGAATCAGCGCCATTCATATCGTGCATGTGGTACTAACCTTTCGCTCCTAGTTATAGTTCTCCCCTTATGACACTAGACCTTGAGTTCCCTATAAATGGCTGAGGACTTCTAACTCCGGAATCTCTTCGCTGTCATGCTCCAAGAGAAAGATAACAGCACAGAGACAGTTTCCCTTTCGACGGTGGACAACGATGAGAGACTTCTCAATCGTCTTGGATACAAACAAGGTAGACCAGTCTTGATTCTTGAAACGAGCTAATTGGGCTCACGTCCTCCTCTAATCAGAGCTCAAGCGACACTTCACACCGTTAGAGAATTTTGGCTTCGCTTTCAGTCTTATTGGAATCGTACCATCTTTCACGTCAGTGAAGTTTATCTAGGGGTATCAAGTAGTGTTCTAATTTACTGTACAGATCTGTATTCATCTATGCTATTCCCAATGGAGGCGCTTTCGCCATGGTCTGGGGTGTAAGTCACCCTCATCTACACGCAGTCATTCCAATAACGGTCCGCTCACAGTGGGCTATCTGTTTTATCTTCATTGCTACAATTACGCTCGCCACGGCAGACCTAGCATCTGCAGCGCCGACATCCGGTGGACTCTATTACTGGACCTTTATGTTCTCGTCGGAGAAATGGCGTTGCTTCTTATCCTGGATCGTAGGATGTGCGTTATCAGTCTTTTATTCGACAGCCTGCTTTATAAGGTTGAGATAGATTCCAATACCATCAGTAATGTGACTAGCATTGCGGGCGTCAACTGGGCGTGTGCTGTGCAAATCATGGCGGCAACCGGTATTGGATCCGATCTCTCTTTTCAGGCGACCACCCCTCAGATCTTGTGAGTCATTCCCTGCCGTCCGATTTCCATCCAAGAGAATTGACAAGCCCGCACAGTGGCTTATATTGCGCAGTTCTGTTATTTCAGAGTTTGATATGCAGCTTCAACCCGAGTATCATGGCTAGATTGCAAACACTTTTTATCATAATAAATCTCCTGTTAGTCCTTTTTCATCGTCCTATTCGTCTACTTAATACTCTTGTATTACAGCTTGTTTTGTGTGATTACCATAGGCCTCCCGATAGCGACTCCCAAGGATCTAAAAAATGACGCAAATTTTGCCTTCGAGGACTTCACTAACGGTCAGTTTTCACCTAGGGAATCTTCATTGGCTCACGATCTTAACTAGTATCTGGATGGCCTGATGGATTTGCATTGATCCTCAGCTTTTTAACTCCTTTATGGAGTGTCGGTGGGTCCTGTTTATTGCACCAATGCTTTCTTAGGTGATAAATCAAATAGGATGCTATGATGCTCCTGTCCATATGAGCGAGGAAGCCACTAATGCCAGCATAGCCGTTCCCATGGCTATCATTTCATCAATCTTCTCTGTTTCCATCCTTGGTTGGGGTAAGTTTCCCGACCGTTATACCGCCACCTTACCTTGGCAATTAACGTACTTTCGTTGCAAAGTCATGAACATTTCACTAGTCTTCTGTATGGGTCGAGATTACCAGTCAATAATTGATAGCCCCATCGGCCAGCCCATGGCCACGGTAGGTGTTCAACGCCGGGTCCTAGATGGTATGGATAGTTAACCGGTGATTAGATTTTGTTCAATTCCTTCGGAAAGACCGGTACTCTCGCCTTGTGGTCCTTCGTCATCTTGACACAGTAAAGATCTCAAGTCATGTGTTATCTTCTTCTCTGATGCCAGCCTCCAGATTCGCCCTCAGTTTGAATCAAGTATGTGCATGCAATAAGTCTGCTCCTACTAGGTGCTTACACTGACCCTGATATAGATGCTGACAGCATCGAGGCAGGTAGTGACATCTTAATTTTCTCTCCTGCTCATCCGCACTGATTATCAATATCAAGATCTTTGCCCTCGCTCGAGACGGTGGTCTTCCTCTCTCCCGATGGATATATTATGTCGATCCTCGAACTAGGATCCCAACACACGCCGTCTGGTTCGGAGCATGCTGGTCGTTCCTACTCGCATGTCTTGCATTCGCTGGTGATAATGCCATTGGGGCAATTTTCTCACTTGGAGTGACTGCACAATTCATGTCAATTTGCATCCCGATGTCAGCAAGGTTTTTTGGAGGTAAGACAATCAAGCCAGGTCCTTTCCGCCTAGGTCGTTTGGTCAGCAATTCCGAGTCCTTCTCACCCGTTAAATGTCGTTAACGGAACTCTAGAGTCTCCCGATTACTGTGATTGCTGTCACCTTTATGGCTTTCATGATCATCGTGTTCATGTTTCCTCTTACTCCCTCTCCGGGGGTAGGCAACATGAATTATACAGTCGTAGTACAAGGCCGGTTTATTTTATTAAGCCTCCGATTTCAGTTCGTTAAGACAGACTTTGCAGGCGGTGTTCTGATACTTGTCACCATTTATTTCTACATTCCGAAATATGGCGGGATCAATTGGTTCACAGGACCGGTATCCACGGTCGAAGCACCTGGGTCGCAGGTCAAGACTCAAGAATTATGCAGCTGAAAAACCGTAAGATGCCAATGGATGCGGCACTAGGTAGAGCAGGTGGATCTCCCTTTTTCGTAGATGAATTATGGTATGTACATGGGAGATTGCCAAAGTTCATAGCTACTGTAATCTGAGATTAAGCTGAGATTATTTGCTGCCTGGACTTCGTCATTTCCATTATGGGCAAAACTGTAAAGCAAGTTCATGATTCGTGATCTTGAAATTCAAATCGTGATATATCATGACCAAACAACACAAGTCGACTAGCATCCTCCTTGGATTTTTTTTTGCTGAGTAGACATAGAAGAGGTCGGTGAGACAGGCATGGATAAAACGTCGAGTATAAACATTGTCGGTATAGAGGAAGGGAATATTAAGATCAGCGGATCTTAGGTGGCAGCCGAAACTTGACTCTAGTCCATGTCAACAGCCGTAGCTTTGGAGTTATCGGCTTCAGTCAGGTCATTAGCCCTATATTCAGCTCGAAGCTCGCAATGTGCATCTAATTATTGCTTGTGTAGACGATCCGGGTACCGATGCGCAACAGAGGGAGGTTCAAAGACAGAAGTGAAAGGCAATACAGCCCTCACAACCCGGAAAGGTGCGTTCTGCCACTTTTGTGAGTAGCACTACACTGGTAAGCTGGTTAGACAGTCGAAGAGGACGACTCTCCAAGTTTGGCAGAGCAATGATTAGGAGACAGGATCATGTGATCACTGACGACGCGTGCTACTCCAGTCCCAAACTTTGGACTGAGTTTCACCAGAGTACTCAGCACTGAGCTTCCCGCCGTGCTCTCTGTTACTCTCCTGCACTCTTAGGAAAAGCGAGATGTACGGGAGAGGTTATCCTGATCTTTGACCTACATATTTGCGCTCCTATGTGGTAAAACTAACAAAATCGAAGTCTTTTTTGACTTATGCACTGTAGCCACTCCATGCAGTCCAGAGAACATAGCCTTGTATGTCAGCCGATCACACCTCTTATCCTATAATGACACTTCCAGGGTTATCGAATCGTCTGGTATCGGGCTCAAGAGACCATGAGCTTGATAAACGACGACGTGAAAACTCATCTGGCTTGTGATTTTGCAGTCTTTCCTGTCATGCTCGAGAAAGGTCATCACCTGGAAAATCTTTCTCTTCTAACAGGCCGTGACAACAATCCTCAATAAGGAATTGCTCGTATTTGCATTCTGACCTGTGATACCTAGTCTCTGGCCGAAAACACTGAGTTCTGGAATCTGAGTTGGATAACATGACTCTGAACCATCACGGGAAAAGTCTGGAGAAGTCCGAGGCAGAATAGAAAAGGCTCGTCAGACGTCAGAAGTGGGCTAGCCAATCAGCACCATTGATATGAGGCTTGTGGCACCTGTCCTTCGCTTCCAATCATGATTATGGCATCCCGCCATGACGAGCTCCCTATAAATTGCCGGGGGATCGTGATCATTGTGGAATCTCTTCGCTGTCATGTTGCAGGAAAAAGATAACATCACAGAGACAATTTCCCTTTCGACAGTGGACAATGATGAGAAACTTCTCACTCGTCTTGGTTATAAACAAGGTTGTCTTAATTCTTAAAAACTGTTAATCATGCTCATTCCCTTCTCTAATCAGAGCTCAAGCGACACTTCACACCGCTAGAGATTTTTGGTTTCGCTTTCAGTCTTATTGGAATTGTACCATCTTTCACGTCAGTGAGGTTTATCTAGGGACATCAGGGAGTGTTGTGATTTACTGTACAGATCCGTATTCATCTATGCTATTCCCAATGGAGGCGCTTTCGCTATGGTTTGGGGTGCAAGTCACCCTCATCTACACGCAGTTATTCCAATAACGGTCTTCTTGTAGTGGGCTGTCTGTTCTATCTTCATTGCTGCAATCACGCTCGCCACGGCAGACCTAGCATCTGCAGCGCCGACATCCGGTGGACTCTATTACTGGACCTTTATGTTCTCGTCGGAGAAATGGCGTTGCTTCTTATGTTGGATTGTAGGGTGTACGTCTCCGATCTTCATTTGACAGCATGCATTTACAAGTTGAGATAGATTCCAACACTATCAGTAATGTGGCTAGCATTGCGAGTGTCAACTGGGCATGTGCTATAGAAATCATGGCGGCAGCCAGTATCGGGTCCGATCTCTCTTTTGAGGCGACTATCCCTGAAACATTGTGAGCTATTATCCACTACTCAATCATCATTTGATGGAATTGACAACTCTATACAGTGGTTTATATTGCGCACTTCTCCTTTGTCAATGTCTGATATGCAGCTTCAACCCAAGTATCATGGCTAGATTGCAAAAGTTTTTCATCATAATAAATGTCCTGTTAGTCTCTTTCCATTATTCTAGTATTCGTCTACTAAAGAACCCTATATCACAGCTTGTTCTGTGTAATCATAATAGGCCTTCCAGCTGCGACTCCCGATAAATTCCGAAACGACGCAAAATTTGCCTTCGAGGACTTCACTAATAGTCAGTTTCAATGCAGGAAATCTTCATTGGCTCATGGCGCAAACTAGCGTCCGGATGGCCTAACGGATTCGCGTTCATCCTCAGCTTTTTAACCCCCTTATGGAGTGTCGGTGGGTGTTGTTTCTTGTGCAAATGCCCTCTTCGCTGATACACTATAGGAATTTATGATGCTCCCGTTCATATGAGCGAAGAAGCCACTAATGCCAGTATAGCCATTCCAATGGCCATCATTTTCTCAATCCTCTCCGTTACCATCCTTGGTTGGGGTAAGTTTCACTACTGTTATATTACCACCTTACCTTCAATGGTAACTAACATGCTTTCGTTGCAAAGCTATGAACATTTCACTAGTCTTTTGCATGGGTCGAGATTACCAATCTATTATTGATAGCCCCATTGGCCAGCCAATGGCCGCGGTAGGTATTCACCGGTACCGCCCATATAGGACGTATAGTTAACCGGTAATTAGATATTGTTCAATTCCTTCGGAAAGACTGGCACTCTCGTCGTGTGGTCATTTGTCATCTTGACACAGTGAACATCTCAAATACATTTTTATCTTCTTTTCTGACGCCAACCTCTAGATTTGCCATTGGTTTGAATCAAGTATGTGCACGCAATAAGTCTGGCCATACTATGTGCTTACACTGACCCTGATATAGATGCTGACAGCCTCGAGACAGGTAGTGAAAAGTTAACCTTCTGTCAGGCTCATTAATACTGATTGCTAATATCAAGATCTTTGCCCTCTCTCGAGACGGAGGTCTTCCTCTCTCCCGATGGATATACCATGTTGATGCCCATTCTCGAATCCCAACTCATGCCGTCTGGTTTGGAACATGCGGCGCCCTCTTACTTGGATGTCTTGCATTCGCTGGTGAAAATGCTATTGGGGCAGTCTTCTCACTTGGAGTGACCGGACAATACGTGTCATTCTGTATCCCGATGTCAGCACGGTTCCTCGGAGGCAAGATGATCAGGCCAGGTCCTTTCCGGCTAGGCCGTTTTGTCAGTTATTCCCATCTCACTCCTTGAACGTGATTAATAGAACTCTAGAGTCTTCCGATTACTGCTATTGCCGTCACTTGGATGACTTTCATGACTGTGGTGTTCATGTTTCCTCTTACTCCCTCACCAGGGGTAGACAACATGAACTATACAGTTGTAGTACAAGGCCAGCTACTTTTATTAAACCTCTGATCAGTACGTTGAGACAGGCTTTGCAGGTGGTGTTCTGATACTTGCTACCGTCTATTTCTACTTTCCGAAATATGGCGGGATTAATTGGTTCACAGGACCGGTATCCACGGTCGAAGCACCTGGGGTACAAGTCAAGAATGATGAAGCTGAAAAATCGTAAGATGCCAACAGATGCGATCTGGTTCCGCATCAGGTAGACCGAGTGTCTGGTGGACTATTTTTCGTGATCAATGGCGGTACATGGACGTATTCATATATCGTTAATGACCGAGACGGACGCAGAGATTAACTTAGACTCAGGCATGTCACGACTAATGTACCCTAGGATCATTAGCTGCCCGTACTTCGTCTTTTCGTTATGGGGAAATTAGGTGGCGAGTTAAGATATATTATAACCAAATACTGAAAACTTACTAGCACCGTGACTCTCCCTGTTTTTTTTCTTGGCTGTGGTGGAAGAGGCCAGTGAGACTGGCATGGATAAAACACCTAGTATAGACATTGTCTATTGGAAGGCAATTTCGAGCGAAAGTAACAGTGCTAAGCGGCATTGACTTCGGCATGAACGCGGAGGGCCATTTCAATCGAAGGCCTATGGTGCCTTAGGCCAACAAACATTTTTACTACCACATTGACGTCTCGTTGCTCTTCTGCATGGTCCGCGATTACCAAAGTATTGCTGAAAGTCTCATCTGCCCACCTATGGCCAGTATATGTGCGGTCGCATCGAATGAACCTGCTGATAGGTACAAATCCTTCAAATTTCGAAAGGACGGGAGCTATGATCGTATGGTCATTTATCATTTTGGCACAGCAAGTGTTGACGAAAACCTTATCAGATGCTAACAATAATAGATTCGCTGCGGGTGCAGGTAACCGGTAGCTTATATCCCCCCTTGGCGTCACGCGGCATCAGGACTTGGTATAGAGTCGACCACATGTTCTCGGCGGATAACTCAATGTTTGGCTTCTCCCCGTCCTGCTCGGACTGATGTTGGAGAGCTACAATTTTTTGGGTTCTCCTGAGATGGAGGCTTTACCGTCTCAGTGAATATTCTACGTCAACTCTCCAACTCGGGAGTCGCCAGGATCTATGTTCTGACCTTGGCTGACTGGTGTCACCTCAGAAAATGTTCAACTCTCTCTGCTAGCCCTGAAATTTGGCTGCCAAGATGGATGACACGCCTCTGCACCGTTGTGAGAAGCTATTGTGGAATAGAAAAGGCTCGAACATTGGAATTAGGTCCCACCAGCGGTTGAGAATCCGGGGGGCGTTGTACATACCATGCGTCTGGCGAATTATACAGATATGAAGAAGAATCGTCGTACGTAACTCTTTACCTCGCACACGGATAATCTCAGCATATTGATACTGTTCATACTCCAGAGTTTAACGTGACCAATCATATACTTTGTCCTACTGTGACACCCGCGGAGCTAGCGAATCGGCGTCATTGATATCGGTCTTATAGAATCAGCGCTTCGCATCCAGTCATCATCGTTCTATTTTATAACGCTGGAACCTTGAGCTTCCTATAAATTACTGAGGACCAGTTTGTCAACCCCGCGGTCTCATTCTTGCTATGCTACAAGAAAAAGACAACCTCACAGAGACACTTTCTCTTTCGACGGTCGACAATGACGAGGGCCTCCTCACTCGTCTTGGATATAAACAAGGTATACCTGTCTTAATTCTTGAGACGTGCGAACCAGGCTTACACCTATCTCTGATCAGAGCTCAAGCGACACTTCACACCACTAGAAATATTTGGATTTGCTTTCAGTGCTATTGGGATCGTACCTTCTGTCACGTCAGTGAGGTTTCCCTAGAGGAATCAGACAATGTCCTGATACACTTTAAACAGGTCCGTGCTAATCTATGGCATCCCCAATGGAGGCGCTTTTGCGATGGTCTGGGGTGTAAGTCACTCTCGGTTACACCAGCTCGTAATAAGTAGATTCACTTTTTGATTATAGTGGACTGTTTGTTCTATCTTCATTGCTTCAATTGCCCTCGCCCTGGGAGACCTAGCGTCTGCGGCGCCAACATCCGGCGGACTCTATTACTGGACCTTCATGTTCTCGTCGGAGAAATGGCGTCGTCTCTTATGCTGGATTGTAGGATGTATGTCGACCTCATATTCGACGGCCTGCGCTAACACAAGTTACTAGATTCTAACACCATCAGTAATGTGGCTGGAAATGCTAGTGTTAACTGGGCATGCACTATACAAATCATGGCGGCAGTGAGCATCGGTTCCGATCTCGCTTTCCAGGCGACTATCCCTCAAACGTTGTGAGTTGTTACCCGCCGCCCGATAACCATCCGATGGAGTTGACAAGCCTATACAGTGGTTTATATTGCGCCATCATGCTTTGTCAATGTCTGATATGCACCCTCAATTCGAGTAGTATGGCTAGATTGCAAACACTCTTCGTAATAATTAACCTTCTGTTAGTCTCTTTCCATCTTTGTACTCTTTTACTGAAAATTCCTCTGTTATAGCTTGTTCTGTGTAATCATCATCGGCATTCCAGCAGCAACTCCCAAGGAATTCAGAAACGACGCAAAATTTGCCTTTGAAGACTTCAACAACGGTCGGTTCCTAGACGGGAAATCTTCTTTAGCTGATGATGTTGACTAGTATCCGGATGGCCTAACGGTTTTTCTTTTATCCTCAGCTTTTTATTTCCCTTATGGAGCGTCGGTGGGTCCTATTTCTCAGGCAAGTACGTTCTTCGCTGATGTTACTATAGGAGGCTATGATGCTGCCGTCCACATGAGCGAGGAAGCCACTAATGCCAGTGTAGCCGTTCCGACAGCTATCATCCTCTCCACCCTCTCTGCTACCATCCTCGGCTGGGGTGAGATTCTCTGCCACTATACTACCGCCGTGTCTTGACCGCTAACGAGACGTCGTCACGAAGCCATGAGTATATCGTTAGTCTTCTGCATGGGCCTGGATTACCAAACCATCATTGATAGTCCTACTGGTCAACCGATGGCGACGGTGCGTATTCAACGGGTCGTATTATAAATAAGACGGATAGTTAACCGGTGATTAGATTTTGTTCAATTCTTTCGGGAAGACTGGTACTCTCGTTGTGTGGTCATTCGTCATCTTGACACAGTAAATATTTCAACACCATGTGTTATCTTCTTATCTGATGCCGACCCCAAGATTTTCCATCAGTACAAATCAAGTATGTACTCGCAGTAATTATGGTCCCACTGGGTACATACTCACTTCGACTCTAACATAGATGATGGCAAGCTCTCGGCAGGTAGTGAAATTTAACTTTCTGTCACGCTCACTCGCACTGACTGTTGATATCAAGATCTTTGCTTTCTCTCGCGACGGTGGTCTCCCTCTCTCCCGATGGGTATACTACGTCGATCCTCAAACTAGAATTCCAACACATGCCATTTGGTTTGGAACATGTTGGTCGCTCATACTGGGATGTCTCGCATTCGCTGGTGAAAATGCTATTGGGGCAGTCTTCTCACTTGGAGTGACCGGGCAATACGTGTCGTTCTGTATCCCGATGACAGCACGGTTCCTCGGAGGCAAGACAATTAGGCCAGGTCCGTTCCGGCTAGGTCGTTTTGTCAGTTATTCCCATTTCACTCCTTGAACGTGGTTAACGGAATCATAGAGTCTCCCGATTACTGCGATTGCCGTTACCTGGATGACTTTCATGATCGTGGTGTTCATGTTTCCTCTTACTCCCTCACCAGGGGTAGACAGCATGAACTATACAGTTGTAGTGCAAGGCCAGTTACTTCTATTCGGCCTCCGATCAGTTCGTTAAGACAGACTTTGCAGGTGGTATTCTGGTCCTTGCCACCATCTATTTTTACTTTCCGAAATATGGCGGGATTAATTGGTTCGTAGGACCGATATCCACGGTCGACACACCTGCAGTACAGGTACAGGTCAAGAATGACGTAGTCGAAAAAGAGTAACGTGCTAGTGGATGGAAAAGTGAGTTGTCAGACACAGTAGCGAGGACCGAGGTGAGGTAAGAAATGTGGAGCTTTCACGGGAAAGTTCGTGTGGTTGCTTAAAATCCTTGGAGTAGTCATAGTAGTGGCTGCACTTTTTGCTCCTGTCGAATTGAAGAGACTGTCGTTACAATATGCAAAAGGCATAACAAGTCCGAACTTCGAAGTGCACTTTCGAGACAGGCGGCGGCATGGACTTCGGCATGAGCGGATCCAATCTTATCGAAGGTCAAATTTGATCTAATCAATCTCTTTTTTCCCTTCTACCATGGCTGTTCATCTTACATCTACCCTTCCAAGCTTCTCTACACCACAAGAGCACGCAGCCATCGTCTCATCCACCCCTCAGAACTTCTCTGATATCCTCCCTGTGCTCCGGCACCAGCAGAAAGAGGTGCAAGTCCGGTTTGAGGCCCCCTTGGAGGACAAAGCAGAATGGCGGCACGGCACACTCTACGTGATCGAAGCCATATTGGCATTTGTCGAGGATGGGGAAAACGCTCAGGGTTGGCAGATCGAGTACCCTGCCATCACTCTCCATGCGATATCAAAAGCAGAGGGTGGGATTTATTGCCAGCTGAATGATAAATTTGGTCTTGTCGGGGCGGAGGAAGACGGGGAAGGCGAAGATGCGATGCGAGAGCTGACGATTGTTCCGAAGGATAGCGGATCGCGTACGTCGACTTGTCATGTTTCCCGAGTGGTGTCTTACTTTTCTTAGTGGATGCGATTTTCGAAGCACTGTCCGTCTGCGCCTCGCTGCATCCCGATGAACCATCGCCATCCGACGATGAAGACGACGAGGCCTTTGTCGATGCCGATGAATTCGAAGTCTTTGATGGTACAGAGGAGCAGGAGCTCAGCGAGGTTGGGAGGGTGAGGAGTGATTTTATCAATGATTCTCGTTATCAGCCATATTGATCTGTTTCACACCATTTGTTTCTATTTGATTGGGAGCGTAGGCGGCTCTCGAGCACCTAGAGTCGATTATCGACCGTAGCGACGAACGGACCAAGGCTGTAGCGGAATCAGGTGCTGAGAAAAAAGATACCAAGTCCTTGTAGCCTCTAAACTGTATCAACATTTATATCACAAAGTATGAGAAATTCATGACGAGAATTGTAACAGCCAAGTAACAGCCAGGAAAGAAAATATAAAGTTTCTTGAAAATTTCTATTCAAAATTACGCGCTGTGTCACGCTATCACATGACAATGTCACGTTCAAAGAGGAAGACGCGAATTTACGACTTGGCGTAAGTGGCCGCCCTGGTATAATATAGTGCGTTCTATGATAAGCAAAACCTGTCAGTAGAGGTCTACGAATCCTGTGGCTTAGTACCTTCATACACCAAAGCACGCGTCAGTGAAGTTGCGACAATAAGGAAATGAGACCCTACCCCAACTTGAATCTTCACCCGCTCTCCTAGCCCTTTAAGTGCCCTCTTGAACAGTGACAAATCTGCCTTATCTATCGCCTTTTCCCCGGAGTTATATTGCATGGATATGACTATCCCAAATTTCGTCCATTTTGGGTACATGCGCAAAACGACTTCGGCGAAAAAGTTCCACTTGAACGGAAAGCTTTCCTTCAAGATATCCGTCAGCTCCTGAGGTACATCAGTGACGACATGGATGCCGAATGTTGTCAATCCCGGGAACAGCAGCGCACCAGGTCAGCTGAAAGAGCGGCGGAGATGCTCCCAAACTGGTCACAGCAAACTTGAGTGACCGAAGGGATGGGCATTCTTCTTTCCTTCTTGAAGGAAGCCTTGTCCAGCCGACTTGTCAAAGTTTACCAGTGGAAAGGAGAATGGTATCGCGAATCAATGGCTTACTGTCGCCGGGCTCAGGAGGCTGGAGGGACGTGCCTTGTAAAGAATCGGCAGCCATGCCTAGGAGACGAATGAAAGTCTTGGGAGAAAAGGGCATGTCGGATTCATAAGATGTATGTTCAAGCCTAGTAGGACACGATATTTCAAAGACCTCATCCACGAGCCAATCGGCGGACATCCTACAATCTTGAAGTGATAAGATCCCTGGGTCCGCCATGTCTCTCGTGAAAGTGCCCGTGTTCACAATATCAATGGAAGTCGTGAAGGACTGTATATGTTTGAACATACTGAGAGACTGCTTGGCTTCGACAGCAGTAGGAAACATGCCCTGGAACTCAAGCTCGGCGACTGCTGGGAAAGTAGAGCGGAACCCTTTTGTTTGACTGGCGAATGGGATCGGTTATCATATTAGACCACAAGAGCTTGGTGGCTGGTGGCACGAGAGGAAGGCGAACATCAGGAAGTGGGGCCGAGTGTTCAAGTTCCTGCAAGAGAAATTCGAGCATGATATCAGTCTTGCTGTTCTCTCCAGGATATTTTGCCTTCAGATCCCAAATTCTCTTCTCCCTGAAACGGTTTCCGGGGGAGAAGTTGACTTTTTGGACATATAGAAGGACGTGTGCCGCTGACGTGCCGATGTTTGGAAACTCGCGACGAGACGAGCAGAGAGGCTATATCGTCGCGAATACAATCTCCTCTACCAGCTCGAACGGGAGGTCATCACCGTTGACTACACGTAATGACCCTTCCAGAAATTCGAATTACATTTTATACGCCGCCGGCACACTCATCGGAATTTCGTGATGGAGACAAGGCGGCGGTCAAGAGCAGAGTTCCAATTTTGGCACAGCCACTAGGCCTGTACTTAGTCACCACCAACCACCATGGCATCTCCAACGACCTCCGAATTCCCTGCCTCTCCTCCCAAGCGGACAAAAATCGTGCTGTTGGGCGACCAGAGTGTCGGCAAGACCAGTCTTATTACCCGGTACGTCGTGATGCTCACTTCTAGCTGCACACAGGCTCTGAGACACGGTCAGATTTATGTACGACACCTTCGACAACACATACCAGGCCACAATTGGTATCGATTTCCTCAGTAAAACTATGTATCTTGAAGACCGGACGGTAAGGCTGCAGCTGTGGGACACGGCTGGACAGGTGCGAACGCGTCGTCGAGACCGAGCGTCCAGCTAACATCCACGACAGGAACGCTTCCGTTCTTTGATACCATCATATATTCGTGATTCCTCAGTGGCTATCATCGTCTTCGATATCACAAGTACGTCGCAATGGTCCAATGGCTTCGACGCACTTATAAAAATAGATTAATAGACCGATCATCTTTTCTATCGACAACAAAATGGATAGAGGATGTACGCTCAGAACGAAGCAAAGAGGTGATAGTCGTGCTAGTGGGAAACAAGGCCGATTTATCAGACAAACGGTATGTCCCAAATAGTGCTTACGTTCTCTATCTAACTTTTGCCAGGGAAGTAACGAGTGAGGAAGCCACGGCGAAGGCAACCGAGCTTGACGTGTTATTCATGGAGACATCCGCTAAAGCAGGCCACAATGTAAAGAGTCTGTTCAAAAAGATAGCCATGTCGTTACCCGGCAAGGAGAAGGAAGAGAAGTCGGAGGCTAACACAAGTAAGTTCAAGTCACATTTGTTTCATAGGTTTGTCCCGCTTATGTACGTGCGCAGAAATTGAGATTACGGCACCAACCGCAGACCAAAATGCGGAGGGATCGCCATGTGGCTGCTGAGCGACCTTCCATATTTCAACGGTAGGCCCAAGCCAACCGGTGTTTTGCATACTAAGGACCCTTTAGACATGTATAGATGATCTAGATCTACTAATAGCAAGACTATTTTTGCTTATTCTGTCTGGGTTCCGAGGAAGCCGCATCTGATTTTTCCACAGTGCTCAAAGATAACAAAGCGAAACCTCTTAATATCCACTTCAAGTTCAGCTACCCTCGCCGACGGACCAAGTATACGTCGAAATCTCGGCCCGTTGTCCTTTTGGCACGGTCTCGTTCACTCGTTGAGGTTGCGCTCAAGTCTTGCTTTACGACTTCACAACTTTGACATTACTTCCAGAAGGTTGTCTGGATAAGTATCGTCACGGTAGTCAATTTCCGCTCTGAAGACATATCTAGACATGGCTGCCGCATACTGTGGTCTATTGTGCACCCTTGGAGTAATTCAACACTATTTTACTCGAGAAGATAGCCCGTAAAAGAGAAGGTTGGCCCACCGTTACCCATCAGTCGCAAACTCAGCTTTCGCCGGCCAATCACCAAATTCTGTAAAGGAATGAATCCTCTATTTCAAGCTGCGCTCATCTTATTCAGCCGCTAGTCAGCAAGCTCCAGCAAGTCATGCGTCTTTCCGGCACGCACTGACTCCCCGACAGTTGTGCTTTGCAGAAACCTGAACCTTCTCCGCAGCCGAGACCGCCGTTCCTGTACCATCCGTTACGGCCAGCGCTGCGGTGTTGACCAAAGATCTCGAAATCCGCCAGGGTCCACGGTAGCTAACTATTCTTGCGTAAATGCTAGTGTCACTTGGACGGATAATAATGGATTAATATTCCAGTGATGGGTATTGAAAGCCGCGAGCGGCTATCCCAAGGCTAATCTAATCAACGCCGTGATGTGCACGACGAAGGTGCTTTTAATTTTTCACGCAGTTTACCTCCATCGTCGTCATTATGTTTCCATGATACGGCGAATAACCGTAGAAATACCTGACTGGCATGGGGACGTGAAGGTGCGTCCGCCTTTGGCGATTAACGCGAATCATGACCGTGGGGTATCAGGCGAACATCCTTCATCCTGTCGTATATCCGGACTCGGGAAAGATAGAGGTTTTCTTTTCAATGCGATACGAAGCGGCGGACTTGGAAAGCTTGACAACACCGTCGCTTATAGGCTGCCGCAGTGTCGTTCAGTTGGCTCACCCGAGATTGGCCTTTCTGTCTACGCGTTTTAGCGCGCGGTTCTCTAGTGAGAAAATTCTCAGTCTTATTAAAGGTATCATGCCTATTAGCACGGAAAGTACCATCTATTTCACTTCTTCACTGGCAAAGTGATGCGAGTCTGGAGGACAAAGACATGTAAGTATATTCTCTCCACAGCCACCTTCACTAAACATCAACTAAATAACACATGCCCTTGGGTTAGACTCGACTTTCTGGACCAGGGATGGCGGTAAGTGTCCCTTTGCAGCGCGCGAGAGGCCCGGCGCCCATCATCTCTGCAAATAGAACCGTTATCTCCACACTTCACGACTTGCTGGCCGGGGGGAGGCGGGTGATACTCGTCCGGAGAAGTCCTCGTCATCAGTCATCACACATCAGGGATCGGGAGGGTCTGATTTTCCGAATGTAGTATGGAAACCATCCTGAGTCGTTGGCTCATCACTTCCGGGCTATTTCTGTTGGCATCATGATCTAGTGACTTGACATGTCCCATGGTGTCGTAGGCCATACCGGACATACTAAGACATACATAGTATCTAACGCGTTTCGGTCGGTCGTCCAAGGCCTGTGGCTCTTCAAGTGCTGTCCGCCTGGTATCTATACATGCTGCGCGCAACCTTTTTCCGACCTTCTTGCGCACGAACTTTGTTTCGCGTTCTTCCCACCGAAGGATATACACCTTACCGCGTTTCTAGACTTGGCCGCATGGATCACAGACTGCCGCCTTGATCAATGCAAATACACAGCATCTGTTTGGAGTCAGGGCCCGTGCAGGTACATACGTTGTGTGGCAACGAGCAACACACGATTCAATGAGATTTCCAATCCTTTCTTCAGATCAGCGCTTGGCAGCGGTCATTTAAAGAATTGCGCAATGTTCTTTGGACCTTGAGCTTTTTGTGCGCTTTTCTCTGCCCTCTGTATTGTTCGTCCTTTCGACATCTGCCCCTGCGGCAGGATGTCCGCTTTGGATCCCCCTTTCGATTCTGGTGTACGGACCGGACTCATTATAATCGTTGTCATTGCCTCTCTGTCAGCGACAGCAGTGTCTTCGCTTTTGGCATTTATCGCAGTAAGCTAGACAGCTATGCGTTATGTCTGCTTGATTGACCAATGGTTTTGCGCTCAGTATTCGGTCGTGACGATTAAGAAAGGCGCAACTCGAAAATGGCATGTCTCGACACACGTCCATTACTATTTTGTAAACCTCTTGGTCTGCGACCTCACCCAAGCCATAGGTGTGCCCCACTCCTTCCATCATATGTCTGGGCTAAGAGGCTATGATAGGCTCTATAATGAACGCCAAATGGGTTGTCGAGTCCGTGCGTGGTCTTGCTTTTGGCGTGGAATCACCGATACTGAACCGCCTCGTAGCGAGTGGTAGAGGGACCTGTTTGTACCACCCAAGGTGAATAGAAGTCTCGCCTGCTTCTCTTACAGTGCTGAGTTGTGTATCAGGAATCATCAAACAGATCGGGGATGTGGGAGTGGCCTTATCGTACGTCGTTCAACATGATCTTTGCTCTTAAAGTTGTTGTTCTTATCATCTCTTTCATTGACAGAACATTGGTACGCATCTGCTTCCATCCAATGATAATCAAGGCTGATTAATATAGTCTATGGCTATTCACACTTGTTTAGTTCTTGTGTTCAGGTTCTATTTGCCCCCAGAGCTTGCTCTTTTCGTCATAGCTGGGATTTGGATATTTATTATTTTAATTATTGGGATAAGCGCTGGAGTTCATCGTGGTGAAGATTATTATGGAAGTACCCAGTATTGTGCGTACTTTCCCAGGTCATTAATAACCCACGTTCATCTCGTTTCTTCAGGGTGCTGGATTACTGACAATTTTGATACGGAGAGGATTACGTTGGAGTATCTCTGGGTTTGGACTACCGCCGTCCTGAACATCGTGTGCTACATTTTGATCGCATTGATGATCAGAGGTATGAACCCTACCGTACATTTCGGGACTACACATATTCATTGAACCCTTAGGCCTCATCGTTGTCAATGGGCATAAAATTAGCTTCAGACACAAGTCGGCGATCGTGGAGACCTTCCATCGCGTCAACAATCCTACGGCCCGGCGGTCCAAGACTCTCGCAGTGCAGATGCTGTTGTGAGTATCCCCAAACCAGATCTATCCCTCTTGTTGACACCATCCTTTAGCTACCCGGCCGTCTATATCGCCACAGTCACCCCTGTTTCAGTTGTCCGGTGGCTTGAGTTTGGAGGAACGTCAGTGCCCTTTAGCGCCACCGCTTTTGCAAGCGCATGCTTTTCGTGTTCTGGCTTATTCAACGTCATCCTCTTCTCCGTCACTCGACCAGGAATCGTGCCGATTCGTGGTCTCACAAACTCTGACGAGCGGGACGGAGAGAGTCATGGAACGGTTATGAGCCCCATACATCCATCGAAGTCGCCTGTGTCTCCCCAAATACACGAGGCTCTTGAGGCTTATGACTGGGGCCCCGATACTGGTCCCAGAAAAGGTCGTAATATCACCGACGATTCTCGTGATTTCGATTCTGTATTTCCTGGTGTAAAGTAGTGCATTTTTATCACCGATACCCAAATAACTACATAGAGGTAATATCTGCCACTTATAATCACGTCGAGACGTTGTTACGAATACACAGCACTTGTATATTGAAATGATAATAACGCCTGTCTATTTCATTCTTGATCTGTGGCAGCTTGTGGGTCATGTAGATATTGCTATTGGGATCCCTGGCGCCCATCTTCGTCCGGGCTCTTAGAATACAACGATATCAGTTCCTGAATCTCTTGCAAGATATAAATATGGATCCTGCGCAAAGAACGGCACGGTAGATGTTAGGAATGACGCTATATATCTGTGGGAAGGGACGGAGAATGAAGGAGCGGCTCGGGCGACAGCAAAATGAAAAGACCGATATCAACGGAGCCGGTAAATCCGGCGTGAAGTCAAAAACGATTATAACTCGCGTTCCGTCTCCTAAAGCTTTAGTCTTCTCCGGCTACGAACTATTTAAATAGGGATTTTTGTCACCTAGGTGGTGATCAGATGAACCTTCAAGGAGGCCAGAGGCGTGCCTGTAAATATCGCCAGCGGGATGTCAAGAACATCTTGTGACCATCTGGAATCAACTGTGTGAACTGAATACCTGAGGTATCATGTGCCAAGATGCATGCTATCACTGCCGGGGGCCACGGCAAAAAGAGTATTCCTTGCTCATATCGATAGAGATCTTTCAAAGGTTGCTAGCGATCACAGTCCATGCCTAAGGTGGACAATCCTTTGACAACGTCGCCTCGTCACCAAATTAAATGGAGCTTTTCGTAATCGATCGCTTGTGATAGTTACTGCTGTCCATCGAAGAGTACTACTTCTCGAACGTCAGATGATCAAATGACTTGATCGCGCAAGGAAAACGGCACATCAATGTGTGTTGTTGCTTAGATCACGAGCCCTCCGAGGGATGTACTTAGTATTACTGAGAGAGTAACCACCAGTGAACATTCTGTCGGAGCTGTCCCAGGGGCGAGGATATCTATTCGAAATCGAAGGTATCGAGTGATCGGAATATTTTTCAAGAAAACGAGTACACATGAAAGTTCGAGTCAGAGCAAGACTGACCAACAAGCAATGCATCAGTAGCGAGCCCAAATTTTGTCAATATCATCTCGATAAAGACATCCAACATGTGGTTATCGAGATCGATCGATTGCCAGTAGGGGCCTAGTCTTACTAACGTCCAAGTTGCTTCCAACTGCATGAGCTTTCAATGCAAGTATTGGTGTCCGTACGTCAAAATAGAATCGGAGATGAGCACTACTGGATTTGAATTTTTGCGAGGTAGAGGAGAGGTTCGATGGATACGGGAGCTACAGAGAAGATATGATATAGACTGACAATAACATTGTTGGGATGTCCGTTCAATTAAAAAAAAACAGGCTTACATTCAGTATGCAGTCGAAAACTGGCGTTGAAGAATACACCCAGAACTCACGAATAGATGAATAGAGCCAAGAAAGAGAGGCTCCCTTCATGGATTCTATGTCAGTGATCATAAGCACAGTCGTCTTGGATACGAATCCGCAATGGATGTGGAGCGAATGATGCACTTCAAACATCAGGTAGTTCTGGCGCCAACTTCACTCAATGAATCGCAGGGCTCCGATGGTTCAGTGGTTTAACAGTAGGCTTTCTGAAAACTGCCGGATAAAAATGCAGAGTTAGCATCTCGTATTTTCCCGAGCTTTGAATGCTTCCGGGCTTGAACAGTCAAACTATTTATAGTCGAGTGAGAAAACAGCCGTTATTTTTAAGGGCTGTAAGCGCGGAGCACTAAGCACCACAAAAAAATTCATGACGGTCAAACATACTGCAGTGGCACTTTGTCCAGAATATTCCAGTCCTCAATAGGACCGTTGCATTCTGCGATCCAAATTTCGATGGCTACAAATCCACCTATCCATTCTTCGGTAAGTTCCCCGCAGTCGAGGCTTACGCCATCGCCCTCCTTACGTATCTTGTCCTCAATTGCCTGATAAAAGGCTTCTCTCTCTCCCTGCTGTGCATCTTCGTCTGTGATGTAACATAACGACAGATGTGGATATTTCGGTGTCCTTGGTTCCACGCCGACCTTCTTATGTACGTGCGTGTGTATTTCGGTGAGCGCTGACGTTAATTGCACAGCAATATATACCGATCGAAAGAAGTGTGTTCCGACATCGATTGATCTGAATTTTATGTCGAGAGCAGACAGCTGGATACTGGATATAGCATCTCTTAAGACAGAAACAGAAATGGGGAAATCTGCGGGGAGAGATAGCAGGGTAATGTGCGGGTCAAATCTCGGATAAGACGACGACGGTGTGGTAGTAGGCGGTACCGGGCGGGCATTCATGATATGCTTCAGTTTAGCCGCACAAGTAGAAGATGGTACTATCCATAGTGTTATGCCTACGAGGTCTTCTTAGTACGTGTACATCGGCAGGTCTAGATGACGGCGCACCCATCACTGGTCCTTGTGGTCAACGTCGCGGTTATGAAGGAAGAGACCAGATGATCGGAATTGATCGGCCGTACCGATGCCGCACAGTGCCGGGAAGCTCCGCTCCATTCAACGAAGTCTTTCACTTCTCTCCTCTAATGGGCACACTTCTACGTATTTAACTTGCATTTACACCTTCATATATGGTCCTTTCCAGCCGAAAAAGCACAGCTCCTCTACTTCTGGGCACGGCACTTTTACAACTGTTGCGATTTGACCGGGAACATCGCTGATATTCAATTGCATCATGTTCGAAGCCCTCGTGCTTCCTTGGCCAATGTTCATCTATCTATTCATGTCTTAGGTTTGATAGAAGCAGTATCCCTCTGCAGCAATTCTTATAGTCTCCCCCCATACAGCTAATCTCTTAATTCTCACATACGAGCCATTGGCCACAGAAGGACTATTGTACATGGTGCGTTCAAGAGGTCGCTATATTGCAACTGCTTAACATCTCTCATAGGTCGAACTACCCATCAATTTCGTTATCATCGGAGGGGGAATAGCAGGGCTAACAGCTGCGATAGCCTTGAGCTCTGTCGGCCACAAGGTCGTCGTTGTGGAGAAACGTAATTCATTGGAACAAGCAGTGAGTACACATAAAACGGTCTCAACCCTAAGGTGCTGATAAAGAGAAAGGCCGATAATGGGATCCGAATGGCTCCAAATTTTTCGAAAATCCTTTATCATTGGGGTCTTGAACAAGAGGTAAAGAATATCGCGGCAACATCACGGGCTTTACACCTGTACATTTGTGTGTTATTTTCTACTTGCCATTCGATCATTACTGATTGTTATGACAGATGAGACAGGCGAATTGCTTGGAAAACATATCTGGGATGTTGAAGTCTTGAAAGAGACCAAGGGCGAATTTCTTACTGTGCATGTACGTTCCTCAAACATCACTTCCGATCGGATTTCTCTGAGTCTCACTGCCTCTTAGTATTCCGCACTTCTACAGCTCCTCTATGATGTTGCTGTCAGTCGTGGGACAGAAATTCGTTTCAATACTGTAGCAACAAGCGTCGACCCTGTAAATGGTCGTGTAACTCTACATTCTGGTGAGGTCCTGCAGGGGGACGTGGTGGTGGGTGCCGACGGTCCATCCGGGATAACGCGCCGCGTATTTCCGAAGGGTTCAGAGCCAAACAGCGGGATGTCGTTGTTCAGGTTTGTCTTCTTTACTTGATGCATCCTCTGTCTGATTGCTTCTAGCGCCACGATACATCGGAACAGTATCATCAATGACCCAGACCTGGCCTACCTTTCTGATGAACCTGTAATGTTTAACGCTATCCAATTTTGCCAGTTATAACTGACTTCCTTCTTTGAATAGATCACAATGGCGCACTGGTGTGGCAATGGGTACCATTCTGCCATCTATCCAACAGTGCGCGTCGTGTCTTCTCAGTGTTTTTTCCTTTTTCATATTATTCCAGGGAGGGGATGGCGCCTATTCTATGCTGTTGTACGGTCCAACTAAAGAGCGGTCGCTGACTGCATGCCAGGATCTCCAAGATCTCGTTTCGACAGCAGATGAAAAGTAGGCTTTATATCATCACCGCCCAAGCCAGACTTCGAATAACCTATAATAGGCTACATAAATTGGCAAGAATGGCGACTTCATCTACCCACGTCCCGATCATTGACCGTCCGCTCCTTGACGAATGGGTGAGCGGGCGCTTAGTGATAATCGGCGATGCGGCGCATCCTGTCTTGGTAATACCCCCTTCTACTCCGTGTTACATATTTCTCATCTGCGCCGTTAGCCCGGAGCAGTCCAGAGTTATGCTATGTGTGCCGAGGATGGTGCCATGCTTGGGAGACTGTTCTCTCACCTGCGCTCAAGTGACCAGATCCCTTTCTTTCTGGAAGCTTTCCAGGATCTACGTCATTCACGGTGCAGTTTCGTCATGCACAGAGAGAAGGCACTGCTTTCCTTTTTCACACTTCCTCCTGGAGAGGAACAGATCATGCGGGATGAAAGCATGAGGGCGAAGAGGGATGCCGGCCTCAGTGTGCTCTCGGCCGCGGATGCTCTTAACATTGAGGAAAATGAATGGTGGCTGGAGATCAAGCACATGTTCTCGTATGATGCGGAAGATGACGCCGATAACTGGTGGGTGCAGTGGGGGATTCTAAGACTAAGAGCAAGTGGTGTTACGTTGGGCGGCGGATTGGAGGTGTTCCAGAGTACTTCTAAGGGTTTCTATGAATGGACGCCAGAGCTGGATACCGACTTGAAGGTGTGTTAATCATAATTTGTTATAGGCTTAATTCGATAGTGTACTATAAGTCATCTTGGGAATGAATATTGGATTAGGAGCTGTCGCTCCGTAATTGACAGACTTTGGACAGATGATGGAAGACTTGCTGTTGACACCACTGCGTAGAAGTGCAAGTTAAGCAGTAAAGCTAGGTTGAGCGCTTGAGGAATTGATGGAATGGTTATAAATAGGCCAAACAAAAAGGCCTCTCACAGATTGGCGTATGCCTGCGCTGCCTTGGCGGTCTATTTAAGCAATTCATCAGGTCTCTTATTCAATTGGTGAATCGTCAAATGGGTAGTTGCGATATATCCTGGCCTGCATGCGCCTAACGAATGAATTGACTCCGGCATAAAGTGGCAGAGATGATTTAGTTAGGCCGCTTCGTCGGCATTTCATTGTTGCTGGATTCTGATTCCGCATGTTGATTAGTAACTCTTCTTCCTGATACTTCGAACATGGAGTCTTTGACCGGTGAAACACAAAAGAAACGCGTCGTACGCTCCTTTGCTTATTGCACGAGAAAACTCTGACTTCTGCTGTTTACTATTGTAGTGTTACTTTTTTGATTCGGACATCGGAGGGTTTCATTATGGTCCGGGACATCCGTCAGTGCCTAGAAACGCGAGACAGCTTCACACTGACCGGAGTTATATACAGGATGAAGCCTACTAGAGTCCGAATGTGCCATGCACTGGTGATGAACTACGGTCTCTATAAGAAAATGGAAATTTTCGTACGTCGTTGCTTTTCCAATTGTTTAGGTGGCAACGATTCTTCACACCTAAATAACATCAGCGGGCAAAGCCAGCTTCAAAGCGCGAAATGACACAGTTTCATTCTGATGAATATATTGACTTCCTCAACCGTGTTACGCCCAGCAACATGAAGTCCTTTGTTAAGCAGCAACATAAATGTTGGTATTGTTTTCAATCCTTATTTCTCTGGATTGCTGACGAACAAGTGAATACAGTCAACGTTTGGGATGATTGTCCTATCTTTGACGGGCTTTTTGACTACTGCTCGATATCAGCAGGTGGTTCTATGGGTGAGTCCGCTTACGTGGCGTTCGAACTTCGCTTAGTATATTCACACGAAAACCAGAGGGCGCTGCTCGGCTTAGTCGTGACAAGTGCGATATAGCTGTTAATTGGGCCGGAGGTCTGCACCATGCCAAGAAAGGCGAGGCGAGTGGATTTTGTTACGTGAACGGTGCGTATTTCGATTCTCAGCGAATCTTTTCCGGACTCAAAGATCGGCTGTAGATATAGTGTTGGGTATTCTCGAACTATTGAGGTACGTACTACTCAGCATGTTTTAGCTTTTCTGTCTTAGGGCCATGAACAGATATCATCAACGGGTGCTGTATATCGATATTGATGTACATCATGGTGATGGTGTGGAGGAAGCCTTTTATACCACCGACCGTGTCATGACGTGCAGCTTCCATAAATATGGTGAGTTCTTTCCGGGAACAGGAGAGCTCAGGGTAAGTGTTTAATGAATCGACTTCGGGGCATATGACAACCAGCATGCACTCTATAGGACATCGGCGTCCAGAAGGGGAAATACCACGCCATGAACTTCCCGCTGAGGGACGGCATATCGGATGAGAATTACAAGTCTGTCTTTGAGCCGGTAAGTCTATTAGTCGCTGAAAATCAATGCGTTATTATAATCGAGATTAGGTGATCACAAAGGTCATAGAAACATTCAACCCCACGGCGATAGTCTTGCAGTGTGGGACCGATTCCCTGTCCGGTGATAAGCTGGGAAGCTTCAATCTCTCGATGAAAGGTGCGAAATTTCTTTATATTTTGAAAAATGCTGAACAAGGCCCCAAGGACATGCCAACTGTGTAAAATTCGTGAGGTCATTCAACAGACCCCTACTTCTCGTTGGGGGTGGAGGATACACTATGCGAAATGTGAGCCGTGCGTGGGCTTACGAAACCGGCCTAGCGGTAGGCGTTGAGTTAGGTCCGGGTATGTAGAAAGAATTCTACTCATCCATTGTCGGGTCTCACCTTTGATAGAAATCCCGGTAAACGAATACTACGAGTACTTCGGTCCGGAATACCAGTTGAATGTCAAGCCATCGAACGCGGACGACCTCAATACGCGTACCTATCTGGATAGGGTCAAACGAATTATCTTTGACAACCTGAGGCATATGGGTGGTCCTCCGAGCGTGCAGATGCAGGGTGAGCGACAAGTACATGCTTCAACGTAGGATATTTACCTAGACCGGTAGATATACCATCCTTGCCTCACGATGAGGATATGGATGACGAGGACGAGGACGAGCTCATACCTCCTGATGTTCGACGACCTCGGAGATTATTAGATTCTAGGAGGCAGGCAGATGGAGAGTTGTCTGATTCCGATGATGAAGGAGAAGGCGGCCGACGAAATCATCAGAGCGACCGCGACTCTGACGAGAAGCTAGGCACTGGAATGGTCGGTATACTTGCCGCTGGTCCAACGTCCGCACATGCCGGCCCTAGCGGCCAGACGACTGTGGAAAGGATTTTGTCGTCGAAGATGGATGTTGACGAGCAGGAGGATTAGAAGAATCTGGGAGAAATATTTACCCCAGAATTCTTTTACCAACAAACCATCATGTTTTTTCCTAGCTGTCTTTTATCGTATAACGACTTGTCACTCTTTGCTAGTTGACCGCCCATGACCGCCTACAAAAATCGGCGTCGATCTAACTTCTGAGATCTGGTTCCTGGTGTCAGGGACCGATCAGTGGCTGTGTGAAGCAAGTAAGGAGGAAGGAAGTTCACGTGATAGTAGTTTGAACGCGTAAAATTCAAATTTGACAGTTTCTCTCGTTTTGTCTCTTCCTTCCACTTTGTCAGGCGATTTTCCCCCCGAAACGCTGAAAACAGAGTAACCTCACCATTATGGTCATATGATTTTTTGTGCTGATTTATAGATAGGCTCGTCTCCATGTTCGCCAGCGCTCCCACAGACAAATCACGGTTTGATGCGGAGCTGGTAGCATTCATCCCAGACCTGACGCATCCAGTCCGCAACAGAAATGTTGAGATAATGCTGAAATCCAACGCGCCGCCTTCCAGGATAGAGGAAGAAAGTCTGCTATCCATAGTTCGAAGGGGCGACGCCGTCATCGCCGACCTAGAGCGGCGAATCAAAGCGACGCAAGACGCTCTGGACTTTTTGGTTAAAGAAAAGGATCAGGCTATCTCGAATGTTGAAGATGCGCAATCATTGCTTCATTCCAGTCGCAAACTCAACGAGGAACTCCTGAGAAGGATCTTTAAGCGCTGCGTTGATTCCCAGCCCACAGGAACAGACTCTTTGGATTCGAGGTCATGCCCATGGAACTTGTCGCAAGTATGCAAAGAGTGGAGGAGAGTTGCAATGCATACTCCGGAGGTGTGGTCTCGCATCTCCCTGTCGTTTTCCACTGTCGCCGATGAGGCTGACGATGCCATGCGTTCATTCATGCTGGGCCTATGCCTGGGACGTGCACTCAACCACCCTCTTTCTCTGAGAATTGATAGCGCACGGGATATCTCCAAGCATCAATTGTTTTGGATGCTGGTTCCCACAGCGTCCCGCTGGCGAGAGGTCGATTTTGACATGCCATATGAAGCGTTCCAGGCTCTGTCTCCTTATAAAGGATTCTTGGGAGGATTGAAATATCTTTCGGTCAGTATCAGAGGGCTGATTCCCGAAGGATCAGGAACCATCGACGCGTTCTGCATGACTTCACAGCTACAGGAGCTGCGTGCGACTGGCATTGACCAGCCATTTAAGGTCTTCGATCTTGACGGAGGGCGTATATTAAGGTTTGAGGCTTTAGATGGGACAACCGATGACCACCATTTGGCACTGAAATCTATGCCTTCAATCCAAAGCCTAGAGATCCAATGCGACAAGTCGAAGACCGATGCCATGGCCATTCTTTCGAATCTACAGAACCTCGGAATCACTGAACGTTTCTCCATTGACCACGGTCGCGGGAGTGCTGCTCAGTTCATGCGTTGCGCCGAAATGCCGGCGCTTGAGACGTTGCGTATGTCTCTCGTTCCCACTGCGGGCCCGGTATTCCCAGCTGCCGCTCCTTATCCTATCACCACGCTCGATATCAGCTGCAGACTATCCCGTCCACAGGATTACCAGGAATTTGTACACTTTTTATGGTCCCTGAAGCAGCTTGAAAACCTGATCATCGGCGCCGACGACATCCCTGCTGCGTTCTTCAAAACTCTGGTTTACTCCCAGCGAGGAAATAAAGGGACCAATGTCTTGCCGAGATTGCAAAGGATTGACTTGCATCGTTCAACTTTGGAAGATGGAGATGAGGCGATGAACGGGCTTTTGTCGTTGATTTCGTCGAGGAGAACCGGGTCAGCGGGTAGGACAATTGCTACTCCGCGTCGTGCTAAAAGGATGTCGACTCTTGCAGTCCCGTGTGCATTGTTGCATGAGGTCTGTTTGGAAGCTCCGTTGGTTGTTGAGCATGATCAAGTACTTCTGAACCAGTGGAAGGAGCTCTGTGAGAAAGGCTTATCGATTGTGTACAAGAACGCAGAGGCAGTCGACTAGTAGTTTTCTTGATGTTCAGTAGAAATGGAGTCTTATCGCAAGCTAGAACAGAATACCGTGTAATTTAGTATAACTTTACTTATTTAGAAGAAGAGGCTGGCATGCACCTATTAGTAACATGGCGGTATGCTAAAAGTCGATGGTTCCGAAAAGGGAAATCACCTTGACCCAGAACATCCATGTCTCGCCCGCCCTCGCCTAGTGACGGATCCGATACAGACGCGGAGGATATGCCCATCGTACTCGAAAGGATCCCAACTCTGGCCCAGCTATTCAAACAGGCTGTAATCAAGGCCGTGGAGAAGCCAAAATATCCCATCGATTCTACATTACTTGATAGGATATCTCTGTTGTGCGTGATTTCGGCCTCGAAGGGACCAATGGCGACACCGAACGATGATTCACAGCCAGGGAGATATAACGAAGCTTTCTGTTGACTCGATTGTGAACGCAGCCAACAAAAGTCTCCTAGGTAGGTCGTGTGCGATTTCGTAGTCACTCAAATTCTCATTATACTTTTCCTACAGGCGGCGGCGGTGGTACTTGTGATGTTTGAATAATTCTAGCCCTGACTGACATCGTGTAATCAGTGGATGGGGCTATTCATGCTGCAGCAGGCAGGGGTCTCTTGGAAGAGTGTGCGTTATGTTTCCTGAATTCGGTTTTGTCGCTGTTAACGATCTTAACCTTGTGTATAGGTAGAGGCTTGAACGGCTGCGAAACAGGCCAGTCGAAGATCACCAAGGGATACAAACTTCCGTCGTCAGTGCCGTCAGCTCTACTACATACACTCTGCAATGAACCATCCACAGAACACATGTCATACATACGGTTGGACCGATATACTCTTCAAAGGATAGAGAGACAAAGGCGGAGCAGCTGGCATCGTGCTACAGGACCAGTTTGGAGCTTGCTGTGAAGAACTCTTTGAAGCACATCGTGCGCCTATGATCGTCCAGCTACATGCTAGTCCTGACCAAGTTCCCATATATTTACAGGCATTCCCTTCAATATCCACGGGTATATATGGTTATCCCATTGAAGATGCTACCCATGTAGCGTTGCAGGAGGTTCGCCAGTTTGTAACAACTGAGTCTGGGTCGACGGTTAGTCTTGAATATCCAATCTGACTTAAAACGGCTCATTGTATGCACTAGTTGGAACGGGTTATATTCGTAGTGTGGAGTAACAAAGATCGAGATGTGTATCAGTGAATGCTCTTTTACTGGAAACATCACCTGTGACTGACTATTTTTCAGGGAGTTACTTCCGGAGTACTTCCCTCACTCTGGGTCCTCGGAACCTAAAGAGGAGGAATAGCCGAAGATGAGGTAGTATCCTTAAAATACTGTACAAGTAGTGGCGTTTCATGAAACATGTATGGTGTACGCTTAATTCTGTCTAGGCTCAGGGTCTTCGGCCTGAGGTTCAGATGGCACTGGCCCGAGTGCCCCGGACCAATAAGTCAGGTGATCTGACGCGGGTGATTGTATGCTCTTGTTTGTCATGCAATAATGATCTTCTCCTCGTCCCCCATTTCGTCGCGTCGAATTCACCATGAAACGCTTAGCCGAGGCGTACCTCACTCCCGTAAAATGCCAACATAACTCGCCAATATTCGATGACTTATCACTGCAGAAATTTCCTGTTGATCTGCAAAACGACTCAGACGACTATGGTTATATATCGGGGTGTGTCTTCATGACATGGCCCAGTAATGGCAAAAAGAAAAAGATGCTCTTCAAAATCCGCACAAGTTCTGACAGTGCATCCTATGCGTGTTTCGAAGTCGTCCTTGCGGCAGAGTGTTTGGCCGCTTTTTCTGTGCAGGGACTTGAACTAGGCGTTAAGGATGAGCTGTGCCTTGATTTGAAGGGAGTAACCGTTTTCACTGACGTAGACAAGTCTCGCGCTTCGGGATCGCTTCCGATACGTTTGGAATACTCAACAGGTATTCGTATGAAGGTGATCAAGTCGCACCGGGCAGAGCAATGGAACGGACGCGTTCTTGACACTTGGCTGTGGAACTGTGAGGCCTTCCTTTCTTCTACAACACCTCCCATTTGCTCATCCTTATTAGCTGATTCCCTTTCGACCAACACGCGCGAGGATACATTCGGTACACCAGCCTCTCAGGCAGATCTTCCTTCAACACCGCAGGTTAGCACTCTCAAAGCTCTTCATCAAAGATCTGACACCCTGTCTAGACACCCAAGCTCATTGAGTCCGACCCACCTACACCTCTCGCCGGAAGAAAACGCTCACGCGCATCGACCATTTCAGTCGACACGCCGGTTCCTGTAAAGAAGCTTAAATCTGAAATTTTCGTGGAGAGGACTGAGCAGAAGGAACCCAGAAAGCCAACGAAGAAAGAAAAGAAAGCTTTGAGAGCCCAACAGCGATATGACCGACTGGTTTCTGGGGTTCACGACGAAACAAAGCCTCCGGCACGCAACGATGCGTCCGATAGGGGCTCACCTTCGAAGCCCGAATCATCTACCAATGCTATCAGTATCGGTCCTGCTGAATCAGATAGTTCCAAGATAGCTTCTTTGGGGCTGACTTCGACTGCCAATACCAACGTCTCCGGAGGTAAGCTTCTGTATCATTCAAGGAAAACTATAACTGACGCAAAGGTCCATTGTCTCAGAGAAACCACCCGGTTCAGAAATTACTGTCGAGGCACCAATAGAAGGGCCTCTTGCTATGATCGCTGGTCTGTATTCTCGCGACGTGAGTGGTAGGCTTGGCATGACATTGCTGCATGATGAACTTCTTTGACTTAGAATCGATACACGGCCTTGAAGCAAGCAACAAAGGGGATGAAAAACATCATAGGCGTTGTATGTTCTGTAGACGGTCCGTCTAAGAAACCCTATCGGGGTGCGTTGTTGCATTTCACCGTATTTTCATATTACCAACGCTATTCCCAGATTGGTCTTGTTCCATGACGATGGTCGATCCAAGCGTCTGCTCGCATAAGGACGGAAGTCTAACGCATCCGCATAAATACTCAGTCAACTGTTTTACCAAAGCATACGAACAATGGCTCCCGCGTCCTGAGGTAAACGATGTAGTCATTCTTCGAGGCGTCAAGGTGATGTATATCGTAATTTCACCAGTACGAATGATTGACTTTGGCATAGCTGACGGAATTCAATGGCAGTCCATCTGCTGTAGGATATCATGACTCGCTTCAGTGGGCTGTGTACCAATCAGAGACAGGAAAGGTGGATCACAATCGAGGCAGTGCGCCTCTTTCTGTACGTCTGGGAGAGGGTGGCTCGGGTGTTTCTTTCTCTCCTTTTTACGATGCCCAGCCGCAAGAAATTGCATATTGTTCTAAACTGGCGGCTTGGTGGCGCGCAGTTTTAGAGAAGAGACGTGAAGAATTAGGCACCATCCATCAAATTGGCGGAGAGGTGCCGGGGAAGGAAGTTTTTTCTCCTGGATCCAAGCGTCTGCATAGGCTCATTTGCGATGCGGGTCCTAATGTTCCCCCTGATGGCTACTTTGATTGTACAGTCGAAGTATTAATATTTATCTTTCGTTTGAATCTCGCTGACAGGCTTTCAGGTGCTCTATGGATATGCAAGCGAAGCAGCCAATCAACCATATGATCTTTATGTCACTGACTACACCAAGAATGAACAGCTTACACCAGTGCAATATAAATGGTGTCCTTCAACGGCTCTGGCAGAAACAGTTTTAAGGATCCAGCTGTGGGATGGCGCACGCGAACTTGGAACATCGATGCAAAGTGGAGGAATTTACAGCATGAAGAATGTACGGATGAGAGTCAACAGAGGAGGGTATCTTGAGGCAAAAATTCAGGAGGCGAAGATTCAACCGCTTGATGAGAAAGAGGCCGAACACAATGCACATCTACGAGAGTTTTTAGAGTGAGCGTCACCTTTGTAGGTAAGTTCCCTTCTTGACCCTTTTTATCGTCTAGACGCAAGAAACGCTGGCAGAGCAACGATGATACCGTAGAACCCCAGCTCGAGTATGCTTTAATACAAGACGCTAAACCTGATGAATTTTTCAGCTGCATTGTCGAGGTTTGGATACATCACTGTTTGCCTATTATTACTTACAAGGATAGTAGCTCATTCACGCGACCTTCATGCACGAGGCATTCATTTACGTCTCGGACTATACCCGCCTTGACATTCTCCCCCACCTCGACGATCCTTGGGCCGTCGGTCTTGCGCACAGCATTTTCCGGATCAAGTTGACTGACGGGCAGGTTGAAATGGCTAAACAGTTCGAAGTTGGGACAATCTTGTCGATCAAGAATCTGCGCTTGAGGAAGTCATACATCGAAAAGATTCACCAAGGACTTTTGGGTGGTAACCAGCGTCTTATCGAAAAGCTAGCCGATGGAAATCCTATTCACGCGGAGATGAAAACACAATTGTTGGGGTACGCTTTTCATCTGCTTTTCTTTATGCCGACACTGATGTTGGTGTGAACCAGGCGAAAGGTTGCCATCAGAAACGGACCAGCTACTGATTCAGACACTAAACCCACTTCTGAGCCCATGTTGACGGAAGTTAAGCTAGAAGTCGAGCCTAAAATTGAGAACACAACAGTGAAAGAAACTGGTGAATTGATCAACAAGTCCGAAACTAAGAGTCCAACGAGGTATGCTGCCTATATCTTTCCCTAATGAAATATTGTTGATATTCCTTATCAAGGCCAACAGAGAAGTCTGCTAAAAGTCCCCTTGGCCTCGGCGGGGATTTTGAAGGCTATCAAAGAGCTACGATTCCGGAGATGCAAGCTTGTACCCAGTGCCCCCACAAATTCCGCCTGAAGGCCAAAGCGATCAGCTATTTCCCCAAACTGCTCCAAGATTGTGTCACTACAAGATGCACGAGGTGTAACAAAGAGTAAATTATCTCTACCTTTTTTTAGATTGCGTGTATACTGACGCTGATTCTAGCCTCCCATCAAAACACAGGAAATGCATAGCATGTGACATCGACAGTCAAGCGTTAGAATATCAATACCGTCTGTTCCTGCGACTCAGTGAGGAGAATGGAGGCGACGATCTCATGGTCGCCGTTACAAACGAGGTTCGTAGTCTCAATGACCCAGTTGCTATGCTGCTGAGAATTAAAAGGGTCCGCTCATGAAACACCTCAAGCGCGTCAATTTGTGTGATGATCGGGATGCCTATCTAGCATTTCTGGACATCGTTGAGCCGTTCCTAGGTAATCTTGGTGATGTCCAAGAAGGAAGAGAGATCCAGAAGAAGCTTATTGAACCATCTTCACCGACGCTGGACTTCATGATTGAAACATGGAATAACGTTCTAGGTGATAAGGTTTATGAGTTACGTGCTTACTCACCGATAGCCTAATTCTCTCACGCTCTCGTTCTATCAATATACATATTTAAATTGGGTAGTGTATCGTCAATAAGCGCAGTGCGCGTTCATTCCTTCGTAATCCACAATACTAATAGATAGTATCATACATCTCCTTTTTCATCGTCAGACAAACTCTTCGAGTCTACCCCTGATTCTGAGTTTCTAGCAATGCGAACAATGTCAAATTCTTCAACGCCGATCTTACGGATGACCGCCCATGCAAATGGCAACGAAAATACGACTGTAAACGGTTATGATTCAAACAGCTTCACGTAAAGATAGAGAAAACGTACTCAGACCAACGTTAAGTCCAATAGACAACCAATCGGTGGTGTCACTAGACTTGATGCCATACGCGACAGCTTGTCCCGCGCATTCAACACCTCGAAGTGTTCCTGTCATGTACGAAAGAGATATAAAATCGCTAGACACTAGCAATCGAAATGAATAGAGAGACAAAAGACAGATGAACTGGAGACCTACTGTGTGAAATAATCCAGTACAAGCTAGTCTGTGTCGCCATAGTGGCTAGATCAAACAGTAGGAACAAGGTGAAAGTCTTGCCGAAGAAAGACCCTGAAGTCCAGTCGATTTCTGGCTGTGCGTCTTCCAACTGTTTGGTAACAATGGCTGCCCATACCCTGCAATGTGGCAATGAGTGATGCACGAGAGGGAAGACTATGACTAACCAGAGAGCCAAGTTTGAGACCATCAAAGCGACGAAACTCCATCGTGCGCGCTGTTTCACAGTGAAACGCTTGTTATCGAGGAAGTACCCGATCATGAAGCCTCCAGCAATATCACCCCAAGGAATAACAAATGCGCAGAGAGATCTTGTTCGGACATTGAAGAATTGGGTTTGCAAGGTACCAATGTATGAACCGTAGAACCAGGACGTGAAGAAAAGCGGGCACAAAAGTAGCATCTACAACGGAAAACAGTGAGAGTGTGCCGGGCACATGAGAAAAGCGAATTCACGTTCTTGTTGGAGACGACGTTGAACCATCTACAAAATTCGACATGAGCTCTAGGTGTTAGAATTTGAAGTTTTCCTTTACTCTGTGAATGTTTGAATCCATCCGGTTTTCCTCAGTAAAATCTTGACGCCATCCTTCCGTTGCACCTGCTCGGGATTTGACAATAAAAGCGCGATGAACGGCCCCGCGCACATGATACCAATGATAACAAGGTAAGTTTTCAAAGAAACTGCGCCAGTCGAGTCGATACTAGAGTTCAGTCCAAAGATAATAGCGCCACCAATGACTGGCGCGGCATTGCGCATGAACACCCACAGACCAAGCATACGCCCTCGTCTGTCTTCCTCGGGGTAGGCTTTAATTCAGGAAATAGACTTCAGCAATGCTTTGTAGAGGAAGTATACTGAGCAAAGCGTACAAGTAATAATGGGACCCTCAACCGAGTACATGAGCCCATCTGTCATTCCAGAAAGAATGGAACCTGAAATAATTGTATAAGTCAACCACGACAGCTGCGCAATGAGAGAAGGACTTTCCGAACATCAAGAACCATTGTGTCCCGTTCTTTGAGTTAAGATAAAGACTTCCGGCATAACTGGAGATAGTACGTTCAACCGGATGACTAGAAAAATCATGACCGAAACGAAACCTGGACTGACATGATATCACCAGTGCTAGAAATCTCGTGGCCACTTAGTACTGTACCGTAAAGATACAGAAGAGAGAGACACTCACTAGAAGAGCCCATCGAACACCTATCTTACTGACGATGATCCCACCGACTATACAAAGGACCGCCATGAACACTGAAACGAAGTAAATATACAACCTCGGTACCGTAACCGACGAGTTCCGAATAACGAACCATAACCAGCAGCAGCCGTAGCGTTAGCATACCACGGTGTAGCGAGACCACCAGCACCCAATGAGCTCAGGGCATTGTACATTCCCTATCAATCTTTATAAACACGGTAGACGAGAATGACAGCAGAGCAGGATACATACCGGGGCCTAGTAGTAGAAAACTCGGTTAGACACGTCTTCATCGTGAAAGCAAAACAAACAATGCTCACGCAGAAAAATACCCCACCAACGACGATAATCTGAAATATGGTGCTACGAAACCAGTACACCTTCATGTCGTTGTGAGCATCTGCCTGGGTGACAGCAACGCTGCCAGCGAAATTCTTGGTGGTTTCTGCCATAGCACGTAAGGGAGCTCCGAGATACCAGGAAGAAATATATATATTACCTGTACTAACATGATGCGAGAAAACCACATGGCACCAGGCCAGATAAGTGACCGGTGAGAAGTTAGATATGAACTCCGCGGTAAAAATAACACATCCGATCAAGATATCGCGGTCTTGAAAACACAGATAACTTGCCGTCCAACGACTCCGTTGGGATCCGACGGGTGGCCGCGTGTTTTATTCTGACCAATGTTCCTTCAGAGGGAAACAAACCAGAGCCCGCGTACTACGTCGTAGTAATACACCGTGTTATTGGACCCACGGGCATCGATAAGTCGATTGAAATTGCATCCGGTCCAGTCGGTCCAGTGCTACTGGCACATGCAGCCACTCAGCCTATCTGTGATGAGCAGCAGCATATCCCACATGACCGGCAAAAACGACTATCGCATCATAGAATGCCACGGCCACGGCTTGACTGTGGAGATGATACGTAGCGCAGCGTTTCAAACCACTTGGGTCCAAATCGTCTGTTACACCCATGTTCACCTAGATTACAGCATTGGCCGAGACAACAAACAACAAAAAGGTATTATGAATGAATAACATGCAAATCAATATCGTGATCCTCTATGCGTAAATATGTTTTCCGTGGGCAAGGGTATCACGCTTCGCTAGCATGCTGCCAACTACCATCCCCACTAAGACTCGGACTAGTGGATGCAGATCTTTCAGGAGAACGTTTCCTTTCCTTCTCCGTGAGATCGACTCGACTCTCATCTTCAGGATTGTCGCGATACTTTTGTTGAAGCCCAGAGCCGCCGGCAGATTCAGGCTCTTCATCATCCAGGAAACCGGAATGGAACCCAATTCCTTCAGATAATGGGCGTCCTCCACGTAAATGGGTCTCCTCATCGGCGTCCTCGTCATCCGACACCTCCCCGAAAGCATCATATAGCTCTTTGGTTGTCCGTGGCCGTTGTGATGTTGACCCGACTGTGCTCATCTGTAGATCTTCGCCACCTGAGATTGTGGAGTAGTCGGCATTCCTAGCTGCGCGCGCCACACGCCTACGCCGCCACAAGAATATCAGAGCACCGAGGCCAAAGACGGCGACAGCCCCAATGGCTCCAAAGAACCATTTCGGGTGCGACACAAGGTTAGACAGGCCATTGAACCAGCCTTCGTCGACTGTTGGGGTGCTTGACGCACTGGCACTCTCGGATGTAGTAGATGTCGGAGATGACTGCGGTGGAACAGTGGGCTTATCATATATCTTTGTGGTCGTAGGAGGAAGATCGGCGTCTGGATCCTCAGTCGGAGGGAAAGTGATAACTTCAGTTGGAAGTTCGTAAGGTGTCGCTAGAGCGGCATCTTTCGCGGAACCCCAGAACATCATATTCCATCCTAGGAAAGTACCGTTGTTCTCAGGATTCCCTTGGTCAAAAACCCTGATGGTCCAATCGCCAATGGGATTTTCTCCCCTACGAGCATGGTTACTTTCCATGCTCTCATCGCAAAAAGACACTCACCAGTGCTTTATGGTCATAAATCTCCATCCGGGGTATCCTGTGCGATCCGAATCCTTCTTACGCTTACCTCCCAGCATGCTTTTGATTCCATTCGGGCTCACTATCTCTACTTCAACATCACCCCGACGACGATGAGAAATCCAGACTTTGACGTCGATGTGCTCGAGCTTCTCAAAATTGTGCTGTTGCACCATCTCCTCTGTCACCGTGATTGTGCTTGTCACTCCGCCCTCGCCGATAAACTGGCCCCCAGAATATTCGCCTTCTTCTGTCATCGTGCCGTTTTCCAGCTGTATGGTATGCGTTTTAATCCATGCCTGCGGCTTTACTAGCTCCCAATCTTGTGCAGCCTTGACATAGAGATATGCGTCCAACGCCCCGTAGCCATATTTGTAACTATATTTACGCCCCGTTGCGGTTGTCTCCCAGTCTTCATCGTCTTCGTTAACCATACGCGCGGTCTCGACGCAAAGATGTTGAATATCGCGCCAGGTCAAGTCAGGCCTATCATGTGCGTTAGAAGAAAACAAATGAAGTGATCCAAACCAGTATACCTGGCTTCTATGGCTAGAGTGAACACACCCGCCGCGTTCGGTGCTGCAGCTGAGGTCCCACCGTGACTAGTCGCACACGTGCCTTGACCTTTGTCAGTAGTTACCTTAGTGTACGATAAGCTCTGAGTACATGGAAAGCTGACGGGAACGTACTATGTGTTTCCCCGATCCTGAACTATAAGCAACGACCATATTCGCTGCACAAGGCTCCGAGTAATACGGATGAAGTCCCATGTAATCAATGGCAGATATAGTGACCGAGTAGATGCTGTTCGTATAGCCGTCGAAATTGCATTGGTCACCATGATCTGCACCGTTGCCGCTGGCGAAAACAAAGATAGAGCCTTTGCCGTCTCTACCCTTGTTGATACCATTAAGCACTGCCTTCTGAATTAGGTAGGAAGGCCCCTCCATAGCCTGACCGTTATCCGGTGGTCCCCAACTGCAACTGTATATTGATACATTCTGGTAGCCATAGTTGAGCGCCTTCGCTTCATCGACGTCGGAAATCGGTCCGGACAAGATACGAACGCCCGCAACCTTGGCATCATAAGCAATACCGAGACCACATGCATTATTCTTCCCCGCAGCAACTTGTCCGGCACATCGTGTACCATGGTGATCGTCTATAAGTTTTGGTGTAGGCAGGTCTTGGTGATCGTTGAAATCATACGAGTTGACAGCATCCTGGACCAAAGGAAATTTAATAAAACGGTCAACGAGGATTGACGACATACGAAATTATCTTTCAAGTCATCATGGTCATAGTCCAATCCATCATCCACGAGGGAAGTAATGACACCCTTCCCTGTAATCCCCATATCCCACACTGGCACAGGATTCATCATATGCTCTGGATGTTCGTCGTTCACCAAGTGCCATTGCTGGTTGAAGAGCGGATCTTCTATGCCCAAACGTTGGGCAACATTCTGTGCGGAAGTTTCGGGAGGTGGTCTGATGGGTGGTGGTGCTCGCTTAACGCGTTGACGAGGCCCTTGTCGAGACAAATGCCGTACAGAAGACACCGTACTCGACCGACGGGATACCGATGAATCTCCGGCAGCACGACGGAGCTGTTTGTACCTCTGGAGAACTTGGTCCTCACCGAGCGTTCTGCTATTTAACTGCCTCTCGGGTATCTCTGTTCTAGCCAACCAAGTATTTTCGAGTTCTCCGACGGCCTCCACGATATGAACTCCAAGTAGATGTGATACATCGTCCAGCGATGAAATGCGGGGGTCATGCTCGAGGACATAGTAATTGTGGGTGTCGTAATTAGGTGTGGCAGATAGAATGGCAAAGCTAGAGGAGTAATACGTAGACAGGGCCAGTAGCGACCATGGCAGCCGCATTATTGAAGGGAAGGAAGAGGAGAGAAAGACTGCAGTGCACCAATGCAAGTGCGTAGCACAGCCACTGACTAGACTCCACGTCCACGATCACGTGAAGGCATATTGGCCTCAATGTCAAAGGCAGTCAAAGCGTTATGCAATTTGCCGTGCTATCGCGATCCTGTCAAACGAGTGGGAGGCCAACTTGAAACCGATTAATCAACTTGCGACCCGGAGAGCTGGCCGGCCGGCTGGTGCTAAAGTCAGTTTTCCCATAGAACCTCGAGATTGTGGAATACAACATCAATATATATATATACACTGCAAAACACTGCGGCGAAAACAAGAGTGTAACGACCAGAATGAAACTCAGAGAAATTGCAATAAATCATGCCATGATCATCAATTTCGCGCCATTCGATACCTTTGCCAATACGCCAAGCTCCTCATACTGTAAAAAGATCAGCGCTTTTATACAAAATACATCAACGGCTACACTGACCTTGTCTATTGTTTCCACTAGTTGAGCTTCCGTGTATCCGGCCGTCGTCACTCGGGCACGCACATCGACCATTGACAATACCGAACCTGACTCAGATTCATCAACATCCATATCCCGCTCACCGCCAGGGCCCTTCCCTATCCTCCTCGTCGTCCTCTGCCTCTTGACTGGTGTATTCTCGTCGTCATCAAGGTTATCTTTCATACTCTTGATGAGTCGGTATATCTGACTGACAGCTGACTTGTCTGGCTCCCGCTCCTGCTCGTCGTCTTCATACAAACTCTCTTTACTGCACTCCATCAATCGCAGCGCCTCGTCGACGTCGGAGTAGTCGACGATAGATGATGTCCGCAAACGGGCAAGAGCCTGTGAGAGACGTAGGATACCGAGGAGAGTTCGCGCCGACGTGTAAGTGTGCGATTTGTTTTGGGCTTCGTCGGCTTTCGACATTTTACGCAGACGGACGTACGAATCCACGACATGTTTAGACACCTGGGCCGAAACAGTGGGACGGATGGTCCGAGCTTGGGCAATGTAATGTCTAACGGGATGGTAAGAAAACGTTCTGTAACTTCTAGACCATCGTCATACCTCATAATATTGGGTTCTACTGGTTCATGGTCTAGTTCAGGATGTTTATTGAACATATGCACAAACGTGACGTGCTGAGCTAGTCGCTCGTCTTCATCTCGAGATGGCTTGTCAAGAATCAAGAAAAGAAGGTCGAAACGAGACAAAAGTGCCGCGGGAAGGTTAATGTTCTCCACCGGGGATACTTTAGGATTGTACCGTCCATATAGAGGATTGGCAGCAGCCAATATTGACGTCCGTGCATTCAGAGTCGTCGATATACCGGCTTTTGAGATCGAAATCGTCTGTTGTTCCATGACTTCGTGAATGGCCGTTCGGTCAGCCTCTTCCATTTTATCGAATTCATCGATGCAGCATATTCCGTTGTCAGCAAGGACCAATGCGCCACCCTCTGTTCGAAGAATGTGTCAATAAGGCGGTTCATGACACGATACAGAACACCTACCCAAAACCATCTCATCTGTGACGGGATCCCGCATCACGGCTGCGGTCAAGCCAACACCCGAAGAACCTTTACCAGTAGTATAGACACCTCTGGGAGCAATCTTGGAGATGAATTTCAGCAGCTGCGATTTGGCAACACCAGGATCTCCCATCAAACAGATGTTGAGATCTCCTCTGATTTTCATGCCGTCCTGGGTCTCCTTCGTGCTGCCTCCCACTAGGAGAAGCAAGAGGGCCTTCTTCACATCTTCATGACCGTAAATTTCAGGTGCGATGCTCATCGCCAGTCGACTGTACAGTGCAGGATCCCTAGTCAACTCGTGAATCTCGGCCTGAATTTCGGGTGTAGTCTCCATATCGTGATACTGCTTCTTCAGTTGGTGAATATGGTGCACCTCAAGGTAAGTGTCAGTGAGAAGGCCTGCGCGGATGGCTTGAAATCCTGTGTAAGGAATGGGAAGAAAAATTCCACCGAGGTGAACGACGTCGCCAGGGTTCATCATCCTCGTCAAATTGCCATGGACATGGACAGTCATAGACCTAGGTATGTGCCCGACAGGGACTTGATCGGCCATTTCCTGTATTTTAACTTCTTGGAAGGGGCTAAAGCGACATGCACGTGTCTGCATGTGAAGCGAGCCTTTGATGCCGTTTTTCTTGCACTCGTTGACATTTTCGCAGTCTGCAATAGGCTGGAATGTCTTGTTGGATATGTCTTGGAACGTTTCAGACCCGCAGACGTCGCAGGTATACGCGTTCACTTGAAGGAGGGGCTTGACTTCGGACACGCGGGTGACTATTCCGCGAACGGTGATGAGTCGACCTAGCTGGGAGCCCCGCACTTCACGGACAGCGATAGCGACATCGCTCCGAAGGGGTTGGAAATAGAGATTACTTGAAAAGGCGCGTCAGAATAAAACACAAGGCTTAAGTGGCAGTGAACGCACTATCGTCGCAACAAGTGCTCTGGGAAACCGTCCTGCCCTCCTTCCATTTGTGCATTTCGCTCTCTCCTCTGGTGTAGAATAACGTCAATGACTTCGTCGTAGTCACTGATATCCTTTGTGGGGAGAGGCATGATTTGGTCCACGACCTCGCTGAACAGGCTGACGTATCGTCGGGTGTTGCCCCGGATGCGCTGAACCAGTTCTGGATTATGCTAAGCAGAAGGAGAGTCAGAATAAGTCAGGGTAACGCAGCTTTGATGCGTACTGTGTGAAGATCCTCGAGGTCAAGGACTAGCATTTGTTGGTCGCGGTTCGCGATCCGTTGCTGGCGACACGATCAGCAAAACGCGTCAAACACGTCGTTTCAGCGCACCAGTTGGTTGATATACTTGAGGTCTCTTGTCTCTGACGTCGAAGCATTCTGTTCGTCTTCAATGTCGATGTCGGCAAATCCACTCGCTATGTCCTTGTCCTGGCATTTGAAGGTACTCAGAAAAGTGTTGATTAGTTCTGAAAGCCAATAAGTTTTAAAGCTATGTTTCATGGAGATAATAACGCACTTTTCTCTTCGGCGTAGTCGATGGACACGGTGTGCACGGGTAGCGACATGTTGGCGGTGGTGAAAGGTTCGTTCAGGGTCCTTGCCACGGGGGATACCGAAGGTTCTCACGCGACGGCAAAAGCCGCTCTTCCACAGGCGACCACTGTCTTCGACCATCATCGTAATAGATCGTCCAACCGTGACGATGTCAGAATTTCCTCCTGAGATATTTCTCGCTATTTTCAGCTTTCTCGATGCTCGCAGCCTCACTTCCTGCCAGCAGGTAATTTCCAGTCTATTTATATTCCTATGCCTTCATCGTTGTCTACTAGGTCTGTCAGTCTTTTTTGGCCTTGATAAATGAAGTGGTTGCTCTCGAATACACCAATGAGATCGATTGGCAGGGGTACGTCGATCATGCAGCTGCTCTGCCTTCGTCGTATCGCCTAGATCCGTTGTGTAAACATAACAATGCGTGGAACAAGCTGGATGGTGTTTGGAGCGAAAGCATTCCAAAGCTTCCGGGCTCTCAGATTTTATCCGGCAAGCACGGGCTGGCGCGCCGGGAAGTCTTGCCTTTACTCGATTGCCTTCGTATAGCCGTTCTGTCGGGCAACAGGAATGGTCAGTTCCGTTGCCTGATTGGCATTTATGTACGTTTGGAACGGACTCTTCACAAAACTTACTAGTTCTCGAGTGGCCAAGGTTGTCAGCACTCCACGTCTTCTTTTCCCCTAAGGCGCTGACTTCTTTAGTCAAGGGGCCTGGCACTTCCTTCCAAATCCATATTTGCCCACGCCCAGCGGAAAAGCACATGAACTTGCCTCTGTACCCATCCTCAAGTGTCCGCATAACGTCTCACAATACATGATGCGTGATGTCCAACACCATACAAATATCTGGTGATCACCCAGGTGCTCTGTTTCATGACAATGATTCAGTGACAGTGCTTTTGTCTGGAATTGGAAGACTGGCCACAAGGAACTGGTATGTTTGTTCTCCTAATGATAGTTCGTTGAAGCGCTGACGGACCGCACGAACTAACTTAGGACCTCACTGGCAATGAAACACGTCCGTTTTCCATTTTGAAAAGCACGTCATGGTTGCCGTATCGACTGGCATAGAGCTGCGCTTATTGTGGACTTCATTACGGAATCGTCTAGGCAGACACCCGTCACGAATATAACTCACTGCTTTGCTCTTCGTCTTCCAAATCTGCATCCTTCGCCTATCCTTTTTCGCTCTATAATCAGGTGTAACCCTTCACCCGCCTGGCCGAATCAGGATGATTCCATCCCATTTCACGTTCATCCTGATGAGATTCTATTCCCCGTGGCTCTTAAAATGGTGCAAGGCTTCGAGCAATATTGAATCATAATACTCATTCCGCGGCGGACGCTGCTGGCACAATTGCGCCACCTTCTGACAGGAACTAAGGAAGTTGAATGGTCTGCTTATGGTCCAGAGGGTATACATATCCTCGATTTCCGGAATCGAGCTGATTGGCACGCTGCACGTGTCGAGAGGTTCAGTTGACGCCTAAGCTTCGGCTTATTCAGATATACCTATAGTTAGATAAGTGCTCAGTATTCCCCTCCCCCCCTACCTCAGTCGTTTCATTACTTATACATTCTATAGTACTTACAACTCCGCAGATCGTTGCTCATTGTCAGCATAGGCTACGTTTGGATCTAGATTTGTCGCTTCCGATAGCAACTATGTGGAAATCGAGGTATATGATTTCAATCAGATAACTTTGAAGCAGGAACAGAGCAGCGGGCGTCTGTTTCAATATGGCAACCCCAATAAGATACTTCAGCCTACAGTCTACCGGAATAAACCTCTCGCTTTGGTTAACATCTGTTGTAGATTTCTTCAGAGTACCACGTATTCACGCTTTGACATTCGGGTTCAACAAATTCATGATATTGAAAGAGATTTGGGTACAGTATGAGGTTCAGAATGATATTAAATGTAGAGTCTTGGCTGGACAAATAACACCATCCTTCTTGCTGTAGATGAACGATGGACGTACGGGACACAAGATCACGTCCCGGAGGCATGGCGATGAAGGAGATGATAGAACCGCCCCCTGCTTTGATAGCATCCGAGCCGTTGGAAGATGTTGTTAAGATTTGCATTGGTCGTAAATCAAAATGGACTAGGTACGACTCTGAGTTCTCTGACGCTCCGACGAAAGGTTGGTCGGACCTTTTTCATCGTCACTAGCCACTCCGAAGATCTGCAAGGAAGAAACTATAAGAAGCTTCTCGTGTGCAAGCAGAATAACTCAATCCAAAGCTGAGCACAAAAGGTCGAGCTTCAACACGCGGACGTTTGGCGGTAACCGGACCGCGGAATCGACGTGGAGGCTACTCTGGCGGTGACCATAGAGAAGGTCATTCTTGAGGCGTGGCAATGAGCAGATGAGGTATGGGCTTCTGAAAAGCGAAGCTGAGACACGCAGGACCATGATGAGGTAGAAATGCAAGGGGTCTTAGAAGGAGTAGAACAGTTGTACGACCCAGACTGGGCGAGAAAGAGTCAACGACCTGCGAGCAACTTAAACGATATAATGTCGACATAGCTGTTCTCGCTTCAACAGCTCAGCCTTATGCAAACTCCTCATTGCGTACATGATATACCGAGGTGATGGCGGTAAAGGGAAATGAGAAGGCGAAGGACCTCGATAGCTCGAAGTAGGCGATGTCCAGTGATTGCTGCGTCCATTCCATTCGAGAACCCTTCGTACAGGCTTCGTATACTTTGTTGTCGTCGTCAACAACATGGACATTTGCTATTTAATGAAGAACTTGACGAGGGCGGTCCGCTCCTTGATATGTTCGTTATTATATTAATGAACGAATCAATAGACCTACTTACCTCCTATGGACCCGATTTCCGACTCGATACACTTTGTTTCTGCTTCCATCCCGCCTCTTGACACCAGGCATCGTCATCGTCGACATGATGGGTGGCGCCGTTTTATTACATCGCCGTGAGAAATGACTTACAGGCTCGTCATCGCATCGACGACGACGCATCGCAACGAGGACGATTCCCTTCCAGCTTCAGTTATCTTCAATTCATCTGCATCCAGTCCGAAAGGCATGAGAAGGCATTGGGATGTAGAAGTAAGGCAGCGTGGTGGTGGTGGACCATGGTAGCTTGGTGGTGCATGTTTAACATGCATTTTGCGTCGCGGTTTTAATTTTGCCTTTCTCTATCCACGGCGAAGAGTGTCCTATTCCAGCCGTCGACGATGGGTGTTCGACGACTCGTTCCTTATGTCGAACTCCCCCTACGGTCCCATCCAACAACGCCAGAATCGGCTAACCGACGTCGAGGTCGACTTCAAGCCACCAAGCCGAGGAAGAGGTCACCTTCAAGCAGCCCCAGCCCTCCTACCTCACCAACGAGGTCCATTTTCCAATCACCCAATGGTTCTCCGAAGAAGAAAAGACGCGTAGAGTCGCCAGCTTTCAACGATGAGGAGCTAGCCGTAGTATGTATTCTTCATTCTGCTGCTGAACATGACTTGACGCGTTTCTAGATGAATACAGTGCTTGAGCTACGACAATCTCCAACTGTCTCTGATTTCGATGTGAATCTGCAACTATAATACTTTGAGTCATTGCTGAACCATCATGCAGTCTCCCTTACTACGCAAGCGAGGACCCCGCCTTTCGCCTACGATTTCTGACTCCTTTAACAACAACGAGGCAGGCCCATCGACAGCAGTCACCATGTCGGGCACAACTTTGAGTGCGTCGTGCCACTTTACGTCAGTTCTTTCCGCTCACCTCATTATAAATAGATGACAGCCCGCAATGGGAGATGGACCAAGATCTTGACGTGTCAGGCTCTAAAACCTATCACTTTCAGGACAACGAATTTGACGAGATTGATGGAGTCGCGATTCCTGGCGAAATACAGCCTGGTTCTGATTCTGATTCTGATTCTGACGACAACAACGTACCCGTTCGAATACTAGACGACTTCGTTATTTACGACGACGAGCAAAACATCGTCGATATCGAAGCTCTTAACACGCTTACGCCCCCTACAAAGGTCGGGAGAAAGGGCAAGAACAAGGCAACACGAACATTCCATGCGAGTGGGATAGTCAAAGCCAAGGAAGTTGAGGATCTCGACGACGAGTTCGTCCAGGAACATTCGAACCTAGATGAGGATGAGTCGTGTATTCGCTTACGATTGGGGTGCATTATGGACTTCAATGTCCATTACTTTTCCGAGGCGCAACAACTTGACGTGTGAGCATATTAATCTTCACCGTGTCTTTATTTTCTGACGATATTCCAGGAACATATATATTTGTACGGACATGGCGTGGTACATACTGCGTGTACCTTCGGACGCCTACGCACCGTTTTTCCGCCCCTTTTTTGTAAAGCATCGAATTGCTCATCAAGTTGTTTCGCATGCATTGCAAGATAGAAGGGCTAGCTATGAAGACTTTGTCAATTCCTTGGACGACATCCATGGGAGCACGAACTGTGTCTCGCCTTATGCAGTCATAGGGCGTGACATCAGTATTGATGATGTGGAATCCGATGACACGGTTCGTGGATTACAACCTCTTGTGATTTTTAGTTTCTTATCAATATTCCAGATTGCATATCTGATTTCTACACTTCCCGTTATATGCGCAGACGTCGATGAGCGCCTTAAAACGGTACCCCTGATCAAACATTTCTTTGACGCTGCAGGCATGGATTTAGAGTTCTTCGACGAGGGAGACCCATCGTATGCGTCTACTGGGACACCTTTATCTGACGCAACATCTGATTCTGATAGCGATAGAGCTACTATACCCTTATCAACAACGACGTTTCTGAGCCTTCAGGCAAAAAAGAAAAAACATCGCTATGAAGACCCGGCCCCAAAAAAGCCTTCAAACAAAGAGAAAGCAATCCTCATGCGCAGGGCAACAACGGTCGTCACGCCCATCGTGGGATCTATCGCCGAAAAGCTTTACCGAAACAGAATGGAGGTTGCGGGGACGCTGGAGAAGGATGACACGCCACTTAGGGAAGTGGAGGAGAACGTCAAATCTCACTATGATAACCCGGAAAGTATAGTTTTGGGAGAGCGAATTGAGAAGCATCATTATGCTACTGTACACCTTGATGGCGTGGTGTATCAGGTTTGTCTTTTATTCTTCCATCCAGTCCCTGTTTGATATAATTTCTTCATAGGCAGGAGACGTCGTTATGGTCATGCCGCCGAAGGACTGGTTCTCTAACCCAAAGTCTAGTGCTGACGGCCAGGGAAGTGACAGTAGTGAAGACGAATCATCCACATCTAGTGGGAAGGGAGTCGATGACGGTAAACCTCTCCGTCCCTTGTCGAAGAATATCTTCGGAAATCGATACTGGTCAGTGCCCCGGCACCATCCTGGCATTCTGAGAATGACATGTATACTATATAGGTTCTGTCGTATCTGTTATTTCTTCTATGATACGGAGGACAACACGAAGAAGTTCCACGGACATTGGTTCGAGCACGGCAGCGGAACGCTAATGAAGGAAGTCGCTCATTCGAAGGCCCTCTTCCAGATGAAGACCTGCGACGCCAGTCCTATTGCATCCATCATCAGAAAAGTAGACGTCAAGATGTTAGGGGAAAGTGATAGTGAGTACCTCGATGACGGTGATCCCGAGTCTACGGATTATTTCTGCAGGTACCGATATGTTTTTCCCTATGATGATCGTATCTCTTTAACGGTTTCTAGTCTTGTTTGGGACAATAAACAGCACGAATTTACTGATCTTCCGTCTATTGAGGAGGTGTTGGAGGCGACGTCGTACCAACCAGAGCACCTCAAGTGTTATCCATGTGCGCTTAGAGCCCGGGAAGATGCTTATGGAATGGTTAGCCCTACGAGGGGTGGGGTCACTCATTATGGGGTGGATTACCATCTTCACGACTGCGCGTACGTCCGCAATGAAGACCCCGACGTCTTGCTTTTGGATATTGCACAAGTACGTTCGATCGTCAACGAGGAAGAAGTACGGGTCGTATATCTCGGTCGCTACAATGACCACGGGTCTACGACAGACTGCGATCAAGAGGAGGTAACCCATTCATCTTTGTCTACATAGATATTTTAACAGTAAATTTATGTTTAGCGTCGACTATTCTTGAGTCAGAGGACACGATCCGTAGCAGTTAAACGATTGCAAGGCTTATGTTTTGTCAAGCACACTGATGATCAGGCTGATATCAGGCGGTGGATTCAGCATGACGACCATTTTTACTTGAACCAAGTTGAAGACTCCGAATGGAGGCTCATACCCCTTTCGACGATATCGTGGAAAAGGTGCATTCACGGCTGCTTTGACGACCACAAGCAGGAACTCCGTGAGGCACGACGACTACGGGAGCGGAACTCCCCGCTTTGTGGTTTGGAACTCTTCAGTGGTAAGCCTGATAAGATATATGATTCGAGTAACTGACGTTTGCGCAGGCGCTGGTGGTCTAGGCACAGGCATGATGTTTTCAGGATTCGTGGAAACTAAGTGGGCTGTTGAGTTTTCGCCTTCGGCCGCCCAGACGTACAAGTGCGATAGTTGTCGGGTTCTTTTTTGTTGTCTCATTGGTCTCTCTTTTAGGCGCAATCATCCTGATACCATTGTCTACGACCAAGATGCTAGCCTACTGTTGGATCATGCCGTTCAAACCGAATACGGCAAGCCCCCTCATAAACTGAAATCTCACGATGGGACGTACTTGGAAAACATGCCGAAGAAAGGCGAAGTTGATTTTATCTACGGAGGTTCGGACTTGCACTTGAGAGTGAAATGTTATGCTAATTGGGTATTCTATAGGCCCCCCATGTCAGTCTTTTAGTAGGGCAAATCATAACCCGGTATGTTGGATTCAATGTTTATCCATGTAAGTACCCTGAAACACGATTAGAAACCGGACGACATTCGATCAACGTTGCCCATGGTCATGTTGGCCTACACGGAGTGGTATGAGCCTCGATATTTCCTTCTGGAAAATGTCGTGGGCATGTTGACAGCTCGTCTGGGAGCCAAATCTGCCACACATGGCCACTCACTCGTCGGCGGGATGGAAATGGGGGTCCTCAAGCTCATACTAAGGATCCTGACATCGTTAGGGTAAGTATTGCCTTCTTCTTGGCTGGTAGATTTCACTTTAGGTTCGTTGCAGGTATCAGGTTCGTGTAAAGATCCTCCAAGCCGGCGCATACGGTGCCCCACAGCAGCGCAACCGGATCCTCATCTGGGGAGCACGACGAGGGCTGTCCTTGCCCGAATTTCCGATGCCTACCCACGCTTTCCAGAGGCTGGCGTCGAGATGGAAGCTACCTGGTTTTGAAGGGGCGTCGTTGTCCCGTGCTACGAGGTCCCGGAATCCTCAAGATGACCATCAGTGTGCGCCGCTGAGGCCGGTTACTGTTGACGATGCTATCGGAGATCTTGTTAGTGTTATTCCTATTTGTCTGATACTCGCATTTACTGACCAAACATTTAGCCTCCCTGGGATTGGTTAGTATGAGTAATTCAGTACGTTGATTCGAGCTCACACGATCTTCATAGGATCAACCCCCACAAGATAATACCTTCAACCAATCGCACAAGGGAGAAGACTCGGCGTAGGACCGACTACGGGATCAAGCAGTTTCTAGCTGCCAAAGGCACTGCTCACAGGAGGCCGGGTATTGACAAGGCTCTCTATATATGTTTGCCTAGAAACGCATACCAACGATGGATGCGTCGAGCAAATATGCCTACAGTCGACGATCATCACACAAAGATCTTTTCTCAGCTAGCCGTAGAGGCGTACGTTCTCCGTTATTATTGTTCTCGGTGTCAGCTGATTGTTTTCCCTAGATCGACCTCTGTTCCGTTGAAACCGAATGCAAATCAGAAAGGCGAGTATCTCCTTATCGATTTGGGTGTCTAGCGACTTATACTTGCTTCTAGATATAGATCCTCGTCTGTGTTCGAAGCATATGATAAATTCAAAATATGGTTGGGAACAGTGATATTATATCGTCTTGTCTTTTGACGCATTCTGGTAGTGTTTTACGGTCGACTGGACGGAAATGGATACTTCCGCACTGCGATGACCCTCGTATCGCCCAACAGCAGGCATAGTGTTTTGCTACATCCTCACGTGTGTATCTGCTACACTCTTTACACCGAATTCACTAACGAAAATACAGCAAAAAAGGATCATCAGCGTGCGAGAGGCTGCTAGAGCCCAAGGATTCCCTGATGACTATACCTTCTGTTCAATTAACAAATCCAACTCGCAAAGCATGACTGACGATGTACGCAGTTTATGCGCACGCTTGGTCCTTCCTTATCATCTGACTTTCTGCCTCTTCAGCAATATCGCCAAATCGGAAACGCAGTGCCCATCCCGTTGGCGTTGGCGCTTGGCAAGTCCCTTGGAGCTGCACTCCTTAAGACTTGGAAGAAGAAAAATAGAGAAGGAAGTCCCTCTGTTTGATCTATCCGCATTTATGTAAAATATACCTAGTTTTTTGGTTGTCTTGCACTTGGACTCGAGACTTCCTTGAAGTAGATTTAATATCCAGTAGATGATATCTCAAGTACTTGTACAATGTCACTATATCTTGTAGAGTAGCCAATCAAACTACTAAAAGGTTACTCATTCCATTTTTTCCTAGTACTTCGGCGTTGTTTCCTCTTAAGTAGGTGTCGGCCTTTACCGGTATTACTCTGCACTATACCATGACGACCTTGGAAGGTCTCGCCGGCTTGATCTCTCCGACCAGTCCAAATGAACCTGATGTGCAATCGAAACACTCAGCCGATAGCATCCTAGATAAACCAGAAACGAGCGAGCATACCAGCAAGGGGACAAAGCGACAGAGGGCAAAAACCAGGCGTCTCGGGCTCAGAAGCCCAAACAATACGCGTTCTACGCCGGGACACGGTGGTATGTGTATCCATTTACATAGTTTCCATTCGCCGTTAAGGCAAGAAATAAGGAAATGACGCGTTTGATTACGAAGCAAAATATCCAGAGGATCCTATTTACAAAGAAACTGCGCCTAATGCCAGAGTTTTCAGAACTTACAACGACGAGTCACAGATTTTCGACGCAGACATGGTGGAAGAATCTAGGGACACAGTCGATGTGTTGCTCGTTTTTGTGAGTGACTTGCTCGGCGGTTGACTAGGACTAACGTTGGTTTCCACAAAGGCCGGTCTTTTTTCCGCGGTGGTCACGACGTTCATCGTGCAGACATCCCAGAATCTCCAAGTATCCTACAGTCAAATGTCTGCTCTTCTTCTCTTTGAGCTCGTTTCTGTTCAACGTGCCATTGCCCGTGGCGTCCCAGTTGACCAGGTTGCGACGTCAGCAATCACTCCTTCAACTCCGTTTACACCTGCGACAATAGACTCTTGGGTCAATGGGTTATGGTTCACCAGTCTTTCCTTAAGTCTGACAACGGCGCTTGGTGCAGTGCTAGTGAAGCAATGGCTCCATCAATACATCTCTCTTCCTTCCGGAACACCTCGCGATCGCAGTCGTATCCGTCAGTACCGTTATGTGGGATTCGAAAAGTGGCAGGTACCAATCATTATCGGTCTTCTTCCTGTGCTCATGCATGTCGCATTGGCGATCTTTTTTGTCGGCCTGTTCCTGTTTCTTTTTCCACTAAGTCGTCCCATCGCAGTCGTCGTCGGTACTATCGCAGCTGCTGTTTATCTTGCCTACGTGGTCACGAATATTCTACCCCTTCTATATCCCCAGTGCCCCTACAAGACACCGTTGTCTTACCTTATTCAACAGGCCTATACTCGCTCCCCGATACCGGCACTGTTGATCCTGCTCACAAAGAGTCCAGCAACATACTCACAGTTTGCAAACGCTTCTATTCAAGAGGCCGAACATCAGGCTGTGAAAGGCATGAGCCATGACCTAGACGTACAGTCATTGCATTGGCTGTTCACCAGGTCCTCCAATCCCACTGTTCGAAGCATAGTGGTTCAGGCCATTGGAGGACTGCAAATCGGTTCTATGGAATCCTTGAAACGGGTATTCGATGGGTCGGACATATCATGGGAGCAAGACTTACTTCTGCATAATTGTGTTGCGTATGACAATGAATTCAGCAGTACAGCTTGGCCGATGCCTGGCATGGAGCGCAAAATTGAGCGCCTCCTTCGCTTCGAACTCTTCTTTCCGAGAGATAACACCTCGAAGGACTACTTGCTCCTCCCGGAGTCCGGACCTCGCGAACTCACTGCTATAGTGGCCGGTGTCATGTCCAATTCCGCACATCGTCCGTCTGACTGTCCCACTGGCATCGACTTTCTGAGGGATAGCCTTGCTAACCGAGAGGATCTACGCCTTCATCCTATTGTTTGGATTGGTATTCTTAAGCAAGCAAGTCTTGAGGGTGATCTCACCTCAGTAGGCGGGAACATCCCCTTTCATATGGCGCTCTGTGCTGGCATCATCGACCAACTGCCGTTCGAAAGTCACGTTGACGAGCCGGTTGCAGGCAACCCGAGCGCCACTTTATCCCACGTCCTCCGCCGATACCCCGACATCCTACCTATTGCTTATAAAATATTTGGCGAATTCGACTTGTACACGGGGTATTCGTCGTACAGCTTATCAGACCCGGTCCGTCTCTTATTGGCCCTCGTTAACTACTTGCTTGCGCTGCCGCCGTATACGGCAGACAACGATCGCCATTCCGCCTCGTTGACCCCTCTGAGTGGAGACCACGAGTCTTTAAAGGCACGATTGTTTTTCTTTACAAGCATTATACCCCACATCGACCCGAGCACTATTTTCCCGGCCACAAGCGAGTACCGTCCGGTACTCGATACCGCTAGGCGAATCGTTGAATCAGACTTGTTTACCCTTCCAGCAGATTCCAGTAATTTTGCTGGTCTATGGAAAGCGAGGACTGCGGTGATCAGAATTTTTGCAAAGCTCGTCGGTGCTTACCCTATGTTGGGAATGGTGGCAAGGCCTCAGAAAAAGATATTACGTGACTGGTTCACCTTACCGCGGATGAAACGCATATTGGCTCTCTTAAATCACCCAGCGCCTTACGCTGACGCAGGCTCGGACTACTCAGACCGGGATACATATATCGACGTCGTCTTCAAGATTCTAGAGACGTGCTTCAGCTACAAAGTTGCTGTCGCGTTCGACGCTTTCATAGAAACTGGTGTTATCGATTTTCTCGGTCAGAATCGATGCCGCTACCAGTGCGTGGATGCTCTAGTTGCCTATATCGCCAGGGCACCTATGACCGAACGAAGATCCTCCAGCGATACCATTCACCTCGAATCATCCGCGAGCAAAGCCCGAGTGGATTATCTTTATCAGCCCAACAATCTTTTCACCGCAGCCGTGATCCTGGCGTTCAATCAGTCCAAGTGGCAGGACAGCATTCAGTCACACAGGGAAATAAAGCAGAACATTTTAGCCTTAGTACAACTTCGTCCAAATGCTGATGCATGGGCCAGCTGCCGTTCCAGGCTATTATACCTATCGAGAGATGCGCATTACTTTGCCACTCTTCAGTTACCGAATTTCGGGCAGATCGTCTATGCAAAGCCAGAAGAGGTGCAAATACTCAAAAGCAACCTTCAGGTGGCTCTTGGTGCGCTCAATGAATTCTTCGGGTCTCGGGTACAAGCAACTCAGATGGCGAGTTACTTCACTTCAGAATAAAACTTGTAACTGAACAGTTGTATAGGATCAAGACTCGGGAGCGGGAACCATTTTTGGCTTCAAAACACAGACCGCATTGAAGCGTGCAAGGAGAAGATCTATCCACGAGCAAAGCATTTAACATGCAGCTTAAGCTTGAATACACACGCCGTCCCTCCCTCAACAGGTCTGTATTGACTGTCTGTAGGCTCAGGCTAACATAATACAAGAGGATTAGTGCTTCAAAACAGTGTATTTGTAAAACAAAGGTGGTGAGATTTTGTGCGTCTGTCCTGCAGACCGAATCAAAGCTCGTTGGAGAACTCGAGCCACTTCAACTTGACATCGACGACATTTGTGCTGCTGAGGGCCTTTGAGACTGCGTGCGTCGGCACCTCTGCTTCTGCTGTTTGTTATGAGACGCACTTGGGGCGGTTCCTTGAGACGGCCAATTATCCGCCTCCTCCTGCTCACTCATGCCGGTGGTAGAAGGCGGGATGAAGCCACCAAAACGCATAAGGAGCTTTATGATTTCGTAGTAGCACTCCGATCATACGTTGTCATTGAGAGCTTCGTGGACGCTATTGGGCTTCAACGTCATGTTGTATCCTTCGGTCGAGGTTACCCATGACCATGCCTTGCTGATATCATCAGAGCCAGTGAGAGATTTGTCGAGGATCATCCAAACGACTTCAGGGTCACGGGGATCAAGACCCAGAGCGAGAAGATTGGTGGATTCGGGAGGTGCATAAATAAGCTTGGAGTGGTTCTCTCTGGGAGGGAAGGCGTTAAAGAATTACGTGACAACATTTTGATGATCACTTCGTAGAGCAATATGAAAGGCAATAAGACCTTCGCTGTTGCGCTCTTCGGGATCGGCATCTGCGTATAAGTTTTCTTAGGCTTGGATCTATATAGAGGCTGAAACTCACTGTGCGCGTCAAGCCATACAACAAGCTCATGATCGCCTTTCAAGACGGCGATATGCAGCAAGGTTTCCTGCGGATCCTTTGGTTTTTGAGAGACAAACCTCTCACAATCGCGCTTGATTTCCCCTCCCGCAGCATCCACATCTTCCTCCCATATGCCGGCCTTGACTTTAGTTGTATTACTCTCACGAGCTGCGGCAAAAAAGGCAGACCTCAAAGCTTGAGCTTTCTGCAGATGAGCGCGTATAGCCTGTTTAGCTTGTCTACGCCGAGCCGCTGCTTTAGTCTTTTTTCCCTTGTGCTTTTCCCTCCGTCGTTGCTCCGCCAGATGCCGGGCTGTGTAATAATGGTCAACGTGAGAATACCTACGAGAGTTGCGGCAACGAACCTCGTTCCCAGGCTTGCTCTTGCCTTACCTTGCGGGCAGCAATTTCCCTCTTGCGACGCTCCTGGGCTGCAACTTGTTCCTCGCGAGACTTACACTGGAAATATTCTTTGAACTGGTCGTGGCAATACCCTGACAAGACGAAGATGAGTTGTTATCTCCTTGACAGCGCTAGAGATACAAACGTATGGATTCTCCGAATAAGAACCAAAGAAGGTAAAAGAGTTCGAATATAAACCTAAGAAAGTCAAGGGCCTATTGGCATAAGGACCTAAGAAGGTAAAAGAGTCAGCAGCCACTATGTACAAGAACGAGGCACTGCCGTACCTGCAGAAGTCCATCCGAGTCTCATCATTGTTAGAGTAGTCCTTGACGTCTGACTCGGAACGGTAGTCATCATAATCCTGGGGGTTGTCGAAATACAGGATAAGCATGCTGTGCGCGCCTGCTACTCGCTGAAACTCCTCTGTGGCATCAGGGTTGTTGAGGGTTTTGTTTGGGTGTGTGCGCAAGGCGATCCGGAGCGACAAAATGACAATTAGGCCGTATACAGATTTGCGAGATACAAAACAGCTACTTGTTTGCAAGTCCTTTTGACCATGTCTAGGGGTGCACCCTGAGGAAATAAAGTCAGCTAGCTATCGAGGTTGAGGAATCAAACGTACCCTTGGCAATTGAAGGACGACGTAGGTGTTGGCTAACGAGGCATGATCCAGAGGCATCACGAAGAGGTGGATGTGGTTACTAGTCAGGGAATAAAACCAAAGGTAAATGCTGAGCATTGAATATACAGAACCCCTGCTAAATTCATTCACCAATCACAACAAATTATATATTTCATAGAATCAGTAGGACTCGGTCGTCGAAAGCGCCAATGAGAACGCGATTCCCAAATAGGAATGCCTCCTTTGGTCACCACCCATCACTGTGGCTCGTCGATTACCTCTGTCTCATGTTGTCACTCTCGCTGAATAGTATCAGACAGCGCGCTTGACGGTCTTATCGCGCCTATGGTTGTCATTATAGAGGCTGCGCCAGCCTCACTGAGCAACGATTGGGGCGACGAGGATTGACTCTGACAGGTGCGTTAAAATAATTTCTACAATGATTCTCGACACTGACCTACATGCCTCAAGCGTAGTCCCCACTTCAATGCAGGTTTCAGTCTCATGGCAGTACCGTTCATTCCCGAAACTTCCTCCTTGCACCTTGTCACTGTCAAGGGTGTAGGCGTTCTTGTAGCCAAACACTGAAACTCGGATCCATTTCACTTTGAACGGCGGTTGCTAGTCACTTCAAACTCCATGACCGGTTCCTCGCCTGGTTCGCCCTGCAAACATAGTCTCCACAAAACCTTCGCTCCTCCAACTTCGAGTCGCTACTAACACCATTTGGAAACCCGCGCTGTCAACTTGCTTGGGAGACAGTTTCCCTCGCCACACTTTGAGGCCAGGGACATAGCTGTGCGGCAGCAGAAATGGAAGCTAGTAATATACATGGCGTAGGACGTCGAGTGGAGACCGTACGAAAGGCTCACTCTCGAAGACCAGTTCCGAGTGTGGTTTCGGTATACGGCTGCCGTTCCAGCGCATCTGCACTGTCTGTCAACGTATCGAGCCAGCACGTCCGCAACGTTGCATGCTCTAGTAGAAGACGCCGCTCGCGCACGTCCTCGCTCTACGCCTGGCGACTTCCCACCCCTGTCCTTGAAGGTGCATTAAATGTACCATTTACACGTCGCAGTCACTCTTACTGTCCCCAATAACTGGATAGCAAACTCGAGTTAATCACACGACCATACCTACACCGCCAATCTGCAGCACGGACGCTCTGCAGTGCCTCTTTGAGATCGTCTCCAGCTCATCGTTTATGAGCGCTAATCCAGATCGCCAAGTAATGTCCTCACCGCGGCTATTCTTGTCAAGGCTTTCCTGCTCCTCTGCGTGTTCCCCATCTGTCATAGTACCGGCGGCTACACTTTTTCGTTTACCTCTTTATCATGCCGGCCAACACCCCCAAGGATTCCACTGACTTGTCCTCTCCCGGGCTGCAGCAACTGTGGAACCATATCGTCACTGAAGGCATTGCTGATGATAGGGACCCCCGCGAAAATGCGTCAAAGGGGAACGGGAGCACCGGATTTCTCAGTCCAAGTTCAGAATCGAACCACAATGCCTAGTGGGTGCCGGTGTGGGGTCTAATAAAGGGACGGACGGTCTCCCACGTTTTGAGGAGAGTGTGGCCTGGAGAAAGTAACGCGTTAGGGACTCAAGGCTTTGCTTGACACACCTTACCCCCGTGTGGACAACACTTCCTTTCCCTAGTGCGGTGTTCCGTGCCTCTGAGGATCGCACCCTGGAGCAGTGAGTCGTGCTTCCTTAGTCCTCGGGTGATATGCTCTCTGTCCCGTCTCAACAACCACCGTCTACTATACGCTTTCGCCGACTTCATGGCTCTAGCTAGGCTCCTGGATTTCCGATGTCCGCCGTGTTTTAACGACCACCCTACACCATCCTATCCGCATCGATCTCTCGCAGCAGCGGTCTCTGGTGGGGTGACGACCGCGTCATCAAAGCCGTTCTCTGTTACACCAATACCAATAGTAAGTTCCATCTCTCCCTTCTTCCTTCCTTCCTGAGCTTACCACCCAGGTATGCGGCTCGTCGACTTCCGGGCCGCCACCACTCAGGCTGCCATCGTCGGCGCGTGCCGGCTCGTCGGCTTTTGCTGGTGGCTCCGACGATGCTTATTCACTCTGCCACGCTTCCTAGAAAATTTACCAGAATTTTGAGACTTACAAATTTTCGCCACCTCTGAGAAGACCTTCCAGGTCGTTTGCCTGCCTCGTTCCGTGGCCCTGTTGTGCGCCTCGTGGGTGATTCGGCGCGCTTTTACTCCTCAGTCGAGCTCGTACAGGATCAAAATTTCCTTATTTTTTTATTTGTTTTTTTCAAGTCGCGCCTGCTCCGAGTCTTCGCGCACATGTTCGGTCTGCTTTGGATGTTACAGTCAGGCAGATCGTGTTTTCTCCGAGCGTAGGTATCTTCTTATGTAACCAGCCACCTCCGCGAAGAGTCGGCTCGTGCGCTTTTACTCGTCAGTCGAGTTCGTACATCAGATTTTCTTCATTTTTTATCTAGGCCGCGCCTGCCCGTTCCCGCACACGCTCGGTCTGCTCGGAGGCAAAACATGTTTTTTTTTTCGTTGAGTGTAGGCATTTCCTACGTACATGATGTTTTCTCGACCTCATCATCCCGGTAGTCATCACCAAAACCCCCCACTACACCCACACACACAACGCTGAGGACCGCCGAGAGAACACGAGTGACGGACGGAGAGAAACCTCCGGTCGAAATTCCTTGGGATCCCTTTCTCTCCTCGCGTTCCAAGACTCTCTCTCTCTTACTGTACTGGAGAATGCCTGCCGACTTTTTTTTTTTTACGATAACCTAGAGACGCGTTTCTTCTAGACTGCCTCCCTCCAAGGCGTGTGCATATAAAGAGTCCCCATATTGGAGGAGGGAGGAAACAGCATCTCCAGAGTCATACCATGTCCAAATTCGCTATCCTGTCTGTACTCGTTCTGCTCTGCGCGCACGTCCCCGGCGGCCTCGCAGGCCCCGCTATAGCGAAAAGGCAAGAAGGCGCGCTCGAAGCGCGCCAGGTCACGTCCGTCGTTGGGGGCGTCACCTCTGTCGTCGGGGGGGTCACTACCGTCGTCGGGGGGGTCACTTCGGTCGTGGGAGGCGTCACCTCTGTCATCGGGGCCCTCCTCGCTGTTGAAACCGGCGCTCCCGGGGCTTCGCCCCCAAACCTCGATGCCCGCCAGGATACCGTCACTTCTGTCGGGGGAGGAGGCGTCACCTCCGTGGTTGCCGTCCCCGCACCGTCCAGTGCCGTGGAGGACCTCGAAGCCCGGCAGGTTGTCACTTCGGTCGTTGGAGGAGTCACCTCGGTCGTTGGGGGCGTCGTTGGGGGTGTCACCTCTGTCCTTGGAGGAGTCACGTCCATCATCGGGGGCATCCTCGCTGTTGAGACCGACGTTCCCGTGGCCTCGACCCCCGAGCTCGACGCGCGCCAGGTTGTCGTCACCTCGGTCACTGTCATCCCCACACCGTCCCGTGCGCTCGAAGCCCGGCAGGCCGCCGTCACCTCGGTCGTCGGGGGGGTCACTTCGGTGGTTGGAGGGGTCACTTCAGTTGTTGGGGGGGTCACTACCGTCGTCGGAGGGGTCACTTCGGTGGTTGGGGGGGTCACTTCAGTGGTTGTTGGGGGCGTCACCTCCGTTATCGGGGGAGTCCTCGCTGCTGAGACCGCCACTGCGGTCGTGGGGGGCGTCACTACTACTGTTGTGGGGGGTGTCACCACTGTCGTCGCCAAAGCCACGGCAGTCCCGCAATGAACGCTAAAGAAGAATATGGGTACGTGGTAGTGGGTTGATGGTCTACTCGGATGCTTCACTGATTCCTGTTTTTGTGTAGCGAAAATGTCGAGTCGTGGATGATCGGCCTGCCCTGTCTTTATCATGTTTTAGTTACTTTTTTTTGTTATGCGATTCTATGGTTGATCCACTGTTGTTCTCGTCTCTTTTTTGCCGCCGTCGCTTTGAGTGCCACATATCTGGTAGATAGTTTACGGGATCGGGGCCTTGAACTGAGGACTGGTCGGTATTCGCAAATTTGAATGTTTTTTCAACGGGAACGGAGTTGGTGGCGATTGGATGTCCTTGTCAGATAGACGTTAGGAACACGACATCTTTTCCCGTTACCGCAGATTGAGTGAGTCTTGCGTAGGATCAAGGGCTGGACCTGGCTTGGTTCCCATGTCCAAATTCGCTGTCCCGTATTCGTCCTGCTCTGGTGGCCCACCTCCCCAGCGGCCCTGCTATGGCAAAAAAAAAAAGCGACGGGGAGAAGAAAGCAGGCCCGTTCACGCAGCCGCTCTCGAGGCTCGCCAGTTTCTCGGCGCTTCCGCCGCTCACTTCAGTCGGGGCAGCCTACACGCTATTCGATGATGGCGCCACTTCAGACCTTGCAGTCGGAGGAGGCGCCACTGCAGTCGGAGAAGTTCGCTTCAACCGTTGGAGAAGTCGCCTATGGAGTCGAGAGCACTGTCCTCGGTGTTGGAACCGCCGCGCTCGTTCCGAGTGCGGTAGCTGCAGCGCGAGACCTTGACGTCCGCCAGGAGATCGTCTCCTCCGTCGTTAGTCGCTGGACCGCTACCGAGACCGCCGTCAGCTCGGTCGTGGGGGGGGCGTCACCTCTATCGTCCTCACAGCCACGCCCGCGCTGTGGCAACTGTGAACGCCCGGGGAAGAGTACGAGTAGCAAGAACGTCGAATCTTGGATGATTGGCCTGTTTTAGTTACTTTTCATGTTACACTACTTTTTGCTGCCACGTTGAGTGCACATCTGGTAGATAGTTTGTGGGATCAGACCCTTGAACTGAGGAATCGGTATTCGCATATAGCTTGGTTCCGAAAACACCAGCACATTGGATAGATACAGATAATGGTACATCTATCGGATCTATTAGCAGAGTATTCGGTAGCTTAAACGCACATAAGACACCTTTTCAATCCCTCGCCGCCAATATTTGCTCGACTCTTTCAACTTTATGTGTGTTTCCCGTACCGGGTGCGATGGCCTGGTCAGTTCTGGTACCGATGCGAATGTCGGTTGCGATGCGGGGGATTCCCTGTGCGTGTACCGCGGCGTGGCAGTCGTGAATGGCCTTGCAGACGTCGTCCCACGGCCCTTCTAAGAAAGACAATAAGTAAGAGTCATTGATGCAGATTGGTATCAGACCTAAGTTTGTTCCGTACCCGCTGAAAGACGTCATGACGGTGGACAGAGGATATGAACGACTTACTGCATCTGCAAAACGTGGAGGCCCCGCTTGAAGCACAGAGGTAAAAACGTACCTTGAAGGTGAGACCGGATTTTTGTAGGACCCTCTGGCATTCAGCGATGAATACGGCGACCTGGGAGAGATTAGAGGTGGCAGAGCATGCTGGGAGGTATTCACCGAGGAATCCGGGGCCGCCATGGGGATGAGGCAGAAATCCGCAACGGCGTATAATTGAGAGGACATGGTGGCGGTGGAGGGATGACAGCGGGTGTGACCCAACTTGGACTGCGACCATGACCTCGGTGCAGTCGCGCATCCACGCCTTTGAATCCCTCTCCACCGCCCCACCGCCGCCCTCACCGCCGTCCGCCTCGCTGATCGACCTCAAAGACTGGGTCGTCGACGTCGCGCCCCCTCTCCCGCCGCGCAGCACCGCCACGCTCAAGCCGCCCGCGTCGCACACGTACCCGCCCAAACACGCCTCGGCGTCGTCCATCTCGTCGCTGCACTCTGTCTCGCTCGACGGCCAGGCGTCCACCGACGGCGACTCGATCGACGACGACTCGTACGAAAATGTGTCGCCGGTGCAGCCGACGCCGCCGCCGAAGCTGCCCAGGAGACCAGCGAGTACGAGTACACGCAGACCCGCGCCCCCGCCCCCTGCGTCGTCTCGTGCGTCATCGGCCTCCCTGGCCCCCTCTCTGGCCCGTCCCACGCCCATACCACCTGCCGCGCGTGCCCGCTATACCTCTCTTTTCGACCGCAACATCTCACAACGCACCCGCGCACGCCAGCAGCGCACAGCGAAGCCCCCGCCGACGCTCCCCTTCCTCTCGCCCCGCAAGTCCCGCCAGGCCGCGGGGTGGCGCGGGCTCTCCGTCGACCTCATAACCGGCGCGGACGACCTCCCCACCGCCGGGTCCGACTCGGAAGACGACTCCCCCCCAACTCTCCCCCCGCACATCGTCAAGCTCATATGGAGAAAATCTCATTTGGACGATACCAAGCTGGCGCAGATATGGTGCGTTCTCTCTGTTTACTGTTCCCGAGCCCCCCCCGCTCATGGGATGCTAGGACGGAATGCACCCAGGGCCATCTCAGGTCACACGCTGGGCTCACAAAAGACGAGTTTGTCAGTGGGATGTGGAAGATTGACGAGGAGCTGCGGAGGCGGGCTCATCCGCAAAAAGGACGCATGGCTCGAACCCGCTATGGATAGTGTGTGTATTCTGTTTTTGTATACAAGATATACCAGGCTGTGGACTCCCCTGACGACTCGCTCCGTGGAGCCAAATTTCGTCATAATAATTACCGAGCCTCGGATTGGTCAAGGTAAAACATCCCGCTATGGAATAGCTTTAGTAGTCTATTTTTAGATTCAGTGTCGGCGTTCATGCCCCAATCGGGTGACAAGGGTCACCAAAGCACCCGGAATATGCTACCATACATTTCCCTGCTGTGAAGATCAAGAATAAACTCCATAAAATGGAACCAGCTCAATGGCGGGCTCTTAGCAGGGTTGTGACATGGTATCTTTGACTTTATGGCACGCGCTCGTTCGTGTAGCATGTCAATAGAGCTTTCTTCTACGTGTTCACCGATGCTTCGATAGTATGATTTTCATAACCCATCCTGTTATACTAACCTGGTGAGGATGGCGGTGTGTTGGGGCTGCTGGCGCAGATTTATGACCGGAGAGAGGGCCCGACGAGGGTGCTCTGAACGTTGCATAGTAGTCATCACACTACTAATGTACATTCCTACGTATATAACATGACGATAACACTTGTGTAGCCTAGTTTTTGGCACTTGTTATCATGGCTGGATAAAACCTATAGTACTCCGGGAGTGCGATAATCTGGAGAGGGAGTGTTCCTATATAGTAATAGAGCTGCCTTTCTTCCATGTGTTCATGCTTCGATAGTATGATTTGCATACCCCGTCTTTTTCACGCATCCCGTTGGCGGTGGTATACAAACCTGGTGTAACTCAGTGACGTCGACTCGGCCCGTGCCGCCCCGGCACCAAAGCGGAGTTCCAACCCCCCATACATAACCCTCTGTCCGAACTCTAATTTTTCCTCACATCGACGACCGCGGACGAAGACATCCCAAAAACTTTCTTTTACCTGTTACCACCCGTTGCAACACTAAAAAAAAGCGAGTCTTCTGCGTGGGGCGGTTTTTTTGAATGTGTACTGAAGGGTGAAAATTTTTTACTTTGCAGGATGTCTGACGCAGGAGATGACATTCAGGTTGAGGCGCCTGTGGAGGAAGTCGCCGCTGAGGCGCCCAAGGGGAAGCTCTCTGTTGAGGATGCTCTCCAGGTACGTCCCCCCCCTCCCATCCACCACCTTCCCCCCCTCACACCCCACCAGCAAGTCCTAAAGAACGCCCTCGTACACGACGGCCTCGCGCGCGGCCTCCGCGAATGCGCCAAAGCCCTCGACAAACGCCAAGCGCACCTCTGCGTGCTCGTCGAGACCTGCACCGAAGCCGAGTACATCAAGCTCATCGAGGCCCTCTGCGCGGAGCACAAGATCAACCTCATCAAGGTCGGCGACGCCAAGGTCCTCGGCACCTGGGCGGGGCTCTGCAAGATCGACCGCGAGGGGAACGCGCGCAAGGTCGTGGGGTGCAGCTGTGTGGTCGTGAAGGACTATGGCGTCGAGAGCGAGGGGCTGCATGTCGTTTTGGATTACTTCAAGAATAGATAGGGTGAGTGGGGGGCTGGGTGGGGTGTGGGTTGTGTGATGATAAAACAGACTCCCTCTGCTGAGGCTTTTTGCCCTTTGAGGATACTGTCTATCCGGAATCATTATACTATGTCTGATCCTTTTCTTTTTCTACCTCTTTCCTTTCGAACAACTGGCTGACTTTCTTTACTTTCCAGTGCCTTTACTGTACAATCCTTGGCAATGATAGGCGTGCGCTTCCAAACTATTACTTCGTGAATTTAAACAAGGAAATCCGTACATTGACTGAACAAAAATCACTGCTCTGCGATCACGTGAATGATTCCCTGTATCCGTAGCTACATCTGCAATTATTTGGATTATTTCAAGAACCGATAGGGTGAGTAGCTGGACTTGGGTGGTGCTGCTCTGTGATGATAAAACAGACTCCCTCTGCTGAGGCTTTTATGCTTTGAGGATACTGTCTATCCGGAATCATTATACTATGTCTGATCCTTTCCTTTTCTACTTCTTTACTTTCGAACGACTTACTGACTCTCTTTGCTTTCTAGTGCCTTTACTGTACACTGAACTGTATCCTTGACAACCATATGCGTGCGCTTCCAAAGTATTGCTTCGTGAATTTGAGTAAGGAAATCTGCACATTTTGCGACTGAAAAAAATCAAATCTCGGAAAGGCAAGTATAGATATGTGCTCCTCTTAAACTGTGATATCATTCTGATGATCAATACTGAGGCCCCACAAATAGAACCAAGGGGTTTTTAAGGCCAGGAAATTGAACAGCGAAGTCTGGCCAGCTGTTCTGGTGTACACAGAACACTTTAAAAGCAGATAATACACCCCTTTTCACCCATTTTACATACTCTCCATGGCCCCTATACTTCACCAGATGATTTGCTTTATGTTATTTATATTGAGGTCTATACTACTGCCATTCCCTGGCCCTTATTGAGCTTTTATTGCACTCCCGGGTTACTACAGGTTTTACCCAGCCATCACGGCTATGATAACAAGCGCCAAAAACTGGGCTACACAAGTGTTATCGTCATGTTATATGCGTAAGAATGTACATTAGTAGTGTGATGACCATGCAACGTTCAGAGCACCCTCGTCGGGCCCTCTCTCCGGTCATAAATCTGTGCCAGCAGTCCCAACACACCACCATCCTCCAACCCGTCCTCCTCCTCCTCCACCTCCCCAAACGCTCCTGTCCGTTTCGCCCCATCGACATATGACTCACCCAGCCCACTCCCAACCCCCCCATCCTCCGCCAAATCGCTATCCGCAATCTTCGACTCGTGGACCGTTTCGGCCTGCACGCTGCCCTGCGAGTCCCCGAGCACCGCCGTCTGCGCCGTCGATAGCCCGCCGAATATCGACGATCCTGAGGGCCCAGGGACACCCAGGGTGGACGCGCCCAGCATGCTTCCGCCCCGCCGTCGGGCGGCGAGTTGGCTCTGGCGGAGCGCGCGGTCGTATTCCTGGGCACGGTCGACGTCGGTTTTACGCTCGCCGCTACCGTGGCTGGTATCGAGAGGCACGATGCCGGTTCCAGGCCGCCGACGCCCAGGAAGATGTGTGGTTGTAAAGTCTGCCATCCGGCTTAGGTATAACGAGCCTGAGGGGTCCGAGGGATTCCAATCCGGATTGGCGGCCTAGAATTATGATGTATCAGAAACGACAGACACTGTTGCAACAACCACACACCTTGAAGTTCAGGAAACTCTTCTCCATCTTGCCCTCGTTCGAGATCATCCGTTTGTCGATGTTCTGCGTCGGTGCGCCAAACTATTAATAAAGGATGATCAACAAATATATCATCCCGTAAGTCTATGTCCACGTACTTTGACATTGCCGTGTCTCTCAAAATTGAACTCGGCAAAGCTGCAAACATACCCTCGCCCATCGACATGAACGGTAAACTCGCGGAAAAAATCGATGATAGCTGGGGCACACAAAGGAAGCGAAAACCACAGAACGAAAGGCGTCAGCACCACAGAAACCACTTCTTGCACAAAGATCATGATCTTCATAGCGTAAAGCTCGCCGAATTCCTGGTGCGTCTGGGATGACAAGCAATCAGATCAACAAAACAGATGCCGTCGGACGGTGACCTACCATTTTGCTATGCAGTTGCCCCTTCCACTCATCCGGCATATAGTGCGTATAGGTGATCACCTCCGTCATCAACAACTCCGGGTCAAACACCCTATTATCTTCGGGTATCATCCCTCTCGCCACAGCCAATATCGATCCAAACACGGTGAGGTAAAATAGCACCGTACGATGCGACGTAATCTCGAGATGAACAAAGATATCAGGATCAAGAACGGTAGCCAGAAAGAGTACAGCGGCAAATGAACCGGATATGAAGGCCACAAAGCTATACATGATTGTTAACAGGGACTTCCGCCGTGGATTAGACTCGTAGCGTACCGCATGATGAGCGTCATTTTCTCATTCGGGAACTGTCCAATGTACATGCCGGCGGCGGGGCAACTCTCGTCAAGTCGTCGCGTAAAGAAATGAGGTAGTTCATTGAACTCTCGGAATTTCCATTGCGCAAAGGATGTATATCGGCGTCCTCCTATTGATGATGGGTCTTTGTGATATTCCTGACAAGGGAAGGTCAGGCCGATGAACGCCAAGAATAATTAATAACTTACCTCGAAGTACCGGAAGAATGAATACATTAATAGATAGAGTACAATGAAAGGCGCGAAGATGGCGTTCAGTATTCCCATAAAGATGAATCTACGTTTGAGCCTAGACCCAAATATTAGCGCTGCGTTTCAGAAATCAAAATCAAGATCAACGCGCCCTTCTATTAGGACAGCCCGATTTTTGGATTTCAGGAACACCTTTCTTACACGACCATGTTTATCGAACAGATATTCCATCAGACAGAATCTTAGATTCCATTCAAGCGCCTGGGTAAGCATCTTTCCCTTCCCCTTGTCCTCGGCTATGTACTGCTCCAAGAAACGGGGCCACGGCACTCTCAGATCCAAGAGCTCCTTGTTGAAAAGTGCTATAAGGTAATTTTCCTGCCTCATTATTCGATTCGCGATATCATGAGCGTCGAGTTTCGCGGTCGTTGTGTCATTGGTGTTTCGAGAACTCCTTGAGGAGATAGCTGTAAGGGGATTCTCCTCGCGTATAGCGCCGATCCGGCGAACAACTTCAGGCCATGATATGGTTTGGATGTCAACCTGTCAACACTGCCAATTAATTGAGTGTGAAGAGTGTAAATGTACGTACGTCTGGAATCTTTAACAGATGAGTGTAAAAGTTATACATATCCACGAGGCGCATGGTACCCAGGATAAATGAGACGATTTGCCACACGTAAAATGCGGTGAAGAGAATAAAAAACAGTAGCGTAAAGCCGGAGAAGCTGGAATAACGTTAATCAATGCAGAGACGAACGTATGGGTACTGACTTTGATACACAACGATCAACTATAGCATCAGACAGCCGCATGGTCTTATCCGGGTGTATTCGCGAGTAATCTATACATCCGAGGAGGAAAGTAGAGAAGCCAATGACGAAACCCACAGTCCTAGTGAAAGTCAACCGGGTTGAGGAACAACGAGTAATGATGCCTACAGTAGATTCAGCCCTCTCGACAGAGCAATACTGTATATGCCTTTGCCTTCGTAGTAGAAATACACATCTTGGAGAAAAGCATCTAGGTTGTACACGTTGACCCAATTCCATAGAGCGTGTTCGTAGGCATCAAGTCCCCGCATGGGCCTCGGTTGTCTAGGAGAGTGTGGAGAGGTATCATCGGGCCGCGGCGTCATCGTCTCAGCGTCGTCAGGATCCAATTCTGAGGGTCGTGGGGGTATAGACACAGACACATGGGTAGGCAAAACGGGAGGCAGCTTCCTTCCAGGGATAGAGAACAACGGCTGCTGACGTCCTCCAACGAAACTGGAACCCGTCTCCTTGCCCTTGCCCTTCTTGGATGGCCTGCGTGAGGTAGCCTCAATCATGAAACTCTGCGGCACCTCGCCGTCGTCCGAGTCCTGGTCATGTATCTTATCTTCCTGATGGATATTTGGATGCAGTGACGGATCAGTATCAGGTGCGGCTGCGTCCCAAGAGACACGAGGCTTGCCATGCGACTTGGACTTGGACCGTGATTTGGACAATGGAATGGCGTCTCTCTGGAATATCGTGCTCTGACCGTGACCAGCCTCCACGTCTTCTTCTTCTTCTCCCTCCTCTGAGCTCCTTCTCTCCTCCTCCTCTTCCTCGAGTAGAGATTGGTTTGCTTGAGCATAGCCCTGATACGGTCTACTCATTGGATTCAGCATGTTTAAGAAGGGTCTCGAGCTCGACGCAGACTGATACAGAGATCCTTGGTACGACCTCGAGCCCGTATTTCGACGGGGAGAGGTGCTACTGGACATCATGATGGCGAGAGGTAAGGGTACTACGCCTCCTCCTCCTCGTTGGACTTCAATTGGCGAATTGCGTACCTCCTGCGTGACATTGTCACCGTCACGACGTGACAGAACGTGTTGATCACATGATCGACGGAACCGAACATCTGCCATGCATTGCTTCTTGGAATGACCATATATTCCATGAGTTCGATTCTTATCTGTTACCTCAACTTCTACCAGGATGATTTTTATCACAGCCAAGGCCTTAGAAACGTATTGATGGTTCGTGAATACAGGTACCATCAAGTCAGTGTACCTATCCACCTGGTAGATCCGCCTCCGTTCCTTCTAATTACTTCATAGTGATTCAACTTGCGGTATTGCCTAGCCTACGTATAACGGGAGATAGAATCTGAACTGTATCTGCCATCCAAGGTTTTGATAAATCTTTGTTCTTAAGCGCTGTAGCCGCCACTCATACATTAAAAAAATTCAATGACACGGTAAGCCTCGTGGACATACTTCGGCTAGTTGATGCTCGACACCAAGCGCGTCTCTGGATGTCATTACCGGATAGGGCTCCAGATACCTACGTCCCGCGAGCATAAAGGGCATAACCTTGTATGGCAGGCCTTTGCCTTCCCCCTTCCCTCTTCTATGTCTAACTCAGACTCTCCAGCGGCGTCCGGCTCACCCTTTGATTTTGGAACGCGACTTGGGCTGGTGTTTGTCGTCGAGGTCGCGTCTCTCTCTGCTACGGCTGTAACCTCATTATTGGCCTTTATCTGCGTATGTTCAACTCGTCGATAAATGTCTAGTGCTTGTTGCTCACTACGGCACCCAAAGTACTCCGCGGTGACGGCACAGTCAAAGGGGCCTCGCTCACGGACAGTCTCGACTCATATTCATTACTACTTCGTGAATCTCCTGGTATGCGATCTGATTCAAGCTATTGGTAGGTGGCTAGTGTTCTCTCTTCTCTTTTGACACTGAAAAGGCGGCAGGGGGGATAATGGATATTCGATGGATCGCTGAGGCGGTGAGTGAGCCACAATGTACCGGAGGTACCGTGCGCGCGCAATCTCATGCCGCCTTCTCCAGAGCGTGACAGAGGGGCCGTTTTGTACTGCTCAAGGTGAGTTGTTGCCCAATATATTTGCCGTGGATCTCATGTCATGTATAAAGGAATTTTCAAGCAGCTGGGTGACCTTGGAGTGGCCCTATCGTACGTCCTTCCCTTCATATTATAAGTTTCAAGCGATGCACGATCTGATATGTCTTCCGCAGAATAATGGTAATCATTATAAGCAAACGGCCCAGATATTTCATTGATGCTCAGTAGTCCATCGCTATACACACTTTCTTGGTCCTTGGTTTCAAGTACTATTCGCAGCCCAAAGTCGCTCCTCTCGTAGTCGCTTTGATCTGGACATTTCTTGGACTCGTCGTTGGCATCAGCCTAGCTGCACACCACCGAGAAAAATATTATGGAAATACCAATTATTGTGTGTTCTCTGTCTGCTGATTCTCTGGGCTACTTTACCTCATACTCCTTCACAGGGTGTTGGATCACTCCCAAATATCGAATTGAACAAATTGCCCTGGAATACGGTTGGGTGTGGTTTGCTGCCTGTGTGAATATCGTGTGTTACGCTTTGATAGCACTCGTTCTCAAAGGTACATGGTGTGTTATATTTCAACGGCTTACTCACCTCTATCTGGTAGGCATCCTTCTAGTGGATGGATTCAAGATACGACTACGACGGAGGTCGGACGCGAGTAGCGTTAATTCAGATTTTGGCGTGAAAATCGGAATGAATCATTCAGTTCAACGATCCAATGCAATTGCGATGCAGATGCTTTTGTGGGTAATATCTATTTTTGGCTCCACGTGTTCTAACGGACCTTCTCACTGGCAGCTACCCTGCTGTATACCTCGTTGCGATCTTTCCCATGTCTCTTGTCCGATGGCTCTCTTTCTTTGGTGTGAAAGTGCCCTTTATCGCCACAGCCATTGCCAGTATTCTATTCTCGTCATCCGGTATCCTTAATGTTACCCTATTTACCCTGACTCGACCGGGACTAGTTCCCAACCGAGGCCCCTCCAACTCTCGGAGAAGTTGCGAACACCACGGCTCCATGCTTAGCCCGGGCGTATCACATTCTGACTACAGATACACCCCAGGCTCTCCGAGGACTGGCTGAGGATAACATTGGGGAAGGAGGATGGAAATGTCGTTCTCACACGGAACCGGGGGAAGTAGAGGTAATCACTTGTATATAATTAACACACGGGGTGTTCCCAAGAGGTTTAATCTCATTTTCTTCTTGGCTACTCGATGAAAACTGATATGATGAGGTGGTAGCATTTTGGAAGAATTCCGATTCTTGGAATGCGGATACTGGTATCAGAGAAAGGCTTATCAGCTTGCAAACATGACCACAAGGCTGCCTCGAGGACGGTCCCGTCTCGAACCGCGGATGCAGCGTTCATGATCGGCACCCCAGACTCAGGCGATTCCCAAAAGGAAATAACGTTCATTCTCGCGAAAGGCTGTAAACAGCAAATCATATAAACCACGGCGCTTGTTCAAGCCCTGCAGCGCCCATCATTCTCACAAGACTGATTTCTGTCAGTCTTACAACCTCAGTTCCCGCTCAAAGAGCGCTTGAGACGTTAGCTTCCGTTTTTGTACTCGCAGGCAATGGTGCCTGATAGCAGTGTAGGAGCTCTCGGCTATTCAGCTGAATACTACGCTGACAGCCGTGGTTAATCCGTGAGTCCTCTTCTTTCTGCCATTCTTCAGCGAGGTGCTAACTCTGTTCATGAAGCAGAGCATATGTGCTCTCTGGCGCCGAAAATGCTCCTACCATATAAGAGGCGCCTTTCCCTCGCAGTTTTTTAATAACACCTAAACTTTCTAACCGCTATCGTCGGCTATATTCAAATAGTCTTCTGCGCATGCGGTGTTAGTGGTGATTTCAAATCCTCCGGGTTGCGTAACTGATAACGAGTTCTGTTGATGCCTTGGAAAAGTACTTTAAAGAGAAACAGTGTATGGGAACGCGCGGCGCGTTTCCTTTCCCCTCTCTCTTATCGTCACGTCCAGTAGGGGATCCATCCTCTCGATGTCCTCCGATCCCTTTAGTCCTGGGGTCAGAGTGGGCATTATTGTAGTAACGGTCTGTGCATCTCTATCAGCAACAGCCGTGTTTTCTTTACTTGCGTTTATTGCAGTAAGTCACGTTTCTATCTAGCACTTCATAAGAAACCTCACATATGGAGTTTAGTACTCTGCGACGACTATAAACAAAGGTGCCACACGCACATGGAGAGTCTCAACACATATTCACTACTATTTTGTGAACCTGCTCATATGCGACTTGGTGCAGGCCATCGGTCAGTTTTTTCTGTTCTTCGGTTGTCTGGCTCATGTAGAGCTTGATGGGCTTTAGGTGGAGTGATGAATGCCAAGTGGGCGGCAGATGCTGTATGTGCTCTTTGTCATACCGTTCCAGAACCGTAGTTAATATAGCTTCATATTGAAGCGTGTGACGGAGGGGACACTGTGTACTACCCAAGGTACGGGACCTTTTAATTCTTCTCCGAGTCGGTCAACCTAATTTTGCGGACCAATAGGAATACTTAAGCAGCTCGGAGATGTCGGAGTAGCCTTGTCGTATGTATTTCTAGCCCAAGTATAACGTATCCATACTGAATAGGTCTCGGTATACATAGAACGTTGGTATGTGCCTTCCGCTATCCATTTCCTGAAATTGAGCTGATACTTATCTAGGCGATCGCACTCCACACCTTTTTGGTATTAGTGTGCAGGTTCTATTCTCGGCCACGAAGCGCGCTTGTCGTCATCGCTGCGATGTGGATATTCATGGCTCTTATTGTTGGCATAAGTGAAGCCATGCACGGCGACGATGACTATTACGGAAGCACTGGTTACTGTGCGTCAATTCATTTACAATCTTAGTTTTTCGCTGATAGTTGTGCTTGCTAGGGTGCTGGATAACGAGCGATTTCGGAACTCAGAGAATCACTTTGGAATATCTATGGGTCTGGATCGCTGTCTTTCTCGATATTGTATGTTATGTATTCATTTCTTTGGCTATTAAAGGTATTTGTTTCGTGTTCCGTTTACCTTGGCTTGCAGCAAAACTGATTTGTATTAGGAATTATCGTCCTGGATGGATACAAGATACGATTGAGACGTAGATCAGTGAACATGGACGCCTTAAGTCTAAGCACTACTAACAGTGCGACTAAACATTCTGATGCCATCGCGATGCACATGCTTTTGTAAGTACCCTTCCCTACAAGCTCCGAGGTAACTACCCTGTACTAAAAAAACATAGCTACCCCGCCGTCTACATCGTAACCGTTATTCCGATATCCGTTGTCCGTTGGTGTACATTCAGCGGAACGAATGTACCATTCGCGGCCACAGCTTTCAGTAGCGTCTGTTTCGCCTGCTCAGGCATATTCAACACCATTCTATTCACCCTCACTCGGCCAGGCGTAGTTCCACACCGGGGCCAAAATACACACGACCGTCGCGAAAGCTACGTCACCACCATCAGTCCTATCAGTCCGATCACTCCAGTCTACAGGCCTTCTCGAAGCTTGGATGAAATCGATATAGAAACGTGGAGATATATTCCAGACCCGACGAAAGTGATGCAGCTCGTCGATTCTCCTCGAGATAGCTCTTTAAAGGGGCAGGTTTGATTAAGTTACGAATGTATTACTAATGAATCATGTTGTATATTAGAAACCTTCATGAAATACCTTTATACCCGGATCACCTTTGCTCTGTTAGACTCTGGATTCTAATGTCAGCATGAGTCTAAAGGGAGACCAGGAGAATTCTGCGTTAATTATCAATAGGTTCGGCTGGTGGGTACGAAACCCTGTCAACGTGCGTTCCTTCTATTTTTGTTACTAAACATGTCTGACCTACCGACGCATCTTTGTCTTGCTCGCATTCGCACTCGCAAATGACAAAGGCTGAGTCTTACGTGCCCCCCAAAGAACGCCCTAGTCAGCAATCTGCCCAACTGTCTCACTCTCCGGGCCGACATGCACAAAGTTACGCCACTTACTTTCTCGAAGACAGGGAATCTCCTCCTCTAGCGGCCAGCACATGCACTGAATGACAGAATTCTCTGCTCGATTTTCCAGACGTTTATCAGAAGTTGACGTTGAGGACTTGAATGGTGGAAACGTCGTTCCAAATTTCCGATATCAACAATAAGTGCTACATAGAACTCTGGAAAAATGTCTGCTTCGGCATCCATTTTCTTATGTCGGCCAGCGTTCTATCTTCCGCCGGACAGGACTGAGGTTAAGCGCCGGCAAAATAGCAGGAAGATGTAATTATCAAGCCGGTTCTCATGCCAATAAGTAAGGCGGCAGGCTGTGTTCTTTTCTGTTTCCTGCTTCATGATCTGCTTGAGCGTCTCCCTACTAGCTTGGGCAACCATCTCGCTCGGTAACCCAATCATATGTCCGCGGACGAGGGACGAACTGGACCTGTTGTCAGATGGAAACGGGAATTTTCGTACAAAGATGGAGTCCTCAAACCCAGCATTGCTCGAGGAGTTGGCTGTCAATGGACAACGTAAGTTACATAGACTTGTTGAATGTTCTCTCACTGCTGATGGGAAGCAGACCCGGAATTCATGTTCCTCGGGTGTTCTGATAGTCGGTACGTTATGCTCGGCGGTGATTCTTGAGCGCTATTGAGGACGGGCGCTTGGAAAGTGTCAGTGAAGGGACTATTTTTGATGCCCTACCCGGGATGTTGTTTGCGGAAAGGAATATAGCGAACCAGTTCCACGAGGGTGATTTGAATGCGTGAGAGCTATCTTGAATCGTCCGTAGGCGCGGCCGCACTAAACATTTATAGGAACGCGGCCTTGTCATACGCTATGGAGGACCTGGGCGTCCAGCATATTATCGTCATGGGACATTACGGCTGCGGTGGTGCATCAGCAGCCATTTCCTCCCCCCCTTCTCCTCCGTGGGATGCAGCTGACTTTGCTGTTCAAGAATGGATCTTCCCCTTGAGAAAATTGTACGCCGAATCAGCTAGGTACGCATGGAGTGCTGTCGTTGTTGAAGCTTTGAAGTGAATCAAGGGGCAGGCCGGAGATCATCGAGCACAGGAACGCATACCCCAGAGGCATCAAGGTCCCTTTGCCAAAACTTCACGATCGTGAGATGCACGCTACATAGCTTTTATTTTTTCAGCGCTTGATAATGCTCGATTTGTAGCCGTTCTCCGAGCACTCGTGGAAGAAAACGTCAAGCAGACTATCTCTAACATTGTTTCATCGCAGTTGATTGTGGAGGTTAGTCGTCTGTTGATCACTGTCAACGTCTGATGCATATCATGTAGCGCTATTGCAACACGACTGCGGCTGCAGTTTTTATCCATGGGCTGGTGTATGATGTGGAGAATGGTGAGATAATTAATCTGGACGTTTCTGTTGGGCCTCCTGGGATAGGCATCCCTCCGGTTCCTTTTCACACACTGTAGATCCCTGTGGGACTTTTCTCGTTTCAGTCTTACGGGTTGCTTTTTTTCATTGACGTGCACAAGTTGGGAGTAATACTACTTCAGTTCTGAGGAAATTTCCTTCCCCAGTTGCTTGTAATATCGGACATTTAGAATTGTGGAAAAATATATGTTTGGCCCAAGTTTAGTCCCTTTTAAATATTTCTTGAATAATGATGACGTTATGCTCGTTGACTGTCACGGTCACCCAGTGGTCTACCACCAGCTCATCGATTTGTTTGATCATGTACCGTGTATTTCTAGGCGCCCCTTCATTGCAAGAATTGCGCGGACATCAACTCGAGTATCGTTGGGAACATATAGTATCCTCACCGGCGCCAGCAGTCTTGGATGAGGATAGTGTGCCACCGACATCTGAGGCACTGGAAGCTGCCAGTCTTCGAATCTCGCGTCTGTATGAAAACACTATATTCCAAGGAGATGAAGATGACACTACTGGACAGCTTGATGACGAACGTACGCGTTAATATTGCGCCGCGAAGATAATTTACTGACGTCCAGATGTAGATGAATCAACGATGATAACTTGGCCACCAACGAACCCTGCTGACAGCGAGGAGAGGCTGCAAACCTCCACTATATCATTTTTAGAAACATCTGCGTCGCTGCTGGATACCCAGGAAACCCAAGAAACCCAATACTCGGATACCTCGTCTATAGCTCGGTTCCCGACGTTCCATTTCAATCTCCATACCCTGGGGACGTTGGACGGCTTGCGTGGCGGTTCTAGGAAAATGAATTTTCTTCTTGTTGCGCTCGAGGTCGATGGTCCTGATACCATCAGGACGAAAAAGGGCGCAGAGATCAGTCTTCTTAAAATGATCCTAGGGGACGATGAAGGAAACATGTGTAAGCTTACTGCGTGGAGAGAAGTGGCCGACGTATGGGGAGGGATGACTGGTTCTGTAAGGGTGAAGCGTGGTGATGTTGTTTTCTTGGAAAGTGAGTACGCGTCGTTGGAAATTTCTTGTGATTGACGTAAATTGTAGATGTCACTGCTACCTGCGAGCCCAAGGCCTCGCCTGCACTTTCTGCTTCTCCGTATCTTAACTCCAAACTTCAGATATGTTATCGAACGTTGATGTATACTCAGACGGACGCGAAACTTCGACCAGATCTGAGGCTTGGATTCAGCGATCCTTCTGTCAGGAAAGTGGAAAGTCTTGTGCGATGGTTTGAAACGATGGCTGGATTGCCTGCCCGTAAATGATACTTACTCGTACCATGCCTTCTGTCTTGATGAGGGGATGAGCCAAACTCCTTTCTTCCTTACAGGGCCACCGTATTGGACTCAAAATCTGATATATACGCGTTACCGACGCGACTTTGTCCAGTATACACCAATATTCCCTGAGAATATTCCCCTTCCATCGCCAGCAAACGTGCGGCGCGCTGCGAGTCACGTGTTGCCATTAATTCGATCATTAAAGAGCACAGCGGAAGAGCCCAGCTGTTTCTCTCTCTCGCCCTTCATGACCTCTTCCGACTCTGCTGCCTCCATGGGGCCCGTGCACAGTACCATCCCTTCCCCCAGTGGGAATCCAACTCTTGTGTCCCCGGAATCTGTCCCAGAACTCCCTGTATCAGGGGAGTCCCCTGAAGAAGCTGGAGCAGAAGCAGTAAACGCGGTCGTACCTTCAGAACATTCTCCTGATAATTCTACAAAGGCAGAGAAAGTTCGCCCTTTGGATCGCCTAAAGCAGCTCGCCAAGGGTCGAAAGGGCCCGGAGATTGCCCCTGAAGCGGCCGTAGGCGACAATGACGATGACGACGACGACGACGAGCCAATAAATCTCGCGGAGAAGATTCGTTCATTGATTGATGCACTACCTTCGCCTACACCACGTAACCCTCGCACTTTTCCGAAACCCACGCCTCCGGCTCGAGATGCCGACGGTCGTCCCATCCCTCCTCCAGGAGCGGTTCCCATCAAGGACAAGAAGCTCATCGCAAAGTTGTCCAATCCCACCGTCATGAATGCTGAGGGAAGCGAATCCGACAGTGTGTGGAGTATTTTGGAGAGCCTTGGTAGTAATAGCCATGGTGATGGCACAGGAGGCGACAACAGCAGCACTTGGTCGGACGACAGCATCATGATGTACTCGCCGTTATTCCCCACAGAAGAGTCTCTCGTCGAAATCGCGGCATCCCACATCGTTCCAGCTTCAAATCCAACTGCGCCGCTACGGCCGCAAGCCTTGTGGCAACGCAAATGGCCATGGTGGAAGAAGTCTGCACCAGCAGATAGCAGTCCGGATAAGGAGAAGAACAGTGACGGCAACAAGCCTACTGCACCTGCAACGCCTATACGGGTTTGGATCCCATCCACTACGAAAATTTCGGTTCAAGTGATGTGGTGGGGCTATCGTCTGTACGTGCCAAGACCGTTTCACTTGACAATTATGATTGATTATTGGCTATAGATATCTTCCTCCGCCTGTCCTCGCCATCCTAAGTCAAGAACAGCTGGAAGCGACTAAACGCGCTGCAACAATTACAGCAGCCTTGACTTGGCTATTCACTCATATCCCTATTGCCTTATTGCCTCCACCAGTCCAGCCGGTTTTGCTTCTACTGCAGAAGATTGTACCGTATCTTGGGTATATCGGTACTTTCATTTCGTGGAGCTGGAGTACTATCAAGGGATACGATATCGGTGCGCAATGCTACTTACGGTCCTGCTGTTTCATACTGATAATCTAGCAGGATACGGTGTCATCCTCAGTGCAACGTGGTTGCTTCCTATAGCTCTTCTCCCAGGGACGTGGCAAGCAGCCGACTTCCCTAAATCTTCGCCAACCACGCCTCCCACTGGAACGCCCTCGAGTTCTACCCCTTCCTCTCCAAGTACTAGCGCTCCTACTACTACTATTCCGCCCAACCCAATGACTCCCACGCCGGCTCCCCCAGACGCTCCCGTCGTTGCCCCCCTAGGTGCCGCGACCAGTCTCATCGAGGAAGCCGAGGTCCCAGTTCCAGCTATTCCTCCAGACGAGCACTATATTTCGGGAGGAGACACTACACCTAACAAAAGTGCCTGGTGGAAATTACTTTTGCCACTCTAGGAACTACAATTAGCCACGATCAGCGATTCACGACTCACGACTCACGACCGGTACCAGCATTATTATTAGCCAAGACCCATTCATGACAACGTCCAAGTCCTTATGATATGTAGTAGACAATAATTATACACGCAATTTTGCCTGTTTTGTAGCATTTATTCCTTGTCAGAGTTGCCTACTTTATGTTCCTCGCTCGAGCGCGCACTTGTCAATCATATTCAAGAAATACACAGATATTCAACTTCTCCTATCGGCCCAGTCTCAATGGCCATTAACAATCTTTTTAGGTACCAACTGCAGCCTCCCAGCCGAGCTTAGAACTGCTTTGATACCAGAAGCCGTAATATCGGCATCCGTGGCAACGCCCCATGAGCTCCTCTTCTTCTCTCCCGGCAATTCATACAAGAGCTCTACGTACGACGCAGCGACGACTTCAGCGCCCTCTCCGATCGAATGCTCCGAGTACTCCCGAATTGTCAGCGTACCTTCAATGTGGGAGGCTAGCGCACTGAGAGAAGACGATAAAGGACCATTACCCTCCCCTCTGACCTTCCTCTGAGAGCCAAAGAGAATGAAGTCTCCCGTCAGCACGCGCTTGGTTGCATCGACGTGCTCTAGGTTGAACGTGATCACAGAGAAATTGGCGGACGGCGTCAGGATGTCATAATCATATGTCGTCTTGAAGAGCTCTGTCAACGCTCCCACAGAAATTTCACCAGCATCCCTCGCCACGCGCTGCACGACTTCGAAAAATGATGCTTGGAATCTCCGCGGGAGCTCTAGACCGAGGGCGTTGACGATAACACTCGCTACGTCTTCCTGGCCCGACTTGGCGTTGAAGCCTACCGACAACTTGAGCTCGGGCAGCTCACGGTCCCCAATAGCGTTGTTCACCGCGCTGATTACTGCGCGTAATCCAGCGCCCGAGATGTCGGAGTCGACACCGACACCCCACCATGACTGTGCGGATTTGCGGTCGCCCGTAGGGATGAGCTCTATGTAAGAGGCAGCACGGGCATTTTGGCCCTCATCCAAGTCTATGGTGTGTTCGGTGTATTCGCGGACGGAGAGGTCGATGCTTAGGTAGGTGTGAAGAGCGTCGAGGAGGGAGGATATAGGACCGTTGCCGTCCCCCCGCACGACGCGTAGAACACCGTCGACGGATATAGTACCATCGAATCGTTTACGCACCTCAGCTTCGTCTCCAGAGTGATCGGAAGGATCCACATTGGGCTCGGTGGAGATCTTGAAGCTTCGTAGGTACAGACGGCCTTTGTATTTGGATCCACCAAAGTGATACGCATTCCGGAATGCAGTGGTTATATCATCCACGGTCATCTCGCGCGCTTCACGGTCAGAGACCTCTTGGACGACTTTGTAGAATGCTATCTGCAATTTTCTGGGCAGGTCGAGCTGGAGATTCTGTTTGATGAGGTAGGCGATGCCACCTTTGCCGGATTGCGAGTTGACACGAATTAGGGCTTCGTAATTCATGCCCAAATCGGCAGGGTCAACTGGTAGGTACGGCACCTCCCAGTATTGGGGTTCACCTTTCGCTGCGGCGGCCGCGTGTCGAATCTTCTGAGCCTCCAGGCCCTTTTTGATGGCATCCTGATGTGACCCAGAAAACGCGGTGAACACGAGTTCACCAGCATAGGGATGTCTTGGATGGACGGGGAGATCATTGCATTGGGTGACGACATCGATGGCGGTTTGTAGGTCGCTGAAGTCGAGGTTGGGATGGATCCCTTGGGAGTACAAGTTAAGGGCAAGGTTGACTAGGTCAACATTTCCTGTTCGCTCTCCGTTACCAAAGAAGCAGCCTTCAATACGGTCACCGCCAGCCAGGAAACCAAGCTCGGCTGATGCAATTCCAGTTCCTGAAAGAAAATAAGCAAAGGAAGACGGTGCTGTGAGACAGACGCGTACCTCGATCGTTATGAGGATGTAGACTGACCAAAATCTTCTCCCTCTCGGTAATTTTGGTGCAGAAATATTCAATCTGCGAAGACAGTCAGGATATTGCGCGAACGTCGGAAAATCATGAAATATTACCTGATCGGCGTAATGATTTGGCGGGGCGATCTCCACCGTTGATGGAAGATTGAAGATGATCTTGTCCTCGAAATCAGTACCAGCCTTTCCCCATGCTGCTTTGACAACTTCGCAAATCTCTACTGCAAAGTCCGGTTCTGTCTGCGTAAACGTCTCCGGGCTGTATTCGTAGCGGAACTTGGTTCCATATTTTGCGGTGCACTCCTCCGTCAGCTGTTTAACGATTTTGGTATGCGTAGCGGCAAGTTCGAGGGTCTGTTCCTTCGAGTTGCGAAACACGACATTTCGGAATAAGGGTGATGTTGCATTGTACATGTGGAGAATGGCGTGCTTGCATCCGGCGACCGCGTCAATCGTACGTTTTATCAGGTCTTCCCGGGCAGGTGTCAAGACCTTGCTCAATATGAGTTCAATACACCCTGTATCCAAGGACGAAATAATAAAAAGATCGAACTAACTTGTATCCATACATCGTCTGGGACTTCATTGTTTTCGATGAGACCTCGTACGAAGGAGAAATCAGTGTCGCTAGCGGCGGGGTATGCGACCTCGACTTCCTTGACACCACATTTAACGATCTCCCTAAAGAAAGTCGTTTTCTGTTCGATGGTCATTGGGTTGGCCAGGGCCTGGTTACCATCCCGAAGGTCGGTCGACAACCAACTGGGGGCCTTGGTGAACGTTTTCGACGGCCATTGACGATCCTTGAGGTTCAATGGGGTGTACGGCTTGTACTTTTGCGAAGGGTCGGCTCTAGAAACAGGGGGAAGTTCAGTTACGGTCATCAACAGTGGAGGTAGGGGTACAGACAGCATGGGCATGGTGATGGATCGAAGTAAAGAAAACTTTTAGCAGAATCGTGTGCTAAAATAGAATCTTGTCACGGATATGACTCACTAATGAGGAATCCGATTATTCCGATAGGGCCGACTGTGCCGACCTTGGAGTCACTGAAAATCATTGATCTCATTCGACCACTACCATCTCCAATGTCGACTTTGACCGTGTCGGCAAAGATTTCGCCCTTTCCCTTTGCTGCAGTCGCGACAGCATCGTATACTCAAAAAGCTGAGATTGTGTACGATGAGGCGGTTACTGGACCTGTCCTAGATCTGAACGGATCGACCATCACCGTCGAAGAAGACATCGTCCACGCGTTATCCAAGGCAGGCGGCCTCTCTGAAGATAGCTCCAAGGTGATTTTAACTATAGAGCTCACTACACATTATCGATTTACTCAGAAAATTCTCAGACGGCTACGTTCTTTGCACTAGCGAAGACCTTGCTCACTACAACTGCGGTCCCAGAAATCATCACAGCTCTTGATTCGTTAGACGACCATCTTGCGTTCAGGACCTTCCTTGTTGGGCATGATCTAACTGCATCGGATTGGATACTGTGGGGGACCTTGAAAGGTGACTATCGTCGCGTTTACTCAAATAGAAAAAAAAACTAACAACGCCAGGCAATATCAGGATCATCGGTCTTCTCAAAAACAATAAGCACGTACACCTGAATCGATGGTTCTCATATCTGGAGTCTTTGGAATCCACCCAAGCAGCTCTCACTGGTTTGACGGCCGCAAAAGCCAGCAAGGCTAGATCTACCAAGGTTGCAGCTGGCTTTGCCCTTGGTCTCGAGGGTGCAAAGATGGGTGAAGTAGTTACTCGCTTCCCTCCCGAGCCAAGCGGCTACCTGCATATCGGACATGCCAAGGCTGCAATGCTGAATCAGTATTTCGCCAAAATGTACAAGGGAAAGCTGATCATTCGTTTCGACGACACTAACCCCAGCAAGGAAACGGTATGGAGCTATCTGCCTTATGCTATTTCTTACTAAACGATGAGTAGACTGAGTTCGAGGATACCATCTTGGAAGATCTTTCCCTTCTCGACATCAAAGGAGACGTCGTTACCCATACTTCCGACTACTTTGATACCCTGTATGGCTTCGCCATCCAAATCATCAAGTCTGGTAAAGCTTATACCGACGATACCGAACAAATTCAGGTAAGAGATGTGCGCTTGCCTTGCTTGTGTTAGTATTTAAGCCTTGAGAAGATGCGCAAGGAGCGTATGGATGGAATTGCCTCTGCCCATCGTAACGACAGTATTGAAGAAAACCTCAAACATTTCGCCGAGATGACTGCAGCATCTCCCGAGGGTCTTCGGTGGTGTCTACGAGCCAAACTGAGCGTAGACGATAACAACAAGGCTTTGCGTGATCCAGTCATATACAGATGCAACACTCTGCCTCATCATCATACCGGGTACGTACTTTCAGGCAGTGAAATCATCGATCAAATCTGATGCATGGTTTAGGGACAAGTGGAAAGTTTACCCCACCTACGATTTCGCGTGTCCGATAGTAGACTCCATCGAAGGTGTTACTCATGCGCTTAGGACAAACGAGTATCGTGATCGAAACCCGCAATATCGCTGGATGACCGAAGCGCTTGGCATCCGCAATGTCCAAATTTGGGACTTTAGCCGTCTCAACTTCATCTACACTTTGTTGTCGAAACGGAAGTTGCATCATTTCGTCAATACGGGATTGGTGCGCGGATGGGACGATCCCCGTTTTCCGACCGTGCGCGGTATTCGACGTCGTGGATTGACTGTCGAGGCCCTTCGCCAGTTCATGCTCTTGCAAGGCCCGTCCCAAGCAATAGTTTCGTTGGAGTGGGATTCCATATGGGCTATGAACAAGAAAGTCATCGATCCCGTCGCTCCGCGTCACTGGGCAATCGTCCAAGCCCAACGGTATGTCGATCACTAAGTGTTATACACCTTCATGCTTATATCTCGCTAGTGTTCCCGTCACCATCAAGGGTGGACCAAGCGTACCTGAGGTGAAAAGCATGCCGAAACACAAAAAGAACCCTGACGTTGGTGAGAAGAAGACGGTATATTCGTCAAACATTCTTGTCGATCAGGAGGACGCGCAGTCGTTCGAAGACCAAGAGGAGGTCAGTAATCCGAACCTCGATGTCTATTTCTCTGATTGTCGTATAGGTCACGCTTATGGACTGGGGTAACGCTATCGTCCGGTCGAAAACAACCAACGCATCGGGCCAGGTTACTTCCATCAAAATGGACCTCCATCTTGACGGTGACTTCAAAAAGACCAAGAAAAAGATAACCTGGCTCGCCCAACCTACGTCCGAGAACCCCCTGATCCCTGTGACACTCCTTGACTACGACTACCTTATCACGAAGAAGAAGCTCGAGGAGAACGACGACGTGAATGACTTTATCACGCCCGTGACCGAGTTCCGCGAGACCGCTCTGGCCGATGCGAATGTCCGGGACTTGAAGAAGGGCTCTTACATGCAGTTTGAGCGAAAGGGGTATTTCGTGTTTGATGGAGCGGGGGCGGATGGGAATTTGGAGTTTATCAGGATTCCGGATGGGAAAGCTGCAGGTTTGGCTAGCAAGGCGACTCCTGTAGCTGTTGCTGAGGAGGAACCAACTAAGATGTACAAGGTGGAGAGTGTTTATGGGTCCAATGTTACGCCGGAGGCTGATACGAAAATGTACAAGGTGAACAGCATTTACAGTTCGTAGAACTTACGATAGACAGGGAAACGGTCGCAAAATATAGAGTGTAGTCTTTGAACCATGTTCACCACGTACTACGCTTGTAGCTGGCCTGCCTTTATTTCCGGTATCCAACAGAAACAGAACTGGGATCTACATTGCTGCTCTCTAAAACTCTGACAGACAGCAGGGGCACAGATTCAGAATGTAAGTTGTTTCTGAGGTATTGTACTGCTCGACGAAATAATGGATATGTTTCTCTCTGCCATCTATGGCAAACCAAGATTTCTAAGTCTAAATACCACTTCGAGCGCTTAAAACCGGAACCATGGGCCGAGTTTCCTACTGTATGCAAGCTGAGCGCTGATGCTTCTCACGTAAACTTTTGATTCTGTTTTTTCTCCGTCAGTGGTCCGACATCGAGTCTTTCGACTTCGACCACTCTGTGATCATGTCCTCTGATGAAAAACGACTACCGTTCCCTTTCTTAACATTCCTTGTACTTCCAGATATTCTTTTGGCACTTGTCTTGGCTTTGGGCCTGTCCAAACGAACGCGTATCATCTTGTTCGCTGGCTTTGCTCTGCTATGTTACAAAGGCCTTCAATATACCACTGGGGACAAAATGCAGGACTATTCAATGGGTTCAACGATTGGTGGCCAGTTCTTCACGGCTTTACATCTCCTCCTTATTGTCGAGCCCATTCGGCAGTATCGTCACTGGACAGATATTGATGATCCTCTCACTCGCCCGCTTCTCAAAAGAGTATACTGGGCTGGATGCATCATACACTCGCCCCGCGGCATCGGCTGGAATTATCACGTTCGTTCTTGTCGTTAGCTTTTGGATCGTAGCTTGCCTGACGGCCTCCTCGCAGACGCCCCATGTTCCTGACCGGCCTATAATGAAACGGGGCGCCTTCATCATCTCACGTGTCTTCCGTGCCGTTGGATCGTTCTTAATTATAGATGCAGCGCAGTCATTCATTCACACCAATCCGTTGTTTTCGGGTTCAGCTGCCGAACTTGAGAACGCGTCAATTACATCTCAAGGACTGTTATACCGTTGCTTAAATATCATTGCGTGGATGGCGACGCCTCATGCAGGTGTGCGTATGCAATATTATCTAATAAGCGCCATAAGTGTGGCGCTTGGCCTTTCGACGCCGGGCGATTGGCCTGATCCCTATGGGAAATGGAGCGATGCCTATACTGTGCGGAACCTCTGGGGGTAGGTGATCGACTCTGATAACACTTTCCCTGTCTCTGACTTTATTATGCCTGTTAGTCGGACGTGGCATCAGATGATGAGACGAGTATGTGATTTCTTTTACTCGTGTGAACAATCATATTTAGTGACGCCATAGTATCTTTCGTCAATTGGGAAGGTGGCGGCGGTTCAAGTCGCTGGATTCCGGAAAGGAACATGGCTCTCGTCATACACCCAGCTGTTTGTCGGATTCTTCGTTTCTGGTGTGATGCATTCGTTCGGGGATGCAATGGTAGGAAGGAAGCACTTTGGGGCGTCTTTCCCGTTCTTCATTATGCAAGTTACGGCCATCATAGCGGAGGATATTGTCATCAACCTCGCGGGTCGATTGGGTAGGAGACCGTCGACCAAGGTATCTTCTATTATTGGATTTGCTTGGGTCTTTACCTGGTCGATGATTTCGTTTCCATTTTATATTGACTGGGCCGTGAAAGCTGGCCTTGGCAGTTGTGAACTCTTACCCGTCTCGCCAATCCGTAATTTGTTGGGACCTTGGAAGTAAGCTCCATCATATTCCTATGCATACACAGGAAAACTTATTTAGGTCGATAGATAAATGCCTGTCCATTCATAGAATGCTATTAGTGGCGAATGAGCTGCTGAATTTTACAAATTCGTTGTCTCCTCGAGTCGTCTAAACGTGAAACTGGAAGGGAAGGTAAGATGGAGTCGCTTCTCTGCCTGGCTGGATACACTCACCGGAACGATACGTTGGGAATGCAGTGTATCCCGAACCAAATGTCTTTGGGACGTTGGGAATCCACTAAGCTTATTTCATAGTTCATAACCACATGGGACATAAATGTTTTCAGCAGGTGGGATGCAACAAAACGGCCCGGCTATGAAACAAAGATGATCAGTGGTTGTGTCTATGCCGGACTGTCATTGGAACGAGAGTACGAACGCTATGTCGAGACGTAAGTCATTAAGATTAGAGATGATGAGTAGTGACCAACCAAGTATGTTTGCCATGACCAAAAGGAAGGAAGTGACTGCTCGTGTTAACCATTCCTCCTGCTTCAGAATTATGCGCAGAGGTTCCTTCCATGAATCTCGTTGGATTGAACGTCAGAGGATCCTGGTAGTAGGCCGGATCGAAATGAGCACCAAATGCCGGCGAGACCAGAGAACCAGCCGGAATGACTGTTCCATCTGAGAATTGTAACGTTTCCATGGCTTTGCGAGGAAATCCCACTATGAAATAAAAGTCAGATAAAGGACATGTAAGCGGATATGGAAATCTCACTAGAACCCAAACCATTGATTCTCATAGACTCCTTCAAGAAACAGTCCATAACTGACAATTCCTTCAACATGTTCCTCGACCATCCATGGCGAGAAAAGGCAGAGGTCGCTTCCTCCCGTAATCTTACAGCCCATTCGGGATGTAATGCCAGATTGATGAGTGCTTGTGTAAGGGTCTATGAAGGACGACACCGTTCAGTCTTGTCCCTGAAAAGGATATCTAGAATGACAAACCATGGAAGACGTATGTATAGTTGCAGCATTTATCACGAGTATCCTCGCAACCAATGCTTCTGTGCTAGCTTGTTCGCCTTGAGCAGCCGCCAAGAACCACCACAAAAAGTCGGTCTGGAGAGCCTATATAGGAGACAAAGTACAGGTGCGTTTGACTGATTTACTTACATCCATCTCCTCTTTGGTCAAGGTGCCGTTGCTCATGAATGCGCGACGTTCTTCCACCAAGGGTCCGATGTGGGCAACGGCTCTCTGTACATTGGAAGAAAACCTTGAAGTCAATCTTCCTATGAATCTACGGACGCATTGGCGGCTATTCGTGAATTCATTCCGAGACAATAGACTCACGGATGTAAGAAACTGGGAAAGAGATTGATTACTGTGCTTGTTGCAATAGTGTTCACTGCGAATTGAATACTGACTCTGTTGTAATCTACATTGCGACCTGTTATCGACGACATTAAAGCTTCACGAAGTAATCAGGATTAAAGTGAAAATGATACATACACAAATCCGGACCAACGAGAATCCGGTTGAATGTTCGGGCAACTACATTTGTGATAGAGTTAAGCCCTCTGCAATGTAAGATCCTCCCTGTCGCAGAAATAAGCAGTTAAATAAATTAAATACACAAGAGAGGCCATACCTGGCGGACAATTTAGACCAATAATGGCATCAAAGGCGGGAACAGCCTCGTCCATAATTTCGGAAACCAAAAAATTCAGATTGCGAGTGAGCTAGTAGAGGTAGTCAGAGATAAGTATATCTAGGTTCATTCATATGTCATGGACGCAAACCTTCTGCCGCAGAATAGGTAAATGATACGGATCGTCATGCACCGGGGAACCCATTGTGTAGGGAATTTGGAGTTCCTACTGTAGCATGAAGCTCATGACGGATGGAAGGACAGGTTGGACTAACGTCTTTGGCGGATTGCAACAATGATAGAGACTTGTCAGAACAGTGATGGAACTCTTCAACTGTAAAAAGCGATATTGGTATGTAGTATTGTCGAACCTTGAGTTAAATTACCTAGCTTGTCGCCAGATAGCACGTATACCCATGACTGCCATCGGGGGATTCTGAAAACTGTAGACTTGCTCTAGGTTCCTGGTCAGAATAGATGCAGATTCAAGTTAGTAATAGGATGCAAACCGCGTTGTAACCTTCTGAGAGCATGGTAGAAGAGTCCACGAAAAAGCGCGCGCCTCCATAGATCCGACCGGCAGGAAGCCAGTGAGGGAAACCAAAGGCAGGGACCTGCTGCTAAAGACGGAATTTGTTAATGAGCTGGTAGCTCCTGCACTACAAGCCCACCCACATTACTCAACAGAAAGCTGAGAACATGATACACAATGGCACCATTGACAATAACAGATACCAAGAGCAGAGGGTCGCAAGTCAAAATACGCAACGCGTAGTCTGAAACGACCATCAGTAAGTCCCCCAGAGATATTCCATCTGAGGTCAAGAGTGGCAAACGAAGAAAGATAGCAGGGTTCAGGAATGTAACCATAAATGCAGCACGAACAAGCGATCTTGCTCATACTGGGCCTGTGCTGGGGAGAGCTATATATCCAGAAGTAAAAACAACAGCTACACAGATGGAGCTAGGACAGTATTATCCAAAGATAGTCAGGCAGACGCTGAAAACAGAAGCACTACAGCATATGTCGAGTCAATGAGTCAATAATGAATTGCTAAAACTTGGTCTGTGTCGGCTACTTAGTCGATCCGGCCGATAACAAATATGATCGCTTCCCGGGTTGATCGCAGTCGACTGCGGGGCTAATCCCAATTTTGATTTCGGGCTTTCAACTGTTTTCCGAAGTGCCATAAGCAAATTGACCGTGGTCACTTCCCATTCGCCGTCCAAAATAAATTTCCCTTCATCTGGCGTCCTTGTCTCCGTGCCCTCGTGGTAGTTTGGTCGACTCGGATCTCAGCTACTAGTTGCGACCTTTGTGGTCCCGGAGATCTCAGACTCTCAGCGCATCGATAAGTGGTGATACCTCAGTCCGATTTACTATGTCACGGGTTGAAGTAGTACATACTATCGCACGCATATTGCACTAGCAAGCACCAAAACACTCAGTGCGGCACTCCAGATCACTTTTTGCCCGTCTTATGGTATGGAGCATTACTTCTATGTGGGATCCCCGAGTTTCCGCCTTCCTTTCTGCGTGTTTTCCAGGAATTCGGTACTTACTCCTTCCGGTCTCTTTGGCTCTGTTTTCTGTTTCAACCATCTGTTCAAATCTAATACGGGTTCTATGGAAATGTATATCTACACACCGATGGACTCGTTTGAAATACCATCCACATAATGGAATCCGCTACTCCTCCTTTGTCGGTCATATTCAACCAAATTAGCGACGTACACGCCGTGAATATCGCTGCTGGTATCTCTTTGATCATTAGTCTGTGCTCAGCAACTAATCTGTACCAGCTGGTGCTCTGACATGGCTTGTATATGATATCGCTTTGACTGCGTCCCTCGAAGTTTGTCAACCCTCTTTCATCTTTATTGTGTTAACCGTTCCCGGATGATAGTTATCGACACTAGTAAAGTATGACAAAATGGCGACTGATGGATAAATCTGGACTGAACAACTCATTTCAGAGCGAAGTGGACGTTCACGAAAGTTCTCTATTGTTTCATACGTTATTATACAGTGTTCACTCTGAGGTATGCCCGTCTACTATGTCTCTTTTCTCTCTCTCTCTAATGTGGATTTATAGTATCAACCTTGCAGGAAAGCATTTTATTTTCCCCTTCGTCTTCCTAAAGTTACCGTATGTTATAGTCAACAGCAGTAAGACCGTATCTTTTCAAGTGAGTCGTTCTTATGTATTCACTTTCTCGCACTCACAGAACTTCTAGTTGTGAGTGTACTGGCCATCGCAGCAAAGTAGACGACTAAAATTCGTCCCCGCTCCAGCTGTCAGCGCTGGTTCTGGTTTATTGGCTAGTAAGGAATTCAGTCTGGGTCTTCTTTCAAAGTGATATAGATACATGTCGTTACAGCAACGGCCCAGTTTTGTCTACAGCGCTGGGAGAATGTCTACTTCTGCTCCGGGTCAATGCGTTATATGGATACAATCTTCGGGGTGGGTGATGAAGGTTGATTCTATCATCAAAGACTGACACACTGAGGACATAATAGTTATGATTTTGACATCGTCGCTCTATCTTGGTCGGTCTTCATCCTCTCATGTCTTATCTAGGTCCTGATTCCTGTTTTTCAACGAACCCAGCAGAGACAGTGGTATGCTAGACTTGTTCGTGCTGTCTTTGTCTGTGCTCATGAATATGTTAAAGCTCGCTTTCACCACTGTCGCAATTGAGATTTCTAGTATCACGGTCCTGCCTCGCACATCCGCCACACCGGTCCCTGGCTGCATAGCCACGTCTCCCCCTCGAATTAAACTGACATTGGCTGCATGGTCCGTCTGGTTCCATTCATTCAAATACACCCTAACAATTAAATAGGATCGTGGCTCTTGTACTTGCATGTATGCCCTCGTAATTTCGACAGCCGGTAAACCCAGTTCTGATCGTAAAGTCAGCTGTCTTTTTCATCCTCTCACTCTTCAAGTTTTTCGCGTCCATTCCATCTATGCAACTGGGCAAGCCGACAGCGTTCAAAGACATTTTACAAGTTAGAAAAATCATGCCTACCCTTTCGCTCTTCATCCGAGACAACTCATTCTTCTTCTTTTTGTGCGTCTAGCATCTTACATCGTCTTGAATACAGCTGATTGCTCCATAGTGCTTTCAGTATGCTGTAGTCGAGCCATATATTCAACAGCCACTCAAATTTATATGTACAGGTTTACAGCTCATCAACCTGATCTTCATCGTCGGCCTTGCAGACCGTCCAATCCAGCAAATGGGCACCGCGTGCGTGGTTGTATTCTTTTACCTTGAGTAACTCTTACCGTCCAGTAGGTGGCTGATGGCAGGTTACGCTGTTATGGTAAGCCCTTTCGAACGATGAGCATCACGAGCCTATTCGCTTAATATATGTAGGCATCCCGGTTGATGTTGAACATGCGGACCATACCAGGCTTTGTTGATGTGGGCGAGTCATTCGAACTAGACTCAAGATTCCAATCGAGAAGTGACATGAGGTTTGCTCTTGGCATTACTCAGGGGACAGACTCCTCCAATCACGACTAAACACTAATATTGGCAGAATTATGAGCTACCCTACCACCTGTACATCCCTAAAATTCTCTACTTACATATTTAACACTGGTGTAACATGTGTCGTATTTATATGGTAGCAAGTGATGTCCCATGAAGTGTTATTTTCAGCCCATTCAATATCAATGCTCGCGGCGATGTCAAGTTTGGATTAGCTGATGCCGCTTCCGCTCAAAGGACGATGTGTCAGCCTTCGGACATTCGCCAACTCGCACCAGGCACTTAAATCATTTCATTAGCTTCTTGGTGTATTCTGGAATTCTATAGCGCCATATCACTAACGGCAGCTTGTAAGCGTGGGTGTCTCCACAATTCAGTTCTTTCTCGTTTCTCAGCGCTTGGGTTTTTATCGGTAATTCTGATTCGACGATGATGATGATCTCCCTGGACATAACCGATGTATAGAAATGGACTCTTCGGACCATCTGAGGCATTTTAGGAGCGTGTCGTTTGATGTGAACCATACAACTCCATTCTCAACCCAGTCTACTTTCCGCTGCAAGCGCCCCTACGCCAATCATGGATTCGTACTGGCCATACCTCTTTTCCCTTCCAATCGTCGTTTTCGTCTACATCATAACGCGCCCAAAGGTGTCGTCGATATCTATTTCCAACATAGCAGGGCCGGCTGTGTCCTCAAAGGGAATTTTGGGTCTGCCGATCGTACATCATATTTTTGTGCTCGTTTCTGAAAACTGTTTCATCAGGCAACTTTTGGGAGTACTATCATTACGGTGTTGGCGAATTCGAATTTCGTTGGCAGGAACAATACGGTGCTGCGTATCGATTTAAGGCCCTTTTTGGAGTCAGTGGCCTTCGTGACCAGAACAGAACGTACGTTGTTGACGAGATGTTAATAGGCCGACCGTCTCTTGGTCGCCGATCCCAAGGTAGCGCGTTTTAAGGTCGTTGAGACACCCTTGACAGAGTATTCTAGGCATTGCAATACATCTATCAGACTGCGGGCACGAAGTGGCGCAAACCTGACATTCGCCGCGAGTTTGGCCGCATCTACTTGGGAAAAGGGATAGCTTGGGCGCAAGGTGGGACATCGTTCCCTTGTAGCTGTGTTTCATTGACCCCATGTAGACGATGATCACAAGAGACATAGAAAGATCCTCACACCAGCGTTTGGCAATCTTGAAAGTCGGGGGATGATACATGCCTTCTTGGAGAGTGCTGAGCGTGTACGTGCCATATTCTTGAAAGCAAGTATTCCAAGTCAATGCTTAGTATTATCTAGCTTTGTGGAAAGTGGGGAGAAATGATTGCGGACTCAGAGAGAGTGACCCCGATTGAAGTCACGGACGGCATTTCTCGGGCGACGCTTGACACCATCGGGGATGGTGCGTCTCATCTTTTGTGCTAGGTCCTTCGCTAAATGTCCTTTCGTCAGTTGGTTTTAAATATCGGGTAAGAGCCTTTGATGTGTTCTGACGCAGACATACTGATTACACTCGGCAGTTTGGAGCCCTCGACAACGAACAAAATCCGCTAGCTCAAGCGTATAAAAATCTCCTGTATGTCTGTTGCTTGGCCTTTGCTGCCAGGATGCGTATTTGAACCCACTTCAGCGTGAGTACATTTGGCCTACCATCGAAGGGGAAAATATTCGCACAGCATGCTCTGGGTTATTTACCGATTGGTGCCTTCCATGTCCTTGAAAAACTTCCATCCCGGAGCCTGCAAGGATTAAAGAATGTGGCTATCGAAGGAGATCGTGTCGCGATGGCTCTGGTCAAGGAAAGAACTGCCGCAGTACTTTCTGGCGCCGAGATAGGGAAAGACGTCTTGGATGTGATAGGTAGGGGTGATCTATGTGTCATCAGAGGGAAACTTACATATTTGTTACACAGTCAAGGCGAACTTATCAGAGAATCCGAAGGGTAGGCTCTCTGAAGAAGAGCTCTCTGCACAAATGAGGTGACCAAGATGATTCATATCTGGGTGCTTACCACAACTCATTCAACAGGACGATCATGGTTGCCGGCCGTAAGTGCGTTTCTTCTGACCTTGACATCGTCTCTGATACCGGGAGACACAGACGAGACAACAGGAAATTCCATAGCGTTTTTGCTCTATGAATTGGGTCTGCATCCTGATGCGCAGCAGAGAGTTCGTTCTGAGGTTATAAGGGTAACACGAGAATTAGCAGAAAGACAAGAGGAACTGACAGCCAGTCACTTTGAAAGGATGCAGTACACGGTCGCGGTGATTAAGGTACGTTTACCAGTAGGCACTTGGCTGCATCTCCCTGAAAATACCCCCACAGGAAGCATTGCGTCTCCACCCTGTAGTCTATGGACCTTTCTTGCAGCCAGCTGAAGATGATGCACTTCCCCTCTCGAAGTCCATCAGGACGCTAGATGGAAAATTAATATCATCTATTCCAGTGGGAAAGGGTCAAATCATACATGTGTCAATTTCAGGATATAACCGGTACGACCATTTCATTTATCGAGTTCTTGTCTTCGACATACTCTGGTAGCCTCCGGGACGTTTGGGGAGACAACGCACATGACTTTGTCCCTGAACGATGGATTCATCCTACGGATGTCGACAAAGATGGTTCCGGTAGTCCTTTTGGCATTTACTCTAATCTGTGAGTGTCAGTATCGGGTTTGCGCTCGAAATTTGACTATGTATCTTCCAGCGGCAACTTTGTGAGTGGTGCGCAGTCGTGCCTCGGGTGAGTCCACCTTCCGTCATAATTATCTCCCGCTAAAATCCAATACAGATGGAAGTTTGCGTAAGTCCGAAGTGATGTTCGGTGGCTACTGAACCAGATTATGTTTCCAGCGTGTTCGAGATTCAGGCCTTTCTAGTCAAGATAGTGCAGTCGTTTGAGTGGAAGTATCCTCGTGATGGACCACGAGTTATTCGTGCAACAAGCGGTGTCATGGCGCCGGTTCTTGAAGGTCAAGAGACGAAGGGGAAACGGCTGGTCCTGGAATTCAGGAAACTATGAAACAAAGTCCTCTGTATTTCTCGTTATGACTATGCCACGACAATCAGCAAAACTTTTGAAAGTGTTCAGTAGTGGCGAGGGGAAAAAATGAATTAGACATTCATTCGTTGTTGCGTTGCGAGTTGAACTTTGTTGCTGCAATGACTGGATGCCGAAACTGAAAATTGGGCAGTTGTTAGAAATTTTCTTCATCTCAACTGGCGTAATCCCAGGTATTTTTCAGTCGTCTAGGATCAAGTAAGCCGCAATGTAACCCACGAAAAGGTGTAATCAGCACATTGTCGATTTTGCATAAGACTGCTGCGGGTAGCAATAAGGTCAAGGAACGAAGGCGTGGGAAGATCGCCCAATTCAAACCTTATGTGAAATAAAACAATTCCCTGACCCAAACTTTCGTGACGCCGAAGCTAGATGCGTCAACGACGGCGTTCTTTCACGACGTACTGCTGTGGAACTTGTGAATGGTGACCTCAGAGGTACGTACATTCGCCGATTTGGCCGTGCTGATGAGAATGGAGCGTAAGGACTATAAACGGTGAGTCCAAAAAGCTGCACAACAGGATGGTCCATTGTAGCGAAGTAACGACGGTTTCATCAATGCTACATAAGTTCAATACAAGTTTGTATAAAGATACACTGGCAATCGTAGCTGTTATACATGGATCCTATACAATTTGGTTGTCCTCCGTTTAGTATGCTAGATATTTAAGGTAAGCCGAAATATGGACAACATGGATGTATTTTATGAACGGAAAAGGTGCAGTTAATGTACCGCACAGACCTTTGAGGGCAGAGGTGGGAAGTCGCTAGGCTTGAAGATAGGATATGTACTAGCAGTGTGTTCGGCTATAGGGGCCAAGGATATAACACTTCCTTGACCAAGACCTTTCCCATAGTACTCAGACTTGGTGCTACCGACGGAGAAAGCAGATATGTTGGAACATACGGTGTACACTGATTTATTGCCGTCGGAGTCAGGTACCCAATCCTTTGAAATTCAGTTTAGTGATATATAACACATGGAGCTTGAAACGACCTCACCACAAGTTCCCCATACATCTCTTGCTTCAAGTGCACATTCTCATTGACATCATTCTCCCATTGTCTCCGCTGGTCGACACAGTATTCAGACAGTCTGTTGTATTCGTCATCAGAAAGTCGACGGCCTTCACCATTCCTAGTCGTATAAAGCATCACGGGCTTCGTTGTGTAGATGAAAAAACATAGCAGCCATTGCAGAGGATGATGCCAATCCGGGACCGTTCGAAACGCATACATGTTTGGGTTGGGATGAAGTTGCTCGTTCGGTTCTACAGGAGCAACAAAGCGCTGAAGTAGTTGTTTCAAACTTTTGAAATTGCCTTTAGAGCAAGAAAATGTGGCCATTAGACAGACGAAATAGCCCTTCTGGCGACCAGTGGGTTGCTCTTAGTTAGGCGGGCAATCCATGATGATACATGGCATTACTATCCCAGAGGAGACAGAAGCGGGGCGGCCATTCTTTACAGTCAACGAGATACCTTCTCGGAGGTTGAAGAGGCTGCTACCAAGTGCCAAAGCTTCGGATAACGGTCTGAATGTGGATTCCTTGACGAGGCAAATTTGTCCACGTTGGTATCTGGGACGCTTAGGCTTCAGTGACCTGCCAATGATTGAGGGAGGCTTTGATATACTAAGCAGCCTAGGGGGTTTGGTGGGATCGTAGTCCTCGGATAGGATGGAATAACGTGAAGACCTAGGCTTCAGTGGCCTGCCAATGATTGAAGGAGGCTTTGATGCATTAAGCGGCCTAGGGGGTTTGGTGGGATCGTAGTCATCGGATAGGACATAATAACGTGAAGACATTGCAAGATAATGAAAGATGTAGAGGAGGCGCCAGGCCTACCGCTGTAAGGGAGTGTAAGATGTTGTTGGCGTTGGGAGGAAGGGGTTGTAACGATTGCCGACCATTTTATATAGCAGAACGCTGTTGTCATAGCTGCTTTGTGCGAATCATTAAGGGAAGATATTTTTTGTTCTGCATCGTGAAAGAGAACAAGTGAGCACGGACTTACAATTTGAACGATGATGGCAGTGATGATCGAGATCCGAGATCGTCTTCTCACGCCTTTGTCCCTTGTCCTTATTCTTGTTCTTTTGTTGTTTCTGTTGCAACCCAGGAGACAGTATAAATATGCTCCGTAACGGAACAGCCACCTATCGCTTGCATCCCTACCCTTGTTATACCCCGTCATGACCCAGGTTCCCCCCTCTTTCAACACGAGGTATCAGTTGGCCCCACCTGTGCACTGTTATTTCACCTTCTCTATCGATGTTGAGGCAACTCTGGATTTGTATTGTGATGGAGGTGACGAAGTCATGAAACAAAAGCTGGAGGGCGTGCAGGACCGGCAATATGCAGGTTACTGCATGCAGGTGCGTCGTTCTGCGCTTCGCTCGAATCTGACCGCTGAAAAACACGTAGATTGTAGAGCCAGACGAAGAGCAACCCCCATACCACGTTATAAATATCCGGCCAGTACAGCAGGGTCTCACGAAGCCTCATCCTCGGAAACCACAACACGCCAGGCCTAGTATGTGTGTTCCTGTCTTGCCAACAACAGCCCACCCTAGGAACAGGGAACCTTGGAGAGTGGTAAATGGCTCATTGCCATGGGACAACTGCTATCATCCTACCTGCTACAATCATTTCGTCCGTGTACGGACGGAGTGGCGGGACTATATTGACACACCATCCATGCTTCCTTCTCTTCGGTTTTACAAAGCCTTCGAGGAGGATGACCGTTACGGCGAGCTTCTTCGAGCTGGACTAGATGATGATAGAATCTTGCGAATCCTCGACGGTCAAGAAGACGGCCCCGACACAGACGACTCTTCGGAGACTGATAGTCAAGTTTGCAAAACGCTTTTGGCCAAGATACCAGGAATTGATACACCTGAAGAAGATCGCAGCTTTGTGCCTGTCATGCGTATCGACCATGTCCTTTCGAATGTCCCGGAGATATCTGATCCATCTCAGCTAATTGGAGACGTGGACCTTTTTCTAGCGTAAGTCGATGTCTCCACCTTCTGCAAATCATTTCTGAACTCTTCTTTTATAAGGATCGTGGAGGAGTATCAGCTTGCGCGCTATGGATCAATCCTTCTATACCCTCCAGAGGAATCGGAGGTTGATGACATGTCTATCACAGAAAACTTTTCGATGACTTATAGTCTCGCGTCGTCGGGATCTTACTCAAGTTTGCCAGAAGCACCGGACTCGGATTCTCCGGACTCTCATGCGCTCGAGTTATCGTCAGTGGACGAATCCGCCGAACCCGAGCAACTTCCAGTTCCAGCACCTGGCGGGAAAGGTGTGTATGTGTGTCGTCCGTGCAGAGCCTTCATTGATTTTTATTTTGCAGGAAAATGGAGAGTCAAGTCACTCTTCCGACGAGTAATCACAGATATCGTACAGTTTGTCAAGAGGCATAGGTTCTCCACTAAGCTGTGATGATTTAGTCTGCAGGATAGACTATTACCACCCTCGTTTTCAAGATTATTATACACACGTGTATTGCTAATATTATTGTACCCATCGCGTCAGGCGACCCGAATATTACTGTTCTAACTCGTACAACACAGAACCCAGCAAAAGTTGAAGCGGCGTCAGAGCCGTAGGCTCGACACGAAGATTTTCGAGTATAATACGGATATCACGTACTATCTATACCGTATGGTTAACGTTCCGTCTGATCTTGTGCTTGTACTAATTCTATACCAATTCCTAGATATTTTCCTGGTGGACGTTGGTGAGCACGAACCTGCAATTTCAACTTATTTGAACAATGATGATCGAGATCCGAGGTCATCTTCTCACGCCTTTGTCCCTTGTCCTTATTCTTGTTCTTTTGTTGTTTCTGTTGCAACCCAGGGGACAGTATAAATATGCTCGATAACGGAACAGCCACCTATCGCTCGCATCCCCACCCTTGATATAGCCCGTCATGACTAAGGCGCCTTTCTTCTTCGACACAAGGTATCAGTTGGCTCCACCTGTGTCCCGTTATTTCACCTTTTCTATCGATGTCGAGGCAACTCTGGATATATATTGTGATGGAGGTGACGAGGTCATGAAACAAAAGCTGGAGGGCATACAGAACCGGCAATATGCAGGTTACTGCGCGCAGGTGCGTCGTTCTGCGCTTTGCTCGATATCTGACCAACTGAAAGACGCGTAGATTGTACCTCCAGATAGAGAGCAGCCCAAATACCGAGTTATAAATATCCGACCAGTACAGCAGGGCCTCACGAAGCCTCACCCTCGGAAACCACAGCATGCTAGGCCTAGTATGTGCGTTCCTGTCTTGCCAACAACAAGCCACCCTAGGAACAGGGAACCTTCGGGGTTGGTCAACGGCCCATTGCCATGGGACAACTGCTACCATCCTACCTGCTACGATTATTTTGTCCGTATACCGATGGAATGGCGGGACTATCTTGACTCACCGTTTGTGTACCCTTCTCCTGTGCTTGAGGAAGCCATCGTGGAGGATGAGCATTACGTCAAACTTCTTCGAGCTGGACTAGACGACGATACAATCTTGCGAATCCTTGACGGTCAAGAAGATGCCCCCGACACAGACGACTCTTCGGAGACTGATAGTCAAGTTTGCAAAACGCTTTTGGCCAAGATGCCAGGAATTGATGAACCAGAAGAAGAGTGTAGCTTCGTGCCTGTCATGCGTATCGACCATGTCCTTTCGAATGTCCCGGAGATATCTGATCCATCTCAGCTACACGGAGACGTGGATATTTTTCTAGCGTAAGTCGATGTCTCCACCTTCTGCAAATCCTTTCTGAACTCTTCTTTTATAGGATCGTGGAGGAGTATCAGCTTGCGCGCTATGGATCTATCCTTCTATACCCTCCAGAGGAATCGGAGGTTGATGACATGTCTATCCCTGAAAACTTTTCGATGACTTATAGTCTCGCGTCGTCGGGATCTTACTCAAGTTTGCCAGAAGCACCGGATTCGGATTTCCCGGACTCTCATGCACTTGAGTTATTGTCGGTGGACGAATCTGCCGAACCCGAGCAACTTCCAGTTCCAGCACCTGGCCGGAAAGGTGTGTATATGTGTCGTCCGTGCAGAGCTTTCATTAATTTCTATTTTTCAGGAAAATGGAGAGCCAAGTCACTCTTCCGACGAGTAATCACAGATATCGTACAGTTTGTCAAGAGGCATAGGTTCTCCACTAAGCTGTGATAATTCAGTCTGCAGGATAGACTACTACTACCCTCGTTTTCAAGATTATCATACACATGTGTATTGCTAATATTACTGTACCCATCGCGTCAGGCGAGTCGAATATTACTGCTCTAACTCGTACAACACAGACCTCAGCAAAAGTTGAAGCGGCGTCAGAGCCGTAGGCTCCACGAAGATTTTCGAGTATAATATGGATATCACGTACCGTCTGTACCGTATGGTTAACTTTCCGTCTGATCTTGTCCCTGTCCTAGTTTCACATCAATTCCTAGATATTTTCCCGGTGGACTTTCTTTGTTTTCACCGGTTTATTGGTGGCCTTGGAAGACTACATGTCAGTTCTGGACTTTTGCGACAGCATTGACTGTTATTGTCACTTTAGGGATGCTTTTTGGTCCCATTGCTATTCTTCTAGAAGTTGCAATACACCCTTGAGGCTTAATTCGGACGGCAACGCTAGTGTTTCGTTGATGTATTGTCAATGGGAGTGGTAGTACGAAAATAAGACGCGAGATCACCTAAGGCACTGAGACGGTTCGGTGAAGGGTCGTCTTGGTGTGCGCGTCGGAAGTCCGATTTGACTCTCCATCTGCCTATAAAGCAAACATAAGGTAAGGAACAACTATAACTATGTAGAGACGCACCTTTCCGTGCAGGCGCTGGTAAATTCGACGAAACGTCAGATTCACCGGCTAGCGACACATCAAGTGCCTGCACGAGCTCGACAACGATACGGTGCTGAAGACACGGAGAGGGAAGGTATCGATCACGGCTTCTGCTACGCCAGAACTGTCAAGGAAATTTTCGTCGCCTGTGAAATGAACGTCAAGTGAGATTACAGAAAATCTAGAGTGCGTAAATATATAATATATTGCGTTTCCTAACTTATCACATTGAGAGGTACTAGTTACAACAACCACATCAATCCTACATCCTTGAATATAGTACATCTCTTTACACCATTGGTGATATGCAGCACTCCTGGTAGTCGAGTGGGGATTAAGATTTGCTCCTCAAAAATGAGTAGGTGACTTCAAGCGCTAGCCTCTTCGCTAGCCGACTTTTTTAACCTCACCCAGCTTGCCGCTCCTTCACCAGAGTTGCTCTCCACATCGGCTTCAGAACCGCTCTCGTTACCGTCCTCGGCTTCACTCTCGAGATGCGGCTCAGCCTGTGGCTCAACGACAGGATCCAGGGCAGGAGGGGGACGGACGAATGGTTGAGTAGGGAGAAGCGCATTGCGCATAGCAATGAGCCAGTACGGGACATTTAACAGAGTATCCAAAATCAGAGAGGGGAGAACGGAAGCTAGTCTGTATGTGTGTGCTGCAAGGGGCCGCGTCAGTAGAAAAAATAGATAAATGCTAGATGTGCTCACCACCAGCTCCTACTGAGAACCGTTCTCCACGAAGCCAATTACGTACGACCCCAAAGCACAGATTGAAGCCCAGAAAGGACCGGCCGAATTGTCCATTGCTGACGACGCTAACAATACTATCCACAAAGACTTTAACATCCGCTGGTTTGCGGGCTACGCCATATCGAGCGTCGTTCTGGAAATATCCTGTAAATGTCTCCCACTTGGACTTTGGCATGATAGATTGCTGGGCCATCGCAGCGAACCCTGGGCCATAGGTGATCTTCTCAGAAACACTCCAGCCCTCCATAGCCTTGTAGACGTCCTCCGGCGGTAAGAAGTGTGTAGGTGGCCCAACGTTGAACGATCCAACATCGGCAACGACGACACTTATGTTTCGCATTGCCTCGGTCTTGCCGGTGAGTGCAGCGACCTGTATCTCGCGACGGAGAACTTCCACAGCGCGGAGGGTACCTGCAGCACTCATGCTCTGCAAGGACGAGAAGGGGAGCCCAATACGCGCGTCTGTGGCGGGAACACATACAATGATGGGTTTCTTGCCCTTCGAGGGGACGTTCCGGAGCAATGGTAGTAAAGACTGAATGACCTGGAGTGGAGTAATCTGAGTAGCTGTGAGGTAGGTGAGGTAGTCTGATTGGAGGGAGATATGCTCAAAGGGAGCGTGGTGAACCGGGCCGGCTAGCGATAGCAGTGAGACGACGGCATGGATGTATGGATGCGAGGCTGGAGACGAGAAGGGATCCCCCGGTGAATTTAGGGGGAAGCGTCGAGACAGAGCCGAAGATAATGAACGCAGGAAAACTGGTATTGTTCCGGTCTGTGTATTTTGAGTAAGGAGATGAACGGACTGAAACAGAGCATACCTCAGTAGGATCCAGTACCAAGGCTCGAACAAAACCGTGGCTCTGTCGTTCCAGCAGATCTGCCGCCTCTGGGGTAGAGACACTCGCAATCACAATATATCCTTTCCGTTCAAGGTCGCTGATGAGCGGCAGGCCCAACGGGGCGTCGCCACCAAGAACCACTGTAAGATGTTAGTGCTGCTCATCACCGAGCACCCATCTACTCACCGACAACTTGGCGCTTCGCAGTCGCAAGGGCCTTCAGCTTGCGTGCACGGACCGTGCGCAAGTAGACTCCGCCATATCCGACCAAAAGTCCGGTACCGACGACACCAACGGTAATCCCACCTGTCGTCCACGGATTCCGCTCGATCCAGTCCGCCGTATTCTCCACCCAAGTCGGAGGTGGCGGCGGTGGTGGAGGAGGAGGCGGGACCTCAAAGTCGCCTAGGCCCGGGATGTGTTTAGGGATGCCAGGCCCGTATCGAGTCACGTCGGTCCAGAGCTGGTGGAAGCTGTCGCGTATCCTTGGAATGTCAGGCGTCGCCGCCGACAGTGATGAGAAGAGAATCTCCTCGAGGGAGTCGAGATAGTCTTCAATCATGTCCATGGTCCTGTCCATGGTGGTAAATTGAAGGAATTATCACAGCGATCGCCGGAATGAATACCGTCTCCGGCCCGTTTCCGATGCCGCAATTAGCTCCTCATTTTACATTCGGTGCTCCCAGTCATCCAATCAAGACTTGCATATTGCATTATGGACTTGACATGGTCTACATGAAGCCTCCCTCTTTTAGTATGGCCGATGCCGAGCATGGGACCAACAATGCCTTTTTCTTTCCGTAGAAGGTAGGGGCAATTTTAAACTCGGTGGCCGAATATTCTCGCATCTTCCAATCCTAAATGCCTGCCGAGAAGTTGCTTCGTGCATTCCTCGGTTTCTAGAATAATGTTCCATAGTTTCTTTTGGGTTCGGGATATATTTCGACGACGAGACAAGTGTCACAGACATGGCAAGTTGGGCGAAATGCTGAACTTCAATTGTCCTGACGCCGACTAATGACAGAGCGGACTTTGAAACTGTCAATGCCGAAATCAATGTACCTCCCATTTTGGTGCATCTCTGGAGCAATGGACTAGTATTTTTTGTCTTGAGCTCTTACAGGGTGCTTTATTTATTCCTTCAAGTCGTGCCAGGGCTCTCCGTCGGAATATGCGAAATCGTGCCGGCATGCCGAGGAAGATATCCGTAGGAAATTGGTGCAACCTTAGTATAAATACGAAAATTTAGTAGGTAGATTCCTCAGGAGATTGAACCTCAAGGCAAAAGCTCTAATACTGACGTATAGCCTTATTTACAACAACAACTGCCAAATGCTATTAGTGTGAAGCCGCAGGTGTAACCAGTTCTTACACAGACCAGTTTCGGTCAGTTTTGCTGTCGCAAGGCTTCCCCTTCGCCTACAAATAAAGTAACTGCATAGTATTACTGGGGCATTTTCATTGAACTACAAAAAATAAAATCAACTGGCTAAAATACGCTACAAACCGAAATTACACGTCGCGATCCATGAATCACCTACAGCACCAAGTACTTCCCTCAGTCGTCATCTATGATCGATATCGGTTGGTCGCACGACTCCCCGTCCACAGTGTTCTTACCACCTTGCGGTTCGTCATCATCGTCAACCATCTTGATCCACTCTGGTTCGTCGTCCTCCGAATCAAGCTCAATGACCTCTAGTTTGCTAGATCCCACTAGCGGAATTAGGATAGGAAACGGCTGTTGATTCATGGACGCATCTATATCCAAGGAAAAATCATCCTTGCTTGGGTCCATTATTCCATGTCTACCACAAGCAAAGGTCAGTGCATCTGGAGTGACAGGAAAAATAATCAGACATACCTCTCCTGGCAGTGGGTCCTCAACCAAGAGCGGTTCCCCTTTACGCGACATCGATGGCATATATAATCATCAGAGTCAAAAGTGCGCTCTTTGATCTTGATCACCTCTTCGTCCTTTGCTGCCCGGATGTCTTGGTCATTCACCAGTGCACGCCAGACTGCCACGGCATCACATTCAGCGTGCTGAAGTCCATGCAAGATCTGTCCTATAATCAACCCTCGAGCTCTGACGGAACCAAACCACTTACCGCCTGACGCCACTGGAAGACTAGACTCCCTCTCTCCGGAACACGGCAATTCATACATTCTAACCATACATCCGCGCGTTCCATATCCTCCACAGTGGCCTTCTCCGCTCTCAATCCGGAGGCTCGAACAACGTCGACGGCACATCCGCCTGCAAGTTCATGGCACTCAACTCCATTGCGATTAAAGTTCCACGGTTCTGCTTGTAGACCCTTGCACAGTCGCACCATATCGTCCGACTGATTGCGGTATCCATGCCTGAGAGTAGTCATACATTTATGTGCTAGCACTCGCGGATACGATATTGGCTCTGTGCATTCATGGCATTTGAAGAAAGTAGTCGCAAGTGAGAGTCGCGAAATGTCGTGCTTGTTCCCAGGCATAAGAGATAGAAGGGACATCCCTTTCGACCGTCGCCAATCTCTAGAAATTTTGGGGAGCTCCGCTTTAATGTCCGCAAAGTCAACTTTGTAGTTGTACAGTTCAACGTTGATGTTCTCGAGAATGGCTTTAATCTTGGGTATCACACAGACATCCGCGGTGCTTGGCGTTATCTTGTCCGGGTTTTCGGCAGCGTGAGCTTTGACGAGGTCGGAAACGATGTTCAGTCTGGTTTTATATATATTTCTGCGCTTCTTTTTGAGTACTTTCCCACGAGCGGCTTCTAACAGATTGAGAAGAGTGGGTAACATCGAGCTCCATGCTATGAATTATGTCAGAACATGGGTAGTCGGCGAGGGATAATGAAGTACCGCGTTCTGTTAATTCCTCGCATGTCATGAGGAGAGTGTGATTGCTGAGGATTTTACCGTCGTCTTCTAGATATGCTACTTCATCCTCGTAACCAAGATCATAGAGGCGTTCAAAAATTCTAGTAAGAAATAAATGGCAGTGCTCATAGAAGATGAACTGATTTACTGTTGCGTTCGTTTAGCACGAGCAGCTCCTTCTGCTAACCATATCCTTTCCGCACGCAGTGTTTCAGCATGTTTGCACAGTTCTGCAAACTATTCACACCATGAACACCACAAATATTCTGATGGCATTTTTAAACAGCGTGCTCACCTGGCGAGTCGGTTCATTGACATCGATTCTTCGTTGCAGGACGTCATAGGGTTGAGCTCCATTAAAAGCAGGCATCGGCGTTTCTGCCAACTCGAGATCGTTTGCAAGAGCTCGGACCTCTTCACGGCGGAATACATAATTATAATCTACAAGAATATCAGAAGCCAAAACTAAATCAGTAAATAAAAACAGACCAGTCCGATCATTGCGCAGAATGTCTGGGCACATCGATAGGTGCTGTATTGGAAGGGAACGCCCAAACTGATTTAGCGTATCAGAGTACACGAAACTAGAAAGGGAAACGAGTGAGAAATATATACGCAGAGAAACAGAGAACATACTCTTTTGTGAGACAGTTCTGGCGATAGCACTGGTCAGGGAAGCGGGAAGCGGTCTGGGTGAAATCACGTACTGGGCATAGTCTAGTTCTAAAAGTCCATAGAACGATATGTTTTCCCGAGGCCAGACAGTCCTACAAAGCGACTGAGTTCACAAGGGATGATATGAGTGAAGAAAGCACGTGCATGACAGTGTTTAGAGAAGGCCAGGTTGATATATTGCGGTTCATTGAGGTCGGCCGGCTTGCGAGGCAGAGTATCACGAGATAATGCAGCTTTCCAAATATATATCGAAGACCTGTGCATGAGGAGACGCCTCAAAGTTTTCGTTGTTCTTGACAGACGCATAATGTCAAGGGCGTCGAGGTGGGAGAACGCCTAGATACGTGAGTTCGTCACGCATGTTCTCGTGTATGCACTCACCTCAAACAGTATATCTATCGGCATTTCAGGTATCTGCTTCAGCCTTCCTCGTTCTTCGGGATTCTGGACTGGAATGACCGGGTCTGCGTCGTGGGGCACACTATTTACGGTTCGTCGTCGTTTCGTAGGAGAGGGCTGTATTGTACGAGGCGCCTTGTCAGCTGGATGTCGTCGTTGAGCAGTCGAAGGCGCCATTCGTATTTTCCAAGGTCAGCAAGTGTCAGCGTGGTGGTTACAAGTCAAGGCGGAACCGGGCCCATTGTGCTTAGCTAATGAGTCCTGACCCCGTGACCGTTACAGTTTTTCAAATTCTGCAGCTTGTTTTCACATTTTCTGGCACTTTGTAAGTATTATCTATCTCGACAGCAGCCGTATTCTTATTCTTTCAATATTTAGATGCTGAAGTCCTCCATTGCTACGTCCTTTATTTCGCCCCGTACAATTGCCCAAGGATGCCAAATACGGGCTTCACAAAGCCCTACTCTGCCTGTGACCCATGTTAGAAGCCTACACGCTAGTCCCCCGCGATACGCCTCTGGGTCATCAAGGAATATCAACAAACGATATAAGGAGAAGATAAATAAGGTACGTATTTGCTCCCGCTGCTTATTCCGAGTCCAACTATTTTTCAGATGCACGCCGAGACCTTCGATACCTTCTTTCGCCGTCTTTATGAAAAGTTCCCATCGTCACTGCAACGCAACGAAGTGGCTCGATTGATTAAAGATACTGTAGACAGAATAGCTCCGAACCGGCTTGCTATTCGCTCAATGGGGACTCTGGATAGATTGTATAATGTTGTAAGCCGCCTTTTCTTCGCACTCAAGGATATTTCTCATGTAGCGACTACAGGAGGAGACAATACTCAAATGTATAGAGCAAAAGGTTGGCTTTGCTGTGTTTGTCTTTGAGTTGTACCCATATTTTTCTAGACACTACCGCCCTGGCTCACCAGTCGAGAGAAGGCTTTCGACAATTGCTACCGGCTGCCGCCTGAACGACTGCCGCCAGGATGGTCTTCGGACTGGGGACAATGGCCGCTACGCCATCACCTGTTTCCCAACTCTGCGGGCCTATATAGCAAGTCACGATTTGACATGATGATTCGTTATACCCACGGACTGTCGATCTACCGTCCACTCATGTACTGCCTACACGGTACCGGTAAAGACGATTTTTTGTTCGAATGCAAGGATGGGGTCTATTACTTTGTGACGCGCGCTACTTCTCCTGCCTCTCAGGTGGCTCCGATGAAGGATGGTACGACGAAACCGACACTAGGGAGTTTTTTCGCTGCATTGAAGACCCAACAGCCAACTCAGCTAATGGGTCGAAAATGGATGCCGGCTGAGACGGGAAAAGCGTTTGGAGAGGAGGTGCGAGATCAGCAGTGTATGCGAGCGTATGCAGAATTGATCTATGCGAACGAGAAGGCTTCGCCGTATGTAGAGGATGTATATGACGACTTTCCTGAGAGTTAATGGATATTAATTAAATAATGAAATAAATGGTCGGGGTGCGGAGGGAGCCGGAGTGTGTGAACGTTAAATTTCTACGTGGTGTCGGAACCCGTTCGTCCTCAACCCCAACCATCATCATGCTCACCTCTCGCGGCGCCGTCGCCCGTCTCTCCAGGCGGGCTGTCTCCTCTGCCAACAAAACCAACGCGTTCTTCTCCACCGCTGCTCGCCTTCCCAGGGTTGCTGCCTCTACCTCCTCTCGCCAGCAGCCCTCGTCGCTCTCTCGTCCTCAGCGGGCTGCGCCTTCAACCCAATGTCCGTTTTCTCTTTCCCTCTTTTTCTCTCTCTTTTTCATGCAAATATCTCATCGTAGCTCGTCTGTATGCGACTGAGGCAAAGGGTGCTATCGGCTCGGTGAAAACCGTCATTGGTGCCGTCGTCGACGTTCAGTTTGAGACTGACAACCTTCCCCCCATTCTCAACGCCCTGGAGGTGGTGGATTTCCATGGAGGTCGTCTGGTGCTTGAGGTCGCGTCCCATTTGGGTGAGAACTCAGTCCGTACCATTGCCATGGACGGTACAGAGGGTTTGGTTCGGGGCCAAAAGGTCGTCGATACCGGCTCACCTATCCTTGTTCCCGTCGGCACTGCTACTCTCGGTCGTATCATGAACGTCATTGGTGAGCCCATCGACGAACGTGGTCCCATCAAGGGTGTGAAGCTGTCTCCGATTCACGCCGATCCTCCCGCTTTCGTCGAGCAGTCCACTACCGCTGAGGTTCTCGAAACCGGTATCAAGGTCGTCGATCTCCTTGCTCCCTACGCTCGTGGTGGAAAGATTGGTTTGTTCGGAGGTGCCGGTGTCGGTAAGACCGTGTTGATTCAGGAGCTCATCAACAACGTCGCCAAGGCTCATGGTGGTTTCTCTATCTTCTGCGGTATGTTTGCGGGCTCTTTGCCAAGAGCTATTCTTCCTTACGCTCGCTGCTTCAGGTGTCGGAGAGCGTACTCGTGAGGGTAACGATCTTTACCACGAAATGATTGAAACTGGTGTCATCAACCTCGAGGGTGACTCTAAGGTCGCTCTTGTCTTCGGTCAAATGAATGAGCCCCCTGGTGCCCGTGCCCGTGTTGCCTTGACTGGTCTGACCATCGCCGAGTACTTCCGTGATGAGGAGGGTCAGGATGTGTTGCTCTTCATTGACAACATTTTCCGTTTCACCCAGGCCGGTTCCGAAGTGTCTGCCCTGCTCGGTCGTATCCCCTCTGCCGTCGGTTACCAACCCACCCTTTCCACTGATATGGGTGGCATGTACGTCTTCTGCCTCCTGTTTCTTTTTTCGCCGCTGATGCGACCTTTTTCTCAGGCAAGAACGTATCACCACCACCAAGAAGGGTTCCATCACCTCCGTCCAGGCTGTCTACGTCCCTGCTGATGATTTGACTGATCCCGCCCCGGCCACAACCTTCGCTCACTTGGACGCTACCACTGTGTTGTCTCGTGGTATTGCCGAACTTGGTATCTACCCTGCTGTCGATCCTCTGGACTCCAAGTCCCGTATGTTGGACCCTCGTATTGTATGTAGTCTGCTTTTCGTTTTGAGTGTCCTAACCATTAATGACATTGTCTACAGGTCGGACAAGAGCACTACGACGTTGCCACCGCCGTCCAGAAGATTCTCCAGGACTACAAGTCCCTCCAAGATATCATCGCCATTTTGGGTATGGACGAGTTGTCAGAAGAGGACAAGCTTACCGTAAGTTATGTCGTTGCTGCACTTATTACCTTTTTGACTGATGTCGCTCGACAGGTCGAGCGTGCTCGTAAGATCCAGCGTTTCATGTCGCAACCTTTCCAGGTCGCGCAGGTCTTCACTGGTTATGAGGGAAAACTTGTGTCATTGAAGGACACTGTCCGGTCATTCAAGGAGATCCTTTCTGGCGCACACGATTCGCTTCCTGAATCTGCCTTCTACATGGTACGTCCGGTGTATGACCCTAATAGTACTCAACTCACGACACTTCCTTTCCCAGGCCGGCACGATTGAGGACGTCAAGGCTAAGGCTGAACAACTCGCCAAGGAGATGGGCAATTAAACTCACACCAAATGGGACCGCAGACCGTAAAAGAGCTCAACGGTGATACTTACTTGCATGATGATGTTTGGATCTTACACTTTTGGCTCTTAACGCGAATTCAAATCAAAACAATTACATTTTCTCTGCTTCCTTACGACCTTCGGACTAACCAGTGGGGATATCGTAAGTTTTGTGGGAATTGTGAAATACAGCCGGAATTGCGGAAGTTGACGGAACACCGCCAAGAAGGAGTTGCAGACAGGTCCCTCTCGGCCGCCTGGATAATGTGTTCAGGTGCAGAGCCTGCCTGACTTCTGTGAGGAAAAGTACTACGCAGGAGATGAATATGATTGTAGCCTCATTATGTAGCATTGCGACCTACCCGCCGGAAGCGTGAAGTCAGAAGCACTCTTTCCGTTGAAGTACGTCATTCACGTTAAGGTACTTATCCACCGCAAAGTGCGATCATCTTACTGACTCGTTGCCTGTAGAGATATCGTTCTGACCTGTCCCGGTATGGACCTCGTCCAAGTCTTTCACAGCAATGTCATAGCCGTAGAGCTAGATGGACACCGGGGCAACTCGATAGCACTCTGGCCAGCCATGGTTCTTGGTGGAGAGTGTGATGCTGTGGTGGTAGTATTAACAGTGAGTACAGATGATCTAATACAAGTTCATGTAAGAACACAATGCTGACTACTTTCCGTTGCTTCAATTTATACAGTTCGTCGACTTCCGTCCAGCATGTCGTATGATTAACCCGGATTTGCTATCCGTTGGATCGTAGACGGCACGAGTGCCTGTGGCATGCAAGTGGCACAGTTAATGCACCGCGCAGACCTTCGAGGCCAGGGGTGGAAAATCGCCAGGCGTAAAGCGAGGTCTTGCGGGAGTGACGTCTTCTACTATAGTGTGCAACGTCGTAGTGCTTCCACGACGACGTCGGGTACGTGTTGACTTGATGCTGTTGAGGGACAATGTGGAACGGCAGGTATATGTTGACGCATTGTCAGCGTAAGTTGGGTCAGGTTTCCAGTCCTTTGGGTATCAGTTCGCAATGCACAACACATGGGATTCAAAATACTGCAACCCACCACAACTTCGTCGTACATCTCCTCTTTCAAACTTCGATTCCTCTGCGTATCACTTTCCCATAAGAGCCGCTGTGTGGCGCAGTGTTGGGCTAGCCGGTTATACTCGGCGTGGGAAAGTCGCCGGGCTTTACCGTTGCAGGGCGTATAAAGCTTCATGGGCTGAGTTGTGTATATAATGACTGAGATAGCCCACTGCCAAGGATGGCGCCAAGTTGGAATCGTCTTCAATGCATACATGTTAGAGTCGGGGAGAAGCTGTGCGTTTGGTTCGATGGGGACCACAAATCGCTGGAAAAGCTTTCCAAGACGTTCATACTGACCCCCGGAAGCTGCGAAGGTGGCCATAAGACAGATAAAATATCCCTTCTTTGTATTTCGACGTGATGAAAGGTGAGAAGGGGCATCCATAATAATGCACGGTCTTTCCTTCCCAGAAGAAACGGGGACGACCTTGCCGCTTTGAGCAGTCAATGAGGCGCCTGTCCGAGGATCCAATGGACCAAAAGCATCCTGTAAAACATCACAGATAGGTGTGAATACAGATTCTTGTACGATGCAGATTTGACCAGGCTGGAAGGTCTGAATTGCCCTTGGGATCCGAACTGAAGACGGTTTTGGTACGCTGACCTGGCTGGTGGCATCGTCATCTTGGGAGAGCAAACTGTAACGCGACCTTGAAGGTACAATAAAGAGAGACATTTGGCAGAGGCACCAGGCCTAGTGCAAGTTGAAAGGAGTGAGTGTGGGAAGGGAAGAAATTAGAAGAAAAGGTGTCTGAGTCAAGGAGTGCCGTCTATTTTATATGGAAGAACACTCTCAGCGCTGGGCATTGTCACCTGTGCATCACAGCAAGACAAAGCAAAGTATTGCTTGGTCGGCCCTTGGAACGATATGACCATCGCAAGTACAAGATCAATGAATGGCCCCGGATCAAACATGATCAATGGGATTTGCGATCATTTTCGCACGGCCACTGTTTTCCTTTGTCCTCTTTTGTCTTTCCGTGCCACTTAGGACATCGTATAAAATGCCTGATGCGGCCGAAGCTCCCGGTTATTTCCCTCTCTACCTTAGTCTGATATGCAGCTCCAAGTCGTCCCACCGGAGCGTCATTATTTCGCTTTTTCTATTGATGTCGCTGCAACTCTGGAGTTGTACTGCGACGGAGGCGACGATTCTATGATGCAAAAACTCGATGGCGTGAAGGATAGGATGTACGCCGGGTACTGCTTGATGGTGCGTCTTCCTAAGGCTTGCTTCAATCTCACCAAGCGAAAACCACTTTTTAGATTGATGGTCGGGTTGATGAAAGAAATACCTACCACGTTATCGATATACGGCCAGTCCAGCAGGGCCTCACCAAGCCTCACCCTAGAAAACCCCAGCACGTGCGACCTACAATGTGCATTCCTATCCTTCCTGAAACGGTCCACCCCAGATCAAGGGAACCTCTCGAACTATCAGAGGCATTGCCGTGGGATAATTGCTACCACCCCACCTGTTACGACGTTTGTGCACGTATACGAACCGAATGGCGGGATTATTCTCATTCACCATGTGTGATGCTTTCTGCACCGCTTGTCAAAGCCATACCAGAGGATATACATTATGGCCGATTGCTCCGAGCTGGAGTAGACGATGAACGAGCTCTTCGAATTCTGGACGGTCAGCAAGATGCCCCAGAAATAGACCTTCCGGATGACATGTCAGAGACCGACAGTCAAACGTGCAAGACTTTTCTGGCCAAGATACCTGGCTGCGATAATCCTGAAGAAGATGCGACATTTGTTCCCGTTATGCGTATTGACCATGTCCTGTCAAATGTCCCAGAGCTATCTGATCCAGCGCGGTTATGCGGCGATTTGGATCTTTTCCAAGAGTACGCAAAGATCTTCCAATGTTAGGATCCTTCATCTGATCTCTTGATTTTCAGAATCGTTCAGGAATATCAACTTGCACGGTATGGATCGATCTTGTTCGAGCCTCCAGAGGGTCCACCAATTGACGATACGCCTATTCCCGACAACTTTTCGATGGTGTATAGTATAATGTCGACAGTTTCTCGTACATCTACCGAAGGCGACCTAGACTATGATCCTTCGGGTTCGCATAGACCTGACCCATTGTTATTGGATTCAGAGGAAGTTTCCTCGGCGTCAATGTCTAGCCGAAAAGGTGGGTTGTTATAGGTTTTGGGTGGTAAAGCTCCCTCTGATTTTTCTTCCTAGGAAAATGGGGCGTCAAATCAGTTTTCCGGCGAGCAATTACGCGTTTCGTTGGGGTCTTGAAGTGGCGCAAGTTCTCTACCAAGTCTTGATTCGGATTGTGGGATGGAATTCCACGATCACCTCACTTTCGTTTTATCATATATTATTTTGCAACACTAATCTACTCTCACAATTCCCACTCTTTGACATAATATTATGAACATGTTACATTTATAGACTGGAGCCTCCATTGAAATTTGCTTCAATGAAAATGGAAAATCAGGTCGCTGTTCCGGTGGGCATTCAAAAATGTCGTCAAGGTCTTGGAGTGGTGCAAGTTCTCCAACAAACCTTCATTCAGTCTGCAGGACAGATGCACAAGATCTCACTATCATTCCATTATATTTTATCTTGAACCACTAACACTGCATGGAGAATTCTATATTCCAGTCAATAATATTGAAATTTATAACTGTATATTTTTAAAAAAATCTTGCCTAAATTATCAAAACATTATCCTCAATATTCTTTCAATATTTGGGAATTCTTCAATACACTGCATGGAGAATTCAATACTCTTGGCTGAAATATTGAAATCTATAACTGTATATTTTTTCAAGAATCTTGGCCAAAATATCAAAACATTATTCTTGATATTATTTCAATCATCCTGCATATCAAAGAAATATTGAAAAATTCCCAAATATTGAAAGATTATTGAGAATATTACTTCAATATTTTTGTGTAAAATATGCAATTAATATACAGTTATAAATTTTGATATTATAGGCCAGAATATTGAATTTCCCATACAGTGATATTTCTTTGATAAACAAGTTTATTGAAATAATATTAAGAATAATGTTTTGATATTTTAGGCAAGACTTCCAAAAAAATATACAGTTATAAATTTCAATATTATAGACTGGAATATAAAATTCTCCATGCAGTGTAATCCTCTCATAATTTCTTTGTGAATCACTATTCTTGCATATTTCATTAGAATGTGATTAAATTTGGTATTGAAGGCCGGCCAAAGTCACATTGTAAATCATTCAGATATCCAGTGGTGAAGAGAAAATGTACATAACCGCTCGTCGTTTCTCTCTGTTACTCTCCGCTCATCTGCTTGACGCGAGGTTTGAACTTACGGCTTAGCACTCTAACTGGGCTTTTCGGCCAATGTAGCGGCAATTTTGTAGTTGTACTGTGACGGAAGCGACTATGCTATGATGAAAAGGCCAGAGGGTCTTCAGGAAAGGTATCCGCAGAAAATCTGGACCCTAACGCGCTACTTTCTTCAAGGCTCGCCTTCCTGAAGTGACAAAGTGTACTGGCCATTTGTGGTTTCTGTTGAGAGATATATGATAAGAGTGATAGTGGTAGAAAGGAAAGGGGCATCCGGCCATGTAGAATACAATGTATCATCGATTATACCACCTCCATCTCGCAGTGTATGACCGACACTAAATTCGTCATCCATGCATCCCTTTGGTCATAATTCCTTCGCCTTCTCAATGGTCACCGAGCCCGGTGCTGTTGCTAGAGTCGTGTTGCAGAGCAGCGGTAAAGATGACGAGGGCATTATAGCGAATCCTACAGGTGGGCACCACAGTGAATGTAATGGTCCATGGTCGACGTGAAGATTCTAAAAATAGTCAACCTTGTTCTTATTTGGTTTGCCGTAGTAGGCCGTAAGCAGCGGTAAATTTAGCCGATGACATCAACGAGCTCGTGGCCCTTGTGTCCACCACTACCACTATCACCACTACCACCACCACGGTCGCCTCTCTCTGCCTAAGGATTATCTTCTTGTAGAATGCTGGCACAGCGCTGCTGTGCGACATCGCGCACTCTATCCGTCTCCAAGACGGCGAAAATACCGCAGTGGATTCTCATCAGAAATTTGTCCTCTCAAGGTTCAACACCGCGTCCAAGGGCCTTGCACCGGGCGCGAAAGTACGCCAAATACTCGAGTTATTTTCTTTTGTCGTCTGTCTTTGGGCTCGTGACCATTGGTGCTGGCATCTTCGTCCACGACGCGTTCACTTACACCGAGAAACACGCAGAGCGGGTGCCGCGTTCACCCCTCGCTTTGTACCCAGAACACGGTGGGCCCAATAATCTTCCCATTGTGAGTACACAGGTAGATGATGAGGATGACGAGGAGCACAAGAAGCTAGCTGAGAAGCCGAAGCTCGTCATTGTTGGCGGAGGATGGGGGGTGAGTCCTGTCACCGTTATATGCATATGCACTTACAAGGCTGGAACTCATGCAGGCAATGGGCGTCTTGCAAAAACTGTACCCTGGAGACTACAATGTAACTGTTGTTTCGTCAGAGACTTTTACGACGTTTACACCTCTCCTTCCTTGTGCGTTAGGCGTGCTTTGTGTCAGAGCTGCCTTCTCACACGTCGTGTAGCTGCTGCTGTGGGCACCGTTCAAGTACGGTCCTTGGTTGAACCCATTCGCAAGATCATTGCTCGTCTTCGAGGCCATTTTGTACAAGGCAAAGCGGTCGATCTGAGTATGTCTGAACAACTGCTGGAGGTGGAGACCTTGGGTGCTAGTGGAGAACCGTGCCGCATATACATTCCGTACGTTTGAACGCTTTCTTTTTTGTTCGCTGACCTCATGCCGGTCAAGTTACGATAAGCTTATAATTGCGGTCGGATCAACTTCAAGTACACATGGTGTGGCCGGCTTGGAGCATTGTTTCCAACTCAAAACGATTGGCGATGCGCAAAATATCCGGCGACGCGTTATGGGTATAGTACTGACCGTCTCATTTTCCATCTTTGAGCTCATGTTTTGTTAGATAACTTTGAAACTGCCAGTTTGCCGACAACTACTCCGGAGGAGCGTAAACGTCTACTCAGTTTTGTCATCTGCGGAGGTGGCCCTACTGGTGTAGAAACGGCTGCAGTGAGGCCGTTATCCTTCACCCTATAATAGTACACTTATCGTGTACAGGAAATCTACGACTTTTGCCAGGAGGACATCATGAAATTCGTATGATGCAGTTTTGACACCGTGATCACTTCTATTTCTGATCTTACCTCTAGTTCCCAAAAATATGCCGGGAGGAAGTATCCATTCATGTGATTCAGTCTAGGGAGCATATTCTAAACACGGTCCGTGGTTCTTTTCACTACCTGCTTTTTCTACTGAATGCATAGTAGTACTCGGAAGCTATATCCCAGTATGCCGAAGCCAAATTTGCTAGAGATGGTGTCGACCTCATTACCAATGCGCGGTCAGTCTGAATCAAATTACTGACATGAGTCATATCTGACTCCGGTATGAAGGGTTGGTGCCGTTAATCCTGAATACGTTCTTTACAACAGACGGGGACCTAATGGAGAGACGGAGCAGCACACCATCCCCCATAATTTCGTACTTTGGTCGACGGGCATAGCGATGAACCCTTTCACGAAGCGTGTAACGAATCTGCTGCCAAACCAAGTGCACAAAAAGGCCATTGAAGTCGATGCCCATCTCAGGGTGAAAGGTGCTCCTCTGGGAACCGTGTATGCTGTTGGCGATTGTGCGACAGTACGTCTTGATTTCTCGTCCTTTTTGAGGTCACCAATCTTCCTATTTCTAGATTGAGACGTCCATTATCAGCCACTTTATGGAGTTGGTGGATGATGCAGATCGCGACAAGAATGGGAAGATTGATTTTGAAGAGTGGGAGATCATGGGTACGTCGAACACATTGTTTTTACGTATATAGTATAACAATTGTGTGTGCAGTGTCTAGGATAAAGCAGCGGATTCCTATGGCTGAGGATCACGTTATCAAGGTATGTATGCATGGTAGCTACTGTGTTCTGTGGCGCTGATCGCTTCGCAGGTCAGAGAGCTGTTCGAGATGTACGACACGGATGCGGACAACAGTCTTTCGCTCAACGAAGTGGTCCGATTGCTTGAAGACATCGGAAACAAGATCACTTCTCTCCCCGCGGTACTCCTCGCTGTCTATCTTCCAAGATAGGCCATACTGATTCCCTTTTTAGACCGCCCAAGTGGCTTCCCAGCAGGGTAAATACATCGGCAAGAAGCTCCATAAACTTGCGCGCCAACAAGAAGAGAAGGGCTTTGATCCCGCAGCGGCGGAAGAGAAGCTATCTGGGCCCTTCCGGTACACGCATTTGGGCAGCCTGGCTTATATTGGGAACGCAGCTGTCTTTGACCTGGGGAAGTACTCGTTCATGGGGGGTCTGGCGGCGATGTACGCGTGGAGAAGTATATATTGGAACGAGCAGGTTTCCGTACGTACCCGGGCGCTGCTGATGATTGACTGGATCATTCGAGGTGTATGGGGACGTGACCTTTCGAAACTTTAGATACTGTACCGCGTGTCAGTGGTGCATTTGTATTGGGAGAATGACCGCATGCCGCACATCTCAATATTACTCATTTATTGACGGACGCTCGTTGGTGTACTTTGCATCTTTCTTGGTAACCTGATTTTCTAGATGTATAATGCAAGGAGTTTAATATAGAGGCCACAGTCGTCACGCCGACTGTACATCTATCTTCATCGCCATTCCTGGAGGAAGATAATCTAGAGCTATCTTCTGCTTCAAAGCGATTTCCCCCTCCACGGCCATGCGATAGAGAGACCAGTACTAAGTGTTGATGCAGAATACCTCAGCCTGAGACAGTGCCCCAGGCTGCCTCAGGTGTGTTCAACATGATCGATTGCTCTGTATCCCTGGTGTGAAGGAAGAGGCGGAAATGCGCAGCTCGAACCTCGCTTGCGCCCATCAGAACACCAGTTTCGCCAATGTGGATGAGCCCTGAGACCGGTCGGTCCAAGTTTCCCTCCGACACGGCGACTACCGCTGCCTTTGGTATATAATACATTTTCAACATCGATCGAATCGCAAGAATGTTTGTATGAAGCTCTCACCGTGCTCTGGCTTCAGTTGTTGTGGAAGATTTACATTATTGTGTAGGAACTCAACGAACTCGTCGGTACGCAAAATCCAACTCCAACTTCTCAAAGTATCCTTTCGGATGATCAAGCTCTGGTCTTTCAAGGGCATATTTCAGACGGTGAATATACTTTACCTCATACCACCGATAATTACCGGCAATAAAAGACGTAAAAAAAGAGCCATGATTTTGGCAAACGCCATTCCTTTCTGGCCGCACATGCAAATGCAACCAGGTTCGCGTAATCCAACCACGAAGGGAATGTGCCGGCCAAGCCCCAGTCGATTGACCACACGTCGCCCTTGTCCACGATGATATTGCGCATGTTGAGATCCATATGGCACAGGACGAGAGGGTGGGAAACATCGGACATGGGATACAGATGTGAGTTGTAACTCCGGTATTTCATATGCAGATCTGCGAGGAGGGTGCAGCGACACTGGCCGAACCAAATGAAGTCCATCACGAGCCATAACGAATAACAGCTTAGCATTGAGTCTCGCTCACACATGGGAAGAAGGCGCCGCACTTTCGGAATGAAGATGTATGTCGACCGAGAGGCAACGTAGGTCATCACGCATTACTTTACGATAGCGTCTGGGATGATTTTCCGTGCAGTAGGGGACATTCAACCCATGCCTTGGATGGGTAGTGTCCTCACCACATCCTTGCGGCTCACTGTTACATCAATGAGTGCGTTGACTTGGTCATCGGTCAATAAATCGATGGATGAGGAGAGTGTCTCCGGTTTACGGCTGAGAAAAAAAATGAATGAATATGCATCATAAAACAAGGAATGAGACCGAGTCCTATGACGTCCAGCATCAGATTTTGGGCCACATGTTGAGGTGTCGTGGCTCAGTATTCGGAGTATGAGGACGAGGGGGGGAACGAGTTATTTCAACACGCGAATAGTCTTTTAATGGAATGCTGGCGCACGTGATGGCCATGCGATCGAGCACGACAAGCACGCGTCAGCGGGGTCCGGGCTGTCCAGCTAGAATCAAACCATCATGTCATACAACGTCGAAGAGTTTCGATGGGTCCTGTCTTCTCAAGAAAATTGTATTATTATCTGGCGCCGGTCTATCCGCAGCTTCTGGTTTGCCTTAGCTCTTCGTTTGTGAGCTATTCTGACACGCCCTTCCAGGAATTCCTACTTTTAGAGGTAGCAGGGGTCTGGCGGAAATACGACGCCGCATCCCTAGCCACCCCTTCAGCTTTTGCTGAAAATCAGGCTCGAGTCTAGCAGTTCTTTCATTTCAGATGAGAACAGAGAGTGCTCGTATACGGTACATGTGTACACTCGCTGCATCCTTTCAGAGTTCTTAAAGCTGGTCCAAATGCTGCTCATTATGTTATCGCTCGGCTGGCCTTGCCGCGTATTCGCCAGAGCATCGCTCCTGATTCCAAGTTTACACACATCACTCAGAATGTGAACGGCTGATGAGGCTGATCTCTGTATCATAGTGGGGACCTCTTCGGTCATAGGTGTAGTGCTGTCTGCTGGAGATCATGCTCATGCCGACATTCAGGTTCAGCCCGCATCTAAGATTGGAGGTAGAGTCAAGGCTCATGGGGGCAAGGTTGCTCTGTTCAATGTTGAACTTGGAAATCAGGCCGACAAAGCAGATGTTGTGTTCTTGGGGCCGTGTGAGGAGCGCTTGGTTGAGGTGTTTGGCGTCTGACATCTATGCGAAGAAAAGGCACCACCCTGTCTTACTGCTGTCATCTTCTTCATCTTTGCGCACTATTGAGGCACCTGGCAACGATACTCATCGATATAGGCAAGTTGGCTCTTCCTATGGCACTGTTTCTCTCGGCCGGATGCTGCTAGACTTTTAATTGTAAACTACGTGCGTTATGTTGGCTTGGCCATAATCATACATGCAATCACTTCGTCAATGAGTAGAAATATTCAATATTGGTATGCGCACGCCGCGAACCAAAGTTGCGTCCATGGCGTACTAAGCACGAAAGCTATGCCTGAGTGTCAGTAGATTGCCGAATCAAGCCGAAGACACATTGTGGGCTTTGATATGTCTTACGTCATTCTTTGGATGCCTCTTTGCGCTTTACAATTCTGAAAATCAATCGGTGTATTTGATTCTGGGTTTCTCTACAGCCATTGTGAACGGAATCTGTTTCCTTCCATGTTGGAAGAGACACCTGAAACGAAAGAATGGGTACTGGAGCCCGAGACGGAGTACAGATTCGAACTTGATCCTGGTACTTCACTCGCAGTCAAGGCAGGTCCGTTCCAATGCATTTCTCGCATTTCTCTGACCGCACAAGGCATCCAGCTATCGCGTGGGCACGCCGAAATATTCGGATTCGAGCTCGTAGAGGGGCAGACGTACGTATTTGGTGCAGAATGCAAAGGGGCGATATTTACCTGGCAGGGCTGTATCATCGAGATAAGTCTTTTTGTTTTCTTTCCAGAGGGCACGCCTCGTTGTTAACTGCTATTTCCACGTCACGGGCCATCCGTCGACGGATTATGTGTCTGAAGAAACGCCCATGAACGCCTATGGGAATCTACATGTCGCATTTGAGCAGATGCGGGTACGAGCCCTCGGGGCGCTGTACGGATCACCCCCTCCCCCGGATACAAAACCGGATGTTAATGCCGAACCACCGCGTGTCCTGATCCTCGGGCCCGAAAACTCCGGCAAGACGAGTGTGTGCAAGATCCTGGTCAATTATGCGGTCCGTGCCGGCCAAGGATGGACCCCGCTTCTCGTGAATCTCGATCCGACCGAGGGGGGCTGGTCTGCGCCTGGTGCCCTGTCAGTTGCGCCTGTGAGCAGCCCCCTACCGACGTCTTCTCCCGCAAATGTCCTCGGTACGGCTGCTACTTCAGCGCCAACGTCTTTGTCCTCGAACGCATTGTTGCCGCTTGCGTACTGGTACGGGCATCCGGAACCTAAGAAGAATACCCTCTTGATGGACAGACTCATTCGTAACCTCGGTGAAAACGTCCGTGAACGACAGGATAACGATCCCAGAGGTACTATCTATTAACTTGTGTGAACCTTTTGGATGAAACGTCTTCTAGGAAGCGCTGCAGGCATCATTATTGATACCCCTTCGTCTTTGGGTTCAGGCCCCGCATCTTCTACTGAGCAACGACAAAGACTAATAAAAGCTTGCGTAGAATCCTTCCGAAGTGAGAAACATCTTCCTGTCCATTTCGGCATGTCTAATATTGAGAACAGTCAATGTCATTCTCGTCGTGGGTCACGAAAAACTAAACGTCGAAATGCAGCGCGCTTATGGATCCCGGCTTACTGTTGTGAAGATCCCAAAATCTGGCGGTGTATGACGATCTATCTTTCGTGTCTTCATCTCCGCTTACCATCATCAGGTTGTTGAACTCGATCTTGGATATCGGGAACGAGTAAATAACTATCAGATGCACACATACATGTATGGCCAAGTCATACAGCCTCCCGCAGGAATATCAGCTTCCTCTGTCAGCGCCGACACTTTTACGGACATGATACTCTCTCCCTCGTCTTTCGTCATCAGTTTCGATGATCTCACGATATACCGGATCGGTGCAGGTCCTCCTCGTGCTTTTCATCTCGAATTACTCGACCCTCATCATCTTTTCTTTCACAGCGACTATGGCCCCCTCGGACGCCCTCCCCGTAGGCGCTAAACGCGTGGTGTCAGAGACCCAGCCCGTGCTCGTCAACCCCAGCCAACCGGGCTCCGGTCTTCTGAACGCAGTGCTCGCACTTTTATCCCCTTTCAACCCGGATGAAAACGAGCGATACGACGAAGAGATTCTCGACCTCACGGTGGTGGGTTTTTTGGTGATGTGCGTCCTAGCCTCCGGCACACCCGAGCGCCCCTTCGCTGATTTTTTTTTGTCTGCAGAACAAAGCTGGACATTCCTCAACGTAAAATGACCATCCTTGCGCCGAATCAGGGGTCTGTCGTGGGAAAGACTGCTATTGTTGGTTCGTACGAATGGCAGGATCAGTAGTCGACAATTCTTCAACTCGTCCTCGATCACTGTTGTCTTTCCGCTACCAATCAATTTTGGATGATTATTTGAATGACGAACATCAAAGCGCTTACTGATTATCCCACTCATTCAATTGTAGCTCAAGTTCAAATGACGCTCAAGGCAGAAAACAGCAGAGGACTGATCTTCTGACGAGCCATGTGCTGCTCTTCCGGAATCTTACCCGTCGCCGATATCTCTAATCATCGGGACTGTGATGATCGAAGAAGTTATGCTTGAACTCAGTGCTTTTCTGCCTCGCTTGAGATCAGTTTTCATCTCCCAAAAATACCGTACTTGATTATTACATAGCCCGAACAACATTCAGCGCTTCAGCCACGCCCTGATTGGACGGCGTCAAAGCTTTTCACATCCCCGCGCCTGGTAACAGCTTAGCTGGACGCATCTCTACTGAATCTGTGCGTGATTGGCTTCTAATTGTTCACGTACAGCAGAGCAACTGTTACTGACTATCGACGCGGCGTCTTAATATCTGGCACATGCCCTCCGTATCATGCAATATACCTTGTCCGGGGTCCCTGACAGCGCGTGATGCAGATGGCATTGAAGGAGTTGCCCTGACTGGAACGTTCCCAATAGCATTGAGAATGATACTTTTGACTTCCGCCAGTACGTTTGAATGTGCTTAACATGTCGCATCAACAGATGATATCGGTAGCCCCGGTGGTGACCGGAATGTCAATGTTACCGGCAGCCTCTTCAACCAGCCCCCAAGCAGCGGCTTGCAACAGCCCCAGCTTCTTGATACATCAGTTCGGCGAGACAACAGAATATGCGTACGTCCGTGACTGTTTGTAGTTGCTAGTGACGGCACCCTTGGTGTCATTGGTTCTATCATTCAACTGTGCCGTGAAGAGCAGCATGATGGAAACATCCAGAGAAGTCTAAGGCCACTCCTCCATCGCCATTCGAAGGCGTGACAAGCTCGAGCTCCTGACCACTCTAAGAATCATGGCGACTCATTTAGATGAACCTTGATATGACTATGCTTCATCTCATGATGAAGTCACAAAGGTAGCTATGGCGTAGATCCGTAGACTCCGAGTTCTAGCGGTCCACGATGGCACAGGCTATGTACCAGATGGGAGCAGCCAAGCTAATGTGGTGTCGGCGACCAGATATCGGGACCAACAGGGGATGATGAATGCTGTGAGGCTTTGAGGTTTTGAGCGCAGAGAGAAGTTTTGTTCGCAGGACTGGTCCGGTCTACATGATCCTATCAGCTTCATCAAAGATTCGTCAGGACAAGTTATTGCCAGCGAAACTTCGAATTCATTGAGTACCATGCGTGTCGTCATATAGAAAAAGAGAGAGCGAACGTCCTTGACGACCTGCATCAAGTAAGGCTTTAGAATCTAGTTGGATCGCCTGAACAACACAAAAGGCATTATCGTACTACTGAAGGTCGAACGATGGCAAGTTCCGGTTTTCCGCCGTCTACGAAGTATTCCAAGAATTTGGCGTGTCGAGGTGCTGAGAACGCTACGCGCCTCTATCCCCTCGAGCGAAACTACGGCGTCGTGATACGATCCCCATATGTAGCTGTTATCTATTCCGCGTCTTCATCGGGCAGATATTAAGAAATCGAAAGATCACAATTGCGTAATGTGGGAACCCGAATTCAGGGCTCATCAGCGTGGTGGCAGATGATTTACAAACCCTTTTGGGTCTCCATCTCTTTTTTTATCTTCCCTCACGGAATCATTTATAAAGAAATGTTCTTTCTCGCATCACACGCGCTACCATCTTCCTTCCCCCACTATCTCCTACATGGATACTGCTAGTGAGCAGTGGGAAAAGCGCGCCCATCTAGGTTTGAACGAATCTGAGGCCGATGTCGCTGCCCAGTTCGCTACGGAGTCGGACAGCTTGGATCCCAAGGAGGCTGCGAGACTGAGGTATGTTATATTATTATATTATTGCGGGTGTTCTATCGTATTGACTTCATCTGAGGCGGAAAATTGACAAGCATATTTTACCTTTAATGTGTCGTGAGTACGACGTGACAATTCTGGACGTCAAGTCGCTGATATTCATCGCAGTTCTGTATCTGTACGCTTCTACCTACTGGTACGACTGGTAACAAGGGGCTGATGCTGCCAAGGATGACATTTGCCGACAAGACAACACTTGGACAATCATCCATTCTCGGCATTTTGTACGTTACCTCGTCTCCTTTATCCTGAAATAGTTCTCAAAATATTCCAGGACGGGTGCCCACCTGAACCAGACGCAGTTTAACTGGCTGGGATCCGTATTTTATCTCAGCTACCTCGTCTTCGAGGTACGGATGTGCTCTCCTTGCAGTTACACGACCCCGACGCTCATTCCCCGCTAGTACCCTCAAAGTCTTGCGCTGCAGCGATTCCCTGTAGGAAAATGGATGAGGTAACGCCAAAGCCTTATGACTGCCTCCCATGCGTCGTCTGATTCGCGACAGTATAAACATCTTCATTTGGTCCATCGCTCTCACCTGCCACGCTGCATGCTCGTCGTTCGGCGGCCTATTTGCTGCGCGGTTCATTCTTGGTGTATGTGAAGGCGCGATCACTCCAGGGTTCATGATCGTACGTCGCAATCCTCTTTCCGACTCCAAAAAAGTTCCGAAATTGAGCCGGCTAGGTAACCTCCATGTTCTACACACGGGAAGAACAGACACAACGCACCGGTTATTGGTGTAAGTATTGATCGGGTTTTGCAAGGGCGTGGCAGCTTTTCTCATTTCCGTTTCTAAACTCAGTCCTTATGAATGGCTTCGCCATCATCTTCCTAGGTTTCGTCGCCTTTGGAGTTCTGCACACCAGGGTTGGTATTGTGTATTTATTAACAACCCCCGTTTCTGATCGTTCACACATATATCCTTTAGACGGGCACCTTCATGCCGTGGCAATGGTTAGTGGAAACGCCGTCCGGTCTTAATTGCTAGGCACGCTAACGATCATCGCAGGTTAATGATCATTACCGGTTTGATCACACTTATCTCGTCTGTGATCTTCTGGTGAGCGGCATTGTTAGGCACGGTCTCGGGACCGCAGCTCATTTCTTCGTCAGGTTCTTCTTCCCGGATTCTCCGACCACTGCACGTTTTCTTACCCCGGATGAACGCGTCAAAGTCGTACAAAGGATCAAGGTCAATCAGACTGGTGTAGAAAATAAGACATGGAAGCGTGATCAGTGCGTTGTTCTTTGCCATCATCATTGCTCCATATGCTTAAGTTAGCGGATTTAGATTTGTGGAGACGTTTAAAGATCCGAAAATATGGATCATGGTGCTGTTCGCTGCTATTGGGTACGCGCATTCTTCTGCTCTTCTATATAAACAGAAGCTGATCAATTTTGTTTCTCCGACCAGGAATATCGTGAATTCGGTGGGTCATGTATTACACGCTGCACAGCTGGAAGGAACTAATCCACATGCTCCATGCGCAGCTTACGAATCAACGGCAGCTTATTGTCAGCCAGTTTGGCTTTAGCGTCATCCAGACCACTTTGATCGGCTGTGTAGACGGTGTCGTGGAAAGTGGGTTACGCCCTTTTTGTAGAAGCGTGTTGCGGGACTGATACGGTCCGCAGTCTTGACGATATGGCTAGGAATTACCCTAGCTTCGTTTAAGCCTATTGGGCGCGGCTACGCCGGGGCCCTGATGTATATCGTCGCGATCTTGGGGGCGCTGCTAGTAAACCTACTCCCTTCGGGCAACAAGGTTGGCTTGCTGTTCTCCTATTGGGTTTCAAGTAAGAATCTTCCTGTCAGTTCGAGGCTACTACTAACTTACAACCTCCAGTCTTCGCCATTGCACCATTTCCCATCTTCCTCGGATGGGTAAGCGGTCTCACTTCGGGGCATACAAAACGTGAGTGATTATTACTCCCCCTACAAAGTCTATCCTACAACTGAAAACATGCGGATGCAGGCATAACTACCAATGCACTAGTCCTCATTGGGTACTGTGTCGGTAATTTTGCAGGCCCTTTCGTATGGAAAAAGAGATATCAGCCGAGGTACGACTTACAAGTCCTAATCACCCTCCGACTAGGAATTGACCGTTCATCAGGAATCATGTTCCATGGACTTTGATTGCGGCATCCAACCTAGCCTCCGGTATCCTTCTTCTCATTCTCCGGTTTATGCTTGCCACCGAGAACAAGCGACGAGATATGAATCAGCACGATGATACTTACGACGATGTGTATGTGACGCATGTGAACGCGGATGGAACTACTGAGGAGAGGAAGGTTGATAAGGTATGTTGTCTCCTTCATTCTACTTTCGAGCTTGACTGATATGCGTGCATTCTCAGGCTTTTCTTGATCTTACTGATATCCAGAACAAGGATTTCAGATATCTGCTATAGATATCGATATTTATGTTTTGATTTGGATTGTACATTGACATACTAGCAGCCGACACCTTGGTTGTCGCTTTTTTTAACCTCATCTTAAAGAAAACTGGCCCAGACAATAGAGCTGAGCAAGCAATACTGCGAGATTTTGAGATGACTTAACCGTACAAGTAACTTGAAAACTTAATGTCGGACAATCCTGACGTACCTGAGTTTCTGCACAAAGGAAATATGTAGTGGCACTGAAAGATTTTTCTTATACGGTTTCCGTCTGGCCAAAAACGGAATTCTCACCGCCAAAATCTGAGTTCCAACAGACGGAAAGGTGTCTAAGGAAACATTTTCAGCTCCGTGAAGTTTGAACAATTTCCGTCAAGTTTCCTTCGGGCAGAAATCGTTGGAAGTCAGGAGTAGGAAATGACAGAATTTGTTGTTGAAGCTGAAAACGTTTCCTTAGACGCGTTTTTGTCGCCGGAAATCAGATTTTGGCAGGACTGTTTCTGTCCAGAAGGAAACTGTAAGGTATGTCTGCTGAAATGTGTGGGTACGAACAATTAGTAGCCCGAGTGTGGGAAATGCACCTGCCAGCGTGTGCTCTAAACAGCGCGAGGAGTTAATTAGGTATTTATGTAATTATTTTGTGCTCGATTTAGCAAAACCTCAAATTATTTAATTTTTCATGTCTCTTTCACCGAAGATCTCAACGACGCTACTGCCATTTTTCACATCATGCCCACGACCTTCAAGAAGGTGCTTTACTGCCGGAGCATATATTCCTGACACGGGCGACGGTCAACGCAAGCGAAGACGCGTCCTCCGCGTGGATCATCTACCCAACAATTACGATGTCGCCGAATTCATTTCCTCCGATGACGCCCACAGAATTGAAAGAATTGATTTTTCACCAAAATCTGTGGACCTACGCTTTTTTCGCCCAGTCGACGCCGAAGAACGCAAAGGGCGCTGGCACAAGACGCAACGGTACAAGGACGAGCAAATGAGCTTTGTAGGACCGTCTCGTCCGATGGTGGATGCTGGAATTGTCGCGAGAATTGGTGCATTGCATGCGTCTAGGCGCCTTATGGTACCGGGAGAATGGACTGTTCAGAAACTACAAGATTTTTTTACGCCATATGGAGCCGTCTGCTTCGCCGGTGTCAGGGAGAACAGAGGAATCGTGGATTTTTTGAACATCACGGATGCTATCAAAGTGACTGATTCTATTAATTTCTTTGTGTGTCTTTGGTTTCTTATATCTACTTATAGGCGTACGAAGCTCTCCAGAAGCATAACGTTGCGTTTCGCAGAGACCCGGATACTGTGGGGACGACACCACGGACAGTACGTATAACCGGGATTCAAAGAAATCAAGTTGAGCATCACGTCCTGACTACTTTACGCGCCGTGAAGCGCTCTACGGGGCTAAGTCTTCGCCACGACACCGATAAGGAAACGATGGTAGGTCCTTCAAACTGGGCCAGGATGATCTCTCAATACTCTCCAGGACATCGAGTTCTTCGATAAAGACGAAGCCGATACTTTCTTGTCTCATTTCCAGCCGATACTAGCAGACCAGAAAAATCTTACTGCGACGGCGATTGAGACACGCAATCTTCATCCCATGATGGCATTTGCTCTCAATCTGGGAGCAAAACGTGCATTGTGGATAGGCTTGCTGAACAAAAAGGCCAGCGACGATAACGTTTCTTTGATACGAACAGTTTTGTCGCAGTTCGGCGAAGTGATGTCTGTCAGCTACCGCGCATCAGTGTCCGTATTGATCATTTCATCGTGCGTGCAAAAAGCTGACGATCTTCTAGTCCAGTACCTTATGCATCACTCGTCATCTTCTTTGCGGACGTGTATGCCGCAATGAATGCTCTCATTTGCCTAGAGAAAGGAGGACAATTACTTGCTCCGTTTGCTGGCTCCGAAGTGAATTTCGACAAATGGGCTGGCGTTGAAGATCCTCCGGAGGTGCAACGGACGATCATTTCTGGGCTGACTCTACCTGTTCCATCTGAAGAGTTGTTGTACGTCTTTTCTATGTATCTGGGTTATTATGACTCACTGTTTTCGCGTAGTGTGGAAGTACCGCAGAAACGACGGGGTCATCGATATACACTTTCTTCCTTGTCACGGGGAAGAAATGCGAAGCCATGGCAACGAAGCCGAGAGCAATGACCTCGTTTATTCCATCGGACATGCCATCTCCTGATACCGGCGGTGAACTAAACGGCTGTAGAAATTGCCCATTGGATAGACTTTGAGAATAAGCCTGGTCACGCTTGGGTCAACCTGTTTGTTGTTCTCGCTGGCAAGTACCGTTGATATACGGGACGTGGACCTCTATGAAGTCCCTTGTTTTTGTGTGGTGCTCTCCATTGAGATGGTTGCCTAATGAATCGGACTTCAGTTCGCAGGGGTTGCGCAAGGGTCTCCTTCTCATGAATACTCACGCTGGAAAATGATACGTGTTATCAATTGAGGCTCCCACGTTGACTTTCTTTTCGCGTTTACATCTGAACGTATACTTGCTAGGATATACGTAGTAGTTCTATGAACGAATTGAACCTCTGACGCGGAAGCTGGAGTTTGGGCTCACGGACTGTATGCCGCGGCGTCTGCACGTAATTGCATATGGATGGCGTCAAGGTTTCATGCATCTTCTGCAGAGCGCTGCTCTCCTCTTGTAGAACATCCTGGACGGACGAGGTAATGTGAAATAATGACTTGCGGGACCTCCCCGTTCACAGTAGAGTCCAGCCCTTCAGCAGTAAGTATCACTTTCGTAGGGGATAGAAAGGTCGCCGAGGCAGGAAGATAGTAAATGGACATAAATTTACATAAATGAGGGACTGAAGGTAAATGATTTATGTCGACTCCGTCGAATGATGTCTTCAGCGCGCTGATCTCTTTCGCACTAATATAACCAATGCTATATGGATAATACATTGCTCATCAGATAGTGTGTAATGGATTAGTGGTTATGTTGTACCGCAGCTGCAGGTTGAGTCCTCATGACGCCGTTCACTGACATGATTAAACGTTTAGGATTTGATACTTTTATAATTTAGACAGTTAAACCGTCACAGTTTGAAAAAGTAGGCTTGATATGGTTTTTACCGATGAATAATGAACCTGAACCGTGAACGACTCAGAGGATATCACTCCTGTCACCGAAGGAAACGATTTACGGAGCCTGAAAATGTTTCCGCAAAAGGATTTCTGGCAGGAACTATAAATGAGTGTGATATGAAAATTTGAAGAAGAGTATGTGTTTCCTTATGAAAGCTAAGAATTACTGAAGCGGAAATCCTTTCGCAGAAACATTTTCAGCTCCGCAAATCATTTCCTTCAGTGGAAACTGTTCGGTGACAGGAAGTGCATCACAATTGAGTACATTTCACGTGTTCGTGTGAACCTTAGGTTGGATTCAAACGACAGGGCGTTATTATTAACACCACCATGACCTTCCTAAGGTACCTACGGTGACTAGCAGGCCATCTTCTTTGTTTTGGTATTGTACCAGTGACCTTGGCTTCACCGCGTTGTCACCACTATCCCAGTGGAGCTTCATTTATACCGGACGGCAATCAGGATTCAGACCGACCTGGCACCCGCCTATATACCGTGATGAGCAGTACCTGATGCACTGATGCCTTAATAGCGGTTTCAAATGGAACTGGATATCTGAGATTTCCTACGTCACCGGAATATGCCTTGGTCTACTGGTTTCCCTGCTGCATATTGGCGATTTTGTTAAGACGGAATAATGGAACGTCACCTCATAGCCTATTCTTCATTTTATCTTGAAACATCATTTAACAAACGTTTTCTTGCTGAGACATTCCATGTATGCGTTGAGATCGCCTCTCACCCGATTTTTCTGATATGGTCTCTGTAGGGGAGATGAAGTCTTTCAGGCGGCACTAGATGAAGAGTCTGGATCCCAACCGAGTGTTGACGCCTTCTCGCCTCGTTTTTGTGGCACGCCCACCAGTAAAGAACGACTACAATGCACAATCATAATTTGATTGAAGCATGTTGATGAGGGTGGATACGCAAGAGGAAATCGTCGAGAATTTTTCATGAACAGGTCTGTCTAGGCTTCTGTCGCATTTCCTGCTGACATATTATGTATAAGATCAGAGTATCATCATGAGAAGGGCTATAGTCTAAACAATTCCTTCGTCCCTAACAGAAGTCTCTCCCAAATCAGGGCGAAGCAAATAGCTATGATCAATAGCTCTGTCTCCCACTGCACGGTTATTGTTAAAGCTAAGCACCAGAAGTTGAGAGCACAGTCCAACAACTAGCGCTTGCCGGATTTGAAATTGGACCTTACTCTGCCGTACTCATTCCAGATCTTCTCGCCTCTTTGAATGTGAGAAGTCCTCCTCGTTCCTGGAATCCATCAACTGCGTGCCTTTCAAGAGACAGTTCAGCTCTTCAGGTGGTCACTTTCAAAGAGGTAAGTGCGTATAAAATCTTTAAATCCGAGTTCTATTTTCTCACAGGAATGTTCGATAGCCGATGACTTTATTTTGAGCGCGGACGTGAGGAATGAACGATTCTTTTGTACTCTCGGGGAAACGTCAGAACGCTAGGTGCACACTATTCAACTGTGGAAATCATCCTTCGAAGCTCTACCTCCACGACTGTAATGAACTTTAAAGTGTTGGTACGGATGCTGATGCACTGACATCCAACATTGTTCGAATCCGAGGCAAGTCTGAGACTCTTCCGCGACACCTGCGCCTGCGGCACGCCCATCGCTCACGGGGTCCGTGGAAGGGTCGGGAATGACGGTCTGCAACAGCGCTCAGAATATCGGGGTTTTATTCCATGGCGTAAGTGTCTGGTGTTTCACTTCTTTCCTCTCGCTTACCATTTCAAAATCTGTAGTTGTTGTCTATAATGTTGAGTTTTGGCCTTCCGGAGCGGCGGTGCTCACGCACCTACTTATTTGGGGGGAGCAAGCTTCAATGTTGAGCTTTCCTCGCGGATCGGAAGTTCATTGAACCCGATAAACGTAAAGGCGGGTTCTTCGGGTGCTCCTAGCATTCGTCGTGGCGATCGAAATTCGAGGTGGCGAACGCTATTGCAAAATATCCCTCAAAAGTAGTCAAACCTCGTGCTAGCCCCGCTGTCGTCCATCCAAGTTCCTTTCTCGAGTTCAATATAAAGCAACAGAAGCCGGTTGAGGTCCCAATAAGCGGAGGATGAAGAAGGCGGTGGTAAATTCGTTGGAGTTCCTGGCCATTTAGCGCGGCCGTAAGCGGACCGATAACGATACAGAACGCATGGTCCAACGTCGCCTCCAAGCAGTGAACTGAAACCTCGCTGGCAGTGCACATTCGTCCAAAATCCGCCGCCAAGAGCTCGATGGGGCTCACAGTTATGGTCCTGAGGAATTTGGCAATTCAAGGAGCCTATCATCGCGTCTCCGTTACACCATACTCTGATGACAGAATGCCGACGAGGGGAAGATTGCTGTGGCCAAGTCCATGGCTTCAGTCAGGCGAGTGATAATGATCTCATTTACCGCCTGAATTTTCACCTCCATAACAGCGATTGGGCAGCCCTGACTGAGAATGCATCTTACGCGAACCCAACACCACAAAATTAATCCATGGTTCAGGCTGTCGGGCCTGTGTCAAAAACAAAACCTTAAGATGATACCCGGAGATCAAGATCGTTTCCCCAGAATAAAAGGGTGAAGGTTCCCTTCCTTTGCTCCCGACCTTGCTCGCTACCGCCAGCAATGCCCAGTTTAACATTATTCACTCTTTTATCTTTCTCTCTCTTGTCTAGCGCCCAGACCTTCACGGCTTCAAACGGTGCTCCAATTAATCAGCCTTACTCGTGGAGTCGCGCAGGACCAAATGGTGGTCTTTTGTTGCAAGGTAAATCTTCGGTATATTTAACTAATCACTTAGCTCAATGCTGCTAGACTTCGCTGCTATCGACCTCCTCGCACATTTTCATCGGGAACGTATTCCTGAACGCGTTGTAAGCCTTCTTCAAATTGTTTCGCCGTGAGCTCACTACCGTCCCAGGTCCATGCCAAAGGCGCCGGTGCTCATGGTTACTTCGAAGTGACTCAGGACATGAGCGCAATCACTTCGAACAAGCTATTGTGTTCACCCGGAACAAGAGCGAACGTCACTGTGCGGTTCTCGACTGTCGGTGGCGAATCTGGGAGCGCAGATACTGCTCGTGATCCCCGCGGTTTCTCGACAAAGATCAGAACAGAGGATGGGAACTGGGATTGGGTGTTCAATGATACGCCTGTGTTCTTCATCCGCGATGGCGCCAAGTTCCCACACTTCATCCATACCCAGAAGAGGAACCCTCAGACACATTTGAAGGACGCTGATATGTTCTGGGTGGGTCTGAACTTATTTCAATGATTCTGGTGCTTAAGTACATGATTAGGATTATCTCTCTCTGAATCCAGAGTCCGTACATCAAGTCATGCGTTTATTTTCAGATCGTGGAACACCTGATGGTTACCATGACATGCATGGATATTCTGGACATACTTATAAGTGGACGAAGTCGGATGGAACATTTGTTTATGTCAAAACCACTCTGCTCAGAGAAACTGGTTTCAAGGTCAGTTCCCCTGGCGATTCTCCACTTGTGCTTGAACGGCGTCTTACGAGGACTTCGTTTTTTCCCGCTTAGACGCTCGACAGAGAGAACGCAAGTGCGCTAGCTAGCAGCAATCCGGACTACGGAACTCAAAAGCTTTTTGATGCCATTGATGCGGGTGACTATCCTACATGGACTGTATACATCGTAAGAAGCTTTATTTTACACCCGTCCATGACTCATTGACCCTACCTCAGCAAACTATGACCCCTGAACAAGCTGAAGAGTTTCGGTACAACATCCTTGACCTCACCAAAATCTGGCCTCAGAAACTATATCCTCTCCAAGAAGTCGGCCGGCTTGTCCTGAACAAGAATCCAGACAATTACTTCGCCGAGATTGAGCAAGTGTGTCTCTTTTTTCTAGTCGCGTGAAGTCCAATGCTAATTTCTTTGACAAGCTATCCTTCTCCCCTGCAAATATGGTTCCCTACATCGAACCCTCCGCAGATCCCGTTCTCCAAGCGCGTCTCTTCGCTTACCCCGACGCTGCGCGCTACCGTCTCGGACCCAATTACAACCAGCTCCCTGTCAACTGCCCTCTCTTCCAAGCAGCTAACTTCCAACGTGATGGCTGGGGAACGTTCTTTTCCCAGGGCAGTCGTCCGAACTACCAGAGTAGTATGCAGCCCTTGGCGTATCAGGAGAATCCTGGTTGGATATATGGCGAGAGCTGCGCTGGGGGGGAGGCGTGTGATAAGGAACGCAGGGTGAACCATGAGAATTTCGTCGGTGCAGCATATAGAGATCTGAGTGAATTTACTGAATGTAAGTCTGAACTTGTTCCTGGTGATGATCACTGCATATGTATTGATGATCGTTCCTGTCAGTGGACTTGGAGCAGCCTCGTGCATTGTGGGAACTTTGGAATGCCACGGAAAAGGAAGCTATCGTTGGGAACCTCGCGTCGCATATGGTGAACATCAAGAACATGGAGATTACGAACAGGCAACGTCAGTGTATTTTCAACTTATCTGATATCTCTCCCTTGACCCAACACACAGTTTCCATATTTGCTGCCATTGACCAGGGTTTCAGTGACGTCAGTTTTCCATTCTATTCATCCGGGTCATTTTCATGACAATTCCATTCCTCAGTGTGTCGCCAGTAAGTTAGGTGTTGCGTCCGTGGCACCTTTTGCAACCAAACCCGCGTCCGAAGCGTTCAAGTTCAGGACATATCGCGGACTTTCTGTTAACCTCACGCAGAGCGCTCAGAACGGCGATTTGACCCTCCAGCAGGTATCGACTGATGACTACTACTTGGACTGAACAATTAAGTATTTTAAGTAACGATTTTATTGCATAATAGTGCATTACCCTTATTTACAATAGAATTTCGATCACACTTTTTTCAGATTACTTCGGTTCCATCGTGTGTTTAAGATTCTAGAATGGTAATTCTGAATTCTAGGGAAGTTAAGTTCAACATTGAATCAACAAGCTGTATTGTTCTTCCGAGTTCCTCCGCCGTGCCTTGTCACGACCCTGAACAAGCATCAACAATATCAGGGTTAGTGCACTGCAACATTGTCAATTGACAACGTCCAGGCGCGATTCAGCGGTGTCTTTCTTTAAGGTTCTTACTGGTGAGCTCACTCAAGCAAAGGACGAACGTTTTGATAATTTTGGGGTAGATATTGCTGGATCGGATATACGTTCCGTCGCTCACACAGCGTAAACGGAAAATCAACTTCGACCGGAAGATCAACAACCGGTCGACATTTGGAGCCGGTCTATGTGCACGTCCTTAAATATATCGCCCACATAAGAAATTTCCGTTCTTCTACTTACCAAGCCATGAGGATATATCCAAGCTCAGGTCCTTTGGTACCCATCGCCAGTCGCTCCGCTTTCACGCATCTCTTAAGCAAGCATGGAAACCTCGTCGGAGGATTTGACGCCAGCCTACCAGCCTACATCGATGCAGAGTCCGGGACAAAGTTGTCTCGAGGACAAGTCAGATCATTGAGTCTATCTTTCGGGCACGGACTGAGGAGTTACGGTGCGAAGCGAGGGGATACTATTTTGGTATTTTCACCCAACTGTCTTGCCTATCCTGTGATTATTCTCGGAGGTGCGTTATGTGTTTTATCCACTGGGAGGACATAGGATTACTTATAACGCGTTACAGCTTTGGCTGCGGGACTACGTTGCACACTCGCGAACCCGACTTACACCGCCCATGAATTGGCCCTACAATATACCGACAGTGATGCACATTTAATATTCACCACAGAGGAGGAATTAGCGATGACCAAGGCCATGCTGAGGGAGCTTGGTGTGGAGGAAGGGGAAAGCGCTCGAAGAGTCATCATACTTGGTAAAAGCTTACGCTGGGCCGGCGGACCTGAAGCCGCGATCAATTCGGAAGCATCCGAGTTGCCGCGGTGGGAGACATTGCTTGGTCTTGGCTCTTTGGAAAAAGAAGAGAACTTTGATGGTCCGCTCGCACAAGAGACGGCACTTCTGTGCTACAGCTCCGTGAGTCACAGGTCATCCACGTTGTAGGCCGTACTTATACTATCAAGGGTACTACAGGAAAGCCAAAGGTTGAACTTGAGTTTCGAACTGACTGTTCTTGCTTACACTTCTATTACAGGGCGTCGAGGCAAGCATTTTCGTTTCGCTAATCTTCAAGGGAAACTTATGTTGAGATTAGACAACACACAAAAATATCATTGCGGTGCTAGACGTCGGCGCAGCAAATTACCCAAAGGATGTAGGAACAGTGGTGCTAGGGTTCCTTCCTATGTACCATATATACGGTAATTTCTTTCTCCTGTCCGCCGCTCCCTCTTTTCTTAACTTTATGAAAGGCGCTACGTCACTGTTGTTCCAGGGACAAAAGCTGGGGTTGACCATTGTGATCCAAAAACGTTTCGACCCCATTGGTTTTTGTTCCGATATTCAGAAATACAAGGTGACAACGGTGACAGTTGTACCTCCCGTATTAGTGTTCCTCTCCCAACACCCAGGTGCGTTGTCCTGAAGTCATCTCATGAACTCTGAAGGACTTAACTCGCAAACAGTTGTGGAACAATTCGACCTCTCGACCTTAAAAATGTTGGTTTGCGGCGCCGCTCCTTTAGGAATCGAACTGTCAAAGCAGGTCGGGTTGAAATTGTGCTGTCTGAACTAGCTTTCTCATCCGAGACTATCATCTCCATAGGTTACGAAAAGGCTGCGTTCCATGAGGGCACGCTGTGCGGTTGTGCAAGGTTGGTGTGTATCGAACTGTTGAAGGTTCTAATGCTCAGGAACTCTCAGGATATGGAATGACGGAGATACCATCTGCACATTTCCTTCCTCCTTCAGATGCTGAAAGAAAATGCGGTAGTATTGGGAAGCTGTACTCTAACTTGGAGGCCCGTCTGGTTGCTGGGGATACCGATGCAGAAGAGGGACAGCCGGGAGAGCTTTGGATCAGGGGGGCGATGGTTATGAAGGTAATTGACATCATTTTTTAACGGTATACTTCCGAGTTCGTTACCTTGGCTTAGGGATACTTGAACAATCCTGATGCAAATCGAGAGTCGAAGACCGAAGATGGGTGGTACAAGACCGGAGACGTCGCGATTCGGGATTCAGAAGGATATTATTATATCGTCGATAGATTGAAGGAGCTCATCAAGTACAAGGTATTTCACGATTCATTTCATTGTAACGCTAGTCCATACTAAAACGTAATGCAAGGGTTATCAAGGCGAGCTAGCATTCACGGTGTTTCAGTCCTTAATTAATCACTAGTTCTTCAGTGCCTCCGGCTGAACTTGAAAGTGTGTTGTTGGGTCACCCTGATGTTGCTGATGCGGCCGTGATAGGAGTGTACGACGCGTCTCAAGCTACGGAGTTACCAAGGTATATTACTACTTGTATATTTGTATCTCGCTAATCCCTGTTATAAAATCCAGAGCCTACATCGTACCTGCAAATCCTGATAGAACAAAGACTAACGGACTTAGGGTATCATTTGAATCAGAAGTTGCGAAGTGGATGGCGACAAAGGTGGCGCACCACAAGCACTTACGTGGAGGTCAGTCAGCCTGAATGTTGTGCTAGAGTGAGTGCACTGAAAGTTTTTATGATAGGCGTCGTGGTTATAGATGCTATTCCGAAAAGGTTTGTCAACATCATAGAACTTCCTCTCTACCGCTAACTTCAAATTTACCCATTAGCCCTGCTGGTAAAATCCTTCGGCGAGAACTTCGCGAGCTCGCGAAAAAAGAAGTTCGAAGTCGACTGTGATCGCATCTTCCGGTTCGAATCAGTGCATGGCGTTTTCTTCTATACAACGTTGCCTACCCTTTGCTTTTACTTCGGCCTGTCAGTCTGGTATGCCCTTCGAGGGCTCACGAATCACTGTTGTAGAATCGATTTATCTTTGCCTCTGTACGTAGATATTAAAAAAATACACGTAGAGTGAAACGAGCAATTAGAGCTTGTGCTAACCTTTGCCATGGCACCCAGGAATGACTGATTTCGCAGTAGTACTAAGGATGGTGGCATTTCTGAACTCGGTGCCGTCACCAACTTCAGAGAATTGCGGGTTGTCCGGCATCTTCCGAACAGGTTGCTTTTAACCACGACGAATTTTTCTCCTCCAATCATGCGGTAATGGCTCCCGTGGCACGATAATGACTCAATACTCATGATATGCTGAGAAATAACGCCATGGAATCGTTCTGAAATATAGGCGAGAGAATTGCCAGCCGACAGACATTGTCCTGGTGTCAATAGCATTTATTTTTCGACTTTCTGGGTTGGGTTGAGCATGCTGTATCGTGCTGGAGAGGCTTGCAGTATGGAAAATATGGAAAAGCAGTATGTATTCTATCATGCCGATCCTTGCTCGGGTTGATATTGCATCAGGTTCTGTGATGTAGCGTTTCAGCTCACTGGTTATTCCACTTTAACTTTTCAGTCATTGTCACTGTGTCCCGGTCTGCAGTGTTGACATGTCTAAGCTATAGGACTGCCAGCCCGGTCCATCCAATGCAGGATGATCAGTCGACATATTTACCAGTCCGATTAGTCTGACGTTCTCTTGCTGCTGAAGAAGTCTACGTCGAATCCCCTACCACCGTCGTTCAGGCAATTTTTCGTGAAATCAGCGATTTCTTGGAACCGTTTGAACCGCCTACAGACAAAGTTAGTACAAGATTAGGCGAGAGCGTAAAGCGCCTTCTCCCACCAATATCTTTTTCTGATGTGACTCGGACAACATCGCTGGGAACAAATCCCACGGAGACTCCAGCATCTCGATGTTCCTGATATGCATCCGTTACGAAACCAGTACCAGTGGATGGCTCTCCCCCAGAAGCGACACTTGTATCCCGCACCCTCCGCAAGTTATACTAAGTTAAGTATCTCTACCAGCCACTTGCAAGAATGATCTCAGCATGCGTCCGTTATGATCGTTGTCTCCATGTTTTTATATTGATACCAACTTTCTCGCTCCCGTCGGTGGTGTAATTTTTGCTTAAATTTAGGGTCCTGACATTTAGTAGCACCGCCACCGCATGCCGATGCGACGCCGTGAGCACTTTCGCGTCATTCTCACCATCACATTTGAATTGTCCGTCCGGGTCTGTCGGTACCCAGAAAGAAAATTCCCTTATATTGGTTAGTAGAAGTACTACTACCGCCCAACTACCAGACATGCGACAACACCACGATATTGACCTCACCTTCGCCTACAATACGCAGAAACGACGGGTACTAAGAGCGTGTGACCTCTGTCGACGAAAGAAAAGTGGGTCTCTTTTTCCTAGTCAGTAACGTGGCTAGCCCTGACGGATGATTTTGAGCTCGATGTAGGTCGGGTCTTGGGTTCCAGATCAACCTACGTATGTACTCAACGATTATAGGTGATAGAACCGGACTGCCAGGAAAGCAATGTTCCAATTGTGCTGCCAACAACTTGATATGTACATATGTTGATCCTACTAGCGTGAATCGCATTTTGCTCCTCTGAATAATTATGGTTCTGATAATTCTCTAGCAGCCAAACGTTTCTCAACGGTTCGGGAGCTTTAGCCTTTCTTGACCAAGCCATTCCGTCTCACTTTTGAATCGATAGTTACGTTCAATGCCTCGAGACGAAGATGAATGAAATGGAAAACGTACTACGCAAAGTAAGAAATTTCTCGTGTCCTTTTATTCGATCCCTCTGAAGCTTGAACCATTCCAAAGATGCTCCCTCCCGATGTGAACCTAGCTGAAGAGTTAGAAAAGGAGCCTATTCCACTACCCGCCTCTGGTACTGGTGGCTTGATCCAATCTCTGGTTAGAGATGTCGCCAACGACAAAGGTCCTTCCATTTCTGAGGATGATTATGATGACGCACTGGAAAGCAACATTCAGACTTTCACTCCTGGCAGATTTTTCGGAAACTCCAGCCATGCCAAGTTGACACAGACAGCGCTCGACCTTAAGAATGGTCATCCTACTTATTTCTGTGATGTTCCTTCGAGAAGACCCGAGTTCTGGGACCCGCTCATTTTGCATACCACTCCCAGTCGCTTCCCACAGGTTCGAGATAATGTGGAATATAACTTCCCGGACAACGATCTTCTGTGGTCGTTGATTGACATATATTTTACCGAAAGCAATATTTTCCTTCCTGTTTTGCATTGGCCAAGTTTTGAACGGTCGGTCGCAGAGTCAGCGCATCTCATTGACCCAGCCTTTGCTACAGTGCTGTTGGCTGTCTGTGCTATAGCCTCGAGATACTCGACCGACCCTCGTGTCGTAATCGATAATGAATTGTCTTCGAGTGGATGGAAGTGGATGCAACAAATTCTTGTGGAACGCAAGGCAAATACATTCTCGAGCCCACCACTACTATACGACTGCCAATCGACATGCGTAAGCCTGACTTGACCCACCCGTCAATCAAGATTAACGGTGCCAACAGCTTATCGCGATATTTATGCTGGGTTGCTCTGTACCTCAGACAGCCTGGACTTTGGCAGGCATTGGTCTCCGTGTGGCGCAGGAAGCAGGCGCTCATCGAAAGAGGACCCATAAAGGTCCTAATGCAGAGGCGGAATCTTGGAGACGAGCATTTTGGTATGTATCTCTATACGGACGGTGTAACTGACTTGCTGGGCTCATGATGTTCCAGGTGTCTCTTATTTATGGATAGGTACACCAGCTCTGCGCTGGGCCGTCCATGTGCCATCAATGATGAAGAGTGCGCTCTAAATGGTCGAATATAATGGAAGATAGTCTCACAAGTTTCGCAGCATTGATACTGACTTACCTGCCGATTGTGACGACGAATATTGGGATCATGCAGATCCAGAGCAGGCTTTCAACCAGCCGGAAGGGCAACCTTCCCTTATATCTTACTTTAATTGTCACATAAGATTAACTAGGCTTCTAATGGTCTGCTTGCGAACTCTTGTACGCAGATTGTTCACTCAGACAGGCAGGAAAACTCATTTTCTCCAGTATTGTACGAGTAAGCCGAAGGCTATATTCGGTTTGGTGGATAAGAATTGGGAAGAACAGATTGTTATGGAGTTGGACTCTGCGCTCAACGCATGGATCGACACATTACCCGATCACTGTACGTTTTTATCGATTTGCCCAAATCAGTCATTAACACTACATACACTAGTGCGATGGGACCCCAATCGCGTTAATATCGTACACTTCAAGCAATCTGCAGCATTGTTAGGAGCATATCATAATCTACGAATACTAATTCACAGGCCTTTTATCACGGCTCTTCACCGTTCATCGAAGTGGCCATTCCCCTCTCTCTCTATATGCACCAATGCCGCGCATTCATGTTCTCATGTTGTGGATATCCAGCATCAACGTGGAGGGAAGTTCCCGTTTTCTGGCGTAAGCCTCATTAACGAGTAGTGTGAGGTTATTCGACCTGCTGATTTTCTTTGCAGCATCTAATATTCAACGCCGCTGTTGTTTTGTTATTCAATATATGGGGAGGGCGGCAGTCTGGTCTTTCGATTGATCTGGAAAACGAAATGGAGGATGTTAATAGATGTATGAAGATTCTCCGCAATCTCGAATCAAGGTATGTCGCTTAAAACTGATAAATGATCACGTAACAGGATGACTGGCAGATGGCGATTTGCTGGGGTATTATGGTAGGTTTTCTTTTTCTCAGGACTTGGATTTTTGTCAATCATCATTTCCTTAGGGATATTCTCTATCAATTGAAGGCTGGCGATCTGCCTCTACCACTCAGTTCCAAGCCTGTCTCGAGAAATAAGCGAGAACGAGATTCTGATTTTCCCTTTGATAATGAACACGGAAGGTCCGACACTCCAAAGAATCCTCATGTAACTGGAAATTTATATGGCGAATCGAGCGATCCCCCCACCAGCGAACCCATGGATATATGTGCACCAGCACCCTATACACGCCCCTCTTCTTCTCAGTGGAACACAATGACCGTCTCTCTGTCAACAGACCCTCAAGATCAATGGGGTCAATCGACGTCTGTATCCTCACAGTGGCCACGATCTCAAGCTCTCCCCCTTCCCGTGAATGGTAACGAACTGGGACGAGCGGATTTTCAGGGCCAAGCTGATTCTGATGAGTATATCGACGAACAGGACTCTCAAATATATGGATATTACGAGCCTTCTTCGAGTAGTCTTCCGACACAAGGTCCTAGCAATCCAAGTTACACACCATCTTACGGTCGTGATGGATGTCCGCACATAATCAGGTCACCACCGGTGGTTCACTCTGGAAGTCGTAATAGCACAGTCCAAGTTGACGACAGAATGAGAGCAATATGGGACGGTGTCCCAAGAACGTTGGAGTGTGTCTTTTCCTTACCTAGTATTCTGCTTGTTCTACTAATCATATCTAGGTTAGGTGATTGGGATAGCTATCTCGGCAATCTGAACGACACTGCGTGGTGGTCTTGATATTGGAACCTCAAATATTGAATTTGAAAGATATTTATTTTAATCATGTTTTAGTCAAAAATACAGTGAAGAAACTTTGAACATATTTTTGATATTTGGGAAATTTGCCTCAAAACCCAAGAAAAGCAGGAATACTGAAAAGATATTTCAACTATTACTTCAATATTTTGATTTGAAACTTTGCTCAAAATAAATATCTTTCGATTTCAGTATTTTAATCTTAAATATCAAAGCTATCATGCAGTGCGAATTGTTCAGGCCTACTCAGTGAAGGGCTTTAAATGGTCAATGTAACAACCCAGCGGCAATGTGTTTATTCAGCTCAATCAAATAATATAACAGGACTTTTAGTCCCTCGACTGGTCTGTTGAAATATTATCGTTGAATTCAGTTGCATTACAGTGAAGGCCGTCTCCATTGTCAAGTCGATCTTAGTGGAGCCTGAAAACATCTTCTAAGACTGCACAAGTCGCCTGAATTTCACTATGGAGGCAAACATATAAGTAACGAACATTCTAATCTATAGTGGAAAGATATCTACAGAAGCTGCCATGAGTGTGAGCTTATCCGATACCTATGTTGAGTCTGCAATCGATATCGCTGGTGTACACGATCATAGAGCAGTCGGCGGCCACGTCTATTTGATTCGATTTCGTCCTTTGTTGGTGTCGGCATTTAAATGGTCTTTGTCCAGTGCATTTCCATTCCCTGAAGAAGTCAAAGGAGTCTTCTGCCATTTCGAGGCGAAAAGGGTTTCTCTGCGCTCTTCATCACAACTTTGCGGACATGATCCGACGGGGTCAGCGCTTTCCCAGCATCCTTTTGTTTACGAACCTCTATTACATGGATGAAAACGCCATATACCGAACATGTCATCGTTAGCACACGATTAAGAGGGGGGTGTAACGCACCCTCTCTCACTAATATCTTCTTCTGCTGTAACTCTAAAGAACACCGCCAAGAAGAATACCCATGTGTATAATAATCTTGAAAACAAGGGTAATAATAATCTATCCTGCGGACTAATGCATCATAACTTGGTAGAGAGCTTATGCCTCTTGACGAAGTGCGGGATATCTGTGATTACTCGTCGGAAGAGTGACTTGACTCTCAATTTTCCCGCAAGATAGAAATAAATGAAAGCTCTGCACGAACGATACATATATGTACACACATTTCCGGCCAGATGGTGAAACTGGAAGTTGCTCAGATTCGGCAGATTTGTCCACTGACGATAACTCAAGCGCACAAGAGTCCGGGGGATCCGAGTCCAGTGCTTCTGGCAAACTTAAGTAAGATCCCGGTGACGCGAGACTATAAGTCACCGAAAAGTTTTCTGGGATAGACATGTCATCAACCTCCGGTTCTTCTGGTAGGTATAGAAGTATAGATCCATAGCGCGCAATCCGATACTCCTCCACGATCCTTATAAAAGAAGAGTTCAGAAATGATTTGCAGAAGGTGGAGACATCGACTTACGATAGGAAAAGATCCACGTCTCCATGTAGCTGAGATGGGTCACATATCTCCGGGACATTCGACAGGACGTGGTCAATACGCATGACGGGTACAAAGCCAGTACGTTCTTCAGGCATATCAATTCCTGGTACCTTTGCCAAAAGCGTTTTGCAGACTTGACTATCAGATTCCGAAGAGTTGTCTGTGTCAGGGCCGTCTTCTTGATCGTCAAGAATTCGCAAGATTCTATCATCTTCTACTCCAGCTCGGAGAAGTTCGACATATCGCTCATCCACCACGACGGCTTCGTCGACCACATAAGAAGGGTAAACCAACGGCGAGTCAAGATAGTCCCGCCATTCCGTTCGTACACGGACGAAATAATCGTAGCAGGTAGGATGGTAGCAATTGTCCCATGGCAATGGGCCGTTGACCAACCCCGAAGCTTCCCTGTTCCTAGGATGGGCTGTGGTTGGCAGGACAGGAACGCACATAGTAGGCCTGACATGCTGTGGTCTGTGAGGGTGAGGGTGAGGCCTCGTGAGGCCCTGCTGTACAGGTCGGATATTGATAACGTGGTATGGGGGTTGCTCTTCATCTGGCTCTACAATCTACGTATTTTTCAGTGGGCCAGATTCGAGCAAAGCGCAGAACGACATACCTGCGTGCAGTAACCTGCATATTGCTGGTTCTGTATGCTCTCCAGCTTTTATTTCATGACCTCGTCACCCCCCACCTGTGTCCCATTATTTTACCTTTTCTATTGATGTGGAGGCAACCCTTGATTTGGGCCAACTGATACCTCATGTTGAAGGAGGGAGGAGCCTGAGTCATGACTGGGTATAGCAAGGGTAGGAATGCGAGCGATAGGTAGCTGTTCCCTTATCGAGCATATTTATGATGTCTCCTGGGCGTCAACGAATTCAACAAAAGAACAAGAACAAGAGCGATGCACAAAGGCGTGAGAAAATGATCACGCTCATCACTGCCATTGCGATGGAAAGGCCTTGGTGCCTTAAGTAATCCCGCACTTTGACATTGTACCACTGTCCCGCCAACAATACACAATCGAAATGCTGTCCTTTACCTGAGTCCAAAGGGAACATTTCAGCTGCTGGCAGAGACACTATTGGCCCCCAAACGCCCGTGAAGCGTCGGAACATATGTATGTGGATCGTTCGCCTGGATACAAGTCGCCGTCCCGGTTGGAGAAGGGTTCATCCCAAGATTCCCAAGAAGCTTTAACTGAAGCAGAAAAAGCAAGAAAGAACCAGCGCAAGCAGTCCTGGGAAGCATGGCTAGCTTGCGAGGGGACCCAGTGGAAGCAGAGGATTGTATGGAAGGTCATGCAGTACATTGATGGTACGTGTTTTCTGTATATGCTTAGCCCTCATCGAACTTACATGGCCTACAGCAAAAGAATTTTTTTTTTGGTTTTCTGGCGAAGAGATGGGAACGTTACCCTGCATTGCGTTTGAGAATCACGACAACCCAATGCGCCCGGGAAAGTTGTGCAATGAACTCGATATACTAAGGCTTGCGTATCGTAAAAGGCTACGCTTAGGGCGTTGAAGGTGCTTAAGGACGATATGTTGAAGGTCAACGCCTGCTCGACGCAAGGTCCGTTTGATCGTACCCTTTACATACTCAGATCTGCGTCTTGGTTTTTTTTTGTGTTTGCAGGATGGGTGGTCTTGATAGTAAGTACAAGAACCACGGTGGGCTATCCTAAACGTACCACCAAAAAAAAAGAACCACGACGGGAAATCGAGAACTTTGCCCAGCGTTTTCCAACGGAGGCATACGATACGTCTAAACCAATTCGTTTGGCATTTGGCGCATGATCAGACTTGTTTATTAGTGTTGTGTATTTTCTGTTCTAACAAGATCAGGTGGGAACGTGTATGGGAAGATGGCAGAATGGTAGTGGTTGGTTTATCACTTCCACCCGGATGCCGAGTGCGGGAGGAGTGATGACGGCGGAGATTTCTATCGCAGCGTTCGTGAGAGGTTTCGGCCTGTTGAGAAAGGATGTCCTGACTCTGAAAGATCTACTGTGGACTGGCAACATTCAAAGATAGTTTTGATGATCTACAATTGCAGATTCGGACCGAGGTTATGAGAATAATAATAATACATAACAAATTTACAGGAGAAACTCTGCTTGAGGGAAAGGTAAAATTGTTGTGTGCAGGGTATAGTTTGAATTGGCGGTTTCAAATCGGAGCATCTGTGGCCTTGAACTCGGACGGGCACTTCGATGATCGACTGATGCATGTGGGGTGGCGAACGGTCTTGTGGTAGTGTTTTCAGTGATGAGCAATCGAAGTTTAGTACTCTTGTGCAAGAAAATCCTCGTGTGGTACATATTGTGATTGTATTGACGCGTCAAATTCAGAGATGATCTGTTTTCGCTGCTAAAAATGCCCAACTGCACGATGAAGACGCGAGGTCGGTAAGCGACAAACCTAAGGCCGCACGGTAAATGTCCCTGCATGTATAGAGCCTGCGGTAGTCAACGGGCTGTCTTGCGAACCTAGCAACAGAATATAAACATATGCATGAAACACTAGTACGTTATCCTGCTACAAAACCCGCAGGTCTGCTAGGCGAACATTGACTGATTTATATTGGTAGTAGTGAGGTTGAGATCGGTGTTGAAACAAGTGCGACGTAGTCTTTGAAATCCCACCTCCACGGTAAAGGATCAAGATACCAGATACCGATGGAATCGCTGTAGAAGCGAGATGTGCCTGGGTGGGGCCCCGTTACAAGTGAATCTGAATCTCCACTGAGATTTTGCTGGACCGGCAGAATTCCGATCTGGTTGCTTTGAAGAAGCTCTTTCATATAAATAATGAGAGAATTTCAAGTTGGGGACATAACGTGAAGATGTGCGACCAGCGCACATCATTATATTGGGGTATGATATCGGCTCCGTCATGGGAGGAGGTCGAGCGTGGGTAGCGGAATGAGAGAAAAGGAAATGCAAGGTGTTAAACGAAGTCATGTGTTTTGAGTGAATGCGTGGGCGTTGTTGTTAAATCCGATATTGAAGGCTAGCGATGACGATGATAAGTATTTGACAAGTTGCTTTAGGTTTGTGTTTGCGTAATAAAAAGCAACGGCAACATTCGACTGATGGAAAAGCGCGAACCTAGTAAGATATCGATGCTTGGGTCGCCAGGAATTTATTGGGTATCTAGAGACGGCTGAAAGAAGATTGATGTCATACTGCTTGTCACATTTTCATAACCTGGGATAGTTCTGAGCTCAAGCAAAGGTCTGTACCAATGGTCGACTTGCCTTGTTGCCGTCGTTTGAAAATCAAAACTTGTGTAACTAGGTGTGAGGCGATGTCCTATGTCTATCACGTTGCAGTCGCTTCAGTGCAGGGGGCACCCATATGATGATACCAACTGCCGGCGCCACGCCGGTGCAATAAGAAACCCACACCACAAGGATAAGGTCCCGTCCCCACAGGCACAGCAAATTCTTCGAGAACCTTCGCAAAGTTTCGTCACCAGATGATCGAAGCGGCTTTCGGGGGCTCTCAAGTAGTCGATGACGTTGAGGGCTTGAAAGCAGAACCCCGACGCTTCATATATTAGAGCGGCGGATTCCAACGTGAATATGGACCATTTCAAAGGGGGAGATACGCGTCAAGGACTATCTAGATAAGATTATAAGAAAGCAAACCATGTCCGAATAAGTGCGTCGATCCCAGAACACCCTGAGAGTTGATACGATACATGCCGCGGAGCGGTGCTTCTATAGAAAAGCCACATATCCTTCAAGTTATATACCTAGAATCCGTGTAGGAATACCTGACCAAAAAGTATGCCTCGGAGTTACTAGTGTATCATATGAGCAAAAAGAATGTGGACGGTGAGCCCGCTCACCCGTTCTTCTTTCCACAAAGGCTCAAAGCAGGAACATGTGTGGTTGAAGTTAACAGGGTCACAGCATTTTCCCACGGCCTGTTTTCTTGATCGTCACGGTCATGTGGGTCCAAATGGTCACCATTATCCTCTCTTCCTGTCAGCGTTATGTACCAGGAGGACTTTTGCAGGCTAATTTTTGGTACGAAATAATCAATCGGTCTTTAGTATGTCCCCCGAGGTGATTGGCGGTATTGCTACCGAACAGTATCATTGCGCCGCTGGGTATTACTTTGCTCTCGTGCTTGACACATTGGATCACCTATTGCGACGGAGGAGGCGTCATTGCGCAGCGTATTGTCTGAGCCAGTGAAAACAAGAAGTGAGTAGCGTACTACGCTCGGGTAGTAGCCTTCGAAGTTCTCGCTCCTTCTATTTCCTTCTCAAGCGCTATCATCCTACGTGTTGGGACGGAAACAGGGTCTCAGCAACCCTTATCAGGGCGAACAACCCTACGCGATCCCGAGTGTCCTGATCCTTCCAGAACTTACCATGACCGTCTACACACGTCTACACTTCCGGAATCTTGTCGAAACTTCGATCCCGTGACGTGGCCCAATTATCACATGTCGCAAAGCTCATGCGCGAAAAGAGATACTTACGCAGGATTATTCTATCGCTATTCATTTGGAAATGTTTGCCTACAGATCAGCGACTGGTATCTTCTAGAAGGTGAATGACCTCATAGGAACAGGTCCTAGCGACAACTCAGATCCAAAATTGATACTTTCATCTGATACAGTCGGGCAAGAAAAGAAGTTTATCTGGGCGACTACTCGGACGAACCGTTGGAACCGGACCTCCCTGAAGAGGAATTGATCCTGCACGAAATGGACACAATCTCAGACGGAGAATTGAGAAGAAATTCTTAATGTTTTACGGGCTCTGGCCCAAGGTGGATCAGAAGGAGAGACTATCCTCATCCCCGTCGCCCGGATCTTTCCACTGTCCGGACGCATTTTTGAAGATCTGAATTGTTCAGTTACTACGACATATCTCGGCTATAAGTGTATTAATACTATCTGTGCTCTGTCACTGGTCCAAACGTTTACCCGGGTTGCCCCCACTGGCAGAATCATTCAGAAATGCCAAATTCGACATAGTGACATATCGCTTGACGAAGGTCTTGCAGCCAGTCATGCGGACGACCTGCCCCATTGCATCCTCGCGTGAGCGTCACCGTTCCGCCCCAACCTGAAACGGGGCATACATTGTAATATGATGATACAGAACTCGTGAGCACGAGGTCTGTAGAAAATCCGCAGGTGCGTACGTACGTATGATACGGAGCATTGGAAATGATATCTGAAGGTCGGTGTTATCTAGGTTCGAAAGGTAGATCTATCCTTTCTCAGGCAGCTTCGAGGTCAAATAATCCTTAAAATCACGGAGCATGCCATTGAAGGACATAATATCCTTCGGTCCCAGGCAACGAACCGTTACAGTATCGGCAGAGAAATGCATAAACGTGCCCGTTGGAATATTTTGACTATGCTCCAATCTTTCTGTAACATAAATCCGGCGCTGTCTGCGGACATAACTAGGCATAATAATAATATTTAATTATTTAACTATGTAAACAATAAATCAATAGTGAGTAATGAACAATAGCAGTCGCCGCCTGTCAAATTTCGTCCGATCCTACCACCACCATCATTATACGGCGACACCCAGCACCGCATCCAGTAATTAAAGGACCGTTCAGGTAGCACAGTTTCCATTCTTGCCTTCGCTGTCTGAAGATTTACCACTAGTACCATTCAATTGGACCCGAGGACCACACCAGTGGTGACCCTACAAAGACGCCGACCTCTCTCCGCGATATTTATTATGTTGAACCTTCGATTTCCCTTCCTCAGGACCACCATGAATCTCTCGTACCTGTCTTCGAGGAAGGCTTCAATGACGACGGAGTGGAGACGCGTAACACCAGCCGATCCAAGCATTCCTTCATTCTCCGTCTACGATATGCCTATAGAGAAGTCGCAGCAGGACGATAGAGATTACCGTATCATTCGTTTGGACAACGGCCTGGAGGCCACTCTTATTCACGATGCGACCGCCGACAAGGCTGCTGCAAGTTTGGACGTTGCGGTGGGCCATCTATCAGATCCAGTGAGTACCATTCAGGTCGTCTGAGCTCAACGTTGACCTGTGACCAGGATGACATGCCAGGTTTGGCTCATTTTTGCGAGCACTTGCTGTTCATGGTGCGTCTCATCGTCCTTTCTCGCCGTTCCGTATGTTAACCTCACCCAGGGCACCGAACAATTCCCCCGAGAGAACGAATACTCGGAATTTCTGGCCAAGAACAATGGCAGCTCGAATGCGTACACGTCCGTCAACAACACCAACTACTACTTCAACGTTGCTACCCCTGCCCTCGCTGGGGCACTTGCCCGATTCTCAGGCTTTTTCCACTGTCCCCTCTTTTCTCCCTCGTGTACATCACGCGAACTTAACGCGGTAGATTCTGAGCACAAGAAGAACCATCAAAGTGATCTATGGAGGGTGTTTCAGCTCAGCAAACACCTGAGCAAAGAAGGACATGCGTGGAGGAAATTCGGGAGCGGTAATCGGGAGAGCTTGTCTCAAGCAGGGAAAGATCTCAAAGCACAGGGCAAGCTCGAGGCCCCGGCAACTAATGGTATTTTTGCACCATCGCCCATCCCATCACGTATCGCCTCGCCGGCCCCTTCGGTCGCTTCCAGTTCGAGTGACAACGACTCCGATGGCGGCGCAGTAGGTAAAGAGACGCGTAGACGAGTTGTAGAGTGGTGGACAAAGGAGTACTGTGCCAGCCGGATGCATCTCTGCATCCTTGGTAAAGGTATGTCTTCCATTTCTACCTGATGATTTCTGACGAGGATGATCTCCAGAATCCCTGGATGAGCTGTCCGAGCTCGTATCCTCTTTGTTCTCGCCAATACCTAATCGCGGTGTTGATCCCCTCCCGATGTTCACTGAACATCCGATGGGACCAGAGCAGCTAGGCGTACGTGGACCTTCCTGATTGTTTCCATTCATTTCTGATACTCTATGCAGACGCTAGTGCCCGTTCAAACCATCATGACTGTTCATGCATTAGAATTTTCGTTCCCCCTGGAGTACCAGGCACCCTTCTGGCGGCATAAACCTTCCGAATTCATCTCCCATTTTGTTGGCCACGAAGGTCCTGGATCTCTCCATTCGCATCTCAAGAACAAGGGCTGGATCACGGGTTTAAGCTCGGGACCTCAGAATCTTGGAAGGGGATTCGCGATGTTCAAGGTAACCGTGTATCTGACTGCCGATGGCTTCAGTACGTCACTTTCTCCTGCTTCACATGTCGCGTGCTCAAGCAAACTAACCCAGAGGAATACCGTAACGTCATACTCGCAACTGTGAAATACTTTGCGCTCCTACGTGAATCCACCTTTGCTCCATTCCATCAGAAAGAGCTGGTGACTTTGGCGAAAACGCGTTTCAGATTCCAGGAGAAGCGACGCCCTGATGATTACGCCACACGGATTGCGGAACGCATGGCTCGAGGCTACCCCAGAGACCTACTCCTGAGCGCTCCGTTATTGGTCTGGGACTGGGATGACTATAAGCATGAAGGTGGCGGTGAGGAGAAGATTCGAGAATATCTGGAAAGCTTCCGATTGGAGAAAGGCAGAGTGATCCTTATGGCTCAGAAAGGAGACCTAGAGAGCGTAGGATTCCGCGATCACTGGGAAACGGAGCCCTGGTATGGCACAGAGTATAGAGTTGAGCGTTTTGACGAGGATTTCGTTAAACAGGTGAGTACAATAGGCCTATCATATTACGCCACAATCAACCCTTCTTCCAGGCTAACGGTGCCAATGATATCTCCCAACTATTCCTCCCTGGTCCCAACGAATTCATCCCAACTAACTTGGATGTAGACAAGCGCGAAATCGTCAAGGTATGTTATGTCCGTTTCAATTAGAACACTGAGTTCACCATATCATTTTTAGCCTGCCGGACGTCCGCATCTGATCCGAGAAACACCGCTCTCCGTTCTATGGCACAAAAAGGACGACAGGTTTTGGGTGCCCAAAGGATTCGTCGTCATCGACTTGCGGAGGTCAGTAACATGGGAAATATTGCGAAATTGGCAGGTTCTGACCCCTGTATCTATAGTCCATATGGGAATAACTCTCCACGTGATTCTGTTCTGACCAGGTATGCTACCCCCCGTAGTTGTCGTCTATGATATCTCACGATGATATTAGATTGTATTCTGACCTCGTCACCGACTCGCTTACCGAGTTCTCCTATGATGCTGATCTAGCAGGGATCACCTATTCTTTCTTAACGCATGCTTCTGGTCTTTACGTTAGTATGAATGGCTACAACGACAAGGTGATCGTGCTTGTGCAGCATGTTCTGGAAAGGGTCAAGCAGATTACTGTTCGTCCTGAGCGGTTGATCGTTATGAAGGAAGAAGTAGGTCTGACCATTGACCGTTATCGAATTTACTGATGTGTATCCCTGCAGATCAAGAAGACGTGGGAGAACTTCTTCCTGGGACAGTCATATCAGCTGTCAGAATATTACGGCCGATATATGCTGACGGAAAGACAATGGACTATTCATGAGAAACTTCAAGAGCTAACCTGTTGAGTCACAGTCTCCTTACATGTGATGTTGCGTTAACACAGGGTTCAGCCGTCACTCCAGAGGATGTCCAGAGCCATATCAAGAAATTCCTTTCTCAAGTAAATATTCGGATTCTCGTAACGGGCAACATGTTTAAGGAAGTAAGTCTGATTGTATGCTATGTGTATCCCCCACAGCTCTAACCTTCTTCTAGGAAGCGATCAAGATTGCCGAAGTGGCTGAACAAGGTCTAGGACTTTCCGGGCTACCGCCTTCTCAATTGAACGAAAGGGGTCTTTTGCTACCTGAAGGTACGCCTGCCTCTATCAGATTATCATGCTTCCCGTGCTCACTGAACAAATAGGGTGCAACTATACCTGGACATCTACGATACCCAATCCTAACCAACCCAACTCCGCGTTAACTTACTTTTGCCACTACGGTTCCGTCGCCGATCAACGCCTTCGTGTCGTGGCTGCACTCTTAAACCAGATTCTTTCGGAACCGACCTTTAACACCCTTCGGACAAAGGAGCAACTCGGTTACATCGTTTCATGTTCGGGGTGGAGTCTATCGGGCGGTGGAGATATCGGTGTGCGAATAGTAGTTCAGAGTGAGAAGACGCCCGGACATCTGGAGGATCGAGTTGAAGCGCATTTGTCTGCCATGAAGACTTATATCGAAGAGATGACCCCGGAGGTCTTCCAGGAGCAGAAAGGAGGATTGGAGAAGAAGTGGCGGGAGTCATACAAGAACCTCATGGAAGAGGGTGGTAACTTCATGCTCCACATCAGTACTGGACATCTAGACTTCTTGAGGGGTACGTGATTTTTGTGAATCGTCTTGTGACCGTACTCATGGTGATTCCAGCGGAAAAGGACGCCAACCTGCTCAAGGATATAACGAAGGAGGACGTTCTTTCTCTGTTCATGTCCAACGTTCATCCATCGTCAAAGACACGATCAAAGCTGTCGGTCCAGATGCGCTCTCAGACACCACGACCCCAGAAAGTTAGTGCGCAAGCAGCTGAACAGTTTACGGCTATCGTACGCGCGAAAATGCCAGATCTTGACGAGAGCGTAGGAAAGGACCTCGGTGAAGGAGATCATAATGTGTCCGACTTCCAAGCATACTGGGTACAGGCGTTGCAAGGAAGAGATGGTCTCCAAGACCTGGTTCAGGCTATGATGGTGCTGATGGCAAAGTATCCTGTTCAAGGAGAAGGTGAGGATGCCCCACGGCCAGGAGTAGAGTATATCACGGACCTGAAGGCCTTCCGAGCTGGTTTGAGACCATCGATGGACCTAGGTCCTATGGTGCAATGGGGCGATCTGCCAGCACCGCGACTGTGACTTGTACTTTGGACATGGATACTAACTGTTATATAAGTAGAAGGATCTATTTCGTATTATTCGTTTTGTTGTCGATTGTTTCAGTATAATGTGTACATATAGTGCTATGATGCTTGGCTTAGCAACGTAGAGATGGCAGACAGCGAGTCAAGGACAAGAGAGTGAATTGCGAGAACGAGCTAGGATACAAGATACGGACGTTTGTTGAAGGGTCAATTCTAAGACTATAGCACCTGATTGAGAAAAAAAGCCTAGTAAAAGGGAGAGAATGTCAAGAGACGGTCCCATCTACTTTCGTCTCCCTACATCCTTAGCACGTCTCTGCGCCGGTAGCGTCGGCGCGACAAAGTCTTTGGGGCGGCGGAAGAGAAGAATATGAGGCTCCGGCGCTAAAGCGATCCCGTCAGAGAGATACCGAAAAATTCATCACGCGACTCACCATGAATCTCGTAGTGCTCCCAACCCAGGCTCTGCGTGATCCCAATATTCCTCCATTCTTTTTCCGACAACAGCCGAAGAGCAGATTGATCTGCGTTCCAATAGTTCTCCGGTATTATCTTCATTTTGAAGAGTTGCTTTGGCAGGATAACATGACGATACTCATATATATCGTCGCTGTACTTGTCAGAGTAATGGATCCTGCAGAAAAAGATACAGGTTAGAAGCACTGATACTGGAATAATAATTACATGTAAAGCGGCCGCACGAGTTGATTATTTCCTCGATTTTCTCTGCCTGCTTCTTTGCTAGCTCCTCAGCTGACAGTTGTTGCGATGACATCTTGTGTGAGGGTAGTATTGCTTGTAGTCGATGTCGAAAACAAAGGAACAAGCGCTTTGAATCGTCACGGTTTGTCACGCTTAACGAAAATCACGTGACTCTGATACGTAAAGACGCGTCACGCGTCGGAATTTCCAAGTCCCTCTTTTTCTTCTCCCACCACCTTGAGCCGTTCGAAATGAACGGAAACTACATGATGAACTACTACGCGCCTCAGGTATATCAGAACAATATTGACGACGAGTACGATACTGAGTTGGATGGCTATAATGATGAAATTAGTGAGTGTATGCGCGTTTCTTGCTCTGCAAACATTCACATCTAGCAGTAAATTCTTCTCCATCCCCGCCTGAGCGAACGAATATGAACCATTTCACTTACAGCTCTGCTTCACAATATCTTCCCCGCTATGATGATCCTATAGAAGACTATGTCGACGTAACTTACCCTCAAGCTTCCGATCAGCCTTATTACGAGGATGAACACTGGGATGGCCAACAAACTGATGTATACGACGAAGAATTCTTTGAGGAACGGGGAAATTTTGCCCCCATAATGGGAGCTTATCCTCCTCGGAACGAGGCGCTTCCTAGTAAGTACCGTTTCTTTCCAGATGAACAGCCGTTGAGTGTCTACTAGTGACTCTGGAGTACGACCAACGCCCACGATACCAGAATTGGTCAAGCAACCATCGTCCCCCTCAGCAGCCCCGACTGCCCGCTTCAAATTTATATTCCCTCAACGCAGGCCGACCATCGAAAAATGAACCTGACCGTGAGGCACCTTCATGTAGGAGTGCGAAGGGAATTCGACTGCGACCAGTTACAGAGCTTCGTACGTCTATGTGTCGGCTACCCGGTGAAAATTTTCCTAAATCGTATGCCAGCTGATGTGTACAGAACTATATTCAAATTTGGCGTTTTCAATGCTGTCCAGTCCTCGTGTTTTGATACAGTGAGTTCATGGCTATCATTTATGCTTCCGTTCCTCACATGCAGTAGCTGATGCAAAGCAACGAAAATTTGGTACGTCTTCTGGGTCTATTTAGTGCTCTCCTTTTAAAATGATCGCCCTGTAGGTAACGAGCGGTATGTTGGATATAACTTCCCAGTGCACACAAATGTAACAAAAGCCCAGCGCCTACTGGTAGCGGAAAGACGGTTCTCTTTGAACTGGCAATCATACAGATGTTGACCGAGACGAATAGTGCAACGGACAACTCAGTAAAATGTGTTTACATGGCACCGACGAAGGTGGACACCTTCTCGTCGATGTTCCATCCATACTCAATCTCTCGCAGGCACTGTGTTCGGAGAGATATCGTGACTGGACCGCCAAGTTCAGCTCATTGGGGATTAAATGTCAGTGCTCTTTCTCGTCATTTGTGTGCCATAATAAGCCACGACAGGTTGTGAACTGACGGGCGACACCGTTCATTTTGGGAAAGGTGTATGGGGAGATGCAAAGAACTCTACGATCATGCTAGTCTTTTACTAACCTATACGATCCCGGAAAACTGACTGATTTGCAGTATCACAACGGCAAGCAGTTTCTTGAACGCGCGGATCGCCAGCTCAACTGATAGTATAACAGGCTGAAAAGTGGGACAGCCTGACGAGAAATTGGTATGGGTCCAGCAGCCTCGCGGAACTTTCTCCGATGACATCTGTCGAACCAGGGGTGATCATGGGAAAATCCTATCTTCCATTCGATTAATCTTGGTTGACGAGGTATTTCCATCGAGTGCTCTCTTTCTCACAATGTCGCAACCTCCATTTAGGTCCATATTCTCAATGAATCCAGAGGCAGTACTCTTGAGGTCGTCATTTCTCGGATGAAAAAACGTGGCTCCGGTGTCCGATTTGTACTCGTCTCGGCAACAGTGCCCAATATTCAAGATATCGCCTCTTGGATCGGGAATGCCAGATGCGATGGCAGCCCTGCAAAGATCTTCGAAGTATGGCAATTCCATCAATATGTGGCCGTAGCTAAAGCTTGTGTAGTTCGGCGAAGACTTCCGCCCTTGCAAGCTGAAGCGGGTTGTTGTTGGGGTTCCTCGACAACGCAACCAGAATGATTTTCAATTCTCCAAAATTCTTGACTACAAATTGTTCTCGACGCTGCAGACACACTCCGTTGGGAAGCCTATTCTTGTTTTTTGTCCAACTAGGAAAGGTACGGAATGGTTCTCAATACCGATAACGTGTATGACAAGGGATCGCCGCAGGTGTCTTCGCCACTGCCGAACATGTACTCAAAGATTACATTGAAGCTGAAAAAAAGAAGCAATCTTTGCCTTGGACTTATTCCGAAAGGTTGCTGCGAGTTAACTGTTGACTCGATTAAACTTAACACCGACTCCGAACAGAGTTGAACATATCTTCCAGGACAAACGTCTGGCAGGTAAGTTGGAATTAATTATCTACGTGCGTCTTGCTCAAATGAATAGAATGGGCCTCATATGGCATCGGTGTCCATCACGCGGGGCTGTCGCTAGATGATAGGCGCGCAGTTGAAGGCCTTTTTTTGAAGAAGGTCCTCCGTATAGTCATAGCGACATCGGTAAGACTAGTCACTTGATACAATCACCGTAATGCGAATATTTCTCTTTGCCCAGACCCTTGCTGTGGGAGTCAACCTTCGTAAGTGGCGTTCACTACACATTTCCCTTCTTTAACATATGTCCAGCTGCCCATACCGTCGTCATCAAAGGGGTCCAGACCTTCCAAAACAATGTATCAGTCGAGTACTCTGATCTTGATGTCATGCAGATGCTTGGTCGTGCCGTGAGTACTTCCTTTCTGATTCGGGGTCCGATCTTGCCTCAGCCTGCCTTGTCTGTTACAGGGTCGACCCCAGTTTGGTGAATACCTGCAAGCATCTTGCCGACTCCGAACGAGTGCTAACGCCTTTGTAGATAGTGAAGGGACTGCCATAATATTGTGTGAGACCGAGCTTGAGAGCAAATATCGACAGCTCGTTCAAGGCAAAACCATCCTCGAAAGCTCCCTCCATGTCAACTTGTCTGAGCATCTTAACTCTGAGATTGGTTTAGGAACTGTCACAAGTATCAGCTCTGCCACCGATTGGCTTCGGAATTCGTTTTTGTTCCAGAGAATCCGAAAGAATCCTCGACACTATGCGCTTGGAAAAGACGAAGGTCAAACCTGGGAGGAACGCGTTGACGATTTGGTCATGCAGAGTATAAGTAAATTGAAGGAGTCTGAGCTCATTACGTGTTCCGAAGACGGTGGAGATGGGCAGCTAAGTTCTACAGAATACGGGGATATTATGAGCAAGGTAAGTCCCTTTGTTTATTAGATTCATCAGGTTCTAATTTCGTTCCAGTTCTATATCCGCCAAGCCACAGTGAGTATAAGGCACTTACATTCCCTGAACATCAAATTGACCTGAATCTTAGATGAAAGCCATTCTGACTCTACCAGGACAACCAAGTATCCGGGATATAGTAAGGCTTTCACCAATATAATTATCTCTTTCCTGATGGCCGTTGGCGTGTGCGCGCGGCAGCTTGAAATGATTTCTGCCTCAGAAGAGTGGGTAATTTCTCAGACATGCCTTGGTCCTGACTGAAGGTACCAAAGATTGAATGAATCCAAGATTCGGGCTTCTGAGAAGACGGTAAGGACGTCATTCTTTGGCCATTCCTACTGTACTGATGCATTAACTCGGTCAGTATCTGAATAAACTTCGACGGCACATTGACATTCGATTTGAAGTCAAGAAGGTCGAGAAGACCTCGGACAAGGCGTTCTTACTGATCCAGGTTTGTGGCGTCCTCGGAGTGCTTTATGGTTGCTAATGGTTCGCATAAGGCGGTTTTAGGTGGAATCTCCCTTAATTCACCCGAATATAAGACGGGCGATAGCCAGCCCCAGCTGGACGCATTCAGCGTCTTTCGTCACATACCACGAATCGCCAGAGGTTTGCAACATCTACTATATTCGGTTGCTTGTCAACTGACGACTGCTACAGCTGTTGTCGAGGTAGCAATCACGAAGAAACGCGGGGCACAACTGAAGCACGGGTTTGAGGTGTAAGCTTGACAGAGTGCTATTTCTCAGACAGACTCCTCACCAGAACACAAAGATTACGATGTCTGACTGCGAAAGCTTGGGAAGACCGACCTGTTGTGCTGCGTCAAATCGAGTCCATCGGTGAAAAATCGTAAGAAAAAAATACCTTGCTGATATCTCATTAATACCTCCATTAGGTTAAAGGTAACGGATAAAGGTCCGTCAGGAACAGTCTCACTGACCACCCACTAGGTGCTAGCAGAGCAAGGTATAATATCGATTGACATTCTGCGAAAGCAAGATTCCTTGAGACTTGAAGCAGTGAGGCTAGTTTTCAGCGTCTTGCCACTATATTCAGCTCGTCCGTTTCTCAGCTCTTGAACCGACGACCTCCATTTGGCCTTGAGATATTGGCATCCGCACGAGAATTTCCTTCTTACGCGCTGAAAATAACAGAGCTTGAAGTTCGCACCAGTGGCGGCACAAAGCTGGTGGAAGTTGATTTATCCATCGAATGCGGATTAATCGATGAGACTTTCACGTCCCAGCAGAAGTCCAAGAAGCAAAAAGGACGAGTTTACAATATGACATCAATCATCACCCTCACCTCTGATATGGAATTGATTGACTTTCGCCGTATATCGTAAGTATTGATAGCTTCGTCTTATGAATTATTCCACTGATAATCTGCCTAGAACGAAGTCTTTGAAAGAAAACAAGGCTTTTGAAGTTACTGCAGAGTTGGAAAAGCCGAGCCAGTCAATCAATGTTTATATATCTTCCGTATGCATTGCTACTGGCCGGCAGTTATTAATGCTTACCTTTGAGCAGGAATGCGTAGCAGGGGTTACAGTGACCAAGTCTTATAAACCCGACATCTCGGCTTCTCAGTACCCTACTAGAAATACTCGTCCCCAAACCTCCTTGGTTCGTTCATGCTGTTTCATGTTTTCCACGCCAGCTTATTTCTTCGTCATAGGAGCTAGAAATTCAGGATTACAAAGAAGACCCCAAGTTTTGGGACATGATGGATGGTGTCGATAGTTTTGACGACAAGGCGGAAGTGAAAGATCTGACCAAAAAAGAAGGTTCGTCAGAAAGGCGAAGTGTCATCGTGAACATTACCTTACATGTGAACGCTCAACCAGCGACAAAGAACAAACCTAGCTCGAGCATTTTAGAGGTTCTGAATGACACAAAGATGCCTAAAAAGCTACCGAACGGCAATTATCTGTCACTCCTTTTCGCTGGACCGTTTTCCATGAAAGCTAACAAAAAGCATAGGTGCAACCATTCTTGCAAGGACCGAAACAAGTGCCGCCATCTTTGGTATGAATGCGCTGTAGTGATGCAGTGCTGTTCTGATGTGCTTCCTTTAGCTGTAAAGAAGGGACATTACATCCACCAAAGAAACCAGTACCAGCAGCCACGACGACGACGACACCTCCAATCTCTACTACTAAATCTCAGATACCCAAGTCTTCCCAGACTACCTCTCAGACCCAATGGCAAAGGGTTGTAGACATCAAGAAGAAGACGCCTACAAACCCTGACCGCACCTTAGAAAGATTGGAGGCTTTGCACAAGAATACAAACGTTCAGGACAACCTCAAGCTCACTGAAGGACAAAGGATCAAACTGGAACCCGTTCCTGACGTTAAGAAGCGGAAGCGAAAGGCTGCTCCTGACCCGGAGATCAAGTTCGCCGACATAGGAGATTCTCAGCCACTGCAAGATGTATGCCATGACATCTCGTATAACCTAGACGACGACGACGATCTTCCTGAGGCTCACGAAATTATGACTTCTGCTCCTCGGAAAAACGCTCATTCCTCTGACGGCTTTGCTGATTCTGACATCGATGCTCTGATTCGTGATTTCCCTGATGACAACGACTTCGGTGCACGTCCTGCTTCGCCTCTAAATACCCGCTTCTCGTCAAGTCCTGTGCCGAAACGTATGAGGTTGAGCGATGAATCGTCGAAAGTAGGTGTCATCCTTTTATTATATTGCTACTCTCAGTGAAACGTGTTCGCCGTAGGTTCAGCAAGAGCCTCTTTTTGTCCATGCCTCGGACTCTGATGATGAAGTTATTGTCATTGATGATGATGAGTCAGTCGATGCTGGGAACAAGCAAAATGATTACGACCACTACGAGGACTTCACATTGGACCCTGGTTGCTTTGATATCATATCTTCTACGCCTGACCTGACTATGTCTTCGGACAATAGCTTTAGCAGTCAGCAGAACTCGAGCGTCGTGATGCAAGAGCATGACACGGGAAGTGCGGTTGAGGAGAATGTGGAACAAATCGACGACTTTGCAGAGCTCGAGGCTTGGTTGAATAGCGGCGCTGTTGAAATCATTTCGTAATGGCTAGCTTTTAGCTTTTCTGATGCTCTGTACTACAGTGAATCGATACTGTTCTTGCGTGTTGGGCCCTCGGGCTCAAGCCAAACTTTAAACACTATTCGGAATGAAATTTGAGCTACTCGTCCTCAGAATATTCAATTTTCCGAGCCTCGTTCTCTGTGTTCAGCACCACCTTTATATTAATTTTGAATTACTGGATTTTACGTTCCTTCTAGCATCGATGATGAACATGTGAACGCCGGTGTGTATGGCCGAAAGAATCAGAAAATTTCCCACAGCTTGTCTTCTTTGACTACGATGATCCTCAAGAACGTATATTCTTCTTCTCTCACTTACGGAAACATAAATCTTCATGCACTAATCCTTCCATCTCTAATGCTCCAGCTGACCTTGGATCTATGATGGACTTGAATATCTTGACGGGATTCTCAAGAAGATAGTCTGATTCCACATTATTTACTCTGCAGATAAGGGTCAAATTGAGTCTGCATAAAATTGCTCTGCTCCCGTATTTTATCTGACGGTTTTTCAAAAGATCTTGCTGAGTGTCATTCACTGAAATTCCGGGAGTAGTAAGATAAGAGCATTGATGCGCACATGCCACAATCCCATATTTCTTCTGCGAAGACTCTTTGAGAAGTCACATCTTCGATACCGCCTGGTATATAATATCAATGAACTCCATCAAGATCACAGACTAAAAGACTGCCTCTTTCTCTCCTCGTCCTCTGCAATGGACAGCGAATCTGACTCCGATTCCACTAGTACGCATTCAGCGAGTTCGAGTACTAGCGGCCTCAGTACAGAGGATGAGGTCATGGTGACTGAAGATGTGAAGGAAGTATTTTACAAGGAGTTCAAAAAACGTCCTAACGTCCATGACTTGATGTACTGGAAGCAACATCAGAATAACATGGTGGATTGGTTCTTTAATGGCACTGCGACCAATTGATCTTGAAGCTTTTCTTTAGGTCTGCAAGAACTGCCTCTTACACGGACAAGATTGCACGCCAAAGGAAAACTCAGCTGTGTGTATCAGCTGTGAGGAGCAGAGAGTTGGCTGCAGTCGTGTTGAGCAGGAAAGGAGGACACGGGTGCGACGGTTATTGAAACTCTCGTACCCAGAACTGGACTTCCTAGTTGCTTGGGACAAGAAGAGGAGAGTGACAAAAGGTAGCCTTTCTCGGAGGCCACCTATCACGCCAAGCCCCAGAAAGAAGAAGTTTCAAGACTCTCCGGCATTGAGCCCGGAAATCCAAGCGAGAACAGCAAGGGTTCATCGACGTGAACCTGAACAGGATCAAAACGCCTCTTCATCGGCTTCTCGAGTGAGTGTTATCATGATTCAACTTTGTATAAACAAATCCCAAGACTTATTGTACAGAACCCAATCTCCACTCCTATCCAGGAATACGATCCAGTAGACCAAGCTACTGCCACAAACTTCCAAGAACTTTGGAATCAGTATATGAATGATGACCAGACTGAACACCCTCAAACGCCCTCTGGGGGAGGTAGTGCTGTCTTTGGACCTGTAACTCCCGAACATACGGACATTCAGCTCGACCTGGTAATGACGGATTACGACGTTCTCGGGATTTCAACCGAACATGTGAATACTTTGGTTGACGAGGGCGAGGCGTCTACTACAGAAGGTGTGCCATCTCCTGATCCCCTGTTGACTGCATTCTCAATCTACTTTCAGTCCAAGATGAAGGAGCAACTCGGAACGTTGCCATGCCAGCCGAAAACCAGGCGGCTCTAACAAAACTCGAGTTATTATTGCATAGAAAAGAGGTGGAAAACATCGCTGCAAGGGTGAAATCAGGGAATATAACTCAGCTAGAGCTTGTCAAAGCGTTGGAGGCTCTCTCGAAGGGTTTGTTTGATTAATGGTGAAGTACGATGCGGGCTCCGAGTCGGCGAGATAGGCAAGTATAGTTGGAAGCTCAGAGCATTCACAGTAGTCGATGAAGTTGAAAGGTTGAACTGTATACTCATGTATGATATGAACAGAGTGTCAATGAAATTTAATGAATCATGTTTTAGTCGGCCGATAGCACTCGGATAAGTTCGGCTAGCGGCCCGTTTCTTTCCTTCTGCTGCCCACTACTTAATCACAACCCACAACGATAAATTTCTCAGCGCAGAAAAAAAAGGAGGAGCTGTCGCAAAAATCCTATACTCTGCATAACTATTCTGCTATCCGCTTCTGCAAATCAAGCTTGGTACGTCCGAAAGTCCCCTTTCCGGTACGCGCTGAAAAAAAACAGGATACGGACTGATTTCTACATTTCCACATCGTTTCGGTGAGCTTTAGCTTAAAAGTACCCATCTATTGAGTTGACTGAGATCCCAGGAAAGGTAGGGTCCTCGCGTTCGCCCCCGCTGGCTGCGGAAGCACCTCGGTAACCCTCGATGCAGTTATCTCAAAGTACCACAATGACCGAGGACGCTGACTACTTTCTTCCATAGCTTCGCTACTTCAATCTAACAATGCACCCACTACCGTCGAGTTCAATAGCCAAAACGAGTCGGTCAGTGGTGTTGACGAGACACTGGACCAGCTTTCGATTGATATTAGCAAAATATCCGCTTGAAGCCCTCGCTAGACTGAAAGAAAGGCGCGAACAAACTTGTAGACGTGAAGGACAAATACCAGATAGTATTAACGCCCATCCGAGATATTTTGGCAAACAATGGATAGCGGAGCATACAGCATTCTCAATCTCAGCGTTAAAGACGTACCTTGAAACCTGGGACGAGTGTGTAGCAGGTGGAGGATGATTGTCAACTGTCACTCATCCAAGCTATAGTCTAAACCGATCTGTCGCATCCCGACCATCATACCTTTTCCAATGAACACGCCTTCCCTTCTTCTCACGGCTCAGCCGTTCCGGACAACGTGATCTCTCTATTTCTCTCCATGGTGCTGGGACAGATCGCATGTTGGAAACCATATCAGCACCTCTCCACCTCTTCATGAATCACTCAACTCTTACTTTACTGAAACACATCAGCGAATTATTGATGGACTATACTGCAAGTCCTCATACTAGCAAGGGCCCGCGGAAACGAAGCTGAGCATGCTAATTAGCAAATGCGGGCGGGAACATAAGCGGCGACTTCATTGTCAGTACACGACAAATGGAATAAATAGCGGTGCTATCTGAGCCTGGAATTCAATCGTAACTGGGAAACTGCTTCTGAAGGCGGCGTACTTTAACTACTTAGTTGGCTTGGAAGCGAGTTTGAAGCTTGGAAACCTGGACAACGGCATTCTGAATCCTGCCCACCTTTTTGGCGGGTCCGAATATTTCATCCTCACACAATCCCCCCAAGCATCGGCGAATGGCTAGGGTACTCCCCAGTCTTTTTAAATTACTGGTGTGTCCGGAGCTACCAAGGCGCCTACTTCCCTTCGTGGCTTGTTTTTGATCATAAAAACATTGATGTGTGCAAGATGAGCGTCGGAAAGAAAAACCCTTCACAGCCTCTGAATGGCCATATTGCTTACCTGTGTCGACTACTTAGCCAGAACCAGTGTTGTGCGGGTCGGCGACTTGGCCCAAAGTCATGTACAAGTCATAAGTTGGCCGAAGGCAGGGCAATTTTTGCCCTGGCCTTTTCCCACGGCCCCTAGTTTGACTTATAGGGGTCGAGGCAGACCACTGCAGGCATTTGCGAGAGATTTAAACATTCCTACAATGAGTATTAACTAAATATGAACAATAGAAGCTAAAGGTGCCATGAGGAATTGCCTCAGTTGTGCAAGTGTTGACTTAATGGTGCCTCGTTGATGGTGGTGGTGGTGGCGGTACCGGCGCAAGGTCCCAATAAGGAACGATGCTTAGTCATCTGCCCTGAAAGTCGAGGCAGAAAATGACTTTCCGACTTGTCACAAAGTCATTCGACTCTGGGTCGGTGCCCTTCCAACACTGGCCGGAACACGCTCACTTTGACGTTTATGATGATTTCGGCAGTATTGCATATAAAGCGGAATAACCTTCTTCCATTCCCTTTCGATTGTTTCCTTTTCTTTTGCTTTCTTTCTCAACTTTGGGAGCTGCCTGGGAGTCCCCTAACCACGGCCGGGACATCACCTCAATTTTCTCAGCCTTGTCACAGATAACGTGTCTCCACTTCTCCACTTCAAGGTTGTTAGCGAGCCGGTGACATCCGATTTTGCTCTTCCTGGACGAAGCAGCAGTACCGACAGGCATACGACAACCGATGCCGAGGAAGCAACAATCCAAAAATTCAGTATCACCATGGCAGTTTCAAATGACGAGAAAATGATTATAATGGAAAGGTAAGTACGGATACTTTCAATTATGTCTTTCTCTTCCGTGGTTATCTTGGCTACGCCGGACAATTCATTGACTCGTATATCCTGTACGTTCTCCTACAACACCAACACCCGCCTTCGATCCCACGAAAGCTACGCATCGTGGATCCTTCGCTGACTTCGATTGATGGCGCTTGACAGCGTCCTTTCGAGTAAATTTCCGCCCACATCCCCTGCAAAAGAACGAAGCGGTTCTTCCATGAGTTGCTGTTTCGCAGTGCCTTTTCACGTCGTTGATCCGAACAGAGGTGTATGTGCAGTCAGGGTGGGGACATCTTAGCTCCCTGCGGTCGGGATGATAAAGGGCATGAGCCAATGCTTCTTCCGGGGACATGAACTGTGAAGTACATTCGAACCAGGGGCATCGAAAAGAGGGAACCACGGCGTCTTCTTCCTTAGGAGTTTGCGCATTCGCAGGTGACAATGCGCCACTACGAGAATTGAGTGGCGGAGTAGAGCCGCGCGAGGAAGATGTTTCTGACATAGAATACGCGCCACTTCGCGCGCGAAGATCGAGATTACGTGTGGTACTTCGCGACGGTGCATTGAAAGTCCGCGTCTCCATTACTTCCATCGTGTTCTGCATTAGCCATCCAGTCGCGGAGGGCGAGGTCCAAAGCGAGTCAAACCAGTCGTTGTCAAACCTGTTGACAACTTCGGAGGTAGTAGCCATGTCATAAGGTGACAAAAGGGCAGCTTTGGGACAAATGGGCTCGTCAAATGTCAGGGCACTGGTAACACCGGTGTTAACATTCATTCCTAGCCAATTTCCTTCTTCCTGATGATCATCAGGCCACCGATAAGAATACAAATGAATGAACAAGGCAGGCATACGTTATACAGAAAATCGTGACTAGAGTCCTGTTGAAGCTGCTGGTTGCAATTCTCAAAAGCACAAGGCTCTATGAATTGATCGAAGATGTCATCTAAGTCCATGCCATCCCCGTCAACCAAAGCCGGTCGGTAATGGTTAGGATTGACAGACATAAGTAGTAGCTTGAGGGAACGGTTATTTTCAGGTTGCATGGTCCCTCATATAGCAACTTAGTTGGACAAAGTCAATCCATTTGGCGAGCACTTTGACTTCGGTCCTCCAGTAATGCCACTTGTGCATCTCAACTTGTTCGACAAAGGGCCGCCAAAGATGTCAAACGCTCCACCCGAACGATACTGTTTAAAGACAATCAGGGGTCACGAAAATAATGCGATAGGAAGACAAAACGAATCCTTGCTCGTCGTACAATCCTTGTCCAAGGAAGGTGAGGATTTCCAATTTAATCTCTTATAAATCTCCTTGCCACCCCGAAATACTCAATACAAGTCTATGACGGGCAGATGGTTCTATAATTCAGGGATACTCTCCGCTATCTTGTTTGCAGCCAAGACAATTGTCCATCGAGGCGGCCACACAGGAGAAGAGGACCGAGGTTGATAACGCGGTGCATAGTCCTATTTCCAATCCCCCATGTTTCGACGACGCACAAATTTCCGTCGAAATCGTCAGAGTGAATATTCAAGTACCTGGAGTAACCAGCATGGGCTAACTGTAAACTCGAAGACCGGATTTACTAGTCGATATCAGCGCCGTTTTATGTTTCTACATCTTCAAGTTGGTATCATACTAACCAGAAAGATAATTCAAGCAAAAAGAAGTGGTTGTGGGCGGGAAGTAAACGCAACGAAAGTAAGTGACGAATACAGGGCGTACCGGCAATTGCCACGGACTCCTTACTCGTTTTCCATTTCCATCGAGTCTGGGATTTTCGTCTCTTCGAACACCCTGGGATCGCAGCCGTCGCCACTAGCATAGCGTAAGCATCTCAAGTTCAATTGTGATGGCGTCTACTTGACTTAGTGCTCTCTTAACAATTTTCAGTCACGGTCATCCTGTCATCTGGATGATGCCCACGAATATTTGTCCTCAGATTCCGAAGCTCAAAGCTTCATTGTCTACCTTGGGCATCTCGTAAACCTCTATCAGAGTCCAGAAATATAGGCGCTGGCTTTGACTTAATACACTCTTTCAATCAAAAAAGTCTTCTGTGCTGAAATACATCACTTCTCTAATGACGACATTCGACAAACATCCCCACCTTGTGTGTCATTTGACGAACTTGTTGCGCCCACCCAACGGCTCCAAGTACAGGGATAAGTGGGCTGGCCGTTGTCCCGTTTCCACTTGACCTTCTTAGAGGCGAAACTGAGGAATGATTGATTGTGAGCCATTCTGTGCCCTAATATCCCGATGCGTGTAGAGAACAGAGCCTGTCTCATCATCCTTGAAACTTAACTATTCAAAACGTGTTGCACGATCTGATGGACCCCACCGTTAGGCCGAAGCATTGTTCGTCCAGCCCTTATACTGGCCGGTGAACCTGGCAACCCTTGAAGGAGAAACTAGACCAGGAAACTGGAGTGGTGTGGGTCTTGAGTCTGAAATTGGCAACATTCATGCCGTTTTATGGGGATCCGTAATCTGGAACAACACGTTCATGCGCGGGGACCTCTTTCTTGCCACGCGATGGAAGTATGTACTTCTCAGATGACTGGAAAGACTCAAGGCGAGGCAATAACCCCGTTATCGATCTTCTGGAGTATCGATTGCATGATTGGACCAACTATATGCATCTCCTCTCATGCCTGAAGGGACAGGAAGGATGAGACTAGCTGAGATGTCGTCACGTAGTCCCTGCCTGGGAACGACAGATCCCCGCATACCATTCTGGCCTGGACAACACCCCATGGATCGTCATCGCGGGGTCTCTGTTACGCCGCCTGCGGAAGTGGTCGTGTCATCAAAGCGTCTCGTTGAGTGGGATGCTCTGCGGGAACCTCATTGGCACCCAATGATATGTTTATCTTCTTACGGCTTTTCGATGGGGTAAACTGGCCACATGTAGGGACGAACGATGGTATGCAAGGGTTCACCGGAGGAGTTGTGCTATTCTAACCTCAGTATATGACAGACAGATTGAACCCACACTAATACCAAGACGTCAACAACTTCTCAAGACAGATTGACCCCCAACAGCACACCGGCATATGTGTATATTATCAATCTCCCAAATAAATATGTACGATCCTATAGGTGCCGGATACTCGTATCATCGCTGACTTTCATTCCCATTCAGATCGAAACATCACGCAAAATCACCCCGGACTTGTCTTCGAGACACCTTTGGAAACGCGGTTCGCGGTTCGGCAAATTCGTAAGTGTTTTGAGGCGACAATGTACGAGAAGAGGGCCGAATCTTCACTTGCCTTGATGGAGTCTGAACGGAGAGTCTCACATCAGCGAATGAGATGAATAGTGACCCTGGTCCACCCAGATGCTTCTGACGGTGTCTCAGGTCAAGATAGAACTGGAACGCACTTGCCGAAAAGAGGAAACATGATGAGAAACAGCAGGAAGGAGACTCAGATGGGAAGGTGTAAATGTCGAGAATCGGATGCTTGGAGCAATGATGTAAGCTCAAAATCAGCCACACGAGCTGTACGTTCTTCCATGACTGCCGGAGTCTCCACAGGATATTTTCTACCATGCATCTACTAGGAAAAGTCATCTCGACTGAAGGTAGTTGGAGTTCTAAAGCATAGTCCTAGATGGAGGTGAATAGAAAATGCGTTAGCCCACTTCTCATGCACGTGGCGAATAAAGTCCTCGTCACAACGCGTAAGAATTTTTCGGGCCCCAAGACATCGGCGCAGGTTGGATCATGACGGGTTTGACCATGGCAAATATTAATATAGGTCTTGACGTCTAGCATATTACCGTATTCCGGACGATACGTTTCGGAAATAAATGGGATATATGCCCTTGAGCTTCAAAACTAGATCAGCCTAATCATCAAGGTATCGTGTTTTGTTCAAGAATACGGCCTAAAAGGGCACAAAAATAGCGAATTACAAGTTACCAAAGCGCTATCCATCATGTCATCAGTGAATTCCACAGCTGAGAAGGAATGTACACGTACTACAAGGAAATCTTCTCTGGTAGAACCTAGACTACTTCAACTTGTTAGAATTTGAGGGTTTAGTGGGAGGGGGTTGGAACACCGAAGCACGTGACGGGGTACACGGGAGTATGCGGCGATGCAGTTCAATTTTTTGTTTCCTTTCGCCCTAGAGTTTAGTACGACTCTGGTATCAATACCAACTTGAATACCATGCCAATCTGGGTTACAACAGTGGATGTCAACTTCTTATTCAAAATTACTTCCAAATCTTACGAAGTGACTTTTTTCGTCTCTCAGAAGACAACAAGAAGGACGAAGTTTTAAGTTGAGGTATAGTATCATCGCGTCCCGCTGCTTATTATCTGCTCTCTATTTTGGTTTAGATAATTATAGACCCTTATCTATGGCAAATCATTTCGCATGTCATTCGCCCTCGTCAATTTCTACTGCAACAACAGTAAAAGTATCCGCACTGCCATCTTTGAGCGAACCTGGCACACTTTGTATGGCACGAAGATCCTCACAGCAGAGGCCAGTTCGTTTTAGCTGGTGAAAAACGAAACCTTAAAAGGTTTTGATTTAGCGAAGCCTTTATCGGCCCTAAAAAGGCTATCAGTAAAACGGCATGAAAAACTTTTTCCCCTAAAGAACAATGGACTTAAAGTACTTTTTCTTTTACAGCGGGAAAAACAAGGGCATAAAAACTGAAGCTGAAATTAAAACCATTTAAGGACCCGTTCTGAGGCCATTAAAATGTACCAGCCTCTGCAGTGCCTTCCAATATTCTATAGAACTCCATCGCATTCTACCGGGTGGCAGGAACCCTAGTATTGCATTGCTGTTGAAGAGGAACACTTATTTACAGCTTGCTCTCATCAGAATTTCTACACCCGGATGCAAGTTCAATGTCCCTAGGTGCTATACCGCATGACTTGCCTCGCCTTCCTTTACGCTGGCAAGACGAAAGCTGCCGGTGTGAGCTTTCACACTCGACTGGGTTATCTGCTGATCGTACTAGTACAGCCGGATTTAAAAATTATCGAAGACCACTGGCAATGGCCGACAAATAGAAGATGCAATGAATCCATATAGCTGTCACACTTTACAAGGTCTTCTGCTGTATCGGTATGTGGTTTCATACCCAGGGTTCTCTATCACGTAGTACAGCTCCTGGCAGGCGAATCAGAATTGTACCAGATTTGCCACCAATCCCTGTCTAACAGCATCGACATCTGTTAAACAGAAGACGTCCAAGTTGCCAGTCTTATCCCTACACTATGTCTACCCCTTCGACCCTCACGAAACACGGATTTTGGCACAATCAACGACCAAGGGCACATAGAAAATGGTCATTGAGGTTGTGGAATTCAGGAAATCACTCCGGCATGCGTAGCTCTGAGGCTGTTTCGTCGATTGGGGATGTCGAGGATTCTTCGGGCATCGAGTTAACCTTGCAAGGGAGGCTATCTCCTTCATCGTCATTGACGGCGATCGACTCGCAGGACCATCACAGTCCCCGTCGATCAATCACCCAGTCAAGCTCCAACTTCCTTGCTGCACCATCCCACGATGAGATAGACACTAGTGATAAGGATCACGTGTCAGTCTCGAGCTGTTCGCATGTCGCTGAACATGAACCAGATGTGGTCGAATGGGAGGTTACCGCAGTTGCCAGTTTACCGAACTCCATGCCTGCTTCAATGGAAGTCGGCGAACAGGTCGTCTCTCCCCATGCGACCTCCAATCGTGATGGTCCTTCCTGTAGCCAAACTTCTACTTCCATTGGTGTCGGAAACGACTATCCGGACGTTACGCGTACTATCCCGCACATCGCTGTCTCCGAGGATGCATCACCGAGAGTAACAGAACCCTCGCTACCGACTCATAGTCTGTGCGATGTTCAGATTTTGCCAAGTTCATCAACATCGGGAACTACAACCAGGGATGCCACCGGTCAAGTGGCGGAGTCTACGGAAACAGCAGTCTTACCCCAAAGCGGCACATCTGACCCTATGGACGATTGGCTCAAGGACGAGAGAGAGTTCATAGAATGGCTTCCGTCTGAGGTAGGACACTATGGCAGAAAGACAATCATGTCAGTGTTCTCCTTTTGCTCCGCCTAATGATAATTAACATCGCAGTGTTCAGAGACGAATTTAAAGAGGCAAAATTCACAGTACCTGCAATGCAAACCGACTTCAACACATATATCTCGCCTCAAACGTACGTGTATCATCTCGCGGGGCCGTCAGAATATTGACTCGTCGTCGTAGTGGAGAGGAAGAAGTTCTACCTGTGGGTTGGACGAAGCATACACATTCAGATGGTAAACCGTATTTTTATCATGATCATGATGTGCGTCTTTCCAGTTTCTTTGTGTGACTACATCTGAGAATCCTTATAGAAAATAATCACGGAAGAGTGGTTATATGAAAGTGTCATTGCCGAGAAGGTAACTAGATACATCAGCATACTCAAGGACGCCATCTCGAAAAGGGCGGAACGCTTCGATCGCCTCAAATCCTGGCATCTATTCATAGAAATTGCAGAGTACAGGGTGCCGGCGTGGGAAGGAGACAATGGCTTTCGTTGCAGATATTACTTTGTCGACCACGACACGGAGGGTGTCTTCTGGCTTTCCAAGTGCACCCTGGATGATTATCTTTCGGAGCTCAGAGGAGAGATGAGCGATGATTTGATTCGCAGTAAGTTGGCAGTTTGAACACCTTACGCCGCAAGGCTGACTTATTCCCGAGGGTATCTACAGAGACAATACTGGTAATTCTCTTCGCATCCCTTGATCATTGTCGATAGTTATATATCCTAGGAACCATCTTTATTATTTCAGCGACCTTCACCAACTTACGGACGCACAGTGGAAATTAGTCAGAAAATATATTTTACTCGCGGAAACAGGTGGATTCTTTCTTTTTGTCTTGGAATTGTAGAACTCAGCTCTTCTTTTCCGTAGATGTAATCATGTCCGAAACATCAACCGTGACTATCAGCATTGACAAACTGAAAAGCATGAGCAAAATCATCATCGAAGCAGAAAGTAAGATATCACACTCTATCAGTAGCGTCGCCATCAACAGAGCCCACATCTCAGAATTGTGCATCTCTGAAATAGCAGGCAAGTGTGGTCTATAATATCTGCCATACCTTTTCACTGAATTAACCTTCAGCGGCGTTCATGATGGCTTTGTGTGAGTATCACATTTTTTGTTGCTTGGCACTAACCGATTGCAACGACCAGTACACGATCAAATTCATAATTATCACGGTCAACGGGATGCTCGAACCAGTCGGGATGAATCTGTTTACGGATACAATTTTCACAACGAGAAGCGCACCATTCTATTCATGACGATGAACCTCTTACTATTCTATGCGCCGATCAAACACTACACTTCGCTCAATAAGGTCTGGGTGGATAGGCTGATTTCAAGAGGGCCATGGCAGCGTCTCATAGAGCAGATTACGGATAAATGGCAACAGCACAGCATACTGGTGCGTGTGAATCTTGATATGCTTCAAGGGAGAGCTGTATACGACGATACGGCTAGGCGACCGTCCTCCTCGCGGTTAATATGGCGTTTCTTGCTATACCTTCGGTCGACGAGATGGGTGCGGGTCAGCAGCACCGTTTCGTGACCCAGCTTCTATGCTATATATCCGTCGCCAGTAGCATGGCTACTATCATTCTCGGTCTTATACTCACGAGCCACCATAACTCCGTGAAGTACGCCGACGTTGCAGATGTGGTGCGCTTGACCTCGTCGTACTTTCATATCGATCTCACTGCCTTGCAGACGTATTTCCTCGAGCGGCATTGGCAGGATTTTATAGGGTTTGAACGATTGTCAATCATGTACAGTACTCCTTATGCACTTCTTATGTGGAGGTAAGTTGATGATTTCTGAATTTCATCTCCTTGACTAATGCAGGGGACCAGCATGATAACATTTTTGGCATCATTCTTTTCGATGTGTTTGGAAGCTTCCAACCCCGTTCCGCTGAAAGTTTTGGTGGCATTTGTGTTCCTTCTGGGGACTGCGCTCTGTGTGTGGTGCATTTACATGTTCTGGGACGGCAGCGATGAGTGGATGCAGCGATGCTTGGAGTTTTGGCCGGAAGCTCTTTCCACATCAAAAGCGAGGCTGCGATCGATCCTATCGTATGATAACATTCGCAGATTTCGAGAAAAGCTCCGTAGGGCAGTCTTTAGGCCGGAAGCACCCATTTTACCTACGACGTCTATCGAGATGGTGTAAGGTGAGGAAGGATAAAGCAAAGAAACGCAGTTGCGACAAAACTTTTCATGTATTTCTTTCGTACTTATGCCTGTATGTGTCATTCCATATGTGCCCTCGTATGTTCCATAGATTTGAACACAGAAGTTTTATTACTATAGTTTTGTACTCCGCGGCGCATATAGCTCTGAGTCTACCTAAGTGATTGGGATACTCAATGGTAGACGGGCATAGATGGTGTCTTGTTTTCTCGTGGACGAATCCGCAGAAAGATTACTGCAATTCAGTCACTGACTACGGACTCAATGATAGCTTAAGCTGGCCCGAAAAGAGATGTTCGTCACGAGAGATCTACTGTTTCTTGTCAGGGAGGTCTCCTTTATGGATCATTTTTTGTATCCACATCACAAATGCGCCCGAACCGTCTTTGATACACCCAAGTTAACTACAAGCAAATCACTTCCAAATTTATACTAGCCAATTAGGACCACAAGCTTCTTTCGCCGCAGTAGCCGATATTTATCAGTCACTATCAACATCACCGCTCCCACATACACTGGCGAGAACACTCACTGGATTACTGGCTATATGGAGTGGGCACACCCAAAAGGAACGAATGACCCAACTTCCACTCCCAAGTCGAACGAGGCTGCTTGATGAGGGGCAGGTACGTCTATGATAGCCGGTCAGGACAGGTCATGTTACGAAGAACGTACGTTTACTACTCCTCGGAGAGATTCATTGGTTCCTCACTCACTCTCATAAAACATTGTCCGACATAGAAGTCAGTCAAGATGCTGCCACTCAGAACACGGTGCCATAGACTAATCGGTAATGAAACACGTGGGATACATGGCTGCGTTGTTAACCAAACTTTCAGTACTTAGGCGACGACAGACCACAGCATCCTTAAAGCATGGTCCCTAGCCGAAGAGTGCACTCGTAATGACGTTCTCTGTAATGCTGGCCAGCGCCCATGAATGGAGATGAACCGCCTTCTCTTTCCCTTTTCGTCAACCTGAGTCACTATCAATTCCTGAATGTCATTCCTAGAGCATATGTATTCATATATATCATGGCCTTAAAATCCTGCAAATTGAAATGGTTCCCCGAAACCGTAGCAGTATTTACTGACATACTGATTGTATTAGGCCAACTGGAATTTGAAGGGATATTGGTTGATGTCTGTACACCGGTTTGGGATGCAGTGTGCTCTGTGCTCTTACCGACAGTGTGAATTTCACGAAAGAAGATTCTGAGAGTCGGGACCACTCCGCAGGGATGCGCCATAAAGTTAGCTCGCAAATCCTGCCAGCCACCGGCAAGATTCGGCCAACACAGCCACTTGAGAGGGCACTAGTGACTAGCCGGTTGTGCATCCAACGGGTTCATCACCACTAGCTTTGGTTGATATTTTATCTGACTGATGGCACTGAGGCCAATGAACACTTGTGCTCTTCTTTTCATCTGGCGGAGTCTATGATGATACGATTCTATTCTTGTTGTTTATGCAGCAACAGAAGAAATTTTTTTAGTCGATTCTGGCTCGTTCCAATCAAGCGCCCACCGACGAGGCTATCAACCCACCTGCCTACCCGTCTTATCTTTCTTCATATGGATCACTGTGTCGTGACTACGATACTAGTTTTTAGCACTGCCGCACAAATACAGTCGAAGGCTGTAACTTATGTGCAGTATCGCCTGGAATGCTCTCGGCTTCGGTATGACATACACACAAAATTGGTTTCAACGGACAACTCGGCTACGATGTACGGCCCTACGTAATTACTTAAGATCTCACCATTTACAAGTCACCGTTCTCACCGATCAACCATGCAGTCAATTTCTAGCCTAGCTGCACCCTCGCATAGGATACAAGACACTGCTGATGAAGACCACGCGTCGTCCTCGCTTGTCGTCGTCGAACGAGAGTTTATCTCGGTTACCAGTTCACTGAACTCGGAGTCTAGCAAATCGACAGTCATATCTCAAACCGGTCTATCAGAGTCTACACACGACTGGTCTAATGTTGAGAAGCAGTTCGAAAAGAAGCTTCCGTCTAGTATAGGACACTACAAAAGGAAGACGTTCATGTCAGTGCTCTGTTTCATTAGGATTAATGTTAAGTAACATCTAGTGGTCAGAGACGAATTTTACCCGGCCAAATTCACAGTACCTGCTATGCAAACCGACTTCAACACATACACCTGCATCTTGCCTCAAACGTACGTGTGCCATCTAACAAGGCCGGCAGAATTTGACTCGTTGTAGCAGAGAGGAAGAGGTTCTGCCTGTGGGTTGGGCGAAGCATACACATTCAGATGGTAAATCGTATTTTTATCATGATCACGATGTGTGTCTTTCCAATTTGATTGTGGGATCGAATCTGAGATTTCTTGTAGAGAATAATCACCGAAGAGTGGTTATATGACAAAGTCATTGCCAAGAATGTAGCTAGATACATCAGCATACTCAAGGACGCCATCTCGAAAAGAGCGCAACGCTTCGATCGCCTCAAATCCTGGCATCTATACATAGAAATTACGGAGCACGGGCTGCCTTCGTGGGAAGGAGATAGTTGCTTTCGTTGCAGATATTACTTTGTCAATCACGATGCCGAGTGCATCTTCTGGCTCTCCGAGTGTGAACTGGATGATTATCTGTTGGAGCTCAGAGGAGAGATGAGCCCTGATTTGATTCGCAGTCAGTTGGCAGTATAAACATGTTACGCCGTGAGGCTGACTTATTCTTGAAGGGTACCTGCAGACAGAATACTGGTAATTCTCTCCACACCCTTTGATGATTGTCGATAATGATATATTACCCAGGACACATCATTATTATTTCAGCGAAGTTCACCAACTCATGGAATCGCAGTGGCAGAGGGTCCAAAAATCGATCTTACTCGCTAAAACGGGTTATTTACTTCGCTTCATCCCATCCTGCGAAACGTAACTGTTCTTTTACAGACGTAATCATGTCCAACACTTCAACTGTGACTTACAATATCGAAAAGTTGAAAACCATGGGCGATTGCATTACCTTGGCAGAGGGTAAGACATCGTATTTTATCAATGGAGTCGCCATCAACGGAGCCCACATTGCAGAATTGGACGCCTCTGAAGTGGCAGGCAAGCCTGGTCTATAAGATCTGCCAGTTCTTATTCGCTGAATTAATCTTCAGCATCGTACATGATAGCTTTGTGTGAGTATCACGTTGTTTTTATTGCTTAGCACTGACTGATTGTAACAACCAGTACGCGATCAAATTTATAACTATCACGGTCAACGGAATGTTCGGACCGCTCGGGATGAATCTGTTTACGGATACAGACCTAACAACACGAAGCACACTGTTCTATTTAGGACGATGAACCTCTTACTACTCTATGCGCCGATTAAACACCACACTGCGCTCAATAAGGTCTGGGTAGATAGGCTGATTTCAAGAGGGCCGTGGCAGCGTCTCATAGGACAGATCACGGATAAATGGCAACAGCAAGTCGGACTAGTGCGTATGATCCTTGATATTCTTTAAAGACGAGCTGCATACAATGATACGGCTAGGCGACTATCCTCCTCGCGGTTAATATGGCGTTTCTTGCTATACCTTCGGTCGACGAGATGGGTGCGGGTCAGCGGCACTGGTTTGCGACCCAACTTCTATGCTATTTATCTGTCGCCAGTAGCACGGCTACTATCATTCTCGGCCTTATACTCACGAGCCACCATAACTCCCTGAAGCATGCCGAGATTCCAGATGTGGTACGTTTGACCTCCTCGTACTTTCATATCGATCTCACTGCCTTGTAGACGTATTTCCTCGAGCGGCACTGGCAGCAGAACATTGGGTTTGAACGATTGTCGATCATGTACAGTAGTCCTTACTCACTTCTTATGTGGAGGTAAGTCGATGATTTCTGAATTTCGTCTCCTTGACTAATGCAGGGGGCCAGCATGGTAACATTTTTGGCATCATTCCTTTCGATGTGCTTGGAAGCTTCCAACCCCGTTTTGCTGAAAGTATTTGTGGCATTGGTGTTCCTCCTTGGAACTGTGCTCTGTGTGTGGTGCATTTACATGTTCTGGGACGGCAGCGATGAGTGGATGCAGCGATGTTTGGAGTTTTGGCCTGAAGCTCTTTCCAGATTAAAAGCGAAGCTGCGAGCGATCCTATCGTATGATAACATTCGCAGATTTCGAAAGAAGCTCCATGGGGCAGTCTTTGGGTCGGCAGAATCAATCTTACCTACGACGTCTGGCGGAGTTGTGTGAGGAAGGATAAAACAAAGAAACGCAATTGGGACAGAAACGTTTCATGTATTTCTTTCGTACTTATGCCTGTATGCGTCATTCCATAAGTGCCTTTGTATGTTTCATAGATTTGAACACAGACGTTTTACTAACTATGTTATTTTTTAACTCCGCGCTGTGTAGCTTTTGCCGAACTCATTATCGCACATTAGTGCTTCTGAACGCCCCACCCCTAAACCGTGTACGGGCATCAATAATACTATTTTCTCGTGGATGTTGAGGTCCGCAGAAAAAATAGGTCATTTCAGTCGTCGTGTACGAGCTGAGTGACCGCTTGAGCTGGTGGGATAAGACATTCATTTATGCGAGAAATCTACTCTTTCCTGTCAAGGTCTTTTAAGCGTCATTGTTTCTACGTACAATCCAAATTATAGATCTGACTGATTCTAGATTTATAGTCGTCTGTAGTGTGCATACCACTGTATACTGGTTAAGGAGGTAGAATGGAAAAGGGACGATATACAGACACGTGGCGTTATCCCACCATACGCTAGATTACGGTACACCACATTAACTGGTTACCAGGCCGGTGCACGAAGCCTAGGTTTTGAATCTTTTGATACACGTCGCGGTTAATTACCGGTGGGAGACGTCTCCTTGCTAGTTTTTGCTGCGAACCTACCCGCCATAACAGAGGCCAGTACTAACAAATGGTTACTTACCTCCTCAGCCGGAGACCGCAAGTCCAAAAAAAAAGTCTTCCTTCAACTTGACTCTCTGGCTGGGAGTCGAACCCAGCTTTCGCGCGTTGGCGAATACACCCTTAAATGACAGGCGCGTGTACTAACCGATATACTACCAGAGATACATTGCTCGGAAGCCGACTAATAGTGATAGCTCTGAGAAACCTCGTTGATGAGATTCCTGACAACCAACAGCTAGGAAACCAAAGATGATGCAGACTTTTACCATTCTGTCCAACACAGAACGCCTCTTAATCTGGAACGGAGTTTACATCCATTTAAAAACTCATGTAGCTTCGCCGCTGCTCGGCTGGTGGGAGATATAAAGCATGGCGCACGCTGGTACGACAAGGGCCACAGCCTAACGAGATGACAGGGTCGAAGTTGTCGCTTGTCCTATGCCAGTGAAACGCTCCCAAAGGATCCTGGGACGATACGTGTAGATTAATACTTACTAAAGAACGGAAGCAATCGCATACTCTCGAAACATATCGTGAGGTGTCCGAAAATTCATTGAAAGTCCAAATATCTGAACAGGTATGTAGAATCGGCGTGGAAGTTGTTGAATTCCTCACTTTCGTCAGAACTGGAAGTATTTGCGACCAAGATCCTGTGAAGTCAATTCAGGCTGTCGGCTTCTTCGTTCTTGCCTTCTTCCCGACCGGACTGTTCTTCGCCCCAAAAATACGGTAAGCCTGGCAGCCCTAATAAGCTCGGAATGGTCGAAATTCATATGAACACACTTGAAGATCATGGACAACAGGCTTTACCATGGGCACCAGAGTACTCGCGTAGTAGCTGCTCTGTCGGTACACACGTATACACATCGCAACGGGTTGGATACTAGCATTTACTCCACGGCCACGGCTTGAAGAGCTGTAGAGGCTTTCCTGGCTCGCGGGTGAGAACTTACTGGGTAGTACATCCTAGGTAAGGCATGATGGAGAGTCTTGGGGTAAGGTATCGTCAGTCCACGGTGGATTGAAGGCCATACGTTAATAGAGTGGCATCTGTGATTTAAGTCGACCTCATCGACGGTCAATCTAAGAGAGCGCGACCTTTGAGCTGGCGACATTGTAGGACTTATACATGCAACTTACTTCAAAAAACAGTAACCAACATACATCCTGTCCTGCATGCCATAGAGCCTCTTTGTTCACCCCATCACAGAATAACTCCATGTCGCTATGTCGATGGAAAAGGCGAAATAAAGATAGCAACGAGGAGGCACAAATGGTTTTTGACCGGTGCGTTGAAATTAGACACTCAGCCAAGCAAAGGGCCGAACTGCTGACCAGACGTGATGAGATGCATGTTTGTACCGGTAACTACTTAGAGCAAAAAATCACGAGAGCGTGCCCGAATTAACGCCGGGGTGATCCGTGTACGTTGAACCGGGCCGAGCCTCACACGTGCACGCTAATCCCGGGCCCGCCGCGGCGCTCACTCAGAGCGACCTTGTCAAGTTCCATCAACAGATTGCAGTTCATCGTATCGTACGGCATGAGCTGTAACAACGACCATCACTCTTGTTTTCTTCCTGGAAAACTTTGGTTCACTATCGTCATACTAGGCGACAAACGACTCCGCGACACAATCGGTGTAACATAACTCGAGGGGATGTTATTCACCTACCTGCACGCGATTGAAAGTAATCAAAACTGCTGTAGTTGCCACCATTACTGTGGCCGCGTCCTGGTGCGAATGTACACCTCATTATCTCATTTCTAAGCTACCCAATATTCCTGGGATGCGTCTGTTACGAAGACAAATGAGGTCTCATTTAACAGGCTTAGAGAGCTGCATATCCAGTAAGGAGGAGATATTGCGGCTGTTTGTATCGTGTTTGTATGGCCGGGAACTATTAGGCACACCTTAGCGTCACAAGGAGGAACAAGCAAAGAGCGAGATCATCGTTTATACCTCTTCAAGTAAACGTTGGCCCTCTGAAGAGCAGATGATACCTTGACTGAGTCATTATTAACAGCAAGGTACGTATCGTTTAAGCTCGTTATATGATGCTCTGCTAACACTTCTGTTCGCACAGTCTCATGGATCTTCTAAAGATTGGATTAGGAACGAAACAGACGTTGTGCTGTCCATTCCTGTATATATGACTCATAGTGATATCACCGCTTTCTACCCTGAGATAAGAACCTACGCTTCTTCGTTCCCTTTCTGATCGTCTTTACTCCCATGGCTTTTTTGAGTGTGGGAGGGATGGTCTGATAGATGCTGTCTTCGAACCATAGCCTTCAGACATAAACCATCATCCGCCTGACACTACCCGCAGCCTGAATGCAGATATCACTTTCGCAGCTAGCTGTCGTCCTTTACCGTCGTTGTCCGTTGTGAACACACTACAATATACCCTAGTCTTCTATGAAGTGATTGAGTCTCCATAGATCTCCGATCTCAGTCTTCAAGCAATGCTTGCACTCTAACCGTACTAGATCTCGTTATATTTGGATCCTGATATGCCTTCGAACAGCTTTACACGGCGAATGGGAAAGCGTACCGGGCATTCTTTTTCCGAATATTACTTTTGGGTGGTCTCCGCACTCGACAGCTTTCACATTCAACAGCTTTTCAGAATCCATAAATTGGAAGTTATCGTTCTCCTCTTTTCCAACGCCATGCCTCGCTCATCAGCCTTTCGGAGCTCGTGCCCACAGACACAGTGGACTTGGATACGGCAGACTCTTATCGAAACAGCTTTGCTGAGCTTAGCTACCAAGTTACATCGTTTACCGAGCCCGGTATGGATGGTCTGGACATCGAGTTCTCCATCTCGGCGAGCACCCCAGAGCCCGCCTCGTCGAAGTTGGCCCGTCCTCAACCGTATCATCCTCAAGGTCGCCGGCCACCAATTCACGGACGAATCCTCGCCTTCGCCGTCGTGTGCATTACTTGGGATCCGAGCGCATATTGATATAGTGGTGCTGCGAAGGTCTCAGAGATTGTTATGCCATGCACCCCACCTACGAGTGTGTCAATCTCTGCGGCGCCTTCACAGAGAAGCCGACCCGTGGACCGTTCGACTTTTATCACATCACAGTGATGCTTTTTGCGTCGAGACCTCGTCTTCTGGTGCTGGAGATAACCATACAGAATCTTCCGTCGGATCCGATCTTTCACCTACAAGTGACACTAATTTACGTGCCTTCCTGTTACGTTTACAATTTACGAAGAATCAAGTCGCCGAAGCAGAGTCTAGTGAATCGATAGTTGTGCCCAACGACGATGCGGTAGAGTCTACGCACGATTGGCTCGAGGACGAGAGAGAGTTCACGGAATTGCTTCCGTCTGAGGCAGGACACTATGGCAGAAAGACAATCATGTCAGTGTTCTCCTTTTGCTCCGCTTAATGATAATTAACATCGCAGTGTTCAGAGACGAATGTAAAGAGGCAAAATTCACAGTACCTGCAATGCAAACCGACTTCAACACATATATCTCGCCTCAAACGTACATGTATCATCTCGCGGGGCCGTCAGAATATTGACTCGTCGTCGTAGTGGAGAGGAAGAAGTTCTACCTGTGGGTTGGACGAAGCATACACATTCAGATGGTAAACCGTATTTTTATCATGATCACGATGTGCGTCTTTCCAGTTTCTTTGTGTGACTACATCTGAGAATCCTTATAGAAAATAATCACGGAAGAGTGGTTATATGAAAGTGTCATTGCCGAGAAGGTAACTAGATACATCAGCATCCTCAATGACGCCATGTCGAAAAGGGCGGAACGCTTCGGTCGCCTCAAATCCTGGCATCTATTCATAGAAATTGCAGAGGACGGGGTGCCGGCGTGGGAAGGAGACAATGGCTTTCGTTGCAGATATTACTTTGTCGACCACGATGCTGAGGTTATCTTCTGGCTTTCCGAGTGCATCCTGGATGATTATCTGTTGGAGCTCAGAGGAGAGATGAGCGGTGATTTGATTCGCAGTAAGTCGGCAGTTTGAACACGTTACGTCGCAAGGCTGACTTATTCCCGAGGGTATCTGCAGAGACAATACTGGTAATTCTCTTCGCATCCCTTGATCATTGTCGATAGTTATATCTCCTAGGAACCATCTTTATTATTTCAGCGACCTTCACCAACTTACGGACGCACAGTGGAAATTAGTCAGAAAATATATTTTACTCGCGGAAACAGGTGGATTCTTTCTTTTTGTCTTGGAATTGTAGAACTCAGCTCTTCTTTTCCGTAGATGTAATCATGTCCGAAACATCAACCGTGACTATCAGCATTGACAAACTGAAAAGCATGAGCAAAATCATCATCGAAGCAGAAAGTAAGATATCACACTCTATCAGTAGCGTCGCCATCAACAGAGCCCACATCTCAGAATTGTGCATCTCTGAAATAGCAGGCAAGTGTGGTCTATAATATCTGCCATACCTTTTCACTGAATTAACCTTCAGCGGCGTTCATGATGGCTTTGTGTGAGTATCACATTTTTTGGTTGCTTGGCACTAACCGATTGCAACGACCAGTACACGATCAAATTCATAATTATCACGGTCAACGGGATGCTCGAACCAGTCGGGATGAATCTGTTTACGGATACAATTTTCACAACGAGAAGCGCACCATTCTATTCATGACGATGAACCTCTTACTATTCTATGCGCCGATCAAACACTACACTTCGCTCAATAAGGTCTGGGTGGATAGGCTGATTTCAAGAGGGCCATGGCAGCGTCTCATAGAGCAGATTACGGATAAATGGCAACAGCACAGCATACTGGTGCGTGTGAATCTTGATATGCTTCAAGGGAGAGCTGTATACGACGATACGGCTAGGCGACCGTCCTCCTTGCGGTTAATATGGCGTTTCTTGCTATACCTTCGGTCGACGAGATGGGTGCGGGTCAGCGGCACCGGTTTGTGACCCAACTTCTATGCTATTTATCTGTCACCAGTAGCATGGCTACTATCATCCTCGGCCTTATACTCACGAACCACCATAACTCCTTGAAGCACGCCGACGTTGCAGATGTGGTGCGCTTGACCTCGTCGTACTTTCATATCGATCTCACTGCCTTGCAGACGTATTTCCTCGAGCGGCATTGGCAGGATTTTATAGGGTTTGAACGATTGTCAATCATGTACAGTACTCCTTACGCACTTCTTATGTGGAGGTAAGTCGATGGTATCTGAAATTCGTCTCCTTGACTAATGCAGGGGGTCAGCATGGTGTCATTTCTGGCATCATTTCTTTCGATGTGCTTAGAAAGTTCCAACCCTGTTTTGCTGGTTTTCATGGCATTTGTGTTCCTTTTGGGGACTGCGCTCTATATGTGGTGCATTTACCTGTTCTGGGACGGCAGCGCTGAGTGGATACAGCAATGCTTGGAGTCTGGGCCGGGATCTCTTGCCAGATTAAAAGCAGAGCTGCGATCGATTCTATCGCATGATAACATTCGTCAATTTCGAGATAGATTCCGGAGGGCAGTCTTTAGACCGACAGAACCCATCCTACCTACGACGTCTGGCGGAGCGGTGTGAAGTGAGGGTAAATAAAGAAACAAAGTGGGATTAGAAGCTTTTCATGTCTGCCTTTTGTACTTATGTCCATGACATTCCATGTGTGCCTTTGTATATTGAACACAGAAGTTTTATTACTATCTTTTTGTACTCCGCGGCGCATAGTTCTGTGTCTAGCTAGCTCACTGCGGTATTCAGTAGTGGACGGGCATGGACGGTGTCTTTGTTTTCTCAAGGACGAATTCGCTGAAAGATTGCCGCAATTCAGTCGCTGAATACGGACTCAGTAAAGCTTAAGCTGGCCCGAAAAGAGATGTTCGTCGCCAGAGATCTACTGTTTCCTGTTAAGGAGGTCTCCTTTATGGATCATTTTTTGTATCCACATCACAAAAGCGCCCGAATCGTCTATTAGATGCTTACTTCCGAAAACAGAAACGATAACCACTGATCGACACGCATGGCAACTAATGCAATAAGCGTCACCATAGTCAACCCGAGTCGTCGTCGTCTCCAGGGAGATCTGAGGAGGCTACTAGGTAGACCTTGTGACTCTGGATCTCAACCGGCTGTTTAAGCGCCAAGTTTGTCCTTCTGAGGACAAACACGTGAGTTGAATTATAACAGACACAAGCTTAATTTAAAAGCCACCTTTGAGATGCTCCCTTTCAGCTACTCTTGCCGCACGAGAACGTTTTTCAACTGCTTTGCGGGAGTGGAGGACACTCTTCATTCGATTGCCATTGATTGAAATTGGAAGCCGAATTTTAGAGGAGGACCCGGAGACACGGTGAATTACCATGACGAAGGAAATAACGCTCGTTAGATGAAGTCGACACGTCAAGATGAAGGCGAAGTGAACAAAGCTGAAGCCCACGTGATGATTTCTTTGCCTCCGGAGAACTGTTCCGATTCCGAGGGTAGCTCTAGTGTTGACCTCTTGACCCCAGTATTCAATCCATTCATCCACCTACGCCTGTATCGTCAGGCCGAGAATAGTTAAGGATGCAAGTATGGTTTGTATTATTACAGTGTGAAAATATCATGCTGTGTTTGAGTACTATCGGGCAATGATAGAGACTTGGATCAGATTTCCGCTCATATTAAAATCTCAGAAATTCCCTTTAAGTGTTCATCACTGTCACTGTACTCACGTAGAAACAATCAGTCACGAAGAGATCAGGCCCGTGAAGAAATGAGAAGGTTAGTACACAGTGATGATCCCGCTGAATATTTTCCGAAACTAAGACAGTGAAATTCAGGATGTCCTTTTGTCTGGTCTCGTTCTTATGCATGTGCTTGGAGGCTCCAAACTCATGATCGCTCAAAGTTTCCGTCATCTTTGCTTACCTTTTTAAACTGTGGTTGGTCTGTGGTGTGTTTTTTTTTGTCTGGGGGAGCATTGACGAATGGACGGAACGATTTCCGGGGTACCACACAGGTCTCCTTTCGGACACGAAGAGTTCTTTGCGTTTGATATTTTCCCGTGAGAATCTACGCCGACTCAGAGACATGGCTCGGAGGACAGACTCAGGAACGGGGGGCAGCATTTTACCGATGACAGCCATAAAGATCGAAAAGATTCAGTATTTGTGACTTTCAATGTACGCTGCATGTTCAACTTGGATATATGTTACCACCTGTATACGAGTGTTTGATTTTCTATTCGCTATAAACCTGTCAATTAGCACCCAAGAAGAATGTATTGAAACGAACCTCGTTATCATACGGAAAATTAGCGATGAAAGCAGATGCGTCCCTCGCTGCAATGACTCGAAATCGTACCTTCCGAGCCACACATGCATCTCTGATGGGTTGCAAGCTGTCTGTCGAACCACGACCTTGCAGACTTGACGGCCATACCAGGACGTCATCCAAACGGCTGGAACGAATAAAGGCAACCATCGGGGGGGATGCTTCTTCCCAAAATCCTTTAAGGCTCAGGCATCGCATAGTGAGAGGTAGGTGGTCAAAGAGGACGATGCTGTATGAACCTGAAGTCGCATGCAACGATTCGAGCGCGGGGAGGCGTGCCACAACGTCGTCAAGGAAAGGCTCAGGAATATGCCGTAACGCGTAGACCACAAGATGCCGGAGGAGGGTGAGGTGCGAGAGTGATTCCTTGAAATTATGGAGCGACCGAGACTGTCCGTCAATTGCATCATCCCGATCAAAGCTATCAAACGCTACATCCAGCCGGGTGAGAGAATTAGTGAAGCTGCCTATGGGGAAGCGAAACACGAAGGAGCTGGTGCATGAATTGATAGTGAGACGCGTCAATGGGCAAACGGGATCAAAGCCCTCGAGGTCGCACTTTGATGACGAGTAGATTTGGAGCTCCTTGAGAACTGGGGAAGAGCATAAGCGCTGGAGGGTCGAATGGCCGTATCCGTCTGGGCCCTGTATGGTAATATGGCGTGCCCCTGCCAGCGCAGAGAAGTTGTCCATTACATTGGACGGGAATGTCTCTTCGAAACATCCTGGGTAGAAGTAAAATTCGATGGATTGGATGTTCCCCGGGGGGAGGAGCGTGACCCAGTCGAAATTGGCGTCTGCATGCCATTTGAGCCGCAGGCGTCGAATGCATGCTCGAATGACGGGACTGGTGGACAAGGTTTCTTCGAGTTTGTGGGAAGGGTAGGTGAAGGTCAGGTATCGGTAGAGACGCCGGCGGGAGGCAAAGGTCCACGCGTAGCAAACGCGCGCTGCGGACGCGGCAGACTCGTCGTCTAAACAATGAATAATGTGTTCCCAGACCTCTTGCGGGCACCGTTGAAGAGCAGAGATGTGAGCGCCTATTTCGCGTTAGCATGGGGTACATAGAGAATTAGGAGCGACGCACTGCTGGGTAACATCCTAACAAAGTGGGTGTTCAACGATGAGCACAGGGCGACCATAAGGCGTTATCTTGATAACAAAATTGGTTATATAATCGCGTCAGACCTTTTGTCGAGATCTACAATAATCTGTCATGAGGCTCCTAGCGGAAGACGGGCGTCCGAGCCTTGTGCAATCCAGAGGAACGCGGATAATGTCCATGGTCGAACCGGTGGGAGATCTTTATAGGTGGACATGGAGCAAATGGGATCAGAAGCACGGGCGGTTTATGGTAGGGTGTTAAAAACAGCAACAACAAATTGCCACGGAAGCATTAATAAATGAGGAAACTACGTGGTCAACGGTGATGCGATTCGGAAAAATGACGCGAAGTGAAAGCACGCGACATAATGATAAAATGAGGCAGATGCCGACGGGTCATAACAATTGCTTCCAATTATCACGGTACGACATAGGAAAGGGCAAAAAGAGTGGCTACAACGGTAGGCATTCTATTCTGAGCAGTAGCTATAGCTGAATGTCAACCCTCCGTTATCATGGAGGTGCCGATATCTCGACACCAACGAGCTTACGATGTCTGCACATCGTCATCGGCACAGCAAATTTAGCCGAAAGAACATACCCTGATAGCCATTATTCAGGGAGAAGGGACAAAATCACGGCCATCGTTGCCGGATCTGGCATTGTTGTCGACTAGACGTGGAGGTCTTTGAGCCGGGAAACCGATTCACCTTGCGTGTCGGACGAGTGGCGTCCATCTGATATGATGCCTGAGGAGAGTTCACCTCTTGACCTCAGCTGTACTTCGTCAACATCAAATTCTTCTCCGCTTGGTATGTAATCCTAGTAACGAAAAGAGTCGAGATAAATTGTCAACCAAAATGTGAGAGGTACGTCAGAAATTAACGGTACAAATGTATATCATAAACAGGTAATTTTGACTCAGCCCATCCTGCAGACCGAATCAGGACTTGCTGAAGGACTTGCGGTACTTGATGACATTGGCCAATGCCTGCCGGAGGAACGACTTGATTCTCCATTTTCCTGAGAAGAAAAATGAACGTTGTTCTCACAATACCTATGTAAACTCACCTGCCTGAACCGGCACCGCAACATGGGGAGATTCCTCTGACGTCGAGTCCAGTTCATGCAAATCCGGGGAAGAGCTTGGGGCTTCTGGCAAACTTGAGAAAGACTCCATCGACGCGCCACTGTGGGCCATCGAAAAGTTATCAGAAATAGACGTGTCATCAAACTCAGGTTCTTCTGGAGGATGGAGGAGGACGGATCCGTAACGCGCAAGCTGATACTCTTGCACGATTCTTTGAAAAGACCGGGTCAGGAACGATTTCGAGCAGGTGAAGATATGGACCTACTCTTGGAACAGATCCACGTCTCCGTGTAGCTGAGATGGATCAGATATCTCCGAGACGTTCGACAGGACGTGGTCGATACGCAAAATGGGCACAAAGCCGGAGTCTTCTTCAGGCTTATCAGATCCTGGTATCTTGGCCAAAAGCGTTTTGCAAATTTGACTATCAGTTTCTGCAGCATAATCTGTATCGGGTCCGTCTTCTCGACCGTCAAGAATTCGCAAGATTCGATCATCGTCTAGTCCAGCTCCAAGAAGTTCGACGTAACGACCATCCTCCTCGAAGGCTTTGCAAAATGAATCGGTAAAATCTGCTACACACGGTGTGTAATAATAATCACGCCATTCCGAAGGTACACGGGCAATAATATCGTAGCAAGTAGGATGATAGCAGTTGTCCCATGGCAGCGGACCCCTCGACAAATTCAAAGGTTCCCTAGCCCTAGGATGGGCTGTCGTTGGTGAGATCGGAGCACACATATGAGGCCTAGAATGCCGGGGTTTCCAAGGGTGAGGCTTCGTGAGACCTTGCTGCACCGGCCGGATACCGATAGCCTGGAATTTGGGCATCTCGTCTTCAGCTGGGTTTTCATCCTAGGTGTTTCTCAGTTGTCTAGAATCATGTAAGCCGCAATGTGACGCACGAAAAAGGTGTAACCAGCGTATTGTCGATCCTGCACACCTTCCAGCTTTTGCAGCATCGCTGTGTCACCTCCGTCACAGTACAACTCTAGAGTAGCTGCGACATCGATGGAAAAGGTGAAATAGTGGTCATAAGGTGGAGACATTTGGTACCTCATATCATGGTGGCGAACAGACATGGTGATGAGTGGGGTGACAGACGAGAATGGGAGTGGAACTGGGCATATTTATACCGTCTCCTGGTGGCAACAAAAGAACAAAGGGCAAGACCAATTTACACTTCGGGCCGTTAGACCGAAAAATTCCGACTCCGAAAATACAAATCGTAGAACCTGTTTATAAACCACGCTTCCTCCAAGCCTCCAGGTCGTAGCTACCCAGTTAGCCTCGGATGACACCGCCATCTAAGAGCCCCTTGCAGCTTTCTCCGTACCCAAAAGCCTTAGTCTATCCACTATCAACAGCCATAGGATGAGAACTGCGATAATTGATTATTATACTGTAGTAGCCGCTAGCGGTACGAATACGAGGCTTTAATATCTCTACAAATGTTCTAGTAAGTTCTAATACTACCACTAAATTATGGCTAAAACAGTACTGTAGAAAAGTGGAGTATAAACGCGACTTTGCCTAGCGCGATTAAGGTCCGTTGACCTGTCGAAGGTTCGCCTACCGATTGGTTAAGACTTGCTCTGCTAATACTCACTTTTATATTCCAGGAGCAGACTTAATTCTTTGTAAACACCGGCTCAAGTGACCACCGGTACTGCTGCCGAGGGATTCGTATCTATTTCTGTGTCGCAAGACAGATATCGAACGTTTGCTTTCCTACTTGATAGCAAATGCACCCGTCGACCTGCTGATGCTCTACCAAACGCTCTGTAATCTTATGAATACCATTACACATCATAATTGCAAGGTATCGATGCCGAGAATTCGCAAAAACACTGGATCAAGTGAAAGGCTGCTCCGTCTGCAGACAGCCTCACTGGAATGACTCACGAGCGCAAGGCAGAACGAGAACGGGATATATTGGGGGTAAACGACGCGTACGTATGGGTGAGTATGGAGACGGGGGTAAAAAGTGGGGCAAAAGAGAAGAAGGAAAAGCCTACGTATGTGCTGAACCATCCGATCTGGTCACGCGGGACTATATACGTGCGGGCACGGGGACGTCGTTGTAAGCCGTGCTTACATTAAGAAGGGAACGTATCGACTGCATGCTCCCAAGGGCCGATCCACAATCGAACTTGGACTCTTAACCACTCCCAACGAGTCGTAGTACCACTTATCACCTGTTGGTCTTCTTTCTCTCGTGGTTCTGCGCCTTACTGTCACCAGGCTTTGACATTGCCGTGGAGCCGTCCGCATTGAACATGCCATAGTTGTAAAAGCTCGTTCCTGTCAGCGTGATTGACGCCCAAGTCTTATATCTTCAAGTCTATTGGTAACATGCATCGTTGACCAAAAGAAGCATAACTATAATTCAGTTTATCGCCACACCGCCGCCGGCTTCATCTAGTTGCTCTTACCATTGTACTATGTGCCTCCCGCGCTTCATAGCTATCCTCATTAAGACTAAACAGTTTTCCACCTTTAGTTCCGGCCATCGATATCTGGCATGCCTTGATCACTATATATTCTATGCATGTTGGACAACGGGTCCTTATCATGGCTTTACTCCTCACTTTGTCGTCTGTCTGTCTGCTCAGCGCGGTGTACCTTGTATACAAGCGGCTTAAACCCATATCGATTGCTAATGTTCCTGGGCCACAATGGAAATCCTGGCTCTATGGTACGCTTTGACGTGTCATTCGCTCTGGCTGTTTCCCGTATTTTAATAGGAAACTTGCCCGAACTTCTCAAAGGCGAAGCAGGAGAAGTAAATAGCCCAACCTCAGTTCTTTTTGTGGTTTCACGCTGAATTTAGATGGACTTTAAATGGCAAGGCCAGTATGGCGACATCGTTCGAGTCCGAGCACCACTTGGAGTAAGCTAGTCTCTACTGGCTACCACTCCAGTTGACAGTTACTGATGGTCTTTTCGTACAGGAAGATCGTCTTCTGGTTTCCGATCCCAAGGCGCTTCAATATATATACCAAGCCAGTGGATACGGATTTATCAAACCCCCAGGTCGCAAGGAGCTCGGACGACTAATTACAGGGACTGGAATTCTCTATGTCGAAGGTCTGCAGTCAAAATCTATGACCTCTGTATGTTAATGTTTACATTTTTTTTTACTCAGGCGATCACCATAAGAGACATCGCAAAGTTCTCCTACCTGGTTTTGGAGTATCTGAAGCAAAATTCTATGTACCGGTGTTTTTCACGTATGCTAGGAAGGTAAATATGAATGGTATTATTTACGGTACAACGATTACTGATTGACCTATTTCTATAAAGATGGTTTCGAAATGGACGGAGCTCATCTCTGCAACCGAGGAACAGTCTGTTGTTATTGACATCCCCTCATGGACATCGCGTGCAACATTGTATGTGATTGGCGAAGGTATGCTACTTGCACCCATGTCCCATTTTATTCCCTTGTACAACAATACCTCTAGCCGCTTTCGATTATCAGTTTAGCGCCCTCGACGACTCAGCCAAACCTCTGACCAAGGCGTATACAAACATGTTGTCAGTTATCTCAGTCTTTTTGACTCGAGAGAAGCCATTCTAATGAATAATTTGCTTCTCAGGTTTGACATCTTTGCCATAGCTACTGACAATAGTACCCTATTGTTCAGTCTAATAGAAAGCTGGCTACCTAGCTGGGTTGTACGATTCTTTGTTGAGAAAGCACCGATCAAGCGACTGGAACATCTCAGAATGTCGTACGACTTAACCCATCAGGTCGCAAAGCAATTGTTGAACGAGAAATATGAAGCGCTTGCAGAGGACAAACCTAAGCGGGATATTATGAGTTTGTTAGGTATACTCCCTCTTTTCAGCGTGCATCTTTACACCAACTGAACCTTTACTTGTCAGTGAAAGCAAATGTTTCAGAAAACCGAAAGACACAACTCAACGAAGAAGAAATCCTCGGCCAGATGCAGTAAGAGTGATAACCTTGACCAGAGCATCAATACTGATCCTCAGCTTCCAGCACTATTATGTTTGCCGGCCACGAAACAACTGCCAACACACTCTCCTGGACATTTCTCGAGCTTGCAAGACATCCTAAAGTACAATATCAGCTAAGGGCAGAGATAAGGGAGAAAGAAAAGGTAATTTTTACTCGCGGTGATACCGAGTTCTCTGTACAGGATCTGGATAGTATGCCTTACTTGACTGCAGTCGTGAAGGTTAGCTCATGTCCTGTCTTATAATCCAAGTCCTGAACTCACTGTTCCATAGGAGGTGCTTCGAGTCAATCCAATCGTCCATACTATCGCAAGGACGGCAGCTCATGACGACGTACTTCCTTTGAGTAAGCCCGTGACTTTGACGACTGGAAAAACGGTGCAAGAGATAGCCATACCTAAGGGGACATTCATCATTGCATCAGTTGCCAGCTATAATAGGTGGGAAACCTTCGTGGCGTTCACTGTCATGTTTACTAAAAATACGGACTAACAGGAATAAGAGCGTCTGGGGAGAAGATGCCCACGTTTTCGATCCCGCGCGATGGCTCTGCGGAAGTGCGAGTAAGGAAGTTCCAGTTGGTGTCTACGGGAACTTGTGTGTTCTGTGTACATTTGAACCTAGATGCTACACTAATTTTCCTTCTGTAGGTTCAGCTTTGCTGGAGGACTCAGGTCCTGTATCGGCTGGCGATTTGCGTATGCAATCTAATTCATACCTGTTTGGCCACACTAATCATGCAAGTCCGTAGTGTCCTCGAACTCCACGCCTTTATTACCGAGGTTGTCAATAACTTTGAGATTTCCTTAACCAAGGAGTCTGAGCAGATTCGAAGGGAGGCCTGTGGTGCAATGGTACCGACTGTGGAGGGTGAGATAGAGAAAGGTCCACAGCTTCCCCTAAGAGTAGCATTTGCCTCTCGCGACTAAACTTTTGATTTTATATAAACTAATTTTCAATGCATACGCTGCTCAGAGAAGTAGATTTTAGGACGATGGGCAATACCGGCATATTTCTCGGGACGTGAAGCAAGCCACCTGGAAGGGAGGGAAGGAAGGCAGCTGGTGTATTTCCGAGCGTCTGGCATAAACACAAGACCGACACGTCGTGATGAATGGGTAAATTCGTTTCCTTATATGGCTGCATAGAATCCTCTACTACCGCTTCGCACCGTTCAAGATGTGCGAAATTTGACTGTAGCTCAGCTGGACAACTATCTCGAAGCCTATGGTATTCCGTATGGGCGACATACCACTCGTGAAGCCAAACTAAGCTCGTTTCGAACTTCCATTGGAAGCACAACAAAGGTTCAGTTCTTTCTGTGAGGATTGGTGAGTAAATGTGAATTCCTTATAAGTTCCTTTGTTAAGTACCGCTTGCAGAAGTTGCATCATTCATCGTAGGCAGGCCTCACGAGTAATACGAAACCATGACAGTCGACACTGAGCGAGACTCTTATCCTTACACTCAGGTGCCTCATCTCTCTTTCCGGCTAGACAGCATCGGTCAATTTGTCAGTTTGCCAAGACCTTGACACGTTAGGACCCGGACTCGGAGGGCGCACAATATATGTATTGCCGTTGAATCCGAATTCAAGAGTTGGGCACTTTGGATGTGGTTGTCAGTCATATCCGAAAAACACGAGTTGAATAGCGACGAAAAGCAGAAGTAGCCTCGTACAGCTTCCTGTTTCTCAAGAGTCGTGCGATCATATTATTTTCTAGACCTGGCGTAAGCTACCCTTATTCTGTCATGCGTGGTTCCCTAGTCTCTACTTTGTCCTTTCTTGGTGCGGGAACTTGAAGCTTCAGGCCGTATTCAAGTTGGCGTTCGATTCCTCAGTTTGGCGGACGCTCTGACTGGTACGAATAGAGACCATATTATCATATCAAAAGAGTGTAAGTAAAGGTGTACAACGCTAATAGGATTGATGATACAAAGTAGTGTATAAGGTCAAACGAACGTGAGGAGATTGTCTGTCTGGCCTGCAGACCAAATCACAACTTGTTAGACACCTTCCGCGGCCACTTCATCAACTCAACGAAATTGTCAAACGCCCGCCTGACGAGTGACTTGAGTTTCCATTTTCCTGAAAGCGGATTTCAGCAGTAGCCCTCGAACAATTGAGAACTCGCTTACCTTTCCGAATAGGCACCGCAACCTGGGGAGATTCTTCTGACGTCGAGTCCGGTTCATGCAAGTCTGGGGAAGAGCTTGAGGTTTCTGGCAAACTTGAGAAAGACTCCGCCGACGCGCCACTGTAGGCCATCGAAAAGTCATCAGGAATAGACGCGTCATCAACCTCTGGTCCCTCAGGAGGGTGGAGGAGAATCGACCCGTAACGCGCAAGCTGATACTCTTGCACGATTCTTTGAAAAGACCGGGTCAGGAACGATTTCGAGCAGGTGAAGATATGGACCTACTCTTGGAACAGATCCACGTCTCCGTGTAGCTGAGATGGATCAGATATCTCCGAGACGTTCGACAGGACGTGGTCGATACGCAAAATGGGCACAAAGCCGGAGTCTTCTTCAGGCTTATCAGATCCTGGTATCTTGGCCAAAAGCGTTTTGCAAATTTGACTATCAGTTTCTGAAGCGTAATCTGTATCTGGTCCGTCTTCTCGACCGTCAATAATTCGCAAGATTCGATCATCGTCCAGTCCAGCTCGAAGAAGCTCGATGTAACGGTCATCCTCCTCGAGGGCTTTGTAGAATGAATCGGTAAAATCTGCTACACACGGTGTGTAATAATAATCACGCCATTCCGAAGGTACACGGGCAAAAATATCGTAGCAGGTAGGATGATAGCAGTTGTCCCATGGCAGCGGACCCCTCGACAAATCCAAAGGTTCCCTGGACCTAGGATGGGCAGTTGTCGGCGAGATCGGAGCACACATATGAGGCCTAAAATGCCGGAGTTTCCAAGGGTGAGGCTTCGTGAGACCTTGCTGCACCGGCCGGATACCGATAGCCTGGAATTTGGGCATCTCGTCTTCAGCTGGGTTTTCATCCTAGGTGTCTCTCAGTTGTCTAGAATCATATAAGCCGCAATGTGACGCACGAAAAAGGTGTAACCAGCGTATTGTCGATCCTGCACACCTTCCAGCTTTTGCAGCATCGCTGTGTCACCTCCGTCACAGTACAACTCTAGAGTAGCTGCGACATCGATGGAGAAGGTGAAATAGTGATCATAAGGAGGAGACAGTTGATACCTCATGTCGTGGTGGCGAACGGACATGGTGAAGAGTGGGGGGCAGACGAGAATGTATGTGATCCAACATCTTTATACCATTTCCTGGGTGGCAACAAAAGAACAAGGAACAAAGGCGTGGGAAGATATGCTGGCCTGGGAAGATCGCCCAATTTCGATTCGATCTTTCATTGTTGAAGCTGGTCCTTCCACTTGCTTGTCTCTCTTTCATAATGCAAAAACAAAGAACATATCTGTCGACTGGGGGGACAATGTAACTATTGCCACCTGGCCTTCCTTCTCATATAAATGGGCGCGAATGGTGTATAGATCCTCTTTACTTATCTTGCCTTCCTCCGATTGCCATTCGAGCATCACCTTACACTCCCTTACAGTAATTGGTAGGCCTGGCGCCACCTGTATATCTCACCTTACCTTTCAATGTGGTCTTCTCGCTATTCTGTACTCTCCGAGGACTACGATCCGAACGAAGCCGGGCGACATAGCAGTATCTCCAGACCTCTCTCACTTGCCAGTCGGGCACGGAAAGCAACTCCAGCATTCAGACCTGGTCAAATTTGTGTTGTGACTGAATCTGTGTTTACACCGCTCTCCAAAGCTTTGACAGTCGCCCACGGTGCTCTAGCCACTCGAGAAGGCTGTACCCTAACATCCCGGGGTGGCAGGCTCGCTGCTGTTTCTCATGGCGAAGAACGCCCTTGTATTATCATGGATCGTCCGCATGACTGGCGCAAATTACCCAAGGGTACTCCTAGCGGGGGCCATTATATCTGTCTAATGGCTACATTTGCGTCTTCTCGTGGTGATTACGGACGATTTGGAAGCCTTCTCCGACGCTTTGTGGTTCCCGTCGAACCAAATGAACAACCTCTCCCCAATTCGGAAATGACTGCGTTGAGGACAACCCCAGTCTGGCGTAACCCTAAGCAGTGGGCAATAGCTTTTATAATATACACGGAGCGGCCTGTGAAGCTTTATAGAGCTCGCAGCGATGGTCAAGGTCGCCGACTTTCCAGCACCGAATACGATAGATTGTTCCAGCACTGCTCCAATCAGCGGCAGCTATGGAAGCACGATACAAAAGAGAATCCAAATCTGAAGCAAGAGATGTACGAAAAACTTGTGGTGAGTCCGATTGGTCTTGTATTTCGAACGTTATGCATTGGCTGACTGGCGCAGAACTGGCAGCCGGACGAGATCATCGAGGACGACCCTGGCGCCGAGGTCGGATCAATGTACAGCTTCCAATCCACCACGTCCTTCTGCAGCAGGAGATCGTTCAACTATGGGCCAGGTTCTTCTCATGGAAGTGTCCTTACATTGCCACCTATACTCGAACACAGCCCTAGTCCATATCCTAGCTTTACGCCTGAAGACTTCCCACCTCTATCCTCGAAGCTCTGTCAGCCTGTATGTTAACTGCACCTTTCTGTACGTCAAATTATTCCATGATGTCCATATTCTGGCTAAACTAGTTTTAATATCCAGCATATTAAATGGGGGTCAATAAACTGTGTCGGATACGTGTATAGCAGCCATAATTGTATCGTTATATGAACTGTATTGAACATCTGTAGTATTGATGAAACTCTGGTTATTCAACAACTATTGAGATCATCCTGTCACGGAGCTTTGACCTGCCATTTCCATTGAAATAGTGTCCACTCTAAATGCTTGGCATCGGTGTGGCTGATTAGCTGAAAGTATGTACCTCTAAGGTCTTTATTCACCTTCCCAAGCAGCACGAAGGAATAAAGGAAGAGCGCCATCGTCGAGGCATTCGGCTTCGGATTTGAAACAGCTCGGGGGAGGAGATACTCATTTTTGCATACCTGATACGAGTCAGATACTTCATTTACTTCGCATTTACTACCATAGTCCTTCAACGTCGAATTCTACACCATTCGATGCGTTATCGTCCTGACACGATATCATCCTCTGGCTATTCATGGATTAACTTAAGTTGGCTGCGTCAAAGATTCATATCAGCGGATTGTCAGCGGACGAAAATATATTTCCGGTGAAGGTGGTGCAAATCATGAGTACTATACTTAAGGCACCAAAAAAGGGGAAAGAAGAAGGGAAAAGCAAAGACTTGAAGACTATACATTTTGGTGAGGACGAAGCAAAAGAAGGCCAGGTCCACAAAATGATCACAGCCTGAGGGAGCTTGATAAGTGTACAAATCTACTGGCCCATACGGGCACTGTTTCATCGTTAACGTTCTAGTCAGCTGGAGGCCGAGTCAGAATACAAGGCATCTTCAAACTTAAAAGTACAGCCCATAGCATGGCGTCCAACGATACGTACTCTGTGGGACAGGCATAAGAAGACCATCAATTTCGTTTAGGAGACAGTGATGATCGAGATCCGAGATCATCTTCTCGTCTTTGTGCCTTTTTCTTACTCTTGCTCTTTTGTTGGCTGTTGCCACTCCCGAGAGAGAATAAATATGCTTGATAACGGAACAACTACCTATCGCTTGCATCCTTGCTATACCCCGTCATGACTCAGGCTCCTCCCTCCTTTAACACGAGGTATCAGTTAGCTCCACCTGTGTCCTATTATTTCACCTTCTCTATCGATGTGGAGGCAACTCTGGATTTGTATTGTGATGGGGGTGACGAAGTCATGAAACAAAAGTTGGAGGGCATGCAGAACCGACAATATGCAGGTTACTGCATGCAGGTGCGTCATTTTGTGCTTCGCTCGAAACTGACCCACTTAAAGACACTTAGATCATATCGCCAGATGCAGGGCAGCCCAGATACCGCATTATAAATATTCGGCCAGTACAACAGGGACTCACGAAGCCTCACCCTCGGAAACCACAGCATGCCAGGCCTACTATGTGTGTTCCTGTCTTGCCAACAACAGCCCATCCTAAGTCCAGGGAACCTTTGCGGGTGTTGAACGGCCCATTGCCATGGGATAATTGCTACCATCCTACCTGCTACGATTATTTCGTCCGTGTACGGGCGGAATGGCGGGACTATCTTGATTCGCCATCTCTGGACCCTTCTCTTCTGCTTTACAAGGCCATCGAAGAGGATTCGCATTACAGCGAACTTCTTCGAGCTGGACTAAACGATGATAGAATCTCGCGAATTCTTGATGGCCAAGAAGATGGCCCCAACACAGATGACACTTCGGAGACTGATAGTCAAGTCTGCAAAACACTTTTGGCCAAGATACCAGGGATCGATAAGCCTGAAGAGGATTGTGGTTTTGTGCTCGTAATGCGTATCGACCACGTTCTGTCAAATGTACCGGAGATATCTGATCCATCTCAGCTACATGGAGACGTGGATCTTTTCCTAGAGTAAGTCGATGTCTCCATCTTCTGCATATTTTTCTGAAGTTTTCTTTTATAAGGATTGTGGAGGAGTATCAGCTTGCGCGCTATGGGTCTATCCTTCTATACCCTCCCGAGGAACCTGAGTTTGATGACATGTCCATCCCTGAAAACTTTTCGATGACTTATAGTCTTGCGTCGTCGGGATCCTACTCAAGTTTGCCAGAAGCTCTGGACTCGGATCCACCGGACTCTGATGCCCTTGATTTATCGTCAGTTGGCGAATCTGGTGAATCGGAGCAACTTCCAGTTTCAGCGCCAGGCCGGAAAGGTGTGTATATGTGTCGTTCGTGCAGGGCTTTCACTTATTTCTATCTTGCAGGCAAATGGAGAGTCAAGTCGCTCTTCCGACGAGTAATCACAGATATCGTGCAATTCGTCAAGAGGCATAAGTTATCTACCAAGTTATGATGCTTTGGTCTGCAGGATAGACTACCACCCTCGCTTTCAAGATTATTATACATGCATAATGCTAACAACTTCGTACCTATCGCGCCAGGCGACCCGAGTATCACTGCTCTAACCTGTACAGCAAAGAACCCAGGAAAAAGTTGAAAGGCGTCAAAGTCATAGTTTGGACATACTGATATTCACGCACTATAACGAAAGTCAATCGTGGTTTTCATGGATTCGATTTCGCCACCGTTCCATTATGTCGCAACTCACAAGTCGTCTCTGAGTTCCGAGTCCTATAATGTATATTATAGGTAATCGGTCTTTATGCCGGTTTTGACCGTGGGAATGATGCTATTCGGGAGTTGCCGCGGGCTTTTGTACTGATTCGGCATTTGCCGGTCATTGCATGAGAAATATTGTGGGAAGAAAAAGCATTGACCATCAAAAGCCTGGGAATATATTTCCTTTCGTCGCCTTGCATCTTACACATGGGTACCGGTAACCCCCACCAAATTTCGGGCTCCGAGCGATCTTGATATGGCCTGGAAATATGGCACTTTCATGGATGCAACTACTGCAGGTCGAATGAGGAAGTTTCGTGACCACTTTTGCAGGAATGATTTGTTCAGAGTGTAATTCTACATGTATTCTTTCAAGCAGATCTTTTTTAATACCTTGTTTTACTATAGTTTCAGCACATTTATAGCCTTTAAAAGGTGTTTTTTAAAAATGTGCTAAAAAAATTAGATGTATTTTATTTTAAAAAGATTTCCTGTAAAATTTCCAAAGCAATATGAGTGCTGTGGAAGCCTGCACCAGGTGCATTTGGATCAGCAGTCCGAAGGCTTTGTAAACACAACCAAACAATAGTGGCATACCTTGTTTACACCATTGCACCTACTTTCCACATTGTTCAAGCACACAGGACACCTCATGAGGCACCATTCCAGCTCTATCAGACATTCTGGTGCCACCAAGCATTGGTCCATGCAGAAAAGATGCCAGTTTGCAAAGATTAGTGCCATCTATGATCCATCTTGACACACACTGCATGGAGAATTCAATATTCTTGGCTGAAATATTAAAATTTATAACTGTATATTAATTTCATATATTACACAAAAATATTGAAATAATATTTTTAATATTCTTTCAATATTTGGGAATTTTTCAATATTTCTTCAATATACAGGATTATTGAAATATTATTAAGAATAATGTTTTGATATTTTGGCCAAGATTCTTGAAAAAATATACAGTTATAGAATTCAATATTTCAGTTAAGAATATTGACTTCTCCATGCAGTGACATGCACAGGGGGATCTAGCTCACATTTTGGAACTGGCAGTTGCCAGTACCCATTATGTACAGTGGCTTACTGTTTTGTTTCTCTGTCACCAGTTACCACTGATACCCCTTGCCTCTTGCCTGCCAATATCACACATTTTTGTAGGCTAGAGGTATATCTCACTGGTTATGATACTAATACATCGAGTTTAGATGTTATTGGTGCATCTGGTGATACACCTGGTATCAGACTACCTGTAGATTTTGTGATTTAAATACAAATTAATGCAAACTATGAGCCATACTGAAGGACTAGAGTGGAGACTTCGCACAGCTACAGTCATCTAGATCAATGTGTGGGCACTTAAACAGTAGCAGAAGAGGAAGTAGAGATGACATCTAGACAAGTCAACTCTACTGGCCTTTTGAGACCACCCAAGGGGGCTCTGGAAAAACAACTACACACCTGACCTACATTAATTTGTTTAAGGCAGGCTGGACCCCTCCCCCCCTCCCCTGATTTCCTTTTATGGTAGTAATATAACTATATTTGGTAATGAATTGGTAATTCTATTACACTGATTTTTTTAACCAAGTCCGATGATGATGCAAAACTCGAAATCTAGCATTTTTTCGGCAATCATCATCACAGAACCACTCACTAAGTGGCTTTTCTAGTAATCCTTGACAATGTAAGTGATACTATCAACAAAAATAAGCCAGAATCCATTCAAAATACATGAGTACTCACCTTTAAGGAGCAGGCAGGTCCATTACACGAGATGCAATTCATCAAGTTATCAATTAGTAGCTCTCATTCCCCACAAGTAGTGATCTCAACACCTTCTGGAGCTTCAGCGCTGCCAGGGAGCTTTTGTTTGCACAGTGTATGCAAACCATGTAGCCGAGACCCAATGCTTCCGCCTGCTGTTGCAATTTCCTCTGTTTCAACAATGATGGGTTGCACCAGTGGTGTCTCATCACCATTATTCATCATAGCTGTATCCCCACATACTGTTTCACTGATGGAAATTGGATCCACATGATGGATACTAGGAATCGGTTGTTTCCCCTTCTTCGCCATCAGGATTCTTTGAGATCAGAGCCACGTTTCAGCCTGCTGAAGAAATGTAAGTGTTACATCATCAGGGGGAATTTCTCAATGCGGTCACTCCTTAATTGTTCCTGGCCCAGTTCCAGCTAGAAAATGGTGTGGAAACTAATGATTCCATGGAAAATAGCACCTTTTACAGTCAAAATCAAGTCAAATTTGACTATTTCTATCAATATGTACTACTAAATTTTGGTATGTCACTTACATGTTTAAGGTCTACCCCTCTATGTCAGGTGCCAGTTTGCTCCGATGGAATCCCCTTGAGACCACCTACTATTCCCTGTTAAACAGACTGTATCCAGTCAATACAACAGGGCCCCACTATATCTAGATGAGTCTAAACCAGAAGTAAAAGAGAGAACTAGATTAACTTGTCCCACTTGATGGTCTGAAGCCCACCTTGAATATTTACTAAGTCTTGATGGAATCAGATTCCTCCATGGACTTAGCCTAGGAATGAATAAAACCCTGAATCCTGAAAAGAAAGGATAGCCTAGTTAGGATTTGAGATACCCATCTAGATCATGCAAGTGATTGCGACAAATACAATCTTGCTACCTTGATTGATCAACAATTGGTGGTTACATCCATAAAGTACTATGCAATTAAACAAGTATTGAATGAATAGCCATGCAGCCCTATAGAAAATGGAAAAAGGAGTGCCTATGGACCAGTATGGCACACCTAGGTAATTGAAAAACCCATTGCTCATCTGTGCAACTGAATGAATATCTCAGAATCATGCAATCCTTGTAAATTAATTACTTGTCATTTGTATTGCTACATATAATCATGCTATCAGTTGTCAAGATAAGCGACTCCTATACCTAGACATAGAATACTATAAAATACCATCATCTAGACACACAACAGCAGAAAAGCATTCCCCCTACATTTGTGCTAGTGGCCTATAGCTACTTAATCAAATAACAGATTTAAGTGCCTGTCCTCGACAGAGTAATTCATTGCTAAGTCACTCAATATGAAAGAACAAGATTAGTTGAAGTGAAATAAGCCCTAGAATGCTTTGATTTCAAACAATTGAAGAGTCAGTGTGCTCTTTGCAAGTCTGTGAACTTGAAGCAGGATCTGTGCATCCTTTGTAGAAGTCTGTGTACTTCTTTGTCTCAAGTCTGCAAACTTGTGTAGTTAGTGAACTCCAGAGCCTGTGCACTCTTTGCAGAACCTGTGTGTTCTTTGATTGTTTGAGTTAAGAAGTATTCTAGATCAGCTATTGCTTGCCTAGACGATGTTTGTTCCCTGAACTAGACCAGTTCCTACCTACTTACTAAAAACCCCATGTTGTTATAACTCGTTATCTCAACTAGTGTACCTTATGTAAATGTCTTCTAGATCAGAATTGGAAGTTGTTTTTGAATGTGTTCCATTAATTATCAGAGTCTAAGATTGTACATGCATGCTTCTACCATACTCAAGCTTGAACTTACATACATTGGTGATAGTATGAGTGTGTTGGAGTGAGAGTTAGTCTTTAGATTATCCATCTAGAGTTAGTTTTCTTTTGAGCACTGTCCATTATTGAGCATATCACTGGTGGCCCCAAGAGCCCTGTGGATAGTGACTCTATCTCACATGTAAGTCCTCATGTGAGGCAGCGATGTATATGATGTGTATCTCACATTGAAGGCTGTCAACAGGGATGATGACAATGACAAACTTGCCCAACTAATACCCTGACAACTACTGCTATTCCACCAACACCTCTCTTATATTCCCTACACTGAAAACAGGGCCAATCACTTGTGCACAGTGAATCTGCACACATCAACAACCATAGATGCTGTTGATGATCTCACATTGCACACCATGTGCAAGACCATCACCCTCCAAGTCCACAATGTTATTGTCACTGTCTGGCCATTTCCAGCCAATTCAAACAGGATGCCATTGCAGATGCCATCAAGTTTCCTCCTCTCATCTGCATGGCCACTTTTAACTCTGAAATAATGGTTGGCAAGCAAGATCCTTGGTAGAAGGGCACACTGGTCACTTGGGCCTTGAAGAGCTGTAGAATGATGAGCCTTGTGGATGCCTCTTTTACCCCACCACCAGTTGCTCATCCCGAGTCAACTTCAAAAGAAAGTGAGCCTTACGGATATTGCAGTGAAGTGCATGCCACTTCCTTGTCATCTAGCAGAAGGCCTGTGCTACCATCAATTACCTTACTGATCACAAATGGCTTATGCATTGTGGAAAGAGGTATGCTTTATTCCCATCTCCAAAACCTTTCTCATTGCCAACCAGGTTCCAACACTGTCCATGCCAAAGGTAGCTTCATATTCATCCAGCTATGGGCTATAGAACATACAGCTGTGCTTTCTGACCTCAAAGACAAAGACCCCTTGCTTGAATTTGTCATGCCCTCCACTTTCAAGCTCTCCAAATTCTCCATGCTCCCTGACCTGCTGACCATCGGTGAGATCCACAAGTACCCCAAGCTCTTGCCCAGGTGGCAACCAATGCTATGTTCAGAGCAGGAGATCCACAGTGCAAACAGGTCAGCTTTGGCACCTGCAGCTCCCTTGCAAAATCATTCAACTCCTGTGCACCCATATTGTTGCATGTCACCGTTCTCTAAACAGAGTATTGACCAGCATCACACAAGGAACTTCTCCATTGCCCAGCCTCTCTTTCTGTTGCAAGTTCTCCAAGGACACATCCACCTCAACAGCTCATGCCTTCCATCTCTGAGTGTATGGGTAAACCCAAGGCAAGTCCATATATCTATCTGTACACAGTGTCTGTAACGATTTATTCACATTTTCTCTGATTTTCCTCAAATAAGTGCCCCAACGCTTATCCTCACTATCTAATCGTCCACATTTAATCCTTATCTCACCTCCAACTTATCTTGCTGCATCATCTCCATGCCCATAACAGTCGACTACTGCCCTCCTGCTATGGCTCTCTCCTTTTGCATCATTACCATCTGACTTACTTGTCATACACTCATTGTTCACTCATTGCCGCATACCTATGGATCTATTATTAGCATACAGACTTTTGTATATAAGTAGCACAACTCTCGCTGTAATACCTCAGCTTCGAGCTATAGTTTATCAATACCAACCTTACTCTCTCAATGACTAGCACCCAGTGCCATGCCTATACAAATCCATATGCTATGGCTCTACTTAGATCGTCGGTGATTACCAGTATATGACTCTAAGTTTATGCCTGTTTGGATCATGTGAGGTTTGGGTCTAACAGTGTCATAAACTAGTTCAAACATTTCTGGCTGCACTGGCAGACATTTGACCTCACTGGCCATTCCTTGTGATGATACACAGATGGCAACATTCCTAATACACAACCAGCACATCAGAAGAACCACCCAATGTGGTCACATTTTCTTCTCTCCTCTGCTTGTCCAGACTTTCTCCCACAAATAGTGTTCCTCCTGCACTCTGAGGTATCTACCAATCTTGTTGCCACTCTTGAGAACAAAACTGTGCTCTTTTGGATACAATTATGGAGCTGTGCAGTGAGTCACATTCAGTTCCTTCCCTCATTTTAATAACATGTTACTTTCTTAGACTCAAAGACCCACTTCAACAAGCAACACCAACAGGCAAGCATGGCTGAGTACATGTACATCCATCTTTGGCTGTTCCAACTTCAGCACTCCATTGCCAATTTTGAGTACCACAAGATCTCAGGCAGAGAAGCTGGTGGATATATTCAAGCAGCATTTGTATGAATTAGAAAACATCAGGAACATGATTTTAGAGGATCTTCTAGAAATTTTTTGTTGTATGGAATTTGATGAGATATTTTTTAGTGTAACAAGGGAGCAAGTCCATTGACATTGAGTTGGAGGCCCCCCCCAGCCAAAAAATTCAGACCTGTAGGTTACATATCCAAGGGTGTGCAAGCGTAATAAATGTGTGTATCTTATCTGCTATGTCTTGACATAAATATTACTGTATTACATGTATTAAGCATAAAATATGATCTCTATTCTCATTCTGTCCAATTGTATGCAAAGTACTCATACAATGGGTTATTCTGGGTACTCAAATCTAACCTTAAGGTCTTAATAATGCATGCACAATGTATCATAATTGAGATCACTTAATGTATACTTCATTCCTGTGCCAGATATCTCTCGGCCTGTAGTTTAGTGACCTTGTGAAGGTTGAACCTTCACAAGTAAATCCTGTTGATGTCGACCTATGTGGTATCCCCCAACTCTGCATGTTATATATTGATTATATTGACAGTCTATTTTCTGATTTTGATTATCTTTTTGTTTTATTTTTATTTATGTTGAGCTTCACAAGGGAAAAAAGATATAGGACTTGGTCCTGCCATGCAGATGTGATGGCCCACACCTGCTAGTTTAAATGAACCTACAAGTAAACCCAGCCATTCTGTATTCATTTGTGTGAACAGAACAGAATACACATCTGGATTTGAACTCCATATATTAAATAATACAAACAATACAGCATCATATGCACAGCTATTATTATACCATTTACAACCCTTAGGTACAAGATTTTCTGTGTTATTATAGAATATAATCAGTCATTGTAAGAATAGCAGGAGACAATGCAAAATACAACAGAAAGTGAACAAATGTCATAGGAGATAGACAGGAAATCCAAATGGCCAATTACAAAGGAACCGGAACAAATTTCACCCAATGGATGATTAATTCTGATCGGCCGAACAAAAATGCTAAGAAAAGTAAAGGATTCCCAGGATATTGATGAATTTTTTTTCTATTTTTCCCATGGTTGGGCTCATGCAGCAAGTTTGGCAATCACTGAAGGAATCATTTTAAGTGGCTGATCCTCTATAAGGACCGATTACCTATATACATAGGACTCGGAACTGTCAGTGAGATCGTGCCATCACATAACTTACTATTGTCACCCATTGTCTGATATCGGGAAACCCTACATAAATGATGTTCTTGGTTCGACCATGCTGTGTCACCTCTTGGACAACTCAACATATCATGATCATCACGATGGTGAACAGAAGACAAATTGGAATTTCAATTTGCCAGTTTCATCCTATCATTCTTGCGTAGTAGCAAATAACACCTAAGTTCAATCAGACGGCTTGTATCATCTGATGGTCAAATTATATGCTTTCGGTGAGATCCTGACATGCATATGGCCGTTCCATTAATCGGCCTGTCAGGCTACCCTGAGTCAACTAAAATCTAGCCCCACACTATTACAAAGGGAGCGGCATGCTTACCGTTCACTTGTAGCTGGATCGCATTCTCATGAAAATGTTGATGCCTTTTTTTTCAGCACTGTCCCATCCAGATGTAGCTGGTACCCGATCAGCTGGAACCTTGGCTTTCAACGTTATGTAACTCTGAAAGCTCTTGCCATCTTGGAACATATCCTTCTTCTCACGGGGAAGTAGTCTCTGTGGCCTGCTCCCCCATAAATGGACCATTGGAAGGACTTGACTTCCAAAGGACACCTCAGATGTCTTCCAAACATGTGGTGAGAGCTTTACCAGCACCAGCTTTTTGACTGTCCTAAAATCCATGTTATTCCAATAGCCAGAAGCTACAACCATGCTCGTCATCAGCGGTGGTCCCGCCGGCAGCTATGCGTCGACACTCCTTGCCTGCAAAGGAATAGATATTGTTTTACTTGAAGCTGTCAAACATCCCAGGCTAGTTCTTCCGAAAGTTTGGACTACTCACAACCATTGCTGATGAGGCTCTCAACAGAGAGCACGTTGGAGAGAGCATGCAGCCTTCTATGTGGCATTATCTTCGCTTCATTGACCTCGAGGCTGAATATGATGCCCGAAAATTTATGCACAAGGTTTGTCTCTGATCCTTCGATGAAGTCTTGTTATGCTGGGTATTACTGGACTAAAATGTGAGATTGCACATGGCTGAGAGAGGGTGGGTGCCTCCACCCCTGAAAGATAGGCTATCTGGGTGCCTCAAATGTGACTGGAGGGTGACACCTACTTTGGGCCACCACCTCCGCACCCCTCCTGTAATAAATAAATTCAATAACTTTATTATGCTAAAACAATTGCCTCATCGCTCCATGCATTTTTGGCACTGCCGCAGATCTCAACCTCTTTGCTGCAACATGACCACCATACTAGTTGAGCGGGTCAACAGCTCATGGGCTGAGCTCTGCCACTCTGTCAACCGCATGCTCCAGGCTGGGAATGGTGATCTGCACCGTATTCAGCTCCAGATGAACAATCTCACCTTGTGGGAACGATATTGGACAGAGGTTCACCTTTATGTAAACCATGATGATCAGCTTTTTCACTCACATGTTGCAGAACCAGGCGTATTTCTCTGATGAATACGTCACAATTATCAATACCGGACTGGACAGTATGAGATCCTCTTTGACAGCAGCATTATTCATCTCTAACAATCCACCCACACACCCACCTTTGCTACAACCCAAGTCCAAGGTATTCTACACAGGTAGGAAAGGCCGACCGCATGCTGGTATCAACCTGACCATACTGGGGTTGCTCACTCAAACCCATTGCTCAGCTGCCCAGCTCGCTGACCTCTTCGGCACACATCCTCAGATGGTAACCTGCCATCAGCAACGCGCTGGACTGAAGGGCACTGGACAGGCACCTTTCCAAACGGTTGTAGATGCCAATGGTCAAGAACACCAGATACATAGACCAACCAGACCAGAAATGTCAGATATTTCCGACGAGGAGCTTGACAAGCTTCTCAATGGAATTGTGGGTCGCTGTCCAGGCTATGGACGTGGCCAGATCAAGGATGCGCTTGATCGCCTCGGTCATCGTGTTTGTCACCAATGCATAGATGCATCCAAAAAATGAGTCCACAGCCCGAACCTCACTTTCAGCCAGCGACTACTTGTCCGAAAGAACTACTCTGTGCCCGGTGCCAACTCCATGTGGCACCATGATGGTAATCACCGTGGGTTACACCTTTCTTTACTGCTAAGGCTGTTAACATGCCAGTAGGGCTCATCCGGTGGAAGATGCTGCTTCATATCTTCATTTATGGCAAGACTAGGGTTGTCACAAACATCCATGCGAGCAATTCAAACTGACCATACATCGTCTTGATGGTTTTTTTGGATGCCACGCTGGCCTGGGGTGTTCCCACACACTTACATGGTGATCATGGCATCGAGAATTTATACTGCGCTCAGTGGATGGAGAATTACTGAGGGGTGTTAAGCAATCCTTACATCTGGGGGCGGTAAGCTTGTCTTATCTCCATTGAACACCGTGCATGTCACTGAACCTTCCCCAGGTCTGTTCACAACACCCACACAGAACGGATGTGGGTAGAGACATCAAGGAGTTGGTGCGACCACTGGTATACCCTTTTCATGGAGCTCAAGGCCAGCTATGGTCTGGATCACGACAAGTCTGCACACATTTGGTTGCTGCAACGTCTTTTCCTCACAAAAATTGATGAACAGGCATGTCTTTGGGCTGATGATTGGAACAATCACAAAATTCCGTTGGAGGGCAAGCGACCGGAAACCCCACACAATATGTGGATTGAAAGTCAGATCATGGATGGGTTCTGAGGGCTCGAACATGTCTCCCCCACTGACCCCCATTGTGTGGATCCATTCACTGCTATACCTAACATGGGGGTTAACCGTGACATCCTCACCCTCTTAGAACAATGTCATCGGGCCCTCACACCTGAGGTCCTCGCTCACCTGGACGATGGAAGAGGAAATGTCCCACTGCCTCAGAACTGTTAGTTTCTCTGTCAATGCCTCTCCAGACTGTATTGACCACTTTCTTCGAAGTTCCGGCAGGCTTGTTGGCATATGTACCCTGTGAGCCTCCTAACTGCCCACTGACACCTGATGAGGTGGACGTTGACACGCTTGCATCGTGTATAGCCGTGTAATTTTGCGATATGTATGAATACATACATGGTATAAGGGCTAGTTACTGAGGTAACACAAAATACAGAAAGAGCGCAATACTCTATGCATAGAGCGCAGTGTCAAACACACAGAGTGCAGTAATATATGTATGGAGCACGATACTGAGTCGCGCGCAGTACGACCTCGAGTGACAATTAGTAGAGTGCATACTCTAACTTAGAATGATACTGGTTGAGGTCACACTAAGTATGAGAGCTCAGCACTTGATATTGAATACACTAGAGGCAGATCAGAGACGTGCTCCAATGAATTGATGAGAGACAGACATGATATGAGAAGGATTGATCTGCCACACGCGCTGCGCGCGTGTATGAAAGTAGACATAGAGTGCAGTGATATCAACACCGCGCGCATGCGCGTGCAAGTCTGAAGTGACTATTGGTAGAGTGCATGCTCTAACTTAGTATGATACTTCATTGAGGTCACACTAAGTACAAGAGCTCAGCACTCGATACTGAATGCACTATCAACAGATTGCATACATGATCTGCAGACGTAATAAAAGACATGCCTGATCCCAAGAGAACTACGTGACACATTGATTGATGATGCACAGGGTCCTGATCGCGTGGCACGCACGCGCGTGTCCCAAATAATGCCTGAGTATTGATAACTCCGAGAGAACCCGGTTTGGCCAAAGAGCGCAGTGCCTAGGCTTACCACGGGTATCCCCCACCAACCAGAGAAACCTAGAAACTCAACTTTAGAATAGGATACAGCCTATATGATTGGTTGTCAGTCCAGGTATACTCCGAGGAAATGACGAGTGACATGCCAACGCAAAGAGCGCAGTGCGAGTGGAGTCTCAACCATGAGGAAACAGAGTCTGGTCTCGAGATAGACCTCCAACCAAGTGTCCAGCCCCGGGCATGCTATAACAACGCACGCGCGTTGCGAGGAATAATGTTCCGAGGTTCTAACAGTACTGTATTAAGTTGTATCGACGTGTATGATGTAGAATTGTATAAATACTGTAGTGTAGATGTAGAGTACAAGTTTCGAGCCCCCGGTGTAATAGTGCAAAGCTTTTCAGCCACGCGCTCTAGCACTTAGAGTAGCTAGGAACTTCGAGAGAGAATACAACCCATATCAGAAATCTATTGTGTGATTTAAGTCGCGCGCTTAGACAAGAAAATAGCACGGCACTCCATGCAGAGAGTCTGGTTTTGGTTTGACTTGCGCTCTGTGAGAGAATAAGAGTACGGTGTCTTGAAGGTCACCCTTTCAAGTTCTTGAGGGCATTTGTGTGACGCGAGGCATTACAGGCGCAGAGGTTCAAACCCTTTGGCTTGATTAGTGTTCGCTTTTCTGTGTTATTTCCGCAGGTTGGCAAAGGTTCAAACCCTTTGGCTTGTCGGACAGGGTTTCTCTGGATTGCATAGGTTCGAATCCTGTGAATCTACGATCGGTTGGAAGCTCGAGCGCGTAGGTTCAAACCCTGTGGCTCTTGTGGAAGTTTCGGAGTTTTGTGTCAGTGTAGACACTTCTCCACGTGTTTGTGAAGGTTTTGGTTTAGCGCGCGACGTGCGAGGTTTATTAGTGTGTTGATTTTAATAAGAATTGGTTTCTGCTTCGAGCGCAGTCGTTTAAGTGGTGTCTAGGGTGTTATTGATTGTGTGCAGTGGTTATTAGAGTCCCGAGCAACTGCTAGAAACTTGTGGAGACGTTTGACGAAGTTGTATTGCGTTATACACCCTTGCCTTGAGGCCCGGCGACGGAAGTCGCACCCTCTTGTTCTTGAGAAAAGCCTTTGGACTTAGAGAAGTCTAGATATTATACGAGCGCTATTGCTGCGCGTGTATCTTAGAGATATTGAGAATTGAATTGTACTGGTTCACTACTTTCATCGCATTAGAATCCCCCCACAAACTTGAGCGTGTTTGTGTGTGTAGTGTTGGGTGTGGGTGTGATCAGTGTCTTCGACGCTGTTGCATTTCTAGCTCTGTGCACTGAGACAGCTCTTCAACGTGCTTGACCAGACCATTGCAACCAGTCCCGGAATGGGTGATGAAACTGATGCGGGCCGGCGGGTACTCTGGATCCATGCCTTGCAAACACTCAACGCCATCATGACTCATCAACTTGCCTGATTCAGTGTACTGGTAGTAGTTTCCCTATTGATAAGGACTTCAAGGGAACAAAGCAATCAACGAGGTGTATTGTGTGAAGTGATAAACAACTTGACATGAAGGATCATCCTTGGTGTGACCAACAACGTGGTATGTCATGTCACACATTTTGAAAATTGCCAAGAAGGATCTCCGCTTCATCTAAAAGTTCCCCTCGAAGCAGGCCATTCATGCCATCCTCAATTGCATTGAGCAATTCTGCATGAACCCAATTATGTGTTAAAGGGAATTCGAACTCTGCATTATCAATATATCCATACACCATAAGCTCATGCAGAATGTCAGTGAGATCAATGCTAGCCATGGCCTCCAAAGCATCCGACAGTTCATAATCAACATTGACAATGCAGCCGCCCACATTGTTATGGATTGCAGGGAGAAAAACCATTCTAGCAACACCCTCAGGCTACAAAGTGAATGTCAGGTTAGAGACAGGTATGGTGCATTGTCATTCTACGCACCAAGGGACCCCTCCACACTTTGCAAAAGAACTGTGGCAAGGAATTAGTGAGAGCACATCAAAATGACAAAACCACGGACTGTGATGTTTGCCTTCTGCCCTGGGTTCATATGAGGAAGGGCTGCTGCATGTAGCATCTCATAATGCAAGGAGGTCCATTCGAGCGAATGGACACCTGGAGGGTAGGCCACCACCCTGTTCCAGTCGCCATGTGGATGACCAGTAGTAATGAGGTACATGGAGAGCACTTTTTTCAGCCCATCCAGCAGACATTTGTAGTTGTCGGCCTCTTGCACCGTATGAATGGGATGCAGAACAAATGTCAAATTGGGCAGGATGTCGATTTCAATGGAAGGGATGCCCTGAAACTGACCAATTGATCTACAAACGAACTCAGTAGGTCAATGTGAGATGCATTGGGTTGTCTACTCATGAAGGAAGTGTATGTGTCTGCTGAATAGCCGCATTCACAACGTCTATCATTGTTGAGGAAGACATGGTTCGGTAGGCAAGGGACAAGCATTCCTATGTTCCTCCGCTTTAAAAATGGCCCACCGCTATTTTATTTGCTAATCAAATTAAATAAGTCTAATTAAATATGGGAAGGCTACTGATTTTTCAGATCGCATCTGAGCAACTCCTCAGCTTTCTTCAATGACATGCTATTTGTAAGATAAGGCAACTCTGCTGTGGTCAGCTCCACATCCACTTGACCCACCCGTGTGGGGATGTTTTGCCATACAATGAGCATATCTAGAATATTTGACCGGTCCCTGTTGTATTCTGAGTTGCCAAAGATGGTTTGACTGAGCTGCAAAGAGAGTTTCTGTACACGATGCCAAAAGGTGAAATAGCGCTCAAACATTCTGGGTGAGTGTTCAAAAATGGTCAATTTGTGGATCCCCACTCTGGCTTTTAACCAAGCGAGCACTCCTGGAAGTCAGCCATCCTTCCCCATACCCATAGGTTTCCTCTCCACAGTATTGAGCTCGCAAGCGATGCCTATGACAGCCGATACCACAGCATAAACCTTGAAGGCTTCACCATAGGACTGATCGAATAGAGGTGCCATAGGCTTGATTGAGTCGAGGAACATGATGTCCCAGTGGGCCCATTCTGGCATCTTGTTGGTCCTGGAGGCAGTCGTAGGAGTGCTGAGGGCAGTGGGAGTGCCAGCTGAAGTGGGCAGAGGCAGGCTGTAAGCCCCAGGGTCTGTTCTGTGGATGTAAACGACATAGATTTCCTCACGAGAGAGCTGAGTTTCCTCCACTACGATCACGGTCTCTGGACATGCCCTACTACGGCGCAAAGGTGTGCTAAAGTGTGGGCTTTCCTGGCGCAGCACGTCGTCAAGGGTTGAAATTTCCCGGAACGAGAGATCATCACCCCCCCCTTACAGAGAGGCAATGGGCACATGGAGGTAGAGATGGTGAAATGGCTGTGGTCCATCTCTCTAAGGACTCACACCACCTGTCCTCCATGTGCCAGGATATGTGTGAGGGCTTCACCTGCATTGTGAATATGAATATAGGATGTGCGCATACATTGACCAAACTTCACAGCCTACCTATCAATGCTCTCGACACAGATACGTCGTACTCCATATGGGGGTGTTCCAGCCCGTCAGTGCCCTGCATGGAGATATAAACATTAATAATGTCACTGAAAATCGAATGAGTAGCCAATCTTTTCCCTTCGAGCTGTGTACATACCATATTCCTATAGCTGGACCACCTACACCACCCTCCAGAAATCCCCCCTGCTGTTCCGGTTCATCACCCCCCAACTGTTGCGCGTATCTGGTTGAAGGCCCATGTGGTCCACGGGTTGAGAAGAGATTCCCTGTGAGTACTGAGAGACCAGCTTGATTGGCAGTTGCTCCGGTAATGTCTTGGTTCAGAGCACTTGCGCTAGGTTGAAATGGAGGTATGTTTAAATGCGCCCAATTATGCTGGGCGTTGGCTTGCCTCATGGCTGGGACATCAACATGTCCTAGTTAGTGAAAAGTCAGACATCAGAGCGAATTTGAGGGTCAGTGGGACAGATTCACCAGTACTTAGGGTGTCTTCGTTGCATGTCTCATCTTCCTTCATATCGGACAAACTTTCTGAGGAATGTCCTTCAGCTGCAGGAGCATACCAAACCTAATGTTTATTATACACACCTTCTGTGAACGTCAACTGTGAATGGATGTGTCATGAAAGAATTTGGATAAACCTACCGTTGTCATCATAGTCCTCACTCTCGCTATCATCGCTATCTGGCAGATAGCCTGCATTCTTTGACGACCCATTAGAATTGTCATTGTGTGTGTCTTCCCCAGTTGTTGCCTGTCCATTACTGGGCCGCAAAGCATCGGGCGCTACACTGGTGGCAGCAGCTGTTTCTCCAATGAGTCGGGGTAGGTGGCAAAGTGTTTGGCATACCAGATTGGCGTTGTCTCTTGAATGCCAAGCCTATGTCAGCCAACTCATCTTCTTCCGACCTCGCCTTGCGTCTGACTGTCTTTGGGCTAGACGTGATGACCACCGGAGAAGGGGCCCGACGTGTCACCGGAGGATTGCCTATGGTAATTGCCTGAGTATTCTCAACGAACGCAAAAAGTAGTTGATTCCAAATACCTTCATGTCTGTGGCTTTGTGGCAATTGTGACAGCCGTCCTGTTCTCGTATGCTTGGCCAGCGACATGGTAGCCAAGGGTGTGTCAATCTCCTGGTTGGAACTCGAGGTCATGAAACGGAGACAGTCGTAACAAACAGGGTGTCAGAGTGGGTCATACCCTCATGTTTAGTTATGGAATGTCACAAACCTGGTAGTCAGTCACATCACACACTGTTTCAGACATGACTACATGTAATATCATTCGACGTAATCTATTTACACCTTAGTTTTGAGGTCCCTCAAACACCTGTGCGCTAGGAAATGTACAATGTCCAAGCGGAAGCGATCTGCAAAATCGGCGGTGCACCAAAACTTATCCTGTGCCAACGGTGTGGTAGTACGAGTTGCTGTGCTCGTAGACTCAATGTCTCAGGCCGGCTGACTCGTACTTCCTTTTTTGGTTTGCTACGTGTTTCTCCTTCTTTCTACTATCATCTTTTGTTCTTTGCTTCATTCCATCGTTACATGCTTATATTCTCCTTCAACATGAACCCTTCTAGAGCTACGACCTACAAGAGTACACCATACAACTTCTCCCCTCAAGCTACGAGACTCAATATCAAGATACAGATGTTGAGGTACTAAACCTCACTTCTAGACAAGCCGTTTCAACGTGTGGCAGTAGGATAACAAAGGACTAGGGTTGTATGAATGTACAAGTGATATACTGGTTCGTTACTATCATCTAAATTCAGTTTCTTACTCTTTTCTTTTCATTCCACCATCATTCCCCTCCCTACCCCATCTGAAGCGAAGGCCAATGTCAAAGGCAGACAACACCAGCTCGGAACGTGCTAGGGATCGAGATACAACGGCTTGGGCCACTGTTCGTACGCTGAACGGGGCAGCAGCTCTCCCTATGTCATATTGCGCGTATCCTGGTTGGTTTAGTCTTGCTGGCGGCAAGGGTAACTAAGCTAAGGTATTCTACTTCATCTGATGTTTTTCTTCTTAGATATATATATATATAAACATACTATTGTCCACAGGCTCTGGCGACGCAAGAGAACGTGTGCGGCTACCCCTTTTCTCTTATCAGTACCTGCATCCGAAAATTGGATTTATCTTGACTTCCCTTTTTACCACGAGCATTGAGCCATCGAGTGAGCCTACGAGCCTTTAAGATTGAGTCCAGTAAGTGGTCCTTTTAGCCTCTTATATTGATTTACATCTAGATACATTTCGGATACCCGAAAAACCTCAAAACATATTGACACCCAGCCGATCGGCAAGTAACTCACAGCCTCGCACATTTGTCTACGTCTTCTTCGACGTATACTGCGACAGTGGAGCCCACCGCGAGGGTGTAGAGTTGGCTACTTGCAGCAAACTCGAGCTGAGTGTTTTATTCCTTTTATTTCGACTTTTTGACCACTTGAGCCCCTGACCTTCGATAAGACCACCCCCCAGAATTCGAGCATGATGACAAGCATGAACCAATTCACTACTCTTCTCTACCCTATGCCCATACCGGTTACTGCAAATGCACCTCGATTCAATGGCCGATTCACTAAAGATTACCTCGGATTGATTGTGCAACATGGAACTGGCGCTGGCATCACCGATAAGGACGATCTTGTCAACTATATCTACCGATACTCATCTGATGAGGTCAAGGAAGTCATATGCTATGTACCAGAGCTGGATATAGATGAAAAGAGTAAGACTTGGGCTGCCGCAGAGACTAAAATGTTACAGCTTTATCGTGTGGGAGATGAGCCTCCCGAAATTTCGCTAGACTCTTTGAAGGACTTCTGCAAGCGCCAATCCGCTAAGTCTTCATTTACTAGTACCCTTGAAGTAGAGACTTACCAGCGTGAGTTTACAAAGATTGCCGCACCTCTCCTCAAGAAGAAGATCATCACCAAAGAAGACCATGACTTCTACTTCGTAAATGGCATTCCCACCTCGATGAAGGAGTGGTTCTTTAGCCAGGTTCCTGTCGCAAACTGCAAGCGATCCGCTCCACTGCCAATGACGGATTCTATTGAGATTTTGAGCCGTCGTTTTGATACTGATAGCTTGATCTACGAAGACTGGCACCATGCCAAGGAACGTGAGTCTAAGACTGTTAAGTTTGATGCTAATGGAGATAGGCTTGACTTGGATATAAAGTCATCACCGCTGTCAAGGGTGCAAACACCACCGGCAATGAAACAAGCTAAGTCTTCTGTCCCAGATATTGATGCACTCGCGAAGCAGTTACAGGATTTGTCGCTGAACCAAGCTCAGCTTATGGCCATGATGACCGCATCTATGAACAGTGTGCCATCGGAGCAACGCCCTCCCATGCAGCCAAATCAAGGACGGTGTTTTATTTGTGGCAAATGGAATGCTCATGCACTTCATCCCAGACATTGTCAAGAGACGATCAAGCTAATCAAAGAGAAATGAATCAAGTATGATGCGAATAGAGATAGGTACGTCCAGATGGATGGGACTGATTTACCTCAGACACCTCGAGGATTCTACGGCGGAGTTGCAGATTGGATGCGCCAACAGAATCCTGCTCCTACCAATTCTGTGCCTGCACAAGCGACTGCAAGGACGAGCTCACTAGGCCTTTCATATGGTCATTCAGATGTCTTACAAGGGGATGTATTTGCGGTATCCTCCCTTTCATTTGACAATAGATTTTCTAACCCTTCTCTTCGTTTGGGGAAAGACACGTCTTCTAGATATGATCTGATGCGACGGCCGGATGACAAAGGAAAGGGGAAGGAAGGAGGAGCACCTGCTCCGACTTCTATACCTAGACCTCCGTCTTCTGGGCCCACACCAGGTCCGAGTTTTACATGCCCAACTGCTTTTCCACCAGCTGCACCTGCACCTACTGCTCCCGTGAATCCTGTGCCAGCTCACGCAAATATTCCACCACCGTCCGATCCGATTAATACTCAAGAAGGGTGGAAGAACTCAAGGCCGTCGTACAACAAGCCAAGGAACGACGTTGAAATGAAGGATGCAACTAGGAAACCAACAGATAAGCCTTCTACTGGTTCTCAGTTTCATTTTACTTCCGATATTCAGGAGATGTCGGACGCGAAAGCTGTGATGAACAAGCTTATGAACCTGGACGTCATGATTCCGCTTTTCCAGCTTGTCAGGAATAGCCCCGTCCTTCAGAAGATGATGGCTGAGGCAACCAGGACAAAGTGGGAGTATACATCGAAACAAGCTGAGTATTTTACTTCTGAGGATGAATTGTACGCTGTCGAGGATCTAGGTCAGTTTGAGAGGATGGCCGCAACAGCTGACTGTTCCCGTGATGGGATAAGGCATTTCCATTGTGAAGATAGTTATCACATGCACGAGTTTTTACACCACTATGGTAACGCTGTTGCGCAAGTACCTGCCACATGTTACTTTGCAATGGCTACAGGTTCGTTTCACTTGATGATTAATGGGACTGATTTTACAGTGATGATTGATACAGGTTCGGAGCTGAACCTTGCAACTGTCTCTCTTCCTGGATGGTGCGGATTGGCAGTTGACTTTGAAGGTATGAAGTGGTCCTTGAAAGGTATCCACAGAGACCCCGAGCGTTTGTCGGGATGTGCTACTGATGTGCCGTTGCACATTGGCAGCCATGACTTTGTCCATCATCTGTTTATTTCACATCAGGAACTTGGTAAGCATGATATTATTCTAGGACAACCCTTCCTTCAATGGTTTGCTGCCTGACTGGATTATGAGCAAACTGGACAAGTTAAGTTGATCCTTTGGAAGGATGGTGATCGCCGCCAGCGTCCTACACTTTCTGTTACCATCACTGACCCTCAGGATACTCAAAATGCAACAAAGATATCTCACTCTGCACATGTGAAGACGACTCAAATCGAAGAGGTGACTGATGAGGAGGATTTTCCCAGCGGGGGAGGGATGAATTGATCTTCCATACCTCTCACACAACACTGGGAAGATCGTTTGAAGCGCTGATGGGAAATGATGAGTATTCCGATTTCGATTCTCTTTTATATGCACTCCCCAATGAATCCTATGACCGTTTGATTTCTGACTATGTTACATGTACTAATACCAATCCTTCTTCTATTGTTTCTACTCCTTGGACTGTTCGAGCCCTTACTGACCAATTTATTTATAGTGCTGCTGCTGCGAAGTCACCTTTGCAATCAAAGAAGAGGTACAAGCCAGTACATTGCAAGCATCGGCCGGTGCCTACTTATATGCCAAACCCTGAGGCGCAATACTTCCGTGAGATACCCGCACCTATTCCTATTCCTTTACCATTTGAACCTATTGACTATCATTGCTTGAGTTTTGGATCTAGAGTTACGCTGGAGAGGTTGGAGGCCATGTTGGAGAAGATTGAACCTGGGATTTTATCCAAGGAAGAGATCGACTTACTGGCATTTGTAGTGGTGCAATGTGAGTCTGCATTTGCATTTGATTATGCTGAAAAAGGTTCTTTTTCCCGAGAATATTACCCCAACTATGAGATACCGACTATTGAACATGTTCCTTGGCAATCGAAACCAATAACGATTCCAGCAGCTATTGTAGATGATGTACGTCGAGAGATTATTTCTAACGAAGCTCTTGGTCAATTTGAGCCCACAACTTCGAGTTATCGGTCCTCGCTATTTGCTGTGGCGAAAAAGCCTGGGTCGGTACCGCCAGTACGCCTTGTGGTGGATCTTCAAGAACTGAATAGTGTTACAATACGGGATTCATCCCTGCCACCTAACCTCAATGAATTTGCTGAGTCTTTTGTTGGTTATGCGTTGTATGGTCTCTATGATCTCTTTTCAGGTTTCGATGCTTGCTGGGTTGCCAAGAAATCTCGACCCTTGCTTGCATTCCATTCTCCAGCTGGAGCTCGCCAACAATGCACACTCTCTCAAGGATATACAAATGCTGTACAAGAGTTTCAAAGGCGAGTACAACATGCTCTTAAGCGGCTGATTGAGCAACAGATTGCGGATAACTTTGTCGATGACTGCGGTGTCAAGGGACCCACTTCGAGATATAATAACGAGCCTATACCTGGGAACGCAAACATTTGAAGGTTCGTTTGGGAGTACATTGAGTGACTTGACATGTTTCTAGGTGCTCTAATCATGGCAGGGATTACGGCATCAGGTATGAAGGCTGTTCTTGCTGCATTGAACTTGCGAATTGTAGGAACTATTGTGGCACTTGAAGGCTGGGTGTTAGGGCCTAGTGTCATTCAAAAGGTACTTGACTGGCTGCCTCCTTCTTCTGTTAGCGAGGTCCGGAGTTTTCTGGGACTTGCTGGTGGAGGACGGAAGTGGATCAAGGGATTTGCGATGATCGCTAAGCCTCTCACTGTTCTTCTCCAAGCTATTGATGGACCATTTATAGTGACTATTGAGGCTATTCAAGCGCAGGATGAGCTAAAGCATCGCATTGCTTCCCCACCAATATTAATCAAAGTGGATTATGTGCTAGCTAAGTTGATTTTGCCCTTACCTCGTGATACGGATGATGGCCTTTTGGTTGTAGCGATTGATGCGTCCTGGATGGGAGCCGGATGGGCCCTATATCAAGTCCGAGAAGGCCAGAAGCACATTGCTCTTTACGGATCATGTACATTCAATAGGACCCAGCAAAATTATGGACAGCCGAAGACCGAGGTTCTTGGGGCATTCATGGGTCTCAAGGATCTGCGCCATCGAGTTTGGGGAGTACACTTTTGTCTCAAACATGATGCTATTTCGCTTGCTAAGATGTTAAAGGAACCAGATGATGTGCCTAATGCACCAATGCTACGATGGATCTCATGGATATGACTCTTTGATTTTGAAACCAAGCACGTTAAAGCTGAGTCCTTTAAGACTGAAGATGCTTTATCCAGGCATCCACCATCTGAGAAGGATCAGACATATGATGATATTGATGCTGAAGAATTTTTAGATGCTTACAATTTGGCTTATGGATCACTTAACCGCATGCCGGAGGATGTTACGCCTTCTTCTCTCACTAAGTTTCTCCTTGATTCACTTTATACTCGATACTCTAATCCATTTATCAACAGGTGGAATGAAGGAGTTGGAGATATACCTTTCTATGCAAACACAAGTGCAATACAGGTGCCTACAGAGCTAAGTAATTTGTCTGTTAACTCTTTCTATGTTGATTCTGCACTCCCGTATTCCCTATTCTTAGGATCTGCCATGCGGAATGTCCAGCCCTGGAACATGCGGCGCTTACCAGAGTTTTACACATGTAAGACTTGTATCGAGCTCACCGATTATTTTCTTCTAGCCGATGAAGAGGTATGTTTGGAGTTTATGATTGTGCTAGGTCTCTCGCAGAGTATTCCCCTGGAAGAGACGGCACTTATGTCGGTTGGTCACAAGCATGGGACTCAAGACGCTGATGATTATGGTTTTTGGCAACAGCTAAGTGTTTTCTTGAAGTCTGGAATATATCCTGTGCATCTGAAGACGGATAAAGATCGAATACGATTTCTCAAGCGCTCTAGACGTTTCATTTTGCATCAAGACCGACTATGGTTGGCTCCAAAGAAGAATTCTGGTATCCCACCACGTCTTGTCATTGAATTTATTCCCAAGAGACAAGAGCTTATTGCACAAGTGCATAATGATTGTGGTCATTGAGGTAGGGATGCAGTTTACAGGCTCCTCCGTGACAGGTTTTATTGGCCAAACATGTTCGATGATGTCACTTACTTCGTGTGCTCATGTGTCAAGTGCCAGAAATCGATAAAGACAAGTCCTATTCTTCCTTATTCCGAGTCATGGCAAGCCCCGCTACTTCGTCATTTTGATTTAGATTGTATTGTGATGCCTTCTGGTGTTGGAGGACAAGAGTACATAGTCCAGGCCATTGAAAGGACTATCCTTTGGGCAGAAGCTAGAGCACTCAAAAGCCAGACATCCCGGTTAGTTGCGAAGTTCATCTATGAGGAGATTATCTGCTGATTTGGTTGTGTTCCATTTTTCTCTTTCGATGGAGGTTCAGAATTTAAAGGTGAAGTGACGGCTCTCTTATGTGACCTGTATAACTGTGTTGTGGTTTTTTCTACAGCATATCATCTGGAAGGGATGGCACCGGTCGAGCGCCATCATCAGATGATTGTTGATCCATTGTTTAAGTGCACAGGAGACGCTAAAGGTAACTGGCCTCGCTTTCTATATGCTGTGCTCTTTGCCCTGCGAGTTACGGTTAGTCGTGCAACGGGATTTTCACCATTCTATTTGCTCTATGGTGTGCAACCTGTTTTTTCCTTTGATATGACTGAGATTACATGGCAGACACTTGACTGGGACAAGGTACGTACTCATGAAGAGCTAATTTCTATTCGAGCCTTGCAGATTACCCGACGAGATGAGAAGTTGAGAGAAGCAAATGCCAAGTTACGTGAAACTCGACGACGAGCGATTGAAGACCTTGCAAAACGTGCCCATTTCAAGTTTGGGTTTGCAGATTACGAGGTAGGTATGTATGTCTGGCTCCGGGAATTGCAACTCGATGAGATTAAAGGAGGAAAAGGTGCGTGGACTTATTCTGGACCATATATCATTCATGAAAAGCGCAATCATGACTCTTTTGTCTTGCGAGAGCTCAGCGGAGCAATTATCAAAGGTCACGTCAATATCCGTCGTTTGAGGCTCTTCTACTTTCGTCCTGACAACCAGACTCTTCGCACAAGCCTGCAACCTCGAGCACGACGCACAGAACTTGCGGAATACGACTACTGCCTTGACACCGCTTGGGAGCTTATTTCTGCCTGCACAAATGAGGCAGAAGACGAGTTCTATATATGCTGAGTCCTCCTATTCCTTATCATGACCTATGACGATGTTTTGACTCCTTTCTGTTATCGAAAATATCAAAAACATGGAAAACCCTACTCAATTTCTTTCTTCCTTTTCCCCCACCATGCCTCCTGCTATGTATGACGACTGTGACCCTCAGTGCCCTGTACACCTTAATCCTTCTCCCTTCAACTCCTCTCCTTACTTCACAGACTCTACTTTTGATGTGTACCTCCTCAGCAACCATCCAATCCGCAGTTTCCACCCCAAGCGCAAGATGGATGCTGGCAACCCTACTGGTGGTGAGTATCCGATTTCCAGGCAGTATGGGGATCACATTCCATGCATGAGCCTTGTGGACGACATCGAGTATTGTTCTTTCTACAGAGGTGACCTTTCTTTATGCTATTTCTATGACGATTCTGCAGAGTGTTTATTGGGCGATGAACTCGTCACCTTGCCATTTGTGGTACGGGTTTTTCGTCGGGATCGTGCTCTTGCTTGGCATGAAATCTGGAAGGCGCTTCACAAGCCTAACTCTCTTCCTCCTGCGCGATACAACTTTGTTGAAGTTCAAGGTACTAGGATGGGACAAGGACCGTGTACTGCACCTTGGTTCAAGTGTATGGTGCATCGTTTTACCCTGGATTCTGATTATTGTATTGTGGAGAGAGGCTCTGGGCTGCGAGTGTGCATTGATTCTACAGAATTCAAGTTCAAGAGCGTTGTGATGTATGATCCGAGGACTGTTATCCGATTAACACCTGCAGAACTTGTCCTTATGGTTCAGACAGACACTCAGCACTGGCATATTGATGCTCTTCGACGTGCCGAAGCAATTATTCAAGACCTCCGGGCTTCATACGTCGCTGGACCTACTTCACTGATCCCAAAGAGGTGTGGTGGTCATCGTTTGGTTGTTGATTTGCGCCATTAGGGTTTCTTCCCCTCCTGGATTTCGAGGGCGAAATCAAGAGTATTCCCCTCTGTGGTAGTACGAGTTGCCATGCTCGTAGACTCAATGTCTCAGGCCGGCTGACTCGTACTTCCTTTTTTGGTTTGCTACGTGTTTCTCCTTCTTTCTACTATCATCTTTTGTTCTTTGCTTCATTCCATCGTTACATGCTTATATTCTCCTTCAACATGAACCCTTCTAGAGCTACGACCTACAAGAGTACACCATACAACTTCTCCCCTCAAGCTACGAGACTCAATATCAAGATACAGATGTTGAGGTACTAAACCTCACTTCTAGACAAGCCGTTTCAACGTGTGGCAGTAGGATAACAAAGGACTAGGGTTGTATGAATGTACAAGTGATATACTGGTTCGTTACTATCATCTAAATTCAGTTTCTTACTCTTTTCTTTTCATTCCACCATCATTCCCCTCCCTACCCCATCTGAAGCGAAGGCCAATGTCAAAGGCAGACAACACCAGCTCGGAACGTGCTAGGGATCGAGATACAACGGCTTGGGCCACTGTTCGTACGCTGAACGGGGCAGCAGCTCTCCCTATGTCATATTGCGCGTATCCTGGTTGGTTTAGTCTTGCTGGCGGCAAGGGTAACTAAGCTAAGGTATTCTACTTCATCTGATGTTTTTCTTCTTAGATATATATATATATAAACATACTATTGTCCACAGGCTCTGGCGACGCAAGAGAACGTGTGCGGCTACCCCTTTTCTCTTATCAGTACCTGCATCCGAAAATTGGATTTATCTTGACTTCCCTTTTTACCACGAGCATTGAGCCATCGAGTGAGCCTACGAGCCTTTAAGATTGAGTCCAGTAAGTGGTCCTTTTAGCCTCTTATATTGATTTACATCTAGATACATTTCGGATACCCGAAAAACCTCAAAACATATTGACACCCAGCCGATCGGCAAGTAACTCACAGCCTCGCACATTTGTCTACGTCTTCTTCGACGTATACTGCGACAGTGGAGCCCACCGCGAGGGTGTAGAGTTGGCTACTTGCAGCAAACTCGAGCTGAGTGTTTTATTCCTTTTATTTCGACTTTTTGACCACTTGAGCCCCTGACCTTCGATAAGACCACCCCCCAGAATTCGAGCATGATGACAAGCATGAACCAATTCACTACTCTTCTCTACCCTATGCCCATACCGGTTACTGCAAATGCACCTCGATTCAATGGCCGATTCACTAAAGATTACCTCGGATTGATTGTGCAACATGGAACTGGCGCTGGCATCACCGATAAGGACGATCTTGTCAACTATATCTACCGATACTCATCTGATGAGGTCAAGGAAGTCATATGCTATGTACCAGAGCTGGATATAGATGAAAAGAGTAAGACTTGGGCTGCCGCAGAGACTAAAATGTTACAGCTTTATCGTGTGGGAGATGAGCCTCCCGAAATTTCGCTAGACTCTTTGAAGGACTTCTGCAAGCGCCAATCCGCTAAGTCTTCATTTACTAGTACCCTTGAAGTAGAGACTTACCAGCGTGAGTTTACAAAGATTGCCGCACCTCTCCTCAAGAAGAAGATCATCACCAAAGAAGACCATGACTTCTACTTCGTAAATGGCATTCCCACCTCGATGAAGGAGTGGTTCTTTAGCCAGGTTCCTGTCGCAAACTGCAAGCGATCCGCTCCACTGCCAATGACGGATTCTATTGAGATTTTGAGCCGTCGTTTTGATACTGATAGCTTGATCTACGAAGACTGGCACCATGCCAAGGAACGTGAGTCTAAGACTGTTAAGTTTGATGCTAATGGAGATAGGCTTGACTTGGATATAAAGTCATCACCGCTGTCAAGGGTGCAAACACCACCGGCAATGAAACAAGCTAAGTCTTCTGTCCCAGATATTGATGCACTCGCGAAGCAGTTACAGGATTTGTCGCTGAACCAAGCTCAGCTTATGGCCATGATGACCGCATCTATGAACAGTGTGCCATCGGAGCAACGCCCTCCCATGCAGCCAAATCAAGGACGGTGTTTTATTTGTGGCAAATGGAATGCTCATGCACTTCATCCCAGACATTGTCAAGAGACGATCAAGCTAATCAAAGAGAAATGAATCAAGTATGATGCGAATAGAGATAGGTACGTCCAGATGGATGGGACTGATTTACCTCAGACACCTCGAGGATTCTACGGCGGAGTTGCAGATTGGATGCGCCAACAGAATCCTGCTCCTACCAATTCTGTGCCTGCACAAGCGACTGCAAGGACGAGCTCACTAGGCCTTTCATATGGTCATTCAGATGTCTTACAAGGGGATGTATTTGCGGTATCCTCCCTTTCATTTGACAATAGATTTTCTAACCCTTCTCTTCGTTTGGGGAAAGACACGTCTTCTAGATATGATCTGATGCGACGGCCGGATGACAAAGGAAAGGGGAAGGAAGGAGGAGCACCTGCTCCGACTTCTATACCTAGACCTCCGTCTTCTGGGCCCACACCAGGTCCGAGTTTTACATGCCCAACTGCTTTTCCACCAGCTGCACCTGCACCTACTGCTCCCGTGAATCCTGTGCCAGCTCACGCAAATATTCCACCACCGTCCGATCCGATTAATACTCAAGAAGGGTGGAAGAACTCAAGGCCGTCGTACAACAAGCCAAGGAACGACGTTGAAATGAAGGATGCAACTAGGAAACCAACAGATAAGCCTTCTACTGGTTCTCAGTTTCATTTTACTTCCGATATTCAGGAGATGTCGGACGCGAAAGCTGTGATGAACAAGCTTATGAACCTGGACGTCATGATTCCGCTTTTCCAGCTTGTCAGGAATAGCCCCGTCCTTCAGAAGATGATGGCTGAGGCAACCAGGACAAAGTGGGAGTATACATCGAAACAAGCTGAGTATTTTACTTCTGAGGATGAATTGTACGCTGTCGAGGATCTAGGTCAGTTTGAGAGGATGGCCGCAACAGCTGACTGTTCCCGTGATGGGATAAGGCATTTCCATTGTGAAGATAGTTATCACATGCACGAGTTTTTACACCACTATGGTAACGCTGTTGCGCAAGTACCTGCCACATGTTACTTTGCAATGGCTACAGGTTCGTTTCACTTGATGATTAATGGGACTGATTTTACAGTGATGATTGATACAGGTTCGGAGCTGAACCTTGCAACTGTCTCTCTTCCTGGATGGTGCGGATTGGCAGTTGACTTTGAAGGTATGAAGTGGTCCTTGAAAGGTATCCACAGAGACCCCGAGCGTTTGTCGGGATGTGCTACTGATGTGCCGTTGCACATTGGCAGCCATGACTTTGTCCATCATCTGTTTATTTCACATCAGGAACTTGGTAAGCATGATATTATTCTAGGACAACCCTTCCTTCAATGGTTTGCTGCCTGACTGGATTATGAGCAAACTGGACAAGTTAAGTTGATCCTTTGGAAGGATGGTGATCGCCGCCAGCGTCCTACACTTTCTGTTACCATCACTGACCCTCAGGATACTCAAAATGCAACAAAGATATCTCACTCTGCACATGTGAAGACGACTCAAATCGAAGAGGTGACTGATGAGGAGGATTTTCCCAGCGGGGGAGGGATGAATTGATCTTCCATACCTCTCACACAACACTGGGAAGATCGTTTGAAGCGCTGATGGGAAATGATGAGTATTCCGATTTCGATTCTCTTTTATATGCACTCCCCAATGAATCCTATGACCGTTTGATTTCTGACTATGTTACATGTACTAATACCAATCCTTCTTCTATTGTTTCTACTCCTTGGACTGTTCGAGCCCTTACTGACCAATTTATTTATAGTGCTGCTGCTGCGAAGTCACCTTTGCAATCAAAGAAGAGGTACAAGCCAGTACATTGCAAGCATCGGCCGGTGCCTACTTATATGCCAAACCCTGAGGCGCAATACTTCCGTGAGATACCCGCACCTATTCCTATTCCTTTACCATTTGAACCTATTGACTATCATTGCTTGAGTTTTGGATCTAGAGTTACGCTGGAGAGGTTGGAGGCCATGTTGGAGAAGATTGAACCTGGGATTTTATCCAAGGAAGAGATCGACTTACTGGCATTTGTAGTGGTGCAATGTGAGTCTGCATTTGCATTTGATTATGCTGAAAAAGGTTCTTTTTCCCGAGAATATTACCCCAACTATGAGATACCGACTATTGAACATGTTCCTTGGCAATCGAAACCAATAACGATTCCAGCAGCTATTGTAGATGATGTACGTCGAGAGATTATTTCTAACGAAGCTCTTGGTCAATTTGAGCCCACAACTTCGAGTTATCGGTCCTCGCTATTTGCTGTGGCGAAAAAGCCTGGGTCGGTACCGCCAGTACGCCTTGTGGTGGATCTTCAAGAACTGAATAGTGTTACAATACGGGATTCATCCCTGCCACCTAACCTCAATGAATTTGCTGAGTCTTTTGTTGGTTATGCGTTGTATGGTCTCTATGATCTCTTTTCAGGTTTCGATGCTTGCTGGGTTGCCAAGAAATCTCGACCCTTGCTTGCATTCCATTCTCCAGCTGGAGCTCGCCAACAATGCACACTCTCTCAAGGATATACAAATGCTGTACAAGAGTTTCAAAGGCGAGTACAACATGCTCTTAAGCGGCTGATTGAGCAACAGATTGCGGATAACTTTGTCGATGACTGCGGTGTCAAGGGACCCACTTCGAGATATAATAACGAGCCTATACCTGGGAACGCAAACATTTGAAGGTTCGTTTGGGAGTACATTGAGTGACTTGACATGTTTCTAGGTGCTCTAATCATGGCAGGGATTACGGCATCAGGTATGAAGGCTGTTCTTGCTGCATTGAACTTGCGAATTGTAGGAACTATTGTGGCACTTGAAGGCTGGGTGTTAGGGCCTAGTGTCATTCAAAAGGTACTTGACTGGCTGCCTCCTTCTTCTGTTAGCGAGGTCCGGAGTTTTCTGGGACTTGCTGGTGGAGGACGGAAGTGGATCAAGGGATTTGCGATGATCGCTAAGCCTCTCACTGTTCTTCTCCAAGCTATTGATGGACCATTTATAGTGACTATTGAGGCTATTCAAGCGCAGGATGAGCTAAAGCATCGCATTGCTTCCCCACCAATATTAATCAAAGTGGATTATGTGCTAGCTAAGTTGATTTTGCCCTTACCTCGTGATACGGATGATGGCCTTTTGGTTGTAGCGATTGATGCGTCCTGGATGGGAGCCGGATGGGCCCTATATCAAGTCCGAGAAGGCCAGAAGCACATTGCTCTTTACGGATCATGTACATTCAATAGGACCCAGCAAAATTATGGACAGCCGAAGACCGAGGTTCTTGGGGCATTCATGGGTCTCAAGGATCTGCGCCATCGAGTTTGGGGAGTACACTTTTGTCTCAAACATGATGCTATTTCGCTTGCTAAGATGTTAAAGGAACCAGATGATGTGCCTAATGCACCAATGCTACGATGGATCTCATGGATATGACTCTTTGATTTTGAAACCAAGCACGTTAAAGCTGAGTCCTTTAAGACTGAAGATGCTTTATCCAGGCATCCACCATCTGAGAAGGATCAGACATATGATGATATTGATGCTGAAGAATTTTTAGATGCTTACAATTTGGCTTATGGATCACTTAACCGCATGCCGGAGGATGTTACGCCTTCTTCTCTCACTAAGTTTCTCCTTGATTCACTTTATACTCGATACTCTAATCCATTTATCAACAGGTGGAATGAAGGAGTTGGAGATATACCTTTCTATGCAAACACAAGTGCAATACAGGTGCCTACAGAGCTAAGTAATTTGTCTGTTAACTCTTTCTATGTTGATTCTGCACTCCCGTATTCCCTATTCTTAGGATCTGCCATGCGGAATGTCCAGCCCTGGAACATGCGGCGCTTACCAGAGTTTTACACATGTAAGACTTGTATCGAGCTCACCGATTATTTTCTTCTAGCCGATGAAGAGGTATGTTTGGAGTTTATGATTGTGCTAGGTCTCTCGCAGAGTATTCCCCTGGAAGAGACGGCACTTATGTCGGTTGGTCACAAGCATGGGACTCAAGACGCTGATGATTATGGTTTTTGGCAACAGCTAAGTGTTTTCTTGAAGTCTGGAATATATCCTGTGCATCTGAAGACGGATAAAGATCGAATACGATTTCTCAAGCGCTCTAGACGTTTCATTTTGCATCAAGACCGACTATGGTTGGCTCCAAAGAAGAATTCTGGTATCCCACCACGTCTTGTCATTGAATTTATTCCCAAGAGACAAGAGCTTATTGCACAAGTGCATAATGATTGTGGTCATTGAGGTAGGGATGCAGTTTACAGGCTCCTCCGTGACAGGTTTTATTGGCCAAACATGTTCGATGATGTCACTTACTTCGTGTGCTCATGTGTCAAGTGCCAGAAATCGATAAAGACAAGTCCTATTCTTCCTTATTCCGAGTCATGGCAAGCCCCGCTACTTCGTCATTTTGATTTAGATTGTATTGTGATGCCTTCTGGTGTTGGAGGACAAGAGTACATAGTCCAGGCCATTGAAAGGACTATCCTTTGGGCAGAAGCTAGAGCACTCAAAAGCCAGACATCCCGGTTAGTTGCGAAGTTCATCTATGAGGAGATTATCTGCTGATTTGGTTGTGTTCCATTTTTCTCTTTCGATGGAGGTTCAGAATTTAAAGGTGAAGTGACGGCTCTCTTATGTGACCTGTATAACTGTGTTGTGGTTTTTTCTACAGCATATCATCTGGAAGGGATGGCACCGGTCGAGCGCCATCATCAGATGATTGTTGATCCATTGTTTAAGTGCACAGGAGACGCTAAAGGTAACTGGCCTCGCTTTCTATATGCTGTGCTCTTTGCCCTGCGAGTTACGGTTAGTCGTGCAACGGGATTTTCACCATTCTATTTGCTCTATGGTGTGCAACCTGTTTTTTCCTTTGATATGACTGAGATTACATGGCAGACACTTGACTGGGACAAGGTACGTACTCATGAAGAGCTAATTTCTATTCGAGCCTTGCAGATTACCCGACGAGATGAGAAGTTGAGAGAAGCAAATGCCAAGTTACGTGAAACTCGACGACGAGCGATTGAAGACCTTGCAAAACGTGCCCATTTCAAGTTTGGGTTTGCAGATTACGAGGTAGGTATGTATGTCTGGCTCCGGGAATTGCAACTCGATGAGATTAAAGGAGGAAAAGGTGCGTGGACTTATTCTGGACCATATATCATTCATGAAAAGCGCAATCATGACTCTTTTGTCTTGCGAGAGCTCAGCGGAGCAATTATCAAAGGTCACGTCAATATCCGTCGTTTGAGGCTCTTCTACTTTCGTCCTGACAACCAGACTCTTCGCACAAGCCTGCAACCTCGAGCACGACGCACAGAACTTGCGGAATACGACTACTGCCTTGACACCGCTTGGGAGCTTATTTCTGCCTGCACAAATGAGGCAGAAGACGAGTTCTATATATGCTGAGTCCTCCTATTCCTTATCATGACCTATGACGATGTTTTGACTCCTTTCTGTTATCGAAAATATCAAAAACATGGAAAACCCTACTCAATTTCTTTCTTCCTTTTCCCCCACCATGCCTCCTGCTATGTATGACGACTGTGACCCTCAGTGCCCTGTACACCTTAATCCTTCTCCCTTCAACTCCTCTCCTTACTTCACAGACTCTACTTTTGATGTGTACCTCCTCAGCAACCATCCAATCCGCAGTTTCCACCCCAAGCGCAAGATGGATGCTGGCAACCCTACTGGTGGTGAGTATCCGATTTCCAGGCAGTATGGGGATCACATTCCATGCATGAGCCTTGTGGACGACATCGAGTATTGTTCTTTCTACAGAGGTGACCTTTCTTTATGCTATTTCTATGACGATTCTGCAGAGTGTTTATTGGGCGATGAACTCGTCACCTTGCCATTTGTGGTACGGGTTTTTCGTCGGGATCGTGCTCTTGCTTGGCATGAAATCTGGAAGGCGCTTCACAAGCCTAACTCTCTTCCTCCTGCGCGATACAACTTTGTTGAAGTTCAAGGTACTAGGATGGGACAAGGACCGTGTACTGCACCTTGGTTCAAGTGTATGGTGCATCGTTTTACCCTGGATTCTGATTATTGTATTGTGGAGAGAGGCTCTGGGCTGCGAGTGTGCATTGATTCTACAGAATTCAAGTTCAAGAGCGTTGTGATGTATGATCCGAGGACTGTTATCCGATTAACACCTGCAGAACTTGTCCTTATGGTTCAGACAGACACTCAGCACTGGCATATTGATGCTCTTCGACGTGCCGAAGCAATTATTCAAGACCTCCGGGCTTCATACGTCGCTGGACCTACTTCACTGATCCCAAAGAGGTGTGGTGGTCATCGTTTGGTTGTTGATTTGCGCCATTAGGGTTTCTTCCCCTCCTGGATTTCGAGGGCGAAATCAAGAGTATTCCCCTCTGTGGTAGTACGAGTTGCCATGCTCGTAGACTCAATGTCTCAGGCCGGCTGACTCGTACTTCCTTTTTTGGTTTGCTACGTGTTTCTCCTTCTTTCTACTATCATCTTTTGTTCTTTGCTTCATTCCATCGTTACATGCTTATATTCTCCTTCAACATGAACCCTTCTAGAGCTACGACCTACAAGAGTACACCATACAACTTCTCCCCTCAAGCTACGAGACTCAATATCAAGATACAGATGTTGAGGTACTAAACCTCACTTCTAGACAAGCCGTTTCAACGTGTGGCAGTAGGATAACAAAGGACTAGGGTTGTATGAATGTACAAGTGATATACTGGTTCGTTACTATCATCTAAATTCAGTTTCTTACTCTTTTCTTTTCATTCCACCATCATTCCCCTCCCTACCCCATCTGAAGCGAAGGCCAATGTCAAAGGCAGACAACACCAGCTCGGAACGTGCTAGGGATCGAGATACAACGGCTTGGGCCACTGTTCGTACGCTGAACGGGGCAGCAGCTCTCCCTATGTCATATTGCGCGTATCCTGGTTGGTTTAGTCTTGCTGGCGGCAAGGGTAACTAAGCTAAGGTATTCTACTTCATCTGATGTTTTTCTTCTTAGATATATATATATATAAACATACTATTGTCCACAGGCTCTGGCGACGCAAGAGAACGTGTGCGGCTACCCCTTTTCTCTTATCAGTACCTGCATCCGAAAATTGGATTTATCTTGACTTCCCTTTTTACCACGAGCATTGAGCCATCGAGTGAGCCTACGAGCCTTTAAGATTGAGTCCAGTAAGTGGTCCTTTTAGCCTCTTATATTGATTTACATCTAGATACATTTCGGATACCCGAAAAACCTCAAAACATATTGACACCCAGCCGATCGGCAAGTAACTCACAGCCTCGCACATTTGTCTACGTCTGCTTCGACGTATACTGCAACAACGGTGGTTTTCTGTGCCACATCATATACCAGGCAAAGGCAACTGTGTATACACCACAGTTGATGGAATCATTTTGCCTGGGCACATTCTATAGAAGAACACCAGTGAGGATCCTTATGCAAGGAATTTCGAGATAAGGGCTAACCTCAGCTATTTTGAAGTGAAAAGGTGTGTCGGTTTCGGATGCGGTGCACTCAAACCGTGACCAAAGTGCCTACCGAGGGAGGCAATGTTCAACACCAGTATTCATTTAACTTAAAATGGAACATACATTGTATGTGTTGGTTGCCGAGTGCTCACACATACCCAGACTATCATAGCACACTATTCTTCGGGTTGAGAGATTGAGATGGAACAGGAACCAATGGTTGTCTTCGTGTATCGGGAGTATGAAGTCCAAGTGGCCCAGTTCAGTGTAGGCCTATGTATATTGATAGGTCAATTCACACAGCTGTTTATGAGGTACTAACCTTCATGATGTTCTTGAAGGCCTTACTTGCAGTGTTCACGGAGGCAAGCGCCAAGGGTTCTGCAGTGCCCCATGAGGAATACTCTTGACACAACACCTCAAAGGTGACAGCGATAATACCGTCATCGAGCCAGGACTTGCAGAGCTTGATCAACCTGCCGAGAGATTTTTTTTCTAACAGCGTTGAGACTCCTTGGAAACGCCAGCAAGAATCCCAATTGGTATCCAGCAGCGATGTCACACACTTCAGATTGTTATTAATGTTATCAAGCTTGAATGGTACTTCCACACTCACCTGTAAGAAATTGCAGTGTGAGCCTTCGTCGTTGTGGATCGCAACCAGAGGTTGGTGTTCCTTGAGGTAGCTCTGGAGTCCTGTCTTCATCTTCTCTCACCATTGGAACAGATCCTCCATCGACTCGGACTGGGGCTCTTCATCCTCATCAGAAACTTCAATTACATCCTTGCCGGAAGTGTTTGACACACCCCTGGGCGACTCCAGCTTGGGCTCTTCTTCTGCATCACTAACCTCAACTACTTCCTTGCCAGCAGTATTTGATACACCCGCCGGCGACTCCGGCTTGGGCTCTTCATCCTCATGACTAACAACAACTACCTCATTGCCAGCAGTGTTTGGCACGGCTGTGAGTGGTTCTGCCATGGGATGTGTGCCCCCATTGGGTTGCTGGTGTTCAGTTGGTTGGTCAGCTGAGAGGATCCATTGCCTCAGGGGCAGTCCTAAGCTAGTAGCAGTCAGCCCAATGAGAATGTCAGAGGTATCTGTAATATGTTTGCTGGGATCAGTCACGTCAGACAAGGTCTGAACCCGCACATGCTTGGATGTGAAAGCGCCATCCCCGGCAGATGCATCCAGTGCGTGTTTGCATGTCAGAGGTTGCTCAGAACCCCTGGCCAACTGCTCGTCTGTCGATCCTTGTGAGAAGGCTTCACAATTGATGAAACGATGGAAAGCGTTGTCCAATTCACCTTCAATCCAATCCACCTCAGAGCGGCCCAGCTGCTCCACCATGTCTGTAGTGCCTGGCGAATCCTCAGCAGTCAAATTTGGATCATCTGCGGTTTCCCACATGTGACGGAGTCTCTCATCCAACAATTCCATTTTGAGATTGAAAAGTTCCCCAGGGGGAAGAGAATCAAGGTCGTCGTCCATAAGCCTGTACACCTGCGCTCCGCTGGCTGATTGGGAGTTCAACAATGATGTTGTGAGAGTTGCTGCCAATCCTTCATCCAAGACACTCTGGTGGTGACTCAGTTCGACATCAGGGCTCACTTGCCATGTCGCTTGGCTAGCACCTTCTTGGGCCGCCAAGTAGCCTTCATCACTACTGTCATTATCATTGTCTGTGTCCCCTCCATCGGAATGGATCAAGGGTCGAGGTGGGCTATTGTCATCATCAAGTATGTGTGTGGCTGGGGACGGCATACGAAAAGTGGTCCATTTCTGCTTTTTGGACCTAGGCTGCACGAGACTGGATCCTTCATCAGTACTGATCTCTATTAGGCGTAAACACTTCTTTGAGAGCACTGGGCCATCTGCTTCCACTTCCAATGTCGAACTGGTGAGACCATCGGATTCTGACACTTTTGAACCTTGGGCCTGACATTGTCTTTCAGGACTGGGGAGGAGCATTGGCTGCAGGTGGGGAGCTGGAGATTTCGGCTCCTCAGTGTCCGACAAGCCTGTCAGCGACGAGGAGCTCCCAGACGAATCAGATTCCTCTCCTTCTACAGAAATGTCCGTGTAAGAATGAATGGGCACATCTACTGGCAAGTCTGCAAATGATGTCAGCTTGGGACACATGAACAAGTCATCACAATGCACCTTTGGCTCTGCTGATCCCAAACGGAACATCCCAAAAGAGACTGTCCTCTGAACGACGGTTTTCCTTGCACTGTGCCTGTCGCAGCTCATTACCAAACATTTGATCGAATGCCGACATCACATCGCTGCAAAACCAGGTATGATGGAAATGGTCTTCACTATCTAGAGCTTTGTAAAGGGGACAATCTTCGACTGACACGTTGTAGTCCAGGAGAGCCTGCCCAAACTGCTGCGCCGAGAGCTTGACAACAACATGAATCTCATACACATCTTCCCTCCCATTCAGACTGGTCAACACAAGATGTTCGTTCGCCCAGGATACAAGCTCCCAATACTGTGAAAATGCAAATCGTAGGTCATCCCAATACAGGTCTTTTTGTCCAGAGAGTGCAGGCAGGTAGATCAGCAGGTTTCCCAATGCACAGACATCTAAGAGGCCCTCTCTCATTTCAATATCTGGCACATGGCCATCATGCTCTGGGAGATCCGGTAAATGAATCAGATGAGATGGCATGGCTCACAGCCTACCTTCAATGTTCCCACCTGCTGTTATCACTTTTTTCCAGTAGGCCATCAGACAGAGCAAAAGAACTCTCATGTCCTTGTGCTCTACATTTGTGATAGCCCAAGAGAGAAAGGCTGTATGAACCCAGCCCATAATCACCGAACATATCGCTGAAGCGGGAAAGAAATGTTGTCCCCAGACCAGGGAATTGGACTCCGTGGCCACAGCGTGCAGGGTGTTCGGACATTGAAACCTGTGCAACCAGTCAGAATGTATCAGTGAGGCTCTGAGGGGAGAAGTACCGTTCAGGTACTTACCACAGTGTGCCCAGCTCGACCAACACAACCTTGCATTGATATACATCAGAGTTGACTTTGCTATCTGCCTGGAAATCTCAGAGAAAGGAATCCCAGGTTTCGCCCCACTCGTCTTCCTGGCACTTGCTGATTACAAACCAGATCTTGTGTCCCATGAGTGTTTGAATCTTGACCGCTGAACCGCCAAAGTCGGAGTGAGGTGGGGTGATAGCACCGGTGACCGAAGCCAATCCCCAAGAGAGGGCAGCTGCTGGGAATGGTGCGGCGAGCAGGTCACTGCCAATGGAGCGAGTGACCTTGCATGCCTCCAAATGGGAGGCTACCTCACTGCAAAAGGTGAGTACATCTTAGGCGTGGATAAGGGAGTGGCTGTACTGGAACAATGCACTCTGGAGGGTAGTATCGGGCATGGGAAGGGTTAGAGCATTCAAGACTCGGCCTTTCTTGCCTTTCGAGCTCTCATTCAGGACGGTTTGAAGTGTAGAAAAGTAATTATGACAGTTGGCGTTGCCGATCAAGGAGAGGCATCCATGACTCGCCGTATGGGTTCTAAAAGAGATCACATTGATGGTGGGTAATCACAGGTGAAACAAAGAGAACTCATACTGTTGTACTTTGATTGGCGTGTCTAAGTCACCAGTTCTCTCGCAGTCCAAGGGTTCCATCCCCATTTTCTTGCATGCTGTGGAATGTCGGTCACTAACACACTCCGCTGCTGAAAAAAGAGGCAGGATCTTGACTGTCTCCAAATACCGCACATGCGCAACTCAAGACATCCCATCAGTGCAATCCAGCCATGCCGGATTTTCCCCCGGTGTCTCAGTTCGACACACGAGGAGCAACTCTAGGAGTTCTCTCTCAAATGGATCCTTTGCTCCAGATGTTAGTGTCCAGGTTTTCCTCAGGCAGTCAGGCACTTATGGACACCTTCAGACACTCAATCTCATATTTGACCCATCTATTCTGTGAGACACTAAACACATCAATGCAGACGGGAGAATTACATCTGTCAGTGAGGCGCGGATCAGGTGGTGGGGTGGAGGGGCGCTCGGAGGTTGGGGGAGTCAATGACCGCACAGCTCGCGCCGGGTGATCAACGGCACTCATAACGGGGCCTTTGGTGCGATGAACCCAGAGAATGCCATGCCGCCAGGTGCTATCTTCATCGTCGGCACCACTATGGGTGTATGCCAACAGCTCGCTCTTGGACAACCTGAATGGGGGAGGTTTGTGATGTATGACCTTATTCGAACTCGAGGCGCTAACAGAGGCGAGATGGGTATCCGACCCATCGTCTTCAATAACACTCTCGTTGCTCTTTTGCTTGCTCTTCTTCTTCTTTGGGGCAGGTTTCTCTTCAATGAATATGTCTTGCAGTTCATCCGCCTCCTCCTGAGCACTCTCCTTGCTCTTGCTCTTCTTCTTCTTCTTTGCAGCGTGTTTCTCCTCGACTGATACGTCTTCCTGTTCATCTTCCTTGACCTCATCCTCAGCTACTGCGTTGGCATCGTGGCCGCCACTGGGCGTTGAGGATGCGGTTTCCATGGGGGCGGCGCCTGGCTCCACTGTAATTGAGGTTGTAGCAGAGCCCTTTGGGTGCTTCAAGCATGCTGACATCAAACCACGCGTCACATTGGTGACACCTGACGTGTGCACAATTTCTGATTGATATAAACAAAGAAAACAGGCAAGGCCATGTTCCGCTTCAAACACTCCACTAGCCACACCTAATAGCAGAGACCAAAGGCCTCTCTCAACACTCCTGAGGACTGGTGGTTTATCTCTGTCATCAAAGCTACACGAATACTACATGGGACTATGAATGGATGCGCAAGGAGTCAAATATAACCACACCCACCAGCAAACACTGCACAGCAGGTGGGGCTGCGTCTCGCTTCCACTTGAACAAAATAAGGGGAGATATTGTAACACATTGTAGTAAAGCTGCTAGAGCATCTTTATTTCGAGGAGTGACGGTAAGGCATAGCACAGATCCGGATGGACCACGGATATCTGAACAGATATCTGTTCTAATATCCACAGGTCAGATCTGTTTTTGGCATCTGCTCGCCAGCATCTGCATCTGCCGGATGCAGATCTAAGATCGTAAACTGACATATATTCTGTGGATATCTGCATCCACACATTCAAAAATTGGAAGAATGATATACAATTTAACTATTGGTGCTATTGACATCCATTTCATCAACATTATCACTATCGTTATCCTCATCTTCTTCCTCCTCATCAACCTCTTCCACCCACCAACGTGGTCCCTTCATCCGAATCCCTTTGATTATCTCATCACTAGGAACAAGGCCAACTGATGCCCATGATCCCAGAACCGTGGATGCCCGAACAGATTTGTTGGACAATGAGTGACGAAAGCGGGAAACATTTTGACTTCCAGCAGAAAAAGAGTGTTCACAGTTAACAGAAGTGGCTAGATAGATGTATACTGTCAGAAAGATTCCAGGAACCATTCATAAAAAACTTACCGGGCACCGATAGAAAGTCGAGAGCAAAACGGGCTAGTGGATTAGTTGTGGGATCCTGAGATGACCAATATATCAAAGGATCACTGATATTATTTAGGACAGGACTGTGCAGATATAGTTCAAGTGGATCAGCTGTTGTAGTCATGTCTGGTGAAGTCACGTCATCTTCGGAGTCTGAGTCTGTGTCCCATGAGAATTTCCGACACTAAGGTACAATAGAATAAGCATGAGTAAGGTTTGAAAGGTTTAGCTTACTTTCTTATCTGACGTCTTATCCTTCTTAGCGACCAGTTCATCAGGAGTATGCCAAAAATGTGTTTTGAAGAATCGCCATTCATCCCGGACAATATTCAAGGCCTCGTCAATCCAGTTGGACTCCCACTTCTGCTGGACGAAGTATTGCTTTTTATAGCTCGGGTGTAGAACTGAATCAATGTTAATATAGGTATCCAGGAAAGCAAAGATGACAACGTACCCATTGCAGTGCGGTAAATGTGTGACTCATCTGTTTTGGAGTAGTAGCTATTCAATACATTGAGTGCATTCCAGCAAGCCAGTCGTACGGCTGGGTGCAAACACTGATTATCACGGCCATGTTCCAGTTTGTGGGTGAGCTTGTCAATTGCTGGAAAAACCTCATAAATCATGGGCTTGTTGCTATACGAGAACTTCAGAGTGTTACTCTTAAATTCCTGCAATAGAACTGACTAGATGTCAGAAAAATGGACACAAAATCACCACACACCTCAAGGTATTTAGAGCACTGCTCTAAAACTAGCCACTCAGTATCAGAGAGGATGAATTGGCGCAAACGCAAGCCTTTGGGGCTGTCATTGAACTTTGTCATGTCACAGATATCATTGAGGATATCCCTCAAGTCGATTCCCCGCTGTAGCATCTCGGAAACAGTATTCCAGCGAGTAACAACAGCACGAAGAAGCACGGCCTCTTTAATGCCATGGTCTTCGCTAGCAGTAGCGATAGCCTGATGTAGAATAGCATTGTTGAAAGCCTTTTTCCTGAGCTGAGTGAGCTGTACATTGTCTGAGTCAACAGTACACAATGTTGCGATACATATTACACACCTTGAAGATAGCAAAACACCCCACTTTAGCCTCTGTGGCAGTTACTTCTGGCTTCGACTCATCCATGTCTACCTCCTGATCGAGTTCTATCTCATTGAGAATTCTATTGAGATAAGCCCTTTCATCTGGATCGGCATCATCATCCTCATCGGCGTTGTCATCAGTTGGCTCATCATCCTCTATGAGATCATCAAAGTCTGTATCTCCTGTCTTCTTAGGCTCATAGTTGAACTGCTTCAA